>OX421972.1:61454301-64226801 GCA_949128135.1 Parasteatoda lunata | reverse complement strand
TTTGTTTAAAATTATTAATATATATATAGCTCTTTGAGCCTAATTTTTGGATTTCAGCAGTAGTAATAATTTGGCACCTATACGAAACGAGCAATCCTGTTTCTTTTATTTATTTATTATTATTTTTTTTGAAATTATAATTAATTTTCTTAAATTATTATAAATGTATAATTAATTATTAAACTTTACAAACTTTAAATTACCTTGCGCACATCCATTTTCGCGCCCATCCAAGGTAACTAACAAATTTGACGCGCTTCAGTATTGCAGTAAGAACGTGCCATAAGATATCACTTTATTTATGCTTCTGTTTTCATAGTTTGTAATCTGGCAATCTTATTACGTATATATTTTAAATCATTCTTGAAAGATGCCGGTACGAGTCAGTTCATTTAAATTCGCTCCTCACTTTGCAGATTTCCTCTCGTGTACTGTTCTATAATCTCTTTACATTTTATTTTCTGTTTTTTGCTTGATATATTTGTTTATTTTTTACTTAATGTGTTCTAATTTCGTTTCAATTTTTTTGAGTGCTCCTCACACTATTGTATTGATATATTTTGCTTTGGCTATATTGATGCAATATTAGAAAGCACTCCTTTTTGCGGATATAATCGTGTGAGCTTATATCCTTTCTTTATTTTGTTTTCCGGATTTTTAATATTTTTTCCCTCCATTTTTTCTCAATTTTTTAGCTTATATATATATATATATATATATATATATATATATATATATATATATATATATATATATATATATATATATATATATATATATATATATATATATATATATATATATATATATATATATAATTGCCGGTGCATTTTTATTTTCAAGAGCGCTGTTTCAGAATCGTTTTAATCATATGAATCTTTATTTTATAATTTTACATCATTTTCTATAACGATTAGTTTTGAAATTTTTAAATATTCGAATCACTGTTCTCCAGCAAACATTTAAAAAAAATTAATTATACAGGGCTAACATAACTATTCTTAATGCAAGCACGCTTACAATCGATTTTGTAAGAAATATACAAAATTAACGTTTAATCGTCATGTGGGTAACAGAAGAGGAAACAATTTATTAAAAAAAAAAGACCTAAAAAATAAATAAGTAAAGTACAAAATAAGGGTAGCATTTATCTCAAGCAGGATCTGAAGCTACGTCTATTTGTGTTTCACAATATAAAATCTTAAAACATTTTAAAATTATTTACATAAAAACGATACTTTTTATGTTGCCAACAAAAAAAAAAGGTCCATAACAGTAACTAAAGATATATTTTTTCTTCACGGAATGTAACATTATTTATGCCATCTCTTTAAATTGGTGGCAGCCACGAATGATTTCAATTAAAAGTCTTTTTCATCATCGTGACAGGAATGCGTTTCGGTAATTGCTCATGTCTGACCCAAAGAAGTCGGGGCACCGGTTACAGAGGGAAGAATCTTAAAGAGGAAAATGGAATAAAAAGTTAGAAAATAAAAAAAAGGAGGAACAAAATAAATAAGAAACAAATTGCCGCGTGGTTCTTCATTTCGGTAGTGTTATAATTATAGATTTAATAAAGTGACCCCGCGAACTGAAAAGAAAATTAGGGATAAAAAGACAATAATTTTCAAACCACTAATCATTATTATCAGAGCAAAAGATCCCGCTTTGAGGATTGTGCCTTTAAAATCTCTGAATTGAGGTTTTATATTAAATGATGATTCTGTTAGTCTGAGACGTTCAAGGATGAATCTTCATTTCAAAAGAATGCCGTTTTTGAAATGGTCTTGATTTTGTGAATCTTTATTTAACTATTTTCTAGTATTTTTTATAATAAACACTTTCGCAACTTATTTAGCCATCTAAATCATTGTTTTTATTTAAACAATTCCAAACTTTTAAGAAAGAAGCTCTTGTTTGTAATATGTATTAAATACAAGATTAAGAGATGATTCTGTTTATTTGGCCGATTAAAGATGAATCTTCATATTCAAGAGTATAGATTTCACTTATTTTAATCATTTGAATCTTCATTTAACCATTTCAGATTATTTACGAAAACAAATCTTTTCGGTAATTTTTTTTTCTATCTAAATCAGGTCCTGACCAACACGCAGCCCGTGGTCCCTTCTTGCTATTGTAACGTTAAATTGGAAGACCCACCGGATGATATAATATTTCAATTGAGAAGTTTGTTTTTCGTATATAAAAAGTATTAAATAAAAAACAAACTAAAAATTTAAATCATGGAATGGTTTTTATAGTTTTTTGAGATCCAACGTAAAAGTAATAATGTTCAACGTTCTCTTGTGTTATTCATTGTCTAGCACTAAAGTAAACCCAATAGTTTTCTGAAGCATACTGTAAGTAAATAAAAAAAAGACTAACATAATTGTTAAAAAAATTTCATAATATAAAAATGTTTGAGCTATTTCCACTTCCATTTCATGTCGACATAAAGAGGGCTCTTGAAGATCTTCAACAGGAGTAAATTATAGTGCAACTATGAAAGTTAAAAAAAAAATTTTGGTCGAAGTCAAAATTTAATTTTTTCAATACTGTTAATTTTTTGCAATTTGTGAGATTCTCGCACAATGAGTTGTAAGTGCTTTTTATACGAGTTTTCCGTAGTTGTGAATTTATAGATTCGAAACCTTACGATGCGAATTTATTCGTAGGTTAAATTTACTAAGTAATAATTTGCGTGCTCAATTAACTGATGCGAAGTTTTAAAAAAATAACTAAGAATTGCAATGTCGAACATAAATATAAATTTACAAAAATTAAGCGATGGAAAGGATAAATAAAGCTTCAAACATAAATTTAAATTTACAAAAATTAAGGGAAAGAAAGGATTCACAGTTATAACGTCGAAAGATAGGATAAATAAAACGTCAAGCAGAAATATAAACTTACAAAAATTAAGGGAAGAGGAGGTACATAAAACTAATTAGTTTATGCTTGAAAGTTTATTATACTTTAATGATAATTTAACAAGAAACTTTTATTCATTTTGCATTTGTAAAATACTTTTTTAAAGTATGTTTATGTGACGTGCTGTGTATGTTTTCTTGACATGACTTCTCATCATAGATAAGTCCTGAAACCATTAGAGTTGGCCAAGTCTGATCTAAATCATTATTTTTACAAAAACATTTTCATTAAAATTTTCATTCAATTTTGAAATAAACTTTATCATTTAATTTAAAATTAAGTCTGGAACAATTATAAGCAACTCGCTTCTAAGTATATTATCAATTTGCTTATAAGCAACTAACATCTTAAAGATAAACAGTTTATATAGCCTGTATATTAATTTAAAGTTGCTGTATTTTAATTTAAATGTTCGAGATTTAAATCAAATTCCATTTATTCCGTTATTATCTCATTATGTGGCATTATTTTTGTGCCCAAATAAACGGGTGTTCAACTACTAATAAATGATGTTTCTGATCCAAACTAAACTTTTAATGTTATAATTTTTGTTAATTTTTAAGACTTTTAATGTTCTTAACCAAATTAAATCTATAATTAAAGAGTATATTTTTGTGAAAAAATAAATTTCTATACATTAAAATAGAAACAGCTGGAAAAACTATACGTTTTTGCTACTTCAACACTAGATTTGATGGCTTTTGTGTTATTGTGTTGCATTTTAGTACATCTATTTTTCGAGAGTTCTGAACTTTTAAGTGTTAAGCATTCAAACAGAAGATTTAAGCATTACCTACAGATCCAGGTGTAGTTCTAAGAACTTCTTACCTTACGGGAACATAGAGGTGTGTATTGAACTTGAGGTCACTTTGATTATCTCATTAAAAGTTAGGGTACTTAGAAGGAGAAAGTTTGGGGGGGGGGTATTCGAATTCTGTTAGGTACCTATAAAGAGTCTGCGGCTTGTATTTACGATGGACTATAAAATTATTACTATTGGTTGAAAGATTATGTTGTTTTGAATGTTTTCTTACTCGGTTGAAAACTTTTAGTTATAACTTTAAAGGTGGGGCAAACTATGACTCTATTATTAAAAGTTCCTGAGTATTTTTAAAGTTAAATCGGAAATGTAAAGCATGTTGTTAGTTTTTTATGGAAACAGTTTTATTGCCGAAAAATACGTTAATCTATTATAGAGAGCATCAAAATGGATTTTTAGTGCAATGAATATATTACTGTAAATTGTTGTTGCATATTTTTTAGTGTTTTATTTTCTCTATAATAAACATCGCAGTGAATACGGATTGTTTAAATGTTCAGCTTCGTGTATTAATTTAAACTGTAAAAAAACAAGAGATCCATCACCGACATTAGCAAGATTTAGCTGCATGGAAGTTATGAAAAATGCACACACGCGCGCCAAAAGGAACACCTTGAATAACTTTTGGTCTTTTGATTTTTACGGGGCTTAACTTTAAATATGCTAACGATATTTTAAAGATACGAAAGCAGATACAAAAACACACTTTCTTTATATAAACGTACCTTTTTTTCGACATATTTAGATACTTGACCCTCAAAGTATGAAGTGATAGCTGTAATATGCGAAATCTAGTTCCAATTGTTTAGGCAGGAAAGCGGTCGAAAGTTTGGTTCCCTTAATATTAAGTTTACTTTTTGCGTATTTCGCCATATTTCTAGAGTTTCTCAAACGAATCAAAAAGTTTTTGCACACAATTGTAATATAATATAATAGAAATTAATATGATAGAAAAATTTTTACTTGATTTTAAAGAATTTTAAATGATAAAATACAAAATTTAAATGAAATCGGTGAAGTAACTGGATAACTCGGAAACTATTGCACTACTTTTTTGCGCATTGTACATTAAATCGCTACCAGCAATTTATGTATAGATCCCAATTCCAATCCAGTTGTTTTTATTTTTCAAATAAAGTTATTTAAGTGGACCATCGATTTGTTTTAGAAAATTACTTGCTTTCGAATGTAAATATGCTCCTGTAATTAAAAATGACGTTAAGAAATTAATTGAAGAGTACCGCTAATATAAATCAACTGTTTTTATTTTGCATTTCACCAGTTCCTTAAGTAAATATGGTTGACATATTTATTTTTATTATAAATAAATATTCTAGATTAAGTAAACTTTTCTAAATGAGGAAAATATATAATTGCAATTGCTTACATAATGCATTCTATATAGTTACTAGCTCTTCTAGGCCGGGATAGCCTGGTCCGAGAGTTCGTGGGTTCGAACCCCGCCGGCCGAAGACTCCCCGTGTAGTTGGTGACTGATGCACGTAAAATTGTGTGGAGTCGCAAAGCCTCCATGTTCCCATAACAAATCAATACCTCTGGGTGTACTGGATAGCTGATCGATCGTTCTCTGATTCAGGTCAAAATTACGATCTGTGGATGAATGAATGGGTCCGCCCTATAAACGGGTGTGGCGTATGGTGTGGCAGAAGTCGAATTCTTGGCCATAGATGGCGCCACTGAAAAACAAGAACAATCACACACCCTCTGCCTAAATGTCATAAGTCAACAACAACAACAATTAGCTCTCCAATCGAAAGTCAAAGAAAACATGAATTTATTGTTAAAGGTTACTAAAGTATACATGGTGGCTGATGTAAAAGATTCATAATTGAATATTTCTTAAGTATTTTACAAGTCATAGTTAGTTAACACACAAATGGTTTTCATCTCCAATTTTTTTATAAGAAAAGATTTTGCGTGCGTCAAATGTTTCTCTTTTTGACTTGTAATGATTACTCTAAATTTTTTTATTACTTCATTCTTTTAATCAATGGAAGATAAACACAGAATACGACTTGAAATCTGAATACTTATGATCTGTTTTAGTAATCGTCAGTCCTGCCTTGTTGATGCACAGTTAACAAACACATTGACTACAATGTGGGCATAAAATATTCTTCGGGCTGGGTAGATCACGGACTACACTGTAATTAGTCAATTTTATTATAAAATATGATACACCACCTGATTTTTTTAAAGACCATAAAACTCTATACTAAACAAATACTTGTATCCCGAGGATCATAACATCATTGTGCTACGTTTACGTTGTAACGCACTTTACTGAAAATGTTTGCAGTTTTTTGTTGTATAAAACAACTGTGAATAATTATTAGCTTTCGATTTTTGCCAGATTATCATTGAAATCATTTTATCTGATTACTTTCCAAGTTTCCCTACCAAAATAAATTTTAATGAAAATATATTTATATCCACTGTTATTTTAATGACAACAGTACTTAATTTTAAACCTTAAAGCCAGAAGCAAACTGAATTAAACATGCAGCAAGTTGTTAATATTCTTTTTGTAAAAGCATACTACAGCCCTATTAATATGCGATCATCATAAATCTTTCATTAAAGAAGATTTATGTAGAATATCCTCCGCTGTTTTGGGATCGCCATAAATTTGTAAGTTGTTACGTTGTAACACTACCGGAAGAAAATAAATGGTATAAATTTCTTTTAAGAGTTAAATAAGAAATTAAAAAGCAATCATACTAGTAAATAGGCATTTAACTTTTCAGGTGATTTATGCTGATAGGCGTCCCAAATATATGTATTCAATTTTGTTAAAATTCAATTTTTTTTTACTAAATAATGACAAAGGTAATAACCAGAAGTTATCTGTGGAAAATCAAAGTCTTACTGTTTGAAATTTTGGTTCAAATTTTTAGCAAATTGTTCTAGATCACTCTACTATCCATAAAGAGTGACAAAAGATAAATCGAGGTTTTTGATATTAATATATAATTTATTAGTAGAAAGGTTAGTTTTTTTAAAGCGAATTGATAACCCAAGTAATAGTTATAAGTACAAAAAATTACTTTAGCTAATAACAAATTTTTTACTCCAGAATTGGCATTAAAAAACAATTATGTTGTAATTATAAATCCTTTTAATTTGATTGTTAAAATACACGAAGTTTACTTAAATTAAATCTTTTATTTTCCATTGTACTTAGGTTGGGGTAAATTTGAATTGCACCTGTTTATTTCCCCGTTAATCGAATCGAGGAGTAAATTCCCAACCAATCTTATAAATCAAGCTGCAAAAAAATAAAAAATAAGTAAAAATATGAGTTTTAAAATTTATTTCTTACTACAATTTTATAAAAGAAAACTAACAGATAGATGAAAAAATATCATAAAAATAACATGTGTCTTAACACCAAAAATGATGACAGCTACTTTACACAAAAAGTGAACACCGGAAATGTTTGCTTACGCTCAGTTTGGTATAAAGTAATCATCACTATTTTAGTTGCTCATTAACACTAAAATTTATAACAGTTAATTTTGGATGGCATATATATGATAAATCATAAAATAAAATTCGAAATCAAACTTACTACTAGTACAGAGAGAATATTAGAGTGAGTTAAAATTATTAATAAGATAGAAAGCGGATATAAATTAAATATTATCAAATTATTTAATAGAATTGGCAGGTAATTAAAAATTCAAATATAATTATCCTTATTACGCAATTAAAAACATACATGCATTTCGAAAGGGCTTACACATGTAGATATATAACAGCGTGCGAAACAACAACAAACTCTCGCCGTTTTGTACTCTAGTGTAAACAATCTACTGACGATATCCAAAGTACACCAACATTGATGAACGCCAGAATTGAAATAATTCATAAATGGTGTGAAGACGCGTGAGTTTGGGGTAAGCATTTTCCATTATTGTGTTTAAATTATAAGTTTAAGATTTTACTACCCCTTTCAAAATGCAAATAATCACTCGATTTGGCATTAACTTAAATCAAAATGTTCCCTCACACGATTTGGGCTGTTCACCACCGAATTCTGGGAAATAATATTCCATTGTTTTTACAGTGGATTAGATAGTTCCTGTAAAGAAGTGTAAATTTAAAATGCATTTATTTTTTAAAACCAGTTATTTAACTCTTTAAGTCCAATATAATGGACAATATTTGGTACAATTTTATTTTATAATTGTATGCCTTTAAAAAGCGAGTGTCTTTGTAAAAATATAAATGGATTCATCACCCTTTGTGGGAGTTATCAATTGAAGTTAAAAATTATAAGAAAGTTAATTTTTTTAAGGTATCCTGGTATTTAAATTCTTATTGTTTGAGTCAAGTGAATTTTGTTTCATGTCTAAAATATTAAAAAAATACCCTATCTATTATACACAAAAAAATGACAACAATTAAAATTTGTCATTTTTTATGTAATCATCAAAAATTATCTAAAAAGAAGTTACTAAATAAAATTTATTGCATTTTCTTAAGAAAATATTTTATCGCAGTAATATTAATATAGTTTCGCATAAATATTATATAAGTTTATTTCTTTCTAAGCTATATATTTCTTAGAAAACATCTCATTTTCATCCATTAATTATAACTCATTTCTCAGGAGATAAAAAACAAAGAGGACCCCTTTTCTCTTTCGCAGGAGCGACTCATCTTTAGCTGTAAAATTCGCCTTTTTTCCATCAGTCATTTGAAACTTAGCAACTGCCTTCTAAAAAATATAACTCACGCTGAAAGCCACGAAACAAATTATTTTAAGATCAAAATGTAATTGATTTATTATGATTCGGTTCAGTAAACATATCGAGGCATTTAAAATAAGTTATTACCAAGAAATTATTTTTCATGCGATCAACACTTTGTATTTTAGAGAAAAAATTATTTTTCATTATTTCAAGACATTTGAGAAATATATATAATAAATGTTAAATGGAAGATAATAGACTTCAATAGTATTAACTGAGAAATAACATCGAGGAACATTTTTGTTCTGTTGCATTAAATTTTTTAAAAAATTTTTTAATTTTTTTTTTTTTTTGAATATTTTCATATCGCTGATTTTAAATCTGCAATAGGTTTCTATCTCCAAGCTACAGATTTTTAAATGATATTTTATTCTATTTTTTGTCCAAATGTGCAAGTTGTATAACGGGGGATCTCATACAAAAGCTGTATTGGAATTAGGGCATATCATCAAGATTAAAATTGCATAGGAACCCATACCCGGATATATCACCATACACCACCAAAGGAGCTTCCCTATTATGAATTGTTTCTCTGCGTGCTTCTGAACAGGTCGTAATAGGAAAGCGCTCTTATCTGCGTACGACGACATTTCCGGGCATGGGTTTCTAATTTTAATCTTTATGATGCATGCTATTCCCCTAAAAGTTTGCAGCAACATTTACTTGAACACCGTAATAATATATAACGTTTTTAAACTTATACATTTCGACAAAAAATAGACTAAAATATCATTTTATAACAAAAACACAAGCTTTAGGAGAAAAACTTATTTTTTATTTGAAATTTTCACATCCGAATTAGGCAAGTTCAAGCATTTGTATAAATGTAACAAAGGGTTTGTTTCTTAGTGCAATTTATACACAACAATTCAAAATATGTTCCATGCTTTGATTTTGAATTTAAAACATTTTAGAAACTAATACTGAAAAGCAATTTGGAACCAAAAATTACCTTAAAACTTTTTTCATTAGAAAAATTAGGTAAATAATTTTTTTAAAAAAATATTTTCACAAATAGCGAACTCTTTGGAATCATTTTCTAATTTATTTTCAGCTTTAAATTTACGAACTGAGGCATAATGAGTTATATTTTGTAAACTAAATTAACATTTTAACTTGAGTGCCATTAAAAATTGTTTACGAATTCAATTTTACGTCATATTTTTTCAATAATATTTCACACATTAATATGGGAATTCATTCTTAAAAGTACTGTCTAAAACTATTAGTTTTAAACATAAAATTTACAGTAAAAATGTCTAAAAATTATAAATAAATTTATGGAAATTCTCACGGAATGGAAATTTTTACTGATTTATCATTAAAATATTTACTGAATGGAAAATAATTAAAGTAGTATATTATTAAAAATTGAGGTAAACTGCTTTAGACTTGCACTTGAAAAAAAAAGCTTCATTATTAATTGGTCACTTAATCGGTGCTGACATTGATAAAATTAAAAAGAAACGACAATTTGAAAAAAGATGGCAAATTTAAAATAATTAAGTTAAAAACATAATGCCAGTGAGTTAATGATATCTTTTTAGAATCATCTTTAAAGAGGAAATGCTTGGTCAGATTAAATGTGGTACTACAGGTTTTTTCTTATACCAATACCGGCCAAATAATTATAATAATTTAATTTTTCAAGAATGAAGGAACATAATACGTTAACCAAAAGTCATCCTTTTTAAAGATGCTTTATTTATATTTCTCTGTTATATGATCATTTTAGTGTTTGGTAGGGGCCCCTCGACTTGGTAGGACCTATTACCTGCACTAAGAATTCTGATTTGACGTAAAACTGCTTTAATATATTTTTATTTATTTAGTCAGTATTTTGTATTTCACACACTATTTAGTCAGTAATTTGTATTTCACACAGTAGTGCAAAGCAAAATTCTCCGTGATTATTTTTTTTTCTAAAACAGAATTATGCTTAACAAACAATTGTATCTAAATCTTATAAAGTACAAACATATTTATTAAATTCTGGTAAGAACATTCTGGTTCTGTAATAAAATAACAGATAATCTCTAAACACTTAACAATAAATTCATCTGCACTATACTTTAACATACAAGAGAACAAGAACATATTAGAAACAAGAACAAGAGCATTAAAATAGGTGTGTTACTATGGTTTTTTACATTTAATATTGCATTTTTTCTTTCAAACCGGTTCAATAAAATTATTTTTTTACGTGTTTTATCTAAAAGTTGTTTTTTTAAAGTTAGATACATTAACATAACTTTTATCAAAGTATTATGCCTGCAAATCCATCTCATTGCCCGAAATATCTTTAATGGACGAGGAAACGAGACTATGTATCTTATAAATATCCGAGTTTCTGAACAGATATTTTGTTCAATGACCACATAAATATATTAAATGTCAACATCAAAATTAGATGGATATAAAAGTTTTCTAGTCATGTCTGGCAAAAGAAAAAAAAAATGAATGGGAGTAAAAGAAAAATATTCCAACTCTCGCCGAAAGGTGGCGAAGAGCAACACCCTACTATATTCACAAAGTTATATTTTTCCACCTCTCCTTCAATGTCTGTTGGTGGACCACTTTTTCGATTTGATCTTAGTGCATAATATGCATAATCGCATTAGTTCCGCAAAATATGTACTCTTCCCTTGATGGTGTGAGATTATATTATGGACTTAATTAGTCTTATCGCTTCCTTATGTGTTGGTTATCTGTTTTTTATTTTATCGTAATCCTGTCTTGCAGGTGAGCTTTTTTTTTTGCTTAATACCTGTGATGTTTTATGTAATTTTTGTTTCTCATTTATCCAAGCAAAAGCGCAATTTTTAAATCGTTATACTAATAAGTATACTGTTACATTAAAATGTAAAATTAAAATTTTTCAAGCTTATTACTTCGGTGTATTCGCTTATTACTCTGATATTCTTTTTGGTGTATCATTTTTTCGATTTGATCTTACTGTATAATATGCTTAATTGTATTAGTTCCACAAAAGATGTACTTTTCGAGTATTTGTTTTCTTTTGTTTAATACCTGCGATGTTTTGATGTAATTTTTATCTCTTAATTGTCCAAATAAAGGCGTGATTTTTAAATAGTGGTATATTAATACATTAAAAGGTAAAATTCAAGTTTTTCAAGCTTATTGCTAGCTGTATTCACAAAGTAATTTTTTCAAACCTCTCTTATATTCTTTTTGGTGTATAATTTTTTTTGGTTTGATCTTAGTGCATAATATGCATAATCTTATTAGTTTCTGCAAAATAATTATTTTTCCCCTGATGTTTTAAGATTATATTATGAACTTAATTAGTCTCATTTCTTCCTTACGTGTTTATTATCGGTTTTCTATTTAATCGTAGTCCTGTCTTGCTACTAAGTGTGTGTTTTTTCCTTCTTTTGCTTAATAACAGCAAGGTATTAGTGTAATTTTAATATCTTATTTCTCCAAAAATACGCGTAATTTTTAAATAGAGGTATATCAATACATTTAAAAGGTGAAAGTCAAGTTTTTCAATCTTATTAATTCACCGTGTTGGCTAATTTCTTCACACGTCTCTTATAATCTATTACTTTTCTGCTATCATTACTTTTCTTTTTTCATCAATTCATTACTTAAAGTAATGTATGACTTTTTTGTGTTAGTCCTTAAACGATATTATGGACTTAATTATTCTTATCGCTTATTTTATATGTTAGTTATTTGTTTTATTTTTTATCTGATTTCCGTCTTGGGGATAAATTTCTTTCCTACCGTTAAATAAAGACGACATTTTAATCGAATTTTGAGTTCTTTTTTATTTAAGAATAAATATAATATATTTAAATACAGATTTATAAATGCATTAAACGATAAAATTCACGTTTTTCTAACTTAAAACGTCGCTTTATTCGCGAAGTAATATTCCTCCCCTCTCCTCCAATATCAGTTAGTTTTGATTTATTCTTCTTCTATTATATCCGCAAAAAGATTTACGTTTGTTTTGGAACCTTTCTATGATATTATGGATTTAATAATCTTATTGCTATAATTTGAAGAAGGAATTTATTATTGTTATTTTTTAGAAAGTATTTTGGGGATTTCAGAGATTCCTTTTAAAACATCTCTAAACTCGTTTCTAATAAAAATTAAAACGTTGAATGAAAAACCACCACAGTGAATAAAAAATGAATAACTTTTTTTCTATTTCTTAATTACAGGCTAAACTCTACGGGAATGCATAAAAATTATTTAGTATCATTAAAGAAAATTCTACTAAAATTTAAACGCGAAGTTTTCATGTGTTATTTTTAAGGACCTTATGCTTGCAAATTTTGCTCCTAGTACACGGTAAAAAAAATTTATGGTAAAAAACATAATAACTCTGTAACTTTCCTACAGAAAATTTCTATTCTCGGAAACTACAGAAATTTACTGTTAAACTAATACATTATAATCTGTCAAAAGACAAATTCTTCTGTTAACAAATAAAATCTGTTGCCATTGACACTTATTGTATCTGCCATTCCTTATGACACTTATATACGTGGAAACTTTACGATGGAAAAAAAAATTTCGACGATTCTTTCAAATTTATCTATAGAATTATTTTTACAGTATATGTTATATTCGACTGAATGTTTGAAATAATAATCTCTGAGGCTTCGTCGATTTTTAAGGATCTTATGTTCGCAAATTAAGCTACATGTATGTCAGATGAAACTGAGTGTTTGTAACAATAATAAATATTAATGAATGTGTTGATGTCGCAAATAAATTTGGAGTTAAGAAGTTAATTCTGCAGACTCATTCTTTAAGTTCTACTACCAAGAGAAAAGGTAAAATTATGTTTTTAAACTTTTTCACCTAAGAAAAGATCGATGTAATATTTTCCCCCTTATTCTTTAATTACTCTTGGTAGAGCACTTTATTTATTTATTTATTTAATCTTTACAATATGATTTGCATAATATTGTTAGTTCGAATCCTGGTAGCTCAGGGGGTAGAGCGTTCACCTCCCAATGAGGTGAACTGGGTTTGAATTCCAGCGATGGCTGGTCGATACGAATTCCGCTCCCTGCTCGCCTCCCTCGACTACAGTGCTGATGCAAAACATCCTTAGTGGCAGACGAATCATGTGTTAGAATCCCCTTTCCATCAGGCTAATCATTGGATGCTTTCCTGGTTTTCCACTCTATGTAACTCAAATGCGGATTAGTTCCATTTAGAAAGTTTATCATGAATTTCTCCCAATACTTGATCCAGGAGTTCCCTTGTTTTCTGGATTAGGCTCAAAATAGCAAGGCTGCGGTAGTTTAACATTAGTAGTCGTAAATCCAAAAATTGGGTCGACTGTTTAACGACTGTTATAAACTAAAATAAAATATCATTAGTTCCGCAAAAGATATGCTTTTTATATCTAAGTTTTAACGCTTCTTTATACTCTGGTTATAAGTTTTCTATTTTATCGCTTTTTTTTCCTTGCAGGGCAGTTTTTTTTTCTTTTAGCTGTAAATATATGTTAATGCAAGCTTTTGAATCTATATAAGATTTAAATATGTATAAATTAGAATTATAATTGATAAAAATCAGGTTTTTGAAATTTGTTTACAGATGATAAAAGATATAAGGTCACGCAAAATATTTTTTTTCTTTCTTTCCTACAATGCATGTTTGTGAGTTACGTCTTTGATTTGATCTTATTGCGTAATATTCATCATCGCAATAAATCCGTAAAAGTTCACCAAATCTTTTCATATTATATCATAGATTTAAACAATCTTTCTCTTACGTTAGTTATCTGTTTTCTAGCTTATGGCGATTACTATTAAATTTTTTTTTTTTTTGTTTAATACCTAATATATTTTAAAGAAATTTTCAGCTTTTTGTTACAGCTTTATTAGTCATTAAGCAGTAAACTTAAGCAGTTTCTTAAGACACTCATAAAGATTTTTCTAATTTGGGAAAAAAATCACACAAAGATAATAATATTATATATATATATATATATATATATATATATATATATATATATATATATATATATATATATATATATATATATATATATATATATATATATATATATATATATATATTTGACATTTCCTATTTAAATATGATAAATTTCCAAAAAATTTTATACAGTTAAATCTAACAGACTGTACATAACCAAGATCCTTTCTCAACAAATAGAAATTTTATTATTGTCTATATTCGCTATTTTTCTGCTGTATTCGTGTACTTTAAATCTGTGCAATGAACCAAGCTTGGTAATGTAAATTTTTGGTTAAATTATGTTTTCAAGATTGTCTTCTTACTTCATCTTTCATACAAAAAATTCATAAAAGATAATTATCTTTTTTGGATTTAATTATTTAAACAATTTAAAAAAAAAACTGTTTTTAGAAATACTATATCTTTGTTCTAAATAAATTAAACCTAATATTAAAATACGTAAATGGACCTAAAACCGTCATAAAATATTAATCTAATTAGACAACTTGAAATGCATGAGAAATAAATATAATTGGAAATGGTAAAAAATTGTTTTTGAAAAAATTTGTTCAAACTAAAATCTTTTACATTAATTGTTTTAGCATAATAGTAGCAGCAGTTACTTAGCTGTTTGAAAGTAACAGTTATCTAAATTAACTAAATTTTTTATCATTAGCATTAGTTTAAAGATATTAATGAATTTCTGAAATTTTAAGCATTTAAATCGTTTGGTCAAATATTTAGACTCTTTCATTAAAATTTGAAAGGTGGGATAAAAACACGAGGCATTTATGTGACTTAGGGTCTTTTAATACATTTAAAATCAAAGCTTCAGGTTTTTATAAGTTTTTATCAAATTTCTGGAGTAGAACAAGTTTTTTGTGAAACATTTCCCGAATTCAGTGATTAGGTGTTTTTTGTGGCAAAACGTCTATGTATTTATGATAAACATTTTAAGTACTTGAACTTCGAATTACATTTTCATAAATTAATAATTAAACCATGAATATTAGCGCAGTTGCGTATAATTACGTTTTAAAGTGAGTGGGGAAACCTTACGCAGACATTTAAATCCTTGAAGCTACATGGCCAAATTATTAGCTGAAAAGACTTAACTGTCATTTTCTCACCTCTAGCTAATTAAATGTTTAATTTCCCAACAGTAACATCACACATTCCTAAATTCTTTATATGCACGAGGCGTTTTTACTTAATACACTCTCCAATTGGTGAACCTGGACTTCTTTTACACGAAACTTTTACATTAGATCAACTTAATATGCCACATCCCATGATTACATGTGACTTAAAAAAAGGACTTAACCACAACTCAAAGTTGTCGATGTATTCTGGAAAAGTTACTGGCTTTTATTTGGAAAGTCTGGGAAAGTTACTTGCTTTACTGGTTAGATGTGACTTGAAGAAACCAGACTAGACCACAACTCATTGCTACTGTATTCTTGAAACGTTTCTGGCTTTTACTGGAAATCTTTCTGAGCTCTTTAGAAAGATCCAATGTTCGTTCCAAGAAGACAGCTAGAAGATAGATGTTAGTGGGAAAATTTCAAAATTCTTACAAATTTGCTCTCTTATTTCCCAGAAATTTTACTGGTTTAAATTGGACACATTCGAAACCCGTTATTTTCCAAGCACATTTCTGAATCTTTTTAAAAGTGCAAGTTACACAGAATATTATTAAAAATTATTTAATATATAAAAATAAATTAATGAGTAAACAATTTCTTACTTAGAAAATAGGTTTTAGCAAAAAGAAAAAATAGTTTTTTATCCGAATTCGCTGATTCAAGAAATGTTCTCTCATTCTTGATTTAAACACACTGCTGAATATGTTCTTTTTCCGGAACATTCTGTGGAGCAAAATACCTCATATACCGTAATTTTACAGTAATAATTAAAATCACCGAATGACTCGAATGAAATAAATATTACTGTAAAAATTAAAAATAGATTTGACGGATAATGCACCCCAAGTGTCGATACTTAATGTATATATTGTTAATGTGATGTTTACTTTATTATTAGAGAATCATACAACGATATAAGATACATAACATGAATTTATTATAGATAGAAAATAAGTTTTATATAAAAGAGAAGAAAATAAGTTTTTTCCCATTTTCTTTTAAAAATTTAAATGGTAACTCAATCGCAATAAGTTAAGTTATCTAAAAACTAGTGCAAAAACATGGTTTTGGGCAAGATTTTCGAAACTGAGATTATTATGAATTTAGAATTCCTGTAACTCTCAGCTTTCTAAAAAAAAAATTTACTTTTTGTGCTCTAATTATTTACAAAGTTACAGCAATTTTTGTGTAAGGTAATAATTGTGGAGAGACTAATAAGTTTACGACTTTAAAGGCGTTTATCTCAAAATCAGTTTTTTTCACATTTCACACTCCCTTAAACATGATATCTTATATTGTTTTCGAAACTAGTCGGATATCTTAATATTTAAATAAATCTCTGTAATGGTTAGATTTTGTTTTACGTGCTGTTGGCTCTAGGAGAGAGTTTTGAGACATTCTTAATACAATATATGAAATTTTCGTTAATTATGATTTTAGTGATTGATACTCTTTTATACCTCCCTGCATTTTCTAAATAAAATACAAGGAATTATTGCATCATAAGCGTCATCTATATTATTTATTAAATTTTGCGTTTTCTTTAATAGCTTTTCAATGGTCGTTAAAGAGGGGGTTTTTTTTACCTTCGGATTAAAATCTTATAAAAGCATACAATTTTATGTATATGAATATTTAATAATTATTAATGAAAAAAGTAGCAAAAGGAAAAATATCAATAGCAATTACAAGAGAATATCTTAAAACCTTTTAATTACGCATGCCATAAGAATTTAATCCAAAAGAAGTCAATCCAAAATAAACGTTTTCAAATACAGCGTTATTATTTCCAACAATTCATTTTATAAAAGCAGATTAACATTTCCTTTTTATCATGTAATTTTTCTACATTGTATTGACGTTTTTAAGCCTTAATAGAGCAATCTATCATCCTTTCCTTTAGGATATAACTATTTATTTTTTGTTACGGTCACTAGCTTCTGTTAAATATAAATTTATTTAAGTAAAAAAATTTTAAATTGATTGCATTTGACCTGGAATTGTAAATGATAACCTTAAAATTATATAAGTTTCAATAAATTCTAGAAATTTAAAACTTACTATCATTAAATCAAAATAATAAATAAGTATGTCAACAACGAAAAACTCTCTAATGACTCCTTAGACAAATGATCTAAAATATAACATCTAAAAAAACCTAGGAAGTAATTGGAAGACAGTAAATAAACTTGTTACGTCTGTAAAAATGAAATTCCTTAATCAAAATTATTTGATCGAACTTTAGTTTATTGCATAGCTTCTTATTAAATCAGTTCTGACATATTATTCTCTATTGGTTCCAAGTTTAATTATAGCATTAATTTCCGTTATAAATTAGGTCTTGTTTTTTCTGCCATTCATTTTTCCAAGTCTTTTATAATAATTCTTTTCAATTTGTAATCAGCTATAATAAAAAAGGTCAACAAAATTAAATAAGTTTTCTTTCATAATTACAGAGAACATTTTAAACTTGAAAGAAGATAATTCTAAATATGGGATAATTTGATGTGATATTAACTTCTCAAGAATTTTTTTTAACACCAATATCAAAAAGGTTTAACCTTTAATTCGAACCTTTTCATACATGTTTATTCAATACGAAATCAAGGCCAGAAAAAACAATATGTTATTACCTTTAAATTTATTCAAAGTCTTTTCCACCAATTAGTTTTAAAATTGAAAATTTATTATAGTGATAAATGATGATAAATAATACCGACCAAATTTTTTCTTGGTTTATATTTTTATGCCAAATAATTCCTTAATATTTCTTCCAAATAGATATTTTACAAATTTCCAACATGTATACTTTGTTGGTAGTATATTATGCTGAAATATTTCATGACCGACATGGAATCGAAATGTTTTTTACTAAAGCTCAAAAATGTATTTCTGAACAATTGGAAAAATCTGACTTTCCATTATATTGTTCCAAAGACTTCACATAAAAAACGTATTTCTAAACTTCTATTTTAACTTATTATCAATTTCAGATTTGTTTTGTAAAGTTTTGATTTTCTTAGTCGCTTCATTAGAAATAGTTTGAATTTCTTATTTTAGGTTCTTATAAGGTAGGAGGGGGACCCTTAAAAAATCCTAAATGAAACTAAAACAGTGTTCATACTGAAACCTAACGGTTTTCTACGTATCATTCGTGTATATTGATATAAGTTTACTGGTATTTTGTTTGTCGTATACTTCATTTACCTGTATATTGGTATCCCGTCTTTAATAAATTTAATTACGCTAAAATCATACTTCAATGTTTTCTTTCATAAAACTATAACTGCAGTTTATTTTCAACTAATCTTTTAAGTTTGTGGTCTACAATTATTATTTTAAATATTAAATGGTAATAATAGACAAAAGAAGACAATTCTAAATAAAAATATTATCCTTTTTAATTATATTAGATACAAGTTAACTAAATAAAAAATTAAGTCTTGTTATGTCTCCTTAAAACCTTTAGTTATGAGTTCGTATATCTCACTACATTAAAATTCTATGCTTGTAATGATTCTTTAATTTATAATGATAAAATTTTAATAATTCTATGTTTATAATTTATAAAAAGGAAATTGAAAAACTTATCAATCTGAACTAATTTAGTTTTTCTTAAAAACTTTTCATACATTGGGTATTATTATTAAATTAAATAGCTAATTCTTATAGTTATAATTCAGAAAAGAGCTACAAAAATATCGATATTTTCTTATAAAAATGTAGTTAAACACCAAATCAAACATCAGTTAAACATCAGAGAGACATTATACTACAGTTATTGCAGTTTAATACAGAATAAGTATCAATTGTTTAAAAAAAAAAAGTAAAACCAATCATATTTAAGAAAAATTAAATTAATTGAGTTCTCTAGAACTGAAAAATTTTTTAAAAAAGTAAAATAAAACCAATAATATTTACGAAAAATTAAATGAGTTCTTTAGAACTGAAAAACGTTATAAAACATGACTGAAATTCTTTTTTAGACTAAGGTCCTCACATGCTGGAGTTTCAAGAAAAAATATTAATATTTTCTATAAAAAATATTTTTAAATCAACTTTTAAGAGTAGCAAAACATGCTCTAGCTTTAGAATGACAATTCACACAATTTTATGTAATATTATTTGAAAACAAATATGTATAATTAAAATCAAAAATTCAAAAACGATTACGAAAATCCATTAATTACAGAATCATTTACATCAATGAATGATCTCCTTTTTCCCCTTAAAAGTATCAGTCTTAAATCAAATAACAGTCACGTTTTAGGATACAAAAAAGTCTTCATAATTAAGTTGTAAGGAAATATAAGAACAAATTTTATCCCAATTCTTACAAATATTTATCGAAATTTTATATGTACGTTAAATATCAAGTGTAACAAAAGTTGCTTGAAGGTTTTTTCCCAGCCTTTTCATTTAGTTAGGTGGAAAGCAAATTTACAGAGTATTATAAGCAATTATTGAATGAGATAGGGAAAATATTATTGATCCATACATCTGGAGGATGTTTAGAGTTTTTTATTTTTTACTAATTGTGTGGTAATAAAAATTCTAACTTCAGAAACCAAAATTTTCAGTAAATTGTTGCTATATAATAGAAAAAATTAACAAATGAATAGTTTAAAAACTGTATATTTTGATTTTATTTACCAGAATTATGGTTTCTTTTTCACCAGAAATGTTATTACCACCCAGTACAGTACTTTTACCTGAACTTTTTTCCCCGTGTAGTAATTTATGCACATGGCTGCAGTTACAGTTTGAATTTAAATTGTTTCGAAGTTTTTTTATGCTTGTAGAATGACATAAATGTTTTTGAATATTTTATGACAAATAAATGAGAAACAAACCGGCTTGTTGAGGAATAATTTTTTATTTTGAAATAAATATAAATGCATTCATATTTATTAATATAAATAGATTTTGTTTCTGTTGCATTTAACCTTTAATTAATGAATCGAAATCAGATTTTAAAATAAGTTTCTTGTATTTGTCAAAATTTATCAACTAATTTTAGATTAAAAATCAATTTGAAATATTGTTAATTTAAATTTTTCATCAGCATATGAATTTATTATAATTGGAAAGTATTTTAATTCTTAGAAGGAACAAACCATTTTACATTTTTGGCAAAAAAAATGAATTGAAAAGAAAATGTATTTATCTCTTGGGACAAGTACACATTCTTATATCAATCTCAGATATCTTATATTGCGGAAAAAGTCCGCGGGCGTATAAATGGTGTAACACGTGTTTTTGCTGACAAATGGATGCGCCCCCCTGCGGGTTCAGAAGGAACTAGAAGATGGATCGTAAATCATGTCTCCCTTTTTAATAGCATCTCTTGTTCCGATATATACCTTTTATCATAACATCAGTTGATCGGAGAAAATAAGAAGTCAAAGCGGTACTTTAAAAAATATATCGAGAAAGCTTTTTTACAAGCGCAAGTTAAAATTTTGTAGCTTTGAGATACACTATATCACATAATAACCTGAAACTTCAAATTTTCGGATCTTGTTAAAAATAATTTAAAAAACAAGACACTAATTCATGAAGTTAGTTAAAAAGCCGAATATTACAAAATTATTAATATATAATTGCTTTTTGTGAGGATTTTTTTATTTGTTCATGAAGGTTACAAAATAAATCATTATTAAATGGTGTGTAAAATCTAATAGTACATATCTTTAAAAGAATAAACTTCATAAAAAAAAATGTAATTAACCTTTAAATACCGTTTCGAGAAAGAAAAAATTTTTTGAAAGCAATTAAAAATCGATTTCATCCTTTTAATTGCAAATTTTTAATATTTTTTTTAAAAATATTTGAATTGTAATATATTTTCATATATTTTCCTAATGTCTACACTTGTACAAGGCAAAGAACGGAAGACATTGATTATTTTGATCCAATGATCGGATTTTCACTATACCTCCCGAATGTTATTTTTGGTGATACACAATATGCTTGAAAATAAATTTGAATGTGCCTAGAATTTCTATTTTTAAAAATGACTAGTAAAAAAATTAGCCGAAACTTTTAGTTATTTTCTCCGTCACGCCGCTAGTAGACTTCTGCAATAAATAATGAATTAAAGCAAAATTTAAAGAAACCAAACTATAAATTACCAAATAATAATTTTTTTTTAAATATTTGTAGAAATATTACCAATAAAATAAGCCTACATTTGTAAGAATATTATATTCATATTATATTTTAATACATGGCGAAAATTCAACATTTTATAGTTAAATTTCGATCAATGGAAAGTTTTAAATGAAAATTTTTCATTTGATTTATTTCAGCAAATCAAAAAATGCCGGCATTTGGTCACTAAGGATGAAAATAATGCTGAACAAATATGTGTTAACTTAAATATAACTCTTAAGATATTAAGTATTTGAGCTTTATTATAAATTTTTTGTCTTAAGAACATTCACTTACTGGTCAATGAATTAGAAACCTTAGATTAATATTTTTGGAAATTCTTTTACACACGAATAACATCCGTATTCATAGGGGCATTAATTCTACAAGTTTCTTGAGTGCATTATGTTCAGAGAATACCATACCTACAAAGACTTCAAAATCCAATAAATTATTTCGACGAGTGGAATGTTTTCGGATCAAATATGCCATTGGAACATGTCTCAAAAATTTTTATATGGTTAAGATTCGGATTTTGCAGTGATCAAGGAAGATGTTAGAAGTGAAATTGATGTTCATCGAGCCAAATTTGTCCACTTCTGGCACGATGAACAGTTGCATTATCGATCACGAAGTATCCGTCACCTTCTGGGTAAAAATCTAGCATGAATTTGACTAGCCAATGTGCCCAGGTATTGCAATGTGAATATTCATGTATTGCTTAATGTGTGCGGGTTCGAATCCCACTCTGGGCATGGATGTTTCTCTCTCTCTGTTGTCTTCTGATGAGTGAATGTGGCCCACCCTATGAACGAGTTTGTGGCAGTGTGGCGTGGGTAACGTTGCTCGCCGCCGTGACTTTGGTTCACAGGTGCCCACTGGGTAACGATAAATGAGCAACACTTCCGGCATCTTCTATGGCGAAGAACGAAAGTTCAGTGCCTGCCGTTATTAAAAAAAAAATTTGTACTTTACAGTTTCAATGCTCATTTTGCTTAGATAACTTGCAAAATAAACTGACACTACAAATTTAATATTAAAAAACTCACATTTAGCTACTTAACTAAATGCTTATTATTAACTAGCTTTGATACTAATGTGTATCGAATTTTGTGTTTAACATTTTATTCCTAGAAACGTCCCTCTGCACACACATTTGTGAGTTAATATTAATATTCCTCTAAGCCATATATTATTTCAGAATCTACGAATGTCTGTTTTATCAACTGAGCACTATGCACTACATATAAGAATATCACAAAAAGTATTTATGAGCATTCTATAATTAATATTTGTGAATATTGTTTAAATAAATGCCAATGAATATTGTTTAGATTACTGTTTTTGAATATTATAAAATTTCTGTAAGATATCTGTTTAATTTTTTGAGGAATATTAGCATTCCTCCAGGTCGTATAACCTTTCCAGAAGGTCTGTTTTATAAACCGATAACTTCTTAGTATATTTTTAAATTTTAAATGAAAAATTTTTATGAATATTGTTTAATTAGTATTTATAAATACTTTTAAATTTGTACGAGATCCCTACGCAATTTTTTCCTTGTTATCTTATAATATTTTTGGGTCCCGCAATATCTATTTTACAAACCTTCAACTGTGAGTTGTATTTGGAATTACAATAAAGTGTATTTACAAGAAACTAAAATTTGCAGATTACTGATTAAATTTCTGATTGTAACGTACACTATCTACTTATTAATAGTGTCTAGCTTCCTAATCTCAAGGACATTCTTATTCCGTAATCTAACTTTTTCCATCAAATCATATAATATTTTTATGTCCCGCAATATATGTTTCAAAGCCTTTTTCTGTGTACACTATATTTGGAAATACAATATAATGCATTTACAACAAACTAAAATTTTCAAATTATTGATTCAATTGTTGATTGTAACGAAGGCGCATCGCTATATAATATTATTTTTTGATAAATAACGTCTAGTTTCCTAATTTTAAGGACATCCATATTCCATAATCTAATTTCAAAAATCACTTTAATCAAAGTTATAACCATATTTTTTTACTGCATATTCATACAACATTAAATTCAAATTAAGTCGGAAGAAAACACGCTCTTTTTTCTTTTTTAAGCATTACATGAAGCGAATATAAATATAATAAAATCCTAATCTTTTTATGAAACTTGACGAAAACTCAACTCGTGTTTAAGCTTATCACATCCTGATATTTAAAGATGAGCTCGATTCTTGAGATTTATGACGGTCATTGCGCCAGAAAAATACAAAACTCCACTGCACCCTACAGCAAAATTATGTCTTCTTCAATTAAAAATTCTTCGCACATTTTTTCCTGCATTGACCTTATGTTTTCTTCCTGGGGATTGCTTCTCAGAGAAAGAGAAAAAAATTTGAAAATATATTTTTGTAATTTGAAAACGATTGTAAAAAGTGAATCATTAGATTGACTAGTACAACAATTTCTTTTAAATACTCTTAAAGTACAATTATAATAAAATGTATATTTTACAAAACTTAAAAGTACTTAAATATTTCAATCCTTTGACCAAGAAAACATATTTCGTTTCTATTTTTTAATATGCACTAAAAATATAGTTTGCATGATTAGAGATACTAAGTTATTTCGATCCTTTGGTTAAGAGAACGCACTTCGTTTCTAATTTTAAAAAAAAATAAGCATGCATTTATATATATATATATATATATATATATATATATATATATATATATATATATATATATATATATATATATATATATATATATATATATATATATATATATATATATATATATACATATATATATTGTATAAATGTATATTTTACATAAATAGAGTTGCTAAGTTATTTCTATCATTTGGCTAAGATAACACATTTCTTATTATTAAATTATTGACTTACCTAAATTAACCTTATATTTGGATTTTTTAGTATATATAATGTATAAATCGCTCAGATATATTTCAATACAACCATTTAATAAATATTTTTATAAAAATCATCACTGTCCGTTCAATTTACGATGACATAGATACAGTATGTATCAATGATTATAGATTTTATTAGTTAAGGGGAAAAACGTGTCTTCCGTCAGATTACGATGTAGTTTAACAGTAAATTTCTGTAGTTATAGAAAACAGGAATTTTCTGTTGAGAAGTTACAGAATTATTATGTTTTCAACAGAAGTTTTTTACAGTGTTTAACTCCCGCGCCGTTTTCCTTATCCCAATACAGTTTTTATCAACAAGGATTTTCAAAAGTGTGAAGAAATGTGAATTTTGAGAAGAAGAAAAAAAGATTAAAAAAATTATTTCAAGGTGTTGCCGCCCCTCTAGTTTCTTTACACTCCGCCGACGCTTTTACCCTTTATTCTTAACAGTGCATACTGTTTTATTTATGTCTGTCTTATTTTTATTAAATCGCAAAAACATTGTACATTGCCATGTCTCCCGACACCTGCACCTGAGTTAGAGGCTTCTGTCTCAAGGTTGAAGCAAAAAGTTGTCTGCTTAAATTACGAGACTGCTTATCGGATTAAAACTCAACCAAACATATTTTATTCCTCAACACACGCACCATGTTATTTCCACGTAATTCCTTTTTCTCACACGAGAAAAAACCCTTTCGTTCCAAACTGTTTAAAATATCTTTTAGTTTTAGTTGAAGATCGCAGATAGCATCGGCCCACGCCGACATATTCAGTCAACGTGTTGAGAATGTGTTAACAGATCGTATTAACTACAGCTTAAATTGAAGACGGATAATTTGTATTCCCATTATAAGTTTATAATTAAGGTTTGAAAGTAATGTTCATATAAGCATGTCATTTAGTAACTTTGGCAAAATTTAACGCACAAGAATAATTTAGTACTCATATAAATTTAATGTAATAACTTATTCTTGGTTTGAAATATGATTTGTTCATTCTAAAAAATATTTGCTGTTTTTTTCTGTTTTTTTTTTCTTCTAATTTGTGTGTTCACTCATTCGTTTGCAAGTAGCATTTAAAAAACACTCAACTTCTTAATTTTTTTTAAAAAAATAATTTGCAATTAGTAAAAGATACATTAGATGCACATAAGATTTTGTTAAAGATACATAATGTAACTAACATAAATTTGTGTATATAAGTAACATCCCTCTTATTCAGGCTGTAAAAACTATAAAACATCAATCTATATTAAACCAAACACTATAACCACATTACCCAGTCTTACTTTAGTTGTTTCTATATATCTTTATATAACACAAAAAGATAATGATCTAAAATCATGGTTCATTGTTGTCGGTGCATTTTAATAGAAAGAAAAATCATATGATAAGATCATTAATCAGCAAAAAATATGCTGAAATCTTTAGCTATCTACATAAAATTAATTAAAGTTATTTAGATGTTTATAAGTAAATTGTTCATATATTGCTTATTTAATGTTATTTTTATTCCATTGAATTTTGATTGCCATGATATTGATGAGTATGAATGATATATCTTTGTTTTATACTTTTCACTCAATACTTTTAACTATTATATTGACATTTTAACTATTATTTTTACTAAAATGGAAAAGTAACATACACAATCTTATTCAAAAGTAAAAACTTCATAAGTAAACTAAACATGGGAATGGATTTTTGTACAAGTAATTTTTTATCCCCTTATTACACATTTTCAAAAAAAAGTAAAAACTTTAGACTAAACATGGAAATGGATTTTTATACCAGTAATTTTTTATCCCCTTATTACACATTTTCAAAAGTAAAAACTTTAGACTAAACAGGGGAATGGATTTTTTTTCTTTTTTTATACAAGTAATTTTTTATCCCCTTTATTACACATTTTCTAATAATAATAACATTGAATTATCATTTTACAATAATATTAATGAATTACACGCAAAATTGTTTCCACTTAACATACGCAGTTAAAATAATTATTGTAAAATAAATATTTAAATAATTTCATTGGAGATAAGCATTTGACGAGTTTTTATAATAACCAAAAATTAAATAAGAATTTAAATTACAAGTTTGAGGATAAAGTTACAATTATAACTGAGCAAAATGATAAAGTTTAAATTTTATCTAACTGTTAATAGATCGAAATATTTAGGGGTTTTAAAATATAATTTAAATTTACAAATCTGATTATAGTCAAGAAATGGAAATAATTGCGGATCAATCGAAGTGGTTGTTTCAAAATTATTCGTTTTTATAATTAAGCATCTTCTGAGAATTCTGAATCTTTCTGCATCTTCTGAAAAAAGATTCGAGGTATTTATAAGCTTTTCTTCATAGATGATTCTGGTTTGTATTTATAAAAATTTAGTGGTTGTTATGTTTCGTTTTCACAGTATGTATTCACCACAATCCAGTTATCCCTTTTTGTTCAACAAAATCAAATTATTCCGTAAAATTCATCTATTATTCCATTTTGTTTTCATGTTTTGTATTTATCCAAAATCTAGTTATTTATCCTTTTTGTTTCCGTGATTTGTATTCACAAATATTCATTTATTTTTCCTCTTAAAAAGTTTTTTCCCTCAATCTACAAATTTTAAAAAACATGAATAAATTAAACAAAAAAATTTTTAATAAAAATATGAAGGAAAAGAATATGCGAAAAAAAAAAATTCTACTTAATAATCGCCGCGCAGTCTAGTATGTCTATCCTATGAACCCAACTCTTCCTGTCACAAGCCCACAACAAATGACCCATTGGATCACCTCCACCCGTGGCCCATCCCTAAGCTCACGCACCCTCTCAACCCTGACCTCTTTGACCACCATCTGCGTTTTCCGCTATTCTCAAGCAACTTATAGGGAAATTTCTCATTGGAACGTGGTTTTGGAGTTAAGTTTTTTATCGTTTGTAACAGGTTTCGGAATGAATTTTCATTGATAATCTTTCTGTTTCAAATATATTAGTTTCGTCTTCATAATTTCGTTAGATAATTGAATACGTTTTCTTGTTATTTTCCAACCTTTTACACGTTTTGATACCTGAAGAGAAACATTAAGCATGTAAACAGATTGCTAAAAAAACTCTCTTGAGGAATTTGTTTTTAGGTGTAAATTATAAAATTCAGCGAAATCATTTTTAAAAAATTTTGTTAAGTAATTATGTCATTATATCTTTTTAAAGATTTATACAATTTAATTTTCTTCGAAATACTCATTCTCTAATTCAAAACCGTTACGCTTTTCGCAAATAACAACGCATTTCACTTTAATATATTGTAGTGCAGCTGAGATAAGAATAATTTTCCCTTCGTTACCTTCTTCTTATTAATATTTTTTTAAGTACACCCTTTAGTAATTTAAAAAATTAAATAAATAACAATGAGTATTTTAAACAATTTAATACTTAAAACGGTATATCAATAAACAGTTTAAATAATTTAATAAATAACTATTTAAAAATTAACAATTTAACAATGAACAATTTATATTAATAAATCTATGATCGTATTACTGGGTGAAAAAAGTTTAGCTCTGGATAATGCATTTAAGCTTAAAAAATAAATATAAGTTTACATCATCTGTTTGCTGATGATTCTTATCATTCACAATTAAATAGATGCGTACATGTAAAATAGTTTGATATACTATAAAGAAAAAAAAATTAATTTCAAAATCAATGTTTTCCACCAAGGTTTATACTGGGGAACAAATTTCTTGTTATATTCATACTTGATCTTGCTTAATTGGAGTGTGGGAATATTAAATATGAAATTATTTTTTTCTTCAAAAGGTACTTATTTCTTTTAAAGTGGTGTTTATAGTTTGAAAACGGTATATATGGGGGGGGGGCACGTACATGTTAGGATAAACTTCTAAGATCGAAAATGCTTAGGAAACAATGCCCGTAGTTGTCGTCATACATGTTTAAAGGTGCGTCTTATGACCTGCTCAGATGCGCACAAAGAAACAGTTCATAATAGGGAAGCACTCCTAGCGGCTCATGACGACAATGCCGAACATGGGTTTCAATAATATTTTTATCCTAATAATGTGCCCTAAATCCCGTAGAATTTTGCCGTAGCATTTATGTGACCCCTTGTTACATATAACGTTTTTAAACCTGCGTAAAACAGTTTAACAAGCTTTAAAATATTTAAATGTTATTTCAAAACGAACAACAATACATTATAGTTTAAAATAGAGAGAAATAAATAGAAAGTTCTGCAAATTGAAAAAAAAATTTACATTCGTAGATAGCTAGTTTTTCTTATTGGTAATTTTTTAGAGATATATATTTTACGAAATTTTAACATACTCATTTCCAGTATATCAACATTATTTTTCAATAATTCGTACATTAAAACAATTTTCTTAAAATTTTTATTTGCAGTTTTTTTATGTAATGTATTAAACTGCCATAAAAATAGTTTTGTATGTTCTAGCAAGATTTAAACTGTAGTTTTAAATGTTCTAGCAAGATTTCTAGTTCTAAATGGAAAATGCACTAGATACTCTCATTTCAAACTATTTAAAATACATAAAAAATTTACATTTCATCGCAAAACTATTATTATTATAATTATGTTTCAGCTTACTTTAGTAAGTTTCAACTAAGAATAACACATTTTAGTTACGTAAATAAATCCTTTTATTACGCATATTTATTTTAAAATACATAAAAAATTTACATTTCATCGCAAAACTATTATTATTATAATTATGTTTCAGCTTACTTTAGTAAGTTTCAACTAAGAATAACACATTTTAGTTACGTAAATAAATCCTTTTATTACGCATATTTATTTTAAAATACATAAAAAATTTACATTTCATCGCAAAACTATTATTATTATAATTATGTTTCAGCTTACTTTAGTAAGTTTCAACTAAGAATAACACATTTTAGTTACGTAAATAAATCCTTTTATTACGCATATTTATACTTTTGTTTTTATTTGTCTATATTGTAAAAGTCTAATTTGTCTATATTGTATTGTGTTACATCCTCAAAAAAGAAGGTTGACAATCTTAAAATAATAATTTATATTTATTTACGTATGTTGAAACGGTTGAAATTCATTTTTATCTGCATTTTTTGTAATTTATGTCATCTTGAAAAGATACTTCGGTAAAGCAAAATTATAATTTAAATTTCAAAAGAAAACGACAATACAAAATGTAGTTAGTGATGCAAAAAAACCTTGAGGCAAAATTCTCAACAATATTCTTGAAAGATAAATGTTTCTACACGATCACGAAGACAAACATTCTAAACGATCATCATAATTATTTTTCACTGCAACAATCTTATTTTTTCGATTTCAGTTCTCATAACACTCATGTCTAACAACCCTTGCAAACTTTTAAATAGACTCATCATCATATCGGATACTTAACATTCTATCACTAAAGTCGCCAAGCTTTAAAATTTCATCCACTTCTTTACTTCATCAAGATATCGACTGCTTCGTTACGTGATTTGTAAGAGGAATACCTCCGAATGAAAGTATCTTTAGCACTTCATCCCATGTTCCTTCCCATTTAAAGCGCTGTGAGACATAATTTCAAGATGGACTTCTCGTTTGTGAATCATACTGAAAACCGAGTTTGTTTTTATTTTTTTTATCTTAGTCCAGAGTACGTGCATTCCCACTCTTTGTAGCGATAAAGTTTGATGAAAACGGGATTTATTGCAGATGTGCGAAATATAATCTAATAAAATATATGGTCACAAACGTGTGGGCTGAAATTCTAAACTTTTAAGTCAAATATGTCGGTCACGAAAATTGGTTGTTTCAATTTAATACTTTGATTCTATTTTGTAAACTGTAATTTTTCTATTTTGTAAAATGTTATGCTTTAATTCTTTTTTGTAAACTGTCTACTGTAATTTAGTTTGTTATATCATTTGATGTTATCAATGTTATTATATTATACATTGTTTTATTTATTATAATTTCGACATAATTATATTACAGATCTTGCTTTATTACGATTTAGTTATTATCAATTTGATTACAATATCTATTTTTATGTAGTAAGCATTATTACATAAACAATTTCATGTTATTATATTATGAACTTATATTTATACTATTGATGATATTGTATAAGTCATTAGATATTAACAATTATTTTTTTTTAAATTGTGTTGTCGATATTGTATTATAGATATATTAGATCATCGATTCATATAGATTATAGTGTTTTTTAAAGTTTGATTTATATATAATGAAAACATTTCAATTCGAATACCGATATTGTTATTCTGGGTGCAATGGTAACTGTGCATATTCAAATTAACCATACAAAAAGTATCATTTAGACTATGATGTTTAGCCTTTTTCCCGATTTTCCCATTGTTTATTACATAGTTTCAATTTCATTTTGTTATTTTGTTTCATTATTTAAGTAATACTAGACACACGCTTTAAAGTCCAAGTATGAATCTAAGAAACACGTAATTTCATAAAACTTTTAAAATAAAAATTTGAGAGCCATCACCAATTTGTATCTAAACGGTGACGTTTTACTTGTCATAATTTAACATAGAGTCCCTGAATTAGAGAGACCGACTCGTCCGCCATTTCGGAGCAAAAACTTTCACTACTGCGGTTGAGCTATAAGATTTGGCGACTTATCGCTACAAACGACGCTAATCTCAACTAGGATAATACATTAAGAAAAGCATGTTTGCTTACATCGTTTTACATTGTTTTTCGGAGGCTTTTTTAATACTTGAACAAATTCATTCAAAAATTTATTATTATTGTTATTTAAAATCAAAATATTATTCACTACTAAGTAGAAACAGTTTATACACGTATTTGGTTCGCTAATTATTATAAAATAAAAAAACAAGCAAAAAAACAAGCAACATAAAAGAAGAATCAGTGATTTATATTTGCAATCAGTGATATATTTGATTTAAGCAATTGATCCTGGTTTTGGACAACCTACCATTCCAGTCTTTTTGGAGGAATTTTTAAAGGATTTGAAATAGCATCAGGCCTTAATTTATTGTTACCATCTTTCCTGTTTACTTTAAGTTGAGATTCATCAAAATGAATATGCAAGAAAATTTAAAATACTTTTATATTTTTATACTTAAATTAAATCACATTAAAAGATTCAGAATTTAAATTTTGTAAACATACTCCCATCAACTTTTCTACAACAGAAACTAATTATTCACGCAATTTAACACAAGAATTTTAAAGAAAAAAAACAACATTTATAGATCCAAAAACGTCTGAAAAATCGCATATTAAATAGATTTCTTATTATAAAAATAAGCAAACAGTTTGAACTTTAAGCGATATGTTACCATAAGTAACTAAAAAAATTAAAATGCTAACTATCTGAGATATTAGTGAATCAAAAAGAAATAAAATTCGAAACAGGTCAATATTTATTTTTAATAAAACAAAAGGAAATACTTAAAAGTGAATGCAAAACTTGGCGATTCTCAGATAAATTTGGCGAATACTTATTCATCCAATCTCTTGCCTTTATTTACTTGGTTTCATGCCACACGAACACTCAAAATTGTTAAATAAATTATTAAATGTTGTTTAAAGGTCATGTTTTAAATAAATATTTACTTAATAAATGCAATTTACAATGAAAATTCTTATATTTGATATTTAGTAAGAACTGAACAATTCAAGTAACCCGAAAAGTTATTCGCTTATTTATTTTTAAAGAAACAGACAAAAACAAGCATTCAGAAACAGATTCTAACAACTTAAGTTTGTTTATAGATTACGTATAAGAAGCAAATAAATTAATTAATAAATTAATATAATAATAAAATTAATATAATAATATAATTAATATAATAATATAATTAATATAAATAATATAACAATTAATATAATATTAATAATAATATAAATTAATTAATATTTACCTCACATAAACGAATTCTACTTCCAGGCTGCCAGTTATATCGTCTGCAATTTTTTACCCATTTCTTCTTTCTTTCGAGATATGATGGAAATCTTAGCAATAGAAAGCCTCATTTTTAAAACTGTTTGCACAATTACCTACATCAATAATTTTAAATATCTAAATGGGCTTCAAGCTCTCACGCTAATGTTGACACTACGTAACTAGCGAACTTGTTGCTCCATAATGGCGGACAGCTCAGCTCCCACTATAGAGGAGCCTTAATCTAACATAGGCATCCAAAGATAATTAACTTCAAAGATTATTCCAAAGATAATAATTTTCTGATTTATTTGAGTTGCAAGCTAGTTATTTGCTCATATAATAAAATATTTGTCAAATCCTATGGAAAATCTCGAAAGTACGTGTACCAAATTTGGTGCTGATCGGTTAAGACTTTTGGATTTGTAAACGGTATGTGCACATACATATAAACATTATTCTTTATTTATATAGATATTAACTTTAGAACATTGTAAAATATCTTTTAAAGTATAAGAATGGAAAAAAAAACTTATTTTGGCTAAATTATATTATTTTCTAAACAATAAATTTCAATTTAATAATTTTTTCCAAGTTTATAATTTTTCTAAAGTTATAACGATAAAATACATTAATTTTGTTTAAGTCGTCGTCAAATTTGCTTTTTAATTAATCGTTATGCCCATTTTATTACATTTCCTAGTTAACTTTTAGTTTTATATAACTCATCAAAACAAAGGCAAATTTTTTCACACATTTCATTTGGATACGTTATACATATGTAAAAACGTCATTAATTTTATCTAAAAGCAAAAGTTTACTCTAATTTACTCAGATACATTTTTTGTATATGTCAGTTCCAATAATGAAAAACAAAACTGGAGTATAAGTTAATTAAGTTTCTTAAGTTATCCATCTCTGAGATTCTGTAAAATGATTTAGAACATATTTTTAAGACTTTGAGAAAAAAATATAGACAAAATAAATTTAAACTATAAACAAAAAAGGATGATTTCTTTTCTTCTGAAACGTGCAGCGTGGTCACTAACCGTACCTTTTAAGGAGTGTCTCGTCTGCATCATTTTTTCATAGTCCACCGCCAATAAATCAGGATTTTAATCCTCTAGTCATTAGGAAATTCTACGATTTTACATGAGAAATAAGGGAAATATTCTTCTGATCCGGATGTTACATTGTAATCATAAACTGAACATTCCAGTACCAAAATGTCATTTCTACATTTATATATGCCATGTTATCTTTTTTTAATTATCCAAAAAAGAATATCAATTTAAATATTGAAATTATTATTATTTCAGTTACTTATTTATTTTTATTTTATTTATTCAGTGGTGACTTTTAAGAAAGTTCTGACAATAGCTTTACATCTAATTTATATTTTATGGAAATTAGATTGAAGTTAAAACTTTCAAATGATGTATTTCATAGCATCTTCTTTAAAAGTCTCCTCTAGTCACACGGAGAGAAAAAATTCTGGCAAAATTACCAAATTGTATGGTAATGATATTTCTGGAAAAATACCCATAGTTTTTGTTAATATAACCAAAGCATTTGGTATTTAAACCATTCATTTGGTCCTTTTTTTATTCACTTGGTAACGGTTTACTGGAAATTTTGGCTTTCAAAATAATCATTTCAAAATTATTACGACACATTAAACCGAATGAATGGTTTGTATGCCATGCTCTAGGGTATCATGATAAAATTACCAAATTTTATTCGATATTATAAAACCATAGTGTATTGTTCATTATGCCAAAAATCATAACGATTTTTGGTGTTCCCATAAATCATAAACACTCCAAAATTTATCATATTCAAGTAGTTTTAAAGATACTTATTTTTCACTGCTTATACGCTGAAATCAATATGCTTTATAATACATTCATGAAAATTTGATAGCGACAATTTAACTTTCATTAATTCTAATTTTTTTTTCTTAAAATTTATAGGTTTATCAATATATATTACCCGTTGACAATGTTGTTCATCATGATATGATAATTGGATGATTTGATCAAGATCAATCAGAATTTATTGTTTAATAATTAATTATCACTCGAAATTCTGCCCTCTTTTTGACTAGCGGTTGACTCTTTAGTGTAAACTGCAACTGCATATATATGTTTGATGATAATGCAAGTTTTCTGACCTCTATTAGAAGAATCAATCATTATATTATTGCCAAAGATACTTTATTCTCAATAAAAGTTATTATCACTTTTCGACTAGTGTTTAAATTTAGCTTCAGCTCTGTGCTGGAGGAGGATACTAAAATTCAATCCTTTCCTGATCACTCTCAGCAAAATTTATGGCTACATTATCGCAGGTGGGAGATTATCGTCAATTCTTTCAACCAACTGGAGCACAGTGCTGTATTGCAATAGTTTGAACAATTTCCTAACTGCTACAATCAAAATTTATATCGCTACTTTATCGTCAAAAAAGTTAACGTCAATCAAGTTTCGTTCATTTTCTGAGTAGACAAAGTCAAATTTATTTCTACAACAGGGTTTCGTTCATTTTCAGAGTAGACAAAGTCAAATTTATTCAACAACAGAAAACAAATTTTAACAGGAGTATACATAAGTTACAGTTATGTCCTACATGGTGCGATAAAAAAAATAAGAAAGGAAAATAAATGATAAAATAAAATAAAAAAATCTGAAGAATTACGTTTTTCTAGTGGATAGAAAAGAAGAAAATAATTCTATTTTTGTCAAACCAAAAAATGTAGAGTGCGTCGTCGTCGTAGTAAACTTTTATATCTATCGAAAATTTCCCTCGCGACTGTTGAATCCGACAATTTTTGTTTTTGGTTTGACAAAAATAAAACTATTTTTGCCTTTTTTGACCACAAGGAAAATTAAAAACTCAACAAAAAAAATTACTTTGTAATTGAAATGCAAAAATTGCTTGAATGTTTTATATTACCAATGAGGTGAATCAGGTTCGAATCCCAGCGATGGCTGATTGGTGTGAATTCCACACCCTGCTCAGTGGTAAATGGATCATGGGTTAGAGTCCCCTTGCTGCCAGACGGGGGTTAGTTCCATCAAAAAGTCTTTCAAGAAGCCAAATTTCTCCCAATACTTGATGCAGGAATTCCCTTGTCTTCTGAATTGGGTTCAAAATTACGAGGCTACGGACTTGAATACTGGTAGTCGTAGACTCAAAATTAAGTCGACTGTTCAACAACGGTCATACAATAAAATGATGAGTATATTTTACAAATTTCAAAAATTGATAATAAAATTTTGAAAGTAAAAGTGTTAAAATGGAATTTGTTTTTTTATTCTTTGAAAGAGCGTAATGAAGTATAAAATAGTGTTGAATGATCTTATTTTTAACAAAATGTGTACTGTTCTTTTAATTTTTTTAGCTTTGTGGTATATATTAAAAGCCCCCTCTTTTGAATTATTAACAGTAGCAACATAAGTAATTTCAGTTCACTAAATGTAGTTAATAAAAACAAAAACCTGTATTTTATATTTGAAAGCTTAATGTATCTAAACCCATTTATTCTTCTTCATATGAATGGTATTCTTGAGCAATTAATAAACCGACCTTGAAATATAAGTCCCATATTTATTGTCACTTCAGCGTTAACAACCATATGCGCTCCTTTTTAAGGTCCCGCCCGTCGAGAATTTTCATTCCTGTAAGGTCAGGGTTGACCGGAAGTATTGACCCCACACCTGCAGCAGACAGTATGTAACATTCCATATTCAGGCATACGCCTTCACGTCATATGACTTATAATCAATTTGATGACATTTATGGGATTATAGTTTGTGGCAACTGAAGACAATACGCAATTAATGTGAAAGTTACATATAAACATACTATTAAAAGTATATTTACTTAAAATTCGAAATCTTAATTTAATCAACGTATTTCATGTAACAAATGTGTAAATAAATTATTCATTTTGGATTAAACTTTAGAAATATCTGCTATATACTGTATCAGTAGCAAACAAAATTATTTTGAAATTTCAGGTTAAATTATTTTTTGGGAAGTGAAAGTGTTATCATCCATAAGCCATACAAGCAGATGGTTTATTTCCCAAAAGGTTTTGATGCTAATATCATTTTTTTTTAAATAAGAAATTCGTTGATATTAAATCAAGCTGTGTAGATAATATTATGGGGCAAAATAGGGAATAAAAAAAAAGAATGAAAAGATTAGTGAATAATAAACAACTAGTGAACTGTACGTAATGACGATTCACCACAACGGCAGTTCAAGATTAAGAATGTGCGTTCAGAACAATTTAATATAGAAGAACAATTTAATATAGAAATGTGCGTTCGTGTGTGTCGTGAATGTCCGTATTGCGGACACTAACAAGGTAATATGTAGTGTATATTTCGTAAAATCATGGCTGCATTTAAAAAAAGCTAAAAAACAAATTACTACTTTATTTTTCGACGACTTTATTGACAAATTCTTCTCTGACTTAAAAATCTGAGCAATTGGTATTTTGTGCAACAATTGGTAAAAAGTCTTACCGACTTTTGATCTTATGAAAAAAACTCTCACGTATTACGAGAAAAGCTTCTGTAATTAATTAGTCCTAAATATTAATGTAAATTACAAAATCAGTCTCAATAACGAATGTTTTGGGTCTGACTTTTGCTTACAATTATTTCTATTTTATGGTTATATTATTTCATTTTTATGCTTATAATTAAAATATTTTATGCTTATAATTATAAAATTTCAAGTAATTTTTTTGCATATAGCTATGTTTGAGTGAACCAGGCTTACGTAATTGTATAAAAAATAATTTTAATTTGCTCAATTAGAACTAAATATAAAACAAAAAATCATCAAAGTAACAGTTCGAAGTCCTAACTTAAGCCCATTTTTCCTAACTAATCTAAACCTTCACATCCAACTTATAGTTATTAGTTATTGATAAATAATTAGAGTATCTTATTTTGCTCAATTAACGAAGATTGTATCTTAGCATTTGAAAATCTGATCATTAGATTATAAGTTAAATCAAAATGTTATGGTTTTTGCACTTAGTTCTCTGTTATATTCAATTCAACAAATTATACACGGAGAAACAAATTCTGGTAAAATTACCGTACTTTATGGTAGTGACATTTATCATAAAAAAGACATTATACTTCTGGTAATCGAACCAAAATATACTATATTATATAGATAACCATTCATTTAATAATTTTTCCGATCATATGTAACAGTTTGCTGGAAATTCTTATTTTCAAAACTATAGTTCTTATTACCACGCGTTTAGTAAAAAATGCAAAACTAAAAAGTAAATTTAATTGAATAAATTATTTGCATGTCATCTCTAACAAATCATGATAAAATTACCAAATTTTACCACTTTTACCAAATTTTAAAGCATATTTTAAAACTATATTTTGTCAATTATACCAATACTGCTTCGGTTGAAATTACCATGCTTTTTTGATGCTCCCATAGAGTTAAAAACACAATTAATTTTACCATATTCTGATAGTTTTGTCCTTACTTTTTTCCTTAATGCATGATTTAAAAAGAGTTAAAGTTTTAAATAAAAATGTATTGTTTTAGAGGGCAAAGTTAATCTTTTGTAAAACTTTCATTTCAACAATGAAATGTTTACATTTTATTGTAAACATTTCATTGTAACTCAAGGATATTACAAATAATAAACGCAACAAATATTCTTAAATAAATTATTATTCTCTCTGACTGAGAAGTTCAAGGTAAAGTGCGCCAAATAAAAAATGGAACTTTTGATCTAATGATCAGATTTTCACGTACTCTGACTAACTTTTTAAGGTTCATCTTAAATATTCTAATTAATTAATACAGCCTATTGTTTAAGTTACGAAATCAATCCCAAAAATGTACTTTCTCTGAATAAACCTACTTTTTTTTTACTAATTTGGATTCTTGAATCTTAAATTATAGCCGCATACTGGAAAATATAGTTTTAACGATTTAGTCAGAAAAGCAGTCCGAAATTTGGACTCCTTAATATACTTTTGCGTATTTAGCTAAAATCGAAAACTTTTTAAACTAATCGAAAATTACACAATTATAAAATTCGTTTATCCAAAGGTAATTCCTGATTAAAAAAACGAGTTTTGATAATTACTTATTCTTTTTTTATTAATTAATTTAATAATAGTAAAAAAAAATTAGAATTGAAAGCGAAACAAATTTCTACATTATTTTAAAGAATGAAAGTTTATATGACAGAATTTCAATGAAATAAGTCGAATAGTTTGTGAAATAACGAATTTTAAATAAAAAAGTCACATATTTAAAAATTCGATTTCTAGAGATCTATTCAACCAATTTCGTTCAAATTTTGAATTTTGTCACTTACAATTACGTTCTTTAAAAGAATGCAGAACTTTATACCAAAATTCGATTCAAAACTTTTTCGACTATTATTAAATAAATTAATAAAAATAATAAATGATTCTTAAAAAAAGATTTTGATATGGAATTAACTATTATAATAATAATAATAATAATGAATAGTAATGAATAGTAATGATAAATGAATTTTGTAATTGCATGCAAAAAATTTTCGATTAGCTTAAAAAGTTTTGTTGTTAAAGCGAAACGCGCAAAAAGTGAAATTAATATTAAAGGGCCCATATTTTTGACAGCTCTCCTGACTAAACCACTATTGGAACCTTGTTTTTCAGATTGCGGATACCCTCTTTCATTAAGGTGCCAAAATTCCAAAATCCATAAAAGAAGACATGTTTATTCTGAGAAAGTAAACTTTATGTCTGATTTTGAAACTTAAAATATCTATAATACTATATTAATATATAAGGTCACCCCTTTAAACGTGCGTTCAAAATTGAACTCTAATACGTGAAGATACCATTATTACTTCAAAAATTTATTCTGTTTCTATTTTGAGAACTGTACATTGCATGATAAAATCAAAACAGAAACGAAACACAACTAGTTTAAATTAATAAAATGATTTTGAATTCTAAAATGATGAGGAATGCTATGAAATCACTACACTTACGTAAGTATTCGAACTTAATGTTTGAACTTCTTTTTGGTCTTACAGGTCACTGGCTTAACCCCAAATGAGTTTTTTCACTAGTTTAAACAGATAATCTAAATTGAAATTTCATCCATTTATCATCGTTCATTTAAATATCATTGTAATATCCTCAAACAATTTTTATGATCTTTTTCATTGTACGTTATTTACTATAAGAAATTCCAGATCAAATTACGATAAAAAGTATCTACACTCAGGTTTCCAGTACTTTTTACTGTAATTTAATCAAGAATTTTTGACAGTATTGAAGCAACCTATGTAGGTAGAAACTATTGAATCTATAAAATTATTATTAATTTAAAAAAGATTATAAAATGTTAAATGCTTTACTTTGGCAAAATCGGTCAATTCTACAGAATTAGAAAGTATCCATACACCAATCATGGAATAGTTAAAGGGGAGAAATATAACTAACCTGTAGAGTTAAAAAACATTTCGGGAATGGCAGAAAGTAATTTTAAATACAATAACATTTGTGTGTTTTCTATATGTATCTAACTAGCGTCACAATATCATTAATTGTATCACAACTTAAATTGTATTTTAATTAAACTTATTTCATTTGATATTTATTTTAATTTAACTGTTTATTTAATTTCCTTTTCCGTTACTTAAAGTAGAGATATAAATTAAATATATTTCTGGTTCTAACCTGTTTTTTAAATAACTTTTTGGGGGATGATATTTATGAATTTAACTCTCATACTCTTTACTGTTAACCTAAGGTGATTAGGTTTTAACTTTTAAGGGAGATGTGATTTTGTAAGACAGTAAAAAAAAGTGTAGAAGAATTGATAGGAAATGAAAAGAGATAAGTCAGAAAAATAAGTAGATAGTCAAATGAAAATTCATTAAATGAGATTGATAAAATAATGTTTCAAGAAAAATTTTGTCATAACATGAAAAGAAAAGATGATCTGTACAAAAATTGTAATCCTTTCACATTCTTAATTTTTTTTTCTATATGTGATATATTTTAGAGTTATAATTCATTTTGAATTTTACGAGCGTTCACTTTTTTTTATTATTTTAAAAAATTAAATTAAAGATGTGTTAGATTTATACTTTTTGTAGTTTAATTTTGAGCGTAGTCTTTTATTCTACCGCTAGAGTTGCCGTCTACGCACCACTAGACAGGACAGCAGAACCATTTTCTTACAGTTTATAATAAAAGAAGTATAAAAATGTCCCCTAAGTTCGATTGCTACTTTATATGAGAGAAAATTTACAAATATTGATCCCAGCTGTTACGAATTAGAATGTATGTACATTTTTTTTTTGTTTATTTTTAATATACTCTTTAAATTAACAAACAGTTTATCAATCTTCTGCGTCGACCAGCAGTTTTTAAAAATTTAATAATTGACACATTTTTTAAAAAAATAAAGAAATTTTTCTTTTGCTTAAAAAAATGGACCGTATATTGAAAATAAGGTACAGAAAATGTGATTTTCATTACTACGTTGGTAATTGTATCGGCGAAATGAAATATCGATGAAATAATCTTATTAATCAACTGGCATCGATGAACTGATGATATGCATACCATTTTTAATTCGAAATAGTTAAAGATATTCGAAACCTGATCGAAAGAAACAACAATATTATAAGAACTAAAATAAACTTATAATATTTTAGTTTGCTTAGTGCAACATTTTGATACGTGAGTTCATTTTTCGCTTTGTGTCACTATTAAAATAAAGAAGATATTTCCTTCACAAAATATAAATATCATTAATTTTTCTTTTAAACAATTGCCTAACAAATGCATTTAAATAAATTCATTAATTTATATTCGAAAAAACTATTTTGTTTAATTATATCTTTTTATGAATTATCTTATTTAATTCGATTTAATCAAATATGGGTTGCAATGCACCTTGTCAAGAAGAAAGTTATGACATTTTGCGCAGTAAAATAAATTTTCAAACAATGTTTTAATGTGCATTGTGAATCTTATAGCTCGTTGCGATGCGTGAATTAATTTTTCCTTTCTCCTTCTTGTAATTTTAAATTTGATTCTTATCACACGCAACTTGTGTCACCACACCCATTCATAAACTATTCAAAGCTTATCGAATTTCAATTATTTTCTTTCTTTGTTGGCTGAAAAACCTCTGATTGGATGTAATTGAATGGGCTCCCATTATCAAATCTGACCATTTTGAGTCATCTGATTATATTTCTTCTGGGATCTTGCATAACAAGGTGATCGGGATAGACATAACAATCTTTCCTTCCCAAAGAAAATTGAAATAAGTCTTGGGGGAGGGAGGGCGGAATGTTTTCTAAGTGAAAATTTGATCCCTTCCGTATTGCAGTAATGCGTGGGAGATATTTCGATTATAAATATTGATACTGTTTTGCTCTTTGTGTTTCATTTCTATCAATCAATGCAGAAGATTTTTGTGATAAGCACTTACGGGAAAAATCTTGAAATATTGCTTTTCTTATTGGAAATAGCCGATCTAATAACGTGAATCCCGGCAGCAGAAAACCTCCAACACGGCAGCGAGTGCTGCAGATTTTGCGCCTAGTTTTCCGTCTTATTTTCTAAAAGAAAGCAACAAATGGGGAAAAACTGCCGAAATTCCTTTTTAAAACATCTAGCTATATTAATAATACTAAATTGGTTTCTAATAAAAATCAAAAACGACGAAATGAGAGGACACCACAAAGGAAAAAAAAGTTAAGATTTTTTTACTGTTACTTGATTACTGAGTTAGCTACATAGGAATTTATTCTTTGTGATTTAATATCATTGTATAGAATTCTACTAAAAATTGAAATAACATAAAGTTCTTATGTATAATTTTGAAGAAATTTACATTTGAAAATTTTGAAACATGTATGTTAGATTAAACTGAAATGTTAAAATTGTAATGTCTGACTGCGTTGAGGCCGCAAACAAATTTTGAATCATGAATATTTTTCTGCAGATTCATTCCATGCATTTTGCTTCTGAGATAAGAAAAAAAACATATTTTATAGGTTAGAAAGAAACATAGAATAAAAATGTATACTTTACTTTTTCACTGATAAATTTCGAGTCTAAAAATTAACTCAACAATATAGATGCTTTAACAAAACACTTGAAACTCAACAAAAATATATATATAGTATCTGACACATCACTCAGTCTGAAATATTTCTCTTATAAAAAGTAAAAACATTAGAAAGGAATATAATTTTATTAAGGCTATTGTTTTTTTCGTCCTTTTATAAAATTAAACTTAAACAATGTTTAAAATCAAATATAATTTCTTTAGTAACTAAGAATCTGTACTAGGTCTATAAATAATTGTCTCTGGCAGATTTTTAAAAATATTTTATTACCGTGTTCATTTTTCATTAAAAATATCAATATTTTATTAGCATATATAAGTTAATTAATATTTGTCTGGAATTTATCTACAGAAATATTTTTAATAAAACATTAATTTTTAGAATTATTATATTCATGTTCAACTTTTTGATTTTTAAAGAAGATGTGTTTTGGTACTTTTCAACTTTCTAAAACAAGCTATATAAGAATCGTGTGGAAAAAAATCATTTTTATTTATGCTATTTATTTATTGTTATGTTAGATCTACAAGTATTAATTAATAAAGTTAAAGAAATTTAAAGGAACATATTTTTCTTTTGGTAGTAGTCAATGACTCTTATAATTTTTGGCCGTAACTAAATTGGAAAAAACAATTGATATGTTTTTGAACAAAATAAAACCAGAAAACATTAGCTTGTTCAAATATAAATTGCGTATAACAAATTAATTAATTTTTATTTGTTTATTATTCATTGATTCCTCTTATATCATCGTAGATTATCAATGTTAAATGATTATTATTGAATCACAGAAATATTTTATATGACTTAGGAAATACGCTAGAAAAAGAAGAAGAAAAAACGGACCACTCTTAATAACTTTTGATCCGATGATCGGATCTTCAAGTTCAAGGACTTTATCTGAATAGTTCGAAGGGGTGACCTCAAATATGCTAATTAATTAGTGCAAATGATATTTAAAGTTACAAAATCAGACACAAAAACGTATTTCCTCTGAATAAACATACCTTTTTGGGGGCGGACTCTGATTTCTGACCCACAAAATGTAGGGGGTAGCTGCAATCTGGGAATTCTAGTCCCCATAGTTTGGTCAGGAGAGCGATCCAAAGTTTGAACCTCTTAATGTCAATCTTATTTTTTGCGTATTTCGCCTAATCTCGAATACTTTTTAAGCGAATTGAAAAATTTTTTGCACACAATTATAAAGATAATTCTATACAAAAAATAAATTTTAAGATATATTTATTATTTTATTTAATAATGGACTAAAAAATTTCGAATTGTAAAGTATAAAAAAATTTTCATCATTTTAAAGTATATATTTTTTCATCACAAAATACAAAATTTCCTGACAATACAATAGTTCCTGAGAACTATTCGACTGATATCGCTCAAAACCGAATTTCGTCGTAAAAAATTTATGTTTATTCAGAGTAAGTGCGTTTTTGTGTCTGACTTTGTAACTTAAAAATATCGTCTGCACTAATTAATTGGTATATTTGAGGTCACCCCCTCGAACCATTAAGCTTGAGTTTTAGAAAGTAAAGATCCTCTCATTAAATCAAAAATTACTTAGGGTTGCCCGTATTTTTTTTTAATTTTATTTATTTATTTATTTTTGGCACACTGAACATTTAATTTGGATTGTGTGAGTGAATGAAATTCAATTTAACTAATTTTCCTTAAAAATATGTATGTTAGAAAAAACATAAATTGCTCATTTTTAAGTTTTCTTGGTGTGAAATTGTTTTTTATAACTTATTTACTGAAGACTTTATAAAACTCCACTAAGACCTCATTGAAAAACAATCACTTTAAAAACTCTACATGAAATGATGATTAGAGCATTTTCAGATGATTTTTTTTTTAACAAACAGTATCTGAAAATGATGAAGGACTTTAGCATATTTATCAAATGTACAAAAGCTAAAATAAAATATTTAATGGCTTCATAAAACGGCTACTAAACTAATTATTTGTTTAATATAGGAAATCATTGGCTATTTTCTTTTAAGATAAAATATGAATTTTGCTAATTGTAACCGAGACTGTTCTGAAGATAAGGGGGGCCCTAACAAAGGCATCATGACTTGTTAAGAAATTAGGAATGTATTCCCCCTTTAGCTAAGGGGCCTCTCCACCAAAATAAAGCTGTCAACGTCTTTTATTAGCCCGGGGGTGTAAGATAATATTTCTGATAAAATTGCCGCTGAAAATGCGAATCCTGACATGTCGTGATTATGGAGTTTTCCTTTAAAAAATTCTAATTTATTGTTTCAGAACTTTGTTTCTGAGGTATAAAAAATAATTTTTAGCTCATATTTAGAAATTATGTATCGTTATACTTTTTTATATCGTCGATATCAAATTATATGCAATTAAATAATGAATAATAAGTAATCAAATAATGTGTATTACCAAAAAAATCATTATGTAGAGCAATGGGCATTAAATCAAATAAGATGTATATAACAATATACGTTTAAAACCAATTCAAGTAATATGTATTAATAAGAACGATAAAAGCCAAATAATATGTTTAAAAAATCAAATAATATGTATCGAACCAAATTACATTATATCAAATCTGTATTAAACTGGAATAAGTATCGAAAAATCTAATCAAATTAATAATATGAATCAAACAAAACTCGTGAAATATTTATCGAATTAGGAAGCTCAAGTCTCTTTCGTCATGAACCAAATCAAATTATAAGTATAGAACAATGCGTTTGAAACCAAATCAAATAATTGGGATGAAACTGGTCAACTATAAAAACTAGTAATATATTTTTAAAAAATTTAAATAATATGAATCCATCAAAATATTATTTAATAGTATTAAATCAAATCTGTATTAAACTAAAATCGATTAAGTATTACAATATATGCATTAACAATAACAATAAAAATCAAATATGTTTAAAAAATCAAATAATAAGTATCGAACTAAGTAACATTGAATCAAATCTGTATTGAACTAGAATATTAATCGAAAAATTAATCAAATGATATATAAACGAAAATCAAATAATATATTTCGATAAAAAAAAACAAATAATATACATTAAACTAGAATATATATCGAAAAATCTAATCTAATAACTAACATGTATCAAATAAAACTCGAAAAATATTTATCGAATTAGGGAGCTCCATCACTGATCGCTTCGCTGACCAATCTCCATTATTGCTTCGAAATCATTTTTATTTCTTGACGATAAACAATTAAAATTTATTCAATTGGGTACTTACAAAACGATAAGAGGTAAAGAGATTATACCTAACCAAGTAATTTAAATCGAATTTAATTAGATACTTGTCAACGATGTTACGCGTGTGTGTCGAACCTGATTGACTTCTGAATTCACAAATGCCAGGATTTACCTACGATGACGTCACCTGTAGGTAACCAATTAAAAGACACTAAAAGTTTTATTGCAATAACATAGATTTTGTTCTATAGATTTAGTTTCCGATTCAAATGGAATAAATTTTAAAACCTATAATCATTTTGCTCAGCAAAAATTGCATTTTCATTCTCAAAATTCTTTTTTAATTCTTACAATAAAATTGCCATAAGAAACTCGCCAAATGCTTTTGCTAAAAAGATTAATTAACAATAGCGTGAAGAGTTAATTCTTAAAATTGCGTTGGAGTTTTAAATAGTTTTTTTTTTTTTTTCGTACTCGTTATTTTAATAGCCTTTATTGACTGGACACAGTTTCACGTAAAATTTATTGCATCTAAGTAAATATAACTTATTTACCATTTAATAGCTCAATACTGGTTACTAAATATCTTTTTTATAATATCATATGAATACTTAATCAAAACAAAAATATTTTAGTTTAAGCTTTTAATTTTGAACAATAATCATAACCAAAAATATATTTGTAACGGAGAATAACATTAAGAAGGTATGATAATTAAATATAGCTAGTAAATAAAAGACAAATAAATAATTTACCTTCATATGAATTTCATCACTGACGGCAAAGATATATATTTTTTCTTTGTTTGCCAATAATCATGTCATTGGATTTTTCTGTCCAATAACAATGCATGTAATGGTAAGTCCACGTTATTAGACAATTAACATATAAATTCAGTTGATGGATAACTTTCTTAATTATATGAACGTCTTAGTATCCATTTAATCAATTTAATATGTTAAGTAATTATTTTTTTATTATTTTTCGAAAAGTAAATTTTGAAAGTTTTGTTAGAACAACAAAAAAAAATTCCTCTATTCTGTGCATGATAAAGGGGTTTCAGTTTTTCTTAAACCTGGTATTTAACAGTTGCACCTCATAAAATTAAAATAAAAAACAGTTATTCAATATTTTAAAATATAAAATTCAACTTTTGTTGTTAAACAATTACTAAAATGCTTTTCGGTAGTTTAAATTTAAATTAAACTTTAAAAGGAATTCTTAGTTAAGGAGAAATCATTTGTGGATATTTGAAATCGGATCGTAAATTTCCTGTTTCAACAATTAAAATATGAAATTAATATATTAGTTCTTGAATATTTAAAGCTTTAAATATGTATATTTTCTGAGTAAATATAAGTATTTAAACATGACGAGTTTTCGGTTTTCCTTAAATCAGTTTTAGTTTTACAATAAAAAGAATGAGATTTCGCTGCTTCATAATAGAATTTTCAATGTGAAATTACCATTCATGTTTAAACACTATTCATTGTTTAACATATTTTAAATCATCTCCTCGAAGCATTAAGATTGAGTCCTGGTACGTGAAATTCCGATCATTTGATCAAAACTAATTCATGGTATTTCGTTTATTTTTTGCTCACTATACATAGATTTTTTTTTAAATTTTCTGGCCTTACAAAGTATCAAATCAAAATCTATTAAAGAAAGCTAAAATAAAAACAATAGAGGATGAAATTAAACAACGAAGATGGAGCTGGCTCGGACATATCCTTAGAATGCCCAAAGAAAAAATTACATCTGTTGCGCTTACATGGGCCCCTGATGGTAAAAGAACAAGAGGAAGACCCTGACTGACCATCCAGCGCATGTTTTTGGGCGAATTAAAAGAATGTAGAATATCTGGCTGGGAGGAAGCAAGATCCATCGCTAGGGACAGGAGGCGTTGGAGGGATATGCTAGAGGCCTTAAGTGCCCAAAGGCACGTGGAGGATAAGTAAGTAAGTAATACATAGATTACAAAAGCACTTTTGGCACCAATTGAATTTTAAATGATATGCAAAATGCAAGCAGAGCACAGGAATTTTTATTATTCATACATTAAAAAATTTTAGTAAGGAGGATTATTTCAATAAAATGTAATTTCAAGAATAATTCTTATTGATAAAAAAAACAATTTCAAATTCTTCCTATTTTGATTAAGACAAAATTTAAGTTAAGTAGTCTATGTAGTCTCCTTTTACTTAATTATTAACAAACAACCTGAGAATTGTGTTATCTCTTACAGAAAAAAATATTCATTAATAGTTAAAATTTGTTTTCATTAGCAATATTCGTTAATAGAAGTACTGAAACATGACACTCAAGATGGTACATTTTTCTTGTGCAACATATATATGTTCTTAACTTTCCTAACTCCCCATGTGTAACCTGTTCTTTTAAAGTGGTGTTGTATTTTATTGGAAAAAATAATATTTTATCCGTTTATTATTAGAAACTAGCCGTTCTAGATTAAGAGGGCGTCACAAAACATCAAGGTACTAATAAATTGCCTCATATCTTCTTCTAGATGGAAACAGAAAGAGTTAATATATAGTGAGAGACTAACAAGAATTTTGTCCCATAAACTATGCTATAAAATGTTCTGATATCTTATTATAGTCTTCTATAAATGGAAGAGATGCAACAGCGGAAATTTTATGTTCAATGGTGATTTTAATGGATAAAACCTTTTAGTCAGGGTTGCTCCCCAAAGCATTATAAAGCGATCAATAAATTCTGTACTCTTGAAAACATCTATTGGCAGAACCTACTTTTCGACACCAATTGTCTTATATTTAATATTTTTTTAAATGTTCTTCATATTATTTGCCAAAAAATGCCTTCATTTTGTTGTAATTGCAAAATAAGATTGCATTTTTTTTTTTTTTTTTTTTGTTAAAAGACAAGTTCCCAGTTTTGAAAACAACTTAATTTGTTGTAGTACAAGTTTACTATCGTTATTATATTTTTATGAGTAAAAATATTGCTTAAGTTCTAGAAAAAAATCCTTGCATGTTCAGCAATGTTTCATATTTTTCTTTTTGGAGAAACCAATAAGAGAAATATATAATATCAACTTAATTTTAAAAGTAAATATAATTTCAAATAATTCGTCACAACTGTTTCAAATTAAATTAATTAATTTTATAATTACAATAATTTTTGTTCTTCTTATAATTTTTCTGATTGTTATAGCATTTGTACATATTTTTTCATTGTAAGAAGTAATGTAGTTTCTGAAATAGCTACGTAGAAAAAAAAGTTTTCTACCAACGTAACTTTCATTCTTATGGATGAACCTATCAGTTTGATACGCGCTGTAAATTTATGAAGTACGATAGTATGACTATATTTATCATATACAGCTTATTAAATATACAGCAATTTTGAAAGATATTGTGATTCAAAATGCTACACAAAGAGCAGCTTTCGAAAAATTCACTTTTTAACTACTGCAAAATAGTTAAAATATTTCACCAAATGAGTCTTTAAAGTCAAATTTTGAGTAAAATTAACTTTCTATGATGTACGTATTAGAATTTAAAGTGGTGACAGAGAAAAATAAAACTTTAAGATGGTTTTTTGATATATATATATATAATATATATATATATATATATATATATATATATATATATATATATATATATATATATATATATATATATATATATATATATATATATATATATATATATATATATTATATATATATATATATTATATATATATATATATATATTATATATATATATATTATATATATATATATATTATATATATATATTATATATATATATCAAAAAACCATCTTAAAGTTTTATTTTTATATATATATATATATATTTATATATATTTATATATATATATATATATATATATATATATATATATATATATATATATATATATATATATATATATATATTATATATATATATATATTATATATATATATATATATATTATATATATATATATTATATATATATATATATTATATATATATATTATATATATATATCAAAAAACCATCTTAAAGTTTTATTTTTCTCTGTCACCACTTTAAATTCTAATACGTACATCATAGAAAGTTAATTTTACTCAAAATTTGACTTTAAAGACTCATTTGTTGAAATATTTTAATTTATTAAATATTTTAATATTTTAAACGTAGCACAAAAATACCTACATTAAGCGTAATGTAAGAATATGTTCATTAAATTTTGAGTGGCGAAGAGAGTTCTTACAATAGACAAACTATTATCGATTACAAACTACTATTTATTAATTATCATCAGGCAGGTGTCTATCCAGACATTTTGTGAAAGGGCCGTTTTTGTAAAATTGTGAAAAAATTACTCGTAATTTGTAAATATAAAATAAACGTTAAGTCACATTCTTTCAACCAGGGTCCTGCTTTTGTGAATTTGTGCAAATAAGGTCCTGTTATTGCAAAAAACTTTTTCAAGGAGTTTTTAAATTGTAAAGAGATACAAAATTATGCTCAACATTGTAAAATTATAATTAAAAAAATTAAATTTTAAAAAATAAACAGCAATTTCTGCTACTTAATTAGAGATGCAAGATACAAATATTTGGTATTTAGCCTATACTGCTGAACGCAAAATATTCATTTCGGACGAATAAAGGAAGAAGCGTCTGCCGAAGATATAACTTAGTTTGTTTACTTTTTTCATTACCCCCCCCTTCCTGGGAAGGATTTATTCGATTAACAAAACAATAATGAAGATAGACAAATTTGTGAAGGGTCCGACTAAAAGATAAATTATTTTGTGAAGGGTCCGTTTTTAAGTTAAAATAGTTTGTGATTATTGATCCAAATCTCTTCTAAACAGACCCCTGCATCAGGTCAGTATTATTATTCTCTTTATATTATCATCAGATAGTTTTTTATTTTTGTTATTTATCGAGGTTATTAGAGATTTTTTTAATCAGATTAACAGAAATGCTAAATAATACGTTTAAGTTTGACACAGAGGGCCATATTCAGACCACGTGTTCATTACAAATCGAATGATACACTGAATTGGTGATTTCGTGTAGGAGGAAGAGTATGTCGAACCGTGAAGCGGTGGGCTTGCGCAGGTAAAAGACTATGTAGAACCGCGCAGGGATGAGTCCGTACATTTAAAAGACTATGTGGAACCTCTAAGCTGTGAGTTTGTGTAGGACCTTCCACCGATTTAATATATTACACTAAAATACTAATGTCGTGGAGTCGGAGCAATGCGGCCGAAGGCAGTATGTACCAACTTAAAGCCACTAAGCGTTGAATGCATGTAAGTGAAAGACAATGTGTTTGTGGAACCACGAAGCGGTGAGTTCGTGTTGCAACAGCTGTCGCCGCAGACGGCTAGTTAAATAGAAATTTAAATATATGTTTTTTTTTAATAGCAGGAAGATTTCTATTATAATTCGAAAGAGGGTAAAACTTTAAAATTTCCTCTTGAGGCTGGGATAGCCTGGTTAGTAAGGCACTGTGCCCATGTCCAAGAGTTCGTGGGCTCGATCCCCGCCAGCCGAAGACTCCCCCGTGTAGTAAATAGTGACTGATGCACGTTAAATCTGTCGAAATCAAAGTCCTCCATGTTCCCATAACAAATCAATACCTCTGGGGGTACTGATTTAGGAGTTTCCTTGTCTTCTGGATTGGGTTCAAAATTACAAGGCTACGGATTTGAACATCAGTAGTCGTAAACCCAAAAATTGGGTCTGCTGGATATAAAACGGATATATAAAAAATTCCTCTTAACGAATTAAGTGTAAAATTAGTTACCTTTATGAGATGAAAGTAATTTATTATTTTAGTTACAAACAAAAAAATACAACTAGTAAAGAGAAAAAAGTAGATACCTTTACCAACAATGTACCGACAATTTTTTAATGATTCAATTTTTTCTAATTAGTTTTTTATTGTTATTATTTTTAATTGGAATGATCTCGATATTCAAATCAGAAATCTGATGCCTCCCCCCCTCAAATAGTGAAATATTAATAGAATGTTTTTCTTGATTTATTTCAGAGCTATGTCTTGGGTCATTGCTGTACGAGCTGCTGATATCTGTAATAAAATTCCTGGATTAACTATGCCTCAAAGAATATTTTGCCAAACTCGCCCCGACATTGTAGTAGCAATCGGTGAAGGTACACGCTTAGGAGTAGCTGAATGCCAAAGACAATTTCGTTATCATCGATGGAACTGTTCCACTATTGGAAGCAATCAAGTATTTGGTCATGTTATAGTTGTTGGTGAGTTTAAATGCAATTAATTTAAAATCTCAATATGTTTTGTCATATGAAGCCTTTAGTTTCAAATCCAGTTCAATCTAATTTCAGAAATTTTTGCAAAGAAATAAAAAAAAAATTATCTAGCCAGAATTCGTAAACCAATCATTATTTTAAAATACTTTACATTATTAAAATTGTTTTTTTTTTCATGAATAATTCTTTGGGAGAAAAAGAGATACTTAAAAAAACAAAAACAAATATTAAAAATTCTTAAAACTAAAATGGGTGTTTTAGTTTATGTTTATTAGGTGACTCTGAACTATTAGCCAAGTTTTATATTTTAATATTTAAGCTCATTAACAGCCACTTTTTTTAAAAAATTTTATAGTGCGTAAGTCAATAATGGAACAAAAAGTATGACTTATATATTTAGGTGATTTTGTTTTAAGATTACTAGAGCAGAACATTTCTTTTAATTAAACACACTATCCGATTCTTATGTATCTAGATATAGTATTACATTCGTGCATTAATTTATGCTGTTCATGACCACGTCAAAAGAATTGTCGAATTTCTTTTAAAATGACATAAAAATTTTAAATATTAAAAAACAAACAAATACAGAGTAGAAAAATAATATGTTTGTCCCTTTTGACTACATTATAGTGTTTGACATGGTTTGGCAGCTTTATTGTAAATTATTTTTATTGCTTACGCTGTTAGAAATATCTGGTAAAAAATTATTAGTAGAAAAACAATTTAGTTATTTCACCATTGTTATTATAACCAAAACAGTCCATTATCTTTAAAAAGATGTTATTTAATCTGATAACTGTTTAAAAAAAATCGTTTATTGACTGTTTTTACCAAATACGGGAAAACTCAGAATTTTATCCGTTAAAACTAAGCCAATAAGAATCCAGCGCCCATTCTTCGAAAGCTGGAAACTAAGCAATGTGATAATGATTACAAATGTTCACCAGCGACAAAAAATATCTCCTCTGTTTCAAGAATAATTTCCCTTCCTAAAAACGTAGCGATGTTTATGTGTATTTTTCTAAATGTTTCTGCTACAATTTTAATAACATTTTAGTAGAAAATAAAATGTTTGTGACATTTAGAATCTGTTCTGGTGTTTGAAAAACATAAATAAAAGATTTTAATAAATCTCAGTATATGAAATTCACAATTCACCTAATGTAAATTATTCAATAAGCTTAATTGAAAAACAAGTTTTTTTTTTTTTTTTTTTTTTTTTTTTTTTTTTTTTTACAAACTGTATCCACAAGCAGCAAATTATGTTCCTTCAGTGATATTTTCCCTCCCTAAAGTATAACGTAATTAATGTGTTTTTTCCTAAATGTTTCTGTTACAATTTTAATAACATTTTAGTAGAAAATAAAATGTTTGTGACATTTAGAATCTGTTCTGGTGTTTGAAAAACATAAATAAAAGATTTTAATAAATCTCAGTATATGAAATTCACAATTCACCTAATGTAAATTATTCAATAAGCTTAATTGAAAAACAAGTTTTTTTTTTACAAACTGTATCCACAAGCAGCAAATTATGTTCCTTCAGTGATATTTTCCCTCCCTAAAGTATAACGTAATTAATGTGTTTTTTCCTAAATGTTTCTGTTACAATTTTAATAACATTTTAGTAGAAAATAAAATGTTTGTGACATTTAGAATCTGTTCTGGTGTTTGAAAAACATAAATAAAAGATTTTAATAAATCTCAGTATATGAAATTCACAATTCACCTAATGTAAATTATTCAATAAGCTTAATTGAAAAACAAGTTTTTTTTTTTTTTTTTTTTTTTTTTTTTTTTTTTTTTTTTTTTTTACAAACTGTATCCACAAGCAGCAAATTATGTTCCTTCAGTGATATTTTCCCTCCCTAAAGTATAACGTAATTAATGTGTTTTTTCCTAAATGTTTCTGTTACAATTTTAATAACATTTTAGTAGAAAATAAAATGTTTGTGACATTTAGAATCTGTTCTGGTGTTTGAAAAACATAAATAAAAGATTTTAATAAATCTCAGTATATGAAATTCACAATTCACCTAATGTAAATTATTCAATAAGCTTAATTGAAAAACAAGTTTTTTTTTTTTTTTTTTTTTTTTTTTTTTTTTTTTTTTTTTTTACAAACTGTATCCACAAGCAGCAAATTATGTTCCTTCAGTGATATTTTCCCTCCCTAAAGTATAACGTAATTAATGTGTTTTTTCCTAAATGTTTCTGTTACAATTTTAATAACATTTTAGTAGAAAATAAAATGCTTTTTTTTAAACTTTAGAATCTGTTTTAGTGCTTTTAAAACACGAATAAAAATTTTCTGAAATTAAATGTTTTTTCCTTAATGCTTCTGTTACAATTTTCATAACAATTTAGTAGTAAATAAAATGCTTTTTGAACTTAAGATTCTGTTTTGCTGCTTTTAAAATGTTAATAAAAAGATTTTAATGTAACTTAGTTTCAAAAAGTAGGCGAGTTTACGTTTCTATGAAGTAAATTAGTTAACTATTGTCTTTACTTTTTACGCGTAAATATTTCTAAACGTAACAAAAAAAAATACATATCTGATATATTTTTGGAAAAAATTGCATTGTATGACATTACGTACATTTTATTGTGCGCTCTATCCCCTGGGGATAGAGCGTTCGCCTTCCAATGAGGTTCACTGGCTAACCGTGAGAGGTTCTCGTGGTCTTCCTCTCCACGTAACCCAAATGCGGGATAGTTCCATCAGAAAGTCCTCCATGAAGGCAAACTTCTCCCAATACTTGATCCAGGAGTTCCTTCTCAGGAATCCTTGTCTTCCGGATTGGGTTTAAAATTACAAGGCTACGTAGTTGAACATTTGTAACCCCAAAACCGAAAAATTGGGTCTGTTGTTCAAAGACGGTTACATAATAATAAAAAAACATATCTGATATATTTGGAAAAAAATTGCACTGTTTGATATAACGTACATTTTATCGAATGTAAATTTAAAAGAAAAGTCAGCTGTTATGTCGGAATTAAATCTGTGATTAAACAATCAGTATTTGAATATAATGATTTATTGACGTTTTCTTCAAGTGTATTAAATAATTTTAGCTTGGTCTCTTAGCAGTGCGTTCAAGGATTTAAATGTTTTATAGCGATAATATTCATTATTTATTGATATTTCACAAAATTTTTATTCCATTCATGCTAAGATGTCAGGAACATACGGGCTTTTACTTACTATATACAGAGTGACTACAAGAGGAGAATTTTCAAAAGTGATAGGGAAGGATAGAAGAAACAGATTGTTCTTACTAATTCCTATATTTTTCCAAAGTAGATTTAAATATTGGAATGTATTAGTAAAACTGTATAATTTAATTCCTAAAATTAAACTGAAATTAAAACTTCTGAAATTCCATATAACTAAAACTAACATTTGTTGCGACTTTTTAAATTTTTCCCGGTTATTATCATTCTGCACGTAAGCCTGAGTTTCACTATCTTTTTTTTTTTTTTTTTATTATGTTACAAAATGTTATGTTTTCTACAACAAATGTTACAAAAGTTAAGCAAAGAAGAAACGTTTCTAAAATGCCAATTTGAAACTGATCTGACTTATGATTTTGGCTGTCTGCTAAAAAAAAAATTGCCGCAATATCTTACTTTCTCTGATAAACATGCCTTTTATTCGACAGAGGATTTATAATCATCAAAGAATGGGGATAAATATCTGAAATCAGGAAAATATGGTCTTTATATTGAAGATAACGGTAGACAGTTTGGACTACTTGATATTAATATTACTTTTGCACGTTTCGCTGCATCTTTGAAACTAAGTGAACGAATCCAAAAAAAAATTTTGAAGACATTATAAGACTAGTTCGCATCCAAAGACAGTTCCATGAAAAAGAAATAATAATTATTTATTATTAGTTATCTTTTAGTAATGGTCAAAAAATTATGAATCGGAAGGTATGGGAATTTTTATATTATTTTAAATTTTAAACCCCAAACTACTAAAATTGAATGAAATTGATTAAATATTTTCTGAGTTATAAAATTTATGGTAAAGTTTTATAGTCAACATTTATTTCGTAAGAACTTCTCGTTAAATTTTGAGCGAAAGTAATATATCTAAAGTGAAGTTATCATTAAATTGCCCAAAATCTAATTCGCTCTTCTCATTAAATTATTGGGACTATATTTTCCAGATTGCAGCACACCTTTCCCCATAATTTGATAGTCTAGATATTTTTAGAAATTGTGTCGGATTTTTCAACTGTATTTACAGTTAATTAGGGTTTGATATAAACCTTTTAACCCATTAAGCATATCTCGTAGTGCGCAAAGGAAAGAATCAGGATATTTTTTGGAACACTATACGTATACCAAAACATTTTTAAAAGGCAAACAAAAAAAGTTTAATCTTAATATAAATTTTCTCTGCTAAAGGGCAAAATTTATCGAAAAGGAACAAAAAAAAAATTTTTTAATTCAAATTTGCTTTGTTTAGAACAGAAATTTTTTATAGTTTCCATTAAAATGTTATTACTGGGGCATTGAACAACTACAGATTAATGCTTGATATTAATGTATGAAAAGTTGTTATAATGCTGTTGTATTAAAAATAATAATAACTAAACCAGTTTGCTAATATTCACACAAACCAATATTTAATGAAAATTCGTTAAGATAATCAAATAATTTGAGAGTAGAGTTCCAATAATCTCAAAACGAAAACATATGTTGCTTATATACGAAAATACATGTTGCTTATATGCGAAAATATATGTTGCGAATATGCTGTTTAACATTTTTGCGCATAATTAATTTTGTGGATGATCCCTCAACTCACCATTTTAAAAAGGGTAAATTAATAAGACTAGCTTAAAATTACACAACTACAAAAGATACTAAAAATAATTAGGAGATTTCGCTCTTTTAGGTTACATTCCGTACGCTCCGTACACTTATATTCTGTACATACATAAGGTGAGAAGTAATTGAGCATGCGCACTCTAAGTGCCCGTGCGTCTATTCTTGGGAAATGAGCATGCACTCTGCAAAAATATCAAACTCACGCTAATTAAAATAAGATATTTTACAAAAGTCCGTATGCTACTATATTAACGCTAACGTAGTGATATAATAAAAATCTTAACTTCGATCACAAAATCAAAACAAATAGTTTCAATATAAGTGTATATCTTCCTACAAAATTGTACAATTAAGATGAATATATTCTGTAATTTTAAATAATGAAAATATGTTAAATTTTTTATTGACCTAGTGCAATTAAACAACCATAACTTTAAACTAAAACCAATAAAATGTATTTTTTTATTAAATCAGCCAACTGCTCTAAAATCACACGATTCCTTTTAACATTTCTCAAATAACGAAACTTCCATCTTTATTTTGTGTTAACCTCTCTGTAACATGTCAATGTTATCAATTCGAAAATAGATTTAAACAGAAACAAAAAAACAACATTCAACAGCTATGAGCAGCTCGCTTATAGCTTTGTAATACCGCGCCAATAAAAAACTTAAAGATGCGTAGGATCTAAAAATTCCACGAGCATATGCAATTGCTTCAAATCTTATGTAGGGAAAAGTGCGGAATCTAACGTAAATTTGCGAAATCATTTTAATAAATACGCATATGACCCTTAAACTCATTTACCATAAAACAAAATGAATAATTTAAGCTAGCCGCACTACAGAAAGAATTTAATAGCCGCACTAAAATTTAAAATTGACAATTTAAGAAAGCCGCACTTTTATTCGTAGAAAATGGGATGTTCTGACCACAGAAAAATTCAGGAATATTAGAGGGGGGAGGGGGGAATCTAAAAGTCAAGACAAATAAGGACGAAATATTTTGTATCAGTATTATCAGGACAACTACGAACCCTGTAATAATATTAGCTCTTTATACTTGAAAATCCGATAAATAAAACAAAACTTATTTTGTGTTACATTTTTTTTCTCAACTCACCCTTTTTAATAACATTAGGAGAAAAGAAAAGAGTGGCGTGACGATGACTTTTATAACTCATATAGTACGTACTTATTTCCCAGACTCTTAAAATTTTTGTCCTGAAAAGGATTTGAACGATTTCAAATTAACATCAATGGAGCGCATTTTATACATCTGAATATTTCAATGCAATAAAATTTTGCTTTTCAATGCTTTTTTTCACCCATTCCCACGCCTTTAATACGGTGTGTTCCAATAATTTCCCTCTCCCACCTTTAAGTGTAAAAGGGCCTCTCAATTTGGGGTTTTACAAGAGAAGGGGACGATAAATCTTCTGAGCACTCACAATAGTAGACTCAATAGACGGTTATTAATAACACCTTTTCATAAAAACCGCATATCAGTTATGGAGTACTAGTGAAAATGCCGACTTCTTGAACTTTTAGTCATGGTCGATATCGAGACAGATGTATTTTTAGCAATCACTTTTTTTTTTTATTATTATTCTAACACATTTTGAGATTTTTTTTTTTTTTTTTTTTTTTCTTACTGCGAATTCTTGGGGATGAAGAATTGATCGCGCAACGTACGACAAGCGTTTCAGTTTAATTGATTTCGTTTGTCGGTTTCACTCAAGTCATTTTTTTCCTTGCTCTTTTTCATTCTTTATGCTTTTTAGGCTAACAACGTATGAGTAGTTCATTGGTGTAGAAAATAATAATGAATTTTGTTCAAATAACTTTATCAAGCTTTTCATTTGTCATATCAAGTTTTATTATTAGTAGGATGTAAAAAGTCTAATTATAACAAATGAAATAAGAAACGGTATGATTGAAGTTCTTCTATTTCGACTGTTGGAGCATATTTTTCGAAGTTTAATGAAGATTGATAAATATTTGAAAGTGTGTGCACATTATTCTAATATTTTACATAAACTCTTATTTGTATATCACTGGCAAAGTCCCTTAACTGGAAGAAATCAAATATTTTTACATTCTATACATTCTATATTGTTATAGGAATATTTAGAATTGACTCTTTTAAATGAATAAATCATTGATGAAGCATTTTATTGTAAGTATTAAGGGCAGAAATGCAGGCTTTTTTTTATACGATATGTAAATTTAAATGATTAATATTTTACATATTACCAATGTATTCTATACAATGAGTAGAAATAAAGCAGAGAATTATGAAGGAAATTATCATTTTAAAATATATTGTAAAAATAATTAATATGGAGAAAAAAAAGACTTATTCTATGCATTATGTCCTGACTTGTTCATTCGAATCAGAAATGTTTTTTTAAACTTAATCATTAACATTATTGTTAAAAAAATTTATTTTAACTTTATTATTAACAAAACTTTTATTAACAATAAAAACTTCTTGAAATATAATTTCGATTACCCCTTGATAAAAATCATCATAATTATCCATTAAGCATAGTTATAAATAGTTAGACATAGATATTTTCCGATATTTTGTATGATAGTAAATACGTATGGAATAAAATTCATGTAAACAAAAATCAGAATATATATTGTTAAACTAAAATAGGTAAATATGCATGTTACAAAATAAAATATAAAAAAAATGATAATTTTAAAAAAAATGGAAGAATATCTGGCAATCATGCGATACATGTGCTTTAATCATGTTACCAGTTGCCACAACTCGAAAAGTTAACTTTAAAATGAAATGTATTCATTCTAAAGCATGTGAGGTATTTTTTTCTAAAATAGGTGCTTTTTCTGATTCAATGATTAATCACTGTCTAAAGTAGATCCCGCCTGTATTTTGTAAACTAATAAAATGAAATATAGGAGCTTATTGACTTAAACTGGTTAATTTAAGCTTTTGATGCAAATTTTAAGAAATTATCCATTAATCATCATCTGTAATAATGTATTAATCAACATCAGTATCATCTGTTAATAAACAATTTTAAACTTTCCATGTTTATTAGTGTATAATTATTTTAGTTTTTGAGAATAAAACCGAAGCTCAATTTAAACGTAATTTTTTCTCTTATTATTACATTAAAAACTGAGATACTTAATTTTCTTAAATATTCTATGACACTAATCCTCAAACAAAGCATGTTTAAATTATGAAATTTATATTTGAGAGTTGAAATTAAGTTAGTATTAAAGAATTGAAATTTTTAAAACATATCTTCAGTTTGTTCCTCGTACTCAAGCTAACCTAAATTCATGTATAATTTGAAATTTTAATTGTAATACTAAATGCAAATGTTTTTTTCCTGTGACTAGAAATAATAGTGAAAATTATACTTCAGTTACTTTTATAGATTAAATTAATCCTAATCATTTTGACTCTCTTATTTATAAAAATTTTTGAATGCTTGTTCGCAATGTTTGAACAAATTAATTGGTAAAATGACTGCCGAGAATTTTTTTTTTATAAGCAGAAATTATCGCATGTTAACTCAGTTCTGTAATTTGTTAGTTTAAAAAAACTTGATGTCAATTAAGTATTACTAAGAAACATTTCTAAAAGAAAATTGTACAATTGCTTACAAAAATTATAAAATACCTAAAATTAGTTATTTTTATGTGTGGAATATTTTTTTTTATCAATGAATTCAATAAAATATTTTTCACTTCAATTATAGGTTTGGATAAGCTTTTTTCCCCCAATGGCAGGCCTATTTAAAAGAACAAAAAGGATAAAATAACAAGAAAACAAAGCAAAAAGAGATAAATGGTATAGAATGCATAGTGACATGCTTAGCCCATACGGGCCCTAGCCTCTCAGTAGCGTCCACACACAGTAGTGGAGATGAGCGCAGGACAGACGGAAATATGGGGCAGGTCCATGTCCTCCCCAAGGCGACAGAGCTTGTATTTAGGACCATACAGTCAAAAATATTTATACTAAAAACATGGCCAGACAGTCATGGCCCGTTACAAATCTAAAGAGAGCAACTGCCTTAAACCTGGGCTGATTTGGGATAATTAAAATATGGTTGAACCAGGCTTTGTGTATATTGCTTTTACGGAAATTCTCTGAGAGCATGTTCCGGAATTGGTTTCGTCCCAGCAATTTAAATGAGTACAGAAAGATGGAGCAACGAGATACTTGGGCAATAGTTGTTCCTTTCTTGGCTGAGAAATCGGCTTTTTCATTACCCCAAATCCCGCAGTGTCCTGGGATCCATTGGAGGACGATTTTCTTGCCTTTTAGTGTCAGGTCTTTCAGACAATCAATGCATTTCTGAATAGAGATGGATTGGGGAATCAGTGGAGAGTTAATATCAAGAAGTGCTGCTTTGGAGTCAGATAAGATGACGGCGCTAGAAAATTGGTCAGTACGACACTGTAGTTGTTTTAAGGCAATTAGAATAGCCTCGATTTCACCGTCGTAGGCAGATGCATAGCAGCCAACAGAAACGTAGACAGAGAACAGGTGACAAAATACTCCCGCTCCAGCACTCACCCGCTGATCCACTCGGGATCCATCTGTAAAGATTCTCAACCATTCAGGTTCGGGATATAGCTCATTCATAGTTGCGTAAGAGATACCTTTAAGGACATCACAAGCAAAATCTGATTTTAGGACTCTGAGAGCAAGGTCTGTGACCACATTGAAAGCCTGGCAGTCCAATGGGCTACAAGGAGTGGGAAGAATTTCAGGCTCAGTAAAAAGGTTATATTTGTCTTTTAGGCTCAGCACTTCCTGTAGGAAACCCGCTTGAGTCTTTTAAGTGGCGCTGCCTGGGGCTCTCTAGGTTCCAAAGAGAAAGATAACCAGGAGTCTTTAATATTTTTTCCCAGAGTATCAAGGCCTTTTCTTCAAGGTTTGGTGAAGCTTAAAAGTATTTTTTTATAAATGCATTAAATTCAGCACAAATTCCAGAATACTGATATATAATTAATTAACAATGACTAAAAATACGCATTTAAATTTCTTACTAAACAAAAAGATAATGTTTAAAGTTTTTTTTTCCTTTTAAAAATGAATAGTTGTTTCAGGAAGATAAGTGAACACATTTCCGAAATAATTTGCTCATTCTCAAACTTAAAAATTGTTTGAAATAAATATTTAGGGGGTAAATAATCTTAAAACAAGGGTGCATGTAAGTTGTATAAACATTGTAAGCTAATTTTTTTTCCATTTAAATCATTTTGCCGAGAACGGAATGTATAAAAATTTGAATAGACTAGGTTTGGAAAATACGGAGAATTTTGCCTTGTAACATTTTCATGATGATAAGGAACAAAACTGTTTGTCTGGATTAAATATATATATATATATATATATATATATATATATATATATATATATATATATATATATATATATATATATATATATATATATATATATATATATATATATATATATATACTTTTATGTTTTGAAGAATTTCTAAACGAATTGCGTTTATTTTAATACTCAATTGAAAATAGTGTTTTTAATTTTTATGTCATAAAATATTTGTTGCGTTAATTTTTTTGAATTTTCGTCTTATAAACATTTGTAAAATATTTACGCGCTTTTAATCAATATAATGTTCTATACTATACAAGTATAATGTTTTATACTATATCATACTATGCTCTACTATATCATGCTATACTGTACTATATAATGCTTTAATACTTGTATTACATAATACTACATAAAATATCATTGTAACAGTTTTGTTTAAGGTTTAAGTTATGCTTTAATTTTTGTTATATTTTTATAGTCAATTTCTTTACTTCTATTATGTCTTATTCTTTATTCAAAAAAAAAGGTTTCGCCTTTCGAGGACCGTTCTTATAAAAATCACAAAAAAAATCTATTATTAATTTTAAATCATTCAAGTGAAACTTTTATTTTTCTCCGCTTCAAAAAGCATCGGAAAGTTCATTCAGCTAAAATTAAATTTCTGTAATATAAACTATCAATCAGATTAAGTTAACTAAGGAAAATTTTTTTAAAAAATGAAAAACATCAAATTTAAAGCTTATGCATTTTAAAATTTACATAATAAATGCTTAGAAACTCAGTATACTTCAATGTTTACATTAAAAATAAAAATTGTATAAACTTAAAACCCACACACATTAAAATTATTCTTTTAAACACTCTCCTCATTGAAGGTGGACAAAATTTCACGATTTAGCACATCAGATTATCGTGAAAAGAGAGGTACCTAAATATTGTTACCTGGACAAACTAAGTATTGTTTCTAATGGTTAACATGTTGAATCAATCAAGGGATAATACACGACGACATGACTATTAGTTCAAAACATACAATTGCTTTTTGTATAAATAGTACTTTAATTGACTTGAACAATTTACGCATTTGAAATTGTATTAATTGTATTAAGTAAAGTATATTTTATGTATTTTTTTACTCTGAATGAAATGAGATCGAAAGTAACCTCTTATCGTATTTATTACATTCGATTTGTTATGATGCTTTTATTTCTTAAAAATTATGATAATGTTTTAATAAATAAATTAATATTTTAATTATTTTAATGTTATGGAAAAAGTAATTTATTCTACATTATTCTTCTCATTATTCATTTATTGAAAAAAATTATTTCAAATATTATATACAGTAAAAAATTAGTTCAAAATTAGTATTAGTTCAAAACATACAATTGCTTTTTGTATAAATAGTACATTAATTGACTTGAACAATTTACGCATTTGAAATTGTATTAATTGTATTAAGTAAAGTATATTTTATGTATTTTTTTACTCTGAATGAAATGAGATCGAAAGTAACCTCTTATCGTATTTATTGCATTCGATTTGTTATGATGCTTTTATTTCTTAAAAATTATGATAATGTTTTAATAAATAAATTAATATTTGAATTATTTTAATGCTATGGAAAAAGTAATTTATTCTACATTATTCTTCTCATTATTCATTTATTGAAAAAAATTATTTCAAATATTATATACAGTAAAAAATATGTAAATAATGCAATCTTTGCCTCTATTGTTAGCAATAACATAAAATTAAACCATGTTTAGTTACTCTAAAAATTGAAGTGCAGTTACAGCTTCTAAAAATCTTTTTAGTAAATACATTACTTTCATTTAATTATCTTAACTAAAAACTATTTAAATTAGATTGCTGGAAGCTCATAATCTAATATCAAATTCATTGTATTAAAGTTCATTTATTATTTCTATATTTAAATTTATTTAAATGTAATTCATTAAATATGACATAAAATTTGAAAAAAAAATTATGAATTTGATGACGCTACCTTAATACACCAAAAATGAAACTACGGAAATTCATTTAATTATTCATCAATTAATATATAAAGCCTATAATAAACTTATCCATCAATTAATATATAAAGTAATAGTTAATATTATGGTTTTAAAATATTTAATAAAATTTGGTGAATGTGGTTTATCACGATTCCTCAGATCATGGCATAATCATTTCAATAAACCGTTATCATATGAACAGAAAAATTACGCCCAATAAATGATTCAAATAACCATATATTTTAGTTTTGTTTATAAGAATTATGCTTTCTTTTACCAGAAATGGCATTACCGTTTATTTCATTAACTTTAATAGATTGTTTTACCACGTGCATAAATTTAACCGTTCGGGGCAATTATTTATATCCAATAGAAAACAATTTATAAATAAGTTTAAAGTATTGATGCTGATGATTTGAACCATATTATCATGCAAATGTATTTTTCTTAAACTTGATTCTAATGTATTATTGTTTAAACCTGGTTGGGTATATGTTTCAAAGTTGAGACAATATTTTCAAATGGCAAAGTTGTAAAAGTTTTTGTTCTTATTTTGAAGATTTAAAATAATCAATTCTTTAAGATATTGCGGGATACTTTAAAGGAATCAATAGTTGATAGAGAATTTACTAATCCCAGAAATGCTTCAACTATGTCTATTAATTGAAGTAACTATTAATATCGATAACCTCTCAATTAAAAATTAAGTGCAGTGCTCGTTTAAAGGATGAGCAATGCAGCGGACTTCCTCAGTATAGATGAGAGTTCAACCTCACTAATAAGCTCTTAAGTTGGGATGATGTAGCATAGCTCATTACGTAGCATGGTTTGGACAAAACAAATGCTTCATAAAAATTTTGTGTATTTATTTCTTTAAACTATGGGTATATTTAAAAAATTTGAACCTAACTTTTTAATCAGAAGTAAGTTTTAAATAGATTCCTAATTGCAAATAATTATGAAAAATTCGCGGAGTCCTACATTATGTTGACCATATGTTCTTAACGTCGCCTGGTTTAGACTAAACAAATGAATCTTAAAAAAAATTTTAGTATTCCTTTCATCACATCCATGGGTATTTTTGAAAAATATAACGCTTACTTAGTCAGCTGAAACAAGTTTCAAATGAATTTCTCATTGGAAAAAGTTACAAAAAAATTCGCAAAGTGTCCTTCTTTTCTTTGATTCTTAACGTAGCATTGTTTGGATTAAAAATTAATTGCATCTTATAAATTTTGAGTACATATTTTTTAACATATACAAGTATTTTTAAAATAATTGACGCTCATTTTTCAATCTTAATCAAGTTTCAAATGAGTTCTTCATTACAAACAATTGTAAAAAAATTTGCAAATTGTCCTCCTTTTCGTTGATTATACATCTGCTTTTAGCACATAATTGTTTGGTGTAAACTTCTTCGTAAAACTTTTGATTACTTATTTCTTGACACATATGGGTATTTTTGGAAAAGTGATGCTTACTTTGTAATCTGAAACCAGTTTTAAACGATTGCCTTATTGCAAAAAAATTTTAAAAAATTCGTAATATATCCTTCATTATGTTAACTATATTAATGCTCTTAACGTAGCATGGTTAAGATGAAACATATGTTTCTTAAAAATTATGGGTATTTATTTTCTTACGTCTATTGGTATGTTTGAAAAATTTGACTCTTACTTTGTAATCTGAAACAAGCTTCAAATGAAATCTTCTTTGTAAAAAATTGTAGAAAATTCGCAAAATGTCCTCTTTTATTTTTATGTGTATGCTTATAACGTAGTATTGCTTGGACTAAAAATTGCTTCTTAAAATTTTTGGGTACTTATTTCTTGAAACATATAGGTATTTTTGAAAAATACTGGCGCTCACTTTAAAATCTGAAACAAGTTTAAAATTATTTCCGCATTGCAAAAAATTGTAAAAAAATCCCAAAGTATCCTCCATTATGTAATCAATAAATATGATCATACCGTGAATAAACAAATCCTTCTTAAAAAATTTTGAGTAGTTACTTCTTGAAACATATTGGTATTTTTGAAAAAGGTGATGCTCACTTTGAATTCTGAAATAAGTTTCAAATGAATTACTCATTGGAAAAAGTTGTAAAAATTTCTCAAAGTTTCCTCCATAATGTTAACCATATATGTGCTCTGAACGTGGCATGGTTTAGATGGTGGAATGGTAAAAAATACGTCTACTGTTTCAAAAATACCCAGAGATGCAAAGAAATAAATACCCAATCTTTTAAGAAGCATTTGTTTAGTTCAAACCATGCTACGTAAAGTGCATATATATAGTTAAAATAATAAAGGACATTTTGTGAATTTTTTTATGACTTTTTGCTATGAGGAATTCTTTCAAAACTTTTTTCAGATTAAAAAGTAAGCTTTAACTTTGTCAAAAATACCCATTGATGTGAAAAAATATATACCCAAAATTTTTAAGAAGCAATTTTCAGTTCATACAATGCCACGTTAAGAGCCTGTATATAATTAACATAATGGAACACAGTTTGCCAATTTTTTGTAACTTTTTCCAAGGAGAAGTTTATTTGAAACTTATTTCAGATTACACAGTAAGCGTAAACATTTTTCAAAAATAACTATATATGGAAATAAATAAATATTAAAATATTTTTAAGATACATTTCTTTAATCTAAACCATGCCACGTTAAGAGCATACCTATGGTTAACATAATGGAGGACACTTTATGAATTTTTTATAATTCTTGCAATGAGTTTGAACTTTGTTTTTGAAACTTGTTTCGGATTTTAAAGTGAGCGTTACTTTTTTCAAAAAATGCCAATATGTTTCAAGAAACTAGTACTCAAATTTTTTAAGAAGGATTTGTTTACTCCATACAATGTAAGTTGTGTCCAATATGTGTTAAGAGCATAAGTATAATCAACGAAAAGGAGGACAATTTGCGAATTTTTTATAATTGTTTGTAAGGAAGAACTCACTTGAAACTTCTTTCAATTATAAGTAAGTGTCAATTTTTTCAAAAATATCCGTAGTTGTAAAGAAATAAATACTTAAAATTTTTAAGAAATGTTTGTTTAGTCCTAACCATGCTATGTAAAGAGCATATATATAGTTAACATTATGAAGTTTATTTTTGGAATTTTTTTAAAACTTTTTGCAATGAGAAAATTATTTGAATTCTTTTCAGATTACAAAGTGAGCGTCAAATTTTTCCAAAATCTCCATAGAATAGAAGGAATAAATAGTAAAACTTTTTACGAAGCATTTGTTTAGTTCAAACCATGCTACATTAAGAGCATATATATAGTTAAAATAGTGGAGGGCACTTTGTGAATTTTTTATAATTTTTTGTCTTTGGGGAATTCATTTAAACTTTATTCAAATTACAAAATGAGCTTCATGTTTTTCAAAAATACCAATATGTTTCAAAAAATATATTCTCGAAAATTTTAAGAAGTATTTGTTTACTCACGTTAAGAGCATATATGTATAATTAACGTAATGAAGGATGATTTTCTAATTTTTCTTTAATTTCTTGCAATGAGGAAATAATTTTAAACTCATTTCAGATTATAAAGAGAGCATCAATTTTTTTTTTCAAAAATACCTATACGTGTCAAGAAATAAGTACTCAAAATTTTTAAGAAGCAATGGGTTTCTAAACAATGCTAAGTTATGAGCATGCAAATAAAAATAAAGGAGGACATGTTGAGAATTTTTTATAATTTTTTGCAATCAGGATTTCATTTGAAACTTGTTTCAGATTAAAAAGTAAGCCTTAAATATTTTAAAAATATCCATAGATGTGAAAATATAAATATCCAAATTTTTTAAGAACCACAACAGAAGAAACAAAGTTTTTATGTTTACTCAAAACCATGCTACGTTAAGAGCATGCATTAATATGGTTAATATAATGAACGATATATATCGAATTTTTTATAATTTCTTGCAATGAAGAAATCATTTGAAACTTGTTCCTGATTACAAAGTGAGCGTCAATTTTTCTAAAAATACCCATATGTGTCGAGAAATAAGTAATCAAATGTTTTAAGAAGGATCTGTTTACTTCAAATAATGATGCGTTAAGAGTATGTGTATAGTTGATGAAAAGGAGGACAATTTGCCGAATTTTATTTATATATTTTATAATTTTTTGCAAAAAGGAACTCATTTGAAACTTGATATTAAGATTAAAAAATGAGCTGCAATTCTTTCAGAAATACCCGTATATGTCAAAAAATATGAACTCAAAATTTTTAAGAAGCAATTTTTATTCCATTCAATGCTACGTAAAGCTTTTCAAAAATTTGATATAATTTTCAAAAGTCATACTCTCAATTATGCAATTGAATACAAATCGATGTTGTGACAATTCCTCCTCCTTCCATGCCGACCCCTAAAAAACCTAAAAATAAAATTTTCTTGTTTTGTAAGTTTTAATCACCGGCAAGCTCGTTAACCTCAGATTTCTATCATTTGGCTTGATATATGCATAATATTAAAAACAAGATTAACGATTGTGATATTAAAATTCATCCCGATATTTGTTAATTAAATAAAATCAGAATATATTGATAAGTATAGTTAGAGTAGGAACTGCTGGCGACTTTATCTAAAGCCAATAATAAGTAGCTCTTACAAAATCAGGAAATAAGTATAACAAAATAAATAATAAAATAACACGGAATAAAAAAAAAATTTTAAACTGCAAAAAAAAAAAGAAAAAAGATAATAACTACTCTTTGCAATTACTGTCAAATAATTGTCTATTATGACACCTTAAATATCAAATTAACTATAATAAACTGTTTCAGCCAAAAGAAAACTTCATCGTATGGTAATAATAATGGACGAAGTATTCTTATCGTAATTTATCAGAGATTGCCTCACCTATAATTAAATTATTTTCCAAGTTAATTAAATACCTACGTTTTTCCTTTTCAGAGGATTGAAACCTTAAACTCTGATTTTCTTGCATGACTTTTACGTGCTTATTTCTTGATGCCTTTACTGAGCTTAATATTTTTATATTTTAGTATCTACTGTACAACTGTAAATTACAAAGAAGTAGTTTTAAAAATTATGCATCTGAACAAAGTTTTTAAAAAAATAAAAATAGTAATAATTATCAACATTTGACTATTTTAATACGCACTCACAGAAAAATCTGTTCAATGTTGGTGATGTGGGAGTGAGTGTTCGTGGTCCTATATAGTGTGTGTTTACAAGGCTATGGAGATGAACATTGGTAATCGTAATCTCAAAAATCGGGTCGGCATGTTGTTCGATGGTTATGAAATATAAAGTATATAGTGTGCTTGTGTGCCCTACATAGTGGATGTTTTCGTGGTACAATATAGTATGTATTTCCTATTAAGTGGGAGTGTTCGTAGCCCCATATACAGTCCCTGGCCATATTATTAGACGCACTATAAGATTCTATGTAAAATTATAATTATCAGGTGATTCTATACATCTGTATTGTTTTTACTCGGATGAAACCGGTTTGCATTTGTTTACGCTCTTGTATCAGTTGGTAAACATTGTAATGCAATACGTTAAAAATAAATACAAATAGGAAGTATATAAGTATGTAAAAAATCTCCTGAATAAAAACCCATTACTTGTATGTTTAAATTTTAAAGTATTGCATATTAACTCGTGCAAATCATGCAATTATTAAAAAACTTCAGTGCGTCGAATAATTTAATCTAACTATTATATTATACTAATATAATGCTTGATATAATAAATTTTCTATATTTATATGTAATATATCGTCTAATTTATCCTATCGTACAAACCGGTTTCAGACACATAAAAACAATAAAGCTGTATAGTATCACCTAATAATTAAGATTTTACATAGAATCTTATAGTGTGTCTAATAATTTTGCCAGGGACTGTAATATAATATAGTGGTGTGTTCTATAAAGGTACTTTCATCCGTAATATCTTGTTAATTTACTGCAGCTTTAAGGGGTTATATTAAGACTTGTTTTCATTTTAGTCGAACCAATGGTATCATGTAATCAAGTCTAAGATATTAAATTGTTCACAAAATTATGGTCTACTTTGCAGGTGTCAGCTAATAATTTAGGTGTCTGCTAATTTGAACAATATTGTAGTTCAATACGCTTCAAAATTTATTACAGCATAGTTTAGAATATACAGAAAAGAGCGTGTGTAAAAGCTTTCTCTATAAGATACAAACAAAAAAACTTCCTTTAAACATTGTTTGAAATAATTAAAAAATGCCATGGAAAATATCGGTTACATCTTTAAGCGAAAAAAAAATTCTAGGATAAAAAGTAAACAACGGAAGAAAATTTTTTGAAATTTCCGAAAAAGAAATCGTCTGTCAGACCCAACTAAGCTATGAATAGAGAAGCCAATTAGATTGTAGGTGCGCGATTAGATCAGACTACTTGTTAGGCTTAGAAAAAGCCAACGACTATGTAAAAGTATAGGACAGAAACATGATAATTGATTAGTACTAATATTAAAGTTTATATTAAGTTACGAAATCAGACACTAGAACGTACTTTTTGTGAATAAACATCGGAAATTTTAGCCTCTTATTTCTAACTTTATTTTTTGGGTACTTCATCATATCTTTAGAACTTAAGTGAATCAATAACTTATTGCATACAATTATAACACTAGTTTATCCAAAAATAATACGGTGCAAAACAAAAGAACAGCAAATATGTTTCTTTTTTATTTAATAATGGTCGAAAAAAGTTTGAATTGTAAGGTACAAAAAATTTCACGGTATTTTAAATTAAGTAATTTTAAATAATTTTAGCCTCTTATTTCTAACTTTATTTTTTGGGTATTTCATCATATCTTTAGAACTTAAGTGAATCAATAACTTATTGCATACAATTATAAGACTAGTGTATCCAAAAATAATACGGTGCAAAACAAAAGAACAGCAAATATTTTTCTTTTTTATTTAATAATGGTAGAAAAAAGTTTGAATTGTAAGGTACAAAACATTTCACGGTATTTTAAATTAAGTAATTTTAAATAGTTTTAGCCTCTTATTTCTAACTTTATTTTTTGGGTATTTCATCATATCTTTGGAACTTAAGTGAATCAATAGTTTATTGCATACAATTATAAGACTAGTGTATCCAAAAATAATACGGTGCAAAACAAAAGAATCAACAAATATTTTTTTTATTTTATTTAATAATGGTCGGAAAAAGTTTGAATTGTAAGGTACAAAAAATTTCACGGTATTTTAAATTAAGTAATTTTAAATAATTTTAGCCTCTTATTTCTAACTTTATTTTTTGGGTATTTCATCATATCTTTAAAACTTAAGTGAATCAATAACTTATTGCATACAATTATAAGACTAATTTATCCAAAAATAATACGGTGCAAAACAAAAGGATCAGCAAATATTTTTTTATTTTATTTAATAATGGTAGAAAAAAGTTTGAATTGTAAGGTACAATAAAAATTTCACGGTATTTTAAATTAAGTAATTTTAAATAATTAGGAGGCTCCATGCTCTGGTCGCTACCACCAACCCCTGGAATCGGTTCTCATTCATCATTGTTTTTTCCCTAAACGTCAATATTTTCCTCCATAATACAGAGCATTTTGTTTTCAAATGATACAATTACTGTAACTTCATGTAAAAACATTTTCTTAATAATCGTAATTCTTTTCGTAATTCTTCTTTTAATGTTAATCGTAACAAAATAGACTATTACCTTGATTTTAAAAATAATCATCTGTACTTGAAAGAAAAATAAACCTAGGGAATACAGACTGTGATCAATATGAAGAAATAATCCAGAAATAATTTTACTCTTCAGCGAGACTTAAAACAATTCAAATAGGAAACGCTTATTATGACTTAAGTTTTTTTTTTTTTTAATTTTTATTATAATTAGGATTAGACATGTGACAAGGTAATCTCTCTCTCTCTCTCTCTCTCTCTCTCTCTACTCCTCTCTCTCTCTCTCTGTCTCTCAACTCCCTCCCCCTCTCTCTCTCAGCCATCTTCTTTTGATTAACATCTACTCGAGCGCGAGCTTCTAAAATAAAGAAGTAAAGATCTTGTGAGGGAAAAATAAATTTTTTACAACAATGGAAAAAGTCAATATTTAAAGCAAAATAGCTGAAAAAAATCACGAAAGGGCTCTTATATTTCCAATGACTTTCGAACAAATTGGAATTACGAAAAAGACTCGCGTTAAAAATAGATCTCCCACCCCATCAAATTTTAACTCCGTAGTTGAATTTTAACTGACTACAAATCAATTAAACATGATATTTTTTCTGTACAAGTTTATCAGATAATGATTCTTGAACTAATTGTCAAATGTAAATTTATTTTTTTTTTACTTAATACACTCCATGCTCTGTTTTCTACACATCATCGTAATTTCAGGTTTCTAAGTGTTATAGATTTTGTGCAGTGAAAAAAAAAAAACAGTGAAAGAAAATTCGCAAAGAAAGCGCTTAAAATTGCAATAACTTATGAACAAATTGAAATTTCAAAAAATACTTTATATTTAGTTCTTTAATAAGCATGACCCTTTTAGCATAACAAATTTTCCCTCTGTAGGTGCATTCTTTTGGCCTTCATGGTATATTTCCTACGAGTTCAACACTTAATAATTCTCGAACTCATTATCGAATTTTATATTTTGTTATTCCCTGTACATTTTTTTACAAACCTTCGAAATTTCAAATTTCTAAGTATCATAGTTTTTTCATAGCTTAACAAAATATATGTTAAATTGAACACCCAAAGCAAAAACGGCATCGGCGACTCTTTGATTTTCTAATGTAGAGAAGAAAAAAAAATCCAAAATTTGAATAAAATCTTTCAAAATATTTTTGAGTTATAAAACTTAAACAAAACAAGTATCAGATGTTTAATTTTTTTTGTTCTCTGAAACTTTTTTTTTAATTTCGAATGGAAAGGTCAAAATACGCTATAAAAAATTACAAAAGGTAGAATATAAAAGTAACAAGGAAAAATAATTATGAAAGTGACCGAAGTCATTGCCTTAAAAAATCTTTTGCGCGCAGTTGAGCACCCCTTCAGAGTCGCCAAAAAGTTAAGCAAATTTAGGGAAGGGGTTTCCTCCTATTTGATCTGCCAAAATAAAAGAGGGCATCTAAGGTTTGAAGATATTCCAATGCAAAGGAGATCACTTTGAATCAAGTGAACGCTTAACTTAGAATTTTAATAATGCCAGTTTAAAATACTTCCATTGCTGAAAACAAATGCGGAGAAATCGTTCGCGATATCTAATAATCATCGCTGAAATATAACAACCCAGATTTACTTGAAATACTTGTGAAAACAAATATTGTTTTTGTTTTCTTTTAGTTTTATGAAACAATTTATTACAAAATTGGATTTCAAATTAGTAATTGGAAAATTTTTCTAAAGATCCCATTGTAAATTTTCGGTGTGAAAAAAATACCGGATTTAACAACAGTGTCATATTAAAGAACCATTATCATAAGTGGTGATTATATCATTAAGTCAATTTTATAACAAGGTAAGACATATATGTTAAATGTATTTTTTAAATTTATATTATTATCTTTATTTGGATCAACATTTATTTTCGTAAGCCTAATATCTTATTAAAATATCAAAGGATATTAAGATTTTTAGTTGGTTCCATTTTTCATGTACATAACTAACATTTGAAGAGCGGCAAATTCCCTCTTTAATCTTAGACACGCTACTCAATAACAGGTAAGAGGCGTGAAAAAGAAAGAATATTAAGTGAGAAAGAAAAATGTGCCAAAATCGGTGCGCAGGCGTCAAAACGGTGGAGAATATTTATTTTTCTAAGTAAATTTTGTGAGAATTATTTCTCAAAAAAAAAAAAAATTCTGCCTGTGGCGTTATGTAAATAATAAATGAAAAGTGAAGCGGTTTTTCATTTTTCTTACAAGCTGTTTATTATGCAATAAAGGAATAAATTAATGCTTAAATTAGTTTTGATAGGCACTCAAATAGCGCTTTCAATTTAAGATTTGTTATTTAATGCTGAATATAAAAGTTATCAACATAAAATGTTGATTTAAGTCAATGATAATTTCCTCAAATCTGATCTATTAGATTAATATGTTAATTTATTTTATTGTCATTTTTTCGAGGAATTTAAAAGTAAATTATTTAAAAAAATTAGAATATAGTGTACTTTAGCCCTTTCTTTTGAATAATAAGATATATCGTATTTAAAAACGTAATTTTTTTTTAATATAATTCTTTACAAAGTTACAGTTGTTTATTATCACTTCATGAAATAATTGAAAGTTAATTCTTTCCAATAACAAATAAACATATATTTCCGAACTTAAGGTGAAAAGTAAGTTAGTTTCGCATTTCAATGAAAACAAAATGTTTATAAGTTTATAGTAGTAAATTTAAGTTGATGAATTGTGGCTTGGAAATACTAATTGCTATTTAGTAGTTCTTAACTTTGATATACATAGTGATCTAGTTTATTTTCATTGTTATGCTATAAGAAAAACAAAGGAATGATGTAGTTTAGAATTAATTTTGGTTTAATTTTAATTAGAAAAAATTTTGAAACATCAATAAATTCATTAAAATATGCATTCTGAAAAAATGAGCTACTGAATTACATTAGAAAATCTTTTTAATAATAAAAATTATTATTTGTAAAAGCTCAAAATGTAACCTTGCTTGCCAGTTATGTGTATAAAAAACGCTTTCAATATTTTAGTCTTGTGTTTCCGAGGCTTCAGAGCCCCTTATTTAAAATCGGTAATTTTTGCAAGAACATTTTTATGATCAAAACCTAAATGAAACCTAAATCTTTTTTAAAACCTGAAAATTTTATACGAATCTTATGAGGATATTTTAGAAATATTACCTTCTAAGCTGTTACTTAAAACCCAAAATTTACACTGTTAAGGAACTAATGGTTAATATGTGCTTGGAATTAGTTACAAATTAATACAATCTGACTGTTTTGGAGCGTATTGAACCCTATTGTTCAAATTAGCTTCAAACTCAATGCAAAATGAACCATATTTTCAGAAAATTTAAACCATTTTAAACTTGATTACTTAACAATATGGTTCAACTTGAACAACAACAAAAATGTGAAAAACACATCATTAAGTTTGCACACGACATTACGGATCATGGTAACAATATTATGGTTCGTCGTTGTACATATTTTTTTTCTAAGAATGTACAAATAAACTTTTACTTCAATGCATAAATAAAATTAGATATCTGAAAATTAGTTCTTTTAAATATCGTTTCTATTATTTCAGGTAGCCGTGAAGCTGCATATATGTACAGTGTAACCTCTGCTGGTGTTACATTCGTAATCACTCAGTCATGTAGTAGAGGGAACGTAAGCGATTGCGGTTGCGACAAAAGCCAGAGCAGTGTAAAACCTTTGAATCATCCAACAGATTGGAAATGGGGAGGATGCAGCGTCGATGTGAAATACGGCATCCGTCTTTCTAGAAAGTTTATCGACGCTAGAGAAATGGAAGGAGATGCAAGGTCTCTCATGAACTTACACAACAACCATGCTGGCAGAAAGGTTTGCCAATTTTTGTTGATTTTCATTCAGAAATGTGTAAATTTTTTTTTTTTTTTTTTTGTCTTAGTAAAGGGAATTTTTACGCTCATTAACCTAAATTTACAATCCTGTAATCTAACAATCCTGTAATTTTCGCATAATAATCCTCATTAGTACGATAATTGCCAAGAGTGAAAAAATTTGATAGCCTAACAATGTTAATTCCATCCATAATTTGCAATAAAACTTGAAGAAAAAATACGAGCTTTGTCGGAAAAGTTGGGATTCGAATTTTTCTTACTTGTGGAGTACTCAGCCGTTGTTATGCTAATGTACCAAACAAAGAGGCTAGCAAATTCATGCAAATATCTTACAAGATGCGTTGCTATGGTGACTTAAATTTGACTTAGGTTTTAAGTGAGTTAAGCTCTTTTCAAAAAGATCTTTGATCAATTAACAATTTTTACAATCAATGCTAGAAACGCAATTGAATAAGCTTTAGTCAGAAAATAACTGACTGAAAAATTACCATGCTGTTACAAATCACTCAATTGTCGGCATCAGCATGACATTATTTGTACTTCATGTACTTTGAAATTATCTTTCATAATTTAAAATCATGTTTGTTTGTTTTTATAATTGCTACTTTTGATACATTTATGAACATTTTCCTTTATTTTTCTTAGTATATATATAACTAAGTGTGTTTCCCTGATCTCTGTTGTTTTTATAATTAGTTAATTAAAAATCGTTTACACAATGCAAAATATGGGCTAAACAAACTATATTAACTTAATGTTGCCATAATTTAACAGCATTATAAAGTCACAACTCATTTTTTTTATTAATATAGATATTAGAGTCCTTTTATTCATTAGAGCTTAATTTACCTAAAATATATCATAGATATCCCAAATACGATAATATCAAAAACATATCATTTCTATTATATGTTTCTTTCAATTATATAATGCCCGCTATTAAAACAGACTGTTAACTGTGAAATCAAGAAAAGAACTTGCGAAGTACATTGCCATAACGAAGCGTACTGTCTGGTCTTATCAATTGCGAAAGAATATTTAATCCCATTGGTTTTAATTGCCCTGTCACACATTAATAACAAAGTTACTACTGCAAAGAAGTAACATGTAACTCATTAGAATCAAGTTTATATATTCTCGGCTAATTTTCCATTTATTATGTTTATTTTATATTAAGTATATCTTAAAACGTTTTTCAGAAATTCTTTGTAAATTTTTTAAAGAAAGCAGATGGAAAGTCAGTAGTTTATTTGGATTTATTATTGTTATTTGAGAATCACCAACTTTCTATCAGCTTTCCTTTAAAGTTTTATGAGAAATTCTTGCAACACATTTTAAGATAAACTTTATATAAAATGAACATAATATCTGGAAAAATAGCCGAGACTACATAAACTCTATTTTTATAAGTTACAGGTAATATTTTATTTATTACTTTTCGTTCAAATCCATAGAAAAGTTGTTGTTTTTTAAATTATTTTATTTCATACTTTTTCGTCTTAGGATTCATGAGATCTGAAAAAATTGCATTTTATTTTTAAGAATCACTTTTTAAGAAAACAAAACAAACACGTGGTTTTAAATAATTTTAAAAATGGTTAATACGGTGACGTAGCACCGAGCCGCATGCTATTCATGTTGATTAGTAGACTAATATAAAATAATTAAACACTAAAGAACGTGCAATAAAATCTTAAACAGAATTTCATTTATGACAGTTTACAATTTCATTTATGACAATGACTATTGATAAACTAATGCAAAAAAATCATTTTTCAATCAATTCTCTAGAACGAAATAATTAAAATTTTTAAATGAGTTCTTGGATGGGAGACAATTGCTCCTCGTAGTCGATTTCCAAATTTAAGAACCCTAACGCTTACAATTCTGGATTTATAAGAGATTACAAATTTTGTTTCGCAACAAAAACAGACAAAATACTGAGTAAACACAAAAAAAAAGTTGAAAAAATAGACAATCTTGAATAATATTACGGATCAGATTCAACAACTGCCCCTTTCTGGATTTAACGTAAGGATGAATTTTGCGGTACGTTAGTAAATAACAGAGTATGCAAAATATAAGAACTTAGCGGCATTGAAAGTTTGCGACGTGTACCCAGAACCCTCAAACCGGCTGACCTACCTTCAAAAGATTGAACCGTCTCAAAGTTATTAGAGACCTAATGGAGGGAATGGCAGTTTCGGTTTTATAAATCTAATGAAGAGTGGCCTAAATCCTTTCCGATTAAAGTCACAAAAAAGTATTCGATCGAAAGAAAATTGTAGTAACTTTGATTTGTGAAAGTAACGAAGACTTTATAAATGCTTTCATGCTTTCTTACTTTTCGCGTTTCTCTAAAATTTTAAGAATGACAGTTTGGATGTTAAGATTTTAAAAATACACTCAAAAATCTGTTTCAAATCGAGAAGTCAGAGAATTGAAAGTCTATAAATTAGACAATGCCGAAAATTTTTTTGACAGATTCAAAGAAGATCCTTCAATGTTGCAGATCTAAGTAGTTTAAAATCTTTAAGTGTTTCTCAAGACGATGAAGGTGTTTTCAGAGTTTACACAAAGTTAATTAAGAGAGAAGACCTCGGAACATCCAACTCTATACTACTTCCAAGCAACCATAAGCTAGCAGAATTTATTATTTGCAGTATGCATCTAACTATGTGCCAAGCTGGAGTACAGATATTAATGCCCAATCTGCGAGAACTATTTTAGATTAATAGCGCTTGTAAAACAATTCGTCAAAGTTTTGGGCAAATGTGTAAGATGCAGAAGACATCAGGTCATATTATTCGAGAGTAATGTGTCACACTATGAGTATTTGCGAGTATTTATGAGTATTTTATTTACGTCGCACTAGAACTGCACGATGGGCAATTGTCGATGGTCTGGGAAATATCGCCGAGGATTATCCGAAAATATACCATACCAATTTTTATCCTCTGCAGAGTGAATTGATCCCCCATTTTGGTTGCCCGACAGCCTGCGCGTGAAACCCAATATTTAACTGTAGAACAATTTAGAGAGGACCAATACCGTGCACCCTTGATACCTTCCAGGCTGATCAAAGTGCGCACCCAGCCGCTCACTGACCGCTGGCAGTAATGCTTAAGGTTGTTTTTCGAAGACCCTGTAGACTAATGAGGCTTTTTTGACATTAATATTCTATTTTTAAAACACATGTGAGTTTACAACAGTTACTCATGACTATTAGGTCAAGTTTAGCCTATCTTTAACCAGCGTTTTTCTGAAAATGGCGCAAAACGTCAATGTGGAGAAAAGCCACAGTTTTGAGAAAATGAAAAGCGTTTGTGGTCTAATTTTCTAGCATTTAGGAACTTACTCCGCTGCTGAATTATCTAAACTCATAAAAATTTGCAAAAAAATGGGAAAAAGGCATTGATTTTGATAATTTTCATATGGATGGAAAATGTCGCCAAATTGGTCATTTTTAAAAAAGTTTAATAACTTTTAAAATATTTTAGTTGTTTTTCCGTTCTAAAGCCCAAATAATTCTTTACAGCAAGGTGGCATATACAGTTTAAACTTATAGCTTTTGCTTCAAGTACAAGGCACATAAACTGGCTTTTTTTTAGTTTCCTTGGTAAAAGAGCTCTGAAAAACCTTGTTAACACGGGTGTCCTTAGTATCAGTCCACTGTGGAACTTTCATTAATAGAATAAATTCTTAGACAGAGTTGTAAATATGCTCGTGAATGTAACGTTAAGGCTGATACCTAACGTTATAAATTTTTGAATAGTATAATTATCGCCATATGCATATATTTTGTTCTAATTAGTTCTAAAAAATATAACAGTAAAAATTGATGTGGGTGGGTCATAAATTTTCATTATAAGTGTCATCAATAATTTGCACAATTTTAATTTATTACTGATTCTGTAAATATTTTTAACAATTATACTACCTCTGAATTTCTTTAAAATATTAAATGATTCTAAAAGTGTATCCATGCATTACTTTATCATGCTTAATTCTATAGGTTTTGCATATAAAAGAAAGTTGAATGGTAGAAAAATATTCAAATAAACAACATATAATTCGAAGCCTGTTTCTTTTGTTGCAAGAAACCTCTCACTTCCGCATTCTAAACTTTACATAGAAACTCTTACTGATAAAAAAAAATTATAAATTTAGTTCACGCCTTGCCTATTTGTTTGTATAAATAAATAAAAATTTGTTCACTTCAAGTCATACAGTAAAGAATTCAAAGCAAGAATTTTTTATTTTATTTTCTGTGATCCATTCAAATTATAATTCAATTCAATCTTTTCAAAACATCGAAATTTTGGAAGAAAAAAAATAATAGTCTTTTCTCGAAAAAAATATCTTCTTTATAAATCTTTTCGTGACCAATTGAAATATTTCTGTGATTGCTGTTGGTTGTATTTGGTATGTAGGATAATACTCTCAATGTGCCGTTTTCATGAGAATTATAATCATTATGAAAATTAACTTATATAAAAACAAGTAAAAATAAAATAATGTTAAGCATATGTTTTGCATTTGTAAATTTTTGAAAACTCCCTGTATAAAAACGATGCTTATTCATTTCTTCTGCTAATTTCATTTTTAGCATAATATCTTTTAGGCAGTTGTAGATCATTTTTTCTCGGGGCTATAAAAATTGGTTCATTATGCTGCAAAATATTTTTCAAAATATTTCATAACAAAAAAAAAAACAATATTTTTGTTTAAGGCAATATAAGTAATTTGATAGAATATTTAAGACGAACACATCAGTGTAATTTACCAAAAAAAATTTTTTAGTTTAATATATTAATGGGTCGCATTAATAAAAAACATATATATTAATTTTGAATAATTGTACATGTTTTCAACCAGATTAATGATTAATCCTTTTCCTTTTATTGCCCTTGTTCGAACTTATCATTTTTATATAATAACGAAAATTCACATGATGCGATTAACAAAGGCTGGAAAAATTTATGTTTCTTCTATAAAATGAACAAGCACTTCGACAAAATGAAAAGCACTTAACAGTACGTGTAAAAAGCATTAAACAATTTGAAAAAATAAATAGATGCTATATTAGACTTACCTCTTTATTCCATTTTATACCACAAATGGTCCTAAGAATAAAAGATTGATTTTTTAATATTAAATATTAATGCATCATCTAAAATTTTTCAGTGTATTATATACTTGAAAATTTGAAAGAAAATTTATTGCAAAGCTTTTGTGGAAAAATGTGTTGCAAAACCTGTTTGTTACTGCCGTTTGTGGAGGAAAATCTAATTAAGATAATATTTCAAATTTCAGCTAACTTCTCTATACGGCTTTCTTTTCAACACAAATCCCACTTTCCTCTTAAAAATAATTTTTTTCAATTTCTAAAAATTAGTAAGTATATTATCCTCATTAAAATAACATAGATATATTTTTATATTTTTAAACTCTTCCTGCATAAAATATTAATTTTATAATTTATTTAATGTATAATTTTATTCTGTTTCATTCCATTGCATTAAAGAAACAGATTAACAGATAAATATAAAATTATGCTGCATTATAAAATAATTACTTGTATCAGTATACTTATGAATATGATACATTTGGCTGTTCTGAATGATAATAACAGAAAGTTCTCAATTTTTACCAATAAGTCAAAAACTTTGTAAGCAAAGATTAATTACTTTCTTTCTAGTTTGCAAAATTAAAATAATAAAAAAAAAAAATTTCCCAAATAATATATTCCAGCGATATCATTTGGGAATCGCTAACGCTCAAAATTAAAAAAAATGCCAGTTTTTTTTTTTTTTTTTTAAGAAATAATCTAAAAAATTAGCATAAATTAATTAGTTTTGACAATGAAAACAAGTCTAAAACTTAACTGTTTATGAATTTAACGAGTGACGGTTACTTGAAGAGAGAGACTTCAAAACCAGTTTACATTCGACTAAAAATTTCTTTTAAAAATGCCTTTTTTGTGTAAAATTATATTCTATCACTCATTGCGTATTATATTAAATAAATTTAGGGAACAACCACTAAAATAATGCCATTTAACAATGCCAAAACTGTTTCTATTAAAATTGGATTAATTGTTTAATTTTGGAACTTTCTTATGATTTATGTTTGATTTCATTATGCTTGTGATTCATTACCGTATATTTAAATAAACAAACCGATAAAGGTTTAGGTTATTAGAAAAATATTTGCTACGAGAATAGTTTTCCAAAGACCTCTCTTTCAGGATGCATTTTATATTTTGCCTTTTTTTACATTTAAGACTAATAAAAGAAAAAAAAAAGCCTAGAACAACTGTTATAAGATAAAAGTAATAACTAAAATGTAAAAATGTTATTTTCGCGCAAGTCTTCGTTTAATAACACTATTGTTCAAAGGTTGTGCTTCTAAGAGTATAATCGAAAACTTTAATTAAAATTAATTTTAACTAAAACTAATTATATAGATAAAGTGCACAAATTTCGAAAAGAAAAAATATAATCAATCATGCGTTCCTTACAATCAGCTTCCTTTGATAAATAAAAATTAAAATAAATCTGTATTTTTCTATCAACAATTGTAAACAATATTTAGTACTCTTATTCTACTAATTGACGAAATTAATTTTAAATTCAGAAGTTTTCATTTTATAATTGGTATACATGTACAGAGAATTATTAAGATTTGTAATCATTCTTTCATGAACTTTGTCTGTTGCAAAGACTATGTACAGTAAAACCTCTTTTTGTGCGGTCCTTTTTTATGAGATTTTATTTTTGTGCGATTGGTTTTGTGCGATTTTATTTTTGTGCGATTTTTTTTTTTGTGCGATTTTTTTTATGCGGTATATGAATCTTAGCGGCGTTAGCACCAGTTTATGTTTACTATCAATGTATGTACATATACATGTTGTGGACGAACTCTGATTACGTGGCCTCCTTGACAACGATGTTTCTGGACTTCGCGATACTCTGTTCATTTATTTTAAACCATCTCCTGACAAGGCAGAGTCAGTTACGTACTACATATTGTCGCTCGACGTGAGAACAGTATACGCTTCGTATTCAGAGTTTTATACACGATTCACGTGATTAAGGATTCATTTTATAGTGAGATTAAAGATAATTAAGTTAGTTACTTTTGTTTCTATTTATATGTAGTTTTAATGATTTTTATTTTATTTTTAGACATAAGTACTCCCTTAAAATGAATAATTATAGCCAAAAGAAAGTAAAAAGGCGGACAATTCCACTATTTAATATATAATTTGAAAACTTATCCAGGTATATGTACAATGAAGAATTAAATATTTTACAATTTCTTTAGGTCTAATTTAATTATTTCATTCAATTGAAAGCATTCTCTCATCTATTTCATAAATCATTGATGTATTTTCTAAGTCCGACTTTTTTTATGCGGTCCCTATCAACCGCATAAAAAAAGTTTTAGGTAGTATATCGTACAAACTTGTTTATTACATGTAAGAATTTATAAAATTTTCGAATTTTTTTTTTTTTTTTTTTGTACGATTTCTTTTATGCGGTCCCTATCCATCGCACAAAAAAAGGTTTTACTGTATTTAAATTTAAAAAAATGAATAAATAAATAAAAACTTTAAGTACAAGATGTTTGAAAAACATCTGAGATAGTGACAGTTTTTGAAGCTCGCACTAAGCACTTTACATTTAAATGTGTATTTTCACATTCAAGACTAATAGAATAGATAAAACTCAAGAATAATAGTAAAGATAAAAGTAAGATATGAAATGTTAAATCCCAAGAAACCCTTTGTGCTAATCTGACCGCTACTGATCAAAATTCATACTTCTTTTTCTTTAAGGTGTAGTCTACCTGTATATAACTTTTAAATTAATTGTATTCTTCGAAAGCATAAAAGAAACGTTATTTTTTCATTGAAACCAATGACGCGTCGGCACAACAATCTGTTCAAAGGTCATATTTGCCTTTCATACCTATAACGATTAAAGAATTTTAAGTGACGACACGAATCCTTGTGGGTGTCCACCGAGTTCATAGGGTAGAGCTATGCTATTAAAATAATAAATCGTCCTTTACTCTTTGAACTTTAAGGATAACACATTTGCAAATATTTCAAGAAGATTTAAGCTTTATTCATATTTCCTAAAATTATTTTCAATACAAAAATAAATATTTTACAATATTTATGCAACTAAAATTATTCGTCATGCTTTTTGCATGTGTTTATAAAAAAAGTGCGTTAAAAGTTTGCTATCTATTCAAGTAATTCTGAAATATAATTAGAATCTAAATCAAAACTAGATTCTGTCTAATAGTTGAAATTGCAAATAGTGATTCGAAAAAGAAAAGAAAAAATATCACCAAAATTTGTATAACATTGTAGTAAAAACTACAGCAGTTTAATTATGATATTTGATTCATTTAACTTTTTAAAGAGAAATTAGCATGGTTGTGGCATTTGTTCCGTAGCTAGAGATGTTTGAATCCTATGGACAAAACTCATTGATGATATTATTTGCTTGTTTTAATAGCTTGTAGTTATAGCTTTAAATGCAGTAACCCTGAGATGAATAAAGGAAATTTGAAAATCAGCAATACTTATCATAAATTTTCTAAAAATTGAAAACTTTATCAATCTATTGAAATATACTCAGAAGAGACACGTTCAAAAAAACGAGAAAAAACTTTTGTGAGAAATGAAAAATTTTAAACAGAAATTTTGTTTAGTATGTTCGAACCACAAACAAAACGGGTAAACTGAAATTAGTTGAGCACGCAAATTTATCAAAATGAACAAAACAATAACCTTCTCGAAGAGTTAACATGCAGTGCATCTACGAAGCAAATTTATCCGGTGAAATATCTGAATTATTGACATGTATTCCTTTTCTTACGTTTAAATTTCTATTAACTATTCAAATTATCTGTTATATGCAAAATAATGTTAAATATATCGACATTTTGTGAAATTATTAGCTTTCAAAATCAATGATTGCTATACTTGTCGCTTAAATAATTAATTAAATATCACAAAACTTATGTTTAGATAAAACATTAATTTTCTGACTACGTTATTTTTTGTCGAACCAATTGAAAGGGGTGTTATATCCTTACATTTAAAGATCTGAATAAGTTAATCAATAAATTTCGCCACTTTAGCATACTTTACCACTACGCATACGCATATACTAGATACCACTTAGCACTTTTGGTATCTAATCATTTTTGATATTGAGGTCAACTAAAGTTTTTACAGTGCATGTAAGCACATTTTTTATTTACTTTTTCACTGTGGTAGTTTTATTTATTTATTAATTCTTTTTTTTTTTTTTTTTGTTTATTCATAATACATATATTTGCGTGCATTAGAATCAATTCAATGGCTTCATTGCAAAAACATTTCGTGAAAAAACAAGGACATTTTTAGTAATATATTCGCTCTAATTCTTTCTCACAATTGTTATTTTGCCAACTTTATATTTTTTGTACGATTACTGCAGTTCTGTACTTGAAAATGTATTTAGCTCACCTTAACACAAAAATAGGTGAAAACAATACTCCAAAATGCTTAACAATGCAGTTATATGCTCCTTGGCTGATAAAAAAGCGAAACGAAATATAACTGAGTACGGTTAACATGATTTTAATGTGAAGCAATCAATTATTATAAGGAAAAGAGATTTTTAGGGAAACTTAGCCAAGTATGGTAACAGATTCCGCAATCATTTTCTTTCGCATGCCTAATCTTGTCAATTTTAAAAACTGCTTGTCGTGAATCTCTATAGATACACTTCAAAAAAATTTTTATCTCAATACTAAAAATGGGAGTAACTATTAACACCGAAAGGGGTGACACTACACCAAGATCGAAGGATACTTCCTGGTGTTGTAAAATAACAAGAATATTCTTATACACTACTTGGTGTAAAGTAGCCACCACCATTTTTGATATTCAGTAACACAAATATTTATTCTTACAGTAAAGTATAACACACATAAAAGTCAGTATAAAATTAGTTTGTTAATCAAACATACACACAGCACAGAGAAAATATTAACACAAATTCGAACTAGGCTTAACAAAATCGAAGCGATATTATAAAACTAGCTAACACAATTAACGGATTTATATAAATCTTCTTATGAAAACAACATTATTATCTTTATGATACAACTTAAAAAATATAGTCTGTCTATAAAAAAAAGAAAACTTTCTCTCGACACAAAGTGTAAGGCCGTATGCTGTTATGGAAACGAGAAAAAGCACATTTTAAAGAGTTGAACTTCACAATAAACTGAAGAAAAATTATCCCCATTCTCTCGCTGACCCGAGTCAAAACCTGTCTTAAATATTGGCCCAACACCCCTTTTTAAAATAGTTGAATCTCGTAACTATAATCACCATCACTGCTGTAAACGAATGGTGAGGGGAGTTCCTTACATAGGCAGTCTATACATATCTTTTATTACAATTTACTTCTGTTTTTGTGAAATTTTTACCATTATGTGAGGGGAAAATAAACTTCCACCTTCTTGTACTCGATTGTAAATAAAGTACCGTAGTCGTTTGACGCTTTTCGTACGTACGTTGAAATTGATGAAAATAATGCATGAATGGAGTAAATGTATGTGAGCTTGGTGTTAACTTTTTAATTTATTGACGTCTAAACATACTTAGACCCTCTAAAGTGTGTATGAATGCTCGTTTTCGAAACCAAATTAGGATAAGCATTACACCACAGATCTCACATTATAGAGAAACTCTAATTATGGTTCATATAGAATAATCCCTAGTTGATATTTAAAAAATGTTTCTATTTTATTTGCATGGCAAAAGTTTTTTAATCTATTTAAATAATGCGGTTATTTTTTTAAAGAAAAGGAAAGTTTATGCTTTTAATAGCAGTGTGAAATAGGAGATTTAATGTTTTTTCTCTTCTTTTTTTATAATAGGCTGTCAAGCACAATTTAAAAACTGAATGCAAATGCCATGGTGTCTCAGGATCGTGCACTATGAAAACTTGTTGGAAAACTCTGCCAGCATTCGCTCAGATTGGGGACTATCTCATGAAAGCTTACAGACAATCTAAAAAAGTCGTCCCTCACTGGGGACCTATGGTCACGCGAACACCATCTCATTTAAAACTAAAGAAATCCAAACGTGTCCACCGTAAGCCCAGACCAAGAGACTTAGTTTATTTGGAAAATTCACCAAATTATTGTGAAAAAGACTTGTCTCATGGTTCATTAGGGACTGTAGGCAGAGAATGCAACAGGACATCCAAAGATATAGATGGCTGTGATTTGTTATGTTGTGGCAGAGGTTATAACACGCACCAGTACATAAGGACTTGGCAATGCAATTGCAAATTTCATTGGTGCTGTTATGTTAATTGTGACGTATGTAGAGAAAGAACAGAGAATTATGTTTGTAAATGATATTTAGGTACAGACATGAAAAGCATTCCAGAAGAAGTGCCAATGACTCTGTTTTGCAACAGAGGTTCAAAGTTGTTTGTCATAGAAATCGTCATATCAGTATGCCATATATTTGGTAATGTCAACTTCCAAATTTAGATAATCTAGCTTTTTTTTAATGATAACATATTTCAATATTTTTTAAGCATTTTGGTTTACACTTACCAAACTAATGTTCCTTTGTTGTAGAAGGTAAGTATGGAAAGCAGAAAGTGTAGAGCTTTTATGTTTGAGTTTTAAAAAAATTAGATTAGTTTTATTGAAAGAAGTAGTTGTATGCAAATGGAGTTTTTTAAAAATATTATTAGATGACATATGAGTAATATGGAATTGAAATGCATTTAAATTTGTTTTATCTTTATCATTAAAGGAAGAATTATATTTGATATTTTTTACTTTATTATTTACGATGTGATTTTATTTATATCAATGAAATTAGGTATTTTTCTATAGAAACAATTCATGTTTTATAAGTAATTCTAGTGTAAAATAAAATGCATATACAATTTTGTGTTTTTGCAGAAATAAACAAAACACGCTACGTATAATATCTTTGAATAACGTGGAAGTAGAAACATTCATCATGGATCCGTTTCAATGAATTGTGTAAATAAAAAGAGGTCATATGAAGACAGTTCTTCATAAATACGATATCAAAAAAAAAAATAATAAAGAAAAATTCTCCATTTGTTTTCAGAATACTAGCCATTTGTCTTAAGCCCTTGATTGAAGATTTATCAAAAGAAAAATGGAACAATTATGAGAGTTTAACTCTATCAGGAGTTGTATCTCTATGATGCATTCATACAAATGGTATTTTCTCCTCTTTGAACAGGGCAATGTTAAAAATTTCTATGGTACCAACTAAACACTTCAAGATGTCAGAGATTCATTCCACATCCGTTTGTTTTTCTTTTCTTTTTTCAGAAAACATAATATTGACTTTGCATTTTATTTACCTTTGCAAACAAAACATGAATTAAAAACTGTAAACTGCTTAATTTTACTCATTCAAAAGTTTCTTAACTTATCATTGATTTCCAAACTAAAATTATGCAGTGGGCTTTCTTCGCAGAGACTCGCTTTCTTACACTTCAAACAAGGAAAGCTTTTTACTTTTCTCATCAAAATAGTACTCTCTTATAGATATGTTTGTTAAGTCTTATTGTAAGAACTAGAATTAAGTAATAAAGTAAATGCATACCAATTCATGCTTATTGTGTACAATGATTGAAAAAAGTGATTGTGAAAAAGTTTTATTTGAATCAATATTTTACTTCATTTCAGATTTATGGCCAAATAAAAATTTTGAATGCTTGACATTATCCATCTATTTTTTTTTTCACTTTCATGCAGAATAATTATTTTGTTAAAAATGTTTATCAAATGAATTGAATTATCAAGCTTCACTTAACAATTATTACTTAAGATTATTTACAAACATGTGATGCAATATGCAAAATAGTGAATAAATATAACTAAACACTAATAAAAATTAGCTGCAAAAGCATCAAAGTCTGCTTTGGAAACTGTGAAAATTAAATAATTTACTTTCTTTTTAAGGATTATTTAAGTATAGCCAGGGCTCGAAAAACAGCCCGTCCGCCCGTCCTCGGAGCTCAAAAATTCCCCGCGGACAATGAATTTCTTGAATCTGACGTCCGCGCGGACGGCCATTTTCCCGTTAATGTTTGTGATACATTTTCAATTTTTGTTATCTTACAAGAGTCTAGCGCCTCACTTCTGAAATGACCCTCTAATCTAGAAATACAGCAACATACTGCGTGTGGTGGAATTGATGTTTTCTCTGTCTGGCAGAACTGTAGCGGTTGAAAGGGGCTTTTCAGCAATGAACTTACAAAAAAACACATTACGTTCTGGTCTTAAACAAGAAGCGTTAAACGCAATTATGAACATCTACCTAAATGGAAAACCCCTTTCAGATTTCTGTGCAGAAACCTCTGTAAATCATTGGCTTGATTATGGAACAGGCAAACGCCATATTTGATTCATTTAAAAAAAAAAACGCAGTACCCTCAGATAAATTGACATTACAGATAACTTGACCTTTGTTAATTAAATTATTTCATGAAAGAATTACTAGGTCACTGTTAGTAACCTAGCATTTCTTTTATTACTGTATAATGTAATCCTAGTAACTACTAATTCATTGTGCAATTTGTATAAATGTTTGAAGTGAATAAGAGAAAATTATAGTTTTATTTATTTTGAACCTACGGGTTAGTTTCAAAGGAGGACGGGTACATTGTTAGACAAGCCGTCCTCGGGAACGGGTAAAATTTCTGAGTTTTTTCGAGCCCTGAGTATAGCCAAACTATACTTTGCACCTTACAAATTTTGTACTTTATATTTCCATATGTTTATAACACACTATATTTCTGAAAATCAGACAGAAGTATAATTCTCAAAATTTTGATACTTTTCTTTCTGATTCATAAAATTTTGATTCTGAATTTGGAGCAGCTCCATATTGATTTAAAAATATAAATTTCAAATAGAAGACCGTGACTAAAAGCAATCAATATAGTTTTAACTCAGAAGGTAGAAAACGTTAAAAACAAAATAAATAAAAAATTATAATAATGACAACTAATGAATAAAAAAGAGCTTAAGCCACCAACTCAATGGGGAAAAAAAGCAGGTTAAACATAATATACCTCCCTCCCATTTTCAGTTTAAAATAAATAAAAGATATGGAAAAAAACAAATAATAAGAATATCAAAAACATTCTGGAACGATTAAGGAGTTAGTAGTTAACGACATTCGACATCGTTCCTCTTTTAACTGTCACCGTGGCTGAGAACCACTCAAGTTGGAACCTAGGCGTCGTTCCTCTTAAAAAAGATGGGTGAGTCGTGATAATACATTAGGCTCTAGAAGTATTAAAAATAATTTCACGTTTGACTTAATGAATTCCAAGACATAATTTACATGCATGGAGTTCAGCCGTTCAATATAAAAGGCAAAGATATTTTTAATTTTGAGCTTTAAAAAATAATTAAAGAAAATGTTTCAGAATAAGGCGTTCAAGATTTTCACAAGTTGACAGTTCGTAGAATATAACTTTATGACGCCCACAAATAAAATATAGCAAAATAATTTTTTAAACAATTCAAAATTTATAGGTATAGTACATTAAGTACGCTAATCACTTTTTAGTAAATGAATGCTGTTACTTAAATGTGCTTAAAAAAAAGCATTTAAATTTCTTTGCGTTTTTAACAGGAGTGATAAAAGATTACGGGCTTAAGGATAATTTTTTTTTCTTTCCTATGCATAATGTAGTATCTGTTTCGCTTTATATCATCTGTTATTTGGGTGGTAAAGGAGTGAAGGAATAATATAGTTAGAATTGCATTTTAAAATATCAGTGTCGAAGCCATAACATATATATTTAGTAGTAGTAATACTATCTAAAATCTAAATTTGTCTGCGAAGTTAACGTAGTCAAATAAAGATTATTATTGTACAAATTCAGGTTAATCTAACATACATGTAGTGAAATTTGCAAATATATGATCTTTAAATAGTATACGTAAAGACTTTATGTTGTATAAATTTAAGTTAAATTTAATACTAAAAAAAATAATAAATCCCTATACAGCTGAGCCTGCAATCAAGTAACAAAATTCTTTACTTTTCGTAATTTGCGATATTCTCTTAATTCAGATTTTTAATTTTTATTGGAAACAAAATTAAAGACGTTTTAAAAAAGGAGTCTTAGTCATTTTGCCTCATTTGTTTGATTGCTTTAAAATAAAAAGTAGATGATGAGCGATAATCTGCTGCATCTACAGCAGATTATCGCTCATCATCTACAGCATCCGCTGCCCTGCTAAAGAGTTCCTGTTACCAGGCTAAGTATAAACCTTTTTCATACTTAACTTACATTTTCAATTCTAATTCAGCGACATAAAACCGATGAATGAGTTCTCTATTAATATGTAACTCTCAATTCTCCGAAATTATTTGTTTAAAACTATCTGTAAGTAAGCTGTTTCGGATTGGCTCTACTCTTGAACGTAGCGCTGTAGTTAACCATAGAAACTTTTTTTTTTCAAAAAAGTACAGATGTATTAGTTTTTTATATATATCTTATGCTTTTTTTAAATTTTTGAGGGTTTCATCAGTAATGATTAATTGCTAATCTACATAAATATCTAATAATCTCATTTCGTACTTTAATTACTGCATGAAAGGAATATTAAAAAAATATAAACTGCAATTTTTTATATTATGGATCAAGAAAAGCTCATCAAAACAGCCTTAAGTTAATGCTAATATTTTTGTACATGAAATAAAATTTTACCCAATTACTGAGATTTTTTTTTCATTAGCTTAAAATAACATAGTTTTCGTTTCGTAGCTATTAATATATAATAGCGTAATAATACAAACAATAATCAATTTATATCAAAGTTAAATTATGGCTAGAGGGCAAATTACAAAAAGAAGTCCTTTTTAAATAAACTCGAGTTTTATTCCTGATTTCGCCTATAGGAAAAAAAATACCATTTATCATTATCAAGACATGAGTTCATTAACAAGAAAGTTCTTGTATGTTTTGTTTTTAATTTGGAGATTTTCCTCACGAAAATTGGTTAAGTTTTCATTTGCAAATAATGATTACATTTTCATTTACAACACAATTAAAAAACGCGATTTAATTTAACTATATTGAAAATATAAAAAAGAATTTGTAAAGGAAAATTTTAAACAACATCGGTTCATGCTGAAAAATTAAAACTTTAAATGAACAATAACAATTCTCCTAGAATATTTCGAATAGCCAATGCAGTGAAAAAAAAACAAGATATGAACAATGACAAAAGAATATCCATATTATCCCAAAGCAGAATTTAAGGAGTGAACCTGCAAGACTATCAGCATATATTCAAATCTGTCTGTGACATCAACGCAGGCAAACAAAGATTGATCAAATTCTGCCTATTCTAACAGAAATGTAGCAGAAATGGCCTATATAAGGTCCTCCAACATATTTGTATAATTATGTTAAGAAAAAGCGATTAAATCCCTTAAGCCTGTAATCAAGTAACTGAAAAAAAAATCATAAATGTTGTTCTTTCAAGAAGCCGTTTTCTCTCAATTTAGGTATATTTTTAAAACAAGTCTCAGCAATCTCCCTCATCTTTTTGCTTGCTTAAAAAAACAACCTTAGATGCAAAAGAATCTGCTGGTACTGTAATAATCTACAGCGCCAGAATTATGTTCATAATGCACTAATAAAAAATGACTAAACCTTCATTACATTATGCACTGCATAAAACATTTACCAATTGAATAGATAAATACGCCTTACAAAAAAAAAATCAAACAAACTGGAAGTAAAGCTATAGCAATTTGAAGGTGAAGAAAAAACAATCCATTTTAAACAATTTTTTAAAAAAACAACCACTAGCAAAAACTAACTTCATTACTTAAATTTCGAGATTTTCTATATTAATAAATAATAAAATCTTCACCAATATCATAACTCCATTTAATACACTCTCAGAAAATTTATATAATGAGGAAACCAATTTTATTAATTTTCTCAATCTTCATACTAATCATACCAATTTTCTGAAATTTTCATAAGGCGTTAAATTAAACCAAATTTCCAGTAATTTCAAAACCAAAGCATCCCGTACTAAAGTGAGAGAAAAATTTACTTAAACATTAGATTAATTCTGTTCACGTAACATAAAGGAGGCTCTTTAATCGTAGTAAAGTTAAGCATTTATTTCGCCGGCTAGGAAAAAACGATTTGTTGTCAGCAAATACTAAAAAAACAGCAATTAACAAAAATATAATTATGTTAATGTTAAAAAACTTTCTATATAAATAATGACATAATCAATGAAATAGAATTAATCATTGCAAAAAGTAAATACTAATAACAGAAATTAATTCATGCAAGACTTGTTCACCTTACAAAAAGTGAGATTTTCGAACGAATTCGAAATTGAATCTTAACTTCCAGAGCAATTCATTGTCAGCAAGTAAATAAAAACCAGAAGATAACCAGTAAATAAAAATATTTCTTTAAGTTTTTACATTAATAAATACATTACATTAATAAATACACAATTTTACATTAATAAATAAATGAGTTTATGAAACACAAATACTCATAGAAGAGATAAAGTCATGTAAAACGCGTTCATGTTATAAAAAGAAAGTTTTTCAAATTAATTCAAAAGTTGAGCCTTAATTTCCCCAGCAGGGGAGAAACAATTCTTTGTGAGCAATTAAAAAAAGCAAGAAGCAACCATTAGCAAACGAGAACTGGTTATGGTTAAATATTTGACCCTCCTTCGATTATGATGCTGGATGAGAGTGGCACAACCCTTTTCCTCTATTGTGCCAAGATTTATTAAATCCCGTCTCCTGCTGTGTTTTAAGTGAGACATCAGGGGCTCAAATTTATGTTCCAGCTTCTCTTTTGGATGAGTTTTCTACGCCTTCTACTTCTTGGAGTGTCATTTTAAAAACGAAACACTTTGTTACATACACTTTCTCACAGGAAGTGCTGCAAGATTAGGTGTGATTCATTAGAGACAAGATCTATTTTATCAAGCTGGTAATAAGGAAAGGATTGCTACAGGTTGCTCCACGTGATCTGCAATACTAAGATATAAATAAATTGGAATGTTTTAGTTTCTTACTGTAAAATATATCTCATGAATGCGTTTAACTCAAGATTTCGAAATTTATTTTCAAACGACAGATGGCGTGTGAGGCATTGTATTAAGGTCTTTAAATATTGACAACTTTAAATATTTATTTAACCCGTAATGTACGAAACACTGGCATTCGATAATTTATTAAATCCTTGGCATCTTTAGATATGTAGGAAATGTTGACAATCTACAGAAGGCCTATAATCGACTGATATGATAAGAAGTGATTAATATATCCACATAGCTTATGCATTTTATAGAATGACTAATGAAAAACCAAGAAATTTTCTTTAAAATAACTTGACAAAGTGCTGTACTGGCTCAAAGAATAGAGCGTTTGCCTCCCAATTAGGTGACCCAGTTTCGAATCCTAGCGACGGCTGGTTGATACGAATTTTGCTCCCGGCTCGCTCCGACCACAGTGTTAACTTGGAATATCCTCGGTTGTAGACGGATCATGGGTTAGAATCTCATTGCCGTCAGTTCACCCCTGTGAGGTTTTCGTAGTTTATATTTCCATGTTGCGCAAATGTAGATTAGTTCTATCAAAAAGTCCTCCACGAAGGCTAGCTTGTCCCAATACTTGATCCAAGAGTTCCCTTGTCTTTTGCGTTGCGTTCAGAATTACAACATTACAAAGCTATGAAGTTGAATTTTTATAATCGTAAACCTAGAATTGGATTGGCTGTGCAACGCTGGTCATGAAATAACTTGAAGAAGTATATAACTGTCATACTTCATAGTTTTCCTAAAAACACCAGTCATTTTATAAAATTTCACTGTAAAAAAAAATTTGGAATAAAATTAAATCCCGAACCCGCACTTTGGGTGCATCATCCGTAAAATCTATTTTTATCTTAAAATATTATACCGTCATTTTTACAGAATTTTCACCGATTTTACAGTAGTTATAATTGTAAAAATTAAGATATGTCGGATTTTTTGTTCCGTAACATGCTTCGGTAAAAATGAAATTCGCTGTAAAAAATACCAGCACCCTGAGTGCCGGTTCTTTTATTGTAATTTAATCCGAAATTTTTATCGGTGTAAGTGTTCTATGGTATTCTTGACAAGGTATTCTATAGAATGCAGGCATTTTATACACTGACGATAGCATACATTATATCTTGGCATTGTATGACGCAAAGTATGAAAAAATATTCATGATTATGCTATTAATGTTATATTACTTAAAAGACCTTATACTCTCTCAAAAATACATTTTCAAAAAAAAGAAATGTAAAACTGCCATTAAAAATTTGCATTATTAGTTATCGGAAATGTATGACACACCGGCTTTCTAAAGAATGATTGATGAACTTCATAATTAACCGATTTGGCATTCTATTAAATACATAGGCAATATGTGAAATATTTAATCGTTTCATAATTAGCCAGGCAGTTTTAGACATTCTATTAAAGTTTATAAAATACCAGATTTTATTATTTGTCTGCTAGGTTTATATTTCAATTAAATTCAGACTTGTAGTCAACACTGAAACTGGTGTACAAAAAATAGACTTAAAACTTGGAATATTTTCTCGTTTATTTATTTTCATATCTTTATTACGTTGACATGTTCGTATTTTAAAAAAAAAGATATTTGTGCAATTAATTTATTTTTTTCATGTTACATAAACTATTAGAAAATTTGTCTTTTAAGAAAGATTTGATAAGTTTCCAAAGTTATTTTTTTTTTATCCAATTGCGCTTTCCACCGTTTATAAGTAACAATTTTACTAAGAAAACTGATTTTTTATTATTTTGTATTTTCTTTTTTAAGCTAGACGTTCTCATTTCATCTCAAAATAATAATAATAATATTTGTAGCTAAATTCTATGATTTCCCAAATTTCAAACTAATTTTCAGCATCCAAGGGGAAAATGTTACATTTAAATAATAAAAATAACATTTTTAGCATATTTTGAACTATTCGAATGAAACCGGTTTTTGTATAATTCCCTAGACTAGGAGAGCTTTTTTTTTCCTTTTTTATACTATTGGACTACAACATTGTTTTAGTAACCATTTCTACAAAATTCATAGTTGATTGGCAATTACAGTTCATATAATCTTTTAATCACACACGTAAGATTGCAATCAATTATTGCAGAAAAGTTTTGCAAATTCGCTTCTTCTTTAATAAAATTAAAACTATGAAATTGCAGTTTACCTTGATTTAACGTATATTATGACTCTGAAACATCATTTACTCATTTAAAATAACTTTTTAAGCATGATACTTAAGGGAGAGAGCGGAAAGAAGTAATCAATAAATTTATTTTTTTAAATATATCTCACCATTTCATTTCGTTTTCCATCTTAAATCTGAAAAAAATTTGCAGTTTTTGTGAAAGAATTTTTTTTTATTATTTCTAGAAGAACATACATACAGATTCCTTTTCACTCCGAATTAGAGCATAGGCCTTCTATCACAGCTTTCCATCTCACTTCATTTGTGGCCAAATATTTTACCTTTCTCCATGTCTTTCCTATTGTTTTCAATTCAAATTAAAATTGTCTTGCGCAAAGAATTTTTAGGTCTTCCGCTTTTTCGATTGCCCTGAGGGTTCCAATCCAAAACTTGTTTTAGTTTAAATTTTTCAGGTTTACGTAGAACATGACCAATCAATTTCCATTTAAGTTTTTTTCTTAATTTTTAGATCAATCGGTTTCTGTTTTGCTTTTCTAAGGATTTCAGCATTACAAATTTTATGGAACCACTTCATACGCAATATTCTTCTTAAACACTTAATAAATACTTGAAGCTTCTTCATGTTATTTTTATTGTCCTGCCATACCTCAGATCCATATAGTAGGAAAGATTTAACATTAGTATTGAAATTCTAAATTTGTAATGTTTTTGTTTTTTCCAGAATTTGTTGAGAAAAGCGGAACTGCTTCTGGCTTTGTGATCTATTTAGTATATCTCCATCAGTTACTCTTTCATTGTTAATTATACTTCCAAGATACGTAAAACTGCTCACATCATCTAGCTTATTATTTTCTAAAATTATGGCATTTGATTGTTTAGGATTAATTTTCAAAATTTTTGTTTTATTTTGGTTGATAATAAGCCCCCTTTTTCTTTGCCTCTATGTTTAAAATGTTTATGTTTGTTTGCATGTCTTGAATGGTGCTGGTCAGTAAACATATGTCGTTTGCAAAATCAAGAACAGAAAGATATTCAGCAAGGTTCCATCTCACACCTTTTTTAATCTCTGATACTCTCTTCATAATCCAGTCAATAACAATTAAATAGATTGTTGGAGAAAGTATACAACCCTGTCTAATACTGGAAACAACCTTGAAGGATTCTGATTGTTGGCCGGCATGGATAACTCGTATATTGTAATTCTCAGCAGCTACCACTATTAGTATTCCTAACGAGATTTGCATATCTTAACTTATTCTAATTTGTCAAAAAGTGGGTAAATTGATCATCTTATAATCAAACCATGACCTCTGATTTCAATGTCGCGATAGAGAGTCGTCGTGTGGGCCGTTTGACACGCTACCATCACAACTATGACGAGCTCGACGGTCCCAAAACGCCAAACTTGAATGACAAGTCTGAATGTTTAAAAGATGCCTGTTTAAGGCGAGCCGGCAGTGTACCAAATAAAAAAATTAATAAAAAAGAAATTCTTTCTTTGACCGAAAAACAAACTTTCTACAGAAAATGCATGCCTTAAGCAGGTGACAATCCGAACTAGTAAGTAGTAGGAGTTTTACAAAACTATCATTATCCCACACACGCAGTTTTGCGTTTGGAATTTCTCTAACGGAAGACACACACAACAAGGTATAGGTGAACCTACGCTGATTTTTAAACTGAAAAATTAGGGATTCTTTTTTTATTTATTTCATTTACTTTATCTTCTCAGGCGTGGGTTGTCCTGTGTGGCAACGGTTTATAATAAAGACAGTGGGGGTTTTTTGGTAATATTATTTATATTCTTCCTACTTAGGTTGTTTTAAATCTTCCTGCATTCTATATAATAGATTTTTCACTTGTAGGTGGAATTTTATTGGTAAATATTTCTGTCAGCAAACGATTTCATAGCTTGTTTACTCTAAGCGCTTGTCAGCAAAATGAAACTGTGTTTACTTTAACTTCAACTTTAGATACTTATTTCAATTATATTGCATTTATTTGCTATACTGTTATTGTATTACATTTTTTTATCGTTTGGGCAAATATTGCTTTATTTTATTGATGTTAAAAGCATTAGTGGTTTATACATTATAAAAACATAAAACTAGAAGCTTAAAAACCTTTTGTGTAATGTGCGTGACTTAAATAGAAAAGGAATTCGTGAGTAACTCAAAAAAAAGGAAGAATGAAATCATTTCTCGTGCTATAAAAAAATAATTATTATATTTGTAGGTAAAAATAATATTTCAAATCATATTTATAATTGTTTCCTTCATTCACTCGGTATTAAATATAAATTCATTTTTGCTATTTATTTGATAGTGAGCTGAGCTCACTATATATTTACTATTTTTATGTATGCTTCTGAAATTCTAAAAAAAGCACATAGTTTGTAACCAGTTAGCGTAAAACAGTGAACAGTTGTTTTCCTAATAAAACTAGGTATACAAAAATGCTGATTGGTCTGTGCTGATTTGAATTTAATTTACCTCTATATAAAAATAAAAGGAGAAAACAACGTGTCTATTCAATTATAAAAACGTAACTATCACCAATTTTAACATTTTTGGATTTTCACTTTGTTGATATATTCTATTTTGTTGCAAAGAAACTATAAAAAATAGAATTATGAAACCTTGAGTATGGATATGAAAATGGCGGGGAAAAAACGATGTTTAAAAAAAAGTATAGCTTATAGTTATCTGAAAAACTATAACATATCGAAATGTGAATTTTTTATGATACATTCGAAATTGAAGAAAAATTTATGCTACTACAAAAAACTATAATAATTAAAAATGTGAAACTTTGACAATGCATACGAAAGTAAAGAAAAAATTATGTTACTACAAAGAAACTATAACAAATAGAAATGTGAAACTTTGACAATGCATACGAAATTTAAGAAGAAAAAAAAAAAAACGCTGTTACAAAGAGCTATAAAAAATTTGAAACTTCACTTATTCCGTTTCACTTTACTTTTCTTTTTTCATTCTTCACTTCATTCATTATTTTCTTTATTTTTCAATGTATTTCAAAGTTAGACCTAACAGTGGAACTTCGAAATGACGATCTCTCAATAAAACCCAAGACCAAAAACTTACCTTTCATATTAAAATAAAATTTATCATTTGATAAAGAAGTTTATCTTTACCTGTAATGATTTGTAAAACATAGTTGCTAAATATTTTTTTTTTTTCATTAACAGAAAACTTAGCGCAAAAATAATATATTTTTCCACCTTAAAACACATTCTTATTTCTTGAAATTATAAATAATGCTTTTATAGTCTTTTTAATATTGTCAAATTCAGTTTTTTATTTAAAAATTCCATAATAAACAGTTAAATAAAATCTACACAAAAAGATTAGTAAACTAAATGATTCCATGTTACAAGTTTTGGGAATAGTTATTTTTGTGAAAAAAGTATTTGAATCAGATTTTGAGAACGAATTCGAGAACGAATTCTGACTTTTACTGTGATAAATGAAATCAGAAAAACAAAAATTACTTTAAAAAAAGGGTTCAAATTTCTTAACTTTTTTATTTATGTTTTACACGTTATTTTCTACATTAATAATTCTCCAGCATAAAAGTAACCCTACTTTATATGGTTAAATGAATTACAGTTCGTGAAGTATGATGACATCGATTTAAATTTTAACTGAAAAGCTAAACGATGAGGAAAAAATAAATTTTGTTCTCTCACGAAATCTAAGTATTAGATCTACACTTGTCTCTGCGGGGGATTCTGAGTGAAATATCAAGTCACTCCTGTGGTCTTGCTCATCATTTTTGGGCTATTTCTCTTTTAAAGAATTTCAGCAGAATTTTTTTCATCTATTGCGGCTTAAATCCTTTTCGCGTCCACTGTGGATAAACGCAAGGAAAAACAAAATTATGTTAAAATTTTAGTTCTCTATGGTAATAACATTTCTAGCAAAAAAAAAAAAAAAAAAAAAAATAATAATATAATTCTGGTTAATGAAACTAAAATATACTGTATTTAAATCCTTCATATACTCGTAGTAACTTTACATTCATATGATAATTATGTAGGAATAGAAAATTCTAGTTTTCAAAATTCTAGTTCTTATTTCTAACACTTAGTAAAAAAATACAAAAATGAAAAGTAAACTTAACCGAATAAATTGTTTTTATGCCATGCTCCAACATATCATTTAAAATTACCAAATTTTATCACAAATTATGAAACCATATTTTACTGTTAATTTTTCCAAAATCATTACCAAAGTGCTTCGTTAAGAATTACAGAACTTTTTGATGTTCCCATTGAGGTAACACACAACACAGTAAATTTTATCCTATTCTGATAGTTTTGACCATACTTTTTTTATCAGTGAAATTAATTAGAAATGTTCAAATTATTAAATTTCAAGCTTATATTAAACTTTTAAACTACGTATAGTAATAGTTAAATAAAGTTCGAAATCCAAGAAAGAGTCTAAATTTAATGATTTAAGATGATTTGACTCACTTTTTATTTCACATATTATAGATATTAAATTAAAATCATTTAATATGTAACTATGCTTTATATGTTATTTATTATACATTTAAAAATTAGACAAAAGCAAAAGATTCAGCATGTGTAAATCTTCCCTATTATTCCGATAATTTTATATCTAATTATTCTCTATTCTAAACAATCAATCGATTTATGTATTTAAACAGTTTCAATCAATATATTTTTTTTCAATTCTAGAAGTTAAGGAACGCCATAATTTCATCAAAAACACCTAAAGGAATTTGAATTACGTACTTCAGAGTTTGGTGGGACATCCGAGATTGCCCTAAATTTCATTTTTATACTAACTTTTTTTGTTGCTTAATGTTATGGTAATTATCATACTTTTTGTAAGAAAATCATACACTGTTAATTACTACCTGCTATGGGAATTAATTAATTTTGATAATGTTTTCATAACTTTAAAATACGTTGAAACTTAATCACATTGTTTATAAAAAAAGAAGTTTCCAATCATAAAGTATCCAGCCTAACATCTGCGATATACATTTGACAAGAAAAAAATTAAAACCACTTATGACAGAAAAAAAATATTCTGCTAAAGTTTTTTTAAATATAAACAACTCGACATTACAAAAACTTCTATAACTTCTAAAACTTCTATATAGTAGACTTTTTACATTATTAAGTATAGCATTTTTTTAACTTAAGAGATAAACAATAAAACAATTTTAATTTTAATAATGGAAATGCAAACTATTTTATTAAAAAATAATGGGTTCAGTAAATATTAAAAGAATGATATCAAAAAGGACTGTTCAATAAATATTAAATTGAAAAATAATGTATTAAAAAGTACAGGCACTCAGTGTACCGGTAATCCGGTATTTTTTACATTTTAGTGTGAATGGCTTAATGCTCCACTTAATGCTAAATGGCTTAAATGCTCTGCTTAGTTATTTCCTTGAATTACAATTGAAAAGAAAAGGAATAATTGTTAGTGTTTGGGAAAGAATTTGTGAAGTATTAAGTTAATGCTGAAATTTATGAAGTTTAACTTAATATTTTTATATGAAAACAACGGTATACATAGCAAAAGAAAGACTTATTGGGTATTTTTACGACAAACGATTCTCTCAAAATATAGCCTGATAGAACCCAGCTTTCAAACAATAAAAGGCAACCTCCGCAAAATTACGTGTTCTACAGGTGTTTAACAGCAGAAAAAATACACCTTCGCCAAAAAAGAAAGAAAAATCAAAACTATATCCTCAACAACAGATGAGTAAGCTAGTAATAAACTGAACATGGACTAATTAGTCATTTATAAGAAAAACTGCAGTAACTCTGCCGTAAATTTCAGCACAAAAGATCGTAAATCTGTCAACGAGGTTACCTGCCAATTGGTTAAAAACATTGATTGAGCTAAAAAGGAAAAAAGCAGGACTTAGACGTACCTTGCCGTTTCTGGTGACAGACTCAAACAATAAACTACTGCCCACTTAATTGCTACGAATCAATCGACTGGGATTACCCAGGTGAAATTTGAAAAAAAATATATATATAAAAAATATTTAAAAAAATTCAAGGAATTCACATAATGTAAAAAAAAAAAAAAAAATTACTATATTTACTAATATGAAATGTGTCTTTACAAAATTGTATCTGAACTTTAGCGTATATTATGCATTCTCGTTACTGGTAATTCCACACCTTTCAAAATAGCTGCTATCTTAATATGGTACTGACAAGGAAACGCTCCCAAGATGAACTCTTAGAATATGATGAAATTTCTATTGGTATTAAAAGAACTGATCTGATAGAAAAATATAGCCTGAAAATTAGCTTCTAAATTACAACGGTAAAGCTATAAAAATTTACTATTTTAACGCGAAATGCAACGGTGTGTGACGAGAATCCAAAGAAAAGCATCAATTCCCTAAATGAAGTAATCCTATCACTGTGTGATTTTCCTTCTATGTTTTTATTGTATGATTCATTATGAAAATTTACTGATATTAAGAGAACTGTTAGAGAATATGTAGCCTGCATTTTTTGCCAATAAATTACAGCGGTAAAACTATATAAAAAAAAATAACAGAAAAATATTTTCAACATTTTTTGAATTTGTATAGGGAGTTTTCGATTCAGTATTTTTAGTTTCCCCCCCCCCAAAAAAAAAAAACGCCGAGTTTTGATAACTGTATGATTTTGGTTGTGTCATTGTACGTTATATGTTCTGTTATTGTACGTTCTTATGTGAAAAAAGCTTTGACTGTTTTGCCTTGTTTAGTAAAAAAAAAGTTATTTCTTAAGTAGAGATTATAATAAAAACATTTGATTCTCGACAGTTAATTTATCTTGCAGTAACATTTAGTGGTTCTAAAAAAAAATAATCCGAATCAATTTTATTAAATAAATTGTAAAAACCAACAAATGCGTTTTCAAAAGAGTATGAAGGGGAATTATTAATATTAAATTTTAATTTTAAATCTTTATAACAGCAAACCAATTCAAAAAATTTCACTTCATTTCTTTTTTTTTTTTGCTAAGTATCAACTACATATTTCATTAATTTACAAGAATTTAGGAATTTACAGGCATTCATTAGTTATGAGGTTATCGCAAGATACGATAATCTATTATAAGATCGCATATCAAATTGACTTTTGACAGGCTAGACTTACTCGAAATAGAATGGAAAGAACAGTTGCTAGCATAAACAAATGGCATGTTAACCAATCAGGATTGATGCTCACGATGAGAAATAATAATACATCTCCCTTATATTTAAAAAATCAAATACTTTAAATATATTAATACCTTAAAATGTATCTTGTTCGTTTTAACTAATAATTTATAAAGGTAACTTATTAATGAATTGTATAAAAAAAATTTATCTAATCATGTATCGATATGTATTTAATTTTAAAGATTACAGATTAAATTTTATATACTTTGGGATGTATAATTGGGATACCAAATTTATAAGAATTATGACGAAATTTTCAGGTTGTGATATGCTTTCATGTGTAGCTAATCCGGTTTAAAAAATATCAACTAGTTTGTTAAATTCAACGATTCATTAAAACAGATACCCATTCATGATTCTCCCTATATCAAAGAATTAAAAAAAGTTAATCGTATCTCGTTTGTAAATCAATATATGCAATACTTTTTTCTGAACTTACACAAAAATTAAATAAATATTTTATATAAAAATACTATACTAATACTAACACAAGCGATAAATGCTATCTTAAATATATCCATAAGCCCCATTTTTTCAAAGCGTTAACATTATTTAAATATAAATGCCTACTCGTGAGAATTGTTTTTTTGTCTTTTTTTAATGTTGAATTTTTCCAAATCTTTTTAAACTCAAAAATCTCAATTCGAAACTATTATTTTAATAAAAACTATTGATTAAATGTAACAAGTGCTTGATTCTCCTACGCTGTAAAAGAATCCGGATCAAATTACGGAAAAAATACCGTCATTTTGAGAGCCGGTACTTTTTTCCGTAAAATCCATTTTTACCGGAACAGGTTACAGAACAAAAAATCTGATATACCGCTATTTTTACAGTACTATTTACCATAAAATCTCTGAATCATTTTATTTAAATAAGTATTACAGTAAAAACTACGGTTTCATATTTTACGGCAAATATGTATTTTGTGGTAAAATGAATTTTATGGATGAGGCACCCAAAGTGCTGGTACTTTATTCCATAATTTGATCCAGAATTTTTTACACTGTAGCTTTGGTCACATTTTTTTCTAAGCATCTACCTACTTCAAATGATGCTCTTTCTTTTTCTGTCACTATCAAATAAGTTGTTGTTTTTTTTTGTGATTTATGTCTATAACAGAAGAAAAAGTATGATTTACATATAACGCAACGGTCAAATTCGATTATTTAATTATTCTGTATCAGAAAGTAATTTCTTTGCTTTGTAAACTTTTATTGCTGCAGTACTTTTGCAAGTGCCTGCAATAGTTTTGCTATAATATTTTATATTATGCACAACTTATACTGAAAATTAAAATATAATAAAAAGTGTATTTATAATTTTTACGCTTTATCTGCCATTTCGGGACTCATTTTGGAACTCTTGTAGTATGAAGTATTTAACAAAACTTAAAAGTAACAAGAAGAACATTCTCAGGATTATCTTTGAGGAAAATATGAAATATTCTCATGGCTTAAGTTCGTTTGATATCTCTTTCTATCTATGAGAAATAAAATAAAAACACGGAAATTTATCAGCACAGTAGTAATCAGGAAACAGAAAAATTTGTTCAAATAAAGAACGGGTAATTACTCCACCTCATACGAGTATCGTTTGCTGTTGACAACTTCAATTAGATGTCAAAAAATCCAAGGTATCTTGTCACGTGTCCCAATCACTGTCTTTATCTGAGTTCTGAGATATTTATGATCGTAGACGGTGCGAAACCCGGTTTCTTTTGACCTTTTCAAATATGAGTCTGAAGTTTCCCACAAGAAATCTTGACGCAACGATAAAGACTTTTTATGAAAAAGAATATGAGAGTATATTGGATTCTGTAGATTCCTTTCAGCATCTTTTCTTGATTTCTATTTTTACGCTGTGCACTGACGTTTGGTTTTAATCATAGTTCAAAATATATCCAGTTTTGAAATAAGCTAAAATAAACCAAAGGGATAATTTCTGGTAGGTATAAGGGCTAAACAGGTCAGGTAAATCCCACAAGAAATCTTGACGCAACGATAAAGACTTTTTATGAAAAATAATCATCCTTGGAATCATCATTTTACTGCTCTAAAAATATAGTTTGTGATGATATGACTTTTCTTTGAATCACTGATCATGAGATACATCTCCGGATTTTTGTTCTTCATATCGGGTTTTTAGAATCAGTTGATTTAAATTCTTTGCTTCATATCAAACTCTCTTTGAACCTTTTCTTGTCTTAATTAGATTTCCTATCTTAATTTTCCTCTCCTTAGCTTTGAATCTCGAATATTGATAGGAAGATTCTAATCAGTTGTGTGAGTCTATTGATTCGGATAAATTATTAGAGTATTGTTTGATAATGTTGGGTGCGGAATAGGTTATCCTTTGATTCAGTTTAAATCACTCTAATAAGTTGATTCGTTTGATTTCACACCACTTTTACACACCATTTTCTTCTCACCACTTTTTCATCTTACCAAATCTATTGTCTTTTAAATATATTTTTTAAATTTCGTGTTCAATTTGTTCAAAGTAAGAATATAGATTCATTACACAATTGAACATGCATTTATAGTGATCTTATTTCATTCTTTTTGTACAAGAATAATATAAAAACCGCTCTCGAATAAAAAAAAATTTAAGAAAATTTGAAACGAAATTCTTATAATTCTAGTAAAATAGATTATTGACTACAGAGAATCTAATTAGTTTTTCTAATGCATTTTATTAGTTTATTTTTATTTTATAACCGTCATTGAACAGCCGACCCAATTTTGAGTCTACGGTTACCAATGTTCAACTCTATTGTCAATTTTAAAACCGATCCAGAAGACAAGGGAACTCCAGGATCAAGTATTGGGAGAAATTTTACCATTGTGGAGGACATTTTGATGAAATCAACCAGCATTTGCATTACATGAAGAGGTAAACCACGAAAATCTGACATTAGTAGTCTGGACTCTAACCCATGATCAATACCACTGAGGATATTTTATGTCAACACGGTGGTCGGTGCGAGCAGTCTGTGGAATTCGCATCGACAAGCTATTGCTGCGATTTGAACCAGCTCATTGGGAGGTGAACACTCTATCCCTTGCGTCAGTACGGCTCTAAAACAATTTATATGAATGAAAAGACTCTTTGCAAACGGCCGTTTTCATTTTGCAATGAGAATGGCTTATTGGAAAAAATGTCTTCGGTATTTTCTAATAAGCCTAACAATTTTATACTTATTGCAGAGAAGCCACATATGTTTAAGCTAATTAGAGTATATATCAGGCATTGCAAAATTAGTGGGATTTATTTCATACAGCTTGCAATAAGCCGAAATCAGTGAAGGCTTATTGCAAATTCAGTCCGATTGAGTAATTCTTAATACATGTCTCGAAGAGACTGCATTTATATAGAACGATTGTATTAAGTCTAAAAATATAAGAAAGATAAAAAAAATCTACAGAAAATGTTTACAATTAGCCTGATACATTGTGAAATACCTGTGACATTTACAAATAGCCGGATTTTTCAATTGTTCCACGATCCATTCATCAGTGCAGTTTACTAAAATTAAACTCACAGATTTTATCAAAGTAAAATCTTTTTCCTGTTCAAGTTTTTTTTTTCTTCCATTTTTTTTCTATGTGTTGTATTTTAATTTTTTTTCTATTTATGATACGTAATTTTTTTTAATGGTCTCTTGTATTTTTATTACAATAGATTTCGAACATAATAAGTAGCTTTGATACGACTTTGCATTAACACATGAAAACATAAGAACCTTATTTTTTTTCTATTTATGATACGTAATTTTTTATTATTATGGTCTCTTGTATTTTTATTACAATAGATTTCAAACATAATAAGTAGCTTTGATACGACTTTCCATAAACACAGGAAAACATAAGAACCTTATTTTTTTCTATTTATGATACGTAATTTTTTATTATTATGGTCTCTTGTATTTTTATTACAATAGATTTCAAACATAATAAGTAGCTTTGATACGACTTTGCATTAACACATGAAAACATAAGAACCTTATTTTTTTCTAAACAAAAATTTTCTAAAAATATCTCTGATATTAACACTTTATAATCTTATGTTTTAAATATAAAAAACATAACTTTTAACGCATAATTTCATTCAAAAATCTATGAATATGAATCTCATAAATTCGCTACAAAGAACAGTACAACAACTATTTTGTATTTGCTAGTGAATGAAAACCCTTAATGTCTTAAATATTTGAAAATTCGTATTTGTTTTAAGATATATATATATATATATATCTTTTCTTTTTTTAAATTTTTTTTTTTTTTTAATGGCGGGCACTTGGAACTATTGTCTATTGGCCACAGAAAGTGCCAGAACTGCTAACTCTCTTTTCGTTACCCAGTGGGCACCTGTAACGAAGCCACGGCGGTGGAGCAGCGTCGCCCACGTCACACTACCACAACCCGTTTATAGGGCGGGTCACTTTCACACACAAAGGAAAAAAGACATAGAACACAGATAGAGAGAAAGAATCATCCATGCTAAGGATTCGAACCCAGAACCTTTCTGATGCGAGGACAGTTCCCTGCCCCCTACACAGGCCAGTCGGCGTTTTAAGAAATATCCGAAAATTAAAATTTGTATCCAGTTTTCATTACATCAAAGAAACGACAAAAGTGCTATTATGTGAACATTATATAGTTGTTTAAAAAATGTGTAAATTAGCATAAATTGTCATCAAACATTTAAAAAAAACTAAAGAAACAAAAGAAAACGTCAAAAAATTAAAAGCTCAATTCATCACGTAAAAAAATATAAACAATAAAGTTTTACTATTTAAAATTAAAAGCTACCTTAAAGAACACCTTAAAATGAAAGTGGAATAGAAAAAAAATTCCTCACTGATCCTACCCAACCCAACCGAAATTTTCGGAATAGTTGAAACTCATTACATCTCAAAACAGAGAGCCAGGTCTTAAGTCATATATTTTCAGTTTCTACCATCTATTATTGAAGGAAAGGAAATGTTGAAAGCAATCAGGGTTTTGAGACCAATATTTTGTCTTGTTTTAAAGCACCCTGCTGTGTTGGCGGGTGATTGGCGTGTCAATCAGACTCTTTGGGTGTTCACTCCGCGTTTGTTGTCCTCTCTGAAGACCACACTGGATAGCAAGTTTTAAAAAAATATCAAAAAAAGAAAGAAAATTGCAGCTGTTTCTCTTGTTCGATACTTATACAACGAAAAAATTTAGTACCTGTTAAGTAAACGTAGGCAGACAATTATAAATAATTAAAAAAATAGTTTTTTTTTAAGCATTCGCTGTGCATATCAAGTTATCAAAATGCACAATATTGATTGAATAGTTTGAGGGCATGCTTATTGCATTTCGCAATTTTACGGCATCCGAGTTTTTGTTTTCCATTCAATATTCAAGACATACAATATTTTATAATTATTTTTTAATCGATAGATAATTTATTATCTCATATATAATCCAAAATTCTTAACATTTTAATATTTTGTATATTGAAAACTTTTGATAATAACATAAATTAATTTTAGACGTGAAAACAGTCGAAATGTATTTAGATTTCTTTCTTTGCTATAATGAAAACTTTTTTTTTTTTTAATGTTGAAATAATAACAAAATTGTCTACGTTTTAAAAAGAGAGAGAGAGCAAAAAATACTATTTTAAAACCGTTTGGGCCTAAAACGCTACCGCCAGAAGAGAATATATACATACATCGTCTGCTTATCTCACCTGAATCCCTAACATCAAACCTGTCAAGTCGAATTTAGTTGTAAGTTAATTGACTTGTTTTCTTTTAATAAATTTCCTCTGCTCTACCGATTTCAAAGTTATCGCTTGCGCCAATCAGGGAAAAGTTTAACCTTGCCAATAGATAGATGATATTACATCGATGGGGAATAAAAAAGCAGGGGATCGGCGTGATATTCGATACCATTAACTATTTGCTAAAATGCTTATCGGATATTAGATTTGAAATATTATTCCTTTTTTTTTTTCTTTTTATAGTCATCATTTCCTTATCAAATCCACACGCCCCTTTTCCCGCCTTAGGAATATTTTTCACCTTCATAAAACTATTTTTTATATATATATATATTTCTTTATAATTTTTTTACGGATATAAATTTTCTTCGAATTCTCTAAGACGCCTCTTATTGGAGTGCCCTTTTTATGAACATTTTAGTTGAAGCAATAACCTCGTAAAATACAGTTTATAGTGCATTTATGACAACATTGGTTCATTTGAAAATGCCTTAAAGTAATAAACCAGTAAAACTATTTACAGCTATAATAATAAGAAGGATATGGTAGTCTATTAATGCTGCTCACTCCTATTTCTGATGTGTAGGGAAATCCTGCATTCCTATTTTTCTTTCTTATTATTAGAAAAAATTATCTAAAAATGAGAAAAAGAATACTAATTTTTAAAAAAACCAATTCTGTGAATCGCAGCTTTTCAGAATCGTTTTCGAAATTTTCAAATTAAAATTTTTCATCGTTCATTAAATAAGACAAATTGAGGAACTTTTCGAATAATAAATCCTTTCACTGTAATGGGTTGAAAGTCTGATTACATTTGAAAAATAATACTTCTAATTAAAATTATTAGATGATGGCAAAAGTAAAACATATTAAGACCCTTTTTGCAAAGTAAATTTTTAGCAGAAATTAAAATCAAATTTTTCAAATTAAAAAATCTTTATTATTTGTTGATTAATGTAAAGCGTATAAAAAAATTTTTGCACAACAAACTTTTACAAAGTGCTTAGTTGCAAGTTGAAAAAAATTTAAAAAATAGTTTTTAAAATTAAAATTTTTAGTTGTTAAAGTAAGTCACATAGAAACCTTTTTTTTAACTGAAAAACTTGTTTTCAGCAATGGGTAGTAAGTTAGGCAGTTCTTTAAACTTTCTTTTTTAAACTTGAATGTTTGGTTATTGAAGGAAATATAGTGCATAGAAGCATTTTTGGGATGACAATCTCTTCCACAGAACAGCATATTAATTGTAACAAACTATTTGTCTAATATTGTAAATCGGGCAGGATTTGGAATATAATTTTAGCAAACTTAGCAAATGGAAAAAAAAAATTGTATATACATTTTAAGACAATAACCATAATTTGTTCCATTGTTATTCACTACAAAATAATTTTTACAAATAAATAAAACAACAAAACAAAAAAAACGAAATAACACGCTTATTTTTAATCTTCTTTTAGCTTTTCATGTTCAAATTTTTACTGATTCAAAGTTTATTTTGAAGATAAGTATGAATAACTACTTCTTTGTCCTACTTTAACTGTGGGTTTTCTAGTGTATGCTTCATGCTTTCATGTTAGTTGCATTAATTTCTCAAATTATATCAACAGAATTTGTTGACAAAGGTAAGACAACTTACCGCTTAGTTAATTTACTATTGATTTGGGAAAATATAGTTAACTTTAAAATATAAGTACGGATCGAGCAATTTTTTTTAAAGTATATTTTTAAAGAAAATAAATAAACAATATTTTAACCAATAACGTAAATAATGAATTATGAAAAACAAATTTTAAAAAAGATGTTCCTTTTCATTTATTTATTTATTATGATGTTTACCAGTTGAAGAGCTTGAGACAATGTAATTATGCTAGTTGCTTTTACAAATTGTTCAGGAAAGTGTCTTTGTGAAAAACTCTGTTTCTGAAATGTTTCTGGGTATTGTGCTGTTGTTTAGTGGAAATTCTAGAAACTTGTTAAGTACCTGTTGACACTAGAAACATTTATTTTGATTTTAAAAAAAAACGCTAAGAAACATTTAGATGTAAAATGTCACCGTTTGAGAAAATGTGGCTATTGGCGCAAAGTTTTCAGTTTCAAACTTAGCTTTACCACAGAAAAATAAAATTTCAAATGTATTTAAAATTTTTGAATAGTCTGAAACATTTTAATCTAAGCAGTTAACTATATTTATTTAGTCGGTTTCTTAAATAGGAGATGTTAATAGTTCGACAATGGATTAAAAAAAAAAATTAGCCAACTAGTCAGTGCAGAGTAAAACTCGCAAGTCATTGAAAATAACAACAATAATAAATTATAACTTATCAGCAAAAATATTTTCTGGTAATATCAAAGAATTTCATTTTCATTGTAAATACTGTTTATATTTATTATACGCATTATTGAAAGTGATTAAAATAAGAAAAATATCATACTTTTAACGCGTCTTGGTTGAATACCGCTGCCTTTTGACACTAAAATACCATTCGTTAGAAAGAGTTCATTTGTTAGGTAAAATATGTTAGGGGATTCATTTATGGAAATTCTAAATAAATTATTCTAACGAATTTCGAGTCACACAATTTCGAAAGTTTGCAGACGTTTTGCGTCTTGTTATTTTTCCAAGAGAGTGCACATGAGTAATAACTCTCTGAAAAATAAAGTTAAAACACAATTATTTTCTAAAAAAGAGTAAATTAAAATTTTAATTTCGTTTTTAGTCAGCTTTTGTTTTTAAGTGTTTAGTCTTAAAATTATAAATTTAAAGTAAAGTTTAAAAAATTTTAAAATATTTTTCGAAATAAAGGTAAATTTGAGCTCAAAAACAACTCATCTTTCTTGGCACGTTTTAAGCTCTGTAGCGAATTGTAATCGATAAATTTCAAAATCCTTTTTTTCTAGATCAATGAAGTGATTACCTGTGTGTCGAAGTAAAATCTTGAAAATTTTAAAAATACAATGAAATAGAACTATATATATTACTTGATATTGAGTTAGTAAAGAAAAATTTTAAATATTCTTACTTGATGCTTGATAAAAATAACAAATTCACACTTAGACCTTAGCTTTTAGTTTAAAACATCGCTGACATTATATGAAAACTACATTCAAAATTTCAAAGAATTCTATAATAAATTTTTTTTTTGGCAATATGTGGTAGCGTAAGGAAAACTTTTCAAGATCAACAATCAACTCAATCAATCTTCTCAAAACTAGAAAATTTATTTAAAATGCAAGAAAATTCTGAGAACAAAAATTTAAAATTTGAAAATTAATTTCTGAACATGATTTTATTTTGTCTTGAAATATATTATTTATTCAAATAAAAAAAGGTTGAAATACACAAATCATAACAAAAATAATTTAGTTTCGTTTTCAGTTTTCTTCCAGTTTCGGTTTCGTTTGTCAGCATACGAAAAAACTACTATAAATTCATTTCTGAAAATCGGAGACCAAAATTTTAAAGGGTTTTGAAAAGCTAATTAACTAAAGTTCAAATATGGATAACAAGAAGAAAAATCGAAATTTTTGCAGAAATTGAAGATTTTCGCCTAGTAAATTTTTTCCTCCTGCTTTTTGTAATTTTGAAAACCAGACATAAGACCAGAAATAAGCAGAACACAATGTCTTCAATGTGCATATTGATAAATATATTTAATAATTGTTTATAATAGATACACAGTTAACTTTATAAACACAGATCACAAAATAAGTCACGTAAAAGAGATAGATTTTGCTATAAAAAAGAAATAACTTGTTTAAAAAAATTCTAGATTCAGTTAGCATTGATTTTAAATTTCTTGCATTTTCATGCTTGGTATAGAAAATTTAAGTGTTTTGGACTTCTGCCTTCAAGTCTGATATCTTCGTCAGCTATTTATTTAAAGAATTTCTTTTCTCACTTCCAGTGTATTCAAACATGAAAAGGCATGTTTGAATGCAAAGTACCTAAACATTCCGAAGTTAGCCTTTAAGTAGCCTTAAAATCAGTTTCCTTGAGTTTCTTTAAACCACTTATTATACGTAGATACCACATCTAAATATATAACTGTTGCCATTCAAAAGTTATTTTAAGTTTTTTCAAATTTTTAATATTCAGAAAATTTTCTAAAGCTGAGTGTTGAGATTTAGTTGCAAAAGTAGTAGGTTATATGTGATTATTACTCCAGTAGATGTTAATAGAAAATTCTTTGTAAGTTTAAACAAACCCCACGCACTAAAAACAATTTTCTGTTTGCAACGCAAAAACCTTATGGCAAATTCTTCCTGCCTTCCTGAATGATCAGGAAAATATAAGTAGTAAACAATGCCTTTAAACTTATATCTCAACTTCAGGTCTTTTTCTTCCACTTTATATCCAAACACCACAATAGAATAAAAGAAAAAGGTACTGATAATTGACAAGAAGAACTTTTCAACCATATAAATTTCATCTACATAACCATAAAAACCTAAGCTTGTAGCAAAAAATGAAAAAATTTCAATAAAATGTGATGAAATTAACCAAAATGTTGTAAGAGACAATCCATCTTCTGTTAACATAGCTAAACTATGAGTTGCGTCATATGCTTTGATTGCTGAAACCAAAGAAGTTTTCCTGTTTGAGTGTTCTAAATCTTTGTCCAGCCTGTTGCTGCATTCTTCAAGCATATTACTTATTACCAAGCACCATGAAAGATAAAATAAAGATAAAACTGATACTATGAAAATAAAAAGCATTCTTGCACAAACGATGTAATATATAACACAAAACTCACAGAACGGAGTTTCTAAAGTTACATTTGTACCGAAAGCCAAATGAACTAATCGCTTTCGAGAAATATCAGGATACATGAAAACCATGCTTACAACTCCTATCAAAAAACAAACACAAGAAGTAGATAACACAAACAGCCCGGCTTTTTCAAATCTCTTGTACGTTCTAAATGTGCGAGGAAAACTTTTTTGCACGGAATACAACTCATTTATCATTTTTTTGATCAAGTCCCGCTTCATATACAAAGAAATCCAACCTAGCCAGATGAAAAACCTCCACAATATCCTTGAAAACAAAACTTCTTTGCACCGAAAATCTCCACAAATTATAAGACTATACCCAACGTGTAGTAATATAAGTAACATGGCTTGCTGAAATAACAATATGAAAATTACGTGTAAAGCTTTTGAAATTTTAGATGGTTCTGATTGCTGTAGATTTTGAAATCCGAAAGTATACATAACTTTGAGAAGACAAACTGAATTTTCAAGTTTTTTAAATAACAAGTCTTTCATATTTTTACTCTCAGTTGTATCTGATTCTTAAAGCAACAGCAAAAGTTCTTATGAAAGTGATGAGAAAAATGAAGAAAAGATTATTTTAATAAATATCAGTATTCAGTGTTTTCATTCCTGGTAAGCATTTGGAAAATGTATTGCTGTTAAATTTAAAAAGGATATATTACTTGTCCGAGTACAACTTTGAGCAATACTTAGTCTATTACGAAATAAATAACTAATTCTTACTTACTTATTACTAATGCATTACTCGCATAGATTACTTATGGATAATCGATAGTGAGCAATATAACAAAACCCCTTTCGATAGTGAGCAATATAACATAACTAAATGTCCTAAAGCAATATAAAACGAAAAGCTATATAAAGAAAAAAACAATATAATAAAAAGATATAAAAAACAATGTAATGAAATATAATAAAACTAAATGGGGAACACTCTTTTTTTGTAAACTAATTTAGACAAAAAAGGAAAAAATATTTTATGAAGTGAAAATATCTTTTGTATAAAATATCTCAATGAAAATAAGCATTATTATCATACAGTCTTTTTATCTTGCAAAAAATTGAAATACGCAATATAAAGCAAAGAAATAAAATCTTGTTCGTGTAGGAAACTTTTTTGACAGATGATTTGATTGAATTAAAAGCAAATAATATTTCAGTCCATTTAAGTTAATTGATAGTACTTTTTTTTTCATGAAAAAAATTATTAATAAAAAAGATTGAAACTAATTATGTTTATTTCATGTTCACCATTAAAAAAGACGTTTTCAAGAGAACAGAAACTAAATTTCTTTCCAATCATTAAAAACATTTATGTCGTTTATGAAATTTCCAGAACGTTCTAATACAAATGTAATTTATGATATGTCATTAAAACTCAATCCCTTGAGCAGTATGCATAATGTTGCTTAATTAGGTGTTAAACTTTAATGCATCAAGAGCGGATCATTTGAGTATAATGTTTTTATACTAACAAAATAACACTTTTTATTCACAAAAGGTTTTAACATGCATATTGATTCATTTAGGAAGAAAAAAGATTATGAACTGAATATTGCGGTATTCCATTCATTACTAATGAAAATCATTTGAAATACTATTTACATCGTTTCTATAGCAACTATATCAAGTATTTAGTAAACTCGATTTCATAACTGTTAACGAGTTTGAAGAACAACTTTTTATGCATATAATATCACGCAAAGGATATTTACTGAATTATCGAATTTAATAAACTTAAATTTATTTAGAATCGACATTTCTAAGAGGAATTTAATTTGGCAACTTGAAGATTGACAGCCTGAACGGAAAGAGATTTAGAAGAAATCAACTTTTCTAAATTAAACTTTTATTCTAGTATTGATTATTACAATGTAATACAAACAATACTATATGAAAAATATAAAAATTACCAGGAGAAAAATAATTATCTACCAGTACTTGGATGATTTATGAGTTTTCAAAATGTTTGTTACGTTTGTGTTTGGGATGACAATCTATTCCACAGAACAGCATATTGATTGTAACAGTCTACTTGTCTAATATTGTAAATCGGGCAGGATTTGGAATATAATTTTAGCAAACTTAGCAAATGAAAAAAAAAATTTAAGACAATAACCATAATTTACTCCATTGTTATTCACTACAAAATAATTTTTACAAATAAATAAAACAAAAAAAAAACGAAATAACACGTTTATTTTTTATTTTCTTTTAGCTTTTCATGTTCATTACTGGCAACTTGAATTCATTAATTTTTACTGATTTAAAGTTTATTTTGAAGATAAGTAGGGGAGAGTGGGGTCAATTGTAACATTTTTTACTTAACTATTTTTAACTAACAAAAAATCCAATATATTATTAGTATTAATTGACAGACGAGTAAAGTAGACTATCCTCTACTAAAAAGAAAAATAAATACCTTTTTTTAAATGTTATTATATTAGTTATTAACAATTTTTGACAGTCGTGCACTTGTTACAATTGTCCCCACTTACGGGGTCAATTGTAACAGTTCATAAATTCAACTAAAACATAGTTAATTATAGATATTATCATAGTTATGATGTATTTTTTTATTGATCAAAATAGAAGTGATATTTTAGGAGTAAAAATAATGATGAGCAGAGACCTAAAGGGTTAAACTTTTAACTTTAAGGGGTTACAAATTTTAATTTATGCTGTGAAAGGTGACAAATAAATAATGCACATGCAACATAATATAAATGATATAGGAAACTATTTGGTGGTTCTTAAAGAGTTAAGTAATGGTTTGTAAACATAAGATTATTTATTTTCAGCTGTTACATTCGTCCCTTTACTTATTGTTACAATCGTCCCCAAGACGCCATTTCAGCTTCATTTGTTAAAAACAATGCTAGTTAATTAACAAAACTAATTTTCTTTTTTTTTTAAATGTTAATTAAGGTGTCCACTTACATATTCGGTTAATAATTTTTATTTGTTTAAACAAAATTACTTTGTTAGAATATAATATTCTAATACCAAAAAAAGTACTTACGTAGCGTGAAAATATCTTTTGTGATGTAACTCTTTCAAAAGTAGATAAAAATGGTTGCCAGCAGGAGTATGCATGTAGATTTATTAAATACACCTTGTGCGCCACTTAGGAACCAAATCTAGAACCCGACACTCGAAATTTTTGCCCTGTTGCAATCGTACCCAGTTACAATTGACCCCACTCTCCCCTATAAAAGACTACAAATTATAGATTTCTTTGAAATTTTGAATGTAGATTTCATATGTCAGCGGTGTTTTGAACTAAAAGCTAAGGTCTAAGTGTGAATTTGTTATTTTTATCAAGCATCAAGTAGGAATATTTAAAATTTTTCTTTACAAACTCAGTATCAAATAATAATAATTCTATTTCATTGTATTTTTAAAGATTTTACTTTGATACACAGGTGATCACATTATTGATCTAGAAAAAAAAAAGGATTTTGAAATTTATCGCTACTGAGCTTAAAACGTGCCGTGGCCGTGAAAGATTTGCTGTTCATTATAAAAATAAGAAAGCATTTCCAGTACTTTTTCATATGTATTTAGCATTAATGCTATCGAAATTCAAATTTTTCGTTGAACTATTAACTTTTGAATTTTAACTTATAAATAATAGTGAAAGAAAAATTGCTTAATAATAAAATAATATTCTTTTTAAGTTTAATATTTTGATATCAGAAGAAAATTCCTCCAAGATGACTATTAAAATTCTTGTAATGATAATGCACAATATTTTTAAAAAAAATTCGTTTTAAACCTTACTGCTATTGTAAAAACATAGCTGTGAAAAAATTTTGAAGCATTTAATGGCATTCTTAAGTGCTTTACGTTAATTGGGTTATGTAAACTGCTGTTTGTAGAAAATGCAACACCATGAAAGAATCATCAGAATCAAATGAAATTTAATGCAGAAACGACTTGTACTGATACAAATAAATGATGAAATTTTCAAAACAAAAGAAACAAATTAAGCGTCCGAAATCAGTATTTGGTGCAGCCACCACGCGCTGCAATAAGTGCTGCTATACGACGTGGCATGGAGTCAAACAGATGTTGAATATCTGCTTGAGGAAGAGAATTCCATATCGCTTGTATGCGCAACCAAAGTTCGTCTTTGGAAACTGCAGGACGCGGATCACGAGTGAGACGCCGACCAACCATATCCCACACGTGCTCAATAGGCGACATATCCGGCGAATAAGCAGGCCAAGGAAGAAGTTGCATGCGTTGTGCTGAACAGAAGTCTCTAACAGTCCGCGCAACATGTGGGCGTGCATTATCCTGCTGAAAGATAGCTCCAGGGATGCCTTGAAGGAAAGGAACGACTTCGGGCTGTAGCACTTCACGGACGTATCTGTTGCTATTGAGATTACCCTCAATTCGTATCAAATTGGATCGTCCATGATACGAAATCGCACCCCAGACCATAACTCCGGGTGTTCGACCACTATGTCGTTCAATAATACACTCAGGAAGGCAGCGTTGACCGGCATAACGTCTAACACGAACACGGCCATCATGGGTCCACAAATTGAAGCGTGATTCATCTGAAAAGACAACTTGGTGCCAATCAGCTCGCCAGTCTCTGTGCTCAAGAGCCCACTGCCGACGCAGCCGTCGATGATCCGCCGTGAGGGGAATCCTGTATAATGGCACCCTTGCACGCAATCCACGGCGCAGCAGACGACGACGAATTGACGAAGCCGACAATTGTACACCTGTAGCAGTAGACCAATGTGCTGCCAGCTGCCTGGAGGAAGCTGTGCGATCATTCACCGCCATGCGGAGCAGGTGTCGATCATCGCGCTCTGACGTCACCTTCTGTCGTCCAGTGCCTGTTTTTCGAGTTGTTCGGTGCTCGTCGGTCCACTGCTTCCAAACTCGCATCACTGTGGAACTGTTCCGCTGCATACGAGCTGCTATTGCGCCATAGGAAAATCCTCCTTCTCGAAGGCCGATTATCCTCCCTCGTTCAAACTCCGTAAGTTGCTTGAATTTCTTATTCTTCCGTCGTGGAGGCATACTCAGGTCTCACTAAACGTTTGCCACTAACAAATAATCATAGACTATTTTCAACGTCCCGCTACAGCACTTTATTTATACGCTTTCAGCATCAATTCAGAGGGCGCTGCGCGCGCCACGCACGCGCGATGGCTCTGAAACTTTATTAATTTGCATAATATCCTATAATTGACATTTGCTGCGAATTTCATTTGATTCTGATGATTCCTTCATGGTGTTGCATTTTCTACAAACAGCAGTTTAACTTCAATTTGAGTTTAAATATTTATAAGATTTATTCTTATTGATTAAAAATATTTTCTGCGTTTTTTCTCTAAAATTTAAAAAATAATTCTTTTTTTAAATTTCTAAATTTTAATTTCTAGCTCTTGTTATTATTTTTGTAGAATTTCACTGAAGCTACCCCTCAACGAAACTCAAACTCTTCAAACATTTGATATCAGCTCGAGCCATTTGAAGGTGTTTTTCGAAGGCACTACCATCACGTGAAATCAGGGTGACCATCTTCGCCGAGGCTAATGGGGACTTTCCAGCCCTAATTTTTAAAAAAAGTCCCCATTTCAACAAATAAAAAATTTATATTAAATTTTTAATTTAAACAACAGCAATGTTTTATCTATAAATACAATGCATATTACTTGATTACTGCCCTGTTAATAAAATTTTGCATTGCGTAATTTTCAGAATTTACATTGTAAAAAAAGAAAAACAAAAACAAAAAATTCAGTAAAAAAATAGACCAAAAAAATACATAATAATAAACACTGGAGAAAAGGTCCCTGGAAAGAAAATATAATCCCTTATAGATTGCAATGAGAACTGACTTATAAAGTCGTAGTAATCGCATTAAAAATTACAATGAATTTAGAAACAACAGATTCGATTCCTCGAATATAATGTAAATAAATATTTATTCGTATGTATAAATGTATTTTTGAAGAAAAAAAAATCATTAATAAGTGAATTAATTAATATTCGAATATGTTATATTCGAATTAATTAATATACAGGAAAAAAATGCTTAAAATTCTATATATTTAAAATTATTTATCTGATATTATGATATCATATTTAATGTGACAGTTAACTTCTTTCTAAAACTTAATCTTGTGATATTCTCAAACACCTAAAAATACTTGACCCAGGGCGAATGTAGACCAATTGAAAACGATAGGAAAGACATGGAGAGAGGCAAAATATCTGGCCACAAATTGAGTGAGAAGGAAAGTTATAATTGAAGCCCAATGCTCCAATTTAGAGTGAAGAGGAATATGTATGTGTATGTAAGTTTTGCTTTGTCTTTATAGCCAAAGCTATTCTAATTCAATAAGTGGTGCAAAACGCCAATACGAAGATAAGTCACAGTTTTCTGAAGGTGTAAAGCGTTTGGAATCAAATTTTTTGACGTTTGAATAGTGAATCCAACGCAACTCTGTCTAGGCTCAAAAAAATTTGCAAAAATTCAGAATTAATTATTTTAATTTTCATCTAGGAGGAACAATTTCATTAAGAAAGTTTAATTTTTGATATATATAATCTTTTAGACGGTTCAAAAGACCAGATAATTATTTACGTCAAGATGGAACTTAAAATTTAAAATCATAGCTTTACCTCGAGAGTAAGGCTCTTTTATTTTCTTTGATTGAAGTGCTTTAAAAACGCCCTTAATATTTTGGCTACTGTTGCGAATGATCCTTTTCGAAACAATTATTATTGATTAGGACTGTGTTGTACTGAGAACTGCTTATTCCTTGAAACACCCTATCCAATAAAAAAAAAAATCTGTCAATTTAGTTTCCGATTAAGATGAAGTGTTACCTGAATTCCATTAGCTCCATTGTCGTTACTAAAATAAAAGAAGAAGAAAAAGATTTAAAATCGGTGCTGCTGTTCTGTAGCCCAAAACAATTTTGCTGAATTGAGTAATTTAATGATTTCGCTCACCAAATAACTTCGCTGTAAGGAATCTAGTGTCCGTTATATTGTTAATCATTGCACGAAATTGCCTGTTAAATTCTTAACTGTTTTATTATAAAAAAAATCTTCCAATATTTAATCGCAAAAATCTAATCTGAAAAAATCTAACTAAAGTACGAGAATTAAGTCACAGTATTGTTTTGTAATTTTAAATATGTATTTGCATCAAGTATTTTAAATGAATAACTTAACATGGCAGTCATGGCACAGTTAATATCACTATATTTAGAAGGAATTTAGCTATTTTATTAGATTATTATACAACAGAATAATAAAAAAGTAGAAAGTAGAGCAAAAAGTTCACAAATCAAGTTTGATTGCTTCTAGATTGCTTTTTTTAAAAATTGAATGGTTACCTAAAATGAGAAACTAACCCACATTTGAAAACACTTTTTTATTTATTTATTTTTATTTACTTATTTTTGTTTAATTTTTCTTTTTGTGATTGTCTCACACTACGACTTTCGTGCATTTAAATATATTCGTTGTTTTTCTATGAATTTTTTTCCTTAGAAAATTGCTTTTGCAATTTGCATAATATGTATTGCACTTTCAATAATTTTGGATACACTATGTTACAATGTTTATTTTTTCTTGTTAATCTTTAATTAGTATAATAATTTGAACAGTTTCTCAAATAAAAAACAAAATGAGCAGAAAATAATTTTTAATTATTTTCTGCTCATTTTTTTTTTTTTTTTTTTTGCAAATGATTAAAAAAAATAAAAATAAAAAACGGTTTTAAAGTATAAATAATGTGATTACATAAAATTTTTTATCATTATTACGTATGATATGTTTTTAAACACAGATGTGTCAACAAGCGTACTTTGTATTTCTGTTGTTTTTAGGTTTCGGAAATCATAGCTATATTCGTATTATTATCTTTGCTGAATATTTTAAAAACTATCATAGCGTACTCTGGTGGTGCCATCTATTAGTGAATTAGTAAACTAAAATTATTGCATTTAATATTTGAATAGGAACAATCGTCATGGTAACTAAGAAATCAAATCTATTACTGCATAGTTCCAATCTGTCGACAAGCTATATTTTGTGTCTCTTAAATAGAATATCAATGAGTAGTAAATCATCGAATAATTTTTCGAAAAAAAATGGATTATTCAAAAGAGCGGAATTAGCGATAATTGATAAAATTATACCGAAAACTCATTGTAAGTAAATTTCTTTCTTTACACAAGCAGTTTCATTTACGAATACTAATAAATAAAACAATAATAACATCATGAATAAACGTTGTGATGCAGGCTTGCTTTTTTTTTTCTTTTTTTTTTTTTTTTTTTTTTTTTACTTTTCACAACACGATAATATTTTAAAAATGTTAGTTTAGTAAATTATTAACAGTTTTTTTAAATATAGTTTTTTTAAATATAGATGTTGTTTTTACTACATTTATACGAGGATTTCATACCAAAATTAAATTTACATAACTTATTATAACTATATAGAAATTTTAGTTATAATCATTTTTACAGCTTTCATCGAGTGTTTAGACACGAAAGTTTAAAGAAACAAACAAAAAAAAAAGTGCCTGAAAAAATTTAGATTGTATAGAAATTTTAATGCACATTCAGAAGGTTTTATATAATTTACGATATTTCTTTTTTCTGTAACTGAAAGGATTGCTGAATGTTAAGGGATGGCATTTTAAAAACATTGAAATAAGGATAACGTATTGAATAATATGTTGCATATCGTATGTTTCATTATTTAAAAAATCACTTCTTTCTGACAGATATTTAAGTTACATGTTTGTTTGTTGTTTGATAAAGATGATTGGCAAATAGCAATCTGATGTTTCAACACATTCTGAAACTTATTTTTTCATATTCACCATAAAATCTCACACAACATGTTCTTCAATTACAATGAGCTGCATTTATCACCTAATACCGCTCTATGATTTCTTTGTTTTCTTGCATATATCTGATGTGATACTGTCCTTTTAAACAGTGTTCGTAATGTCCTTAAGATACTAAAATGGTAGCACAAAAACTTAAAAGATAAAATATTCAATTTCCTTAACTCAAACTTTTAATTTTAAAGTTAAAGATAACTTCATAGTTACAATATTGATGTTACTGTTCTCTTACTTTTTTAAAAGACCACAGGAATCCTGTTAAAATATTAAAATGCATATAAACATATGCATTTTAATATTTAATGCATATAAACATATGCATTAAAGTAAACACTTTAACAAGCATAAAATCCTTATCAAAATAATGATATCAAGATCCAAATATAAAATAGTATAACGGATGGTAAAAACTTCACTGACTTCAAAAAATATGAAGGGGGAAATAAAAGTCAACATGTATCTAGCATTCAAATATAAGCGTCCATTCTCAAGACTCGTCAGGCATTAATTTGCTTAAAATAAATTATTCAAGTTATATGACTTAATGCATTTATAGTATAATTGCAAACAAGGCTTTCACTTCATATCCTTAACTTTGATACCACTATTACTAAATTAATGGAATGAGCTTAGACAAATAGTAATGGTTAAAAAAATTTCTCGCTTTAACTTTCAAGGAATAATATGTTATGTCCAAACATATTTTAATTCTAGAAATAACGAAATTATTGAGTAGGTTCCTTGGAGCAATATCATTCTTATCCTCTTATGATGAAATATAGGAAAAATTGGTATTCACAGTTTCTGTAAAAATTATGTTAACCTTCCCGCTGCATATAGTTTTTATTTATTTATTTATTTATTTATTTATTTATTTATTTATTTATTTATTTATTTATTTATTTATTTATAAAAATAGTTTCGAAAATTGTGCATTTTTTTATTAAATCAGATGATGATTCTAAAGATGGTACTGCTTCGGAGTATTTTTACAAATTTCAATTTTTTAGTATTTGCTGTTTGACAAAAAAAGGCATTTTCCAAATAACAAATTATGCTATAATAATAACTTTCCACGAAGGCAAATTTCTCCCAATACTTGATCTAGGAGTTCCCTTGTCTTCTGGATTGAGTTCAAAATTACAAGGCTACGGAACTGAACATTAGTAGTCGTATACCCAAAAATTGGGTCGGCTGTTCAACGGCGGTTATAAAATAAAAAATAATAGTAACTTGAGAATTGCTTAAGTTGAAAAATAATTTTTAACAAAAGTAAATTTTTTCAACATCTTTTTCTAAAAAAAAACAGCTTTCTTAAAATTAAAGATGTAATGCGTATATAAGTTTAAACGTCAAAATAAAATTGTGGTTCGAATTTGTTCATCTAAAAAACAAAGCAAACAGTTGTGGTTTTTTGAGTTGCACTGATATGTATTTACTTTTCTCAAACCAAAAGAATAAGAAACAATAAAGTAAATAAATAAATAATTTGTTTGAGATTGCAGCTACCCCCTATATTGTGAAGGTTAAGAATCCAAATATGTAAAAAATATATATAAATGTTTATTCAGAGAAAGTACGTTTTTGTATCCGATTCCGTAGCTTTAATAGTTAGCACTAAAATATTAGCATATTTAAGGTCAATCCCAAGAACCATTAAGATTGACACTTAGTACGTGAAAATCCGATCATTAGAACGAAAGTTATTCAGGGTGATATTTTATTTTATTTTTCTCACTGTGCAACAGAGAAGGAGACCAAGAAAAAAAACCAGGTAGTAAACATATTTTATTCTTATTCTTAACCTTTTTTTGGAAAAAGTAAATTATCTATGACTAACTGAATTTTTTTTTCCGATTTTAACATGTATATTATCACGGGTAATTTCTATAGCATGTTATATATGTCAATGATTCGTGTCAGTCACGAATATATTCTTATTCCTTAAGACAAGTTAGCAAAAAAAAAACTACCTTACTGGCAATTTTCTCCCTTTTCCCAGTAAATACCAGTAGAGAAGATATAAATAATTTCAATACTATTATTTAAACAGAAACTACAGTGTGCTAAGTAACCATATATATTTTAATACAAAAAAAATTATTTTAAACTAATATTATTCAATTAATATTATAAGATATATAATTTCTGTAAAAATTGATTCAGTCTTTGAAATAGAAAGATAATAATTAAGTGATGAATGAAATGAATTACAACAGGATCAAAAATATTTTTTGTCGAAATGCAAATTCAAAATAACATGAGATTTATCTTCATGTTAAACATGCGAATAATTTATGTATATGCCATACGTTTTCATTTTATTTATGTTGTTTCATATTTCTTTAAAAAAACTTTAGCTTAATAATTTTTGAAAATTATTTGAGCACTTTTAAAAATTCACACTGTGTTAATTACTATTCTACAAGATGTACTACTTGAATTACTATGCCACAAAATATACTAGAAATAGAATTTTTTTTTTTTACAAGTATACTTGAAGTAAAATGATGTAATTTTTATTTAAAATAATGAATTACCTGTAAATCAATATCATAATATTGATGTGTGGAACAGTCTCGAAGAACAGATCTCACTTTTTCCTCAGAAATAGAAAAGCAAAATGGTTTTTCAAAAAAATTGACGTGATTGACAAACACAACTTGTTACGCTTTTTCTCCATGTATTTCCCGCTTTTCTTCTTACTTTTTTTAAGGAAGAAAAGCAAAAGAAAATCGGACTATGCTGCTTTCACTGAACCACAAAAACAAAGTTGAGTTATTTGTAATAATAAAAAAATCGTTTGATATTGTAATATTTTAGAAATATCGTTTGCAGAGCAATAAATTTGTCTATAATCTATTTCTGTGAATGATTTTACAGGTATTCGCGATCGCAACTCTTGAGTACGCCCTCTAGCGGGTAGTACATTTTCAGGCTTTTATTTATTAAGTTTTAATTTAGCTCAGAATCATTGACACAGTCGGACGCCATTTTTTAGCAGTAAATAAGAAGCAAAATTTTCCTAAGGAAAAGGCAGAAGAACTTGAAAAAAATGACCCAGAGCATTGGTAAATCTTTCTGAAACAGAACGCGCTTAACATTTGAAGAACAATTTCTCAAAAATTTTTACCTTTCTATTGTCAACAAACTTGCAACCGATAACTTCCGATTTCGTGATCGCATACTGTTACAGATGTATGTATTGCGGTAAAATATTTTTTTCCCTTCAATTCATTGCAAATTAAAGTGAAGCCAACATTGCTTACTTCATTCCAATAAATAAATGTGATTTCAGAACGTGCAGAACTGTAATAGTTATAGAATATTCTTCTTCTTTATAGAATAGTAAATATTTCTGAATCTATATAATTCGGAAAACAACAATAAAGAATCATCCGCATTACTTGAAATAGTATCATTTGTTTTGATAATTAATAATTTTTCATCGTTTTCTTGGTAAGTATTTTTTAGTAGTATAAATAGAATTCAATTAATATGTTTTAAAGTTACATATTGAAATTCATATCGAATTTTATTACAGATTATCCATTCATTACTTTTAGATGACTTACCAGACAACAAAATTTTATAATTGTAAGATCTCGATATGAATTTCAATTTACAACTTATAAAACAGAATAGCCGAATTCTAGTTGAAATCAATCATTCAAAATTAAAACGAGACTTACCAAGAAAACGATAAAAATTTATTATAATCAATAAAAATGATAAAGGATGTGGGTGAGGGAGAGTTTTAGGGGGTTCAAACACCCCGATTGCAAATGACAATTTTTAATATTTTCTCAAATTACTCATTTTTGTAAAAAATTATTTCTAAAAACAATTTTGGCTTCCTTTAAAGTTTTATTAGTTAAAAAACAACATTTTAAATTCATTTTACCACATGGAAACTTAAAAATTAAATGTTTTTTTATGAATCTGTTTATGGTGCCCGACAAATAATATACCGCCTGATTGTTGGCAATGATTGATCTGCATATTTAATTCATCCCCATTGTTAAACCATTAATTCCCTCACAAGTATGTTGTTTCAAGTCCGTTAGCTTGATCAAATGTTATTCAGGCTAGTTATTTTTTTCTCTTGCCTTTTGTGTAAAATAAAATTTAAAAATTCATTTACTATTTTTATTATTGTTAATTTGTAAATGGTTGCAATTCTTTGGTATCTCCAGTTATTTGTCTAAAATTTAAAATTATGTAAATATAAAAACATTTTGAAAAACCATGCAAACTTCTTATTTATCTCGCAATCATACATTCCATTTTAAATTCTATCTTTGTATCGATTATTTTTATTTCATATATTTTTATTTTTTATCTCATTTAATGATGATATTTTTCCTCAAGTTTCAGAAAACGATTTTAAATACCTACTAAAAGTTTTCAGAAAATATGCCAGTCAAGGCCAATTCATCGAAAAGACTGATTTTCTAGAAATGTTGCATGAAACTTTTGGATATACTGAGCATTTTTTCATGAATCGAGGTATAAAAACTCATTTATCTATTGATCTTTTTTTTTTATTATTGTAGCTTATTACAAATTTAATCAGAGAATAAATAACTTCCATGAACTTTGCTAAAAAAATCGCTATATTCTTTCGTTTTATTTATCAACTGAATATTTTTTGGCATCAATCATTTCCGAGGTTGCTGTTATTATTATTATTATTAATATTACTATTATTAACATTTGGTATACCTGTAAAACATATTTTTTCTAAAGGTAATAAAATTTAATTGTTGTCATTTTTTAAGTGTTCTTAAATTGTAAATGCTTATTTTTCCCTTAAAAAATATAATATAGTTTTAACTTATCACTGGCGTATTTTTAATCATATGCTTAAACCCAATGAAATATTTTCAATTCGTTATCCTCCATATCTGTAGTACAAGAAGTTCCCATTGTTTATTTACTCCAACCATTTTCTTTTTATTACAGTCTTTATGCAAGCAGACACAAATAGAGATGGTCGTATTAGCCTATCGGAGTACATAAATTTGTTGTCTTTGTTATTGAAAGGAACAAAAGAAGAAAAAATTAAATGTAAGTGCATATTCTTAATGAAGAAATTTTTCCATTCAAGACTTCATTCACACATCACAAATGATTTCTGAGACATATTAAATATATTACTCTGGTAACGTTAATGAAGACGAAGCATTTCTGAAAGTTTCAAAAACGTTTCTGTTCACTCGATAAAACATAAAAATAATTTCTTTTCAATATTCACAATTAAAACATTTTATTAATGTTTTTAGAAAAAGGGCATAAACATTGCAATTTTTTTTTTCAATTGCTATAACGTGTAAACATCGTTGTACTCTACTATTTAAAGGCAAAAATTTGAAGTAAATAAGAATATCACCAGTGAGTGTTATAGCTCACGAATAAACGAATACGTTCTCGAGTTAATCCCATGCAATTTGCACATTCTAGAATAAAGGCATTCTAAAATAAATCCGCAAGGGAGCGCGTTTCTAAATGATAAACTGTTTTGGATACATTTATTCATTATATTTGGATACACATTCAATATTCATTTTACGTTTCCGTTTTTGACTATTTTTATTTTGTTTTATTTTTCGATTATTTCATTAGTAAAATTCAAAAATATTCTATTTGATACTAGATTGAGAAAAATCTCTTGTACTAATGTAGTATTTTTTGGATAACATCACAGAATCTTTATTGAGACGATATAAAAATCATTATACATTTTCGGGACGGATTAAAAAAATTTTTAAAAAGGCAAAAAATGGAGATTTGACCGCGGAATCAGAGTAATTACAGTGAATCAGTCAATTTGAAAGCTATCACATTATTTCTATATGAGAGTTTTGAAAATTGAAAAACGCATGCAATATGACTTGTTTTTAACAAAACATTTAGAATTGCCATTAAAAGTCTCAGAAATGATATTTTTTTTGTGCAACACGTTTGTAATTTTCATCATATAACGCCCTTGTTAACAATTTATATTTATTATTACTTTTCATTGTTTCAGTCTGCTTTCAATGTTATGACTTGAATGAAACGATGCAACTCAGCCGAGATGTAATCATCACCCTCTTGAACCAGACGAGCACAGAAGTAAGTGATTTTTACACCCAGTTTTAGTGCATCGTACATAACGTTGCGGGAAATTAGAATTTGATTAGATATTTTCTTTCATTTCTAATCGACTATATTTTGAAATCTTTTCAATTTCCAGTGTTCATTCTGATTTATTTTTACTTTTACATGCAATATCTGACTCTTCTTTTCACTCAGAAATACGTATCTTTTTCACCTTTACTACAGTGCCGGCAAAAAAAAAACTCTTGGTATTGTAAATACTTTTGAAATGAGATGACCCGGGTTCGTATCTCTGTGATGGCTGGTCGATACGAATTACGCATCCAGCTAGCACCGACCACAGCGCTGACGTGAAATATCTTCAGTGGTAGATGGATCATGGGTTCGAATCCTCTTGTCGCCAGGCTAACCATGGGAGATTTTCGTGGTTTTTCTTTTCATTTAAAGCAACTGCGGGTTAGTTCCATCAAAAAGTCTTTCAGGAAGGCAAATTTCTTCCAATACTTGATCCAGGAATTTCCTAGTCATAGTTAAACAAGAATAGAAGCTATGTTATGCATCATCATGCCTACATGCATCATTATACATCTTATGCATGTATGATTAAAAAAATATTAAAAAATTTAAATTTGACGGAGTGTTACTTCTTTAATTGTATGTAATTAAAAATATCTTACACATCCCAATTATTCAAATTTTTGTTCCCAAGTTTGATTTAGAAATTTTTTTACAGGAAATGTTTTTTTTTAAATATACACTTCCGGGAAAAAAAATCTAGAAAGAGTTAATACAGCTATAAAGTATTTTTTTTCCGCACTGTACATTACAATCCTGAACTGACTCTGTCTCAAACTCTAATCCAGAATTTGGATAATAGTTTTACATTCTTCCTAATGCTAAGTTAATCAGTATGTTCATATTCGCGTCAATTCTTCAAATTACATAACTTGGACATTAATCAAATTAAAATTGATTTCAAATATTAAATATTGTCATAAGGTTACACTCAAAGTTAGATAGGATAAAATAACTAAATTGTTTTACATGATAAGGCCTTTTAGAAAAAAGTTTTTTTTCGTTAATACGCAACGGAGACTGTTCCAGACGCAATTTAAATAGCAGTTTAATTTTTTGCAATACCATTTAATGCAATACCATTTAATGTGTGGACGTAATACAACATTATTTATGCGTAAAAATCCCCTTAAAATCAATTCTAAAATTTAAATATTGTCATGAGATAACTCTCAAAGTTATGTATAAAATCACCAAATGTTTAACATAATAAGAACTTTTTGTAAAAGTTTCTTTGCTTTTACATGAAATAGAAGCTTATCCAGACACAATTTAAAATAATATCACAATTAATATTTTCTAATACAAAACTATTCAGTATAATAATATTATAACAGCATTATTTATATATTAATCTTCGCAATCTCAATTTCAAAATTGAAATAATGTCTTGAAGTAACTCTAAAAAATAAATGTGACCTACTCTGACCCGAACTTTAAATAATGGCCGAAAATGCAATTTTTAATGAGAAAAATATGTAAATTAGAAGAAAATAAGCTCATGAATTTGATTAAAAAATTTATACCCAATTAATATTGTTTTCATTATTTTCAATTGTTACATAAATGATAATTTTTTTTTAATTTAAAGCACTTTTTACAGTGTGTAGGATACTTTTATAATGTATTATTTGTCATTTTAGTCATGAAAAAAAATACTCCATCTGACTCTAATAGGAGTATTTATGTGTTATAAAACTGTCCATAGAACTACTTGAATCAAATTTATTACTTTTCTTATAATTTTTAGTTGTAACTAAAAATTCCTTAACAAAGGTAAAACAAATTATATTTTGCATAAAAATTGTCTTAGGAGGATCAACAAACAGGAGAAAAACATTATTTTTCAACTGACAATATTGTACCAAAAGTCAACCAATATATTGGACGCTAGGTCTTCGGAAAATGTATGTATAGTCAAATTTTCTTTCTCTTTTAGGCAACAGAAACTAACCCGGACATGGTGCTGCATTTATTAGAAATGATTTTGAAACAAATGGTATAAATTATTTTCTTATAATTATATATAAAGAATTGAGATTGTTTAATCAGAAAATGAATCCAATTTACAAAAACAAAAATGAGACAAAGAAGTAAATTAACTATTAAAACATTAAATCAAAGTGGAAAAGAGCCTAAAGCTGCAAAGACAAATCAAATTTGCTTTATTTTAATTTAGATATTCAAACAAGCATTAAAGCAGGAATATTATTTTATTTTTTCTTGCTTTAACATATATTTTATTTTTTCCTGCTTTAATGTTTGTTTGAATATCTAAATTGAGATTGTTCTATTTCTGTTCAAGAAAACGTCTAAGCTTAAAAGTTCGTTTAATATAATTATATTTGTTATTTTCGTTTAAATGAAACTTTAACACTCTTTGGTTGATACAATGCAAAAAATAAATTAAGATCTCCTTTTTCCAAAAATTTTTTTAACAGTTTCGTAAATTCAGTTCCAGTAATAATATTGGTAGTGTGACAACTGGGTACTTTTAAGGAAGAGATATTGGAATATTAGAACAATTATATTATTATTATTATTATTACATATTATATTATTATTATTATTATTATATATTATCATTATATTATTATTATAACAATTGTTATATATTTTTATTAATCTGATTGGATGAAGTGCAATATATAGTTCTCTGTATTTCTATTTGCTATATTTCTTATTGGAAGCAGGTTAGTCTTTAAAAATTATTTAATGCATAAAAATGATGCATTCAACAAACATTTTATGTAGTTCATTTTTATTCTGAATTTCAGACATCTTTGTAACAAAATTTACACCTAAAAAATAATACAAAATCGAATCAAAACTCATGAGAAATGTTTTTCTGAGAAATCTTTTGAAATGCATGATGTGTTCGGAACAGAACATATGAAGTTCTAAATTAATGGACAATGCACGATCTCTTCATTTTAAGACGTATAAAAGTTAACCGTTAATAGGGCTTATTGCTAAAACATAAACTTTTGCCTCCACTTTGCATAAAATCTAAACAAGCAAGGGTTCCGGAATGATCTTTGCTGCTGGTTGCTGATATTTCTTTTCTACGCGCACAAACAAGCAGAAGGTAACAGTGCTTTGGAACCTTTTTCTTGGAGTCGAAGTGCACTAAAACTTAATGCAATTATTTACATAGAAAACGAAGCAGTTACGATGCTCCGCTTACTATGTATTGTTTGTTGCTTTAATTGACAGGATCAAATTTCACATTTTCTATGGGTTTTAGCCACATGTATTCAGATCCTGAGTTAATATGTCTTTGTTTTTTAGGACAAGGATGGAGATGGAATTCTTATTTTTGAAGAATATAAGAATGCAGCCCTTGAAGATTGGTTGTTGATGGAATCTTTTGGTCAATGCTTACCTGATTTTAAGGTATTCTAATCACTTTAACATGAAATCATACTATAAATATAATAATTTGTTTAATGTTTGTGTTTATATTAAAATTTTTTTGGTTTCATAGTATCATGTGAAGTTTCTTGAACAGATGGAGGGAAAAGTCAATGCTAAATGAATGAAAGCCTGCTTTGCTTGGATATTGTATGTTTAATTTGAAGAAAACTAACTAGATCAATAAGATTTTTTATCAATAAGAAAATGCTTGAATAAACTTTTACAGAATGGTTTGATTTGTGTGGATAAGCATAAGTCCTGATTTTCTCTTTTTTTCTTATTTAGATAACTTCACTGTACTAAAATAAAGTAGTTTTTCAGAAACGTACTTTAATCACCTTCTATAGTTATAATGTTTACAAATATGCACCATAAAGCGAGGCTACTTCGGGATATTTTTTTTATATCTTTAAATTGATATCTAATATAGTTACGAAATTTTTAAAGTGTCTCCAAATACTTTCATACTTTTTTTTTCTTCTTTTCTTAAAGTTTTTTTCAAGGGGGGGGATAAAAATAATGGAAATAAAATTACTAAATTTTTTTTATAGTTAAGAATAATTCTATTATAATTATTAATGTGATTATTATTGAGAATTCTAACATTATTATTAATAAATATATTGCTATTATTTATAATTAAAATTTAAAATCAGCATTAAAAATTTTTATTTGTAAGTAGGATTTTTTTTCATTTATTTTATTTCTCTTATACCTGGCAAAACCAGGTGTTTAGACGATGTCCAATATTTTGCCCTTTATTAGCCTAAACAAAAATTGATGCCTCTTCACTCTTATGGATGTCTGAGCTCGTGTTAATATTTAACGCCAATGTTAAAAAACGACATATTGAAAAATTAAAAGTAACCGAATTTTAAATATGTCTAACTGTTTTCATAACCCTTAAGCACTGTAAAAAATTTTCCAACATTATATCTTATAAAACTTTATTAATGCACGGATCATATTTGCCAAACCCCCTTTTTTATAATTATGATAATTTATAATGAAGTTACAGAATAAATTACACACTGCAGTAATTAAGAATTAAAAAAAACTCATGATAAACATTATTTCATAGCATAATTATTTAATTTTAAAAGAAAACATACTATTCATTCAATTATAAAAGCAATATATTCTTACCTTTATTGTTTAATATAAACATCACGATAATTTTTTGGTAAAACACAAGTTAAAAAACATATATTTGTCATTAAAAAAAATAATTTTTATTTTTTATTCCAAAAAGCGTGCTTTTATTTCATTTATTATTATTTTTAAATAAAAATATTTTCTAAAACTCTGCAGTCATTTCATGCAGTTAAGAGTTTTATGCCTCCAATTGCAACTTTTTTATTTACATGCAACTATATTTTAAAGCAATAAACTAAGAAATCTTTAGGTGCTTTTTTGAAAGATTTCATAAAATGATCAGCAACAGTTAATAATGTGTATAGCACACCACGAGCACGCACAGCAGGGATGAATCAGGAGGGTAGGTATCTCACCCCAAACTTCCGCAACGTCTCACGAAAATCAACAAGAAGACTTTCAGCCACGGCAGATTTAAAATGCACCTTGCTGAAAATGTAAAGACACAATTTTTTTTTTTTTTTTTTTTTTTTTTTTTTTTTTTTTTTTTTGCTGTCAGGGATCGAACTTATGGTTTCAGTTTTAAAACGGAGTGATGTCATTTCCATTTGCAGTGTCCAGCAACACATCTCCAAGCTTGAAGATGAAGCTAAAATTATAAAAGAAAAATAATAAACTTTACATCTAAAACTCTAATTTTAAAACTATTAAGCATTGAATATTCATTTGAAACTATAATTATGTAATTTGAAAATGATTTTAAAAACTTGTGATATTTTTTGTAATAAAATTCGAAGGGTAGATTTCCGTATCAATACCTGTATAAAAATATGCCAGTAGCACCACATAAGAATCGAAAAACATCACAGAGGGAAGATAAATACCTTTGAAGCGTTTCATTCCAGTTACCGACAAACGTAAGCAATCGTAAAGAAGTTAAAACTTCAAAACCAGAAAAGTCCACGCACAACTAGATTAACAATATTATAAATATTCTGTTCTTGATTCTCTTGACCTGCTCTACTTCCGGTTAGAAAGTATGCAGCTAAAAGTATGCTACAGCTAATTTTTCGGGACGATATTTTCAAGCAGATAATTTTGTTTTTAATAAAATAAATACATTACATAATTTCTGAATTCTGCTGTACTTCATTAAATATTAATGATATTAAGTAATTCTGGTGATTTTGAAGTGAAAATTTGTTTTAGTTATTTAGAGATGTATTGTTAAAAAAGGTGATGTGCTTGCTAGTTTTATTGGGAAGCGCTTCAAGATCTACACCGACTATACTTCCGAGTTACTGTTTCCGGTGTATTTTAAAGGCATTCGGCTCACAACACGATCAAGACTTTAAGCATGCGGTTTGGGAGATAATTAAAGAATTATTATGAAACATTTATTACCTTGTTACGAATATACAATCTTCAAAACTGACGTATGTCTAAACAGTGCTTTACAATACCACATGCAATATCTAATAAAGGTGTCGCTATATAATAAGAAAAAAATGAAAAAGAAATACGCTTATATCATTTTATTAATGTTAAAATTATAAAGGGTATATAATTTTAACATTAATTGTGAAATAGTAGTGCTAAGTAGTAGTAACATGTGGTTTGATCAATAATAAATACGCAAACCAAACATTTGAAAAAAGAATCATTATAAAACACTTCATACCTTGTCAATAATATATGCTAACTTTCAAATTTAAACCCGAACTACAATGTATAAACTTAATCTTGCTCCTCGAACAATATGCTAACACTAACGTAAGATGATGCACAGTTTGCAACAGTAACGAAAAGTCATAAACAAATGGAAAGAGGCCAAATCAGGACTGCCAAAAAAACGAGTTATTCAAACCATGGCACCTTTCTTAACAATATATATATATAAATAACTAAAACAAATTTTCACCTCAAACTCACCAGAGGTACTTAATAACTAATAACATTAAAATCTTATGAAATATGGCAGATTTGAGCTCAGAAATACCTAATTTATTTATTTCAATGAAAACAAAACTATCCGTTTGAAAATATCGCCTCGCAGAATAAGCTATAGTAAGCAGTTGCAAACTCTCTAACCGGAACTAGAGCAGGTATTGAGCTCAAGATTTTTATTGCTTACATTTATATTGAAAACACCATCCATTATGATTCTACGCATACTGCAAATGGCCATTTTCACTTTATGAAATTTTATCTCTTGTGGAAAAATCGTATGTAAATAAGAACCTGATTGGCGAGCGTTGCAACGATTAATATTTTCCCCCCACCAATCTGGTTGTGATTCGCAGGTGTTTCTAAATGTATCATCGTACCTCAAATCACTCATTAGGATCATTCTCACAGAAAGTGATTTTTATGTGCTGTTAATGAAAACCAAATCGGTGAAATATTTTACCTCGGAAAAGCTCACCAATCAAGTTCTCCTTTGCACACAGTGAGAATGCATGCTTAGTGAAAAAGTTGGTACTGAGGCTCCTCATTTTACTTGACGTTGATTAGCCATGTTTAGATCATAAAGTAAAAACGGTCCCTAAGTTGCACCAATATAGCGAGGAGAGCTCCGTAAGTTTGCTAACTGAAGTTAGTATTGCTAATACTACTTTTATATTACTAAAAAACTTAATCGCAACCGTCTGGCAATTTGTAACCCCGTCCCGTTGTAAAATATTTACCGTTCACGTGGATAAGACCGCGGCTTCATTAATTTTTAAGGTAAAAAAAGTAGCAAAATCTTTTATATTATTTATTTTCTCTTGTTTTTTTTACTTAATTGCTTCTGATTTTATTTCCCATTCAATTATGTTTTCTGTTCTTTAGTCATGGGTCGTGTAATTAGAAGTCAGCGTAAAGGTGCTGGAACAACATTTAAAAGTCATACTAAACATAGAAAAGGAGCTCCTAAATTAAGAGCTGTAGATTTTGCTGAAAGACATGGATATATTAAAGGAATTGTTAAGGTAGTATTTCGTACATTGCTTTTGAAGTTTCTATTGTTTAAAATGAAATGTCTTATGTATTAAAACTAAGCAATGTTGTATTATTACATTTAAAATTAATTAATTTCGCAAATTTATTGTCGATATTTTAAACGGGTGATATATTTCATGTTATATTTAGATTGTATGATAATTTTAACTAATTGATAAGTTTCTTATACTCATTAGGGTTTGTTTTCGTTAAGCCTAACAATGTGTGAAACTACACTTTATTGTTATCTGTTATTTTATATCCATTATATAATTCAGGCAAAACTTTAATTATAAATGGAGTTTGGTACTACTCTTGTATGTTGTGTTAATGTTTAGTGTATAATAGAACTTTTAGCAATCTCAAAATTTTCTCAGGTGAAATTGCAAAACCATTTCTGTGATACTCTATTTTGAGTAAATTGAATTTAATCTGATCTTCGTTTTATACTCGTAGGCTGATAGATTTAAGATCGTTTTTTAAATGAACTTTACAATTGTTAGAATTTTTAAATAAAATCTTTTATAAGTGATGTTTTTCATGAAGTATTTTCTAGCTTTGTTATAATTGAGTTTTAAAAAAATTCTCAATCAGTGATATCTACTTAGCCTGGAATGATTTGAAATTTTTTTTAATAATAAATGAAGGAGTTAGTTCCTAATTTTACTAATTAATAGGGTTTTGGAGTTTGGAGAAATCATCTGGTTTGGTTTTCAATTGGTTTTGGAGAAATCATCTACAGTTTCAGGCAAAATATCTTCTATGGAGTACCTATTAACAGAATTATGCCTTTCAAAGCAGTTGTTAAAAAATTATGATTGTATCTATAAAAAAAATTTCAAGTGTTGATAAACTTTCTAATTTTTTAAGTTTTATTGTCATTGGGGAAGTAGGTTGGAGTTAAATTTTCGTTTCATAGGATTGAACAGTTAATACAAGTATAAACCTTCGCAACATTATATTGTCTCGTAAAAGCATCTTGCTATCAATTAATTTTTTATTAGGGGCGCTAAATATCGGGCTCTCATGCTTACTAATCTCTTGTTGCTTTTATTATCTGGATTGACAATTTAATTTGTCATGTGACATATCTGATTGTAGTTACTGTTTTCAAATTAAAGTAGAAAGGATTTGTTCACCAAAAAAGATTTCGGTAGAAGAAATCATTCATAGATACTAGCCTAAGGCTCGCTGATATAAGCCATTCTGATTGGGAATTTAGTTTTAACTTGGCGCTTTACATGTTTAAAACGATATTACACAGTAACTAAGCTTAGACCTTGGGGGGGGGGGGGGTATTTAGCAGAACTGAAACTGTTTTTTCTGTTTTCTACAAACTGTAAAACTGTTTTCTCTAGCATTTCAATTAATTGATTGTTTTTATTTTAGTTAACTTTGAATAAGTTTGTTTTGTTATGATTTATGTAAATATTAAAATTTTGTTATAGGAAATTATCCACGACCCAGGCAGAGGTGCACCATTGGCTGTAGTAGTATTTAGAGATCCTTATAGGTATAAACAAAAGAAAGAATTGTTTATTGCTGCTGAAGGAATGTACACTGGTCAATTTATATATTGTGGAAGGAAAGGTATGTTTCATATGTTGACGTAACAACATAATTAGTTCTTAAGAAAGTATATTTTTAAAAGAATTCAAAGTGGTGTGAATTATACATTTTTTCAGGATTGGCAAGATTTTGCCGCAGGTGGTAAAAACCGTCCTGGCAAAAACAGGTTTTTGCCAAGCAAAGTGGCAAAAACTTATATTTTCCAAAATGAGAGGACAAAAACACATTTCTGATACAAAGTTATTCCTAAAATTGAAGTATCTACTATAAATATGTATAATTAAAAAGAAATTAGCAAAATTATTATTCCATAATTAATTCATAATGTATTAATATATCATTTTAGTAGTTTAAACCATTATTGATCGGAAAATTAGTGATTATTCTCTTTTTTCCAGTGAGATGAACTTATTTTAAATTAATATAACTATAATTTAAAGCATTAAAAATCTATCGATGTGTGTAGTTAATTAAAATATACAAGTAGAAATGCAATTTTTTAAATTTGCCCAAATTCAATACTTTATTAATCATCACAATACAAGTTGTGCTCTCTCAACATAGCATAACAGTACACTAGTTTTGAAACATTATTTTAGAGTCAACTTATTCCGAATTTTAGAATGTACAAATGAAAAATTCAAAAACACTCTTTCACTGACAGTACTACTAGAAGGACATGAGTGTAAATGAGACATTAATTCCCAAAATTCACTGGAAATTTTACAAGAATTTAAATTGTGTGGTTTTGTTTGCATTTTGAAGTAATATTGAGAAATGAGGTGATTATCAAAATCTATCAAATAAAACATTCATCTTAGCTTTCTTATGTCTCTCTTTAAATATAGTGTAAGAGTGATATGTAAAATAATACATATCAAAAGTTATTAAGAAGAAGTAAAATAAATACAATTTGTTAATAAAAACATTTATTTAAGGATTCTAAATTAAAAAGAGGTCAAAAACTTTCAATCCTTTAAAAATTATTACCCTTATATTAATTATTAATATTTTAAAAATAATTTTTTCATGTAATGTATCAAAATTATTATTCCTTATGATTGATTTAAATTTGCTTCAAGTATTTTGTAATAATATTTAATCAGCAATTTAAATAATTTGGTTTTTGCCGGTTTTTATCACTGTCCTGGCCAAAAAAAAAAAAAAAAAAACTTTTTGCCGGCAAAAACTCCAACCCTGCTTTTTTTCTTGTTCTTCATTTCCGCTTAAAAATAGCTTAGTACGTATGTATCTCACATAAAAGTCTTGATATTTTTGTAAAATTTTATCCTGGTTTTATTCCAAACCACAACAAGGCCTTAAAAAAAAACAGTTAAGATTACTGCTATGAATAATATTCTCTTATAATATACCTCTCGTTTCAAATCATGCAAAAACTGTTAGGCAAATTTGATGACTTTGAACTGATTTATTAATATAGTAAGAAAGTTATTTACGCATTTTCACTTTTAAATGTTATCAAAATGCATTTATTTAAGAATATTCTTGTTTCAAAATAAAGTCTGGTGTTTGAAATATTGTTTTAAAAACTTGAATTTAGCCATATTCTCTACCCGACCTTATGTATTAAAATTTTATATCATAAATATATAATTGTATTAATATGAAAAATTTTTGTTGTTTATCTAAAGATATAAGTGCAGTAGTAACTGTGATTAGTAAAAATATAAATTCGTGTGAAATTACATCTAAGTTTCATTGATGTCGATTGTTGGATTTTATAACGTATGAATTTAAATGTCTATGTGATGATTACCTTGTAATACTTTATTTTGGTGACTAGTGATCGAGATGAAGCCCTTTTAGCATAAATAATTTTTAAAAAAATTAAGTTCATTGCCGGGGATTTCTTCTAGATAGTTAAACGTTTACATTTTTAAGATTACGTTTAATTTTGTTTAATCCTTAAATTTTTCTTTTATAGCCTTTTTACAGGTTGGAAATGTCTTACCTGTTGGTGGTATGCCTGAAGGTACTATTATCTGTAATCTTGAGGAAAAATCTGGTGACAGAGGTCGGTTAGCCCGAGGTTCTGGAAACTATGCCACAGTAATTTCACACAATCCAGATGCTAAGAAAACTAGAGTAAAATTACCATCTGGAGCCAAAAAAATTTTACCATCTTCCAACAGAGCCATGGTTGGTAAGTTATAAGTTTTGTTAATGTCCCATAAGTAAGCATGCTGTTCAAACAGTCATTGTTTTTCAAAATAATTCTAAAGTTAGAAATAAAATATTTTATTTATGTTGAATTAAAATCAAGTTTGCTTTAATAAGTAAAGCTTATTAAGTTGTTTTTTTTTTTAAAGGTTAGCCATTTGCTTTTCTTATAAGTAGTCTGGTAATATATATTGTGGATAAAACGAATAGTGAGCATTTTTTGGTTATAAAAATCATCAATACATATTAATTTTATATAAATAAGTTTATTCATTATTGCTAATGAATGAAAACTTAGTTAATGGTATGAGGTAAAAAAAATTTAATAAAAATAATTAAGGTAGCAAAAATAATTAGAAATAAAGATAATATTTAGGAAAAATAAAAACTGACTAACTGCTATTTTAAAAAAAACTAAAGATAGTAAAGTGGGAGGAAATGATGGGAGAATATATTCTAAATTCTTATATCAAAACTTCGATGCTAGAAATATTTTCCATTAAAGACTTATACATGAAACGTTTAGAGATGTTTTAAAAATTTATCAAATCTGTAAAAATGTAGCGCTATCATAAAAACGTCCATAAATAGGATATACAAAGCAAACAAATATCTGTTTTCTAATTGCCATATATATATAAAAATGGGAAAAAAGAATAAGTAAAAGAAACCCTTAATTGCTGGTTCATGATAAAAACAAATATTTTTTTAAAAAAGAAATAGCTCACTAGCAAACAAAACTTGAAAGTATAAATTTTTTCCCTGGCTTTTCTATGTAGGTTTGCGTAAAATTCCAGCATTTTTTTTATTTAAATTTAATATTTAACAGAATTTATAATTAAAATTAGAATGTAAATTGGAATCATAAATAAAGTCAGGATTCTAAGAAAGCGTTAGTAAATTTTTATTTTTAAAGCAAATCAAATCGTTTTTAGGATAAAGTGCTTAAAGATGCTTATTTTTGTTTTTAAAAGCCTTAAAATGTGCTCTCTTTTTTTTTTTTTTCCATGGATGTTTTTAAAAATTGCTTTAATTTTCCCTTTTCTGAAGTGTGATATATTTCTTTATCTTGTGATTTTTGTCGCAAATTATGCAAAAAGACATTGTCCTATTCATCGTTTTCACAGTTAATTCCACCCCAATCTATTTTGGCACACCACCGGTCTGTAGTGTATGAAAGCACCACTTGTTTTACATGTTTGAAATACTTGCGTATACTGGGCTGGATTCTGTGATGAGGATTTTTGACTCTCGTGTGCAACCCTGCTGCATTTTGCAAGAGATTCTCAATTTCAGACTTCATTTTTCCGCCCTCTGTAATATGATCGAAAAATCTCTCAAATTTTTGCTGATTACGAGGACTAACTAAGCGTAAATTTTTTCTCTATTAGTGATATAAAATTTCATTTCTCTTGTTAATTTCATGGTTTGTGACATGCCGTCATCTTCGTCACTGTAAATAAAACCGAATAAAGTCATCCAATGCCAACCCTGTCTAATTGTGATATTTTAAAAGGTGCTTTTTTTTTTTCTTTTTTTTTTTCCTTTGAAAAATTTGGCTGCACACCCTGCTATAAAAGGGAATTGACTGAGCGATATTTTAAAAACATAATCAAATTCTTCATTAGTACGTAAATTGCTTTTAATTAGCATAGGAACATTTTTACAAATGAAATGTAATACAATTAAGTTCTGTTTATTAGCCTGGTTGAAAAAATTTATTCTGTTACAGATGAGCTCTAATAAAGTTGCGAAACTTAATTGACTAAATTAGTTTTTTTTAGAAAAGCATATTTTCAACTTAAAACATAATATGGAAGCATATGAAAGAAATTAACAAATTTATGAACAATCCATAATTAATTAAAATTAATCCATATTTATTAAATTAAATCAAATAGAATGAATAACTTAACAAGTATTGGTTCTTAACTAAACAGACAAGCAAATATAGATAACGCTATTTTTTTAAATCTTTAGCTATAAGATAAATTAATAAAATTGTTATGCAAATAATCCATATATGAAAATTAAATATTTAAATCAACTGTGGAATGTGACACTAAATTTTATTCATCCAACCAATTTTCATGACACCAACAAAAACTGCATTTCTGTGCCAAGGAAGTGATACTAAGCAAAATTATAATCACTTGGTTTTTTTTTTTTTTATTGTGATGTATTGTAAAAATCGTAATTTCCTAAGTTATTTTCTCCTCCTGGGTTTATTCAAAAATATCCTGTTTTTTTTTTTTTTTTTTTTTTTTTTTCACTTATTTTTACGCTGAACACAGTTTTCATCAATGAGTTGTGATGCTGTTCGTATGTCTTGGCCAATCAAGACCGTTGTTTCTCCTTTCTGAATCTGCAATTGCTGAGTTCTTTCGGAAGCAAGAATGTTCGCTCTATGCGCTGAAAAATTATTTTCGGGTTGTTTTCGTTGTACAGTGAAGTCAATATGAACAACTTCAAATCTGGGTTTGTTTTTGCGTTTTTCTGTCTTCTTAGTTTGCTTTTTGTGTGGAAATATAATAATAGCAAAAAAAGTTAATACGAAATACTTATCTTTCAACCAAGCTTATTCGGAAGAATTTCCTGGAATTATTGCTTCTGAAAGCAAGGTTGCAAAAAACCCGGGTTTTTCTAGAAAAACCCGACCCGGGTGGGTTTTTCCTGTTTTAATGGAGTTTTTTTCAAAAGAGAGGGCAGGGAGTAGTGCCTGATATTAAAAAAGTCTATTTTAATATTAATAATTAAGTTTAATTTTATAAATTGACTTGGCATATAGGTAATTAATAATTAATACAAACAAATTGGTGCAAAAGTCTGAAAAAAGTTTCTCGATATAAAATGTTATATGTACTCACAAATATATACACCTCACTCCTTTGAAACTTATTTTAACACGGGATTACTTCTTATCTATGTCTTAAAAAATATTTGAGAAAAATTTATTATTTGCATAGAAAGCGAATCAATGGCACTGGCTAATCAATAGCCATACAGTCAAATCTAGCCAGCAAGTGACTCTCCAGTCTCCAACATAGTTAGTTTTTTCACCATAGGTTAATTTTTTTTAGGCTAGACTACATATATATTTCAATTGAATAGCTCTTTAATATGAAAAAAGGATAATAAAAAAAAAGAAATCAGTCTTAGAAAAACCCAGTAAAACCCACTTTAGGGTGGGTTTTACCCAGTAAAAACCGGGCGGGTTTTACTGGGTAGGTGGGTTTTTTGCAACCCTGTCTGAAAGAGGATTGAATTGTGTCTTCTGCGGGTTTTAATTTCTAGACTATTTTGATCATCGATCTAAAAAAAGAAATTTATTGGAAATGAAATTTCTAATTTTCCATTTAAAGAAAGGTATTTATTTAGTTACTTAAACTTTTATTTATTCTATTTTTTAAAAATTAGATACATATAATAAATTGTTATAACTGGTAAGAATAAAGCATTGTTTAAATTTTAGTAAAAAAAGCTTTTTTATGTAATGAAAACGGCATAAAACCATATTAACATATAAGTTAAGGCTAAAATTTTTGTCTGCTCTAATCTTGTAGTTTTTTTCTTCATATTTCTGTCTGAACCCTGTTGTATTTGGTTTTTTATTTGAAAGTTTTGGAGAAAAGGGTGTCAAAAATTGTATGAAAAATTCATGACTTTGTAAATTTATTTTGCAGGTATTGTTGCTGGTGGAGGTCGTATTGATAAACCTATTCTAAAAGCTGGTAGAGCTTATCATAAATATAAAGCAAAGAGAAACTCATGGCCTAAAGTTAGAGGTGTTGCCATGAATGTAAGTGTTAATTTTTCTTTTTATTCCATTTGTCAGCTCAAAGTTCATAATAACTTCGGGGGGGGGGGATTTTAGAATTCAGACTCCGCTTTTATTTATTCTTTCAGAATTCTACTATTTTTCTTATTTGCATCATAAACTAATACATCTCCTAATTATGCAAAATTGATGACTAGAATATTATGCAAGATTTCTTTTTTTAAAGAAACAAAAGCTTATATTTTTATCAAGAGTTTTTAGTAATTTTATGCTTGTTTACTATTAAAAAAATGTCTTTAATCTTGTATAACAGAATTAAGATGATAGTAACCTGGGGTCTGTTTAGAAAAAATTTGGGTCCATTAACAAGATATATTTCCATAAATCCTTCACAAAATGATTTATCTTTTAATTGAACTCTTCACAAATTTGTTTATCTTTATTGTTTTGTTAATTTAAAAAACCCTGTCCCGGGAAGGAAAAGAAAAAAAGGCGGAACGAAACTAAAGTTTTCCAAGTTTCCCTAAGTTTAAATTCCAAATGTAGTATTCTGAGAAAATATTTCTACTTTTACGAACATCGTGTGCACATTGATATTAAATTATAATATTATTTTTTTTTGTAAATGAATAATTGATAAAGATTTTGTTTCCATTATTCGCCCAAAATGAATATTCTGTATTGGGCAGTGGAGGCTAAATACCAAATAATTGTATGTTGCATCTTTAATTTAGTGCCAGCAATGTTGAATAAATGCTACATTATAAAGTGTATACATATTGTGCTTCGGCTATGTGATACACTTTTATAGTATCACGTTTTTTAGGAACATTGTATTGTTCTCATATAAAGACTCTGATTTATGTTTTAATTTTCTCTTGCTTAATAATTTTTTTTTTTTTTTTTACACTATATTCACAAATCCAGCCACCAGATTTTAAAAGTTTAATCAATGTTTAGTTGTGTCTGGTGTAAATATGTGTTTAATTCCTCAGTTTTAGAAACATATAATACTATTTATAATTTATGTTTGTTTTATATTTTATAGCCTGTTGAACATCCTCACGGTGGTGGTAACCATCAACATATTGGTAAAGCTTCTACTGTACGAAGAGATGCATCTGCTGGTCGCAAGGTATTCTATTGTTTATTTCTATATGCTGTCACTTTTTTCTTTCAATATCTAGTCTAATTTACATCATGATATTTTTGTCAAAAGATGGTACATATTGATTCAGTTCAGCTTATTAGCTCACCTCTTAATAACTTTTTTTTCTTCCCTTTTTTAAAAAAAAGAAGCTTAATGCACTCAACTATTCATTATTTGAGTAGCCCATAAAATTTTAAATTAGTTATTCTAACATGTATTACATACAATAATTTTTTTAAAATGGTCTAGAATTCGAAGCCATTTTAAATTTTATTGTCTTAATGGTTCTATTTACAAGAGAGTTTAAAGTAAACTAGATGCTGATGTAATAATAGTGTCTAATTACAGGTGCCATCAATATGATACTCTGTTAATGTATATATATTTTTTTATGGGGGGGGTCTTGTTTAAGAAAAAAGTAGTGGCATTATTATTAGTATTATAATTTGAATTCAATATATTATCTTTATTCTACAATTTCAACACTCTATTTTTAGGTGGGTCTTATTGCTGCTCGCCGAACTGGTCGTATCCGCGGAGGGAAAACATCCGTTTCAAGCAAAGATGATTAGATTTGAAATATATAAATAAAAAAAATATCAAAATTTTGTGTTATTTATTTGAAATATTTTTATTTTGTTGCATAAAAGCAAATAAGATTGAATACTGACTAACTCTACCTTGATATTTATAACAAAGCTTTCACTGTTTTGTGCCATTGTGGTCAGTTTGTATACAATACATTTTGAAAATTTGTTTAATATCATAAAGTCCAGGCCCAGTGAAGTAAGTCCCGTAAATAATACAACTAGTCTGCTGCATTTTACTGCCGAACTAATTTTTTTGCCCTAAATCAGTGGTGCAAGTGCTGCGCCAAAAACGATATTTTCCCATGGGTATTGCCAAGTCACAATTTTGCAACTACCAAGCAAGCTACTGCCATGTGGGAGGTTGCTCTGGATTCAGTGCGAAGGATTCTTGCACTCTCATGTGAAACTCTGCTTCATTTTGCAAGATATTCTCAATTTCAGGATTAATTTTCTTCCTCAGAAAAGGAACCGAAACTTCTCTCGAATTTTCGGGGACTAACTAAACCAGTGATGGGGAAACTACGGCCCGCGGGCCAACTGTGGCCCGCCGGAAGGTTTTATCCGGCCCGCGGATATAATTTTAACTTGCCGATCCGTCGCAAATATAAACAATATACGTAGTATTTGTATACTTTGTTTAAAGCTAGTTTTTTTTCTTTTTTAATAAATTACTGGTGACCTTTTTACTTTCTCTATTTTTGTTCTACAAAACATAAATTGATAGAAATAGCTTCTGACAGCTTTTCAATTGGTAAAATTTTGAAAGCAGAAGTTCTTCATAGAATGGCGCCAAGAAGCGTTTGTCTTTCTCGGGGAGCAGACAATACGGAATCTAATGTAGGTGAATTGTGCTTCACATGTGGCAGACTGCGCATTTTAAGCTCCAACGAGCGGATTTTTCATTTTTCTGCCGGCGTGAATTATTTATTGCGTATGGCCTCCAAAATATAATAGGCCATTAATTGACAATTATCAAAATATTGAAGAACTATTTTAATTTCATGAATACAGAATTTTGCCCATGAATATCCAAAGAGGAGGGTACTGTGACGTCACATGAAAATGAATTGACCAATCACAACCAAAAAGCTTCGCGATTTGCGTCTGCTCTATTTCTTGTTTCCTTTGCTTCAAACTGCTTTACAATATTTGTATAAACGTTATAAAAGTTTAGTAAAATTATAACTTCATTTTAAGAGGACGCGCAAGAGCAATAGTTAGCAGTAAGCTTTCGTCAATTGCGTTTCTGTGTGCTGTTCTCCGTAGTAGGTAACGTCTAAAATGGATGTTAAAAAAAGAAAAGTGGATTCAGAATGTAGAGTTTTTAAAGAAGAATGGACGTGGAAATATTTCTTTACTTTATTTAATGAAAAACCTGTGTGCTTACTTTGCAATACAACTGTTGCAGTTTTAAAAGAATATAACATTCAACGCCATTTCAAGAGAAAACATGAAAACCACTCCTACTCATCGTTAAGTGAAGAGGTAAAAAAAAATTAAATCGAAAGATTTAATAAAAAATTTATCAAGTCAACAACAATTATTTCAGAGAGCTAATCATTCTCAAAGATGCGCTACGAAAGCCAGTTATGTGTTGGCTTATAATATTGCTAAATCTAATAAAGCATTTTCAGATGGTGAATTTATAAAGCAGTGCATGATAGATGTGTGCGATATGTGCCCTGAAAAGAAAAATGATTTTCAGTCACTGTCTCTCTCAAGAACAATCACCGAGAGAATTGAAAATATTGATAAAAATCTAATTTCACAACTGACTACAAAAACTCAAAAATTTATTTTTTATTCAATTACCATGGATGAAAGTACAGATATCAGCGTTACTGCACAGTTACTCATATTTGTGAGAGGAATCAACGCTCACTTTGAAATTACAGAAGAACTTGCAGGGCTGCAGTCAATGAAAGGAACAACGACTGGTGCCGATATATTTTGTGAATTTGAAAATTTCATCGATAAACTTTGTTTACCTATTGATAAGTTATGTAATGTAACTACAGATGGTGCTCCTAATATGGTTGGAATCAATCGAGGAGTTTTTGGGAAATTTAATTCTAAGTATCCGGAAAATGATGTTGTTTTTTCGCATACATCAGGATGCTCTCTGTAAATCGGCTTTAGATATTGACCATATACTTAATATTGTTGTAAAACTAGTAAATATGATTCGTTCCATCGCCAGTTTCAACAGTTTTTGGAGTCTGAGCATTCCGATATCCTGTATTATTCAAAAGTTCGTTGGTTAAGTGCTGGAAAAGTATTTGAAAGAATTTGGGATTTAAAAGACGATATTGTGAATTTTCTTCTTGATAAAGACATTTATAATCAATTTGACGTCTTAGAAAACGAAACGTGGCTTTCTGATTTCGCTTTTTTCACAGACCTCCTCGTACACATGAATATACTTAATCTCAAATTGCAAGGGAAAAATCAGTTTCTTCACGATATTTGGCAATACCTGAAAAGTTTCAAATTACAGTTATTATTATTTGCTAATCAGATCTTTAAATCTGATTTTTCTCATTTTCCAAGAATACAATCTTTAAAATTCACTATATCAAACAATAAGATTAAAAAATACGAAATTAATTTGAGAAAACTATCTTCAGAATTTGAAAGGAGATTTCAGGACTTAAGAAAAATGGAACCAGAGTTTAGTATTTTTGCAACCCCATTCAATGTTAATTACGAAGAAGTTGATGCAAAATTTCAACTTGAGTTAATAGAACTGAACTGTAATACTCTCCTGAAACAAACTTTTCATACAGTACCATTACTAGAATTTTATAAAAATTTAAGTCCAGATAATTTTCCAAATCTAATTACTCATGCAATGAAGATAATGACAATGTTCAGCTCATCTTATATATGCGAACAAATCTTTTCAACAATGAAGCTTAGGAAAACTTCTTTAAGAAACAGAATTACAGATGAGCACCTTTCATCAGTTTTAAGAATTTCTGCTTCGCAAATGGAACCGGACTAGGATGAAATTTTGAAGAAACAGTCTCAATTTCATTTTTCTCATGCACCATCAACCAGTAATGACACCAGAAAATAAAGTGATAATACACTTCACATCAAGAACTACACTAAATTCATTTTATATTTTGTGCTTATAATTTTCTTACCTTTTGCTTTTTTACTATTAAAATAATAAGTGTATGTAATAATATATGTATATAGAACACATAAATTTTTTAACGATTAAGCATTATTCTTTGGCCCGCTACGATTGTCTAGTTATTACAAATGGCCCGTCTTAAAAAAAGTTTCCCCACCACTGAACTAAACATTGCCAAATTTTAATAGTAAAAGAACATTTTATTTCTCTTGTTAATTTCATCGTTATTGAAGTGCCATCGTCGTCGTCCATGGCAAGCTAATGGCCTTCTTGCGCTATTCTATCTATAGATTAGTACTATGATCTTTGAATTAACTTGAGGACCATTCACTGAGTACATGTAGTTTTATGTTAATCCTGAGAGCAGTCACAAAGCTTCATAACCTCAAAATTTCCATATCCCTTTTATTCATTTAATTTAATAAAGATACGAATTAATTAAGTTTCTTAAAAGTAAATTTTTATCTGAGGAACCATCCTCTAATTGCATATTGTTTTTTAAACATTTATTTTACTTTATTATTATTTTTTTTTTTTTTACTTACTGCATTTTATTGTTTTATTACTTTCGAAATTCTTAGTGCTTTTAATTTGTTTTAGGAAAAAAACTTACTTTTATTTAGAGCCAAGATTTTAAATAAGTATGAACAGTATAATAATATTTTAAATGCAGCAAAAAATCTTTTTTCAGATTTGTCATTCAAAAATACTTTTAATTCATCTCTTAATAATTTGATTTAAAACAATTGATATAAAAAAATTTTAATTATCACAGATTTGTTAAATATTATGAGTGTAGGGTCAATATAATAATTTACTTCTGACAAAAAAAATGTTATCTTCAATACTCATTGTATTTGCATTTAAAAATTATTTGATTTTTTTTAATCATTTCATTAAAAAAATACTGTACTAGGTAACCAATTTTAATAAAAATTTATCAGGGGCCATTCCCTAATTTACGTTTGTAATATAAATTTATTAAAGTTTTCTTAATTTGATTAATTCTTTACATATTATTATAAATTCGGTATAATCAATATTAATCTTGTTAATGTTTTGTTGAATATATTATTTCAAATAACATTTTTTTAAATTTTAAGAAAAATACTTTTGATAACCTTAAATAATAGTTAAATTAATTAGAGTTTTGAATTACCTTTTACAGAATTAAATAAAGTATGAGCCACTCAATATTGAGTTTATTTAAATTGCTTTTACCAAAAGCTTTTTTTTTTTAAGAAATATTTCGGCTGTATTAAATAAATTTTTAGGTCTTTTCCAAACTGAGACACCATTGATTCACTTGCTGTTAGTTTGTCGGGAAAGGACTTAAAATCATTAAATGTAGAAAATGCAGAAATTTGGCAAAATTCAATAGATGTTGGACTAGATACCACAAAGGCCAGGTCTTTTTACTTGGCATGTGCCAAAAAGTTATTAAAAGAATTGCCTCTTGAAAATAGGTTACTGCACCATCTTAAAGTGTTGCATCCTATAATGCGAGTGGAAGGCACTTCTATTAAGTCAATAAGATATCTGGCAACAGTAACCCCATCCATTATAAAACCTGAAGAGGCATCCTTGCTACTAGATGAATGGACGAGGTTACATGGAGAACCAGAAGGTTACTCTTCTGACTCAAATGATGTGTTTTGGAAAAACTATTTTGTGAAGAAAGATAATATCCTCTTTTAACAAATCTTTTTAAAGCTCATTTGTGCATACCACATGGGAATGCTGATGTTGAAAGAGGATTTAGTGTGAACAAAAAGCTTCTTGACAATAGGGCAAGTTTAAATTCCCATAGTGTTAATTGTTTATTAGAGGCACTGCTCGATTAGAGGTTGAGAAAAAAGAATGTGAAAACACTGAAGCTGAGGAAAGCTGCTGAAATTGATTTTAAAAAAGTATATAAATAAAATTAAAGGCTTCTTAGGATCTCTTACCCACAGCTGAAAAAAAATATTGAGGTTGGGTAAAATAATAAAGACATGTCGATTATAGAAAGCGGACAAATCCTTTTATCTGAGGCTAAGTCGGGTATAGCAGAATATTTAACAGCATTGGAAGATACCAAAAAGAAACTTAATTTGTTAATGCAGGGACCTTTAAAAAAATAAGGTATGTTATTAATGAACAAAATTAAAAATTCTTGTTATTAAATTATTTTATTTATTAAATATGCTCCAAATCTTTGTTTTGCTGCTCCAAAACCATGTTTTGCCACTTGCACCACTGCTAAATTTATATCCAGATTTCTTTATTCGGTACTACATTTTAAGATAACACCTGTTAGGTGTTTTTTCATTGGTTGTTTTCCTTGGATAATTTTATTGTGCTAATGATAATTGAAATTTGACAAAAATCGTTAAGAGAGCTTTTTCCGCGAAATTTTATATGAAGTTGTAATGGTGACAGGTTTGGTTAAATTTTTTTTTTAACCGATTAGGTACATGAAGTTCCTGTGACAGAGTTAAAAGGATCCTTATATTGATGAGTTTCTTCGTTTACTTATCCTAATAATTTTTTAAACAGTTCAAAATTTCCCTTGTTGTTGGCCATTACAGGGTTGTAACAGACTACTAAAATGCGACTTTTTTTTTTACCTAAAAAAGGCTTTAAAAAAAGCAACTATTTTCAGGAGTATGCGACTGTTGGGGGACGTTTTTACTCTTAGCGAAGTTTTTTTTCGCAAAAATGAACGTTACTCTTCAGTCCCCTCGCCAACATGTGCGTAGTGATCAGTAATAACTGGAGTCTAGTTGTTACTGGGCGATAAAACGATGTCATATATCGCGAAATATCGATTTAACGCTGTTACCGCACTCACAAAGACTATTTTGATTTCGTAAAGCTGCAGAGATGTAGATTGCGTTTAGCTATACAGACGATGTTATTTTAAATTACGAAGAGCGAATTGAATCACAACTCCCGGTTTCGTGCGAGGATCAGCTTTGTAATAATATGGAACGCAATGCATAGTTTCTTTATGGCCATTTTGTGTCTTTGGGATTTCGCGTGTTTTGAAGATTATTATCAATGGGACTTGAGTCATTTTGCGATCGTTGTGCGGTTTATTTCGTCGGGAAGTATAATAATTTGATTATTTTTAAACCAATAAATGTTCCGTCGTTTTTAATTCTAAAAAAATTTGTCTGTTAAAGTATTATGTTTAAACAACTAAATCTTAAATCATTTTTAATTTAAGAAGAATGAAATAAAGCTTGGTTTTGTTTTTACTTTGACTTCTTTATTATTTTAATTGAAAAAAATTAAGCAATGATCTTAATATCATTGTAGAATATGTTTAGAATTAATATTTTCTTTTGTAATAGATTTATTCCTTTTTATTTGTTTTTGATTAATTCAAAGATTTCGCATCGGTAATTTTTGAACATATGCTATATCGCGATGTATCACGATTTAAAATTTCTGACATCACCCGGTCCTAATCATAGTATTTGACAATTAAGCTATAACTTTAGTTATTTTCTACTATTATTGATAAATTTTTGTTCCTGTTCAGGCAACTATTTTCATGCTTAAGACTGCTAAAAGCAACTATTTTTTACTGTGACAGCCCTGCATTAAGGCTGGGATGTTGCAGCTGTTCTTGTTATCCAACGGCGCCATAAGTAGACTTCTGTCCTGTCCAAATTCATCAATATCTTTTCTGATTATGTATCTGGGATAAATAAAATCTTCAATTTTTTAAAAAAAAATTTCTCATGCAAGTTTGAGACAATATTTTCAACCTCTTTAAAATTCTTATACAACTTTCATGCTCCTATATCTAGATTTCAAAAATCCTCCTTTAATTTTATCAATTTTTAAAATTCTAGTTGAGGCAAACCAGTAATTGGTGAATTTTTTTTTTATTCTGAAATGAGAACATAAACGTCAGGAATATTTCTTTCCTTTTTGATGAACAAGAAATGTATCTTAAGAATATAATTCTGCAGAAAAATAATTATTTGCTTTTGTATTTTTTTCAGCTATTTTATTGTTTCAACTCCTTCTTTACTCTGTTTTTTTGAAATCTATAAATATGATGATTCAGAGTTGACCAGTTTTGGTTATACCTATCGTTTCAATTAATGTTATTGTAATGCTTTTTTAAATTTATTGTTGCGTTTTTGTCGGAGAAAATAGTAACTTCAATAAGTCATGAAAAATTCTGAAAAGTCGTGAATTTGAAAATCTAAAATGTAGCAGATACCCTGTGTGTACTGCTCTAAATGGAAATATTATGTAGTCAATGTAAAGAAATCCAATGGAGTTAAAATCTAAGTCATGTGTTAAAAGAGTAGAGAAAGCAAGGGAAAAAAAGACAATATTGCATGCTTATAGTTTGTCTTAAGTAAGAACTCTCCTATCTATTTGTTTGGTCACTGTTTAGGGCAAGTTTTCGTTCAGCAAGAAAATGGTGTAATTTTTTTCTTTGATCCATTGTGTTAACCTTTGAGTGAAGAGAATCTACCCTCCCTGAAATACGCTATTCTTGTGTCCGTAGCTGCAGGTGGCCACGGATTTAATGGTGGGGGAGGGTTCTTATCATGGACAAACTGTAATGGAAACTTGTATATATCTGAAAGAGGTAAGGCGAACAAAAGTATTTTAATAAAGAACGTTTATTTTTTACAATGATTCAGTTCTTATTATTTCTTTTTACACAGCACAGAATTTAAAATAAGAACAAATAACGAAATTAAAAAGAATTTTTTATTGCAATTGCGTTCATCTGTGTTATAAGAGTATTTAAAATCAAGCATATGCATTTATTTTGTTCCACGTTGCAGCAATACCGAATAATAAAATCATTCATCCTATATCTAAATGTAGTATACTATTTCTATCCCATCTGCGACTGATTTTAATTAAGTAATTAGGCTCTAATGGATCATTATTTTAACTTGGAAATAAGGGGAATAAAATGATATTTTATATGACCTTAAGCAACACTGATTTCAGCTGAAATGTTGATTCGCCGCGATGAGCAGCTACATATTCATTTCTTCGGTTATTTTAGTGATAAATAAACAGTTTGAAGTTTTAAAATCTTTCTTTTATTTTGCACAGGCTCCCCAAATCGTACATTTAATTCGCAAAATTTTTACTTATAATTTACAAAGGATGTTTCTTGCGATATAACTGATATCAATACTAAAAGAGCATTGAAATAGCCTTAGCAGATGGAGGAGGCACGTTTCCATTCAGCACATGTGAAGTCAAACCAATCAGGGATCGTTTTTGATAGCATCGCCTTTTTGGGCAAATTAAATATTTAATAACTAAATAAATAAACATTTGACGAAAAAAACGATCAGATTTTTGGTTTCAGGAGAGAATTTCCAATAAGTTGGGATTAAAAGTTTTAAAAAAATTAACAGTTGCTGTAATTTTCCATTGTTGCTGAATTAAAACTGTTGTTGAAAATAACGTAAATTGGATTTTTTAAGGGGAGGAATGATACCTAAAATAAGGCTATCTGTGTCAAAACATTTATAATTTTGGAAGTGAAATTTTTCAGCGAGGCATTTGAATGATTAGTTTCCATTTTCAGTTCATTTTAATGCAGAAAACTAATAAAAATCTCATTACTTTAATAAAAAGTCATATTGAAAACTAAAGTTACTTTTAAATGAGAGTTTTTTGTTGTTGCACTGAATCGACACCAACGTTCATTTCTCTGAATGGTGCCTTCTTGTGTTGCAAGGGACATTCGTTTGTGATTTTTTTTTAATTTCCTAAGTTAAATAAATAAAGTGTGTCTGTCATACAATTAGTTATAGTATATACGAATCAATTTTTATTAAAATCTTTCCTTTGTTGTGCCATTGACATGTTTACTTTCTTTTTTAAATCCACGTTTATGATAAATTCTTTGTTATCTAACATATTATTATTTTTTTTTTCATTATCGTTTTTTAGTACTTTTTTGTTTATTTCGTTGATTTTTCCCTAAATGTCGGCGAAATAAATTTTTAAAATGTAACAGCGTAAAAATTATTTCAAATACATATAAAAAAAAACTTGATTATGCTAGCTTTAATAGTGTTCAAACTTAAAATAATTTTTCATTTGTTAAAACGGCACGTTCTTTTAAGAATATTTGTCATACAAAAAAAAGGAACTTAATAAAACAAAAGTTTTAACTCTCTGACTACACGTATGTTTTTGAAGAATAAAAAGGTTTAAAGATTAATAAACTTCCTTTTAAACAAAACACAAAAAAATTATAAAAAATAACTAAGGGGGAAGACCGATGACTCTATCTACACATTAAGAATTTAGAGCAGGGTAACGTTAAGTAAAGAATTATAATGCGTGACATTAAGTAAAGAATTCGAAATTTTAAAGCAATTTAAATTTTTTTTTTTTTTTTTAAACAATTAGAGATACAGGAAAAAAATTTTGTCGTAAAAAAATTTTTTATCAAAAATATTTTTATTCAAAAACAAATAATTAAGTAATTATTGATACATGACAATTAAAAATTGTTTAATCAAACAAGAATTTTAATCGTCTTGTTAGCTGTCCAAATCTGTTTATAATTTTTTCAATGAATTCTGAGTCATCTTAGATTCTTTTCTTATAAACACTGAGCATGCACAAACTACTTAATCTCTCGTGAGACATTGTAGACCGATTCCATGATTTGATGCGTCGCATTGTACTAAAAGTGCGTTCCATACTGCACGTAGTAACTGGAAGAGTTATGCCAATTTTGATTGCCTCCGCTTCAGCTGAAAAAAACGGTGTGGCCTGAATAACTAAACCGATGCAAGGGATTCATAAGAATTTTCTCTATTAAAACAGATGGAAAAAAAATTAACAGATGAAAGTATATGTAAAAACAAAATGTAATAACAGAATATTATTTTAAACAAAAGTTTGGCGGGGGGAGGGTTAGTTTGTTAGAGGGTTGCACCCCCTTTAATATTATACTGCCGGCGCCCTTTATGGTTATAAACAAAAAAGTTTAATAGTCTCTTTTGAGCCGCGATGGCTCAGGGGATAGAGCGTTCGCCTTCCAATGAGGCGAACCGGGTTCGAATCCCAGTCGATACGAATTCCGCATCCGGCTTGCACTGACCACAGTGCTGACGTGAAATATCCTCAGTGGTAGACGGATCATGGGTTAGAGTCCCCTTGCCGTCATGCTAACCGTGGGAGGTTCTCGTGGTCTTCCTCTCCATGTAACGCAAATGCGGGTTAGCTCCATCAAAAAGTCCTCCACGAAGGCAAATTTCTCCCAATACTCGATCCAGGAGTTCCCTTGTCTTCTGGATTGGGTTCAAAATTACAAGGCTACGGAGTTGAACATTAGTAGCCGTAAACCCATTAAGTTGGGTCGGCTGTTCAACGACGGTTATAAAATAAAATAAAAAATAGTCTCTTTTGAGCCGCGATGGCTCAGGGGATAGAGCGTTCGCCTTCCACTGAGGCGAACCGGATTCGAATCCCAGTCGATACGAATTCCGCATCCGGCTTGCACTGACCACAGTGCTGAAGTGAAATATCCTCAGTGGTAGACGGATCATGGGTTAGAGTCCCCTTGCCGTCAGGCTAACCGAGGGAGGTTCTCGTGGTCTTCCTCTCCATGTAACGCAAATGCGGGTTAGCTCCATCAAAAAGTCCTCCACGAAGGCAAATTTCTCCCAATACTCGATCCAGGAGTTCCCTTGTCTTCTGGATTGGGTTCAAAATTACAAGGCTACGGAGTTGAACATTAGTAGCCGTAAACCCATTAAGTTGGGTCGGCTGTTCAACGACGGTTATAAAATAAAAAATAGTCTCTTTTAAGGCCGGGATAGCCTGGTCGGTAGGGCGCTGGGACCATATCCAAGAGGTCGTGGGTTCGATCCTCGCCGGCCGAAGACTCCCCGTGTAGTAAATGGTGACTGATGCACGTTAAATCTGTCGAGTCTCAAAGTCCTCCATGTTCCCATAACAAATCAATACCTCTGGGGGTACTGATCCAGGAGTTTCCTTGTCTTCTGGATTGGTTCAAAATTACAAGGCTACGGAGTTGAACATTAGTAGTCGTAAACCCATGAAATTGGGTCGGCTGTTCAACGACGGTTATAAAATAAAATAAAATAGTCTCTTTTGAAGGCCGGGATAGCCTGGTCGGTAGGGCGCTGGGCCCATGTCCAAGAGGTCGGGGGTTCGATCCTCGCCGGCCGAAAACTCCCCGTGTAGTAAATGGTGACTGATGCACGTTAAATTTGTCGAGTCTCAAAGTCCTCTATGTTCCCATTACAAATCAATACCTCTGGGGGTACTGATCCAGGAGTTTCCTTGCCTTCTGGATTAGTTCAAAATTACAAGGCTACGGAGTTGAACATTAGTAGTCGTAAACCCATGAAATCGGGTCGGCTGTTCAACGACGGTTATAAACTAAATTAGTCTCTTTTCCATATTACATACAGTTCTGGGTTACTTTTAAACAGATATTGTCCTTCTCGAACACCGATTTTACACGTTATTTCTTTTCTCCCAGAAATTTCTTTCTGAATATAATTTGAGGGTTTCTATAAATTTATTTTTCGCTCTGATTTAATAATCCAATAATTATAGATAATAAAAAAAAAGTTATTTCTTTCGAAAACATGCAATTATATTAGTGATAAATGAAAACTCTCTGTACTATCATTTCAACTTTCAGAAAATATCAGTCCTTTTGATTCGCGTTTTTGTCTCATTTGATTAAACCAGAAAAAATACTTAAGAAACAGTACCTCACTTGTATGTATAGCAATGTAAGATATTTAAATTAGAGCAGGTACAAAACTATATTTTTTATACGTAAAACGTTTTCAACTTCTAAGCTGTTAATCCGATCGTCTTGGGATTGGTTTTATATAATAGTGGGAACAATTGCATCAGAAGATTTGCATAACATGATCAGATAGTTTCTGGATAGAAGTGTACATATCAGTTCTTGGAAGAAAAGAAACGTATTGTTTATACATTAAAATTCTTTTAACTATTTCTTCTATTGGCTCGAGTACAATACACGAATGCAAAGAAAATAATGTCTTACTGTTATTGGTAGCAATATCAGAAGCGTAAATAGGTTCAAATACAAATTTGTACTTTTTGTACTTAAAATCTTTACAACTTCTAAACTATTAGACTGATCGTCTTGGAATTGTCCTCATTAAATTCAGTGGGAAAATATATATACCGAAAAATATTTCTCACGGAAAATATGCCCCTTCTCTCCCTCAAATCAACCAAATTTCTTTTAAAAAATGGAAAAGTGTACACAAGAGAGTAGGGGAGTTTCCAGGTTCAGTTCTTCTCATTTATAATAAAATAAAGCTTTTTAATAAATTTACTGATACAGATTGAAAATAAAATTTGGTTTTAAATTTATTAATACATCACTCAGCTTTGAACATTTAAACGTAACCAATTTAATCTTTTTAAAAATCTAAAAAGCATAAGTTTAGGCACCAGTTTTAAATTTAACCTCACTTCAGTTTATCATTTTTGAATTTCTGAACATCATCGCCATGGAAAAGTTATACCTACGTGCTTGAATTTTTTTTTTTCTATATCTGTTGTTGAACAGCTAACCCAATTTTTTAGTTTACGACTACCAATGTTCAACTCCGTAGCCTTGTAATCTTGAACCAATCCAGAAGACAAGGAAACTCCTGGATCAGTGCCTCCCAGAGGTATTGATTTGTTATGGGAACATGGAGGACTTTGCGACTCGACAGATTTAACATATATCAGTCACCATTTACAACACAGGGAGTATTCGGCCGGCGGGGATCGAACTCTTGGACATGGGTCCAGTGCTCTACCAACCAGGATATCCCTGCCTCTCGTGCTTGAATTGAAACAAAGAAAATAAGCTATGAACTAAAAAGCTCAAATTGATGGAGAAAATGTACTTATTCGTTACGGGATACCGTAAAAACTCACCATAATATTGTCACCAATACTGTGCATTTTTATAATATATTTCTTACGGCCCCGCAAAGATATAAGTACAGCAGAAAGTAGCTTGACTGTGGTAAATTTGCAATATCGTGAGTTGTCTTGTGAAACAGCATTACGCCAGATAATTCTGAATAATCCAGCTAGCCTTTAATTTGCTAAAAATGTCTTTAGATTAATCTAATAACGTAAAACCATCGTAAGGGGCTACAAATAATCTCTACACATAATAAAACAAAGATTTTCGTGTATGTCCGTCTGACTGTGTGTAATCCTGATTTAGGGTATACTGTAATCTCTAAGAATGCGTGATTCAAAATGAATCTGCATAAGTAAAATTGTAAACAAATTTAGAAGCCCAATTTTTGATTTTTATTAATTATATTTTAAATTCAGAGACATTTAAAAAAAATGCAATTTTCTAATTCGCTTAGCGAAAGCCAGTGCTTTAAAATAAGCTATAGACGATTCTTTCAAATATTTTAGACATCAGTTATGTTTGCTATGTTATATTTTTAAATAAAAAATATATTATTTGCGCGTTCTTTTATACTTTATTATATTTTATTTGTTATGCAAGGTTAGCTGATTGATTAACAAAATCGTGGTAGCATTGGTAACGTGTTTATTTTCGTTATACTTTTTAAGCGTGTTTTTATAGAACTCAATAGTTTAAAATCGAGGGTAATTAAAATTTAAAAAAATTTTTTTTTACTGAAAAGCAAAATTAATGGAGAAATGGAGTTATTTTGTTATGGGGTACGGTAAAAAGTCGCCATACTATTGTTGCATAATTTTGATAATGAGGACTAGATCCTGGCAGTTCATGATCTGTTTTAATAATTGAGCAGATTTGATATGTCCCAAATCATATAGGGGCAACGTATTTTAGAGTAAATTTGGTGATGATTACAGCTGCACTAATACTGTACATTTTTATAATAGATTTATTTCGATAGATAAGTACAGGAGAAAATATGTCATGAGTTGTCTTGAAAAACAGCATTATTCCAGGTGACACTGAATGCAGTTAGTTGTTATTTCGGTGGGATGAGCTCTTTTAAAACGTGTTTTATTTAATCTAATATGTTAAAGCAACCGAGAAGGGTAACAAATAATCTATACTAAAAATAAAATTTAGAATGTGTGTATACATATATATATACCTATCTGCGGATATCTGGTTTAGATTGATATATCAGACGAGTGAATAGATACAAAGTGCAAATATGTACTTTTTGTACATAAACTAAACTATTCGTTCTTTCACTCGTAATCTATTCTGCTTGAAAAAATACAACAGAAACATTGCATGTGTAGATAAAATTTAATTCTCCGATAAAAATCATTCCAATTTTAATAAAAAAAACGGGGGTTTCAGGTATCGTTCAATATAATAGACAACTTGTCTATTAAGCCTGAGCGATACCTAAATATGATACTTAATAGACGACAATTCAAATTTTAATTTTGCAAATACGTGTACCTACGTTAATTGTTATCCAAGATTAAAGCCAAAACGTAAATATTTTCCTTATAAATGTTACGTCACTCTCATATGATGACGTCATTCATTTAATGTGTAAATATTAATAACGTGATATTAATCTGTGTATATGTGAAAAAGTATGAGTGGCAACAGAAAGAATGTTGTGCTAGATGTGTTCTAATAAAATAAAATGGCTGCTTTTGTAAAGATGTGTACGCAGGTATTTCTTGTAAATTAAAACTATTTCATCGCTGGGTAGATCGGGTAGATTTATCGGAAGCACGAAACATTGTGGTGACCCGGATTTTAAAGGTTAGTTTCATTTGCAATATCAATTCGCGACTGCAATTATGGATTCTCTTATCGCCAAACGAATTCCTGTTCGGGGAACATTTACAAAACGTTATAATCAGTTATTGGCGATGTGTAAGGAAAATAAAAGTACTCGTGAAGATATTGAAATTAAATTTTCATCTTTTGAACGTAGTGCAAACGATTTGGAATTATTAGATGAAGAAATATATAAACTATTAGTTGACGCCAAATCAGAAAACTTATCTGAAGAATACGATAAAATTGAAGAGTACAAGGAAAAAACTTATGTAATTCGTATTAAAGTTAAAATATATTTGGAAAAATTTCTCACATTTCCCGAAACCGCTATGTCTGTGGCGGCTGAAAAGACAAAATTAAAGCTTCCCAAAATAGAATTAGTTAAATTTAGTGGGGAAGTAAAGGATTGGTTAAGTTTTTGGAGCCAATTTAGTCGAATCCATGATGATGAAGGTATGAGTGATGAGGACAAATTCCAATATCTCATTCAATGCATGGTTGTCGGAAGTAGAGCAAGGGAAATTGTGGACAGTTATCCGCCGTCTGCTGATAATTATGCCAAAGTGGTAGAAAGTTTAAAAACGAGATTTGGGCGGGAAGAACTCCTCGTCGAATATTACGTAAGAGAATTATTAAATTTAGTGGTAAAAAATGTAATGAACACAAAAGCAAAGATGAACATAATGCAACTTTACGATAAATTGGAGTCATATCTGCGTTCACTGGAGTCTATTGGCGTAACGAAAGAGAAATACGCAGCAATGTTGTTTCCGCTTGTGGAATCATGTATTCCAGAGGATTTATTACGAGTGTGGCTGAGAAATCCTGTAATTACTAAGGAAAATGATTCAAGTGATTCCTATGGCAATAAATTATCGCAGTTATTAACATTTTTGAGAGCCGAAGTCGAAGGAGAAGAACGTATTTATATGGCAAAAACTGGTTTTAAAAATAATGACTCTTCGCCTCGTAAAAGAGACAAAGATTTCGAAATATCAACTCCTGTTTTTACTGCAAACGATTTGCTCTCTGAGACTAAGCCAATAGCACTACATTTTAAACGCAACTGCATTTTTTGCGGGAAACAACATAATTCAGAAAATTGTTTTAAAGAAAGAATTTATCATTAGATGAGAAACAGGAAATAATAAAGAAACAGAAGGCCTGTTTTTTATGTCTGAAGGTGGGACATCGCTCGAAACACTGCAGGGCTAATATTCGATGTATTGTTTGTAACAAAAGACATTGGCCTGTAATGTGCCCAGACTTGAGCCAAATAAATCAGACATCGGCTGTGGACACATCAGCTGAAGAAAATACTACTTTGTCAAATCAAAGCCAACCTGAAGTCTTATTGCAAACCCTTATGGTAGTTATTGAAGCCAATGGACAACGGAAAACTGTTAGAGCACTATGTGATACAGGATCTCAACGGTCATACATCCTGAAATCAACAATAAATGAAATGGGATGGAAGACCAACAAATATGAAACTTTAACACACGTAGTCTTTGGTGGAGCTAGTTCCAGAAAAGAACATAAAAAATACACATTGTGGATAAGAAATATGAAGAAAAATAACAAGTTCGAAATTCAAGTTTTAGACCAACAAGTAATATGTGGATATATTCCAAGTTTGAAAAATGGTCCTTGGTTAGCTGAATTACGAAGTAAAGGAATCCATATCTCTGATGTAGGTAAAGATTCTCAACAAATCGAACTTTTGATAGGAGCGGATTATATTGGAAAACTATACACTGGTCAAACCATGCAATTAAAGTGCGGACTGGTAGCAATGGAAACGTACCTTGGTTGGGAAGTAATGGGAAAACCAAACCATACTTATAGTTCCACTGGGCTCATCTCAACAACACTTTTCATTCAAAATACTTCGGTTACTGACTTATGGGAATTGGAAACAATTGGTATATCTGATCCTTGCGAAACAATTACTTCAGAAGAATACGATGCTCTAGCAACGGAACACTTTTCTAGAACTGTCAAAATAAACCCAGATGGTAGATATGAAATCAGTCTTCCATGGGTGAGAGATGTAAACGATATGCTCAGTAACAAAGATATTGCGGGCAGAAGATTGAAAATGATGACAACTAAACTTGTCAAAGATAACCGTTTGGATAGTTATAATGCAGTTTTTGGAGAATGGATAAAAGAAGGTTTCATCAAAGAATCAAACGAAGGTACCGGCCATTATCTTCCTCATAGAGAAGTTTTCAAGTCCAATTCTCTTAAAGTTCACTCTAATCCAGCCGATCTACCATCACGCGGCTGCTCGGTAACAAAATTATTGAGTTCAAGGTGGTGGGAAGGTCCTTCCTGGTTGAAATTACCTGAAAACACATGGCCTCTATCGGAATATAAAATTGATGAAGAAGTTATCAACAAGGAAAAAGAAAAAAGAACAACCATACTCATAAGTAAAAATTTGCTTGGAACAAACCAGTTTTTTTCTTATTTTTCAAGCTACACAAAAAATGTCAGAATGGTTGGATGGATTCTGAGATTCCTTGAAAATTGCGAACTGTCTGAAAAGGATAGGAAAAAAGGTGGACTAACTCTGGCTGAAGTAGAGAATGCAGAAATCAAACTTATAAAAGTTATTCAACATGAAGCATTTACTGCAGATTATATTAAAAACTTAAAATCATTGAATGTCTTCAAAGATGAAAAGGGAATATATAGAATTAAAACAAAATTGACAGAGAGAAATGATACCGAGAATTTTAGATGGCCTATTTTGCTTCCAGAAAAAATTAGGTTGGTTGATATGCTAATCAAAGAGGAGCATTTGAAATGTTTACATGCTGGACTGCAAATTTTACTGTCCAATTTAAGAGAAAATTATTGGATTATTAATGGACGTCGAGCAGTTCGTCGCATCCTCAAAACCTGTGTTAGATGCAAACGATATAATGCACGAAGTATAAAAACTATTCCCGTAGGTTTACCTGAAGACAGAGTTAAAGAAGCTTCTGTTTTTGAAGTGGTCGGGATAGATCTTGCCGGACCTCTTCATTTAAAGGAAGGTGTGAAAAGTTGGATTGTCATCTACACATGTGCCGTTTATCGATCAATACATCTCGAACTTGTGCTGTCACTTTCAACTAAGGCGTTCCTTTTGAGTTTACGAAGATTCATTGCTCGCCGAGGAAGACCTCACATCATCTATTGTGACAACGGGGGTAATTTTATAGGAGCTCAGAATCTACTTCAGTCCTTAGATTGGAAGTCAATTGAAGCCGAAACATCAGTATACAAAATTGAATGGAAATTTGATCCGCCATCTGCTCCCTGGTGGGGAGGCTTTTGGGAGATTATGGTGAAATTGGTAAAAAATATTCTTCGAAAAATTTTGGGGAAAGCATGCCTTTCATACGAAGAAATGATTAGTGTTTTATGTGACTGCGAGTCAGTTATCAATTCAAGACCTCTTACATACCTCTCAGAAGATCTGAATGACTTAATACCTCTTTCTCCGTCCATGTTTTTACAAGAGATCTCGACGGTGGGAGTACCTGATTTAGATCAGCTGGATGCAATAGATCTTAAAAAACGCTATAGGTATCAACAGACGTTAAGAGAACAGCTGCGAAAAAGATTTCGCCACGAATACCTAGCGACACTCCTTCAACCGTGCAAGAAGAATAACTATTATGATCTAAAGGTTGGCGAGATTGTGTTAATCGAAGATGACTTGAAGAAAAGAGTACACTGGCCGATGGCCAAAGTTATTGCCGTCTATCCTGGTAAAGATAAAAGGATACGCGTGGCTCGACTTAAAACAGCACATACCGAGTTTTTGAGGCCAGTGCAGCGGATTTATCCGCTGGAAATATGTTCAACTCCAAACGAAAGCGCAACTTCAGGTGAAGGTGACAAGCATAATAATTTCCCAAGTACCTTACGAAACATCGTTACCACAAGAAGTGGCCGAACTGTTAAGATGCCATCAAGATATTTGGACACATAATTTTAAATTTATAGTAGATATTTTGTTATTTTGATTATTGGAATACACATAATCAAAAGGTGGGAGTGTTACGTCACTCTCATATGATGACGTCATTCATTTAATGTGTAAATATTAATAACGTGATATTAATCTGTGTATATGTGAAAAAGTATGAGTGGCAACAGAAAGAATGTTGTGCTAGATGTGTTCTAATAAAATAAAATGGTTGCTTTTGTAAAGATGTGTACGCAGGTATTTCTTGTAAATTAAAACTATTTCATCGCTGGGTAGATCGGGTAGATTTATCGGAAGCACGAAACAATAAAGGCCTCTAAATATAAAAGCCTCTAAATATAAACAAAAATCGAAAGAGGTTTTCCCTATCTCAAACTGACACAAAGCAGAGTTTGTTTACATAATAGAACCGGTTGAATCCCTTTCCTCTCTTTGGCGAGCATGAAGTTTCATAACATTTAAGCTGAAACAGATGCTTCTCCCCGTTTACGTTTTGCATTCGGAGACGCGAATCAGAACTTGATTGGACAATTATAATATTCTTGAAAAACTCGTTAATCATTCTCTTTTGCAACTGAAAAATTTGTATAAAGTAAGAATGGCCTTTTAATTACCAAAGGTTACGCCTTTAGCTGCACAGAAATAAGAAATTAACTGCATCAGCAAAATTGTTACTCAACTCGTTATTATTATTTTTCGTCTGCAATTGTTGTCGAATTTCAACCCAAGGCGGGAAATAAATTATACTTTCGATAATTCCTATATTTTGTTTATTCTTTTTTGACAATGTAACTATGAAGTTTCATCTGCTACGTGAATTCATTTAAAATATTTCTATCATGAAAATTTTCATGAAAGATGTCTTGTCTAATCGGATCTTCTAATGTTAAAAGTATTTTCCAATCACTTTCTAAAATAAGATTGTAATTCGAGTTAAATATTAATTAGTGTTTTTCAAATCTGTATTTTGTTTAAATCAAAATATCTTGTTTTCAGGTTTCTTTTGCTAATCTCGTAATTATTAACTTTAATAAATCTTTAGTCCACGCTTTTGATGATTAAATATTTAATGTTTAATCTTCAAGATTAATTATTATCTTTCGCACAATAAATTACAAAGAGTAGACCTTTTTATTCTCTTTTGAGGGGATATTTCCGTACCTATCTCTTTTGCGGTGCCTACTCTCTCCAATTACAAAAGGTATCTTTTAAAAAAAATTGTTTAATGCTTTTCCCTGGAGTAAGTTCGAGTTATACCCTTTAAATTGGATCCCTTTAGTGATTGCTTGTTTGTTGTCAAAAATTCGGGACTTCATGTCACAGATCTGGAAATCTAACCCATTTTGATTGTCAGAAGAATTATAATTTTGTTGATCTAATCACACTGATAATTCACATATAAGTTTAATATATATTTTGTAAATATTTTGTTTTGATCACGGCTGCCTTATACATCTTTACTTTTTTCAAGTAATCATTATAAAAAGTTTTTTTTCCCCCCCAAAGAATATGAAAACATGAAAATTATTACTTTTTCCAATAAGTTGTTTAATTTTCTATTTCCTTTAGTTCATAATTATTAGTTAATAAAATTTATGGACATACTAGGAAATGTCTATTTCTTTTGTCTAATACTGAATAACTGATATTTAATATTATTTATTTACATAATAAAAATAATTTATTATATTTTAGAAAAATAATTAGTTATTTAACACTGAAAAATAAATTCTGAAATAAACTGTTGAAAGCATTTATTATTTTTTCAAAGTACTTGTGAACTTCAAACTACCATATTTAAGACTGCCTGTTTGAACTACAAGAACTGAGCATCTAAAACACCAATAATTACATCAAAGTTATTAAAGTTCCCCCCTCCCCCCCTAATTGTGCAACAAATTTTTGTGTCTTATTTCTGTTTCTACTCTCATTAACCTTAATAGAAGTAACTTGAACATGACATTTATTTTATTTACAGTAGTTTCTGTACATTTTATATCATTGTAGATACTTTTATGGTACATCTTTTGAACTATCTATCTTAAATTTAACTATAGCATGATAAATTTATTTATTTTTATTAATTGTTAAATTATGTATTAATAAAAATTTTGTATATACAGTTTTTGGAAAAGCTTTTCATGCCTTGTCAAAAATAGCAGATGATTTATATATAGAAGCACTTCCTTCTGGTGTAAGTTTAGTATTATGCTATAGTTTAATAATATACATAAAGTTACTTTTAATATAAGTTAATCTTACCTTATTTTTAATTTTAAAGAAGTGCCCTAACCAAATAAAACTACCTTGGTTATTTACCATAACTGGATGCAAAGAAAACTAATGAAAACCAATAATGTATATTAAGAAATTTTATATGTAAACGCATATTTACAAAGAAAAATTAATTTCCTGCTTCCCCTGAGCAGGAAAAAAAAAAAAAAAGCATTGAATAAGTAAAAAAGGAGGGAAAAAGTGTCCCATCAAAACAAAGCTACTTCTGATTATAGCTAATATATCTGAAATATTTATATGTGATTTGAAATATATGATGTTGCATACCATTTACTAAACCCTGGAGGACATTAGCATCACTGTTACTTCACCTTTCAATGATGGCCTCCTTTAATTCTATCATAAACTGAAATTGCCACATTTTGGTATATGCAGTCTTACTGAGGATAGCCCCCATGTTTTCTTGAAGGTTGAGGTTTTGAAAAAGGGCAGATCATTCATGATTATTCCCCCATTATCTAAGAACCAACACTGTGAAGAGTTTGCAGCATAAATGTTCTGTTGCATTGTTCTGTTGTAAAATCTGATTTTGACCACCGATTCTCTCTGAAAATGGCAATAAATTAATTTCTAGATTTTTGTTTTAATTATTATTATTGATAACCTGATACTACCTGGGAGACAGGCTAGGTTAAGTTTACCACCATACTGAAGTCTTCTGACATAATTAATGAGCCTCCCTCTTGCTGTGTTATAGAGAGGAAATTCCCATGCTTTTGTAATAACAGATATCCTATTAGAAAAAATGAGAAAATCTTCTCCAAATGGACAGCTATGTAGACACTCATAAATGCTGTGGGACGGCTTCTGCTGTGGTGGTAAACTTAATGTCATGTTTCTACTAGGTTGGACGAAGGTTACTCATTACCAAAGAATGTTAAAAACTATTTTACTGTTATTTAAATCAAAACTTGTCAGTCCAAGTAGAATTTTCCGACAAAAGAATGCTTTCATGTATAATGCAAAATCCTCAAAATGAAAATGGTGGGTTTTGGATAATAAAGTGTGTGCCATGAATAATTTGCTCTTTCTCATGACCACATTCAGAGAAACATACATAGACTTAGATGCCCCCCCCCCCCCTGCAAAATTTATAAAAACACCCTATCCTGGACTTAACAGAAATTTTATAAAATTTAAAAATGAAACAAGAACACTAAAAAGTGACATTGAAATATTTATAATCATTCATTCTATTTTAATTTATATATTTTAATGTAAATTATTTAAATATTAATATATAAGGAATTAATAATTGCGGCAGAAAGGCGAAATTTAGAAAAAGTACTAAACTGGAACATTGTATACACTTACCACATTGAAATGAAATTTATCTTAATAATCCAGGGAAATAACTCTTGCAATAATTATATTCAATCTTTCATTTACTAATTATGTTCAAAGTTTAGTTAAGGGTTAATTTTACTTGTAGAGGGAAATAAAAAATATCTTATAAAAGAAAAAATATTTTTATTGTAATTCATATACCCAGCAGGGGTGCACAACATATAAAGATAGGGAAAGAGTGATAGTTTTTTTTCCACATCATGTAACCAAAAATGTTTTTTTAAATAAAATAATTGTAATGTTCTTGAATGAAAGTAAAAAATTGTTACTTAAAAAGCATATTAAGCTCATAAATATTTTAATTAAACAAATTGTATGGGGTCTAAAATGATTTAAAATAAAACAATGTATTATAGCATTTTTTTATGTTGTATATGTGTTTAGTTATAGATTTTCATAATATGTTTGCTTGGTTCACATTGGTTTTCTTTGCGTTCAGCTATAACAAAAAATCAAGGTAGCTTTATTCAGTTGGGAAACACTGTGTATGAATATTTTAAAAATGTTTATTTAAAGTTGTTGGTTTTTATGCCGTACATTCACATTTAAATTACATTCTATGTTTAGATTGTTGAACTTTACTGGACTAAACTAATTCAGTTATATGTAATAGTGTGCAAACTTTTTTCATACTTTTATCAGCAGTTTACATTTTTCATATAAAATTTAAAATTTTTTTAAAACTTTTTGTGAAACTAAAAATTTAATAAACTGAAAATTATTATAATAAGTATTTAAATGTATTTCTGATGTTTGCTTAAATATTTTTATTTATTCTGAAAACCTCAATTATGTTAAAATTTCTGGTAAAATATTGATGCATTATTTATCTTATTTTTTATGTTTTTTTAATAAGGTGGTAATAATAATGAATGAGAAAATTTTGTTCTTTCTCCTCTGAAACTTTCCAAGCAACAATGCTCTTTGCTTTAAAATTATCTCCTGGTACTTCAAATAAATTAAAAAAAAAAAAAACAATTATCAGAATTATGAATAAATGTCAGAATTAGAAGATTCATTTTCCTTAATTTATATGTAGAAAATTTTGAATTGTCCATGATAAATCATTAATCAATAAATCCTTGATAATTAGTAGTTATTGATACATCTACATGTATAGTGTTCTTTCATTTATGTTAATTTTAAATGAGTTTCAATTATTCTTTCTATGAAAGCTTTGTCGAAGCAAATTGGTCTATTGTATTGATGCTAATAAAATTTGTCAAAAAATCATGCTTTTCCCATCACTATTTTATAGTACTGTTTGAAATGTGTGTTCTTCTTCTAGTTGGTGTTTCATACTGTAAATTCTTCTAAGTCAGCTTATGCTTGTTTTACTTTTAAAACAGACTTTTTCATTTCATATAAAGATGATGCCACTGAGAAACGAAAAATTTTGTTAAAAGTAGGTTTCCCTTTATTTAATTTATTTATTTTTAAATATTATTATTATTGCAGTTGTAATACATATTTAAATCATGCATTTTTACTGTTCCTTATTTATTTCAGTCTTGTTTGATGGCTTTTCGTTCCCTTCCCAACTTAGAAAAAAATGTAGAAAAATGTTTATTTGATGTATCAAGTGCTGCTGACTACTTACTTCTGAAATTTTTTTGCAAACATAGTAAATGCTATTTTTATTTCATAAACCTGTTGCTTTATTTTATTTTATTATTTTTTTTTTTGAAAATGCAATTATATTTTAAATTTTTTGTCTTAATTTATTCTTTTTTTTTTTGTCTTCATTTATTTACTCTTAAATTGTACTTTGGATGTTACTAGTAAGGGAAATGTTTTTCATAAATCTTTAAGACACTGATGTAAATTATTATAGGTTTAAAAAAAAATTGATATTAAGTAAGAAAGTATGTATGTGAAATAACAAAATTCTTGATGTGAACACAAAAATCCTTAAATTTTTCGGCGTCAAAATTTTTTATATCTGTACTCCTATATTTTATTATAAATTTTGTTCTATTTGTCTAGTATAATATGTTAACAGGCGTGGTCAAACTTGTTTATAAAGAGAATGTAGAAACTCACTCGCTAACAGTTCACTCGCTAAATCGATGCGTTCAAAGAACACAACTTGGCTTAAATTATAAATAAATAAATAAACGCTATGTTGTTCAAAAATGCACTAGAAAATGGATTAAAATGTTTTACTTCTTCTTATTTACACTTATTTGAATTATGTCTGAACCCTTTTCCTCCTTTTGTTTTGTGATAGAACTTATTACTAAACTAATTAATTATTCTTTGTAAAACCAATTGAAGCCAGAAAATATGTGATTTATCTTAAATTTCCTTCTTAGCTGTGAATGACAGAGGTTTAATTGTTTCATCCTTATCACTATCTAGTTATGTATTTTACAAACATTTGTATATGAGATGGAGACGCATGAGCATCAATAGTTATAGGATGGATTAAATGATTTTAATAGTAAAATCTTATGTAAGTTATTGAAAGTATATGAGTCACAGGAAGACATATTAAGTACATGGTTTTCGTTATTGTTTATCTGCATACAATTTTAAACTAATTGAAAGGAAAGTTAAAAATTCTTCCTAGTTTCTTTGTGTTACCTTTTTGAAAGAGGTGTTTTTAAGCTTCTTCGAAGGCAATGAAGTTTGCTAAAAAGGAACAACAATGCACATTTATTAAAAATTTCTTCAATAAATCCAAGCTCATAATAAACAAGTTTAATTGTATTCATCAATCACCTAACCCAACTATACGAAAAATTATCTTACATTATCTGTCACATCCGTGTCTGTTTTCATTATATAACTTTGTATCAAAAATTATTTTTCCTAAAACGTTAGTATTTAATTTACTTAGAAAAACTTTCAACACATTTACTCTACCAATATACTTTGCAATTTTTTTTAAACAAAGCCATGACAAGAATCGATAGTCAGTTAAGTCTTGATAGAAACTATTTTTATTAGACTTGCAAAGAGTTCGGTTAGTGGTAATTTTTATCGTTTTATTTGATTACTTTTTAAAATTAAATTATAGTTAAGAATGATAAGTAGTATTTCTTACTTTTTTTATTTATTTTTAACATTGATATAAAACTTTACCTGGCAAATTATTGATTTATAAATTTTAAATAGTTTCAATAACTGTGGTAATTCTAGCAATTAGTTCTTATTTATTTTTGGTGATTGGAATAAAAGATTTTTATTTAGATTTTACGTGTTATAAATTATGCTACTTTTAAACATTTTCAATAAAATATTTCATAGTTTGGAAAAGATGACAGAGGATTGATTATTTGGCTATAAGTTTAATGCACTTTAGAAAACATACAGTTTGTTGCTATACTTGAGAATTGCAATTTAATTATTTTTTTTAATTTTATTTCTAGGTATGATAAAGGTATATCAGTTGAACTATGTTGAAAATGAAACTGTACAAGGATCCTTTCCTACTAGTGGATTTACTTGCAAACTTAATGCTCCTTCTCGGTAAGTTTGTATTGTTATTTCTGATTTATTTAATGTACTATTTTATAACATTAAATATAAATTTTTTTACTTTTTAGATAATTTTTTTTTGCAATCTAAAAGAAATATTGTTTTTTTTAATAAGTTAGTTTTAACAACAATATTTAAAATTCTGAGCCAGTATTTGCATATAAACATATTATGAAATTTGGTAACGTATAAATATTTAGCACATATATTATATAGTTTTTAATTCATTAATAAATTAAATGCTATTTAATTTTATTATTGATTGAATTATTGTGACAGTTATTTATTTTGTGTTTTAAACTAATTTTAATTATTTCATTGTAGTTTGCTGTTAGATAGTATTCAAAATTTTAGTGCAGCAGTTGAAGAGATTACTTTAACAGTGGGTTCAAATAAAGTTTTTTTGAAAAATTATGTAGATGATGAACCAGGTAATAAAAAAGTTTTATAATAAATAATAATATTCATAATTGTTTTTGCTTTAAATAAATAAATCTTGTCTTATAGGCTGATAAACTCTGTTAATTTTATAAATTTCTGGAATTGATTATCTATTGTATAATTAAAGAAAAACTTCACTCTCATATTTTGTATAAAAAAATGTGATAAAATAAGCTTTCAAAATTTTACTCAACTTAATATGTTATTATTTTGCAGTAGGAGATCAAATATCTTATTGTGCAATATTTTATTTTAAAAATAGAATGAGAATAAATCTTTTTTTTAAAAAATCAAACGATCATATTTGTGTAGAATTTGTGCCTTATAAATTTTACAATTAATTGTACTGTAACAAATTGCAAGTAACAAATGTAAAATTTGAAAACACATATTTCTTTTAAATATAGGAATACAAAATCTTCCTACCAATCTAAGAAATGCAGTAGCACGAAATATGTATACAACTACTGTAACAGGCCCATTGAGTAATATTTTTAAAACTGCAAATTGTTATTTTTCATATTGATTTATTTTAATTAAAATATTATAACAGTACTTTTAAGATTAGTTGAAAGCTAAGGAAAATATAAAAATAAAAGTATTCAATTCATAAATCTAGTTACAACAATTCATTTCATAAATCTAGTTACAACAATTTATTTCATAAATCTAGTTTAGTTATAAAAAAAAACTGATTTAAGCTACGTTGTCTTGGTAAAAATAGTTTTGTTTGAAAAGGATTTATTTAAAAAAACTCAGTTATTTTTATGTGATGCATATTTATTTTTTAATTTTTATTTGAATGTTAAGCTTTTTATATTTTCAATTTTCTGTAATTCAATCTATAATTTTCTATTATATTATCATTTAATTTTTAAAAAATTAAATGATAATGTATTTAAAAAAGACGCCTGAATCATGTTTGCATTTCTGGTTTTTCTATGTAAAAATACTTCTCTTCTTTCAAGAACTTAATTATTTCAAACTAGGCGGTCCAATTCAATTTCAGTATTTTTAATCAGGAAAGAATTATTCATTTTACAAATTAATTTACCATTATTTATTTTAATTGTTTAATAAATAAAAATAAATTTTTTTAGGATTCAAGTTGATCAAAAGTTGTAAATAGGTTGGGACAATTGTCCCAACCTATTTTAAATAAGTGCAACTACATTGTTACACAACCTTTTACTTTTTTCAATTGATATCAATTAAGTGAGTAAATGGTATTGAGTTTAATCAGTTATACTTTTGCATTTTTGATTTACTTGAGTAAAACAGTTTAAAGTTTTAGAAGGCTTTATTATTGGAATTAAATTAATTTTTTTATAAGTTTATAAATATTTAGTTTTATAGGATGTGAATATTACAGTAATATGTTTTTTTTTCTTTATTTAAATTGAAATAACATGATTTTTTTATATGATTTATTGATTTAATTACTTTATAACAGATCCCAACAAAGTAGTGCATACTGAAATGACTTTGGAATCTGAAGAATTTGATCTCTTTGAAGTGGAAGAAGAAACTAAAATAACATTTTGTTTGAAAGAGTTGAAGGTTATTCTCATTTTTTAAGTTTATGAAATTCATATTTAATTTTGTTTATATTTAAATGAAGTTTTATGTGTTTAATCGAAATGCTTTTCAATTAACTCAAATTAAGTTTATTAAACTCTTACAACTCGATGTAAGTTAGGCAAATCCACCTTGAGTATGTAATTCTGAGACTGCTGTAAATGAAAAAATTCTATTTTAAAAATAAATTGTATGCATACAAATTGGTTTTTAGGAATATGAACACAAATTATTTTTAATTGCAATGTAACGAAATTTATTAGCAATATTTTTCATAAATTTTTATTTTTCAGATATGAAATTCTGCTGTTATTAAAAAAAAAAAAAGAAACAATCCCATTTATAATTTAAAATAGTTTGTTACTGCAGACTTAAAACTCAAAGTATGATGATATAAATTTCAAGAAATATTTATTAACATATGTTTTACTCTAATTGTTTATTTTTTACTCTGTATCTTACAAGTATAATAAACAAAATATGCTGGATAAACAACTAATAAAGTATTAGTTTAATACTTGGTTAAAAGACAACAAATAATTAAATAAATTTCAAAAAAAAATTCATAAAAGTGCAATATTATGAACATACAGTAAATTCAGCTTAGTGTTTAGTAGTAATTTTTCAATAAAAATTTTGGTATCAAATATAGATAAACATTTGACAACATTTAATATTTGAAATTATTTTATTTAACCTCTTCTCTGTCATAATCGCATCTCATACGGTTGGCGTTTTTGTGCCTGTGCGTCATGTGCCATGCGACGAAGATAAAAATTTAAATTGAATTCCTCGCTACTTTCACATTTCAATATTGCCAAGAGATGACGCTAATAGTTCCACTTTCTTTATGATTTTCGCAGTGAGATTTCCCTCCTTGAATTGACATCAAAATCTCCTGCCTGAGAATCCAATTTTTGAATTTTTTTTTACTAATGATAGATTTTTCTCAGTGGGTGCTAAGGAACTGATCTATCTGAAAAGAAATTTCCCCTAAATACTGTAGAATGTTTTGTTATAAATATTAGGCCCAGGAGATAAGACACTTTATTTTTAATTGACTGAAATCATATTTCAGTTGTTCAGTTATGCTTGTGTTTTGGAAAATATTTGTATTAGTATTAAATTTAGACTCAAATGTCATTTTTATACATAACTACATTTAATATTTTAGGCCATTTTGAACTTTTGTGAAGGGTTCAGTGTTCCTGTTGCAATAAAATGTCAGTCTCCTGGAAGGTAAATTTTATGAAAATGCTTACATATGAATTTTTATCAGAATTTGATTCAATATTTCTGTATATTTACTCTACTTTTTTTTTCTTTTCTTCTAAAGACCAGTAAACTTCAGTATTAATGGATTACGAGGAGTGGATGTTCAGTTTGTTTTAGCCACTTTAGCTGATCGTGACACCCAGTTAATAACTTCAAGTGGTTCTGTATTTAGAACATCAGTTGCACAAAACTCTCAGCATGTTGATAAGTAATTATCCCATTTACACAAAATTTCATTACTTTTATTTAACTATTCATAACGTAATACAATTTGATTTATTGCACTTTCCAACTTATGATATGCATGCGAAATATATTTCTCAGTGGTTATGAACTGAAGCCAAAATTTTTAAAACAAAAAGAACTCTTATAAACAAGAGTTTTGAACATGACCGATTCTCTATCTAACCTTTAATATATATGTTTGAATTATTTACATGTAGTTGTAGACATAATTCTTCTAATTCTAACTTGTTAAAATATTTATACGTTACTTTTTTTTTACCACCAGAAAATTAACTTTCTAAAACTACAGAATATCCGTAGTAGTTGAAGGGTATGCACTTGTTTATAGTATTTGTTTATTAAATTAACATTTGACTAAGAATATTTAAATATGACTAGAAGTTTCTAGCTAAAAATAAGTTTGCTTGATCCAAAGAAACTGAATTTCTTTAAAAAAAAGTTTTAGGATTATGAATAGTAAAAATTTATTAAAAAGCTATATGTGTTTCTATGTCGCAATGCTACATCTTCAACAGTAGGATAAAAAGACGTGACTAGTAAAACAGAGTTGAATAAAATCCGACAGAGGTTATGTCATATTAAAAAAGATAAATAGTTCTCTCTTTTAACTGTATATTTTGTGACATAGAAACGTGCATAGATATTTAAGAAATTTTTATTATTTGTGATTTTAAAACTTTGTTTTTACTGAAATTTAATTTCATCACAATCACCATCATTAAAATTTTACAAAGAAACTATGAACTTAGTGCAGTTTTTTAAAAAAAATACCTATTACTTAGAGCAACACTTGGGGAATGTCTTCATTTTAAAGAAAAATAAAAGTCTTGACATTTTGACAATTGCTTGCATTGTTCTTAACACTTTTTTATTAGTTTTGAATTTCATCCCTCCTAAAAATTCTTTGAGTAACTTAGTCAAGAAAACTCAAATTTATACTACTACCGTTAACTTATATTTATTTGAATTATTTTACAAGGGAAAAAGAAATTTAAATTGCAGAATGCAGAGAAAATAGAAATGTAAGGATTTTTTTTTTTTAAATTTTTGAATGGCATTAGTTTGCTATTTTTGTCTATTTTCAACCCAACTGAATGTCAAAAAAATTTTTTTATTTTCCCGCCAAGTTAGAATTATTTAATCTTAACTTTTAAGACCATTTTTTTTGCAAATTAAGTTGTGTTTTAAGAAACTAATATGTAAGAATTTTTTCGTATCCATATTAATGTGAATAACTAGCAGGCATGAATTTGCTTCAATTTTCTGTATTATTATAGAGCCATATCAGTATAATTATAGCTATTTTCTTATTTTGCGTTTTTTACCATTCAGTTTTCGTATTTAGCATTTCAATGAAAACAATATTCCTAATTGAATGTTGCACTTAACAAATTTAGGATTAGGAATAAAATTTGGCACATTAGAAAGGAAATCCTTATTTTAACATATTTCTTAACAATCATGAAAGAATGACACTAATTTCAGTTATTTAGCTGGTAAAACATATTCTATATTTATTTTATTCTTTTTTCATCCGAAACAATTTCACTAAAGAAATCATTTGTGTTGTTATATGTAAAAATTAGTTATTCTTGATTGTAAAAAATCTATAAAGATAATTTACTTTTTTAAAAATATATTTATCCAATTTTAGTGAAATATTTTGTGAAAAAACATCGTTTTAATCAAATATCAATGTAATTTCCATAACAAGATACATATCATATAACTTTGTTTTATAAAATGGGTTTCATCAGTGTAAATATTTTATACTATTATTTTTCGTTATCTGATATTTTATAAAATTAAAAATGCATGAAATGTGAATTAAAAGTAAAAGCTATATCAAAAAATAAATACAACTTCTATTTTATATGTGCTGTATTAATGTATTGTCATTTTGTTGTAACTCAAGTCTAACGTGGAAGAGAAAAAACTTTGATGTATGAGGAGTTAGACTTATCATTTGGTATTGTTTTATACCATGTTTTTTGGAATGGTAATAATTTTTTAAACATAGATGCCTGTTTAAATTGCAGAATTTCTAAACTATTTTAATAAAATACTATTAAAAAAACACTTAAAAGAAATCTACAAAGAATCAGGATAAGCTTACATCTTCCTTCTCCTACATTCATAGATTTCATAATTTTAGGATACTTTCCCTTTCTTTTCAGTTTATTGTTAAAGTATTGGTGGAGTTCTTTACTTCAGTGCCACATAAGTGGGTTTTTTTTCACATCATTAATAATATGCTATCACTTTATCCTTTAAAATTGAAAAAAACATTTTCCTTTTGCTTTAACGAAAAACACTTTTTTTTTTTCTTAACTAATATTAAATAAAAAATGCTTGCAGAGTTTTGTGGCTTAAGTTACAAAGTTGAATATGATAAAGTTAAATACACATAGTAAACAATTGTAGATAAAAAAAATTATACTGCTAGTGATACTACTGGTCTTACCCCTGAACTTGTTGTTCTTAAGTAAGAAGCTAATTCAACAGAAATCGCAAGAAACTGTCACCACCTTGGAAGTAGGATAAGTTTTCCATACTTTCAAATATAAATGATTTAATCATCTTTCTTAAAAAATTACGTAAAAGAAAAAAAGTATCGATTAAGAATAATTAACATGATTTTGAAGACGTAGAGCTCGGTAATGAAAAAGTTAGGTTCCTTACTAGAGTGTATATATTCTATTTCATCAGCGAAAAAAATTTAATTGCAATGAAATAAATAAAAAGTTATCTAATTTTGAAAATTTATGAATTTTAATCAAGTAAAAAAAGCCACAATTGTAAAACTTGTGACAATTTTTTTTTTTTTTCAGAATAAATGTGTTTTAGTTCAGTAGACATATATTTAGAATATTTATTTTCCCATTATTTCATACGATTGGAATTGCTATATTTTTATTATAATGGGATACCTGCAAGTGACGTAGTGTGGATATCTCGATCCTGATTAGTTGTTGAAATGTGGTATTTGTTTACGTTAGCAACTGTTCTTAGCATTCTATTTCGAGCAAACTAAACCCGCCAAGTATCAATTCCTTTAAGTAATACATTCTATATTCTTTCACAAATATTTTAATTCCTTCACTATATATTTCTTATTTAACACAAAGACAGGCACGAAGCCAATTAGAACATAAACAAGCTAATTATGCATTGAAATTGCCAGGTATACAAAACAAAAATGTATCCTAATTACAATAAAATAAATAAAAGACGTTGACGAGAAAGAATTATATTTCAATGAATTCTATGTGTGATGCCGCCCTGTATTTAATTAACTTCACGTTAATTAGCAATCTAACTTATGTGGAGAAATTTGGCTCATTTTTAATATGACATCTTGCTTATAAACGATCAGCTAGTGCTGACGTCCTAAGTCACATGTGTGGGTATCCAAGACCTTGAAGTGCAAGTGCCCAATTGGCTTTAATTTTTATCTACACTTTTTTTTATAACTACTTTAAACTTTTAGGAATAAAAAAGCTTCAATCGTTTTAAAATTTACAAATAAATGCTGCACAAGTTTGATATGGAAAAAAATTACCTATATAAAAAATGATTTAATACACATTTCTTATTTCATTGTGCTTACAGAGTATCCACTTTGAATGAAAAACTTGAGGCTTCTCCATGTCTGCCACCTGCAAGCAATAAAGCAAGTAGCAGTTCAAAGGATAATTTTATTCCTAAGTTACCCTATGAAAAACCAAAATTCTCAATGTTACTTTCTGATGAAGAGGATGATGATTTGACATCCTCTATTAGTTTATGCCAAGCAGTAGTTGATGAAGGAGATGATGATATGGTACCATCTTCACCACCAAATAAAAAAGTTAGTATTTTCAGGCTTAATTTAACATTAAAACTACATTACTATTAAAATCATATTAATCATCTTATACAGTTTAGCTTAAGTAGTTAAAAAGGTTCCTAATTATTCTTTAAGTTCACTTAATGCCTTAAAAGGTTTTCTGTTGATAGGTAAATAAAGGTTAAAAAAAAACGTATGGATATAAAAGAATTAAACATGTTATAGGTGTCTGATGGCCGATTTTTTTCTGAGCCACTCTGCAGCATTAACTTCAAAAAAAATCTAAAATTTATGACTTTAACACAGCAAAACAGACTATAAAGACAAAACTTTCACTAATAGTTATGTTTCAAACTTTACACACACAAGGCAGATAAAAGTTATGTTATTTAAATATCAAGAATGTCTTATTAAATTGATTTTTTTTTTCTTTATCATCAGTTTAGGTCATTATTTTTAGGACTATCTCAAGATACTTATACATCTATGGCTCCAGATCCAGATGAAGTTCTTGTTCCAAATAGTGATGATGAAGGATAAATCAATCATTTTTAATTTATATACATATTGTTGAAAACATTTTGATAAAGTTATTATAAAAATATTGATATTTGTACATATATTTTTATATTCTTTCACTACTTATGCAATGTATGTTTTTAACTACAGTGCCAGTGTGCTGGTACATTTTGATCTGAAGGTGATAATGAATTAAATTTTAGTGATATTCAACTCTAGCATCATTATTTGATTTTACCTGTTTTATTACTAAAATACCACTAATTTTTAAAAAAAAATCCTACCCTGGGTGGGTTTTTAAATATATTACCTAATATAGCATTTCTTTAGTTTAAAGTTCAATTTTTATTTATAAAGATAGCTATAATAAAAAATAACTTTAATGTAGTGCCATCTTTTCCTTCGAGTATTAATAAAAGAGTCTTAATTTAATTCCTTTTTGACTAAAGATAAAAGCATATTATTGGGGTCAGAGAAATAAGCTGTTTTTGTTAGGTTGTTTCTATTGATTTTTAAATTTATAGAATAATTTTTTTTTTATGCTTGTAAGTTAAGTTTCATTTTCATTAAGTTCGTAAAACCCTCTAGATGTTTTTAAATTTCTTAGCCCTAAAAGTATATAAACTGAGTGAACTAGTTCTACTTAGAAAATTCCAGAATCAATATATTTCTCAGTACTGAAGTAATGTACTACTTTTGTAGAAAGGGTTATATATATATATAATTCATTACTTTTAATCACAATACTTAAATTTTATATTTAAATATATTCTATTGTTTAGTCTATTAAATGAAGATTTTTAAACATGTACAGTGCACACACAATATGAAAATTCCATGAAAATAATTATTTTTTATAGTATTATTTAATAGTAATAAAAAAATATTGAATTGCAAAGAATACAATCTTTTACATCATTTTTAAGTTTCTAATTTTATTGATAAAATTTGAGGGATATGTCAAATAGTTTAAGTTACTGAATTTTAAAAAAGTCTTATTTAAAATTGAATGTACATTGCTATCATAAATAAGATATTTTTGATGTATAATGCTTTTAATGGATCTAAGCATTTGAATGATGAAAAAGAATTATTGGAAGGTCTTTTTTTCTTTGTTAATAAAGAAAATAAGTCAACATTACATAACCAATTCCCAAAAAAGATTTGAAAGAAGACCACCTACTCTACATTCAAGAATTTCAAATAAAGAGCTCAAAAGAAACGAATTGGAAAAGAAACCAACCAACCAAAAACCAAACCATTAAGGAGTGGAAAGAATGAATATTTGAGAATATTTCATAGTAAAGCTCCCATTATGGGAATATATTCAATAAAAAGATTATCAACTACTTGCAATAAATCCTTTACATTAACTTTTGGTGAGCATTGAAAATGACTTTTTTACATAGGCTTTCTGCAGTGATATTTAAAATTATTCTTCGGGAATATGATCAAATAAGAGAAAATAGGAAATAATTCACAAATTTGTCAAATTATGCATATTTTTCTTATAATAGTGGAAAACTCTGTAAATATTTTATTATTCATATAATATTTTAGAGCTATCATTTTCTATAATTAAAAAAAAAAAAAGTACTCGTTTCCACAAAACTGGGTTAAGAACCAATTTAAAACAAAACTACGTATTCAAATTGATTTATTCTTTTCAATGATTAAACTAATACATCCTTTGTTCACTTAGAAAATGCACACATCAGATTGTCATCTATACAAATACAATTGAACCCATACATATAATTTAAAAATAAATTAATTTTTGGATTTTTTCTTTTTTTTTGCAAAATTAAATGGAATTTTATATTGAAAAAATCCTGGGAACTATTTATATACACACCGGTTTCAGGCATTGCAATTAGTATTTCAACAAAAATATTTTATAAAATTTAAATATATATACAACAAAATACTCATACATTTAAAATATAGTTCTTCTAGTAAAATCACATTTAAAGAGTTAAATATACCAGCAATTTTCTTGAATAGAGCAAATGAACAGTATACAATTTTAGAAAATAAGATATGTTGAAACTTTTAAATAACAATAAAAAATAAAATAACTTAAGTTCAGCAACATCAAAAAATTCTATTTGGTCCCTAATTTAACATCAGATTTTAGATATTGATTCACAAAAATGCAAGGAACAGAATTATTGTAAAGCAGGGTGCATAGCCAAATTATTCAACAAAAAATAAGCACTTTTCAAACACTCAAAAAATATTTGTAAGCACTTTAAAAAAATATAACTAGGCAGGGTTGGAAAGTTTTTGACAATTGGTCGGTTTTATCTTGTTTTAATCATGTCAAAAAAAAAAAAAAAAATTGGCATTGTTTTTGACAAATCAATTATTCAAATTTTGACAAAATCATGAAATTATGAATCATGTAAAACGAATGACGTTTACATACGCTACGAACTGACAATAAGCCGAAATAGATTGGGGTAGAATGAATTGCGTAAACGTTGAATAGAACAATGTGAACTGTGTCTTTTTGTATAATTCGTAGTGAAAATCAACATGGTAAAGGGAAAATTAACCACTTTTAAAAACACCCAATGAAAAAAGCACCTTTGAAAAGACAAAAATCGAAAATAAGCACCTTTAAGCACTTTTTTAAAAACACTACGCACCCTGTAAAAAATTAAAAATTTACCATTAGTTGGATTTTTCATTCATTTAAATTGCTGTTGAAATGCATATATCAACGAGTGTAATATATGAGGAACCCTATTTTATTTCACTATTTTTGATTTAACATCTTGGTCTATTCAGGGAATAAACAATTCTAATACCTAATTCATGACCAATAAAATTGTTTTAATCAGCACAAATTGATAAATATATTTTTATAGTAATATTGAAAATAAAATTATTTAGTATTACATTTGTTAAAATATTTCGCAAAAATAAAATAAGCTTCATTGCAATAAATTGTAAGATAAAAGTTCTCCAATTATAATTTACAAAAATTTTTATAAAGATAATAAATTACAAAGATTTTGTCCATGCAACTTTAAATAAATAAATTTATGTTTTTGTTGTTGAAAAAAATCCAATAAAGTATTTTAACATAAAGAGTTAGTTTATTATAGTTTGCATAAGATGAAATTATTATTTCATTTTAGCAAAGCACCCTTTTTGCAGCTTTCGGGGCATCTATGCAAATGGATATAACTATAAAAAGTAAATTAATAAAACTTCATTGTAAGAATAATAAATTTGATAACTGAATAGTGTAGCTAATTTTGTACTTAATATAAGTATAAAATAAAAAATAGAGGTAATAATTCAAATTGAAAGAAAAAAAAAGCATACTTTACATTTATTTCTCAATAAAAATTGCTTATCACTTTAGACATTGTTCTCAGAGAATTCAATAATAAAAAATTTTTTAAAGAGGAAAAAAAAAATGCTAAGTGACTTATCAGTAATTATTCTGATAAATGCCATTCTTTTTCAGCTAACAGTGTTTTTATGACCGCTTTATTCTTAACTCCTACATTTTTTTGACCATCACTCAGCTGAAATTGAGGAAATATTTCTCTGATCCAAGTAAATTATTTATACTTAAAAAAAAAAAGATGTTATATCTGATGATTTATGTTTTTTCCATCAAAGAAACGGACAATTTTAACATAACGTTACTTATGACTGAACTAGGACTGCAAATAAAGGAGAAGTATGAAAGAGAAACAAAGTGTCTTTCAGTATAAAAAAGAAAGCAGCATTTGGGTGTCGACCGTGCAATTTAATAATAATAATAATAAAAAAATAAAAAAAAGCAAATGCCGGACTATACTCATAGTTACCACAAAGAAAAAAGAATATTTATAGAACACTTTGTATAATTATTCCCGCCATTTTAATAATAAATACATTAATAATATTAAAGTACTTATTTCTAAATATAAGTCATCACTCATTTTCATTTTTTAATAAATTCTAAAACAAATTGATATTTTTAAATATAATATTTAGTATAAAGTTGATTAAAAAAGAAATTACAACACGTGTGCCCTGCTTAAGAATGAATTTGAGAATAATAAAGCAAATTAAATCAGTAAACTCAATCAATATTATGGTGATGGATGAAAACTATATTATTCTCATTTAACTTTGAAATACACTTGTACAATGATTTAATGTAAAGCTGAAATTAATTGTCATGCAACAAATAACATGACAGTGATGAATAGTAAAAAAGACCAGTTCATATTATATATCTAATAATATGTTATGAGGGACCACACAGAATGAGTTAAAGACAGACATACATGCATACATTTTTACAATTACAAATAATTAAAATTATCATAATTAAAATATATAGAATTATAGACAAAACAGCTACTTTCTGGGATAACCTTATTTTCAAAATCTTAGATATTTTAACAGTATATTTTGTTTATTCCTGTAATGAATTATAAGAGATTGCTAATTTACAAACTTGATTAATTTGTTTTCTCTTTTGGGAAAGATTAGGTGATATGCTATAGTTGTCAAGTGAAAAGAATATGTTTTTAGTAATATGAATACCAAAAAATGCCATTATAGAGATACAGATCTGCCAACCTCAGAAATCAAAGTCTCAGACTTTTATAACCACTGTTCAGTGTAATAACAATTATTTTAAATTTGCGTTTTTTATTTCAAATTTGCATTTTTTTAAAGAAATATTTTACAATATTTCTTTAAACATTTTTCTTAGGAAATTTTTTTTTTCTGGTTTGCCTTCACAATCAAAAAATTCTCCAAGTTTTTTTTTGGCAAAAACATCTTCAACCATCATTTTTTTTTATACATCTTTTACCAAAATTTCTGCTCTTATCATCAGTTACTAAAACTTCTATGAAAACAGTTAACAAAAAAAAACTTGCTAACTGAAATTTTTTTTTGAAAGATTACTCAAATTAGCTATTTCAGCATGAATTGATATATCACTCTTATAAAAGAAATCATCTGTATATAAAAGCAGTTTTATATTTTTTTTATGACTTATCAGATATTTCTAGCAAAAGATTTAAAAAAAAAAAAATCACTAAGTCACTATTCTGGTGGAAAGAGTTGAAGGTTGTTTGAAAAGTGTAGACTGCGTTGCCGATTAGTACACTTGACAAGAAAAAAAAAAGTTTGAGGGAATAATCTGGTGGTCCACGATCCTGAAATTGAACTTAAAAGGAAGAGACTGAAGCCAAGGGCCTGAGAATAAGCAGATCTGTTAATAGTGTATAGGATATTAAATTTTTTTTATAATTAGCTCTAAGATCTTTAATATAAAAATTTTTTCATAACAAAATTATTATAATAACCTTCATTACTTCTCAGTACTGAAGTAAACAAATGCCTAAAAAAAAAAAGAAAAGAGAAAATCTATTTTTACGTATAAAAACTAGAACACAGATTAATAAGATAATTAGGTTAAACCACGTGAAATATCTATCACATCATAAATACAACCAGACTTTACAATAAGAAACAGAATAAGGAAATGAGCTGAAATGACATTTATGGATTAAAAACGAACATAAAGAGATGAAATTTTTATAATTCTTTTATAAATATACAAAATTAAAGAAAACATAAACAGCACCAAAAGTTATATAAATGAATCTCTGTATCTTTCTAAATTGGTTTCTATGATCTGATGTGCTAAAATTCTGACCTAGTAATCCTTTCATTTTTTCCCTACTTTATATCACTTATCTAAATTATGAGCAGTATTAAAAACAAAAAAGAAGTTCCTAAGTCATGATCTAAACTTTTATCAACCAGGATCTGAGCAACTGCTGTGAGCAATAACAGCAGGGATTGAGTTTGATTTTTCACCTAACAAGTTGGTTACTGCTGCGAGTAAAACTGTTATATCATCAGGCTTGCCTCCTATAAAAATAACGAAAAATATTTTTTCATAGCTGCCAACACGAAAAAAAAAAGAAGATAGATTTAAGAAATAATATAAATTTCATAAATATTATGTAATATACTATTTTTTTGACAAAAAATGCATATCACACTATTAACTATAAATTACTGCAATATTTTCCATTTATGAATGACATTAAATGAACTTGAAGAATCCAAAATGTTTTTTCTTATGTTAATAAATTTGAACAGTAACATATATTCAATTTGTCATAGATGGTTAAAATATTTTTTTATTACATAAATTTTTTTTTAATTATATATATATATATAAACTGAAATTTTAGTATGAAATTTAAGTAAATCTTCAAACTGATTACCAAAAATAAGGTTTGGTTAATTATGTAACATTAATATTTATTTAAATATTCAAGCAAGAAATAAACTGTGTAAGAATTCTATTACAACAGGGACTTTTCCAGAAACTTACTCAATTTAGGACAATAAGGGTATTTTAGGGATTAGCTCGATCTGACACATTTTAAGATTATAAATTAAAATGTTTGTTTTTATCTTTTCATCGGATTGGGAGAAATGGCACCCAATTTGATTGATTATTTTTAAAAATTTAAAACAATAATAACACACAACTAATATACTTAGATGAGTTTTTAAATACATTTTTACATTTGTTTATTTTTACAAAAAACACATAACAGGATTTTAGATAATAAATAATTATTTTAAGGTAAACTACGAAAAATGAAAGATATATTTCAAAAATTGAAAAGATAACTGATAACAGTGACTTAAATTAACAGTCTAAAAAGGCCATTTGCATAATTTTCTGAAAAAATGTAAAAACTATACCAGAATGAGGTATGTCATAATTGCAGGTTTATTTTTCAGAATTAAATAATGACTAAAAGCATATTAAACATTTTCTCTTTTATCTGATGTAATGAGTGAGATCTATCACGTATTACAAAGCTAAGTAATAAAAATAAAAAATACCTTTAAATTTACACAATTATTTACTTAAAAAATATTTAATAACAAATAATAAAATTTTATAATTTTAACCTGACAAAATCTATATATATATTTCTCTTACACGGAACCAAAAAAAAGCCTCATTACAACTTCCCGAATGGCAACGTTAGAAAATCCACCAATGATTGCATCTAAAAATGTCACATGCCAAATGTAGCTGAGGTGGCTCAACATATAGCGCTTTTAAAAACGGAAACAATAACCAGAGTGAGCATTATCAGGTTGTTCAATTCAGCTGTGGCAAAAATAAATAACTTAAAAAATAAAAATGCTGTTACCAGCCATAGAATGTTTTGAAATTTAACTTAGCAACATAAATCAAAATTATGATACCTGAGCGCTTGACGTAACAAATCCTTCAATTCTATAACTGTTGTATCGCCAAATGCCCAAATTAACAATTGCAATTTCAAATTAATATTGAAATGTACAGGTTTAGAATTTTCTACAGTGAAAAGTTTTCGGAACTTCAGTATTCAAAAGAGTATACAAAAGCTAGAAGTTAAGAACGCATCCAATGAGCGAGCAAAGCGAGCATTGGATTGCGACCGGGGGTTGGTGAGCGCCAGCGAGCAGGGGGCGAAGCCTCCTAGTTTCATTTTATTCAGTTGTTTCGAGTTATTAACTAAGAGATTAGACATTAAAAATACTCCTGAATTAAAGCTGCTATTTTAACTTTCAATGTAAAATTTGAAGAAAAAAAAATAATATGATTAGTGCTGAAATATAACACATATAAAAACAAAGAGAAAATTACCCATCACATTTATTCCATTTTCTCGAGCTCTTTTGGAAAAAGGTGACATGTAAGTGGCATCAAAAGCTAATCTATGAGCTTGAAACGCTAAAGTATTAACCATCTTCTGCATGTTTTCTAAATTGTGATCCTGTAATAAAGCGTAAATTAAAATCTGGAGCAATAAGCAGCAAATTAAAATTCACTAGCAAAAAAATTTGTTAATAATAATCCGAATATTACCAACTCGAAGGCAAAAAACTAAAATTTCATGAGATCAAAAATCAAATATTTTTTACAATTCAGTCAAAATAATAACAGTACTGGTCTTTTAAAAATTTTATAAAATGTATTTTTTCTAAAAAAATTATTTCAAATAACACCAATATACCAATTTTTTCATTTGTTTTTGTCTTTTGCCGAGTTAAATTTTGATAATAAGTTCTTCTGCTTTGCCACCTTCTTTTCAATCTCCAGATGCATCAGTCTCTTATTATGCTTTTGATTTTTCCTAATCATACATACTATAATATTATTGTCAACACACTATCCATAAACATCAGTTCTGTTTCAATTCGTAAATTTAACAAGTTCTTTTTAACATAATGAGCAGATATTCTTATCTAGATAAGCATCTTTCAAGTCTACTTCTTTAAAAATGGATAATCCAAACATAAGTTTTTTCCCATTAGGATTGCAAGCAGAGGGGAAAAAAATAATAAATAAATAAAAAATTTTAAAAAAACACGATCTAAAAGTATATGCAATTTATAATATCCTTGGATAGCATAAAGATAATAATTTTTTTTTTCATGCATTGCATAAATTGCGATTATGCTGCTTCTTACTTTTGTTTGAAGATCAGTCTCAGAAAATATATTTTCTATAAGATTAAGATCAGATTTCTATAAACAAGATCAGTGATCTTAGAAACACTTGTTCCTTTAATGTCTTTTGTTTTTGCAAGAATGTATGGATATTTTTTTTAAAATAAATTTACTTTAAAAAAAAAAAATCATCAGAAAAATTTAAGAATATTGGTGAATTATTTGCACCTGTAAAGCATCCCATCCATATTATAAAACTAATAACAAGAAACGATTCATAGAATTTTTCAATATAATAATTACTTATTTTGAAACAAAAAGAATTTACATCAGTAAATATAAAAATCATTTAAATATTCTATTAAATATAAATTAAACCAAATCACATTAAATTAATCAAAATAATGGGATTAAAAATCAAATTAAATAGGCCAGAAAAGCCTGGTTGGTAGGGCATTGGACCCTTGTTCGTGAGAACGTTAGTTTGAATCCTGGCGACCGGAGAATCCCTGTGTATTAAATGGTGACTGGTACATGTTAAATCTGTCAGGATCACCAAGTTCAGTTCCCATAACAAATCAATACCTCTGGAGGGCATACTGAATTGGAGATTGACCATTTTCTGGTTTAGGTCAAAATTGCCATCTATGGATGAATGAATGGAGTATGATTGGGTCTCTAATGTAAAACGGGCTATGAGGCATGTGGCTGAAAATTTACTCTTGGCCATAGATGGCACCACTGAAAAAAATAAGAAATCCACCCTCTGCCTTAATTCATGACTTGATTTCAAGCAGGCTTATTGGTATTAGCAAGTAGCATAAGTAACAACATTAAACATAAATAATTTCTAAAACTGCCAGCCTTCTTTCAGGAAAATATTCAAGAAATATAAATTTTCAACTTCAGTAATTACCACAGATAAAATAGAATTATGAAAATAAAATATGTTTAACTAAGCAGCATTTAGTACCTACATTTATATTGCAAACACATATGCACGTACATTGAACAAACTAATTTTGTTTAAGAAATATTAAAAGCAAATGATGAACTTAAAATCTCACAGCAGTATTTAACATTAACAGTAAAATCAAACATCTTTGCTTCGTGGGGCGAGTTGTAATCGACTATGTCAACCTTCATCTATGAAAAGGTACCCCCCCCCCCCCCATAGAATCGAGTTAACATGTCTTATATATACTAGTGAATTGGAATTATATTTTTGTAGTGGTAGATACACTACAGTACTCCCCCACCAGAATTATATCCATGATATAATTCGATGAACTGATACCACTAGTTGATTCATTGCTGTTTTGTGAGAATACGGGAGAGCTGAATTAAGATCACCATACTTATGCTGATCGCGAGAGCTGTATTAAGTTCACGATCGTGGTTGCTCCATATGTTGCTTTTAGCAGTCGAGTGAATACGTCGTACGTTGTGTTTAATCGAGACTGAGTAGCAACAGTGTGAGGAGTTGGATTATATGGCAGTCACAAGTAGCAAGTCAACTGTTCAATGTGGACCATCCATTGAAGTATCAAATCGTAGTGAGCGTTTCTTCCAAGGTAGGAGTGTTCACATCACCTGCGAAGGTCACCAGTGTGGGGAAATTGGTATCGACAATGTCAACCTTCATCTATGAAAAGGGTTACGTAGTTATAGACAATGTCAACCTTCATCTATGAAAAGGTACACCCCCCCCCATAGAATCGATTTAACATGTCTTATATACTAGTGAATTGGAATTATATTTTTGTAGTGGTAGATACACTACAGTTTCATTAAACCATATTCACAAATAGAATAAATTATTACTCTAAGTTTCGATAACTGTTGAACTATCACTGATTCAGGTAGATTGTCAAACAAACCATCAGTTGCTAGTAATATAAGATCGCCTTCTTCCACAGGCAAAGATGATGTATCAGCAGTCTCAGGGCTATAGAAATATATATAAATAAAATTTATCAGCAACTGATAATTAGTGAGGATTTTAATTTATTTTTTTCAATCCTTCAGAGAGGATTGCACTTATTTTAAATAACTGTCGCTAAATTTTTACTGTAATCATATAAATAAAATTAAGAAAGACCTTTAATTTTTTTTAACAGATCTTATTATTTTGACAAAAATAAATAATTTTATTCAACTTATTAATCTACTAACTGTTGAATTATTAATTCAGAATTCCACTATCTTGTAGAACATTGGTCTTTAATTGATAAACGAAAAAGATACAGTGTAAACCTCTCGGGAGCGACCACTCTCGGTTCCACAGTAAAATGGCTGAAATGAATGAAGGTTGGTCTTTCTTAGGGACTACCTCCATTCACTTCAAAATGTTATATTATTTTTTTGCAAACAATTTTAATTTTAATCAGTGTAATTTTCTTGGAGAGGAAATGCCACTTGTGTTGTCGTCATGAAAACTGGATAGATGAATAAAATTTAGCGTCAATAAAAATGATCCCTACTAATATTGATTAATGACTGATGGTGACCAATTATGAAAGATAGGTGACCAATTATGGCAGATAGAACTATTTTAAATAAATAAACAATTATTTTTTCTTGTTTAAGTTTGCATTAAATTTTATATTATAAAAATTAGTTACCTTTAAAGCTTGTTTGCTTGAGATGCTTAATTTTTTCTAAAATTACTTTTATTTAAAAAATTTAACTTATAACTTTAAAATTAAATCATTGATAGCACCGTCTTTAGAGCACTCAGAGACTGTAACATGAGGTTGTTAATCTCTTTCATAGATCATCTTCAAAAAGAGCTCTCTAAATACAAGCCACTCACAAATATTTTGAATACACACATTTGAACCTATATAAAATATTTTTTATTTTGATATCTTTTCGTGTTTGCTTATTTGACTTTTTCACATTTAACGCGGAGGTTTGCCTGGTAGCTTGGAGAGGATTTGATGGTCTCTTCGTAAGGTTTTCTTTAACACCAAGTCTATGAAAAAAATTCTGTACCTCCCAAAAGTGGTCGTAGACAGAGGAGATCGCTAAACAGAGGTAGTCTTTCCTGGAGGTTTCACTGTATTTTGAGAAGAAAAGATATTTTTCTTGTACAACATTGCACAAGAGGACATTAATCTAAAGTACAAGACAGGTCAAAAGGCAGAAGTACTTTTAAAAATCTTCAAAACAAATATTAAAAAAAAAAGAAGCATTAACATGATTGAAATTTGCTAACTGCTTATTATTTTATTAATTTATTTGTTTGTTTTTTTCCTTCTAAATAGCAGTTAAAATTGAAATGTATAATGATACAACTAGATTAAAATACAACAGCATAAATGGATAAAAAGAGTTCATTTGATGAGTTCACAAAGTAACATAACTGAAAGACACTTTAAAACTTGTTAGAAATATCTTTTTGCAAATTAAAAATTTTGCAAGCAATTTTTCATAATTTACACACATTTCTAAGGTTTAAAGCTAATTAAAGAAATTAAAATAAATAGTCATTTAAGTTGTCCTAAAGATGCTATTATAGAAATGCTTTGTTTGCTTTCAATTATAAAATGGCCCTTCTACCAATTTATAATAGTACATTAAAAGAAAATCATATAACCTTTCTAAAATTTGCATCAGGGCAAAAAGAAAAAGGAAAAATTATAATTTGAATAATAATGGCTTTAAAGAAATTAAAGATGATACACAGTAATTAATAAATTAGTATGCAAATTAGAATATACTCAATAAATTATACGGTTGACAAACTATAACAAACTTTATGTGAATTAAATTTATTTTTACAGCACTAAAGAAATATTTTTTTAAAAGAAAATTTAACTTAAAGAAATAAGTTATTAAAAAGGGCGATTTTAGTTTTTAAAGGGAACTTACTGCACACTTATCTATAGCAACATTAAATAAATAAAAATGAATAAAAGCTTTATCAAAATTAAAGGGCGGGTATATGGGTCACCCTAGTAAAAATGCTTACGGGAAACATTATTTTTTTTTTCCTGTAAAAAAAAAAATTATCCAAAAGACTTGAATTAAATTAAAAGTATAAGCTTTATTTCAAGCAAACTAACAATTTTTGATATTGTAGTTAAGTTTAAAAGTACTTTTAAAACTTAAAATAAATTTGAAAAGAATTATATAGTTTTTAAATAGAATAATTTTCTTCTGAAAACTAAAACAAGAGAGAAAATCATACCTGTCACTTAAAACATGCTCATTAATATTGGCTGGAGCTAAAGATAATTGGAAAGGTGTATTAAAATAATGTTGCTGTTCCTCAGATCTATAAACTATTTGTCCATTTCTCATCACTAAAAATCCACTATCCCCTATATTAGCAGTATACAACATTTGGTCTATTCTATTCAAAACTACAACACAGGCAGTGCTACTACCTAAAATTAAAAACAAATATTAAACACTACCAAGGATTCAAGAGAATATGAGCTTAATGAAAAAAAAAAAATTTTATATAGGAAATACTATACATTAATACAGACGGGAATTGAGTTTTTGCTTTAAAAATTTCTCATGAGACAAATAATATACCAGAATCTGAAAAGAAACTATTTAATACACAAAAGTCTGCATAAATTTACGCGTGTAACTTTAAAAACATTAAGAATTAAAACACTTATGGGCTTAATTCCTTATAAGAAATAATTTTATTAAAATGAATAATATAATAAAATGATACATTATAATTATTACTGAAAGAAAAAAAATTCTAAATAAGCTTAACAAAATAAATAAAGAAAAAAACCTCTGGCAAAAACAAGCTGAGCTGTCAGTAAAGATTGCCAGACAGTATATAGAACATATTTAAACAAAAAGGAAAAATCGCTTGAAATTAATCTTAAGAAAATGAATGCTTTTAAATGCTTTTAGAATCTTGAAGAAAATAATATAAAGGATGTTTATTTAAATCCAAGATTAAAAGATCCAAAAAGTATTTACACTTTTTATCACCATTTTACTGTAACCTAATTTCGAGAGGAAAATGACAATAAGATATTGTAAAAGTAAAATAAAAACCTAATTTTAAAAATCCTTCTTTTTTTATTTATTATTCAAACCTTTTTGTATTGAAATGAAAATAGCGAGAATACAATTGAAAAAGGATGAAGAAGAAATATTAAAGACATTTGTTTTTCATATAGCAACTTCTACAAAATAGTTTTGCATAAAACTATTCAACTTAAAACTCTAAAAACATACCTATTATCTGCTCTTTATTTTCCTTTAATTCATAATAACTTGCAGCTATAAGATGCCCAGGATTTCGAGGATTAAATCTACCTGACGTTACTAATCTCTCACATGTTTCCATCAAGCTATAGGAAAACTTTGAAGGGTCAATCCCATAATTCCTCCATCCTCCAACACCATCCGCCACACCTTTGAAGAAAATATATTTTTCATTCATGTCATCAATAACAGATTAAAGGATTTATAAACATATAATATAATCTTTATATAATAAGTTTTCAAACTAATAAAGCATAATAAAATGAACTAAAAGTAAATTTAGAAGTCAGAGAGCCATTTTGGTGTCATCAATGGTAAGATACAGAATGTTTGTGTGTATAAAGTTTTAAAAAGGTTTATAAGTTTAATAATTATTAAGTGAAAAGTTTTATTATTTTTTTAAGACATCAGAGAAAACCTCACTTCTTTAGGAAACAGGACATTAAAAGAGAAATATTGTACAGGCAATCAATAAATATAAAAAGAATTAAACAATACCTAAGATCAAATCAATATAAACATTTAAGACTTAACAATATTTGATCAAGTCAATCTTTAATTTATTAAACATTACACACATAGCCCCTAACCACATTTTAATGTTATTTACCAATTTGTATCAACTTGAATGTAAGCTAAAAATATCTAAACATGTTTATTAAACAATCAGTTATTGATTTAATATTTATTTAATAAAACATTTACATTAATCATTATATTTTAATGTTTCCAATAAAATATTTAAACTAATAACTTTTTTTATTTAATTTTTCAGTCGCGTATGATATGTTTCTATGTTTCATCATAATTAAGAATAAGTAAGCAATATGAAGAATTTGAAGGGAAAAAAAAATAGATCAGGAAATTTTATCGAATTATGCTTCATTCAAACCTTTAAGTTGATGCTTAATTATCCTAATTATTTTTCAATCATTCATAGATAATGTATAAAACCCATTATATAGGTATATTAGAACTTATTTGTGATTGAAGACTGGAATTCATTCCAATAATTCATTATTTTCAGATACTGTAAGTATTCAACCTCATTTCAGGTAAATATTCAAAGGATAACACATTATTAAATAGAAAGTTATTAATTAAGATTAAAATAGCTGTCGAGATACTTAGAAGTATTTTCATAAATTTAGAATATTTCTGAAAAAACTAATAATTTCACCTCATTATTTCATATTTTTTTATAAATTGCAATTATTTGAAACAGACAAGCTTTAATAACAAAAAAAAGGAAGTTATTAATCAAGATTAACACTTTAAAACATTAGGGGATAGTTCTATATCTTGATCTGTCTCACTAACCACAATAACCAAGGCACCAAATTGGATTAAAAATTACAAAATAAAAAAATGCAGAGGTTTGCCTAAGGGTGGCTACAAGTTATACCTTTCGATCGGAAGTCGCCAAGAATCGGTGATTATTTTTGCATGGATACCGATATGAAGATCTTCCCCCAAAAATATTTTGAGCTAATAAGAAATATTGCTATTATAATTTGGTGTGTTTCAAAAAATTTGGCAATGAACAGACAATTTTCAATTACTTTGAGAAATGTTAATATTTTTTATTATATTTAGAAATGTTGCATAGTTAAAATGCCTAACTGAATATTTGAGTTATATTTTAGTTTCAAATTTAAAGTAGACTGTTACAATACTAATATTATGAAATATTTTCATAATAAATTAAATTATTTACTAGCAAACATTTATGCAAAATTATAAAAAAAGCTTTTTTTAATACAACTATAACATGAATAAAAAAAAAAAGAATTGTTTTCATATACTGTTAACATTCTTTTATTTTTAAAAAATTTTCTAGAATGGGTAGATAATTTTGGATTTCACTGCACTACAGGGGTATATTTTCTTATCGTGATAAGGGGCGTCCTAGCACCAAATAGATTTTAAACATGAAAATTAAAAAAAAAAAAAAAAAAAAACATGCAGAGGTTTGCCAAGGGGTGGCTACCAATTATACTTTCAGTTGATTTCCCTCTATGATATTTTTTTATTTTTTATTAGTTTCTAGTGAGCCACTGCTAGAAGTCGCCACAACTTGGTGATTATTTTGGCTTAGATTAGGTGATTATTTTGCCTTGCATTTAAATAATGAATTAAGTCACTTCTTTTGAATTATTAAAAAAATTAAGGGAAATTTCCGTACAGTGATTTATCACGTCAACTACAATCGCCAAGGTACCAAATAGATTTTAAACTTGCGAATTTTTTTTTAAAAAAACATGTAGATGTTTGCCCAATGGTGGCTATAAGTTATATCTTTGGAGCCTGGAAGTTGCCAAGACTTGGCGATTATTCTTTCACAGATCATGATATGGAATTCTCCCCAAAAATGGTTATTATATTTTTAAAACACCATTTCTGAAATGTTCACCATAATTCTGAAAGAAAGTTAAACTCTTTCAAAATGTCACCAAAAACTATGTGTACAATATAGAGCAATGTTCCTATATTTCGAATATTTAATTAATTGATCTTATAAATTGCCAATATTTTTATTAAATATATTTTGAAATAAGGGCAGGAATAACAAAAAGAATCAAAAATTTATCAGCTATCAAAATCACTAAATATCAAATATCTGTAATATCAAAGTGACCGATGCAATGATTATGTAACAAAGGATTTATGACGAAGGAAAATAACACATATTATTTTACTTATTTTTATAAAATTTGGAGTATTCTCTAAGTAAAACTTTCAAAGGTTACAAAATACGATTAAGCAATGGATAGTGAAGAATAATTATTTAATAAGTGTGCAAATTTAAAAATAATAGCGACATTATCACGGTTTGAAGGTCACGGTTGGTTATGAAATTAATTCCAACCCAAATGCTACGTTTTATTCAATAAAATTGTTCATGCATTTACACGCCGTTTAAATAAATATTATTAAATTATTTACCTAGGACATCAGCTGTTTTGTATCTGGCAAAAAAACTTGCATCATCGCCGTATCGTCCTTTACTTAAAAGAGCTGAAAATCTAGATGAAACTTTAGGAAATCCACAGGCTACAGCAAGAAGTCTAAAATCTCGTTCTCTTTTTCGATTTACAGCTGCTTCTGTACTACTTGAATAATTATATACACCACTAATCAAAGCACGCGTTAAATACCTACCACAAATGATAACAGATTGCATTCTTCCCCAAAAATTTTTACCATTTCTGTTACTAGTTATTTAATTTAAAATCTCATTCCGTAATAATGTTTCTTAGTTTGAATAGACCTCCGTCATTAATTGTTCCCATTTTACAAGAGAATGGTAAATAGACCAGAAATCAATTATTTATTTACCATTGGAAAGTATCAACACACAACAGAATTAACCTTAACTGGGTTAATTCGAAATTTTCCTCAACCGATACACACCAAATCCTTCGCAACTATTGAGTTGGATTCATTTCTTACTTTTTAACATTTTACGTACGAAAATTGTTGAAAAAGTTTTAGTGCATAGGGGTAGGATTATTTTTCTGAAAACAGTTGGATTTTCGTATGCACCACGTGGTACTCATGGAAATTAGAGATGCGCATTAAATTTTTACTTAAGTTATTTTTTAAGTCTTAATAGCTTGTTGAAATAATTAATTATCAATTTTGTGATATTATTATAGCTAAACTCGCTTATTAAGTGAAAGTGGTAATTTTCTTTAAATGGAAACTCTGAAACTGAAAGTGAAACTAGAAATGGATATGGTTTCTTTTCACTGGTGCGTTTTCTCTTGGCGCAGCAATCATATTCATATCTTGAATGAAGAAAATCCAGCACTTAACTTAAAAAATGACTTTATAATATTAATTAAAAGTATCTTGTTGTAAAATTAAAGGCTTTCTGTTTAAGGCATAAATTTTGCTGCCAAAATCTAACTAGTTCAACCCCCGACTACTTTAAAAATACAACCAATCAAATGCTTCCAAAATAAAAGGAGTTTTTGGACAGAAGAGGAATTCTGTTTCTTGCCACTAAGGATAAAGATTAAGGACTATGGGATTAATAACGTAAATGATATATAAAATTAAGCAAATGAATAATATTTTCTTTTATTTTCATCAATTTTTTTAAATTGGATTAAAAATCGGAACAAATTGTGTAAAATTGCTTTGAATTAGGAATTTTTACCTAGTAATGAGTCATTTTTAAGTATCACAGTATAACTAAGTTATTTATTATTACTAGTTTTAGTAATTGCATTACTTGTATTAGTATAAACTTATAACAGTATTTCAACCATAGTAATAAGTTATTTTCACAAACTGTTATTATTATTGGTTTAATAAATGCATACTTCGTACAATAAGATTTAATGGTTAAAGATAATTTATTTATTATTTAGTAGTTAATAGTAATGGTTAATAGTTTCTTTTGTTAATTTTTTTACTAGAATAAAATAAAAGAGAAATTTATAAAGAGCATATTCACAGCTGCTTTGTTCCGTATTTATCTAATTTAGAAAAACCCTAAATTAGATAAATACCCAAAGAAAACATAAAAAGAATACAGAAAACAAAAAAGGTTAAATTATTATTAAGAAAATATTATTAATAAAAAATAAATATTATTAATAAAGATAATTAATAAAAAATGAAAAATTAAAACAAAATAACTAAAAATTTTAAATTTGACAATGAAGAGTAAAAAAAAAAAGTGTCTCCTTTAAATGCCATTATTTCCTATTCTATTTGTTTTTTTTTATCTGGTTATAAAAATGTTTATTTAAACGCAATGTTGTGTAAAAAATTTTGAAGAATTGTTTTAAAAATAATTTTATTATTTATTTAAAAATGTTTAAATAAAGGAAATTGCTTGAGTATAAGTATATATTGTTCATAAGAAATATTAATGTCGAATTTTTCTTGCTTTTTTATGTCTCAGAAATTATTCAATCAACCGGTTTCGCTTAAATTTTAGATGGAATTTAAGAGAATATAAATATTTTTTTCTTATCCTATGCAAATCAAGATATTTTCTATCATTATCAAATTAAATTCTAATAGGCTGAGAAAAAAGAAATAATATAATAAAATATGTTATTAACCAGATATATGATATATTAAAAATAATATAATACAAATAATATAAAACAAAGAAATAATTATCAAAACCACTTTTCGTGTGAAATTTTCTTTGGGTAAGCCTAGGTAAGCCACAAAGCTAGTATCGATCTCCTCGCTAAACCATCTGGATAATATCAGCCAGATTGCGATTAAAATCTTGGGCAAAAAATTCTAAACTTATTGGAAGGGGCAATAACAAGATCATTTTTTTATTATTTTTTCCATAGGTAGCTAGAGAGGCAGAGTGTCATTTTGTGACAGATTTAAATTCTTACTTCTGTCGAATGATCTTGATTATTTTAATAAGAGATGAAGTTTGGTTACACTTCATATTTTATTATTCATATTATAATATATTTACATATATATTAACATGTGTTATTAAAAACTGGAAGTGAGTCATGAAGATCGAAGTAAGCGAATGTTAATACTTAAAATCTTAAAACTAATGCATAAAAAATTTTTGTTTTATTTCGAGGGTAAAAATGATGTAGTGTGATGTTTTTATTTTGCACAATAAAGTCATCGACAGACTTTATAAGACCCCAGGCAAAACATTTTATGAAGCCTCCCAGAGAAATCTATCACTTATTAGAATCCTATTAGATTTTCACCGAATGTTTTTAAAAATTAATTGCCTGGTTTTATTTATTTCTTTTTCCTTCTTTGAATTTTATTTCTAGGCATTTCTTTTTGGACATCTTAAACTTTTTTTTTCTTTTATCACAATTAATTTTTATTTTAATTTTGTTTTCAAATTGTGGATTTGCTTAGAATCCTAATTTAAGAATTTATTAGCTTAATATTAGTTTAGCTCAGAATTAATGATGTTATGATTGATATAGCAAGCATGTCAGTCTTAGAAGTGACGAATTTAAAATTTATGAGCCTAGCTTACATAATCATGTAAGATATTTTTAAAAATACTTTCTAATTGTACGATTTTGATTTTCAATAGAAATGATACTAAGACCTTTAGGAGGTTTGGTTATAGCATCGTTTTGAAAACAAAAACAAATATTTCCAATTTTAAATCTCAAAAGTAAACTAAAATAATAAATAAATAAACTATTTTTTTTTTTAAATTTAATAGAGCAATTTTTTTTTTTTAAATATTACTTTGATAATGAATGAGAGAACGCACTGCCCTCGTAAAGAGTGGGTAAAGCAGACAAGGGAAACCACTGATTTTTTTTCGGGAAAAGGGGTTAGATCAAATAATATATTCATTATAATTTTTCAAAAATCGTGCATAAATAAATGTTTTTCTTTTAGTATTCCTAAAAAATATTTTTACAAGTGTAAGTAAAAATATTTCTTTTCTCTACAGAAGTAGGAATAGAAAAAAACCCACCTAAGTGTAACTTTAAATTTAAAAACTAAGTGGCTGGTGTGGATTTAATATGCACGAAAAAAAAAAAGCAAAAAAATTTCGTATAAATCAAAAATATTCATAATACTTAAAAAATAAAATTACTTTAAACTTCTTTAAATAATTACTTCACAAATTTCCCCACTTCTTAAGGCCTTAGGACCGTAAATATTTTGTATATAAAAATGAAGTAATAGCATAAGAAGTAAAGAGAAAAAAATTGTATTTTAATATAAAATGCAGAAAAAAAAAAAAAAAAAAAAAAAAACATGGACATTAACGCGGTTCTGATTCAGAGGGAAAATATAAGGGAATGGGTGAAAAACATGAAAACATTTCCTCAATAATTCAATTTTTTTCTCCTCAATATTTTAACAATATTACTATTGTTTATAAAATATTTATTATAATAATAATAAATTCTTTGCTGCATATCGTTTGTATAAAATTTTTCTTTCATTATTATACGAGTAAGCAACAAAATTATTAATTTAGATAAAAACTAAATGAAATTAAAAAACAGGTCCAATCTGTTTAAAACTGTAACATAAAAAGAAAATAACATTGAAAATGGATTGAGGATACTTTTCGCGCATCATCGTTATTGAATAACAGAGAGCAACTGTTCGAAAGTGTGTGGTAGTCATCCATGGTGGTAGTGCTAGAAAGCTGAATTGTAGCGTTTATTAACTGAATAGAAGACCAATCTGATTGGTTGATCTCGAATCAAACTGAAATGGGTTGTTTCCAGATAATAAATTATGATCTTTAAGTTAATTGCGTTTTTTGTTTAAATTAAATTCATATTGTCGTATAAAGGGCAATTAAATATTAAACTTATCGAAAAGCAGATTTTTAAAATATTTTAAAATAACTCACAGAGGTAAGTTTCGGAATCGAGTGTAGCAAAACACTTCCAAAAATTGTTGCCACCAGCTGTTTTTCTTTCTTTGAGCAAAATTACCTTCAGGCCAAATGATCAGTATGGCTTCATGTCATGTTCTGAAAACACAACGGGATGAGTATCCGATTAATTGTTAAATTTTAAAGATATCTTTTTAAAATTCTTTTCAAATCTTAAAAGAATGAGTGAATACAATTCGTACAATTGGATATGTTGATGTCTATTTCATGAGGCTATTTTTATTTATGTGAATCTTGTTGAAAAGATGTATATCTACTTAATGTTTATATTGTAAATAAAAATCACAGATGAAGCTTTTGTGTACGAATATTCTGTTTATAAAATCATAGATCTGCTGAAAGTGTTCGTTAGAGTAGCTAGTATGAGTGTTATAGTGTTCAATAAATATGAAGAACTAGCTTAAAACTATTTATACTGGAAAGTTGAAGAGCTTTTTCCGGTTGTTCATCAACTATTTATCACATAGATAAATGCTGGAAATGTCCGAATACCAATGGTAATTTAGAAATTATTTGTTTTATATGACTTGTTTTACTATCCCATCACAACAAAACAATGTATTTTAACTAGTAAACTCTTATAAGTCTGAGTTCTATAATAGTGATAAAAACACAACTAATTACCTACTTATAGTAGTAATTATTTCATATTTCTTCAAAATTTATAAATTGATAGGATTTTAAAGATGGAATTTTAGAAAATATTGACATTGAATAAAGCAGAATGGGCTAGTTTTTAAAGCAATTATTAAATATCTAATCATTTAAATTTATGTTCTACATAAATTAAAATTTTACAAACGTTTTTTATTTAACAAATATTATATTAAACTTCATTAACATTATGTATTTTACACATAATAAGGTCTCTCATAAGTGCTTAGATCATGATTTGTTTAGAAAAATTCTTAATAAAAAAACTTGTACTTATGTGTGTATGATTTATAGTATTGTTTAGATTTTAAAAGGAATGGTTAACTAGGGAATAAGTCAGTCAGAAATTATAAGTAAAAAACTCAGTTTTCTGATTTTTTTTCAATTAATAAAATTTATTTAAAATAATATTTATAAATTATCATATGACAAATTTATTTTCCATTTAATTGCAAACATGTTTAAAAAAATAAAGTTCATTCTAAATCTTTTTGTTAAATTATTTCCTGGATAAAAGTTGTTTAAAAAAATATGTATAATAGATTTATGAGATCCATTTATTTTTATTTCTGAGTCATTTTACTTTTGTAATATTCTTTTTTAAATATAGTTTGCACCATCTAAATTCTTTGTATAATTTTAATGCACAAAATGTTTATAACATATTAATTTATATGTTTTTGTAATTGTCATAATCTTCTGAAAAAACATTAAATATATTGCTTATAGATTTAAGATAATGTACATTTAAAATATTTATAATCTAGGAAATTAAAATCTCTAATGTAAGTAAATTTAGCAAATATTTTTTTAAAAATATAATTAATTTACTATTAAGATAACTGAAATTTTTTTTATGTATCATGATAAAAATATGTTTTGAATGATATGAATCTTATATTGACTTAATTTTGGTTTCTTATTTAGTTGTAGCTATAATCACAAATTAGATTCATACGTACTTTTCGTTTCAAAAACTTATTTTACGATATTTTTTTAGGGCGTATTCATTAGTGGATTCGTCAAGAGTTTCAACTTTTCTAATATCAATGCTTCTCATAGTATATGGAAGTTTCAGGTAATTTATTTATTTTATGTTTGTTATGACATCAATTTTATTTATTAATTTGTTTAAATATGTGGTTTTTGCATGCTTTTAAGGAAATTATTTATTAATTTTTAAATGTGTTTAGAGATCAATCTAATTTTTTACACTTTTAAAAAAAATTTTCTTGCATTAATTTAAGAGGATAATTCAACTTTATTTAAAGTGGAGTTAATCTGCATTTTTAGTTAATGCTAGAACTATTCCATTTGTTATATACTTAAGTTCTGGCTGAAGCAGAACTTTTTCAAACATTTCTTCCTAACTAATTATTTATCCTTAAAATTTTTTTTGAGCAATTTTGTGTAAAAATTACTTTGCTTAGCATCAACAAGGTCTTTAGTTATAAACACTATTCAACTTGAATGATTAAAAATCTTAAATGTGCCCTACTTGTCTGGGTATTCTACTTTAAAAATTACAAATGTTTTGTGTGTGTTTTTACTTAAGAATTGTCTATTAGAATTATGAGTTAACAAAAATTGAAATAATTATGAGCATAAATTTATAAATATATTATAATTTACTTTTGTTATAAAAAGTTTAAAATGAACAAAACATGTTTATTTGAGGTCCAATGGAGCTACCAAAAGGTGGTTAGGGCCCCCGGATTTCTAAATAAGACCCTGTTCGATTATATTAGGTATTGTAAATATTGGGTAAAGAGGTATTGTAAATGTGTAGCTGCTATTTTTGGCAATGCATACTTTTAGAAGGTTGCACATAGATCACAAAACATTGAAACAGAATTTTTTTTAATGATTATAGTTATAAAATAATAAAAACCTCTACAAAAACGATAGATTTTATTTAAATTCTTGAATTTCGCTTGTAGTGTTTATGTTGTTTATGTTAAAAAGTTTTTAAAGTTTGAAATAAAAAAATTAAAGTTTTCTTTCATATTAGAAGAGTATTACCCTAAGTATTCTACTCTAACTATTCAAAGCATCCTAATTATTTCTATCCTAAGTATTACTCTTGATTCCTTATTTATGTATCATTTTCTAAAATTTAAACACGAGACTAGTTTAAATTTTTACTTTTGCACAGAAAGCTTTTGAAAATCGGGCCACCCATTGTAACTTGCTATTATTCTTTCAAAAAATTCTTTACTTTTTTTGTGATTGTCCAATTCTTTAAAAAAATTTTAATTTTTTTTTTTTTTTTACATATTTTAATTGTAGGTACAGGTGAGAACATTGCTCCAAAAGTTATTACCTAAGGGAAAAAGATGCAATATTTTTTAAAACAAATTTAAAAAATACTTTTTTAAACTTAAAACAATGTTACCTTGGAACAAATTTTTATTTCCATTCTCTCAGACTCGATAAATCCTTCAGTCATACAATTTACTTTTTTTGGCATTATATTCATTGTATATAATCAATGAAGTTTTCATTGCGCACCCATATTTTTCATACATTTGTGCACAAAATGAAAAAGTGAACACCCTTTATAACTTAATGATTCCAGGGTCTAACTTTGAATTTGCTTATTAATTAATGCAGATAATATTTTAAATTACAAAATCAGACACAAAAATGTACTTGGTCTGAATAAACAAACATTCCCCCCCCTCCCATAGATTTGGATTTTTGAACCCCTACAATCTGAAAAATAGCCTTTAATATTATTTTAACTTTTTGTGTTTCGTCATATCTTGGGAACTTTTAATATTACTTTTTAAATATAATTTTAAATGGTAAAATTCAATATTAGAACAAAATTATTAGTTGATTAGTTCTTGAGAAATGAAATTTTAAACTTTTTACAACTTTGACTAAATTTACAACTTTTTAAAATTTGGTAATTAAGGAATTATTTGAGTGCACTCAAATTTTAAATTTTGCCATTTAAAATTATATTCTTTAAAATGATATAAAAGTTTGTATACCTTACAATTAAAATTTTTATACTTGTAAGAAAAATGATGAAAATAAACTAATAAAAATTAAATAAAATAATTAAGTAATAAAAAATGGTATATATTGAAAATTATCTTTGTATACACGCATTCTGTAATTGTTTGTAAAATTTTTTTCAAATTGCTTAAAAAGTTCTCATGATATGGCAAAATACTCGCAAAGTAAAATTAACATTAAAGGGTCAAAACTTTTATCCGCTCTCTTGTCCGATCTATTGAGGCTATATTTTTTAGATTGCGGCAACCCTTTATATTTTGAGGTTAAAGAATCCAAATCCCTCGTAAAAAATAGATGTTTTTCAGAGAAAGTAAATTTTTGTGTTTGGTTTCTTAATATAAAATATTGTCTGTGCCAGGGGCGCACTATAGGGCCCGTAATTTTTGGGGCCCAAAAACTAAACTGGAAAAAAAAAAAAATTATAAATGAAAAAAATATTGGAGGGAAGTACTAAACGTGTGGTAGCGACAATCAAATTTATTTCTTCATACTCTTTAGTGTTTTGTGGTAAAAATGAAGTGTTTTTTAGTGAAAATAATGGTAAATATATCGGTGCTTTGGAATATTTATCGAGTTTGATCCATTTACGCAGGAACACGTGAAAAAATATGCAAACTGCGGCACCGATACTATAAACTATTTGTCGTCTACAATATGTGATGAATTTATTTATATTATATCGAAATATTTACAACTCACAATAGTGAATGAAATAAAGAAAGCCAAATTTTACTCTCTAATTATTGATTCAACGTCTGATATATCTCACGTAGATCAGCTGACTGTCATTATTCGCTATGTTCTTCCAAGTGGTATAAAAGAAAGATTTTTGGGATTTCTACCTATATTTTTTCATACTGGTGAAAACTTGGAGGAGAGAGTTATTTTAGAATTTTTAAATAATATAGATTTAGACATCACTAACTGTCGGGGACAAAGTTATGATAATGCATTTAATATGTCAGATAAATATAAGGGATTCCAATCCAGAATAAAACAACATATTTTTTCTGCCCATTTTATACCATGCGCAAATTATTCATTAAAAAACGCTGCTGCCGAAAGTTGCATAGAAGTGACTGCTTTTTTCAATATCGTTCAGGAATTGTACGTATTTTTTTCAAGTGCTACACATAGGTGGAATGTATTACAAAAATTTTGTAAGAGCAAACACTTGAGTATTAAACCTATTTGTGATGCCAGGTGGTCTGCTCGTTCCGATGCTGTGAAATCCTTAAAGGAAAATTATGAAGAAATTATACATTGTTTACGTCATTTTTTCTCAAACAAAGATGAAAAACCCTTAACAAGGTCCAAAGCTGCCGAATTACATAAAAAACTTGATACATTTGAGTATGTACTGTTACTTACTAAATAGGAAAAGATTTTAGAGAAAATAGATGCTTCCATTTTAAAAATTTTATTTTTCGGTGACCTAAATTTATGACTTTCCATGATTTTTTTAAAAAAAATATTTAAAATCATGACATTTCATGACCAATTTTGTCCAATACCGAAATTCATGATTTTTCATGACTTTCCAGGTGCGCAGATACTCTGTATTTATTCTATCAATTTTTAGGATTTTCTTTAATATGTTGCACTAAAGTTTTGTTTTGGATTTATTCAAATGTATACACTAATTAATTTTTGCATATTTCATTGAATAAAGTACACTATTTTTTTAAAAATGGCTAGAAACCTTTAGACTTTTAGTTATGTATTCTTAATTTTAAATATTTTTAATAATATCGTTTTATTAAGAGTTCACATTTGAGAAGTGTGCGAGGCCACGATTTGCGTTTGGGCCCCTAAACTGTTGTCATTTAACTGTTCTTAAAAATTTCAAGAAACTTAGAAGATATGTGTTTTAGGAATAGGATATTGTAAGAAAAAAAAAAGTTTAGGTTGACGATTTTGAGTTGAGCACTTTATTCCACTATAGCTGTTAGTAATAATTTTTCTAAAATTAAAACTGTTTTTCTTTTTTATTTAATTATTCAATTTTTAAAAGAAAATACGTCTTGATTTTTTTAATTGAAAAAAGAGAACTTTCTCATACTATCTGAGATAGGCTAGTTAGACTTTTTCCTACCTTTTTTTTTGTGCCTTATATGAATATTTTTATTTTATTTAATAAGAAGCTGGGGAGGGGGACTATAAGTCTACTGTGAAGTTTACCCAGTCATGCTTCTTGGCCTGGAACCAACGTTCAAGGTCAGTGACACGCAGCTTGAGATGGCGACCCTTTTTCGCCTTTTGTTTTATAAGATGACCGGAAGCTTTTCCCTTTGAAAAAGAGATAAAAACATGGGAAAGAAATATTCGCACCCTTTTCTATTATTCGATTTTCTCGGTATCTAGCTGTTGGATATTATATATTTTTTTTATACTGAACAGTTTTGTTACGTAGATTTAGAACACGTGGAATCTAGCACAATATTTTTATTATTATCAACTGTGTAATTCTGAGTAACTAGAACACGCTATGCAGAATTACAGCGTTAAATTGTTGATGAAAAATAAATGTTAATATTTAACATACATCGCAGAACGAAATTAAAAACTTCTTGATCATTGATGGAAAAATGAAATATCTTGTTTAATTTTTATTTAATCTCAAAAATTTCTTGTAGCACCGTATGTAGATTTAAGCGCTACGGTTTTGCGGATTTATGCGCTCTCGGAAGTGCTGTCGTTAACAACTTGGCAGCCTTTCTAGCAAAAGTAGTTGAAAATTGCCTGATTAGTTATTAAGGATTTTTGAACATATCTGGTATACATATTTTATTAGCAACAAAGTGTGTTAGTTATAAGCTACAAAGCAATTAAGTTCCTTCAAGAATAAATTTCCTGCATTGATTCATGATAACGATTTCACACTATTAAGTTATTGGTTGAAGTATTTTTTATCTGAAAATAATCCAACTTTTTGGTGCTAACCCGCGCTACTTGCTTAGCAGTATCATTTCATAATATACAACTTGTACAACTCAATACATTTTATGCATGTATTTTTTCATGTTTGGTTCTTAAAGTTATTTTTAATTTAAAAAAATCTATCGTTCTGATGAAATATTGTTCATTATTCACGTATGAAGAAGGAGGAAAGATTCATTTGATCATCTAGGAAGGGTGTGGAACGTTCAGGAATAGGATAATTTCTTGATTCTGAGACCACTAAAATCAGGACTCAAAGAATTGAAGTTTCAGTAGAGGGATTAAGTAAAATTAGTTTTGCTCTTAATTTTTAATTGTGTTTTTTTCCATCTGTGAAAAATACTATGTACAGTCTCTGGCCAAATAATTAAACGCGCTATAAGATTCTGCCGCGTCTTTTCTTTCGTTTCGGGCTCAATTCGTACGCTGACTCAATTTTCTTTTTTATGCATCGTACACTATCTTCAGAAAACTTCAATTTTTGTGAAATTTTGCGGTTTGATAATATTTTAGCATTCACGAGGGCCTATACTTCAGCTTTTTAACATGGTGAAAGATCGCCCATGATGAAAATGTTCCAATTGATTAATTCAACACTACACACAAAATGAACAAATAACTGCGTAGTGTAAAACTGCGAAACAAAAGAACGCAACGCATAAACTCACCGAAACACGTCAGCAACTGACGCACACGAAAACGCGACTGAAACCGGTTTGCACTTGTTTACGTTCGTGTATCAGTTGGTTAACATTGTAATGCAATACATTAAAAATTATTAAAAATAGGAAGTATATAAAAAATCTCCTGAATGAAAACCCATTACATGTATGTTTAACTATAAAAGTATTGCCTATAAACTCGTGCAAAGCATGTAATTATTAAAAAACTGCAGTTCGTCTAATAATTTGCACAAGAACTGTTTGTGTATGGCTATCTTTTTTCTTGCTTTGGTCATTAATCACTTTTTACATTTCTTAGATATATTAGTAATGCGATTTTATGTGTGAAAAGATGCATGAGTTGCTTGGTTATCTTCTCGATTGAATGAAAGTTCCAAAAGCTAATTCTTTTCAGCGAAAATATTGAGTACTTATATTCAATTAGTAGCATGTAAATAAATAAGTTATTGTTGTAATGATAGCAACTAGAATCAAAATTTCCATTTGCTGAGATGGGTGTGCCTAAGATCAATATGCTTTGTATTGTTTATCGTTGAGTGCATGAAAATAGAATGTATTGATTTGAACATTTGGTTTAGAGAGCGTTAATTTGATTTATGTTTCGAATGTTTCGAATAAACAATTCCAAACTAGTTTTGTAAATTTGAAAGGTTTTACTGACAAAATATTTAAAGCACAGAACATCTATTTTAAAGAGGTTTTCGTTGTAGTTACAACAATTGCCCTAAACCGATATTGAATCGCATGCTTGTGATAGGCGAACATTTATTTTTGCTTGTCTAGGCAGCAATACAAATATCCACTTAACAAAAGTGTAATTTTGTTTCATTTGTTTGCAGAAAACTCTAATGGAAAAATATAATTTTTAACGAAGTATTATAAACGTTTACGTTTTATTTACTAGATTGACTTTCTGTCCTTTTTGATCGTTATAGTTTTAAGAATTGTATTTTGAAAATTTCTAACTATTCAACAAAAGTGTTTCAAAAAAAAAAAAAAAAAAAAAAAAATTCTAATGCATTAATTTTAGTTTCAAGTTATTGAATTTCAATATAAAAGCGGTTCTTAATTTTAAAGCAATTGAATTGCATTTATTTTAACCAGGGTTGCAAAAAGCCCACCTACCCAGTAAAACCCGCCCGGTTTTTACTGGGTAAAACACACTCTGAAAAACCCAGTAAAACCCACCCTAAATTGGGTTTTACTGGGTTTTTCTAAGATTGATTTCTTTTTTATCCTCTTATATTAAAGAGCTATTCTATTGAAATATATATGTAGTCTAGCCTAAAAAAAATTTACCTACAGTGAAAAAACTAATTGTGTTGGAGACTGGAGAGTCACCTTGCTGGCTAGGTTTGACTGTATGGCCATTGATTATTCAGTGCCATTGAATCGCTTTCTATGCAAAGAAAACATTTTCCTCAAATATTATTTAAGATTAAAATATAAATAAAAAGTAATCTTGTGTTAAAATAAGTTTCAAATGTGTGGTGTATGTGAGTACATATAACATTTTGTATCGTGATGTCAGAAGAAATTTTTTTCAGACTTTTGCATCAATTTATTTGTATTAATTATTAATTAAGTCAATTTATAAAATTAAACTTAATTATTAATATTAAAATAAGCTTTTTTAAAGTAAGGTACTTAACCCTGCCCTCTTTTTTGAAACCCCCCCCCCCATTAAAACATGAAAACCCCAGAAAAGCCCAATAAAACCCAGAAAAACTCACCCGAGTTTTTGCAACCCTGATTTTAACCCCACAATGTATAACGATGTCGTATACGATGCGTAGCGATACGTATACGATGTATGAAGTTTCTATGAAGTTTATTTATATATGACGATGTGAAGTCTATGGAGTTTCAAACATATGTTTGAAAATTCGTAGCTCTTTACGTAGTTTTTTCTTTTTTTATTTTAAGTTTTGCTAAAACTTTTTTTTAACGTTTCCGAACGCAACTAGAATTTTTAACAGTTTATTTCTTTATCTGTGATTATCTTCCTTGTTGGCGCACTGATTACAATTTCATTTCGGCGGATGTTATGAATTACAATTATTTATATAAATAGTACTTACTTTAAAAACGATTATTTATAGAAAATTTATGTTTGAAATATTATATTAATAAACGCGGTAGATTTGTAGAACTCAAGGAGTGATTGAAATGTATGATACATTATGTTCATGGTGATGTAAAAATACATCAAAATGTTATTTTTTTCATTAACTTTTCCAGGTTGATTTAAAAAATTATTTATTAAAAATAAAAATTTACGCATTTAAGGCTTAAGAAGGCTTTTAGAATACCCAATACTGAATTTGTGGGAATAATATTTTGGTTCAAAAAAAAAAAAAAAAAAAATGTTGAACCAAAATTTCTAACTAGTTTTCAATCTTAGTTATCCGGTAAATACTAAACCACTGTATGAACTAATTAAACGAAGTCTTATTTGTATGATTTATTTACAATTGGTATTCACTTGTTTCTGTTTTATACTTAGCCGACTTTTATTTTGAAATTGTTGAGAATGTTGAAGGAATTAGTGAAATAATCCCTTCAATACTATACCTCAGGTGTATTCGGCATTCTATAAAATGTCTTGATATTATTTTATAACAATTACGCAAATTATGAAATAGTTACCGTGCTTCTTATTTCTACCTTAAAATATCAAAAATTCAAGTAAATGTCTTTATTTCACTTAGTTTTCTTATTTCACAAAGTGTGTCAGCATAGCAGTTATGACATTAAATATTAGAACTAAAGTGTAATATTGAGTAAGCAGTGTCCATATGATTGTTTAAGTAGTTTGTGCCTTTAAACGTCAAGCATTCTTGGAAAATGTCTTCAATACCGAGTTTCATACTCTGCTTTAAAACACCAAGCCTTCTAGGAAATATCTTTATTTCACTTAGAATCATAGTATTCAAAATCAAGCTACGCACCTTACAGATTCATTTACTTCTGTTGTAAAACAAAGAAACGTCGCGTCTTACTCGTTGGTGTGTCAGCACAGAAATTATGACATTAAATATTAGAGGTCAAGTTAAATATTGAGTGAGCAGTAGCCATATGATTGTTAAGTAGTGCATGAAAAGTGCAGAATTTTTAACGGGGGGGGGGATTTAAGAGTTTCGGGTTGTTCTCAACTAAGCAATGTGTTCTGCGTGATTCCGCAATGTTTTACATAATTCAGGAATTCTTTTGTTTGTTCTTTTCTCTAAACGCGCGTGCTAGGCTTAAAAATAATCCAGTTTCGCGTCTCATTAATAATTTAAGCAAGGGAATTCCTTAGAATAATTTTTTCTTCTCTCCCGCAAGATTGTTTGCTATTCTCATGGTACCAAACATAGAAAGTTCTAGTCGCATGGGTACAATTTTTTAAAAATATTTTTTTTCTCTGTTTAAACAAACTTAATTTTTTTTATATATATACTAAAAGATTAGAGAAATAAGACAGGTTATTTTTCTTAAATACTATTTTTCGTTTTTTTATTTCAGTTGTTTAATGCGAAAGGAAATATCGTTGAGTTTATTATAAAGGTTGAAGAACTGAATTATTTTATCGTTTTGTTAATTGTATTAAGTTACTTTTTTAAGTTATTTATATTTTGCTAGTTATTATTTAGAAATTACTTTCGTTGTTAGTTCACAACAGCATCTCCCATGAAAGTATCTTTTCTTTTGCATGTTTTCTTTCCTCATACAGTCATATCAGTGAATGAATGTTTTTAGTAAGGTATAATCATTTTTTATTTTGTCTTATGATACAAAATAATATTTGTAGAAAACCCCTTATCATTTTGAGTTTTTATTTTTTTATTTTTAAAAAAGTACGAAAGCTGTTCAAGCTGAAAATTGCTTAAAACTTTTCAGATTTTTTAAGTTATTCAAATCGTAGTGTTTTCATTAGTTGCCAAATACGATTCACTACAAAGTTATGTAATTTAATAAAAAAAAAAAAAAAATCTAATTTTTTCCGCGCATCCGCAGCATAAAATAAAAAAAAATACTTTAATTACTTAGATATTGTACAGTTTTAATCGAATTTTTTTTAAATTTTAAAGTAAAAATTTTGAAAGTAATTTTAAATTGCTCTAAAAATTTTGTTTAATTTTATTGAATATTTTTAAAATTATAGCAAAAAGACGTAAGAATTTTTTTTTTTATAAGAATGTCTATATTTCCATAAATATGTAAGCTAAGCTTGCAAAATTTTGTGAAATTATTGCATATAATTACCTAAGTAATTATTACAAGTTACAAATTTATCGCTGCATTTTTTGGCATAGCGTGTTCTAAAACACTATTTTCCGTTTGTAATTTATTGTCCATTCCTCAAACCCCTGAAAACGTTAAACATCATTGTTGAATATGAGAAATCTCATCATCAAAACACTGCTTAAGTTATAAAAGGATTCTTTTAAGTATTTCTTGAGAAATATGACAAATTGTATTAGTATAGAAGTGTTTCCATTATTTTGTCCACCTTCTTCAATATTTGTTTTTCAGATTTGTGCATGATTGTATAGCGTTAATTGACAGCAATTTATTCGTTCTTAACGATTTTTTTCCTCGTGGTGAGAGAAGCATTGATTAAATGTATCAGTAATTTTTTATTCATTATATGTATGAATAGTAAAATTTTAATTTTCTTACTTTTTTTTTAAAGTTATTGAACTGGACTTCTAAGTACTAATTCAAATCAAAATAAGCTTGTATCAATTTCCTTTCCTCTCAACTGAGTTCTAATTTGGGGCAGTATTCCAAAATAAAAATTGTTGCGTGTATGGTCAGTTATTCCTAATCCAGGTTGGGTAATGTAGATGTTGATAGAATCTAATCATGTCAATCGAACTGATACAGAATTGATTTCAGATAGGTAAAATATGAAATTTTTTAAAATATGAAGTCAATGTACTCTTTTCAGCGTTAAAAAATAGTCGAATTATTAGAAAATTTCGATTAATTTTTGTAAAATTTTGTAACCAAGTTAATATTCATATCTGATAGATTTGAGAAACTACTGGTTTTTGGTTTTATCTTACTTTAATATTCCAGGATTATGTAAAATATAGACTAAAGATATTCGAAAAGTTATTAATTTTTTTTTTAGAAATTACTGTTCGAATTAAGTTTTATTTTGAAAATTACTGTTCAATGTTTCATTCTCCACAATTTTTATGTTGATAATTTATAAAAATAAAATTGTGAAGTTGATAGAAATTTTTAAAAAATAAGTATTAAAAACAATGTCTTACACTTAGTTGAGAATTTGATCATCTATCTATATTATTCTCACGAAATTAATAGGAAGAATAGAGACAGCGAAATCTGTAAACAGGGTTGAAAATAATTTTTAAACCCCGGCCATATGGGATCTGCTATGGCACATTCAAAATTGCTTACCTGAAAATACTTGTAAAACGATACCGAAACATTTAACTATACTATATTTTTTGATCAGTTGATCTTTTAAGCCATGCATCCGCTATGTGGATCAGCTGTGCACTGATAAATTAAAAACAAAATATTGTTTAAATTCGTTTTAAATACTATTATTCAGAACAAGGATGTTTATGTTTAATGCATTTTTTTGTTGCAATTTTTGTATTTTTGGCTGTTTTTTTCCGGCCTTATACGGATGTCACTCAGTTTTTTGGTCATTTCTTCTGTAATTTTGAATGAATTTCGAATGATATTTTTCATTGTTGTTCCCTTTGCTTACGAATTAATTTTTTTCTTTAAAAATTTATGTAAAGTTTAAATTTAACTTCGTTATTTTTTTTTAAAAATAAAAAATTTGCTTTAATGACAAATGATGTTGAACGAAGTTTTTCAAGGTATAAGAATTTGCTTTTAGACAATAAACGTTCTTTTGATTTAAGAATATTTTCAGTAAATATTTGATAATACAAAACGTAATTAATTATTTTTTACTTTAACAGGTTTTTATTTTTTTCAGCATAAAATACAAATTTATTTTGTTACTTTATTTTTTAATTAAATTTATAAATGCATGTTGCAACTTCTAACTTTTTTTAATTTTCATTTAAAACCAAAAATTTATGGAGCATTTTTCATTTTAAGATATATTTTTTCCCGGTTTCTTTTCTTATTTCGTTGTTGCATTTTTTTAACTGATTTTTTAGGTTATCAAAAGTTTTAGTTATTACCTAGACTAATTATTTTATTAAGTTATTTTTGTTCTACGGTAGATTTAACGTTTGTCAGAATAACAATGCAGATATCTGTAGACGCATATTAGAAGTATGTTCTATCTAAGTACTATTTATAGCTTTATTCTGATGTATTTTTGAAGCAAAACAGTTATATTACATGTATTTATATAAATATATAATACATCTACTAATAATAAGATAATATAAATAAAATATTGGTATATAATAATCTTCTTTAAGATAGCATTAATCAGTAAATTTAAAACTTTCGACTTCATGTTGTTTCAAGCGTAACTTTATTCATATGTATTCTAACATAAAATAATTTCGATAGCTAAAACATTTTGTTTCATAACCTTCTCCTTCAGTTGTTTTTAGAGTTAGACAAAGGTGAAATTTTTGTCAAAGAAAATATTTTTTTTCTTCATTTATAAGGATATTTTTTAGATCATCCACGTCTAGTTATTACGTAGACTATTTAAAGTCTATTTTTGTTCTATGGTAGATTTAGCGTTTGTCAGAATAATAATCCAGCTGTCGACGTAAAGGTGTAGTCTATTTAAGTACTGTTTCTAATTTTATTCTGATGTAATTTGAAAATAAAACAATTAATAATATATGCATATATAATAATCTTGAAGGTTGGGCATTGATCATTAAATAAAATATAAAATTTTAAACTTGACGTTGTTTCAAGTGTTGACTTTATTCGGATGTATTATAACGTAAAATAATTGTGATTACTAAAACATAATTTGTTTCATAACATTCTCCTTCAGTTATTTTAAGAGTTAGACAAAGGTAGTTTTTTATCAAAAAAAAAAGTTTTTTTATTTGTAAATTTTTTTTCATTTCTATTGTGACCTAGATGAAAACAACCATTCATTTTACTAAAAACTAAGGAATTCAACTTGTTTTTATTTTTTAGTGTTTAGAAGATCGTTCTCGAAAAATTTCGAGCAACAAAAAGGAAAATATTGTATGATCTACCGGGAAAAAAATATTTATTCAGCGTCTGCTCTCTCCCTTTTATCATTTGCAATTAATGAGTTCCCTTGGGGCTATTGTAAAAAGTGTTGAAGCTTGCTATCGCTCTTGTTCCAGAAGATGGGTACTTGTAGAAGGGGTTTAACTTAAAAAGAAAAATGATATGTGTAAAAATTCTATTGTAATTATAGATTCCGTTATCCCCACCTCTTTTTTTTCCACTTCTAAATTTCAGCTCGGATCAGGAATTCTCTAACACTTTCCATATGATTGATGATGTTAAAACTTTCTTATTTGCGGTTGCAATTTGCTCGCTGCTTTAATCACGAATTTACAAAAGGTACTAAAATGAGAAAATTCAAGATTCAATTAGGGGGGAAAAATAGAAAAAGATATCCTCATATACGCAAACATAACGGAGGCCGTGGTTGCCCAGCGGTCACAGAATTGAATTTCGGTCCGGAAGAGCCGGGGCTTGATTCTCGGTTCCACTAAGACCCCCCACCCCAGTTTATAGTACATGTGATATACGTGCTCGTAAAATCTGTGGAATCGAAAGTTCTGTGGCCGATTCATGAGCAAGAATCTGGAGAAAATTTCCTTCCCTTTCAGACCTACGTCTAAATTTAGGAAGTGGCCTCACAAATGAGTGGTGCTGCCATCTCTCCTTCTGGTTCTGAGCTAAGACGTACTTTCACCGTTGGTGCTCTCTTTTCAAAGGCACATCTTCCTGACTTAATTCGCAAAAGGCCAATGGCTGGCGATCTTGGCTTGTCCAAATGTCATTAGATACAACAACAACAATTATAACTTGGATCTTGCGAGGAATTTTTGAATATTTCATTTCTTCGAAAGGGTTTAAAAACACTCCTTTAGTTTAGCTTGTTCAAAAATTGTTTGTAAACAAACAATGTGATATTCTTCATATATCTTGTCATTGAATCATACAGTTGTAGTAGGCAATGGATGATAATAGTGCAATGCAAACCATTGAATTTTACTATTCTATACCTCCATTACCTGCCTGAATGCATTTTCTTAATCAAATGTTTGTAAAACGCAGAATCTGACAATAATGAGAAATAAACAATTAAACCACATCTCTGTCTCTCTCTTTCTTCTTCTTCGGTATAAAATCGTATTTTGGTCTGAAAAGGCATTAAATCTTCATCTTGAGTTTTTTGTGTCCAATCTCGTGACCTCAGGTCACAGAAGTATTTTCTCAGGTTTTTTTTCTATTAAGTGTATGAATCGGAAGGTTTGTGCTTGTGCACTGTTAGCATACAGCTAACTGTGGTCTTTCAAATCAGTAATTTCGTAGTTCCATTTTAAAAAATTTAATGTCTGACGAGCAGAAAAAAAGAAAAAAAAAGTACAACACTAATTTTATCAAAGCATATACAAAGCACTGCATTAACAAAGCATACAATACTTTAATTCCTGTTGAAATTAATTTGAGTAAATATCTCAGTTCGGTATTTCTTTTTCGAACACCAAGTTTTTAGTTGATAGTTTTTTGGTGTTTGTGAACTATGACAAAACTCATTTCATGACATTTCCAAAATCTCAGTTTTGTGCTTTACTGGGCGAAGACATTTTAGAACAGAAGGTTTTTATTCTCATGATAGAATCGATTAAAAGGAAAGGAAAGGAAAAAAAAAAAAAAAATAATAAAAAAAAAAAAAACTTTGTAATATTAGTAGCAGAAAAATATTAACCACAGTGTATTACCCAATTTAAAGCTGGCAGTATTAAACTTTTCAACTTATCAAACTTTTGAGAATTTTTGACTGAGAAGACAAACCAGAAAGATTTTCAGAAAAAATTTTTCATACCGTTTTTTTTTTATCTATTTATTTATTTTACTTTTAAAAAAAAATACAGATACCGAATCTGTCTCTCAATCTAGTATTTGTTATTTTTGTAATTTGTAAAGGGTAATACAGTTGCCTGTAGAAATTTAATTTAAAGAATGTGTTAATTTATTTAATTTTTAATATTTATTATAGTTTTGCTTTTTAGTTTGCGCAGTGCCGTGACTACAAGTCGCGCGTTTTTTAATTTTTTAAATTTTTTTTATTCTAAGGTTGGCAGGTCTGTGGGCCAAAATAATTTTATTTTTTCTAAGTCAAAATTTAAGTTAAGAAAATTACGTCATTTGTGTCAATAAAGATTGATATACAATTGATACACATAATAATTTTTTTATATTTTCGTGATTCAGTTTTCATATAAACTTTTTCTAAGTTTTTTGTACGTGACCTTGTATATAAGCAATCATAATTTATTATGGCAATTGCAATTGTAATCGTAATTATACTTAATAATACTTTGATCAAAAGTAATAATAATGAAAGATTACAATAAATTATAATTACATCTAATCTTCATAACAATTTTAATTGTACGTTATTTTGATTTCATCGTTGTTACGTTCCTGTAATCAATTACTTTTTGTCCAACTCTAATATAATAGTTATTCATTTTTTTTAATAATGATTTTCGTCCTGACATAAGATTTAATTTAATAGGCCGTTGAATAAATGAAAATAACCGACTCTTTGCAAATGCTTCCGTCATTTTGTAATGATCTGGGCTAATTAAAAAAGTTTTAATACTTTCTATTCAGGCTTATATTTCAGGAATACTCAAATCAGCTTGAATGTCTTTAGGGCAATTAAAATTATGTATGAAGATTTACTCAATAAACTTAAAACACTATAGCTTATACAATTAATGAGTTTTATATTAATGGTGATGTTCCGAATGAACAACTTAAGCTTTGGATTATATAATTTCTAATTCTAAAGCTCATTGCAAATGACCCTAAATAATAAGGCTGAAGGAACAATTAATAAAAATTTTCTTTACTGCTTGTAAGTATCTGGGTCCATTGGAATATGGTTAAAATGTGTTCGACTGATTTGAAAATAATGTAGAATTTTCCAATTAGCCTGGCGTTTTGCAAAATGACGACGACAGTTAACAAACAGCGAGATTTTATAATGAGCCTCCATCATATATCTCATACTAGTTTCAGTTTAATTTATTTTCATGGATGGCTCAGGGGATAGAGCGTTCGCCTTCCAATGAGGCGAACCGGGTTCGAATCCCAGTCGATACGAATTCCGCATCTGGCTTGCACTGACCACAGTGCTGACGTGAAATATCCTCTGTGGTAGACGGATCATGGGTTAGAGTCCCCTTGCCGTCAGGCTAACCGTGGGAGGTTCTCGTGGTCTTCCTCTCCATGTAACGCAAATGCGGGTTAGCTCCATCAAAAAGTCCTCCACGAAGGCAAATTTCTCCCAATACTCGATCCAGGAGTTCCCTTGTCTTCTGGATTGGGTTCAAAATTACAAGGCTACGGAGTTGAACATTAGTAGCCGTAAACCCATTAAGTTGGGTCGGCTGTTCAACGACGGTTATAAAATAAAATTTATTTTCATGAAACATTCAAGTGGAGTATGCGAACAATATTGTAAAGAAATATATTATCCGTGTATATGAACAATATCCGAACAATATTGTAAAGAAAATTTATTATCCGTGGTATATGAGTTTCAGGACCTTGACATCGAGTAAGGTGTTTCAATAAAGACACTTATTTTCCCACGAAATATTATATTTTTAGGGGGTCGGGATAAAAATCCTTGCAAGAATAAAAAAAAAAAACAGGCCAACCGGAAGTGAGCTTTATTCTCCCCCCCATACCTCTTCCCTCTTCCGGGGCAACTAACAAAGTATTCCGTGTAACATTTGAAGATTAAAGCTGGTTCAAAAGTTCTATTTATTATTTATTTTTTTACTCATCTCACTAGTTTTGAAATTCTTTCCAAGTTTTTTATACGTGACCTTGCGTATGATCACGTCCGAAAGATGTATGAACTCTAGTCGTTTTAATTGTCTCTAAATTTTATTCTATTTCTATCTGATAACGATGATAAGGTCGTTTATGCATATTTTTGCATTTTGAGGCTCTTTTCAACATGCTAATTCAGAGTGTTCAAATTTGCTCTTTATACACATATCATTAGTCTAATTACGAAAACTGACTTTTTTAGCGATATTTCTGTGTACTGCAAACAATTTTTGTCTATTTCGAACTCAAAATCCAATTAAAAAAAATAAAATAAATAAATGCCTGCCAATGAGTTTTGCTTTTAAAAACGCTATATTGTACGCTGAGTCGTTGCTTTAGGGAAAGGGGGTCACATAACCCTATGAAGAGTCTAAAAATTAGCATGTAAATTTTAATACAATAAAATTTGGTAAAGCGTTTCTTTTTATACTTGCTGAAATATATCTAACAAGATAGTAAAAGTGTTTTTCCTATTCTTTTATGAAGGTGTAAGAAAATTGTCATTCGAGTTAATGTGCAACTTTAAATGAAAAAAACAAAAAAAAAAAAAAAAAAATTGCTGCTTCTCATTTTAGATAATATGAATGAGAAAATATGTTAACTTTTTTTTGTATGTTTTTATTATAATTTTTTAAAGTAACGAATGTTTATAACGTAAAATATCGCCTCTTCTCCGCGAAATTCCGCTTCTTTTAGCTTAATTTCCATTAAAAGAATTAACTTTTCAGAAACAAGAAAATTTTGCTATATTGAACTGCGGGACCATCCACAAAATGTACTAAAATGTTTGAAATAACTATTCTGTCCAATTTGTTGTTTCAGAATGTTTATGACTCTTGAATAATATATAGAGAAAAAAAAACTTAGTGAATCAAATTTCTTTAACATGAATCATGATTCATGAAATTAAAAGGTGAGGTGGACTTCATATGCTATTTTACTGTCTTTAAAAGATGAATAAAATTTTGTATGATGGAGAAAAGTTGTTTCAAAAATTAGAATTAATCTTTTTGCATAGTTTAATTATAACGATTTTGATACAATGAATATTTTGATGACCGAAAATTTTTAATACTCTAAACTGTGGGGTCATTCACAAAATATATATTTTTATTTTTATTATTATTTTAAGTAAGAATTGAAAGTTATTAAACTGTAACACAATTTAAACAGGATATTAAATCATTAGATTGACAGTTTAGTAAGATTGAAAAAACTTGATTGTTTTCAATTGGTTGTTCAACGTGTTTCAAGATGACCAGAATTATTTTATACTAATTCTCATAGCTCAACTTAAATGATTCAAAACTCAACTCAAAATATCAAAGTTTTCTCTGTTTTTTTTTTCCTTCTTTCTACCATAACATTTTAATTGTTTTTGCTTTCTCCTCTTAAAATAAATAAAATAGAGGATTAGACAAAAGTATGATTATGAAACATTATAAAGTAATGAAAATGACATGAAGTAGCAGCATAACTAATAATAGTAAAACGTTATTCTTTTCCGAGAATTTTGTCAATCATTTGTTTAAAATTATTGCTCTTCTTCTGTGGCTCGACAGCCCTGGGTGGACCATGGCCTTCTCTAGAAGTTTTCTTCAGGCATCTCTACATTTGATCATTTTCAACTCAGTTGATCCATCTTTAGCGGAAGGTTCACCCCAAGATTTTTTTCCCATGGGTTTCGCTAAAAAGCCTTTCTTACAGCATCGATTTTCTTGCATTCTTGCCAGTTGAACAATCCATTTAATTAGTAAGATTTTGATGAATATTTTACAATATCGGGTTCTTTAAAATTCCTGTAAAGCTCTATCCACCATTGTTGATTCTCTGAAAACTGATTTTTTTTTTTTTTTTTTTTTTTGTAAAATTTCAGTCAGGAGTCAGAGGCTTTGATTTTATTTTACAATTTTATATCTTTTTTTCCCTAAATTTTTTGTCATTTTTTTATTTTTTCAAATGACCTTTTATTTTTATTTTTCGTTGTTAGGTCTTTGAATATGGAGCAAGAAGCAAAGCAAAAAGAGAAAGAAAGAAATGGCCAACCTGATAGTAGTAAGTATATTATGAAGAGAATATTTTTTCCTTATTACTGATATCTTTTAATGACTTTAAATTTTATTAAAAAAATTTAATCAACTGAAGATGGTTTTAATAATTATATTGTGATTCATGTAATAAAACATTTGAAAAATTAATTATAAAGTACAATTTTATCCCTTTCTTTTTAATTATAAATTATTTAAATGAATTTGAATTCTGGGTCAATAAAAAAAATAAATATATAAATGAATAAAAAAGAAAAGTATTATAATAAAATTTTTCTTTTTACTTTTTTATGTGCAAATTTAATCATATAAAATTTGACGATTGTAAAATGATAACTGTAAAATCCAAAACAATGATTACATATATAATTCAAATCAGTGATTTTCAATGTTGTTTGATCAACAGCATCCTTTATAAACAGTATTGTTTACGACTTTAGAGCCTCACCACCTCTCTATAGCTAATGGAAATGCATTTTACTCTGATTTACCATTCTCTGCCACAGTTGTTTTTCTTGTTCTGTTTTTCATCTTTATTTTTCTAGTTTTGTTTTTCACCTTTATTTTCCATTTTTCGTTGGCAACTTTGTGTTTTATGTTCCAAATCACTTGTTTTTTCTTATTCCCACCCGGCAAGTCGTGAGAATGGGCACCTATCTTTAAGAGCTTGAAACATGTCCGCTAATAATCCCATCTGCATGTTTTTGAAGCCAATTGAGTTTTTTGATCAGTAATATCTTACCACTTCAGTTTCTTGGGATTATTTATTTAATTCTTTCTAGTTGTTTAATTTCACTGATTTCATTCTTGTATTTTTTTTTCTTAATATGTGTCTTAAACTTGTGATAAATTGTAAACCCAGTAAATGTGCATGTATTGTCATAAATTGAACTATAATTCTTTTTACCAGATTGTTTATTTTATAATGAGATATTTAAATAGTTTTATTGTATGCATATGTGAGGAGAGTCGCATCGACAATGTCAACCTTTATCTATGAAAATGTACCCTGACATAGAATCGAGTTAACATGTCTTATATACTAGTGAATTGGAATTGTATTTTTGTAATGGTAGATGCACTACAGTGCTTCCCCACCAGAATTTTTCCGGTGATAGAATTCGATAAACAGGATACCACTAGAGCTGTATTAAGATCCCCATAGTACTTTTGAGTACTGATCGTGAAAGCTGTATTCACGTTATGTGTGATAAAGACTGAGTAGCAACCGCAGGAGGAGATGGATAATATCACAGTCACAAACAGCAAGTCATCTGTGTAATGTAAACCATCAATTGTAGTAGGCTTGTTCAAATCGAAGTGGGTATTTCTGTCAAGGTAGGCATGTTCAAATCACGTCTGAAGGTCACCAACGTGGGGATAGTAACATCGACAATGTCAACCTTCATCTATGAAAAGGTACCCCGACATAGAATTGAGTTAACATGCCTTATATACATAGAATTGAAATTGCATTTTTTTAGTGGTAGATACAGTACCTTGGTAGTACAGTATATTTAGACAAAATGTATTTCAGAGAATTTAGATAATATTTAAGATGTTACTCAAATATATAAATTACATTTAACATTTTAAAAAACACATTAATATTTTAGAATTTATTCTTTTATATTTATTATAAACTGCATGCTTTATCTCTGAATAAAATTAAAAATTCATAAAAAATTGTAGTCATTTATTTAAATAAAAAAAAAAAACTGATTTCAATTCGATTATTTGAATTTTTAAAAAAAAATAAATACTGATTTTTTTCAAACCCTGTTTAAAATACTGATAAATTTTTGATTGTTCTTAGATGTGCAAACTTTGGACACAATGCAGGCATTGTGTTTACCTCTGGGAGCCTCAATATCACTTCTTGTCATGTTTTTCTTTTTTGACTCAATGCAGATGCTTTTTGCTATATGTACAGCAAGTAAGTGGTCGCTTTATTAATTCCACCTGGTAAGTTTATATACTCAAATAAGTTGGCAGCTAATGTATATAGAATAAAATACACCACTTTTCTTTTTTATACAGCATTTGCAATCATTATATAAATCAGCTTTAAAATGTTAAAAATTTTCGAATTTTAAAAGATTTGTGAATTGCATTTTTTTAATATTCTATGTCACATGAAACATTTTATCAAGCATAATAAGGGATTCTAAAAACCACTCAGATGTATAATTAATAGTGGCCACTCAAATGCAGCCAAAAAGATTAATTATTCAAATGCCCGATTCTAAATATGCTTGTCGTAAAAATTATAAGAATTTTTAATCTGTAGCATCAACTGTCAAGAAAATAATCTACATAACTTTATTAAAAATTTTTTTAACAAAAATTTTTTTCTTATTGATTATTGTATTTTACGATATTCTCTATAAATTGATATATATTTACTTTTATGATGTAAAATTACACAGTTGTGGTTAGGACTTTTTCAAAACTTGGCTTTAATCTGATATTTCTTTTATAGTTATGAAAGTATATAAATTCTTTTCTTAAAAGTTGTTTTAAAATCTAATTTTTTCATCAGTGCCTAAAATGTTTACATTGATATTAAAAATCAAAGAGTTAAGCTTTAAAATGTAGGTTTTTTATAGGTTAAGTTCAACATTGCTAATTAGTTTTATTTTTTGTTAATGTTTTTTTCCCTCCAGTTTTTAATAGCCATGTAAAGTGTGACTCTTTTATGAAATTATTTTGCTTAGTTTCCTTTTTTTTTTTCAGAAAGATTTATTTTTTGATTCAATTCTTTTAATTAAAAAGCATTTACATAAGAATTATAAGTCTGAGTTTTAATTATGAAATAATATTTTATGAATTGAGCATAAATAAGACTATTTATTTCAGTCATAGCAACTATTGCATTAGCCTTCTTACTTCTGCCAATGTGTCAATATATAATTCGACCATGCTCTGATGGAAATAAGTAAGTGAAATTTCTCATTACTTTATTCATTTAATTGTAAAATTTTCTATTTAAATTATTTTTGCCTTTTTTATGGAAAAAAAAATTATGTGTAGAATTATGTTTTAAAAGCTTAGTTAAGATTTGATAAAAAAAAAAGAAGATTTAAATACTTAGTTAAAACTTGAGAACTAAATACTTGGTTAGATAAAAATTTTTATTGAAATGAAATTAAATTAAAAATAAGAACTAAAAACTTATTTTGAATACACCAGAATTAAATGATGATTCTTATAATTGTGATTTATGCTTTAATTTTCTTTGGCATTGTTATTTACATTTTGTTATATTACTCCTTATATTCTTAGCTTACAATTTCAAAAAGTCCTGTTCCCAGACTATTATTACTTTATATAGATGTACTTTGTTTCATTTTCCAAACCTGTCTAGTAATTTTATTTTAAAATTTATTTGTTATTTCTCTATTTCTTTTTAAATAAAAACATTTTTTGAAAGTTCAATCGTACTGCAAATTAAAACTATTAGAAAGAAAATATTTTTACTTGATGCTTTTTTATATTATCTACTTCAAAAGTTATAAATGCAAAGAAACATTTTTCATGTATCTCTTGCTTTTTCTTTTACCTTTGATATAATCAAAAAACTTAATCAATGACTTAAAATTGTTGTTGTTTTTGTAGGATGACTTTTTGGTATGTTTCATTTTAATATTTGTTTGCATTATGCTTTTTTACAAGCATAAATTTTATTGTATTGTAATATCTTTTTAGTTAATTCAAATGTTTTAATTTTTTCTATTTTCTGCAATCAATGACAGGTCATTATTTTGACAAATATTGTATAGCTTGTAAAATTAAATATCTTTACATTAATAAAACTCAGTAAAGTTTATCTTAATAAAGGATTGTTTATGAAAGCTATGTTATAGATCATTATAAAACTGCTTAACAAATGATGGTTTTATTGAAAATAAAATGAATCAAATAGTAGTTAATGTGTTTTGAAATATATGAATCAGTTAATTGCTTTATTTTATCTATTTATTGTTGCACACATATGTATATATGTAGACTTCTGGTTTGTTGATGGTTTGTAGATTCTGGTTTGTAAAATATGGTTTATTAGACCATGTCAAATTGAAGATCAGATAGCTCGAGTTAAGTGAACGACATCACAAATATACATCCTGGGTAACAAGGGGATCCAAACCCACTTATTTTCGTGCTACAGAGTATTAAGGGGAAGGGCAAGTTCACTCTGCCTTTTATGAATTAGTTGAGTGTTTTGCTTAGCAAAATATTTGCAATAATTTATTATTGTCGAAGTAACAAAACTCTTTAGTTCTTTCTTTAATTGAAAAACAGTTTATAACCTATTTAAAGTTGTGATTTTTTTTGCCTCTGTAAATGATAATAGGATAATCCATCCTTAATGGGATACAACTGTATCCTATTAAGGATGGATCTCCTGATGATAAAATATTTGAAAATTCTGCATCATATATGCGTTAAAAAAAGTATGTTAAAGTTATATTTCAAACTTTCCAGGACTTTGAGTAATATGTTACCCAAAATTTCTTTAGTATATTTTATTATAAATAAAAACAAAAGTTTGATATTAAAATTTACTAAATGATTCTAAGAATGTATAATTTATAATATCATTTTCCAGATAAATTTATTATTCACTTATGAATGCCACTTTATGTAAACAAAAATGGATTTTTATGTATGTAAGTTTATGTGTTTTTATGTTTTAGTGTAACAATTTATCTTAATCTATGGGAATAGTTTTAAAGCTTTGTAAAATTTGAAGGCAGAATTACCTTTTTTTTAAAAATATAAAATTATGAATGTAGAGTTTTCTTATACTGTTTGGAGGTAAATTTTCCGATACTGGATAATTCATTCTTAAAACCATTATCTTTTTGTAGAATATCATTTGGGATGTGTGGAAGATTTACTGCTGCAGAATTAATTTCATTTGCTTTGTCAGTTACTATTGTATGCATTTGGGTTTTGACTGGACATTGGCTATTGATGGATGGTAAATATTGCTGATTAAATCAAAATTTTTTTTATGCATTATTAGATACAGTGTATGATATTTCCAGAAAAATAATAATTTTTTTTCCTCTTTCATTTACAGCTATGGGAATGGGGTTGTGTGTTGCTTTCATCGCATTTGTCCGTTTGCCAAGTTTAAAAGTTTCTACTCTTTTACTTACTGGACTTTTAATTTATGATGTATTTTGGGTTAGTATTCTTTATGCCAAAATTGTACCTTATTTTAAATGAGCTCTTTTTTTTTCCTTTTTTATTTGAGATCTGTTTTGGGAATGAATATTTGCTACGATTTGTTGATGTTGTTTTCGGTGCAGTAATATTATCATTTCTTAATAAATTCTAATATTTATCATTTGGATATTTAGGATAATTTTTATTTTTTTGTTTTATCTTTTACTTTAAACTTTCTTACATTTATTTATTAAGTCACAGTTGTTTTGTTTATTTAATATCAGGTTATATAATTGCATTAGTTTATTTTTTGAATGCTTAGATATTTAATTTCTAAATTAGCTTCATTGCATTGTTGTTGGCAGTTGGTTTTTTACATAATAATCCGTTTTGTAATTATTTTATAGGTATTTTTTTCATCATACATATTCAATGCTAATGTGATGGTAAAAGTTGCTACAAGACCAGCAGAAAATCCTGTAAGTGCATTTATTATAGGATTATAATAAGTTATTTTTATTACTTTCTGTTATTAAATATTAAATGTTTGCTACATTTTAAATGTTTTTCCATGTTATTTATGTATTATACTTAGTAGATGAAGCAATAAAGAAAACAATGGAAATAAAAATAAGAATATGACTACCGAAGCCGACGTTTTCAGGGGGTACCGGCCTCGGAAGCAATAAAACAAAACCTTTTCTATTGAGAGAGAGGACAAATGCCAAAATTAGCTCTCTCAGTACCCCGAAGGTTTTGTAAAAGTCCAGGAAAAAATAGATAAAGCCAAATCAGAAAAGAAATATCAAACAAAATCTTGAGAAAATAAAAACTCACATTAAACCGGTCAAACAGTGATTTCACAAACAAACTAAATGCAAAGGAAACACTAAAACAAAAGAAAACAACTCCCTCTATTAAAATGCGCAGAATGAAAAAAAAAAAAGAATAGTAAAAGAAAAGATTACGTAACAAATGAACCTGAATCCCCGCTCGTTGACGTCGGCTTCGGTGGTCATATTTTTATTTCCATTGTTTTCTTTATTGCTTTATTTATTCTTTCTTTTGAAAATTCTGCTGCTTTTAAGCGCATTTTTTTTCAAAGATAGTTTTATCAATTTAGAATTTAATATTTTGTATTCTTTTACTATTATACTTGGTAGATTTAATTAACTTAAACTATGCTTTCATGTGCACATTTGTATATATACAATTTATATATGTTCACATTTTTTGACTTTTCCATAAAATTCATTTTATTAATGGCATAATGTTATATCAAACTCAAACTTATTTTAGGTTGGAATAGTAGCAAAGAAACTTCATTTGGGTGGAGTTGTACGAGAAGCTCCAAAGTTATCACTTCCAGGAAAATTAGTATTTCCCAGGTTATAATTATCTTTTTCTCCATATTTTTATAATTATTCTTAGTTTTCTTCTTTCAATGTGTGTGTATTTGTTAATACATTTTTCAAAAAGTCTTTAATTGCATTAATATAACTATTGTTCTTGTTAAATTTAAGTTAATAATGTACTACAGTGAAACTTCTAGGAAAGACCACCTCTATGTAGCGACCACCTCTATTTATGACAACTTTTAAGAGGCACAGAATTTTTTCCATTGACTTTGTGTTTATGTAAACCTTTAGGTGAGACCATTAAAATTTCTCCCACCAACCGGGTAAAAATCTAACTTAATGCGGGAAAGGTCAAATAAATAAAATATCACGAAAAAATATCAAATAAAAAATTTAACAAAATAAATAAGTAGATTAAAATGTATTCAATATATTTCTGTGGGGCTCTTATTTAGATTGCTCTCTTTGACGATACAACCTTATATTGCAGTCAGAATGCACTAAAGATGATTCAGCAAATTTTAACATTTGTGTAACTTTTTAAATTTTTGTGCAGTTGTCAAGCCTTAAACTTTTCTTTTGCGATAAGGGCGAAAACCCAGGTCTTCATTTAATATAACTTGCGTATTTTTCTTCTGCAGCCATTTTATAGCAATTTATTCAGTTTATAGCTCTCTATATAAATGTTCTATTAAACCCAAGAGATTTTAATTGCTTAAAGAGTCTACCTGCAGACAATCCGTGATCAAAAAACTTGTTAAGTACCAACGTTTTCGATTCCATCTTTTAACTGATTCTAAATATTTTGCTTTAAACAAAAATCTTATGCATTTATAAAAAGTGCCACTCACAGGAATAGTGAGAGAGCAATTGTTTTACTAAACAATTAAAATTAATTCCTATTTTTTGGAGTGTTACAGCATTTAGTAGCCACCCTGTAATTTTTAAGATAAGAAATTAATTGCAAACTTTAACAAAAAATATAATTGTTTATTTCTTTAAAATAACTTTATTATTCATAATTGGTAAATTTGTTTTTATACATAATTTTAACAGTTAGGATCATTTTTATAGACTACATTTTATTCATAGATCCGTCTTTTCAGGACGCCAACAGAAGTGGCATTTCCACACCAAAAAATGACACTGACTAAAATTAAAATAGTTTGCAAAAAATAATTTGATAACGATTTTTAAATCAACGGAGGTAACCTCTTAAGAATGACCAAGCTCCATCAACGGCCATTTTACTGTGAAACGGAGAGTGGTCACTCCCAAGAGGTTTCACTGTACTTGAAATTGTACTTTACTTCTGTTTGAAAGAACAGTCTACTCAGGATATCTCAAAGCTGTACGAACGTTAAAAAAATTTCGTGATAGCAAGTTTTGGAGATAAAAAGTTCAGAACTAAATATGTTCTAAAGAGTAGAAAAATATATTCTAAAATATTACTCTAAAAATTAGAGTTATGAAACATGAAATTAACTAATAAATATGTATGTGATGATAGTTGACTATAAGTCTAAGTACAACAATGATAATTTTATTTTTAAAAGTAAGACAAAGATAATTATGCATTAAATAGAAAATGGTTGGTTTACAATAAACTTACATTGTGATTTTATCGAGAAAAAAAAAAGCAACATTTTCAATTTTGAAAAAAATTTGACATAACAAGAATTTGAGAAGAAACTCTTTGACATAGGAATTCAAATTAACATTAGGTAAATATATCATGCTAAGGGGAAAAATATTTTTTCGACATAAGAAGGTTTTTAAGATATGGAGAGTATATTGTAAATATTTTTTTGTATTTCTGTCAATTTTTTAAAAATTTTTTTATAATGTTATATATCAATTTTATCTCTACTGGCAAACTTTTGTTGTTTGTATAATGACCTTGTGGCAAGTCCACACCACTTTTAATTGAGGCTTATCTGGATAATAAATGCCATCTGTGTACAATGCTGAACTATCACATTTATAGTCATGAAATTGTGGAACCCTAACCTCCGTGACCCTCTTGTCCCATAATGGGTTATGAAGTAGTTACTTTATATATCAAATCTATAGAAAGAAACATTTATATACTCATTTAAAGGGGCTGGCATAGAACAATGGATGAAAAGTACAAATTTTTCTGTAAATTACACACTAGTTCCCAACTAGAACACACTAGTTCCGTAAATTTTATATAAAATAAATGATTTGAAGCATTTAGGATAGTAGTGTTGGTATATTACCACAATTATATTGAGTTACCACAATTATATATTTCTTATTTTTTAAAATTTTTTTACATTCAAAATAGGTATTAAATCAATACTGTGTACTTTTACCTTTCTTATCTGTGTTTTTTCTAATTCATCTCTCAAAATGTAAATGGTATTTCTTAAAATTTTTTGGTGAAATCAGTATAGAATATTTAACAGGCATTATTTTGTTAGAAAAAATAAGAAGGAATGGAAACTGATACATCATTATTCTGTGTAGAGTTGAATAAAATTTTTAGTTGTCATCTGTTGTGTCAATTGCCTAAAAGTGTTAACATGTTTAAGGTTCCCGAAAGAGATATGTTGTCATAATCAGAAAAAATTAAAAATCATCGGAAGGAAGATGGAGTAGAAATGAAGCTTTGTATCATATTTATTCTATAAACTAAGCACTTTGTCATTACAATGAGTAAGAATGAATAAGAACTGTGCTATAACAACTTATAACTGTCAGCAACATAATTGTAAATAATGAATAGATTGTGTTTTACTTTTAAAATAAATTTGAATTTAAAAAATAGTTCTAAACGGACTCATTAGAAATGAAACATGTAAAACAGCGATAACTCAAATTCAATGTTTGTGCATCGTAATATCATAGCATTAAAAACATTAGAGTCTGGAGCTGGGCAAAAAATGCTTAATAACTTTTGAAAAAATGATCGGAAAACAATGTCGATATAAGATAAAACTGAGTGTGTCAAAAATGTTTACTCAAATTTGAAATCCGACCAATGTAATAACATCATACTAATTTAAAAATATCAGAATTAACCCTTTCGCCACGAGTTTTTTTATTTATTTTTACAACAGAACAATTTTGGTAGCATATACTAGCTATGTTCTGGGAATGAAAATACCTTCAAAAATATTGGCAAGACTGCTGGGAAAGTCTCCCCCCTTCTTCTGTCCCAAGAGATTTTTTTGAAATTTGGTTGGGACGTATGTGTCCCGTTAGGCGCAAAAGGGTAAAAAACTCTTGATCATGTATATAATAGTACAGATTTGTTTGAAGGAAAAATGTATTATAATCTAAGTTAATATTTTTTTTTAATAGTCTTCTCATAAAATCTTTTCATTTTGAGAAAACCTTGAGAAGAGAGAAAAAATTGACTAATGTAAAATGCATTCAATAACATTAATATGAATTGAATAATTTCTCTAAATAAAGAAGTCAAGTATTAGTTAAAAAAATGAAGAGAAAAATGTCACGTAGAAAGGCTATGAAAATTTATTGAGAGGTCATGAATTTTTTTTCTTTGGACATAGATGACACCCTGTTTTGCACAAACAGTTTGTGAAAAAAAAATTATTTAATTTGATTTTCCTAAAATATATATTTTTTCAAGAAATGTAATCAATAACTAATAATGGTTGAATTTCAAAGTTAAGTTTTAACTTAGTTATCTTCGTATTAATAAATTTTTTTTCTTCCTCCAAACAGTTAACTCGTTTTATTTTCTATAATTTTTCTATTCCATTTTAGTATGCACAATAATGGCCACTTTTCAATGTTGGGACTTGGTGATATTGTGAGTTATAAATTTCTTTTAATCTATAGTCATAGAATATTTTTAATGCTCTTTTAGTACTTGGATTTTTAATTTTTTATCTATAATTTTGTTTTTTTACACGACTATTAAAATCATTCTTTTATAAATAATACTGTAAAATGATAATTTTCAAGATCATTTTTTCCATAACAGATAATTTTGATAGCCTTCAATTTTCTTGTAACAGAATTTTCAGGTACAATATTTAAGTATAAATTTTTTCTGGAAATTTCAATTTAAGATAAATTTTAATGAAAAAGAGAAAAGTTTGATATGAATAAAAATTAGAAATATTTCTGAGCATAACTTAGTGTTGCAAAATAAAAATATAAATAATTCCATAATTTTTTATGTAATTTTTTGAAAAAAAATCTCTTTAAAAATTTTTTTTAAATCTTTCTTTGCATGTGTTCAAATTTTATTTTTGGAATACTATCAGATGTTCCAAAAATATTCTTATTTTATGTTTCACTTGGACTCAAATATAAAACGTGACCATGGGAAGAATCACTTCAATTTATTTGGATGAAAAAGATTGTAAATCTAGTTCAATGTTACTAAAACTTTATAATAAAAAGCAAAAACTCATTTTGTTTATATATAATTGACAAATTCTAAAAATTGCTAATTTTTTGCTGCTCAAATTTTTCTCGGATACTGTAAAACTAACTTAGATTGTATTTAATATTTTTAGATTTTTGAATAATTTTCAAGAATCACTCGAATTAAAAGAAACATTGTTTGAAAACCAAGCACATAAAAATTTAAATCTTATAATTATATTAGTTAATTTTTTATTAGTCTTTCGACTCTATCCTTTTTATGTATACTTTTTGGATAAAAATTATGTAATACTAATTCATAAATTTTAGGTAATGCCTGGTCTTTTGCTGTGTTTTGTGCTACGATATGATGCATATAAAAAAGCCCAAATTTGTTCTGCTGAAACAGGAGTTCCTCCACCAAATCAACTTAACAAAATATCATATTTTCATTGTTCTCTCATCGGATACTTTCTAGGTAAAAATATGAATTATATTAATAAACTAAAATTAATGAACCTAATTATTACAACATTTTTTGTTCTAAATATGTAGTTTTATTTTATGACCAGATATTAAATTCTGCAAAATTTTGTACATTTGACAAGAAGAAAAAATCCTGAATAACTTTTGAACTAGTAAGCAGATCTTCACACACTAAATCTTAATGTTTTAATCTCAGATATGCCAATTACTTAGTGCAGACCATATTTTAAGTTACCAAATCAAACACAAAAATGTACAGTCTTTGAATGAACATGCCTTTTTTTTTATAGCTTTGGATTTCATACCCTCAAAATATGGGGAGGGGTAAACACAATCTATAAATGGTCTCAATAGTTTGGTCAGGAGAGTGGTTCAGAACTTGGACCTGGAATGTTAATTTTACTTTTTGCGTATTTTGCTATATCTTGAGAACTTTTTTAAGCGAATTGATAATTTTTTGATGCAATTATAAAATTTGTTGATCCAAAGAATTCTATGCAAAATTTAATTTTTAATGATTTGTTAATTTTTATTGACTTATTTAATAATAGTAATAAAAAAAAAATTGGTAGTATGCAAACTTTTACATCATTTTAAAGAATGTAATTTTATATGGTAAAATATGAAATTTGAATGAAAACAGTCTAGTAGTTACATTAAATATAATTGAGTTGCCTTTTTCTTTAAATGTATTGAGCCCAAGAATAATGAATGCTGGATTTGTAAACTTTCTTTTAGGTCTACTGACTGCCACAGTTTCATCTGAAGTATTCAAAGCAGCTCAACCAGCATTGTTGTATCTTGTCCCTTTTACTTTGTTGCCCTTACTCACTATGGCATACCTCAAAGTAATTGTTTTTTTTTTCTTTTACTGGACTTTTAATGAATGTCATTTATCTCAAACATTAATCTTATGTTCAAGTTAAATTAACTTAATTTTTTAGTTTAAGTTAAGCTTGAGAGTCAAATCAATAAAGAAGTATTCTACACCAACTGTAATATTATTAAATTAAAAGACCAATTATAAATTTCTAGGAAGAATAATTAATCAAAAATAGTCTCAAGATTTTATATTTTTTGATATTATTCATTGCTGAATATATATAACTCGTAATTAAAAAAAATAAGTTATATTTTGTATTGTGAAATTTCTTATTTTAACCTAGTATTAATAAGTAATTGTCGGAAACAGAAGTTCACAACATAAGAGTATTAATACTTAAATTTTTTTTTTACTTTGCCATAAATTAGAGAAAATTGTTTTTTAAAAAAAAGGTTTGATTTTTGTTTTGTTTAAATTATGACTTCAACATAATTATTATAGATGAAAGCTTGTAGATTTCCAATCAAATATCAGGGGTCTGTCTAAGCCGAATTTACTACCGTTTAGCGGTACCTTCACAAATTCAACTTTAGGAAAGACGGTAGTTTCTCAAAATACTTTTTCTTATAATTTAATTTTTGTATTCCTTAAGAAACGACAAATCCATATTTTTACCATATTTTTGTGTTGATTTTTTAATATAGTTTTTAATTTTTCACAAATTATGTCTAAATTTTCACAAAATAGGTACCTCTCAGAAAAACCTCGACAGACCCCTGAATATATAAAAATAAACTAAGTTGATTATTAAATTTTTTTTTTAAGAAAAAGACAAAGAAAGGAAAATAATTTTAGTTAAAAGCTTTGTTTAATGGGAAAATTTGTGGCTTGTCTTTCTTAATATGTTATTATATACAAGTAAAAAGGAGTTTTTGGCTGAAGGATATATAGCTAAGCAGTGCAATAGGACAGTTTATGATGCTCCTGACATACATCATCTTTGCCTAGATATACATTTAATATTAAGGGATTATATATTTTTCAATTCTTTCTGTGAAACATGTAAATTATTGTGATTGTTTAGTATCACAGTGAAATAATATTGTAGTTATTATTTGGAGATAGAGCTTTAATATATTTATAGTATGCCGACTAATAGTATGACTGAATATGGATTATTATGATAATAAATTTTAGAATTTTTAAGTTTTTAAATTTGGTAAGTAGGGAGCAATTATTAAGTAATTTGCTTTCAAATTTTGAGTATCAGAGACTTATGTTCACATTTTAGTTTCAAAACTGAATTTATTTTAATATTAATACAAAATTGTGTTTTGTAACAAATTTAAAAATTATTGCTTTTAATAAATATTTTTATTTTATTGAAAATAATTTTGATAGTTAATCTTTATTAAATAAGCAAGAAAAGTTTGTGTGTTTTGAGTGTTGGACCTATTAAAAGTAGTAATTGTATCAAGTATTAAGTAAAATGTATATCAACCTTTTTAATACTTTAAAAGACATCATATAAAAATTAAATTACTATCTACAAATGGATAGTATTTTTCATTATTCATCAATGTTAACTTGAATAAATATTATGTTTATAACATTCTCATAACTACATTAGTTCCTTGTTATTGTAAAAAAAAAAAAAAAAAAAAAAAAAAAAAAAAAGGAACTTGTAATAGTAAAAAGATCTTGTTAAAATGTACAGTTATATATATATATAAACTAACATATCAGTATTAATTATAACTTTGCAATAAAAAGAACAAAAGGCCCCTTGGTAGTTATGCACTTCTTTAAAATCTGAGTAATTGTTCTTCTTAAGGATATTTTTTCTACATTCATGAGAAGTAAAAGAATTGTTAGTGTATATATGAATATTAATTTATATTATTTGTCATGAATATAAAGCTGTGAAAAATAATGTATTCAAATTCATCTTATAATGAGAGACTAGTATATTTTCTTTATGTTTTTAAAAATATGCATTATGTTAAATTATTTAAGAATGTTTGATTACTAACTAAAATGTTTCCATATTTAGGGTGATCTTCGACGTATGTGGAGTGAACCATTTATAGTAACAATACCATCTAAGCACCAAGAAGTTTGACAAAACTTTAGTGGCAGTTTCTTTTTTACATTTAAAGTTACTGCTGCTATCTTTTCTACCATGTACAGAATTCTTAATTTAATAATGAGTATGTTGGACTGTCATGAAAGAATATTTATACACTGACTTGTTGGGTTATAATAATTTGCGACCAGTTTATTTACTTTATGATTAGATGAAATGTTATTATGTTTTTTTTAAATATTTTAATTTTTACTTTTAAGAGGCCTCTTCCCTCATGGCTGAATACTGAGGGATGTAAACTAAGGAGGAAATTTTTAAATATGCTTTTACTGGTCTTTATTTTTCACAAACAAGGTGATTGTTATTTTCTTTCCAATATGATTCCATGCATTTAAAAAAAAATATTAATACTCTTATCAGAATATGAGAGATAGTGTTTTAGAAATAGCTTTTGATTCTTTTCTTCTCCAGAAATATAGCTTTGCAGTTTTGCAATCAGCATTTTTGGAAATGTAATTTAGTATTGTAAGTCTGTTTAGATTTTAGAAAAATATCTTCGTTTTTATGTAAAGAAATTTAGTTTGTTTTTATTGGTTTAAATAAAAATGATATACCTCTATGCAGGTGTAGAACGTTGAATTACTTATTCGAAACTACTAATTGTATAGTTATGTTATTTATAATTTTTAATAAAATTGCAAGAATTTACACCCCATAATGAGTTATTTCTCCCAATCGTTTAAAGGAAGGCCTTTATTTTCATTTTATTTAATGGGTTTTATGTAGTAGAATGATACATTATCTGAAGTTTTTTAGGGGCAAATAAACCCAACCCAAAATTAGTAATATTTCACCTGATAATGTTATTTCTCCCAACAGTTTAAAGGAAGGCCTTTATTTTAATTTTATTTAAAGCGTTTTATGTTGTAGAATGATACTACATTGAAGCTTGTTTAAGGGTGAAAAATAAACCCAATCCAAAATGAGTAATATTTCACCCGATAATGAGTTATTTCTCCGAACCGTTTAAAGGAAGGTTTTTATTTTCATTTTATTTTAAGAGTTTTATGTTGTAGAATGATACTACTTTATCTAAAGTTTGTTTAGGGGAAAAAAACCCAACCTAAAATGAGGGAAGACAGCTTTTATTTATAAATAAATATAACATTAATTTAAACTAATAATTTTAAAATGTCTTAATCATATCTGTGATTTTGATATTTAATTAAATAAAGAATGCTTTACTTAACTTTAATACTTATGTTTTTTAATTAATAGGATTAGCTTACTTAAATTACTTGGTTTATAAATTTTTATGATGTCATAAGTATATATGCACAGTTATTCTGATACAAAACCTACTAATTGCATTAAAAAAAAGTTATATGTCCTATTTTATCATGCTTTACCTCTTTTCATTTCAATATGAATGATTTTTCTTTTGTTTACTTTTTTTTATCAGTTCTTTATCAGTTATTTTGATTTTTGGAAATAAAACTTTATTCTTACATTTTTCAAAAGTTCTGCCTAAATAGCATTTAGTAGGTTTTGCATCTGGGCAATACATTTTGGAAAATAGAGTTTTTAAGATGTAAAATAAAAATTGGATCTCAATCAGTTAAAAATTTGTGTAAATCATAAATGTTTTGTACATTTGTAAATAATGTGAGATTTATTTATTTACATATAAAACATAGGATTTTTATTGGTGTATATAAATTTTTTATTAAGGAATACTAAAGAGAACATTTAATGTAAACATTTATGTATGAGCTTAATATTGGCTTGTGTAGAATTTAATTTTTCAATTCCATTGGGTATTGCAGCTATAAAAATTTCAAATGAACTGTCTTTTCTAAGTTTTAATAACTGGTTAACAGTCATCTTGCTTTTTTACTGCTATATTGTTTTAAAAATACTCATTTGTTAGAATAGTGTGAAGACTCGTTTATGTATCTTGTAAATAGGAAAGTTATATATTTTTATTATGTGTAAATTAGATATTGAATAATTCTGTGTTTTAAGTTAAGATGAACGCGAGTTACACAAATCATTGTTTTATCAAAGCATATAATTGATGTGACGAATCTCTGGAAATGTTTCGACTTTTCACCAATTTTTGCATTTATTACTCAATGTCTTTTTGATTTTCTGTGTCTAAAAAAATAGGATTCTTGATAAACCTTGAAAAAGCTTTGGATAAAAACCTGCATTATAATTATCTTAGCACAATGAAATTGACCTTGAATTTATGTTATTTATATTAGTTAACACTTACACAGTATGTATATTGATTACAAATTCGACTATTAACACTTACATAGTGTGTGTGTGTGTTGATAACAAATACGACTGTTAACACTTACGTAGTATGTATATTGATAATAAATTCGACTGTTAACACTCACAATTATTGCATGAATCTGGAGAAAATATTCATTCCGAGTTACTCTTGATGGGCCATGAGATAAATATGTATGATTGAAATACTTTTTGAAATAATAAAAATTTGTAAAATTGTAACAAAGATTAACTATCCGAAATATTTTTTCGTTATTTGTAAATTGAAATAAATTAAGTGAAACAATTTGAAAAAAAAAATTAACGTAATAATTATATAGAAAAGTGATGCCCTTAAAGGAAATCTTTTCTTTTTTTCTGTCTCGGCTACTACTTCTTTCTTTTTCAATCTTATATTTTTTTTCTCCTTTTAGATTGAATTTTCCCTCTGACTTGTGATAAAATAATTACAACGCAAAAAGTGTTCATTATTATATTGTTTCTTTTTATATTTTTAATTTCAGGATTCTACTCTTGCAATATTTACTTTAATGACTTTGAAAAAAACTATATCTGTTATATTTGATTTTCAGTGAAAAAAAAGTGTACATTAGTTTTCACCTTAAGAGTATCACCATAAGTAGGCACAGGGCTTCAAAATACTAAAATAAATGTGGCTAAAATGAATAAAAATATAGATTGGATGTTGCAAATACTATCTTCGGCTGCTATAAGGTTGCAAAAATATTGATACAAAATGAATAATAATATGTCTAAGAACATAATATCACAACCACTATCTGTAGTTGCTAGAAAGGGTTGCAAATTATACATAGTATACAAGGACAATAAAAAATAATTATTCTATTTTTACTTATTTCCACACATGCTAAACATTTATAATCAATGCTACAGGAGATGCTCATAAACTTTGTTAGATGCCTGGAGACTTGCATTTTTCAAAAACAGTGGTGGTTTGTGAGGAATTTAAGTAAAATTTTGCCCAGGGTCTCAATATTTGAAGGTTTTAAATCGAGTAGAGTTTGTTAAAATATAGCATCAACCAATTTTAAAGAAGCACTTTTAAAGAGGGTTTCCGCTCAATTTCAGAAAAAAAAAATTTCTCTGACTTTTCCAGATGTATTAGGAATATTTCAATTATAGTCCAGAACATATTTTATCTATACCATGCATTTTTTCATCAGACTTTGATTTTACTCGCAATGTTACAGATTAGATTTTGTGAGCAAAATAATATAATTGAATGAGGATGGAAGCTCAAAAGTTGCATTAAAATGAGAAATTTTTACAATAAATAATTGTAATAAATATTAGAATTATTTAACTTGAATTTCAATAACTGATTACTGTTACTGATAATTCTAGGACTGGTTATTTTCCAGGTATGATGTAGGAATTTTCCGGGTTTTTGGCAAAAATTGCAACTTTTCTTGCTTTTAGAGTAAAAATATAATTCCCTGCTAATTCCAGGGTTTCCCTCTACTTGTGGGAGCACTGTTTTAACTTGATCTTACATGCAATACATATTTTTTCAAAACCCTAAAAATATCAATGTATTTTTATGGCATTAAACTGTGACAATTTTAATATTTTAAAAAGAAACAGCAAGAATCTGAAGAGTTGGTTATAAGTTCATAACAGCTATATTTTGGGTTGCTAAGGGGTTACATTTTGTATAATCACTAGCCATCCACCCCAATGATTACAATAAAAATGACACATAATTGCCCTTTAAAGAATAACGAGAATTATTCTGATATAGAAAGTGTTATTTATATTTTGTAAAGTTCTTTTTTTCATTGAAGCATCATAAAGCATTTAAATATTTAGAATTATTGATTTATTTCAAGTTTGTTTTCACCATTTAGATGAAAAAATTACATCAAATTGTCAATTTCTTAACAAATTATGATTTTTTCCCCTATTTAAATTTTTTTTTTTCTATTACAAAGTTAATTATTTTTACTTATTTGAATACCCTCAAATTCAAATTGTTGGCTTTTTAATTTCCGGAGGAAAAGAACTTTCAGAAAAAAACCCATCTAAATTTCAAATTACACCATACATTTTCTATTAAAAAACAATTTAAAAAAATCTTGAGACAGCACCTTATATGTATATTGATTAATTTCATAGAAAGTTAAGAATCACTAAATGTTGCGTTTATATTTGAATAAGTTAATTCAAGTACATATAATCAAAATTTAATTTTTTTTTATTGAGAATTGTTAAATTCTTTAAAAATTTAAATCATTAGAACTGTAGTTCAAATCACTATTTTATAGAAAAATAAATTGAAGCACATAAATATTGTCATTCCCTTTTTGAAATTGCAATGATCTTTATATAGGTTTTTTTTAAGAAAAAGCAAATATCTACATTTTTCGATGTGAATATAGCATAGTTGTATAGCTAACAAAAATTGTGTTCTTTTTGAAGAGTATTCTATGAACAAACGATTGATTCTTTACAATTTGACAGTAAAGAGTTTTGTCAGACTTTTTGAATTTAATTAAACATCATATAAAATTTATAGCAACACATCATATGCTAATGGATGTTTACCTCTCTAACAATTAACTATGTTTAGCGCAGTTTTGTCACAAGGACCTTCTATATTTTTTGTTTTGTTTCTGGGTGGTTAAAGAATATGAACATTGACAGGTTTTAGCACACTAAGCACCATATCCAAAAGATTCACTTTGGTGTTGTACCATATCATATGTAAAAGCACATGAGAGTAGATACTTTTAAAACTGATAAGGATAATAAAGAATTATAAAAAACTTATAATTTGTAAACAATTTTGTTTTAAATAATAAGATTCCAGTCATTAAAGGTTGTAATCAAAAATCCTATTTTTGAATTTCTATAACACAAATTTTTTTCTAGTATGTAAAATTAAATATTTCATAGAGTTAATAAGGATATGTGGATTGATAAAATTAAGTGCATACTACTTAATATTTCTTGTATAGCAATTTGCTTGGTGTCATTTGTGTGGTATTAATTATCTGATTTTAATAAAAGTTTCTTACAAAGAATCATTTCTATATCATTCTAAACACCTAAGTAAGTGTTTTTGACTGATCTGTTTATACATTTTTGATATTCTGCACACTGTGTGTGTCCTCTCATCAGATTTACAAATCATTATCAATCTGTATATACTTCCAATTTTGATACTCTGTTTTTCTGAAATGTCGTCATGTCAAATAAACTTTGCTTTTCAGTAATTTTGTTGATTTTTTTTACGCTTACTACCAATCTCTGTTTCCAAGTACATTAATTACTCATCAGTTTATATTTCATCTAATATTTTGATCATATAATTAATCTCAGAAATTCTAATAGTTACAATATACAACACAAAGTAAAAAAAGTTTTTAATTTTTTTCATTTATCTTTTGATGTTGTGAATGTAATAACAATGTTCCCAATAAAATCAAGTGTATGCATGTTATAAATCTACCGTAATATTTTAACTATGTATGTTATGGTTTTGTTTATAACCTAGTAAATTAACTTTACATTCAATCAAATTCAATAATAATTTAAATTTAATGGTCTATAAATTCAGTGATTGGCAGTAGCATATAAAAAATTATATAATATTTAAGGAAAACAAATTAAATGCTGTTAGAAACGGAGCATTGATCCAAGATTGAGAAACTTTTGTGTATCAAAAAAGATAAATCCCACTGAGTCATAAATATCAAATTATAAAATACTAAAAATTTGTGGCATGCATGGAGAACCAAAAAAGGGTATGGCCACAGGCATCAAACTAAAGAGAGCATCCAATTGATGACAAATGACACTAATATTCTAAATTAATTACTAATTTAATATGAAATGAATTTTAACTGATAAATATTTAGCAGAATATTTTATGAAGGATAACATATGCTTTTCAAACATAGTTAATATTGAATTAAAAAACTCTGATTGGTCATGCATTTTTTACCTTTACTTGCCCGGACAGCCTAATAATTTTTCACGCTGGAGGGTACTGGGGACGCCCAGTGGCTGAGTGGTAGAGCTTCGCGCTCCCTAGCCTCAGGTCCTGGATTCGATCCTCGGGCTGGGCAAAGTTGATTCAGCCTTTCATCCCTTCAGTGGGTCGATAAATGAGTACCAAGCATGCTTGGGAATTAAACACTGGGGGTTCCGCGTTTGGCTGACCACCTGATCGGAACATCTGCTCCTGCACCCCAGAGCCCAAGGTCAAGAAAACTGAGAGGGGCACAGTAGGCCTTGCCCTCTATGGGCTGTCGCGCCACTGAGTTTAGTTTTTAGGAGGGTACTGGGAAATATCAATTAAATATCCTTCAAATTTTGAAGAAAATGGAAAAAGGTTGAATAAATGACATTAAAAGGGATAAAGAAAAGGAAATCAATATAATTACCTAATAAGCATGATTATTATCGAATATAATTATATAAATAAAATTTTATAGCTTGCTCTTGTTTATTCCCCTAGTCGTCCCTTCATTCCCCCTATTTTTTATAAAAAAAATTATTTAAATCTGCAACAAAGAAAATAAATATAAAAGTTTATAATAATTTTTTAAATAACGTGTAGAAGGGTACATGTGTATAATACTGAATAATTTTGATAAAATCACTTGGTTAATATTAATGTTTTAAATTAATTCCATCAATGCTTATTTATGGTTAATAAATACAACCTTATAAATAATACCTAATACTATTTTCTTAATAAGACTTCTTCTAATTCATACATTAAAATAAAAGTGCGATTTATTTATACTGAACTTCCGGTTTACACTTAAGTGAAGTAAATATGTTTTTTTCAATAGATTGATAAAAATTAAAAATTTTTCAAACTCATTTATAAATTATTTGCAAAAAATTATTTTATAAATTTGAAAAAATATTTTTTTTTTTATAAATTTGTTTGAAATATCTAAATTTCTATTTATGAATGCTTAATTTATCTCTGAACAGAAAATTAGTTTAAAATATAAGTTATTAAGATTTTAAGTTGACATACTAACCTTGGTGCTGCTGATGTAAACTTTAAAAAGAACCAAAGCAGTAAAAAAGGTAAACTAGTTTTTCAGTAAGAAAGGCGGATCCATTGGTTAGACCACACTGTTTCAGATCATTAAAATTTATACAGTTGAACCTGTTTATCTCGAACCTCTTTATCTTGAAATTTCTAAAATTCCCTACATTTACTGTCTAAAATGAATGTATTTTCCATGTTTATGTCGAATTTTTTTTCTTCAAAACCTCCGTTTCTCGAATTTCTAATAATAGAGCACAAATGTCAACACTTTCTTTATCAGTAGAACTCGTAGACAGAGATGAATTCCGTGAATCCACAGGAAGTAGGGATGAACAGGTAGGGGGTGTTTCTTGGAATTTCAATTACTATCCCTGCACTTCCTTAACCAGAAAGGAATATAATGATTCTGGCAGTAAGTGAGGGGTTAATGAATAGTGACCATATCAGGGGTTAGCTTTTCAACATAGATAAGAAAGCTATAGAAAACAGTTGGTATGCAAATTTGTAGATGCCATCGATGAAACAAGTTAAACACTATCAGAATTGCTGTTTTGCCTGGAGAAATGTGTCTAAAAACTATCCAAAAGTGTTTTAAAAAGCTGGTTTTAAGAATAGCTGTGAAGATGATGAATAAGATGATGAAGGCATCGGCAAAGAAGAAAATGTTAACGCTGAAAATGCAGTGCCAGATTTGCCAGAATGGAATGCAATAAAATCTGGATTAATTGTTGACATTAATTTTGATGATTTTTACAAGTGGACAACTGCCTGGCAACAAGCGGAACATTGGCAGTTGCGGAAATTATAGATAATGTCAAAGGAATATCAGATGAAGAAACTGAAGATCATATTGATGAATCAAAAGTGAATGCAAAAGAAGTAGAAAAAGCTGAAGAATTCTTATAAACTACTCTTGAATTCCAGGAAAATGTTGGCTATGAGGAATTTGCGATCTTTCTAACCTCAAAAGAATAATCAGAACAAGTAAGGTTATACATCAAAAAATCTTCGAAAAATTATTTTCAGTGTTTAATGTATGCTAAAAAACTTATGTAAATAGATGTATGTGGTATAATTAATTTAAAGAAATGTCTATATTTTCCTACTAAAAACAATTAAAACACTTTTAATAGAATTTCTTAATTAAAATTAATTTTTTAAAGTACCCGTATAACTCGAAACCTTTTTATCTCGAATGTTTCACCTTTCCCGTGAGATTCGAGATAAACAGGTTCGACTGTATATTCATTACATTCAAGAAAAAAAATTGAACCTAATTTAAAACAATGAACTTATGTATAATAATTAAAAGGATAAATGAGGAATATTAAGAATTTAAAATTTGGATTTTCCCCAATCAGCAATTACACATCTCTTTTTAGGGGTATCTGATAAAAAAAGTTTAACCAGTGCATCAAAACACCTGGAGAAGATATAGCAAAAGATCTAAAATGCTAATTCTATGAAAATAATACTATTATCAAATACTGTGTAAATTAATATGCATAAAAGCATCATTAATATAGTTTAATAGTATAAATATATAAGATTTATTGTAACAATGTAATGTACAGGTTAAAGAAGAGAAGAAAAATCTCATTTCACTCCTAAATGCAGAACTACATCTTTTCTAAAAGCTTCCCTCATGGCTTTTCTTGATTTATCTGCACATGCAGCTATGTGCTTCCCATTTGGTCCAATAATGAAACGCTATGAATATGGGGAAAAATAGAATTTAAAATGTTATGTATGTCAGAATTATTTTATTTTCAGTGAAAAAGTTAAAACTGAGCTAGTTAATACTTTACCTTGTGTCGAGGTGTAGTACAATGTATTTTAATATCAATTTTTGGGCAACCAGATGGTAGTAATTCCCACTTTGAAATAGTCTAGAAATGCAAGAAATTTATTAGGTCATTTTTAAAATTAAATAAATTTTAAGACTATCATTTACACAAATTTTGTAAGGTAACTTTTCAGTTATGAACTCAATTCAGTTATAAACTAGAGTAAGATTTAGTTTAGTTTGTGAACATATAAAGGGCAAACAGCGTTCACTAAAAAAATCTTTGGACCAAACTTAAGTATTTCGATTTTTAATCATTTCTAGCTAATTGGCTGATTTCTGTCAATAATCTTTGTTGAGGGGATGGGATAGCCTGGTCGGTAGGGCGCTGGGCCCATATCCAAGAGGTCGTGGGTTCGATCCTCGCCGGCCGAAGACTCCCCGTGTAGTAAATGGTGACTGATGCACGTTAAATCTGTCAAGTCTCAAAGTCCTCCATGTTCCCATAACAAATCAATACCTCTGGGGGTACTGATCCAGGAGTTTCCTTGTCTTCTGGATTGGTTCAAAATTACAAGGCTACGGAGTTGAACATTAGTAGTTGTAAACCCATGAAATTGGGTCGGCTGTTCATGGCGGTCATAAAATAAAATAATCTTGCTAGGCTGGGATAGCCTGGTCGGTGGGGCGCTGGGCCCACGTCCAAGCGTTCGTGAGTTCGGTCCCTGCCGGCCGAAGACTCCCCGTATAGTAAATGGTGACTGATGCACGTTAAATCTGTCGAGTCTCAAAGTCCTCCATGTTCCCATAACAAATCAATACCTCTGGGGGTACCGATCCAGGAGTTTCCTTGTCTTCTGGATTGGTTTAAAATTATAAGGCTACGGTGTTGAACATTAGTAGTTGTAAACACAAAAATTGGGTCGGCTGTTCAACGGCGGTCATAAAATAAAATAATCTTTATTGAGCCATGGTGGCTGAGGGGACAGAGTGTTCGCCTTCAGATAAGTAGAGCCCAGTTCGAATCCCAGCGATCGCTGGCTGACACGAATTCAGAGCTGACGTAAAATATCCTCAGTGGTAGACGGATCATGGGTTAAAGTCTTCTTGCCGCCAAGCTAACCGTGGGAGGTTTCTCTCTCTATGTAAAGAAAATGGGGGATTGTTTCATCAAAAAATCCTTAATGAAGGAAAAATAAAGTTGTAAACCCAAAATTGGGTTGGCTGTTCAACGACGGTTATAAATTAAGGTAAAATAATCCTTATTGAGCGTTATCAAAATATAAGAAAAAAAGAAGCATTTTCATGCAATTTGTAAACAAATTTTATGGCATGAAGTTTTCTCCCTTTGAAATTTTTTTCCAGAATGCCAAAACATAAGAGAATAAAATTCTCTAAAGTGCATTTTTTTAATGTTAGAAAATAAGTTTAAAAATCTATCTATATTGTCAGTTAAGATTTTTCGAAGTACCATATTTGATGATCATTAACCATTTAATAGTTAAGATTTTTGTGAAGATTCGTTTTTTGAGTTTTGGATTTTTTTGAAGGAGGCTTTTTTAAAGTTTGAATTTTTTTTAAAGATTCCCTAAAGAAACCTAATTTCTTTCTAGATAGGCATTCGTTTAGTTATAAAAATACGTAATTGCTTAGCAATTTGTAATAAGTAATTACAAGTGAAATTGCGATGATAGTGATTTCAAATGTGAATTGCTAAAAATGAATTATTTTGTATTTGGCCAATTTAAAAAAAAAAAATTATTTATACTAATTTTTAATAAAGCATGAACAAATTAAAAAAAAGTGTGTAAACAACTACTAATTACCATCTGCACTTGATAAGGTATTTCTTGTGGTAAGTACTCTAATAATTTTTCTCTGACAATCATTAGAGCTATATCATGTGGATGTTGGTCTGTCACTAGGCTGTCAGGATACATCCAGTCATGGGGTATTGCTTGACTGAACAAATAGTTCTAAAAATATACAATAATATTTAAACATACAAAATAATACAAGATACAAATTAAAATTTTAATGTTTTTAAAAGTTTTATTTTTAATTATTTTATCATTAAAAGTTTTATTTTTATCATTAAAAGTTTTATTTTTTTATCATTAAATGTTTTATTTTTAATTAAATAAAGAACCTTTATTTCTTTAAAAGAAATATTAAAAAGGAGAAACATAAACATTAAGAAATATACCCTATTAAATTGAAACCTGATTTTAATCTATAAGTAAAACATTAAAATGTTTATCTGATATGATTTTGAGATCACACAGCACAACTAAATTATTTCTAATTTAATGAGAACACAACTAATCAAATATACAACTTAAATGAAGAATTCCAGAAAAAAACTGCTAGTACATTTTTAAATTGACTAAAACCTCGTCTTTCAGGTCAGTAGTAGGTATTAAATCTGTGTTTACGCTGTGCTACAGCTGCACCATTGGCTATTGCTGATGGTGAGGGAAACAACTCTCAGGCTGATCCTAGGACATTCCATCACAAGTTAGGGAGCCCAACAACCTATGAGCGAAGTTGAGTACTTTACGGTGGGGTAGTTTAACGAGGACCAATAAAGCCCACCCTCGGTCTCTTTGCAAGCTGATGAAAGTGATCACACACATGCTCATTGATATGTGTCTGATATAGATAAATTAAATACAGAGAAAATGAGCTAATTTTTGTATGAAAGTTGTGAATAAGGAAATTGCAAAATTAGTAAAATAGCAATAGTCACAAGCTAAACTAACTATTGCTTAAGGCTTTTGGCAAATGATTGATTGCTTTATTTAGAATCCTTTATTATACGGTTGGATTGTGCATAGCAATAACTGCCTTCTTTTAAGACCTCAGTGGAAATAGATGCCTTAAAGTAGGGGGCACAACCTTTTTAAATGAAGGCCAACTTGCGTAGCAAGTAGATTAACGAAGGGTCGCACACATATTTAGTCATGTTAGTGGCAAATATGATAATTTTTATCTAAACATTAGTGTTCTAAGCACTAAGTTTTTTTTATCAGTAACAAATTAGCAGAAAATTAAATACTTTTAATTATTTGAATTTATTTAAAAATAAAAAAAAACTGATACTTTAAAAAAAAATTTTTTTTTCACAATAATTAATATATATATACATACATAAAGGAAGGGGAGGTATAAATTCTAACCAAAGGAAAAAAAAAAAAAAACGGTAAAACTTAGAGCGTGAAAGTGCAAAAAAAGAAAAAAACAACATATTTTCTAGAGTAATATAAATTTGAATTAAATATTTTTATCAAAGAAAATTTATAATGTTTAAGCAAAATCCGAAAATGAAAACAAATCCATTATAGGAAAAAATAAAATTCAATATTTTTCAAACAAAAAAATATCCATTACATTCAGAACTCCTGCGAGCCGCACGTGGCCCGCGATTCGTAGGTTGAGTAGCCCTACCTTATAAGTAGGTCTCAGTAACACGCATTATACTTTAGGGAGGTATTTCGTTAAACTTAATTAAATTTTGAACCATTCATTCATCAGTAATCTATTTAGAGAAAAGTCAAGATTTAAGATACATTGAACTCTGATTGAATAGGAAATTTATTTTAGCTGTTGCTACTTCTGAATTCTTGTGAGGAAATAGTTAAAAAAATTTCTTTAAAGATTATGTGCTATTAAGCTTTAATTTCAGATACATATACCCTTATATGTAGATGCACATATCTTTTAAATCTGCCACAAAAGAAAAAAAATTGCAGTGTTTAAATTTTTATATACTGTTCTTTAAATGTTACTCATTATGATTTTATTAAATTTATCTACATCTTGTGATGCAATTTATTTTTACTTCTTGTCACATATTCACACTGCCTTTTAAAAGTTAGGGCCCAATGTCTTTTTTGAGAAGGGGGTTTTGTAACCAATTAAAATGGTGTCTACTTTGAAACTTTAGCTTCCATAATAGTTGATTTCTCAAACAGAGAAGAAAGGTTCTCTGACTTCCACCTTGGAAGAAGCTTCAATGCATAAAAGCAAAATCTTCATATAAAATACTATCTTAGCAGAGTAAAAATTTTTTTATGTTCAAATGTATTGAAAATTTAAAAGAAAATTATAATTAGATGCATACCTGCTAACTTTTAATCATTCAAGGATGATTTTCTTCAGAGGTAGTAAAATGAAAATTGAATTATAATAACAAGCAGAAATATATTTTTTATTTTGTTAGAAATTCAAAATTGACAAGATATAATTTTCATGCACCTATATTAACATTAATCTATTTATATGTACAATGGTCTTCGCTCTTCCTTTTGGTGTCCAGCAACTTAACAGCATGGAAAGTCAATGCCTATTAGTGTGTACAGTGTGAAAAAAGGACTGTTCTGAGTAATGTATAATAATAATTTATATATTACGGTGTTAATAATAATTTTAAATTGTAATGTGTAAATTCTTTACATAATTTTAAAGAATATGATTTTACATTTCAAAATACAAAATTTCAGCAAAATCGGTAAACAGTTCCAGAGAAATCGAATTCTAAATATACTACTTTTATAAAATTAGATTTCTCAGGAACATAACTTATTCTGTTCTTGGGAACATAATTCAGAGGGTTTTTTTTTTTTTTTTAAACACTGTTCATATTTTTTTTTAATATTCATGACAATATTCTACTTAAAACTGTGATGTACTGTTTTTTCTTCAAAAGGGAATTTCTGCCAAGTGTGCTTTTTCATTGTAAATCCTATAGGTGTAGGAATTTATGTAAAATTTCTATTCTGTAACCAATAAAGAACTATTTAGTGCACCTTTCCTCAAAAATTTCTTATTTCTAAGTTTATTTTTTTTCAAATTAGACACAGAAAATTGATCATTCTGAAGTATGCACGCTTCTCCTCTTTATGCACATATTATTATATTAACCTGTTTATTTTCTATGTCTAATATTTAGTTTTCTGGTCTCAAGGTTTTTACAAATATTTCAATGTATAATCATTTTTTAGTGTTATCAAGTATCAAGCAATTTTAAAATTTTCCTTATTTTTGGGAAATATGAAAAGGAGTTTTTTCTTTCGTTTCTTGTTTAAAAACTACAGTCCCTGGCCAAATAATTTGAAGCACTATAAGTTTCTGTGTAAAATCTTAATTATCAGGTGATGCTAAACAGCTGTATTGTTTTTACGCGGCTGAAACCAGTTTGCACTTGTTTACGTTAACATTGGTTATCAATTGGTTAACATTGTAATGCAAACCGTTAAAAATAAATAAAAATAGGAAGTATATAAAAAATCTCCTGAACAATATTTTTCAGTAATAAATTATTTTGCAGAATCTTATGATCTAATATATTACTTTTTTGCGATTTTTAGCATATATTTTGAAATTTTAGCATATATTTTGAAAAGAGGGGAGGAGTGGGGGAAGGAGGGGAGGGCCCAAAAACGGCTATGCCTAGGGCCTAAGGTATAATCCGGCTCTGATATAAACTCGTGCAAACAAGTAATTATTAAAACCCTACAGTGCATCTAATTATTATAATATATTAACATAATACCTGATATAATAATTATTCTATATTTATATAATATATTGTCTAATTTATCCAATTTTGAATATTTATATTATATATCGTCTAATTTAACCAATTGATACACCAATGTAAAGAAGTGCAAACCGGTTTCAGTCACGTAAAAATCAATAAAGCTGTATAGTATCACCTGATAATTAAGATTTTACATAGGATATTATAGTGCGTTTAATAATTTGGCCAGGGACAGTAATTTGTTAACAGAGGACTGCAGCATTTCAAACATTTAATCCAACCTACCCTCAAATCCTCAATTCCATCATTCTTCAAGGAAGAAACCATAAATACTCTAGAAAAATGTGGCCATCCATCTTTCTGTCCTTTTTGAGAAATGAAACTATTTTGATTGTTGTTGAAATTAGTTTTTACTGATTTTTTACCATCATCTGATGGCACATTATCAATTGCAGTTTCTTTTTCCTCAGATGTTTTTACAAACTCAGAAGTAGGTACTCCTCCAATACACCCACATGTCAAAGTTTTAGTGAAACTCAGCAGTCTCGTTTTTGATTTCATAGCATCAATCTGAAAGTAAAATAGCATAATGAACCACTGCAAGAATTTATATTTTTTGACATTGACTCAGGACCTGTCTGTACTGAATTTTGGGGCCGGTTGCTTTGGTGCTCATTTTGGTTATTTGTACTTCAAAATACTTACTTTTGTTCCAAAATGAGCATATTCTGTCAATTGAGTTGATTCTGTTTTATATTTATTTTTATAATTTGTCCTAAAAGTACCATTTAAAATTAAATTGATAGACTAAGCTTTTTTTTTTTTTTTTACTAAGTGCTTCAATTAAAATGAAATTCATGAACATAGAGCTACAATAGTGTACATAGTATATTATTCTTTTCAACTAATCATATATAAGTTTCCTAAGAAAAGTATATTTCATAAATCATATTTCTGCAAACAAATGTTCATTATAATGTACTATATACCCGTGTCTCTAAATTCATTATGAGAATCAAGAAATTTCAAGTTAAAAATCTTATGTAATTTAAAAAATATTTTTTACAATAATATGAAAAGTAAAACTACATGCTAGACTTAATTAAACAACGGAATAGCAAGACTTTTATAATAACTAGTTTAAATGCAATTTTTAAAGTCATTTTCAGATTTTATTTTTAAAAAGGAAGCAAGGATGGAATCAAAAAAAAAAAAAAAAAAAAAAAAAAAAAAACACTTTATATTTCAATATAACATATAGCAATGCATGCTCCTGAAAAAGAGTTTTAAAGTTAAGGAAAAAAAAAAAAAGTTTAAAGCTTATTTTGTTTTATCTGTAGCAACAAAAACAGATTGCCAATCTTTTAAAAACCATTTGCTTGAAAAGCAAGGTTCTCAAACTTACCGTTGGTGGAATATGGTATTTTTTTTGAAAAAGAAAAGATTGAATTAAAAAAAAAGTTAACCATTTAAAAAATTATGTTGCATTCTAATTTTATGTCTAAAATACAGCGTCGTGTAAAGGGAGGCAGGAAAGATGTCGATGTTCCATTTTGTATTACATCATACAATAAATATAAAAATGGAGTTGACCTATTTGACAGTCATATGGAAAATTACTTTGCATCTATTTAAGAAAAAAAATGGTACTGGTCACTTTTTGTGAATTGTTTTGAAACCGCCCTCATCGCAGCCTGGAAAATTTCCAAACTATTTTCACCTGACGATACTCAGGACTTGCTAACATTTCACAGATCTATAACAATAAGTTACCTTGGTGAAACAATCCCACGAAATAATGTTAGGCTAAGAGGTTCTCTGAAAAATAACAAAGAACTTCTTCTTCTAAATTCAGAACATGTGCTAGTTAAAAATCCTGATGGTCGTCAAAGACGGTGCCAATTAAAATCTTGTAAGAAAAAACCCATTACTATATGTAAAATGTGCGATGTTGGTCTATGTCGAGACTGTTTTTGGATTTTCATTCGTAAAAAAAACTTTTTTTGAAGTAAGTCAAGTTTTGTAATATTTGGTAGTGTATTGAACCATTGTCCTATTTATAGGACAGTCTGTATATTTAAAAATATTAAATCTTTTTTAAATTTTTTTATTTCATGTGCTTAAGTACCCTGTATTAATGAAGATTTTAAAAATGTACGTTTTTCCTATTATTGTTTTAATGAGCGGTCCGATATGGGTTAATCTGTAGCAACAAAATCAGATTGCCAATCTTTCTTTTTTAAATTTTTTTATTCCATGTGCTTAAGTACCCTGTATTAATGAAGATTTTAAAAATTTACGTTTTTCCTATTATTGTTTTAATGAGCGGTCCGATATGGGTTAATCTGTAGCAACAAAATCAGATTGCCAATCTTTCTTTTTTAAATTTTTTTATTCCATGTGCTTAAGTACCCTGTATTAATGAAGATTTTAAAAATTTACGTTTTTCCTATTATTGTTTTAATGAGCGGTCCGATATGGGTTAATCTGTAGCAACAAAATCAGATTGCCAATCTTTCTTTTTTAAATTTTTTTATTCCATGTGCTTAAGTACCCTGTATTAATGAAGATTTTAAAAATTTACGTTTTTCCTATTATTGTTTTAATGAGCGGTCCGATATGGGTTAATCTGTAGCAACAAAATCAGATTGCCAATCTTTCTTTTTTAAATTTTTTTATTCCATGTGCTTAAGTACCCTGTATTAATGAAGATTTTAAAAATTTACGTTTTTCCTATTATTGTTTTAATGAGCGGTCCGATATGGGTTAATCTGTAGCAACAAAATCAGATTGCCAATCTTTTAAAAACCATTTGCTTGAAAAGCAAGGTTCTCAAACTTACCGTTGGTGGAATATGGTATTTTTTTTAAAAAAAGGAAAGATTGAATTAAAAAAAAAGTAAACCATTTAAAAAATTATGTTGCGTTCTAATTTTATGTCTAAAATCAGTACAAATTTCTAACTTTGTTACTACCAAGGAATCTATAAAATATAGCAATGTAGATATGAGCAAAATTTAATTTTAAGAGTTAGTTTAAGTTATCATTTATTATAATTTAAAGAAACAAGTTAAGAAGTCCAGTTTAACACTTAGCTACTAAGTTCCTTTCCTTCTGTTAATTTGTATTACGATTTATGTGTTGAGCATAGTCTTATCATTAAAAACAGAAACTCTGCTTAAGAGCCAAATAGAACAAAAACTGTTAGCAAGATGTAAGAAAATAAAATTATAATGCATCCCCCGGGACACAACTTTCATCCAGTGTCAAAAGTTTAAGTTGGCCTTTCGGACAAAATTTTAGAATTTTTTTTTTTTTCAATCACTCATTAACAACTCAGGGTAATTATTGAGCATTTAATTTGAATGTCTTAACGTTTTGCATATCAATAGTTGGAATAATAATAAATGTAGATAGAAATGGATAAAGTAGTAGAGAATTAATTGTCTACCTTTCATCTTGGAGATTACCTTTTTCTTCCCTTTCCCTATGCCTCATTTTAGTTATTAAAACATCATTTGAAGAGTGAATTTCTCAAAATTTTATAAATTTTGAAGATTTAGAATGTTTTTGTCTTTATATAATAACTTTTTTTAGTTTTCCGGTTTACATTTGCTTTTAGAGTAATTTACAATTTAGTTTACATTAAATTTTCATTTTTAATGTCGATTAATTTTAAAAAGCTTAAATTAATTGAAAAAAGAATATTTTTCAATTTTTTTTTCTTTAATTTTTAGTGCTACAGAATTTTTTTTCCAATTGAAAAATTTCAACCTATTTCCTATATATTTGTTTTCAGAAATTAAAGTTTCTAATTATTTAACTTATATTTCATCATTGGAATCGTCCTTTGTTGGTTAAATATTAAGTGGCTTTAAAATTGCTTAAAACTCTATTTTTTAAAATAAAGTTTTCAATTTTTTAAACTTTTATTTCGTTTTTTAAGTATTTGAATTAGTAGTGTCATTACATACTGTTCAGATTTTAGTGAAATTTCTTTTTTTCTTACTTTACAAAAGTCCTTTTAAATGTTCTCATCAGCATTATGAATGTGCACACATGAAAAATAAGTCCATCAAAAATTTTGGAAAAAACCAGCTGATTTTGAGCGAAATTCCAAATCGGTTCTCGTCAAGACAACTGATTTTGTTTAATAATTTTTCTAAATCATATATATTTACTTTTTATGTGTATCTCCTAAACAGGAGTTCATACTATATTTTAATCCTCTATAATCAATACTAATTTTTACCAGTTTTGTTTAAAAATTTTATTTTTAAAAACACTATTTTGAATTTCATTTACCATTAATATGTAAATGTTATGCTTGAATTTGTAAACATCATTTTTATTTTCCTATCTGTATTAAATCTTTAGTCTGAAATTTTAATATTAGAAACATAACATACAAGTAGCATACTAAACACTAGAAATAAAAAATAACACATAACAATACAGGTTGTCAGCTAGGCTAATACAAAATATAAATTTTTGGATACTGTTTTTTTCCTTTCTAAAAAGAAAATAATCATGTAGTTGCAGTGAGGTCATAAGTGACCAATATTTCTAAACTTAGTTCATAATTGCAATCTTTTTATCTTGTAGAAAAGAAAAGTTTAATCTTTTTTTTTTTTTTCCTAAGTAGAAAAAGGATCTTACTTCATGGTAATTTCATTAACTTCTAAGATCTCACAAACCTTAATTAGAAATGGAGAAACCTTTTTGGATTGGAGTATTTGGTTAAATAAAACTCATTTTATGCTTTGGGAAAGAGTAAAAATCATAGCCTAAGCCTATTTGAGAGGAAAAGAGATATTTCAATTAATCAGTAATAGCCAACAAATAAACGCTAATTCAAAGAAGGCAGCCGATTTTGTAAAACTTTAAGACATTATAAATCTAAATTGAGAATTTTTTTTTTGAGAAAATCTATCATCAGATTTTATCCAGGTTATAAAAACCTCATATAAATTTAAACATTTAGAGATCCTTAGAAACATGCCATGTCTAGACATTAGTACATAAAGAATGTTTTTTTTTTTTTTTTTTTTTTTTTTTTTTAAAAATTCAAAACTGACTTAATTTTATTGGAAGTGCAAAAGTTAACATTAATAAGGAATGGTTGAATTTTTTTTGTAGATAAAATATTATTTCTTGAAATTATATCTTTGAAAATAAAAGAAGGAAAATTTTTTTGTAAGCTATGATTAATTAGGAAATAAAATTTCAACTTTCTGAATGACTAAAACATGAAACACTATTCAGAAAATATAGAAGGCACACAACAAAAAAAGGGGGAAAAATAACACAGAAATAACATACACCTTTTCAGGCCAATAAGATATAGATTGTTTACACAAAAGTTTTTCTAAAATGAAAAACAAATCCCATCCTTCTTAAAAGACTATTGAATACACTAAATATATATAAAAATCAAATTTTTGATTTAAGAACTTCAAATAGCATGAATGATTAAGATATAAAATAATTTTACTTTGCATAGTTAGAAATTGATGCATTAAATTACATTAATAAAACACATAAAAAATTTATATCTTACCTTATTTAAAATTAAAATAGTCTGCTTCTCTTTGAAATCTTGCAGTAATTCTAATATATTCTCATTAATTCTATTGTTGGTGTATTTATTTGCAATATCAACAACTACAGCAACTAAAAATAAATAAATTAAAAAAAGATTAATAAGGAAATGTTCAAAAATATTTGTACATTTTTATAAAATAATGAAGTCAATACTTTTATAAAACATACTTATATTAGCATCTCTAACAGACAGCCTTGGATCCATAACAAATGAAGGTTCTAAAGAATGCCTAATAAAATGGTAAAAGTTTCGTTTAATTTTACTATTTTTTATTATTTCATTTACATTATATAGTGGAACTAAATTCAAAGTCTTTTAGAATGCATGAAAAATTAAAAATCAGTAAAAGAACTTACTTTTTAATCTGTTCAGGAGTAACAAAACCAGGTGTGTCTAAGAAAACCTTAAATAAAAATCTAAATTTTAAAAATTTAATAACTAATGAATTTAGAAGAAACTACAATCAAATCAGAACAATTAAGTATGTCTTTGAGTTTCAGAATTGGCTATAATTTTAATTCTCGTACAATAATAGATATATCACATTTGCATTTAAAAAGAAACATATTTGCAGCACTATTTATATTTAAAAACTGATAAATTATGAAGAATAGAAAAAAAAATATTTAAACTAAATCAGTTTATAAGTCAATATTCTTTTCAATGCATACATTAAAAAATGCAAGTAAAGATCAAGGCATACAAACGACCTATGTCCTTGAAAACTGATTCTGAGAAAAAAAATTTAAAGACAGACAGGAACTATTTTTCTCCAGCACAGTTTATCTTCACTGTATAATAACTAATAGAGAGAAGTAATTTTCCACGTTATTGATTTGTCAAAAACCTAGCAATCTTCAAGCTGCAACTAATGGTTATCCAATTATTTGTGAAAATTGGATACTAACTGTTCTTCCCCCTTGACCTTCAAGTTTTCGTAAATAGTTTTTTGGTATGAAATTATATACATACACACACATTTGTAATCAGTAATTTGTAAGTAATTCAATACTATGAACATGATGAATAACATTTTAACATGATAAACAGTACTTAAAGTACACCTCAGATAAAAAAAAAAAAATTAAAAAAACGATTTAGGTTATTTTTAATGTATTTTTTTCATTTTGTTATTTCATTTGTTTAAAGTTTAAAATGGTAGCGCTTTGCGCTCCCGTGCCACAGGTCCTGGGTTTGATCCTCGGACCGGGCAAGGTCGACTCAGCTTTTCATCCCTTCAGTGGGTCGATAAATGAGTACCAAGCATGCTTGGGAATTAAACACTGGGGGTTCTGCGTTCTGCTGACCACCTGACCGGAACATTTGCTCCTGCACCCCAGAGCCCAAGGTCAAGAAAACTGAGATGGGCACAATAGGACTTGGCCCTCTATGGGCTGTCACGCCACTGAGTTTTAAAGTTTAAAAAGTTTCTCCATCATTATATTGTTTGAGCTTTTAAAGATATGCATTAATTAAGAATTATCCATTGATTTTAATATAATTCCTCTAGGTAAAAAAAAAATCAGAATGACAATTATTTAAAAGTTTAAAATGTTTGTAAATTTTTATGTTATACAGTAAATTTTTTTAAGCAAGGTAGCATACACATAACACAAAATTAATTTTCTACTTCAGATTCAGGTGCATAAATTGTGGTAGATTAAAAAATATGAAAAAATGTAATACTTTTTAATCATAATTAATCCCCTATCAAGTACTTCTTTTATCACTAATGAATTAAACTTGAAAAATAATTTAACAAAATGAAAACTAAACCTTTCAGGATAAATTACAGACAAGTAAGGTAAATATTTATTTGATGGCTACTTGACATAAAATAATATATATGCCTGTAAATTCTGTATCTATCCAATGGGATTTAGTTTCATTCATCATAAAAAAATTTTAATTGGCATATGGCATTTCAGAATTTGTATGCCACTGTTTAACTATTCTAAAATGGATTTCTCCCTCTTTACACAGTTTATTGAAATTTGCATTGAACGGTTCGCCAAACTCGAGATCATTTTACAATAAATTTGATTAAATGTAAGTATTCATGGTACTGGAGCCAGCTACACTGTACTAAACGTAAATGATACCCAGAAATGAAATTAGGCAATGATATAAATTTCGGTTAAACAAAAACAATTTAAAGGTAGGGAAGATGGCTCAGATAATTTTAGAATGTATACTTACAAAAGTCAGGTCATAACTATCACTTTTAAGGGGTCAATGTGTTTGAAAAACAAATAAAATCTAAGGGATGTTAAAAAACATACAAATGAATACTATTACTTTGCATTGCAATAATAATAAAAAAAAAAAAAATCAAGGCAAATTACAAAAAATTCAAAATTGAGAATTTTATATATTTAGCATTTTTGTATCATAAGCTATCTAATGAAATTTTTTTTTCCAAATCAAATTTCGTTTATCAGTTTTTTGAAATTTTATTTTACAGTTTATAGCATTAGCAATTGAAAGAATACAGTTGTCAAGCCACTTTTTTCAAAATCTATCGTGAAGCTCTTATGTTGTTTTTTCAATCGCATGACGGAATTGTAGTAAAATATAAACATACTGCTTTGCTAATTTTTTAAATTATTATTGATTGCAAATTAAAAAATAGTTTGTCATAAAAGATAAAAAAAGGGAAGAGTAATAATAGAATTTTGGAGAATCAATTCAATATAATAGAATTTCCAAGCTCAATAATAAAAAAACTCCACTGGATAAACAGCACAATTAGATATGCAACACACACTATAATTTAATGTTTTAAATCATAAACGTCACACCGTATTTCCTCAAAATATGTTAGTCATAATATATGTTAGTTACAATTTTTTTTTAAAAAAGAAATTTTAACTAAACATACTATTTGTTTATTTTCTTCCACTAAAACAGCTGCTGCCTTTTTCCTGGTTGTATGAACTTTGCTAGAAACTGCACAAACCTACAAAAGATAATAATAGAAAACAGATATAAATTGAGGATTAGAGATAATAATACAGAAACAGATACAGTACAACAAGTTTTATAATTTTTATATACATGACATTATTACAATTAGCATTTTTAAAAAATTATATTACAATATAATTATAATATATAATTATTTTAATATGCATTAAATAATTATTATAAAATACAGCAATTAAAACATATAATTTAAAATTCAGAAACTACTAGAGTATTTTACTTTGAAAATTGTATAAACATTGTACTAAATATTGTCTAATTTCTTTTAAAGCTTATAACCAACTCAAAATGTGATTTAAACAATAGTAAATTAAATTATAAATACCTTCCATTTAACAAGACTATTTGTTAATGTTGATTTTCCAGCATTAGGTTCACCTAAAATTGATACTTTCAGAAGATGAGGATTTTCAGGCTGAAAAGGCTTCAATTTCTTCAGTGCTTTATAATCCTCTATAAATCAAAACTTTCAAGTAAAGGATTAAGTTCTTATATGCTACATACAATTATTTTTATTATAAAAAATTAACTTAAATTAAATCACACAGATACTAAGATTATGATAGCAATATGGATAGACTAGAATCTGACGTGATGCCTGTACTGAGTAGTATACTCAGTTGATGTCATTAACAGTCAATGGTATTTTACGCCTCTCTGACAGTTAACGTTTGGTAACTGTCACAGCACTTTTTTGTTTTGAAATAAGAGGAACTTAATGGAGTTTGTAATTGTTAAAATCACAAATATTAAATTTTGCTACACAATTTTAGAGTTTACAAGGTAGATGCTTAAGCTGCTGTTAATTAGAGGGACTTTTACTTCCCATGAATTATTTATCAACAGCAACAAGAGTAAATGGAGTAAAAGAGTAAACAGCAACAAGAGTAAAAAGGAAAATGCTTTGTTGAGTGGGTTAGAAACTCAAAAGTAGGTATTTGCTCATTTTAAATTTTTTTTTTTTTAATTTTAAAAATTAATATGTTTAAATTATTTTTCCAAATAAGTTAAGAAATAATAAATATGTTGATTTACATTCAAGAGGAAACAATTCAGTATTATGCAGGTACTTAAAAGAATCAATATTTTACGTAAAATTTTATGTGGTGCAAATACCATGATAGTTACCAGCCGCTGATATGAATCCGAAAATTACAGGTCCCTGGGGACAAAGAACTTCAAAATTTCTGTTTTTTTTTTTTTTTTTTTTTTTACCAAATTCCAAATTAAAGGTCCCTAATTAATATAATATAAATCCCTATTTTAAAGATATGCATGAAAAATAAATATTTAATCATTTGAAAAAAATTCAGATTTATATAATTAATAATTGTATCGGTAATTTCTTTCTTTTTTTTAAAAGTTGGGCTTAAGTTTGCTTATAAGACTAATAAATTTGTGTTAATTGCCTCTCCAATTTTACGTTATTATTATCAATTTCTTTTTCTGAATGGAAAATTGCTTATTCCAAGGGACACATATAAATTTTTTATATGCGTTATCCTTACAATATGGGCATACTTGACGTCTGAGCAAGCCAAATCGCTGCATCCGTCCCTTCAGCATCAATAACATACACATTTTTTTTAAAAACAAAAATTTGAAATTTTTCTTAAAAAATATTAGCACAAATATTTAAAGCATTTTTTTGAAAACAAGAAAGTAATAATTATAATTAAATTTGTTCATGAGTAGAGAATACGAAACTCATTTCTGAAGAAAAGTAGGATATAGTAGAGATGCAAAGTTCTCTCTAGGAATAAAAAAGGGCAGGGTGCTTTCTCACAGAAAAGGGCACTTTGGGTTTTGAAAAGGCACTAACTTAACACAGTAGAAATTTATCAAAATGTGTAATATCATGTAATAATTGAATTTGATAATCAAAAATTTTAAATTACTCTCTTATACTATTTTATGTATATATTTCAAAAAATAATTTTCGCTCATTATCTGAATAAAAGAAAAATTTGTGATTAAATAAATAATAATAAAAGGCATGCTAAAAGACAGTCTCTGTACATAAATTATTTTTTAAAAAGTAAACTATAAATATTATTTTTTGATAAAAGGCTTAAAAGATTTTTTCTATAATTTATACTGAAAGTTATTAGAAAATAAACATAAAAAAATGCATTTTTTAAAAAAAGGGTGTTTATTAAAAAATAATTTTAAAATTTTAAGTCACTTAAAAAATTTATTAATATGCCCCCTTGTAAAAAGAGAAACTTATAAAAATTTAACCAGTTGAGAATAATCCTAACAAAGTTAATATTTGTCATAGTAATCATAATCAAACCTATAAACATAGATAATTTTTATGTAATTTTTCATAAAAATGGAATATGAATAAAAAAGGCAGAGTTTTTAAGGGAGGGCGGATGACAAAATGGGCAAAGAGGGTGTATTTATAGAAGTCAGAGGACAGGCCACCCTTCTAAAAATTGCAGATAGGGAGAATTCTAAAAATTGCAAGGAGAACAGTGGAGATGAGTTCAGGCTTTTGCTTGTTTCTGGAGGTTTGAGCTCAATGAATTTTAATACGAGCTCGGTCGAGATACATAGAATCACATAGAGCTCAATATATACGTTAGATAAATACCAAATTTTGCAGTCTCACTATTAGACCTTTGCTGTTCAAGCAAGAAAATCAGCCATTAAAATCTTTACATCAAAGTTAGTTAACAAATGTTCATTGTTTTATTTTTAATAACTGTACTAAACGTTTGTTGGGAATATTTCCGCATCGTGATCTGTTGCGCCAACAACAATCGCTAAGGTGCCAAATACATTTTAAACTTGCAATTAAAAAAAAAAAAATAACATGTAGATGTTTGCTTAGAGGTGGATATGAGTTATATATTTCGAGTTGGTCCCTTTATGTGATATTTTTCTTAGTTTCTCGCGAGCCGTTGCCCGGAAGTTGCCAAGATTTGGCGACTATTCTGCCACAGATCAGAATACGGAAATGTCTACTCTTTGTTTATGAGTAGTAAAGAAGTTAAAAGATTTTATCATGAGCCCGAGCCTGAAAAGTTTTTCAATAAACGAACTCCAGTCGGGCCGGGACTTTCGGGATGAGCTCGTCTCATCTTTGATTAATGTTAAGTGTTGAATTTAATTTAAAAATGAAATAAAGTATTCTAACTTTTTAAAGGCCATAAAACATATTCGGGTTGGATATCAGTAATACAAATCTAAGCAAGAAAATTATAAATTGTCACAATAAAGAGCTAAAATAGAGGAATTATTAATTTTACCGATATTGACAGGAATGCTTTTTTGTAAATCATTAGATGATGGTAAGCATGACAGATTTTCCGTAGATGAAACATTTTGATCACATGGAGCACAGCTACAAGTTGTGCTGATTCTTCGAACTGAAAATTACATGTCATGTTAATGATAATTTAGAACCATAGAAAAGTTTTATTGTTGAGAAAGATAATACTCACATAACGTATTTTCAGAGTTTCGGAAAAAAAGAAATAACCTTAAGTAAAGTTTCGACATTAAATTTAATTACCTAAAAAACCCTAGTTATTTCTACCTTAATTATTAATTTAAGTGAAAGAGCTTTCTAAAATTGCACTTTATTTAGAATATCATTAAACACTTATTAATTGTTTGTTTACACTTTTGTTTCAGATCCCAATATGCGTTTTAATTTGCAAAACTTTTCTTTTTCTCGTTCGAAATTTCTCGTTTTCGTTTGTAATATGTATATCTCTTATAAGTATTAATCGCAGATAAAAATATATGGATGAAAAAGTTCAACTGATTGAACTGGAAATTTGTGCTAAAGTTGGGATTGCCATGTTGTTTTTTAAAACAAAATTGAAAAAAGTAAAAAATATTAATTTTAATATTTATTGAATGAAAGTAAAAAATATTCAAAGTGAGAAAATTGATGAGTGAAAAATAGCTAGTTTATATTTTGAGTTGACAATAAGTAAATTTTTTTTTAAGATTGAAGCTATGGATTAACTTTTATTTGGCAACACCAAGGTTGACGACATCTCGTGCTTTTGTTTTTGTTTTGATCTCTCTTGATGGTTTCGATCTTTTGATTGTTAATTGGTTCCGGTGTCAGTTTTAATGTTACAAGTGTAAGTTATTGAAACAATTGTTACTCTAAATAAAATAATTCATTCTTTTCATATCAATCTAAAAAAACATAAACTATATCTTACTTTAATTTGGAAATTTCATTTAATTATGAATATTTAATTATGTGTGGTGATTTTTGTATTGAAAAGCAATACAGTTCTTATTATGTTCATACCTGGATTACTTCTAACATTTATTGTATTTATTTTTTCAATTATTTCATTATCAGCAGAATTCTTGAGATATTTATTATATTAAGAAATGAAGAAACGTTTTTAATTGGCATGTTTTGTGTTTTCAGAATTATAACAGCATGTTTTCCAAGGTCGCCGTACTTATGTAACATTTTTTTTTGTTTGAAGAGAAAAAAAAAACAAACTGGAAATTCCAGATGTTATCTAACCATTTTAAGATGTATTAGCGTTCATTCTTTTTTAATTTTATATTTAAAAGCCCATTTGAGAATATGAAATTTTTTTAGGCATATTACATAATTTTTATAATACTTTGTAGCAACCGAGGTAAAATTTCGTTTCTTGTCTTGGGCTATTTTTTGTTTCCAGTGTTTCCAAATTATTATTAATAACTATAAGAACTGATTTTTTTTTCTTTTATAAAATTAATATTGGTTACTTTATCATTTTAAAGAATGTAAATCGATTGTTAATGATTATTTACTTTCCAGATGAAAACTATGTTCATGTGGCTTTAAATTTTTCTTCTTCTTGGATATCGTTTCAAATTTATTTTAATTGTAAAACTTCAGGTTGATTTAAAATTTGTTTGATATAGGACTCTTTGTGAATTAGTTGATTTTTTATCTACACATATAATTTGATTTTTAATGGATATAGGATGTCTTTATTTCTTCATGCGTGCTGTTACTATTTATTATAATTTATTTCGTGAATTTATAAAATTATATGTTTAATATATTTTAAAAGCATTATGCGTATTTTTTAAGTCAAATTAATTTGCTTAAATGAATTAGTCTGACTTTTGAAATACTACACCTGATTTTACGTTCAGATTATGTAGATGTGTTAGATTATGAAAAATGAAATGTTATAAGAATGTATAAAATTTATTTTTTATTTTTTCATTAACATTAAGTTTAATTAATGTTGATGTTGAATTAATTTTGAGATTTATAGAATTTTGCAGAAAAGTAATTTTTTTAAAAAAAATTATCAATTGAATAAAAGATTTGTTAAGGAGTAAGTGCTGGAAAATTAGTCGAAACATATACTTAGTTGGTTTTTTAGCAAAATCCTTAAATTTTAACTATTTTAAAATTGCTTATTTTTTAAAATTAGCATTGAAAATTATTAATCATTAAGAGAAATTGTTTATATGTTAATTGTTTATATAATTTTTGTTTATATTTGTAACAAAGAAAATATTAAAGAAAAAAAATAGTTTTAAATATCGTCATATTTGTTTATGGTATTGTCAATTCATGAATTAAAGTATTAAAAAAACTTCCTATTAATTCTAAAATGGACTCATTACCTCTTTTATAAATCTTTTTGTTCTTAATAAAAATACTAATATCATCTAAAAAAAAAAGAAATAAAATGATAAATATTGTGTAAATTTTTATTTAGAAAAATAAAATTATTTTTAAAATTTAGTTTATTTTATTGAAATATTTTATCTAATGATGTTTATTTATATATATACATTTAGTTTCCGAAATGGCCTCTGCTACTTTAGAAACTTTTTGTTGCATGTCAGTACAAGTAGAACCTGAGTTATTACTACGCCTGCCATTTCAATCATTACCTTACAATATTGTTTGTATTATATCTTCCCTTCTTGGAATGATTGGTGCTGTCTATCAGGTTTTACCCTCTGCTGTATCTTCTCTTCCTCATCGTCACCGGAGCATTGGAGTGACACAGAAAGCTATTATCAATTGGTTGGCAATGGCAGATTTCTTTGCTGCTTCTGGTAATATTACTGAAAATTACATTATCAGTTTATTGTTTAAATTGTTTTTTTTAAATTTATTATATTCATATAATATTAATAGTAATGTAAAATTCTCCATAATATTCTCAAGAATATTCACATCAACTAGAATATTATAAAGGAAATAAAACTATAAATCTCTCATTAGTAGAGCCCGGATTTTGATGACCAAAAAAATCTCAATTAATGCCCTTAAAAAGTGCAAAAAATGCCCTTAAAATGCGAAAATTGCGCTAAAAATGCCTTAAATAAAGTAAAAATATTGAGCTAAAACATTTTTTTACTCTTTAAAATTATTATGAGTCATTTCAAAAAATATAAAGCAATGCAATACTTGTTCTACGTTCATTAAAGTTTGAAAAATATGTTTTATATCCTAAAGTAACAAAAAAAAAAAAAAAAAAAAGAATAATAATAAATAAATAAATAAAAAAGGAAAATATATTGACTCCAAAACATTTTCATTTTGTATAGAAACTTTAATGAATATAACAACTTCCATCTTATAATATTACTAAATATCAGAATTACATTGGATTATAAATTTTTTTTTAATATTTTGAAATGTAAACGAGCGTCTCTTGTCTGAAAGTTAATTTTTATACCTCAAGAAGCTTCTTTCAACGAATATTGATGTTATTGGTGCGTACTTGAAAAAGACGGTCTCACTTACTGACAATTCTTCTTCAATTTGAAAAGATGTTGCTTCACCTGTTAATATCCTAGAGATTTTCTTCATTGTTTGAAAGCCAGTGTAATAATGAAAAATGATAAAAAATAATAAAAATTGGAAAAAATTTACAAAATGCTATAAAATGCAAAATATGCCCCAAAATTTAAAGAAAAATGCCCTATAAATCTAAAAAAGTGCTCTAAAGGACAAAAAATGTCCAAAAATGCAAAAAAATGCAAATGTCATCAAAATCCGGGCCTTACTCATTAGCAACAGAAAAACACACACACACACACAGCAGATCAAATGTATAGTATGATAAATTTCTTAAAGATATATGCCCTGAAAAGTTTCATGCTATCATCACTGATAATGCCACTGTGACGTAGGGTTCACTTTGAAAAAACCCTGCCCAGGCTTTATTGGGTTTGCCCACCTTGAAAAAACCCACTTAGAATGCTAAGTGGTTTTTAAAAAAAATTTTTTTTTTAATTAAAACTTATTGATGCACATTTAATTTTATGTAATTTATTGTGTAGCATGAATTTGTCAAATAGAGTTGCATGTTTTATATCAGTGTTTCCCAAAGTGTGGTACGCGTACCCCCAGGGGTACAGAAGCAGTTTAGAGAGGATACGCATTCTTACACGAAATATCTTGCAACAAACAAAAATTTTAGTTAAAAACAAAGCTAGCCATGAAAATTTACGATTACTTATTTTTCAATTGGATATTTTTTGCAGAGTTAACAGTTAATAATTAGTAGTGGTGTCAACAACCAGTTGTGATTTTTAACTTTTGTGAAATTTTTTTAGTAAAATATACATTCATTTTTTTATTAGTGGTACACAGCGTTACGAAAAATTTAGAAAGGGTACACAAAAGTCATAAGTTTGGGAAACACTGCTTTATATGATTAAGTTTTTAATCTTTGTAAAGTAAAAGAAACTAAAATTTATAATTTTATATTACTATTGAAAATCTTAAGCGGGTTTTTTCAAAAAGTAATATTTTAATGAAATGAAGTCACATAGAAATTTAAATAATATAGTCTGTAAGGATCAATTTTTGAAATGCAGCTGCATGCTTTATATAATTAATAAACAGGTCTTTAATAAATAATAAAGGAAGTTGAAGATATAATTTTTTTACCCGTTATAGCACTAAACAGGTTTTTTCAATGAAATATTTTTAATGAAAAATATTACCACACTTTTAACTTTAAATAATTTAATATGTAGGCATAAATTTTAAAAATGCAGTTGCTTTGTAATACATGTATTAAAATAAACAAATAAATTTAAACAGTAAAGAAATTTTTATAGACATAAAGAGAAGCTGAAATTTTATGACTTCATAGTATAATTGCTCTTTTTTCTTGCTTAAACTAAAAATTTAATCAAACTAAGATTAGAGCTTAAAATTAACTTCACTGAATACATATATTTCTTCAAATTACTACATATGGATATCATTTTGAATAAAAAAGTTTTTTTTAAGTAAAGTTTATTGTATAAGTAAAGAAACTGTCACTGCCACACCCCTTTTTCTTTACTTAAATCAAGTTTTGTCATGTCTAGGCAGGTTAAGTCCAGTTTTGGTTCTGATGCTGATACAGAGCATATCTACTAACATTCCAAAACAAAATATCTGGTATTAGAGAGCAGTGTTGCCAGATTGGGCTACAAGTGGCAGATTGGGCTACTTTTAAAAGTCCCCGCTACTGAAAATCGAATTTGGGCTACCCGCTACTTTTTGGGCTACTCATTATTTTTCAAACGCTGCAAATCTTAAAATTCGCTACTTCTTTTTCTTAAAGAAATACTTTTTAAAATTTTTTTTTTCCTTTCCTAAACTGATTCTAAAATGTCTGCAGTTTCATTATCTTTTATAAAAAGGAAATGTTTTTCTTCCTGAAAACGTGTGGCGTAACTACCACTACAAATATTAAAATACCAACTAGGAGGCTTCGCCCCTTGCTCGCTGGCTCTCACCAACTTTTTAGATTTTTTGGTGCCGTGTAAGAGAAATATATATATAGATTCCTTAGTATATAAGACACGTTAACTTGATTCTATCACGAGGCACCTTTGGATAGAATGAAGATTGACATAGTCGATAATAATTGAATCCCCACATTGCACTGTGGGCCAGAAAACCATGATCTTTGGCCAAGAGTCAAAATTAAATTTTCAACTAAAATATGTGTAGGCAGTTTTAATATAGCCCAGATTAAGTATTCATAATCATTCCAAACATTGTAATTTACTTTTTAAACCGACGAGAGTACAATGTAATGAAAAATATGTTAACTTTTTTTTTTAAAAATGTAACTTTTAAATTTTTATTTCAGAAATATATATAGGAATTCCACCTTTCTGTTACATTTTTATCAGAGTAATTAGTCTGAAATTATAGTACAATTTTTCAATTTGTTGGATTAGTTATTACTCTTGACAAACTTATAGTTTATATCTAATCATTTGACATTTTACAATGCTTGAATGACTTTTGAAACTTAGTTCCAAAAAGTTCCACGAGCTAATTAGCTAAACTTTTTTTTATTGTCTTCTTTGATGTTTCTTCTTTCGAAAAAACCTGCCTCATTTTGCCCGTATTGCAAAGGTGGACTAAATATACCGAATAACCAAAATTATGTTTATTTTTTTTCATGTTTTCGCGTTATTTTGAAATTAATCTGCGTTATTTTGTAATATTACTTCGGAAATATAATTTGCTTTTCATTTTTAATATAAAATTACGAAAATTATTATATTTTCATTGCTTTATTTAATTATTTAAACGTACTATATTTTTTATTTTTATTTTTGCTCGTTATAATTTAGCCACCATTTTTAAATTTTTTTTTGGTGTTTTTAGTGCATTTCAAAATTTTAACTATGAATTCAATTTACCTACCTGCACATAAAGAACCATAAATAAAACCCCCAAATTTTGAAACAAATTTTATCAAAATACCAATTTTGGCCACGAAAACTTGGATGCTGGCCCATTGGTGACCTACGGACGTGATATGAACTTGATGGATGGTCCATATTCAATAGTTGATATGCTTAAAAATATACTGCTCAAGGAAAGAAAAGAAAAATAATCCGGCAAAGTCAATATTTAAGAAATAAAAATAATGAGCAAAAAAATTAAGAAAAAATTAATAATGAGGAAATGCTATGAAGAAAAATAAAATTGGCGAAATGCGATAAAAAAATAATGAGCGAAATGCTATGAAGATAAAAAAATATAATGATGAACAAAATTGATATAAATAAATTAACAGCATGAATCAACTAGTGGTATTCGTTCATCGAATTCTATCACAGAAAAATTCTGGAAGGGGAGTATTGAGGCGTAACTACCACTACAAATATTAAAATACCAATTCCCTAGTATATAAGACATGCTAACTTGATTCTATCACAAAATACCTTTTGATAGATGAAGGTTGACATAGTCAATAATAATTAAATCCCCACAACCCATCAGCTTTAATTTTGGATTCTTGATTTGTTTTGTTGTGCGTAGTCTAGAATCTCTACATATCTATGCTTCAAATCATATATTCGTGAAATCGCAAAGATATATGTTTAATCTGAGTTAAAACGAAATATTGAATTTGACGAATTTTTTACCGCAATACATTGAAGTTTAACTTATTTTTTTAAATTTACTAGAAATATATATATATATATAAAACATAGTTTTTTTAGGCTACAAAATGTTTGAATCCGCTACTTTTGGAGCTCCCATTCGCTACTTTTTAATTCTGGCAACACTGTTAGAGAGTCTTCTTTCATAGTGAATTTGAATTCAGTTTAGGATTGGTTGTAAAGCTTTTTATTTTTAAAAAATGCTAAACGCAATAAGAAGTGGAAGAAAATCTGCATCAAGCACATGGATGGGCAAATGAAAAAATCTACTTAATGCCCCAGTTACCAAATGATACCATAAATATCGTGAGATTGCTCTTGAACATCAAAATGAATTCAATAAAAATATGTCAAAAATGTTAAATAATGTTGGGCTTTACCAAGAAGCTATTAATTTGGAAAAACAGTTATTAATTGTTTCTGAAGCTTTAAAAAATAGCTTCTATCAGAAAACACTTTAATTTCTAAAGCTGTTGAAGTATCGATTAACTTACTATTGTGTGATGAATTAGAACATTTTGTAACTTAACAACATACAACCCATAAACAGCATTTTGTAAAAAGATTCCACTAGGCTGTTCAGCCACCTCATTTATTAGCATGCATCATGGATCCCAAAACAGGAAGACAACTTTTAAATGATGAACCAGAACAATTAGCAGACCCTGCATGACTCTGTTACAGTGTTGCCAGATCAGGGGTTTTCCCCCTAAATTTAGGGGTATTTTTTATCTTCAGTTTGTATTTTAGAGGAATTTGTTTTTAGGGGTTTGTTTTAGGGTTATTTGTGAGTTTTGCTAGTTTCATTTTGGTTACATTCTAATATCAAATTCTATAACTGAATGTGTGAGATGGTAATATGAAAATCAATATGTTAAACCAAAACAAAAAGTTTAAGATTTAATTTTAGAACTTAACCCCTTTGTTGAATGTAGTAGGTTATTAGTAGTAGGTAGGTTTAAAAAAATTCAAGTAGCAAATTACTTACAAAGCATTTAAAGCTATAGTTTTTGTTTTAAAAAGCCATAGTATCCAATTGTTAATGTATAAATATAAGGTTATAAAAGAATTTTTAAAACATATATTCTTGATCCTAGTTGTTAAATATCTCAATTAAAATTGATAATTATTTAAATTCTTGCAGGTATTCTTTTACGTTCCATGTTCTGGCTTTGGAGGGGAAGTATGATACTGCAAAATCATGTAGATATTATACTATGTGCTGCCTTTGCGGTAAAGTTCATTGCATATTTTTTATTTTTCTAAACTTGTAATTATTTGCTAATTTGAGTTACTGTTTATCTATTATAACTTGTTATACTGTGAGATGTACAAAATTTTTATAATTTGTTTTATAAACACTATATCTCTATTAGTAACACTTAAAAAATAATTTGTGAAATTTTTTATTCTAATAATTTATTTCATAAACATAGCAAATGATATTAAGAATGGGATGAATAAAATTATGTTTAAACTTGCATATATTCATCAAACTTATATGTACAATAATCCACTATTCTTATCAACTATCATTTTGCCATTGTGTTTTGAATCTTAATAAAAGAAATTATGACTTATTAAAGGTATTTAACTTTTCTTATAAAAATTTTTTAGTTGTGGATTCGTATTTTTTACACTGCAACTTATATGTGGACTTTGTTATATGCCATAGATGTCTTTCTTGTTTGCAAACAAAAGAGAGGGTATGTTAACATTTTCATCTATTCCTTTAGTTTATTTATTTTATGTTATTGATTCAGTATGAAATTGAATTTTTTAATAAAATATCATAAACCTCTGTTAACTTTTTTATTAAATGAGGATAAATTAATTGATTTTCAGGACAATTTTTAAAAAAATTCCTAAATATAGAGTATTTACTAATTTTACCCAGTATCTGGTATTTTCAGTAGAACTTCCATAACACTATATAACAAATTTGAATATATTTTCCTGTCCTTTTGGTAACTGTGATTCTGCATGAGCAAAAGTACTTGATTTACATGTCCAAACCAAAATGGTCTCCCACTTACTGTTTTACCTGGAGAAATTGTTGCAGGTTCACTATTTTCATCCAACAATTTATCAGAATTACATATTTTCACCTAAAGCACATTATTCGGGTTCTGTAGCGCTATCTAAAGTAATTAGGATAGGATTCACTGTAAATAATTAAAATATTTGTAATCCGAAGGTCACATCGCTATTTTGGCCTATTTTCATTAATAAATTTGGAAAGTTGAGGTTTTTTTTTTTTTTTTTTTTAAAGTTAGAAACATGTATCTTCCTGCATCTACAATCAAATCAGGGTCTTGTCCCACAGTGGACTGATTGTTAAGACATGGTTCCCAGCAGAGCACCAAAGTCAAGCATTACTGGGTGAGGTCAGTGTACAGGTGGGTGACCACTTGGATCAGTCTGCGTAGGGACCGAGGGTGTGCGGTATTGGTCCTCGTTAAACTGTTCTACCATAAAGTGCTCGACTTCGCGTGCAGGTCGTCGGGCTAACGAAGTGGGGGTGCCATCCCTTCTGCAGAGGATCAAAATTGTGATGGCATGTCTTCGTATCATCCTCAGGGATGCTTTCTAGACCGTCGCCAATAGCCCATTGTGCAGCTCTAGTGCAACGTAAATGAACTACAACTACAAATCAGGGTCTTATTTCTTTTTGTTCTCACATTTCACCATGGAACATCATAATCATGACTATGGAAGCATTCCCTCTATCTTGTAGGTGTAAATCTATGTATTTTTTTAATTAAAAAATATTTTTACAATTATTGAAAATTAGATAGTGAAGTTTATGAATTATTTAGCTATCCCATTATTAGGCTGCAATATTTATAGTAAACATAATTTCAAGCAGAAATGAGTTTATAGTTTGTTTAAAATTTTTTGTAAAAATATAATTAAACCTGGAAATTGGAAGTTCCTAGTTCTATTTTGCAAGTTCCTATAAATTTTTACCAAGATATCAAAGGCATGTAAATAGTACATATATAATTGTACATTTTTAGATATATAAGAAATATGTAAGTACATATATAGTTTTTAATTATTATTTATAGATAGTTTGAAATTTTTCTAGAACTTTTCCTTACATCATTTCTATTTCCTTATTGTTGTGTAAAAAAATCCACGTTTCAAGTGGAAATGTCAGTTAACTTGTTCTTTGTATTCTAGAAGTATGTTAATAAATCTGTTCATATTGCCAGACTAAATTCCATTTTTTCTCTGTGACAACATCATAGAGTTAGATTTTGAAAGAAATAATTTTTTTTGATATTCAATATTTTTCACAAAAACTGTAATGTAGGATTCTGAATTGAATTTAAGAATTTAGCAAAATTTCAACTTGTGAAAAATTTGCATCACTATTTTCCCTTACCATTAAGTAAAAAAAGTTGGAGGGCATTCTCTCTCCTAAAATCTTTTAATGCAAAATTTAAATATTTCAATATAACTACCAATTCTGTCTAAACTGCACCATATATATGTATATATTACTTGAGATGATCAATCAATGATTGCTTACTTTATTGAATACTTTATTATTACCTTACTTTATTGAATATGTTCAGGGTTGCCACTCCACAGGGAGAACAGGGAAAACCTGGAAAATACAGGGAATTTAAAAATCACCTAAAATAACAGGGAAAATGCAAGGATTTATGAGCTTATCTTTAGAAACTGGTAAAATACAGGTAATTTTGTTTCTTATTTTTGTCTTTTAAAAAATGGTGACCACTCAAAGCGTAATCTATGGGTTATTTAACCATGATATTTCAACTATACTAAACTATTTCATTTACTATAGCATTAGTATTTAAGTATGTTCAGCCGTTTTTCCAGCAATTAAAACTAATAAATATAGTTAGCGTAATATAGCTTACACAAGAGCACAGCAATTGTTGTTTTCTATTAATATATTGCGTATAATATGTACAGTCAGCAAAAAAAAAAAAAAAAAGATATCACCCTGAATAATTTTCGTTTTAATGATCGGATTTTCACGAACTAAGTGTCAATCTTAATGGTTCCTGGGGGTGACCTCAAATATGCTAATTAGTTAGTGCTAACTATTAATTAAGTTACGAAATCAGACACAAAAACGTACTTTCTCTGAATAAACATATATTTTTTTTACATATTTGGAATCCTGATACTTGAATTAGGGGGGGTAGACAAAATTTTGAAAAAAATGGGTGGTAAATAGGGTCATAACAAAGGTTTATATATTTGGCGATAGTCCAGAAAACCGCCAAAAAAAGTCGCCAGCGCAAATGAATATTTTAAGATAACCCATTGACTAATTCAAAAGAAGAATGCTTAATTTTACTAGGTTGCTAAGCAACCAAGCTCTGACTGGAAAATAAATTGAAATGTTCTGTGATTACTCAGAGAGGATTAATTAATAGTTAATAGAAAATATCTCGAAGTTTCTAGGCAATTGACAATTTTTAAGCTGATTTCTGTCCAAAAAGCAAAGTTTTTTTTAATTTTAATCTCCCTTGAAAAGAAAATTTGAATCGATTATAAATTATTTATGATTTTCTAAGTTTTAGAATTTAAATACATGAACATTTTATCTGATATTATTTAGATTATGTTGTTTCTGCTATATTTATTCGAGGATTTCATACTAAGATCAAATTAACATAACTTATTATGGCTAAATACAAAATTTTAGGGATAATCACTGTTACAGCTTTAATCAAGTCTTCTAGACAAGAAAGTTCGAAGGAAAAAAAAGTGCTTGAAAAATAAAATGTATATTGTATAGTAATTCTAATGCGCATTCACAAGTTTTTCTATAATTTACGATATTTCTTTTTCCTATAACTCAAGGAATTGCTGAATGTTTAGTGGTATTTTAAAAGCATTGAAATAGGTTATGTTTAAGAATAAGATATTGAAATAATATGTTGCATATAGTATGATTCATTGTTTCAAAAATCGCTTCATTCTGCTAGATATTTAGATTACAAGGTTTTCTTTGGATAAAGATGATTAGCAAATAGCATCCTTATGCTTCGATACATTTAGAAACTTACGTTCGCAAATTCACCATAAAATATCGCACAGCATATTCTTCAATTACGATAAGCTACATTTACCACCAAATACTGATACTATGATTATTTTTGTTTTCTTATATATATCTGATATGATACTCTCTTTTTAAACAGAGCTTTTAAGGTCCTTAAGATACTGAAAGGGAGGCACGAAAATTTAAAAGATAAAATATTTAATTTCATTAACTCAAAATATCTGGTCTCAAAATTTTAATTTTAAACCAAGTTAAATATAACTTTTACATTATTGATGATCTTATGTTTTTAAAGACCACATAAATCCTGTTGAAATATGAAAATGCATATTTTTACTTTAACAAGTGTAAAATCCTTATCAAAATAATGATCAAGACCCAAATGTAAAACAGTATAATTGATGATGAAGACTCAACTGGCTTAAAAAAATATGAAGAGGGAAGTAAAAGTCGACATGTTTCGAGCGTTCAAATATATTCACCCATTCTCAAAACTTGTCAAGTTTGAATAACTTGTGACTTTTATTATTCTGCTCAAAACATGTCAATTTTTATCATCATCTATTAATTTTTAAATCAATGAAATTTTTATATTTTCAATTCAATTTCTTGGGATTATCTATTTAGTTACACAATATATTAAATTATTTCACTCGATATTAAAATAAGTTTTACTTATGTTATAGGCACAGGTTCTTATTAAAAAAATAATTCACTATTTTGTAAAAAAATCAATGCAGTAAATTTTTTTTTGCTGCAAGCCTTAACATTTTAATTTAAGGATAAAAAAATTCCGTTTACAATTAAAATTTCAAAAGTCGAATGTGAAAATGGAATGTCCCCTAGCACCAGAAATCGAAATTAAATAGTTACAAGGACAACTATTTTAAACAAGTTAGCGTTTCCGTCCTACTCGAAGTTGTTTGAAAAGGTATTTTGTATATATAGATTCCAAAGTTTATTCTACAAATATTTTAGGGTATACTTTCGGAGTATTTTGATCGAGTTTATTTTTACACCCTTATTTGCTTAAAATTATTAAATAATAAGCTTAAAATAAATTATTCAAGCAACATGATTTAACGCTTTAAAAGTATAATAGTAAACGGGGCTTCCATCGCATATCCTTAACCTTGATACCGCTATCATTAAATGAATGGAATAAACTTAGATAAATAATAAAAGTTAATTTTTTCCCCGTTTTTATTTTCAAGGAAATATGTTTCGATCAAACAGATTTCATTCTGGAAATAGCGAAATTATTGAGTAGGTCCCTTGGAGCAATATCATTCTTATCCTCTTTTGACGAAATATAGGAAAAACTGGTTTTCACAGTTCTGTAAAAAGTATGTTAGCCTTCTTGCCACGTTTTTTATTATTTTTTTATTTTTAATCAAAATAAGTTCGGAAATTTACGTATTTTTTATTGCATTTTTTAAAATCAGATGATTCTAAAATTCGCACGGCTTCGGAAACTTCTTACAAATTTAAATTTTTAGTGTTTCCTGCTAAACAAAATAAGGCATTGTTCCTGATAACAAATTATACTATACAATAATATCTTGGGAATCGTGCTAAAGTAAAAAATTAAACAAAATAGTTTAGTATATTATCTGGAAAAAAATCTACATGGAATCATAAAGAAAGAATCATTTAAGATACTGAGATATTTTAAGAAGCTTAAAAGGTTTGGCTACGTATTTGACAGCTTTTTATGTTCGGTATCTTTATACTCTTTGTAGTGACTTATAAAACATGGACACTATTTTAGATAATCTATGTTGAAGTCACAAGAAACAAAACAAAAAAGACAATCAATGATTTATATTCTTTTTTCAAAAAAAATAGTATGCTTAGTAAATAATCAGCTGTTTTGCATTAAATAATTTTAAACAGCGGAGTATTTTTAATTTCTTAATAAGGCTTTATTCTTAGCTAGCAGACAATAATTCTTTTAAAAAAAACTTGACTATAATGTAAAAAGGTACTTTACTTTAAGGAAAATCTAAATTAAAGTACTAAAAAAATTGATTAGTATATTAATGAAGAAATAATAAATGTAGTAGGGTAAAGAATAAAATTTTTAGAAATGCTAACATTTAATTAAATAGTTGGTAAAATAGTTCTGCGAAACACTTCCGGACAGGTGATTAAAAAATTACTTTTAAGATTAACACGATATATAAGATGATGAGAAATTTGCGATGATGTGAGATATGCTTAAATATGTTTACTACGTATTTTTATTAATATTCATAAAAAATATATACAAGAAACTGATAAATATTTTATTCCAAATCTATTCATACGTATGTATATTATTGTAATTGTATCAGTTATTGAGAAAAAAAAACTAAAAAATAATCACATTAAATAAGCACAATCTGGTGTATAATCGTATTCTATCAAAAGCATGCTTTTATAAAACTCGACATTCGTTGAATAAAAAGTTTTTTATTCAATTAAATGTTTTATTCAAATTTCTTTACTTAATTTCAAATAGATTTTTAGAGGACTAAAAAAGAAACATTGTATTTTATAGTTTAAAAAAAATAAAAATAAAAAGATTAGCGAACGATTATTAGCGAAAAAAAATATGAATGAAATTTTACGCCACACGCGCTAAATCAAGTTCTTCGTAAGTTTATCACATTTTAATATTAATCGCCCCATTTAATCATTTTTTCATTGTCGCCAAATTATTTTTTTTAAAATAATTAATTTAAATTTTTCTCATCTTCTAATAAATAAAAACAGTTGAAACTTTAGATTTTTCAATTGAAAAGCATGTAGATTATTATGGTATAAAAAAATCCATACCTTATAATTCAAAATTTTTTCATCCTCTCTTTAATTAAATAATAAAAAATAATTATTAATTATTAAAAATTATTTTTTTCATGAAATTATCTTTGGGTAAATGCGTTTTATGAGTTGGTGCAATATTTTTTTGAATTGCTTCATTAGTTTTTAAAATATGACTGAAAACGCAAAAAGTGAAATTAACATTAAGGGGTCCAAACTTTGAATCGCTCTCCTATGGGGACCACATTTCCCAGATTGCGGCTACCCCCTATATTTTGAAGATAAGGAATCCAAATATGTAAAAAAAAATATATGTTTATTCAGAGAAAGTACGTTTTTGTGTCTGATTTCATAACTTAATTAATAGTTAGCACTAACTAATTAGCATATTTGAGGTCACCCCCAGGAACCATTAAGATTGACACTTAGTTCGTGAAAATCCGATCATTAGAACGAAAATTATTCAGGGTGATATCTTTTTTTTTTTTTTTGCTGACTGTACAGGGAAAACACAGGGAATTTTTTTTCCAGATTTGAGTGGCAACCCTGATGTTGTGGTTAAGTATATTTGCTTTATTTTAATAAACTTCTGAGTTGTTCTGATTTAAATAGTTATTATTTTGTTGCACTGACATCTTTTCTATTCATGTAGGAATCCACTTTTGTATCATGTTATTGCTTGGACAACATCTGTTTTCATGTCTGTCAGTGGTTTGGGGACATTATACTTGCCTAATTTTATGTACGTATATACATTTTGTATTACTACTCAAAAAACACATAGATTTGTTTTGAAAAATATCCTGATTTATAGATTTAATGGTTAATAAAAGTACAGTACAGAACCTCTTATCCGGATATCAGAAAACCGTAACAAAATTCAATAAATTTTCCCACCATTTAAAAAAAAGTTTTTTTTTTTCCTCATAAGATTTTAGGATTTTTCTTTCTTTTTTACCTTACCATCACTTTAGAAATAATCATTAGTGTATTACTTTATCGTTTTTTCTTCTTTTTAAGATTATTTCTAAATAATTTGTTTTTTTAATTAGGTTTGGCAATAAAAAAAAAACGGCTTTTTGCAGCGATTCAAAAAACCGGAAAAATCAGTTATCCGGAATAGCGATGGTCCAGATCGTTCCGGATAATCGGTTCCCTACTGTATTAAATTTTGTAATTTTACAGCATTTAATTTGAAACTTTTACTATGCCAAAAATTTGTTATGATTTAGTTACATAAGTACCTCTTGCATAATAATGTATAGTAATCAGTATAAAAGATATCAAAAAATTATGATTTACAGATTATTAATTTTCAGAAGATGTATTTTCTTCCTTTTGAAAAGAAGAATTGAGTGCTACTTTAGCCCCCATTTTTATCCCATTTACCTATTTCTATCTAAAATAATTTTTAACTTAATAATTTTTAACTTAATGTTATTACAAAGCAACTTGTGGTGTACGTTGCCCATTTGCAGTTACAATTAATTATTTGTTTATATCAATACCATTTTAATATCTGTTTATTCTCGTGTATCTCTCTCTCTATGTATATATATATGTATATATATATATATATATATTACTACTTTAAAGTTTTTTGTTATAATTGAATATCCATGACATAACTACAACTCTTGATGCGAGAAATAAAAGTTTATTTAAACTTATAATCTGAAATGAAATTTTTTTTCTATTCAAGCATTTTTTTTCACCATAGTGATTTATTCAATGTAGATTTGAATTGAGATGGATTAATTCGCAGTCTGAAGATAACTATGATTTAATGAATCACTTAAAAAGATATTTTTAATCAAGGTTATTTCAAATCACCATGAGTTAAACTTTCTGCAATGAGGAACCTGCATGCTTCGGGTTATCGCAGAATGTTGTTTATTTTAAATAGTCTATATCCTAAAACTCTCTAAAATCAATTCAGAATTTAAAAAACTGGCCCGAATTAAAAAAAAACTTAACTTGAAATTTGCCCAAAACGAAACTAACTTCACGTGACACAAAATGAGGCGGGGTTTGCTATGACGTCCAAGTATAGTAACTTAGCAAACGGGAGGAGTTAAACCAAAGCTTCCTATCGAGAAAAGTGTTGAAGGCGTTTTAATTTGAATTTCATTTTTGAAAAATGTTTTTCTTTTATGTTTATGTCATATATATAGTTATGTCATATAGCCTGTAATTCATCCATATATTTAGATCAATATACAAAAATAAACCAAATATTTTACGTTGCCTCTGATTCTATCTTCCTTTCTTATTTCTTTATTATGTATAAGTTTTATGTTATAAATTAAATGCAATATTTTTTTAAGAGGATGTAAAATTTTTCTTAGTTTAAAAATTTTATTTTTAATGTTTAGAAATTTGTAAGGACTTTTTGAAATGGTTTTATTAAAAGATATGTGATTTTTCCCGTAATAAAATTTAAAATTTTATCTTTTTTCTTTGCAATTTTAGCTGCCATAATGGAGTTTACAGAGTATTACCTAACTACATGTTGTCTTATGTTCCTATTCTGTGTGTCATGATTGTTAATCCTATATTGTATTATATATCTTCTAAAAATGGTGAGATATATATTTGTATTTTTATGTTACTTTTTTTGGAAGGGAGTTGAATATTGTTGTTTGCAATTTGTAACTACTTCTAGTAAGGTATGTGTCGGGAGAGGTTAAATAATATTTCACAAAAATACTAGTAAATCAAGTTAAACTTACGTTTTGTAGCAGATTGCAAACTTTTCTTTCATGAAATAAATAAAGAAATGCAAATCTTAGAAATGCTTTTTAATGCAAATCTGGAAATGTCAGGCTTTGTATTATAAAGAATTTTATGTTATATCATCAATTAATTATATAAAATTATTTAATTATATAAATCATTAATTTAATTATGTTATATAAATCATTTGCCTTTCTAAACATAGCTATCTAGTGTCTATAGAACATGCCAACATCACTGTGTTAAAGTAATTTTTTTGATACAAATGCTTCAAAATATAAAAACAAGTGCTTAAGTTACTTATTATTTACAAGAAAAATTTAATTATAAGGAGCATTATTATTAACCAACAAAATTTTTAGCTTTGGTTTGCTTTAAAGATTGTTAAGTTAATGCAGTTTATGGAGAAATGCAGTTTACAGAATTGTATTATATAGATCTTCCACTGTACGTAATTTTCTTTTTTCTACAAGTTATTTATATTCACAGTTAAGTTATTTATTATTTACAGGAAGAAAAATGTAAATGCAAATTAAATTAGTTATCAAGTGTTTTAAAACTAACAACCGGCAAATTGTTTAGCTTGAATTTGCTTTATAGTTCGTGAAGTTTATAGAGAATCATGGTCTACAGAATTGCATTATATAGATCTTCTACTACATATGGTTTTATTTTTCTCGCGATTATTTAATTCGTATGCATTGCTGTAGTGTAAATGTATTTTAATTTTATGTATGTTATGTAACTGTATAGTTTTTATTTTAAGATCATCTAGCTAGCAAATGGCTTATTGTATACCATATGAAGTTTCTATTTATAGAAATGAATTATTTTATATTTTGTATCTATCATTTTTTTAGTGAGAGTCTTGCTTACTGGAGGTCTTGGCCAATTAACTTATTTAGAACACAATCTACTCGCTGCCTTAAGAGAAAAGTTTTTCTGCATTGTCTTAGTATTTTATGTTTGGTAAGTTTTACTTTATTTAAGCCAAATAATATTCAATTCACTTTTTAGAATTAATTTTTAGATGCAACTTTATATACTTTAACATTTTAGTTTAATGTAAGGGTTTCCTATATGTTTAAATTATTTTTATGTTTATACCTTTCATTTTAATATTCATAATAACAGTTTTCGAAGTATTTTGTCTATTCTAATTTATTAATAGTATAATATAATAGTCTATACTACTATACTAAATCTAATAGTATATCTACTATTATACTAATTTTTCTTCTCCAAGCGCTTGTAAACAGAAAACTTATGACATCAACATGTGGTAAATGTCAATTGATTGTCTATCTCATTCTGATTTAGTAAAAGTAACTGAAACCTATTACTTCTGATATTTTTTTTTTTTTTAAAATTAAAATAGAAGTTAGGTTTGAATTGTACAAGATTCCGGCGGGCTTTTTAGTCTAAAATAAAGTGAGATTTTTAAAGCAGTGTGTCTAACTTTTATTAGCTCTATACTTAAAAAAATGTCCTAATTGCTTAAATATTTGAAAAAAGTGATAAATTTTATTTCCTCTTTTTATTGTTTTAGTTGGATACCTAATATAATCAATGGTATTTTACTATGGGGCTTTTGGTCTAACTTGCCTAAAAATGTTATTATAGGTGTATGGTTTGTAATGGTAAGTTATTTATATATATATCTTTTAATGAAATTTATAATTTTGATATTTGACAGCTGTTTTTTTTTAAAATATACATATTGTTGGTGTATTCTATCCCCTGCTCATTATATATTTCCAACCTAGATTGCTTTGTTCACTTTTACATAATTTCATTACTCAAGCTTTATTCTTTTATTTTTATACTTAGTTTCTAAACATATTTGGTGATTTTTTTCCTTGCTTTTTGAGCTTACCATGAAATTTGTATTTTGCCAAATAAAAATGGGGAGACAGCTTTGCTTGAAACGAAGGAGCTTTGGTGAAAATTTAAAACTCTCGGGGCATCAGCTTATATAAATATGAACATTAAGCCTTGTAATAAAAAGAAGTTCATTTTTTTTTAAGAATGAAAGCAGACTGTTTGAAAAAATTATGATCTAAATTACGGAAAAATTTTGAAATATTTTTTAAGTTTTAAGGTTGGATTGTACTAATGAGTTTCAAAACACAAAATTAAGCCTTAATAGGTCAAAAACTTCTTCAAAATTTAGAAAAAGGGTAAAAGTTCTCTAGTTCTTAATTATAAGAGCATATTGCTGCCAAAATTATAATTTCACTTCAATTAGTTTTTGCATCGAAAACTATGAAGAACCTTCAAAATGAACTATTTGGTTTATCTAATACTTAGTTTAAAAATTAAGTAGAGTGAGACTTTTTGCTCATCTTCATCTTCAGAGATATATTCCATGTATCATAGCACCAAAAATTACTAAAAATCATCATAGAAAACCAGCTCTATTGTGGAATAGTTTTGTAGGAATTTTCATGGCATCACATGAAATTTCATATGTTTCAAGAATTTACCAGCTATTATTTATTAATTTAGAATTAAACTTTTTTTCAGAAAATATTATGCTCTAAATTAAATCTATGGAATGATTTTTATTACATTCTATGCTGCATCAAATGCACCGAAAACAATTATGGGACATGGAAAGTAGTTCCAACACGTATTCGAGATTCTACATTGAAAAATTGAAAAATAGCGCACGAGCAGATATATGTAGTTAGAATTTTAAGAGCAGAATTTAAAAAAATAGTTTGCTTTAGAAATTTTTTTTAAAAACATTTTAATTTTTATTTTAGTAAAATATGACTATGAGTTTGGATTTTGTTACAAATTCAGGTTTATATTGAATAAATCATTATATAATAAGCAAAAAATTAATAAATCAGTATAGTCCTTTTTTTATTTGGTTGAAATAAAATCTATTCATTATTTTTAATATGACATTAGCCACTAAAATTTTAAATCACACATTTGACTCTTCATTTTATTGCTCATAGTTCATGCAGATTCCATTGTAAATATATGTAGTGTTTTGTTAATTTTTTATTGCTGCAAGTTTTAATTTGTTTTTTAATATCCCAATGTCTTTGATTCCACAGTTATTGCTATTGATATTCTAATGATTATTATTTTTAAATACTGATATTATTGCAATGCATGCATTTGATTATTTTACCTCAGATGGGATGATTCCACCGTTTTTTGGACTTTTTGGCAGTTATTGCTATGGATTTCCATGTAGTCTTTCTCATTTAATATTATTTTGACATGCGGAATTCGTATCACTCATTTAAATATAAAATTACTTTTTAACTCGCTCAATGTAAGACGATGTTATGGTAAATCCATATGGTGTTACTATTTTTTTGACAGTGATTGTTCTTAATTTATAAATAGTTTTTAAAAATCCTGATATATTTTACACATATTTTAGACTTTTTAATATATGTTCTATGTATATTCTTGATATATTTATATAATATGAGACATTTGAATGGTGCATTAGAGTATTTACTTTTTGATGCAATGATCCTATTTTTTGATGATTGATTTTTACGCAGTTATTGCACAGAGCTCTTAAAGTATATTTTCAATACAATAATGGTTATTACAACAAGCGAATCTGTAAACGTAACACACATTTGAGTAACCCCTTTTTGAAGAGTCTGATTCGTGTGTGATTTCGTCGAGTTTCAATTTTTTTAAAAATGTGATGACGATTTGCAAAATGCAAATTATAATTTGTATGTGAAATATAAATATTAAAATAAGTTCAAGTATAATTCCAAGAAATATATAATATGATGTTTGATATAATATGAAAAGTTTATTAAAAAGTGTAAGTTATTTTCTTAAAACTACTATTGAGGATTCAAAAAGAAACTGATATCTTTTTTTCAACTTTTCGTTTAAAAGAAAAATCATTACTAAAATATGTATTACTTGTTTATGTACTTATTTCTGTATCTATTTAGTTTATATTCTGATGGTTTATTTTAAAAAATATGTATGTTAATGAGAAAGTAGCTTATTTGTTCTTAAGCTATGAAATAATGTTATATATCTTTCTTTCTCTATATTGTTCATCTCAGAACTTCAGCCAATGCTCAAGCTGAAAGGTTAGGTTCTAACAAAACCTTTTTTCTCGATACTGACGTAGGATGGTAACAAAACATTTAAGCGGAGCAGAGGAGTTTGTCCTAAGAAACCAAACCTTGATATAAATCTTTAAAAACTGTCAGTCTAGTTTAGGATACTTGTAGATATGTAGGATTCTAAAAATCTAGCATTCACTTTAGTCGTTCTATTTTAGATTGACAGCAGAAACAATGTTCATTAGAAATATGCAACCATTATAATGAAATAAATACATTAGTGACACTATTATGTGCATTAACTGATAATACACCAACTAATGAAATATGAGTTGATGCACAAATTAGTAATCATTTCATAGTTATCAAATTTTATTATAAAGCTTTTGAAGAACTAATCTTCAAATGAGAAGTTAAAAATCTTCATATGTTCTAATTTATTAAAAATACAATAGTTTTTTTTTATTTTTAAAAGATTAACACATTATATTTTGATGAATTAAATGACTTTTTCCAACTTCAAGAAACTTTTCATTTGTATTTTTTTTGTTAGCAAAAACTAACTTGTAAAGCAGGGCTTGTGTCCTTATGAGACAAAAATAGTACACATCTTTTGGCTAAAGAGTATTGTAGTAACTATCCTTGAAACTATTCAGCTTTATTTTTGAACTGTTTTGAAAAAAAAAAAAAAAAAAAAAAAAAAAAAAAAAAACTAACTGAAATTTACTTTGATTTATATCAATAACGTATTTTATTGCATTTGATTCAGTAACTTTATTATGGCAAAGTTTGAAAAATTTAATCTAAAACCTTAATATTATTTAATATAAAAATTTGTAGTTCAAGTTAGATATAAGTAATATGCGTTATGTAATTTGTTCACCTTAACTGTTTTAGGCTAGTTTAAATCCACTTCAAGCTATTTTAAATTCACTGGTTTATAAAGGATGGGAAGGTTGTGATGGTTTGTGGAAAAGTCTAAAAACTTGTATGTGCTGCTGTTGTCAGGAGCCTCCACACCCTGGACTGTTAATTGATGTTACGTCATCTGAGCATCATCCATCTCCTGAAAGACCTACTCTATCTACAAATAACAACACAAACAATCATTTTGATTGATTCTTCTTACTAAGATTGTAGCTGATCTTAATGGTACCCACTCTATCTGCAAATAACAACACAAACAATATCTTTGATTGATTCTTACCATTAAGATTATAGCTGAACTCAATAGTTCATTCTATTCTATCTACAAATAACAACAGAAAAAATAATTTTGTTTGATTCTTACCATTCAGATTGTAGCTGATCTTAATAGTACTACCTATTTTATCTACAAATAACAACACAAACAATCATCTTGATTGATTCTTACCATTAAGATTGTAGCTGATCTCAATAGTACAGCCTATTTTATCTGCAAATAACAACACAATCAATCATTTTGATTGATTCTTACCATTAAGATTGTAGGTGATAGAAAAAAAAACTATGTAAGCAAATTTTTTAAATTTTTATTTTTATATTTCATTTGGTTTCATGCTGAATAAGAATAGTTAATATTGTTGTACAATATGTCTTTTACTATTCTGCAGCAGATAGTTTAACTTTAAGATTAAAATTAGATAATTATTTATTTACAAAATTATAAAGAACGATCTATTAATATATATATATGTATTATTGATTTTGAAGAAAACTTTGGAGGAGTAAATCTTTAATGATTATGTATTTGAAGTATGTAACTGTGCCAATGTTTTTTGGTATGTACTAATTTATTTACTATAGCAGGGTGGCCTCAGAGCTGGGTAAAGTCTGGGAATTTAAATGAAATACTTAAATAGTCAGGGAAAACGAAATGATTTGAGCTTTCAGTACCTAAAGTAATTTTTAAAAAAAAATTATTTATTTAAACTTTAGCAAGTAAAAGGTTTTTATACTGTATATTAAATGTATGAAACTAAGGCATTACTAAAAAATATAATTTTAGCAATCAGTTATAAAAATTAAGAAAATCCAATAAACTCTGTCTGTTAATTTTTTTTTTTTTTTAAGTGTTTGTGGTTACCTGGAATAAGGATTATATATATATATATATATATATATATATATATATATATATATATATATATATATATATATATATATATATATATATATATATATATATATATATATATACACCAAATTAGTAATTTGATAGTAGTAAATTTTATTGCAGATCATGGTGCTATTATTATCATACTGAACATATAAGTTACTAAGATTTTATTTGTACTTTCATACATTTCATTTGTGTGTTTTTATAATTTGCAAACAGGTTTGCTTTTACATTTGACTTGTTATATTTGCTTTTTATTTTTATCTTAGAAAAAGTTTTTCAATGAAAAATAAAAATGTTAAATAGCATATTAATGTTACACATGTTTAATTTTGTTCTGAATTTCCATTGTTTATTTTAATTAAAACATTTGGCTCCTAATCTATTTTTTTTCAATTTGAAAATGGAAAAAAAAAATGGAAAAGAATCTATTATAATTTATGGAGAATTCAAAACTAAATGTTTATCAAGAAATATTAATAGGACACATCAGATATCACCATTGAAAAAAAAAAAAAACCCCATCTGATTTAATATAGTTAAGAAAAGGAAAATGCTCTTTCATAACAGGCCAAAACATAAAAGTTTGCATAGTTGCATTTTCTCTGAACTTTTTATGTATGCATTGTGAAACTGAGTGAAAATTATGACTACATTTCTTGATATCAGTTAAAAGAAAAGTAATTTTTTTGTTTTCACATTTCAACTTAAAGAGTAATAAAGCACTCAACTTAGTGATGTTAATTTAATATTTTTTATTTTAATCATTTTATTTTTTGTGTGCAAATAATAAGAACCATTTTGTATTTTTTTTAAAACCTCCATTGCACACTTGATCGTCTTAGCCTCTTTTGAGGAATGGCATAGCTTTTTCTTAATGTAAAGATTTTGCATTTATATGTATCATGACTCAAAATCAACAGTGGTAAGTTGGTCTGAGATAATTTAAATTTGAATTGGACCACCACAAAATAGTTTTCAGTTTTCCATCAGATCAGTAATAAATGTGAAGGGATGGGTTTTTGGTTTTTGTTACATCATAACATATTTCATCGTAATTGTGACTTAAGGCATTCTCTGTATTGTCTTATTTCATTTGCATTTACTTCATTATTTTTTTAAAATTTTTTATAGCAATATGCAAACAGACTAGTAAAATATGTATAGACTAATAATACACGTTAATTAATAGTCCTTCCACTCAGTGGCAAAACTTTCTTAATTTTTACCCCTGTTTTATTGCAGTATCTATTGTACATGCAGTTCTATATTTTTACTATGCTTACCTCTTTGCCGTACATTTTCTTCTTCTTCTCTATTCTTTTTATTATTATTCTCTATTATCATTGATATGATTCTTGTTTGAAGAAAGACACGTGTTATTATTTGTAAAGATCTTGCATTTATTTTTTAAAATTTGTTTTAGACTTGTTTTTAATTTGCTGTTCTTCTTCTTTCTTTGCTGCTGTTCTTTTGAAATGATTTTATTTGCAAGTCTTGCTTGTTTAGTAAAATAGGTTAATAAAGATAAATAATGTTGCTTTGTAAAAATGTGTAGGAATTATTTTGTGATATTTTATTCTCTTCCAATGTCTCTCTAATTTAATGTTTACACTTTTAGAAAATGTAAAATTTTACTCATACTAAAAACTCCCTCATACTATTTAAAATTTCGGTAACTTTTCATTTCGAAGGTTAAGATTTTTTGACATGCTACCAATCTTGAGATTTTCATATTATTGGATTTTTACTGTATTATTATTTAAATTTTATGTTTTGTTAAATACTTTTTTTAAAATTTGCATTTTCTGTTATTAAAACAAAAAATAAAAAATAAAATTAACATTAATGGATCCAAACTTTGGAGCGTTCTCCTGACCAAACTATTAGGACCATGTATTTTGGGGGTCCTAAATCCAAATCCATCAAAAGGTATGTTTATGAAGAGAAAGTATGTTTTTGTGTCTGATTTTGTGACTTAAAATATCGTCTGTACTAAATAATTAGCATATTTAAAGTCACCCCTCAAACCATAAGTCCTAGAACAGTGATTCTCAACCTTTTTTTTTGAGGCGGCACACTTTTAATGATTTTGAAATTTGACAGCACACAATGAAAAAAATTAGTTTAAAAAGTTTTTTACTTACCTATAATACACTGTGTTAAATAGTTTGTGATAATAATTTTGAATGGGAAATAAAATAATATGCACTACAAAAGTACATTTATTTAGGGATTGATTATTTCTTTCGACTAATTTTTTATTAGTTAGTAACAGTTATTTATTTTTTTGCTAGTTATTAATTGTTAGCTTTATTTCTATAGATATTAACTGTTATTTTCTGTGATTTCTTGTCAACTAGTTTTTTTGCTAATTATTAATTGTTAGCTTATTTTTTTGTTAGTTACCCTTTGTTAATTAAATTTATCCGTTGTTAAAGTTTTAATTGCATAGCTTACTTTAATGATTAGCTTTCATTTAAGTTTGAAAGTGAATATTTAGCTTGCTTTCCTTCGTTAATTAATTATTTTAATAATCATTAAATTTCCTACTCATTTCAACATTTTTTTAAATTATCAAAGACAATTTAAACACTTCCTTCTTATTTTAAGATTGTCAGAGACAAGACGATTGCCGACAATGATGCTCATGTGGTTAAAGCGTGGAAAAATTATAAAATGTGTGTGTATGTATATATATATATTAATATGTATGTATATATATATATAAATATTTTATAGTTATACACTTTTCTTTAATTTAAACTTTACTCGTAATAAAAAAAGCATTATAATTTTTATTGTATCGTTTCTAATATTTGGCGGCACATTTTAAGAATTTGGCGGCACACAAAAGTGCCGCGGCACAGTGGTTGAGAATCACTGTCCTATAACATGAATATCCGATCATTAGATCAAATGTTATTCAGGGTGGTCCCTTTTTTGGCTCACTGTACATATTTTTTCTGACATATTTTATTTCCTAATGAAATTTTTTTTAAAATGTATTATATTATAAGAAATTAAAGGGCCATTTTAATTGTATGTAGTTTATAATTTACTTTTAAAGCTATAAATGATTTCACATAACCTGCCTTCTCAATATATATTTTGCAATAATGTAGTTAGCTTTTTTTACATAATTTTATTTTATATCTTAATTTGTTTGTTTTAAATTGTATATTTTCTTTTCTATTGTATTTCATGTTTAGTATTAATACTTTATGAGGTTACAAAACTATGTTATCTGTGTCTTTCAGTTGAAAATGTGTTGATTTTAAGTAATTTGTTATTTTGAAGTAAAATTTATATTATAAAAATTATTATCATATTATAAACCGTCCATTTGAATTGTATTTCGTGATAATAATGTGTATTTGTAAAATCACATTGCATTTTTGTAAGATCTGAGAAAATTATGTGATTCTTGTACTTGTTTTATTATGTTAAATTTTTTCTTTTAGATGAGAAAATTGATCTGTATTGTATGTGATAAAAATTCTCCATATTTATGTATTTAAACAATGGTTACTTAAATGGAAACTAAATTTTTGTTAAATTTTTAAAAAAATAATTGTGGTTTTCTCGTATTAACTTTTTTTAAAGAAAATTATTATGTTTGATGAAGGAAATAAAAATTATTTGAATTTGATAATTAAAAAGATCATTATTTTATTAGGTAACCTGAAATTTGCCGTCAGACTAAGATATATTGATCAGGTATATAGTTAAAGCTTGTGAAATTCTGAATCTGTGACGTTGTTACAATAACTTATATTCACTCTTAATAAATAAATCATCGCCAAAAACTCATCAGTGTAGCTCTAACGTGACGTTAGAAAAAAAGAGGAAGAAAAATGAAAAACAAATTAGAAAAGAAAGTGCTAAAGTAGTACTCTTTGTTCAACTTGAAATACCATTCATATCTAGTTTCCAGTTATCATATAATTTGAAGTACGAAAAAAATGACATTACGAAATAAAATTTTGAATAAGTTTCTTTTAAGTTACTTTTTAAAACAGTGCTCACCAGACATCAAGATTTTTGTATCTTAGTATTTTTAAATGATTTTGCTGGAGAAAAATTGAAAGCTGTTGCTATGGGGAGTTTAATCATATAGGGTGACCAGAGGTAATTCACAATCACCCTGTTTCTGGGGTAAATAACAATCACCTACGTTTTATTAAAAATTTTTTTTTTTTTTTTTTTAAAATTTGAGACATGGACAAGAATGCTTGTACACTTTACTAAAGTATAACTACATTTACTTAATAATAGTTATTTTGTTTAATCTAACAAAATAAGTATCTTTTAAATTGCTTTCCGTATTTTCCACTTCAAAGATGGGTTTCAAAATGTGCACATTTCTGCAGAGATCCCCCTCCTTCTCTTAATAATAAATATTTTGAGTTACTTTATTTTTCTTTGATATAAAAATAGTGTAAGCTTTTGTTTAATTGCTTCACATCTACTGTAAACATTATAATTGACTATTGGACACTATATCAAATGTTGCCCCCCTCAGATGGGGTAATTATTGATCACTGGGGTAATTCCTGATCATTGTCATTTCTTCTTATAAATAGTATAAAAAATAGCTAATAAATAACTAATTGTCTTGTCTTAAATAACAGTTCATATTTATTAAGTGGAACAACTATAAAATATATTTTAAGTGTAATCACAAAATTTGCTTTTAACTGTATACAAGACAAATGTGTTCTGATTTGCACCATTTCTGGTTTGTCTTACCTTGCTTGTCTTATCTTAATTTTATGTGTGTACATTGTTAGAATAATTTTTAAGTTTATAAATTAGCCTAATATAAATATGGTGAGAAATTATTAGCCTTAAAATGGATGCTAAGCTTCTAGAAAGCAAAATTAGTGAATTTCTTTTAATGATTGAAAATGAAAATTTCAGTGTGAGAGCTACTGTCAGAGCTGTTGACATACCTTACTTAACTTTACACTCTCACTTAATGAAGTTAAAAAATCCAGCAAAAGTAACCCATGTGGAAACTCTTTCTTATATTCCAGCAGAACATGAGAATGAGTTGGATGCTTGCCTAAAATGTATGGCACGATGCAAAGATTTTTGGAAAATTTAAAGTGTTAATCTTTATTCTTGCTTTTGAATAAATCATTTTATTTGCTGCTTAAACATATCTTTTTGGTTTATTTGTTTGATCTTGATGTCTTATTTTTTAATTACCATTGTATAATTATTTTTAAATAGCCCCTTTACTAAAAAAACTGGTGATCAGTAATTACCCCAGAAGTGATCAGGAATTACCCAAGAAATCATCAAGAGAAGGGGTAATTCCTGATCACTAAAGATTTAAAATCTTTTAAATTCTAATTAGATTTTCAAACAAAAGAAGGTAGCATAGGACTCATCTCATATAGCCTCAAACTTCTAGTAAATATTAAAATTCTATCTTGAATAGTTTTTTTACAAAATAGATGTTTGCATTTTTTGATCAGGAATTCACCCTGGTCACCCTAGTAATAATTCTGATAAGGTATGAAAAAATTGAGAAGCATTCCTCAAGAACTCTTGCTACATTTTTTAAAAAAAGAATCAAATTTTGAATGAAAAACAAATGGAAAAAAGTGCTAAAGTAATTAATCTCTGTGTTGAACTGATTAACATAGTGTTTCCAAGTAGTAAATAATTTTGAACTACTGAAAAATAATGTTACAAAACAAAATTTTTAAAAAGTTTCTTTCAAGTTTGTTTTTAAAAAAAAGTACTCACCCAGAAATCAATGTTTTCGTATCTCAGCATTTTTAAATGATTGTGGAGAAAGAATGAAAGCTGTTATTATGAGGAAGTTCATTATACTGTAATAATTTTATCGTACATCATGCAGTAATGTGATATGATGTATGAAAATTGAAAGTCTTCATTCATTTCAAAGTCATTTCTTAAAAACTCTTGCCATATTTTCATAAATTTTCAATAAAATTTTAAAGTTCCTAACATTTAAAAATTTATTAAAAATTTGGAAATCAATTTCCTTTTGTTTAAGGTGTTGCTTAAATATTTCGTTACCTAAATGAACGTTTCTTTTAATTTTAGCTTGCCATATTATTAAATTGAAATTCTATAAAAGGTGCATTTATATACACAGTGTGTTCACTGATTCATTTACATTTTTGAGTTTATATGTTTTGTGTTGCAAATTTATCTTTTTATGTATGTCAAATACTTTATACAAATGTATTTTTATATTTTTCTTTGTATGTCATTTATTGTGATAAAATGATCGTGATTTTATATTGAATATTTTATTAAATGAATTTTGACTCTTCGTTGCTCTATTTTATTTATTTCGTTGTTCTATTTGTCCTGTAATAAATTATTCAAGAAAAATCGTGAATAATTTATTGCAGGACAGCTGTTGATTTACATATAAGACTTACAGCTCAGATTTATCACACGTAAACCTTAACTGCTCATAGCTCAAAATATACAGGGGTTGGACAAAACAATAGAAACACTTCGATACTAATACATTTTTTCAGAAGTGTTTCTATTATTTTGTCCAGCCCTTGTATATACTTTAAATTTTGTTAACTAGTTACTGTGATTTTATGCCAATTCTTCTACAATTGTATTTCATAGCTATTATTTTTGTAAATCGGGAAGAAAAATACCAAACTATTAAGAGTAGTTTTGGATCTGTTTTTTGATTTTTCTATCAACTAAAAGAATAGTTTTATTTTGGTAAAGTTTGATTAAGCCTTTTCGGTTACTTCGATTATTTTTATTTAGAGCTAAAGAAAAAAAATATCACGAAAATATTTTATTCATTACCCATTGGCAAAATGTGTCTTGTTTTGGGTTTGATGGCGTGCGCAACTTATTTAGACATCATCACACTCTTCAGCTGTATTCAAGAGTAATAGTAAACAGTGCGATGCGTCGTCATTGCTTGCGTTCCTATGGCGACTGCTGTTGTGTTTCTTTTTGTTTTCACTTGCAGGCATTTTTATGTATTTTGATAATAATAATTTAAACTATTTTTATATTCTTTTATTATTAACCTATAATTACTGTCTTGACGGTGATTTCTATATAAATATGAATACTGAAGAAGGAAGAGTGTTTTGTGGCGTCTTGAAACACGTACATTGGCAGGATTTGAAAACCAACCCGACGACAAACATCAATTGAGACAGTTTTTGCAACCCATGATTTGAAATGTTGTGGTGTTTAACGGAGTCAATCCAGAAAGAAAAAGCATTTGACCGATGCGTAACCAGTGATCGTAATAAGGCGATCACAACTTTTTTCTTTTTAAAATTTTTTTTTTATTTAAAATTAATTTGGGTGTGACTGCACATAATCTCTTGAAGCACTTATAGACCAACATTAAATAAAAATATTATCGACTTTTATTATTTTTATAAAAAAATTACTCTGTTTACAAGTCTTTAACTTTTTCACTGGATAAATTTAAAATGAGTTGCCTGCCTTTACCTCTAAATAGACTGATTGCACTGATTACACTGACTCTTACACTGATTGCCTTACATCTCGATTATGTTATATGCTTGTGCTGTAAAGTTCAAATAGCTATTATTTTAAAATTTATTTAAAAAAAAAAGAAAAAAATAGATTTTTGATCCTTCACTAGTTGACCCAATCCTTTGATGCAAAATTTTAATTAAACAATGGATAAAAATCAAACTATGTATACAGATATTAGTATACAATGATATAACTTTTGCTACGCCACAGCCACTTAGAGGTCAGGTTAGTTTCACCAAGTTTTTTTCCCATCTGACTCGATCTGACTCAATATTTCTTTACCGATTTATTCCCAAAATTTTTAAGTGCTTCTCAACAGTATCAAGAGACTTAGTGGGCAGTCTTTTTCTTTTGCACTTTTCTGCGATTTAACAGAGGGTTATATTTTTGTTCGGTTAGAGCAGCGGTTACCAATTTTTTTCGGCTTTAGAGCTCAAAATGATCAGCATTCTTTCAACGGAACCTCGACTTTATAACTAAAAAAAATGTAGAGACAATTGTGAACATATTAACCTATAAAAGACTGCTTTATTTTGAAAATATTTTATAAGAAAAATGGCACTTTTTTATCGTTTTATCCATCTTAATTTAGGTTTTATAGCCGACAGTTGAATTCTCAGTCATCGTGCTGAATCTAGTGTTGTTATGAATTTGTTTTTGGTGTATAAACATAAGCTGAAAATGAGCCAAATTATGATTTTCGTTGAAAGAAAAATTAAAAGAATTAAAATTAAAAGAATTAAAATGCTATTTCTTTTTTATTGGTATTTTACTTTAAAAAATATAAATATACCAAAATATTAAATAAATAATGGATTGCTGATCGGATCTAAATATAATTACAGATTTCAAAAAGGCTAAAAAAAATGTTTAAAATAAGGCTTAACTCGCGGAATCACTTTAGCACTTCCACGGAACCCTAGGGTTCCACGGAACATTATTTGGGAACCGCTAGAGTCTCCTTAACGATAAAAACGACCCAATCACCTTATGCGAGATGCATGAACCATTTTAATGATGTTAGGTTTTTTAAAGCTTTTGTATACTTCATAATTCTATGTACAGGATTCACCATATGCTTGTTTTGTTTAACTGGAATATAAACCTATTTCCCCTAATATTTTTCTTTTAAAAATTGATTATAAGTTACAAAGCGATAGGTCTAATCAGAGTTTTATAAAGACTAATTTTGGTTTGTGTGTGAATTTTGATTTTAGTTGAAGAATTTAACTTTAAAATCATTGTCGTCTTGAAATATGTTTGGAATTTTCAAAATAGTAACAAAATATATACATATATATTTAAAATTTTTAAATTTAAATGTTGAAATTCCAATTTGTTTTGCTGCGCTTTGCATTGACAGTACATCAATGAAATAATATTTTTTGTTCTTTTATAATTAACTTTATTTAAAATTTTATATTTCTTAGATCATTAATTTTGAACATATTTTGTTTTTACTTTCTCTGTTTTCTTTCTTAATTTATTTATTTGGTTTCAGCATTTTAATCTCTACCTTGAATCTATTTATTAATATTATTTTACCGTTTTTTCATTTAATTTTAATAAATACTAATCTTTAATCACTATAGGGTAATGAACTGAATTAGTTTTAAGGTGTTATAGATGTCAATAAATAATTTTTAATGTGTACCCTAACATAAATTGTATAATTGTGAAGTTCGATTATTTTCTCAATTTTGTGTACCATATTATGTTTTCGGACATCTAAATTAATAATCTAAACGATCCTATTGGACCATTAAATTTTCCTTGTTGGTGTGAACTCTACCTATAAAGGTGACTTTTTTATGTGATTTGTCAGTGTTTAAAATTTGTTAAGAGTCTGTATTTGGCTTATTTTATCAGTTTTTATATTATTTATTTATATTTTTGTTTACAGATGCAAATCAGATTATAGCGAATCTAATTCATTTATGAATCTTGAAATTTTCTCAAACCCTTTTCTGTCTGGACAATAACTGATCTTTTTTGTAAATCTTTGAAATTCTCAATTTCTTTTTAAACGAATGATTTATAACATAAAAACACTGATGAAACTATAATGAACTAATTAAAATTTCTTTATCTCTCAAAAAATAGCTATTTCATAGAGTTATGTAAATATATGAAATATAAATAAGAGTCTCTAAAATATTTTTTTTTGTGCAGAATAAATATACAAGAAATAAATTACAAGAAATAAATTACAAAATTCGCCTTAAAACATTTTCTACTACCGCTTAAAAAGTCATATATAAATTTCTTTATTCACTATCGCTTACAGCATGCTTTTTCTTTAACATTTATAATTAATAAATCTTGTTTGTACAAATAATAAAATGAGATATTTTTATGATTAAAACACTTTCTAAAAAAGTGTTAACTCAGTGAATAATTCTATTTCATTCAATTTTGCTTTATTCTTTCTTTGCAGAAACCATCCTCGTTATCTTAATGCGCATGAATAATTTTGTGTTTTTTCTAATCTCTTTCATCGGCAATGGAAATATTTGCTTTTCTGCAAAATATCACTTTTTTAATTATGTATATGGACTCTTAATGATTTAAGATTAATGAGGATAAATGTAGAAGTTATATTAATTTAATTAAATAAATATTTAAATTTCATGTCACTGTTCTTGTCGGGGTGCGAGCGATATATATATATATATATATATATATATATATATATATATATATATATATATATATATATATATATATATATATATATATATATATATATATATAGCATAATAAATAAATTCTATTGTATTCATATATTTTGCTTTGGCTATATTATTAATACAATATTAGAAAGCACTCTTTTTTGCAGATATAATCGTGTTGGCTGATAAAAAGATTATATCTTATTTTTTTTCCTGGGTTTTTTTTTAAAAAGAATTCTATTTTTTTTTTTTTTTTTTAATAATGTTCTTTTTCCCCCTTTTCTCATTTGTCTGTAATTTTCCTTTGTTTTATCTTCTTTTTGAACTTATTATATATATATATATATATATTAAATATAACCGCATGCGCAGGATGATCTGCTATTACTGCCTATAGGTTATACTATATGTGTTTTCAAAAATATATATATTAAGGGTTGCAAAATATTTAAGCGAGAAAAAAGAATACAGTTTTCAAATTTTAACGAATTATTAACGAGAAAGGAGATATTAAAAATATTACAACCTGTTTGATTATCAGAGGAAATTCACAGGAGCGGAAATGCAATTTTTTAGAAACACCTTAAAGAGTAAATTCGCAGTCAAATCAGCTCTGTTTAAATGTTACACACCTTGAGTAAATATGGCAAAGGTACATCCTGTGCATTTTTAAATATAAATTTTTTTAAATATAAAATGTAGAAGAGTTTTCGGAAACGTCTCTTGCGTGAATTCTGTTTGACGGGTATGAAAATAATATGCGAAAACTAGGAGTTGTAAAGTTTAATTTTTTTGTTAGTATGAAACTTCAGCTAAATATTTTGTAGTTTAGTTTCGAGTTAATAAATCGCATAAGTTAGTACAACTGAAACATAACTTTTTGCTATTCGGTACGTATAACATGAACTCGAAAAAGTTTGAAAAATGAATAACTAACGTGTGGCTACTAATGTTTCCATTTTGGTTATTTTTTTCGATATTCTTGCATCTAAGATTTCTTAAAATCTGATTACCGATTTCCTAATGCTTGATTAACCTTCATAATGTTTTCAGGCGAGGGTCATTCCATGGTCGCGTGCGAGACATTTATTTGTACATTTTCTTTATTAAATGCATTTTAATGCAGTTTTAATCGTTAAAAAATGGAAATTTCAAGTCCTTTTTATGAAATGCGTATGTTTCATTAATTTTTAAGAATGGTGCCCCTTTTTGAAAGTCTAAAAATAAATTACACTGGGGAACATTTTTTTCTCTTTTTTTTCTTTCTATCACATGAGGTTTTTATCTGATCTTAAACACTTTCGCATTGCTGATTTCAAATCTTCAATCGGTTTCTATCCAAGCTACGTTTTTCTTTTAAAAAATTGCATTTTTAATCTAGTTTTTGTCGAAAGGTACAAACTAAAAAAACTTTATATATAAGAGAGGGCCGTATAAATGTTACGACAGACTTCTAGGGGAGTTAGGGCACATCATCGGGATTGAAATTGCATAGGAACCCATGCTCGGAAATGTCGTCATACGTTACTAGGGGCGCTCTTCCATTATGAACTGCTTCTTTGTGTGCTTTTAAACTGGTCTCAATAGGGAAGTACCCCGTTTACCGTACCATGCCGTTTACAACGACATTTGCAGACATGAGTGGGTTTCTATGAAATTTCAATCTTGATGATGTACTCAAACTCCCCTAAAAGTTTGTCTCAATATTTAACCTTTTATTTTATTTTATAACCGTCGTTGAACAGCCGACCCAATTTCATGGGTTTACGACTACTAATGTTCAAACCCGGTACCCTTGTAATTTTGAACCAATCCAGAAGACAAGGAAACTCCTGGATCAGTACCCCCAGAGGTATTGATTTGTTATGGGAACATGAAGGACTTTGAGACTCGACAGATTTAACGTGCATCAGTCACCATTTACTACACGGGGAGTCTTCGGCCGGCGAGGATCGAACCCACGACCTCTCGGATATGGGCCCAGCGCCCTACCGACCAGGCTATCCCGGCCTCAATATTTAACCTTGTACATTTCGACATAAAATAGACTAAAAATGTCATTAAAAATTTTGTGGCTTTAGAAGAAAAACTAATTTCAGATTAGAAATCCTCGCAGGCGAATAAGGCTACATCAAGTATTTATGAAAACGAAGCAAAAAATTTCTTCTCCGGTGTTGTTATAACAATTAAAACAAGCGTTCCATGTGGAACGGAACTATAATGGAAAAAATGTATGTTTTGTAATGAATTCGGTTAATTAAAAAAATAATTTAATTATCGTATTTGTCTTTATTAAATGAAACATTTTCCAAATTCTTTATGGAATTTTTTTAAATGTAATGCAACGGACCCACGTGACGGTTCATGAGAAAACAACTTTATACTTAATTTTAACTAACTGTAAAGTTTTATGATATACAATATTTACAATATATTAAAACATTTTAAATTATTTTTATAGTAATTTATTAAAGGAGGATCGCAAAATTCAATTTCCAATCTATGTCTCAAAGAAATAGGAAACAAAAGTGTAAAACAAAAAAATTTTCGCCCAAAAATTAAAATTATATTCTTTCCTTAAATAAATATTTATCGTGATTATTAACAACTTTGAGAGCGGAAAAGGTTTTTCTTATTTACTGTGTCTCGTAAGTTGTACAATTGTGAGGAATTCTTTGTTTATAAATGCCCGATGCGTGCCATTAGCATCATTAAAATTTGAATATTATCTGGACATTCTATGCGTATTATTTCTGCTAAATAATTGAAATAATACACATCAATTACTGTCTCCCTGGCTATGAATGTTTGAAGTTTCGAAATTATGTGATATAGCTTACTTAAAATGTCATTAGATAAACGGACAAACAAAAAAGAAGATAATTGTAATTCAATATCCTAACAATAGCATCTAAGTGGCCATCTAGTGTAGTCTTCTATTTAGTAGTTACTCAAAGGAAGTCATTGTTACTTTAGATATTCGAGTTTTTTGCGAGCCGCCATTTTGAACCATATTTATCTTAGGTTTTACAACAATAAATTTAAAAGTTTAGCACAAGTAAGTTATAATTGTTGGAAATATAGTTATAAAAGGCACTTTTGTCAGTGATGATATTTTAACAACAAACTATTCCTCTGTAATGTTTCCAACTAGGTACTTTACACGTTTCAGGAATTTCCACCAGATAACAGCGCACTGCACAGAGGATAACATATTACTCGGAAACATCCTATTATCTACTTGAAAATCGTGGTATATTTCACCAAAAATAGCTCTTTAAAAATGTTTTCTATAACTTAAAAATGTGGCTTATCATTATTTTGCTCCCAGACCATCAATTTTATGCATGATTTATTATTATATAAATGCCTAAAAGAAAATTTTTCTGAAATAATACCCAATTGTCCACTTAATTAAACATTAAAATAGAAAAATAAAGTTTCGAGCTTAATTTTATGACTTTATTTTTAAATGGTTGCTAAACAGATTATAGCAAACTTAACTACCTGTGGTATCTATTTTTTCAAAGCAAGCATTTCTTGCATTTTTGTATAAATGATTTTAAATAAAATACAATAAAATATATATTTTTATTAGAAGACGTTTTTATAGCATTTCAATAGGTGAAGAAAAATAAAGAGTTTCTTTATTGTTCATAAGAGATAATAAATATTTAAGCTAAAAATAAGCAGTTACGTAAAAAAAAAAAAAAAAAAAAAAAAAAAAAGAAAATGATGGAAAAACTAAAATGTAAAATAAATATGAAAGTATTTTCATCAATTTGAATTCTTGCAAAGTGCCGCTTAATAGCTGCATAATTAATTAAAATATCTAAAGAACAATTTTTTCGCGCTCTTAGAATAAAAAATAATTCCTTTTTTTTAATTTTAGGGTAAAATCATTAAACATAATTAAAGTGGCACTTTTCTGGGGTGAGAATCAATAAGCTAAAAAACAATTTGAGAGTAGAAGTAAAGAAAAAAAATTAAAAAATTGCATTATTTTGTTCTGATAAAGGGGGAAAAAAACCATTGAAAATAATTTAGGTTTTGAAAAAAAAGTTGATTTCACATTGAAAGTAATTATTTTTATTACTCCTGTCTTTTATTATTTTGACAAATATCTATTAAAACACTGTGGAAAATTAATTAATTCTTGTTTTTAATACTATGCTTTGAACATCTAGATATTTTTTTTGAATCCTTCATGAATTTTTAATTAAATAAAATGAAGCAAACACTTTAATCTTCTGTCCTCAATTAAATTATATATATTTGTTAAATAATTAAAAAAAGTATATTTAAAATTTGAAAATTATTTAGTTATACACAAGAAAAGGCTTTAGAAAAGTGATTTGTATGGTAAACAGGATAAAATTTCAATAAAAGGATTTTATGTTAATTCCTTTATTAATTAAAAAAACATGTTTTTTTCTTCATTTTTTAAAGAAATCAATTTTGATTGAAATTTTGGCGACACATTACGTACTTAAAGTTTAATAATGGATTTTGCATTGATAATATAATATTTTTGACAGAATTTGAATGTTTTCTATTTAAAAATTTTACCATATTGCGAAACCTCTACTAAAGTGTATAATATTTTCATTAATTCTTTATTTAGATTAATTTTTGTTAATTAAATGCCGTTTTTATCTTTTTCCTAACGAGATAAAAAATGTGCAGAATATGTGGGAAAATTTCAAAACGATGTAAAAACTGATGTGTAAAGCCTATCGGAATTCTGTGTTGAAAAATAAAAATTATATTTTATTTTAAACTAATACCGATTCGAGCATTTATACACACTTTAAAGGGTGTAGTCAAATCTAAACTCCAAATAAATGATAAAGCTTACACCGATTTCGCCAATCTTGACTTAAATTTTTCAATTGTCAGACGATCAATATTTTTTGTTTTTTACAAGATGGTAAAATTTTAATGCTATCCCAATGCTGAAAATTCCGCAGAAACAGAAGCAAATTGTGATAAAAAGGCATTTATGTCTTAAGTTGTATAATAATGATAATTATGTTCCATAAGAAGGTGTATAACAAATATGTCGTTTAAATAATTTTATAATATTTTAATTCTGCACGCTTCGGTTTCGTTAAATGTTGTTCGACTTCATAGTAATATTCTGTCTGTGCTGTGTGCATGGTGCATGTTTGATTAATAAACTAATTTTATTTTAGGAAATATTGCATATATGCATCGTAAATTAATGGTTCTTGCTTTATATGGTATCGTAAAAATAGCTTTACGGACTTTTATGCGTATCATATCTTATGAATATAGAAGTTAGTGTTTCTCAATAAGAAAAATGGCGGCGCCTACCTAATACTAAGTAGTGTAAAAGAACATTCAGAGTGTAGTAAACACCTATATCCATAAGAGTTATACACGGCGCTAATCTACACAAGCGGTTCCCAAATGGTGTTCCGTGGAACCCTGCGGTTTTGTGAAAGGGTCGCAGGAGTTCCGAGAATTATGAAATTTTTTAACCAGTTATGATTTTTGAAATCTGTTACATGTGATCAATAATACATTATTTATTTAATAATTACGTTATTTTTATGAAATTATTTAATTGAAATGCTTGATATGAAAGAAATCTCAAAACAATGCTTTTTCGAACAACAATATAATAAATGAATTTTAAAATGTATGTATTGTTTTATGAAAAACTCCAGTTCTATTTTGCATCGAAAAAAAATTACCGACTTCAACATGAAGTATGCTTCTCTGATAGCCATTTTTAACGACTATTTATATTTAGATGAAAAATATATTTCAGCTTATTTATTTTCAATTTATGTATGCTCTAAAATTAAATTAATAACTATACTCTGTTGCATGATACGAAAGAACTATTACCCTATGGAGAGGACCTGTTTGCCTCTGAGTGCTCGCCAAATGAATGCCATGCTCCCAGCGCGAACGTATATCAATATTGCTAATTCTCGAAACGACGTGTTTTCTTTTTGCTCTCTTTCTTATTAATAATAACAGTTATTAACAGCAATAATCAGTTAACAAGTAATAAGAATGAATAAAAATGATATCTAAAAACCGCAAAAAATATGCGTATTTCTGTTAGCGCTTAAAGAAATTGATGAAAGAATAATATTGTTTCTTGCAGACGATTTTCTTCTTTAGTTAAACAAAAGTAAAAATTCTTTATCTCGCATTTGATTTGCTAACAGCATACAAAGGTAAGACGCGCCATTTTTAGAGGTTTAATCAAATTCAATGCTCTTGCAACGTCATATTTGTTTCTTTTTCAAGAACGAATGTTCTCCTTATTTATCGAAATATGTCGAGAATTCCTGTGAGGTTACGAAACTATAAACCTTTTTTAATAATTCCATGATATATATCGTAAAGAAAAGCTCGAATTAAATTTCATTTCCGCCTGACTTGTTCAACTATTAAAAGCTTTTATATTGTTTTGAAAGCATATTTGTATAATTTCATAACGGAATAATACGAAACTTTGCGAAGTCGCGAATGATTATTTAAATCCTATACTGCAATGGTCTTTTCTTAACTTGCAGCGGAGTATAGACCAGATACCATTTTAACCTTGTGAATTCAAATATCTGACAAAAAACTAAGTTTTAAAAGTAATATTGATAATACAACACTATTAAAATATCATTCTTCATTCATTCCCTAAGTATTTTTTAAAAAAAATAATTAATAAATTTAGATTGTTACGCATTTGTAAAATAATTAATAATCTTTTGTTAACTAATATGTTTATGATTCATTAATATGTTCATAATTGCTAATGAAACTGATTCATTAAAATTGCGGGTTTAGCTAAAGGAAAGTTGATTATTCTGGTTTCCACAGCCGAAAAAAAATTGAGAACCGTTGCTCTACACTAAAACTAAACTCAGTGGCGCGACAGCCCAAAGAGGGCCAAGGCCTACTGTACTTTGGTGTAAAGTAGTTGCCAACGTCTTTGGTGTTTAGATACACTCACAAATATTTTTAGTGTAGTGGTCCCTCTAAGGGAAGATAGATATGATTTGTATATACTTTATTGAAGTTTAAATCAGCAGTGAACAATTTTCAATTTATTTACTTACAGACTATGAATTATTGAAAGCTAAAGATCTAAGATATATAAACATTTAATCTCAACATTTATAACGCCTTAAGTTAGTTTAATGTTTTAAAAAACACAAAAAAAACTTGTGTTTTTCGAAGGATAAGTTTCAAGATGTCTGGAAACGATATATAAAGGGGTATTATTTTTTGTTTATTCTTAACTATCACGTTTGGGCGGCTGTCCGAGGACTAAGATAAAGTTTCTTAGGAATCAATAAAAAGTTTACGATACACTTTAGATCAGATGTTACAAGAATACGAAACTACTTTGTGGAATAAAAATGAGATAAAATTAGAAAAAATAAAAAATTACTATCCTTAAAGCCAATTTCTTGTTATTTATCATCTTTATTGTAACTAATAGAGACATTAAACAGTCTCATTAGTAGATTTTATTAGTTACATTATTGTAACGGATAATAATTTATTCTTAGTATTAGTTGGGACGAGTTGCACAAAACCGGGTCAGTGGATAAATTTGGGACTCTTCAGCTTTGATACGATAACTGTTGTCATTTTTCAGAAATCACATGAAATTAGTTGATGAAAGTCGCCATGTTTTTTAAAATTCAAAGAAAAGCTATCTAGGCCAGAAAAATTTTTCGGCTGTGGAACCCTAAGCTCCTTTGTGGAGGAACCACAAGACTTAATGAATACGGTTCATCAGCAATTATGAATAGATTGATTAATGAAAGACTATTAATTATTTTAAAATATGTAATGATATAAATTTTGCATATTGTTTTGAAAATATTTAATGAATGAATGAAGAATGAAATGTTTTCATCACATCGTTTCATCAATAATAGTCTTTATATTTGTTTTTATGGTTGACAGTTGAATTCACAGGTCTGAAGTGGAATCTGTACGAGTTCTTAATCTGATTTCAATGAATGCGTAAACGGAAATGAATGAGGGAATGAATGAATTTAAATTAAAATAAAAACGGAAAAGGAAGAAAATAAATGTTGGGAATGATTAACAGAAAAACTTAATTTCTTCATTGATGAACAAGGTTATTTTTTCCGATTTGAAATATTGATAGAATTTTTCATAAATCTATATATCTTTTTTATAATTCATTTATTATGTTCGAAGAAAAAAAAAATAAAAATAAAATTTTTAAAAATCACGTTTTTGTAGTGGAGAATAATAATTAAAAAACAAAAATTTGAAAAACGAAAAACGTGGGGCGCATGAAATACATAACAGTAACAGTATGTGTGCTCATGAGAATATGTGTATGCATATCTGTAATTATATCTGAATGTGGATGTGTATGTGGAATATGTTTGTGTATATGCATGTGTATGTGGATGTATATGTGGATGTGTATGTGGTTGTGCATCTGTATGAGTAAGAAAATTTTTATATGTAGGTGTATATGTACTGTTATGTATTTTATGCACCCCACGTTTTTCGTTTTTCAAATTTTTGTTTTTTAATTATTATTCTCCGCTACAAAAACGTGGTTTTTAAAAATATTATTTTTATTTAAATTTTTTTCTGTACTCACTTCCAAAAACACTATTTTTTCACTCACTGTACACAAAACTTTTCAACTGACATGTGACACTAATTTGAAATAATCGAATTGACAACAAAAGACAATCGCGAAAATATATGAATTTTTCTTTAATTTTAATTTTATTTTACTTTGTATGTCTTTTTTCTCTTTATTTTCATGCATTGTCATCCAATTCTGAACTATGTACCAAATTTGAAGTCGGGAAGTTAGTTTAAAATCGATTACAAAATTCCACCCGCACAGACATACACGAAGGCAAGTTGATATAAACGTGGTAATAAAAACATAGTTTTGAAATTTCTTTCTTCTCAAACATTTCCCTTAAATAATTTCATAAAAATAAATATTAAATAAAAAAGGGATTGTTAGTTGGATACAAATTTAATTACAGGTTTTAAAAATTTTACTGGTCAAAAAAGTTCTTAACTATCTGAACAGTGTGACTCTTCTACAGAATCCTTGGCTTCTGCTGAACCCTATTTGGGAAATGCTGGTCTAGGACTGCTTGCCAATCTCAATGTTTTGAAAATTTTTATTAGAAAAATATTGACTTTTACACCACTGATTCATAATTACTAATTCATTTCATGCAAGTTCCAACTTCTGATTATGTCTATTAGTCATTTTTTTAAACTGTTAAATCAGATTTTACACCATGCCTAAAATATAAGATTATTTTTTTTTTTGTTAAATTGTGCTTTTTAAAAAACTGAATTTTATCAGCTGTATTCCACAATACTCCAAGTCAGAATCTTTCTTAGGTATTTACTCATGTTAAGTCGACGATGCTTTGCAACTGTGTTATTTATTTCTTACAGGTGCAGCTATTAGCGATGTCATATTATAGTGTATATCCACTTTACTACATCAAGACAGCACTTTTATAACTGTAGTTCTTTCGTAATTAAGCGTGTGTTCTATGGAGAAAAAATTGTTTAGGAGAACGATAGGACAGTTTAAATTCGATAATAATTCAATAGAATGTTATATAAAAACAATATTTTAAAAAGTACTATGTGTTTTTATGAAGTAAAATTAATTTAGGTTTGCGACAGTTTTCAGCTTGTACTAAAACTTAAAAATTATGCTTAATTCTAAAATCGTAGGAATGTTTTTGTTTGTTTGTTTTACTCACCAATTTAAAGCAATGTAATGCGTTTATAATTGACTTTAATTTACCCATATATTTTTAAAAGTTTATACATTATCTTTGCATACGGGGTGTTCCTCAAAATCACTCTTAATATGTATTTTTAGAATTCTTAAAAAAAAATGGAAACAAACAAGTATACACATTGGCTGTCACAATTTAATATTCAAGCAAGGAAAAAAGAAAACGCTATCAAAATCTGACAAAATCACAGAAAAGGAAACGAATGTAGTAAACAAGATAGGTTTAATTGTGGATGAAATAGAAGAGTAGTTGAAAGTTGATTATTTGAAGCAGCTTCTAGATTCAATTTCTAATTAAACCTGGTTTGATATTATTAGCACTGATTTTCCTGTACTCTAATTTATCAGATTTAGATAACATTTTTAGTATTCCTGACATAGATATTAATTTACAAACTCTACGTTGCAAGCATTTTTGTTAAGGATTCTAAAACTACATATTAAGAGCGGACTTTAAGGAACATCTTGCATAGTTTGCATCTCTATCTAGTTATTTTTGTTGTGCACAGACAAGAAGGAGAGTGTGTTTGGAGTTCTGAAATTTTCCAATGTATATTATTCGAGATAATAGTTTAGTAAAATATATTTAGAATTACAAAAAAATTTTTCTAAATGAAAAATAATCAATTGAAAGTTTCAAATAAAGACGATAAAAATTTTGAATTTTGCCTACAGAAATCTTTTATTTTTTGAATATTATTCATTTAAACACATTTTATGATAAATAATAAAACATGTTCATTAATGTGGTTGTTAAATAATGATATTTTATTCAATTATCAATATATTGATGCATTTAAAATTTAAATTTTCTTCAGTACGATGATTTAAAAATTCTATGTAAAAAAATTTTTAAGGAAAAAAGAAAGAAAAAACTGAAGTATATATTAATTTAAATTTAATTTCAAAGAAATTTCGTAATAAAAATTACTTATGAAATGAATTTCTTAAAAATTATATCTTATTATGAAAGTTGATACATTCAAAAACTTCAGTGAATATTAAGGAGTGCATATAAAATAATTTCTAATAACTGCGAAAATAAAAACAGCCTTACATAAAATTTCTATAATAAATTACTTCGTTTCGAGTCTCTAAATTAAACTTAAAATTTTTTTACCAAGCAATTTTCATTTCTTATTAAATTTAATTATCTTTATAATGAAAATAATTAGAATAATTTTCCATTTCTTTAATAATTTAATTTATTTAAAATTAGTAATTAAAATATGCAATATGAGGAAGGAAGTATTTTGTTTTTCTAACCTCAGGGCACATGTTCCATTAACTAACATAGCAAGAAAACTAATTGAAAGTGAATTATAATCCATTGATTGCTTTGAAATTGATTTCAGAAAAGCAATTTAGAAATCTTCTAGTGCTTCTCAACAGAGGAATAAGAAATAACAATAACAAATAAGAAATTATGAAAAATCATAAATAATACAATTAACAAAACGAAATATGTTATATGAATCATCAATTATTTCTTGAATTTTAGTTTCGAAAATGAAATTTAAAACATCGTTAGAATATTTTATTGAAAAGACAAATAGAGAGTTTAATATTAATTTGATTGTTTGAACAATTTGAAATGGAAATCCTTGCTTTTAATTTAATTTTATTTATGCAGGGTTTAAATGACTTGAAAGTGTAATTGCAAACATATTGAAATGTTACTAAACTTTATAGATAACAAGTAATTAAGAATGAGAGCAAATATAAATTTATACAAGATTTCAGTAATTTTTATTAATACACGGAAAAAAAAAAAAAGCTAAATTTACTGCAATCTATGGTACTACATTTCTTTACATTTCTCATTACAATCTACATTTCTCGTTAAAAAATAATTCTCGTAATAATAAATAAATGTACGGTATTTAAACCATTTATTCGGTAATTTTTCGGTTCATATAGTGACGGTTTACTAAAAATTCTGGTTCTCAAAATTATGGTAAACATTTAGTAAAAAAATGCAAAAACTGAAATGTAAAATTATTCAAACAAAAAGTTTTTATGCCACGCTTTAAGGTATCATAATAAATTTACCAAATTTTATCCCATTTAATAAGTTTTATCACATATTCTGAAACCATATTTTATTGTTAATTTTGCCAAAATTGTTGTCAAAGCATTTTGGCAGAAATTACCGAACTTTTTCACAGTAAATATTACCATATTATGGTAGTTTTGATCACACTTTTCTTCTTAGTTTTCTTCAACTTTTACTACTGCTACTACTATTATTAATAATAATAAAGAAAAAAAATTTAATGAAATTGATAAATCATTTAAGCTTAATAATTTAAGAATTTTTTTCCCCACGAATTATTTGAATTCTGAATTTACTTCTGCATTTGAATTTTAGCGAATGCTTATGATTATAGAGAGTAAATAATTCATAAAATGAGCGGAAACTATATTTAGTTGATAAAAATAAACCAATACTATTGATATTATAACATCAGTGAAATTTTAATCGTAATTTAGAATAAATTTTGCTGATTACATTAAACTAGTTTTAGTAGGACTAAATTATAAATTGAAGTTTTGTACAGATCCTTTTATTTTTTCTTTGAATAACTTTTAATGTGCTGGGTGGCGCAGTTGGTTTGTCGTCGGCCTTCTGAGCCCAAACCTGCGGTTTCGATCCCCGGCCCAGACACCGGATTTTCGGGATGCAGAAAATCCTCCGCGGCCATGTCATATGATTATGCGGCATGTAAAAGATCCCTGGAGTGCCTTATAGGCTCTTGGCATTTCCGGCAAAATTAAATTCCTAGTGCACTTTATCATCCAAAAAGAGTTTCGGTGCTGCCATCTAGTGTGGCAGAAACTAGACGTCCAAATTAACTTGGCCAACGGTATCTCACCTATTGTGGTGGTCCTGAAAGAGTGGATACCACTTCTGAAGAACGCACTAGGTCTGCTCATCGGGAAGACTGATTGTGCAGCTCATAGAAAATAAAAAAAAATAAAAAAAAAAACTTTTAATGTCAAAGGTAATTATTTTAAATAATTGTTAAATTTTGAAATCAGTTTTTTTTAAATATACTTTTTCAATACCTATTGTTAAAATAAATATTAAAACAGTGATTGTGTATTTTTCAATTATATTGAAAAAAAAAAAACCTTTCATATCCTTTTCGGTATATTAACGGTGCTAGGCATGACACTAAAAAAATATGAAGAAATAAAACTTTTTATGCTTACAAAAACAAATAATTAATAATTACTCAGAGGGTGCCGTAAGGACCAGTTATCATAGGCGTTTTCTGAATTTTTTTTAAAAAATGAAAGCAAATTAGTATACACATGGAGGGTCACAAATAAAATTTAAGCGAGGCGAAAACAAAAACGCTATCAAAATCAGACAAATCATAGTATAGGAAGGCAGGTGCAGTAAACAAAACGAAGTGTTTGGTTGCTTCAGGAAGAGTGGATTTGAAAGATAATTATTCGAACAACATTAAAGTTTCGACCAACAATTAAACCTGTATTGATGTTTATTAAAACCATGTCCTTTTCGGCATTTTTTTCTTGATTTCGATAGCGTTTTTGTTTTCCCCCTCTTAAATATTAATTTGCAATCATTAGTCAGTGTGTAAGAGTACTTTTTTGTTTTCATTTTTGAAAAGGCTTCTAAAAATACATATTAAGGGTAGACTGTACGGAATACCCTTTCAAATAAATAATGATTATATAAATATTTTATTAATGATAAATGAAAATTAATGCTACTGATTTACATTGATAGAAATTTGAAGTAAAGTTTGCAAACTACTTTAAATTGAATGCGCACAAATTGAAACCCATAGCGTTTTCTTGTATTGCCTACTAATAGTGACAAAAGTAGTTTTTTTTTATACATATTCGGGTAATTTTAAGATTATTTATTATTCTTTTTAAAGTGTATTTTTCACACATGAAATAAATATTAAAATAATTATTGTTATGAAAGCGCATATCTTTTTATATACATTTTGGAAAATTTTCAATGCTAAGCATTCCACAATAAATAAATAAATAAAAAATGTATAAATTTTTTTTATGATATTAAAAGTATCCAGAATTGACTCAAGCTCATTTTGTCTTTCAAAGGAATATTTTCCTTTTTTTATGAGCTAAGAAGATTCATTATTTTCGCAATGAACGACAAGTTAACGGTTTGTTATTTTTCTAACGGCTCTTAACACTTATGTTTTTAATATCGTGTTTTTCTCGTAAAAACAATAACTTAGGTTAGAAAAATATTAGTTTAACAATTTTTTTTTTTATTCTGAAAGACATCAACATTAATTAAATATTGAAGCACTTAAAAAAATTGTAATTTTTCTGACATGCCTTGATTAAAATATTGATTTTCTGACGATGTGAAAAGTACTTGTACTTCTTCAAGAGTTTCAAAGCTTTAAAATAAGAAAAAAGTTGAAAAAAAAAGTTTATGGTATTTTTATTTGTGAGAACGAAAACAAAGTAAATTTTAAATGAGCAGTTAACTATTTTGTTCAGATTGAACAGGAAAAAATGGTAGGTATCAAAATAATTACTTTTCGAGATTTAATAAAAAAGTTTATCTGCTTATGCTTCGATTCCGTCAACCAGCCTGGGTAGGGGTTAGGGAACTGCCCTTGCATCAGAAACCGAGCACGGCATGGATATTCTTTCCTTCTCTGTACTATCTGTTCTTACTATGGAAGCAACGTTGGCCCATATAATATGGTGCCCCTGAAAGAGTGGCCAACAAATCTGCTCTTCAGGTGCCTGTATGACCTAGGTCATTGTCCAGGTGGGCATTGGAAAAAAAAATGTTTCGATTCCCGAGAACCTTCAGTCTTTTTCCTTCTGTTTTTTATTTTTTATTTTTCATTTCTTTTTATTTTTTTATTTTTTTGGAAGCTGTAAATAAGTGTTACAAACACATAACAGTTATAGAAATAGCATATTTTTCGCTAAAAAGTATTATTTCATGGGATGACAGACCCTTCTTGAAACTTTATTCAAAATATAACACTTTCACTAAAAAACAGTTAAATTTAAATTAGCAATTGCCTAGATTCACTGGAATCTTTTCATATAAATGAGAAATGTGTTAAGAAGTAGCTTGAGGAGCCGTATTATAATCATCCGTATCATAAAAAAAGGAAATTCTAACAATATAATTTCATTATTTCTCAGTTCTGAAAAATAGTAAAACGGAAATGGGCAAAAAATAGCTTCTCATATAGTTTCAAGCCGCAAATAAGACTATTCCTATACTCAAGCACTGCCACTCAAACTGCCACTTCAATATATACAATGCATCAAATAATAATAATAAAAAATAAGTAGAATGAAATAATAACAATAAAATAATTATAATAATATTTAAATAATAAATATCATTATTCTTTTATCGTCTGTTGCGTGACATTCGTAAAAAAAGTTAAAATATTTAAATTCGCAAAATATTTATCTAATTTTTTGAGTAAGGTATTAAATTACAATGAAAATATTTGTGATTTTTAAATATATATTTATTTTAAGTGCTTCTTTAATGAATAATAAAACAGAAATATGAACTGAGCTGGAAGAGGAGAAATAATAAAGAAAGGTGGCAACAGACACAAACTCCAGGAAGTAATGCATAAGTGTGCCAAACTTATTTTTTTCTATTATTATTTTCCGTAGCTTGCATTTTAAAAGTTGCTTGATAATATAAATTGAAATAATAATATGAATTGAAATAATAATATAATTAATATGAATTTTTGGATTTAATTTTTCTAATTACAATTAGTTTTTATAATAGAATATATATCTATATTTATAATAGAATCTCAATTTTTAGTTAAATTAAAAACAATACTTAGGAAAATTATTTTGTTTTGTATCTGGACCAGGGCCGGATTAAGACCTCTTGAGGCCCTAAGCACTGAAAATATTTTGGTGCCCCCCCTCTAACAATTAAAATATATCTAGTATTAAGTCACGGGTTAATTCAAAATATAAAATCAAAATTTTTTGTAAAAAAAAGTATTTATTCAAATTAAATAAAAAAAATTAAAATAGAATCAATTGAAAACTTTTCAATTAATATTAAAAAAATAACTTATGTTTGTGTGTATGTACAGTGTGCAAAAAAGCAAACACTTTGAATAACTTATGATCGAAAGTTTGAACTTTTATATACTAAGACTCAAAATACTTTAAATTAAAAAAACGGACAAGTAGTTTTTCTAAAAAAAGCATGCCTTTTTTTAAAATTGATTCGAATTCTTGACTCTCGAAATAAATAGCCATATCTCGAGAATTTTTCAAACGAACTAAAATATTTTAGCACAAAATAATAAAATTCATTAACCTAAAAATAGTTACTTGTAAAAATAATTTTTAAGAAGTATTAATCATTTTATATTATTTTATTTATTAAGAGAACAGTCGAAAGAACTTTAAATTGAAAATTTAACAAATGTCATTTTGAATAACAAAATACAAAATTTAATGTGTACTAAATTAATCAAATAAACCTTAATTATTCAATTTTAAAAAAGTTGTATATTTAACATTTAATTTCTCAAGAACTTTTCGACAGATTTCGTTCAAATTTTATATTTTACCATTTAAATTAATATTCTTTAAAATTATATAAAAATTTGTATATTTTTAAATTCAAAATTGTTCCGATCATTAATAATAAATAATTAAAAAAAAACTATTTTTGATAGGGAATTATTTTTAAGTTAATGAATTTTATTATTAGGTGCAAAATTTTTTCAATTCGTTTCAAAAGGCGAAATGCATGAAAACTGCAATTGAATAAAAGAGTCCAAACTTTCAACCTAAAAAAATTTTTGGGATCTTAATTTCCATATTGTGAATACCATCAATATTTTGAGAGGCAAATATCCAAATTCAATAACAACAACATTTATATATGTAGGTAGAGGAAGCACGTTTGCCTGATTTCATAACTTAAAAAAATATCTTCTGCACCAACTAATTAGCATATTTTAAGTTTGACCCTCAAACCATTTAGATTGAGATCTAGTAAGTTAAAATCCGATCATTGAATCAAGAGTTATTCAGGCTTTTTACTTTTTTTTAATTTTACGCACTGTATATAATACAGCATAACTTTTACTATTAATAATGCTTCTCATTATTCCTTTTTCCTTATTAAACCTAATATATTAATAATGATAGGAAGAGAAATGAGGGGAAAATTAGTGATGAGAAATTTTATCAATGCAACAATTATCTTTAATGATCCTATAAAATCTGGATTAAAAATCAGAAATGAACTTATTTCATAATAACAACTCACTCTAGATTGCATCTGTGGAAAACAGAACTAATTATCTAATAGAATTATTACTATTTTGTTTTATATTTTGGACATTCTCGTAGTTAGTTGGCCTGTCAAAGTCAAAGGTACAGAAGAGCTTAAGAGCAATAAATTACTATCAATTAAATCTTAATTTGACTAGTAAAAAAATGACCTTTTAGAAAAAATGATAGAAATCACTTAAAACTACTGCATTAAACCTGTACTTGAAATTCTCATAAGTGATAGCAGAAACTTAGGTCTGAAAGAGCTGTTACAGTAAATAAACACTCTGTCCTCAACAAGTAAATAAATGCATAAACAAAATACTTTAAATAACTATAAATTCAATGATCAAATTTTCATTTACAAATTCAGAACATTCGTGTTTTTGTAATACAAAACAAAAACATAAATATAGCAACAATGAATATAATATAAAAACTGAACTTAAATAATGATCAGTAGAAAATAACAGACCATCATTTTTAATTTATTCACTTTTTTTTGTGTTACGATATTTTTTATTCCTGTATGCATACGCGTACATAATACCACATAAGTTTTATAGAAAATAATTTTAGGTTTGGAAAAATATAATCATAAAAGTAAATAATCATATGTATGTAATTTTATTAAACCAATATTTATCTTAAACCAACTAAAATCTACTTTGCCTACTAAAATTTCATGTACTAAATATTTTACATATTCTGTACAACATTTAAAGACAAATAAATCGAAATAAAATTTGTGTATTGTTACCTAAAATTTTTATTTTAAATCGAATAACTATTTTAATAATAACGTCATAAGATCAATCATTTAAAAAATTCGATAAGATCAATCATTTAAAAAATTTAATTACTTCTTAAAACTTATAATACGGCATCCCCTCTTAGAAAAACATGTCACATTGTATTTTTAACAAAAACTTGAAATTTGTTTTTATTACTTTTGAGCATTATTATGTAATAGAATGCTTAAAAAGTAAAAAAATTATATAATTTTTAATAATTGTAATTTTATTTTTACATTTAAGTTTAATTAATTTTTATTATTAAAATATAATACTATAGGAAAATTAAACTCTTCACTTATATTGATTTAGACAAAATCAATATTGATCGATAAATAATAATTATTGATAAAATTATTTGAAGGGATTAGCTACTACCTGAAGCAACATCAGCTTTACAGTATTACAGCATGCTTTCAAAAGCAATAATTTAGAATAATGTTTTAGTAGAATAAACTTTTTCTGTGCATTCATGTAGGATTCAGTGCATTCACGTATATACGGGGGTGTGTAAATACGGGAAATTAGTTACTGATTGTAGCATAAATAATGTTATTGGTTAAAAATTATGTCAATCAAGAAACTTTTCTTTTCCTAGACCTCCCACTTTCTTCAATCTTAAGTCACCATTTATTTGTATCTCTACCCCACCCCCCCCTCGAAAGGAAGACAAGAAAACAATTTGAATTTTCTGAGATATGCAACCTTTTTTCTTTAAAAAAAAAGAAATAAAAAGAAGGGGGAATGAGTCCCCTATAGGATGCTTAAAGTTATCTGAGATGAAAGGATGTTTTCTGTCTGTAGTAAATCAATTGGTTACACTTGGACTTGTTTTGTCCTTAAACTGGTTCTTCTCGGAAAATTTAGCTTTTTATTCTAACATATATGTCGGTGACAATCACGGTGGTCCTTTTCAGGAACCTTCGAATTCATGAAATCGAATGCTGGCAACATACAGCTTTTGTTGTTTTACGGCGGGATTGTTTGTTATAGGCAGAAAGCAAGATCAAGTTAAATTGAATCACGTTTACCAGCAGTCTCTTACTTATAATAAAATAACAGGAACAACAATGTTTTTCCCACTCCTTTATGCAGAATGACCAATTTTTATTTTAAGAAAAAGTTAAATGAACAATGGAAATACCTTAATTAATTATTTATTTATTTCATTCTGATGTACACACCAGCTACAAGTAAAAATTAAGCACAACTATTAAATTTATTTTTAGTGACAGAAATAATATTATTATATTCAAAATATTTACATGTTCAAATAATCATCATAATAAAAGTTGATGAAATTACACACATATATTGCATATATATATAATCATTATCATTCAGTATTTTCCTTATTAGTTATTAAACATATTTTTAAATTCAATTAATAAAAATATCTTTCTTAAATTTGCTATTTATTTTTAATTTGAAATTTTCAGTACTTTTCTTATTTCTTAATTTTAATTTTTACAAATTTCGTTATAAGATGTACAAAATATAGTTTACTTGCACTAAAACAAATTCAATGATTGAAAATGTGATTTTATTGCTACTTATTAACCTATAATTCTTTCCTTATTCAAAAACTAGCTGCTTGCATTCATATTACGTAGTATATATTTTAAATCTTAAAATCTAATTTCGATATATATAGATAAAAAAAAATCATAAGTGAGGCGAAGTATGTGGTCATATTTTTTGAAAATTTAACCTCTCCTCCGCAAAGAAATTTCGAAAAATGATACTTAAACACAGCTCCTTTTTCTTAATTTAGTGAATAAAAAAAATTATTTGACGTAAATTTTTGAAATAAAATTTTGCAACATAACCTTTACGTAATTTGATGACTTCTTTTCCAGTTGCAATAAGAATATGATTAAAAGTATAGTATAAGCAAATATTTTATATAGTATATTAAAAAACATGCACAAGAACTGCAAACGTACATGACATAGTTTTTTTTCCGTATCAAAAAAAATTTTTTTTTTTCATAAAAAAATCGAATTGCCGAAGTATTACCTTGCTACAACTTCGAAAAATATTCTGTAAACATGAATCGTGGCAGTATGTTATAGAATTATTGTGATGGATAAATAAATAGAGCTTTTATCGTATAGAAATTCCCTACCTAATTTCATTATAAGACCAAAAATTTTTGATACAAAACATCTTTCGTTTTTTTTTATTTTTATTATTATTATGCCAAATTTCGTACTTAGAAATGGTTGTTATCTACTCTTAAAATGGAAGCTCAAAATAATAAATTTATATTATTAATGTTTCAAGAAAAATAAATAAATTATGTACTGCGAACATTTAGTTAGACTTTGTGGTGCCCCCCTATCCTCTGGTGCCCTAAGCACGTGCTTAGTGTGCTTAATGGTTAATCCGGCCTTGGTCTGGACATTACGTATTGTATTATAAACAATGCTAACAAATTAAATTTGTCGCGAATATGGTTATTTTACAACATTAAAATTTATTTTAAAGACATTTATTATATCAGTAAGGATTAAAATTTTCATTTTAACAATAATATTGCCAGAATATTCCAAAGACTAATATATACCGCCAAACTATGTTGTTTTCAAAATTTGAAATTGATGAACTGTCACACATCACATGTTGTTGCCTAGCTCAGAATATCTTTATTTCTAACAACAGGAATAATTTTCATGCTATTTCAAAATTATTGCAATTACTCTTATTAATGGAATCTGTATTCGTTTGTTTCCTCGACTTTTAACAAAATTATAATCAATATTTATGTAAACTATTATATAGTGGGGGAACATTACTTATCATTCTATAAATAATGCTTACAGGTTAGAGGAGATATAATATTAAAACTTATTTTAAATACATTCATTAAAACTGTAACGATAAAAGATTTCTTTTTAACAATAACATTGTCGAAATATTCCTAAGTCTCAAATATACTTTCTAAGTAATCCTAATTTCAGTGCAGCATATTCTAGATGCGCATAGTGGGAAATATTTTGGAGACAATTTTAATAACTAAAAATTAAGGAAATTTTATACGGAACTTTCTAAATGTTCTTTACTATCATCCATTAAACTCTAATAAACAAAATAGGTTTCGTAACTTAAGAACACTTTCTATCTCTTTGCATAAAATTTCTTCTTTAAGACTTGCTACGTTTCATCTTATTTAACAAAATGAAAAATGTCGAAATTTGATCATATAATTAATAGATTAAATTCAAAACTCTTTCCCTTTAGAATTTAAGATGCTTAAAAGGATGAAAGAAAAAACTAATGGTGTTAAAAATTCAGCATCAATTAAAAAGTCATAAGTTAAACAGTGTAATAAATGCCGCTCTTAAGTTTATAAACATCAATCAATCATTGGGAATTTTAAACAAGTTTCTCCAAGAAAAAATAATTTTGTTTCAAAGTGTTACTTTGCTTGAAAAACGTTTCTGATTACTTTGATTAATGAGCAAAATGCATTTAGGACGTGGGTAAGGAAAAATTGAGCTTTAGTTTTTTCTTTTTTCGGGTTTGAATATGAACCCGCATATTTATCTAATATATTTAATAAATGAGAAAAATAAAATTATTTAAAACCATTATTAGATGTATAATCAGCAGCTCACTAATAATGAGATCAAATTCAGCGAGGAAAAATACGAATTTGTTGATTTATTTAATTTTAAATGCATAATGCATTTTTCCTTTTAAGAGGCACTGAAAACAGCTGTTTAATGTTTAAAGGATTCCCCCCCCCCACATACTTGTTTAGGTAGAAATCTTAATTTCATTTTTAATAACTTTAAAAGGATTTCTGTTTGTTACATTTCTAAATAGTGATAATAAACATGAAAAATTATGTTGCGCTTTTATTTCTTACTTTCTGTCTGTACTATAATTATCCTGCTGTTTCAGTTCTTTTAAAAAATATGTATAAGTATGTAATAATTGTGCGAGGTTTTGAAAGCTAATAAAAATCAAGAAACAATGTTTTACGATGATGCGATGTTGTCAAGAAACAATGTTGTTATTACGACTACTCGGTAAAAAATACTCGTTTTGACATCATCTTTGAGGGCTCAAAACTGTTTTGTTAATGAAATGGTTTTTTACTCTTTATCACTCTAAATAAAAATCGAATAAAACTGCCAGCCTCGTACCGTTTACAGTGCTGACATAAAATATCCATATCTGGTGCGAGTTCAGATTTAGTTCGAAACTTTCGCAGAAAAAATTTCTTTTCATATGGTGGAAATCTGTATTGATTACCGATTTTCTTTGTAATTTTTAGGGAGAAAATCACTTGTAGTATGGAAAAAAAAACCGTTGATGCTCCGTATTTACTATGTAAGTTTTACAGAAAAGATTATTCTTCAATGGTTAAAAGTCGTTGAGGCTACGGAGTTATGGATAAAAATTTAATTTTATTTAAATTTTTAAAATCAATCATGCATCAAAAATCTTGAATGGCTGCAGCAGTTTATTTATAGTTCTTTCTTTTACTGGATGCTGAAAAATTTTGAGAGCAAATCTAGAATCATATATTTTACATATCTATGCCGAATACTTCAGATGTAACATCAAAACAAAGTTTCTTGTGATTATTTATTTTATTAAAACAAAATGTTTTTAACTACCAGAGAATGAACTGAAAAATTTTGTTAATTAATTAAAATGCTTACAAAAATAGTGTTTCACGCTTCATCCACTGGAAGGTTTATACTATACCTGGGATTATACATAAAAGGAAAAAAACTAAATATAAAATTAATAACCTAAATATAAAATATTGTACAAAAAGGTATAAAGGTATTGAAAAACAGATCGTTTGTCATTTTTTTAAAAAAATCATTAGTTCTTCTGTTAAAGTTCTTACCCATTCAAAACAACCAGTTAAAGGCTTAAAGTCAATAGGATTGTCAAAGAACGAAGGATTTTTTGCTTTTCAAAACGCTTTCATTTTAAAATTAAAATTATAAGATTTAAGCAGTGGTCCAAGTTTAATGAATCCTTAAGTTTCAGCTTGTTTAGACTGAATTTATTGGAATAAATCTCATTTTTATTCTAGAAAATATAAAATAATAAAAAATAATTTTCGACTAGATATATTTATTTTATATGCACTTTGTATCATTTAATAGGAGGCGTTGAACAGCCGATCCATTTCTGAGTTTACGACTATCAATATTCAACTCCGTAGCTTTTCAGCTGCGTAGCTAAGCAGTTTCTACGCTGCTAAGCAGCTCCGTATCTACGCAGTGTCTCAAATTAAATATTTTGCATCCAGAACTTCTCTATCTTATACATAAGAACAAGTGTTTTCGAAAAAAAAAACATTTTCTACTTAATAGAAATAAATGAATAAATACATAATTTATATCACTTCAGAATTATAAAAACTTCGGAAATGGCAGTTATACCTTTCATTCGATATGTTGATATTTGTATCTACTTTTTGTATAATATTCAATGAGTTATAGAAATTATAATAGTCCAAAATTTTTTTTTTTGCTTTTTAACCAGTTTCAAATTATTAAACAAAATAGAGGAAATTATACATAAATAAAACTTAAACAACTTACTTCTTTTGGGTGTTATTATTTGTCAGAGTTGGAAAGGTAATTTTCATACCCTCTGCACATTTAACATCAAGGAATTTAGCAAAGCATAATACAGGGCTTTTATCAAGACGGGTTAAAACAAAGGCTAATCTGATTAACAAAAAATCAGAATAATTGGACAATTTTTAAAAAAGGTATGGTAAAAAGGTAATTATGGTAACTAACAGCGATAGAGGATAAGTATAATTGATAAACGAGTGTAACGATAATGTTCATATCAAAACCTCTAGATTAATATATTTAAATATTTTTACATATTTTAATTGAATATTTTTAATTTAGATGTTGCAATTAGTTTATCGTCTCGAAACGACAGTTATTGTAGTAGTCGTTGAAGTTAAAAAGCGAAGCAAAGAAAGAGAATCTCAGTCTTCGAAAAAAAAAAAAAAAAAAAAAAAAAAAGAATAAATATTGCTACAGCATAATCATGAAAAGGTGGCAGATTCTTTTTTTTTTTTTTTTAAGTCTACTTTAAAGTCAATATTTTGGAAATTCTTTTTAATAATTCAAACTACTTCTCTGTTATTCTTTTTAGCTAAAAGATCATTAATATACTCCATTCTTACTTATGATTAATAGCGATTCTCACTTATGCTTGAAATGGACTCTGCTTTAAATATAAGAAATACATAATTTTTATTCTTGGATCCAGATTAATTTTATTGATTTTATGAAGAAAAAATATGAAATAACTAGCTCATCTGAAAAATTATTTTTAAGCGTTTGTCGAAAGTGTAGCAGACTGAAAACCGAATCAAGAGTCGGCCATAAACATTTAAAAGAGAAAAAAGAGCGCCTTAACTATTTTAATTTTAATAAAAACTTTTTAATTAAAAGTTAGTCTAAACTGGGGATTAAAAAAATATTAGCTATTCACAAAATTATGAAAAAAAAAAAAAAAAAAGAAATCCCAGAAGCGAAAAACATTCACTAATTAAAATACTATTTAATTTGCAAAAGTCTCGGGAAATGATGAAAATCTTCTATTGTTCGAGTTTCACGCGTATTTTGTGTTTCTAAAACGATTAGTTCACGGAGATAGGATTCTTTGAACAAGAAATAACAACCTTAAAGCTGAAGAAAAAAAATTGAGGTGAGTTGTTTTCCCCCTGCTTCACACAATGTCGTTTGAAAAGTTCTTTTTTAGCCCTATTAAGGAATGCTAAAGCTTATGTTCTCCGATTTTTACTTTGATCAACGTAGCGTACTTTGATCAGAGTAGTAAACAATACGTTTTAATCCGATTTAATGACAAAAGTAATGTCGAAGGATATTTGAGTTTGGCCATTAAATAAATGATTTCTTCAAGCGTAAAGCCTCACGCTGTCTAGATTCTCTTAATTTTATTTTCCTAAACGACCTTGTTAAAAATTTAGCTGCTTTATAAACTGTCACGTTTCACTCTAAAGGATGATCCAATATTCAAGAATAAAATATTATTTTAGATACAGGACAATATCCTAATTGCTATTGTTTTAATTTCTGTTTTAAAATAAAAATAAAACTAGAATGAGGAATTTTCCTCGTTTCAAATTGTGGTAATGTATTCAGACGACAGAACTAATTAGAATTCTTTTATCGATTAGTTATCAATTAGAAATAAACTAATAAATGACACTAATAGAAATAGAAACAAAATTTCAACAAATAAGGAATTATAAATCTACAATCAAATTATGAGTAAAAGGTTAACTCCTTTTCGAACCTGTTGTGATATTTCTATTTGGTTTTGTAAAAGTCACTATTAAATATATTTAGTTAGCCATAAAGCATCAAATAAATCATAAATTCAAGAACTAAAAGCTGTTTCATGTTGAATTTGTTTCATGTACTCATATTATAAATATGTGTTTTTAACATTATTTTGTTTGTTAGCCGAAAATATACTTCCGAATAATTTCGAAACATGTATTTTTAGCTCTCAATAGCAAATATATGCCTAATTATTACAACATAGACAATAAACGTAGTGTGACAATTCTATTAAAAGTATTTTATTAATTCTAAATACCATATTGTGACAAGATAAACTAATTAATACTCTACGGCTGAAAAAATACTAAACCTTAATGCTTTAAATGTTTCATTTACATAAATTTTGTTTTATTTTATTTTTACTTTTCAAGTTAAATTTAAAGAGAAGGAAGCAGAAAAAATTAATTTTAAAATACATTATGCATTTACAATAGTTTTTCAGGCTACAAAATTATAAATTTTTTTATAAAAGAAACCCGTAAAATATATAATGTTTCCTACTAATGTAAATTGGGAACATGCTTCATATTAATATCTCTATATCTGATATAATTAATGTGAATTTTCGGATCAAATTTTTCTAATTACAATTATTTTTTATTTAAGAATCTATACTTGTTTGTAGACTCAATTTTTAATTAAATTAAAAACAATACTTAGAAAAATTATTTTATAGTGTCTAGACATTTCGTATTGTATTATAAGCAATGGTAACAGGCTAAATTTGCCACGAGTATGGTTATTTACATATTATTTACTTTGAAGACATTTATTATATCAGTAAAGATAAAAATTTTCATTTAACAATAATCTTGCCAAAATATTCCACAGATTAATACATACTGCCAAAATATGTTTTCTTCCAAAATTTGAAATTGATGAACTCTAACACATCACACGTTGTTGCCAAGTTCAGAATATCTTTATTTCTAACAACAGTTATAATTTTCGTGCTCTTTCTAAATTATTCCAATTACTCTTATTAATGGAATCTGTATTCGTCTGTTTCCTCGACTTTTACAAAATTATAAACAATATTCATGTAAGCAATTATATAGTAGTGGAACATCACTCATCGTTCTACAAGCAATGCTTACAGGTTAGATGAGATATAATATTAAAATTTATTTTAAATACATTCATTAAAACTGTAACGGTAAAAATTTTCTTTTTAACAATAACATTGTCGAAATATTCCCAAGTCTCAAATATACTTTCTAAGTATTCCTAATTTCAGTGCAGTACTTTTCTAGATGCGCATAGGTGGAAATATTTTGGTGATAATTTTAATAACTAAAAATTAAGGAAATTTCATACAGAACTTTCTAAATATTCTTTACTATCATCCATTAAACTCTAATAAACAAAATAGGTTTTGAAACTTCAGAACACTTTCTATCTCTTTGCATAAAATTTCTTCTTTAAGACTTGCTACGTTTCATCTTATTTAACAAAATGAAAAATGTCGAAATTTGATCATATAATTAATAGATTAAATTTAAAACTCTTTCCCTTTAGAATTTAAGATGCTTAAAAGGATGAAAGAAAAAACTAATGGTGTTAAAAATTCAGCATCAATTAAAAAGTCATGAGTTAAACAGTGTAATAAATGCCGCCCTTAAGTTTATAAACATCAATCAATCATTAGGAGTTTTACTAAAGTTTCTCCTCGGAAAAAAAGCGTTTTGTTTTAAACTGATGCTTTGGTTGAAAAACGAATCTGATTACTTTGATTAATGAGTAAAATGCATTTAGGACGAGGTTAAAGAAAAATGGAAACTTTAGTTTCTTTTTTCAGGTTTTAATACGAGCCTACATATTTATCTTAATGAGGAAATAAAATTACTTAAAACCATTATTAGATGTATAATAAGCTGCTCTCTAATAATGAGAACAAATTCTGCAAAGAAAGAAGAAAAATAAGTTGATTTATTGCTCTTTTAATGTATAATGCTTTTTTTCATTTTGGGAAGTGATTGGAAACAGTTATTTGATTTTTAAAAGATTTTTTTCCTTTTGGTTGTGTTGGGTTAAATTGTTATTTCATTTTTCATTGCTTTAAAAGGAATCTTATTTGTTACTTTTCTAGCATTGATAAATAAAGAAAATAAATCTAAAAAACCTTCTATTTTTGGGTCTTCTATTTTTATAATTTTTCTCTGAATCATAATTATAATGCTATTTCAGTTCTTTCAAAATGTATGTTAATTTATCTAGTAATCTTTAATGTTGTGAGTTTTTGCAAGCCAATAAAAATCAAGAAATTTTTTTTTATCGTTTTCGACTAGGTTGATTGATTCATTCTATCCTATAAACCATCATGTTTTTTTTCCCTTTGATTTTTAATTTCTTAAAAATTCTTGTAACATATTTTCTTTTTTTTTGAATTGTATTATAATGAAACTTTATTTATATATAAATTTTTCAAAAATCAAATATGCATAAAAGTTTTTGAATGTCTGCAACCACTTTGTGAACTTTTTTATTTTTCTGGTTGCTAAATATTCAATGCGCAATTCTGGAATTATATATTTTTCGCCAACTTCTTACGCCACATATTTTAAATATAACATTGAAAACAAGTGTTTTTAATTAGTGGAGAGTGGACTGAAATTTTTTTTATGAATTAAAATTTTTACAATAATAGTATTCTGTGTTTCTTCCACAGAAAGGCTTTATACAAGGACTATTGCACTACAAGGATTATTCAAAAAAAGAAAAATTCTAAGTATAAAAATAAATAAAAATTGATTGTTTGATGAGAAATGCTTTTTAAAGCTTTTATTTTTGCATTAAAATTTCAATTATCCAGTTAAACACAAAAGCTTAACATTAATGGATCGAAGTAAAATCCTCTGCTTATTGAAGTTTCGTAATTCTAAAAAGAAAATAATAGGTCTTACCAGTTGTAAAGTTTGTTCAATTCTAAAGTTTTATTTCGTTTGAACCGAGTTTATTGCAATAGATTTCGTTTTTAATTTAGAAAATAAAACCTCCAAATTGTTGATGCAAGGAAGACTGAATTTTTTCGTTTGATAAGTACTGATTATTGCCATTAGATTTTTTAAAAAGCAACGAGAAGATGATTTCATGACAAAAAAAAAAAAAAAAAAAAAAACTTTTTTGTTATATCAAATCACAAACGATAGCGTAAGAAGTCAATATACGTAAAAATCAAAAGAACATGATTTTCTTAAATCTACATCAGGAATAACCAAAAATAAATAATAATAATTGCTCGGAATACCGCAAATCTAAATGGGCTTGAACCTAACCTTAAACACGCAATCTTTCTCTAAGAGTGAGAATTATCTTATTGCATGTAATCACTGGACTCATAAAAATCAGAGTGAAATAATGATCGGTACGCGTATTCTGATTTTACTGACACACATTAAAATTTTCCCCATGAAAATCCATATTTCACGAGGTTTTATCAGCACATTATAAATAAAACTTTTAAAAGTGAAATATTTCTTCATCCATTATTTAAAAGTATTTACCTTGTATATTTATATAATATCCTGTTTATTCCAACCTTGATAATCATTTCCAAATAAAAGTTTAAAACTGAAAATCAAATCTGAATTATTATAATCTTATAATACCTAAAACGTTTTTTCGCAATATTTTGTGTTAAACATAATTAAATAAGTATCTTAAGAACAGTTTTGCAAGTATTAAACAGTAAATAAGTTATCATTACTTTTATTCTAAGCTTTGTGTAAAACTGCACCAGCAATTGAATATGAAATTCTATAATAAACGTACATTTAATTAAAATAATGAGTATAAAATTTAAAAACATTATTGAAAATTGAGTTTTCGTACTATTTCTTAGTAATAAAATAAGCAAAAAAGATTCAAGGAATGCTTTTCAGTATTCAACAATGAATTTTTAAGGAAAATTCTAAGGATAAATGCATTAATAACCGAGATAAGCTATAAGGTTTAAATTTTATCTCAATTGAAATGGAAGCTAAATCACTGAATCCAAATTTATATTAATGTAATTAAATTTTTTGAATATTACAAATGAATTAATTTTAATTCAGGTGTTTCATTTAGTTTATCATGGAACAAAATTTTTGTTGTAGTCGCAAGGGGTTAAAGAGTGAAACGATCAGGGGAAAGATAACCACACTTTCCAAAAAGAATAAATATTACTAAAACGAAATAATAAAAGGATGAGAGATTAATTTCTTTAAAAGTTTAATTTAGAATCAATAATTTAGAAGCTGTTTTCCATAATTCAAATTCTTTCTTTTTTATTTTCGTACCTTAAAAAATTTCCTTTAGTTAGCTCCATTTTCACTCGATACTTACGATGAATAGCCATTCTCACTTTCTCCAGATATGTTCTCTGTTTAAATTATATAATTTTGATTCTGCAATTAAGAATAATTTTATTGATTTTATGAAGGAAAAAAAATGATATTACTTGCTTTTCTGAAATGTTACTTTTAAATGATTCTCGAAAGTGTAGCTGACTAAAAACCGAAAATAAAGAGCCATTTATGAACTTTTATAATTAGAAAAAAGCAAATGCTCTGATCATTTTAATTTTTTTAAAATTAAAAGTTAGTCTAAACTGGAGACTAAAAATATATTAGTTATTCACAAAATTATGAGAAAAAAAAATGAAATCCAGAAGCGAAAAAACGTTTACTAAATAAAATGCTATTTAATTTTCCAAAAGTTTCCGGGAATTATGAAAATTTTCTATTGTTTGAGTTTCCACGTGTATTTTGTGTTTTTAAAACGATTATTTAACGAAGATAGGATTCATTGAACAAGAAACAATAACCTTAAGGGCGGATAAAAAAAAGTTGAGGTGAGTTGTTTTCCTCCTATTTCACACAAAGTCGTTTGAAAAGCTTTTTGTTTTAGCCCTATTAAGGCTTAATATAGCTTATGTTCTCTGGGTTTTGCTTTGATCAACGTAGTGTACTTTGATCAGAGCTGAAAACAATACGTTTTAATCTAATGACAAAAGTAAAGTCGAAAGATATTTGAATTTGGCCATTAAATAAATAGTTTCTTCAAGCGAAAAGCCTCACGCTGTCTAGATTTTCTCAATTTTGTTTTCTTAAACGACTGCTATTAAAAATGTAGTTGCATTATGAACTGTCACATTCCACCCTAAAGAATGATCCAATATTCAAGAATAAAATATTATTTTAGATTAAGGATAATATCTTTACCTTTACTGCGTTAATTGTGATTTGAAAATAAAAATAAAGTAAGGAAATTTTCTCGTTTCAGTTTGCAGTTTTGATGGCAACGCTATTTTAAACTCATTTATCAGTTAGTTCCCAATTACGAAGATTTATTAATTAATAAAAGCATGCATGCATCAAAAAGAGTTAATTAAGAGAGCAAATGTGTAGTTATGGGTATGCTATCAGAATTCGTGTTTCAGTTTAATTCTTTTTCAAACCTGTTGTGATATTTCTTTTTAAATATGTAAAAGACAAAACTAATTATATTTAATTTTCAACATTCACATGAAATATTTAAAAATGAATGCAGAAGCATAAAACGTATTTTAACACAAATATTATTCATATTATAAATATTTGTATTTTAGTTTTGGTATTTTCAGCATTAATTCAATGTGCAAAAATTATATTTCTTACAAATAGGAAATATAAACTTAATTATTATAAGCCCAACAGGTGGCCGAGTGGTTGCGGGTTCAAATCCTCCCAGGGCATGGATGTTTCTTTCTCTCTCTCTGTGTTCTATGTCCTTTCTTCTGCGTGATTGTGTGAATGTAACCCTCCCTATAAACGGGTTTGTGGTTGTATGACGTGGGCGACGCTACTCCACCGCCGTGGCTTAGCCATATGTGCTCACTGGGTAACGATAAGAGAGTAGCATTTCAGGTATTTCTGAGGGCAATAGGAAATAGACCCAAGTGCCCGCCATTAACAAAAAAAAAAAAAAAAAAAAAAAAAAAAAAAAAAAAACTTAATTATTGCAATATATAAAATTACGAGAGAAGTTTTTTGTAATAATATTAAAATTCATTAAAAACATTTAAAGTATCAAATGGTAAAATTTTTATTAATTAAATTTAACGTAAAGGTTGTGGCAGCTTTGATCTTCTTTGAGACGATGATTAGGTGCTTGTTTAATTTGTCCATTGTATGACAGTAAACAATGTATGACACAATGGAATGAAATTTTATACATTGCATTGAAATAGTTTATGGTTTGAGAAAAAGATTTTGTTTGGTAAAAAACTAAACTGGAATTTGTGCCCTTAAAGAATTTTTGAAATCCGGTAGTTAATTTTCGGAAAAAATCGGGTTTTCCTTATTCATATTTAGGATTATAAGCATGTTAGGATTTTTTTTAACAGTATTGTCAATTATTTTGGGAGGAAAACCTTGATCTTGAGGGAAGATTTTAATAGGGCTAATTTCATCCTTCACATAGGTAAGGTGTGAAGATCTCTGAACACCAGGGTGTTAAATGCTGTAATTTTTTTACTGTGTGCTATATGTCACATAAGGCTCCGAGTTCGTACCACTAGGAGTCCGGATATTTATTACCAAATAGCGTATACAGTGTGTTCCGCAACAGATATAGGGTATTCCGTAGACATCACCCTTAATATGCAATATTAAAATGTATATCATTGAGAAAACCTAAACGCTGCTTTGTTGTATGATAGTTTCTTTTTTGGATAATTCATTTGCCATCTCATATTCATTACTTTCACAGTGGCTGGGGTTCAACCTGAAGGAACATTTTGACTCAAATGATACTATTTATGGATAGTGTATTTTAGATATGCTAAGACATTACCGTTGGAGGGGCAACCCGAAGACTTTGAAGACTTTTAGGGGCACATAATCCCTCTTGATACAGAAAAGATATTTGTAAATGTCAGAAAACAGAAAAAAATTTCTAAGGCAACACTGTTCTGAAACAAAGCAACTTAAAGTAAGCCAGCAGGACCAACAAAGATTTAGAATGTGAAACGTTCGTAAACACTTCCGGAACAGCAATGGATTGATCATGTTAGAAGCACTCATCAGTAAAAACTCTTAACCAGTGGGTTTCAGGATAACGAATATTCATTGTTTCCATTTCAAGCAATGACAGAATAGCAGTGAGAGTATCTGGCTTTGAAAAGCTCTTTCTTGAAACCCAGTCTCAGATTTAGCTCAAAAGGATTTATTATATTTACCTATTTTCAATATTGGTAGGGTAGGCCCAGACTCACCCTCCCTTTCGACAAATTCCGGAAGATTCCAAGTTTTTATTTTTTGCTATCAACAGACATGTTGGTAAACAGACCAAAGATAAGTATGAACACGATTATTGAAGTAAAATGGCATTTTCCTTTAAAACACTAGGAAATTTAATGCTACTAAGCAGCAACATTGAAAAAATAGGTGTAGTTTTACGAAGTCAATATAAAGTCTAAGAATCTTATTTTCCAACTAATATTTATTTCAGATATACGAGGCTCACAAAAGTAAGCAAAAAATGTGATCAGTATATTTTTAGTATGGGTTGATAATTGTAGATTGGGCACGTCCCCATAGTCAACCAGTGAAAATCAGGAGTCGCTTTGTTACTCCGACAAGTAATTCACATGATTCTTCTAACTTTGTTTAGAGATAAAAACAGTGCCCAGGTATGTAAAAGTTTCCACGCTGCTTTCTAAGCTAGAATCAAAGGAACGAAGTTTTAAGCAACTTGTTGATGCGTTCAAGAGAAAGTCTGTGAAACGCCCTTACTCAAATTTAAAACCATTTTGTTCTATTCTCATTGATAATAGAATCAACATTTGTTTTGGCATCTTTTTTCTGTGATTTCGTCGAGATAACCAAATCATCGACATAGAGCAAACAACGGATGAGATGATTTGAGTATAATGAGTATATCAAGTCATTGATGCAGCTGTTAAAAAGAGTGCAGCAGTACCCTGGGGATGATCAGTTTGGAGATTAAAACAGATAGAAATTATATTTCTAAATCAAAAGTTGCAGCAGCTTTGACAAAAGAGAGCTCGAAACTAATTAATCATATTTGATTTGATACACAAAAAAGAAAATTTCGGGATAATAGTTGCCCCTAAATTGTCGTTTTAAAACTGACCAGAGCAGCCTTCAGGTTTTCTCTATTATTAAAGACGTTTTTGATTGCATGGCTGAAAACTGTAACTTGGTCAACATTAGAGCGGTCAGCAATAAACCCTGCCTGTTGCTCTTTGATTAACTCGGAATTCCTTTGGTTCTTGTTGAGCCACAAGATTTAAATGCCTCCATTAACTTTGCAGCAATGCCAAAAGAGATATATCATCAGTAGCTCGACAGTCCTGGGTGGATCCTGGCTTTCTCAAGAAGACTGCACCAGTTCTTTCTTCTGCGTGCCACGGCTTTCCAGTCTCTGACCTTGATTGTGGTAAAGTCTCTTTGGAGGTAATCCGCCCATCTCAGTCGGGGTCTGCCTCTCTTTCTAACTCCAGTTGGCCTTGCCAAAAAGATTTTTTAGTTGTTCTGTCATCGTTCATTCTTACAATGTGTCCGGCCCATTTCATGCGCTGGATCTTATGGTATTTCAGAATGTCCGGTTCTCTGAATATCCTGTAGAGTTCAGAGTTAGTTCTCCTTCTCCACACTCCCTTGTCACACACACCACCAAAGATGGATCGGAGTATCTTCCTCTCGAAAGCAGCGATGGTCCTCTCATCAGCTTGGGACAAGGTCTAGGTTTCAGATGCGTAGGTGAGAACTGATCTTATGAGGCTTTTATATATTAGTAGCTGGGTGTCTCTTTTAATGTTGTCAGATTTCAAAAGAGATATACATAAAGTTTTAAGCAGGGTTCGGTGGAAAATTGGTAGCAGAAAAGAAAGCCCTCTTCCAGTTTTCGGATGTGGTACCACTATTTTTGCGTACCTTCCAATACGCTCCAGGAATTTCCCCCTCCGCTTAATCTATACCGCCCTATCAAAGGATTTTTACTCAGTAATGATCCACTTGTTTCCAATATTTAAAAAAAAAATACTTCTTATAGAAAATGTTTAAAGAATCGATTTTACGATAAAATATATCTTATTTCAAAAAAAAAAAAAAAAAAAAAAACTATTTGAAATCATTTGATTAAATAATATGGTTTAGCACACACGTTGTTTAAAAGAAAGTAAGTTATGCAGAGCATTCCAATAAATAAATATGATAATTTATTTAAACTATAGTGTTCTTAAATACTCGGCTATTTTATTTTAATTTTATTAAGAACGGCTGTTTTATTTTAATATTATTATGAACGGATATTTTATTTTAATTTTATTAAGAAAGGCTATTTTATTTTTTCCCTCTTTTTCTTTATTCTTTATTTTTGCATTATTTTTCTCTTTCGTCTCTCTCTTTTCTATTATTCGTCTCTCTCTTCTGTTTATTCGTGTCTCTCTTTTCCATTTACTCTATTTTTCTCTTTTTTCTTTCTCGTTTTTTGTTACTCGCCAAAATGCCATAATGAGTTTAGAATACTATATGCATGACAATAATAAATAGCATCAAATCTACAGAAAAAAAAAGATTTTTGAAAAGTAATATCAAATGGTGAATTAGGCAATTTTTTGTTATTGAAATACAGCCAGTTAAAATATTAAAATTCCAAATTCAGATTTTTAATCAATGTACTCGAAAGCCTTATATTGATAATCTTAAGAAAATGTAATCGAAGTATGAAGTTTTAGCCAGTTTTTTCTTTCTGAAACACGACCACCGAGCAGAGGTTCTATGTCTTTTAACTCGCAAGATTGACATCAGTGTAGCCCCACCCCCTGGAGTGGACATTAAAATCTTCAATCAGAATAGCTTTTCATCAATTAGAAGATTATAGAGATCTGATCCTCTGATTGAGGGATGCATAAAGAATAGATTCTGAAAAAATGACAACCCTTCCATATTTAAAATTCAGCAATTTCATACTTATTATCAATATTGTCCATTTGTTTAATGGTGCAAAACTGAGATAATAGATTATTTTTTTATGTTTGCTAAAATTTACAGGGGATTTGTCAAAACTTTGCTAATAAATATAATTGATAACAAGAGAATGGAACGAGTTTTCACCTGAAAATTTGCTTATAGTCATGGGAAAACAAAAATCTAATGTTTCCTGAAAGATTCTTGCAAATCAAGCCTTTTAAGCAAGGCGAAGTCAGTTGAATTTCAATGCAGAATAAGCAGTTAAAAAATCTCATAAAGGGAGAATCACTGATGAAGTTGCAGTTATAGATCTCTTAGCCGTCGAAACGTTTCCGGGGTACACCACGAGGAGGTGGATCTATAATCGTACCCCTTTTTTTTTTTTTTTTTTTTTTTTTTTTTTTTTTTTTTTTTTTTTAAATTTATAATAATTTTTTTTTATTGTTCTTTTAGTTAATTGCGAAATTTTTTTATTGATATTTATTGTTAAATTTTCAATAATTTCTCTAACACAAGTAAATTTTTTTTAATTATTTTTTTACAGAATGAAACTATTTTTTTATTGTATTACCAGTAATATAATTTTTCATAATTAAAGTTCTCTCCTTTTTTTTATTTTTTTTATTTGCAAAAATATCTATCTGATTCATGCAAGGCGACTGCTTTCTTTGACATGAACAAAACAGGGTTTAAGAAAGAGATCCGAACTAGTTTCTTTCTCATCTAAAATGTAGTTTTCTCCTTTATCATTCAAGTTGATCTCACAATCTTTATCATCCTTTCAACAAAATAACTTTGCATACATTTCAATTCATACAAATTTAGCTCCTTCCGTGACATGAACAGAGAATAGATTTTTCATAGAAGAGCAAAACCTTTTTTTTTTTTTTTTTTTTTTTTTTTTATTTAAGTCAAATGCATTCATTGACTTAACTTTTTTTGCAATTGCTTAATTTTTTTTGCAATATAGTTATCATTTAAGTATCTCATAATCTTTATCATCTTTCAGCAACAACTCTACATACATTTCGATTCATATAAGTCTATTTTCTTCCGCAACAGGAACAAAATAGGTTTTTCAAAGAAGACCAAAACCCTTTTTCTTTCCTTTTTTTATCTGGAAAGCTGCCTCCTCCTTCACCATTCAAATTGGTCTCCTTTCTATAAAAATAATTAATTTCTTATAATTAAAGTAATATCCGTGCCAAGTCGTTTTGATGAATCAATAAATCATATCAGAATAAAAATATTGTTTTTATTCTGACTTTTAAAATTATTGATTGTTGCAAAACTAAGCGCCCGTGAAAATGAACAACGTAAAGTTTCTTTGATATTGAAATAAGTCTTTATAATTTATGATGTTAAAAATATTAATCAATGAATTTAAGAAACTTAGATATACTGCTATTTTGAAGTATTACTATTGCTATTTTGAATATACTTGTATAAATTTTATTAAAAGGTAAACAATTATATGAATATTTGAAACTTATAGGGCAATGACTTCGGTCATTCTTTTTAGTTTATGTAATGTCTTTGCATTTGTTTTCTGTGTTATTTCTTGTTTATGCCCTGCCATTGGAAATAAAAAAAATATTTGAAACTTATATAGGGAAATCAAATTTAAATCAATTTAAAAAAAAAAAAAGATTTCTTGGGAGAACGTGTAAGAGGCAAACCCGTTCTGATTTTAAACTATCATTTCGCAAAGAGTGTTTCGCAATTCATGAAACTCTTAAATTTAATTTAAGTACCCTTAAATTTAATTAAAAAAATGACTTTCAGTTCAAATATTTTCAATAGACTTATAAATTTAATTTATAAGTTTATTTGAGATAAATTTTCACTGTTCTAGAAGTTTTTCATACACTACTGTTTAAGCAGTTACTTAGAAAAAATTGTTTTAATTAAAAAAAGGAAGAATTTTTGTGTGCGTCGCGTGTGACTTTCTTCGAATTCAAGAATTTTAAAGTTCTTTGTAAAGCAATTGATGCAAAGAGCAACTTTAGTCCCAAATCCCCAAAATTGTTCAAAAAGTTTATCTAATTCTATTTTGTAGAGACGTTTAAAAATAAATTCTTTTAATAGATTTAGCAATAGGCACTGTTACATTTGCAGAAGCTTCGTCGTTTAAACTATTTAAAAAGTTATATTAGTCATAATTGGTTGATTACAGCTCTGTATAATATGTGAGGATGTGCTTTTTTATCTTGAATATTCATGAATTTATAAATCGAGTGTTTTTTACATTCTCATCTCATCTTAGAATTAACAAATTAAAATTATATTATTCCTTGCATATGCTGCATACCGCATTCATTATCTCACTGTTATAACTGTATGTAGTTTAGTTGCTAAGGTTATCAATTATCAATCAGGTTATCAATAATATTCAGTTTAAGTTTATTTTTAGATAAAAAGGGTATAATTTTATTAAATGGAATTATTTAATTCTTTAATTAATATATAAACATTTAAACTCATGTTTCAATAATATTTTTCGAACAATTTACATGTTTTTGACAAGACAGCAACTCCTCTATTTTTAGTTATTAAAGTATTGTTACAGTGGTATATAATTACGAAATCATAACTTGGATCATTAAATAAAAAAAACTTTTTTTTATTAAAAGAATATTTTCTAATTTATTTTCATTGTACAAATTCGTTTTCTAATTATGTACAAGATTGTTATGAGTATTACGAGGGAAATAATTTGAAAATACAAGCAATGAGATATGATTATTTTAAATTTTTAAAAGTAGTTGTATATCTTAGAATTATAAGTTATTATTTTTATGGCACATTTGAAGCAAAAATGAAACACTATTTTTTAATAGTGGCTATGAAGTTAAGATAGTTAGATTTTTTTTATTAAAAGAATATTTGATAATCTATTTTCTGCATAAAAATTCATTTTCTAATTATGTACAAGAACGTTATGAGTATTATCAGGGAAATAATTTGAAAGTACAAGCAATAAGATTAGATTATATAATTTTTTTTAAGTACTTGCATATCTTATAATTAATAGCTATTATTTTTTGACACATTTATAGCAAAAATAAAACACTATTTTTTTAATAGTGGGTATGAAGTAAGGAAAGTACTATGTCACAGGTGCAGTTTTGAACTCATAATTCTTTTTATTCAGCTATTTTTTTTATATGTTTTTAATATATTTATTTTTCGAAATGTATATTTTACAGCTATAGAAAATGGCTGAATATGGTCCATGCACAAATGCTTCGTAGTTTTCTTTTTGCCTGCTGGATATATATTGTTCTTTTTTTCAAGAAATGATGTTGTTATAAAAGTGAAAAGAAGAGGAAATATTATAAGCGCTCTGCTTAATCAAAAGCACTTGAAATAGTAATAAAAAAATTAAGATTACAAAGATAAATAAATTAAATACAGATTGACATACCTTTTGTTTTGAAAATCCTCAATACTAAGTTTCTCAACAGAAACATTTTGAACAATTCCAGGTTCTCCAGAACCTCCAAAATCATATGTCACTCTAAAATTATAAACGAACATAATAGATTTTAATAAAATTTTCAATGCATAAATTTTAAAAATATAATTAATTTTTATTATTTTTTGCAATTAAAAAATGCTTAGTTTTTTATAACCAAAGAGTAAACTTTAAACGTATTTAGAAATTTAACATTGATTTTTTTTCATACAAAATTATTTTGGTTTTAATATATCAGAGGGTAAAGTTTTAATATGTGTGTGAATAATTAACACAAGTATATATAAATTTTGTTTTAATAAAACGTGAAAACTGAATTGATTAAATTATTTCAGCCTGGAATTTCTAAGTGAAAATATGATAACATTCGAAAATACCCAATTTTTTTTAATACTAAGAATAGTGTTAGTTTAAATTCGAGAAAGTGTTTGAATAATGTTTTAATCTTTTGTCTTATAAATTTATTTTGCTTGACAAATAGTGTATGAACTTCTAAACCATCATTATCGTAAATTATTGTTTAAGTAAGTAAAAAAAAAAAAAAAACGCGATTGAAATCTAAAGAATCAATACTAAGGAAAGGGAGACTAAAATATAGAAACAAGTTTAATTGCCTGATAAAACTTGGTGGTATTTTTATTATTTGTATTATTTCTTCTGGTAATTTAAATTTTTTTTAATGTTTTCTGTTACACCTTACTCATTAGGAATTGGTTATATTTCAATTGCGAGTTTCTATCTTATCATTGTTAAAATTCATAATCCGTGTACCTTTTCAATCTACACTAAGGACATGGATTTTATAATTCTATTCTAAGAGCCGTCATTGCAAAACATCTTGTGAATTTATTGATAATAGTGTAGAATACTATAGTGTGTAAAAATACTATTCCTTATTTCTCAAATTTTTTGACATAAATTTTCTTTTAGTTGATATTCTTGCTTTTTTTCAATTTATCTACTAAAAAACAGAGAATTATGAAAAGTAAAAATCTAAATAAAAATGTAATGAGTTGTTTCCCAACCACCGTTTAATTTATTAAAAAGAAAGGCAAGAGAAGGAAATTCAGATACAACTTAATTTTTATTTTTCTCTCTGCCAAATTTCCATTGAAAATATTGGTATTCTAAATGCTCTTGAAATTACAAAACGTTACATACTATTCTGTCTTATTAAACAGAAAATAATAAAGTCACCAGATTTCAGTTAAGCTTGTAACTAAATTAAGTAAATTTAAGGCTTAAGTAACCTATTACTCACCAAATTTATTATTCTTGTATAATATTTTATTGTTAAACAGAACTCACACACACACTCACAGAACTATATAAATAAAAAATAATAACTTATATGAATAAAAAGCGAATTTTATCAATGTGCAGTGGTTTGATGCTCACGAGTATTTCAAATTATATATTTCTAAAATATTTGTCTTTCTAAAAATTATAATATATTTTTTCGAGATTTAAATCCTGCAAAGCAATTAAAATTTGAAAATATTAGCTAAAAATAAATTCAGAAGTATCCTTCTGTTGCCCTGAATATCGATAGACAAGCTCAGAAAACATTTTTACTTAAATACTAAAAATATTCAAAATGAAAACAAATTAGCATACCTTATATTTTCACAATTTTCCATAGTCAGTTTTTGAGCAACAAAATCCTCAATACATTCAGATTCAACAAAGAATCCGTATTCATCACATTTTACAATATGGTCACCACTAAAATTATAAAAAGTCATTTTTCGCATATCAGCACGATTTACAATACATAGATGAATATATTTGAAATTTTTAACCTGATCAAAAAATAGGGGTATGTATTTTATAAGAATTTTTAAAGCAGTGAAAATATTATTTAAACTTATAGGGTAGGAAATGCCTAGTGAAAATGGAATTAAGTTAAATAATGCAGTAAGTATATAAGTATATTTAATTTAAATATGAAATTGCTTACCCAATATTCTCATCATTCTCATAAGCTGGAATTTCCTCAGCATAACCTTCCTTAATATCAGACTCAACATACAATCCGTTTTCATCATCTTTGCCCACAAGGACAACACTAAAATTAGAATAGGTCATTATTTACTATATTGCCGCGATTTGTAATAACCATATGTATTCATTTTAAGTTTTCTTATTTTCTCGAAAAACAATACTTTTTTTTTTAAATGTATAAAAGTTTATTAACATTTATTTAAAAATACAGGGTTGCAGATTGTTCTAGGCAAAACATCTGTTTTTTAACATACTACGGAAGTTTATTCTTGAAAGGTTGCTCTTTATTAAAAAAACTGGGATAAAACAGCCATAATCATGTATATAAAAGTTTATTAACATTTATTTAAAAATACAATGTTGAAGGTTGTTCTAGGCAAAATATCTTTTTTTTTTTTTTAACATACTACGGAAGTTTATTCTTGAAAGGTTGCTCTTTATTCAAAAAACTGGGATAAAAGAGCCATAATCATGTATATAAAAGTTTATTAACATTTATTTAAAAATACAATGTTGAAGGTTGTTCTAGGCAAAATATCTTTTTTTTTTTAACATACTACGGAAGTTTATTCTTGAAAGGTTGCTCTTTATTCAAAAAACTGGGATAAAACAGCCATAATCATGTATATAAAAGTTTATTAACATTTATTTAAAAATACAATGTTGAAGGTTGTTCTAGGCAAAATATCTTTTTTTTTTTTTAACATACTACGGAAGTTTATTCTTGAAAGGTTGCTCTTTATTCAAAAAACTGGGATAAAACATTCATAATCACGTGTAAAATTGTGTCCAATGATAAGTGACAAATAAGATGTTTTGCCTAGAATAATCTTCATATATTTTAGTTACATTTACAGAAATCAACTAGTTAAAAGAAGAAAGGGAAAACTTGAAAAGATCTTTATGTATTGTGTATGTAACATAATATGTAATGTAACATAGACAAGTAATATTCAGAAAAAATAATTATAAAATGCTAATAAAACTCAATTTTAATACTATTAATCATACCTTCTACTTTCATCATTCTCACTCGTTTGAGTCTGAGTAATAAAACCATCCTTACATTCGGCCTCAAAATAACATCCATAATCATCACATTTCACATCAAGTTCAACACTAAAATAATAATATTTCATTGTTTACTATTTAGGCAAGATTTATATTACATAGATGTATACATTTTGATGTATAATATTTATAAAAATTGGAGAATTTTTTTCTTGGAAAATGTGTAAGTGCAAATTATTTAAAAAAACACTATTATTAAATTATTAAAAACACAATTATTACACAGTGCAAATTATTTAAATTTATTTAAATCGTTAGTTATTAAAAAGATATAGCATAATTGAAATTGTCAGTGCTGTATATTTGCGAAATCACAACCTGCATACTTAAAAAATATCTTTAAATGAAAAAAAATTAAAATTTTCATCATAAAAGTATACATTTCGTTGATGAATATTTATAAGATCATAATTTGGATGTAATCTTTACAATCATAAACAGTTCCAATAATTTTAAAGAGTGAGTTTTTGTATAATTGCAATTATAAGTTTCAATAGTTTTTTACGTAATTGTAAGCATTTGGAATAGCAGAAAACAAACAGCATACCAAAACCACTAACTGAAAATTTGAGGAAATTTCAATTTAAAGAAAATTTAGCATACCTGATGTTTTTAAGAACCTCATCACCTAAGTTTTGGGCCGATATGTTTTCAACAATTGCCGGTTCCTCAGAACCTCCAAAATCAATTGCTACAATCCTAAAAAACAGCATAAAATGAACCTCAATAAATTTCAGTGTATGTATATTTTTAAATAAATTAAAGTATGCTTGTTTTTTTTACTTTAAGAAAATAGTTGGTTATCAATTAAAAAATATCAAAATTGTAAAAAATATATATAAATTTTTTTTTCGGGAGTGACATTTTAATTGAAATATAAATTTTTTTAGAACATCTTAAAATTCCTCACAATTCAATTTCTTCACAAGACAACTTCTTTCCGATTTTTAATGCAATCAAGCTGGTTTTACAATTTTTCGCCCGGCTTTTCTCAACAGTTATTCAATCGATGTGAATAATGTTTAGTTTTCTTCTAACTTAAAACTTTTTTTTATTTTAAACCTTCAATGCTATTCTTATTATTGTTATACATTTTCGTTTAGGGTTGTGAAAATATAAATTGCGTTACAATGACCACTCTGAACATTGTACAAAACGAAATGAGTACGAAATGATATATATTGTACAACCCAAAAGTTTGCTGAAACACGGAGAAAAATATTCTTGTTATGTTACCGTACTGTGTGGTAATGACATTTCTGGTAAAGAAGAACAGCACAATTCTGGTGATGAAAATCAAAATATATGGTATTGAAACCATTCATTTGGTACATTTTCTGTGCATATGGCAATGAATTAACGGAAAATGTAGTTTTTAAAAATATAGTTCTTATTCCCACACATTTGGTAAAAAATAAAACATTAAGAAGTTAATTTCACCGGATCAATGATTTTTGAATTATGGTCTAAGATGTTACCTCATCTATCAAATTATATCAATATTATTGTTAATTTTACAAAAATCTTTACTAAAGTGCTTTATTTTAAACTATCAAGAGTACTTTATTTTAAACTGTAGTTTATAAAAGATGTAGTTTATAAAAAATATAGTTTTTATTCCCTCACATTTAGTAACAAAAAGAAAAATGCGAAGTTAATTTAACCGGATAAATGATTTTTGAATCATGGTGTAAGGTATCATTATAAAATTACTGAATGTTATTTCGTCTATTAAGTTTAATCACATATTATTGTTAATTTTACCAAAATCTTTAACAAAGTGTTTGGTTTAAACTACCAAGATTTTTTGTGTCTCCGTAACGTCAGAAATACGGTAAATTTCTCCATATTCTGGTAGATTTGACGATAATTTTTTTTCTCTGTGTAAGTTTGTTTTCTTCTTTTCTTTTCGTGTCTATTTTTTTATACTCTTAATTTATGTTAATTCTTAGGAAATTGAGCGTATTTACGATTTTATCCTATTCAGCGACTTAAAAAATATTTACTTACTCATTGATTGTTTCATCTTCACTTTCGAAATCATTATAATCATCCTCATCAGCTAAATAAAATTTCCCAGTTAGCAAAAATTCAAGTCTTCAAATTTAAAAAAGTTATAATCTAATCTAAAGTTAAAGGTTTTTTATTATTTTAACTTTATAACACTCTAAAAATTGCAACTGTTATTTATTGCTAATATGAAAATTATAAAAATGCCTTCAACGTGCATGTTTGTCGAAATTTTTTTTCAAATTTAATGATTATTTACTTATAATTGTAAGTCTCACTATGGAAGCAAGTTTCAATGAAACAAATATTTTTTTTACCTATTTTATTTCTTTATGCAAAAAATATGAGAATTTTTTTTAATCTTGTATAACTGTGTAAAAATTTTTTTAAAAAATGTTTTAAAAAATCCGTATAATCCTTTATAATACATAAGTCTTATTTAATGTGTCAATAGCATATAAGATAAAACACTATAAATAAAATAAAATAAGATGCTTGAAATTTCAAGAAAGAATCAATCAAACAGATTTGAAAGAATAAATAATTTTTTTTTTCTCCAAAATTTTCCTCCTTTTAGAACTTAGTATATATCTGAAATATTTTTTTTCTCCATAAAATAATATTGACTTACAGCTCAAACATTTTTATGTAGCTTATTTACAAAATTAAAAAGAAGAAGAAAAAATTAAATATTGTCTTAGGCTTAAACAGTTTTATTTATCTTAGAAAAAAATTGTTTTGTATAATTACTGTCGTATTTTTGGCTCGTCTTCTAACTAAATTATTGGGACCATGCCTTATAGATTTTGACAACCTGATATCTAAGATTAAAATTCTAAATCCAAATAAAATATAAGTTTATTTAGAGTACGAGTGTTCCTGTTCAATAAAGTTTATTAAGTTATCATCTGCATACGTATAATTATAGTTCTTACCGCATAAGTGTACCTATATTTGTCAAAATAAAGTTAATTTGTTGGGATTTTTAGTTTAAAAACCGTGTTACGTGTTCATTTTTAAAACTTCAAGAGTGAGTCTAAACTTTTGACCGGTACTGTATATATATATATATATATATATATATATATATATATATATATATATATATATATATATATATATATATATATATATATATATATATATATATATATATATGCATACACTGACGAAATTAGGTACGTTGGAGTTGTAAGGCATAATTGACTAATTGAAGATTGTGATGAAAATAGGATAATGAAAATGACGATTGAAGATGAAAACTGAATCATAATTATAATAAAGCTTTTATTTAGTATTAGTAGAGCTCGAGATACAAAATTATATTTTATCCATAGTTAGACTTTTTAAATTAAGTAAATTTTGCATAATGATATTAATAAAGACAGGCCATGGGAGATAAATACTCCATGACCAGCCAAAACAGAAGCAAAATGGAAAAGTGACTGAATTGTTACCAACGGAGAGTTAGGAGCATGGGACGAGATCAAAGATTGGCGATTTATCGAAAAATAACAAAGCCAAAAATAAAGTCATCCCCCATGATCAATATAAATTTGAAAATAATTTGGCGAACGCGAATTGCCAAAAATACTGTGAAAATTAGTACAACCACGTAACTGAAAAACATATTTGTTGTAAGAAATAAAGAATAAAGAGTTATAAATAGATTTTAGTTTTCGGTTTAGTGAATTAATGTGTCTTACATAAGTATTGAAATAAAAAATTCGCAGTTACATTGATTGCTACGAAGAGAATAAAATATTTTTCATATTCGCTTTTTATAAATTTTAATAATAATTAAATAAATGGTTTAATTGAATCAAAATTCGTTTAAGAATGATTAAAAATAATAAGTTTAAGATATTAATGAAATTTTAAGAGCAAGGAAATATGCAATGCCTATTACGGCACCACAATATACATCATGACATTTAGTGCCAGTAACATAAGTTGCAAATTTTTATTGTCGTGCTATAAACGTTTAAAATTTCCTTTATTTGAAAGAGTTTAAATCTCTTTTCGAAGAATTATCTACAAAAAATTCTATAAATTACATGACTGCTAATATTTGAAAAAAATAAAAAGTATGGACTTACGCATAGGCCGAGGATACTTCATCATCTGGTCTAACCAGTGATTAATAATCGCTTGTTTATACAAAGGAAATTTCTTCCTCTGCATTCGCCAGAAAGGCGTAAAGGTTTGGTGATATAAATCACTCATAATCGCACTTTTTTAAAGCTTTTCAAAATAGCCGTCAATTGACAACATACACTGAGTATAGCTCAAAAAAGAATGACCAACAAATAATTTTTAATAGATTTCTTTTCTGTTCTCAACAATGAACTGTTTTGGTAACAATGCTTAAACAATAAAACTTTATACACATTTCTCAGCTATTTCAATCTAGGTATTGTTATAAATATACTCTAATAATACTTTTTTGCATTTGATTATTTAAATGAAATGTGAAAAATCACATTGTTGAAAGAAAAATGAAACCAAACTATTACATTAATCATTCCAATATCGATTTCTCAGTGAACTGAAATTTATAAAAAAAATAATGACAAACTTTGTAAGATCTTATAGATAAATTCATAACATAAAAAGTAGGTAAAATATTCAGAAGCTAGGCGCACACAATTTTTTTAAATAATTTTTAATAATTTACTCTTGAGAAAAAGAAACTAATATCTGGAAGGAATAAGACTTTTGGCACTAACTCTGTACATCACACATTTTTATGCCTAGCTTAATTTTTTTTGCACTGAAAGTACATCGCGTACCACGAAACTCAATTTTTTAAAAACATTTAAAAAATTGTTATATTTGGTTTAGTTACCTAAGTAATTAAAGAAAATACAGAAATTTACTTCAAATCCAATTAAAACCAGTATTCTCGGCAGTGTAGAGAATAAAAGTTTTATGGCTATTTAACTGATCTGGTTCACTAATACATCCGAATACCAACGTTTTTTAGATTAAAAAGCAAAGTCTATCAGCATAACTTTGATAAGTTTGTGTCCATTATATTGTAAGAAAATGTGTAAACACATTTTAAATGTACTATGTATTATTTTACATAGCCTTATTAGTTTGCTCAAATGTAAAAATCTAAAAATTGATTTTTTTTGGCAGCAAAATCTAACTTTTGGATGAAAATATTAAAATTTAAAACTTTATAAATGTAAACAGATGTTAGAAATTTTTTGTTTGGTGAAAAATATTTTTACAATTTGTGTTTAAGGTTTAATTTTTCTCGTTTTTGAAAATTTGACACAATAAGGCTAAATTTAATTTTTAAATTTTACGTAGCTACATTTAGATTTCTGGATCATAGTTCCAAAGGTCATTTTGTTAAAATGCCACATGCTTTTTTGCAGTTTTACTTTAAATTAATTTAACTGTTCCTTATTGCCAAAAATCATGTTAAATTTACCCTAAAAAAGTCTTTGTTTTATGTTAAACATAGCAATTTTTGTGATTTATACTCTTACAGTATTGTTTTAACGTTAAATCTTGGTAAATTTATAGAGAATATTTTATATTTTTTAAAAATATGAATATAGTATTTAAAAAATATTAAATGGAATTTTTTTTCTTGCGATTTCGCTTCAGAGTATGTTATTTTTATTAAATAATAAAAACATTGGATTTTAAATTTTCCGGTAGATTTTAATATCATTTTGTAGAATTCGAATATCCTATGTGTAATCCTTATTTCTAGAAATTATAATACAAAGTTTAAAGAATATATTAATGTTTAAAAAAAACACAAATTAATTTTGTTTTTGAGGTGTTGTATAGAATCCATAATATTCAATAGTTATTAAGAAAATGTGATTTGCTTCAGTAGGCATTCTATTAATATTAATTAGTGTTTTAAGTACAGGTTTATTAAATTTGCTTGAAATCTGTTGAAAGACATCGAATCTCGTAGAAAATAAAAAATTTCAAAAATTGTAAGTGTTTTCAGTTGGGAAATCTGCAAATTTTCTTCATATTTAATATGAGGTTCATCTTTGGTTAAAATTGCAGTGAATTTACTACATAAAATCGTAAAAATTTATAAAGAAAAAAAAAAAAAATTTAAAAATTTCATTAGCTTTTAAGTGCTAATGTTAATCGTGAATTTCAATATGCAAAAAGAAGTCCTTTGGAAAATGCGTACTTACGAACTATCCCATCGACAATTTCCGTCTACATTTTGCCGAAGTCATTTTGGCAGCTTTAAAATTTTTTATAATATAGTGTTGCGTATCTACAACTACAAAATTACAATTACAATTCACTAGTATATAAGACATGTTAACTCGATTCTATGTTGGGGTACCTTTTCATAGATGACGGATGACATTGTCGATGCTACTGTCCCCACATTTGTGACCCGGACGTGATGTGAAGACGCCGACCTTGACAGAAACTCCCACTTCGGTTTAAACACGCCTATCTTGACAGTAACGCCCACTTCGATCTGAACATGCTTCGATGGATTGTCCACATTGAATAGTTGACTTGCTACTTGTACTTGCGATACTATCCGCCTCCTCACGCTGCTGCTACTCAGTCTCGATTAAACACAACGTCGACCGACATACACTCGACTGTTAAGGCAATACAGGAGCGATCAGCAAAAAGTACGGTACAGCTCTCCCGACTTCTCACAAAAACAGCAATGAATTAACTAGTGGTATTCATTCATCGAATTCTATCACAGATAAAATTCTGGTGGGGGAGTACTGTAGCGTATCTACCACTACAGAATTACAATTACAATTCACTAGTATATAAGACATGTTAACTCGATTCCATGTTGGGGTACCTTTTAATAGATGACGGTTGACATAGTTGATAACATACTATCCCCACAATAGTAATTGTTTACAAGGATAAATGACAAAATACAAATATGACTTATTGCATGCAAAAATAGAGATAATATTTAAATTTGAACTCTTTCCAAACTTATTTTCTGTTTTGGCATAAATGGTCTATGGAATAATAGGTAAGTACCGGAAAGTCCAATAAAAAATTGGTTACATGTCGTATTTGCTTTTATTCGCCTATGACATGTACTTAAATTTATTGAAAAATAATTAAGGGAATTTAGATACCCTATTATTTATTTTCAAAAATCTAATAAATAAAAAATTTATAGTATTTGAAACTGGTTAGTTTAATTTAGGAAACTATCTTAATAAAACTGCTTTTAAACTTAAAATAAGACGTCAATACTGTATATACACTCGTTTAAACCAAATTTAAATATTCTTTGATAATGACCCTCAATACTTTTATTAGTTTATACTTAAAATAATTTGTTGAAAATATTTTAAATATAAACTAATAAAAGTATTGAGAGTACTAGGTATAAGCATTGAGTATTGAGAAAGTATTGAGAGAACTACACTTTTTACCCACTTCCGTTTCTTGAACAATGCTTGAAGGGAAACGGGACCAGTTGAAAACCCATATATATCTGTGAAGAAAATAAACAAGTAAAGCTCACGTGCTAATTTGGGCATTGCGACAACATCTTATTTAGTATTTTTCAAGGTCAATCTTTCAATGTCAGAACTGGCGATGGCCTGTATATAGATGGCTCGGTTCCTTTTAAAGCTATTTATGCTGTAACTTTTGCAAACAAATATTTTCTTCACTCGAACAATGACATAAACATTTAAGTTCTGAAATCCTGTCTCGTTCTCTCTTTTCATTCTTTTTTCATTTTGTCATAAATGAAAGATATATTTAATTTCGCCAAGTTTTGATATCCAATTGTCATTTACTAAAAAATTGTTTACTAAAACATTTACTTACTAAAATAATTTATCCCTCCCTTTGTACATACGGTAAATACCTTTTTACGTTAAAATCAATGCAATCTTTTATCTTTAGCTCTAGTTCATTTTTAATCATTTTTGAAATAAAAGTTTTTATAATTGAGCACATTTTTTTCTAAACCTTTTCTAGAAAATAAAACAAATACTTTAAGTTAAGTTTTTAATATTCGAAAGATATTCCGATAAAAATTTAAAAAATAACGAGTTTTCCCAGCTTAACATTTAGCAAAATTAAGAAGTTCTAATGTTCAAAACTTCAATAATTATACTATTGTGATTTAATAAAATAGAAATTTTATTTCTTACAACTATCTTTATTAAAAAAATTCAATTGATATCCTCTATCAGTTTTAATATTTTTAACTTATCAAAAAATTATGGCCCTGCGAAGCAATAATTAATGAATACATTATTTATAACAATACTATTATAGTATATCATGTAATTGTATTAAAAATATAAAAAGTATTCAAAAAACCTTTAAAACTTCAAGCAAAACACTACGCAAAATATAATTATTTTGGAAATAACTACGATTGAAAATAATTATTGATTTTTTTAAATTTCAGGTACAACGGCATGAATCAAATTGGATATTTAATTTATGCAAATGCTAATGAGGAGATCTTTTTCTGGGTTTTTTTCAGTGCTTTTTTTCCGGTGCATTTTTCAGTGATTTACAAAGTATACTATTTCGAATATCAGAAAAATATCCAATTAGAAAGGTATAAAGGTATTATTAAGGGTTTTAAATTATGTTTGAGATGAGAAAGGAAAATTACCATATCCAACTAGTATTTTTAGAGATCTTTGCAGAAGCAGAATAGTTGGAATTTGTAAATCATATAAAAAAAAAAAATTATTAAAATTTGGGGAAGGAAATAAAAAAGAAAAAGAAATTAAGATTTTTTTCTTCACCAAAATGTTTCTCACTGTAATATTAAATTTAAAATCTTGGTTTCACTTTAAAAGTTTTTAAAAATAATTGTTAGATTTTTTTGTTAAATTTAAGCATTAATATAACTTCAAAACACCATCTTTAGAATGTGACTCTTTAAATTTAGAAATTAATATTTACTTTATTTATTCAGTTCGAATTTAACTATAAAATCTTTTAAAAGTCTCTGAAGTGCAAAAGTGTTTAAGATCAGTCAACGCAATCCTAAATAGATTTAATTTTTGTCTCTGTTAATGTTTTGCATCTTATGATATCGCAATGAATTCGTTATTAAAATATTTGTGCAACATATGCTAACATTTAAAAAATGCTTATAATCTCAATGACACCTGTTTTGATAATAAATCAAATTAGTTACCTTGTCCAAACCAAACTCTGCATTTATATGCAATTGTTAATTATAAGCCAATGAAATACAATCGTAAAAAACGAAGCAAACTTTAACTGTTATAAATTTTTGTTAGTTAAAAGAATGCTCGGATCTAAATGAGTAAAGAATGCATTTTAAAGAAACATTTAGCTTAATTGTTCTGTTCAAAAACTAAAAATAGAGTAGCCCAGTAAATGAGCCCTTAAGATGAAAAGTAAAAATCAGTTTTAACATTTATACGAATTGGTAATTAAATTACAATGTTTATTGAATTGGTAAATAAAATGGCATGTCAGATAGTTATATTTAAGTTTTTAAGCCCATACGAAAGATTTTTGGTGTAAATTTTTTTTTCTTTCGTGATATTGAAAACCAGGAGTTGAAACTTTACTGATCGAAGTGTTCCATGTGTGTATTCAAATATACAGTGCGTAAAAAAATAAACGGACCACCCTGAAAAACTTTTGAGCTAGTGATCGAATCTTATATATTCTAGGATTGAATCTTAATAGATCGAGAGGGGGACTTCAAATATGCTAATTAATAAGTGTAGACGATATTTTAAGATACGAAATTGAAACCAAAAACATACTTTCTCTGAATAAACTTAACTTTCAACAGATTCAGATTTCTGGCCCCAAAATACAGGGGATAGACTCAATCTGGGAAATATATCGAGCGTTAAAAATACGATTTTTTTTAAGATTTGATTTCTCAGATACTCTTTGACCGATTTCTCTGAAATTGTATATTTTGCGAAGTAAAACTATAAAATTATTTTCTTTAAAAAGATGTCACAAATTGTATACTAAGAAAACATTTCTTGCACCCTTATTAAATAATATAATAAAAAATAATAAATATTTGCTAAAAAGTATATTTTGCATGAAAGTCTCTTTGAAAACGAATTTTTTAACTATGAGCAAATTTTTTTCACTTCGCTTAAAAATTTCTAGAGATAGGACAAAATACGCAAAAAATAAAACTAACATTAAAGAGTCTAAACATTAGACCGGTCTCCGGATCGAACAAATAGGACCATATTTCCCAGATTACGGCTATCCCCTACATTTTTGAGATCAAAAATATGAATCAACCGTAAAAAAAAGATATATATATGTTACCGGCAAAGTATGAAACGCCGGCATTGTATAGAATGCCTGGCGTTTTTAGGCAAAGTATGAAATGTGAGAATTATTACATACTTTCCCTAGGCATTGTATAGAATTTCTAGGCATTCTATAGAAAGCCAAATGCTATTTAGACAAAGTATGAAATAAACGTCCTGATGAGGTTATTATGTAAATGATGTGCATGTTACTGTGAATGACCGAAATCGGTGGTTGTTGACTTTCACCGGTGAATGTTGACAATCACATAGTCGCTTTGGTGAATGTCCGAAATATTTGTTTCAAGCGATTTGATATTAGTTTCTTCGTGGATATCATTACATTTATTCGATATTTTAATACTTATTGACGATAGATTAGAAGAAGCATCAGTGTTTGGAGTATCTGGCAAATATATACCAGGCAATGGCACTTGACCTTAAAAAAACATGAGTGAAGGGTATACCGGGCAGTGGCACTGAACCTTAAAAAAACATCAGTGTAGGGTATACCGGGCAAACGTATACCGGGTAGTGGCACTGAACCTTAGAAAAGCATCAGTGTAGTAGGGTATATCGGGCAGTAGCACTTAACTAGACCTAGTATATATTTCGGACATTTACCAAAGGTCTAGTCATGCTAGGTCTAGTTAAGTGCCATTGCCCGGTATGCCTTACACTGATATTTTTTTAAGGTAAAGTGCCATTGCACGGTATATATTTGCCCGATACTCCAAACACTGATATTTTTTTAAGGTAAAGTGCCATTAAACAGTATATATTTGCCCGATACTCCAAACACTGATGTTTCTTCTAATCTATCGTCAGCATATTAAAATATCGAATAAATGAATTATATCCACGAATAAATTAATATCAAATCGGATGTAATAAATATTTCGGACATTCACCAAAGCTACTATGTGATTGTCAACATTCACCGATGAAGGTCAACAGCCACCGATTTCGGTCATTCACAGTAACATGCACATCATTTACATAATAACCTCATCAGGACGTTAATTTCACACTTTGCCTAAATAGCATTTGGCATTCTATAGAATGCCTAGGCAATGTGTGAAATATAAATCATTTCATACTTTGCCGGTAACATATATATATATATATATATATATATATATATATATATATATATATATATATATATATATATATATATATATATATATGTAATAACAGGGCTAAAATCCCTGTTATCAGAGTGGTATTTAGCTTAAATAATGCAGTCGTAAGCCATCATATGTTCTCAAGAGGTTTATTTAAAGGTAGGCTGGTGGTTAACATAGATCACATCCGCACTCCACGAGGGAGGGGGTGGACAAAACTTCTGACAATTCTGGAACAGCTTATCAGGATATAAACATGATGAAAAGGACACGCAAAAACTAGTGCTCCCACGTTTTATACAAACACATTTTGGAGTAAAAAGGCACAGTCTCTGAAATACTTGTATCCTTACGCATTAAGAAAAATCATTTAATGCTTCTTAAAATGGAAGTGACAGAGGGAAAGATTCTAAAAATAACTCCTCGCTTGAAAAATAAATCTAATTATTATTCATTGTTATGTTGCAGCCTTTAATTCCCAAAATAGAATATCTCTACGCTTATTCTTTAACAAAGACATTTTATGAAAACGAAAGAGTTTTAATTCTTTTATTAATACAAAAGTATTATAATTTTTGTATTACATATATATATATATACAGTACCGCTCAAAAGTATCAGTACACCTAGAAACTTATAAAAAAATGGCGAAATTCAAAGTGTCATAACTTCTTTAAAAATGATCAAAAATGCTTCTTTAGCTCATTTTGAAGTTTAAAATCTCTACTTTTATGTACTCTAATTGTTTTTAATTAATATATTTTGCAACTATGTACAATTACACTCTAAACAATCATAGAAAATTGTATTAATTTTTTGTGAAGTTTGACGCGATGTACGGGCACAAAGGGGTTAGATATTGTTAATTTTTATTATACCATTGAAAAATTTGGACTTTTAGCTTTCATTTAAAAAGAAAATTCCAAAAAAACATGTTTTTTGACGAAGTTATTGTCAAATAAAAAAAAAGTTTTTTTTTCAGATTTTAATGATTTTTCAGCAATTATAATGAATTTTAGTGTAATTATAATATGATATGAAATTTTTTTAATTAAAATAAATTAAAATTTAATATTTCTCGATAATATTATTTCATAATTTATTATAACAATTTTAACTTTTTTTTGGAAAATATAATAATGAAATATAATAATATAATATAATAATATGAATATAATAATATAAAAGCGCGGGGAGGATATTTTGAAGAAAACAAAATATGATGTAAAATATTTTTTCATTATTACATTTTCGTTTTCAAATTTTTTCTGAGAAAAATACGAAAAAATAAATTTCAAAATATTAAATTGTAAACGTTGATTCTTATTTCATTATTATATTTTCCAAAAAAAAGTTAAAATTGTTATAATAAATTATGAAATAATATTATCGAGAAATATAAAATTTTAATTTATTTTAATTAAAAAATTTTCATATCATATTATAATTACACTAAAATTCATTATAATTGCTGAAAAATCATTAAATTCTGGAAAAAAACCTTTTCTTTTATTTGACAATAACTTCGTCAAAAAACATGTTTTTTTGGAATTTTTTTTTAAATGAAAGCTAAAAGTCCAAATGTTTTAATGGTATAATAAAAATTAACAATATCTAACCCCTTTGTGCCCGTACATCGCGTCAAACTTCACAAATAATTAATACAATTTTCTATTATTGTTTAGAGTGTAATTGTACATAGTTGCAAAATATATTAATTAAAAACAATTAGAGTACATAAAAGAAGAGATTTTAAGCTTCAAAATGAGCTAAAGCAGAAGCATTTTTGATCATTTTGAAAGAAGTTATGACACTTTGAATTTTGTACTGATACTTTTGAGCTGTACTGTATATATATATATATATATATATATATATATATATATATATATATATATATATATATATATATAAAGTTTTTTTGTGTTTGATTTCGTAATTTAAAATATCGCCAGCACTAATTAATTAGCACATTTGAGGTCACCCCCCTTGAACCCATCATTAATATTGAGTTTTAGAATGTGAAGATCCAATCATTAGATCAAAAGTTATTTATGTTTGTCTGTTTCTTTTAGCTGTAAACATTTAAATGATATTTTTAAGCTATTTGGCATTCATTATGTCGCCTTTGGTTCTTTTCCTTAATTATAAGGAAGCTAAAAACTAAAAAATAGATATTCGAGGTTGACACTAAAATATAAAAAAAGTAGCTTCCAGTGAATCAAAACAAATGTAAGCAGCAAATACTGTTTTATGTGTGACTGTATTTCAGTAAAAATGTTATATTATATTATTTTTAGAAGGCTCAGTCATCTTTTGTAATTACACATCTTAGAGAAGAATAAGATATTTTTCATATTGCTGTTATAATAGAAATAACTTATTATTCTCCATAAAAGTATTACTTAGAGAATTTACAGTTTTTTAGCTTTCTAAGAAAACAAACAAAAGTCTAAAGTTATAAAAAAAATCATTATTATTTTACCGTTTGTACGTGATATTAATAAAAAACGTTTAAATTTCTGAACTCCGAATTCTATTATCTCCTAAAGAATCTAGAAGTAAAGAAACTGTTGTTTTAATATTTTTAAATTTAATTACACATTTATTTTGAATATATTTTTATATAAATTAATGAATGGATAAAAAGAATTCTGAATTGAGCTAAATAGAAATAAAATATATTAGGAAAGGGTGCAACAAAAAAGACCGAACTTAACGCAAACTTATTAGTAAATCAAAGGTTTTTTTTCTATTTTTTTTTATTTTCACTTGCTCACATTTTAAAATTTCTTTGGTAATGTACGATTAAACAATTTTCGTGCCCTTCCTAATTTATTATTACAACCATCTGTATTTGTTTGTTACCTTAAATTTTAACTAAATTATACACAATATTTATGTAAACTATTTTATCGTGGTGGAACATTACTTATCGTACTATAAACAATGCTTACAGGTTAGATGAGATATAATATTAAAATTTATTTTAAATACATTTAATACAACTGTAACGATAAAAAATTTCTTTCTAACATTGTCGAAATATTATTCCTAAGGATTAAATATACTTTTTAAGTATTCCTAATCTCATTGTAGTAATTTTCTAGATGAGCAACGGGGAAAATATTTTGATGATAATTTTAATGACTAAAAATTAAGGAAATTTTATACAGAACTTTCTAAATGTTCTTTACTATCATCCATTAAACTCTAATAAACAAAATAGGTTTTGAAACTTAAGAACACTTTCTTTCTCTTTGCATAAAATTTCTTCTTTAAGACTTGCTACGTTTTATCTTAGTTAACAAAATGAAAAATGTCGAAATTTGATCATATAATTAATAGATTAAATTCAAAACTCTTTCCCTTTAGATTTTAAGACGCTTAAAAGAATGAAAGAAAAAAGCTAATGGCGTTAAAAATTAAGCATCAATTAAAAAGTCACGAGTTAAACAGTATAATAAATGCCACTCTTAAGTTTATAAACATCAATCAATCTATAGAAGTTTAACACAAGTTTCCCCTTAAAAAAGCGATTTGTTTTAAACTGATGATTTGGTTGAAAAACAAACATGATTACTTTGATTAATGAGTAAAATGCATTTAGGACGCTGTTAAGGAAAAATTGCAACTTTAGTTTCTTTCTTCGGTTTTAATATGAGCCTATCACAAGGAAATATTTTGGAGATAATCATAAGGGAATAAAATTATTTAAAACCATTATTAGATGTATAATAAGCTGCTTTCTCCCTTTTGCTTGTGTTGGGAGAAATTGTAATTTTATTTTAATTGCTTTAAATTAAAATGCTTTGAACCTAATTTTAACATTTCTAACATTGATAAATAAAGAAAATAAATATGAAAAACTATGTTGGAGCTTTCTATTTTTATAATTCTTCTTTGAAACATAGTTATAACGCTATTTCAGTTCTTTTAAACTTTATGTTAATTTATCTAGTAATCTTTAATGTAGTGAGTTTTTGCAAGCCAATAAAAATCAAGAAACAATTATTATACGGTTTTTGACTAGGTTGATTGCTCTTTTTCTATAAGCCTCGATGTTTATTTTGCTTTAATTTTTAATTTCTTAAAAGTGCTTATAACATTTTTTTTTGTCTGGAATTCTGTTCGAATGAAACTTTGCTTTTTTATAAATTGTTTAAAATCAAATAAGCATCAAAAATTTTGAATGTCAGCCCCCGTTTTGTGAACTTCTTTCTTTTTCTGGTGGATGTATATTTCTTAGCGCAATTTTGGAATCATATATTTTTCGCCATCTTCCTACGCCACATATTTTAGATATAACATCAAAACAAAGTGAATGGACTGAAAAGATTATTTTATGAATTAAAATGTTTAAATAAATAGTGTTTCGCTTCTCTTCCACAGAAAGGCTTTTTATATATCAAGGATTATGAAAAAAAAGGAAAAAAATTCAAATGTAAAGTAAAGGAAAAATAAATATTGTGGAAAAATAAAGGATAAAGGAAAAATAAAGGAAAAATAAGTAAATATCGAAATAAAGTGTTTTAAATTGCTAGAGCAGGGACTGAAAAGATTTTTTTAATGAATTGAAATGTTTACAAAAATAGTGTTTCGCATTTCTTCATCAGAAAGGATTTTACCATAGCAAGTATTATGCAAAAAAAAAAAAAAAAATTAAATATAAAATAAAGAAAAAATTAATATTGTGCAAGAAGGCATTTTAATATTTGAAATAGACAGTTTTATGAAAAATTTTTTGAAAGCTTTTATTTTTGTACTAAAATTCCAATTACCTAGTTAAATAGATTTCGTAAGTCAAATAGATGAATAGATTTCGTTTTTAATCTGGACAACAAAAGCATCAAATTTTCGATGCAAGGAAGACTTGACTTTCTTATTTGATATATCGTGATCCTCACGAAATATGACAATTCACTGTCCCTTGCTCTAAGATCTAATACTCTAATACTAAAAGGACTTAAAAAAAAAATTAATAAATAGCATTGCTCTTAGCGTTTTAAAATAACTTTGCACTAGCATTGACTGTTTTGTATAGTTAAAAAATTTATTTGAACGTCAAAATGTCATTTTCCTGGCATGTCCCAAACAATGTTTCCAATAATAACTGGCTTCAAAACTTCCTATAAATTTTTCAATATCTTTTTTTTTTTTTATCTCAACCGGTGTAAGCATTTTTAGAATATACGCAGATGGTATTATTTACAAAAACTTCGTTTAAATTAATTTTTTCTGTCAATAATTTGTTTGTCCCAAGAAAATCTGTCATTTTCCTGGCTACTTTTATTTAGTGGCTTATAACCAAAATAGATAGAGCCAGCAATCAATATCTTATGTTAATAGATTGATTAGATACCCTCCTATATGAACATGTCTTGTTGCATGAATAAAGAACCAATTTTCTGGTTCAAAATCTATTTCAAAAAATATTTCATGGTGAGTAGGTTTTTAATGTTGTCATTTTCCTGGCTTCTTGAAACCATTAATAAAATAAATTACATAGATTTATCTGAGTTATTTTAAGAAATCCTGTTGTTTTCTACAGAATATAAACGTCTTAGGCCATAATATTTAATTAAAGTAAAGTTATATTAATAAAATGGCGAATTTGTCATTATCCTGGCTGTCATTTTCCTGGCTTATGAATGTCAAACTGCTAATACTGTAAGGAAGGAAAGCAAATATTTACCTAATATCAAGTTTATGTATGATTGTAATATGCTTGGATGTAATCAAAGTTATTTATTTATCTAAAGATTGATTATTATACACAATTTATTCTGTACATATCAGCAACAAATTTTTTTTTGATTCTTTCAACAGTGAATAAAAATAATTAATTTAAGCAATTTATGGTCCATCTAACATAAAGACCTAAGTTGAGTTACTTATTTTTAACTTAAAATGACTGTCTTTTAAACTTCTAAACTAATATGTCATTTTCCTGGCATTCAAGATTTGGTGAATTTTAATTTTATTTTTTTCCCGAGCAAATGTCAATAAACTACACTACTGTCTGTAAGATATTAATAAGTGTAACTAAAGAAGTATACAAAAATTTTTTTAGATTATTTGGATGATTTTAAATTTGAAGAAATTGTTTGGTCCGAATTGTCATATTTCGTGAGAATCACCCATATACTGATTATTGCTATTCGCATTTTTAAAAAGAAACGTGAAGAAAAATTCATACTAAAAAATCAAATAACTTCTTTTTTATATTAAATCACTAATGATAACGGAACATGCCAATATACATAAAAATCTAAAGAAAATGATTTTCTTAAACCTTCATCAGAAATAACCAAAGATAAAAAAATAATTATAATTGCTCTGAATATCACAAACCTATCTTGGGCTTGAACTTAACCTTAAACACGCAATCTTTTTTTAAGAGTGAGAATTATCTTATTGCGTGTAATATCTGTATGCATAGAAATCATAGGAAAATAATGATAGCTACGGGTATTCTGATTTTACAGACACACATTCAGATATTCCCCACGTAAATTCAGATTTCATGGGCTTTTATCAGCATATTATTAAAAGTGAAATATTTTTCTATTCGTAATTCGTACCTTCTATATTTATTTATTATCTTTTCTATTCCAACTTTGACCATCATTTCAAAATAAAAGTTTAAAACCGAAAATCAAATATGAATTATTATAATCTTATAATACCTAAACTTACTTCTGCAATATTTTGTGTTAAACATAATTAAATAAGTATCTTAAGAACAGTTTTGCAATTATTGCACAGTAAATAAGTTATAATTACTTTTATTCTAAGCTTTGTGTAAAACTGCACCCGTAATAGAATATGAAATTCTATAATAAGCGAATATTCAATTAAAATAATGAGTATTAAATTTAAAAACGATATTAGTAATTGAATTTTCGCACTATTTCTTAATAATTAAATAGGCAAAAAAGATTCAACAATTGATTTATAGTATTCAACAAGGAATTTTTAAGAAATATGCAAAGGATAAATGAATTGATAACTGTAAAAAACTATAAGGTTTAAATTTTATCTCAATTAAAGCGGAAACGTAATATCTGAATCCAAACCTGTATTAATGTAATTAAATCTTTCTGAATCTTTTAAATGAAAAATTTAATTTAGATGTTACTCTTAGTTTATAATGAAACAATTTTTTTGTAGTCGCAGGGTTCTAAAGAGCGAAGTGATCAGGGAATAGAGAACCACACTCTTTAAAAATAATAAATATTACTAAAACGAAATAATAAAAAGATGAGAGACTAGTTTCTTCAAAAGTTTATTTTAAAATCAAACATTTTAGAAACTGTTTTCCATTGTTCAAATTATTTCGTTTTTATTCTCTCACCTTAAAAAATGTACATTAATTTACTCCATTCTCACTTTAGACTTATGATGAATAGCGTTTCTCACTTTTGCTAGATATTTCCTCTGCCTTAAATACAAGAATTATAAAATTTGGATTCTTCGATTCAGATTAATTTTATTTATTTTATGGATAAAAAAAATTATGTTACTTGCTTCTCTGGAATGTTACTTTTATAAGTTTCTCAAAAGTGTTTCAGACTGAAAATAGAAAATCAGGAGTCATCCATAAACTTTTAAAATTAGAAAGAAGAAAGTGCTCTAATCATTTTAATTTCAAATTTTTAAAAATTAAAAGTTAGTCTGAACTGGAGACTAAAAAAATATTAGCTATTCATAAAATAATGAAAAAAGAACTAATTCCAAAGGAGAAAAATATTCACTAGTTAAAATACTATTGAAGTAGCATTATGATAATCTCCATTCGGGGAATTAAGAAAAAAGAATTCGGGAAGTCGGGGAATTATGAAAATCTTCCATTGTTTGAGTTTCGCACACATTTTGTGTTTCTTAAACGACTAGTTCACGGAGATAGGATTCTTTGAACAAGAAACAATAACCTTAAGGGAGAAGAAAAAAAGTTGAGGCAAGTTTGTTTCCCTCCTATTTCACACAATGTCGTTTGAAAAGCCTTTTTAAGCCCTTTTAAGGTTTACTAGAAGTTATGTTCTTTGGGTTTTGCTTTGATCATTGTAGCGTGTTTTGATCAGGGTAGAAAACAATACGTTTTTATCTGATTTAATGATAAAAGTAAAGTCGATTTTGATTTGGCTATTAAATAAATGGTTTCTTCAAGCTAAAAGTCTCACGCTGTGGAGATTTTCTTAATTTTGTTTTCTTAAGCGACTCCTGTTAAAAATATAGTTGCAATTTAAACTGTCACGTTCCACTTTAAAGGATGATCAAATATTCAAGAATAAAATATTATTTTAGATAAAGGATAATATCGCTACTTCTACTGCTTTAATTGTGATTTGAAAAGAAAAATAAATTGAAGTAAGGAAATTTCCTTTTTCAGTTTACGGTTTTGAGGGCGAAACCATTTTGAATTCTTTTATCAGTTAGTTTCCAATTAAGGAGATTTATTTATTAATAAAAAAAATGTATGTATTATAAAGAATATTAGATTTAGAGCAAATGTGGAGTGCTATTTGCTATCAGAATTTGTACTTAAGTTTAATTCCTTTTCAAACCTGTTGTGATATTTCTTTTTATATTTGTAAAAAACAAGACTAATTATATTTAATTTTAAACATAAAGATCAAATATTTAAAAATGATTACAGAAGCTTAAAACGTATTTTTAACACAACTATTTTTCATATTATAAATATCTGTATTTCAGTTTTGTTATTTTCAACATTAATTTAGTTTATAAGAAAAAAACCTATTTCCTATTTATCTTTAAATCTGTATTTCTAGCTACAAGTAGGAAATATATGTTTAACTATTACAATCTATAAAATTATGAGAGCAATGTTTTTGTGATTATATTGAAATTCATTAAAAACATTTAAAATCTCAAATGGTAAAATTTTTATTAAAATAAATTTAAGGAAAAGGTTGTGACAGCTTTGATCTTCCTTGAGCCGATGATTGAGTTGTCGTTTAATTTGTCCAAAGTATGACAGTAGTTAACAATTGCATGAAATTTTGTACATTCAATAACAACGCAGTCAAATCTTTTATGGTTTGAGGAAAAGATTTTGATGTTTTGTAAAAAGCTAAACTAGAATATATGTGAAATGTGGTTGCTAATTTTCGAAAAAAAAAAAAAAAAAAATAAATAAATAAATAAATAAATAAAAAAAAAAAAACAACGAGACCACATTCAAACATTTTGTTTCAGGTTTTATCTTATTAATATTTAGGATTATAAGCATGTTATGATTTCTTTTTAACAGTATTGTCAATTATTTTGGGAGGAAAACCTTTATCTTGAGGGAAGGTTTTAATAGGGCTAATTTCAACCTTTACACCTTACTTACATAGGATAGGAATAGGTGTGAAGATCTCTGAACACCAGGGTGTTAAATGCTGTAATCTTTTGACTGTGTACTATATGCCTCATGAGGCTACGAGTTCGTACCACTGGGAGTCCGGATATTTATTACCAAATAGCGTATATAGTGTGTTCTGAAACAGATATAGGGTACTCCGTAGACATCACCCTTAATATGCAATATTAAAATTTTTTATCATTGAGAAAACCTCAATGCTACTTTGTTGTATGATGGTTTCTTTTTTGGATAATTCTCGTTTTCCATCTCATATTCATTACTTTTACAGTGGCTGGGTTTCAACTTGAAGAAACATTTTTACTCAAATGATGCAATTTATGGATAGTATAATTTAGATATACTGAGACATTACCATTGGAGGGGCAACCTAAAGTCTTTGAAAACTTTGAACACATTATCCCTCTTGAGGCAGAAAAGATATTTGTAAATGTAAGAAAACAGAGAAAGTGTTCTAAGGCAACACTGTTCAGAAATAAAAGCAACATTAAGTAAGCAAAGAGTTTTCTAGTAGGACCACAAGGATATAAAATGTGAAAAATTTCCGGAACAGCATTGGATTGATCATGTTAGAAGGACTCATTAGTAAAAACTCTTAACCAGTGGGATTCAAGATAACGAATATTCATTGTTTTCATTTCAAGCAATGGTGGAATAGCAGTGAGAGTATCTGACTTTGAAAGCTCCTTCTTGAAACCCAATCTCAGATTTATCTCATAAGGATTTATTATATTTACCTGTTTTTAATATTGGTAGGGAAGGCCTAGTCTCAACTCCCTTTCTTCAAACTCCGGAGGATTCCAAGTTTTTATTTTTTGGTATCAAGGGACATGCTGGTAAACAGACCAAAAATAAGCATGGATAAGAATTTTAAAGTAAAAAGGCATTTTCCTCTAAAAACACTTGGAAATTCAATGCTACTAAGCAGCAACATTGAAAAAATAGGTGTAGTTTTACGAAGTCAATATAAAGTCTAAGAATCTTATTTTCCAATTAATATTTATTTCAGAGATACGATGTTCACAAAAGTAAGCAAAAAATGTGATCAGTATAATTTTGGTATGTGTTGATAATTGTAGATTGGGCACATCCCCACAGTCAACCAGTGAAAATCAGGAGTCGCTTTGTTACTCCGACAAGTAATTCACATGATTCTTCTAACTTTGTTTAGAGATAAAATCAGTAAACAGATATGCAAAAATTTCCACGCTGCTTTTAAAAATAGAATAAAAGGAACGAAGGTTTAAGCAAACTTTTGATGCGTTAAAGAGAAAGTCTGTGAAACGCCCTTACTCAAATTTAAAACCATTTTGTTATCCCTACACCAACAACTAAAGGATTTGAGAGCAAATTTTAAAAATAGAATAAACGTTTGTTTTGGCATTTTTCTTCTGTGATTTCGTCGAGATAATCAAATCATCGACATAGAGTAAACAACGGATGGCGAGAATTAATTATAATGAGTATATCAAGTCATTGATGCAGATGTTAAAAAGAGTGCAACAGTACCATAGGGATGATCAATTTGAAGATTAAAATTCTTAGAAATTATATTTTTAAATCGAAAAAGTTTGAAGATAAAAATTAATTCAAATTATATTTCTAAATCGAAAGTTTCAGCAGCTTTGACCAAGGAGAGCTCGGAATTAATTTATCATAGTTTAATTGATTCATAAAAAAGAAAATTTAGTGCAAATAGTGTGACCCCAAATGGAGTTATTATAGGTGTTCACAATCATTATTATTTTTGATTACATGACTGAAAACTGTGACTTGGTCAACAATAGATGGGTCAACAGGTCCTGTTCCTCTAAGAATAATTTGGAATTCTCAGGGTTCTAGTTGAACCACAGAATTTGAATTCCTCCATTAACTTGGCAACAATGCTAAAAGAGATAGTCCCAAATTTTAAACAGGGTTCGGGGTAAAATTGATGACACAAAAGAAAGCACTTTTCCAGTTTTCGGAAATGGTACCACTATTTCTGCTTATTCTTCTTACGCTCCAAGAATTTTACAGCCCTCCGTTGATTATATACCACATTCCCCACGGGACTTTTTTAATTTGAGCTTCTTTAATAACGGATTGAATTTATATTTACTAAAGGGCGCTGAAAAAATAATACTTCCTAAGAAAAAGTAACATTGGAAATTATTCTAAATTACATAGGATTGAAAATTTATTCAAATGATTTTTACTTAATAGTGATCCGCTTATTTTCAATGTCTTAAAAAATACTTCTGATAAAATTTTTTTAAAGAACTTGATTTTGCAAAAAATATATCTTATTTAAAAAAAACTATTTGAAATCATTTGAATAGATATTATAGTTTTCGCACTCATTTTGTATAAAAGGAAATAAGTTATATAGATTCTATATAACTTGTAATGTTCTATATTATAGAACATTCCATTAAATATGATAATTAATGAAAATTATAGTTTTCGTAAATACTAGTCTGTAAGAACGCCTAGTTTATTTTTATCTATTTATTTATTTTTCCTTTTTTTTCGTTTTTTTTAATTATTTTTCACTTTTGTTTCTTTTTTTTTGTTACTCGCTAAAATGAATTTTGAATACTATATGCATTATTGTAATATAAAAAATCAAATCTACAGAAAAAAAACTTTTTTAAAATAACATTAAATATTGAATTTGACAATTTTCTTTTAAAAATACTGACAATTAAAAAAATATCAAAAAGTTCTAAATTCAGATTTTGAATCAATGTCCTCGAAAACCTTATATTGATAATTTTAAGAAAATGTAATTGAGTATGAAATGTAAGTCAGTTTTCTTTTCTAAAATACGACCACCGAGCAGAAATTCAACAATTTCATACTTATTATCAATATTGTCCTTTTGTTTAATGGCGCAAAATTGAGATAATAGATTATTTTTATGTTTGTTAAAATTCACAGCTGATTTGTCCAAAATTTGGCAATAAATAGGAATGATAACCAGAGAATGGGCCGAGTTTTAACCTGAAAATTTGCTTCCTGTCATGGGAAAACATAAATCTAATGTTTCCTGAAAGATTCTTGCAAACAAAGCCTTTTAAGCAAGGCGAAGTCAGTTGAATTTCAATGCAGAATAAGCAGTTAAAAAATCTCATAAAGGGAGAATCACTGATGAAGTTGCAGTTATAGATCTCTTAGCCGTCGAAACGTTTCCGGGGTACACCACGAGGAGGTGGATCTATAATCGTACCCCTTATTTTTTTTTTTTTTTTTTTTTTTTAATTTATAAGCAACTGTTTTAATTTTTTTCTGTTTACTGTTAAATTATTTTGTCTATTGTTATTCAGTGTTAAATTTTCAATAATTTCTGTAACACAACAAGTGTTTATTTTTTAATTTTTTTTTTTTACAGAATGAAACTATTTTTTTATTGTAATACCAGTTATGCAGTTTTCTTATAATTTAAGTTCTCACAACTATTTTCGTTGCAAAATCTATTTAATTATTTCTCTCTGTGGCATGAAAAATAGCTTATTTTTGTTTTCCAAAATAGTTTTTTCTTTTTTTCCCATTCTGTAAAGCAGTTGTTTCCTTCTTCATCCAAGTTGCTCTTTAACACCCTTTCAATCCAAATCATGAATCATCACCCTTTCAATCTAAATCATATCCAAATCATGAAATTGCTTTCATTTGGAAATTTTTTTTTAAAGTACAGAACTGCTTTTTTTTCTGAAATACATTTTTCTTCTTTATCATTCAAGTATCTCACAATCTTTTCATCCTTTCGTTTCTTTCTTTTTTTTTTTATTTATTTATTTATTATTTTTTTTTTTTACATAATACTTTGTCCACTCATTCAAACCTATTTCCTACTGCAGCATGAACAAAATAGGTTTTTCAAAGATGACCAAAACCCTTTCTTTTTTCTTTTGTTATCTGCAATGCAGTCTCCTCCTTCACCATTCAAATTGGTCTCACACTCTTTAATATCCTTTCTGTAAAAATAAATAATTTCTTACAATTGAAGTAGTATCTGTACAAAGTTATTTTGATAAAAAACAAAATCATATGAGAATACAAATAATGTTTTTTTTTAAATAAACAAATTTTGTGTCCAAAAATGAACAACGTAAAGTTTCTTTTTATTAAAATCATCCTTTATAATTATAATATAAAAAAATACTTGTGAATTTAAAAATATTAGATATAATGCTATTTTGATGTAATAGTTGAGTATACTAGCATTAAAGTAAGATTCTTCATCAATGAATTCTATTAAAAGGAAATAAAATATATGAATGTTCTAAACGCATACAGGGGTTAGTTATACCAATTTATTTTAAAAATAGTAGATTTTTTATTAGGACGTGAAAACCCGTTGTAATTTTGAACTTTAATTTAGAAAAAAAAAATGTTTCTCAATTCATGAAAATTCTTAAATATAATTTAAATAAATTTGAACTTTTTAAAAAATAAAATGTTTACTGTTAGTTCCAAATATTTACTATAAACTTATGGAACTTAAATGTTAATTGTTTCATATTGTTTTAACGTTTTCTTTCGAAAAGGTATATAAATTTATAAAACGATTCTATTCATCGTAATCTCATTGTAACATTCTCATCGTAAGAGAATTAATAAATTATGCTATTCCTTACATATGCTGCATGCCGCATTCATAATCTCACTGTTATACTTGCATTTAATTCAGTTGCAAAGGTTATCAGTTATTATTAAAAAATTTATACTTAGGCTCAAATTTAATTCAGTTTTGGTTTATTTTTAGGAAAAAATGATTTAATTCCATTAAGTGGAATTATTCAGTTCTGTAATTAATATATAAACATTTAAACAGAAGTTTCAGTAATATTTTTCGAAAAATTTACATGATTTTGACAAGACATGATTTTGACTATATCTTTAGTTATTGAAGAGATGAATTCTTATTTTTTGAAAGTATTTTTATTTTTAATTTTTAAAAGTACTTGTATATCTCATAATTATTAGTTATTATTTTTTGGCGCTTTTAAAGCTGAAATAAAATATTATTTTTAATAGTGGCTATGAAGTCAAGGAAGTACTATTTTTTTTTATTAAAAAAATGTTTTACCATCTATTTCAAACGTAAAAATTCGTTTTCTAAATATGTACGAGAATGCTATGAATATTAACAGGGAAATAATTCAAAAATACATGTAATAAGATATAATTATTTATAATTTTTTAAAATATTGGTATATTTCATAATTAAATGATATTTTTTTGACACATTTAAAGCAAAAATAATTTTTTTTCCAACATTGGCTATGAATTCAAGAAAGTACTATGTCACTGTTGGAGTTTTGAAATCATAATTCTTTTTATTCAGCTATTCATTTTTTAATGTTTATTTTTATATATTTTTTGGAAACTTATATTTTACAGCTGCAGAAAACAGTCGAATATTGTACTTTTTCATTCAAGCATTATTCACGGGCCATGAATAAACTATTCGTAGTTTACCTACAGGACATATATTGTTAAATTTTTTAATGATGTTGTTAAAAAAGTGAAAGAAAGAAAAAATATTGAAAGCGCTCTGCTTAATCAAAAGTACTTGAAATAGCTGGAAAAGGCATTAAAACTAAAGTTTACTAAAATAACTCAAATTAAATACAGATCGACATACTTTTGGTTTTGAAAATCCTCAATACTATGTTTCTCATCAGAAACATTTTCAACAATTTCGGAGTCTCCAGAACCTCCAAAATCATATGCCACTCTAAAATTATAAACGAAAATAATGAATTTTAATATAGTTTTTAATGCATAAATTATAGAAATATAATAAGTTTTCATTATTTTTTTAATTATAAAGTGCTTAGTTCTTTTAAAACCAAAGAGTTAACTTTAAACGTATTCAGAAATTCAACAAGGATTTTTTTTTCATAGAATAATATTTTGGTTTTAATATACCCGTGGGTAAGGTTTTAATATGTCTGTGAGTAATTAACACAAGTATATATGAATTTTGTTTTAATAAAACTTGAAAATTGAATCTGTTAAAATACTTCAACCTGAAATTTTAAAGTAAAAATATGTAAATACTCTAGCAATGCCCAATTTTTTTATACTGAGAATAGTGTTATTTTTAGTTTTCTTCCCGGATTCTAAAATGTTTCTATGTTTTATGTTACACTTTCCTCATTAGTAATTAGTTGGATTTCAATAGCTTTTTGTATTTCTTCGTTGTTAAAATTCATGATCGCTAATGAGTATACTCTTTCAATCTACTCTATGGACATGAATTTAAAAATTGTATATTAAGGGCTATCATTACAGAACACCATGTGAGTTAATTGGTAATAGTGTAGTCTTTGAAAACCTTCGAAATAAAATTCCTCATTTATCGCATTTTTTTAACATGAATTTTCTTTTGGCATTTATTCTGGCTTTTTTTTCTATTTATCTATTTGAAAAAAACATAGTATGACGAAAAGTACAAAACTAAATAAAAATGTAATGAATTAATTTATCTAGTTAATTAATGAAAAGGAAAGGCAACAGAATAAAATTGAGACACAAATTAATTTTTATTTTCGTTTCTGCAAAATTTTGATTGAAAATATTGGTATTCAACCTACTCTTGAAAACTACAAAACTTATCATGTTATTCTGTCGTAATAAACAGAAAAAAATGGAGTCTCAAAGTTTTAGTTAAGGTTCTAACTAAATAAAATAAATTTAAGATTATTCTTGTATAATATTTTATTGTTAAATAGGACTCACACATAGAACTGCATTAATTAAAAATTATAACTTATATGAATAAAAAACGAATTTTATGTTCTAAAAGGGATTTATAACACAATAACCCATCTATTAAATATAAAGTCTTGAGAATTAAATTCTATAAAGTTTCAAAAACTTGAATAAAATAAGTTTAGAAGCGGTTTTATCTGTTGCCCCAAACATAGACAGGAAACGTTACAAAACATTTTTACTTAAATACAGAAAAAAAAATCCATATAAATACAGATTACTATACCTAATATTTCCACAATTCTCTACAGACAGACTTTGAGCAACAAAATCCCCAATACATTCAGATTCAATAAAGAATCCGTATTCGTCATATTTCACAATTAGGTCTCCACTAAAAATATAAGTCATTTTTCATGTATCAGCAAGATTTATATTATAAATTATATTCAACCATGGTTGAATATAATTTTAATATTTAACCTGATAAAAATAGGGATATGTATTTTATATGAATTTTTACAGTACTTAGCATTCTAACTTCTTCAATGTTATTTTGTCCATAGGTATATAAATTTGTAAGTAATAAAATTTTTTTAATCTTTTTTATTAAAAAAATAAATTTATAAGAAATAATGACTATAAGATTTTTTAAAAGGAGAGTTTTTTAAAACATTTGAAACTGTGTTAATGTTTAAAAATATATGCTGTTATGATTATTATGATGCCTTTAAAGAAGTCAAAATGTTAAACACATATTTCGAAAAATAAACTCTTTTTAAAGAGATTTATGTACAGCCAAGTATTATTATGAAGAAATTTTAAAATTCTAAGTATACTTAATTTAAATATAAATTTCCATACCCAATATTTTCATCATTTTCATAAGCTGGATTTAAAACAACACAACTTTCATCAACACCAGACTCAAAATTAAATCCCTTTTCATCCTTCTCACTCGTTTGAGTCTGAGAAACAAAATCATCCATACAATCGGCCTCAACATAACATCCAAATTCATCATATTTCACATCAATTTCAACACTAAAATAATAATACGTCATGGTTTACTATTTCGGCATGATTGATAATACACAGATCTATACTTTTTAATGTATATAACCTATAAAAACTTGTGAATATTTTCATGTAATGCATGTAATGCTTTAATTGATTCAAATAACTAAGATAAAAATTTCACTAACATTTGCAAGATTTTGCTTAATAATAAAAATATATTTAAATGTATCGGTTATGTTTTTTAAAAAATAAAGTTTAATAAGCAAAAAAATTTGTCAATTTTATCTTGTTAGGTTTTTTCTATTTATTTATCTTTTATTCTGTTTACTATTTAATGTTAAAAGGCGAATAAAATTATTTTCCAGAGGTATTTTATATTTATTTATATCTGAACTTTGAAATTTAATAAAAGATCCTTGAAGTTAGTTCGAGGATTTAATTAGTTCTTTTTAATAAATGTATAAACATTCAAAAACATGTAATGTGTAAGTCTCCTGCAATATTCTGCTAATAATGGAACCTCTTATATATCTTTAATTAGTAAAAAGATGTTGCATAAATAAAATTTTCATTGTTGTAAATTTGTGAAATCACAACCTGCGTACTTGAAAAATATCTTTAAATAAAAATATGTAAAATATTCATCATAAACGTATAAATTCAGTGGATGAATATTTATAAGATCATAATTTGGATGTAATCTTTACAATCATAAACAGTTCAATAATTTTAAAGAGTGAGTTTCTGTATAATTGCAATTATAAGTTTCAATAGTTTTTTGCGTAATTGTAAGCATTTGGAATAGCAGAAAACAAACAGCATACCAAAACCACTAACTGAACATTTGAAGAAATTTCAATTTAAAGAAAATTTATTATACCTTATGTTTTTAAGAACCTCATCACCTAAGTTTTGGGCCGATATGCTTTCAATAATTGCCGGTTCCTCAGAACCTCCAAAATCAATTTCCACAATCCTAAAATAAGCATAAAATGAACCTTTATAAATTTTCATGTATGTTTAATTTAAAAAACTAAAAGTATGCCTGTTTTTTCATTTAAAGAAAATAGTTGGCAAATCAATTAAAAAATCATCATTACAAATAAGTTTTTTTCAGTGCTCTTTTAAGTTGTTCGCATTTTAATTAAATTATTATTTTTGATATGTTTTATTAAGTTTCGCGAGATGATTTTGCATTTTTTTAAAAGCATCTTGTTACGTTTTACCTTTCTTGTCAATTAGTGAATAAATATGAAAATTTTCTCATCGACTCTTAGAAAGCATAATCACAACTTACTATTTAAGCTAGAAAAAATTTAGCCCTCAAAATCTAACAAATAATTATCTCTGCGTAACTGTAGACTGAAAACATTGATATCAGTTTGAGAGTCAGAATAATCTTGGGGATTTTCTAATTATTTTATTTAAAAACTTTTTTTTCTTTCCAGGCCTTATTTCTCTTTACCTTCCTCAGTAGTAATTTTTTACAGCTCAAATAGTATAAATATTAATTTGTGATCCCAAAAATTTAAACCTCTTTATTTAATTTATTACAAGAATTTAATAACCTCTTTATTATTATTTATTACAAGAATTTTAATAACCTACAATGAATTGCTAAATACTTTGCATATATAAAAATAATAATAGTGAAGTAAAATCCTTTATAAAATTATTTCTCATTTAAAAGCAGTTTTATAATAAAATTTTCCTTTAATGTCTTATTTGTTTTGTTAAGGATACTTTATAAGAAAGTGGGTTTGAAGGAAACTCCAATAATAAATTAAAAAGTAATGAGCTTTTTTTATTAACAATCATTTAGCGAATCAAAAATGGAAAACGATATCAAATTCAGATTTGTATGAATTTTAATTCATGTTTCTGTCAATTTTCTATTAAAACTGTTGACAATTCAAGTTTCCCAATTTTTAAAAAACATATTTCTCCTTTCTTAGAACTGCTCATTGTCCAGTTTATAGCAGGTAACATCAACAGTGCAATTAAAAAGATTTAAAAGGAATACAGCAACATCAATTCAATTACAACAAGTTCAATTACAACAAGAAATTTCTCATTATAATTTAAATTGAAACCTGATTTTTAAAAATGTTTCCTTTTTTTAAGTTCTAATAAATGAAGAATGATGAAATAATTTGGTATCAGTTTAGATTCTTGCTAAAAAAATAAACTTTAGACAGAAGTTTTGTATGAATTCCATAATAAAGTGTACAATTCCTATAGTTAATGAACTATATTTAATCTTAAAAAACCCGCTTGTATACGATTTTAAAATTAAGGCATTTGTCAAACTTTTAAAATGATTGCACATCTTAAAAATATTGAATTTCTGCACCTTTCAACTGCTCTCTTTTTTTTCCTGCAATCAAGCAGGCTTTACAATTTTTCGCCCATCCTTTTTCAGCAGTGATTCAATCGATGTGAATAACGTTTCGTTTTTTCTATCTTAAAAATTTATTTTAAACCCTCAATGTTATTTATATTTTTATACATTTTTGTTTCGTATTATGAAAATATAAATTGTGTTACAATGGCCACCCTGAGCATTACAAAACAAATTGCATATGAATAGAAATATATGTACAACACAAAATTTTCTAACAAACGGAGAAAAATGTTCTTGGTAAATTACCGTACTGTGTGGTAAAGACAATTCTGATAAGAAAGTACAGCATATTCTGGTAATAAAAATCCAAATATATACGTTATTGAAACCATTCATTTGGTTCATTTTCTGTGCATATGGTAATGAATTAACGGAAAATGTAGTTTTTTAAAATATAGTTCTTATTCCCACACATTTGATAAAAAAAAACATTAATAATTTAATTTTACCGGATCAATGATTTTTGAATTATGGTCTAAGATGTTACCTCATCTATCAAATTATATGACATTTTATTGTTAATTTTACAAAAATCTTTACCAAAGTGCTTTATTTTAAACTACCAAGAGTTTTTGTGTTCCCATAGATCCACGGACATGATAAATCTCTCCATATTCTGGTAGTTTTGGCGATAATATTTTCTCAGTGCTGTTTGTTTTGTTCTTTTTCTATTTCGTGCCTATATATTTAAAATCTTAATTTGTGCTCTTTTTTAGAGAATTCCGCGAATTTATGATTATATCATAATTAGCTACTTGAAAAATATATACTTACTCATTGATTGTATCCTCCTCACTTTCGAAATCATCATAATCATCCTCCTGAGCTAAATATAATTTCACAGTTAGGAAAAATTCAACTTTTCACATTTTAAAAAGATATAATATAATCTAAATTTTAAAAAAGAAGTTATCAGTTATTTTGGACTTGTATTATTTCAAGGACTTGTATTATTTTAATTTACAACACTTTGAAATTTGCTACTGTTATTTATTTCAAATATGAAAATTACAAAAATAACTTCAACATGGATGTTTGTCGTAATTTTATTACAAATTTAATGATTATTTATTTATAATTGTATATTTTACAATGCAAAAAAGTTTAAATGAAACAAATATTTTTTTACCTATTGTCTATGCTGAAAAATGGGACTGTTTTTAATCTTGTTTAAATGCCTATAATGCTATGAAAAACTATAATACTTTATTCTTTACTTTAAATACTATAATACTTTAAATACTATAATATTTTAAATAGTATAAAATCTTTACAGTATTAAAAATCGGCTTAAAACCTGCTTATGGTTTATCATAACAATAGCAGCAGCACAGTTGTTTCAAGTAATCATAACATTAATTGCCGTTGGGCATAAAAAGTAGTAGACAAGATTATGTAAAAAATTTAAAATCTATTAAGTGAAATTTTTTTGAAAAACGCTTTATTCTAATAATACTTCTAGTTCTCTTTCCATTTCTCCTTTGATATCACTTATTTTGACAGAAGCCAAAAAAGAATTTAGCACGGGCCTTTTAGGAGAAATTTGGCTACGTTATGAAAAATTGTTATCGTTTAATTGCGCCCTCAAAACAGTTTAACTGGAAAGCTGATTTTTAACAAATTATTTTGTCGTATACAGGACCATTTAAAAACTATTATATCTTAAAGATGGAACCTTCACACTTTTTTTTTAGAATTTCAAATTCGCCTTTTATTACAAAATTCTGATAAAATTAATAACTATTTATAAAATAAAAACAATAAATAGACAAATAGTTCTAATAATAGTTCAATAATAGATAAATAGTTCTAATAAAAACAATAAATAGACAAAAAAAATAATAATAAAAGGAAAGAGAGGCTAACGAAGAAAATTAAGAAAAATAATAAGTTTTATTAACGAAGCATGAGCTGCACGTACATAGAATTCAAAATAAATTAAATATACAAAGAAAACAAGGAAAAATATTTTTAAAGAGAAAAAGAGAAATTATTAATAAATAAAATTTTTCATAAAAGTATTTAAAAAATTAAAAGCTAGAAAACAAAATAAGGGGAAAATATAATCTCGTCATCAGCTCACATGATTATAATTGAAAAAAAAAAGAGTTCTTTCTAATATAGATAGTTTTCTAACATTACTATAGCCTAAGAAAGATATATCAATAGAAAAATGTTCAATAGCACTGTATTGATATATATTGAGATTGTATATAAACATATATCATGACATTTAGTGCCAGTAAGATTTCGCAAGGTAATTGATAATTTTTGTTATGGTCTCTTGATATTAACGTTTGAAATTTCTTTTTCTTTGAAAAAGTATAAATCTCTTCACTAAGTTTTGTTAATCAAAAATTCCCTAAGTTGCATGACTGCTAAGATTTGAATAAACATAAAAAGTATGGTCTTACGCAATGGCCGAGGATACTTCATCATCTGGTCTAACCAGTGATTAATAAGCGCTTGTTTATACAAAGGAAATTTCTTCCTGTGCATTCGCCAGAAAGGCGTAAAGGTTTGGTGATATGAATCACTCATAATCGCACTTTTTTAAAGCTTTTCAAAATAGCAGTCAAATTTGACAACATACACTGAGTATAGCTCAAAAAAGAATGACCAACAAATAATTTTTAATAAATTTCTTTTCTGTTCTCAACAATGAACTGTTTTGGTAACAATGTTTAACAATCAAACTTTATATACATTTCTCAGCTATTCCAATCTAAGTATTGTTACAAATAAACTTTAAAAATGCTTTTTTTGGTATTTGATTGTTGAAATGAAATTTAAAAAAGTTTCATTGTTGAAAAAAAGAAACCAAACTATTTCATTAATCTTTCCAATATTAATTTCTTAATGAACTGAAAATTATAAAAAAAAATAATTAAAAATTTTGTAAGAACCTATATAGGAATATACAACATAAAAAAAAGGTAAAATATTTCGAAGCGAGGCACCATGTTTTTAAAATAATTTTTAATAATTTACTCTTGAGCAAAAGATACTAATAGCACAAGAATAGCACAAGTGCCAATAGAATAAGACTATTGGCACTAACTCTGTACGTCACACATTTGTATGCATAGCTTAATTTTCTTTTGCATTTAGAGAACATCTCGTACCATGAAACTCAGTATTTTTTAAAAACATTTAAAAAATGGTTATATTTAGTTTAGTTACCTAAATAATTAAAAAAATGCAGAAGTAACTTCAAAACCAATTAAAACCAATTTACTCGGCAGGGTGGGGGGCAAAAGTTTTATAGCTATTTAAATAATCTAGTTTATACATTCGAATACAAAACGTTCTTTAGATTAAAAAGAGAAGTCTATCAGCATAAGTTTGATCAGTTTCTGTCCATTATGTAGTAGATAAAAATGTCTAATCACTTTTTAAATGTACTATGTATTTTTTTTGCATTGCCTTATTAGTTTGTTCAAACGTAAAAATTTAAAAATAGATTTTTTTATCAACAAAATCTAACTTTTTGATGAAAATATTAAACTTTTAAACGTTATAAATGTCGAAGTCATTTTGGCAGATTTAAATTTTTTTTTTTTAAAATTATAGTAATTGACTACAAAGACATTGATAAAATACAAATATTACTCATTGTATGCAAAAAAGAGATAATATTTGAATGTGAATTATATGTAAACTTATTTTCTGATTTTGCTTAATGTCGGCTTTGTCTATGGGATAATACGCAAGTACTGAAAAGTGCGATAAAAAATTGTTTACATGTCGCATTTGTTTTTTTTCACCTATGACATTTACTTCTATTTATTGAAAAATAGCTAAGAGGGTTTATATACCCTATTATTTTCAAAAATGCAACAAATACAAAATCAATAGTTTTGAATTTTGAGAGTGTCTCTTTCCTAATTTTTGCACACCATGCACATCTTCTGCGCGTTTTCCCTCAATTGGGAAATGGTTTCTAACATTGAAAAGTCTCGCCGTTGATAATGACATCGTTTTGGAGGAAGGGTGTCTTTGCTTATTGACTTCCTTGCTTCTATTTCCAAAAGTCAGGAGATTTTCAGCAACAGCAACGAGGAATGGTAGTCCGTAACAATCGAGTAACGTCTCGTTCAGTAACGTCTTGATGAACAACATGGACATTAACAATCGAGGTTATCAGTAATCTGTTTCCCACCACTTGCTAAATTTACGATCCACCTCGTAGCATGTTCCCAGTTGGTCAGAGAAGTCAACTCCACCCATGAAGTCGTTGTAAAACGTTACCATTGAGGGACAGGAGAACTCCTTCTTTGATCCATCTTTCAGAGTTCTAATCGCAGTAGTTAATTCAGTGCTATGGCAATTCGGCATGACAAAAACTTCCTTCGTGTCCATCCATTTGACAGCAATTATTCCCTCTCTTGTAGTTTGGAAAATCGAATCACCTATCTGTGCTTCTCGTCTTCTCGCAGTCGGAAAGGTTGGTGTATCTTTTCGTTCTTTCATGTAGGTACCGACACAATCATGGGGCGGGGAGTACAACAGATTCACAAAAGTGAAGAATCGGTCGAAATAGAGAACGATTTGGGAAATCTTCACTGTAGAAATAAGCATTTTTACAGCACGTTCTCCTAGAATTCCTTCAGTCACTGAAGATTCTTTCCCAGTGTAAATGTTGAAGTCGTATATGTATCATGTCTTAGAATCGCAGCGCTCCCAAACTTTGATACCTCTCTTTACTGGTTTCATGGGTTGATACTTTTTTAATGCCGCTCCTTCCCTTGCGTTTGACCATTGATTCGTCTATTGACTACCTTGTGTGGTCAGTGAAACTCTTTAAAAAAGTACACTTCAAACAGGAAAATACTTCTTCAATATAGTATAATTTCGAGGCATCAGAAAGTTTCCCCAGGGAATTGAAATATAGTTTCGAAATTAAAAAAAAAAAAAAGAAAAAGAAAGCGATCCCTACTCATCATCTTTTGAATAGCTGCATTTCCTAGCAAACAATTGAGCGACCAGTAGTGAGCCATCTGAGGTACTCGGTTGTAGCTCATGATCAACAATATCCTAACTACTGTCATGATTTCGAATTTGTCGGTCATGGAATGCATTTTGTCTGTAGCGTTTCGATTATCTGATGCTGAATTTGCTTCCTTTTTTTTCAATGCTTTATTCTCTACTTCTATTCTTTCATTTGTACAGTGGGCAATGCAAATGAATAAGCTTTTGGGGAAGATCGTGTAGAAAAAATCCACTTTGGTGGCTCCGTTGCTAATAGAGAAATTTGTTTAACCCTTGATGTAAGTAACTAGTGGCAGTCGCGGCGAAAAGTTAGTTGCATGGGACCACGAAAATGATGGTGGGTTCTGGTTCTGGAGCTCTATTTCATCATCACACAAATCATTGTGATTGGGTGAAACGTTGTGATTGTCCTAGCCGTAATATCAAAAATTTTCCAGACTGAGGCAGCACATGTCCCGTCCGTTGCGAAAAGGTTAAATATTTTTAACGTATCCATCAATTAAGGTCTTGAGAGGAAATAATTAATGAATCCATTATTTGTAACAATGGAATTATAGTATATCATATAATTGTATTAAAAATGTATGAAGTATTAAAAAAGTTGCTTTAAAATTTCAAATAAAACATTATACAAATACAATTCTTTTTAGAAATAACTGCAATTGAATAATTATTGATTCATTTTAAATTTAGGTACAACGGCATGAATCGTATCAGATATTTAGTTTATACAAATCGTCACTTTGAAACTAAACCGTAGTAACTCAAAAAAAAAAAAAATCGAAAAATGAGATATTTGGGTCATTTCGTGTAAAAATAAATCACCCTTTTATAGAAACAACGTGTTATCTTCATAGTTCCATAAAATTAATTTAGAGAGCAGATAAATCGTTATCGCATTGGCGTGATTCGCCCTCTTGGTTATAGGAAATAGTGTAGCAGTGTGGCAGTTGCAACAAAACCTTGGAGGAGATAACGTCGCTTTGAAACTAAACCGTGGTAACTGAAAAAAAAACAAGTTTTTCAGGTGAGCGATTTTTTCCTGCACTGTTGTATGTCAAAATTTGAAATGAAATATGCAATATTCGAGAGGATGTTTTGAAGATCATCGTTGTATTTTGAAATAACTCTCCACTTTTACTAAAAGTTTTAGAAAAAAGTGTTGCAACTCAAAGAATCTTAACTTATTTTGAAATTACCACAAAATTATAAATGCTACAAGAATCAGACCTGGTTCTTTGAAAAATGTAAAGAAACAGGGTTTTTTAAATGTAAATTATTTTGCAATAGTCGCCATAGCTTTGAGCCAACCTGCGGTGGAAGTTCCTGAAGAGTTAGAAATCGCTCTCCTGAGAAACTTGCTTTTTTGAGTTACCTCGGTTTAGTTTCAAAGCGACGAAATGTCAATGAGGAGCTCTCTTTCCGGTTTTTTTTTCAGTGCTTTTTTTCCGGTGCTTTTTTTTCGTGATTTACAAAGTATGGTACTTTGAATATCAGAAAAAATATCTAGTTACAAAAGTATGAAGGTATTATGAAGGGTTTTAAACTATGTTTGAGAAAGGAAAACTAAAATCACTCTATCCAAACAGTATTCTTAGAGACCTTTGCAGAATAGTTGAAATTCGTAATTCGTATAAAAAAATTTTAAAATTTGGTGAAAGAAATAAAGAGTAAAAAGGAATTAAGATTTTTTCTCCACCAAAATGTTCCTTACTATAATATTCAATTTAATATTTTGGTTTCACTTTGGAAATTGTTTTTGGAAATTTTAGCATTAATATAATTTCAAAATACCATCTTTATAATATGACTGTTTAAATTTAGAAATTAATATTTACTTTATATATTCAGTTTGAATTTAACTAATAAATAAAATCTTTTAAAAGTGTCCGAAATGTAGAAGTGTTTAAGATCAGTCGACTCAATCCTAAATAAAAGTTTAACATGCACATCGAAAAAATGACAGTAAACTATTTATTTCATTCATTCATTTCGAAATTAGCTAATAAATAAAATATTTTATTCTAAAAGTTCCTAAAGTATAAGAGTGTTCATGATCTGCAGACGCAATTCTAATTTATGTCGATTGAAAAAGAAGATTTTGGATTGTTTAATTGTGGAAACGCGTCAATCAATTAAATCTCTCTCAATAATTTTTTTTCCAATGGCAGGCACTGAATTTGAATCTTTGCCTATGAAGATGTCAGAATTGTTGCTCATTTCGCATTACGCAGTGGGCACCTGTGAACCACAGTCACGCAGGCGAGCAAATTGCCCACGCCACACTGCCACAAACCCGTTTATAGGGTGGACCACATTCACACATTGCACACACAACAGAGGACAGCACAAAAAGAGAGAGAGAAACATCCATGCCCAGAGCGGGATTCGAACCCGCAGCCAATGGCTTCGCAGTCAGGCGCACTAACCGCTCGGCCACCTGGCCGGCTCTCTCTCAATATAATCCTTAATCTATAAAACCTTTATATATCAATAAAAAAACTAAACTCAGTAGCGCAACAGCCCATAGAGGGACATGGCCTACTGTGTTCATCTCAGTTTTCTTGACCTTGGGCTCTGGGGTGCAGGAGCAGATGTTCTGGTCAGGTGGTCTGCCGATCGCGGAACCCCCTGTGTTTAGTTCCCAAGCATGCTTGGTTCTCATTTATCGACCCACTGAAGGGATGAAAGGATGAGTCAACCTTGCCGGCCCGAGGATCGAACCCAGGACCTGTGGCACGGGAGCGCGAAGCGCTACCACTGAGCCATCGGGTGTCATATACCAAAAACATCCCTCAATTTATATAAATAGATAATTTCGTTAAGTATTTCAAATTGAGCTTATAAATTTCAACAGTTATTACAGTATAGTAATAATTTCTCCGATATTTAATAATTTGAAATTTTTCAAACATATTTTAAAGTTTCTAAATTTACATTTGGAATTAAAAAGAGCCATTAATCTTAAAGTTTTTAATCCTTAAATTATGCAGTTTATCATGATGAAATAAATTGTTGATTTTATCATTTGCTTGTAACATTTCTCTTTTCTATTTATAAACTTATAACGATTTTATATATGAATATACTTTCTTTTCACTATAAACTTTTTTAAATATTCTTTGAATTTGTCAGTTAGTAAGATTAAACTCAAATATGCAAACATTTTCACATATTTTAACATTGATAATTTATATAAATTTAAATGACACTTATACTGATCAAAATATAGCCTGTTTGAGCACCGTTAAAAATACTGGGTTCTAATACCGATAAAAAGATAGTATATTCGACAGCTCATCAATTGATAGTTGGTTCGTACATATCTATCAAAACATCATAAGGTTCAAGTACTGATAAAAAATATGTGGTTTCTAAATATGATCAGATGATAGTGGGTTCGAGTTTCAATAAAAAAAAACAAAAAGAAAAAAACAACAACAATTGGTTTAAAAACTGATAAAACAATAACGGGAAAAGTGAGTGAGTTTGAGAGCTAATCAAGTGATAATTAGTTCAAGTATAGATAAAAACATCCTGGGCTAGAGTACTGATCAAAGAAAATTGTGATTTCTAAAACAGATCGGGTAATAGAGGTTCCAAGCATTAAAAAAAGATAATGAGATTGTACTGACTATTTATACCTGGTTTTTGAACCGATAACATGATAATGGGCGTAAGAATTAAAAAAAAAAGAGTGGGTTTGAAAAGGTTTCAAATAATAGTGGGTTTGAGTACGGATCAAAAAAGAGTGGAATTGTAATGATCAAATACGAGGTGGTCCGACATTTTATCGAATGATATTAGGTTTGAATACCGATACAAATAACGGGTTTGAGCCTGTAAAAAGAGAGTGGGTTAGAGAACTGTCCAAAGGATAGTTGGTTTGAGTAGCTTTAAAAATATTGTGGGTTCAAGAACTAATCAAATGATAGAGGGTTTGAGTAAAGATAAGAATAAAGTGAGTTCGAGACCAAATGATAGTTAGTATGAGTAGGCCTATAAAATCATCGTATTTATCAAAAAGATTTATTGTTTCTAAAACTTATTAAATATTGGGTTTGACTAATGAAGTGAAGCAAGTTAGAGTACTTTTTTTTTGCCGTATGCCTGTTTAGGCAGAGGGGGTGCAATTGTTCCATGCATCCATGCCTTGCCCGGGATTCGGACCCAGAACCTTTCTGATGCAAGGACAGTTCCCTGCCCCCTACACAGGCCGGCCGGCAGTTAGAGTACTGATCAAATGATAGCGGAGTTTTAAGTTTCGATAATTCTGAACAAAAGAGAGTGGATCCTAAAATGAATCAAATAATAATGGGCCACATTTAAAAAAAGAGTGGTTTCGGGAGGTGATAAAAAAGAATGAGTTCTAGAACTAAGCAAATGACAGTTGGTTAGAGTACCTATAAAACATCATTGGTTCGACTACTGATCAGAAAATCATGTGGCACTTAAACTTGATCATATGATAGTGGGTTCGAGTACCGAATAAAAAGACAGTGGGATAGTACTAATTAAATAATACCGGTAAAATTAGTTTAGTGGATACGAGGACCAGGAAAAAGTGACAGGATTTAATAAGTGTACAAACAATAGTTTTTGATCGAGTAATGATAATAAAATAAGCTTTGAACGAGACAGAGTGGGTTTTGAAATTAATCAAATGACAAGGGGTTCAAGTTACGATTAAAAGATAGCTGATTCGAGTAATGATCAAATGATATAAGGTTCGAGTTCTGACAAATAATAACCGATTTGAGTTCTAATGAAAAATAGTGAGTACCGATTAAAAGATAGCGGGTTTGTGAACTAGTTAAATAATAGTTAAAAGTATCGTAGATTCGAGAACTAACCAAAAAAGTGTGTGGTTTCAAAATTTGAAAAAATGATAGTAGGTTCGAGTTTGAATAAAAAGACAGTTCTAATCAAATTATAGTGGTCACTAGTACCTATAAAATTATAGTTCAACGAAAGAGAATAGATTTGAAAACGAATTATATTATTCGCGATCACAACGCACGCTTACGTCATCTTAGGACAAGGTCAGTTCTATGTCTTGATCTGCCCTCCTCTTTTGTTGTTGTTGTAGTTCATTTACGTCGCACTAGAGCTGCACAATGGGCTATTGGCGACGGTCTGGGAAACATCCCTGAGGATGAACCGAAGACATGCCATCATAATTTTGAACCTTTGCAGAGGGGATGGCACCCCCGCTTCGGTAGCCCAACGACCTGCAAGCGAAGTCGAGCACTTTACGGTATCACAGTTTAACGAGGACCAATACCGCACATCTTCGTTTCTACGCAGACTGATCCAAGTGGTCACCTACCCGTACACTGACCGCAGCCAGTGATGCTTGACTTCGGTGATCTGATAGGAACCGCGTCTTAACGATCAGTCCACTGCAGGACTTATTCCAATAGAAGCGGAAACTAAATCTTTGAATCCAAATCTAAATTAATATAATTAAATTTTTTGAATATTACAAATGATAATATTTTAATTTAGATGCTACATTTAGTTTATTATGGAACAAAGTTTTTGTTGTAGTCACAGGGGAATAAGGAGAGAAGCAATCAAAGGAAAGAACACCCCACACTCCAAAAAGAATAAATATTACTAAAACGAAATAAAAGATGAGAGATTAGTTTCTTTAAAAGTTTACTTTAAAATCAATAATTTAGATTAGAAGCTAATTCCATAGTTCGAATTTCTTTCTTTTTTACTTTCTTACCTTAAATAATTTACATCAGTTAACTCCATTCTCACTTTATACATATGACGAATACTAATTCTCCCTTTCTTCAGATATGTTCTCTCTTAAATCTAAGAATTATATAATTTTGATTCTGCGATTAAGATTAATTTTATTGATTTTACGAAGGAAAAAAATGATATCAATTGCTTATCTGAAATGTTACTTTTAAATGTTTCTCGAAAGTGTAACTGACTAAAAACCGGCAATAAAGAGCCATACATAAACTTTTCAAAATAGGAAAAAGTGAATGCTCTTATCATTTTAATTTGAAAAAAAAATTCAATTGAAAGTTTATCTAAACTGGAGACTAAAAAAATTAGCTATTCACAAAATTATGAGAAAAAAGAATGAAATCCAAAAGCGAAAAACGTTCTCTAAATAAAATGCTATTTAATTTTCCAAATTTTCTCTGGGAATTATGAAAATCTTCCATTATTTGAGTTTCACGCGTATTTTGCGATTCTAAAACGATTAGCTGAGTTTTGCTTAGATCTATGTAGCGTACTTTAATCAGAGTAGAAAACAATACTTTTTAATCTAAATTAATGACAAAAGTAAAGTCGAAAGATATTTGAATTTGGCCATTAAATAAATGATTTCTTCAAGCGAAAAATTTCACGTTGTCTAGATTTTCCAAATTTAGTTTTCTTAAACAACTGCTATTAAAAATGTAGTAGCATTATAAACTGCACGTTCTACTCTAAACGATGATCCAATATTCAAGAATAAAATATTATTTTAGATAAAGTATAATATCATTACCTCTACTGCTTTAATTGTGATTTGAAAATAAAAATAAAATAAGGAAATTTCCTCGTTTCAGTTTGCGGTTTTGATGGCGAAGCTATTTTGAATTTATTTATCAGTTAGTCCCCATTTAAGGATATTTATTAATTATTAAAAACAATTATGGATTAAAAAGAGTATTTGATTTAGAGCAAATGTGGAGTTATGGGTTTGCTATCAGATTTCGTGTTAAAATTTAATTCTTTTTCAATCTGTTGCGATATTTCTTTTAAAATATGTAAAAGAGAAATCTAATTATATTTAATTTTCAACATAAACATCAAATATTTAAAAATAGATACAGAAACGTAAAACGTATTTTTAACAAATATTATTCATATTATAAATATCTGTATTTTAGATTTGGTATTTTCAGCATTAATTTAGTTTATATGCAAAAATTATCTTTCTTAGTTGTTTTAAGTCTGTATTTCTAGCTACAAATAGAAAATATATGCCTAACTATTACAATACATAAAATAACGAGAGCAACTTTTTGTGATAATATTGAAATTCATTAAAAAGCTGTCAACCGTACCTTGGCGATGATCAGTTTGGAGATTAAAATTTAACACAATAAGAGCACAAAAAGAAACACAAAGAGATAGATAATTGAAACACAAAAAGAAAGCCCTCTTCAAGTTTTCGGACATGGTAACACTATTTTCGGGTATCTCCCCATACGCTCCAGAAATTATATCGTCCTCCCCTGAATATATACCGCACTCCCCAGGGGAATTTTTTAGTTTGAGCTTCTTTAATTACGACTCGAATTTATATTCACTATAGGGATCTAAAAAAAAATAATAAATAAATAAATAACACAGCCTAAAACTCGCTCATTTTCAAAAGACCAAAAGTGAGTATTAAAAATCCTGGAGTTTTTCTTCGCTCGAAGAATTTTTATTTGTGATAATGAATAAAATTTACCAAAGATATTCAAAACTTCAGTTTTGTAGTAAGACTGCATTTTTTATAAATTTTTGATTTTTAAAATATAAAAAAGTTTATGCTGTTTTTTTATAGATAAGATTGTTTATCAAATGGCCAAAAGACTTGTTTTGTAGAAAAGATTTTATTTTCAGAGAAAATTGACTATCTACGAAAAGAAAAAAATTCCAAAGTTCTTTTTGTTCAGTTCAGACATTCTTCATAGGCTGCCACGCTTTTCTTCAATATCCCTAACTTCAGTAGTCCAGGAACATATATATATACTCTGAGCCTTTCTTTTAGGATACTACCAGCATAATATTTGATATGTTTGTTGATCATTTTAATTAAGATATAAGGGTGCAAAGAAAGGTCAGACTTTCTGTGTTTCATCCAAGAGGAAACACAATATCTTCCAATTCTCCCTTCTAAACTTCCAGCACCTTTTCTTCGGCGTTTCACTGTTCATCGTGGGATTTAATGCTTTAATAGTGATAATTGCAATAATTTACCTATGACCAAAACTAGGGTCATCAATCGCAATTGTCTTTGTGGATTGACTGAGGTGAGTAGATATGCAAAGAAGGTTAGGGATGTCCAGGGTCCCGTTGGATGCTTAAAAAAATCAAGACAATGTGGATATTTTAACCAGATATTGTAATTAAAAATTTCCACACCAGGAAAGCGCTTTCTTGTAAAACTATCAATCAGGTGTTTTTTTCTGAAATAATTACACTTTCATTATTGTTTCTAAGTTTTCGCGTTTTCAGAAACGTGAATAAAAATTTTTTACGTTGCATTGCACAATAAATAGTGCACTTCAATAATTTGCAACTTTTATGCAAAACTGAATAGTTTGTATTATTTTACAATTTTGCCCTTTAAAAGAACTGAAGAATGATTCAAGCAGAACCACGAAAAATAAAAATGACCACTATTGATTTTATTGATGAAAATGTGAAAGTAGGTTTAGTAATTTTTTCTAATTTTTAATGCAACAATTATTACCAAACTTATACATAATTGTTTCATAATTTTCACTGTAATTAAAAGTATATAAAGCAATTATAATCAATTTCTACTTTTTCCTTAGAATTTCTGTGTTTTAATAGTTAGACGTGATGATAAACTGTATGTTAAACTATATACGTAATATTACACGCTTCATACTGTTCACAAATTTTTAATTCACGGAGCTGATGCTATTAAAACGCTTTGAAATTTCGATTGAGCTATCTGAAAAAATTCTTGAAACACTTCAAGACGTAAACAAGAATATCGTTTTGCAAAAGTTTCTGAATTGCATAAGATTGAAAATTTAATCAAATGATTTTTAATCAGTAGTATTTCGCTTATTTCCAATACTTAAAATATTTTTTATAAAAAATATTTGAAGAATTCGATCCTACGGTAAAAAACATCTTATTTAGAGAAATTTTTTGAAATCATTTGAATACATATTATAATATAGTTTTGACACACATTTTGTATAAAAGAAAATAAGTTATATAGAACATTCCAATAAATCTGATAATTTATTAAAATTATAATTTTCTTAAATACTTGTCAGTAAGAACTTTTATTTTTATTTATTTTATTCTTTCTCTTTCTTCTTTTTGTAACACTTTTCTCTTTCTTTTTTTTTTTTTTTTTCGTTTTTCTGTTTTCCGCCAAAACTTCCATAACGAATTTTGAATACTATATGCTTGATAGTAATATATAACATCAAACGTACAGAAAAAAAACTATTTTAAAGTAATATTAAATGTTGAATTAGGCAAATTTTTGGCATTTAAACACCTTTTTGCACTAAAACCTTTTATTGATAATTTTATGAAAATGTAATTGAAGTATGAAATTTTAGCCATTTTTTTTGGAATAAAGACCACTGTGCAGAGGGTCTTTGTCTCTTAACTAGCAGGATTGACATCAGTGTAGCCCCACCCCCTGGAGTGGACATTAAAATCTTCAATCAGAATGTTTTTTTTATCAATGAGAAGATTATAAAGATCTGATAGAGGGATGCATAAACAATAGATTCAGAATAAGTGACCCCTTTTCCATATTTAAAATTCAACAATTTCATGCTTATCAATATTGTCCATTTGTTTAATGGTGCAAAAGTGAGATAAGAGATTATTTTTTATGTTTGTTAAAATTCACAGGTAATTTGTCTAAACTTAGGCAATGAATATGGTTGATAACCAAAGAATGAGGCGCAACCAAGAGTTTTCACCTGAAAATTTGCTTCCTGTCATGAAGAAATATAAATGTTTCCTGAGAGATTGTAACAAATCAAGCCTTTTAAGCATTTCAATACAAAATAAGCTGATTAAAAATCTCAGAGGGGGAGAATCACTGATGAAGTTGCAGTTATAGATCTCTTAGCCGTCGAAACGTTTCCGGGGTACACCACGAGGAGGTGGATCTATAATCGTACCCCTTGTTTTTTTCTTTTTTTTTAAATATATAAATAAATATTTTCATTGTTTTACAGTTTACTGTCAAATTTTTTTTATTGTTATTTATTGTTAAATTTTCAATAATTTCTCTAACAGAAGCAATTTTTTTTAATTTTTTTTTTATTATTTTTTTTACAGAATGAATTTTCTTTTTATTGTATTACCAGTAATGCAGCTTTTTTATGATTTGATTTCTCACATTTTTTTTTGCAAAAATATATATCTATTTGATTTATACAAGTCGATTGGTTTCTCTGACATGGGCAAAAAAGTAGGGTTAATGAAAGAGATCCGAACTAGATCCTTTCTCTTCTAAAATGTGGTTTTCTCCTTCATCATTCAAGTTGATCTCACAATCTGTATTACCCTGTATACGATTCTATACAATCTGTATTACGATTCATACAAATCTATTTCCTTCCGTGACATAAAGTAAAATTTTTTTTTAATTTTTTTTTTATAGCAATATCGTGTTTTTCCTTTTTTATTTACGTATCTCACAATCTTTATCATCCTTTCAGCAACAACTCTACATTCATTTCGATTCATTCAAATCTATTTTTTTTTTTTTTTTCTTTTTTCTTTTTAGCAATATCGTGTCTTTCCTTTTTTTATTTACGTATCTCACAATCTTTATCATCCTTTCAGCAACAACTCTACATTCATTTCGATTCATTCAAATCTATTTTCTTCCGCAACAGGAACAAAAGAGGTTTTTGAAAGATGACCAAAGCCCTTTCTTTTCTCTTTTTGCACCTGTAATGCACTCTCCTCCTTTACCATTCAAGTTGGTCTCTTTCCTGAAAAGAAAAATTAATTTCTTTTAATTATGTTCAGTCATTTTGATGAATCACTAAATCATATCAGATTAGAATGTTATTTTTGAAATCAAAAAGCTTTTATTAATTGAATATTGCAAATTTAAGTGCCCGAAAATGAACAACGTAAAGTCTTTTATGATATTAAAATATCTTTATGATTTATAATATAAAAAATATTTAGGAAGTTAAAAATATTAGATATATTGCTATTTTGATGTAATAGTTGAGTAGACTAGAATGAAAGTAAGATACTTTATCGATGAACTCTATTAAAGGGAAAACAAATGTATATATGCTTGTTTTAAACTTATGCGGGGAATAGTTATACCAATTTTTTTCAAAAAAGTAGATTTCAAATTAGGACGTGTAAGAAGGTAACTCCGTTGGGATTTTAAGCTTCCATTTAGCAAAGAGTGTTTCGCAATTCATGGGACTCTTAAGTTTAAATTGAGTGCTTTTAAATTTAGTTAAAAATTTTGAAAAAAATGGACTCCCAGTTCAAAATATTTGCAACCAACTCATGGATGTTAAATATTTATTATTCTAGGAGAAAAGTTTTTCATACACTACTGTTTAAGTTGTTGTCTGAAAAAATTGTCTTAATTGAAAAAATGAAGAATTTTTATGTGCGTCATGTGTGTCTCTCTTCTAAATAAAGAATTTTAAAGTTCTGAGTAGTTGGAGCAAAGGGCAACTTTAGTACCATATCTCCAAAATTGTTCAAAAAGTTTATCTGATTCTATTTAGTAGAGACGTTTAAAAATGAATTCTTTTAATAGATTTGGCATTAGGCACTGTTACTATTGCAGACGCTTTGTCGTTTAAACAATTTAAAAAGTTATATCAGTAATGTTTGCTTGATTACAGCTCTGTATAATATGCAAAAATGTGTTTTTTTAATATTGTTTTAACGTTATCTTATAAAAAGATTCTTAAATTTATACATCGAGTGTATTTTCATTCTCATCGTAAGAGGATTAATAAATTTAAATTATTTTATTCCTAACATATGCCACATTCATAATCTCACTATTATAGCTGTATTTTGCTTAGTTGTTAACTTTATCAATTAACATTGAACAGTTTATACTTAAGATCAAGTTTTATTCAGTTTTAGTTTGTTTTTACCAAAAAAAAAAGAATTCAATTTCATTGAGTGGAATCATTTAGTTATTTAATTTATATATAAGCATTTAAACACAAGCTTCAGTAACATTTTTCGAATAATTTACACGATTTTAGTGACAAGACAGCTGCTCTTATATCTTTAGTTATTAAAAAGATGAACAAAAGAATTATTGTTTGAGTGACATATAATTACAAAATCACAACTTGGATCATTAAATAAAAAAAAACTTTTTTTATTAAAGGAATATTTAGAAATTTATTTTAATCATATAAATTTGTTTTTAAATATGTACAAGAGAATGTTATGAGCATTACCAGGGAAACAATTTGAAAAAGCAATAAGAAATGATATTTTTAAATGAAAGTACTTGCATATCTTATAATTATACGTATATCTTATAATTATTATATATCTAATAATTATAAGTTATTATTCTTTGGCACATTTAAAGCAAAAATGAAACACTCTTTTTTTATAGCGGCTATGAAGTCAAGAAAGTAATAATTTTTTAAAGAATATTTTATAACCTATTTTAAATAAATAAATTCGTTTTGTGAATATGTAAAAGAACGTTATGAGTATTATCAGGGAAATAATTTGAAACTCTATACATGCAATAAGATATAATTATTTTTAATTTGAATAGTACTTTCATATTTCATAATTAAACGATATTTTTTGGCACATTTAAAGCAAAAATAAAGCACCATTTTTTAACAGTTGCTATGAATTCAAGAAAGTACTATGTCACAGGTGCAGTTTTGAAATTATAATTCTTTTTGTTAAGCTATTTTTTTAATATGTTTTTAATATATTTATTTTTCGAAATGTATATTTTACAGCTACAGAAAACGGCTGAATATGGTCCATGCATAAATGCTTCGTAGTTTACTTTTTGCCTGCTGGATATATATTGTTAATTTATTCAAGAAATGATGTTGTTATAAAAGTGAAAAGAAGAGGAAATATTGCAAGCGCTCTGCTTAATCAAAAGCATTTGAAATAGCAATAAAAAGAAATAAAAAATTAAGATTACAAAAATAAATCAAATTAAATACAGATTGACATACCTTTTGTTTTGAAAATCCTCAATACTATGTTTCTCAACAGAAACATTTTCAAAAATTCCAGGTTCTCCAGAACCTCCAAACTCATATGTCACTCTAAAATTATAAACAAACATAATGGATTTTAATAAAATTTTGAATGCATAAATTTTAAAAATATAATAAATTTTCATTATTTTTTGTAATTAAAAAATGCTTAGTTTTTTTTATAACTAAAGAGTAAACTTTAAACGTATTTAGAAATACAACATTGATTGATAGAACTTACTCATTAGGAATTGGTTATATTTCAATAGCATTTTGTATCTTATCTTTGTTAAAGTTCATAATTCCTAATGAGTGTACTCTTTCAATCCACATTGAGGACATAAATTTTATTATTGTATACTGAGTGCCGTCATAACAAAACATCTTGTGAATTTATTGATAATAGATATGTCTTTGAAGACCTTCGAAATACCATTCCTTATTTATCACATTTATTTACATAAATTTTCTTTTAGTTTTTTTTCTTGCTTTTTTTTCAATTTATTTATTAAGAAAACAGAGAATGACGAAAAGTGCAAATCTAAATAAAAATGTAATGAGTTGTTTCCCAACACCCGTTTAATTTATTAAAAAAAAAAGGCAAGAGAAGGAAATTCAGATACAATTTACTTTTTAATTTCGTATCGGCCAAATTTGGGTTGAAAATATTGGTATTCAACATACTCTTATATTACAAAACTTAACATATTATTCTGTCGTAATAAACAGAAAACAATAGAGTCACAAAGTTCTAGTTAAGATTCTAACTAAATAAAATAAATTTAAAGCTTAAGTAGCCCATTACACACCAAATTTATTATTTCTGTACAATATTTTATTGTTAAATCGGACCTACACATAGAACTAAATTAATAAAAAATCATAACTTATGTGAATAAAAAACGAATTTTATGTTCTAGAAGGAATTTATAGCACAATAACTCACCAACAAAATATAAAGTCTATTAATTAATGGTATCACAATCAGCTAGAATTATAATTATCCAAAGAAAAGTTGCTTGAAGTTCAAGAATATTTTTAAATTATTTTTTTAAAAATATTTATCTTTCGGAAAATTATAATACATTTTCTTGAGATTTAAATTCTATAAAGTTTCAAAAACTTGAATAAAAATAAGTTTAGAAGCATTTTCATCTGTTGCCCCAAACATAGACCAAACATAGACAGGAAAGGTTACAAAACATTTTTACTTATATACTAAAAATATTCCTTATAAATACAAATTAGCATACCTAATATTTTCACAATTTTCCATAGTCAGATTTTGAGCATCAAAATCCCCAATACATTCAGATTCAACAAAGAAACCGTATTCGTCACATTCAACAATATGGTCACCACTAAAATTATAAAAAAGGTCATTTTTCACGTATCAGCACGATTTATAATGCATAGATGAATATATTTTAAATTTTTAACCTGAATAAAGGTATGGAAAAAATAGTTGTCTGTATTTTATATGAATCTTAGAATTTTCTACACTATAAATGAAAATATTATTTAAACATAGAGGGTAGAAAATGCCCCATGAAAAAGTGATTCAGTCAAATGAAATAATATATATGCAGGACCTAATAAATGTTATAAAATCAGAATTATAAAAAAAATGAAATTTTGTCTAACGTTTAAGAATTTTACCTTTTTTATTTAAAAAATAAAATTACTGTCAACTTATAAGAAATCGTTTGCTATAATTGTTGATAATTTAAGAGCTATTAAAAGTAGACTTATTTAAAACATTTTAAATTGTGTTAATGTTTAAAAATATATGCTTTTTTGATTATTATGATGTCTTTAAAGAAGTCAAAATGTTAAACATTCATTTTAAAAAAAATCAAAAAATCTTTTGAAGAGCTTTATTTATTTCCAACACAGACAAGCAATATTATGAAATATATTTAAAAATACCATGAAACGAAATTTAAATATAAATTTGCGTACCTTATATTTTCATCATTATCATACGCTGGATTTTTCTCAACTGAACCTTCTTTAACATCAGACTCAACATAAAATCCATATTCATCATCTTTCTCAATTAGCACAACACTAAAATTATAATAGGTCACGATTTACTATTTTGGCTAGATTTATAATAATCATTTGTATTTATTTTAAATTTTCTTACTTTTTCAAAAAACAACACTTTTTTTTAAATTCAAAATGTGTAAAATTTTAATTACATTTGTAGAAATCAATTCAGAATAAAATATTATGAAATTCTAATAAAACCAAATTGTTCTACAATTAAACATACCTTCTATTTTCATCAATCTCATTCGTTTGAGTCTGACTAATAAATCCATCCTTACAATCGGCTTCAAAATAACACCCATATTCATCACATTTCACATCAAGTTCAACACTAAAATAATAATATTTCATTGCTAACTATTTCGGCATGATTTATATAACATAGATGTATAAATTTTGATCTATAACACTTATAAAAACTGGTGAATTTTTTCCATTCAAAATGTGTAAGTATTTACTATCAAATTATTTAAAACTACACTGTTGAATATTACTTAAGGTGTAATATTGTACAACTAATGCTTTAAATTTGATTCAAATAACTAAGATAAAAAGTTCACGAATATTTGCAAAATTCTGCTTAGTAATGAACTGGATAACATTTTATCGGTTATGTTATTTAAAAATGAAATTTTAAATGTAAACAATTTGTTATTCTTATTTTTTTATTTATTTAATCTTTTATCCTGTTTAACGGTATATTGTTAAAGGGGAATAAATTTATTTATCAGACGTATTTTATATTTATATCGTAAATTAATAGACTATAACTAATACATTTAAGGTGAAATTTTTATAACAGCTGGAATTTGTGGAGTTTAGTATTTAGGGGGTCACATATCATATTTAATTTAGGAGTTGCTTTTTTCTTACCAGCTTGTTAATAATTTAGGTTAACGAATATTAAATAATTTTTTTTAAAAATAAGTTATATCTAAATTTTGAATTTTTAATAAAAGAGGCTTTGAAGTTAGTTCGAGGATTTACTTAGCTCTTTTAGGAAATGTATAAACATTCAATAATTTATATGTACCAATATTGTTTAATACTCTATATCCTGTAAACAACGGAGCCTCTTCTATATCTTTAGTTATTAAAAAGATGTTGCATAAATTAAATTTCCAGATCTGTTTATTTGTTGAATCACACCCTGCGTACTTGAAAAATATCTTTAAATAAAAAAAAAGTAAAATACTCATCATAAATGTATAAACTCCGTTGATGAATATTTATAAAATCATAATTTGGATGTAATCTTTACAATCAGAAACAGTTCAATAATTTTAAAGAGTGGGTTTCTGTATAATTGCAACTATGAGTTTCAATTGCTTTTTGCGTTATTGTAAACATTTGGAATAGCAGAAAACAAACAGCATAACAAAATCACTAACTGAAAATTTGAGGAAATTTCAATTTAAAGAAAAATTAGCATACCTGATGTTTTTATGAACCTCATCACCTAATAGTTGGACCGATATGTTTTCAACAATTCCAGGTTCCTCAGAACGTACAAAATCAATTTCCACAATCCTAAAATAAGCATAAAATGAACCGTAATAAATTTTTATGTATGTATAATTTCAAATAACTTAAAGTATGCCTGCTTTTAAAGTAAATAGTTGGCAATCAATTAAAAAAATCATCGTTAAAAAAACGTTTTTTTCAGTGTTCTTTTAAGTACTTCCCATTTTAATTAAATTGATATTTTTGATATGTTTTATTAAGTTACGCGAGATGATTTTGCAATTTTTTTTAAAAATCTTACAGTGTTTTACCTTGCTTGTCAATTAGTGAATAAATGTGAAAACTTTCTCATCGACTCTTAGAAAGCATAATCACAACTTACTATTTAAACTAGAAAAAATTTAGCTATCAAAATCTAACAAATCATTATCTCTACGTAACTGTAGACTGAAAACATTGATATCAGTTTGAGAGTCTGAATAATCTTGGCGATTTTCTAATTATTTTATTTTAAATTTTTCTTTCTTTCCAGGCCTTATTTCTCTTCACATTCCTCAGTAGTAATTTTTTACAGCTCAAATAGTATAAATATTAGTTTCTGATTCCAAAAATTTAAACTTCCTTGGTTAATTACAAGAATTTTAATAACATACATTGAATTGCTAAATACTTTGCATATTTAAAAACAATAATTGTGAAATAAAATCCTTTATAAAATTACTTCTCATTTAAAAGCTGTTTGACAATTAAATTTTCTTTTAATGTCTTATTTGTTTTGTTAAGGATACTTTATAGGAAAATGAGTTTGAAAGAAAGTCCATTAATAAATTAAAAAGTAATGAGCTTTTTTTATTAACAATCATTTAGTAAATCAAAAATGAAAAACGATATCAAATTCAGATTTGTTTGAATTTTAATTCGTGTTTCTGCCAATTTTCTATTAAAACTCTTGACAATCCAAATTTCCCAATTTTTAAAGAACATATTTCTCTTTTTTTAGAACTGCTCATCGTCCAGTTTATAGCAGGTAAAATCACCAGTGCAATTAAAAATATTTAAAAGGAATACTATAACACCAATTCAATTGCAACAAGGAACTTCTCATTATAATTTGATTTGAAACCTGATTTTTGAAAATGTTTCCTTTTATTGAGTTTTAATAAATGAAGGATGATGAAATAATTTGGTATCAGTTTAGATTCTTGCTAAAAAAATAAACTTTCAACTAATGTAGGACATTAGACAGAAGTTTTGTATGAATTCAATAAAAAAGTGTACAATCCCTATAGTGAATGAACTATATTTAATCTTAAAAAACCCGATTGTATATGATTTAAAATTAAGACATTTGTGAAACCTTTAAAATGATTGCACATCTTAAAATTATTGAATTTCTTCTCCTTTTTCTGTTTTCTGTTTTTTCCTGCAATCAAGCAGATTTTAAAATTTTTCGCCCAGCCTTTCTCAGCAGGGATTCAATCGATGTGAATAACGTTTCGTTTTTTTTTATCTTAAAAATTTACTTTAAACCCTCAATGTTATTCATATTTTTATAAATTTTTGTTTCGGTTTATGAAAATATAAGTTGTGTTATAATGACCCCCCTGATCATTACAAAACAAAATGTAAATGAATAGAAATATATGTACAACCCAAAATTTGACATCACACAGAGAAAAATGTTCTTGTAAAATTACCGTACTGTGTATTAAAGACTATTCTGATAAAAAAGAACCGCATATTCTGGTAATAAAACTCAAAATATATACGGTATTGAAATCATGCATTTGGTACGTTTTCTGTTCATATGGTAATTGATTAACGGAAATTGTAGTTTTTTAAAATATAGTTCTTATTCCCGAATATTTAATGAAAAATAAAAAGAAATGAGAAGTTAATTTAACCGGATAAATACTTTTTGATTCACGGTCTAAGGTATCATAATAAATTTACTAAATGTTACCTCTTATACAAAACTTTTGATATCTTATTGTTAATTTTACCAAAATCTTTGCCAAAGTTTTTGGTTTAAACTACCAAGATTTTGTGTGTACTCATAGAGCCAGAAATATAGTAAATTTCTCCATATTCTGGTAGTTTGGACGATAATTTTTTCTCAGTATAATTTGTTTTCTTTTTTGTTTCTTTTCGTGTCTATATTTTTATACTCTTAATTTGTGTTCGTTCTTAGGGAATTAAGTTTATTTATGATTACACCATATTTAGCAACTTAAACAATATATACTTACTCATTGATTGTTTCATCCTCACTTTCGAAATCATAATGATCATCCTCATCAGCTAAATATAATTTCAGAGTTAGCAAAAGTTCGAGTTTTCAAATTTTAAAAAGTTACAATATAATCTAAATTTTAAACAGAAGTTATCAGTAATTTTATAACTATGTTTCAAGGTTTCGTTTTAGTTTAATTTCATAACACTTTAAAAATTGCAACTTTTATTTATTACTACTATGAAAATTATAAAAATATCTTCAACGTCCATGTTTGTCAGAATTTCATTTTAAATTTAATGATTATTTATTTATAATTGTATGTTTTACTATGCAAGCAAGTTTAAATGAATTTTTTTTTACCTATTGTGGTTTTTTATTCTAAAATTTTTTTATTTTCTTATCTTGTTTAAATGTGTAAACTTTTTTCTTATCTGTATAATTCTTAATAATACATAAGTCTTACTTTATATGCCAATAACATATAAAATAAAACACTATAAATAAAATAAAATATCTTGTATGACATTTCAGCAAATAATCAATGCAACCGATTTTAAAGAATAAATAATAGTTTTTTTCTACCAAAATTTTAATTTCGGAAGATAGTATATATCTGAAAAATATTTTTTCCCCATAAAATAATATTGACTTACAGTTCAAACATTTTTATGTGGCTTATTCGCAAAATTAAAAAGAAGAAGTAAAAATTAAATATTGTCATAGACTTAAACAGTTTTATTTACCTTAAAAAAATTGTTTTGTATAAATACTGTCGCATTTTTGGCTGGCCACCTAACTAGATTATCGAGACCATACATTATAGATTTTGTAATCCTGATATCTAGGATAAAAATTCTAAATCGAAAAGTTTATTCAGAATGCGAGCATCCTTATCCGATAAAGTTTATTAAATTATCATTTGCATTAAATAATTAAAATTTGGGATCACAAGAATCTGCCTCTTGGTAAAAAAAGTAGGAGACAAGATTATGTAAAAAATTTAAAATCTATTAAATTTTTTTTTTTTTTGAAAAACACTTTTTTCTATGGCTTATTATATTTCTTTACATTTCTTCTTTGATATCACTCACTTATTTTGACAGAGGCTTGAAAAGAATTTAGCAAGAAATTTTGGAGAAATTTGGCTACGTTATGAAAAATTTTTATCACTTAATTACACCCTTATGAAAACAATATAGTTTAACGGGAAAGTGGATTTTTAACAAAATATTTTGTCGTAAAAAAGGACCATTTACAAACTATTATGTGTCAAAGATGGAACCTTCACACTTTTTTTTAAATTTGAAAATCGCCCTTTATTACAAAGTTTTAATAAAAACAATAACTTTTTATAAACAATTCTAATAAAACCAATAGAGAGAAAAAAAAGAATAAAAGAAAAGAGAAATTCACGAAGAAAATTAAGAAAAATTATAATAAGTTTTATTTACTGGGCATAAGCTGCAAGTACATAGAACCCAAAATAATAAAAAATACAAAGAAATATTTTTAAAGAGAAAAATAAAAATTACTAATAAATAAAATAGTCTTTAAAAATATAAAAAAAATAAAAAAATATAAAAAAAATAAAATAAATAAATAAATTGAAAAGTCAGAAAACAAAATAAGAAAAAGACATAACCTCGTCATAAGCTCACATAATTATAGCCGCAAAAAGAGTGCTATCTTATACTCTATTAATATAGCCGAATTCAAATATATCAATTCAATAGTATTGTATTATATAGATCATGACATTTAGTGCCAGTAACAGTTTTTAAGTTATTTGAACATTTTTATTGTCTTGCTTCTAACATTTGAAATTTCTTTTTCTCTGAAAAAGTATAAATCTCTTCACTTAGTTTTGTCTACTTAAAACTTTATAACTTGCAAGACTGCTATTATTGGAATAAATATAAAAAGTATAGACTTACGCATAGGCCGAGGATACTTCATCATCTGGTCTAACCAGTGATTAATAATCGCTTGTTTATACAAAGGAAATTTCTTCCTCTGCATTCGCCAGAAAGGCGTAAAGGTTTGGTGATATAAATTACTCATAATCGCACTTTTTTAAAGCTTTTCAAAATCGCCGTCAAATTTGACAACATACATTGAGTATAGCTCAAAAAAGAATGACCAACAAATTGTTTTGTTCTTGTTCTCAACAATTAACTTTTTTCGGAAACAATGTTTAAACAATTAAACTTTATATACTAGTTCATTCTAGGTATTGTTATAAATAAACTTTAATAATGCATTTTTTGTATTTGTTTATTTAAATGAAATGAAAAAAAATTACATTATTGAAAAAGAGGAAGCCAAAGTTTCAAAAACTATTAAATTAAACTTACCAATATGGATTTCTTAGTGAAATGAAATTTATTAAAAAGAAATTACAAATTTTGTAAGAACTTATAGAGGAATTTATTACATAAGAAATGGCTAAAAGATTTAGCAGTTAGGCACCCACTTTTTTTTAATGGAGTAAGATTTAGTATAAATTAAAATAAATGTAACAAAATCACGTTACAACCACATTTACCCAATTTTACCACACATTATAAAAACATTTCTTACGGTTTATTGTGCCAAAATTATTTAAGAAACGCTTCGGTAATACCTAACGTGCTTTTTGGTGTTAGCATAGACCCAGAAGCACGGTAAATTTTATCAAATTCTACCAGTTTTGAACATACTTTTCTTTTATCATTATATCAAGTTAGTGTAATTTCGCCACAACTGTTATTCGATGTGGCAAAAGTTTACAGTAGGACAAAAAATAAATGATTAACCAGTTCAAAAACCGTCGTTTGCTAATATACAATAAAATTTCAACCATTTCCTTGTTTTTATATATATTTTTTTCAGAAACAATCTTTTGATTGTTTATTTGAATTCTCTATTTCTTGAATTAATATATACCCAGTTGAATCGTAACTCTGGAAAAATAAAATCTTACCATGACGAGATTTAGTTGAATCTTCTATGTTATAGATTCTTAGTAAGAACTCAATTGCTTGCAGTCATTATTAAAGTAATATAGACCTTCATCAGAGTACTATTTGTGAACCCAAGGAAAATATATTATTTATCCTTGTTTGTAATAATGATGGCAGAGAAAGATGCTGTTTCGGTGACAGTTGCACTGATTAATCGTAATTGCCGTGATTTTTATTTCAGTTTTGTTGTGTCATGCATGTTTTTAAACTTAGCATTATTATCTCGAAACTGGCTGTTGTGGCTCAGAACATAGAGTGTTCGCCTTCTAATTAGGTGAACCGGGTTTAAATCCCAGCTATGGCTGGTTGATACAAATTCCTCCCGCTGCTAGCACCGAGCACAGTGCTGATGAAAAATATCCTTAGTGTTAGACGGATCATGGGTTAGAGTCCCCTTGCTGTTAGGCAAATGCTCGTTAGTTTCATCAATGTCTCCACAAAGTCGTCCACGAAGACAAATTTCTCCCAATTCTTGATCCAAGAGTTCCCTTGTTCTTTTCTGGATTGAGCTCAAAATTACAAGGCCACGGAGTTGAACATTAGTAGCCACAAACCTAAAATTTAGTCGGCTATTCAACGACGGTTATAAAATAAAATTAAGTTAGCAAGATTTCATTTTATATCTAGTTTCTCGTACCTCTGCTTTTATTCCAAATGTTTTGCCAATTATCTATTATCAAATTTGAAGCTTCCGCAAAGTACATATTGAAGATAAAATGTAATTAATTAATTAGAGCCACATAAACACACTCTTTAAAAACATTTAAAAAATGGTTATATTTGGTTTAGTTACCTAAATAATTAAAGAAATTACAGAAATTTAGTTCAAATCCAATTAAAACCAGTATTCTCGGCAGGATAGAGAACAAAAGTTTTATGACTATTTAAATGATCTGGTTTACTAATACATCCGATAACCATACGTTTTTTAGATTGAAAAGCAAAGTCTATCAGCATAAGTTTAATGAGTTTCCGTCCATTATATTGCAGAAAATATGCCTAATTACGTTTTAAATGTACTATGTTTTTTTTTTTTACATTGCATTATTAGTTAGCTCAAATGTAAAAATTTGAAAATTGATTTTTTTTGCAGCAAAATTTAAATTTTTGATGAAAATATTAAAATTTATAACTTTATAAAAGTAAACAGATGTTAGAAATTTTTCTTTTGTGAAAAATACTTTTACAATTTGTATTTAAGTAATTGAGTTTGTATTATTTGTATTTGTATTATTTGTATTTGTATTATACTTTTACAATTTGGTTTAATTTTTCTCGCTTTTGAAAATTTGACACAATAAGACTAATTTTACGTAGCTACAATTAGATTTCTGGATCATAGTTCCAAAGGTCATTTTGTTAAAATGCCACTTGCTTTTTTGCAGTTTTACTTTAAATTAATTTAACTGCTCCTTATTGCCAAAAACTATGTTAAATTTACACTAAAAAAGTCTTAGTTTTATGTTAAACATAGCAATTTTTGTGATTTATACTCTTACAGTATTGTTTTAACGTTAAATCTTGGCAAATTTATAGAGAATATTTTATATTTGTTAAAAATATGTATATAGTATTTAAAAAATATTAAATGGAAGTTTTTTTTCTTTCGATTTCACTTCATAATATGTAATTTTTATTAAGTTATAAAAGCATTATAAAAAAATTTTAAATTTTCCGGTAGATTTTAATATCATTTTGAAGAATTCAAATATCATATGTGTAATCCTTATTTCTAGAAATTATAATACAAAGTTTAAAGAATATATTAATGTTTAGAAAAAAACACAAATTAATTTTGTTTTTGAGGTGTTGTATAGAATCCATAATATTCAATAGTTATTAAGAAAATATCATTTGCTTCAATAGGCATTCTATTAATATTAATTAGTGTTTTAAGATCAGGTTCATTAAATTTGCTTGAAATCTGTTGAAAGACATCGAATCTCGTAGAAAATAAAAAAATTTTAAAAATTGTAAGTGTTTTTAGTTGGGAGATCTGTAAATTTGCGTCATATTTAATATGAGGTTTATCTTTGGTTAAAATTGCAGTGAATTTACTACATAAAATCGTAAAAATTTATAAAAAAAAAATAGAAAAATTTCATTATCTTGTAAGTACTAATGTTGATCGTGAATTTAAATATGCAAAAAGAAGTCCTTTGAAAAACTTACGAACTATCCCGTCGACTATTTCCGCCAACATTATGCCGAAGTCACTTTGGCAGCTTTAAAATTTTTTATAATATAGTAATTGATTACAAGGATAAATGACAAAATACAAATATGACTTATTGCATGCAAAAATTGAGATAACATTTAAATTTGATTACAAGGATAAATGACAAAATGCAAATATGACTTATTGCATGCAGAAATAGAGATAACATTTAAATTTGATTACATGGATAAATGACAAAATACAAATATGACTTATTACATGCAAAAATAGAGATAACATTTAAATTTGAACTCTTTCCAAACTTATAACATAAACAGTTTTGGCATAAATGGTCTATGGAATAATACGTAAGTACCGAAAAGTGCAATAAAGAATTGGTTACATGTCGCATTTCCTTTTATCTGCCTATGACTTGTACTTCAATGTTTTTTAAAAATAATTAAGAGAGTTTAGATACCCTATTATTTATTTTCAAAAATGTAATAAATAAAAAAATTTATAGTATTTGAAACTGGGTAGTTTAAGTTAGGAAATTATCTTAATAAAACTGATTTTAAACTTAAAATAACACGCCAATACTATATATACACTCGTTTAAACCAAATTTAAATATTCTTTGCTAATGACTCTCAATACTTTTATTAGTTTATACTTAAAATAATTTGTTGAAAATATTTTAGGTATAAACTAATAAAAGTATTGAGAGTACTTGGTATAAGTATTGAGTATTGAAGAAATATTGAGAGTACTACACTTTTTACCCACTTCCGCTTCTTGAACAATGCACGAAGGGAAACGGGACCAGTAGAAAACCCATATACGTATATCTGTGAAGAAAATAAACAAGTAAAGCTCACGTGCTATTTTAGGCATTGAGACTACATCTTATTTAGTATTTTTCAAGGTCAATATTTCAATGTCAGAACTGGCGATGGCCTGTATATAGATGGCTCGGTTCCTTTTAAAGCTATTTGTTCTGCAACTTTTGCAAACAAATATTTTCTTCACTCGAACAATGACATAAACATTTAAGTTCTGAAATCCTGTCTCACTCTCTCTTTTCATTCTTTTTACATTTTGTCACAAAAGAAAGATGCATTTTCGCCTCGTTTTGATATCCAATTGTCACTTAATAAAAAATTGTTTACTAAAACATTTACTTATTTAAATAATTTATCCCTCCCTTTCTACATACAGTAAATACCTTTTTACGTTAAAATCAATGCAATCTTTCATCTTTAGCTCTAGTTCATTTTTAATCATTTTTGAAATAAAAGTTTTTATAATTGAGCACATTTTTATCGAAACCTTTTCTAGAAAATAAAACAAATACTTTAAGTTAAGTTAAGTTTTTCATATTCGAAAGGTATTCCGATAAAAAATTAAAAAATAACGAGTTTTTCCAGCTTAACAATTAGCAAAATTAAGACACTTAGAAAGTTCAAAAGTTCAAAGCTTCAATAATAATACTTATTGTATTGTGATTTAAGAAAATACAAATTTTATTTCTTATAACTATCTTTATTTAAAAAAAAAATTCAATTGATATCCTCTATCAGTTTTAATATTTTTAGCTTATCAAAAAATTATGGCCCCGAGAAGCAATAATTAATGAATCTATTATTTATAACAATACTATTATAGTATATCATATAATTGTATTAAAAATGTAAAAAGTATTCAAAAAACCTTTAAAACTTCAAACAAAACATTACGCAAAATATAATTATTTTAGAAATAACTACGATTGAAAATAATTATTGATTTTTTTTTAAAATTCAGGTACAACGGCATGAATCGCATTAGATATTTAATTTATACAAATGCTAATGACGTGATCTTTTTCTGGGTTATTTTCAGTGCTTTTTTTCAGATGCATTTTTTAGTGATTTACAAAGTATGCTATTTTGAATATCATAAAAATATCAAATTAGAAAGGTATAAATGTATTATTAAGGGTTTTAAATTATGTTTGAGATAGGAAAAGGAAAATTACCATATCCAACCAGTATTTTTAGAGATCTTTGCAGAAGCAGAATAGTTGGAATTTGTAAATCATATAAAAAAAATTATTAAAATTTGGGGAAAGGAATAAAAAAGAAAAAGAAATTAAGATTTTTTTCTTCACCAAAATGTTTCTCACTGTAATATTAAATTTAAAATCTTGGTTTCACTTTGGAAATTGTTTTTGGAAATTTAAGCATTAATATAACTTCAAAAAACCATCTTTAGAATGTGACTCTTTAAATTTAGAAATTGATATTTACTTTATTTATTCAGTTCGAATTTAACTATAAAATCTTTTAATAGTCTCTGAAGTGCAAAAGTGTTTAAGATCAGTCGACGTAATCCTAAATAGATTTTATTTTTGTCTCTGTTAATGTTTTGCATCTTATGATACCGTAATGAATTCGTTATTAAAATATTTGTGCAACATATGCTAACATTTAAAAAATGCTTATAATCTCAATGACACCTGTTTTGATAATAAATCAAATTAGTTACCTTGTCCAAACCAAACTCTGCATTTATATGCAATTGTTAATTATAAGCCAATGAAATACAATCGTAAAAAACGAAGCAAACTTTAACTGTTATAAATTTTTGTTAGTTAAAAGAATGCTCGGATCTAAATGAGTAAAGAATGCATTTTAAAGAATAATTTAGCTTAATTGTTCTGTTCAAAAACTAAAAATAGAGTAGCCCAGTAAATGAGCCCTTAAGATGAAAAGTAAAAATCAGTTTTAACATTTATTCGAATTGGTAATTAAATTGCAATGTTTATTGAATTGGTAAATAAAATGGCATGTCAGATAGTTATATTTAAGTTTTTAAGCCCATACGAAAGATTTTTGGTGTAAATTTTTTTTTCTTTCGTGATATTGAAAACCAGGAGTTGAAACTTTACTGATCGAAGTGTTCCATGTGTGTATTCAAATATACAGTGCGTAAAAAAATAAACGGACCACCCTGAAAAACTTTTGAGCTAGTGATCGAATCTTATATATTCTAGGATTGAATCTTAATAGATCGAGAGGGGGACTTCAAATATGATAATTAATAAGTGTGCTAATAAAATGCGCAAAAAATAAAACTAACATTAAGGAGTCCAAACATTAGACCGGTCTCCAGATCGAACTAATAGGACCCTATTTCCCAGATTACGGCTATCCCCTACATTTTTTAGATCAAAAATCTGAATCCATCGTATATATATATATATATATATATATATATATATATATATATATATATATATATATATATATATATATATATATATATATATATATATATATATATATATATATATATATATATATATATACATATATATATATATATATATATATATATATATACATATATATATATATATATATATCCTTGGTAACTAACAAATGAAACGCACTTCAGTAATGTGTCAAGAACGCACTTTAAACTCCTCTAGTTACGCTCAATTTGCGCTTTTGTTTTTATAGTTTTCATATTTTGCAATCTGGCAATCTTGTTACGTAAACATTTTAAATCATTCTTGAAAAATTTCCCGTTCATGTAAGTTAATTATATTTCACTACTCGATTTATAGATATTGTTTTATTCTGCTCTTCCTTTATATTTTATTTTCTGTTCGTACGTGTTATTTTTACTTATTGTGTTTAATTTTATTTGTCGTAATTTTTGTAAAAAAATTCTTTGAGTGCTCTTCACACTATTGTATTTATATATTTTGCTTTGGCTATATTGATGCAATATTAGAAAGCACTCTTTTTCGGATATAATCATGTGGGCTGATAAAAAGATTATATCTTTTATTTTCCGGTTTTTTAAAAAAAACTTTATCCTTTTTTTTTTTTTAATTTATTCTTTTTCTTTCCCCAGTTGTTTGTTTTTATTATTATTATTCTCCCCTCTTTTTTTTTCTTCATTTGTCTGCAATTTACTTTTGTTTTACCTTCATTTAGAACTATATATATATATATATATATATATATATATATATATATATATATATACATATATATATATATATATATATATTATATATATATACATATATATATATATATTTATATATATATATATATATATATATATATTATATATATATATATATATATATATATATATATATATATATATATATATATATATATATATATATATATATATAAAGTTTTTTTGTGTTTGATTTCGTAATTTAAAGTATCGCCAGCAGTAATTAATTAGCACATTTGAGGTCACCCCCCTTGAATCATTAATATTGAGTTTTAGAATGTGAAGATCCAATCATTAGATCAAAAGTTATTTAGGTTTGTCTATTTATTTTAGCTGTACACATTTAAATGATATTTTTAAGTTATTTGGCATTCATTATGTCGCCTTTGGTTCTTTTCCTTAATTATAAGGAAGCTAAAAACTAAAAAATAGATATTCGAGGTTGACATTAAAATATAAAAAAAGTAGCTTTCAGTGAATCAAAACAAATGCAAGCAGCAAATACTGTTTTATGTGTGACTGTATATCATTAAAAATGTTATATTATGATATTTTTTGAAGGCTCAGTCATTATTTGTAATTACACATTTTAGAGAAGAATAAGATATTTTTTAAATTGCTGTAATTATAGAAATGACTTATTAATCTCCATAAAAGTATTTCTTAGAGAATTTACAGTTTTTTAGCTTTCTAAAAAAGCAAACAAAAGTCTCAAGTTATAATAAAAATCATAATTATTTTACCGTTTGTACGTGATATTAATAAAAAAGTTTAAACTTCTGAACTCCGAATTCTGTTATCTCATAAAGAATCTAGAAGTAAAGAAACTAACTGTTGTTTTAATATTTTTAAATTTAATTACATATTTATTTTGAATATATTTTAATATATTTTAATATATTTTAATGATTTCGTAATTGAGCTAAATAGAAATAAAATATATTAGGAAAGGGTGCAACAAAAAAGACCGAACATAACGCAAACTTACTAGTAAGTCAAAGATTTTAATTCTATTTTTTTTTATTTTCACTTTCCAACCATCTGTATTTGTTTGTTACCTCGAATATTAACTAAATTATAAACAATATTTATGTAAACTATTTAATCGTGGTGAAACATTACTTATCGTACTATAAACAATGCTTACTGGTTAGATGAGATATAATATTAAAATTTATATTAAATACATTTATTACAACTGTAACGATAAAAAATTTCATTCTAAAATTGTCATAATATTCCCAAGGCTTAAATATACTTTCTAAGTATTCCTAATTTCATTGCAGTAATTTTCTAGATATGCAAAGGGGAAAATATTTTGATGATAATTTTAATGACTAAAAATTAAGGAAATTTTATACAGAACTTTCTAAATGTTCTTTATTATCATCCATCAAACTCTAATAAATAAGACTTGCTACGTTTTATCATAGTTAACAAAATGAAAAATGTCGAAATTTGATCATATAATTAATAGATTAAATTCAAAACTCTTTCCCTTTAGAATTTAAGATGCTTAAAAGGATGAAAGAAAAAAGCTAATGGCGTTAAAAATTAAGCATCAATTAAAAAGTCACGAGTTAAACAGTGTAATAAATGCCACTCTTAAGTTTATAAACATCAATCAATCTATAGGAGTTTAACACAAGTTTCCCCTTAAAAAAGCGATTTGTTTTAAACTGATGCTTTGGTTGAAAAACAAACATGATTACTTTGATTAATGAATAAAATGCATTTAGGACGCTGTTAAGGAAAAATTGCAACTTTAGTTTCTTTCTTCGGTTTTAATATGAGCCTATCACAAGGAAATATTTTAGGAGATAATCATAAGGGAATAAAATTATTTAAAACCATTATTAGATGTATAATAAGCTGCTTTCTCCCTTTTGCTTGTGTTGGGAGAAATTGTAATTTTATTTTAATTGCTTTAAATTAAAATGCTTTAAACCTAATTTTAACATTTCTAACATTGATAAATAAAGAAAATAAATATGAAAAACTATGTTGAGGCTTTCTATTTTTATAATTCTTCTTTGAAACATAGTTATAACGCTATTTCAGTTCTTTTAAACTTTATGTTAATTTATCTAGTAATCTTTAATGTAGTGAGTTTTTGCAAGCCAATAAAAATCAAGAAACAATTATTATACGGTTTTTGACTAGGTTAATTGCTCTTTTTCTATAAGCCTCGATGTTTATTTTGCTTTAATTTTTAATTTCTTAAAATTGCTTATAACATATTTTTTTTTTCTCTAGAATTCTGTTCGAATGAAACTTTACTTTTTTATAAATTGTTTAAAATCAAATAAGCATCAAAAATTTTGAATGTCAGCAACCATTTTGTGAACTTCTTTCTTTTTCTGGTGGATATATATTTCTTAGCGCAATTTTGGAATCATATATTTTTCTCCAACTTCCTACGCCACATATTTTAGATATAGCATCAAAACAAAGTTAATGGACTGAAGAGATTATTTTAAAAATTAAAATGTTTAAATAAATAGTGTTTCGCTTCTCTTCCACAGAAAGGCTTTTTATATATAAAGGATTATGAAAAAAAAGGGAAAAAAATTTAAATGTAAAGTAAAGGAAAAATAAATATTGTGGAAAAATAAAGGATAAAGGAAAAATAAAGGAAAAATAAGTAAATATCGAAATGAAGTGTTTTAAATTGCTAGAGCAGGGACTGAAAAGATTTTTTTCATGAATTGAAATGTTTACAAAAATATTGTTTCGCGTTTCTTCATCAGAAAGGATTTTACCATAGCAAGGATTATGCAAAAAAAATTTAAATATAAAATAAAGGAAAAATTAATATTGTGCAAGAAGGCATTTTAATATTTGAAATAGACAGTTTTATGAAAATTTTTTTGAAAGCTTTTATTTTTGTATTAAAATTCCAATTACCTAGTTAAATAGATTTCGTAAGTGAAATAGATGAATAGATTTCGTTTTTAATCTGGACAACAAAAGCACCAAATTTTCGATGCAAGGAAGACTTGACTTTCTTATTTGATATATGCGTGATCCTCACGAAATATGACAATTCACTGTCCCTTGCTCCAAGATCTAATACTATAATACTAAAAGGACTTTTTAAAAAAAAAAAAAATTAATAAATAGCATTGCTCTTAGTGTTTTAAAATAACTTTGCACTAGCATTGACTGTTTTGTATATTTAAAAATTTATTTGAACGTCAAAATGTCATTTTCCTGGCATTTCCCAAACAATGTTTCCAATAATAACTAGCTTCAAAACTTCCTATAAATTTTTCAATATCTTATTTTTTTTTTATCTCAACCGGTGTAAGCATTTCTAGAATATACGCAGATGGTATTATTTACAAAAACTTCGTTTAAATTAATTTTTTCTGTCAATAATTTGTTTGTCCCAAGAAAATCTGTCATTTTCCTGGCTACTTTTATTTAGTGGCTTATAACCAAAATAGATAGAGCCAGCAATCAATATCTTATGTTAATAGATTGGTTAGATACCCTCCTATATGAGCATGTCTTGTTGCATGAATAAAGAACCAATTTTCTGGTTCAAAATCTATTTCAAAAAGTTTTTCATGGTGAGTAGGTTTTTAGTGTTGTCATTTTCCTGGCTTCTTGAAACCATTAATAACATAAACTACATAGATTTATCTGAGTTATTTTATTTATCTTGTTGTTTTCTACAGAATATAAACGTCTTAGGCCATAATATTTAATTAAAGTAAAGTTATATGCTATAAAATGGCGAATTTGTCATTATCCTTGCTGTCATTTGCTAATACTGTAATACTTGCCTTGCTGTCAAACTGCTAATACTGTAAGGAAGGAATGCAAATATTAACCTAATATCAAGTTTATGTATGATTGTAATATGCTTGGATGTAATCAAAGTTATTTATTTATTTAAAGATTGATTATTATACACAATTTATTCTGTACATATCAGCAAAAAAATTTTTTTTGATTCCTTCTACAGTGGATAAAAATAATTAATTTAAGCAATTTATGGTCCATCTAACATAAAGACATAAGTTGAGTTACTTATTTTTAACTTAAAATGACTGTCTTTTAAACTTCTAAACTAATATGTCATTTTCCTGGCATTCAAGATTTGGTGAATTTCAATTTTATTTTTTTCCCGAGCAAATGTCAATAAACTACACTACTGTCTGTAAGATATTAATAAGTGTAACTAAAGAAGTATGCAAAAAATTTTTTAGATTATTTTGATGACTTTAAATTTGAAGAAATTGTTTGGTCCGAATTGTCATATTTCGTGAGAATCACCCATATACTGATTATTGCTATTCGAATTTTTAAAAAGAAACGTGAAGAAAAATTCATACTAAAAATCAAATAACTTCTTTTTTATAGTAAACCACTGATGATAACGGAGCATACCAATATACATAAAAATCTAAAGAAAATGATTTTCTTAAACCTTCATCAGAAATAACCAAAGATAAAAAAATAATTATAATTGCTCTGGATATCACAAACCTACCTTGGGCTTGAACCTAACCTTAAACACGCAATCTTTTTTTAAGAGTGAGAATTATCTTATTGCGTGTAATATCTGTATGCATAGAAATCATAGGAAAATAATGATAGCTACGGGTATTCTGATTTTACAGACACACATTCAGATATTCCCCACGTAAATTCAGATTTAATGGGCTTTTATCAGCATATTATTAAAAGTAAAATATTTTTCTATTCATAATTTAAAGGTATTTACCTTCTATATTTATTTATTATCTTTTCTATTCCAACTTTGACCATCATTTCAAAATAAAAGTTTAAAACCGAAAATCAAATATGAATTATTATAATCTTATAATACCTAAACTTACTTCTGCAATATTTTGTGTTAAACATAATTAAATAAGTATCTTAAGAACAGTTTTGCAATTATTGCACAGTAAATAAGTTATAATTACTTTAATTCCAAGCTTTGTGTTAAACTGCACCCGCAATTGAATATGAAATTCTATAATAAGCGATTATTCAATTAAAATAATGAGTATTAAATTTAAAAATTGAATTTTCGCACTATTTCTTAATAATAAAATATGCCAAAAAGATTCAAGGAATGATTTTTAGTATTCAACAAGGAATTTTTAAGAAATATGCAAAATATAAATGAATTGATAACCGTAAAAATCTATAAGGTTTAAATTTTATCTCAATTAAATCGGGAACGTAATCTCTAAATCTCAACCTATATTAATGTAATTAAATCTTTCTGAATCTTTTAAATGAATATATTTTAATTTGGATGTTACAGTTAGTTTATAATGAAACAAAAAAATTTTTTGTAGTCGCAGGGTGCTAAAGAGCGAAGTGATCAGGAAATAGAGAACCAAACTCTTTAAAAATAATAATTATTACAAAAACAAATAATAAAAAGATAGAGACTAGTTTCTTCAAAAGTTTATTTTAAAATCAAACATTTTAGAAACTGCTTTCCATAGTTCAAATTATTTCGTTTTTATTTTCTCACCTTAAAAATTTTACATTAATTTACTCCATTCTCACTTTAGACTTATGATGAATAGCGTTTCTCACTTTTGCTAGATATGCCCTCTGTCTCAAATATAAGAATTCTAAAATTTAAATTCTTCAATTCAGATTAGTTTTATTCATTTTATGGATAAAAAAAAATTAGATCACTTGCTTTTTCTGAAATGATACTTTTATAAGTTTCTCGAAAGTGTTTCAGACTGAAAACAGATAATCAAGAGTCATCCATAGACTTTTAAAATTAGAAAGAAGAAAGTGCTCTAATCATTTTAATTTCAAATTTTTTAAAATTAAAAGTTAGTCTGAACTGGAGACTAAAAAAATATTAGCTATTCATAAAATTATGAAAAAAGAACTAATTCCAAAGGAGAAAAATATTCACTAGTTAAAATACTATTGAAGTAGCATTATGATAATCTCCATTCGGGGAATTAAGAAAAAAGAATTCGGGAAGTCGGGGAATTATGAAAATCTTCCATTGTTTGAGTTTCGCACACATTTTGTGTTTCTTTAACGACTAGTTCACGGAGATAGGATTCTTTGAACAAGAAACAATAACCTTAAGGGAGAAGAAAAAAAGTTGAGGCAAGTTTGTTTCCCTCCTATTTCACACAATGTCGTTTGAAAAGCCTTTTTTAGCCCTTTTAAGGTTTACTAGAAGTTATGTTCTTTGGGTTTTGCTTTGATCATTGTAGCGTGTTTTGATCAGGGTAGAAAACAATACGTTTTAATCTGATTTAATGATAAAAGTAAAGTCGATTTTGATTTGGCTATTAAATAAATGGTTTCTTCAAGCTAAAAGCCTCACGCTGTGGAGATTTTCTTAATTTTGTTTTCTTAAGCGACTCCTGTTAAAAATATAGTTGCAATTTAAACTGTCACGTTCCACTTTAAAGGATGATCAAATATTCAAGAATAAAATATTATTTTAGATAAAGGATAATATCACCACTTCTACTGCTTTAATTGTGATTTGAAAAGAAAAATAAATTGAAGTAAGGAAATTTACTTTTTCAGTTTACGGTTTTGAAGGCGAAACTATTTTAAATTCTTTTATCAGTTAGTTTCCAATTACAGAGTTTTAATTACTAATAAGAACATGTATGTATTAAAAAGAATATTAGATTTAGCGCAAATGTAGAGTTATGGGTTTGCTATCAGAATTTGTGCTTAAGTTTAATTCCTTTTCAAACCTGTTGTGATATTTCTTTTTATATTTGTAAAAGACAAGACTAATTATATTTAATTTTCAACATAAACATCAATTATTTAAAAATGATTACAGAAGCTTAAAACGTATTTTTAACACAAATATTTTTCATATTATAAATATCTGTATTTCAGTTTTGGTATTTTCAACATTAATTTAGTTTATAAGAAAAAAACATATTTCTTATTTATCTTTAAATCTGTATTTCTAGCTACAAGTAGGAAATATATGTTTAACTATTACAATCTATGAAATTATGAGAACAATGTTTTTGTGATTATATTGAAATTCATTAAAAACATTACATAAACAATTTCATTAAAATCTCAAATGGTAAAATTTTTATTAAAATAAATTTAACGAAAAGGTTGTGACAGCTTTGATCTTTTTTGAGAAGATGATTGAGTTGTCGTTTAATTTGTATGACAGTAGTTAACAATTTCATGAAATTTTGTACATTCAATAACAACGCAGTCAAATCTTTTATGGTTTGAGGAAAAGATTTTGATGTTTTGTAAAAAGCTTAAACTGGAGTATATGGGAAATCTGATTGCTAATTTTCTAAAAAAAAAAAAAAAAAAAAAAAAAAAAAAAAAAAAAAAAACCGGAGCACATTCAAACATCATGTTTCGGGTATTATCTTATTAATATTTAGGATTATGAGCTTGTTATGATTTCTTTTTAACAGTATTGTCAATTATTTTGGGAGGAAAACCTTTATCTTGAGGGAAGGTTTTAATAGGGCTAATTTCAACCTTTACACCTTTACATAGGATAGGAATAGGTGTGAAGATCTCTGAACACCAAGGTGTTAAATGCTGTAATCTTTTGACTGTGTACAATATGCCACATGAGGCTCCGAGTTCGTACCACTGGGAGTCCGGATATTTATTACCAAATAGCGTATATAGTGTGTTCTGAAACAGATATAGGGTATTCCGTAGACATCACCCTTAATATGCAATATTATAATTTTTTATCATTGAAAAAACCTCAATGCTACTTTGTTGTAAGATGGTTTCTTTTTTGGATAATTCATTTTCCATCTCATATTCATTACTTTTACAGTGGCTGGGTTTCAACTTGAAGAAACATTTTTACTCAAATGATGCAATTTATGGATAGTATAATTTAGATATACTGAGACATTACCATTGGAGGGGCAACCTAAAGTCTTTGAAAACTTTGAACACATTATCCCTCTTGAGGCTGAAAAGATATTTGTAATTTGTATTGAAAACAGAGAAAGTGTTCTACACTGTTCAGAAATAAAGCAACATTAAGTAAGCAAAGAGTTTTCTAGTAGGACCACAAGGATATAAAATGTGAAAAATTTGTAAAAATTTCCGGAACAGCATTGGATTGATCATGTTAGAAGGACTCATTAGTAAAAACTCTTAACCAGTGGGATTCAAGATAACGAATATTCATTGTTTTCATTTCAAGCAATAACAGAATAGCAGTGAGAGTATCTGGCTTTGAAAGTTCCTTCTTGAAACCCAGTCTCAGATTTAGCTCAAAAGGATTTATTATATTTACCTGCTTTTAATATTGGTATAGAAGGCCTAGTCTCAACTCTCTTTCTTCAAACTCCAGAGGATACCAAGTTTTTATTTTTTGGTATCAAGGGACATGCTGGTAAACAGACCAAAAATAAGTATGGATAAGAATTTTAAAGTAAAAAGGCATTTTCCTCTAAAAACACTTGGAAATTCAATGCTACTAATCAGCAACATTGAAAAAATAGGTGTAGTTTTACGAAGTCAATATAAAGTCTAAGAATCTTATTTTCCAATTAATATTTATTTCAGAGATACGATGTTCACAAAAGTAAGCAAAAAATGTGATCAGTATAATTTTGGTATGTGTTGGTAATTGTAGATTGGGCACATCCCCATAGTCAACCAGTGAAAATCAGAAGTCGCTTTGTTACTCCGACAAGTAATTCACACGAATCTTCTAACTTTGTTTAGAGATAAAATCAGTAACCAGATATGCAAAAATTTCCACGCTTCTTTTTAAAAATAGAATCAAAGGAACGAAGCTTTAAGCAAACTTTTGATGCGTTAAAGAGAAAGTCTGTGAAACGCCCTTACTCAAATTTAAAACCATTTTGTTATCCCTACACCAACAACTAAAGGATTTGAGAGTAAATTTTAAAAATAGAATAAACGTTTGTTTTGGCATTTTTCTTCTGTGATTTCGCCGAGATAATCAAATCATCGACATAGAGTAAACAACGGATGGCGAGAATTAATTATAATGAGTATATCAAGTCATTGATGCAGATGTTAAAAAGAGTGCAACAGTACCATAGGGATGATCAATTTGAAGATTAAAATTCTTAGAAATTATATTTTTAAATCGAAAAAGTTTGAAGATAAGAATTAATTCAAATTATATTTCTAAATCGAAAGTTTCAGCAGCTTTGACCAAGGAGAGCTCGGAATTAATTTATCATAGTTTAATTGATTCATAAAAAAGAAAATTTAGTGCAAATAGTGTGACCCCAAATGGAGTTATTATAGGTGTTCACAATTATTATTATTTTTGATTACATGACTGAAAACTGTGACTTGGTCAACAATAGATGGGTCAACAGGTCCTGTTCCTCTAAGAATAATTTGGAATTCTCAGGGTTGTAGTTGAACCACAGAATTTGAATTCCTCCATTAACTTGGCAACAATGCTAAAAGAGATAGTCCCAAATTTTAAACAGGGTTCGGTGTAAAATTGATGACACAAAAGAAAGCACTTTTCCAGTTTTCGGACATGGTACCACTATTTCTGCTTATTCTCCTTACGCTCCAAGAATTTTACAGTCCTCCGCTGATTATATACCGCACTCCCCACGGGACTTTTTTAATTTGAGCTTCTTTAATAACGGATCGAATTTATATTTACTAAAGGGCGCTGAAAAAATAATACTTCCTAAGAAAAAGTAACATTGGAAATTATTCTAAATTACATAGGATTGAAAATTTATTCGAATGATTTTTACTTAATAGTGATCCGCTTATTTTCAGTGTCTTAAAAAATACTTCTGATAAAATTTTTTTAAAGAACTTGATTTTGCAAAAAATATATCTTATTAAAAAAAAAAAAAAACTATTTGAAACCATTTGAATAGATATTATAGTTTTCGCACTCATTTTGTATAAAAGGAAATAAGTTATATAGAACATTCCAATAAATATGATAATTAATGAAAATTATAGTTTTCCTAAATACTAGTCTGTAAGAATGCCTAGTTTATTTTTATCTATTTATTTATTTTTCGTTTTTTTTCCGTTTTTTTTATTATTTTTCACTTTTGTTCCTTTTTTTTTTGTTACTCGCTAAAATGAATTTTGAATACTATATGCATTATTGTAATATAAAAAATCAAATCTACAGAAAAAAACTTTTTTAAAATAACATTAAATATTGAATTTGACAATTTTCTTTTAAAAATACTGACAATTAAAAAAATATCCAAAAGTTCTAAATTCAGATTTTGAATCAATGTCCTCGAAAACCTTATATTGATAATTTTAAGAAAATGTAATTGAGTATGAAATGTAAGTCAGTTTTCTTTTCTAAAATACGACCACCGAGCAGAAATTCAACAATTTCATACTTATTATCAATATTGTCCATTTGTTTAATGGCGCAAAATTGAGATAATAGATTATTTTTATGTTTGTTAAAATTCACAGCTGATTTGTCCAAAATTTGGCAATAAATAGGAATGATAACCAGAGAATGGGCCGAGTTTTAACCTGAAAATTTGCTTCCTGTCATGGGAAAATGTAAATCTAACATTTCCTTAAAGATTGAAGTAAATCAAGCCTTTTAAGTCAAGCAAAGTCAGTTGAATTTCAATACAAAATAAGTTGATTAAAAATCTCAGAGGGGGAGAATCACTGATGAAGTTGCAGTTATAGATCTCTTAGCCGTCAAAACGTTTCCGGGGTACACCACGAGGAGGTGGATCTATAATCGTACCCCTTGTTTTTTTTTTTTTTTTTTTTTTTTTTTTTTTTTTTTTTTTAAATTTATAAGCAACTGTTTTAATTTTTTTCTGTTTACTGTTAAATTATTTTGTCTATTGTTATTCAGTGTTAAATTTTCAATAATTTCTGTAACACAAGAAGTGTTTATTTTTAAAAATTTTTTTTTTACAGAATGAAACTATTTTTTTATTGTAATACCAGTTATGCAGGTTTCTTATAATTTAAGTTCTCACAACTATTTTCGTTGCAAAATCTATTTAACTATTTCTCTCTGTGGCATGAAAAATAGCTTATTTTTGTTCTCCAAAATAGTTTTTTCTTTTTTTCCCATTCTGTAAAGCAGTTGTTTCCTTCTTCATCCAAGTTGCTCTTTAACACCCTTTCAATCCAAATCATGAATCATCACCCTTTCAATCTAAATCATATCCAAATCATGAAATTGCTTTCATTTGGAATTTTTTTTTTAAAGTACAGAACTTCTTTTTTTTCTGAAATACATTTTTCTTCTTTATCATTCAAGTATCTCACAATCTTTTCATCCTTTCGTTTCTTTCTTTTTTTTATTTATTTATTTATTATTTTTTTTTTTTTACATAATACTTTGTCCACTCATTCAAACCTATTTCCTACTGCAGCATGAACAAAATAGGCTTTTTAAAGATGACCAAAACCCTTTCTTTTTTCTTTTGTTTTCTGCAATGCAGTCTCCTCCTTCACCATTCAAAATGGTCTCACACTCTTTAATATCCTTCCTGTAAAAATAAATAATTTCTTACAATTGAAGTAATATTTGTACCAAGTTATTTTGATAAACAACTAAATCATATGAGAATACAAATAATGTTTTTTTTGAAATCAACAAATTTTGTGTCCAAAGGTGAACAACGTAAAGTTTCTTTCTATTAAAATAAGCCTTTATAATTATAATATAAAAAAATACTAGTGAATTTAAAAATATTAGATATAATGCTATTTTGATGCAATAGTTGAGTATACTAGCATTAAACTAAGATTCTTCAACGATGAATTCTATTAAAAGAAAATAAAATATATGAATGTTCTAAACGCATACAGGGAATAGTTATACCAATTTATTTTAAAAATAGTAGATTTTTTATTAGGACGTAAAAACCTGTTGTAATTTTAAACTTTAATTTTAAAAAAAACTGTTTCTCAATTTATGAAAATTCTTAAATTTAATTTAAATAAATTTAAATTTTTTAAAAAATAAAAAAGATTACTTTTACTTCTAAATATTTACTATCAACTTATGGAACTTAAATGTTCATTGTTTCATATTGTTTTAACATTTTCTTGCAAAAAGGTATATAAATTTATAAAACGATTTTATTCATTGGAATCTTCTTGTAACATTCTCATCGTAAGAGAATTAATAAATTTAAATTATGTTATTCCTTACATATGCTGCATGCCGCATTCATAATCTCACTGTTATAGTTGCAATTAATTCAGTTGCACAGGTTATCAATTATTATTGAAAAATTTATACTTAGGCTTAAATTTAATTCAGTTTTTGTTTATTTTTACGAAAAAATGATTTAGTTCCATTAAGTGGAATTATTTAGTTCTGTAATTAATATATAAACATTTAAACAGAAGTTTCAGTAATATTTTTCGAACAATTTACATGATTTTGACAAGACATGATTTTGACTATATCTTTGGTTATTAAAGAGATGAATTTTTATTTTTTAAAACTATTTTTATTTTTAATTTTTAAAAGTACTTGTATATCTTATAATTATTAGTTATTATTTTTTGGCGCATTTAAAGCAGAAAAAAATAGTATTTTTAATAGTGGCTATGAAGTCAAAGAAGTACTAATTTTTTTATTAAAAAAATATTTTACCATCTATTTCAAGCATGAAAATTCGTTTTCTAAATATGTACGAGAATGTTATGAGTATTAACAGGGAAATAATTCAAAAATACATGCAATAAGATATAATTATTTATAATTTTTAAAAGTATTGGTATATTTCATAATTAAACGATATTTTTTTGACACATTTAAAGCAAAAATAAATTTTTTTTTTCAACATTGGCTATGAACTCAAGAAAGTACTATATCGCTGTTGGAGTTTTGAAATCATAATTCTTTTTATTCAGCTATTTAATTTTTTAATGTTTATTTTTATATATATTTCTTTGAAACTTATATTTTACAGCTGCAGAAAACAGCCGAATATGGTACTTTTTCATTCAAGCGTTATTCACGGGTCATAAATAAATCATTCGTAGTTTACCTGCAGGACATATATTGTTCCATTTTTTAATGATGTTGTTAAAAAAGTGAAAGAAAGAGAAAATATTGAAAGCGCTCTGCTTAATCAAAAGTACTTAAAATAGCTGGAAAAAGCATTAAAACTAAAGTTTACTAAAATAACTCAAATTAAATACAGATTGACATACCTTTGGTTTTGAAAATCCTCAACTCTATGTTTCTCATCAGAAACATTTTCAACAATTCCGGAGTCTCCAGAACCTCCAAAATCATATGCCACTCTAAAATTATAAACGAAAATAATGAATTTCAACATAGTTTTCAATGCATAAATTTTAGAATTATAATAAGTTTTCATTATTTTTTTAATTATAAAGTGCTTAGTTCTTTTAAAAGCAAAGAGTTAACTTTAAACATATTCAGAAATTCAACAAGGATTTTTTTTTCATAGAATAATATTTTGGTTTTAATATACCCGTGGGTAAGGTTTTAATATGTGTTTGAGTAATTAACACAAGTATATATGAATTTTGTTTTAATAAAACTTGAAAATTGAATCTGTTAAAATACTTCAACCTGAAATTTTAAAGTAAAAATATGTAAATACTCTAGCAATGCCCAATTTTTTTATACTGAGAATAGTGTTATTTTTAGTTTTCTTCCCGGATTCTAAAATGTTTCTATGTTTTATGTTACACTTTCCTCATTAGTAATTAGTTGGATTTCAATAGCTTTTTGTATTTCTTCGTTGTTAAAATTCATGATCGCTAATGAGTATACTCTTTCAATCTACTCTATGGACATGAATTTAAAAATTGAATATTAAGGGCCATCATTACAGAACACCATGTGAGTTAATTGGTAATAGTGCAGTCTTTGAAAACCTTCGAAATAAAATTCCTCATTTATCGCATTTTTTTAACATGAATTTTCTTTTGGCATTTATTCTGGCTTTTTTTTCTATTTATCTATTTGAAAAAAACATAGTATGACGAAAAGTACAAAAGCAAATAAAAATGTAATGAATTAATTTATCTAGTTAATTAATGAAAAGGAAAGGCAAAAGAATAAAATTGAGACACAAATTAATTTTTATTTTCGTTTCTGCAAAAGTTTGATTGAAAATATTGGTATTCAACCTACTCTTGAAAACTACAAAACTTATCATGTTATTCTGTCGTAATAAACCGAAAACAATGGAGTCACAAAGTTTTAGTTAAGGTTCTAACTAAATAAGATAAATTTAAGAATATTCTTGTATAATATTTTATTGTTAAATATGACTCACACATAGAACTGCATTAATTAAAAATTATAACTTATATGAATAAAAAACGAATTTTATGTTCTAGAAGGGATTTATAACACAATAACCCATCTATTAAATATAAAGTCTTGAGAATTAAATTCTATAAAGTTTCAAAAACTTGAATAAAATATGTTTAGAAGCGGTTTTATCTGTTGCCCCAAACATAGACAGGAAAGGTTACAAAACATTTTTACTTAAATACAGAAAAAAAATCCATATAAATACAGATTACTATACCTAATATTTCCACAATTCTCTACAGACAGACTTTGAGCAACAAAATCCCCAATACATTCAGATTCAATAAAGAATCCGTATTCGTCATATTTCACAATTAGGTCTCCACTAAAAATATAAGTCATTTTTCATGTATCAGCAAGATTTATAATACATGGTTGAATATAATTTTTATATTTAATCTGATAAAAATAGGGATATGTATTTTATATGAATTTTTACAGTACTTAACATTCTAACTTCTTCAATGTTATTTTGTCCATAGGTATATAAATTTGTAAGTAATAAAATTTTTTTTATCTTTTTTATTAAAAAAATAAATTTATAAGAAATAATGACTATAAGATTTTTTAAAAGGAGAGTTTTTTAAAACATTTGAAACTGTGTTAATGTTTAAAAATATATGCTGTTATGATTATTATGATGCCTTTAAAGAAGTCAAAATGTTAAACATATATTTCGAAAAATAAACTATTTTTAAAGAGATTTGTGTACAGCCAAGTATTATTATGAAGAAATTTTAAAATTCTAAGTATACTTAATTTAAATATAAATTTGCATACCCAATCTTTTCATCATTTTCATAAGCTGGATTTAAAACAACACAACTTTCATCAACACCAGACTCAAAATTAAATCCCTTTTCATCCTTCTCACTCGTTTGAGTCTGAGAAACAACATCCTCCATACAATCGGCCTCAACATAACATCCAAATTCATCATATTTCACATCAATTTCAACACTAAAATAATAATACGTCATGGTTTACTATTTCGGCATGATTGATAATACACAGATCTATACTTTTTAATGTATAATACCTATAAAAACTTGTGAATATTTTCATGTAATGCATGTAATGCTTTAATTGATTCAAATAACTAAGATAAAAATTTCACTAACATTTGCAAGATTTTGCTTAATAATAAAAATATATTTAAATGTATCGGTTATGTTTTTTAAAAAATAAAGTTTAATAAGCAAAAAAATTTGTCAATTTTATCTTGTTAGGTTTTTTCTATTTATTTATCTTTTATTCTGTTTACTATTTAATGTTAAAAGGCGAATAAAATTATTTTCCAGAGGTATTTTATATTTATTTATATCTGAACTTTGAAATTTAATAAAAGATCCTTGAAGTTAGTTCGAGGATTTAATTAGTTCTTTTAATAAATGTATAAACATTCAAAAACATGTAATGTGTAAGTCTCCTGCAATATTCTGCTAATAATGGAACCTCTTATATATCTTTAATTAGTAAAAAGATGTTGCATAAATAAAATTTTCATTGTTGTAAATTTGTGAAATCACAACCTGCGTACTTGAAAAATATCTTTAAATAAAAATATGTAAAATATTCATCCTAAACGTATAAATTCAGTTGATGAATATTTATAAGATCATAATTTGGATGTAATCTTTACAATCATAAACAGTTCAATAATTTTAAAGAGTGAGTTTCTGTATAATTGCAATTATAAGTTTCAATAGTTTTTTGCGTAATTGTAAGCATTTGGAATAGCGGAAAACAAACAGCATACCAAAACCACTAACTGAACATTTGAAGAAATTTCAATTTAAAGAAAATTTATTATACCTTATGTTTTTAAGAACCTCATCACCTAAGTTTTGGGCCGATATGCTTTCAACAATTGCCGGTTCCTCAGAACCTCCAAAATCAATTTCCACAATCCTAAAATAAGCATAAAATGAACCTTTATAAATTTTCATGTATGTTTAATTTAAAAAACTAAAAGTATGCCTGTTTTTTCATTTAAAGAAAATAGTTGGCAAATCAATTAAAAAATCATCATTACAAATAAGTTTTTTTCAGTGCTCTTTTAAGTTGTTCGCATTTTAATTAAATTATTATTTTTGATATGTTTTATTAAGTTTCGCGAGATGATTTTGCATTTTTTTAAAAACATCTTGTTACGTTTTACCTTTCTTGTCAATTAGTGAATAAATATGAAAATTTTCTCATCGACTCTTAGAAAGCATAATCACAACTTACTATTTAAGCTAGAAAAAATTTAGCCCTCAAAATCTAACAAATAATTATCTCTGCGTAACTGTAGACTGAAAACATTGATATCAGTTTGAGAGTCAGAATAATCTTGGGGATTTTCTAATTATTTTATTTAAAAACTTTTTTTTCTTTCCAGGCCTTATTTCTCTTTACCTTCCTCAGTAGTAATTTTTTACAGCTCAAATAGTATAAATATTAATTTGTGATCCCAAAAATTTAAACCTCTTTATTTAATTTATTACAAGAATTTAATAACCTCTTTATTATTATTTATTACAAGAATTTTAATAACCTACAATGAATTGCTAAATACTTTGCATATATAAAAATAATAATAGTGAAGTAAAATCCTTTATAAAATTATTTCTCATTTAAAAGCAGTTTTATAATAAAATTTTCCTTTAATGTCTTATTTGTTTTGTTAAGGATACTTTATAAGAAAGTGGGTTTGAAGGAAACTCCAATTATAAATTAAAAAGTAATGAGCTTTTTTTATTAACAATCATTTAGCGAATCAAAAATGGAAAACGATATCAAATTCAGATTTGTTTGAATTTTAATTCATGTTTCTGTCAATTTTCTATTAAAACTGTTGACAATCCAAGTTTCCCAATTTTTAAAAAACATATTTCTCTTTTTTTAGAACTGCTCATCGTCCAGTTTATAGCAGGTAACATCAACAGTGCATTTAAAAAGATTTAAAAGGAATACAGCAACATCAATTCAATTACAACAAGTTCAATTACAACAAGAAATTTCTCATTATAATTTAAATTGAAACCTGATTTTTTAAAATGTTTCCTTTTTTTAAGTTCTAATAAATGAAGAATGATGAAATAATTTGGTATCAGTTTAGATTCTTGCTAAAAAAATAAACTTTAGACAGAAGTTTTGTATGAATTCCATAATAAAGTGTACAATTCCTATAGTTAATGAACTATATTTAATCTTAAAAAACCCGCTTGTATACGATTTTAAAATTAAGGCATTTGTCAAACTTTTAAAATGATTGCACATCTTAAAAATATTGAATTTCTGCACCTTTCAACTGCTCTCTTTTTTTCCTGCAATCAAGCAGGCTTTACAATTTTTCGCCCATCCTTTTTCAGCAGTGATTCAATCGATGTGAATAACGTTTCGTTTTTTCTATCTTAAAAACTTATTTTAAACCCTCAATGTTATTTATATTTTTATACATTTTTGTTTCGTATTATGAAAATATAAATTGTGTTACAATGGCCACCCTGAGCATTACAAAACAAATTGCATATGAATAGAAATATATGTACAACCCAAAATTTTCTAACAAACGGAGAAAAATGTTCTTGGTAAATTACCGTACTGTGTGGTAAAGACAATTCTGATAAGAAAGTACAGCATATTCTGGTAATAAAAATCCAAATATATACGTTATTGAAACCATTCATTTGGTTCATTTTCTGTGCATATGGTAATGAATTAACGGAAAATGTAGTTTTTTAAAATATAGTTCTTATTCCCACACATTTGATAAAAAAAAAACATTAAGAATTTAATTTTACCGGATCAATTATTTTTGAATTATGGTCTAAGATGTTACCTCATCTATCAAATTATATGACATTTTATTGTTAATTTTACAAAAATCTTTACCAAAGTGCTTTATTTTAAACTACCAAGAGTTTTTGTGTTCCCATAGATCCACGGACATGATAAATCTCTCCATATTCTGGTAGTTTTGGCGATAATATTTTCTCAGTGCTGTTTGTTTTGTTCTTTTTCTATTTCGTGCCTATATATTTAAAATCTTAATTTGCGCTCCTTTTTAGGGAATTCCGCGAATTTATGATTATATCATAATTAGCTACTTGAAAAATATATACTTACTCATTGATTGTATCCTCCTCACTTTCGAAATCATCATAATCATCCTCCTGAGCTAAATATAATTTCACAGTTAGGAAAAATTCAACTTTTCACATTTTAAAAAGATATAATATAATCTAAATTTTAAAAAAGAAGTTATCAGTTATTTTGGACTTGTATTATTTCAAGGACTTGTATTATTTTAATTTACAACACTTTGAAAATTGCTACTGTTATTTATTTCAAATATGAAAATTACAAAAATAACTTCAACGTGGATGTTTGTCGTAATTTTATTACAAATTTAATGATTATTTATTTATAATTGTATATTTTACAATGCAAAAAAGTTTAAATGAAACAAGATTTTTTTTTACCTATTGTCTATGCTGAAAAATGGGACTGTTTTTAATCTTGTTTAAATGCCTATAATGCTATGAAAAACTATAATACTTTATTCTTTACTTTAAATACTATAATACTTTAAATACTATAATATTTTAAATAGTATAAAATCTTTACAGTATTAAAAATCGGCTTAAAACCTGCTTATGGTTTATCATAACAATAGCAGCAGCACAGTTGTTTCAAGTAATCATAACATTAATTGCCGTTGGGCATAAAAAGTAGTAGACAAGATTATGTAAAAAATTTAAAATCTATTAAGTGAAATTTTTTTGAAAAATACTTTATTATAATGATTCTTCTAGTTCTTTCCATTTCTCCTTTGATATCACTCACTTATTTTGACGGAAGCCAAAAAAGAATTTACCACGGACCTTTTATGAGAAATTTGGCTATGTTATGAAAAATTGTTCTTGTTTAATTGCGCCCTCAAAACAGTTTAACTGGAAAGCTGAGTTTTAACAAATTATTTTGTCTTATACAGGACCATTTAAAAACTATTATATCTTAAAGATGGAACCTTCACACTTTTTTTTTAGAATTTCAAATTCGCCTTTTATTACAAAATTCTGATAAAATTAATAACTATTTATAAAATAAAAACAATAAATAGACAAATAGTTCTAATAATAGTTCAATAATAGATAAATAGTTCTAATAAAAACAATAAATAGACAAAAAAAAATAATAAAAGGAAAGAGAGGCTAACGAAGAAAATTAAGAAAAATAATAAGTTTTATTAACGAAGCATGAGCTGCACGTACATAGAATTCAAAATAAATTAAATATACAAAGAAAACAAGGAAAAATATTTTTAAAGAAAAAAAGAGAAATTATTAATAAATAAAATTTTTTATAAAAGTATTTAAAAAATTAAAAGCTAGAAAACAAAATAAGGGGAAAATATAATCTCGTCATCAGCTCACATGATTATAATTGAAAAAAAAAAAGAGTTCTTTCTAATATAGATAGTTTTCTAACATTACTATAGCCTAAGAAAAATATATCAATAAAAAAATATTCAACAGCACTGTATTGATATATATTGAGATTGTATATAAACATATATCATAACATTTAGTGCCAGTAAGATTTCGCAAGGTAATTGATAATTTTTGATATGGTCTCTTGATATTAACGTTTGAAATTTCTTTTTCTTTGAAAAAGTATAAATCTCTTCACTAAGTTTTGTTAATCAAAAATTCCCTAAGTTGCATGACTGCTAAGATTTGAATAAACATAAAAAGTATGGTCTTACGCATTGGCCGAGGATACTTCATCATCTGGTCTAACCAGTGATTAATAAGCGCTTGTTTATACAAAGGAAATTTTTTCCTGTGCATTCGCCAGAAAGGCGTAAAGGTTTGGTAATATGAATCACTCATAATCGCACTTTTTTAAAGCTTTTCAAATTAGCAGTCAAATTTGACAACATACACTGAGTATAGCTCAAAAAAGAATGACCAACAAATAATTTTTAATAGATTTCTTTTCTGATCTCAACAATGAATTGTTTTGGTAAAAATTTTTAACAATCAAACTTTATATACATTTCTCAGCTATTCCAATCTAAGTATTGTTACAAATAAACTCTAAAAATGCTTTTTTTGGTATTTGATTGTTGAAATGAAATTTAAAAAAGTTTCATTGTTGAAAAAAAAGAAACCAAACTATTACATTAATCTTTCCAATATTAATTTCTTAATGAACTGAAAATTATAAAAAAAAATAATTAAAAATTTTCTAAGAACCTATATAGGAATATACAACATAAAAAAAGGTAAAATATTTAGAAGCGAGGCACCATGTTTTTAAAATTATTTTTAATAATTTACTCTTGAACAAAAGATACTAATAGCACAAGAATAGCACAAGTGCCAATAGAATAAGACTATTGGCACTAACTCTGTACGTCACACATTTGTATGCATAGCTTAATTTTCTTTTGCATTTAGAGAACATTTCGTACCATGAAACTCAGTTTTTTTAAAAACATTTAAAAAATGGTTATATTTAGTTTAGTTACCTAAATAATTAAAAAAATGCAGAAGTAACTTCAAATCCAATCAAAACCAATTTACTCGGCAGGGTGGGGGGCAAAAGTTTTATAGCTATTTAAATAATCTAGTTTATACATTCCAATACAAAACGTTCTTTAGATTTAAAAGAGAAGTCTATCAGCATAAGTTTGATCAGTTTCCGTCCTTTATGTAGTAGATAAAAATGTCTAATCACTTTTTAAATGTACTATGTATTTTTTTTGCATTGCCTTATTAGTTTGTTCAAACGTAAAAATTTAAAAATAGATTTTTTTATCAACAAAATCTAACTTTTTGATGAAAATATTAAACTTTTAAACGTTATAAATGTCGAAGTCATTTTGGCAGCTTTAATTTTTTTTTTAAAAATTATAGTAATTGACTACAAAGACATTGATAAAATACAAATATTACTCATTGCATGCAAAAAGGAGATAATATTTGAATGTGAATTATTTCTAAACTTATTTTCTGATTTTGCTTAATGTTGGCTTTGTCTATGGGATAATACGCAAGTACTGAAAAGTGCGATAAAAATTTTTTACATGTCGCATTTGTTTTTATTCACCTATGACATTTACTTCTATTTATTGAAAAATAGCTAAGGGGGTTTATATACCCTATTATTTTCAAAAATGTAGCAAATACAAAATCAATAGTTTTGAATTTTGAGCGTGTCTCTTTCCTCATTTTTGCACACCATGCACATCTTCTGCGCGTTTTCCCTCAATTGGGAAATGGTTCATTGAAAAGTCTCGCCGTTGATAATGACATCGTTTTGGAGGAAGGGTGTCTCTGCTTATTGACTTCCTTGCTTCTATTTCCAAAAGTCAGGAGATTTTCAGCAACAGCAACGAGGAATGGTAGTAAAGAACGTCTTCGTTCAGTAACGTCTTATGGACATTAACAATCGAGGTTATCAGTAATCTGTTTCCCACCACTTGCTCCACTTGCTAAATTTACGATCCACCTCGTAGCATGTTCCCAGTTGGTCAGAGAAGTCAACTCCACCCATGAAGTCGTTGTAAAACGTTACCATTGACGGGCAGGAGAACTCCTTCTTAGATCCATCTTTCAGAGTTCTAATCGCAGTAGTTAATTCAGTGCTATGGCAATTCGGCATGACAAAAACTTCCTTCGTGTCCATCCATTTGACAGCAATTATTCCCTCTCTTGTAGTTTGGAAAATTGAATCACCTATCTGTGCTTCTCGTCTTCTCGCAGTCGGAAAGGTTGGTGTATCTTTTCGTTCTTTCATGTAGGTACCGACACAATCATGGGGCGGGGAGTACAACAGATTCACAAAAGTGAAGAATCGGTCGAAATAGAGAACGATTTGGGGAATCTTCACTGTAGAAATAAGCATTTTTACAGCACGTTCTCCTAGAATTCCTTCAGTCACTGAAGATTCTTTCCCAGTGTAAATGTTGAAGTCGTATATGTATCCAGTCTTAGAATCGCAGCGCTCCCAAACTTTGATACCTCTCTTTACTGGTTTCATGGGTTGATACTTTTTTAATGCCGCTCCTTCCCTTAAATTTGACCATTGATTCGTCTATTGACTACCTTGTGTGGTCAGTGAAACTCTTTAATAAATACACTTTAACAGGAAAATACTTCTTCAATATAGTATAATTTCGAGGCATCAGAAAGTTTCTCCAGGGAATTGAAATATAGTTTCGAAATTAAAAAAAAAAGAAAAAGAAAGCGATCCCTTCTCATCATCTTTTGAATAGCTGCATTTCCTAGCAAACAATTGAGCGACCAGTAGTGAGCCATCTGATGTACTCGGTTGTAGCTCATTATCAACAATATCCTAACTACTGTCATGATTTCGAATTTGTCGGTCATGGAATGCATTTTGTCTGTAGCGTTTCGACTATCTGATGCTGAATTTGCTTCCTTTTTTTTCAATGCTTTATTCTCTACTTCTATTCTTTCATTTGTACAGTGGGCAATGCAAATGAATAAGCTTTTGGGGAAGATCGTAAAGAAAAAATCCACTTCGGTGGCTCCGTTGCTAATAGAGAAATTTGTTTAACCCTTGCTGTAAGTAACTAGTGGCATTCGCGGCGAAAAGTTAGTTGCATGGGACCACGAAAATGATGGTGGGTTCTGGTTCTGGAGCTCTATTTCATCATCACACAAATCATTGTGATTGGGTGAAACGTTGTGATTGTCCCAGCCGTAATATCAAAAATTTTCCAGACTGAGACAGCACATGTCCCGTCCGGTGCGAAAAGGTTAAATATTTTTAACGTATCAAACAATTAAGGTCCTGAGAGGAAATAATTAATGAATCCATTATTTGTAACAATGGAATTATAGTATATCATATAATTGTATTAAAAATGTATGAAGTATTAAAAAAGTTGCTTTGAAATTTCAAATAAAACATTATACAAATACAATTCTTTTTAGAAATAACTGCAATTGAATAATTATTGATTCATTTTAAATTTAGGTACAACGGCATGAATCGTATCAGATATTTAGTTTATACAAATCGTCACTTTGAAACTAAACCGTAGTAACTCAAAAAAAAAAAAAATCGAAAAATGAGATATTTGGGTCATTTCGTGTAAAAATAATCACCCTTTTATAGAAACAACGTGTTATCTTCATAATTCCATAAAATTAATTTAGAGAGCAGATAAATCGTTATCGCATTGGCGCGATTCGCCCTCTTGGTTATAGGAAATAGTGTAGCAGTGTGGCAGTTGCAACAAAACCTTGGAGGAGATAACGTCGCTTTGAAACTAAACCGTGGTAACTCAAAAAAAGCAAGTTTTTCAGGTGAGCGAGTTTTTCCTGCACTGTTGTATGTCAAAATTTGAAATGAAATATGCAATATTCGAGAGGATGTTTTGAAGATCATCGTTGTATTTTGAAATAACTCTCCACTTTTACTAAAAGTTTTAGAAAAAAGTGTTGCAACTCAAAGAACCTTAACTTATTTTGAAATTACCACAAAATTATAAATGCTACAAGAATCAGACCTGGTTCTTTGAAAAATGTAAAGAAACTGGGTTTTTTAAATGTAAACTATTTTGCAATAGTCGCCATAGCTTTGAGTCAACCTGCGATGGAAGTTCCTGAAGAGTTAGAAATCGCTCTCCTGAGAAACTTGCTTTTTTGAGATACCTCGGTTTAGTTTCAAAGCGACGAAATGTCAACGAGGAGCTCTCTTTCCGGTTTTTTTTCAGTGCTTTTTTTCCGGTGCTTTTTTTCGTGATTTACAAAGTATGGTACTTTGAATATCAGAGAAAATATCTAGTTACAAAAGTATGAAGGTATTATGAAGGGTTTTAAACTATGTTTGAGAAAGGAAAACTAAAATCACTCTATCCAAACAGTATTCTTAGAGACCTTTGCAGAAGCAGAATAGTTGAAATTCGTAATTCGTATAAAAAAATTTTAAAATTTGGTGAAAGAAATAAAGAGTAAAAAGGAATTAAGATTTTTTCTCTACCAAAATGTTCCTTACTATAATATTCAATTTAATATTTTGGTTTCACTTTGGAAATTGTTTTTGTAATTTTAGCATTAATATAATTTCAAAATACCATCTTTATAATATGACTGTTTAAATTTAGAAATTAATATTTACTTTATATATTCAGTTTGAATTTAACTAATAAATAAAATCTTTTAAAAGTGTCCGAAATGTAGAAGTGTTTAAGATCAGTCGACTCAATCCTAAATAAAAGTTTAAAATGCACATCGAAAAAATGACAGTAAACTATTTATTTCATTCATTCATTTCGAAATTAGCTAATAAATAAAATATTTTATTCTAAAAGTTCCTAAAGTATAAGAGTGTTCATGATCTGCAGACGCAATTCTAATTTATGTCGATTGAAAAAGAAGATTTTGGATTGTTTAATTGTGGAAACGCATCAATCAATTAAATCTCTCTCAATATTTTTTTTTCCAATGGCAGGCACTGAATTTGAATCTTTGCCTATGAAGATGTCAGAATTGTTGCTCATTTCGCGTTACCCAGTGGGCACCTGTGAACCAAAGTCACGCAGGCGAGCAACATTGCTCACGCCACACTGCCACAAACCCGTTTATAGGGTGGACCACATTCACACATCGCACACACACACACAACAGAGGACAGCACAAAAAGAGAGAGAGAAACATCCATGCCCAGAGCGGGATTCGAACCCGCAGCCAATGGCTTCGCAGTCAGGCGCGCTAACGGCTCAGCCACCTGGCCTGCTCTCTCTCAATATAATCCTTAATCTATAAAACCATTATATATCAATAAAAAAACTAAACTCAGAAGCGCAACAGCCCATAGAGGGCCATGGCCTACTGTGTTCATCTCAGTTTTCTTGACCTTGGGCTCTGGGGTGCAGGAGCAGATGTTCCGCTCAGGTGGTCTGCCGATCGCGGAACCCCCTGTGTTTAGTTCCCAAGCATGCTTGGTTCTCATTTATCGACCCACTGAAGGGATGAAAGGATGAGTCAACCTTGCCGGCCCGAGGATCGAACCCAGGACCTGTGGCACGGGAGCGCGAAGCGCTACCACTGAGCCATCGGGTGTCATATACCAATAACATCCCTCAATTTATATAAATAGATAATTTCGTTAAGTATTTCAAATTGAGCTTATAAATTTCAACAGTTATTACAGTATAGTAATAATTTCTCCGATATTTAATAATTTGAAATTTTTCAAACATATTTTAAAGTTTCTAAATTTACATTTGGAATTAAAAAGAGCCATTGATCTTAAAGTTTTTAATCCTTAAATTATGCAGTTTATCATGATGAAATAAATTGTTGATTTTATCATTTGCTTGCAACATTTCTCTTTTCTATTTATAAACTTATAACGATTTTATATATGAATATACTTTCTTTTCACTATAAACTTTTTTAAATATTCTTTGAATTTGTCAGTTTGTAAGATTAAACTCAAATATGCTAACATTTTCCCATATTTTAACATTGATAATTTATATAAATTTAAATGACACTTATACTGATCAAAATATAGCATGTTTGAGCACCGTTAAAAATACTGGGTTCTAATACCGATAAAAAGATAGTATATTCGACAACTCATCAATTGATAGTTGGTTCGTACATATCTATCAAAACATCATAAGGTTCAAGTACTGATAAAAAATATGTGGTTTCTAAATATGATCAGATGATAGTGGGTTCGAGTTTCAATAGAAAAAAACAAAAAAACAATTGGTTTAAAAACTGATAAAACAATAACGGGAAAAGTGAGTGAGTTTGAGAGCTAATCAAGTGATAATTAGTTCAAGTATAGATAAAAACATCCTGGGCTTGAGTACTGATCAAAGAAGATTGTGATTTCTAAAACAGATCGGGTGATAGAGGTTCCAAGCATTGAAAAAAGATAATGAGATTGTACTGACTATTTATACCTGGTTTTTGAACCGATAACATGATAGTGGGCGTGAGAATTTAAAAAAAAGAGTGGGTTTGAAAAGGTTTCAAATAATAGTGGGTTTGAGTTCGGATCAAATGAGAGTGGAATTGTAATGATCAAATACGAGGTGGTCTGACATTTTATCGAATGATATTAGGTTTAAACACCGATACAAATAACGGGTTTGAGCCAGTAAAAAGAGAGTGGGTTCCAGAACTGTCCAAAGGATAGTTGGTTTGAGTAGCTTTAAAAATATTGTGGGTTCAAGAACTAATCAAATGATAGAGGGTTTGAGTAAAGATAAGAATAAAGTGAGTTCGAGACCAAATGATAGTTAGTCAAAAGAGAGTGGATCCTAAAATGAATAAAATAATAATGAGCCACATTTAAAACAAGAGTGGTTTCGGGAGGTGATAAAAAAGAATGAGTTCTAGAACTAAGCAAATGACAGTTGGTTGGAGTACCTATAAAACATCATTGGTTCGACTACTGATCAGAAAATCATGTGGTACTTAAACTTGATTATATGATAGTGGGTTCGAGTACCGAATAAAAAGACAATGGGATAGTACTAATTAAATAATACCGGTTAAATTAGTTTAGTGGATACGAGGACCAGGAAAAAGTGACAGGATTTAATAAGTGTACAAACAATAGTTTTTGATCGAGTAATGATAATAAAATAAGTTTTGAACGAGACAGAGTGGGGTTTGAAATTAATCAAATGACAAGGGGTTCAAGTTACGATTAAAAGATAGCTGATTCGAGTAATGATCAAATGATATAAGGTTCGAGTTCTGACAAATAATAACCGATTTGAGTTCTAATGAAAAATAGTGAGTACCGATTAAAAGATAGTGGGTTTGTGAACTAGTTAAATAATAGTTAAAAGTATCGTAGATTCGAGAACTAACCAAAAAAGTGTGTGGTTTCAAAATTTGAAAAAATGATAGTAGGTTCGAGTTTGAATAAAAAGACAGCTCTAATCAAATTATAGTGGTCACTAGTACCTATAAAATTATAGTTCAACGAAAGAGAATAGATTTGAAAACGAATTATATTATTCGCGATCACAACGCACGATTACGTCATCTTAGGACAAGGTCAGTTCTATGTCTTGATCTGCCCTCCTCTTTTGTTGTTGTTGTAGTTCATTTACGTCGCACTAGAGCTGCACAATGGGCTATTGGCGACGGTCTGGGAAACATCCCTGAGGATGAACCGAAGACATGCCATCATAATTTTGAACCTTTGCAGAGGGGATGGCACCCCCGCTTCGGTAGCCCAACGACCTGCAAGCGAAGTCTAGCACTTTACGGTATCACAGTTTAACGAGGACCAATGCCGCACATCTTCGTTTCTACGCAGACTGATCCAAGTGGTCACCTACCCGTACACTGACCGCAGCCAGTGATGCTTGACTTCGGTGATCTGATAGGAACCGCGTCTTAACGATCAGTCCACTGCGGGACTTATTCCAATAGAAGCGGAAACTAAATCTTTGAATCCAAATCTAAATTAATATAATTAAATTTTTTGAATATTACAAATGATAATATTTTAATTTAGATGCTACATTTAGTTTATTATGGAACAAAGTTTTTGTTGTAGTCACAGGGGAATAAGGAGAGAAGCAATCAAAGGAAAGAACACCCCACACTCCAAAAAGAATAAATATTACTAAAACGAAATAAAAGATGAGAGATTAGTTTCTTTAAAAGTTTACTTTAAAATCAATAATTTAGATTAGAAGCTAATTCCATAGTTCGAATTTCTTTCTTTTTTACTTTCTTACCTTAAATAATTTACATCAGTTAACTCCATTCTCACTTTATACATATGACGAATACTAATTCTCCCTTTCTTCAGATATGTTCTCTCTTAAATCTAAGAATTATATAATTTTGATTCTACGATTAAAATTAATTTTATTGATTTTACGAAGGAAAAAAATGATATCAATTGCTTATCTGAAATGTTACTTTTAAATGTTTCTCGAAAGTGTAACTGACTAAAAACCGGCAATAAAGAGCCATACATAAACTTTTCAAAATAGGAAAAAGTGAATGCTCTTATCATTTTAATTTGAAAAAAAAATTCAATTGAAAGTTTATCTAAACTGGAGACTAAAAAAAATTAGCTATTCACAAAGTTATGAGAAAAAAGAATGAAATCCAAAATCGAAAAACGTTCTCTAAATAAAATGCTATTTAATTTTCCAAATTTTCTCTGGGAATTATGAAAATCTTCCATTATTTGAGTTTCACGCGTATTTTGCGATTCTAAAACGATTAGCTGAGTTTTGCTTAGATCTATGTAGCGTACTTTAATCAGAGTAGAAAACAATACTTTTTAATCTAAATTAATGACAAAAGTAAAGTCGAAAGATATTTGAATTTGGCCATTAAATAAATGATTTCTTCAAGCGAAAAATCTCACGTTGTCTAGATTTTCCAAATTTAGTTTTCTTAAACAACTGCTATTAAAAATGTAGTAGCATTATAAACTGCACGTTCTACTCTAAACGATGATCCAATATTCAAGAATAAAATATTATTTTAGATAAAGTATAATATCATTACCTCTACTGCTTTAATTGTGATTTGAAAATAAAAATAAAATAAGGAAATTTCCTCGTTTCAGTTTGCGGTTTTGATAGCGAAGCTATTTTGAATTCATTTATCAGTTAGTCTCCATTTAAGGATATTTATTAATTATTAAAAACAATTATGGATTAAAAAGAGTATTAGATTTAGAGCAAATGTGGAGTTATGGGTTTGCTATCAGATTTCGTGATAAAATTTAATTCTTTTTCAATCTGTTGCGATATTTCTTTTAAAATATGTAAAAGAGAAATCTAATTATATTTAATTTTCAACATAAACATCAAATATTTAAAAATAGATACAGAAACGTAAAACGTATTTTTAACAAATATTATTCATATTATAAATATCTGTATTTTAGATTTGGTATTTTCAGCATTAATTTAGTTTATATGCAAAAATTATCTTTCTTAGTTGTTTTTAAGTCTGTATTTCTAGCTACAAATAGAAAACATATGCCTAACTATTACAATACATAAAATAACGAGAGCAATTTTTTGTGATAATATTGAAATTCATTAAAAAACTGTCAACCGTACCTTGGTGATGATCAGTTTGGAGATTAAAATTTAACACAATAAGAGCACAAAAAGAAACACAAAAAGATAGATAATTGTAACACAAAAAGAAAGCCCTCTTCAAGTTTTCGGACATGGTACCACTATTTTTGGGTATCTCCCCATAGGCTCCAGAAATTATACCGTCGTCCCCTGAATATATACCGCACTCCCCAGGGGAATTTTTTAATTTGAGCTTCTTTAATTACGACTCGAATTTATATTCACTATAGGGATCTTAAAAAAAAAAAATAAAAAAAATAACACAGCCTAAAACTCGCTCATTTTCAAAAGACCAAAAGTGAGTATTAAAAATCCTGGAGTTTTTCTTCGCTTGAAGAATATTATTTGTGATAATGAATAAAATTTACCAAAGACATTCAAAATTTCAGTTTTGTAGTAAGACTATATTTTTTATAAATTTTTGATTTTTAAAATATAAAAAGTTTATGCTGTTTTTTTATAGTTAAGACTGTTTATCAAATCGTCAAAGGACTTGTTTTGTAGAAAAGATTTTATTTTCAGAGAAAATTGACTATCTACGTCAAGAAAAAAATTCCCAAGTTCTTTTTGTTAAGCTCAGACATTCTTCATAGGCTGCCACGCTTCTCTGCAATATCCTAACTTCAGTAGTCCAGGAACATATATATGGGTGATTCTCACGAAATATGACAATTCGGACCAAAACATTTCTTCAAATTTAAAGTCGTCAAAATAATGACATATTAGCTTAGAAGTTTAAAAAACAGTCATTTTAAGTTAATAGTAAGTAACTCAACTTAAGCCTTTATGTTATGTGGACCATAAATTGCTTAAATTAATTCTTTTTATCCACTGTAGAAAGAATCAAAAAAATTTTTGTTGCTGATATGTACAGAACAAAATTGTGGATAATAATCTATCATTAAATAAATAAATAACTTTTACTACATCCAAGCATATTACAATCATACATGAACTTGGTATTGGGTTAATATTTGCTTTCCCTCTTTACAGTATTAGCAGTTAAAAAAAATGTCTGGAAACACTTCAATGTCCTGGCATTCATAAGCCAGGAAAATGACAGCCAGGATAATGACAAATTCGCCATTTTATAGCATATAACTTTACTTTAATTAAATATTTTGGCCTAAGACGTTTATATTCTCTAGAAAACAACAGGATTTCTTAAAATAACTCAGATAAATCTATGCAGTTTACGTACTTAATGGTTTCAAGAAGCCAGGAAAATGACAACACAAAAACCTACTCACCTTGAAAAATTTTTCGAAATAGATTTTGAACCAGAAAATTGGTTCTTTATTCATGCAACAAGACATGTTCATATAGGAGGGTATCTAATCAATCCATTAACATAAGATATTGATTGCTGGCTCTATCTATTTTGGTTATAAACCACTAAATAAAAGTAGTCAGGAAAATGACAATTTTCTTGGGACAAACAAATTATTAACAGAAAAAATTAATTTAAACGAAGTTCTTGTAAATAATACCCTCTGCGTATATTCTAGATATGAGTTGAAATAAAAAAATTTAGATATTGAAAAATTTATAGGAAGTTTTGAAGCAAGTTATTATTGGAAACATTGTTTGGGACATGCCAGGAAATGAAATTTTGAAGTTCAATTAAATTTTTTAACTATACAAAACAGTCAATGATAGTGCAAAACTATTTTAAAATGCCAACAGCAATGCTATTTATTAATTTTTTAAAAAAAAAGTTCTTTTAATATTATAGTATTAGATCTTGGAGCAAGGGACAGTGAATTGTCATATTTCGTGAGAATCACCCATATATACTCTGAGCCTTTCTTTTAGGATACTACTAGAATAATAGTTGATATGCTTGTTGATCATTTTAATTAAGATATAAGTATGCAAAGAAAGGTCAGACTTTCTGTGTTTCATGCAAGAGGAAAGACATTATCTTCCAATTCGCCCTTCTAAACTTCCAGCACATTTTCTTCGGCGTTTCACTGTTCATCGTGGGATTTAATGCTTTAAGAGTGGTAATTGCAATAATTTACCTATGACCAAAACTAGGGTCATCAATCGCAATTGTCTTTGTGGATTGACTGAGGTGAGTAGACATGCAAAGAAGGTTAGGGATGTCCAGGGTCCCGTTGTATGCTTAAAAAAATCCAGACAATGTGGATATTTTAACCAGATATTTTTTAAATTTTTTTTTTTTATTAAACGACTTAAAACTCCTCATGCACCACAAAGTATAACATGAGGCTTACAGTTGTAAGTAGAAAACAAAAGAAGAAAAATATACAAATTTAAATTAAAAACAAAATTCAGCAAGGCAGCAAGACTTTCAATACTTTTGACCAGTTCTGATAAGACAGGAGGCCAACAAATAGAAAGACGCCTCAAATCAGTCTTTAATTTCATTCGGGCACTCGCATACAGATTGCAATAAAGAAGAATATGTTCAGAATCACCGCAAGCACAAATTCCACTGGTCTCCAGATGGTAACGAAATAAATATCTCTTAAAATTTCCATGGTTTGTTAAAATAATTTAATGGGTTTGGGTTAATTTAAAATCAGTTGCAAAGAATTTACATTGCAAACGGTGAAAAATGGATGGAAAGAACCTTTTCGTCCAAAGCGACAGAGGCGAAGCAAGAAATTCAGCATTCCAGTCCGCAATGATTTTATCTCTAGCGATGCGCTTCCAGTGAGAAGCTGGAACAGACACCCTTAAGTCTATTTCACCACACGTAGCTTCCCTAGCCAATTGGTCTGCTCTTTCATTACCCAGAATACCGCTATGGCCACGAACATAAGAAAAATGAATAGTTACGTTTTCAATAGCGTTCAAAATCGAGTGAATTTCCACCACAAGCTTCTCAGTAGAAGTCGTGTCACGCAAAAGAAAAAGTGAAGAAAGAGAATCTGTACAAATGAGATATTTAAAAATTTTGTTTTCACTAAAAGAGTTTTGTATCCACTTAACAACCAGGTTTATACACAAAAGTTCAGCCTGGAAAACAGTACATTCATTAAGTAGTCGGTGCTTGGCAGTAACCTTCTCTGTTCCATTTTCATAAATTACAAAAGCAAGACCAACCCTTCCATCAAGCTTACTACCATCCGTAAAACAGATAGTTTTATATTCCTGAAAAACATTATTTACATAAGGAATAATTATAACAGGTTTCCTACATGCTGGGTGGGGCAAACATGAAATGGGAAGCTTTCCGTCCAGGGTTAGACAATCGTTGTCTTTTATCTTCTCCTTTAATTCAAGATTATTTAAGATAATGAAATCAATAGGCGGAAGACCAGAAATAACAAAGACCGCATCATAACTAACAGTTCTATAGCCCCGAATAATACGTAGAAGAATTCTTCTTTGAGTTCTTCTAAGGATTCTAATATTAATCTTCTTTCTCAAAGAGTTTCCCCAAGATCCTGAAGCATATGAAATGAGTGGTTCAATACCTTGATTATATATTAATTTAAGAACATCTGTTTTAACCCCATAAGTATTTTTTCGCAATAAAGCAAGAAGAAGTTTTTCACTCTTACTGGAAACATAAGATAAATGCTGCTTAAACTGCAGTTTATTATCAACAACAACTCCCAAATACTTTATCTGCTTTACTTCTTCAATAGGTTCATTCCTAAGAGTTAACTGAATAACATCAGCCGGCATCGACTTTTTATGTATCATCATAACTTTAGATTTCAAAGGATTGAATTCCAGCTTATAAAGTTTCGACCATTCAAAAACGTAATCCAAGATATTCTGAGAAAGAACAAAATCATCATTAAAGTTCTTGCACTGAACAATAATAAGTAGATCATCAGCAAATGCAATTTTATAACTATTTTGAAATTCTGATAAACCACAGAGCAAGTCATTCATAATAAGATTCCAAATAAAAGGTCCCGTAACGGACCCCTGAGGACAACCCTTTTTCAAAACAAAGTTTTTTGTGATATTGTCCAGAGTAAGATCAGCAGAGCGACCGTGCAAGAAACTCTTTATTAAGTAAAAAATATTCTTAGGAACTTTGAGATGTCTAAGCAAGTGCAGAATTCCAGGCCACCAAGCATTATCAAAAGCTCCTCTAATGTCTAAGGAAACAAGAAAAGTGACAAAATTTTTATGTTTACCCTGTCTAGCTAGATTACAAAGCCGGATCAAAGCATCTTCAGCTGACCTCTGAGGTGTAAAACCATACTGATCCACACTTAAGAGGCCTGATTGACGTAGATGAAAGTTGAATCTATTTATGAAGAGTTTTTCAAGACATTTGCCTAAACAAGGAAATAGACTTATACATCGAATGTTATCAATATGTGACCTTGATAACTCAGAATTATTTGGAATCGGTACGACTTTTGCTCTTTTCCAGATCTTCGGAAAAATACCAAGATTTAAACAAACATTAAACAAGGTCATCAGTATAGAAGGACAACTAACAAGCAAATTTTTAATTTGTTCATTCGTTATTCTATCGTATCCTGGAGTTTTGTTCACCTTTAAATTTTCGACTACACAATCAACTTCCGCACTAGAAAAGGGAACATCATCCTTAGCGTCATAAACCAATTCAGCCTCGCCACGTAAGAGCTTATGACTGAAATGGTTCTGCATTTCAGAATCACGAGGAAACGCTTTCTTCAATATAGCATCAATCGTATCTTCAAAAGAAGAGGTGAAATGACCAGGGGAATCTTCAATACCCGAGATTTCAAGCCTTTTAGCAAAGTTGGTCTTAACTCCATAAGTATAAATTTTATTCCACACATTTTACACAGTAATATCTCCAAGAAAATCCTTCCAAGAATTTAGTTTGCTTTCCTGAAGTTTTAAGTTATACTCAGACCTAATACGAAGATAACTGGTTCTATAAATCTCCCTTAAAACGAAATTTCTAGTCCTTTGATATCTTCTGAAAGCAGCATTTAATTTTTTCCGCATACAAGAAATTTCTACCGACCACGAAGGAACTTGATGCGATCCTCTCCTTTTCAAAGGAATAGATTTTTCTGCCGCAGAAATAATTAAATTTTGTAAATTTTGAACACATACCTCCAACTTATCTGGTCGTTCACAATTTTCAATGGAAGTCAAAATATTAAATATGGAATCAGAACAGAGAAGATGGAAAAGTTTCCAGTTTGCTTTTTTAATATTAAAGAGGTTTTTCGTTTCAGAAATAGCAGGGATCGAAAAACCGCCCGTCCTCGGCGGTCAAAAATTCCCCTCGGACAACAAATTTTTCGAATCCGACGTCCGCGCGGACGGCCATTTTTCCGTTAAAGTTCGTGATACATTTTCAATTTTTGTTATCTTACAAGAGTCTATCGCCTCACTTCTATAATGACCCTCTAATCTAGAAATACAGCAACATACTACGCTTGGTAGAATTGATGTTTTCTCTGTCTGGGAGTACTGCAGCGGTTGAAAGGAGCTTTTCAGTAATGAACTTACAAACAAACACATTACGTACTGGTCTTAACAAGAAGCACGAAACGCAATTATGAACATCTACCTAAACGGAAAACCCCTTTCAGATTTCTGAGCACAAACCTCTGTAAATTATTAGATTGATTGTGGAACTGGCAAACGTCATATTTGATTCATTTAAAAAACGCAGTACCCTCGGATAAATTGACATTCCAGATAACTTGACCTTTGTCATTTAAATTATTTCATATAAGAAATAAATTATTCCATAAAATAAATACTAAGTTACTATTAGTAACCTAGTTTTTTTTTTATAACTGTATAATGTTATCCTAGTATTTGTAATCCTAATAACTACTAATTCATTGTGCAATTTATATAATAAATGTTTGTAATAAATAAGAGAAAATTATATTTTTATTTATTTAGAAGTGACGGGTTAATTTAAAAAGAGGACGGGTACGTTGTTGGACAAGCCGTTCTCAGGGACGGTTAAAATTTCCGAGTTTTTTTGAGCCCTGAGAAATAGTAAAATCATAGTTAGGTCTTGAAATTTTCATTTCAAAAGAAATCATTTTATGATCAGACAGGGAATCATACTCAGGTATATACCATTTCTCAACCAGCTGAAGAAGTTCCATTCCGACAACGGTAACATCAATATAACTTGTTCCCTGAATCGAACTAAATGTAGGACCGTAGTCCTCATTTATCGAAAACAAATTCCAAACACTAAAGAATTCGCTCAACCTAATACCTCTGGAGTCAGTAATAGGGTTAAACCAGACTTCAGACTTGCTGTTGGCATCCATACAACAAATAAGTCTCTTTAGACTTTTACTCGAAAAAATATGCTCTATCTTCCTAAGATCTAAATCAATATTAACTGAAGGCTGGAAATAATAAGAAAAAAGAGTAAAATTGTATCCTCTATACGAAACATCAATTAGTGCAGCATTATAATCAAAATTTTCTGAAACAGAAAAAACAGTTATCGCTCTATTACGAACAATGATAGCCGCCTTAATAACGTCTGATTTTTCATCAGAAAATTTTTTGTAAGTATTTGGAAAGCCACGTAATTTGCCATTAAAACAGTAGGGCTCCTGAAAAAGGGCAACATCAACATCATCACATTCAAGATTTAAATTTTTAACCATATATTGTGGTTAAAAATTTCCACACCAGGAAAGCGCTTTCTTGTAAAACTTATTAATCAGGAGTTTTTTTCTGAAATAATTACACTTTCATTATTGTTTCTAAGTTTTCGCGTTTTCAGAAACGTGAATAAATTTTTTTTATGTTGCATTGCACAATAAATAGTGTACTACAATAATTTGCAACTTTTACGCAAAACTGAATAGTTTGTATTATTTTACAATTTTGCCCTTTAAAAAAACTAAAGAATGATTCAAGCAGAACCACGAAAAATAAAGATGACCACTATTGATTTTATTGATGAAAATGTGAAAGTAGGTTTAGTAATTTTTTCTAATTTTTAATGTAACAATTATTACCAAACTTATACATAATTGTTTCATAATTTTTACTGTAATTAAAAGTATATAAAGCAATTATAATCAATTTCTACTTTTTCCTTAGAATTTCTGTGTTTTAATAGTTAGACGTGATGATAAACTGTATGTTAAACTATATACGTAATATTACACGCTTCAAACTGTTCACAAATTTTTAATTCACGGAGCTGATGCTATTAAAACACTTTGAAATTCCGATTGAGCTATCTGAAAAAATTCTTGAAACACTTCAAGACGTAAACAAGAATATCGTTTTGCAAAAGTTTCTGAATTGCATAAGATTGAAAATTTAATCAAATGATTTTTACTCAGTATTTCGCTTATTTCCAATACTTAAAATATTTTTTATAAAAAATATTTGAAGAATTCGATCCTACGGTAAAAAACATCTTATTTAGAGAAATTTTTTGAAATCATTTGAATAGATATTATAATATAGTTTTGACACACATTTTGTATAAAAGAAAATGAGTTATATAGAACATTTCACTAAATCTGATAATTTATTAAAATTTTAATTTTCTTAAATACTTGTCAGTAAGAACTTTTATTTTTATTTATTTTATTCTTTCTCTTTCTTCTTTTTGTACCACTTTTCTCTTTCTTTTCTTTTTTTGTTTTCGTTTTTCTGTTTCCCGCTAAAAATCCCATAACGAACTTTGAATACTATATGCTTGATAGTAATATATAACATCAAATATACAGAAAAAAACTATTTTAAAGTAATATTAAATGGTGAATTAGGCAAATTTTTGGCATTTAAACACCTTCTTGCACTAAAACCTTTTATTGATAATTTTATGAAAATGTAATTGAAGTATGAAATTTTAGCCAGTTTTTTTCAGAATAAAGACATCTGTGCAGAGGTTCTTTGTCTCTTAACTAGCAGGATTGACATCAGTGTAGCCCCACCCCCTGGAGTGGACATTAAAATCTTCAATCAGAATGTTTTTTTTTTATCAATTAGAAGATTATAGAGATCTGATTTTCTGATAAAGGGATGCATGAACAATAGATTCAGAATAAGTGACCCCTTTTCCATATTTAAAATTCAACAATTTCATGCTTATCAATATTGTCCATTTGTTTAATGGTGCAAAAGTGAGATAAGAGATTATTTTTTATGTTTGTTAAAATTCACAGGTGATTTGTATAAACTTAGACAATGAATAAGGTTGATAACCAAAGAATGAGGCGCAACCACAAGTTTTCACCTGAAAATTTGCTTCCTGTCATGGGAAAATATAAATGTTTCCTGAGAGATTGTAACAAATCAAGCCTTTTAAACATTTCAATGCTAAATAAGCCTATCAAAAATCTCAGAGGGGGAGAATCACTGATGAAGTTGCAGTTATAGATCTCTTAGCCGTCGAAACGTTTCCGGGGTACACCACGAGGAGGTGGATCTATAATCGTACCCCTTGTTTTTTTTTTTTTTTAAATATATAAATAATTTATAAATAATTTATAAATATATAAATAAATATATAAATATATAAATAATAATTTTTTTTTTTTTTTTTACAGAATGAATTTTCTTTTTATTGTATTACCAGTAATGCAGCTTTTTTATGATTTGATTTCTCACATTTTTTTTTGCTTTTTGCAAATCTATATCTATATATCTATTTGATTTATACAAGTCGATTGGTTTCTCTGACATGGACAAAAAAGTAGGGTTAATGAAAGAGATCCGAACTAGATCCTTTCTCTTCTAAAATGTGGTTTTCTCTTTCATCATTCAAGTTGATCTCACAATCTGTAATACCCTGTATACGATTCTGTGCAATCTGTATTACGATTCATACAAATCTATTTCCTTCCGTGACATAAAGTAAATGTTTTTTTTTTTTTTTTTTTTTTTTGTAATATTGCGTTTTTCCTTTTTCATTTACGTATCTCACAATCTTTATCTCTCAATCAGCAACAACTCTACATACATTTCGATTCATTCAAATCTATTTTCTTCCGCAACAGGAACAAAATAGGTTTTTGAAAGATGACCAAAGCCCTTTCTTTTCTCTTTTTGCATCTGTAATGCACTCTCCTCCTTTACCATTCAAGTTGGTCTCTTTCCTGAAAAAAAAAATTAATTTCTTTTAATTATGTTCAGTCATTTTGATGAATCACTAAATCATACCAGAATAGAATGTTATTTTTGAAATCAAAAAACTTTTATTAATTGAATATTGCAAATTTAAGTGCCCAAAAATGAACAACGTAAAGTCTTTTATGATATTAAAATAAGTCTTTATGATTTATAATATAAAAAATATTTAGGAACCTAAAAATATTAGATATATTGCTATTTTGATGTAATAGTTGAGTAGACTAGAATGAAAGTAAGATACTTTATCGATGAATTCTATTAAAGGGAAAACAAATGTATATATGCTTGTTTTAAACTTATGCGGGGAATAGTTATACCAATTTTTTTCAAAAAAGTGGATTTCTAATTAGGACGTGTACGAAAGTAAATCAGTTGGGATTTTAAACTTCCAATTAGCAAATAGTGTTTCGCAATTTATGGGACTCTTAAATTTAAATTAAGTGCTTTTAAATTTAATTAAAAATTTAAAAAAAATTGACTTTCAGTTCAAAATATTTGCAACCATCTCATGGATGTTAAATATTTATTATTCTAGGAGAAAAGTTTTTCATACACTACTGTTTAAGCTGTTGTCTTAATTGAAAAAAATGAAGAATTTTTATGTGGGTCATGTGCGTCTCTCTTCTAACTCAAGAATTTTAAAGTTCTGAGTAGTTGGTGCAAAGGGCCACTTTAGTACCATATCTCCAAAATTGTTCATAAAGGTTATCTAATTCTATTTTGTAGAGACGTTTGAACAGGAATTCTTCTAATAGATTTATCATTAGGCACTGTTACATTTGCAGACGCTTTGTCGTTTAAACAATTTAAAAAGTTATATCAGTGATGTTTGCTTGATTACAGCTCTGTATAATATGCACAAATTTGTTTTTTTTATATTGTTTTAACGTTATTTTATAAAAAGATTCTTAAATTTATAAATCGAGTGTATTTTCATTCTCATCGTAAGAGGATTAATAAATTTAAATTATTTTATTCCTAACATATGCCGCATTCATAATCTCACTATTATAGCTGTATGCAGTTTAGTTGTTAAGGTTATCAATTAACATTGAACAGTTTATACTTAAGATCAAGTTTTATTCAGTTTTAGTTTGTTTTTACCAAAAAAGAATTCAATTTCATTGAGTGGATTCATTTAGTTCTTTAATTTATATATATAAACATTTAAATACAAGTAATATTTTTCGAACAATTTATATGATTTTGACAAGACAGCAACTCCTCTATCTTTAGTTATTAAAAAGATGTTTAGTTATTAAAATTTTTTTTGTTTGAGTGGTATATAATTACTAAATCATAACTTGGATCGTTAAATAAAAAAAACTCTTTTTATTAAAGGAATATTTACAAATTTATTTTAATCATATAAATTTGTTTTTTAAATATGTGAAAGAGAATGTTATGAGTATTACCAGGGAAACAATTTGAATATACAAGCAATAAGATATGATTATTTTAAATAAAAGTTCTTGTATATCTTATAATTATACGTATATCCTACAATAATTATATATCTAATAATTTTAAGTTATTATTCTTTGGCACATTTAAAGCAAAAATAAAACACTATTTTTTTATAGTGGCTATGAAGTCAAGAAAGTACTAATTTTTTTAAAGGATATTTTATAACCTATTTTAAACAAATAAATTCGTGTTGTGAATATGTAAAAGAACGTTATGAGTATTATCAGGGAAATAATTTGAAACTCTATACATGCAATAAGATATAATTATTTTTAATTTGAATAGTACTTTCATATTTCATAATTAAATGATATTTTTTGGCACATTTAAAGCAAAAATAAAGCACTATTTTTTAACAGTTGCTATGAATTCAAGAAAGTACTATGTCACAGGTGCAGTTTGGAAATCATAATTCTTTTTGTTAAGCTATTTTTTTTTAATATGTTTTCAATATATTTATTTTTCGAAATGTATATTTTACAGCTACAGAAAACGGCTGAATATGGTCCATGCATAAATGCTTCGAAGTTTACTTTTTGCCTGCTGAATATATATTGTTCATTTTTTCATGAAATGATGTTGTTATAAAAGTGAAAAGAAGAGGAAATATTGTAAGCGCTCTGCTTAATCAAAAGCATTTGAAATTGAATCAAAAGCAATAAAAAGAAATAAAAAATTAAGATTACAAAAATAAATCAAATTAAATACAGATTGACATACCTTTTGTTTTGAAAATCCTCAATACTATGTTTCTCAACGGAAACATTTTCAAAAATTCCAGGTTCTCCAGAACCTCCAAAATCATATGTCACTCTAAAATTATAAACGCACATAAGAAAATTTTTAATAAAATTTTCAATGCATACATTTTAAAAATATAATAAATTTTCATTATTTTTTGTAATTAAAAAATGCTTAGTTTTTTTTATAACTAACTTTTTTATAACTTTAAACGTATTTTGAAATACAACATTGATTGATAGAACTTACTGATAAGGAATTGGTTTTATTTCAATAGCATTTTTTATCTTATCGTTGTTAAAGTTCATAATTCCTAATGAGTGTACTCTTTCAATCCACATTAAGGATATAAATTTTATTATTGTATACAGAGAGCCGTCATAACAAAACATCTTGTGAATTTATTGATAATAGATTAGTCTTTGAAGACCTTCGAAATACCATTCCTTATTTATCACATTTATTTACATAAATTTTCTTTTAGTTTTTTTTTCTTGGTTTTTTTTCAATTTATTTATTAAGAAAACAGGGAATAACGAAAAGTACAAATCTAAATAAAAATGTAATGAGTTGTTTCCCAACATCCGTTTAATTTATTAAAAAGAAAGGCAAGAGAAGGAAATTCAGATACAATTTAATTGTTATTTTCGTATCGGCCAAATTTGGGTTGAAAATATTGGTATTCAACCTACTCTTAAATTACAAAACTTAACATATTATTCTGTCGTAATAAACAGAAAACAATAGAGTCACAAAGTTCTAGTTAAGATTATAACTAAATAAAATAAATTTAAAGCTTAAGTAGCCTATTACACACAAAATTTATTTTTTCTTTACAATATTTTATTGTTAAATCGGACTTACACATAGAACTATATTAATAAAAAATCATAACTTATATGATTAAAAAACGAATTTTATGTTCTAGAAGGAATTTATAGCACAATAACTCACCAACAAAATATAAAGTCTATTAATTCATGGTATCACAATCAGTTAGAATTATAATTATCCAAAGAAAAGTTGCTTGAAGTTCAAGAATATTTTTAAATAATTTTTTTAAAAATATTTATCTTTCGGAAAATTATAATACATTTTCTTGAGATTTAAATTCTATAAAGTTTCAAAAACTTGATTAAAAATAAGTTTAAAAGCATTTTCATCTGTTGCCCCAAACATAGACCAAACATAGACAGGAAAGGTTACAAAACATTTTTACTTATATACTAAAAATATTCCTTATAAATACAAATTAGCATACCTAATATTTTCACAATTTTCCATAGTCAGATTTTGAGCATCAAAATCCCCAATACATTCAAATTCAACGAAGAATCCGTATTCGTCACATTCAACAATATGATCACCACTAAAATTATAAAAAAGGTCATTTTTCACGTATCAGCACGATTTATAATGCATAGATGAATATATTTTAAATTTTTAACCTGAATAAAGGTATGGAAAAAATAGTTGTCTGTATTTTATATGAATTTTAGAATTTTCTATACTATAAATGAAAATATTATTTAAACATAGAGGGTAGAAAATGCCCCATGAAAAAGTAATTCAGTCAAATGAAATAATATATATGCAGGAACTAATAAATGTTATAAAATCAGAATTATAAAAAAAATGAAATTTTGTCTAACATTTAAGAATTTTACTTTTTTTATTTAAAAAATAAAATTACTGTTAACTTATAAGAAATCGTTTGCTATAATTGTTGATAATTTAAGAACTATTAAAAGTAGACTTATTTAAAACATTTTAAATTGTGTTAATGTTTAAAAATATATGCTTTTTTGATTATTATGATGCCTTTAAAGAAGTCAAAATGTTAAACATTCATTTTAAAAAAAATCAAAAAATCTTTTGAAGAGCTTTATTTAGTTCCAACACAGACAAGCAATATTATAAAATATATTTAAAAATACCATGAAACGAAATTTAAATATAAATTTGCGTACCTTATATTTTCATCATTATCATACGCTGGATTTTTCTCAACTGAACCTTCTTTAACATCAGACTCAACATAAAATCCATATTCATCATCTTTCTCAATTAGCACAACACTAAAATTATAATAGGTCACGATTTACTATTTTGGCTAGATTTATAATAATCATTTGTATTTATTTTAAATTTTCTTACTTTTTCAAAAAACAACACTTTTTTAAAATTCAAAATGTGTAAAATTTTAATTACATTTGTAGAAATCAATTCAGAATAAAATATTATGAAATTCTAATGAAACCAAATTGTTCTACAATTAAACATACCTTCTATTTTCATCAATCTCATTCGTTTGAGTCTGACTAATAAATCCATCCTTACAATCGGCCTCAAAATAACACCCATATTCATCACATTTCACATCAAGTTCAACACTAAAACAATAATATTTCATTGCTAACTATTTCGGCATGATTTATGTAACATAGATGTATAAATTTTGATCTATAACACTTACAAAAACTGGTGAATTTTTTCCATTTAAAATGTGTAAGTATTTACTATCAAATTATTTAAAACTACACTGTTGAATATTACTTAAGGTGTAATATGGTACAACTAATGCTTTAAATTTGATTCAAATAACTAAGATAAAAAGTTCACGAATATTTGCAAAATTCTGCTTAGTAATAAACTGGATAACATTTTATCGGTTATGTTATTTAAAAATGAAATTTTAAATGTAAGCAATTTGTTATTCTTATTTGTTTATTTATTTAATCTTTTATCCTATTTAACGCTATATTGTTAAAGGGGAATAAATTTATTTATCAGACGTATTTTATATTTATATCGTAAATTAATAGACTATAACTAATACATTTAAGGTGAAATTTTTATAACAGTTGGAATTTGTGGAGTTTAGTATTTAGGGGGTCACATATCATATTTAATTTAGGAGTTGCTTTTTTCTTACCAGCTTGTTAATAATTTAGGTTAACGAATATTAAATAATTTTTTTTAAAAATAAGTTATATCTAAATTTTGAATTTTTAATAAAAGAGGCTTTGAAGTTAGTTCGAGGATTTAATTAGCTCTTTTAGGAAATGTATAAACATTCAATAATTTATATGTACCAATATTGTTTAATACTCTATATCCTGTAAACAACGGAGCCTCTTCTATATCTTTAGTTATTAAAAAGATGTTGCATAAATTAAATTTTCAGATCTGTTTATTTGTTAAATCACACCCTGCGTACTTGAAAAATATCTTTAAATAAAAAAAATGTAAAATACTCATCATAAATGTATAAACTCCGTTGATGAATATTTATAAAATCATAATTTGGATGTAATCTTTACAATCATAAACAGTTCAATAATTTTAAAGAGTGGGTTTCTGTATAATTGCAACTATGAGTTTCAATTGCTTTCTGCGTTATTGTAAACATTTGGAATAGCAGAAAGCAAACAGCATAACAAAATCTCTAACTGAAAATTTGAGGAAATTTCAATTTAAAGAAAAATTAGCATACCTGATGTTTTTAAGAACCTCATCACCTAATGGTTGGGCCGATATGTTTTCAACAATTCCAGGTTCCTCAGAACCTCCAAAATCAATTTCCACAATCCTAAAATAAGCATAAAATGAACGTTAATAAATTTTTATGTATGTATAATTTCAAATAACTTAAAGCATGCCTGCTTTTAAAGTAAATAGTTGGCAATCAATTAAAAAAATCATCGTTAAAAAAACGTTTTTTTTAGTGTTCTTTTAAGTTCTTCCCATTTTAATTAAATTGATATTTTTGATATGTTTTATTAAGTTACGCGAGATGATTTTGCAATTTTTTTTAAAAATCTTACAGTGTTTTACCTTGCTTGTCAATTAGTGAATAAATGTGAAAACTTTCTCATCGACTCTTAGAAAGCATAATCACAACTTACTATTTAAACTAGAAAAAATTTAGCTATCAAGATCTAACAAATCATTATCTCTACGTAACTGTAGACTGAAAACATTGATATCAGTTTGAGAGTCTGAATAATCTTGGCGATTTTCTAATTATTTTATTTTAAATTTTTTTTCCAGGCCTTATTTCTCTTCACATTCCTCAGTAGTAATTTTTTACAGCTCAAATAGTATAAATATTAGTTTCTGATTCCAAAAATTTAAACTTCCTTGGTTAATTACAAGAATTTTAATAACCTACATTGAATTGCTATATACTTTGCATATTTAAAGATAATATTTGTGAAGTAAAATCCTTTATAAAATTACTTCTCATTTAAAAGCAGTTTTTTAATAAAATTTTCTTTTAATGTCTTATTTGTTTTGTTAAGGATACTTTATAAGAAAGTGGGTTTGAAGGAAACTCCATTAATAAATTAAAAAGTAATGAGCTTTTTTTATTAACAATCATATAGTAAATCAAAAATGAAAAACGATATCAAATTCAGATTTGTTTGAATTTTAATTCGTGTTTCTGCCAATTTTCTATTAAAACTCTTGACAATTCAAATTTCCCAATTTTTAAAGAACATATTTCTCTTTTTTTAGAACTGCTCATCGTCCAGTTTATAGCAGGTAACATCACCAGTGCAATTAAAAAGATTTAAAAGGAATACTATAACACCAATTCAATTGCAACAAGGAACTTCTCATCATAATTTGATTTGAAACCTGATTTTTGAAAATGTTTCCTTTTATTGAGTTCTAATAAATGAAAGATGATGAAATAATTTGGTATCAGTTTAGATTCTTGCTAAAAAAATAAACTTTCAACTAATGTAGGACATTAGACAGAAGTTTTGTATGAATTCAATAAAAAAGTGTACAATCCCTATAGTGAATGAACTATATTTAATCTTAAAAAACCCGATTGTATATGATTTAAAATTAAGGCATTTGTTAAACCTTTAAAATGATTGCACATCTTAAAATTATTGAATTTCTTCTCCTTTTTCTGTTTTCTGTTTTTTCCTGCAATCAAGCAGGTTTTAAAATTTTTCGCCCAGCCTTTCTCAACAGGGATTCAATCGATGTGAATAACGTTTCGTTTTTCTATTTTAAATATTTGTTTTAAACCCTCAATGTTATTCATATTTTTATACATTTTTTTTTCGGTTTATGAAAACATAAGTTGTGTTACAATGACCCCCCTGATCATTACAAAACAAAATGTAAAAGAATAGAAATATATGTACAACCCAAAATTTGACATCACACATAGAAAAATGTTCTTGTAAAATTACCGTACTGTGTGTTAAAGACTATTCTGATAAAAAAGAACCGCATATTCTGGTAATAAAACTCAAAATATATACGGTATTGAAATCATGCATTTGGTACGTTTTCTGTTCATATGGTAATTGATTAACGGAAATTGTAGTTTTTTAAAATATAGTTCTTATTCCCGAATATTTAATAAAAAATAAAAAGAAATGAGAAGTTAATTTAACCGGATAAATTTTTTTTGATTCACGGTCTAAGGTATCATAATAAATTTACTAAATGTTACCTCTTATACAAAACTTTTGATATCTTATTGTTAATTTTACCAAAATCTTTGCCAAAGTTTTTGGTTTAAACTACCAAGATTTTGTGTGTACTCATAGAGCCAGAAATATAGTAAATTTCTCCATATTCTGGTAGTTTGGACGATAATTTTTTCTCAGTATAATTTGTTTTCTTTTTTTTTTTCTTTTCGTGTCTATATTTTTATACTCTTAATTTGTGTTCGTTCTTAGGGAATTAAGTTTATTTATGATTACACCATATTTAGCAACTTAAACAATATATACTTACTCATTGATTGTTTCATCCTCACTTTCGAAATCATAATGATCATTCTCATCAGCTAAATATAATTTCAGAGTTAGCAAAAGTTCGAGTTTTCAAATTTTAAAAAGTTACAATATAATCTAAATTTTAAACAGAAGTTATCAGTAATTTTATAACTATGTTTCAAGGTTTCGTTTTATTTTAATTTCATAACACTTTAAAAATTGCAACTGTTATTTATTACTACTATGAAAATTATAAAAATATCTTCAACGTCCATGTTTGTCAGAATTTCATTTTAAATTTAATGATTATTTATTTATAATTGTATGTTTTACTATGCAAGCAAGTTTAAATGAATTTTTTTTTACCTATTGTGGTTTTTTATTCTAAATTTTTTTATATTTTTTTATCTTGTTTAAATGTGTAAACTTTTTTCTTATCTGTATAATTCTTAATAATACATAAGTCTTACTTTATATGCCAATAACATATAAAATGAAACACTATAAATAAAATAAAATATCTTGTATGACATTTCAGCAAATAATCAATGCAACCGATTTTAAAGAATAAATAATGGTTTTTTTCTACCAAAATTTTAATTTCGGAAGATAGTATATATCTGAAAAATATTTTTTCCCCATAAAATAATATTGACTTACAGTTCAAACATTTTTATGTGGCTTATTCGGAAAATTAAAAAGAAGAAGTAAAAATTAAATATTGTCATAGACTTAAACAGTTTTATTTACCTTAAAAAAATTGTTTTGTATAAATACTGTCGCATTTTTGGCTGGCCACCTAACTAGATTATCGAGACCATACATTATAGATTTTGTAATCCTGATATCTAGGATAAAAATTCTAAATCGAAAAGTTTATTCAGAATGCGAGCATCCTTATCCGATAAAGTTTATTAAATTATCATTTGCATTAAATAATTAAAATTTGGGATCACAGGAATCTGCCTCTTGGTAAAAAAAGTAGGAGACAAGATTATGTAAAAAATTTAAAATCTATTAAATTTTTTTTTTTTTGAAAAACACTTTTTTCTATGGCTTATTATATTTCTTTACATTTCTTCTTTGATATCACTCACTTATTTTGACAGAGGCTTGAAAAGAATTTGGCTTGAAAAGAATTCGAAATTTTGGAGAAATTTGGCTACGTTATGAAAAATTTTTATCACTTAATTACACCCTTATGAAAACAATATAGTTTAACGGGAAAGCGGCTTTTTAACAAAATATTTTGTCGTAAAAAAGGACCATTTACAAACTATTATGTGTCAAAGATGGAACCTTCACACTTTTTTTTAAATTTGAAAATCGCCCTTTATTACAAAGTTTTAATAAAAACAATAACTTTTTATAAACAATTCTAATAAAACCAATAGAGAGAAAAAAAAGAATAAAAGAAAAGAGAAATTCACGAAGAAAATTAAGAAAAATTATAATAAGTTTTATTTACTGGGCATAAGCTGCAAGTACATAGGACCCAAAATAATAAAAAATACAAAGAAATATTTTTAAAGAGAAAAATAAAAATTACTAATAAATAAAATAGTCTTTAAAAATATAAAAAAATAAATAAATAAATAAATTGAAAAGTCAGAAAACAAAATAAGAAAAAGATATAATCTCGTCATAAGCTCACATAATTATAGCCGCAAAAAGAGTGCTATCTTATACTCTATTAATATAGCCGAATTCAAATATATCAATTCAATAGTATTGTAATGATATAGATCATGACATTTAGTGCCAGTAACAGTTTTTAAGTTATTTGCACATTTTTATTGTCTTGCTTCTAACATTTGAAATTTCTTTTTCTCTGAAAAAGTATAAATCTCTTCACTTAGTTTTGTCTACTTAAAACTTTATAACTTGCAAGACTGCTATTATTGGAATAAATATAAAAAGTATAGACTTACGCATAGGCCGAGGATACTTCATCATCTGGTCTAACCAGTGATTAATAATCGCTTGTTTATACAAAGGAAATTTCTTCCTCTGCATTCGCCAGAAAGGCGTAAAGGTTTGGTGATATAAATTACTCATAATCGCACTTTTTTAAAGCTTTTCAAAATCGCCGTCAAATTTGACAACATACATTGAGTATAGCTCAAAAAAGATTGACCAACAAATTGTTTTGTTCTTGTTCTCAACAATTAACTTTTTTCGGAAACAATGTTTAAACAATTAAACTTTATATACTAGTTCATTCTAGGTATTGTTATAAATAAACTTTAATAATGCATTTTTTGTATTTGTTTATTTAAATGAAATGAAAAAAAATTACATTATTGAAAAAGAGGAAACCAAAGTTTCAAAAACTATTAAATTAAACTTACCAATATGGATTTCTTAGTGAAATGAAATTTATCAAAAAGAAATTACAAATTTTGTAAGAACTTATAGAGGAATTTATTACATAAGAATGGCTAAAAGAATTAGCAGTTAGGCACCCACTTTTTTTTAATGGAGTAAGATTTAGTATAAATTAAAATAAATGTAACAAAATCACGTTACGACCACATTTACCCAATTTTACCACACATTATAAAAACATTTCTTACGGTTTATTGTGCCAAAATTATTTAAGAAACGCTTCGGTAATACCTAACGTGCTTTTTGGTGTTAGCATAGACCCAGAAGCACGGTAAATTTTATCAAATTCTACCAGTTTTGAACATACTTTTCTTTTATCATTATATCAAGTTAGTGTAATTTCGCCACAACTGTTATTCGATGTGGCAAAAGTTTACAGTAGGACAAAAAATAAATGATTAACCAGTTCAAAAACCGTCGTTTGCTAATATACAATAAAATTTCAACCATTTCCTTGTTTTTATATATATTTTTTTCAGGAACAATCTTTTGATTGTTTATTTGTATTCTCTATTTCTTGAATTAATATATACCCAGTTGAATCGTAACTCTGGAAAAATAAAATCTTACCATGACGAGATTTAGTTGAATCTTCTATGTTATAGATTCTTAGTAAGAACTCAATTGCTGGCAGTCATTATTAAAGTAATATAGACCTTCATCAGAGTACTATTTGTGAACCCAAGGAAAATATATTATTTATCCTTGTTTGTAATAATGATAGCAGAGAAAGATGCTGTTTCGGTGACAGTTGCACTTATTAATCGTAATTGCCGTGATTTTTATTTCAGTTTTGTTGTGTCATGCATGTTTTTAAACTTAGCATAATTATCTCGAAACTGGCTGTTGTGGCTCAGAACATAGAGTGCTCGCCTTCTAATTAGGTGAACCGGGTTTGAATCCCAGCTATGGCTGGTTGATACAAATTCCTCCCGCTGCTAGCACCGAGCACAGTGCTGATGCAAAATATCCTTAGTGTTAGACGGATCATGGGTTAGAGTCCCCTTGCTGTTAGGCAAATGCTCGTTAGTTTCATCAATGTCTCCACAAAGTCTTCCACGAAGAAAAATTTCTTCCAATTCTTGATCCAAGAGTTCCCTTGTTCTTTTCTGGATTGAGCTCAAAATTACAAGGCCACGTAGTTGAACATTAGTAGCCACAAACCTAAAATTTAGTCGGCTATTCAACGACGGTTATAAAATAAAATTAAGTTAGCAAGATTTCATTTTATATCCAGTTTCTCGTACCTCTGCTTTTATTCCAAATGTTTTGCCAATTATCTATTATCAAATTTGAAGCTTCCGCAAAGTACATATTGAAGATAAAATGTAATTAATTAATTAGAGCCACATAAACACACATTTTTTAAAAACATTTAAAAAATGGTTATATTTGGTTTAGTTACCTAAGTAATTAAAGAAAATACAGAAATTTAATTCAAATCCAATTAAAACCAGTATTCTCGGCAGGGTAGAGAACAAAAGTTTTATGACTATTTAAATGATCTGGTTTACTAATACATCCGATAACCATACGTTTTTTAGATTGAGAAGCAAAGTCTATCAGCATAAGTTTAATGAGTTTCCGACCATTATATTGCAGAAAATATGCCTAATTACGTTTTAAATGTACTATGTTTTTTTTTTTACATTGCATTATTAGTTAGCTCAAATGTAAAAATTTGAAAATTGATTTTTTTTGCAGCAAAATCTAAATTTTTGATGAAAATATTAAAATTTAAAACTTTATAAATGTAAACAGATGTTAGAAATTTTTCTTTTGTGAAAAATACTTTTACAATTTGTATTTAAGCAATTGAATTTGTATTATTTGGATTTGTATTATTTGTATTTGTATTATTTGTATTTGTATTATACTTTTACAATTTGGTTTAATTTTTCTCGTTTTTGAAAATTTGACACAATAAGACTAATCTCAGTTTTTAAATTTTACGTAGCTACATTTAGATTTCTGGATCATAGTTCCAAAGGTCATTTTGTTAAAATGCCATTTGCTTTTTTGCAGTTTTACTTTAAATTAATTTAACTGTTCCTTATTGCCAAAAATTATGTTAAATTTACACAAAAAAGTCTTAGTTTTATGTTAAACATAGCAATTTTTGTGATTTATACTCTTACAGTATTGTTTTAACGTTAAATCTTGGCAAATTTATAGAGAATATTTTATATTTGTTAAAAATATGTATATAGTATTTAAAAAATATTAAATGGAAGTTTTTTTTCTTTCGATTTCACATCATAATATGTAATTTTTATTAAGTTATAAAAACATTATAAAAACATTTTAAATTTTCCGGTAGATTTTAATATCATTTTGAAGAATTCAAATATCATATGTGTAATCCTTATTTCTAGAAATTATAATACAAAGTTTAAAGAATATATTAATGTTTAAAAAAAACACAAATTAATTTTGTTTTTGAGGTGCTGTGTAGAATCCATAATATTCAATAGTTATTAAGAAAATATCATTTGCTTCAATAGGCATTCTATTAATATTAATTAGTGTTTTAAGATCAGGTTCATTAAATTTGCTTGAAATCTGTTGAAAGACATCGAATCTTGTAGAAAATAAAAAAATTACAAAAATTGTAAGTGTTTTCAGTTGGGAAATCTGTAAATTTGCGTCATATTTAATATGAGGTTTATCTTTGGTTAAAATTGCAGTGAATTTACTACATAAAATCGTAAAAATTTATAAAAAAAAATAGAAAAATTTCATTATCTTGTAAGTACTAATGCTGATCGTGAATTTAAATATGCAAAAAGAAGTCCTTTGAAAAACTTACAAACTATCCCGTCGACTATTTCCGCCAACATTATGCCGAAGTCACTTTGGCAGCTTTAAAATTTTTTATAATATAGTAATTGATTACAAGGATAAATGACAAAATACAAATATGACTTATTGCATGCAAAAATTGAGATAACATTTAAATTTGATTACAAGGATAAATGACAAAATGCAAATATGACTTATTGCATGCAGAAATAGAGATAACATTTAAATTTCATTACATGGATAAATGACAAAATACAAATATGACGTATTACATGCAAAAATAGAGATAACATTTCAATTTGATTACATGGATAAATGACAAAATACAAATATGACTTATTACATGCAAAAATAGAGATAACATTTAAATTTGAACTCTTTCCAAACTTATAACATAAACAGTTTTGGCATAAATGGTCTATGGAATAATACGTAAGTACCGAAAAGTGCAATAAAGAATTGGTTACATGTCGCATTTGCTTTTATCTGCCTATGACTTGTACTTCAATTTTTTTAAAAATAATTAAGAGAGTTTAGATACCCTATTATTTATTTTCAAAAATGTAATAAATAAAAAAATTTATAGTATTTGAAACTGGGTAGTTTAATTTAGGAAATTATCTTAATAAAACTGATTTTAAACTTAAAATAACACGCCATTACTATATATACACTCGTTTAAACCAAATTTAAATATTCTTTGCTAATGACTCTCAATACTTTTATTAGTTTATACTTAAAATAATTTGTTGAAAATATTTTAGGTATAAACTAATAAAAGTATTGAGAGTACTTGGTATAAGTATTGAGTATTGAAGAAATTTTGAGAGTACTACACTTTTTACCCATTTCCGCTTCTTGAACAATGCACGAAGGGAAACGGGAACTGTGAAGAAAATAAACAAGTAAAGCTCACGTGCTATTTTAGACATTGAGACTACATCTTATTTAGTATTTTTCAAGGTCAATATTTCAATGTCAGAACTGGCGATGGCCTGTATATAGATGGCTCGGTTCCTTTTAAAGCTATTTGTTCTGCAACTTTTGCAAACAAATATTTTCTTCACTCGAACAATGACATAAACATTTAAGTTCTGAAATCCTGTCTCGCTCTCTCTTTTCATTCTTTTTACATTATGTCGCAAAAGAAAGATGCATTTTCGCCTCGTTTTGATATCCAATTGTCACTTAATAAAAAATTGTTTACTAAAAAAGTTTACTTACTAAAATAATTTATCCCTCCCTTTGTACATACAGTAAATACCTTTTTACGTTAAAATCAATGCAATCTTTCATCTTTAGCTCTAGTTCATTTTTAATCATTTTTGAAATAAAAGTTTTTATAATTGAGCACATTTTTATCTAAACCTTTTCTAGAAAATAAAACAAATACTTTAAGTTTAGTTAAGTTTTTCATATTCGAAAGGTATTCCGATAAAAAATTAAAAAATAACGAGTTTTTCAGCTTAACAATTAGCAAAATTAAGACACTTAGAAAGTTCAAAAGTTCAAAGCTTCAATAATAATACTTATTGTATTGTGATTTAAGAAAATACAAATTTTATTTCTTATAACTATCTTTATTTTAAAAAAAAATTCAATTGATATCCTCTATCAGTTTCAATATTTTTAGCTTATCAAAAAATTATGGCCCCGAAAAGCAATAATTAATGAATTTATTATTTATAACAATACTATTATAGTATATCATATAATTGTATTAAAAATGTAAAAAATATTCAAAAAACCTTTAAAACTTCAAACAAAACATTACGCAAAATATAATTATTTTAGAAATAACTACGATTGAAAATAATTATTGATTTTTATTTAAAATTCAGGTACAACGGCATGAATCGCATTAGATATTTAATTTATACAAATGCTAATGAGGTGATCTTTTTCTGGGTTATTTTCAGTGCTTTTTTTCCGATGCATTTTTTAGTGATTTACAAAGTATGCTATTTTGAATATCATAAAAATATCCAATTAGAAAGGTATAAATGTATTATTAAGGGTTTTAAATTATGTTTGAGATAGGAAAAGGAAAATTACCATATCCAACCAGTATTTTTAGAGATCTTTGCAGAAGCAGAATAGTTGGAATCTGTAAATCATATAAAAAAAATTATTAAAATTTGGGGAAAGAAATAAAAAAGAAAAAGAAATTAAGATTTTTTTCTTCACCAAAATGTTTCTCACTGTAATATTAAATTTAAAATCTTGGTTTCACTTTAAAAGTTTTTAAAAAGAATTGTTAGATTTTTTTGTTAAATTTAAGCATTAATATAACTTCAAAAAACCATCTTTAGAATGTGACTCTTTAAATTTAGAAATTGATATTTACTTTATTTATTCAGTTCGAATTTAACTATAAAATCTTTTAATAGTCTCTGAAGTGCAAAAGTGTTTAAGATCAGTCGACGTAATCCTAAATAGATTTTATTTTTGTCTCTGTTAATGTTTTGCATCTTATGATACCGTAATGAATTCGTTATGAAAATATTTGTGCAACATATGCTAACAATTAAAAAATGCTTATAATCTCAATGACACCTGTTTTGATAATAAATCAAATTAGTTACCTTGTCTAAACCAAACTCTGCATTTATATGCAATTGTTAATTATAAGCCAATGAAATACAATCGTAAAAAACGAAGCAAACTTTAACTGTTATAAATTTTTGTTAGTTAAAAGAATGCTCGGATCTAAATGAGTAAAGAATGCATTTTAAAGAAACATTTAGCTTAATTGTTCAGTTCAAAAACTAAAAATAGAGTAGCCCAGTAAATGAGCCCTTAAAATGAAAAGTAAAAATCAGTTTTAACATTTATTCGAATTGGTAATTAAATTACAATGTTTATTGAATTGGTAAATAAAATGGCATGTCAGATAGTTATATTTAAGTGTTTAAGCCCATACGAAAGATGTTTGGTGTTAAAATTTTTTCTCCCCTTGATATTGAAAACCAGGAGTTGAAACTTTACTGATCGAAGTGTTCCATGTGTGTATTCAAATATACAGTGCGTAAAAAAATAAACGGACCACCCTGAAAAACTTTTGAGCTAGTGATCGAATCTTATATATTCTGGGATTGAATCTTAATAGATCGAGAGGGGGACTTCAAATATGATAATTAATAAGTGTGCTAATAAAATGCGCAAAAAATAAAACTAACATTAAGGAGTCCAAACATTAGACCGGTCTCCAGATCGAACTAATAGGACCCTATTTCCCAGATTACGGCTATCCCCTACATTTTTTAGATCAAAAATCTGAATCCATCGTAAAATATATATATATATATATATATATATATATATATATATATATATATATATATATATATATATATATATATATATATATATATATATATATATATATATATATATATATATATATATATATATATATATATATCCTTGGTAACTAACAAATGAAACGCACTTCAGTAATGTGTCAAGAACGCACTTTAAACTCCTCTAGTTACGCTCAATTTGCGCTTTTGTTTTTATAGTTTTCATATTTTGCAATCTGGCAATCTTGTTACGTAAACATTTTAAATCATTCTTGAAAAATTTCCCGTTCATGTAAGTTAATTATATTTCACTACTCGATTTATAGATATTGTTTTATTCTGCTCTTCCTTTATATTTTATTTTCTGTTCGTACGTGTTATTTTTACTTATTGTGTTTAATTTTATTTGTCGTAATTTTTGTAAAAAAATTCTTTGAGTGCTCTTCACACTATTGTATTGATATATTTTGCTTTGGCTATATTGATGCAATATTAGAAAGCACTCTTTTTCGGATATAATCGTGTGGGCTGATAAAAAGATTATATCTTTTATTTTCCGGTTTTTTAAAAAAAACTTTATCCTTTTTTTTTTTTTAAATTTATTCTTTTTTCTTTCCCCAGTTGTTTGTTTTTATTATTATTATTCTTCCCTCTTTTTTTTTCTTCATTTGTCTGCAATTTACTTTTGTTTTACCTTCATTTACAACTATATATATATATATATATATATATATATATATATATATATATATATATATATATATATATATATATATATATATATATATATATATATATATATATAATAAAGTTTTTTTGTGTTTGATTTCGTAATTTAAAGTATCGCCAGCAGTAATTAATTAGCACATTTGAGGTCACCCCCCTTGAATCATTAATATTGAGTTTTAGAATGTGAAGATCCAATCATTAGATCAAAAGTTATTTAGGTTTGTCTATTTATTTTAGCTGTACACATTTAAATGATATTTTTAAGTTATTTGGCATTCATTATGTCGCCTTTGGTTCTTTTCCTTAATTATAAGGAAGCTAAAAACTAAAAAATAGATATTCGAGGTTGACATTAAAATATAAAATAAGTAGCTTTCAGTGAATCAAAACAAATGTAAGCAGCAAATACTGTTTTATGTGTGACTGTATATCATTAAAAATGTCATATTATGATATTTTTTTAAGGCTCAGTCATTATTTGTAATTACACATTTTAGAGAAGAATAAGATATTTTTTAAATTGCTGTAATTATAGAAATGACTTATTAATCTCCATAAAAGTATTTCTTAGAGAATTTACAGTTTTTTAGCTTTCTAAAAAAGCAAACAAAAGTCTCAAGTTATAATAAAAATCATAATTATTTTACCGTTTGTACGTGATATTAATAAAAAAGTTTAAACTTCTGAACTCCGAATTCTGTTATCTCATAAAGAATCTAGAAGTAAAGAAACTAACTATTGTTTAATATTTTTAAATTTAATTACATATTTATTTTGAATATATTTTAATATATTTTAATATATTTTAATGAATTCGTAATTGAGCTAAATAGAAATAAAATATATTAGGAAAGGGTGCAACAAAAAAGACCGAACATAACGCAAACTTACTAGTAAGTCAAAGATTTTAATTCTATTTTTTTTTATTTTCACTTTCCAACCATCTGTATTTGTTTGTTACCTCGAATATTAACTAAATAATAAACAATATTTATGTAAACTATTTAATCGTGGTGAAACATTACTTATCGTACTATAAACAATGCTTACTGGTTAGATGAGATATAATATTAAAATTTATATTAAATACATTTATTACAACTGTAACGATAAAAAATTTCATTCTAAAATTGTCATAATATTCCCAAGGCTTAAATATACTTTCTAAGTATTCCTAATTTCATTGCAGTAATTTTCTAGATGAGCAAAGGGGAAAATATTTTGATGATAATTTTAATGACTAAAAATTAAGGAAATTTTATACAGAACTTTCTAAATGTTCTTTACTATCATCCATTAAACTCTAATAAACAAAATAGGTTTCGAAACTTAGGAACACTTTCTTTCTCTTTGCATAAAATTTCTTCTTTAAGACTTGCTACGTTTTATCTTAGTTAACAAAATGAAAAATGTCGAAATTTGATCATATAATTAATAGATTAAATTCAAAACTCTTTCCCTTTAGAATTTAAGATGCTTAAAAGGATGAAAGAAAAAAGCTAATGGCGTTGAAAATTAAGCATCAATTAAAAAGTCATGAGTTAAACAGTGTAATAAATGCCACTCTTAAGTTTATAAACATCAATCAAATTATAGAAGTTTAACACAAGTTTACCCTTAAAAAAGCGATTTGTTTTAAACTGCTGATTTGGTTGAAAAACAAACATGATTACTTTGATTAATGAGTAAAATGCATTTAGGACGCTGTTAAGGAAAAATTGCAACTTTAGTTTCTTTCTTCGGTTTTAATATGAGCCTATCACAAGGAAATATTTTAGGAGATAATCCTAAGGGAATAAAATTTTTTAATACCATTATTAGATGTATAATAAGCTGCTCACTCCCTTTTGCTTGTGTTGGGAGAAATTGTAATTCTATTTTAATTGCTTTAAATTAAAATGCTTTAAATCTAATTTTAACATTTCTAACATTGATAAATAAAGAAAATAAATATGAAAAACTATGTTGGGGCTTTCTATTTTTATAATTCTTCTTTGAAACATAGTTATAATGCTATTTCAGTTCTTTTAAAATTTATGTTAATTTATCTAGTAATCTTTTATGTTGTGAGTTTTTGCAAGCCAATAAAAATCAAGAAACAATTATTATACGGTTTTTGACTAGGTTGATTGCTCTTTTTCTATAAGCCTCGATGTTTATTTTGCTTTAATTTTTAATTTCTTAAAAGTGCTTATAACATTTTTTTTCTCTAGAATTCTGTTCGAATGAAACTTTGCTTTTTTATAAATTGTTTAAAATCAAATAAGCATCAAAAATTTTGAATGTCAGCAACCATTTTGTGAACTTCTTTCTTTTTCTGGTGGATATATATTTCTTAGCGCAATTTTGGAATCATATATTTTTCTCCAACTTCCTACGCCACATATTTTAGATATAGCATCAAAACAAAGTTAATGGACTGAAGAGATTATTTTATAAATTAAAATGTTTAAATAAATAGTGTTTCGTTTCTCTTCCACAGAAAGGCTTTTTATATATTAAGGATTATGAAAAAAAAAGGGAAAAAAATTTAAATGTAAAGTAAAGGAAAAATAAATATTGTGGAAAAATAAAGGATAAAGGAAAAATAAAGGATAAAGGAAAAATAAAGGAAAAATAAGTAAATATCGAAATGAAGTGTTTTAAATTGCTAGAGCAGGGACTGAAAATATTTTTTTCATGAATTGAAATGTTTACAAAAATATTGTTTCGCGTTTCTTCATCAGAGAGGATTTTACCATAGCAAGGATTATGCAAAAAAAATTTAAATATAAAATAAAGAAAAAATTAATATTGTGCAAGAAGGCATTTTAATATTTGAAATAGACAGTTTTATGAAATTTTTTTTGAAAGCTTTTATTTTTGTATTAAAATTCCAATTACCTAGTTAAATAGATTTCGTAAGTCAAATAGATGAATAGATTTCGCTTTTAATCTGGACAACAAAAGCACCAAATTTTCGATGCAAGGAAGACTTGACTTTCTTATTTGATATATGGGTGATCCTCACGAAATATGACAATTCACTGTCCCTTGCTCCAAGATCTAATACTATAATACTAAAAGGACTTTTTTTTAAAAAAAAAATAATTAATAAATAGCATTGCTCTTAGCGTTTTAAAATAACTTTGCACTAGCATTGACTGTTTTGTATAGTTAAAAAATTTATTTGAACGTCAAAATGTCATTTTCCTGGCATTTCCCAAACAATGTTTCCAATAACAACTAGCTTCAAAACTTCCTATAAATTTTTCAATATCTTATTTTTTTTATCTCAACCGGTGTAAGCATTTCTAGAATATACGCAGATGGTATTATTTACAAGTACTTCGTTTAAATTAATTTTTTCTGTCAATAATTTGTTTGTCCCAAGAAAATCTGTCATTTTCCTGGCTACTTTTATTTAGTGGCTTATAACCGAAATAGATAGAGCTAGCAATCAATATCTTATATTAATAGATTGATTAGATACCCTCCTATATGAGCATGTCTTGTTGCATGAATAAAGAACCAATTTTCTGGTTCAAAATCTATTTCAAAAATTTTTTCATGGTGAGTAGGTTTTTAGTGTTGTCATTTTCCTGGCTTCTTGAAACCATTAATAACATAAACTACATAGATTTATCTGAGTTATTTGAAGAAATCCTGTTGTTTTCTACAGAATATAAACGTCTTAGGCCATAATATTTAATTAAAATAAAGTCATATGCTATAAAATGGCGAATTTGTCATTATCCTGGCTGTCATTTCCCTGGCTTATGAATGTCAAACTGCTAATACTGTAAGGAAGGAATGCAAATATTAACCTAATATCAAGTTTATGTATGATTGTAATATGCTTGGATGTAATCAAAGTTATTCATTTAATTAAAGATTGATTATTATATACAATTTATTCTGTACATATCAGCAAAATATTTTTTTTTTATTCCTTCTACAGTGGATAAAAATAATTAATTTAAGCAATTTATGGTCCCTCTAACATAAAGACATAAGTTGAGTTACTTATTTTTAACTTAAAATGACCGTCTTTTAAACTTCTAAACTAATATGTCATTTTCCTGGCATTCAAGATTTGGTGAATTTCAATTTAATTTTTTTCCCGAGAAAATGTCAATAAACTACACTGCTGTCTGTAAGATATTAATAAGTGTAACTAAAGAAGTATAAAAAAATTTTTTTAGATTATTTTGATGACTTTAAATTTGAAGAAATTGTTTGGTCCGAATTGTCATATTTCGTGAGAATCACCCATATACTGATTATTGCTATTCGCATCTTTAAAAAGAAACGTGAAGAAAAATTCATACTAAAAAATCAAATGACTTCTTTTTTATATTAAATCGCTAATGATAACGGAACATGCCAATATGCATAAAAATCTAAAGAAAATGATTTTCTTAAACCTTCATCAGAAATAACCAAAGATAAAAAGAATAATTATAATTGCTCTGAATATCACAAACCTACCTTGGGCTTGAACCTAACCTTGAACACGCAATCTTTTTTTAAGAGTAAGAATTATCTTATTGCATGTAATATAATAAATGCATAAAATAATGATAGCTACGGGTATTCTGATTTTACAGACACACATTCAGATACTTTCCACGTAAATTCAGATTTTATGGGCTTTTTATCAGCATATTATTAAAAGTAAAATATTTTTTTATTCATAATTTAAAGGTATTTACCGTCTATATTTATTTATTATCTTTTCTATTCCTACTTTGACCCTCATTTCAAAATAAAAGTTTAAAACTGAAAATCAAATCTGATTTATAATAATCTTATAATACCTAAACTTACTTCTGCAATATTTTGTGTATTAATAAGTATTATACAAGTAAATAAGTATCTTAAGAACAGTTTTGCAATTATTGCACTGTAAATAAGTTATAATTACTTTTATTCTCAGCTTTGTGTAAAACTGCACCCGTAATTGAATATGAAATTCTATAATAAGCGATTATTCAATTAAAATAATGAGTATTAAATTTAAAAACGATATTAGTAATTGACTTTTCGCACTATTTCTTAATAATTTAATAGGCAAAAAAGATTCAACAATTGATTTATAGTATTCAACAAGGAATTTTTAAGAAATATGCAAAGGATAAATGAATTGATAACCGTAAAAAACTATAAGGTTTAAATTTTATCTCAATTAAAGCGAAAACGTAATATCTGAATCCAAACCTATATTAATGTAATTAAATCTTTCTGAATCTTTTAAATGAAAAATTTAATTTAGATGTTAAACTTAGTTTATAATGAAACAATTTTTTTTTTTAGTCGCTGGGTTCTAAAGAGCGAAGTGATCAGGGAATAGAGAACCACACTCTTTAAAAATAATAAATATTACTAAAACGAAATAATAAAAAGATGAGAGACTAGTTTCTTCAAAAGTTTATTTTAAAATCAAACATTTTAGAAACTGTTTTCCATAGTTCAAATTATTTCGTTTTTATTTTCTCACCTTAAAAAATGTACATTAATTTACTCCATTCTCACTTTAGACTTATGATGAATAGCGTTTCTTACTTTTGCTAGATATGTCCTCTGCCTTAAATACAAGAATTATAAAATTTGGATTCTTCGATTCAGATTGATTTTATTTATTTTATGGATAAAAAAAATTATGTTACTTGCTTCTCTGGAATGTTACTTTTATAAGTTTCTCAAAAGTGTTTCAGACTGAAAATAGAAAATCAGGAGTCATCCATAAACTTTTAAAATTATAAAGAAGAAAGTGCTTTAATCATTTTAATTTCAAATTTTTTAAAATTAAAAGTTAGTCTGAACTGGATACTAAAAAAATATTAGCTATTCATAAAATTACGAAAAAAGAACTAATTCCAAAGGAGAAAAATATTCACTAGTTAAAATACTATTGAAGTAGCATTATGATAATCTCCATTCGGGGAATTAAGAAAAAAGAATTCGGGAAGTCGGGGAATTATGAAAATCTTCCATTGTTTGAGTTTCGCACACATTTTGTGTTTCTTAAATGACTAGTTCACGGAGATGGGAGTCTTTGAACAAGAAACAATAATCTTAAGGGAGAAGAAAAAAAGTTGAGGCAAGTTTCTTTCCCTCCTATTTCACACATGTCGTTTGAAAAGCCTTTTTAAGCCCTTTTAAGGTTTACTAGAAGTTATGTTCTTTGGGTTTTGCTTTGATCATTGTAGCGTGTTTTGATCAGGGTAGAAAACAATACGTTTTAATCTGATTTAATGATAAAAGTAAAGTCGATTTTGATTTGGCTATTAAATAAATGGTTTCTTCAAGCTAAAAGCCTCACGCTGTGGAGATTTTCTTAATTTTGTTTTCTTAAGCGACTCCTGTTAAAAATATAGTTGCAATTTAAACTGTCACGTTCCACTTTAAAGGATGATCAAATATTCAAGAATAAAATATTATTTTAGATAAAGGATAATATCGCTACTTCTACTGCTTTAATTGTGATTTGAAAAGAAAAATAAATTGAAGTAAGGAAATTTCCTTTTTCAGTTTACGGTTTTGAGGGCGAAACCATTTTGAATTCTTTTATCAGTTAGTTTCCACTTAAGGAGATTTATTTATTAATAAAAAAAATGTATGTATTAAAAAGAATATTAGATTTAGAGCAAATGTGGAGTGCTATTTGCTATCAGAATTTGTGCTTAAGTTTAATTCCTTTTCAAACTTGTTGTGATATTTCTTTTTATATTTGTAAAAGACAAGACTAATTATATTTAATTTTAAACATAAAGATCAAATATTTAAAAATGATTACAGAAGCTTAAAACGTATTTTTAACACAACTATTTTTCATATTATAAATATCTGTATTTCAGTTTTGTTATTTTCAACATTAATTTAGTTTATAAGAAAAAAACCTATTTCTTATTTATCTTTAAATCTGTATTTCTAGCTACAAGTAGGAAATATATGTTTAACTATTACAATCTATAAAATTATGAGAGCAATGTTTTTGTGATTATATTGAAATTCATTAAAAACATTTAAAATCTCAAATGGTAAAATTTTTATTAAAATAAATTTAAGGAAAAGGTTGTGACAGCTTTGATCTTCCTTGAGCCGATGATTGAGTTGTCGTTTAATTTGTCCAAAGTATGACAGTAGTTAACAATTGCATGAAATTTTGTACATTCAATAACAACGCAGTCAAATCTTTTATGGTTTGAAGAAAAGATTTTGATGTTTTGTAAAAAGCTAAACTGGAATATATGTGAAATCTGGTTGCTAATTTTCGAAAAAAAAAAAAAAACAAAAAACAAAAAAAAAAAAAAAAACAACGAGAGCACATTCAAACATTTTGTTTCAGGTTTTATCTTATTAATATTTAGGATTATAAGCATGTTATGATTTCTTTTTAACAGTATTGTCAATTATTTTGGGAGGAAAACATTTATCTTGAGGAAAGGTTTAAATAGGGCTAACTTCAACCTTTACCTAGGATAGGAATGGGTGTGAAGATCTCTGAACACCAGGGTGTTAAATGCTGTAATCTTTTGACTGTGTACAATATGCCACATGAGGCTCCGAGTTCGTACCACTGGGAGTCCGGATATTTATTACCAAATAGCGTATATAGTGTGTTCTGAAACAGTTATAGGGTATTCCGTATCACCCTTAATATGCAATTTTAAAATTTTTTATCATTGAGAAAACCTAAATGCTGCTTTGTTGTATGATGGTTTCTTTTTTGTATAATTCGTTTGCTATCTCATATTCATTACTTTTACAGTGGCTGGGGTTCAACTTGAAGAAACATTTTTACTCAAATAATGCAATTTATGGATAGAGTAATTTAGATATACTGAGACATTACCATTGGAGGGGCAACCTAAAGATTTTGAAAACTTTGAACACATAATCCATCTTGAGGCAGAAAAGATATTTGTAAATGTAGGAAAACAGAGAAAATGTTCTAAGGCAACACTGTTCAGAAATAAAGCAACATTAAGTAAGCAAAGTGTTTTCTAGAGTGGCAAAGAGCAGGACCACAAGGTCTTGTCTGGCAAAGAGTAGAACCACAAGAATATAAAATGTGAAAAGTTTGTAAAAATTTCCAGAACAGCAATGGATTGATCATGTTAGAAGGACTCACCAGTAAAAACTCTTAACCAGTGGGATTCGGGATAAGGAATATTCATTGTTTTCATTTCAAGCAATGGCAGAATAGCAGTGAGAGTATCTGGCTTTGAAAGCTCCTTCTTGAAACCCAGTCTCAGATTTAGCTCAAAAGGATTTATTATATTTACCTGTTTTTAATATTGGTAGGGAAGGCCTAGTCTCAACTCCCTTTCTTCAAACTCCGGAGGATTCCAAGTTTTTATTTTTTGGTATCAAAGGTCATGCTGGTAAACAGACCAACAATAAATATGGATAAGAATTTTAAAGTAAAAAGGCATTTTCCTCTAAAAACACTAGGAAATTTAATGCTACTAAGCAGCAACATTGAAAAAATAGGTGTAGTTTTACGAAGTCAATATAAAGTCTAAGAATCTTATTCTCCAATTAATATTTATTTCAGAGATACGATGTTCACAAAAGTAAGCAAAAAATGTGATCAGTATAAATTTGGTATGTGTCGATAATTGCAGATTGGGCACATCCCCACAGTCAACCAGTGAATCAGGAGTCGCTTTGTTACTCCGACAAGTAATTCACATGATTCTTCTAACTTTGTTTAGAGATAAAAACAGTGACCAGATATGCAAAAATTTCCACGCTGCTTTTTAAAATAGAATCAAAGGATCGAAGGTTTAAGCAAACTTTTGATGCGTTAAAGAGAAAGTCTGTGAAAGGCCCTTACTCAAATTTAAAACCATTTTGTTATCCCTACACCAACAACTAAAGGATTTGAGAGTAAATTTTAAAAATAGAATAAACGTTTGTTTTGTCATTTTTCTTCCGTGATTTCGTCGAGATAACCAAATCATCGACATAAAGTAAACAACGGATGGCGAGAATTAATATTAATAAGTATCTCAAGTCATTGATACAGATGTTAAAAAGAGTGCAACCGTCAACAGTACCATAGGGATGATCAATTTGAAGATTAAAATTATTAGAAATTATATTTTTAAATCGAAAAAGTTTGAAGAGAAAAATTAATAGAAATTATATTTCCAAATCGAAAGTTTCAGCAGCTTTGACCAAGGAGAGCTCGGAACTAATTTATCATAGTTTAATTGATTCATAAAAAAGAAAATTTAGTGCAAATAGTGTGACCCGAAATGGAGTTATTATAGGTGTTCACAATCATTATTATTTTTGATTACATTACTGAAAACTGTGACTTGGTCAACAATAGAAGGGTCAACAGGTCCTGTTTCTCTAAGAATAATTTGGAATTCTGAGGGTTCTAGTTGAGCCACAGAATTTAAATTCCTCCATTAACTTGGCAACAATGCTAAAAGAGATAGTCCCAAATTTTAAACAGGGTACGGTGTAAAATTGATGACCCAAAAGAAAGCACTTTTCCAGTTTTCGGACGTGGTACCACTATTTCTGCTCATTCTCCATACGCTACAGGAATTTTACAGTCCTCCGCTGATTATGTACCGCACTCCCAGCGGGACTTTTTTAATTTGAGCTTCTTCTATAACGGATCGATTTTATATTTACTAAAGGGAGCTGAAAAAATAATACTTCCTAAGAAAAAGTAACATTGGAAATGATTCTAAATTACATAGGATTGAAAATTTATTCAAATGATTTTTACTTAACAGCGATCCGCTTATTTTCAATGTCTTAAAAAATACTTCTGATAAAATGTTTTTAAAAAACTCGATTTTGTAAAAAATATATCTTATTTAAAAAAAACTATTTGAAATCATTTGAATAGATATTATAGTTTTTGTACTCATTTTGTATAAAAGGAAATAAGTCATATAGAACATTCCAATAAATATGATAATTAATGAAAATTATAGTTTTCGTAAATACTAGTGTGTAAGAATGCCTAGTTTATTTTTATCTATTTATTTATTTTTTCGTTTTTTTATTATTTTTCACTTTTGTTTCTTTTTTGCTACTCGCTAAAATTAATTTTGAACACTATATGCATTATTGTAATATACAAAATCAAATCTACAGAAAAAAACTTTTTTAAAATAACATTAAATGGTGAATTTGACAATTTTTTTTTAAAATACTGACAATTAAAATATCAAAAAATTCTAAATTCAGATTTTGAATCAATGTCCTCGAAAACCTTATATTGATAATTTTAAGAAAATGTAATTGAGTATGAAATGTAAGCTAGTTTTCTTTTCTAAAATACGACCACCGAGCAGAAATTCGACAATTTCATACTTATTATCAATATTGTCCATTTCTTTAATGGTGCAAAATTGAGATAATAGATTATTTTTAATGTTTGTTAAAATTCACAGGTGATTTGTTCAAAATTTGGCAATAAATAGGATGGATAACCAGAGAATGGGCCGAGTTTTCACCCGTGAATTTTCTTCCTGTCATGGGAGAATTTAAATCTAACATTTGCTTAAAGATTGAAGTAAATCAAGCCTTTTAAGTCAAGCAAAGTCAGTTGAATTTCAGTACAAAATAAGATGATTAAATATTTCAGAAGGGGAAAAAATGATGAAGTTGCAGTTATAGATCTCTTAGCCGTCAAAACGTTTCCGGGGTACACCACGAGGAGGTGGATCTATAATCGTACCCCTTGTTTTTTTTTTTTTTTTTTTTTTTTTTTTTTTTTTAATTTATAAGTAACTGTTTTAATTTTTTCCTGTTTATTGTTAAATTATTTTGTTTATTGTTATTTAGTGTTAAATTTTCAATAATTTCTTTGACACAAGAATTTTTTTTTTTTTTTTTTAAATTTTTTTTTTTACAGAATAAAACTATTTTTTTATTGTAATACCAGTTATGCAGTTTTCTTATAATTTAAGTTCTCATAATTTTTTTTGTTGCAAAAATATCTATTGCTCTCTGTGGCATGAAATAATAGCTTATTTTTGTTTTCCAAATTAGTTTTTTCTTTTTTTCCCATTCCGTAAAGCAGTTGTTTCCTTCTTTATTCAAGTTGTTCTTTAACACCCTTTCAGCTAAATCATATCCATCAAATCATGAAATTGCTTTCATTTAGATAATTTTTTTTAAGTACAGAACTGCTTTTTTTTCTGCAATACATTTTTCTTCTTCGTCATTCAAGTATCTTACAATCTTTTCAGGCTTTCGTTTTTTTTTTTTTTTTTTTTTTTACATAATACTTTGTCCACTCATTCAAACCTATTTCCTACTGCAGCATGAACAAAATAGGTTTTTCAAAGATGACCAAAACCCTTTCTTTTTTCTTTTGTTATCTGCAATGCAGTCTCCTCCTTCACCATTCAAATTAGTCTCACACTCTTTGATATCCTCTCTGTAAAAATAAATAATTTCTTATAATAGAAGTAATATCTGTACCTAGTTATTTTGATAAACAACTAAATCATATGAGAATACAAATAATGTTTTTTTTAAATAAACAAAGTTTGTGTCCAAAAGTGAACAACGTAAAGTTTCTTTCTATTAAAATCATCCTTTATAATTATAATATAAAAAAATACTTGTGAATTTAAAAATATTAGATATAATGCTATTTTGATGTAATAGTTGAGTATACCAGCATTAAAGTAAGATTCTTCATCAATGAATTCTATTAAAAGGAAATAAAATATATGAATGTTCTAAACGCATACAGGGGTTAGTTATACCAATTTATTTTAAAAATAGTAGATTTTTTATTAGGACGTGAAAGCCCGTTGTAATTTTGAACTTTAATTTAGAAAAAAAAATGTTTCTCAATTCATGAAAATTCTTAAATATAATTTAAATAAATTTGAACTTTTTAAAAAATAAAATGTTTACTGTTAGTTCCAAATATTTACTATAAACTTATGGAACTTAAATGTTAATTGTTTCATATTGTTTTAACGTTTTCTTTCAAAAAGGTATATAAATTTATAAAACGATTCTATTCATCGTAATCTCATTGTAACATTATCATCGTAAGAGAATTAATAAATTATGCTATTCCTTACATATGCTGCATGCCGCATTCATAATCTCACTGTTATACTTGCATTTAATTCAGTTGCAAAGGTTATCAGTTATTATTAAAAAATTTATACTTAGGCTCAAATTTAATTCAGTTTTGGTTTATTTTTAGGAAAAAATGATTTAATTCCATTAAGTGGAATTATTCAGTTCTGTAATTAATATATAAACATTTAAACAGAAGTTTCAGTAATATTTTTCGAAAAATTTACATGATTTTGACAAGACATGATTTTGACTATATCTTTAGTTATTGAAGAGATGAATTCTTATTTTTTGAAAGTATTTTTATTTTTAATTTTTAAAAGTACTTGTATATCTCATAATTATTAGTTATTATTTTTTGGCGCTTTTAAAGCTGAAATAAAATATTATTTTTAATAGTGGCTATGAAGTCAAGGAAGTTCTATTTTTTTTTATTAAAAAAATGTTTTACCATCTATTTCAAACATAAAAATTCGTTTTCTAAATATGTACGAGAATGCTATGAATATTAACAGGGAAATAATTCAAAAATACATGTAATAAGATATAATTATTTATAATTTTTAAAAATATTGGTATATTTCATAATTAAATGATATTTTTTTGACACATTTAAAGCAAAAATAATTTTTTTTCCAACATTGGCTATGAATTCAAGAAAGTACTATGTCACTGTTGGAGTTTTGAAATCATAATTCTTTTTATTCAGCTATTCATTTTTTAATGTTTATTTTTATATATTTTTTGGAAACTTATATTTTACAGCGGCAGAAAACAGTCGAATATTGTACTTTTTCATTCAAGCATTATTCACGGGCCATGAATAAACTATTCGTAGTTTACCTACAGGACATATATTGTTAAATTTTTTAATGATGTTGTTAAAAAAGTGAAAGAAAGAAAAAATATTGAAAGCGCTCTGCTTAATCAAAAGTACTTGAAATAGCTGGAAAAGGCATTAAAACTAAAGTTTACTAAAATAACTCAAATTAAATACAGATCGACATACTTTTGGTTTTGAAAATCCTCAATACTATGTTTCTCATCAGAAACATTTTCAACAATTTTGGAGTCTCCAGAACCTCCAAAATCATATGCCACTCTAAAATTCTAAACGAAAATAATGAATTTTAATATAGTTTTTAATGCATAAATTATAGAAATATAATAAGTTTTCATTATTTTTTTAATTATAAAGTGCTTAGTTCTTTTAAAACCAAAGAGTTAACTTTAAACGTATTCAGAAATTCAACAAGGATTTTTTTTCATAGAATAATATTTTGGTTTTAATATACCCGTGGGTAAGGTTTTAATATGTGTGTGAGTAATTAACACAAGTATATATGAATTTTGTTTTAATAAAACTTGAAAATTGAATCTGTTAAAATACTTCAACCTGAAATTTTAAAGTAAAAATATGTAAATACTCTAGCAATGCCCAATTTTTTTATACTGAGAATAGTGTTATTTTTAGTTTTCTTCCCGGAATCTAAAATGTTCCTATGTTTTATGTTACACCTTCCTCATTAGTAATTAGTTGGATTTCAATAGCTTTTTGTATTTCTTCGTTGTTAAAATTCATGATCGCTAATGAGTATACTCTTTCAATCTACTTTATGGACATGGATTTAAAAATTGTATATTAAGGGCTATCATTACAGAACACCATGTGAGTTAATTGGTAATAGTGCAGTCTTTGAAAACCTTCGAAATAAAATTCCTCATTTATCGCATTTTTTTAACATGAATTTTCTTTTGGCATTTATTCTGGCTTTTTTTTCTATTTATCTATTTGAAAAAAACATAGTATGACGAAAAGTACAAAACTAAATAAAAATGTAATGAGTTAATTTATCTAGTTAATTTATGAAAAGGAAAGGCAACAGAATAAAATTGAGACACAAATTAATTTTTATTTTCGTTTCTGCAAAATTTTGATTGAAAATATTGGTATTCAACCTACTCTTGAAAACTACAAAACTTATCACGTTATTCTGTCGTAATAAACAGAAAACAATGGAGTCACAAAGTTTTAGTTAAGGTTCTAACTAAATAAAATAAATTTAAGATTATTCTTGTATAATATTTTATTGTTAAATATTACTCACACATAGAACTGCATTAATTAAAAATTATAACTTATATGAATAAAAAACGAATTTTATGTTCTAGAAGGGATTTATAACACAATAACCCATCTATTAAATATAAAGTCTTGAGAATTAAATTCTATAAAGTTTCAAAAACTTGAATAAAATAAGTTTAGAAGCGGTTTTATCTATTGCCCCAAACATAGACAGGAAAGGTTACAAAACATTTTTACTTAAATACAGAAAAAAAAATCCATATAAATACAGATTACTATACCTAATATTTCCACAATTCTCTACAGACAGACTTTGAGCAACAAAATCCCCAAAACATTCAGATTCAATAAAGAATCCGTATTCGTCATATTTCACAATTAGGTCTCCACTAAAAATATAAGTCATTTTTCATGTATCAGCAAGATTTATAATACATGGTTGAATATAATTTTAATATTTAACCTGATAAAAATAGGGATATGTATTTTATATGAATTTTTACAGTACTTAGCATTCTAACTTCTTCAATGTTATTTTGTCCATTGGTATATAAATTTGTAAGTAATAAAATTTTTTTATCTTTTTTATTAAAAAAATAAATTTATAAGAAATAATGACTATAAGATTTTTTAAAAGGAGAGCTTTTTAAAACATTTGAAACTGTGTTAATGTTTAAAAATATATGCTGTTATGATTATTATGATGCCTTTAAAGAAGTCAAAATGTTAAACATATATTTCGAAAAATAAACTATTTTTAAAGAGATTTATGTACAGCTAAGTATTATTATGAAGAAATTTTAAAATTCTAAGTATACTTAATTTAAATATAAATTTGCATACCCAATATTTTCATCATTTTTATAAGCTGGATTTAAAACAACACAACTTTCATCAACACCAGATTCAAATTTAAATCCCTTTTCATCCTTCTCACTCGTTTGAGTCTGAGAAACAAAATCATCCATACAATCGGCCTCAACATAACATCCAAATTCATCATATTTCACATCAATTTCAACACTAAAATAATAATACGTCATGGTTTACTATTTCGGCATGATTGATAATACACAGATCTATACTTTTTAATGTATAATACCTATAAAAACTTGTGAATATTTTCATGTAATGCATGTAATGCTTTAATTGATTCAAATAACTAAGATAAAAATTTCACTAACATTTGCAAGATTTTGCTTAATAATAAAAATATATTTAAATGTATCGGTTATGTTTTTTAAAAAATAAAGTTTAATAAGCAAAAAAATTTGTCAATTTTATCTTGTTAGGTTTTTTCTATTTATTTATCTTTAGTTCTGTTTACTATTCAATGTTAAAAGGCGAGTAAAATTATTTTCCAGAGGTATTTTATATTTATTTATATCTGAACTTTGAAATTTAATAAAAGATCCTTGAAGTTAGTTCGAGAATTTAATTAGTTCTTTTAATAAATGTATAAACGTTCAAAAACATGTAATGTGAAAGTCTCCTGCAATATTCTGCTAATAATGGAACCTCTTATATATCTTTAATTAGTAAAAAGATGTTGCATAAATAAAATTTTCATTGTTGTAAATTTGTGAAATCACAACCTGCGTACTAGAAAAATATCTTTAAATAAAAATATGTAAAATATTCATCATAAACGTATAAATTCCGTTGATGAATATTTATAAGATCATAATTTGGATGTAATCTTTACAATCATAAACAGTTCAATAATTTTAAAGAGTGAGTTTCTGTATAATTGCAATTATAAGTTTCAATAGTTTTTTGCGTAATTGTAAGCATTTGGAATAGCAGAAAACAAACAGCATACCAAAACCACTAACTGAACATTTGAAGAAATTTCAATTTAAAGAAAATTTAGTATACCTTATGTTCTTTAGAACCTCATCACCTAAGTTTTGGGCCGATATGTTTTCAACAATTGCCGGTTCCTCAGAACCTCCAAAATCAATTTCCACAATCCTAAAATAAGCATAAAATGAACCTTTATAAATTTTCATGTATGTTTAATTTAAAAAACTAAAAGTATGCCTGTTTTTTCATTTAAAGAAAATAGTTGGCAAATCAATTAAAAAATCATCATTACAAATAAGTTTTTTTCAGTGCTCTTTTAAGTTGTTCGCATTTTAATTAAATTATTATTTTTGATATGTTTTATTAAGTTTCGCGAGATGATTTTGCATTTTTTTAAAAACATATCGTTACGTTTTACCTTGCTTGTCAATTAGTGAATAAATATGAAAATTTTCTCATCGACTCTTAGAAAGCATAATCACAACTTACTATTTAAACTAGAAAAAATTTAGCCCTCAAAATCTAATAAATAATTATCTCTGCGTAACTGTAGACTGAAAACATTGATATCATTTTTAGAGTCAGAATAATCTTGGGGATTTTCTAATTATTTTATTTAAAAACATTTTTTTCTTTCCAGGCCTTATTTCTCTTTACCTTCCTCAGTAGTAATTTTTTACAGCTCAAATAGTATAAATATTAATTTGTGATCCCAAAAATTTAAACTTCTTTATTTAATTTTTTTACAAGAATTTTAATAACCTACAATGAATTGCTAAATACTTTGCATATTTAAAAATAATAATAGTGAAGTAAAATCCTTTATAAAATTATTTCGCATTTAAAAGCAGTTTTATAATAAAATTTCCTTTAATGTCTTATTTGTTTTGTTAAGGATACTTTATAAGAAAGTGGGTTTGAAGGAAACTCCAATAATAAATTAAAAAGTAATGAGCTTTTTTTTATTAACAATCATTTAGCGAATCAAAAATGGAAAACGATATCAAATTCAGATTTGTTTGAATTTTAATTCATGTTTCTGCCAATTTTCTATTAAAACTGTTGACAATCCAAGTTTCCCAATTTTTAAAAAACATATTTCTCTTTTCTTAGAACTGCTCATTGTCCAGTTTATAGCAGGTAACATCAACAGTGCAATTAAAAAGATTTAAAATGAATACAGCAACATCAATTCAATTACAACAAGTTCAATTACAACAAGAAATTTCTCATTATATTTTAAATTGAAACCTGATCTTTTAAAATGTTTCCTTTTTTTAAGTTCTAATAAATGAAGAATGATGAAATAATTTGGTATCAGTTAAGATTCTTGCTAAAAAAATTTACTTTAGACAGAAGTTTTGTATGAATTTCATAATAAAGTATACAATTCCTATAGTTAATGAACTACATTTAATCTTAAAAAACCCGCTTGTATACGATTTTAAAATTAAGGCATTTGTCAAACTTTTAAAATGATTGCACATCTTAAAAATATTGAATTTCTGCACCTTTCAACTTCTCTCTTTTTTTCCTGCAATCAAGCAGGCTTTACAATTTTTCGCTCAGCCTTTCTCAACAGTGATTCAATCGATGTGAATAACGTTTCGTTTTTTCTATCTTAAAAATTTATTTTAAACCCTCAATGTTATTTATATTTTTATACATTTTTGTTTCGTATTATGAAAATATAAATTGTGTTACAATGGCCACCCTGAGCATTACAAAACAAATTGCATATGAATAGAAATATATGTACAACCCAAAATTTTCCAACAAACGGAGAAAAATGTTCTTAGTAAATTACCGTACTGTGTGGTAAAGACAATTCTGATAAGAAAGAACAGCATATTCTGGTAATAAAAATCCAAATATATACGTTATTGAAACCATTCATTTGGTTCATTTTCTGTGCATATGGTAATGAATTAACGGAAAATGTAGTTTTTTAAAATATAGTTCTTATTCCCACACATTTGATAAAAAAAAAAAAACATTAAGAATTTAATTTTACCAGATCAATGATTTTTGAATTATGGTCTAAGATGTTACCTCATCTATCAAATTATATCACATTTTATTGTTAATTTTACAAAAATCTTTACCAAAGTGCTTTATTTTAAACTACCAAGAGTTTTTGTGTTCCCATAGATCCACGGACATGATAAATCTCTCCATATTCTGGTAGTTTTGGCGATAATATTTTCTCAGTGCTGTTTGTTTTGTTCTTTTTATATTTCGTGCCTATATATTTAAAATCTTAATTTGTGCCCTTTTTTAGGGAATTCCGCGAATTTATGATTATATCATAATTAGCTACTTGAAAAATATATACTTACTCATTGATTGTATCCTCCTCACTTTCGAAATCATCATAATCATCCTCCTGAGCTAAATATAATTTCACAGTTAGGAAAAATTCAACTTTTCACATTTTAAAAAGATATAATATAATCTAAATTTTAAAAAATAAGTTATCAGTTATTTTGGACTTGTATTATTTCAAGGACTTGTATTATTTTAATTAACAACACTTTGAAAATTGCTACTGTTATTTATTTCAAATATGAAAATTACAAAAATAACTTCAACGTGGATGTTTGTCGTAATTTTATTACAAATTTAATGATTATTTATTTATAATTGTATATTTTACAATGCAAAAAAGTTTAAATGAAACAAATATTTTTTTACCTATTGTCTATGCTGAAAAATGGGACTGTTTTTAATCTTGTTTAAATGCCTATAATGCTATGAAAAACTATAATACTTTATTCTTTACTTTAAATACTATAATACTTTAAATACTATAATACTTTAAATACTATAACATTTTAAATAATATAAAATAATAATAATATAATATTTTAAATAATATAGTATAAAATCTTTACAGTATTAAAAATCGGCTTAAAACCTGCTTATGGTTTATCATAACAATAGCAGCAGCACAGTTTTTTCAAGTAATCATAACATTAATTGCCGTTGGGCATAAAAAGTAGTAGACAAGATTATGTAAAAAATTTAAAATCTATTAAGTGAAATTTTTTTGAAAAATACTTTATTATAATGATTCTTCTAGTTCTTTCCATTTCTCCTTTGATATCACTCACTTATTTTGACGGAAGCCAAAAAAGAATTTACCATGGGCCTTTTATGAGAAATGTGGCTATGTTATGAAAAATTGTTGTCGTTTAATTGCGCCCTCAAAACAGTTTAACTGGAAAGCTGAGTTTTAACAAATTATTTTGTTGTATAAAGGACCATTTAAAAACTATTATATCTTAAAGATGGAACCTTCACACTTTTTTTTGTTAAAATTTCAAAATCGCCTTTTATTACAAAATGCTGATAAAATTAATAACTATTTATAAAATAAAAACAATAAATAGACAAATAGTTCTAATAATAGTTCAATAATAGATAAATAGTTCTAATAAAAACAATAAATAGACAAAAAAAAAAATAATAATAAAAGGAAAGAGAGGCTAACGAAGAAAATTAAGAAAAATAATAAGTTTTATTAACGAAGCATGAGCTGCAAGTACATAGAATTCAAAATAAATTAAATATACAAAGAAAACAAGGAAAAAATATTTTTAAAGAGAAAAAGAGAAGATATTAATAAATAAAATATTTTATAAAAGTATTTAAAAAATTAAAAGCTAGAAAACAAAATAAGGGGAAAATATAATCTCGTCATCAGCTCACATGATTATAATTGAAAAAAAAAAAGAGTTCTTTCTAATATAGATAGTTTTCTAACATTACTATAGCCTAAGAAAACTATATCAATAGAAAAATATTCAATAGCACTGTATTGATATATATTGAGATTGTATATAAACATATATCATGACATTTAGTGCCAGTAAGATTTCGCAAGGTAATTGATAATTTTTGTTATGGTCTCTTGATATTGACGTTTGAAATTTCTTTTTCTTTGAAAATGTATAAATTTCTTCACTAAGTTTTGTTAATCAAAAATTCCCTAAGTTGCATGACTGCTAAGATTTGAATAAACATAAAAAGTATGGTCTTACGCATTGGCCGAGGATACTTCATCATCTGGTCTAACCAGTGATTAATAAGCGCTTGTTTATACAAAGGAAATTTCTTCCTGTGCATTCGCCAGAAAGGCGTAAAGGTTTGGTGATATGAATCACTCATAATCGCACTTTTTTTAAAGCTTTTCAAAATAGCAGTCAAATTTGACAACATACACAGAGTATAGCTCAAAAAAGAATGACCAACAAATAATTTTTAATAGATTTCTTTTCTGTTCTCAACAATGAACTGTTTTGGTAACAATGTTTAGCAATCAAACTTTATATACATTTCTCAGCTATTCCAATCTAAGTATTGTTACAAATAAACTCTAAAAATGCTTTTTTTGGTATTTGATTGTTGAAATGAAATTTAAAAAAGTTTCATTGTTGAAGAAAAGAAACCAAACTATTACATTAATCTTTCCAATATTAATTTCTTAATGAACTGAAAATTATAAAAAAAAATAATTACAAATTTTGTAAGAACCTATATAGGAATATACAACATAAAAAAAGGTAAAATATTTAGAAGCGAGGCACCATGTTTTTAAAATAATTCTTAATAATTTATTCTTGAGCAAAAGATACTAATAGCACAAGAATAGCACAAGTGCCAATAGAATAAGACTATTGGCACTAACTCTGTACGTCACACATTTGTATGCATAGCTTAATTTTCTTTTGCATTTAGAGAACATCTCGTATCATGAAACTCAGTTGTTTTAAAAACATTTAAAAAATGGTTATATTTAGTTTAGTTACCTAAATAATTAAAAAAATGCAGAAGTAACTTCAAATCCAATCAAAACCAATTTACTCGGCAGGGTGGGGGGCAAAAGTTTTACAGCTATTTATATAATCTAGTTTATACATTCGAATGCAAAACGTTCTTTAGATTAAAAAGAGAAGTCTATCAGCATAAGTTTGATCAGTTTCCGTCCATTATGTAGTAGATAAAAATGTCTAATCACTTTTTAAATGTACTATGTATTTTTTTTGTATTGCCTTATTTGTTTGTTCAAACGTAAAAATTTTAAAAATAGATTTTTTTATCAACAAAATCTAACTTTTTGATGTAAATATTAAACTTTTAAACGTTATAAATGTCGAAGTCATTTTGGCAGCTTAAATTTTTTTTTTAAATTATAGTAATTGACTACAAAGACATTGATAAAATACAAATATTACTCATTGCATGCAAAAAGGAGATAATATTTGAATGTGAATTATTTCTAAACTTATTTTCTGATTTTGCTTAATGTTGGCTTTGTCTATGGGATAATACGCAAGTACTGAAAAGTGCGATAAAAAATTGTTTACATGTCGCATTTGTTTTTATTCACCTATGACATTTACTTCTATTTATTGAAAAATAGCTAAGGGGGTTTATATACCCTATTATTTTCAAAAATGCAACAAATACAAAATCAATAGTTTTGAATTTTGAGCGTGTCTCTTTCCTCATTTTTGCACACCATGCACATCTTCTGCGCGTTTTCCCTCAATTGGGAAATGGTTTCTAACATTGAAAAGTCTCCGCGTTGATAATGACATCGTTTTGGAGGAAGGGTGTCTTTGCTTATTGACTTCCTTGCTTCTATTTTCAAAAGTCAGGAGATTTTCAGCAACAGCAACGAGGAATGGTAGTAAAGAACGTCTTCGTTCAGTAACGTCTTATGGACATTAACAATCGAGGTTATCAGTAATCTGTTTCCCACCACTTGCTCCACTTGCTAAATTTACGATCCACCTCGTAGCATGTTCCCAGTTGGTCAGAGAAGTCAACTCCACCCATGAAGTCGTTGTAAAACGTTACCATTGACGGGCAGGAGAACTCCTTCTTAGATCCATCTTTCAGAGTTCTAATCGCAGTAGTTAATTCAGTGCTATGGCAATTCGGCATGACAAAAACTTCCTTCGTGTCCATCCATTTGACAGCAATTATTCCCTCTCTTGTAGTTTGGAAAATTGAATCACCTATCTGTGCTTCTCGTCTTCTCGCAGTCGGAAAGGTTGGTGTATCTTTTCGTTCTTTCATGTAGGTACCGACACAATCATGGGGCGGGGTACATAGTACAACAGATTCACAAAAGTGAAGAATCGGTCGAAATAGAGAACGATTTGGGGAATCTTCACTGTAGAAATAAGCATTTTTACAGCACGTTCTCCTAGAATTCCTTCAGTCACTGAAGATTCTTTCCCAGTGTAAATGTTGAAGTCGTATATGTATCCAGTCTTAGAATCGCAGCGCTCCCAAACTTTGATACCTCTCTTTACTGGTTTCATGGGTTGATAATTTTTTAATGCCGCTCCTTCCCTTGAGTTTGACCATTGATTCGTCTATTGACTACCTTGTGTGGTCAGTGAAACTCTTTAAAAAAGTACACTTCAAACAGGAAAATACTTCTTCAATATAGTATAATTTCGAGGCATCAACAAGTTCCTCCAGGGAATTGAAATATAGTTTCGAAATTAAAAAAAAAAAAGAAAAAGAAATCGATCCCTACTCATCATCTTTTGAATAGCTGCATTTCCTAGCAAACAATTGAGCGACCAGTAGTGAGCCATCTGAGGTACTCGGTTGTAGCTCATGATCAACAATATCGTAACTACTGTCATGATTTCGAATTTGTCGGTCATGGAATGCATTTTGTCTGTAGCGTTTCGACTATCTGATGCTGAATTTGCTTCCTTTTTTTTCAATGCTTTATTCTCTACTTCTATTCTTTCATTTGTACAGTGGGCAATGCAAATGAATAAGCTTTTGGGGAAGATCGTGTAGAAAAAATCCACTTCGGTGGCTCCGTTGCTAATAGAGAAATTTGTTTAACCCTTGATGTAAGTAACTCGTGGCATTCGCGGCGAAAAATTAGTTGCATGGGACCACGAAAATGATGGTGGGTTCTGGTTCTGGAGCTCTATTTCATCATCACACAAATCATTGTGATTGGGTGAAACGTTGTGATTGTCCCAGCCGTAATATCAAAAATTTTCCAGACTGAGACAGCACATGTCCCGTCCGGTGCGAAAAGGTTAAATATTTTTAACGTATCCATCAATTAAGGTCTTGAGAGGAAATAATTAATGAATCCATTATTTGTAACAATGGAATTAGAGTATATCATATAATTGTATTAAAAATGTATGAAGTATTAAAAAAGTTGCTTTAAAATTTCATTTCAAATAAAACATTATACAAATACAATTCTTTTTAGAAATAACTGCAATTGAATAATTATTGATTCGTTTTAAATTTAGGTACAACCGCATGAATCGTATCAGATATTTAGTTTATACAAATCGTCGCTTTGAAACTAAACCGTAGTAACTCAAAAAAAATCGAAAAATGAGATATTTGGGTCATTTTGTGTAAAAAAAAATCACCCTTTTATGGAAACAACGTGTTATCTTCATAGTTCCATAAAATTAATTTAGAGAGCAGATAAATAGTTATCGCTTTGGCGCGATTCGCCATCTTGGTTATAGGAAATAGGGTAGAAGTGTGGCAGTTGCAACAAAACCTTGGAGGAGATAACGTCGCTTTGAAACTAAACCGTGGTAACTAAAAAAAAGCAAGTTTTTCAGGAGAGCGATTTTTTCCTGCACTGTTGTATGTCAAAATTTGAAATGAAATATGCAATATTCGGGAGGATGTTTTGAAGAACATCGTTGTATTTTGAAATAACTCTCCACTTTTAATAAAATTTTAGAGAAAAGTGTTGCAACTCAAAGTACCTTAACTTATTTCAAAATTACCACAAAATTGAAAATGCTACAAAAATCAGGCCTGGTTCATTGAAAAATGTAAAGAAACAGGTTTTTTTTAATGTAAACTATTTTGTAATAGTCGCCATAGCTTTGAGTCAACCTGCGGTGGAAGTTCCTGAAGAGTTAGAAATCGCTCTCCTGAGAAACTTGCTTTTTTGAGTTACCACGGTTTAGTTTCAAAGCGACGAAATATTAATGGGGAGCTCGCTTTCCGGTTTTTTCAGTGCTTTTTTTCCGGTGCTTATTTTCGTGATTGACAAAGTATGGTACTTTGAATATCAGAGAAAATATCTAGTTACAAAAGTATGAAGGTATTATTAAGGGTTTTAAACTATGTTTGAGAAAGGAAAACTAAAATCACTCTATCCAACAAGTATTCTTAGAGACCTTTGCAGAAGCAGAATAGTTGAAATTTGTAATTCATATAAAAAAATTTTAAAATTTGGTGAAAGAAATAAAGAGTAAAAAGGAATTAAGATTTTTTCTCTACCAAAATGTTCCTTACTCTAATATTAAAATTAAAATTTTGGTTTCCCTTTGGAAATTGTTTTGGAAATTTTAGCATTAATATAATTTCAAAATACCATCTTTATAATATGACTGTTTAAATTTAGAAATTAATATTTATTTTATATATTCTGTTTGAATTGAACTAATAAATAAAATCTTTTAAAAGTGTCCGAAATGTAAAAGTGTTTAAGATCAGTTGACTCAATCCTAAATAAAAGTTTAACAAGCACATCAAAAAACTGACGGTGAACTATTTATTTCATTCATTCATTTCGAAATTAGCTAATAAATAAAATATTTTTTTCTAAAAGTACCTAAAGTATAAGAGTGTTCATGATCTGCAGACGCAATTTTAATTTATGTCGATTGAAAAAGATGATTTTGGATTATTTAATTGTGGAAACGTGTCAGTCAATTGAATCTCTCTCAATATAATCCTTAATCTATAAAACCTTTATATATTAAAAATATCCCTCAATTTATATAAATAGCTAATTTCGTTATGTATTTCAAATTGAGCTTATAAATTTTAACAGCTATTACAGTATATAGTAATAATTTCTCTGATATTTAACAATTTGAAATTTTTCAAACATATTTTAAAATTTCTAAATTTACATTTGAAATTAAAAAGAGCTATTAATCTTAAAGTTTTCAATCCTTAAAATATGCAGTTTATCATGCTGAAATAATTTGTTGATTTTATCATTTGCTTGTAACATTTCTCTTTTCTATTTATAAATTTATAACGATTTTATAAATGAATATACTTTCTTTTCACTATAAACTTTTTAAAGATTCTTTGAATTTGTCAGTTTGTAAGATTTAACTCAAATATGCTAACATTTTCACATATTTTAACATTGATAATTTATATAAATTCAAATGATACTTATACTGATCAAAATATAGCCGGTTTGAGCACTGTTAAAAATAATGGGTTCTAATACCGATAAAAAGATAGTATATTCGACAACTAATCAATTCATAGTTGGTCCGTACATATCTATCAAACATCATAGGCTCAAGTACTGATAAAAAATATGTGGTTTCTAAATATGATCAAATGATAGTGGGTTCGAGTTTCAATAAAAACAAAAAAACAATTGGTTTAAGAACTGATAAAACAATAACTGAAAAAATGAGTGAGTTTGCGAGCTAATCAAGTGATAATTAGTTCAAGTATAGATAAAAACATCCTGGGCTTGAGTACTGATCAAAGAAGATTGTGATTTCTAAAACAGATTGGGTGATAGAGGTTCCAAGCATTGACAAAAGATAATGAGATTGTACTGACTATTTATACCTGGTTTTAGTACGGATAATAGGATAGTGGGTTTGAGAATTTAAAAAAAGAGTGGGCTCGAAAAGGTTTAAAATAATAGTGGGTTCGAGTACGGATCAAAAGAGAGTGGAATTTAATGATCAAATACGAGGTAGTCCGACATTTTATCGAAGGATAGTAGGTTTGAATACCGGTACAAATAACGGGTTTGAGCCAGTAAAAAGAGAGTGGGTTCAAGAACTGTCCAAAGGATAGTTGGTTTGAGTAGCTTTAAAAATATTGTGGGCTCAAGTACTAATCAAATGATACAGGGTTTGAGTAAAGATAAGAATAAAGTGAGTTCGAGACCAAATGATAGTTAGTATGAGTAGGCCTATAAAATGATCGTATTTATCAAAAAGATTTTTTTGTTCTAAAATTTATCAAATATTGGGTTTGATTAATGATAAAAGTGAAGTAAGCTAGAGTACTTTTTTTTGTGGTATGCCTGTTTATATAGAGGGGGGGGGGGCGATTGTTCTTGTTTTTCAGTGAAGCCATCTACGGCCAAGAATTCGACTTCTGCCACACCATTCACACAACCACAAACCCGTTTATAGGGCGGGTAACATTCACACACACAAAGGAGAAAGGACATAGAACACACACAGAGAGAGAGAAAGAAATATCCATGCCTTGCCCGGGATTCGAACCCAGAACCTTTCTGATGCAAGGACAATTCCCTGCCCCCTACACAGGCCGGTTGGCAGTTAGAGTACTGATCAAATGATAGCGGAGTTTCAAGTATCGATAATAAAGTAGTGAGTTCAAGTTCTGAACAAAAGAGAGTGGATCCTAAAATGAATCAAATAATAATGGGCCACATTTAAAAAAAGAGTGGTTTCGGGAGGTGATAAGAAAGAATGAGTTCTAGAACTAAGCAAATGATAGTTGGTTAGAGTAGCTATAAAACATCATTGATTCGACTACTGATCAGAAAATCATATAGTACCTAAATTTGATCATATGATAGTGGGTTCGAGTACCGAATAAAAAGACAGTGGGATAGTACTAATGAAATAATACTGGTTAAATGAGTTTAGTGGATACGAGGACCGGAAAAAAGTGAGAGGGTTTAATAAGTGTACAAACAATAGTTTTTGATCGAGTAATGATAATAAAATAAGCTTTGAACGAAACAGAGTGGATTTTAAAATTAATCAAATGACAGGGGGTTCAAGTTACGATTAAAAGATAGCTGATTCGAGTAATGATCAAATGATAGAAGGTTCGAGTTCTAATAAATATATAACCGATTTGAGTTCTAATGAAAAATAGTGAGTACATATTAAAAGATAGTGGATTTGTGAACTAGTTAAATAATAGTTAAAAGCATCGTAGATTCGATTACTAACCAAAAAAGTGAGTGGTTTCAAAATTTGAAAAAATAATAGTAGGTTCGAGTTTGAATAAAAAGACAGCACTAATCAAATTATAGTGGTAACTAGTACCTACAAAATTATAGTTCAACGAAAGAGAATAGATTTGAAGACAAATTATAATTTTCGCGATCACAACGCACGATTACGTCATCTTAGGACAAGCGAAGCGTAACCCTGACCCGCCCCCATTAGGGGGCATCCAGGTAGAACTGTTAACTCGGTGCGCGTGCGTGACCAACTACAGTACAAGAAATGGCACTAATGGCTTGGTAACGATAAGATGGCAACACCTACATCGACAGGGGCCTGTGATTTGGAGGGCTTATTGGTGTGATGAACGGGAGGATACGAAATATAAAATTACTTAAATTTTGGATAGTCCAGGTGCTGCACGCGCAGAACAGCAACTGCCATCCACTGATCCGCCCCCAACCAGAAGGCTGCAAAGAATTTATTATAACTCAAAAAATTTACAAGGAACAACATAAGAAAACAAAAGATCACATAACTTGCAAATAAATGAACAGATGCAAAGGAGACTTATCCACAAAAGTAAAGAAAACAGATGAAAAGCAGAACAATAAAACAGGTCAAAGTACAGATGAAAAGAAGGTCGAAAACAAAACAAAACAGAAGGTTTCACCTTAACAAAGGACAGATGCAAAGGTTTACCAAAATACATTGAATTTGTATGCAAATGCGAAAATGACAAGCAAAATGGATAAGTTTGATCACACTAATATGAAAATTCAAAAATTAACAATGAATGATCAAGCGCACAAATTTGCAATAAAGGTAAAGTAAATTCTATAAAAAATACAAATTTACAAGAAGTACCATCAACAAGATGCGGAGGCCCGCTCATAAGACAAATTTCCATGAAGTAAATCTAAACAACCCATATACAGTGTACATCAAAAGCAATACAATGCAAAAAATACGAAAAGGAAATTTACATGTTGATCAAAAGAAATTGCAATTCATTCGTGAATCCTGAAAAGGTTTACAAGTGATTTAAAAACATATCTACAGATGCAAAGATGGCAGTCAACATGAGAGAATTAACAGAGAACAACAGGTTGAGAAAGGAAAATAAAACGCAAAGCTTACAAATGCAAAAACGGCAAGCAAAAAGATAGGTTTGATGACACAATTTAAAACATTCAAAAGTTTACAAAGAATGATCAAGCGTATGAATTTGCAAAAAATCGAAGGAGTAAATTTGATAAATGTATAATACAAATTTACAAGCAGTACCACCAGCAAAAAGCGGAGGCCCGCTCATAAGACAAATTTCCATGATGTAAAACTAAACAACCCAAATACAGTGTACATCGATAGTCATACAATACATGAACATACAAAAACGAAATTATCAAACTGATCTAAAGGAATAACAATGTATTCGTGAATCCTGAAAAGGTTTACAATAAATTCAAAAACAAATCTACAGATGCAAAGATGACACTCAACATGAGAGAATAAACAAAAAGTCTGAAAAATTAGAAATAGGTTTACAAAGCCTGAAAAAGTGAAAACGTTTGTACCAATTATATATGTAATAGAAAGCATAAAGCAATACAAGAAAAGCAATTCGTCGAAGTTTGTACAAATTATATATGTAATAGAAAATATAAAGCAATACATGATTTCAAAGAAAGGTAATTTGTAATCAATCAAATAAGTTTCTAAACATATTTTTTGTCTATACATTTTTATCACTAAATAAAGTCATCTACAAAATACAAAACAATATCAATTCAAGACAAAATTAGCATCAACAAAGCAATACAAAACACAACAATAAACAAACTATATACAATTTGAATCGAGACAATCAAACTATGTACAGATTATAGACAATCCATTCAAAAAAGACATCAGTAATGATAACCAGCACCGAGGTTTAATTTAAACCTCAAAATAAGGAAAATTTTCAAAAAAGAAAAACAAGAAAAACAATCAGAAGACAGGATCACCAGGAGCCATTTTACCTCTTGAGCAAAAAATCTCAAAGAAGGACATTTGTAAATCTAGAGAATAGGGGTATTGTTACAGAAGTGTTGCTTTAAAATCTCGATAATACCTGTCTTAATTTTAATCTGATTCCAAACAATTTTAAGTGAAGCCCCAGATAAGTTAATAGGAAAATAAGTGACTCTAAAAGATTTAAATTGCGGACAAACAAGAAGAATATGTTCTAAGGTTTCAGTAATGTGACAGTATTTACAATCAGATGGTTTTGAGTGAAATTTGTATTGATAAACACCTGGTGTGCCATGATTTGTCAAAAATTGATTTAGAAATGAATCAGAAAAAAGTTTGTTATTACTAACTTTAGGGATGAGGTCGTGAGTGTGTCTACCCTTAGCCGTCGGGCTATCCCATCTTTCTTGCCAGGTATCGATATATTGTCTAAAGAATTTAAGTCTGACCGTTGCCTTAGAGGGCAAGTCAATTAGATCTATAACCTCCCTATTGCACGCCAGTTTTGAGAGTCTGTCAGCCTCTTCGTTACCCCTAAAACCCACATGGGCCTTAATCCAGTCTAGTTTAACATTTTTAATGTAGTGATCCTTAATCATTTTACTTAGATAGTCTCTATCTACATATCGATTTATAGTTTTTAAGCCAGAAAGAGAATCTGAATAAATATGCACAATATCCTGTATTTTATTTTCTCTAATCCAAAGTATTGCCTGGAAGATTGCCCACAATTCAGCTTTGAAAACGATCGAATGGTCTGAAAGTCGATAAAGATAGTTATCAACTAAATTTCCGTTCTAAAAAATAGCAAAAGCACAGCCAATTCTGAAATTATTATCAATTATCATACGCGACCCATCAGTGTACACCTCGATATTTTTGTTTACTGGTAGTGTCAGGTTAAAGGGCATATTAAAAATATCTGCAGGATGTCTAGAAGGGATATCCTGGCAATTATCAATTGGTTTACTATGTAGATAAATTTCGCTCATCCTAGCCTCGGTTTTAGCAATAAAGTCAAGGGGAATAGTCCCTACCAACACTTGAAGCGCGGCTGTAGAAGTGGTACTGCATGCCTTTGTCAAATTTAAAAGAGGTATTCTTTCGATTTTACTAAGTTTAGTATTTATTCTGGCTTGGTCGCGATACCAAATTTCGGCACCGTAAGTAATTATTTTGATCAGAGCAACTCTATACATGAACTTTCTAATGGTTCGGCCAATCCCCCAGGCAACACCCGAAAGTCTATTGAGTCTAGCTTGAACAACTGAGACCTTGTTTAATATTTTATCCAGATGGGGCAACCAAGACAACTGACAGTTAACTCGAAAACCCAAGTAGTCGATTGTATATACTACCTAAATATTATTTCCTAACAATTTATCTGTTGGCTTCCTCGTGATCCTCTTCTCTTTGGAAAAAACGATGGCATAAGTTTTACATGTGCTAAAGGTAAGACCAAAATCATATGCCCATTTCGAGTATTCTACGAGGATTTCGGTAACCACTGGACCCAACCTGTCCACGATCGTTCCCGTGACAATCACAAGAAAGTCGGCGGCAAAGGCGATCACATGTTCTTTAACCAGTCTTAGCTTTTGTAAAATACAGTTCGCCACGGTCAACCATAATAAAGGTCCCAAACAGGACCCCTGCGGGACACCCTTAGTTACCCCATGTTTGACCGTCAGGTTAATGAGGCCATAGATAACAGTTCGATCACTAAAGAAGCTTTTAATAGTGTTAAGCAATGTTTTGCTACAATTTAACTCAATGAGAACTTTTGTAATGGCACTCCATAACACACGGTCAAAGGCACCTTCTATGTCCAAAGATACACCAAGAGTATAATGTTTCACACCCCGATCATTATCAACGATGGAGCGTAGGGATTTCATGGCAGTAGTGGTTGATCTTTGACCTCTGAAACCATGCTGGTTGTTACTCGAAAGACCATTATCCTCGAGGAAAAAGGTAAGTCTACTTGTGATCAGTTTAGCTAGGATCTTCCCCCCTGTCGGTAACAGTGATAGAGGTCTGTAACCGTCTGGTGAAGAAAGATCTTTTCCTGGTTTTGGTAGTAAAATGAGTCTTGCCCTCTTCCAACTAACTGGAAAATACTCGAACTTCAGGCATTTGTTAAAAATAAAGCCAAACCACAGTGAATCAATTCAATAGACGGCCCTCCAAACTTCAGATGGGACGCCGTCAATTCCGGACACCTAATTACTTTTCAAACCCTCAATGAAAACCGCAATTTCATCATTTCCAAAAAACTATTCCAAGTTATGACAAAGTGATTCTATTTCCTGATGATCCCGGGTTACCTCAAAGTGATAGTTCATTATGGTATTGATTGTTTCCAGATTGTTTTCCGTAAAACTGCCGTCGGCTTTTTTTTGAGCACATAAAAGATTTTCTCTCAGACTCGAGCCCCTAGCGATTCCGTAATCGGCCCCGAAGCTATCCTGGTTGGTCATCTTTTCCAGATGGTCCCGTAAGGCTCTCCTCTTATGTTTCGTAATATTCTTAATATAATTTGAGCGCTCCCTTTTATAGTCTGTCAAGCGAAGTTTCCTGATACCTGGATCGGAGCACTGCTGAAATAACCTTCTTTTCGCTCTAAGTTTTTTCCTCTGTATTGATAAATCGATGGAACACCATTTGGGGCAACCCTTATAAGACTTACAAATCTTCTTACGTGATAAACGGCAAATCTCAACAATTGAGTCCGTTGTCTTGACAATATATGAATCCAATTTATTAATATCATTTATTCTGTACATATCAATTTTTGAACCATTAATAAATTCCCTAACGTTTACCGAGAAAGTAAATAAATTTATATCAGAATAGTTTATCCTCAATTTCACATTTCCATCATGTTTTTCATACTCTAGTTCCATTATGATCAGCCGATGATCGCTAAGAGTTTCGATGTCAGAGACTCTCCAGTTTATGACACTGATATTATTGGAGTATAACGCCAGATCAGTCCAACTCTGGCCAGTTGTTGACCAGTTCCATGTCTTGACCTGCCCTCCTCTTTTCAGTTGCATAGGAATGCAATACGAAATTATTCCCTTTCATAATATTTTTCGTATTTAACTGTCAAAAATATTTTTGAAACTTTTATGTTCAATGGAATTTTCAGTTTCATATAATTTTCTTAGTTTTTAATCTATTTGAACATCAAGACAGAAACTAACATACTTCTTTCTCCCAAGACACTTCACACGTTAGGATAGAGAACTATACGGAGGAGGATAAGAATAAGGAACGACAGGGAACTTGTACTGTGGGCTTAAAAATAGTGAGCTTAAGCTCCAGAAAAGAGAGAGTTTCTTCGAGTGCTCATGAGGAAGATAACGGGTTCGATTTTTAAGCAAAATAGCGTTGTTTTGAAAATTAAAAATATATAGCGGGTTCGAGTAATCATCAAATGATAGTACGTTCGAGATCAAATAAAATAATGGCGAGTATGAGCACTGATGAAAAAGTTCGAGTACCGTTAAAAATATAGTAAATTCAAGGACTGATCAAATGGTAGTTGGTTTGTGTACCGATGAAAACATCATGGTTTTGAGTAATGTTAAAAATTGTGTGTGATTTTGAAAACTTATCAAATGATTGTGTGTTCTATAAGCTGATAAAAAGATAGTGGGTTCGAGTACTGATACAGAGACAGTGTATAAGCACCGATAAAAGAAAAGAGTGAATTTGAGTACCACTTAAAAGATAGTGGGTTCAAGTATAGTGGGTTCTTAACAAAAGAGAGTAATATCGATAATTGATCACATGATTTAAAGATAATGTTGTTGGAAACCAATACAAAAAAAATTACTTCGAGTACCTATAAGAAGAAGATGGGATAGAGTACTGATCAAATGATAACTGCTATAAGTAGTTGGTAGTTGATGCTATGCTATCCGCTTTTATCCCCCTTGCTGTAAGTTGAAGTTTGGATGAGTTGAGTAGTTATGCTATAAGTACCGATATTAAGATTGGTGTTCGAAATGAACAGATGGCGCAGAACAGAACTCTCTACCTTCTATCTAACTTTTATAGCTTTGCATAAAACTGCAATCGCATTTCAATATGAAATTCTATAATAAACGTATATTCAATTAAAATAATTAGTATAAAATTTAAAGACATTATTAGTATTTAAATTTTCGTACTATCTCTTAACAATAAAATAGGCAAAAAAAAATTCAAGGAATGATTTTTAGTATTCAACCAAGAATTTTTAAGATAATTGCAAAGGATAAATGCATTGATAACTGAGATAAACTATGAAGTTTAAATTTTATCCCAATTGAAGCGGAAACTAAATCTCTGAATCAAAATCTATATTAATATAATAAAATTTTTGAATATTACAAATGATAATATTTTAATTTAGATGCTACATTTAGTTTATTATAGAACAAAGTTTTTGTTGTAGTCGCAGGGGATTAAAGAGCGAAGCGATCAGAGGATAGAGCACCCCACACTCCAAAAAGAATAAATATTACTAAAATGAAATAAAAGATGAGAGATTAGTTTCTTTAAAAGTTTACTTTAAAATCAATAATTTAGATTAGAAGCTAATTCCATAGTTCGAATTTCTTTCTTTCTTATTTTCTTACCTTAAATAATTTACATCAGTTAACTCCATTATCACTTTATACACATGACGAATACCAATTCTCCCTTTCTTCAGATATGGTCTCTTTTAAATCTAAGAATTATATCATTGTGATTCTGCGATTAAGATTAATTTTATTGATTTTACGAAGGAAAAAAATGATATCACTTGCTTATCTGAAATGTTGCTTTTAAATGTTTCTCGAAAGTGCAACTGACTAAAAACCGGCAATAAAGAGCCATACATAAACTTTTGAAAATAGGAAAAAGTGAATGTTCTTATCATTTTAATTTGAAAAAAAAAAATTTCAATTGAAAGTTTATCTAAACTGGAGACTAAAAAAAATTAGCTATTCACAAAATTATGAGAAAAAAGAATGAAATCCAAAAGCGAAAAACGTTCTCTAAATAAAATGCTATTTAATTTTCCAAATTTTCTCGGGGAATTATGAAAATCTTCCATTATTTGAGTTTCACGCGTATTTTGCGATTCTAAAACGATTAGCTGAGTTTTGCTTAGATCTATGTAGCGTACTTTAATCAGAGTAGGAAACAATACTTTTTAATCTAAATTAATGACAAAAGTAAAGTCAAAAGATATTTGAATTTGGCCATTAAATAAATGATTTCTTCAAGCGAAAAATCTCACGTTGTCTAGATTTTCCAAATTTAGTTTTCTTAAACAACTGCTATTAAAAATGTAGTAGCACTATAAACTGCACGTTCTACTCTAAACGATGATCCAATATTCAAGAATAAAATATTATTTTAGATAAAGTATAATATCATTAACTCTACTGCTTTAATTGTGATTTGAAAAGAAAAATAAAATAAGGAAATTTCCTCGTTTCAGTTTGCGGTTTTGATAGCGAAGCTATTTTGAATTCATTTATCAGTTAGTCCCCATTTAAGGATATTTATTAATTATGAAAAACAATTATGGATTAAAAAGAGTATTAGATTTAGAGCGAATGTGGAGTTATGGGTTTGCTATCAGATTTCGTGATAAAATTTAATTCTTTTCCAATCTGTTGCGATATTTCTTTTAAAATATGTAAAAGAGAAATCTAATTATATTTAATTTTCAACATAAACATCAAATATTTAAAAATAGATACAGAAACGTAAAACGTATTTTTAACAAATATTATTCATATTATAAATATCTGTATTTTAGATTTGGTATTTTCAGCATTAATTTAGTTTATATGCAAAAATTATCTTTCTTAGTTGTTTTTAAGTCTGTATTTCTAGCTACAAATAGAAAATATATGCCTAACTATTACATTACATAAAATAACGAGAGCAATTTTTTGTGATAATATTGAAATTCATTAAAAAGCTGTCAACCGTACCTTGGCGATGATCAGTTTGGAGATTAAAATTTAACACAATAAGAGCACAAAAAGAAACACAAAAAGATAGATAATTGAAACACAAAAAGAAAGCCCTCTTCAAGTTTTCGGACATGGTACCACTATTTTTGGGTATCTCCCCAAACGCTCCAGAAATTATATCGTCCTCCCCTGAATATATACCGCACTCCCCAGGGGGATTGTTTAGTTTGAGCTTCTTTAATTACGACTCGAATTTATATTCACTATAGGGAACCAAAAAAAAAAAAATAAATAAATAAATAACACAGCCTAAAACTCGCTCATTTTCAAAAGACCAAAAGTGAGTATTAAAAATCCTGGAGTTTTTCTTCGCTCGAAGAATTTTTATTTGTGATAATGAATAAAATTTACCAAAGATATTCAAAACTTCAGTTTTGTAGTAAGACTGCATTTTTTTTTAAATTTTTGATTTTTAAAGTATAAAAAGTTTATGCTGTTTTTTTATAGATAAGATTGTTTATCAAATGGCCAAAAGACTTGTTTTGTAGAAAAGATTTTATTTTCAGAGAAAATTGACTATCTACGAAAAGATAAAAATTCCAAAGTTCTTTTTGTTCAGCTCAGACATTCTTCATAGGCTGCCACGCTTTTCTTCAATATCCCTAACTTCAGTAGTCCAGGAACATATATATATACTCTGAGCCTTTCTTTTAGGATACTACTAGCATAATAGTTGATATGTTTGTTGATCATTTTAATTAAGATATAAGGGTGCAAAGAAAGGTCAGACTTTCTGTGTTTCATCCAAGAGGAAACACAATATCTTCCAATGCTCCCTTCTAAACTTCCAGCACCTTTTCTTCGGCGTTTCACTGTTCATCGTGGGATTTAATGCTTTAAGAGTGATAATTGCAATAATTTACCTATGACCAAAACTAGGGTCATCAATCGCAATTGTCTTTGTGGATTGACTGAGGTGAGTAGATATGCAAAGAAGGTTAGGGATGTCCAGGGTCCCGTTGGATGCTTAAAAAAATCCAGACAATGTGGATATTTTAACCAGATATTGTGGTTAAAAATTTCCACACCAGGAAAGCGCTTTCTTGTAAAACTTATCAATCAGGTGTTTTTTTCTGAAATAATTACACTTTCATTATTGTTTCTAAGTTTTCGCGTTTTCAGAAACGTGAATAAAAATTTTTTACGTTGAATTGCACAATAAATAGTGTACTTCAATAATTTGCAACTTTTATGCAAAACTGAATAGTTTGTATTATTTTACAATTTTGCCCTTTAAAAGAACTGAAGAATGATTCAAGCAGAACCACGAAAAATAAAAATGACCACTATTGATTTTATTGATGAAAATGTGAAAGTAGGTTTAGTAATTTTTTCTAATTTTTAATGTAACAATTATTACCAAACTTATACATAATTGTTTCATAATTTTCACTGTAATTAAAAGTATATAAAGCAATTATAATCAATTTCTACTTTTTCCTTAGAATTTCTGTGTTTTAATAGTTAGACGTGATGATAAACTGTATGTTAAACTAAATACGTAATATTACACGCTTCATACTGTTCACAAATTTTTAATTCACGGAGCTGATGGTATTAAAACGCTTTGAAATTTCGATTGAGCTATCTGAAAAAATTCTTGAAACACTTCAAGACGTAAACAAGAATATCGTTTTGCGAAAGTTTCTGAATTGCATAAGATTGAAAATTTAATCAAATGATTTTTACTCAGTAGTATTTCGCTTATTTCCAATACTTAAAATATTTTTTATAAAAAATATTTGAAGAATTCGATCCTACGGTAAAAAACATCTTATTTAGAGAAATTTTTTGAAATCATTTGAATAGATATTATAATATAGTTTTGACACACATTTTGTATAAAAGAAAATAAGTTATATAGAACATTTCAATAAATCTGATAATTTATTAAAATTTTAATTTTCTTAAATACTTGTCAGTAAGAACTTTTATTTTTATTTATTTTATTCTTTCTCTTTCTTCTTTTTGTAACACTTTTCTTTTTTTGTTTTCGTTTTTCTGTTTCCCGCCAAAACTTCCATAACGAATTTTGAATACTATATGCTTGATAGTAATATATAACATCAAATATACAGAAAAAAACTATTTTAAAGTAATATTAAATGGTGAATTAGGCAAATTTTTGGCATTTAAACACCTTTTTGCACTAAAACCTTTTATTGATAATTTTATGAAAATGTAATTAAAGTATGAAATTTTAGCCAGTTTTTTTCAGAATAAAGACAACTGTGCAGAGGTTCTTTGTCTCTTAACTAGCAGGATTGACATCAGTGTAGCCCCACCCTCTGGAGTGGACATTAAAATCTTCAATCAGAATGTTTTTTTTTTTTATCAATTAGAAGATTATAGAGATCTGATTTTCTGATAGAGGGATGCATGAACAATAGATTCAGAATAAGTGACCCCTTTTCCATATTTAAAATTCAACAATTTCATGCTTATCAATATTGTCCATTTGTTTAATGGTGCAAAGGTGAGATAAGAGATTATTTTTTATGTTTGTTAAAATTCACAGGTGATTTGTATAAACTTAGACAATGAATAAGGTTGATAACCAAAGAATGAGGCGCAACCACGAGTTTTCACCTGAAAATTTGCTTCCTGTCATGGTAAAAAATAAATGTTTCCTGAGAGATTGTAACAAATCAAGCCTTTTAAACATTTCAATGCTAAATAAGCCTATCAAAAATCTCAGAGGGGGAGAATCACTGATGAAGTTGCAGTTATAGATCTCTTAGCCGTCGAAACGTTTCCGGGGTACACCACGAGGAGGTGGATCTATAATCGTACCCCTTGTTTTTTTTTTTTTTTTTTTTTTTTTAAATATATAAATAAATATTTTCATTGTTTTACAGTTTACTGTCAAATTTTTTTATTGTTATTTATTGTTAAATTTTCAATATTTTCTCTAACAGAAGCAATTTTTTTTTTTTTTTTTTTTTTTTTACAGAATGAATTTTCTTTTTATTGTATTACCAGTAATGCAGCTTTTTTATGATTTGATTTCTCACATTTTTTTTTGCAAAAATATATATCTATTTGATTTATACAAGTCGATTGGTTTCTCTGACATGGACAAAAAAGTAGGGTTAATGAAAGAGATCCGAACTAGATCCTTTCTCTTCTAAAATGTGGTTTTCTCTTTCATCATTCAAGTTGATCTCACAATCTGTAATACCCTGTATACGATTCTGTACAATCTGTATTACGATTCATACAAATCTATTTCCTGCCGTGACATAAAGTAAATATTTTTTTTTTTTTTTTTTTTTTTTTTTTTTTTTTTTGTAATATTGCGTTTTTCCTTTTTCATTTACGTATCTCACAATCTTTATCATCCTTTTAGCAACAACTCTACATACATTTCGATTCATTCAAATCTATTTTCTTCCGCAACAGGAACAAAATAGGTTTTTGAAAGATGACCAAAGCCCTTTCTTTTCTCTTTTTGCATCTGTAATGCACTCTCCTCCTTTACCATTCAAGTTGGTCTCTTTCCTGAAAAAAAAATTAATTTCTTTTAATTATGTTCAGTCATTTTGATGAATCACTAAATCATATCAGAATAGAATGTTATTTTTGAAATCAAAAAGCTTTTATTAATTGAATATTGCAAATTTAAGTGCCCGAAAATGAACAACGTAAAGTCTTTTATGATATTAAAATAAGTCTTTATGATTTATAATATAAAAAATATTTAGGAACCTAAAAATATTAGATATATTGCTATTTTGATGTAATAGTTGAGTAGACTAGAATGAAAGTAAGATACTTTATCGATGAATTCTATTAAAGGGAAAACAAATGTATATATGCTTGTTTTAAACTTATGCGGGGAATAGTTATACCAATTTTTTTCAAAAAAGTGGATTTCTAATTAGGACGTGTACGAAGGTAAATCAGTTGGGATTTTAAACTTCCATTTAGCAAATAGTGTTTCGCAATTTATGGGACTCTTAAATTTAAAATAAGTGCTTTTAAATTTAATTAAAAATTAAAAAGAAATTGACTTTCAGTTCAAAATATTTGCAACCATCTCATGGATGTTAAATATTTATTATTCTAGGAGAAAAGTTTTTCATACACTACTGTTTAAGCTGTTGTCTTAATTGAAAAAAATGAAGAATTTTTATGTGGGTCATGTGCGTCTCTCTTCTAACTCAAGAATTTTAAAGTTCTGAGTAGTTGGTGCAAAGGGCCACTTTAGTACCATATCTCCAAAATTGTTCATAAAGGTTATCTAATTCTATTTTGTAGAGACGTTTGAACAGGAATTCTTCTAATAGATTTATCATTAGGCACTGTTACATTTGCAGACGCTTTGTCGTTTAAACAATTTAAAAAGTTATATCAGTGATGTTTGCTTGATTACAGCTCTGTATAATATGCAAAAATTTGTTTTTTTTATATTGTTTTAACGTTATTTTATAAAAAGATTCTTAAATTTATAAATCGAGTGTATTTTCATTCTCATCGTAAGAGGATTAATAAATTTAAATTATTTTATTCCTAACATATGCCGCATTCATAATCTCACTATTATAGCTGTATGCAGTTTAGTTGTTAAGGTTATCAATTAACATTGAACAGTTTATACTTAAGATCAAGTTTTATTCAGTTTTAGTTTGTTTTTACCAAAAAAGAATTCAATTTCATTGAGTGGATTCATTTAGTTCTTTAATTTATATATATAAACATTTAAATACAAGTAATATTTTTCGAACAATTTATATGATTTTGACAAGACAGCAACTCCTCTATCTTTAGTTATTAAAAAGATGTTTAGTTATTAAAATTTTTTTTGTTTGAGTGGTATATAATTACTAAATCATAACTTGGATCGTTAAATAAAAAAAACTCTTTTTATTAAAGGAATATTTACAAATTTATTTTAATCATATAAATTTGTTTTTTAAATATGTGAAAGAGAATGTTATGAGTATTACCAGGGAAACAATTTGAATATACAAGCAATAAGATATGATTATTTTAAATAAAAGTTCTTGTATATCTTATAATTATACGTATATCCTACAATAATTATATATCTAATAATTTTAAGTTATTATTCTTTGGCACATTTAAAGCAAAAATAAAACACTATTTTTTTATAGTGGCTATGAAGTCAAGAAAGTACTAATTTTTTTAAAGGATATTTTATAACCTATTTTAAACAAATAAATTCGTGTTGTGAATATGTAAAAGAACGTTATGAGTATTATCAGGGAAATAATTTGAAACTCTATACATGCAATAAGATATAATTATTTTTAATTTGAATAGTACTTTCATATTTCATAATTAAATGATATTTTTTGGCACATTTAAAGCAAAAATAAAGCACTATTTTTTAACAGTTGCTATGAATTCAAGAAAGTACTATGTCACAGGTGCAGTTTGGAAATCATAATTCTTTTTGTTAAGCTATTTTTTTTAATATGTTTTCAATATATTTATTTTTCGAAATGTATATTTTACAGCTACAGAAAACGGCTGAATATGGTCCATGCATAAATGCTTCGTAGTTTACTTTTTGCCTGCTGGATATATATTGTTCATTTTTTCATGAAATGATGTTGTTATAAAAGTGAAAAGAAGAGGAAATATTGTAAGCGCTCTGCTTAATCAAAAGCATTTGAAATTGAATCAAAAGCAATAAAAAGAAATAAAAAATTAAGATTACAAAAATAAATCAAATTAAATACAGATTGACATACCTTTTGTTTGGAAAATCCTCAATACTATGTTTCTCAACAGAAACATTTTCAAAAATTCCAGGTTCTCCAGAACCTCCAAAATCATATGTCACTCTAAAATTATAAACGCACATAAGAAAATTTTTAATAAAATTTTCAATGCATACATTTTAAAAATATAATAAATTTTCATTATTTTTTGTAATTAAAAAATGCTTAGTTTTTTTTATAACTAAAGAGTAAACTTTAAACGTATTTTGAAATACAACATTGATTGATAGAACTTACTGATAAGGAATTGGTTATATTTCAATAGCATTTTTTATCTTATCGTTGTTAAAGTTCATAATTCCTAATGAGTGTACTCTTTCAATCCACATTGAGGATATAAATTTTATTATTGTATACAGAGAGCCGTCATAACAAAACATCTTGTGAATTTATTGATAATAGATTAGTCTTTGAAGACCTTCGAAATACCATTCCTTATTTATCACATTTATTTACATAAATTTTCTTTTAGTTTTTTTTCTTGGTTTTTTTTCAATTTATTTATTAAGAAAACAGAGAATAACGAAAAGTACAAATCTAAATAAAAATGTAATGAGTTGTTTCCCAACATCCGTTTAATTTATTAAAAAGAAAGGCAAGAGAAGGAAATTCAGATACAATTCAATTTTTAATTTCGTATCGGCCAAATTTGGGTTGAAAATATTGGTATTCAACATACTCTTATATTACAAAACTTAACATATTATTCTGTCGTAATAAACAGAAAACAATAGAGTCACAAAGTTCTAGTTAAGATTCTAACTAAGTAAAATAAATTTAAAGCTTAAGTAGCCCATTACACACCAAATTTATTATTTCTGTACAATATTTTATTGCTAAATCGGACTTACACATAGAACTATATTAATAAAAAATCATAACTTATATGAATAAAAAACGAATTTTATGTTCTAGAAGGAATTTATAGCACAATAACTCACCAACAAAATATAAAGTCTATTAATTAATGGTATCACAATCAGTTAGAATTATAATTATCCAAAGAAAAGTTGCTTGAAGTTCAAGAATATTTTTAAATAATTTTTTTAAAAATATTTATCTTTCGGAAAATTATAATACATTTTCTTGAGATTTAAATTCTATAAAGTTTCAAAAACTTGAATAAAAATAAGTTTAGAAGCTTTTTCATCTGTTGCCCCAAACATAGACAGGAAAGGTTACAAAACATTTTTACTTATATACTAAAAATATTCCTTATAAATACAAATTAGCATACCTAATATTTTCACAATTTTCCATAGTCAGATTTTGAGCATCAAAATCCCCAATACATTCAGATTCAACGAAGAATCCGTATTCGTCACATTCAACAATATGATCACCACTAAAATTATAAAAAAGGTCATTTTTCACGTATCAGCACGATTTATAATGCATAGATGAATATATTTTAAATTTTTAACCTGAATAAAGGTATGGAAAAAATAGTTGTCTGTATTTTATATGAATTTTAGAATTTTCTATACTATAAATGAAAATATTATTTAAACATAGAGGGTAGAAAATGCCTCATGAAAAAGTAATTCAGTCAAATGAAATAATATATATGCAGGAACTAATAAATGTTATAAAATCAGAATTATAAAAAAAATGAAATTTTGTCTAACATTTAAGAATTTTACTTTTTTTATTTAAAAAATAAAATTACTGTTAACTTATAAGAAATCGTTTGCTATAATTGTTGATAATTTAAGAACTATTAAAAGTAGACTTATTTAAAACATTTTAAATTGTGTTAATGTTTAAAAATATATGCTTTTTTGATTATTATGATGCCTTTAAAGAAGTCAAAATGTTAAACATTCATTTTAAAAAAAATCAAAAAATCTTTTGAAGAGCTTTATTTAGTTCCAACACAGACAAGCAATATTATAAAATATATTTAAAAATACCATGAAACGAAATTTAAATATAAATTTGCGTACCTTATATTTTCATCATTATCATACGCTGGATTTTTCTCAACTGAACCTTCTTTAACATCAGACTCAACATAAAATCCATATTCATCATTTTTCTCAATTAGCACAACACTAAAATTATAATAGGTCACGATTTACTATTTTGGCTAGATTTATAATAATCATTTGTATTTATTTTAAATTTTCTTACTTTTTCAAAAAACAACACTTTTTTAAAATTCAAAATGTGTAAAATTTTAATTACATTTGTAGAAATCAATTCAGAATAAAATATTATGAAATTCTAATAAAACCAAATTGTTCTACAATTAAACATACCTTCTATTTTCATCAATCTCATTCGTTTGAGTCTGACTAATAAATCCATCCTTACAATCGGCCTCAAAATAACACCCATATTCATCACATTTCACATCAAGTTCAACACTAAAATAATAATATTTCATTGCTAACTATTTCGGCATGATTTATATAACATAGATGTATAAATTTTGATCTATAACACTTATAAAAACTGGTGAATTTTTTCCATTCAAAATGTGTAAGTATTTACTATCAAATTATTTAAAACTACACAGTTGAATATTACTTATTGTACAACTAATGCTTTAAATTTGATTCAAATAACTAAGATAAAAAGTTCACGAATATTTGCAAAATTCTGCTTAGTAATAAACTGGATAACATTTTATCGGTTATGTTATTTAAAAATGAAATTTTAAATGTAAGTAATTTGTTATTCTTATTTGTTTATTTATTTAATCTTTTATCCTGTTTAACGCTATATTGTTAAAGGGGAATAAATTTATTTATCAGACGTATTTTATATTTATATCGTAAGTTAATAGACTATAACTAATACATTTAAGGTGAAATTTTTATAACAGCTGGAATTTGTGGAGTTTAGTATTTAGGGGGTCACATATCATATTTAATTTCGGAGTTGCTTTTTTCTTACCAGCTTGCTAATAATTTAGGTTAACGAATATTAAATAACTTTTTTTAAAAATAAGTTATATCTAAATTTTGAATTTTTAATAAAAGAGGCTTTGAAGTTAGTTCGAGGATTTAATTAGCTCTTTTAGGAAATGTATAAACATTCAATAATTTATATGTACCAATATTGTTTAATACTCTATATCCTGTAAACAACGGAGCCTCTTCTATATCTTTAGTTATTAAAAAGATGTTGCATAAATTAAATTTTCAGATCTGTTTATTTGTTAAATCACACCCTGCGTACTTGAAAAATATCTTTAAATAAAAAAAATGTAAAATACTCATCATAAATGTATAAACTCCGTTGATGAATATTTATAAAATCATAATTTGGATGTAATCTTTACAATCATAAACAGTTCAATAATTTTAAAGAGTGGGTTTCTGTATAATTGCAACTATGAGTTTCAATTGCTTTCTGCGTTATTGTAAACATTTGGAATAGCAGAAAACAAACAGCATAACAAAATCACTAACTGAAAATTTGAGGAAATTTCAATTTAAAGAAAAATTAGCATACCTGATGTTTTTAAGAACCTCATCACCTAATGGTTGGGCCGATATGTTTTCAACAATTCCAGGTTCCTCAAAACCTCCAAAATCAATTTCCACAATCCTAAAATAAGCATAAAATGAACCTTAATAAATTTTTATGTATGTATAATTTCAAATAACTTAAAGCATGCCTGCTTTTAAAGTAAATAGTTGGCAATCAATTAAAAAAATCATCGTTAAAAAAACGTTTTTTTCAGTGTTCTTTTAAGTTCTTCCCATTTTAATTAAATTGATATTTTTGATATGTTTTATTAAGTTACGCGAGATGATTTTGCAATTTTTTTTGAAAAATCTTACAGTGTTTTACCTTGCTTGTCAATTAGTGAATAAATGTGAAAACTTTCTCATCGACTCTTAGAAAGCATAATCACAACTTACTATTTAAACTAGAAAAAATTTAGCTATCAAAATCTAACAAATCATTATCTCTACGTAACTTTAGACTGAAAACATTGATATCAGTTTGAGAGTCTGAATAATCTTGGCGATTTTCTAATTATTTTATTTAAAAATTTTTTTTTCCAGGCCTTATTTCTCTTCACATTCCTCAGTAGTAATTTTTTACAGCTCAAATAGTATAAATATTAGTTTCTGATTCCAAAAATTTAAACTTCCTTGGTTAATTACAAGAATTTTAATAACCTTCATTGAATTGCTATATACTTTGCATATTTAAAGATAATATTTGTGAAGTAAAATCCTTTATAAAATTACTTCTCATTTAAAAGCAGTTTGATAATAAAATTTTCTTTTAATGTCTTATTTGTTTTGTTAAGGATACTTTATAAGAAAGTGGGTTTGAAGGAAACTCCAATAATAAATTGAAAAGTAATGAGCTTTTTTTATTAACAATCATTTAGTAAATCAAAAATGAAAAACGATATCAAATTCAGATTTGTTTGAATTTTAATTCGTGTTTCTGCCAATTTTCTATTAAAACTCTTGACAATCCAAATTTCCCAATTTTTAAAGAACATATTTCTCTTTTTTTAGAACTGCTCATCGTCCAGTTTATAGCAGGTAACATCACCAGTGCAATTAAAAAGATTTAAAAGGAATACTATAACACCAATTCAATTGCAACAAGGAACTTATCATCATAATTTGATTTGAAACCTGATTTTTGAAAATGTTTCCTTTTATTGAGTTCTAATAAATGAAGAATGATGAAATAATTTGGTATCAGTTTAGATTCTTGCTAAAAAAATAAACTTTCAACTAATGTAGGTCATTAGACAGAAGTTTTGTATGAATTCAATAAAAAAGTGTACAATCCCTATAGTGAATGAACTATATTTAATCTTAAAAAACCCGATTGTATAGGATTTAAAATTAAGGCATTTGTTAAACCTTTAAAATGATTGCACATCTTAAAATTATTGAATTTCTTCTCCTTTCAACTTTTCTCCGTTTTTTCCTGCAATCAAGCAGGTTTTAAAATTTTTCGCCCAGCCTTTCTCAACAAGGATTCAATCGATGTGAATAACGTTTCGTTTTTTTTATCTTTAAACCCTCAATGTTATTCATATTTTTATACATTTTTGTTTCGGTTTATGAAAATATAAGTTGTGTTACAATGACCCCCCTGATCATTACAAAACAAAATGTAAATGAATAGAAATATATGTACAACCCAAAATTTGACATCACACAGAAAAAAATGTTCTTGTAAAATTACCGTACTGTGAGTTAAAGACTATTCTGATAAAAAAGAACGGCATATTCTGGTAATAAAACTCAAAATATATACGGTATTGAAATCATGCATTTGGTACGTTTTCTGTTCATATGGTAATTGATTAACGGAAAATGTAGTTTTTTAAAATATAATTCTCATTCCCGAATATTTAGTAAAAATTAAAAGAAAATGAGAAGTTAATTTAAACGGATAAATGCTTTTTGAATCACGGTCTAAGGTATCATTATAAATTTACTAAATGTTAAATCTTATACAAAATTTTTGACATCTTATTGTTAATTTTACCAAAACCTTTGCCTAAGTGTTTGGTTTAAACTACCAAGATTTTATGTGTACCTATTGAGCCAGAAATATGGTAAATTTCTCCATATTCTGGTAGTTTGGACGATAATTTTTTCTCAGTATAATATGTTTTCTTTTTTTTTTCTCGTGTCTATATTTTTATACTCTTAATTTGTGTTAGTTCTTTAGAGAATGAAGCGTATTTATGATTATATTATATTATTATATTTAACGACGTAAACAATATATACTTACTCATTGACTGTTTCATCCTCACTTTCGAAATCATCATAATGATCCTCATCAGCTAAATATAATTTCCAAGTTAGCAAAATTTCGATTTTTCAAATTTTAAAAAGTTATAATATAATCTAAATTTTAAAAAGAAATTATCAATAATTATAAAACTATGTTTCAACGTTTTGTTTTATTTTAATTTCTAACACTTTAAAAAATGCAACTGTTCTTTATAACAAATATGAAAATTATAAAAAATGTCCTCAACGTGTATGTTTGTCATAATTTTATTTCAAATTTAATGATTATTTATTTATAATTGTATGTTTTACTATGCAAGCAAGTTTAAATGAAAGAAACATTTTTTATCTGATGTGTTTTTTATACTAAAAAAAAATGATTTTTTTAAAAAATCTTGTTTAAATGTGTAAACTTTTTTTTAAAAATCTGTGTCATCTATTATAATACATAAGTCTTATTTTATATGTCAATAACATATAAAACACTATAAATAAACTAAAGTAATATGCATGAAATTTCTGGAAATTATCAATCAAACTAATTTTAAAGAGTAAATTATAGTTTTTTTCTTTCGAAATTTTAATTTTGGAAGTTTGTATATATCTGAAGAATATTTTTTGCTCATAAAATAATATTGATTAACAGCTCAAACATCCTTATGCAGCGTATTCACAAAATTTAAAAAAAGAAATATTAAATAAGTATTGTCTTAGGCTAAACAGTTTTTTTTACCCGAGAAAAAACTTATTTTGTATAATTACTGTCATATTTTTGGCTATTCACCTAACTAGATTATGGGACCATGCATTATAGATTTTGTTATCCTCATATCTAAGATAAAAATTCTAAATCCGAAAGTTTATTCAGAATACGAGTATCCTTGTCCGATAAAGTTTATTAAATTATCATGTGCATTAAATAATTAGAATATGGGATCACAAAAATATAAAATCTGTATAGTTTTGAAAAATCGGCTTAAAACTTGCTTATGATATATCATAGCAGTAATTGCCGCTTGGTATAAAAAGTAGTAGACAAGATTATGTAAAAAATTTAAAATCTATTAAATGTAATTTTTTTGAAAAACGCTTTATCCTATGGATTATTATGTTTCTTTGCATTTCTTCTTTGAAATCATTCATTTGTTTTGACAGAAGTCTAAAAAGAATTTTGCAAGGGCTTTTTGGGCAAGGGAAATTTGGCTACGTTATAAAAAAATTGTTATTGTTTAATTGTGTCCTCAAAACAGTTTAACGGGAAAGCAGATTTTTAACGAAATATTTTGTTGTAAAAAAGGACCATTTACAAACTATTATATATTACAGATGGACCTTTAGTCTTGTTTTTTTAATTTCAAAATCCCCCTTTATTACAAAATTTTAATAAAAACAATTACTATTTATAAACAGTTCTAATAAAACCAATAAAGAGACAAAAAAGAATAAAATAAAAGGGAAATTAACGAAGAAAATTAAGAAAAATTGTAAGTTCAATTTACTGGGCATAAGCTGCAAGTGCATAGAACCCAAAATAATGAAAAATACAAAGAAATATTTTTAAAGAGAAAAATAAAAGTTATTAATAAATAAAATAGTCTTTAAAAATATTTAAAAAATTAAAAAAATAAATTAAAATACCAGAAAACAAAATAAGGAAAATATATAATCTCGTCTTAAGCTCACAGAATTATAACCGCAAAAAAGAGTGCTATCTTATACTGTATTAATATAGCCGAAGCAAAATATATCAATTCAATAGTATTGTAATGATATAGATCATGACATTTAGTGCCAGTAACAAGTTTGAAACTATTTACAAATTTTTATTGTCTAGATTTTCATTAAGTTTTGTCTACTAAAAACTCTATAATTTGCAAGACTGCTAATATTGGAATAGATAAAAAAAGTATAGGCTTACGCATAGGCCGAGGATACTTCATCATCTGGTCTAACCAGTGATTAATAATCGCTTGTTTATACAAAAGAAATTTCTTCCTCTGCATTCGCCAGAAAGGCGTAAAGGTTTGGTGATATAAATCACTCATAATCGCACTTTTTTAAAGCTTTTCAAAATCGCCGTCAAATTTGACAACATACACTGAGTATAGCTCAAAAAAGAATGACCAACAAATAATTTTTAATAGATTTCTTTTCTGTTCTCAACAATTAACTGTTTTGGTAACAATGTTTAAACAATAAAACTTTATTTGCATTTCTCAGCTATTTCAGTCAAGGTATTGTTATAAATAAACTTTAATAATGTATTTTTGTATTTGATTATTGAAATGAAATGTAAAAAAAAATTACATTATTGAAGAAAAGAAAGCCAAATTTTCAAAAACTATTAAATTAAACTTACCAATAAGGATTTCTTAGTGAAATGAAATTTATTAAAAAACAATTACAAATTTTACAAGAACTTATAGAGGAACTTATTACACAAGAAATGGGTAAAAGATTTAGCAGTTAGGCACCCACTATTTTTCAATGGAGTAAGATTTAGTATAAATTAAAATAAATGTAACAAAATCACGCTGTGACCACATTTACCCAATTTTACCACACATTATAAAAACATATCTTGCGGTTTATTGTACCAAAATTATTTATAAATCGCTTCGGTAATACTTAACGTGCTTTTTGATGTTAACATAGACCCAGAAACACGGTAAATTTTATCAAATTCTATCAGTTTTGAACATACTTTTTTTGTCAGTATATCAAGTTAGTGTAATTTCGCGACAATTGTTATTAGATTTGGCAAAAGATTACAGTAATGCAAAAAATAAATCATTAACCCTTTCAAAAGCCGTCGATTGCCCGATATACAATGAAGTCTTAACTAATAATCAAAAATATATCATCAATCAAAAATATAACGAAAAATATATCAATACAATAGTGTGAGGAGCACTTAAAACATTGAAACAAAAAAGAGCACCCTAAGTAAAGAATATAAAACAGAAAATTGAATGCAAAAGAAAAAACAGAACAAAACACACAACGAAATCTATAAAGCGAGAAGCGAATTCAATTGAACTTACATGCACGGAAACCTTCAAGTATGATTCAGCATATTTTCATGATAAGATTGCCAGATTAGAAAATATGAAAACAGAAGCGCAAATGTAGTTTAGAGCGTAAATAGAGGAATTTTGTGTTACAGTGCGTTCTTACTGCTGTAATGAAGCGTGTTTGACTTGTTAGTTACCAAGGTTTGGCCCGAAAATGGAATTCATCAAGGTAATATTATTATACTGGATAATTTAAAGAAGTTTATAATTAATAAGGTTGATATATTTAATTACACAATTTTAACGATTTTCAAAAATTAACATTTATTTTTTTTAAAAAAAAAAGGGAGAGAGAAACATGATTTGCCCGTTTTGCACAGATTTTTAGGCACGGATTTGCTCGAATTGGATTTGTGCATTGTAAAAATACAAATTAACAAAGACGTTTTTAGTAAATTTATTAATAACAACATACAATTAACTCAAATGTTTTATTTAGTATTTAATTAATTTAGTTGGGTATCCATAGTTTTTTTTAAATCAAATTTTGAAAGAGTTTGTCTATATTTTTTTGGATAAATAAACATTGCTACATATTCTCTTATTCTATTCATTTAATTAAAAATGGTATTTAAATATATGTTTTTTGAAACATTAGAATTCCAAATAATTGGTTGATTTAGATTAAAATAAAAATAATTTCTTTTATAGTATAAATCAACAAAGCAGATAATTTCTTCTTTTTTAATACCCAAATCCAAAAAATTAAAATTAATATTATCATCATGATTACGAAGACAGATTTCATCGGGGTGAATATTATTTAATAAAACTGTATAATCTGTAATAATCTATTACAATAGTGCAAAAATAAGTTAGCTAAGAGAGATGAATAGTTAGATCACTATGTTATTCCATCAATTTGAATAAAAATATCTTTTTCATTTTAAAGATAATTGCTAAAAAGATAAAAATTAATTAGAATTTTCCAATAATTCAAATCGCAACGAAGGCTATTTTTAAAATCATAGAATCATTTAATTTAGAAAGAGGAGTGCTATTGAAAAGATCCTGGAAATCAAAAATCGCAATAAAATTAATTTTAATTGGTTTATTAAATTCTAAAATTGGTTGATTATTAGTGATATTTCAAGAAAACCTTCGTTAATAATATTGTTAATAATTTTATTTAAGTAGTTAGAGAAAATGGTGCCAGGTTTAGTTAGGTAAGTATTAGACCCACGTGTTTTAAATTTTATAGTAAGGAAATTCTATATTACTAATTTTATTGATTATATTACTATGATTATATTACTACTGATTATCTAACTATTCAATGATTATATTACTACTGATTATATTTTAAATTACTACGCTTAAAATTTTTACAATTTTTTATGCCCGAATTTAAGAGTTCAGCATAGAATTTTTTTACAGAAGACTTAATAGTTATTGTTAGCTTTGTTTTTGGTGGTAAAAACAAAAATTTTTTGTAGTTGCTTATTTGATTGTACAATTTTAGAAAAAATTGTCGAATTGTAACTGTTATTTAAATTTTTCTTCATTATTGAAAACAGAGTTTTTAAAGTAATAATAAACAGCCCATTCCCATTCAGTTAACATACCTAAAGATAAAGAGAATCTATTTGATATCTTTAAAACAAAAACTATTGAGGTTATTAAGAAAGTATTTTAGAATTAATTGATGTATGGAAACGGGTCTAAATTTTGAGCCTTTTATCATTAAATTCTTAAGTTCTAAGTTTTCTATAGTATTTAAATTACCAGTAATAATATAATTATGTTTATCTACAAAATAAAAATATTTGTGACATTCATAATCGGTTATATTAATTTTCCTTAAATTTCTGATAATATCATTATATATTTAAATACATTTCTATCAAGATATTTATTATATTTAAAGCGTTTAATTATGTTAAAATCTTAAGAGAATCTTAAGGACAGAAATTTTTTAAATTTTCAAAAGTATTATGAAATTTGATCTTATCAAAAATGGGATCTTGAAAGCTAATAACGAAATATAAACTATCAATTTTTTTTCCTTTTTATTTGGGGAAATTTTTGTTCATTTCAGCTTTTACAGGATCGAAACAAAGAATTTTGAAGTGTAAATTAATAAAAGAAAAGTTAAGAATAAGTTCTTTGAAGCTTATATACATCATTATTCTTAAGGGAGAAAACAAAATCTTTCATTGGTCTAATATTATAATGTTTATTAAATTTTGTTTATATTAGTAATAAAATTTACGTTTAATTTGTCAGTATTAAGAGAGTTTTTATTAGTTTCTGATCCCCGTTTACTTCGAATTTTACACTTATCTTTAATATGAAAAACTGATTAAGTTGAGGAGCTGTTGAAGTTAATCTGTATTTGTTGGAAGGTATTGTTTTGTATAAAATCATGTTGTAATTTCTTTTTTTGCAGTCTTAAAGAAATATCTTCTACTATGTCTAAAATATTAATACTGACACTGTTTTTAAAAGTGTCAAAAACTGCAGTAAGAAAATGCCTTAAAACAAAATTCGTCTATTTTTTGCTTTTAGCTCTATTTGCGTTTTGCTTTCATATTTTGTAATCTGGCAACCTTACTACGAAAATATTTCGAAATCATTTTTGAAGGTTTCGTTTTTGTTTTATTCTGTTTTTTCGTTAAATTTTATTTTCTGTTTTTACGTGATATATTTTGTACTTAATGTGTTCTTTTTTAATGTTTTAAGTGCTCCTCACACTATTGTATTGATATATTTTGCTATATTGATACAACGTTAGAAAGCACTCTTTTTGGGGGATATAATCGTGTGAGGTGATGAAGAGATTATATGTTTTTTTTCTTCGTTAGACTCACTTTTCTTTTTCATCCTTTTTGTGATTATTGAGCCTTAACAAATATTCAATATGTTTATAGGATAAAGTTTTAGCTTTGTTTAAATTAGGCAAAATTTTAGAGAAAGTAACTGCTCTCATTAGCTTCTACTGTACAGTCAAATTTTGGTTCGACGTTAAGTTTAAGTGAAAAAAAAATTTGTTTTCCCGACATAAAATCGACTCAAATCCCAGTAATTTTAATTACAGCTGTATTGATATCAATAGGGTTATTGAGAAAGTAATTTCGCTTTTTCCAACAGAGGACTTAAATATATATTTTTATCACGTTTAAGCCGTTTAATCATTATATAGTTTGACAGCTGTTATAGCAAGGTTCGCTTGTAAAAAGGCTCGATCGATCTACACAGCATTTTTTGGTTAGTGTCCTTTCAAATTTGGAAAGTTATAAACATAATTTTCGGCAGAATTTACTTTTTAACTATCGAAAAGATAAAATGTTATTTGCTTTTCAAACGACAAGAAGATAAACCATTTTTGAAGAGCATCATCATTGGGGATACAAAATTGGTTTTTTACAACTATGTTCCGATCTCTTCAAATTTTTTTAGGATGTTTAATTAAAATAAGGAGGTCAAAAATCACACGGCTCTGTTTTTTCCCACCAAAGAATACAATTATCTTTTTTCTAGCTATCTCTAGTTGCAATATAGTTTAAAAAATAACCAAATATTTCCTGACATCAAATTAATAAGGATCAGTTATTTCAACTACAGCTTTATTTATAATACTACTTCTAAGACTGACAAAACAATTTTCGAACTATTTTTCTTAATTTTAACTGTAGATACATGCTATTTAAATAAAAAAAAAATGTGAGCCAAATATTTTATGACATCAAAGAAGCATGAATCGTTTATTTCAACGATTGCTGTTGCGATATATACATAAAAAATGCAATTCGAGTTGTTATTTTTATTCTAGCGATTGCTAGATGCTAGAAGAACTAATTTTTAAAAAAGCTACTAAATACAAATAAACGGCCTATTTTATTTGCTGTTGAGGAATTTTTTTTTGTGGAAGCGGCAATTTGTTGAATAGAAAATCTTCTACCGTCAATGATGAAAATGAATTTCTTTCTGCACTCACATCACTTTTAATCATCTTTAAATGTCAAACGTCTTAAACATCTTAAAAATAAGTTATTAAGTAATATTTAAAAACAAAAATACCTGTTGCCTGGGTAGAAAATCGCTATTTCTTGAAAATGTAATTCCAAACATCAGATCTCATTTAGCTTGAAGGGAAATGAAACAGTGATTTTGAAAATTATTAAGGATATTAGCAATAAATAATTTAGAATAAAGTGCTTTTTGAAAGATGACAGTTCCCGTTTCCCTTTATGAGATTTCACGGATAATTGTCTTAAATGTAAGATAAAACGGGCATATTTATACTAGTTTTCTTGTCATTTGTCAAAGCGACTAATTGGTATTTGTTGGTAGTGTTCTGCCTGAATTCCAATTTTAAACGCTAATTATTTTGAAATATTTATTGATGGACTTAATGAGTGATGAGATATGAATTATCGCAAATAGTTTTATGAATATTTAGTTTCATTTCAAAAGGTAATTGAATTTATCTCAAATGCATTTTGACTGCAAACTATTGAGTTTTGAACGTATGGAATGAAACGTGCTAATTTATAATGACTTTCTTAAATACTGGAGTATAATTATCAATATTTCTTAGAAATTTTTAGTTGATAGTTGATCACATAATAACAAAATTTATCAATTTATTTACTAGCCAAGTTAGATAATCATGCACGCTAAATAAATTTTGCTGTATTTATCTCACATCCAAATTTATTACTTTGTCTTTGGGACGAAAAGGGTAGTTGAGAAATAAAGAGCAGGGAAAATATGGTCGTTAGGGAATAGAGGACAAGGAAAATAGGATCATTAAGGAAGAAAGAACAGGGAAAACAGTGTCATTCAAGAAAAAAGAATAGGGAAAATAGGGTCGTTAAGAAATAAATAATAGGGAAAATAGGGTCACTAAGAATAAAGGACAGGGAAAATGGGGTCGTTGTTAAAAAACAAATAACAAGGAATATTAAGTCGTTAAGGATTAAAAGATAGGGATGGTATTTGAATAGAAATGGCTATAGTTTTTAAAGTGCTACAGTATGCCAGTTGGGTAGCAGTTTATTAGGTTATATAGTCAGATATAAAAGTGTATTTCTGGCGAATAAAAATTTTTTTTAAAGTTTCCGATGTCAAATTATAGGAAAACATATAGAAATAGGGTGTCTTGAGGAATTTATTTGAAAGTAAATTTTAATTGCACTGAAGCTTTACATGGCTGAACTGCTGAAATTTTTAATGACCAAAAGTATTTAAGATTTAAAAAATAATCCTAGAAGAAGCTATTAACTAAACCCAGCGCACAAACCGAAAGGAAAAGAAGGAACAAAAGGGAATGTAGAAAGGGGTCAGAAATCTCTTGAGGGTGTTTATATTTAGAGATTTTGAGAGCCTAAGCGGTGTAATGCCTCTTTCCCGTTTTTTTCCTTACTTATATGAAACAACTATAGATAGTATAATGGAAAAAATTCTATAAATTCTTTTAAAGATCAAAATATTTTCTTCCAATATATGGATATTAGTTAGCAAAATTTAATACGAATAAACTCATGCATTCATCAATGGCGCAGTAATTTAGCAGAAAAAAATTATCCATCTGTCTCTTTGCTGATATAAAGGAAGAATTTTATTTTTTTACAATATTTTTTTAATTATGTATATTCTTCTAAAATGTGTGTACTTATGTTTTGATAAAAGGAGCAAAATTTCTGTAATAAATCTGACCTTATTAATAACTTTTTATCCCCTGATCGAAACACAGCTCTCCCCCCTATACCTGCAAAAATAATATACAATCATTATTAAACAGTAAAATTCTGTCTCTGTTGTTGTTGTTCTTTTATCTATATCAGTGGGATATATTTTCAAATGTTTGGCGGATAATTTTTACGAGTTTGGCACCTAAAGGCAATGTAGGATGTCCACTGGTGATGAGCTGAGTTTAAAAAGTGCAGCTAGAATGGCTTGGCAGTTGAAAATGTGTTCTGGTGTTAATTCGATTTTGGTGCAAAGTCTGCATATGGGATGAAATCTGGTGGTCTTGCCATATGTATACTTTTTTTTCCCTTTTAGTTTCTTCACCATTGGTGAATATATATTTTTATTCTTCATAGAAGGAGACTATTAAGATTCAATTGGAGATTTTTAACAGTCAATTTTAAACCATTGATGTTTTAAATTTCATGAAAAACATAATTTTAAAATTACAAATAGAAAAAATTTGTTCATAACCTGTACGCATTTCAATGTCACAATGATACATCTTCATCAGTATGATAAATGACAATAATATTAAAAGCAGAAAGAATTTTACCATTCTTGTATCTTATCGTATTTTTGAAGATATACAGTCAGCAAAATGAAAAATAAATAAATAAATAAATAAATATATATATATATATATATATATATATATATATATATATATATATATATATATATATATATATATATATATATATATATCCCTGATTAATTTTTGTTTTAATGATCGAGTTTTCAGGTAGTAATTATCAATTTTAAAGGTTTATGGAGGTGACTTCAAACATGTTAATTAATTAGTGCTAACTATTGATTAAGTTGCAAAATCACACATAAAAACGCACTTTCTCTGAATAAACATATATTTTATTTTAATTTTATATTCACATTTTGGATTCCTCTGACCCTCAAAATAGGAGAAGTAAAAATTTTAAAAAAATTGGATCAAAATTTATGGCACTAGGAGGTTTTATATATTTGGCGTCATACCAAAGAAAGGGCAAGAACTATCGCCAATGTAGGATTTGAAATTTAATATAACCACACTTTAACAGCGTAATCCGAAGAGAGAAATACTCCGTTGCTAAGTAACCAAGCTGGGAGAATTAAAAAGAAAGAAAGAAAAACTGAAGCTGTTCTTTGTTTTTATACTATCTGCGGCCGAAAGGATTTGTTTTTTAAATATCTAATAAAAAATATCTTGAGGTTTCTTGGCAACAGATTTGTTTTTAGTTGATTACTGCCTAAAAAGCAAAGATTGCTTTCATTTTCACCTCCTTTAAAAATAAAATTTGAATCGACTTATATATTATTTATAATTTTCCTAGATTATAGTATTTGAATACATTTATGCTTTATATTTATGCATAGTATTGAATTTTATGCTAAAACCAAATTTGCTTTATTTTATTTATATACAGGATTGTAAGGCAAATCACGGAAAAGATCCCGTAAAAATTTTAAAATATCTGGAAGAAATTAAAATGCTCATTCACAAGGATATATATATTTCTTTCACTTCTTTTTTCTTTTGATATTTCTTTTATTTCATTGTGGCGATATTTCACTTATTTTTTTAATGCAATTTTTCTTTTTCTTATGACTGAAGAAATTAGTGAATGTTACGTGTCAATTTAAGAAGATTTAAATATGTATGTTTAAGAATATTGTATGATACATTTTTTTTTTAAAAAATCGTTTCATTCTACCAAATATGTGAGGCTTTCTTTAGCTGAAGCTATTTTTCAAATAGCCTTCTGATGATTTTATACATTCTGAAACAAATTTTCGTAAATTCATCGTAAAATATTGCTCAATATATTCAACAGCTAAAATCACCAAATATCGCTACTATGGTTTCTTTGCTTTATTTTATATTACAAACTTATTTTAAGATTCTTACCTTCATTACATACATATATCTGATACCATAGTCTCTCCTTTTAAGCAGAATTCGTAAGGAACTTAAGAAACTGTAATAGTCACAGTAAAACTAAGAAGATAAATGTATTTTATTACGGTTATATTCACCACAGTACTAAATAATCAATTTCAATATAAAAATTCAGATATCTGCTAAAAATTTTTTATTTTAAAGTTAGTTTTTTGAATGTTTTAAGAACCGCATGAACCCTGTTGAAATAATAATTTACAGAAGTTTGCTTCTTTCAACAGGAGATTATGATCAAAATAATGTTCAAGAAAGATCCATTATCCTTGATGGTAAAAACTTCACTGGCTTCAAAAAATATACATGACATGAATGAAGAGAAAAAAAGTGATATAGAACTGAAATGTGAAGTTGTAACAAGAAAACATAAATAAAAGTGGAAATTAAAATTTGAAAAACTGCAGTGCCCCAAGAGTGAAATGGAAAATAAAAAATAAAATAGAAAATTAAATAAAAACTAAACAAAACTAGAAAAACCGCAATAGCCGGGAAAGGCATATCAGGCATATGAATTTCCACGTTACACGGAGAGATGGTTTGAAACCAATATTCTTAACAAGAGAATCGGTATTCATATGAACAGAACAAGATTCCCGGTTATCAAGATTGAGCTGATGTGGCAGGGAAGGTTAGAATTCTGGAATTATCGAAAATAAATTTATCCCAAGATGCAAAGAATTTGCAGCAATAGATTTATAGAATTCTTGAAAAGGGACTTATTTACCGTGTTTCTTTAGTCGAAATGAGTTTTTCTGTCTTCTGAGCTGGCTAAATATTTGGTTCAAACGTTGCCATTCTCAGGGAGCGCTAGATGTTAATGACTCGTAGCGTGAGTTTTTGTGTTTTGTTTCTTAACAAAATAAAATAATACATTTAATTTCTAATAATTTTAATAAGTTTAATTGTTTCTAATTCTTTCAAGCAATACGTCCAAACAGATTTCCATTCTGGGTTTACTTAAATCATTGTTACGTTTCAATTGAGCATAAAAGAAACATTAATATTCTTGTCTTTTTAATGCGAAATACAAGAACAATATCTATTTATAATTTCCAAAAAAGTATATTAAAACTATTTGCTAAACATATTAATTTATAAAATAATTTTTTATCCAAAAATCTCTTAACATAATTTATTTAGTATTAAGGAAATTCTAAAGTTAGAAGAAGGACAATTTTTGAGATCATGATTCTAAAAATAGCATGGTTTTGGAATCTGTTTACGATTTTCCATTTTTATTATTTACTGTTTAACAAAATAAGGCATATCAAGCATTTTTCTGATATAACAGTGCTTTTTTCTAATTGTGCTAAAGTTGGAAAATAATATTAACAACTCTTTAAACAAATTTTTTCAACAGTATCCTTTTTAAAGGGGCAACTAATTTAACTCAGTCTTAAACTTAGTGTGGGAGAATAAGTTTGAACGTCAAAATAAAATTGTATGTCCATAATTCTTTGTTCATTTAAAAAACAAAGCGAAACTACTTATTTTTTGCTGTGCGCTTATTTTTCATTACTGTAGTAAATAAGAAAAAAAAAGACGATCAATAATTTATCTTCATTTTTCAAAAAAATAGTATTTTAGTAAATAGACAGCTGGTTTGCATCTAGTAATTCTGATCCGTAGAATATTTTTAATTTCTTAACAAGATTTATTTCTCAGCTTCCTTTTATTAAAAACTTAACAATATTTACAAAGGAATTTTACTTTAAAGGAAAACCTAAAATAAAGTACTAAAACAATTGATTAGTATATTAATGGAAAAATAATATACGTGGCAGTGTAAAGAATAAGACTTTGAGAAATGCTAAAATTTAATTAAATAGTTGGAAAATTAATTCTGCGAAACACACAAGGACAGGTAATTGAAATATTTTTTTAAGGCTAAGATAATATTTAAGATGTTGAGAATTTTAAGATGATTATAAATGTTGACTACATATTAGTATTAATAATTATAAAATATATTTTGAATAAATTGATAAATATATTATTCCAAATCTATACGTTTGTATGTTCTTGAAATTGTATCAATTATTAAAAGAACAAACTAAAAAATAAAATTAAAAAAATTCTATTCTATCAGAAACATGCGTTATAATTGAATAAAATGTTTTTTTTTATTCAAATCTCTTTATTAAATTACGAATGAATTTTTAGACAACTTAAAAGGGAACACCGTGTTTTTTAAGTTAAAAAGAAGGATAAGCAATCGGTTATAAGCGAAAGAAATATGAATGAAATTTTACACTACGCACGCGTAAGTCAAATTTCTCATGAGTTATCTACATTTAAATATTAATCACTCCATTTAAATATTTCTTCATTGTCGCCAAATTATATTTTTTTAAAATAATTAATTTTAATTTTTCTCTTCTTCTACTTAAAAAAAACTATTGAAACTTTAGATTTTGCAATAAACAAATACGTAGATTAATGTGGTATAAAAGATTTGTATCTCACAACTCAAAATTATTTCATCCATAATTAAATTACATAATGAAAATTAATAATACAAATCTAAGTAATAAATTATCTTTAAGTAAACGGGTCTTATGAGTTGATGCATTTCTTTTAATTGCCAAATAAGTTTTAAAAATATGACTTAAAACACAAAAAGAGAAATTAACATTAAGAGATTCGAACTCTTCTGACCAAATCATGGGACCATGATTCCCTGTATGCTACCCCCTATATTTTGAAGATTAAGAATCCAAATATATAAAAAAAATATATGTTTCTTCAGAGAAAGTGCGCTTTTGTGTCCGATTTCAGAACTTATTTAATAGTTACCACTACATAATTAGCACATTTAAGGTCACCCCCAGGAACCATTAAGATTGACACTTAGTACGTAAAAATCCGATCATTAGAATGTAAGTTATTCAGAATGCCTTTTTTTTTTTTTGCTCACTGTACCATTATGACATCAAAATGTGTCTAGGTATTTAATAAATTTTTGCCATTTGTGAATTTAAAACTTGTTTTTAATGACATTTATTTTCATAACAAAGAATTTCTCTTGTAATTTTATAAAATTGTAGTTATACAAAAAAATTCGTTAATTTAAAAAAATTTTGCACATGTTGTTTTTAAATTTACAGAGTCTGACGTATTTTTTTTCCGTTTACTTACAGAGATTAAGAATCTGCAAAATTATGGGATCTACTATAATTGTTTTGTATTTTTGCAGAAATTTTCAGCTTTGAATTCACATTAGTTTTTCAAAAATATTTCGCTTTTAATTCTTCGTATTTTTTTCCGAAACATTTTACTCTCAGTTTACATACTCTGTAATTTTACATACGTCTCCTGATAAATAATTTCATGTCGTTTTTTATGTAATTTTAATGATTTTTTTCATTGCGTACAAGTAAACAACAAAACGAAAACTAAATCATTGAACCATCCAAGAAAATACAAGATCTGTACCCACGTGACTTCTTGCAAACGACAGTTTCAAGAAGTTAAGGAGCACACGCGTGCCATTGGTTTAAATAACAGAAAAAGGTTTTTTTTTAATAAGCATTGGATCCTTATCAATAGACCACATCTTTTATTAAGACGATTTATTTTCTTCTTGTTTTACAGAATGAACTAAGCAAAAAATGTATTAATTAAAATGTACTTAAATTTTTTATTCAAAATAAAATTTTAAAAATTAATTAGTAAAACATCATAAAAATGTATTTAGAATACACACAAGCATGTACTTTGAAAAATTACAAAAAAGTAAGATTCAATACTCCCCATATTATTTATTCTCTAAAATCTTTAAGTTTTAAAATGTAATAAAGCCTTTCTGGTTGAATTAAAAAAATAAAAACTTTTCTCCATCAAAATTCCTTTCCATTACTTTCCGTAACGAATCTTCGAAATAAGGATTATCTGAAAACATTTTAAATGCCAAGTAGTATAATATTGGAATGTAAAGAATATAGGAATGTGCTATTCTCGTAAAGTTTTCAAAGAGTCTTTTAAAAGGAAGAAATTTGTCAGAAATTCTTTAGCTTCTATTTGTTTTGGGTAATTAGCATGGATGAAGTTCAAACCGGTGTAAATTAGCCTCAATTATTAAGAGAAAGACAGAGTAATTTCAAAATATTCAACCACGTTTCCTTAAGATCTTCTTGAGAATTTATGTACTTTGAAGTTTTAGATTGACTACTTTTTCGATTTAATAGTGAGGGTTATTTCAAGATGTGAGATGCCAAAGGCAATTTCTCATGAAATTTTCAATTATCGCAGAAATTCAACTTGAAGTATACTTCTTATTCCTAACAGGTCAAAATTGAATGTGCCTGAAAATTTATAATTGGATGTTAATATGCATTACTAGTCTTGCAGTGTAAATGAGTTATTTTGGTATAAAATGGATAAATTTACATAAGCAAATAAAAATAATGTTTTTATTCCATATAAAAAATAATATTCATTTAATTATTTACAGTACACTGTTAAAATTTTTATTCTAAAATTATGGTAAAATAACCGGTAACAGTTTATTCATTCATTTAACCGTAAAAATTACGGTAAAGGACATTTCTTCACTTTCACTGTTTTTAAACCAACTGCAGCTGGTATAGTTAAAGAACCTTGTTTACAAAATTAAAGGGTTTCGAAACCATTTACACCCAACATGGCTTCAAAACCAAAAAAAAAAAAAAAAGAAAGAAAAAAAAAAGAAATGTAACTGGTTATTAGAGTAAGATTATGTTAGGTGACATTGAACTTAGGTTGTGGTTGAGTTGAGTTTTTCTAATTGAACCGCAGAATGTGGTTTAATTGGCTTATCTGGTGGTGACATCTATCGAGAAAGATGGGAAATACTAGATTTTTTTCATGTTGAGCAGCGCTGTGATGCTGCTATCTATGCTTGAAGAGAGTTTTGTAATCCAATATTGCAAGATCACCAATTTAGAAGTACAGGACGTTGGAAAATCCTAATGAGTTGAAGGAATTGAAGAAATATTGTAGTGTCAACGCTGGCATTTGAACCTTTGTTTAGCCGTTTATGAGACAGATTAGCCCTCTCGGCTAAAGTATGTACCCAGATCGTTTGTTGACAGAGATAAAATTTTGGTTGTTTAACCACATTAAGGAAAAAAGAGTCAATAAGTGATTTTTCTCACAGTTTAAAGTTTGAATACCTTTTTTTTATGGTTATTTTACTGGTTCGGTTGAATATGTTGAAATTGCAATTAAAAAAATTTTTACTGTACCATTTTTTCTGAAAATTTTTTAACAGTGTAATCTATAAAAAAAGGGATTATTCGCATTCATTTTTTATTTTTATATTATTTTAATATTTAGGTTACTATGTACCCTAAAATGCATAAAATTGATATCAAACTAGTAACACGAGTTTAATAAAAACTTCTGAAACTATTGAAATGAATGTTACTTAATTTAACTGATCAATCCTCGAAACGACTATTAGTTACCAACATTTTCTTGTATACTAGAAGAAGGCCTAATAAGAAAAATAAACTAAAACTAAAAAAAAAAAAAAATATATAAAATAAGAAATAAAATAAAAATATAAAATAAGAAAAATAGTTAATAATTTTTTTAAATTTCTATTTCTATTGTATTTGATAAACAAAATTTCATTGCATTAAATTACATTGCTCCACACTACCTTCACATTACGAGATTCCATTACGCTTACTGACTTAACTCACTCACTTACTAACATAAAGTTTACTTCAATATTTGATATTGTATGAATTTTAATTTTTTAATTTCAAATTATCCTAAATAACTATAGCTAAAAACGTGCTTTAACACCAATATTAATAAAGAACAGCGTGCTTCCATTTCATTCCATTTATTCAAAACATTGGAAGATTCCAGTGTCTTGCTCTTATCAAAATGTGAGCCTGGATTATTGGAATATGAAACTTACATTCAAACGTAGGTGTCCACACCATACAGTTGCTCAACGGAAAAATTCTAGTAATATTCATCTCTCACGATAAATAGCACCACTAGACATACTAATTAAGCTATATTCCACAGTTTACTTAGTGAAACACAACTCAACTACAATGTCCATTTATTAACATAACTTAACTCCAAGTTCAGTTAAATTCCATTTTTTGGTCTTGAAACGATGGCAAAACGATGAATGGTAACAAAACAGTATAGTTTGGTAGTCACGTTTTTTAACCATATCTGTTGTAAACTATTTCAAACCCGTAATGGAGAAGTACCCGTGAAGACCCTTAACTTTACGGTAAATAGGATGGAGCAACTGCTGCTGGTTATTTTCCGGTAATTTTTGAAAGAACATTAGAGAGTTTAGTCTTACGTTTACAAACTATGAAAATGAAACATTTTGCGAACGGTTTTAAAATGTTCACATTATTCTCTGATTGTTTTAAAATTTCGTATGCAAAGGTAGAGTAGGGTAGTTTCCTTCAGAAATATCAAAGACACTATTATCTCTTTTCTCTATCACAAGAAAAGTTTATTGCGTAGTTCACTTTTAAAAGAATGAAATGGACCCATAGGTCGTTTCACATTCAGTTTCAATTCGTTTTTATTCAATTTGAGTTTTGATTAAACATTTTGACTTTTTTTTTAGGAATTTTTAAAAGTAGCCAAGGAATCCAATTTTATATATGTCATAAAAAAGAAAAAGCATCACAACTATAAGAAAAAGCGACATGTTAATTAAAAAAATTTCTGGGTTTATGCTTTAAATTATTTATATAATCTGAAAATATTTTTGGGGCAGATTACTATCCTTTATTTTCAGGATATTTTTTTTTTCACTGCCATCAATTTTTAAATATTTTTATTATCTGTAAATATGTTTTTGTTAATTCTGAGATATAAAGGGAAATTTGTATTTAAAATTTCCAGACATGTCCTATTTTACTCAATATCTAAAAATATTTGTGATATTATTTTCCTGGTACTTTTATGCCTGAAATAAAAAAGACATTCAACTCATTAGTTAAATTTCAGCAGCTATTTTTTTATATCATTAAAAAATAACCTGTTTCCCAGAAAAAAACATTAACCTTAATCATTGAAATATTCGTTTTAATTTTTGTCAGAAAACTCATTTTTTTTTAAATCAGTGATTAAACAGTGTTTTATAATTGTATCCAAAATTATGGTAAATTTTTTAATAAATCTAAGAAAAAATTATAAAAATCTGGAAAACAAAATAAAGAAAGGATATAATCTCTTCATCAGCTCACACGATTATATCCACAAAAAGGAGTGCTTTCTAATTTCATAGTTTTCTGTTTTCATAGTTTGTAATCTGGCAATCTGATTACGTAAATAGATATTATATCCTTTCTTTATTTTGTTTTCCGGATTTTTAATAATTTTTTTCCCTCCATTTTTATAGCTTGTTTTATGAGTTCTATATACTTGCAGCTTATGCGCAGTTAATATAACTAATTTTCTTCGTTTTTCTGTTTGTTTTTTTGTGCTATATATATATATATATATATATATATATATATATATATATATATATATATAAAACCCCTGGTTATTTTTAGATGAATAGCTAATATTAGAAAAATATTTTTGTAGATATAACTGCTATTTTATGGTTACTTTGGAAATTGACAACGATTTTCTGCAAAAAAAATGGTCACCATGTTGCCAACAAAACGGAGTATTGCATGTCAATTATTATATCCGTATACGTATGTCCAGATCGTTCCCGGGAAGCTGTTGCAAAACAGTTGTACTCACTGATATCAATACTAAAATATCCGTGAGCCAAATCTCGGTACTATTTGTATTACTTTGATCTCCATACTAATGATATCAGGATTCTATCGTATCAACACTTGTAATCACATACATGATCTAAATAGCCATATAATTGAGTTATATTGAACTAAAAATATATTTTAATTAGTTTCAGTATATAATTTACTGAAATAAAAAATATGTATTCATTTTAATGTATACATAAATTATTTTACAGAAATAAATGCTTTCGACACATTTTTACATACATTATGAAATTCACTTTTTATCAATATGTTATTTAGGAAAGGCGCAGACACCATTTCAATCAAAAGTGTTTTTAAAATTATGTGAATAATTATATAAATTTCCCTTTTCATTTAGATTTTCAGTGAAAGCTAGAGAAATAATGAAATTTAAGTGGGAACCATCGCCCATTCGTCATGCCTATCTTTCTAGGAACTTATGGATGATTTAGTTCTAGGATTTCATTAGAAGGAAGTTTTCACATCCTAATTTGATGCTTAGAGATGAATTTAGAAAACGCACTCATTCCCTTTAATTGAATTTGTTTGAAGTGAAGACAATAGGACGATACATCCCTCATACGATGGAAAGTGCGTGACTTTCCCTAGAAAACAAAATGCAGGAATTAATATTATTTTATTTCTATTAATTATATTTAATTATTATTAAAAATATTGCACTGAAATAATAAATTTTAATTAAGTTTATTTGCTTGTTTTGAAATAAAATTTATTTTGAATTGGGTACTTGCAATTCGAGAAGTGGAATGATTATGTCTTACCAAGTAACTTAAATAACATTTAATTAGATACCTGTAAGCGATGTTACGTGGAACCTGATAGGCTTCTGAATCGACAATTTCCACGATTAACCTACAATGACGTCACTTGCAGGTATCCAATTACCTAAAATCAGACTTTGAGATAACTGCTCTGAGTCATTCTCAAACGTTGCAAATAACTTTATCAGAGTGGGAGATATTTTTACAAATATATCAAAATATCACTTTATTTAAAAGCTTAGTAAGAGAAAGTTCTGAAGGACATTTCATAGAATTTGGAAGCATAGGTTTTTGAGAAATAAAAAACTACAGGAAGTTGTTTACTTTACAAAACAGACATTCACAACAAAAATCGTTTTATTTAAAGAGCTGTGAGAAAAAAATATATTGCAAAGTAATGACGATAATATGGATTTAAGCTTTACATTTCGTGCTTTTTTAATTTTCACTTCGTACCTTTATTCACTAAGATTTTTAATTCCTAGAAAGCAAAAAACAAAAAACTATGTTATAAGCATAGATATTAAGAACTAAATTATAAATGACATTATATATTTTTTGACGCAATATACATTTATTTAACTTTTTATAGCATCATGCAATAAGTTGAATTTATATGAGTAAACAAGTATAGGAAATGATTTGCCCTAAATTTAATGAATGCAGTTTGATTTAATTAATACGGACTATTGGGATATCAATGCTGGGATTCGAACCCCCGTTCAGCTGGTCATGAAATAGATAGATCAGCCCTCTTGGCCAAAGTATGCGGAGGCTATTTATTCTAAAACTTCAGATGCATCCTGAATATACTTATTGTAACAGTATGATTTTTTAAAAAAAAAAAAGTAAATTATGTCTTTTTACAAAGTCTTGTTCAAAGTAATTTGACGTCAGACTTTTCAATTCTTTCAGAAGTGTGCGTTTCATTTTTTCGGAGTAGGAAAGAACGATTTTTTTTATTCCTTTAATAATAAGTGTTTGGTAAGCAGGGAATGTTTTATTCCTTCTTACAATAATTTCTTATTTATATTTTTTTTAACCTAATATAATACAATTATCACTATAAAGAGGAATCAAGTAGCAAAAATAAGAGTTCCTTAAGTCAAACTTTTAAAAACAGCTACTTCATGTTTCTTTTTTTTATCATTCATGTAATGCTTGTTTTTTTTAAAATATAGTTAAGTTACATTATGTACAGATTCTCTTTCTTTAGAAATTTTCTATCAGACTGTGAAATGAGTAACTCTCAAAATAAATATATTAAGAATCTGCTGTTGCAAGAAAATTTTTCCCAATTAAATTATCAAATAAAATAAAAAATATATATTTCTGAAACTAAAAATATGGATTAATATTAATACAACTGTTTTTCTCTGATGGCCCATTCATATGATTCGATTATATTTCGTAAAGATATTTAAAAATTTCCCAATTTCAAAAAGAAAAACGCATGACTATTAATTCTTTATTCAGATGGTTATTTGTTAAACGAAAAAACATTGTTATTCAACTGGTTAGAAAAATATAATCAGTTAAATTATAATATAATAACTAGTTTCAATATAACTAACTTATCCCTAATCGATTGCAGGTAAAATAAAGAATGGAGAATTTTCAGGAGTAAAATATTTTTCACGTGTTTATCCAAAAAAAGGAATAATCGATTATTTTTTAATGGTAGTCGGGGAAATATATCATGAGTTTCAAAAATCTTTTTCAGTTACTTTTTCATTTCTAGACTTCGAATTTGCACCTATTTGTTTAATATTGGTATAGCAAAATTTAACCCGTGTCTTCTCTGCACCAAGTTTCATTAAATAATATGTAATAAATAATAATAAATAAGGGTTTCTCTTTGAATTATAATCGAACAACTGTGAAAAAGCCCTAAAACTGGTAACTAAATGGCAGGCAAACAATATGATGAGCACACGTAAAGCTTTTAATATGGCATCATCCGTCGCGCCGGTTAACAAGGGATGCGTTCAGGAATTAGGCAGAGGTTCCTGTTCGAAAAGTTCTCTACAGTCTTCAGTAGCACACGGTAAGCCCTCGGGTGAGCCCAGTGCTAATACCGCTGCTTTGCAGTCTACTTCGATAGCTGGTGAGGCGTTCAAAGGCACAGGCCCTTCCTCTGTAGGAGTCTCTGGTCCCAGTGGCACTCGGGGGACAGTGTGTCTGGCGCCACTGGAATGTCCAAGAGAAGAAGGTTGAGAAAAATGAGGACCACTGAAGCGAGTAGTGGAGCTAAGAGTCATAGGTCCTCTGATGCAACGCCCTCACCCAATGTGCCAATCCATAAAGAAAAGAAGCCCAGGGAGGATGTTGTTCCTGGGAGGAAAGCCCAATCCAGGGAAGTGGTTCCCCCTAGTGGGGATGGCCGAGCTGGAGAGGGGGATCCAACTGGGAGCCTTCAATCTGGAGTTTCTTCTGCTTGTACTACCAAGTCGACCAAGATTGCTATTGTCCGGAAGGATTTTCCTCCGGACAAGCCTTCTCTGGGAGACTTAAACAACATCCTTAAAGAGATCTTACGCAGACTGACGCCATTCCAGGTGGCGAAAGAATGCCTTATATCTACAGCAACAACCTTTTAAGAGGAGCGTTGGTATTACAGTGTAACGAGTACACGGTAGATTGGATTAGAGGTCAGAGGTCAATGACAGATCGTTGGGCGACATCATGCTTAGAGTTTTAAGCGCTGATGAGTTACCCATGCCAGTGAAGGTGGCCTGTAAGACCAGAGAACAATTCTCTTTAAAAAAAAGAATTTTACGTGATTGCACATTTTAAGTAATTGTAGTTTTGGTTTACTTGATTCTATTTCTGCAAAGCAGATTCAATATAACTTTACAATGCGTTCGTTTTTAGTAACAAATTTTCGCTAACTTTCCGCGAATAAGTATCATGAAAAGTACAAGCATTTTTAAAATGTTAAAATTTTGCGCCTAAAAAGTGATCGGTGATCACCACTTTAAATATATATTTCATTGTTAAAGTTATAAAATATATAATAATAAAGTTATATAATATATATAATAGTTACATGAACTGTCTATATGTATCCAGAAATGTTTTGCGAAATGTTTTTAAAAAAATATTATTTAATCCAATACACTCAGATTTTGGAGCATGTACCTATAGCCCTGACGTGAGTAAGGACAATTTGTGAATTTTTACAATTTATAAATATTTTTTTGCAAGACGCTACTTATCTAAATCTGGAACCAAAGTAAAAACTGGGAGCCATATTTTGTGTAAATCCCGTTAAATAATTATAAATTATTTTGGCCAAAAAACATGAAGTCCTTAGCAATGGATTTCATGGATGATGCACCCAAAGTTCTTTGTACCGTAATTTGATCCGGAATTGTTTAGAGTGTACTCATTGCAAGTTTAGTGAAAAGTCATATTCAATCTCAAATTTTCCAGAGAGCTATGGTTTCTATTTAGTTTGAAAGGGATTTAATGCCACGAATGATTTAAAATAATTGGCAAAATATATTTTTAAAAAATGTAACTAAGCGGAGAGATATGTTACAAACGTTGGCCTAACTTAAATCTTGATAATTTGAAGTAAAACCATATTGCATCAATCATCAAGTTCAGAGATCCAACTAAATTTAAATGAATTATTATTGGAAAATGATTTTTTATTTAATTTTAATTCTTTATAATGAAAGTGAACTTATTTTCTCGAAAATTAACTTACTGTGTTTGTTCAATAATTTTCCAGTGAGTTCTTTCTAAAACTTATTATTTAAATTTCTATAATGAATTTTAAAATTTTGAATTTTAAAAATATTGTACATGTCGGAGAGTGTCATAGAAATTTTAAAAAAAAGTGTTTAGTTGAGACATATGATAAAAATGGTCGGGAAGCAATTATTTAACCTGTTAACCAGTAAGCAGTTGTGTACGGGCTGATGACGATAATCGCAACTTAATCATTGTGGTCAAAGATGGATGCTTAAACTAATGCAGTTGGTTTTATATTTTGAGCTTAAAATAAAAGCTTGAATTTACATCTTCATCGCTTAAAGCTATGAATTAATCACCATACTAGCGCCTTTATCAAGAGTTTTAAACAGTGCGATTCAGATGGCTGCTTTTAAAATGCCATTGAGAATTTAACGATATCATATGGAACAGCGTAGAAGACATTGAAGAATACAATGTAGCGGTTTAATCCTTCAGAGCTTTATTCATTAAACGGTTCGGTGTTAGGGATTTGTTTGAATGTACTATTACAGGTATTATTTGGGTTCTAATACTTAGTAAGATGTAGAATTACAAACATATATTATTATTTCCTTCATTAGTGTAATGGATTATATAGTACAAAATAAGGTATACAAAATAAATTCAAATTAACAAAGCGATGACAGTATACTTGTCTGAATTTCAAGAAGGAATTATTATAAGAACAAACAAAGAAAATACTGATTTAACGTAAATTGTAAGCGTATCATCAAGCAGACGTTTAATAGAATTTCAGAATAATTCAGTTGGTTTAAATCGAAAAATTGCAAGCAGTTTGTCCATAGCATAGTCAAGCGAGACTTCAAAATGCAGCCAAATCATTGTTACTTTTGGCTGTTTTTTTCCTCTGAAAAAAATCTTTGACAGTATAGTATATAAGTTTCAACGTTGTCCCTATATTTCCTTTAAACAGTTTCAGTATTGTTCTCTAATCGTCCTATTGGCGGTACTGGTTGCAGTATGACATATTCAGTTTCTCCATCATCGGAAAATACAAAATGTCTCAAATAGTAGTTTTTTGACGTTTTTACATTTGGGTTAATTAAAAATAACTTAGAAGATAAGTGGATTGAATTTGTACGAGAACTGTTGAAAAAGGCACCACGTAATAGTTTTTGACATAAGAGAAAAGACAATATGAAAAAAATCACATCCATTATGTTACAGAGCTATGAGAATTTCTTTTTTTATGCAACAAGAGTGTAAATTTCGAAATTTGGACTTATTATCGCCAAAATAAGCAGGCAATAAAAAAACAAGACGTTGAGTTTTGTTTAGATTGTAGAAAAGTGCAACGAGCTCTTTGCGAAAGCTTAGAGCTCTGTATTTTCATTAAAGAGGCTCATGATTAAGGCTAGATAGACATCAGAAGTTGGAGTTAATTGTTAAAAACGATTTGTGGTTTGGAAGAATTTATTTATTTCGAACTATTTATTGCGTAAAAACTTAAGTTAACCCTTTAATCTTTAAGTCAAGGGTTAAAAAATAGATTCAGTATAATCATGGATAATTACTTTAACTTAGACATCGCTGTAAAAATGCGGCGGTTATCAATAAAAGTAGCATTTTCAGATTTTATTTTTTTAAATTTGTATATTTTGATTTGAAACCACTTACATTTTTCTTTCATTATTTCATTTTCTCACTTGTTCAAAAACCAGTCCCATATTTCATTTTGCAACACCTCGTTGCCATTCTTGGCTCAATTACTGCTTCGCTCAAAATCCAACAGCTTATGTAGCTTGAGTGAAGAGAACCCATCGCATGCATGTGTTGGCAAGATGACTTTAATGGCTTGTCAGTAATAAATTAAGCAACGCGGAAAGAGACATTTTAAGTTTTCTGACAGCCACTTAATGTCAAAATCCTCCTTATTTTAATGCCTTTTAAAAGCAGAAATGCATTTCGGCCCATTTTAATTACGCTAAGCTCAGAATACACATCTTCGATCTAAACGCTATTCTAAGTGCAAACTTCTAAAAACGACTAGTAAAACAGTTTTTAACTTGGGTTTTTGAGTTTTTGTGTTGTATCGGTTTTGCAATAGCATCTTAAGAACTACTGAATTTTAAATATTTTTAAGAGATTTTTTTTAATATTTAAAAAATATAATTGGGTTACTTATAGTTCAGCTCTGAAATTTATTTATAAACAATAACTACTTTACTAGTACTTTACTACAATAACTAGTCTTGATATTGGACTACCCTACGATAAACTTTTTATGATTTAACAGAAATTGTGAAAGAATGAGGCGAGAAAGATTTTGAATTAGAAAAACAAAACGCACAAATTCTATTTCCTTTTCATACGAAATCTTCAATAGTAATATACACGATTAAATCATATACAAATTGAAGTGATCTTCAAAGCAGCTCATGTCAAAAAATTTGTATTGCAAATTTTACAATAGTGTTATTTTTTCCCAGCTTTTACTGTCTTAATTTTTTATTAAGGTCTTGGAAACTGTGATACCTAACTTAGATCACGATAGAATTCAATCTGGGTTGAAGCAAAGTATTTCTTTAAAAAATCTTTTATGTGAGCAATTTTGGTTTTTATGATAATGTAAAATTTATGGTCGTTATAGATGCGTTAATCTTATGATGCATTTCAGATTTGCGCCGTACATCCATCCAGCTTCTCAAAAGCAAACAAACAAACAAACAAACAAACAAACAAACAAACAAACAAACAAACGAACGAACGAACGAACGAACGAACGAACGAACGAACGAACGAACGAACGAACGAACGAACGAACGAACGAACGAACGAACGAACGAACGAACGAACGAACGAACGAACGAACGAACGAACGAACGAACGAACGAACGAACGAACGAACGAACGAACGAACGAACGAACGAACGAACGAACGAACGAACGAACGAACGAACGAACGAACGAACGAACGAACGAACGAACGAACGAACGAACGAACGAACGAACGAACGAACGAACGAACGAACGAACGAACGAACGAACGAACGAACGAACGAACGAACGAACGAACGAACGAACGAACGAACGAACGAACGAACGAACGAACGAACGAACGAACGAACGAACGAACGAACGAACGAACGAACGAACGAACGAACGAACGAACGAACGAACGAACGAACGAACGAACGAACGAACGAACGAACGAACGAACGAACGAACGAACGAACGAACGAACGAACAAGCAAGCAAGCAAGCAAGCAAGCAAGCAAGCACGCAAGCAAGCAAGCAAACAAACAACTAAACAAACAAACAAACAAACAAACAAACAAACAAACAAACAAACAAACAAACAAACAAACAAGCAAGCAAGCAAGCAAGCAGACAAACAAACAAACAAACATACAAACAAACAAACAGACAAACAGACAAACAAACAAACAAATTAACAAAAAAACAAACAAACAAACAAGCAAACAAACAAACAGACAGATTGACAGACAAATATACAAACAAATAAATAAATAAATTTAAACTTTTCCTCGAAAAAAATATTGGAGATTCTCAAAATTTTAACTTAGAATTAAAAAAAAAATTCCATTAAAAATAATAATATTATTAATACTTTTGCTTGCGAGACTTAATTTTATTTATTAGAATAATCTGATTATTACAAGCATGTTTAGTTATGTCAACTTTTAGCATTACATCAACCGTTTAGGACTAAGTATTAAGTATTATTTTAACTACTGACAATACAACAGTAAAAGGCAGTCGAAAAGACACGAGGTCAAACTGCATCTTTGTGAATTCTCGTGAAAACAGCAACAAATTTAGGTTAAAACAGCATTTATTGTTCTATAAACCGAGCAGTAACAATGACGGTTTTTATCTGCTAGTTTTTCAGAGAAATAAATAACAACATTATGGCAATAAACAACAACAGAGCAATAAATAACAACATAACTAGTTTTAGAGGCGTAAATAACAACGCTACAATCGTAGCAATAGTTCATTTACGTCGTACTAGATCTGCACAATGGGCTTTTGGCGACGGTCTAGGAAACATTCATGAGAATGATTCGAAGACATGCCATCTCTTATCTCCAGAAGGGATAGCTTCCCTGGCAACCTGCCCATGAAGTAGAACACTTTATGGTAAAACAGTTTAGCGAAGAGCAGTTCCTCGCATCCTAGGTAATCACTTTGCAGTCTGATCAAAGCAGTCACTTACCCGATCACTGACAGCAGCCAGTGATGCTTGATGTCGGTGATCTGCTGACAACCGTGTTTTAAAATCATCTACTGCACGATATAATTAAAGTAAATAACATTTAGGGTTTCAAATATACCTATTAAAATTGTCTCAATACTGGAAAGATTTAATATATATAATGAAAAAAAGCAGTTTTTTTACGGTCCCTTCAAAGGGACCGTAAAAAAACTGCTGGTGATCGAAAACTGTATCGAAGAAAATCTGGTGATTGTGGTAAATTTTGGCTGTCATGATTTGGTCTCGATCATCAGTATCATGACAAAGGATCCTGAATGCATTCTATCTTGATTTCGATGGGATGAACTACTAAAAAAAAACGTGGTTTGCTTAATCTAATAACGTAAAGCCTCCGGGAAGGACAAAATGTAATGAACTTTTTTTTAAAAAAAGGAATTATTTTTGATTTTTCAAATCTCTTGGTATATGTTTTTCTGTTTTGCGAAGGATTTCGTACTGTTGTTCAGTACTGCTATACTGATTGCTTACTTTTTTCAGCCTGTACGACGAACTAATATTTAGCTAGTGGAAAAGACAACAGTTGAAAAAGCGGAATTACATCTGAAAAGGGCACAAATATTTCGAATGTTATACAATTATCTATATATATATTTCTCTTACACGGCGACAAAAAAAAAGCCTCATTACAACTCCCCGAATGGCAACGCTAGAAAATCGACCAATGATTGCCGCTAAAAATGTCACATGCCAAATTTAGCTGAGGTGGCTCAACATATGGCGCTTTTAAAAACGGAAACTGAAATAACCAGCGAGAGCATTCTCACCAAAATCTCATACTATTAAGCTAGGCAGAACTGAGTAGTCTTTGTCGATAGATCTCTATTTTAGTATTTTGTCGAAAGCGCTTTTTTTTTCACGAATTTATATATTACGAAATTATTTGACGATTTTTGATTTATATCACAAATTTATTTGTTTTATTATTGTTATTCGTTACTCATTGAAAAATGAGTCTCAGTCATGCTGTCACGCTTTTGAAGTATAATCAAAAGAAGCGTGCTCGAAGATTGGAAGAGAGCATTGATGATAGCTATGAAAGACGTAGTGGTGAAAGAATGCGTAGACGACGTGCTGTTATTCAAGATTTAACTGTTGATGTTGTCGAACACAACATCGGTTCCATGACAGAAATTTGTAGTTTTTGTGCTGCTCACTTCTGGGCAGAAGAAAAAAATTCCTCTGGGAAATATAACAAATTCACTTATTTCAATTTTTAAAAGACTTAATTATAGCCAAAATTTTAACCTTTATAAAGAGATATCAGTTTTAGAAATTTTATCTTAAGATTTTATACTATAGCACATTTCTAATAGGTTTAACGAATTACATGTCATTTATTTGAATTCAAATTTATTTTAATGACTTAGTATTTACTAAAAAGATATAATTTTTTTAAAAAAAAAAAATTGTTATATGGATTGGAATGATTGTTTTGAATTCTTAGAATTTTGTGCATTTGCAATGTACCTAAGTTAGTAGCGAGCGAAGCGAGCTTGGTTTGCAAAGCAAACCATATAAGATTGCGCAGCAATTTTCGGGGGTTGGCGAGCGCTAGCGAGCAGGGAGGGGCAGCCCACTAGTATCCTCATATTGCTTATCTAGATTGATGTGAAATAAACTGCAAGTTAAAGTTCTAATGTAACAAAATGTGCATTCATTTCGAATTAAGCTTCATATATGATTCCATTCATAAGAAAAGTTACTAACTGTTGGTAACAATAGCAGTTGGTAACAGTAAGCAATAGCGTTAAAGTAATAAAAAACTATTAGTGTAGTAAATGAAAACTCAATCTAATAGATAATTCGTTAGTTGTACAAGCCGAAGGTCAAACTCGATGTTTGTTTACCACTTTTTTGCTAAATGGACTTTTAATTGGCCCTCCAACTTTTACAAATATTTCGAATGCTTATAATATTATTTGGTTTAAATGCATAGATAGATTAATATAAAATAATCTGCAACAAAAAGTTCATATGTGATAAAATAAGTTTTGTTTTTTAAAATCAAACTTTCCATTTGGGATTGAAATAATTTATTGATAATTCAAAGACAAACTAATCATCTTAACATTTAGGTGTATTGAAGGCTTAATAAAGAACGAGTTTCGAAATTTATTTCTATCTAACTTAAAAAATTTCACCTAATCACATTAAGTTCCGCCTCTTAGGTACTTTATTTCCTTAAATTGGCTACGTAATTTTCATAACACAATAAACTAAAAGCTTTCAAAAAACTATTTATTGTTTCGTCTATATAAAAAGTGATCCGGTCCTAGAATACGTTAATATAATAAATAGCATTAAAGAATGGACTATACTTCCTGAAGTTTTTGAAGGTTGCAATATTTCTCATTTAAGAAGGCGAAAAAGTATTGAGTAGTTTATTTTTATTTGGCGACTTTTGTAGGAAGTAATAATGAACTGAGATCGAAAAGAAGGGTTTTTAGCTTTTATTTATAGAAAGTTTGCTTTTGGGAAACCAATTTTACTGCAGATATTTTTATCCATTGATTTTTAGTCCCGTAAAAGTTGCTATTGAAAAATCACATTACAAAAGAGCTGGGAATTCATTTATTAAGCGTAAAACTAAGGTTTAATAACAGCCAAAATTCTAATTTTTATTTTGACTTAACTATTGGAAATGTTTCAATGGCCCTTTGAAGCACACAATAATCTATTAAATGATAATTAGGTTATAAGTGATAATGTTTAAAATGCCAAAAATGCTACGTATAAATATGCATGTATGAATGTATTTATTTCCTATTATAATACGCATATAGGCATGATTCATAATTATAAAATTTTAAGTAAATATTGGAAAAATAAAAATAAATATTAGTGAACTAATGAAGGAAACCAGTCTTTTTCATTGGGTCCGTAGCTATTTTATTTTTTCACTGTATCATCCAAACACAAGTTAATGCTAATATAAGTGTGATTTTTATAATTTAAAATGACGATATAAAGCAACACTGACTTCTAAAAATTCATTCCAACACATTATGATGAACTGTTTCCATCGAAAAAGAATAAATTAGATCATTATGTAATATAAACTTAATTACTCCAGATATATATTAAATAAATGACTCATAGAATGACTCATACAATGACAATACAATGACTAATTGCTCTGCAAACAAAAAAAAAGAGAGTAAAATATTAACCTCGATATGATTTTCATGGTTGAGCCACCATGGTTGAACCACATTCATAGCAACTCAGGCTGGCTTATAGTAGGCAATAAGCAGTCAATATGTCCCTCACTTCTGCTATATCTAAATAACCATCTAACGTTGATAAGGTGAAATGGCACTGATTTTACACAGTTATAAATGCTAACAGTTGAATCTAAAACACTATTAATGTCTTACTGATATCCCTAATATGTTCACAATAAAAATTAGAAGTTAATTATAGAAATTGCTCCTTATTATTTATAAAAGATGCTTTTAAGTGAATTGACAGACGGATAAGATGGCCATTTTCAAACCTCACAAATGCCATGGTCAAGTACTGACCTCTGCTATTAAGATTCTATCTTTTAAAAGCCACTTAATTTCGAACCCCATGATTGCTTAAGTTGCTCTCCAAACTTCCAGACCACAACCATTGAGAGAACTTTCACCTACGACTGATTCAATGATCCCATCGCTGCATACATATACATGATGGTTATTTACTTTTCTGCCAGAATCGATCTCACGACACCCAACTCTCTACAAGCGGAGTGAGCGACTCCTTTACTCACTACTGAAGCGCTTTTAAAACTTCATAGAGTAAACTTATCAGTTATAAAAGAACAACCTGTGAAAAGGACTGTAAAATAATTGTGGTGATCCAACGAAAAAGCCGGTTCAACGATCTTATCATTCTCCATATTGTTTTGAGTTTTAGCTTTTTTTTCTTTAATAATTACTTTTAATTTCTTTTAACCAAAAAGAATTTTGTATCGTTATTTAATTCGAAAGTAGTAGGAATGTATTAATAAAGACAGTTTATTGACCGGGTTTGTGTTGAGCCTCGTCTCATTTCTAGCTTCAGTCACTTCCATTTAGTTTGAGATTATGAAATTTATGCTTTTATGAAAAGTTGCACTTAAAAAAGAATGCATTTGCAGATAAGTAGATAAAAAAAATTTCCACTCACGAATTTAATGTACGATGGCAGTGCTTGGCTTTAAAAATTGATTTTCTTTTCAAATAAAAAAAGTATTTAAGTCACGTTTGGGGATGTTTTATCCTTTGATTTATATTCAAGCATTTTGTCAGTTGTAGAAGATTTTGAAACCTTACCCCATACATTCATTCGAATTTCGCATCACACATTCACTTTGGAAATATTCCACGTTCACTTTTTCGGAAATGTACGGGAGAGATTACCTTATTTTCAATGCACTATTTGAAGTGTTTTGAAGAATTTTAAAACATATTTCACAGATCAAAACTTATTAAAATTAACTTTAAACTAAGTATGTTAGATATTTAATTTAACGATAAATTAGTTACAATATTTTTTTAAAAACTAATTTTTTAGGAAAAATTATTTAATTATTTAGGAAAATTATTTATTATTAAAATTATTTAAGTTTTTAAAAGTACTTTTATGTCGATAGATAATGCATAAAAAGAGATATCTAGACAATTTTAATAAAAGAACCAAATTATATATTAATAAAAACTGTATTTAAAGTTCTCAGAAATCGTTTTCACGAGCGAGGTTAATATACTGGTGGAATTTTCATTCCCAAATCATGGTGAAAAAGCCTGCAACAGTCTGTCCTTTCAATTAACCATAAAGTTTAAGGGTAGGGAACATTTTTTACTTTTACATATTTGAAACAGAAATCACGAATACAAAACTATATGGTTTTGATACCATTTATGACTAGCATAATTTTTAAATCTTAAAAATGAAACTTAAACGGACATGAGAGCTCTATGGGTGTGGCACCATTCATGCATCAATGACAGTTTCGGATACTTATAGTTCAAGGTAGCAGATTGTAGAGTGCATGACACTGGTAACTCTTCATGTATTGAAGAAATAAAAGAAATATTGTATTATCAATGTTGGGATTCGAACGCGTGTTCATCCGGTCATGAGATTGTTCGATTAGCCTTCCCAACTATAGAATGTACCTAGATGCACGAAACAAATGGCTTTATAAGATGGGTATTATATATATATATATATATATATATATATATATATATATATATATATATATATATATATATATATATATGTGTGTGTGTGTGTGTGTGTGTGTAACACAAAAATTATAATACTTTTGTATTAATAAAAGAATTAAATCTCTTTCGATTTCATAAAATGTCTTTGTTAAAGAATAAGCGTAGAGAGATTCTATTTTGGGAATTCAAGGCTGATAAACATACGATTGAGTTATTTTTCGAATCTCTCCCCCTTTCACTTCCATATAAGGAAGCATGAAATGATTTTCCTTAATGAGTAAGGATACAAGTATTTCAAAGACTGTGCCTTTTTACTCCAAAATGTGTTAGTATAAAAGCGAGAGCAATGCTTTTCGCATCTCCTTTCCATCATGTTGTGATCCTGATAAGTTGTCCAGAATTGTCCGAAGTCTTGTCCACCCCCTCCCTTTTGGAGAGCGGATGTGGACTGTTATCAAGCGAGAGCAATGGTTTTCGCATCTCCTTTCCATCATGTTGTGATCCTGATAAGTTGTCCAGAATTGTCCGAAGTCTTGTCCACCCCCTCCCTTGTGGAGAGCGGATGTGGACTGTTATAAATAACAACAAACCGTTAATAAACCATTTTAGAAGGTACGATGGCTTACGACTGCATTATTTAAGCTAACTAAAACACTAATAAAAGGGATTTTAGCCCTTTTATTACATACATATATATATATATATATATATATATATATATATATATATATATATATATATCTGATGAAAGAAACATATGCGTATATTTTTTAAAACAAAAAATATTCATTATTTTCTATCAATGCTGTTTTTTAATGTCAGATCCCACTATATATCTTATATATTGTATTGATTGTCATCAATCAATTTTGTTTGAAATGTTAAATCTTTTGATACTTTCTAATACCTTGCCTAACCCTTTTCTCATTTTATAGGATCAAAAGTATAAGATTTATCAATTTAACGTCGTCTCCCATTGTTTGATAAAGTTGTTATTAAGACAAATATTTTGTCAAGCAATATTTTTGTTTAGCAATCAAATTGTGTAAAATTTCTATTCCCCCCCCCATTTTTTAAAAACATTTTCTACGAAATGTGATCAAACAATGTCTTTAAAGCATAACTTTGATATTACTAATAATTAAAAATAAGTTCAATAAATAAGAAGAAAACGCTTTTTTTTAAAATTTTTTAAGCCTTTACTTTCATCGTAAATTGGTGTCAAAGAATTGGATTAAAGGAACTTTTCCTTCAAATACTCCAGCCACAAAGATGGGGATTAAATTTCTCTTAAAACTTCTGCTTCTCAAAGCTTGTTGGTAGAGTTGGTTGAAGTAATGCTCAAGATTGAAACCACGTATTTGATGTTGTAATGAAAAATATTTTGTTCGTATAGATTATCAGAGTGATAGTGTAGTTGTTAGAGCAACGTGAAAGAAAAGCTAAATAACGTAAAAAAAGCACAAATAAAGCCCTAAAAACAGACATACTATTATTTAAGTTCTATCATCAAGAACTTTACTTTGTGTCAAAATATAGTACGAAAGGAAGAAAAAAGTTGTAATCAGGAAAAAAGAGAGATTTAACTATTAGGGGATGGCTAACAAGTTCGAACAAAATAGTCAAACAAAGGATCGAAATAAAGCTGTAGTGTGGGTAGTGTGAGAGCCTCAAGTGTGCAGAAGGAAGAAATTAAAATGAAGTTGTTTAACAAATATTGAAAAGAATAGGGTGCTAGAAAAATAAAATTTTTCAAAATAAAATTTAATTTTAAATTTTAATTATAATTTTTACTTTTTTCAAATATTTAATTAAATATCGATTGAATTTAATTTTAAAAATAAATTTAAATTTTAAAGAATTTACAAAATTTTAAAAATATTACAAAATGTGAAATGATTTCCAGAAATCAAGGCCAGTAGTTGAAGTTCAATATTGAAGATTTATAATTATAGAATCGAAATCATTGTACGTCTGTTTTTGTGGCTCATTTGTATTTCTCACGTTTCAAATAAAGGTACAAACAAATCTTGATAAAACTTAGTATCCGAAAAGTTTCAGAATAACACGATGATATACTTGAACCGTGTTTCATCCATATGAGAGGCAAGTCACTTGTTAACGACATAAGTTTTTCATCATCACTACATAGCACATTAGATGTATCCTGATTTGAATTGTCTCCTCCGCCAATGGGGTTCTTCTAGATTTGTTTTTCACCTTTATTTATTTTCCACTTATTTTGTTGAAAAATTTATGTTTACAGTTTTGAGTCCTTCTTGTTTTCCTCATTCACGTCTGGTGAATTTTGATAAGGGATTTCTATTTTTTTACGAATTAGCTCTTAACATGTGACTTTTCTCACCTATACAATTTTTTTTGAATTTTTTATATTTTCAATTATATTCCTTCTTGGTTTGGATAACACAGAAGTAATGAAGACAAACTTAAACAATTTTAATAAAAAATATAATTAGTTTGACCTTCTGATTGAAAATTTGAAAAGAGTAAAAAAAAAGCTTAGAAACAGTTTTCATACAACTGAAACATTTCTTAATTTGCAGGTTATACCGTAAAAACCACTTTTAACTTTTAGTTTCTGATTTGTTGTCAAATATAAGTAAAAAAAGTATGCACTAGGTGTTTCAAATAAATATTTAATTGAAAAACAGAAATGCTTTCAGTAAGTGGCTGAAAGCATTAAAACCTGTTTTATTTTAAGAGAAGAAATTAAATATGAATTTATGTTACATGCATGAAATTGCTTGAAATTTTATATCATGAATTTTAAATATGTATAGATCAAAGTTGAGCATCATGAAACCTTCTCTTAATAAGCAACACATTGTCACTCAAAAGAAGTCGCACAGCTGGTTCGTAATTTTTTTAAATTTTTGTTTTAAAGTCAAACATATAATTCTCAAATGATTATTTGAATATTAGTCTTTATACTTCAAACGAAATTACGTGTTAAAAAATTAAAAATCATGCGAGGTGTTCTATAATTACAACTCGTAATGTAAATTTTTCGTATCCTTACAAAAGTGAAACTCAAAAACTATGCACCGTTAACCGAAAAATTATTATTCAGACTCGTTTTATTAAACATAGGTTTATTTGAATTATAGAAAAACAAGGCAGAGAAAACGATGTGGTATGGAATGAAAAATAGAACAGATCGAGAAGAACCTTTGTTATCGATGGTCGATTCAGACCTGAGTAAGATGGTGGCATTTCAAGAAAATGTATGGATAGTTCATTTCTTTAAAAAGGAATCCCAACTGATGGTTGGAGAAAGTCTTAAGTCAAAATTATTTTATGAGTCTTTACTAAGTTAATTGCCTTATATTTTTTGTAAGTAGAAATAATTATTTGAAGGCATATATTAACACCTGATCGCTTTTTTCATTTAAGAAGAACCAAACGAAAACCGTAAGACCGTTCTTGACATAAACCATCTTTTTTATTATGAAAATTCTAATCTTCATAAATTTCCGACTAAAAGTTGGAATTATGGAAAACTAGAGTCTCATTAAAAATACTCCAATAAAATAAAATTTAAAGAAAAAAGATTATATTTTTTTGATTTTAGATAAAAATTAGAAAATTATTTGTTAGATCTAAGTTGATAATAATTCTAATAGATTCCAATGGTAGTAATCTGATTTGGTAATATGACCTAATTGAATCTTATAAGGTTATTATTTTCTTGTCACTCACAAAGGGACAATTAATGAGGAATTGGGCTGTCATTATAAAGGAACGGAGCTCTCTTCGCTGTCGGCTTGGAGCCCAACTAGCTTCAGATCGCTTTTCTGAGAGGTAAAAGTGGTTAGTGCGCAAAGGTGACTACAATGCCCTTATTATGCAGTTACGAAATTTTGAAGACGTAACTTTCATTTCTCCCTAGACTCAAAAGATGCTGTTGGGATGCGGGAATGGTTTAAATAATAACGGATTTAAAACAATTTGGAAATCTACTTAGACATAAACTTAAGATAATTTGGTCAAGTTGAATGAAAAAAGAAAAGCAACAACAAAAGAAACAACAATATTGTTCTTTTGAAAATAGTTATTAACTTAGTTTCTTGCTTTACGATAAAGTAATTAAAAACAATTTAACCTCTTAACTGAAATTCTTTTTTTGTTTATAGTTACTATCAGTGAATTTCAAGTCAAATTTGTCAAATTATTTTGGGAAAATATATTTTTATTTCTGCATTCGAGAAAACTTTTTAATAACGAATTGCGCTTTAATTTTTTAAGAAATATCTTTTATTGTTTTTTGTTTAAATCAAGTAGGGCTAAAAATAAATCTAATAATAAAAAAATTACAAAAATATATAATTTTCTCCTTTTATGCCATTTTACTATTGACATATTTGACTTTTTCTAACTATTTTATTCAATTATTGATATTAATTATTTTTCTTATCATTAACGTTAGAGAAGCAATATCATGACTCACTAATACGTGTATGAGTCGGTTGAGTCATATAATTTTTTTTTATCACTTCAAAGATATTATTTCGACTTTAAAATAATTTCGTTTTAAAATTTTTATCTGAATTCTGGTTTTTTAATTAAAAAAAATTAAGACGCTAGAAATATGAGTTTGCATAAAATATTGATCATACGTATGAAGTATTGTTAAAAACAAAGACATTTACAAACTGAAAATGATTTTTCTATTTAGAATAATAATTGACAATATAGATTAAGATTTTCCAAACAAATGAATTTTAAATCTTTCAAATATATGTTTTCTGTTAAAAATGCTTCTTTAAAAATTTAAAACAAATTTTAATAAAAGAATAAATTATTTTTACCTAGTATTATTTTCTAACTCTATTTTTCTAAGTTCCAAAATTAATTTCTATCATACTTGAAAAATTTAATTTGCGAGTGTTCAGTTGAATATATAATCCGATCTTGCATTATTATAGGTTTGTACAAAAGAGAAAATTTCATTTAAATAGCTTATAACTACCCATCCTCAAACATCTTACAACCCACTCCTATCAGGGAATAAAAGTAAGATATGAAGAGATTAATTCTTGATACAAATAATTTTATGAGTTAAAAAGCCAAAATGTTAGGATTAAAGAAAATAAGCGGAAACACAAAGAAATTTTAATTTTGGGCGCAGTAAGCTTATTGCAGACATGTTTTTATCCAAAAAGATTTTCTAAATTAAATTTTTCATATAAATTAGACAGTTGTGTACTTCATTGCTATCTGTTTACTGTTTATGTTTTTGGTAAAAAAGCTTTACTGTGACTTTTATTCTTGTTTTAAAGTATTACTCTTTTTTGAAATATTAGTTTTTTAAGAAGTGACTGGATTAAAAATAATCTTGTTTTAAAATAAGACCGAGATATTTACTACTGCTACACAGTTTCAAGAAATATTTTTTATGAAATATTTTTCAATAAAATTATTTTTAAGTTGTAGCTAAAACTAATGCCCTCATTTTGTCGCTGCCGGAAATAAAAATGCTTATTAACTAGATTTTGAAGAAAAAGATTTAACATTTTTTATTAATGTGAAACAATAGAATATTTTGTACTTGAACTATTCCTTTTAAAGGTATTATAAAATAATTTTCTTTAGTTATTATTAAAAAATTCAAATTGAAAGTAACGAAATTAAATTTTTTTTATGAAGTATAAAATAACTCTATATAAATACTTCGATATAATTAATTTACCAAAATCATATTCAATATAAGATATATAAAATATTAAATGTTGTTTTTTTTCTGTTATAAATTTTATTTTACAATAAAAAGAGAATGCTTTTGTAAAAATTGCATGATGTCGTATAATTCCAATTAATTTATTACTTTAGACGTGTTTAATTCTTTTATTCTTATCAATATTTTGTTTTAATTTAGGCCAAAATAAGTGAAAAATATTATATTTAGCATTTTAATAATTTATGGTTGGGAAATACAATACAAAACATCAAACAACGGTGTCTTTTTCTGCATTAAAAACAGAATCTTCCAAACACATCTCTTTTAAAAACCATTATTTTTCAAATTTTCTTTTATTTGCTGTTACTTAGATCTAAGAGAAATAGTTACTCATCATCAAATTTTCTTTAATTTACAAAATCAATTATTGATAAATTTTGGGAAGGTGAATGAATTTTTTTTTTTTTTTTTTTACAAATTGCTTTTTATGAATTTTATGTTTTAGTACAAATAAAATTTCGATAATCTAACAGATTTTTTTAGTAACTATTAGGCTCTTTTTTTACAATGAAAAATACCAAAAAATATTTTTTCTTGTAATTAGAGAGTCAAAAATACTATATAAAAGGGAGACCGGTGTCTCATCTGCGTTAAAGGGTTAAAGCTTTTTTTTTAAATTTCCTTTTTCAATAAAATAAATTGCGACAATAATGTTTACATATTTAAATAATGTTATTAAAAATATGTATAGGTTGGAAAAAAAAGTACTGTATTGATGGAGTCAAATACTTTTGATGTATTATCAAAAGTTTATTCTTTATACATCAAAAATTTTTTGTACGGACCAATTGGCATATAAGCTTTTGTTAAATTAAAACAGTGTAAAACTAAAACCCCTCTTTAAGTACCACTTGCAACCTCTGTAAGTTTTTGCATAACATTTGCCTTAAAATAGTCACTCAGGTGGATTTAAAATTATTTGAAAATGCGATGAAAAAGTTTTTATATTGAAAGTTACTGTATTTTTTAAACATAAAAGAAAAGACTAATGCTTGAAAGTAAAATGGTTAGAAACTTATAGTATGAAAAGTATAAGATTTTTTTTTATTTCCTATGAGCTGCACAATCAGTCTTCCCGATGAGCAGACCTAGTGCGTTCTCCAGAAGTGGTATTCACTCTTTCAGGACCACCACAATGCATGAGATACCGTTGGCCATGTTAATTTGGACGTCTAGTTTCTGCCACACTAGATGGCAGCACCGAGACTCTATTTGGAAGCTAAAGTGCACTAGGAATTTAATTTTGCCGGAAATGCCAAGAGAGAATAAGGCACTCCAGGGATCTTTTACATGCCGTAAAAGTATGAGATAGAGAGGTTAAAAACGATAAACTAAATGATATTAAATTAAATGGAAAAATATAAGAAATAATACTTTAAAAAATGAATATAAGTAAACGCAAACATGTTCAGTTCGATAACTTCTATTTTATTTAGTAAAAGCTTGTTAACTTTGTTTTTGGTCCATAAGTTGTTCCATTTCTATGTAAGCTATAAGATAACATCTGTCAGCATGTAAAACTATAAAGAATACGTCTTTGTAAATATATGCATTTGTAAACAATTATGTATTTATTTAATTGCCTTGATTTTTTTTTAATTCAAAATTTTCTTTTCGTACTACTTGGGACTTAGTACTTGAAAAATGTACTAAGTAAAAAGTGATTTTCTATTTTTCTATAAAAAAAAAAATGAAAAATGTTCAATGTTATGTCTGAGTTTCGGTCAAAAAGTCTTTGGATATATTTTATTAGATAAAAAATAAGTAATATTAAAATAAGAAAAATAATGAAGTTTATTTTCCGGAAAACGTTTCTACGATTGCTAACTTTCTAAAATACTTTCCTAATTTTTAGTCTTAAAGTTTAATTCTTAATAAAAAATGATATGCCAAGACATTTTCTAAATCATATAATGTAATAAAATTGTGCATCTAAAATATAAACATTTACTTAACGTTAAGAAATAGTAATATTTTATTTTATTTTTATAATTTTTTTCCTCAATTAGAGAGTTTCTTAAAGCACTAAAGTTCATTTTTAGAAATATTGGTAATATTTTTTGGGAAAAAGGTGCAGTAAGCTATGGTGGTTGTTAATAAGCTGTGGCAAGAGCAAATTTTACCTCTTTTAAATTGGGGAGTTACTGATGCTATAATTTAATTTATACGATAAACTAGTGTTCTAAAGTATTTTAGAAAATAATAAATGATATAAATAGGAAATTTAAAATAATTATAATTAGGAAACGTTTCTATGAGTGATACCTTCTCAAAATAGTTTCCTAATTTCCAGCTTTAAAATTTTGTGTTTAATTTGAGTCACATATTGTTCAGGAATTCTGTAAACAAAAGTAAACAGTTGTTTAAATGTGACAAATAATAATATTTCATTTTACCTTTATAACTGTTTCTTCCACAAGTGAGTTTCTAAAGGAACTAAAGTTTATATTTTAAAATTTCGTCGAAATTTCTGGGAGTAACGATGTATTATCAATACATTGTAACTTTAACTCTCACTTAGATTAATGAGATAACATTTTTTAATCCTCAATTAAGCTTAACCAAACATCAACCCTTTGAGTAATTTCGATATTTTCACACAAAGCAAGTCAAAACATCAATCAAATCCACTTCCTACAATGAAATCCAATTCCCCGACCCAGGTGCTCGAAACAGATCCTAAAACTGATGAATTGAAGATTCCACCTTATTTCACCCCCTTCTCCCCCTGATCTCAGTCATAGAATAGAAATTTCATTCCGTGGCAGCAAAGGTAGATAGAGAATCCATCAGAAGAAATCTATTTGTCTTAGAACTCTTTCTCGAGGTTTTGTAAACATACGACGTCCTCCTGACGTCAGCAATCTCCGAATTGAAATGTGATTGCTTTCCTTTCGAAATCCCAACCCCATTCAGTCCGTTTGAAAAGGTCTCATTCCCCTTTACAAAAGCACATGTTCTTCATGGTATTTGTAGATGTTCTCCAGATTACATGTGGTGCTTTTAAGGCTGTACACAAGCACCTTATTGTCTTGTACGCGAATTCCACCCAAATAAAATAGCGCTACTCTCATTTTTTTTTCTTTCTGTTTGTCTCTTTTTGCAAATATTTTATTTCTTCATTTTTTGCAGAGTTTTTCTTTTCATTAATTTTGTAAACATTATTGATAACTTTTTTTCTTATTTTGCAGAAGCTTCTGTGAAATTACAAGTCAAAAGGACATAAAAACATATTTGTGTGGTATTCGGGAACAATTTCAGGAAGGAAAAAAAAACATTTATTCATACCTGTGATTAGAAAAGCTGCATAGAAGAAATTACTTTTGGATAATTACACTAGTATGCGCTTATTGAAACGGCGGGTGAAAGATGTAATGATGTGATATATGGTGTAATGATCTGTAGTAATTGGAAAACTTCACGAAATCGGCTGTAATAATGTTGATAAGTCTCTAATTTTGCATGATGAAAAATTTATTGATTTGTATGCATGTGTGAATTTTGTTATTTAAGGAAATGCTAAAAATAATGAAAGTAAAGAACTGTATTTTTTGGATTATACATTCAAAGCATTTTGTTCTTTTAAATTCAAATTCCAACGAAATATAATGTAATTTATTAACTCATTAATTGATTTGCCCGTGCTGCGAATGTTCAATGAGTTAACATTTTATTTATTTTTGATATTTATTTGGACGGAAAAAATTATGGTACAAATAAAAAAAAAAAATAAATAAAAAAAAGAGTAACGGATGAAAGTAACGGACTGTGTTTTTTAGACAAAGAGTAAAAGCATTTTATTTTTCTAAACTTAAGTTCCAACTAAATGTGTTCCAACTCATTGGAAAACGCACAAGTTACTTGTCCGAGTTTAGAATCTCTCAGTAAATGAATGTTTTATTTATTTCCAATATCAAACTGGATGGACTAAATAAATTTTGTGGTATATTTGAAGGAAAAAAACACGCTGTGTTGAAAGTAATGGACTGTGTTTTAAGACTGGATACAAAGAGTAAAAGCATTTTATTATTTTATACTCAAGTTCCAACAAAATATGCTCTTATTCATTTACTCATTGAAAATGCATGTGTAAGTGACTTATTTGACTGTTTAGTACATATTTATAAATTAAGATTTTGTTTATTTTGTAATTGTATAGAAAAATAAATTTTGTGGTATAATTTAAGAAAAAAAACGTGCTTCAAATCTATTTCTACTTTACAATAAAAAGTCTCTAATAAATTTTTTAAAACGGTGTTATGATTTTCATAAACAAAATGGCACCTTCTAATAAAAATGATTCTATACATTTCTTCTTCCCTTATGTTATTTAAAGGGACATATTTAATATTATTATCGATGCACAATTAAATATTATTATGCACAAATTGAATATTATTATCGAGATTATCGCACAGGGTTATACGTGACGTGATACTAACTTGGTTAATAGCTTTATGTGCAACCATTGTTTGTGTTTCGGTATAAAAAGAAAATAATTGTGAAAAAAGGTCGAATCCATTCAATAAATACTTTGGTTTTTTCCCGATTTTTTTTACTTTACGAGTTTCGAGTTTTAATTTGAATATATTTTTATATTTATTTTGAATAACGTATGTGTTGATTGGTATTAGAATATTGGAATGTTATAGATCCAAAATTAATGTTTTAATTTAATCAAAATCCTTACAGGAACATAATTGTTTTTTGAATATACAATTTTTAATTCAAAATAACATCACAGATTATATATTGAACAGATTATGTAATTATATGCATACTGTAATTATATGCATATGCATATTTGCATACTGTGTGAAATAGGTGAACGTATGGTAGGCATATGTTTTGGATACAATTTTTCTAATATTAGTGTTGAACTGTACTTTAAGAGTTAGTAGAACCTTGCTATAACATAGATTTGGGTAATCAGTTTTAAAATGAATGAATAAAATGGTAATATGGTTTGTCTTTGAATCTTATTATAAGGCATTCCCACTACTGCCCATGGTGGGTCATGGAGGTTAAGGCTCCAAAGTTTCGTAGCTGATGGCATGATTGGGGCAATGTGGTCAGCACTGTGCACGGGCCACTTTCCAGACTAGCTAGTACCCATCGATACGCAGTTGGGTGGGCTTCGAGCCGCCACTGGGTATCGAACCTACACAATGAGAGTTCAATGTTTAAATCACTATGCCATCGCATATAGTTAGCCACATATAGTTTCAAAAAAATTGCATAGTAACATAGATTAACAAGTTAAAATATTTGTTTTATAAAAAAAGCATTATAAAGCATTAGAAAAAAAAATAGTTTTCCACAAGGTGACTCGAAAAATTCTAAACATTAGCAGCATCCAATTCAATATTGACTTAATTGATAAAAAGAACAAACAAATTTTTTTATGCTCAAATACAGATTTTTTTTATGTTATAAATTTATGTGAAACTTAAAATGAAATATAACTGTATTATCTTATCGTAGCTTATTAATTAGTTTATTTCATTTTAAGTTTTAAAATTTGCTTCAGATAAATGTAAAGTTTGTTAAACGAGAAAGCTGATACCAATTAACATTGCTTTACTTAATAAATTATAAGTAAAGCAATGTTAATTAGTATCAGCTTTCCATATTCTAAACTCCATATTCATATGGATTTTAGAATATGGAAATATTCTAAAACATGGATGTCCTAAAATATGGATATGGATTCTAAAATATGGATGTTATGGATGCTAGAATATGGATGTTTAAAACATCCATATTCTAAAATATGGATGTTTTAAAGATATGCTAATTTTAAGATTCTTATTTTAAGATGCTAATTGAAAGACATAACTTCCGTATTTATGATGAAAAAGTGAGGAACATTCTCTATCACTTTATAATCATTGATCCATTTGAGGTTTTTTGAGTTTGTTTTTGCTTAATATATCTTCAAAAATGTTTTCGGAGTATATATACTGATTTTTTCTTCTTCTTTTGGGAACAATAATATTTTTTTAACAATCAATGTTTAAATTAATGTATACAAAAAAAAAGGAAAACATATATAACTCCAATTTTTTTCTTAGTAAATCATTTATTTGAGTTTAATCTAACAAAAAAGCTTCTGTTTAAAAAAGTCTTTAATGGTTCATTACCTAAGGAATTATTAGATTATATATGATATGGCTTAGTACCAGAGTTTTTAAAAATATTTATGTTTCTGCTGTTTGTTACATTTATCACCTCGTCGCATTAAACGATACCCATACTTATTAAACACTAGTGTTAATGAGTTTTAAAAATGGAACTTTTCCATTCCACACACCAACGAAATTCAATAGCGGTATTCGAGTTATGTAAGGTATCTTATTTATAATGAACTGAAAAGGTCATTAACAATCATTTTTGAGTAAAGTATCAACAGAGAAAGAGTAGAAATTAATTAAAAGTATCTCGTGTCTATTTAAAAAGTATCCCGTGTCGTTAATGCCTTTATCGCGAATTTTGAAACTATTTTCTTCATTCTATTTAAACATTTAATTCCTTTCTTTAAAAGTAACCCGAAGAAAAATGATTAAAAATTTAATCATTTTTCTTTGCGTCATTTTCTAAATGCTTCAATTGATATAAATATTTCAGTTTACGAATGGAAAAACAGAAATAAAAGTGATGGGCATTTATTTGTTTTTATTTCTCGTTGACGAAAAAAAATTATCAGAATATGGTAACATTTACTTTGTTTCAGCCTCTATGGGGACACCATAAAGCTCAGTAATTTTTTCCGAAGTGCTTTGGTAATGATTTTGGTAAAATTAACAATGAAATATGGTTTGATAATATGTGATAAAATTTGTGAAATGTGACGTATTTTGGTAATTTTATCAGGATACTTTAGAGCATGGTATAAGACCGATTATTTGGTTAACATTTCTTTTCAGTTTTGTATTTCTTACTAAATGTGTGGTAATAAGAGCTATGATTTGGAAGAGCATAACTTCAGGTAAGCTGTTACCATATGAATGGAAAAGTTATCAAATGAATGGTTTAAACACCGCATATTTTAATTTTTAATACCAGAATTATATATTGTTTCGCCAGAAATGTCATTGGCATACAGTAAGGTAATTATATCAGAATTTCTGTATGATTTTTCAAAATAGTTGATGTTTGCGATGCAAAAATATACTATTTTTTTGGAAAAACATAAATAGATAAATTTTATTATTTATAACAATAAAAAATGAGATTCTTTGCCTATGTGTCTTTCTCATGACTCCGGAATCTTTCGAGATGGGATTCTGAAATTTAGACGCGCTTACAAATCGCAGTATTATCCCCCAAAACTAAGAATCTCTTAAAAGTTTTAATTCGTCCGTTTGTCGTAAGGGTTACTTAAAAATATGTTTTCTCACAAGTATAAAAATAGAAATAAATGTAGAAAAGGAAAAAACAAAATTAAAAATATGACCACTGAAGCCGACGTCTTCAGGGGGTACCGGCCCCAGTGGCCAAAAAACAAAACCTTTTCTATTGAGGAAGAAGGCAAAAGCCTAAAAACCTTCCTCAGTACCCCGAAGGTTTTGTTTAAAAGTCCAGGAGAAAAAATCAAGCAAGACATAAAACTAATACAGAAAAGAAACTCATACAACTCATCAAAAACTCAAATTATTCAGAAAATAAAAATCAACAGAAAATAAAAACTCACATAAACAAGGTCAGACAGCAAACTCTAAAGTAAACCAAATGAAAAGGAATCACTTAAACCAAAAGAAAAACAACGCCCTCTTTTAAAATGCGCAGAATGAAAAAAAGATAGATAAAAGTTGTCAAAGAAAATTTACGTCACATATTAAGAGAATGCTTAACTGGGGCTGCTCAGTTAAGTCTTGAATTGCGCCCTGTTAAAAGAAAAAAAAAAACTAATATTCTTCAATCATTTTCTTAATTAACAAATTAACATTACAAAAATTATAAGGAAAATCATTATTACTCAAATTATTCAAAAAATTATTCACAGCCTCATGAAAACTTTCAACATTATTGCAAATATTTTTAATCCTAACCAATTGTGAAAAAACTAAATTTTTAAAAATTTTATTACACAAATTAGTATAAAAGTTGCAGAAAAAAATAACTTTAAATTTAAAAGCCTTTCTTTTATCAAAAACACCAATTTTAATAATTTGGTCAACGATAACAATTTTAAAATCTAAATACTCAACATTAAAACAATCCTCATTAGTTTTCTTCAAAACCAAATCTCCAGGATAAATACTATAAATAAAATTATAATTATCACTATTAAACAAAATCAGGTCATCAATATATCTAAAAGCTTTAAAATCATTATTTTCAAGAAATTTAGCTTCAAAAACATGCAAAAAAATATTAGCAAAAGCACCAGAAAAGGAATTACCTTGTGGAATTCCAATAATTTGTTTATAAAAATCTAAACCATTAAAAAGAACATTCTCAAAAAGATTAAACCTACACAAATCCAACCAATTAGACTTATCAATTTTCTCATTAATTAAATATTTATCAAAAATGTCATTACAGATATCAATAAGCTTTTCGTGTGGTATACTTGTATACAAATTTTCAAAATCAAAAGTATTAATGTTGGATATTTCATTATTATTAATATAATCCAAAACATCAACATTACTATCAATAATAATATTTTTTTCTTTTTTAATTTTAAGCAAAATAATTTTTAGAAAACTAAAAAACTTTTTACTAACATCAGAATTGTAACAATTAGTACCACACGCTATAAACCTAAATTTAACAGGATTTTTATGAAATTTAACAATAGGAAATAAATATGGAAATTTAATCCTATTTAACCTAAATTTTAATTTTTTACTAAACGCAATAATTCTTTTTTCAACAACCTTCCTATCAACTTTTAATTTTAAATAAGTATTATTTGCGTTATATTCTCCAATAATCAAATTTTTAAAAAAATATTTACACATAATACAAAAATTATTTGAAGCTTTATCCACAACCGTAACAATAAATTTATCCTTAAGATTTTTAATTTTACTAGACAGATCATAATCAATAATGGTACCACTAGGAAAAGAACCAAAACTGGTATTAAATAAATTAAAATTGACCTTTTCAATAATTTTAGCCTTCCACTCTGAAAAACCTTCAACGGGCCAATGATATTTTCTGGAAATTTTTGCTATAAAAAAATCAAGATCTTTTTTAATGGACAAAATAAAATCTTTTTTATTCATTCTAAACCTTGTCCTAAATTTTGAACCTTTGCCTAAAATATTAATTAAATCTTCATTACCAACAATCTCCAAATTTCCGGTAATAATATGCCCATAATCATTATCAATATATTGTGAATATTCCTTTTCATTACAATAACAATCAAATTTAGAAATACATTTTAAATTTTGACTTAAAAAATTATAATTGCAGACCCTTTTCCTAAGTGTAGAAGAATACTTAAAAGCGACAGAAACATTAATATGCTTTAAAGGAAAAAAATCCGAAAGTTCATGTATAATCTGTGGCAATTTAGCATTTTCAAATTTTTTATCATGAAAATTAATCGTACAAAAAACCTTTTCAAAACTATAAACCTTATTAAAAAGCAAATCTGTCTTACTAACCCCAAGTTTTGATTTAATTAAATCCAAAACAATAAATTTAACTAGTTCAGTATCATATTTAATTTAAGAACCAAAATTAATAAGAAAATTTTTAAGAACCTTATTTTTAAAACCAAAAATATATTTCCTAATATTGAAAATATTATTCAAATTAACAGGTAAATTGCAGAAATTCAAAAATTCATCAAAAGCAACAACTTTACCTTTACCTTTCCCACTACCTCTTTTATTCCTATATTTTGAATTAAAAACCCCAGGAAAATCAAAAACTTTAAATCTGTCATAAATACAATAATCACCAGCATTAACAATACCTTCCCCATTAAACTTACTATTTAATCCATATGGAAAAAGAGTTTTAAGACTACTAATGTAAATATTTTCTAAATCAAGTCTATTATCTAAATTATCCATAAAATCCAAAATGAAAAGAGTAACGTTATCAAAATCATGAAATTGAAAATGTAAAATTTCATAATCAGTAGAACAATTATTATTATTAAAATTTTTAATAGCAGACCTGTGGGAATTAATCCGTTTGTGAAACTCAAGTCCTGTCTGACCAACATAACACAAATTACAACAATTGCATTGAATTAAATAAATAATATTAAAACTTTTACAAAAATATATTCGAAAAACTGTCAATCTGAGAATTATCTGCCAACGGACAAGTTTTACATTTTTTATTTTTGCATTTTTTAAACTTTTTAAATTTTTTTATATATTTTAATTTATTTAAACATAATACATGACTTAGTAACTTTTTGTCCGAAGTAATCCCTAAATCAAGATTAACTTCAGTGCTCCTTGTTTGGGCGCGCGACGAGCCATGCGCCATGAAATATTCATTAATTGTACTTTGCATTGAAATAAATTAAACCTAAAAGGAAAATACATAATTAGACATATAAACCCAGACATCCAACAAAACCCCTAAGACGCTTTAAAATTTTTTTTTTGGAAAAAACCAAAAACCAGAATTTTAATCAAAATAACTTTTCAAATAAGAATAAGCGCAAAATGCAGCTAAAACCAAATTTGAAATTTACAATACTAAAAGAGTACAATTAATATCAAAACAAAATGAACAAAACTTCTTTTAAAAAAATGCGCTAAAAAGCAGCAGAATTTTCAAAAAAAGGGAGAATAAAAATAGAAATAAATGTAGAAAAGGAAAAAACAAAATTAAAAATATGACCACTGAAGCCGACGTCTTCAGGGGGTACCGGCCCCAGTGGCCAAAAAACAAAACCTTTTCTATTGAGGAAGAAGGCAAAAGCCTAAAAACCTTCCTCAGTACCCCGAAGGTTTTGTTTAAAAGTCCAGGAGAAAAAATCAAGCAAGACATAAAACTAATACAGAAAAGAAACTCATACAACTCATCAAAAACTCAAATTATTCAGAAAATAAAAATCAACAGAAAATAAAAACTCACATAAACAAGGTCAGACAGCAAACTCTAAAGTAAACCAAATGAAAAGGAATCACTTAAACCAAAAGAAAAACAACGCCCTCTTTTAAAATGCGCAGAATGAAAAAAAGATAGATAAAAGTTGTCAAAGAAAATTTACGTCACATATTAAGAGAATGCTTAACTGGGGCTGCTCAGTTAAGTCTTGAATTGCGCCCTGTTAAAAGAAAAAAAAAAAAAAAAAAAAAAAAACTAATATTCTTCAATCATTTTCTTAATTAACAAATTAACATTACAAAAATTATAAGGAAAATCATTATTACTCAAATTATTCAAAAAATTATTCACAGCCTCTTGAAAACTTTCAACATTATTGCAAATATTTTTAATCCTAACCAATTGTGAAAAAACTAAATTTTTAAAAATTTTATTACACAAATTAGTATAAAAGTTGCAGAAAAAAATAACTTTAAATTTAAAAGCCTTTCTTTTATCAAAAACACCAATTTTAATAATTTGGTCAACGATAACAATTTTAAAATCTAAATACTCAACATTAAAACAATCCTCATTAGTTTTCTTTAAAACCAAATCTCCAGGATAAATACTATAAATAAAATTATAATTATCACTATTAAACAAAATCAGGTCATCAATATATCTAAAAGCTTTAAAATCATTATTTTCAAGAAATTTAGCTTCAAAAACATGCAAAAAAATATTAGCAAAAGCACCAGAAAAGGAATTACCTTGTGGAATTCCAATAATTTGTTTATAAAAATCTAAACCATTAAAAAGAACATTCTCAAAAAGATTAAACCTACACAAATCCAACCAATTAGACTTATCAATTTTCTCATTAATTAAATATTTATCAAAAATGTCATTACAGATATCAATAAGCTTTTCGTGTGGTATACTTGTATACAAATTTTCAAAATCAAAAGTATTAATGTTGGATATTTCATTATTATTAATATAATCCAAAACATCAACATTACTATCAATAATAATATTTTTTTCTTTTTTAATTTTAAGCAAAATAATTTTTAGAAAACTAAAAAACTTTTTACTAACATCAGAATTGTAACAATTAGTACCACACGCTATAAACCTAAATTTAACAGGATTTTTATGAAATTTAACAATAGGAAATAAATATGGAAATTTAATCCTATTTAACCTAAATTTTAATTTTTTACTAAACGCAATAATTCTTTTTTCAACAACCTTCCTATCAACTTTTAATTTTAAATAAGTATTATTTGCGTTATATTCTCCAATAATCAAATTTTTAAAAAAATATTTACACATAATACAAAAATTATTTGAAGCTTTATCCACAACCGTAACAATAAATTTATCCTTAAGATTTTTAATTTTACTAGACAGATCATAATCAATAATGGTACCACTAGGAAAAGAACCAAAACTGGTATTAAATAAATTAAAATTGACCTTTTCAATAATTTTAGCCTTCCACTCTGAAAAACCTTCAACGGGCCAATGATATTTTCTGGAAATTTTTGCTATAAAAAAATCAAGATCTTTTTTAATGGACAAAATAAAATCTTTTTTATTCATTCTAAACCTTGTCCTAAATTTTGAACCTTTGCCTAAAATATTAATTAAATCTTCATTACCAACAATCTCCAAATTTCCGGTAATAATATGCCCATAATCATTATCAATATATTGTGAATATTCCTTTTCATTACAATAACAATCAAATTTAGAAATACATTTTAAATTTTGACTTAAAAAATTATAATTGCAGACCCTTTTCCTAAGTGTAGAAGAATACTTAAAAGCGACAGAAACATTAATATGCTTTAAAGGAAAAAAATCCGAAAGTTCATGTATAATCTGTGGCAATTTAGCATTTTCAAATTTTTTATCATGAAAATTAATCGTACAAAAAACCTTTTCAAAACTATAAACCTTATTAAAAAGCAAATCTGTCTTACTAACCCCAAGTTTTGATTTAATTAAATCCAAAACAATAAATTTAACTAGTTCAGTATCATATTTAATTTAAGAACCAAAATTAATAAGAAAATTTTTAAGAACCTTATTTTTAAAACCAAAAATATATTTCCTAATATTGAAAATATTATTCAAATTAACAGGTAAATTGCAGAAATTCAAAAATTCATCAAAAGCAACAACTTTACCTTTACCTTTCCCACTACCTCTTTTATTCCTATATTTTGAATTAAAAACCCCAGGAAAATCAAAAACTTTAAATCTGTCATAAATACAATAATCACCAGCATTAACAATACCTTCCCCATTAAACTTACTATTTAATCCATATGGAAAAAGAGTTTTAAGACTACTAATGTAAATATTTTCTAAATCAAGTCTATTATCTAAATTATCCATAAAATCCAAAATGAAAAGAGTAACGTTATCAAAATCATGAAATTGAAAATGTAAAATTTCATAATCAGTAGAACAATTATTATTATTAAAATTTTTAATAGCAGACCTGTGGGAATTAATCCGTTTGTGAAACTCAAGTCCTGTCTGACCAACATAACACAAATTACAACAATTGCATTGAATTAAATAAATAATATTAAAACTTTTACAAAAATATATTCGAAAAACTGTCAATCTGAGAATTATCTGCCAACGGACAAGTTTTACATTTTTTATTTTTGCATTTTTTAAACTTTTTAAATTTTTTTATATATTTTAATTTATTTAAACATAATACATGACTTAGTAACTTTTTGTCCGAAGTAATCCCTAAATCAAGATTAACTTCAGTGCTCCTTGTTTGGGCGCGCGACGAGCCATGCGCCATGAAATATTCATTAATTGTACTTTGCATTGAAATAAATTAAACCTAAAAGGAAAATACATAATTAGACATATAAACCCAGACATCCAACAAAACCCCTAAGACGCTTTAAAATTTTTTTTTTGGAAAAAACCAAAAACCAGAATTTTAATCAAAATAACTTTTCAAATAAGAATAAGCGCAAAATGCAGCTAAAACCAAATTTGAAATTTACAATACTAAAAGAGTACAATTAATATCAAAACAAAATGAACAAAACTTCTTTTAAAAAAATGCGCTAAAAAGCAGCAGAATTTTCAAAAAAAGAGAGAATAAAAATAGAAATAAATGTAGAAAAGGAAAAAACAAAATTAAAAATATGACCACTGAAGCCGACGTCTTCAGGGGGTACCGGCCCCAGTGGCCAAAAAACAAAACCTTTTCTATTGAGGAAGAAGGCAAAAGCCTAAAAACCTTCCTCAGTACCCCGAAGGTTTTGTTTAAAAGTCCAGGAGAAAAAATCAAGCAAGACATAAAACTAATACAGAAAAGAAACTCATACAACTCATCAAAAACTCAAATTATTCAGAAAATAAAAATCAACAGAAAATAAAAACTCACATAAACAAGGTCAGACAGCAAACTCTAAAGTAAACCAAATGAAAAGGAATCACTTAAACCAAAAGAAAAACAACGCCCTCTTTTAAAATGCGCAGAATGAAAAAAAGATAGATAAAAGTTGTCAAAGAAAATTTACGTCACATATTAAGAGAATGCTTAACTGGGGCTGCTCAGTTAAGTCTTGAATTGCGCCCTGTTAAAAGAAAAAAAAAAAAAAAAAAAAAAAAAACTAATATTCTTCAATCATTTTCTTAATTAACAAATTAACATTACAAAAATTATAAGGAAAATCATTATTACTCAAATTATTCAAAAAATTATTCACAGCCTCTTGAAAACTTTCAACATTATTGCAAATATTTTTAATCCTAACCAATTGTGAAAAAACTAAATTTTTAAAAATTTTATTACACAAATTAGTATAAAAGTTGCAGAAAAAAATAACTTTAAATTTAAAAGCCTTTCTTTTATCAAAAACACCAATTTTAATAATTTGGTCAACGATAACAATTTTAAAATCTAAATACTCAACATTAAAACAATCCTCATTAGTTTTCTTCAAAACCAAATCTCCAGGATAAATACTATAAATAAAATTATAATTATCACTATTAAACAAAATCAGGTCATCAATATATCTAAAAGCTTTAAAATCATTATTTTCAAGAAATTTAGCTTCAAAAACATGCAAAAAAATATTAGCAAAAGCACCAGAAAAGGAATTACCTTGTGGAATTCCAATAATTTGTTTATAAAAATCTAAACCATTAAAAAGAACATTCTCAAAAAGATTAAACCTACACAAATCCAACCAATTAGACTTATCAATTTTCTCATTAATTAAATATTTATCAAAAATGTCATTACAGATATCAATAAGCTTTTCGTGTGGTATACTTGTATACAAATTTTCAAAATCAAAAGTATTAATGTTGGATATTTCATTATTATTAATATAATCCAAAACATCAACATTACTATCAATAATAATATTTTTTTCTTTTTTAATTTTAAGCAAAATAATTTTTAGAAAACTAAAAAACTTTTTACTAACATCAGAATTGTAACAATTAGTACCACACGCTATAAACCTAAATTTAACAGGATTTTTATGAAATTTAACAATAGGAAATAAATATGGAAATTTAATCCTATTTAACCTAAATTTTAATTTTTTACTAAACGCAATAATTCTTTTTTCAACAACCTTCCTATCAACTTTTAATTTTAAATAAGTATTATTTGCGTTATATTCTCCAATAATCAAATTTTTAAAAAAATATTTACACATAATACAAAAATTATTTGAAGCTTTATCCACAACCGTAACAATAAATTTATCCTTAAGATTTTTAATTTTACTAGACAGATCATAATCAATAATGGTACCACTAGGAAAAGAACCAAAACTGGTATTAAATAAATTAAAATTGACCTTTTCAATAATTTTAGCCTTCCACTCTGAAAAACCTTCAACGGGCCAATGATATTTTCTGGAAATTTTTGCTATAAAAAAATCAAGATCTTTTTTAATGGACAAAATAAAATCTTTTTTATTCATTCTAAACCTTGTCCTAAATTTTGAACCTTTGCCTAAAATATTAATTAAATCTTCATTACCAACAATCTCCAAATTTCTGGTAATAATATGCCCATAATCATTATCAATATATTGTGAATATTCCTTTTCATTACAATAACAATCAAATTTAGAAATACATTTTAAATTTTGACTTAAAAAATTATAATTGCAGACCCTTTTCCTAAGTGTAGAAGAATACTTAAAAGCGACAGAAACATTAATATGCTTTAAAGGAAAAAAATCCGAAAGTTCATGTATAATCTGTGGCAATTTAGCATTTTCAAATTTTTTATCATGAAAATTAATCGTACAAAAAACCTTTTCAAAACTATAAACCTTATTAAAAAGCAAATCTGTCTTACTAACCCCAAGTTTTGATTTAATTAAATCCAAAACAATAAATTTAACTAGTTCAGTATCATATTTAATTTTAGAACCAAAATTAATAAGAAAATTTTTAAGAACCTTATTTTTAAAACCAAAAATATATTTCCTAATATTGAAAATATTATTCAAATTAACAGGTAAATTGCAGAAATTCAAAAATTCATCAAAAGCAACAACTTTACCTTTACCTTTCCCACTACCTCTTTTATTCCTATATTTTGAATTAAAAACCCCAGGAAAATCAAAAACTTTAAATCTGTCATAAATACAATAATCACCAGCATTAACAATACCTTCCCCATTAAACTTCCTATTTAATCCATATGGAAAAAGAGTTTTAAGACTACTAATGTAAATATTTTCTAAATCAAGTCTATTATCTAAATTATCCATAAAATCCAAAATGAAAAGAGTAACGTTATCAAAATCATGAAATTGAAAATGTAAAATTTCATAATCAGTAGAACAATTATTATTATTAAAATTTTTAATAGCAGACCTGTGGGAATTAATCCGTTTGTGAAACTCAAGTCCTGTCTGACCAACATAACACAAATTACAACAATTGCATTGAATTAAATAAATAATATTAAAACTTTTACAAAAAAATACATTCGAAAAACTGTCAATCTGAGAATTATCTGCCAACGGACAAGTTTTACATTTTTTATTTTTGCATTTTTTAAACTTTTTAAATTTTTTTATATATTTTAATTTATTTAAACATAATACATGACTTAGTAACTTTTTGTCCGAAGTAATCCCTAAATCAAGATTAACTTCAGTGCTCCTTGTTTGGGCGCGCGACGAGCCATGCGCCATGAAATATTCATTAATTGTACTTTGCATTGAAATAAATTAAACCTAAAAGGAAAATACATAATTAGACATATAAACCCAGACATCCAACAAAACCCCTAAGACGCTTTAAAATTTTTTTTTGGAAAAAACCAAAAACCAGAATATTAATCAAAATAACTTTTCAAATAAGAATAAGCGCAAAATGCAGCTAAAACCAAATTTGAAATTTACAATACTAAAAGAGTACAATTAATATCAAAACAAAATGAACAAAACTTCTTTTAAAAAAACTAATGAGGATTGTTTTAATGTTGAGTATTTAGATTTTAAAATTGTTATCGTTGACCAAATTATTAAAATTGGTGTTTTTGATAAAAGAAAGGCTTTTAAATTTAAAGTTATTTTTTTCTGCAACTTTTATACTAATTTGTGTAATAAAATTTTTAAAAATTTAGTTTTTTCACAATTGGTTAGGATTAAAAATATTTGCAATAATGTTGAAAGTTTTCAAGAGGCTGTGAATAATTTTTTGAATAATTTGAGTAATAATGATTTTCCTTATAATTTTTGTAATGTTAATTTGTTAATTAAGAAAATGATTGAAGAATATTAGTTTTTTTTTTTTTTTTTTTTTTTTTTTCTTTTAACAGGGCGCAATTCAAGACTTAACTGAGCAGCCCCAGTTAAGCATTCTCTTAATATGTGACGTAAATTTTCTTTGACAACTTTTATCTATCTTTTTTTCATTCTGCGCATTTTAAAAGAGGGCGTCGTTTTTCTTTTGGTTTAAGTGATTCCTTTTCATTTGGTTTACTTTAGAGTTTGCTGTCTGACCTTGTTTATGTGAGTTTTTATTTTCTGTTGATTTTTATTTTCTGAATAATTTGAGTTTTTGATGAGTTGTATGAGTTTCTTTTTTGTATTAGTTTTATGTCTTGCTTGATTTTTTCTCCTGGACTTTTAAACAAAACCTTCGGGGTACTGAGGAAGGTTTTTAGGCTTTTGCCTTCTTCCTCAATAGAAAAGGTTTTGTTTTTTGGCCACTGGGGCCGGTACCCCCTGAAGACGTCGGCTTCAGTGGTCATATTTTTAATTTTGTTTTTTCCTTTTCTACATTTATTTCTATTTTTATTCTCTCTTTTTTTGAAAATTCTGCTGCTTTTTAGCGCATTTTTTTAAAAGAAGTTTTGTTCATTTTGTTTTGATATTAATTGTACTCTTTTAGTATTGTAAATTTCAAATTTGGTTTTAGCTGCATTTTGCGCTTATTCTTATTTGAAAAGTTATTTTGATTAATATTCTGGTTTTTGGTTTTTTCCAAAAAAATTTTTTTTAAAGCGTCTTAGGGGTTTTGTTGGATGTCTGGGTTTATATGTCTAATTATGTATTTTCCTTTTAGGTTTAATTTATTTCAATGCAAAGTACAATTAATGAATATTTCATGGCGCATGGCTCGTCGCGCGCCCAAACAAGGAGCACTGAAGTTAATCTTGATTTAGGGATTACTTCGGACAAAAAGTTACTAAGTCATGTATTATGTTTAAATAAATTAAAATATATAAAAAAATTTAAAAAGTTTAAAAAATGCAAAAATAAAAAATGTAAAACTTGTCCGTTGGCAGATAATTCTCAGATTGACAGTTTTTCGAATGTATTTTTTTGTAAAAGTTTTAATATTATTTATTTAATTCAATGCAATTGTTGTAATTTGTGTTATGTTGGTCAGACAGGACTTGAGTTTCACAAACGGATTAATTCCCACAGGTCTGCTATTAAAAATTTTAATAATAATAATTGTTCTACTGATTATGAAATTTTACATTTTCAATTTCATGATTTTGATAACGTTACTCTTTTCATTTTGGATTTTATGGATAATTTAGATAATAGACTTGATTTAGAAAATATTTACATTAGTAGTCTTAAAACTCTTTTTCCATATGGATTAAATAGTAAGTTTAATGGGGAAGGTATTGTTAATGCTGGTGATTATTGTATTTATGACAGATTTAAAGTTTTTGATTTTCCTGGGGTTTTTAATTCAAAATATAGGAATAAAAGAGGTAGTGGGAAAGGTAAAGGTAAAGTTGTTGCTTTTGATGAATTTTTGAATTTCTGCAATTTACCTGTTAATTTGAATAATATTTTCAATATTAGGAAATATATTTTTGGTTTTAAAAATAAGGTTCTTAAAAATTTTCTTATTAATTTTGGTTCTAAAATTAAATATGATACTGAACTAGTTAAATTTATTGTTTTGGATTTAATTAAATCAAAACTTGGGGTTAGTAAGACAGATTTGCTTTTTAATAAGGTTTATAGTTTTGAAAAGGTTTTTTGTACGATTAATTTTCATGATAAAAAATTTGAAAATGCTAAATTGCCACAGATTATACATGAACTTTCGGTTTTTTTTCCTTTAAAGCATATTAATGTTTCTGTCGCTTTTAAGTATTCTTCTACACTTAGGAAAAGGGTCTGCAATTATAATTTTTTAAGTCAAAATTTAAAATGTATTTCTAAATTTGATTGTTATTGTAATGAAAAGGAATATTCACAATATATTGATAATGATTATGGGCATATTATTACCGGAAATTTGGAGATTGTTGGTAATGAAGATTTAATTAATATTTTAGGCAAAGGTTCAAAATTTAGGACAAGGTTTAGAATGAATAAAAAAGATTTTATTTTGTCCATTAAAAAAGATCTTGATTTTTTTATAGCAAAAATTTCCAGAAAATATCATTGGCCCGTTGAAGGTTTTTCAGAGTGGAAGGCTAAAATTATTGAAAAGGTCAATTTTAATTTATTTAATACCAGTTTTGGTTCTTTTCCTAGTGGTACCATTATTGATTATGATCTGTCTAGTAAAATTAAAAATCTTAAGGATAAATTTATTGTTACGGTTGTGGATAAAGCTTCAAATAATTTTTGTATTATGTGTAAATATTTTTTTAAAAATTTGATTATTGGAGAATATAACGCAAATAATACTTATTTAAAATTAAAAGTTGATAGGAAGGTTGTTGAAAAAAGAATTATTGCGTTTAGTAAAAAATTAAAATTTAGGTTAAATAGGATTAAATTTCCATATTTATTTCCTATTGTTAAATTTCATAAAAATCCTGTTAAATTTAGGTTTATAGCGTGTGGTACTAATTGTTACAATTCTGATGTTAGTAAAAAGTTTTATAGTTTTCTAAAAATTTTTTTTTCTTAAAATTAAAAAAGAAAAAAATATTATTATTGATAGTAATGTTGATGTTTTGGATTATATTAATAATAATGAAATATCCAACATTAATACTTTTGATTTTGAAAATTTGTATACAAGTATACCACACGAAAAGCTTATTGATATCTGTAATGACATTTTTGATAAATATTTAATTAATGAGAAAATTGATAAGTCTAATTGGTTGGATTTGTGTAGGTTTAATCTTTTTGAGAATGTTCTTTTTAATGGTTTAGATTTTTATAAACAAATTATTGGAATTCCACAAGGTAATTCCTTTTCTGGTGCTTTTGCTAATATTTTTTTGCATGTTTTTGAAGCTAAATTTCTTGAAAATAATGATTTTAAAGCTTTTAGATATATTGATGACCTGATTTTGTTTAATAGTGATAATTATAATTTTATTTATAGTATTTATCCTGGAGATTTGGTTTTGAAGAAAACTAATGAGGATTGTTTTAATGTTGAGTATTTAGATTTTAAAATTGTTATCGTTGACCAAATTATTAAAATTGGTGTTTTTGATAAAAGAAAGGCTTTTAAATTTAAAGTTATTTTTTTCTGCAACTTTTATACTAATTTGTGTAATAAAATTTTTAAAAATTTAGATTTTTCACAATTGGTTAGGATTAAAAATATTTGCAATAATGTTGAAAGTTTTCAAGAGGCTGTGAATAATTTTTTGAATAATTTGAGTAATAATGATTTTCCTTATAATTTTTGTAATGTTAATTTGTTAATTAAGAAAATGATTGAAGAATATTAGTTTTTTTTTTTTTTTTTTTCTTTTAACAGGGCGCAATTCAAGACTTAACTGAGCAGCCCCAGTTAAGCATTCTCTTAATATGTGACGTAAATTTTCTTTGACAACTTTTATCTATCTTTTTTTCATTCTGCGCATTTTAAAAGAGGGCGTTGTTTTTCTTTTGGTTTAAGTGATTCCTTTTCATTTGGTTTACTTTAGAGTTTGCTGTCTGACCTTGTTTATGTGAGTTTTTATTTTCTGTTGATTTTTATTTTCTGAATAATTTGAGTTTTTGATGAGTTGTATGAGTTTCTTTTCTGTATTAGTTTTATGTCTTGCTTGATTTTTTCTCCTGGACTTTTAAACAAAACCTTCGGGGTACTGAGGAAGGTTTTTAGGCTTTTGCCTTCTTCCTCAATAGAAAAGGTTTTGTTTTTTGGCCACTGGGGCCGGTACCCCCTGAAGACGTCGGCTTCAGTGGTCATATTTTTAATTTTGTTTTTTCCTTTTCTACATTTATTTCTATTTTTATTCTCCCTTTTTTTGAAAATTCTGCTGCTTTTTAGCGCATTTTTTTAAAAGAAGTTTTGTTCATTTTGTTTTGATATTAATTGTACTCTTTTAGTATTGTAAATTTCAAATTTGGTTTTAGCTGCATTTTGCGCTTATTCTTATTTGAAAAGTTATTTTGATTAAAATTCTGGTTTTTGGTTTTTTCCAAAAAAAAAATTTTAAAGCGTCTTAGGGGTTTTGTTGGATGTCTGGGTTTATATGTCTAATTATGTATTTTCCTTTTAGGTTTAATTTATTTCAATGCAAAGTACAATTAATGAATATTTCATGGCGCATGGCTCGTCGCGCGCCCAAACAAGGAGCACTGAAGTTAATCTTGATTTAGGGATTACTTCGGACAAAAAGTTACTAAGTCATGTATTATGTTTAAATAAATTAAAATATATAAAAAAATTTAAAAAGTTTAAAAAATGCAAAAATAAAAAATGTAAAACTTGTCCGTTGGCAGATAATTCTCAGATTGACAGTTTTTCGAATGTATTTTTTTGTAAAAGTTTTAATATTATTTATTTAATTCAATGCAATTGTTGTAATTTGTGTTATGTTGGTCAGACAGGACTTGAGTTTCACAAACGGATTAATTCCCACAGGTCTGCTATTAAAAATTTTAATAATAATAATTGTTCTACTGATTATGAAATTTTACATTTTCAATTTCATGATTTTGATAACGTTACTCTTTTCATTTTGGATTTTATGGATAATTTAGATAATAGACTTGATTTAGAAAATATTTACATTAGTAGTCTTAAAACTCTTTTTCCATATGGATTAAATAGTAAGTTTAATGGGGAAGGTATTGTTAATGCTGGTGATTATTGTATTTATGACAGATTTAAAGTTTTTGATTTTCCTGGGGTTTTTAATTCAAAATATAGGAATAAAAGAGGTAGTGGGAAAGGTAAAGGTAAAGTTGTTGCTTTTGATGAATTTTTGAATTTCTGCAATTTACCTGTTAATTTGAATAATATTTTCAATATTAGGAAATATATTTTTGGTTTTAAAAATAAGGTTCTTAAAAATTTTCTTATTAATTTTGGTTCTAAAATTAAATATGATACTGAACTAGTTAAATTTATTGTTTTGGATTTAATTAAATCAAAACTTGGGGTTAGTAAGACAGATTTGCTTTTTAATAAGGTTTATAGTTTTGAAAAGGTTTTTTGTGCGATTAATTTTCATGATAAAAAATTTGAAAATGCTAAATTGCCACAGATTATACATGAACTTTCGGTTTTTTTTCCTTTAAAGCATATTAATGTTTCTGTCGCTTTTAAGTATTCTTCTACACTTAGGAAAAGGGTCTGCAATTATAATTTTTTAAGTCAAAATTTAAAATGTATTTCTAAATTTGATTGTTATTGTAATGAAAAGGAATATTCACAATATATTGATAATGATTATGGGCATATTATTACCGGAAATTTGGAGATTGTTGGTAATGAAGATTTAATTAATATTTTAGGCAAAGGTTCAAAATTTAGGACAAGGTTTAGAATGAATAAAAAAGATTTTATTTTGTCCATTAAAAAAGATCTTGATTTTTTTATAGCAAAAATTTCCAGAAAATATCATTGGCCCGTTGAAGGTTTTTCAGAGTGGAAGGCTAAAATTATTGAAAAGGTCAATTTTAATTTATTTAATACCAGTTTTGGTTCTTTTCCTAGTGGTACCATTATTGATTATGATCTGTCTAGTAAAATTAAAAATCTTAAGGATAAATTTATTGTTACGGTTGTGGATAAAGCTTCAAATAATTTTTGTATTATGTGTAAATATTTTTTTAAAAATTTGATTATTGGAGAATATAACGCAAATAATACTTATTTAAAATTAAAAGTTGATAGGAAGGTTGTTGAAAAAAGAATTATTGCGTTTAGTAAAAAATTAAAATTTAGGTTAAATAGGATTAAATTTCCATATTTATTTCTTATTGTTAAATTTCATAAAAATCCTGTTAAATTTAGGTTTATAGCGTGTGGTACTAATTGTTACAATTCTGATGTTAGTAAAAAGTTTTTTAGTTTTCTAAAAATTATTTTGCTTAAAATTAAAAAAGAAAAAAATATTATTATTGATAGTAATGTTGATGTTTTGGATTATATTAATAATAATGAAATATCCAACATTAATACTTTTGATTTTGAAAATTTGTATACAAGTATACCACACGAAAAGCTTATTGATATCTGTAATGACATTTTTGATAAATATTTAATTAATGAGAAAATTGATAAGTCTAATTGGTTGGATTTGTGTAGGTTTAATCTTTTTGAGAATGTTCTTTTTAATGGTTTAGATTTTTATAAACAAATTATTGGAATTCCACAAGGTAATTCCTTTTCTGGTGCTTTTGCTAATATTTTTTTGCATGTTTTTGAAGCTAAATTTCTTGAAAATAATGATTTTAAAGCTTTTAGATATATTGATGACCTGATTTTGTTTAATAGTGATAATTATAATTTTATTTATAGTATTTATCCTGGAGATTTGGTTTTGAAGAAAACTAATGAGGATTGTTTTAATGTTGAGTATTTAGATTTTAAAATTGTTATCGTTGACCAAATTATTAAAATTGGTGTTTTTGATAAAAGAAAGGCTTTTAAATTTAAAGTTATTTTTTTCTGCAACTTTTATACTAATTTGTGTAATAAAATTTTTAAAAATTTAGATTTTTCACAATTGGTTAGGATTAAAAATATTTGCAATAATGTTGAAAGTTTTCAAGAGGCTGTGAATAATTTTTTGAATAATTTGAGTAATAATGATTTTCCTTATAATTTTTGTAATGTTAATTTGTTAATTAAGAAAATGATTGAAGAATATTAGTTTTTTTTTTTTTTTTTTTTCTTTTAACAGGGCGCAATTCAAGACTTAACTGAGCAGCCCCAGTTAAGCATTCTCTTAATATGTGACGTAAATTTTCTTTGACAACTTTTATCTATCTTTTTTTCATTCTGCGCATTTTAAAAGAGGGCGTTGTTTTTCTTTTGGTTTAAGTGATTCCTTTTCATTTGGTTTACTTTAGAGTTTGCTGTCTGACCTTGTTTATGTGAGTTTTTATTTTCTGTTGATTTTTATTTTCTGAATAATTTGAGTTTTTGATGAGTTGTATGAGTTTCTTTTCTGTATTAGTTTTATGTCTTGCTTGATTTTTTCTCCTGGACTTTTAAACAAAACCTTCGGGGTACTGAGGAAGGTTTTTAGGCTTTTGCCTTCTTCCTCAATAGAAAAGGTTTTGTTTTTTGGCCACTGGGGCCGGTACCCCCTGAAGACGTCGGCTTCAGTGGTCATATTTTTAATTTTGTTTTTTCCTTTTCTACATTTATTTCTATTTTTATTCTCCCTTTTTTTGAAAATTCTGCTGCTTTTTAGCGCATTTTTTTAAAAGAAGTTTTGTTCATTTTGTTTTGATATTAATTGTACTCTTTTAGTATTGTAAATTTCAAATTTGGTTTTAGCTGCATTTTGCGCTTATTCTTATTTGAAAAGTTATTTTGATTAAAATTCTGGTTTTTGGTTTTTTCCAAAAAAAAAATTTTAAAGCGTCTTAGGGGTTTTGTTGGATGTCTGGGTTTATATGTCTAATTATGTATTTTCCTTTTAGGTTTAATTTATTTCAATGCAAAGTACAATTAATGAATATTTCATGGCGCATGGCTCGTCGCGCGCCCAAACAAGGAGCACTGAAGTTAATCTTGATTTAGGGATTACTTCGGACAAAAAGTTACTAAGTCATGTATTATGTTTAAATAAATTAAAATATATAAAAAAATTTAAAAAGTTTAAAAAATGCAAAAATAAAAAATGTAAAACTTGTCCGTTGGCAGATAATTCTCAGATTGACAGTTTTTCGAATATATTTTTGTAAAAGTTTTAATATTATTTATTTAATTCAATGCAATTGTTGTAATTTGTGTTATGTTGGTCAGACAGGACTTGAGTTTCACAAACGGATTAATTCCCACAGGTCTGCTATTAAAAATTTTAATAATAATAATTGTTCTACTGATTATGAAATTTTACATTTTCAATTTCATGATTTTGATAACGTTACTCTTTTCATTTTGGATTTTATGGATAATTTAGATAATAGACTTGATTTAGAAAATATTTACATTAGTAGTCTTAAAACTCTTTTTCCATATGGATTAAATAGTAAGTTTAATGGGGAAGGTATTGTTAATGCTGGTGATTATTGTATTTATGACAGATTTAAAGTTTTTGATTTTCCTGGGGTTTTTAATTCAAAATATAGGAATAAAAGAGGTAGTGGGAAAGGTAAAGGTAAAGTTGTTGCTTTTGATGAATTTTTGAATTTCTGCAATTTACCTGTTAATTTGAATAATATTTTCAATATTAGGAAATATATTTTTGGTTTTAAAAATAAGGTTCTTAAAAATTTTCTTATTAATTTTGGTTCTTAAATTAAATATGATACTGAACTAGTTAAATTTATTGTTTTGGATTTAATTAAATCAAAACTTGGGGTTAGTAAGACAGATTTGCTTTTTAATAAGGTTTATAGTTTTGAAAAGGTTTTTTGTACGATTAATTTTCATGATAAAAAATTTGAAAATGCTAAATTGCCACAGATTATACATGAACTTTCGGATTTTTTTCCTTTAAAGCATATTAATGTTTCTGTCGCTTTTAAGTATTCTTCTACACTTAGGAAAAGGGTCTGCAATTATAATTTTTTAAGTCAAAATTTAAAATGTATTTCTAAATTTGATTGTTATTGTAATGAAAAGGAATATTCACAATATATTGATAATGATTATGGGCATATTATTACCGGAAATTTGGAGATTGTTGGTAATGAAGATTTAATTAATATTTTAGGCAAAGGTTCAAAATTTAGGACAAGGTTTAGAATGAATAAAAAAGATTTTATTTTGTCCATTAAAAAAGATCTTGATTTTTTTATAGCAAAAATTTCCAGAAAATATCATTGGCCCGTTGAAGGTTTTTCAGAGTGGAAGGCTAAAATTATTGAAAAGGTCAATTTTAATTTATTTAATACCAGTTTTGGTTCTTTTCCTAGTGGTACCATTATTGATTATGATCTGTCTAGTAAAATTAAAAATCTTAAGGATAAATTTATTGTTACGGTTGTGGATAAAGCTTCAAATAATTTTTGTATTATGTGTAAATATTTTTTTAAAAATTTGATTATTGGAGAATATAACGCAAATAATACTTATTTAAAATTAAAAGTTGATAGGAAGGTTGTTGAAAAAAGAATTATTGCGTTTAGTAAAAAATTAAAATTTAGGTTAAATAGGATTAAATTTCCATATTTATTTCCTATTGTTAAATTTCATAAAAATCCTGTTAAATTTAGGTTTATAGCGTGTGGTACTAATTGTTACAATTCTGATGTTAGTAAAAAGTTTTTTAGTTTTCTAAAAATTATTTTGCTTAAAATTAAAAAAGAAAAAAATATTATTATTGATAGTAATGTTGATGTTTTGGATTATATTAATAATAATGAAATATCCAACATTAATACTTTTGATTTTGAAAATTTGTATACAAGTATACCACACGAAAAGCTTATTGATATCTGTAATGACATTTTTGATAAATATTTAATTAATGAGAAAATTGTTAAGTCTAATTGGTTGGATTTGTGTAGGTTTAATCTTTTTGAGAATGTTCTTTTTAATGGTTTAGATTTTTATAAACAAATTATTGGAATTCCACAAGGTAATTCCTTTTCTGGTGCTTTTGCTAATATTTTTTTGCATGTTTTTGAAGCTAAATTTCTTGAAAATAATGATTTTAAAGCTTTTAGATATATTGATGACCTGATTTTGTTTAATAGTGATAATTATAATTTTATTTATAGTATTTATCCTGGAGATTTGGTTTTGAAGAAAACTAATGAGGATTGTTTTAATGTTGAGTATTTAGATTTTAAAATTGTTATCGTTGACCAAATTATTAAAATTGGTGTTTTTGATAAAAGAAAGGCTTTTAAATTTAAAGTTATTTTTTTCTGCAACTTTTATACTAATTTGTGTAATAAAATTTTTAAAAATTTAGTTTTTTCACAATTGGTTAGGATTAAAAATATTTGCAATAATGTTGAAAGTTTTCAAGAGGCTGTGAATAATTTTTTGAATAATTTGAGTAATAATGATTTTCCTTATAATTTTTGTAATGTTAATTTGTTAATTAAGAAAATGATTGAAGAATATTAGTTTTTTTTTTTTTTTTCTTTTAACAGGGCGCAATTCAAGACTTAACTGAGCAGCCCCAGTTAAGCATTCTCTTAATATGTGACGTAAATTTTCTTTGACAACTTTTATCTATCTTTTTTTCATTCTGCGCATTTTAAAAGAGGGCGTTGTTTTTCTTTTGGTTTAAGTGATTCCTTTTCATTTGGTTTACTTTAGAGTTTGCTGTCTGACCTTGTTTATGTGAGTTTTTATTTTCTGTTGATTTTTATTTTCTGAATAATTTGAGTTTTTGATGAGTTGTATGAGTTTCTTTTCTGTATTAGTTTTATGTCTTGCTTGATTTTTTCTCCTGGACTTTTAAACAAAACCTTCGGGGTACTGAGGAAGGTTTTTAGGCTTTTGCCTTCTTCCTCAATAGAAAAGGTTTTGTTTTTTGGCCACTGGGGCCGGTACCCCCTGAAGACGTCGGCTTCAGTGGTCATATTTTTAATTTTGTTTTTTCCTTTTCTACATTTATTTCTATTTTTATTCTCTCTTTTTTTGAAAATTCTGCTGCTTTTTAGCGCATTTTTTTAAAAGAAGTTTTGTTCATTTTGTTTTGATATTAATTGTACTCTTTTAGTATTGTTTTCTCACAAGATTAGTATTAAGCGTTGTTAAATACGCGTTGCATATGATTCTGCTTTCCAGATAACAACTGTGATGATTGCTAACTTAGTAAATATATTTATTCAAAAATGAGTTTTATTGGGCCTTTATTACACTTTTCCCCCCTAGATATTTATCTTTTAAGTTGTTTTGAAAACTATTTGAAAACACGCGTCTATTTTGTTTATAGTTGAGCTTTTAAATCATATTTTCATAAATGACAATAGAGTAAAGTAAATGGTAATTTAAACGCCCGGTGGCCGAGTGGTAGAGCTTCTCGCTCCCATGACACAGGTCCTGGGTTAGATCCTCGGGCCGGGCAAGGCTTACTCAGCTTTTCATTCCTTCAGTGGGTCGATAAATGAGTACCAAGCATGTTTGGGAACCAAACACTGGGGGTTCGCGTTCGACTGACCATCTAACCGGAACATCTACTTCTGCACCCCAGAACCAAGGTCAAGAAAACTGAGATGGCACAGCAGGCTTTGGCCCTCTATGGGCTGTCAAGCCACTGAGTTTAGTTTTTTTTAGTTTAAATGGTAATTTAAGTGAAAATATTGGAATATAAAAACATATTTAACATTTATTAACTTTATCTTCCGTAAGACTGTTTAGTATTAAAGAGAGCTATCAGAATCTACATCATGTATAAATTGATGTTCCTGTTCAGCGTTATAAATACTTTATCGAAAGCAGTTTTGCAACAATATGGCAAATTTTGTCAAGAAAACATTTTGTAAGTATTTGTTATAAGACCTATTCATTATGTCTTAATAGCATAACAAAAAAAAAAAAAAAAAAAAAAAAAGGGGTATTTAGGTCAGCATTTTTGTAACCAATCGATGTGCTGATCTAATGATTTCGTTAATGAACGTATACATAAAAAGCAGAATAGAACCATTTGCAATAGAATCTTTGTAATGGAACCAAATTTTTTTCTTCTTGCATACGATCCATGCATTACTTTTTTTATGCTATCTAGTTAACTATATTTTTCCTTAGCACTTTTAATAAATATATTAACAAGGTAAGTCGAGGAAGAAATAGAAAATGTTTTCCCAGATAGTTAACAATATTAAAATCTTTAATTATTACTCTGGTTAAAGTAACAATTTTATGCTTTCAGTAGCGTGTTTTTGCCCAACCTTTGTGCTAAAAAATATTCCGCAGTGTTAAAACTGAAACAGATCGCAAATTTCTTTTAAATGTATTTATTGCACTTTAAAAATAATATAATACAAGAATAGTGAAAACGAATATTCCAGAAGGCAAATTATATCGTCCCGCAGTGGACTGATCGTTAAGACACGGCTCCCACCAGATTACCGAAGTCAAGCATCACTGGCTGCGGTCAGTGTGCGGGTGGGTGACCTCTTTGATCAGTCTGCGTAGGGACCGAGGGTGCGTGGTATTGTTAAACTGTTCTACCGTAGAGTGCTCGACTTCGCGTGCAGGTCGTCGGGCTACCGAAGCAGGGGACCCATCCCCTCTGCAGAGGATCAAAATTGTAATGGTATGTCTTCGGATCATCCTCAGGGATGTTTCCCAGACCGTCGCCAATAGCCCATTGTGCAGCTCTAGTGCGACGTAAATGAACTACAACAGCAAATTATGTCACCTATTGCATGAGAAAGTAGAGATTTGTTTTATAGATATAAATTATAGTATTACTACACTGTAAAAAATTCTTTATCGTATTACAGTATAACGTAGCGACGTACAATATACATACCATAGTACAGTATAACTACTGGCTTTTGGGTGCATTATGCGTAAAATCCATTTTCCGTAAAATTATTTTTTATGATAAAATATTCTGCAGTAATTTTACAGTAATGTTTATTTAATTAGAGTGATTCAGTGATCCTAAAATAATTATTATTATTAATGCAAAAACTGTGTTTGCGTTACGTAAAAATGTTTTCTCTGTATTAAATTATCAAAAGAGTGCAAATATTAATATATTGTTTACGAAAAATATTGTTATGTGGTTCTTTCTATACATATATCCTTTATAAAATTTTTTTCTTCAATTGTAGCTATTTAAAGTTTTATTAAGTCATTATCCATCGAAAAAAAATTAAACTCAAGAGAGCAGCTTAAATTTAAATCTATACATAAAACAGATTATTTGCTACGTATTAAATAATATAATCTGAATAACCATAGGTTTTGAGAAATATTTTTAAATAAATAGTTATTACAAGTGATAAAATTGACGTAATGTTATGTAAAACATGCCTATTTTCCAATTTAGTAATTTACATTTATCTATTGAGATCTAATTCTTTAGTTTATTACTGAGCTTTTTGAAAAAGAATGATGGAATTAGAGACATAACTTTAAGCAGATTAAAGAATTCAGCTTTTAGAAAAACAAGGAATGAAGTTTGGACAGGTTTTATTAACGTTTTATAGCAAAATCTTATTTCAAACCTGTCTCATAAAATGCATTGCTTGAATTAAGGATCGAATCAGGAATAATACCTTAAACATGGCTTTTGTATGCTTTCATAAAAAAAAAAATTAGACTAGCTTAAAAGAAGGTTTCAATATGAACGAAAAATTCCATCCTACGCCTATTATTTTTTTTTTGTTTGGATACAAAGTGTAAAAAGAATTCTATTTTCTAGTTGTCGTTTCTTATAATGGAAAGAGGATTGAAAATAAAGACATAATCTTAGAGAAAGGAAACTTCATCAAGAAATGATGTTTACGAGAAAAATAAACACCAAAAAACTAAATGAAGTCCCTAGTGAAAATAATAATAAAATAAAAAAACACAATTTTATTACCAAAATGGAGTAAATTCCTTCTGAAATACAGGGATAAAATTCAATTTAAAGGTCTTTTGATTATTTTCTTTTTTCTTATTAAACTATTAAGAAAGCAATTTTTAGATGGGTAAATCTTAATGATTTCAAGGAAACTAGAAATTAGATTTGTATTCTGACTTCAAAGCAAAATATGATATATGCATGTCAAATTAATATGAAACTCTAATTTATAATATTGCGCTGCCATGAGATGATGTGTTTGATAGCTTAATTATAAATTAAAATTTATGATAATATATTTGATTTTTTCCCAATTTTTATCTCTAAAAAGAAAATTCAATAAATAGAAAAATAAGGCAAAGGATCAACAATATTAAACCAATTTAAATAATAACTAATAAAAAAATTAATATTTGAAAATAAAAACTAGCTAACATTTTTAGAAAGTTTTCTTTTTTAAATTGATGCATCTTTTTACTTCTATGCAACTGTAGAAAGCGGTGTTTTCCAGGAAGAGTGTCTTCAGCTGTTTTCTCACTTATTCTTCTCTTTTGTAATGAAAAAAAATTTGAAAAGTAATGTTCGAATAAGTGCTGTTATGACAAATAAAAATTCTTTTTTATCGACCTTGTTACCTTGGATCACCAAAAAAATAAAAAAATCTGTGGATTTATAGATCATATATTTAAAATTTTTTTAAAAACTTTTTTATAAATTTTTTTTTGTCAACTTAAGTCAGATATTTTACTTTATGCAGGAAACAGACCTGCCAATTTTATGACATTGGTTTATTTTCATTACCTCGATTAAACTGTTCAGCTTAGAGATATCCCGGCTCAAATCTATTTCGAAGATTTACTTTGAATATGGCAATCAGTTCAAAAAGCTTGTCATAAGTAACATCTTATAACTATACATAGTCATAACTATAGGCTAGGCATTACTAATTAACTTTTGAAAGTTGATAGCAGGCCTGAAAACTTAAAAAAACTTGTGAAGAAAATATTGATTGGCATATCAAAACTCTTTGATAGATACTTTTATATAGAGATATCCATGTATCTCTCGTCTCTTAAGAAATCGACCATTAAGGAAACGAAAGTTTGATGTGATCACTGTTACTGGCATGTTACTTGAAAAGATCACTGTTACTGGCATGAGAATAGAGATATATAATCAGATCCTTATGTTAACTTTTTCATACAAATAGCTGGTTCTGGTTCTGTTTTGTATATATGCTCCTTTTTTCTCAAGACAAGGAGACAAGGATAACAGGTTGTACCATAAATTTTAGTGGCTAATGCATTATAGTTTTTTGCTCATAATATTATAATATGCATTTTAAAATGTACCAATGTTTCAGTCAGCAGGTTGTTAACTTTTAAAATATAAAATTATTTCTTTGTTGGAAATAAACTATAATTTAAATTCGAAGAAAACCTAATGGCAAAATTTAAAATATCCAGGTTACATCCGAGTACTATCTTAATAAATCCTTGAAGCATAGTTTTGAGTATAAACATACTTTTACTATTATTCCTATATCACACTTAAACTATTATTAAGATGACAATAAAACATTTACTTAGAAATTAAATTACTGAAGCCTCTGAAATTACTGATTACTGAAGCCTCTGAAATTTGCGTCTTATGAAGCTGATTTACAAGAATGGTGACTGTACCCCTGAGAACATGTTCTCCACCTTTTTATCACGAGTGTTGATGTGCGTATGTCACGTCTTTCATTAGCATCTTTAAAATTAGCTGATAGTTTAAAGCAATAGTTTTTAGTCTACTTAAAAAGAGTGTAGAGGACATCTGTGAGTGAACTTTTGAACTATTTTTTCTTTCTCTCTACAAAGAAATACTCTAAAAGAGATACTCGAATTTCTCGGAAATTTCTTTGTTTCTGACGAAATCGTTTCTTGTTATATGCTTCGAGCAAACATTTCGTCAAAGGAACAAAACGACTACAGTTTCGAGGAAATGAATTCGAGGAAATGAATTTCGTCCTAATTAAAGAAATATTTCACATTTTTTATTTTTTTTTACAAAAAAAAAAAAAAAAAAAAAATTCTCATCGCGCTACATGTATCTTACTTATCTAATTATCAATTTCTCGAGAGCACCATATAGATAGATCAATGTTGCCCAACCAACACAAAGTTTGGTAGAACAGAGAGGTAAATTACATCCATACCCGAAGCGGGATTTGAATTCGGGACGAGGCCAACTCCTTGACCCCCATACAGCTAAATCACTTTGTTTTCGATCATCTTCATTCCAGTTTCATTCTTGTTAACAATCTCTCACAATGCACTACAATGAGGTTCGTTAATTGAAGAAACACTTAATTTGAGTTCTTTTTTTGTCACAAATCACACGATTTCGTGACGAAAAGATTCTTAAAAATATTGAAATATAGATCAAGGATTGCGGAATCGTCATACATTGTAGTTTATTTCTGAGAGTGCTCAGAGAAAAATCTTTAAGTTATTCCTATTTCTTCACGTATACTCAGTTTAAAAATCTGGTTATTCTCAAGTTATTCCAACTAGTGGTTCTATTTTGCGGCATTTTCTAATTGCCAACATTAACTGTAATAGTTATGCATATCAAAATACTGAATACTAAATAAATTGAAAATATATTTAAATAAACTTATATTATCATTAGTTATTTCATTACGCAAGTAACTGTTAATTGATTTGTTACTTCTGCAGATTTTACCTTGCGTATCAAAATTATATATCTAATAATTGCAACAACTCATTTATTTCCATTGAGGGACCAATTATTTTAGCTTAACTATTCTGTCTTTAATTAAAATAGAGCTTGAATAACAGTGTTTTAATCCCTTCCCACACTCAAATGGCCATGGGGTTTTGCCCGGCTAAGGCTGAATATTGCTTTAATCCTCAGAGTGCGCAGAAGATGAATAGCATCTGATGCTCTTGAGAAAATGCCCAAAGAATGAAATAGTATTTTGAAACAGTGGCGGCTCCACTTATTTTGTCTTCTACTAATCTTTCTCTAAGTAAGGCCAAAGGGAATTGTTTTGTAAGAACTGTATCATTAGCTAATGCCACACTTAGCAGAAAAGATGCATGCATTTTCCTCAAATCCCAATACATAATATACTTTTCGAAATTTGTCTGGAAAAAAATGGATAAATAACAATTTATTTAATTGTTATTTCATCATATTCAGACAAAACAGTCAAATAACCATAAATAAGATGATATTGAAACTGTTTACTAACTGTTCATTATCTGCGTTCACCTTATACAGGTAAACAACCAGAATTTTATCTCACCAATTACATCTACCTAATGAAGCCACTAAGTTCCTTGCAGATGGATACATATTATAGCCGAGTGGATCAGTATTTACATGACTAACGAAATGGAGGTTCGAGTCTTAGAGTTGATACAACAATAATTTTTCTATTCCCTTTAACACATGAAGAGTTTCCAGTGTCCAGCATTCCCCATTTGTGACCCTGTGTTATTAGATTATGATTCACGCATAGATGGCAGCACCATAAAGTTTCTAAGCTATCTCCAAAGTCCTCTTAAATAAATAAATTTTTTCTGTTTTCAAACCATGCTAGTTGTAAATGGTTAAACACAGTATAGTTTTGCATTCATGATTTTTTAACCGTACTAGTTGTAAACGGTTTCAAGATCTTAAAGGTAATAATTGCTTTTTTTTATCGTAAACTTTACACTTATTCAGGCAGTATATCGCTGTACAGTATATCAAAAACACACTCCTGCCGGTTATTTTACCATGACTTTAGAATTAAAATTCTTATTGCGTACAGATCACTTGCACTTTTGTTAAGTTGGTTTCTTTGAGATTACTGATATGATTTTTTTACATAAACAGCAATAAGTAGTGTTGTAGGAATGAGATTTGTGCAAATCTAGGTTGGAAAACACTTAAACTGCTTAAATGATATTTTTATTTCTCCAATTTCTAAATTCGTAAGAATTTATTCGAATTTATACTAAGCTTGTTGAAAATTTAGAGTGTGATAAAAATTTCATAAATTTCACATTTTAAAAAAAATGACTTTCCTTAAAGCTTAATATTTCGAAAACATTTTTATATAGTTACTTAAACCGTCAAATTAAAACCTAAAACAATTTTTTTTGTTGTAAAATTTGCATTTTGACTAATAGTATTTAGTTTTAATAATAACTAAATAATTTTAAATAATAATTAATTTTCAAAGTAATTTTTCGATTACTTTGAAAAAGCATTTTCGCATGCATCAATTATATGGTTTAATTGGACAGCTATATATTGATTTTTATTTTAGTTCAGCTAAGGATTTGGCATTCGTCTCGAAATTACTTTCCATTTGAGAACTGGCGTATCGTTATTATCAAAATGATTAAGCATCATTACCGCCAATAACAGCTTGGCGAATTTTTATTGTCACTCGAAAGGAATGGATCTTTTTTCACATTTAATTTTACCTTTAATACCTAACTTACAGCATCAGAAAATTAAATTAGAATTTAAAAAAAATATGAATGAATTTACTATCACAATTGAGCTAAACGATTATGTTTAAATTTTATCACAATAGAATTGGAAACTAAACTCGAGGAATTAAATTCATTCAATGAATAATCCCAAGAAACTGATGGGGAAAGATATATCTGATAATAAAATCATTCACGACTAGCCAGTATTGAGAATTAGTGCCTATTTTTGAGCGTTTGGAAACATGTCAACTTTTACCATCTTCATAAGATTTTGAATGAATGAAGTTCTTTTTATCACGAGAATAAAACTTATGTCTAGACTCTTTCAATTGTATTATGTTAATTTCGGTGCATAAATTTGTTTATGGTCAAAAAAAGAAAAACGATTGCATAACAATCGTGATGGTTTTTAAGTAGTAGCGAACAGGTTATGAATTCATTTATTCATTCTATTTTTGAGCGCTTCAAAACATGCCGACTTTTACCATCTTCATAAGAGTTTAAATGAATGAAGTTTTTCTTTTTATCAAATGAATAAAATTTGTGTTAATAGAATGAAAGTCTAGAGTCTTTCAATTGTATTATGTTAATTTCTGTGCATAAATTTGTTTATTGTAAAAAAAAAAAAGATTGCATAACAATCGTGGTGGTTTTTAAATAGTAGCGAACAGGTTATGAATTCATTTATTCATTCTATTTTTGAGCGCTTCAAAACATGTCGACTTTTACCATCTTCATAAGATTTTGAATGAATGAAGTTCTTCTTTCTATCAAGAGAATAAAACTTGTGTTAATAGAATGAAAGTCTAGACTCTTTCAATTGTATTATGTTAATTTCGGTGCATAAATTTGTTTATGGTAAAAAAAAGAAAAACGATTGCATAACAATCGTGGTGGTTTTTAAGTAGTAGCGAACAGGTTATGAATTCATTTATACAGGTTATGAAACTATTCATTCTATTTTTGAGCGCTTCAAAACATGTCGACTTTTACCGTCTTCATAAGATTTTGAATGAATGAAGTTCTTCTTTCTATCAAAAGAATAAAACTTGTGTTAATAGAATGAAAGTCTAGAGTCTTTCAATTGTATTATGTTAATTTCGGTGCATAAATTTGTTATTGTCAAAAACAATATTGCATAACAATCGTGGTGGGTTTTAAATAGTAGCGAACAGGTTATGAATTCATTTATTCATTCTATTTTTGAGCGCTTCAAAACATGTCGACTTTTACCGTCCTCATAAGATTTTGAATGAATGAAGTTCTTCTTTCTATCAAAAGAATAAAACTTGTGTTAATAGAATGAAAGTCTAGAGTCTTTCAATTGTATTATGTTAATTTCGGTGCATAAATTTGTTTATTGTCAAAAACAATATTGCATAACAATCGTGGTGGTTTTTAAATAGTAGCGAACAGGTTATGAATTCATTTATTCATTCTATTTTTGAGCGCTTCAAAACATGTCGACTTTTACCGTCTTCATAAGATTTTGAATGAATGAAGTTCTTCTTTCTATCAAGAGAATAAAACTTGTGTTAATAGAATGAAAGTCTAGAGTCTATCAATTGTATTATGTTAATTTCGGTGCATAAATTTGTTTATTGTCAAAAACAATATTGCATAACAATCGTGGTGGTTTTTAAATAGTAGCGAACAGGTTATGAATTCATTTATTCATTCTATTTTTGAGCGCTTCAAAACATGTCGACTTTTACCGTCTTCATAAGATTTTGAATGAATGAAGTTCTTCTTCCTATCAAAAGAATAAAACTTGTGTTAATAGAATGAATGTCTAGAGTCTTTCAATTGTATTATGTTAATTTCGGTGCATAAATTTGTTTATTGTCAAAAAAAAAAAAAGATTGCATAACAATCGTGGTGGTTTTTAAATAGTAGCGAACAGGTTATGAATTCATTTATTCATTCTATTTTTGAGCGCTTCAAAACATGTCGACTTTTACCGTCTTCATAAGATTTTGAATGAATGAAGTTCTTCTTTCTATCAAAAGAATAAAACTTGTGTTAATAGAAGGAAAGTCTAGAGTCTTTCAATTGTATTATGTTAATTTCGGTGCATAAATTTGTTTATTGTCAAAAAAAAAAGATTGCATAACAATCGTGGTGGTTTTTAAATAGTAGCGAACAGGTTATGAATTCATTTATTCATTCTATTTTTGAGCGCTTCAAAACATGTCGACTTTTACCGTCTTCATAAGATTTTGAATGAATGAAGTTCTTCTTCCTATCAAAAGAATAAAACTTGTGTTAATAGAATGAATGTCTAGAGTCTTTCAATTGTATTATGTTAATTTCGGTGCATAAATTTGTTTATTGTCAAAAAAAAAAAAAAAAGATTGCATAACAATCGTGGTGGTTTTTAAATAGTAGCGAACAGGTTATGAATTCATTTATTCATTCTATTTTTGAGCGCTTCAAAACATGTCGACTTTTACCGTCTTCATAAGATTTTGAATGAATGAAGTTCTTCTTTCTATCAAAAGAATAAAACTTGTGTTAATAGAAGGAAAGTCTAGAGTCTTTCAATTGTATTGTGTTAATTTCGGTGCATAAATTTGTTTATTGTCAAAAAAAAAAGATTGCATAACAATCGTGGTGGTTTTTAAATAGTAGCGAACAGGTTATGAATTCATTTATTCATTCTATTTTTGAGCGCTTCAAAACATGTCGACTTTTACTGTCTTCATAAGATTTTGAATGAATGAAGTTCTTCTTTCTATCAAAAGAATAAAACTTGCGTTAATAGAATGAAAGTCTAGAGTCTTTCAATTGTATTATGTTAATTTCGGTGCATAAATTTGTTTATTGTCAAAAAAAAAAAAAGATTGCATAACAATCGTGGTGGTTTTTAAATAGTAGCGAACAGGTTATGAATTCAATTATTCATTCTATTTTTGAGCGCTTCAAAACATGTCGACTTTTACTGTCTTCATAAGATTTTGAATGAATGAAGTTCTTCTTTCTATCAAGAGAATAAAACTTGTGTTAATAGAATGAAAGTCTAGAGTCTTTCAATTGTATTATGTTAATTTCGGTGCATAAATTTGTTTATGGTCGAAAAAAGAAAAAAGATTACATAACATTCGTGGTGGTTATTAAGCAGTAGCGAGCAGGTTATGAATTCATTAGTTTATTTAAAAAGAGTACAACAATTGCAATATATTTGTTTCAAACTGTATAGTAAGTAATTGCAAAGAAACTATGCTTGTATAATAAATGTGGAATGAAGGTATTAGTTGGTGCTCATTAAATCTAGCTAAGTGTTTTGGATAGAATAAAAAACGCATAATTTCTAGCCTTTTCTCTGATCAAGTAAATAATATTTTGAAGAATTGTGGAAAAATATGATAAGACAATTTCAAAAAACATACAAATTTGAATTAAGATATTAAAGTTGAAGTTCATTTTAGATCTAAAGGTAAATTTGATAATTTATTTAGCTTGTATTTTTTTAAAACTTAAAGTGTATTTAAGAAATTTTACTAAAAGTGATTTAAATAAAAAAGTAGCACATTGAAATGTTATTAAATTGACAATGATTTTAATATCGGAAAAATATTTAATATTAGTTTTAAATACTTATGAAATTTAGGTTAATTAAACTATAAGTTTAAAAATATGGTTGTTTTGAAATAAACATTTATTCTTATTTAGGCTCTTTAATTTTGCATAGCATACTTTAGCACATTTTCGCATAGCACACTTTTCTGAGAAGAATATTTTAATAAAAATGTATACAGATTTTTATTGAGATATGAGTGAAGTCCATAAATTTTGTTTAATATAAAAATATATTTATATGCATACTCCAAACATTCAAGAAGTAGAAAATCAAAGATAGTGCATCACATAATGTTAGGTTATTTGAATATAAGTTCAAAATAAAACAAAATCAAATTTAGATATCGAATGAATAATAAAATTCACTTCGATTAAGTGCCTAATTATATCCAGCACGTGATCAAGTAAGAGTTTTTTTTATTATAAATGAAAATTAATTCCTTGACTCGATTAAATTTTTCGGCAGATTGCATTGAATACAAGGAAAAGCTTGTACAAATGAACATTTTCAACAAAAACTAATAAAATAAGCTAATGATGAAACACCTCACGAAAGTATGTACTGTTATTTTGAAACCAAAAATATAGCTCATTTGTGACTAGCAATAAATATTTCCAAAAGCGCATTTTTGTAATTTATGGATACAAGTAATAATTTTACCGAAATTAAAAATTCAAATATTAGATACTAGTATTTTTTTTCTCTTAATAACCTCGTATTCAGAATAAGCTAAAAAATTATTATCATTAAAATTGCTAGATTACGATTTCGAATAAAAAAATTAAGTTTAATGCTTGGTTCAGTTATTCATCTGCTCATAGATGATTCTAAATATTTTGCTTAGTTGTGTGTAATAGTTATGTGTATAATTTATGTGCATGTAATACATTTTATAAATCATTAAAATGTTTTCAGAATTATCATCTATCATATATTGACTCCAAAAATTAATATTATAATGTGACTAATGAAATATCATAATTTCATCTAAATAGCCGTTTTTTTAGAATTATTCATAAAAATAATTATGAATGAATTGTAAAAACTTGTATTAACATTATACGTATTTTTTATTGCGTAGCAGTGGAATGTGACAGCACATTCGATAGCTTAGCTCTAAAATTTTTTTATTTTTACATATCACAAAGCTATTTCATAGTTAATAAAAAATCGATTTGTGATAATAGGAGTTTGTTTATTCGTACATTTCACAAAAAATATTTTCTAATTTATAAATGATTGATTTATGAATATATAAATTTATTTATTCTTACATTTCACAAATACTATTTTATTTATTTTTAGAATTATTCATAAAATTAATCATGAATGCATTGCACTAACTCGTATTAACATTGAACATATTTTTAATTTCGTAGCCCTGGAATGTGATAACACTTTCGGCGGCTTAGCTTTTAAATTTTGCTATTTTTGCATTTCACAAAGCTATTTTATAAGCACATTTAGTAACTAATACTAAACTGAAAATTAAATTTAATCAAATAAGTAATTTTTATACTATACTCAATAGCAGAATGACAAAATTATCAAGTTTTACCAAATTTTATCGCATATTATAAAACATATTTTATTGTTAATTTTACCAAAATTATTACCAAAGCGCTTCAGTTATAACTACCGAGCTTTTTGGTGTTTTCTTAGAGAGAAAACATAGTAAATTATACTATATTCCGTTAGTTTTAACCATACTTTTTACTGCATGCGAGTACAATGCAATCGTTTTTGCTTATATACTATGAACAAATTGTTTTATCAAAATGAAAAATTAGTAAATTAAATGATTCCAACAAAATTTTATTGTGTCACATATTTTGTTCAAGAGATTTAATTTCCAATTCTATTAGGAGGAAACTTAAACACAATTTTATTTAGGTGTCATTTTAAATTCTCATAGGATTATGCACATTCATATTATTAATAATTATATAATTAATTATATCATTGATAATTTAAAATTAATAAGATAATTAATTCATATAGGATTACATACATTACATCATGTACATCAATTTATTCACGAATTTAAAAAAAAAGTTACAAACGTTTACTGATTTTTTTTATATTTAATTTCCGCACAGGTTTTTAAAAAGTAAGCAAAATTATGTTATTAAAGAAAGTTTGAGATTCAATTTTATATTTAATAATCCACGGAAAATAATTAAGTTAATACTATAGTTGTAAACGAATGAAAACATAAATTATTATAAATTATGTTATTAATTATATGTTTAAAACAAATAATATAAATAATAAATTAGAAGTTTTATGATTCACGATTCATGGCTTAGCTTTCTTGATAGCTCGATGCAGGGATATCTAATGCAAACCATTTTAATTAAATTTCTGTGTTTAGATTAGAATCGTATTAATTTGGAAAAGCTTGATATCTAATTATATGACCTTTTAATTAGAGTCAATTTCAGATTGTTGTGACTGCAGTTCGGTTAATATTATAGAATGACAATTATATCGCATAGCTTCCAGTGCTGTGCAGTTAGATTTACTATTAGCATAGCTAAATCGCCTTAGATGGTTTGATATTAATTCACCAAACTATTATGCCAATTAAACCATTGCCTGTCCCTTAAAAAGTTAAAAAAAAGATTGAATGATTATGCTCACACAGTATAAATAGATAATTCTTTTTTTTTTTTTAAAAAGCATTTTAGCTTTAGATTTTCCGTTAAATATTGGAGTATATTATAAATGGTATCTTTGTTTTTTATCATTTTATGAAATTCAATATATATAATTTTTCCTTTGCTTCTTTTTAATAATTTGAAGTAAATTTTAAGTGTTGTCTTTGTTCCTCATAATTCTAAAAAAAATAATAATATACTTTTTTATCTGATTTTATTTGACAAATATGATAAATTTTATTGACAAATATGAAATGATATATTTGAATGATCAATTAATAATACTGTATTATTAATTGTTTATTAAATTACAAATTTGGTTTTAGCTGCCTTGTGCGCTGTTCCAATTTGATTTGGTTTAGTAATAGCTAAGTGTTTGTCTTATCTACCTTTTATCAATTTTGAGTTTGATATTTAATTTTTGAATTGATATTTGAATGGTCTTAAGATATTTGCAAATAATTCATCAAATTGTTATGCCTGATAAATTATGGTGTGTCTCTGAAAAATTGAAGAGTGGTTAAATGATTGGTCTTATTTAATGTTAATGGAAAATGTTTCGTGTTTGCAGCTGCTTTAGCTTGAAATATTTTCGATGTGAATCATTGAGAAAGAAACTTTTGTATAATTGTTGTATTGTATTGTATAGTAATCGTGTTTCTGGTTAAAGAAACTATAATTCTGGTTAATAATACAAAAATATATGGCATTTAAACCCTTCATTTAGTAATGATTTGCTAGAAACTGTAGTTTTCAAAAATATATAATTGTAACTATCATACATGAACTAAATACAAAACGGAAAAGTAAATTTAATCAGAAAAGGGTTTTTATTCCATACTCTAATGCAGTGGTTCCCAAACTTTTTTGACCCATGGACCCCTTTTTGTAGTCCAAACTTGCCCACGGAACCCCAAGTGAAAAACTGCATATATATGTACGGTATAAAAATTACAAATTTAAAAAAAAAAACATTTTGTGAATAACTATTTGTTGAAATTATATCTTTTGTTTAAAGTAAAATAATAAAAAAATAATGACTTGAAACGTGATGAGATTTTGAGAGTGTATTTATGTCCGGCTCAATGTTTGTGAGCACTAATTTCTATAAAATTCTTTTATTTTTTATTTTTTTATTTTTTTGTGATGAAGTTCATTACGGCACTGAAACTGAGAGAACAATAGCCTTTTCCCAAGTTCTGTTTATACAGAAAAAGCTTTGCAACAAACGCAGTTTTAAGATTTTAGTTTTGATTAAATTTAATTGTTCATCTTGTAGTTTCAAATTAGTTTCGAAGTTTGGCAAATGTACTGAAAATACATTTGCTGCAGCTTGTTTTAAGTTAGCAAGAAAACCTCGGTATCTTTCTGCCATTGCCGGAGCACCGTCAGTAGCTACAGAAATGATATTAGTCAAAGGTATAGCTTATATCTTACATAAGCTAAAAGTAAAAGCTTCGTTTCCTGGATAAGTGGACTAGTCAAGCTGCATAGAAAGCTGTCTTTGCAATTTGCTTGATGTTGATACGTAATTTTAAATATTTTTAAATCAAAACTCACTTTTCCGCTGAAACTTTTATATTGTATGAAGTTGTAACTTTACTCGAAAATACTATAAGAATACTTTTTCTTACCGAAATATTTATAAACAAGCTACTCTCTTTAAATTGTACGATTGAAGAAAGATACAATCTATAAATAATCTAAGAAATATCCAAGAAAAAAAAATAAAGCATTAAAAAATATTTTGTAAAAATTTTTAATATTTTTACTCAGAAATAAAAATAAGAAAGGAATAAAAGAGTTGTTTTCATTGGAAACGCTCAAAGAGGATAAAAATGGACAATTAGGACCTTCAGAAACTTGGAAAAATGTAGTAATTTGCGAAAAAGTAAAGAGTAGATTCGGTTTTGAGAATCTTCCTATATTGAGTAGGGTATTTGTTATAAGTTTAACGTTGTATTAGATTGGCATTGAAAGGCATTTGAAATTTCATGCCATTCCTTATTCTAAAAGCCGTTCCTTATTCTCCTCATTCCTTATCTTAAAAGATTCTATAATATTGTATACGTTATAAAGTGGGAAATTAGTACATATATATCTTAAGGTTGCGAATCAAAATGTTTTATAAGTTTTGCATTCATTTAGTAATTTATACCTATATTTTAATTTTAATCTGAGAGTCAATGAATATTTAAAAAAAAATTATAACATTGAAAACAGACAAAAACGACGAGAAAGAAATAGTTTTTTTTTGAAATCGTTTAAGAAAGTTATAGAAAAACACAAGACTGTTCAAAATGTGAAAAAAAATTAAATGTGACACTGGTTTTGAAGCGAAGGACCTTATTTTAGATGCAGGGTAGTTTTTAAAAAAACTACACGGACTTGACTTGGTTTAGATAAAGATCTTACAAGCTATTTGAAATTTTTTATTCCAATTTTAGTACCTTAACATAGCACACATTTTAATTTAATATGAATTATATCCAGACCTAAAAACTCAATAAGTTTTGCGTTTATTTAATAATGCTTACTCACGAAGTTATTTGAATATAACAAATTGTGAATGTTTTTTTATTATTTCTTTAACATTAAAAATAAATAAGATGAAAATAGTTTGCTAATAGTAACGGAAGAGGTAGTTTGTTTACAGTGGTTGCACGTATCACATAGTTGATAATTAAAATTAAATGACTGCGCTGCGATTAATGACTGCGCTTAAAGTATTATAATTATTAAATTTCACTTCTTCAAATTGCTCTATTTAAACTTAAATTATAAATGAGACTAAATTATTTTTAAATTCAAATAATATGTGATCTTTAACGTACAATGAAATAATTTTTGCAACGACAAAGGATATTCTTGCAGCCAATTTCCTTTCAGAATCCCTGTTTAAAAATCGGGATCCCTCAAAAATGCTTGGATTTTTCATATTTTCATGGCTAGATAAATCTGTGCCACGCCTTATTTCATGGCTAGCTATATCTTGATAAATTTATTATTATTATTGTGAAGCGTCATATTGTATAATTACGAAACCACTATAATATCATTAATCATACAATAAATTCATCCATTATATAATGAGTAAATATTTAATTTGCAATAATAACACCATCAATTATTTTTAATATTTTCATTTGAAACAAATAATTTATTGAAATTTATAAACTCTAAACAGTATTCTTTCAAAGTTAATAAAATTTAAACAGTATTCCATTAAAGTTTCTAATATTTAAACAGTATTCCATGCAAATTAAATGGCGTTTCATGAAAATTAATTTTTGTCGATATCTTATAAATCTGACTTGACGTTAAAATCAGCATAACAAATTACATAAGAAAAGCTAATCACCATGTCAGATATCGATAGCTTTTTTTATCAGTGTCATCAATAATTTAATTTTCTGTCATACAAAATAAAGTTCTCTGTGACAATCTAGAATTTTCTGTATTTGTTTTATTATTATGGCCTGAATAAAAATGAAAATATACAGATTTTTTTTATCTCAATGATTCGAAAGTTAAAATTTAAAATATACATAAATAAAAAGTAAATTATTTCTTCAGCAAATAACCAAACGACGTAGTCTTTTCTATTAAAATTATAATGGTTCGAAAATAAAAAAGTTTAAAAGAAACTCGTTTGAGGCATCGAAATACTATTCTTATCCAAATGAAACTATTAAGGTGTGTTTCTTCCTTTCTCACAATTTCAAAAAACGTTCATTACGCATGAAGGCTGTGCTATCTTGCCCGAACTTCTGTCTCTAGGCGACCAATAGCATTGTGCGACATCAGCGCCCTTCGTGTTAGTTATTGGAGCTTGAAAGTGCGACCAGGATGAGCACATGGAGAAGTTATCTTACTCCTCTTTTAGACTCAGAAGAAATGACTCGTCCTGTCGTTTGTTCTACGATGTATGTTTGTAAATAGTTTTGATTACACGATTTTTTCATAATGTAAGAACAGTGACACAATTCGGTAAGTTTTATTTTTGTTCGGATCATTATTTATACAGAAAGAAAAAAAATATCTTTGTTGAAACGCTCTGTTATAATTAATTTTGTTAACATATTAACAAAAATTAAAAATATTCACTATTTAAATAATGCTATTTAATGTAAGAACAGTGAAACTATCCGGTAAGTTTCACTTTTGTTGAGATCATTATTTATATAGAAAGAAAAAAGTAACTAGAGTTTTGTTATGACTGATTTTGTTAATATATTAATAAAATTTATAATATTTGCTATTTAAATAATGCTTTCTAAATAATATTATTTAAATAATAATATATGTTATTGAAATAATGCTATTTAATAGCGCTATTTAAATAATAATATGTGTTATTCGAATAGTTTTGATTACACGAATTTTTCAAGATATAACAACAGGAGCATAATCCAGTAAGTTTTATTTTTGTTGGGATCCTTATTTATTCATAAAAACTATAACGATAGAAGAAAAAATATTTTAGTTGAATCGCTTTTCATAATATTTTTTTTAGTATATTAACAAAATTAATAATATATGTATTTTAAATAAATCTATTAAAATAACGTTGTTTAGATAGTTTTGACTACACGAGTTTTTCAGGAACAGTGGCACAATCCAGTAAGTTTTATTTTTGTTGGGATCTTTATTTCTTTACAAAAGCTAATGAAAGAGGAAAAGTTTATAATTGTTGAATCGCTTTGTTATAGCTAATTTTGTTGTAACAAATATGTGTATACCTGTTGCTTATTTAAGATATATTCATGATAACTATGAATATCAGGAGAATATGATCGATAAATAGTAGATCTTCACTAATGACTCTATTTTAGTATACTAATAACCAAATTTTAGAAAATAAATGATATTTTAGGAAGAGCTTTATGAAGTTATCTCTAAAAAAGAAGTCTTAACGAAACTGATTTACGACGATATGTTTAAATATTTGAATTTAGTCATTTTTATATATTTAAGTTAGAGTCTGTGAACTAATAGTTAGTAAATAAAATTTTTTGACGGTCATATTTGTAATAGTATTCTTTATCGACTTAAAATTTGAGAATTATCTTGTGAATAGAGCTCTAAGAATATTATTACAAAAATATTATACTGGTATTAATGAAACTGAAAAAGAGTGTTTAAGAAACTAAACACAATTTGCAAAACTTCCTGACTCAATTTGTAATTGACTGAATTAAGAAAATTATGCTCATTTAACATAAAATACGACTAATAGTGATGCGTTAAATGATATTATTCAATAATTTTCAGTAAAAAACCAACAATATAAAAAGTTGTCTTGAAACTCTTAATTATTAAATAAATTACTGAAGTTTTCATAACGTTTAAGTTTTTGACTTCGGACAATGCATGTTACGTTGTTTACCTCCTACATTGAGCTAAATTAGTTATATAATATTTGATATTTAAGATGTAAGATACCAAAATATTATTAAGAATTATATGAAGGTCACAAAGTTGCTTCATATTTAACGTGCCGATATACACGAGGAAATATATGTGATATATTTAATTTTCATATGTATTTAATATATGTAACGTTACCTAAGTTGAACTTTGATTATTTGTTACTGTAACACTATTTACAGACTTTCCGTAATGATGTCTAATATATATTATTTGAATCGCAATAAATAACTACGTTAAAAGTATGCGCATTAGGTTCAAAAATTATTATTTAAGTGAATACGAACAAAAACAGATTCAAATACGTATTAAGAAATATCTACTACTAGAAGGAAAATAACAAAACTACTGATCAACGATTGGCAGCGAAGATGGAACAGTGAGGAAAAGGGTAGACATACCCATCAATTAATTCCAAGAGTTAATACTAACAAAATAATAGCAAGTTTTTTCCTTAATCAATTCTTAACAAATCATGGAGCTCACGGAGAGCACCAGGCTAGATTTTTTGGCAAGGAAGCACTCTGTGACTCCTCCAATACTTTTGAAAATCTGGAACATATTTTAATAAACTGCAGTAAATTTCAAGACCTTCGACAAAAATGTTTTCCTGAACATTTAAATTACATCTGACTTAAATTATTTTGGAAGCAGAAGAAAGTCAAACTGGGAATTACTGAAATAATGGAACGCCTTTTCCTTACAAAGGAACTTGAATAGACGGCGTCAACAAATGTGGGCTGTACAATTAACGAGCTCTATATTTCATGTAATGCATTAATTGTGTCTCACTGTTAACAATTTTCTGTATGCTAATATTATTTATTATTATTATTATTTTTATTACTTTTTATTTATTTATTTAAACTTCGCAAATACTGTATTTGTGTTCTTTAGAAATGATTTTCGAATTTTTGATTAACTTATGGTTTAAATTTTGTAAAATTTTCCAACTATTCATGCTTTGAGTTTCTCTAGTTTGACTCTAGTTTGAGGATTTTTCTTTACGGCTGCCTTGCCGTAACTCTTTTTGAAATTGTATCTGTTTTCATGGGCTTTGGACAAATTCTGGTACTCTTCATCTTCAAAATATGTTTGTTACCTTTTTCTTTTAAATGTTTTTTTTTTTCTTTTCCGTTTTTTTTTTTTTTTTTTTTTTTTTTTTGATGCCTCGTCCATTATGTTTGAACACTCAAGCTCCTATTTTCTGAGTAACTACTATTGTTAATTTTAAGATTTCAGTAAATTCTTTGAGGCCTTCTGGTGTTGCCATGAATCGCCCAAGCCTACCTTTTTGAATCCTATTTTTTACTCCGAGGTCACGTGTGTGCACTTTGAGTCTACAGTATTCTCCGGATGCACCCTGACAGGGGCGGGACGGGGTTAAGCTTTGATTAAGAAATATCTATTACATTCCTTACTGGTGATTATTGAGTTAATAAAATCAAATGAGGGAATGAAATAATATAAATCAAGTTTATTCTAGGTTTTATTATTTTTTTTTCGGTTTCTAGTAATAGTCAGACACATTCTAGTTCCGCTAGACAACTGAACTGGTTCTTGATTTATTTTAATCCCTCCTTTGCTCTTCAATAATGTTCCTTCAGAATTTAGAACCGTTTTTATCTCAACTAATTAATTTGTAACCTCTAATGTATTTATTGTATGACTTCTGTTTTGATTATCTTATTGTCCATTCATACGTTTGAATCAATTCAACATTTTGTATGAGACTCTATGTAACGGGAAAATTTTAAGAAATTTTAGACAACATCTTAAAAAAATATTAAATTTACTTTGCGTATTAATGGATTTTAAAAGTTTTGGAAAATTTAAATTTGTAATGTATTGTTGAGACAATTTAATAAATTTTTTAAATAATGCATTATTTTAATTTTTTTAATTTTTACTTTAACACTTTATACCCTTTCTTTGAATACTGGCCCCTAATATGAAACTTATTTTTATTACTTGTCACCATTCAGAGCCAGGAAATTTCTTTATTAAATAAACTATAGTGAAAGCTTTACAATTAGTTTTCTTTTTTGGTGATGAGCTAACTGTTACGTAAAAATTAAAGCTCATTGAATTAAAAAAGGCTGAAACATTTTATTGTATTAATATAGATTTCTTTTTCAATTCCACTGGAAAAAATTTTAAACATAATGATCATGCTCAGTTATTATTACAACTCACTTAAGCTTGCTTTCTCAGTCCTTTTAGCATATGATAAGGACTCATTAAATGTTTTTTGCCAAAGATATTATATAAAAATAGTGCTAAATTTTAAATAGCTATTTCATATTCATTATTCTTTATTAAATATGTTGCTTGGATGCAGTTTCACATAAATTTCACTGTGAATTACCATACTTTTAATAGAGTTAAAAAGATTTTTTATCCTAATATTTTTAAAACAGCAATAAAATATTTTACACAAACTGCTTTGGATTAAGTAATAACTTAATGCGGTGATAAGTAAAAATAAATTTAGTTTGAAGCTTTTAATTTTAAATAAGAATGAGAATCAAAAATTTAACAACATATAATCTTTAGACTAGTAAACAAATATGAAGCATTGGTAATAATACAGATTTGTAAGTTCTGACTAATTAATTAATTAAAAATACTGTTACATCCTTTTTTAATTTGAAGCTGATGGCAACTAAAAATTAAATATTGTGTAGTAGATGATTAAGGATTTTTCGAACGATGAGAATTCACCTACGCCAATTAAAAATGGTTTTAGGACAATATTTTGTGCAAAATTGTGAACTTCACCTTCTAGGTTAACTTCTTTCTTTTTTTAGAGTTTTCAATTTCGTCAAGCAACGTCATTTCGTCAATAGAGTATTTCCATTTTGATAATAAAAATAACGTGCAATATACAAATCAAATAATGGCGATTAATAAAATTTAAAGATTCTTCTTTCTTTTTTAACAGAAGTTGGAAAAAAAATTAGAGTAAGTTTTTTTTTTAATATTTAAGATTGTATTCAATTCCTACTATTATTTCATGCTCTCCCTATATATATTTTTATACCTTGTTCAAATTTTCAATCGTTAACAAAATACTTTTTATTCATCCACTCAAGTTCAAAGGCATTTTTTAAAACTTGTATTGGATGATACTTGATTTTAATACAGTTTTTTCAAATATTAATTCATTAATTAAATTAAATAATTAATTTTAGTTTTATATGAGGGAAAAAAGTTATCTTATATAAGATGTTCATCCGGCTATAAATTCAGGAATAAATAGCGTCAGTGGCGAAGCGTATAGATCACTGGAAAAAAAAAATTCTTTTTTAGAGTCTTTTTTCATTCTGGGTTCTAGTCTGAGGCAAGGAGGGAAAAAAATGGAAAATTAAACATGTGAATAAATTAGTGAGAGAGATGGAAAGTGTGTGTGTGTGAGAGAGAATAGCGCTTAATATTGAGATTCAGTCATATGTCTATACACATTTATTTTAATTGTAATTATTTAATAAAAAATAACTGAACTGAAGCAAAATTTTTCTTTGCTGACCAAAGTAGGAATTTACTTTATTTACAGGGAAGTTACTTGTATTTTACAGGGAAGAAAGCGTTTTAGCATGGATATTAGTTTCCAGGTCTATTTTTATAAAAGTCAATTAAGTCATAAGAAAAAGAAAAGCGAAATCTTGTTTACTACTGAATATGCAGTGTGCTTCTCAAAGACTAAACTTAATGTGCATTTTTATCATTTCAGTCAAGCACGAAATGATAAAAGTACACGAATGAAGGATCACAAATAATATTTGAGTAAGGGGAAAAACACTATCGAGATATGACGAATTATAGTAGAGGAAGGCCCATTAAATAAGCATTGCAGGCTAAATTGGACGTTGAAATTTGAAAGTGTTTTTAATACTCATCATTAATCTCCCTATCAGTTCTCCCACAATAATATAAATATCTTTGTTTATTACATTCTCCTTCCTCTACTGTGATTTGTCAGATGTCAAATGCGTTGCTGTTTTTAACCGTTTATATATTAATTTGTGATCACAAATGTCTATAGTCATTTTGATTTCATTTTTATAAGGATTTTAAAAATGCATGTTAAGGGTGGTTTCACGGAATATTTTAATAGTTTCCTTAAGAGCCGTGGTGGCTCAGGGGATAGAGTGTTCACTATCAAATGAGGAGCGTCTGATTCTGATCCCAGAGATGGATGGTCGAAATGAATTTCGAAGCCAGCTTGCACCGACCACAGTGCTGACGTAAAATATCCCCAAAGGTAGAAGGCTTTTGTGTTAGAGACCCCTTGCGTCAGGCAAACCGTGGGAGGTTTTTCGAGATTTTCCTCTCATTGTAACGCAAATGCAGATTAGTTCCATCCTAAAGTTTTCCACGAAGGAAAATTTCCTTTCAATCCAGGAGTTCATTTTTCTTCAGGATTGGGTTCAAAATTGCAAAACTACAAAAAGTTAAACATAGGTAGTCGTAAACCCAAAATTGTGCCAGCTGTTCAATGACGGTTATAAAATAAAATAAAATGGTTTCATAAAGTAATAATTAAACGAATATATAAATCATTTTTGAACCTTCTTTTTAATAGAAATTAAGAAAAAAAAGTGCTGTTGCTGTTCTGTATTTCTTATTGTTTTGTAATTTTGTAAATCATATTTCATTGAATTGTAATTGATAGAGCAATATTTCACTGATAATAACAGAAATCTAAAGCATTGAAAAAAATGTTTTATATTTGTAAAATAAAAATGAGATATTTTTAGAACATTAATGAAGAGATTAAAATACATCTAGCGTAAATAAAGCTCTATTTGAAAGTTTCCGTTCTTTTTCCAGGAAAGTAGTTCCTGTAATTTGAAATTTAAATACAGATAACGAAAGCAATTATTTTAATTGTTTTGGAAGTATTGAAGAAAAGAATGTAACTAAAGAAACTTGTTTTCAATTTCGTGATTTTTCTTTATAAATTCAAAGCTAGCTCTCAATTGATAAAATAAAAGTTCAAAGCAAGCTTAAAAATATGAGAAGGAAGATTAAAAAAAAAGAAATTCACAAAATATTAAGTATGAAAATAAATAATTCGAAAATTAAAATATGACAACGATTTAAATTTAATGAGGTCGTATAAAACATTTCACTGCATTGAAATACTAATAATTCGCATTGAATAGGGTATTCCAACATTTATTCACATTTCTAACATTTGTATCGAAAATTGCTAAATTATTTTTTAATTATATTTACTAAAAAAAGAAATTAGAGAATAGATAGGCTAAAAAACTTAAAATAAAAAAACTCTGATTTCTTGATTTAAAGACATGTCATGGACTTACTTTCGTATCATACTGAAATGCTTGGTACATTCCTTTGATGACACTTGAAGCTTTAAAGACAGATTATCAGCACTGAGGCAAAACCTAGGACAAAATATATTTCATGATGTGTCCTCATGATTGTGATGTGGTTAATGTTATGAATAACGTTCTTTTTAAGGTTGTGTTGTAAATAAGCTTTGGGCTGTGTTGTCAATATGCTTGAATTAGTTGTGGCATATTATAATTAAACTAACCATAGTAATGTTTGTACTTGCTTACGTCACCAAGCTGTTTTTTTTTTTTTTTTAAATTGTTCGTTTTTGCTTGTAACGTTACCTAACATTTTACTGCCAGATCAAAGTGACCTCCTACCAATTTTGAATTTGGCAATTTTATCGTGGTTTTATTGTTAACCAAAACTGTGCCTCGTTTTTGCTAAAAGAAGTAAACAGTGCTTGTGCAATGAATTTTTGAGTCTTGTTTTTACCAATTCTTTCGAGGTTGGCCGGTGTTAGTGTACTGATGTTAGTGTGTCGAAGTAATATTCACAGTCAAACTTTGACGTTAAATGAAATAACTCTTTTTTTACCAAAATTAATATGATGCTTTTATACCTGAGGTGGGTTCATAACAGTTACTTATGTTACGGCTACGTTTTTTGGCTACGTTTTCGCCATCAATGGCAAGCTTCTTCTATGCTATTTTTAAGTATAGCGCAAAATGTCAACATGTAGAAAATACAGTTTGAAGACATTTGTAAAATATTTTTTCCATTATTCAAGTTGAGTCATGGTGGCTCATGAGATGAAGTGCTCGCCTCCATATGATGTGACCTTTGCAATGGCTTGTCGATACGAATTCTGCACCCGGTTCACACCGACCACAGTGCTGATGTGAAATATCCTCAGGAGTAGACGGATTCTGGGGGCGAGTCCCCTTACTGTCAGCGTAATGTAGATGGTTTTTGTGGATTTTCTCTCCATGTAACGCAAATATAGGTTTGATACATCTGAAAGTCTTCCATGAAAGCAAATTGCTCCCAATACTTGATCCTTGAGTTGCCTTGGCTTCTGGATTGGGTTCAAAATTAAAAAGCTACGGAGTTGAGCATTGGTAGTATAAACTGTGTATATCATGAATTGAATGCGAGGAATAGCATTATGCCGAATTATACTAAGTTTAGTTAATATTTATGTTGATTACCTGAACTTCTAAAGCGTGTTTTTTTACTATAATGACGTAGAGCCAAAGTGTCTGAAAAGAAAGAGCTTTCTCCTCCCAATAAGGTGTCCTAGGTTCGACTCCCAGCGTAGACAGGTTGGTACGAATTCTGCTATCAGCTCTCAACGACCACACTGCAGATGTAAATCATCCTCAGTGGTTGACGGATCATAAATTAGAACTCCCTTGCTATTGGGATAGCCGAGGATGATTTTCGTGCTTTTATATACATGTAACGCATATGCGGGTTAGTTCCATCAAATTTCTCCCAATACTTGATCCAGCAGTTCCATGGTCTTCTAGATTGGGTTCAAAATTACAAAGCTACGGAGCTGAGCATATTGCCGTTAAACAGTGTTTCCCAAAGTGTGGTACGCGTACCCCCAGGGGTACGGGAGCGGTTTAGAGGGGGTACGCGTTCTTATGCGAAATATCTTGCAACAAACGAAAATTTCAAAAAAGTTTTATTAAAAAAAAAAAAAAAAACATGCACATTTACGATTACGTATTTTTCTATTGGCTATTTTTTGCAGAGTTAGCAGTTAATAATTAGTGGTGTCAAGAGCCAGTTGTGATTTTTAACTTTTGGGCAATTTCATTCATTGGGCAATACAAACATTATTTCATTAGTGGTACACAGCGTTACGAAAAATTTAGAAAGGGTACACAAAAGTCATAAGTTTGGGAAACACTGCCCTTAAAGAACGATCCTAGAAAAACACTTTTAAAGGCGGTGAAGGGCAAACTTCAATCGAAGTTAAAAAAGAATATTATATTTAAAGAACTAACCATGGAGAAACAACATTAATAAATATCCGGTACTAAACTGAAACTATGCTTCAAATACAATATGTAATTATACAATTCTTGAATATTAAAAAAAAAAAAAATCTAATACGTTGTTATTCAAGCAAGTATTGTTTTACTTCAGATGGTGTTTTTATGCATATGAAAATGGCACTTGTCACACGTATTTCACTTTACATAATTTTAAACATAGTTTTGCTTCACTTTTATAACATTATTTATAGAATTGTATTGGAAATTTCATCAAATTTATCTAATAATTTTCTGATTAATAATTGTGTCTAGAAAATTTCATTAATAATTGTATCGAGTAAATATCGAGTAATAAATCCTGAGTTTAAATTATTCGATGAAAAGAAAAAAAAAAGTAGTGCATTTTTTTTGAAAAGATGAAAAGAAAAAAAAAATGCACTACTTTCATAATTAGGTTTCTTCTTACATTACCATTAACGTTTTTTATTTCTATAATTATTATTTATTATTACGCTAAAATTTTAAAGTTTATTTTTAATTTGATTTCTTTCAATTTCTTAAATTGTACTTTTCCTACGTTTGCTTATTATGTAAATAAAAAAGTAATTTTTAAAATTTTCAATCAAATGATAATAACACGGCAATTTTCATTAACTTCTAACATTTAGAAAGAGAAGAGAAACTGCAATTATTAGTTCATTTCTGAAGTTTTTAAAGTTAAGAGATTAATGCTTCATTGTAAAGATTTCAAAGTAACTGTAATCTTTTTTAATGCCATAAAGCTCTGTTATTAATATTTAATTTCAGCTGTTAGCATTAACAAAAAATCCTGATTCGCTTCTGTTCGCAATTAGTTTAATGTGTTTACGGGAGATAAAATTAGTTATATTGCCTGAAGTAATGTTTTCATTCTCTTCGTGATTCTATTCATTCGCAAATGCAAACTTTTTAAACTTAAAGCTCGGAGAGTACCGAAGGAGCCTATTACGAATTATTGATTTTTTTTGTTTTTTTTTTTTAAAAAAAAGAACTTAAAAAAAAAGAAATTTCTAATCAAGTTCATATTAAAATTGCGCAAAACTGAATGGCTTCTGGGATTTTTTTTAATTGTAAATCTTATTAATACTTATAATCTACCCACGAAGCGTTTTTTAATTATTTCCTAATTGTCAAAAGTTAATGAATACTAAAGCAATTAAGAATTATAATTGCGTTTTGAGAAAAGATTACTTCCAGTTAAATTAACAAATTATTTGTTTTATTATAGTTTATTATAGTTTAATTTTTTATTATAGTTTAGAATAGTTTGTAACAGAAATGATATTCTCACTAATTCTTTTCAATTCCTATAATGATTTGTAAGTTTTATAAAAAATGTTAATACCTTCTTAATTTTCCCTTATCCTGTTCATACAAGCTTCAAATATACGTTTCTTGTCTGGTTCTTGTAAAATTATTAATTTTTTTTTATATTAAGACATTTACCCTGTTAAAAATGTCTTGGTAAAACGGGTTGAATAGCAATTTATTTTTCATTTAATTGCTTATTTAAGTAAATATATAATCACACAAAACACTAAAATAACCATGAAAAAGATGATATTCTAATTGTTCGCGTGAGAAAATTTTTTTCTAAAATTAGCCATAGTTTAACCGTAGGAGGTTTTCCACTCCAGGTTACACACAAATGCGAGTTTCGTTCCATCAAAAAATCATCCACGAAGACAAATTTCTCCCAATACTTGATCCAGGAACAAAAAATTTGACTTGAATTCTACAAAATTATATTTGAATTGGAGGATATTTTGAGCGTCCCGATATAAATTTCTTGTTTGCATTGGAAACAGATTTTTTTTTCTTCCTACAATCGATTTTGTTTTTCAGGAAAGAGATGTTATTGATTAGTATTTTAAGTTATAACAGATCAGGAGGAAATGAAAGCAGTGACAGATATTGAAAGAAAAAAAACAAACAATATAAAGCTAATACTTTTTTTTTTTCGTTCGTTATTTTTAAATTCCACGTAAAATATTTGCATATCTCTATTTTCATTTGTTTTTCAAAAATACAATGCTTCTGAATAAGAACAAATTTACATTTTGCCGGTTCGTAAGTAATGGGTAAGTTTAAAACATCAAAAAGCACTTCAAAAAGTATCTTTTGATCGATATTTTTATTTTTTTCTTGAACTATAAAGAAATCTGACTCCAAATATTAGGGCAGAGAATTTTAAAAAATAAATTTTTTTACAACTAAAAACTTATAATTAGGTTTCAACTTATAATATTTCAGCTCTTGAGCCACCTCAATTCAAGGAGCGTTCACCTTCCTATGAAATGATCTTACTTCAAATACCAGTTGTGGCTGGTTAATACGAAATTTACTAACCACAATGCTTCGATCACAGTGTTGACGTAAAATATCCTCAGTGGTGAACGGTTCATGAGTTAGAATCCTTTTGTCATCGGGCTAACCGGGGGAGGTTTTCGCTTTTTTCCTCTCCATGTAAAGCAAATGCCGGTTACTTCCATCAAAAAGTTCTCCATGAAGGCTAGTTTGTCCCAAAGATAGATCTAGGATCTGGTTTAGGTACAAAATTACAAGGCTTTGGAGGTGAACATTGATAGTCGTGAATTCAGAATTATGGGTGAGCTGTTCAACGCTGGTAATAAATAAAATAATTCTTATTTATATTGTTCATTTATGATTTTTGTAAAATTCTAATATCTAAATTATGAGTTTTAAAATTACACGATTATATCCGCAAAAAGGAGTGATCTGATGAAAAGATTATATCTTTTATTTTCCAGATTTTTATGAATTTTTTCCTTTTATTGGATTTTTTTTCCGGATTTTTACTATTAATATTTTTCTTTTTTCCATTTTTCACTGTTCTGTAAAATTCCCATGTTTTCTCTACATCTTGAACTTATGAGTTCTATTTACTTGCAGCTTATACGCAGTACATAAAGGTTATTGTTTTTCGTAATTTTCTTTTTGTTTTTTTTGTGCATGTATATATATATATATATATATATATATATATATATATATATATATATATAGCAAAATAAATAAATACAAAAAAACAGGAAAAAATTTAAGGAAAACCATAAGTTTCATTTATTGCGCATCAGCTGCAAGTAAATAGAACTCATAAGATAAGTTCAAAATGAAGATGGAACAAAGGTAAATTACAGACAAAAGAAAAAAGGGGGAACAAGAAAAAAAATAATAATAAAAATAACAAACAACAGGGGAAATAAAAAGAATTCATTAAAAAAAAAAAGAAATGGATAAAGTTTTTTTAAAAATCCGGAAAATAAAAGATATATACCCCTTTTTTCTTTTGTCTGTAATTTACCTTTGTTTTATCTTCATTTTGAACTGATATATATATATATATATATATATATATATATATATATATATATATATATATATATTTATATGTAATGGATTTAAGGCATTAGCATTGCTATTGTGAAAAAAAAAGCATGCTCCGCAAGACAATTAATAATAACTGTATTTTCCACGAGTAAGGATAATTTTTGTGACCCAAGTCTTAAAGCATTTCTTCCTCTGTACATTTACTAACTCGCAACATTATTAGTGATACTTTTTTAAAAATACTTTGCGTTTATGTCATATTTCCGCTTCTGAATAAATGGAAAAGAGAAAAATTGTTTTGAAACACGTAAAAAACTATATTTAAGTAAAAACTGTGTGAGTGATTAATCAAATTTTGATGGAGCGTAAAAATATTGTTCCAAGATTCGACATTTTAGATTAGAAATTTTGATTCATTCGAAAGAATGTGATTTAATCTTATTACGTTTTTACTTAACGTGGAAGACTTAGTTTGTTGTAAAAGTTTTCCAACTTTTACTTTTTTAAAATCTTTTACGAAAGTGTGCAATTGCTTTATTTTTCAACTAAGAAATATAGGAAATGCAAGTATAACTAATCAATTGATAATAGACAAATGTATTGACGAATAAATCAGTAATTTCAGTAGTAGTTTTTGAACCAAAACTAATAATGGAATATGAAATATGATGATAATAATGTCGTTTTCTTTCATTACATAGTGCACGTTAAATGTTATTCAAAAAGGAAAATAATATGTAACATGTAGTAGTATGCTTGTTATATGGGCAAATCTCAGGAATCATTAACCTATATGTCTTCAAACTTTTCTTATAAATGTATAACATAATAAGCGAAAATTAATTCTAATAAAATTAAAGGAATAACTATGCATTACTAACTCTAAGATACGTACAGTTTTGATCGCGAGTAACTTGCTTTTAGGCTTTCATTTCTTACTTCAATCCTACATTTGACAACTTTTCAAAAGTGTCGCTTAGAGTGTTTAACATACTTTTTATTTTTTTTTAAAATATGTATTCTGTTTAAAAAAAACTGAAAATCACTAAAAACATAATTTAGTAGCTCAGCTGTACTATCATATTTTCTTGAATGATATTTTTCGTGAATATTGACGTTTGCAAACGCTTAAAGTTTGTCGCAAAATTTTGGCACGTCAAACCGTAACCATCGAAAATTGAAAGAAAAGGTATACAATCCAATTCTGCGAGTTACAAGTTAAACTAATGATACAAGTTTGTTCTACTTTAAATAAGCTTTTGGAATATCACTAACATAAAACTCGTAGAATTGGATTGTATAATGTTTTTTCTCAATTTTCGATGGTTACGGTTTGACGTTTATAAGAAAAGTTTGACGACATATAAGTTAATGATTCCTGAGATTCGCCCATATAACATGTTGTATTATGCTTTTAAGTTTCAAAATGTCGAAGCTTCAAATCATAGAATTTCATAATGAAAGTGAATGATCAAAAATAATGTAATATCATCTACTGGTTACAGTAGTAAGGAGAAGTAAGATTGTCAAGTTATATTTTTAACTATACGAACCATGTTTTCAACCATGTTTTATCGACCATACAATTTTTTTTTTGAAAATCTATGTCAGTGGTAAAATTTTCTAATGAATTATTGTTGTTTTTTAATACGTTAACCAACAGTAGACAAATGTGCTAATTAATAAATAAAGCATATAGACTATTTTTAACACAGGGAAAAAATTATAATCTTTTTTGAATCGAAACTATCAATGGAAAAAAAAATAGAATAATAATAACGTATGTGATTTTTAATAACTTTTTTTCATAACTTAAATAACATAGTGCATGCTAAATGCTATTCAAGAATGAACATGAGGAGGTGTGAATGGATTGCCTCCTCATTTAGATAATTAAATTAATAAAATAATCAGCTGGTATATTAAATGAAGTATTGGAAACAAATAACAAAAATTTAATCTGGACTATTCGTATTATACACATGGCGAGAAGCGCCAAAAATCAGTGATTAACAAGGTACAGGCGTGCGACGCTATTCTAACTCCAAAACAGCAACTACTTCCACTTCTACAATTGATTGCTTGATGGAAAAATCAGTTACAGTTAATTTGTTTTAGTTTATAAATTTGGTGGTGCGCCATCTGCTGTCATATTGCCAGTGCCATCTGTTGAGAGTCTGAGGAGACAGCAAGTCGCCGCAAACATAACCTGCTTGCTTATGCTTTAAAAACTCAAAATGACGAAGATTTAAACCACGTAATTTGGTCATGAAAGTGAATGATCAAAAATAATATAATTTCATCTACTGGTTACAGTAGCAAAGAGAAGTAAGGAAGTAATATGCGTAGTTGTAAGCTTAAATTTTTAACTATACCAGGTCTTTTTCAACCATGTTTAATCTACATTGCTCTTTTTTAAAAAGCTATGTTAGTGGTTGTTTTTCTTGCATTAGCGAAAGGCAATGTACTCGTGCAATTATTTCATTGAAAATAGACACTTAGTTAGATACTATGAAGTATAATTACCGTATTATATAACTCTGATGCGTTCTTAAAAATTTTGGTGCGTGTTGAAAACTTCATTCAAACTTGCTGATTACTTAATATGATACGTTGAGTCGCATTATCGTGTAAACTAATTTTTCTTTAACGTTATTAGATATTACTTTGGTTCAACATTGTTCAATTTTGGAGGAAACACGTTTACAGCATGTTATAATTAAAGTCGAAGTTTATATTAGCGTTTTCTTGAAAAAGAGATAACTATTATATGTTTACATTGATTTTTCCCCAAATTTGGTATTTTACAGCAAGTATTTTTATCTGGCAAGTCGGTGAACACAAATACTGATGCCTCTGTTGTATAGCGCTATGTCCGACAGTATTCCTTGACAGTGTGAGGAAGCAAATCTTGATATCTAAACTATACAAACTAATGAAACACCACAATGCGTACAAGAGAACAAGATTTAAAAATTTTAAAATTATTTTCTAGCAATCAAAAGTGTTCATAAACCCTCCAGGAAAATGTCATGACTTTATATATGAAAGAAACGGAAGAAGCGTTGAATGGTTTGTGTGATTTCAGCATTGCTTTCAAAATACCTTAATTCGATATTCTACTTGAAAGCCGAAAACAGAGGGAATTTACTGAGAGTGCGAGATCAAGTCTGTATGACTGATGGTAAAGGTGCTCTCAACCAATAGTTGCAATTGTTGGATTTGCGTTGATTTTCTCGAGCTTTAACTATTAGAATGCCAGATATGAATTGAAGTAAATGTGAGCAGGCCACTTTTTCCATAATTCAATTCACTTTGCGCAAGCACTGGAACATCACCATCTGCTTGATCATGTCGAGAAGGGTCGAGAAATAACCTGTTCCATACATGAGGTATGACTAATTTTCACGTTCAACTGCCATTTTGTTTGTCCCATTGTCGATCTTTTTCCTGGGTAAAACTTGAGAGGAAACTTAGTCATGGCGTATATACTCGTCACATATATTCCTTGGGATATCATAATGCTATAGCAATATACCCAGTTGGTCTGCCCTAAGGGACATAGAGCGTGATTCGCCAACTAATAAAATTTTTATTTAAATCAATCACAGCTATAATAGTTTAACTTTGCAATCTCAGTGCAATTTTTGGACGATATTGTATATGATCTTAACGAGCTCACAGTTTCCTGCTGAATATGGCAAAAAACGCACAGAGTTGAAAATTCCGCATCAAATTCGGTAAAAGTACTGTCACTTATTGTGCATCATATGAAAAACCCATTTTACAGTAAAATCCATTTTTTCCGTAAACTATTAAACCGTAAAATTTATTTAAACAAAGCATCTAATGGTCTCCGACCTAATGGTTTCCTTATTATGCGGCGTTTAAAAGCGTTTCCAAAAACCATTGTGGTAGAATATTTCATATTTTGACCCATCGTTGCCTTAAAGGCAATTTTTGGATAATATTGTATATGATCTTAATTAGCACACAATTTCCTCCTGAATATGACATAAAACGTACAGAGTAAAAAAAATTCCTGATCAAATTACGGTACAAAGTACCGGCATTAGGGTGCATCATCTGAAAAATAATATTTTACTGTAAAATTCATTTTTACCATAAAAATTATACAGTAGAGTTAACAATAATATTTATTTAAATAAAGCAATTCAGTGATTTTACTATAATTACTACTGCAAAAAATACAGTATATAATATTTTTTTGGATCGTAACATGTTCCTGTAAAAACAGATTATACAGCAAAAAGTATCGGCAGTCTGAGTATCGGTATTTTCAACAGTAATTTCATCCAGAAGTTTTTACGTTTTATACAATTCTTACCTTGATTTTAGGTATTTTTAAAGCAATCTACACTAAACGAGTAACTATGCGAGGAGGTAAACTTTCTTTTAGTACAACATATATGCTCCATTTCCAAAAACGAAATAATGTAGTAATTAAAATAATTTATCACCATTTTATTTTTAAAATGAAATTTTGAGCTTGGATCAGTCAAAAACTACTGTGATGTTTGCTTTATCTGAAAATTTAATTATTTCGCACTAAAACTATTGATTTTCAGTTATCAAATTAATTTAATTTAAAAATGATTAAACAGTTCACAATAAACTCTCCGTCGAGAAAGTTTGAGTTAAAAATTAGTTCGTTATACGTTAAGATAATTTTGTTAGTGTTTGTTTATTTTAAATTGAAAGGGAATTTTATTCATATTTCTCTCTTAATCATTGAATTAATGTCATTTGCATAAAAATTGAGATATTTAGGAAATTCTTAACATAAACTTAGGAAGGAGGAACATTTTTCAAATGTAATTTTAAAGATTGCTGTAAGTTTTTAAACTATTGTTTGAAATTCCTCAATTAATGAACATAAATTAGCTGAAAGCAGAGCACAAATTTGCCTGAAGGAAAACAAATATTCAATCGATTCAATTGATTGTATTATAATAAAAATAAGTTATTATCACAAGTAATTATCAAATCAGTTACTATCATAAAACTATCTCTCACCAATTTTTGAAAATATTTGTGGAATTTTAAAAAAAGTAGCATTTAAATTTATTTTAATTAATTATTCATATAAAATAAATGACAAGGAAGTCCAAAAAATTCTGTTTGTTGAAGTTAATGAATATTTGAAGTTAAATGTAAAACTAATTTGACGACAAAAGCAAATTATATGTTTTGGCGAATAATTTAAAGGGTATATTAAGCTAGTTCCGATAAGTTTTATCTTTGTCAAAAATGTTTAATTTTAATGACCTGTTTAATGATATTGGCTTGAATAAAGTATCCAGTTTATATTTAGTAGCAGTTAAAGGTCACTTTTCTCAAATTAATATAAATTATTTAATGAAACGTTGCGTTTTATATTAAAGTAAATTATCATTAGACCATTTTCAAAGGTGCACAAAGAAAGCAATTCTGATAAAATTATCGTAATGTATGGTAATGATGCTTATGGTTAAAAAAAGCAATTCTTTTATCTTTGTCAAAAATGTTTAATTTTAATGACCTGTTTAAAGATATTGGCTTGAATAAAGTATCCAGTTTATATTTAGTAGCAGTTAAAGGTCACTTTTCTCAAATTAATATAAATTATTTAATGAAACGTTGCGTTTTATATTAAAATAAATTATCATTAGACCATTTTTAAAGGTGCACAAAGAAAGGAATTCTGATAAAATTATCGTAGTGTACAGTAATGATGCTTATGGTAAAAAAAAAGAATTCTGGTATTAAAAATGAAAAAAAAGAAAGAATCCCCAATATAAACCATTTATTTGGTATTAAATAAATTATCAATGAATATTAAAGTAAATTAGCATTAGAACATTGTCAAAGGTGCACAGAGAAAGCAATTCTGATAAAATTATCGTAATGTATGGTAATGAGGCTTATGGTAAAAAAAAACAAAAATAATTCTGGTATTAAAAAAAAAATGCGGTATTTAAACCATTTTTTTGGTATTAAATAAATAATCTCAAGAAATTTATGCTGTGAGATATTAATTTTTTAAAAACTTTATTCGCTTAAAATATATATATAAAATGCAAATAACAGTTGACGCGTTTTAAGAGCTCTGAAAATCAGCACCCGTTTTCTAGACTTCGCAACAATGAATGAGAAAAAAAAAGTAATTCATATAACACATAATTTATTTTTGTTTCTTTTTATTCAAGAAATTCATATAACACAAAATTCATTTTTGTTTCTTCTTATTTAAGTGTGTTTGGTATTAAATAGATAATCCCAAGAAATTTATGCTGTGAGATATTACCTGATTAAAAACATTATTTGCTTAAAAAACATATATGAAAAGCAAATAACAGTTGACGCGTTTCAAGCACTCCGAAAGTCGGCACCCGTGTTCAAGACTTCACAACCATGAGTGAGAAAAAAAAATAATTCATAAAACACATAATTCATTTTTGTTTCTTTTTATTCAAGTGTGGCAGATGTTGAAAATTAGGGTCTACTTTTGAAGCACTTAAAACGTGTCGATTGTTTTTTTCTAATTATATATTTATGAAAGGTTGCCGATGGTTGCGGGTTCGAATCCCGCTTAAGGCAGGCATGGATGTTTCTTTCTCTCTCTGTGTTCTATGTCCTTTCTCTTTTGTGTGTGATTGTGGGAATGTGACCCGCCCTAAGAACGGGTTTGTGGTTGTGTGACGTGGGCGACGCTGCTCCACCGCCGTGGCTTCGCCAAAGGGTGCACACTGGGTAACGAGAAGAGAGTAGCTGTTCTGGCACTCCTAGCCAATGGGACAATACATCCCAAGTGCCCACTATTAAAAAAAATATTTATGAAAGGAATGAAGTCTTTAATCTGGTAAATTTATTTAGTAATTTTTCCGTTCATATGGCAAGGGTTTATCGAAAATTCTGGCGTTAAAAATTATAATTCTTATTGCTCCATATTTAGTACAAAATACAATATACATGTGCTCTAAGTTATCATGATAAAATTACAAAAGTCCATATTTTTTTGTTAATTTTACCAAATTCATTACAAAAGTGCTTCGGTTAAAATTACCCAGCTTTTTACCTTACTACAGATCAAGAAAAATAGTAAATTTTACCAAATTCTGTTAGCTTTTACCATATTTTTGTTTCTTACTGTATAAAACAACAATATCCATTCTATAATTATCTTTATCTCTAAAAAACTAACATTGCTTGCAGATGATCCTTAAATTTTATTTACCTATTTTTTAAATTGGTAAAGAAAGTCAACAAAAACTAATTGTTTTTAAAAAAAAAACTCTAAAATCTTGTTTAAATTGTTTGTTAAATTTCGTATCTTGAACGTATGTTTAAACAAATATTTGTTTTGTCAGTGACAAATGGAATAAATCACTTGAAACTATTAAATCTAGCATATAACTTGTACACCTTAATGATTAATTCTTTTTATTTTATTTTCTCAAGAAAACACTGAAAAAACTTATCGCTTCAGACTTTTTCCTTAATATATGCATTTTTTGTCCAATCGCAGCCTTTTTGTCTTTTCTGGCGAATATGTTAAATTTTTTGACCACTAAAAAACATTTCATGTTAATTATTTAAAAAATACCTGTTTTCTCTCTGTTAGAAAGCAAAACAGTTTCCTTAATGGTGGTGAAAAATTTGTTTTTAAGTTAAAAGAAGGAACAATAGGAAGTAATTTGTCTAAAATCAAATTTTTTCTTTAAAGGAAAAAATTAAAAAGAATAAACTAAATATAAAATAAAACAAACATAATAAATATTAGGAAAATTACACTGGGAAAAAAATTCTGGGAAATTTACCATCTTGTATAATAATGACATTTACATTGAATAACAAACATAATTCTGGTTATAAAAACCAAAATGTGCGGTATTTAAACAATTCATTTTGTAATATTTCCGTTCACATGGCTATAGTTTACAGAAAATTCTAGTTTTCAAAACTACAGTTCTTACAAACCGAGTACAAAGTACAAAACTGTAAAGTAAATTTAACCGAATGAATAATTTTTTGGCCAAGCTAAGCTATCATGAGGAAATTACCAAATTTTACAAAATTATCACACTTTATCTTATATTATTAAACAATATTTTATTGTTTATTTTATCAAATTTGTTGCCAAAGCAGTTTTGTAAAAATTTCATAGCATTTTAGTGTTCCCATCTACCCCGAAACAAAAGAAAATGTACTATATTCTGTTAATTTTGACAATACTTTTTTTTCTCCGTGCATTTAGCGCATTTAACTGGTTAAGAGCAATATTTTTATAAAAATCCTTTCAATACACCATATTCTTTCAATTATAATATTCTGGTAGTTTCGACCATAATTTTTTCTCAGTGTTCTTAGCTCCCGTAACCGATAACGAACAATACTTTTATTAAAAACCTTTCAGCTATTTCGTTTAACTCAAAGACACATAATGGTTGCATATATACGTAAGAAAATCAGATTTATTCTTAGGTTAGGTTACCAGTATGTTTAACATAATAAATTCAAACACTGCACACGATATTTCTTTCTTAATTACTCTCATATCTTTCCCTGTGAGCCTTTACTTAATCAAATAAACTGAAATTGATTCGCTTCCGGAGCATGAGTAAACATTTCACATTTAGAATGTTGGGATTTATGCTGTAATATTTATACTTCCTTAAAATTCTCAAAGTAAATAGAGGCTCTTTTGAAATAGAACTGCTTTTACTAGACACGAATCTTCTGGTTAAATATGCCGAGAAAGAACTTGTGTTCAAATCATCGTGAAACTTTAGAACGGAACTTTTAAAATGAATAAATCATTTGCAATAATTTATTTCGGAAACGTTCTTAAGATATAACTGGTTTAACATGTTTTTCGCTTATTATGCCTTAGAAGATAAAGTTAACAACGCGGAAGAAATGTTAATGTTATTACAAATGTTATTATTTCAATTATTGAAGAATTTGTACTTGTTTTTAAACAAGTAAAAATTCTTAATAATCTTCCTTAATACATACCTGGCTAACCTGTTTTAAATAATTATTCACGTTAATTTTGCCTCAGAAGATTGAGTTAAAATCGCGGAAGCAGTAATAAGAAATGTTTTAATTACAATTCTTGAACAATAATTATAAGTTTTTAAACACATATAATAACTGTTCCATAATCTTCCTTAAAACATAATTGGTATAACGTATTTCTAGCTTATTATTTATGTTGAAGTTGCCTTTAAAGTTTAAGTTAAAATCGCAAAGAAAATAATGAGAAATATTTTAATTCCAATTATTGAGCAAGTATTATATGGCTTTGAACATTTCAAATTTTCATTCACCTTCTAACAATTATGATTTTATTTAATTATTTTTCCTATTCTTAAACATTTTTTTGGCTTTTTCTTATTTTATTACTTAAATATTTAAATATATGCTTAAATATTTGTTATTTAAATATTTATTATTTGAATATTTATTATCTTTTTTATTTATTATTAAAAAAAACATTAATTTTAATATTAAACAATTTTACTGAGCTTATTTTTTTGGTGAGAAATTTATTAATTTTTAAAAAGATGAATCATTTGAATATTAATTATAGTTAAAAAATTAGTTATTGATTCTATTGATTAATATTTGTCACAGTATTAATAAAACTAATTATTTGTTGTTTCGAAAAACAAATTAAATGTTTATTCTATTTATAAAGAGTTTGATTTTAATTTTTATTAGTGAATGTTTCACATTCTTAGGTAATGAGCTTTACAGAATTTAGAGTTAAGGACGTAAACTTAGATTTAATTGCGAATAGTTAATCTAGTATGATTTTAAATGTAATTTAAATTTTAGCTTAGTTTAGCTTTTACTTTACACTCGATATTATAATAACAGCTTCAAAAAGTTGAAAACGTCAACATTTTCACTAAATTAATTGACATAGTTTAATTTTTAAAAGACATTATTCTAATTAAATTATGTATTTTAAATATAATAAATAAATAAATAAATAAATAAATAAATAAATAAATAAATAAATAAATAAATAAATAAATAAATAAATAAATAAATAAATAAATAAATATAATAAATAAATAAATAAATAAATATAATAAATATATAAATAAATAATAATATTGACTAAATTTTAATTTAAAAACTTGTTGACATTATTTTAAATAAATATCTAATTCATTTAAAGCGTAGTATCGCTTGCTGTTCAATAATTTAAATATAAACATCAAAATGCCATAAAATATGTTGATTGTTGTTTAATATATTGTTGAAATATGCTGATTTTTAAGATTTTAAATTTTTAAAAGTGGCAATTTCATTTACTTCGCATTTTTAGTGTTAAAATGTAATGCAGCCTAAAGTAATGTTTGTTTAAGTCCAAAGAGGATGACAACTATACCGTGCAAAAAGACAATAATATTTAAAAGGAAATAGAGAATGTAAAATTTTAATTCAAAACGATCTTCAGTATTATCTACTTTTTAAATTTGTTATAATTATATATGTTATATATTCATCAATTAATGAAGCTTTTCTTAAAGCTGAAATTTAAAATAAACGAACTGTTTTTTTTTTAAAAAAAATTATTTACACTAATACACCTGATATAATCAAGAAGCCTTAATACAAAATGCATTTATTTTATGATACAAATAAAATTAAATACAAGTGTGGTTTAAATTATTTAACTTGTTTCAACGAAATCTTTCGTTTTAAATATTTTTAAAAATATAACCAATGGAAGTCAGAATTTTTTTTTTCTCCAAAACTTTCTTGTATGTTTTAAATGGTTAAGATTAAAATATTTTTATCAAACTCATAAAAATTATTAACTTGATGAATAATTTTTATTTTCATGATAAAAAAAAAGAAATGTTATAGTTTTTTAGGAAAAAACATATTCTCGTTAAATATAGGTAAACAAACTATAGTATGAACAATTTACTTTTTTTTCAATAAATGAATAAAACTGGCAGGTTGTTTAATAAATTTGTATTTTTTAAAATATAATGTATACAAAACTGATTAATGTAAAAACTGAATTTCAAAACCAAATGATCGTAAAAGAATTCTGTTCAAAGCTCTTAAATAAAGTCATTTAAACCGAGTAAAAAGTAATTTTTTTATTAAGAAAAAAACATCCATCAGAGAGCATCTAAACCAGGTTGCTTAAATCTAATAAACTGAAATTCCCGAGCAAGAGTAACGAAGTTACTTTTCGAATATCTATGTTTATTCTGTAGTACTTACACCACTAAAGTTCTAAAAGTAAATCTTTATCCCTTTAGAACAGTTCTGATGGAAATCTCAAATCTCCTACTTAAATATACCGAGTATAGATGTTTGCTCAACTAGATGCCAAAACTCTAGAAAGGAACTTCTGCTTTGGGTAAATCATTCATATTACTCACTAAGATGGAATTTTATCAAATAGATACGAGCTTCAAATATTTTCTATATACAACTATTGAAATTTGTGTATCATTAGAGACGTAAGCTAACAGCGGGGCTAAAACAGTTGAGAGAGTCAACATCTTCTGCAGTGGATTGCATTCAGCTTGAATAAATCTAACTTGAGTTCTAATGATTTTAACCAGAGTGTTAATTTGTATGGTATTAATTCTAATTTAATATACTGGTAATGACATGATTCTTGAAATATAGATCAAGTTATAGCACTATATTGAAGTGTGTAAGATTTTAATGAAGTGGTATGTCAGCGGTATAGCGGTATTTGATTTTATTGATTTAGGATTTATAAAGATAAATTGAAAGGATCATTTGATTGAATTAGTTATCTTAGAGCAATTGTGTAAATTTAATGACTATTGTTGTTTTCGTACGCCATTAAGGCAAGTTTGCTTTCCAGTGGCGCCATCTATGGCCACGAAATCGACTTCTGACACACTCATACTTCCCACCAGTTTATAGGGTGGATCCATTCATCCACAGATAGTAATTTTGACCTGAACCGGAGAACGATCAATCTCCAATTCAGTACCTAAAGAGGTATAATATTTTATAGGAACGTGGAGGACTTTGTGACCTGACGAATGTAACGCGCACCAGTCACCTTTTACTACAATGTGTCTATTCAGCCGGCTGGATTCTAACTCCTGTTATTACGAACGTCAGTCCAGCGCCTTGTTAACCCGGTTATCCCCGCTTCGATGACTATTAAAGAGAAGCAATAAAAAAATAATTAAATAATGATGACAGAATTAAATACAAGAATTAAATAATGATGTAATTCAATGGCGTTTTCACTAAATGAAACAAAATGGAAAGTTCTTAATAGTTTTAACAGTATATAATGATATGGAAAATAAACTATTTTAATAATTGGAAAAAGTATTAATACTTAACTTTTTTTTAGTGTTAATTTATTTATTTTTTACTTAAAATATTTATTTTACACACGTAGGTATTGTTAAAATTTGCTTTTAAAATTCTCAACGTACAAATTATAAATAAATACAATTAAATTAAAATAAATGTAAAAGGTATTCCGATGTGTTTTATTTTATTAATAATTTGAAAAAAAAAATTAAAAAAAAAACGTTTGAATTGAAAAATTCTGTGAGAAAATTATGTCGTTATAGGGTAATTGTTTAGTTTTAATTTTAAACTTTTACTCTTAAATAAAACAAGACACATAAGAAATTTAATAAATTTAAATCATGAACTTGATGTATTCAAAATTGGAAAGGGAAAGTGTTAATGTAAAGGATAGGAAAACGCAAGTACAGATTTCAGATCATAATAAATTAATAATATCCGGAATGTTAGGAGCCAGAATGCTTTTTTTAGCAATATATTTGTAATCATAAAAAATTCAAACAAAATACTTTTAAAAGTTTAACTTTTAGCTAAATAATGTGTCAAATATTTATATGTTGATTGAGTAATTATTGAAACATTAAGGATTTTTAAATAAATAAATAAATAAATAATATTACTGGACGAACCCGCCTCAACGCGCATGCTCAAGCAATTCTCTGTTCGGAATTTCTCGGGAAAAACATGTCAACTAAAAACTTATTAAATTGCTATTGTACCATATTTAAACAAAACAGTCAAATAACCAGAAATTAGATGGTATTCAAATTGTTCACTGGGAGAAAAACTGTTTATTAACTACTTTCGCCTTATACGGTTAAACAATCATAATTTTATAGCAACAATCAAGCCCACCTAATGTAGCAACTTAAATCCTTGCAGTTGAGTACATATTATACCCAAGAGTGCTAATCTGTTGGTCTTATAACTGACAGAACGGGGGTTCAAGTCCCAGCTTCGACGCACTACAGTATTTCCGTATTTCCTTTAGTCCCTTCAACACATAAAGAGTTCCTAATATCTTACACTCCATAATTTGTTACTTCCACTCTCCAATGCCCATTGATAATGAAAAGCCTAGCTGTTATGTCCAATTAAAATTCTTTTTAATGGTTTCGAAACCATGCTAGTTGTAGAAGGTTAAAAAAACGCATAGTTTTGTATTAATGGTTTTTTAACCATATTAGTTGTAAACGGTTTGAAATCCGTAAAGAAAAAAAAAATTCCTTACCGTATATTTTACGGTTAATTGAGAGACAGGCTGGTGCCGGTTACTTTACCATAATTTCAGAATGAAAATTTTATCAGTGTATATTTAATAGTTTACTCAGAGACGAATAAGTTATTTCATCTTTAAAAAAATAGTATTTCATCTTTTAAAATTTAGCATCTAATTGCGGTCTAACACTAAGAGACCGATAGAGAGATGACCATATCTCCCGTCAGTTTCCATATTTTTATCCGTTTAGTTTATAAGCAAAAAATAGGGGCTAATTTTGTTTTGTAAACAATATAATAGAGGATAATAAAATCAATTATCACGTGAGTGAGGTACATGTATTAGTACATGTAATTTAAACATGTACATGTAATTTTACCGTTGCCTCCAGTTTCAATTCTTCAAAGAGATAGGATAGAAAGATTGAATCTCCTGCTCCCAGATTGCTATCCCGTTAGCTAAATAGATAAAAAAAACGAACAATTTTGTTTTGTTTACATAGAAAGGAAATATTTTCATGATTTTACAAAGTTTCTTACCGATTCATTCCCTCTGTATTTTCTATTGATATCGCTTTACTCAAATCAGACATAAAAATTTTATTCTAACATAAATGTTTGCTCTGCAGGAACTGTATATGTCGTTTTATAACTATTCCTATATTTTAGAGAAATCCTGATCCTAAAAATGAAAGTAAAAACATGAATCCGGAGATTAAATAGACCGATAAAACTTCGCAAAGTAAAACAAAATATTCTTTCGAATTTCGCTGCAACAACCCAACTTGATTTTTCGCTTTTTTTTTCTTCGAGAAACACAATCAGAAAAATATTAAATTTTGAAATGAAGTGAAACAGATAAAAACTATTCCCCGTATACCAATGGAGTAGTTCTACTAGCCGTTTTATCGCTTGCAGGAAAGTGAAATCAAATAAGAACGAACTTTGGGAAAACGCATTTTGGCAGGACAACTTTTCAGATTCGCTCGAACCTTTCGGCCTTAACTTCCTTCTTTTCGTAAGAGAAAGTCAAATTTCCATAGAAAAATAAATCGATTTTTCTCTAAAGAAGGAAAAACCATTGGGAACTTTGGGAAACAGATGTTTGCAAAGTTTTTCCGGATCCTCATTTCTTGTAAGGTGGAGCGTCAGCAGTAAAAAGACTCGATTTCCTAGCGTTAAGAGACATCGATGTAAGAAAAACAACAAGTATTTGTTTTGCTCGAGCGTTAAAAGCCTACAATAAAATACACCTATTGAAGAAATAAAGTGTTAAAATAAATTCTTCAGATTGTTGTTTCAATAAAATTTAATGTATGTTTGAAGCTTTATTTTACCTTAAGATATCCTTTAAATTTCGATATTTATGTATTTATTTTATTCTAATATTAAAAAAAAAAAAAAAAAAAAAAATGAAAATCATACAGATATAATACAATTTTAAATAACAATATCCTAAAAAAAATATTTTTGGTGTTTTTTTTACTACTTTTATTAAAAAATGAAACCCAAGTAACCATTGCAATAACGAATGTAAAAATGTTCGGATATTTAAAAACTTTAAAACACAAGCTAAACGTTTCTAAAACATCTATACTGTATAAAATTCCAGATCAAATTACGGTAAAAAGTATCGACACTTTAAAATCCATTTTTATAGTGAATCTGATTTATCGTAATAATTACATACTTGTTTACTGTAAAATCACTAATTTGCTGTAATTTGCATTAATGATTTCACTTTAATAATGGATTTTGCGTTTAAATATATTAATCGGATACTATTATTTTTACCGTAATTAGAACCGGAATTTTTTCAATTGTATTTCTATTGCATTTCGAGGGAAAAAAAACGAATTTCTGAGTATTGTCTGCATTAGAATTTTATATTGGAGCTATTAAAATAAATATTTATTATACAGTGTTCTGTCTTTTTATTCTAGCACACAGTGCTTAATTTATGCAGAAAAGAGGTATAAGGAATCTTTTTTTAAAAGGAGTCTTTTTTTAATTTTCTCACATTCTCAAGTTTTAGTTTTACATTTTAAATTTAAAATTAAAAACGCTTGTTAACATTAAAACATATTTCCTTAATATTACATTTGTTATTACTTTGTATGGAAGAAAGTAATTTTTGAATTGTTCTGAATGTATACTAATAACAAATATCGTATTTCTAATAAAAACTTTTCACTAATTAATCATCAAATTAAAGCTATGAGCAAAAAACTTTCTAAATTCTTTTTAGAAAGTTTTTTTTAAAAATATGAAATGAGTTTTTTTAATATTTTATGGCGAGAAGCATAGGAATTAAAAGATGCGAGTATTTTAATAAGGTAGATTAAATATTACAAGCTTTAAATATATTTAGCTAAAAAAAATGGGATAGAATATGTAAAACGACTTAATACAATAAAATACAGTGTTTTGCCCACATTTTTTTAAACATTGTGAATTATGCTCAACATCTCGATAACTCTTTCTCTACTGAATTAGACTAAAAACCAATCAGTACTAAAGTACAAAAAGAGGTGACTGGTTTATATGACTTCTGCTACCGGCTCGCATCAACTACACTGCTGATGTAAAATATCCTCAGTATCGGATCATGGGTTAGAATCCCATTGATATTGAGATAACAATAGGAGGTTTCCGTGGCTTTCCTCTCTTTGCAACACAAATGCGGGTTCCATGTTCGTTGTTACATTGTAAATTACGCTCAACATCTCGACTACTCTTTCTCTACTGAATTAGACTAAAAACCAATCAGTACTAAAGTACAAAAAGAGGTGACTGGTTTATATGACTTCTGCTACCGGCTCGCATCAACTACACTGCTGATGTAAAATATCCTCAGTATCGGATCATGGGTTAGAATCCCATTGATATTGAGATAACAATAGGAGCTTTCCGTGGCTTTCCTCTCTTTGCAACACAAATGCGGGTTCCATGTTCGTTGTTACATTGTAAATTACGCTCAACATCTCGACTACTCTTTCTCTACTGAATTAGACTAAAAACCAATCAGTACTAAAGTACAAAAAGAGGTGACTGGTTTATATGACTTCTGCTACCGGCTCGCATCAACTACACTGCTGATGTAAAATATCCTCAGTATCGGATCATGGGTTAGAATCCCATTGATATTGAGATAACAATAGGAGCTTTCCGTGGCTTTCCTCTCTTTGCAACACAAATGCGGGTTCCATGTTCGTTGTTACATTGTAAATTACGCTCAACATCTCGACTACTCTTTCTCTACTGAATTAGACTAAAAACCAATCAGTACTAAAGTACAAAAAGAGGTGACTGGTTTATATGACTTCTGCTACCGGCTCGCATCAACTACACTGCTGATGTAAAATATCCTCAGTATCGGATCATGGGTTAGAATCCCATTGATATTGAGATAACAATAGGAGCTTTCCGTGGCTTTCCTCTCTTTGCAACACAAATGCGGGTTCCATGTTCGTTGTTACATTGTAAATTACGCTCAACATCTCGACTACTCTTTCTCTACTGAATTAGACTAAAAACCAATCAGTACTAAAGTACAAAAAGAGGTGACTGGTTTATATGACTTCTGCTACCGGCTCGCATCAACTACACTGCTGATGTAAAATATCCTCAGTATCGGATCATGGGTTAGAATCCCATTGATATTGAGATAACAATAGGAGGTTTCCGTGGCTTTCCTCTCTTTGCAACACAAATGCGGGTTCCATGTTCGTTGTTACATTGTAAATTACGCTCAACATCTCGACTACTCTTTCTCTACTGAATTAGACTAAAAACCAATCAGTACTAAAGTACAAAAAGAGGTGACTGGTTTATATGACTTCTGCTACCGGCTCGCATCAACTACACTGCTGATGTAAAATATCCTCAGTATCGGATCATGGGTTAGAATCCCATTGATATTGAGATAACAATAGGAGGTTTCCGTGGCTTTCCTCTCTTTGCAACACAAATGCGGGTTCCATGTTCGTTGTTACATTGTAAATTACGCTCAACATCTCGACTACTCTTTCTCTACTGAATTAGACTAAAAACCAATCAGTACTAAAGTACAAAAAGAGGTGACTGGTTTATATGACTTCTGCTACCGGCTCGCATCAACTACACTGCTGATGTAAAATATCCTCAGTATCGGATCATGGGTTAGAATCCCATTGATATTGAGATAACAATAGGAGGTTTCCGTGGCTTTCCTCTCTTTGCAACACAAATGCGGGTTCCATGTTCGTTGTTACATTGTAAATTACGCTCAACATCTCGACTACTCTTTCTCTACTGAATTAGACTAAAAACCAATCAGTACTAAAGTACAAAAAGAGGTGACTGGTTTATATGACTTCTGCTACCGGCTCGCATCAACTACACTGCTGATGTAAAATATCCTCAGTATCGGATCATGGGTTAGAATCCCATTGATATTGAGATAACAATAGGAGGTTTCCGTGGCTTTCCTCTCTTTGCAACACAAATGCGGGTTCCATGTTCGTTGTTACATTGTAAATTACGCTCAACATCTCGACTACTCTTTCTCTACTGAATTAGACTAAAAACCAATCAGTACTAAAGTACAAAAAGAGGTGACTGGTTTATATGACTTCTGCTACCGGCTCGCATCAACTACACTGCTGATGTAAAATATCCTCAGTATCGGATCATGGGTTAGAATCTCATTGATATTGAGATAACAATAGGAGGTTTCCGTGGCTTTCCTCTCTTTGCAACACAAATGCGGGTTCCATGTTCGTTGTTACATTGTAAATTACGCTCAACATCTCGACTACTCTTTCTCTACTGAATTAGACTAAAAACCAATCAGTACTAAAGTACAAAAAGAGGTGACTGGTTTATATGACTTCTGCTACCGGCTCGCATCAACTACACTGCTGATGTAAAATATCCTCAGTATCGGATCATGGGTTAGAATCCCATTGATATTGAGATAACAATAGGAGCTTTCCGTGGCTTTCCTCTCTTTGCAACACAAATGCGGGTTCCATGTTCGTTGTTACATTGTAAATTACGCTCAACATCTCGACTACTCTTTCTCTACTGAATTAGACTAAAAACCAATCAGTACTAAAGTACAAAAAGAGGTGACTGGTTTATATGACTTCTGCTACCGGCTCGCATCAACTACACTGCTGATGTAAAATATCCTCAGTATCGGATCATGGGTTAGAATCCCATTGATATTGAGATAACAATAGGAGGTTTCCGTGGCTTTCCTCTCTTTGCAACACAAATGCGGGTTCCATGTTCGTTGTTACATTGTAAATTACGCTCAACATCTCGACTACTCTTTCTCTACTGAATTAGACTAAAAACCAATCTGTACTAAAGTTCAAAAAGAGGTGACTGGTTTATATGACTTCTGCTACCGGCTCGCATCAACTACACTGCTGATGTAAAATATCCTCAGTATCGGATCATGGGTTAGAATCCCATTGATATTGAGATAACGATAGGAGGTTTCCGTGGCTTTCCTCTCTTTGCAACACAAATGCGGGTTCCATGTTCGTTGTTGCATTGTAAATTACGCTCAACATCTCGACTACTCTTTCTCTACTGAATTAGACTAAAAACCAATCTGTACTAAAGTTCAAAAAGAAGCGGAGGTGGCTGGTTTATATGACTTCTGCTACCAGCTCGCATCAACTACACTGCTGATGTAAAATATCCTCAGTATCGGATCATGGGTTAGAATCCAATTGACATTGAGATAACAATAGGAGGTTTCCGTGGTTTTCCTCTCTATGTAACACAAATGCGGGTTAGTTCCATATTCATTGTTACATTGTAAATCACGCTCAACATCTCGATTACTCTTTCTCTACTGAATTAGACTAAAAACCAATCTGTACTAAAGTTCAAAAAGAAGCGGAGGTGGCTGGTTTATATGACTTCTGCTACCAGCTCGCATCAACTACACTGCTGATGTAAAATATCCTCAGTATCGGATCATGGGTTAGAATCCCATTGACATTGAGCTAACAATAGGAGGTTTCCGTGGTTTTCCTCTCTATGTAACACAAATTCGGGTTAGTTCCATCTTCATTGTTACATTGTAAATCACGCTCAACATCTCGATTACTCTTTCTCTACTGAATTAGACTAAAAACCAATCTGTACTAAAGTTCAAAAAGAAGCGGAGGTGGCTGGTTTATATGACTTCTGCTACCAGCTCGCATCAACTACACTGCTGATGTAAAATATCCTCAGTATCGGATCATGGGTTAGAATCCCATTGACATTGAGATAACAATAGGAGGTTTCCGTGGTTTTCCTCTCTATGTAACACAAATGCGGGTTAGTTCCATCTTCATTGTTACATTGTAAATCACGCTCAACATCTCGATTACTCTTTCTCTACTGAATTAGACTAAAAACCAATCTGTACTAAAGTTCAAAAAGAAGCGGAGGTGGCTGGTTTATATGACTTCTGCTACCAGCTCGCATCAACTACACAGCTGATGTAAAATATCCTCAGTATTGGATCATGGATTAGAATCCCCTTGCTATTGAGATAACAATAGGAGGTTTCCGTGGTTTTCCTCTCTATGTAACGCAAATGCTGGTTGGTTCCATCAAAATGTTTTCCCCGAAGATTAGTTTGTCCCAATTCTTGATCGAAGTTTTCGCTTGTCTTCTCAATTGGGTTCAAAATTACTAGCCTAAGGAGTTGAACATTAAAAGTCATAAGCTCTGAATTGGAAAAGTCACAGCTCTTCAACGCCGGTAAAAAAGGAAAATAAAAAGGAAATTTAAAGAAGGAAATAAACTACGTTTATGCATACTTGTTAGTTATTTGTAGTGAATAATTCTAAAAGACGCACGTTTCGCTTAATTACTTGCACTACGTTTGTGCATACTTGTTAGTTATTTGTAGTGAATAATTCTAAAAGACGCACGTTTCGCTTAATTGTTTGCACTACGTTTATGCATACTTGTTAGTTATTTGTAGTGAATAATTCTAAAAGACGCACCTTTCGCTTAATTGTTTGCACTACGTTTATGCAAACTTGTCAGTTATTTGTAGTGAATATTTCTAAAAGACGCACGATCGCTTAATTGCTTGCACTACGTTCATGCATACTTGTTAGTTATTTGTAGTGAATAATTCTGAAAGACGCACGTTTGGCTTAATTGCTTGCACTATGTTTATGCATACTTGTTAGTTATTTGTAGTGAATAATTCTAAAAGACGCACGTTTCGCTTAATTGCTTGCACTACGTTTATGCATACTTGTTAGTTATTTGTAGTGAATAATTCTAAAAGACGCACGTTTCGCTTAATTGCTTGCATTACGTTTATGCATACTTGTTAATTATTTGTAGTGAATAGTTCTAAAAGACGGACGTTTCGCTTAATTGCTGGTATTGTACAGCAATGTGAAAATATTATATCAATAAATCTAGTATTTATTATACAAGATAAATTACTTGCATAATAAATACATTAACTTATGATAAATTCAGATGTTCCGAAAATGTGTTTTTAAAATTTTTTCATTGTGGGTGAAAGTTAATGGCATTCTTTAAATGTTTAAACGAATTAATAAAATAAATTGAGTCAGTTTTAAAAAAAAAATACGATAAAATATTAATATGGAGATGCTGACTTTTAATGTACTTGACATTATTTGAATCTCAAAGTTATTGAAATGGAGTGAAAAGTCTTTTCAAAATTTCCCAACAGACTTATATGTATGAAACTAAACATTATTGCTTCGATGTCATTTTCTTAGGAAAGGTTCAGGCGTTCATATTATATTAAATCTCACACGAAAGACAACATTGTTACGTGGAGTGCTGTTACAATTTTGGAAATAAGCGCTTATCATCCAAAGAATTTTACTCTAGCCTCTAGCGAAATCACGGAAACTTCCATGCTTGTTGCTCATTTGGCCTATCAAACATCGAAGAGTAATTATAACTTTTGTTCCATCGTAAAAGCACATCAGACAATCAGAACTTCAACTATTCGTGAGGTATTTTTGCTTCGTAGAGATGAAATATAATTAGAATTCTTATTCCAGAGCTCATTGTAATAATTTATTTTCGGTTTATGCAATGATTGAAAATGAGTTTATTTTTAGAATTCTTGTTATTTCAGATTTATAAGTATAACAGTACGGAATAGGTAATTAGAAATTAGGGAACAGAAAGAAAAGTGGTATGTTGTTTTTCTAAAGTTTAGAGGCACTTAGTAAAATAAGGAAGACTTTTGCGAAATTATTTATAGGTAAATTTGACATTTTTTTCAACTTTTGTTTTTACATTCGGCTAACCAGAGGGGAAAAAGTACTGTCAGTTAGCCTTACACTGTAAAAACTTCAGGTTCAAATTAAGGTAAAAAGTCCCGGGACTCTAAGTGTCTGTACTTTTTATCGTAAAATTCATTTTTGCCGGAACGAATTACGGTTTACTATTTTACGGTAAAATACGAATTTTACGGACGATTGCAATTTAAGGATGATGCATCCAAAATGCCAGTACTTGATAACGCTATTTAATCCGGAATATTTACAGAGTAGATAATTAAAAAGATCACAATTAGTAGGAAATATTATGTTTTCAAATTTACGAACTTTAATTTTTTTATAAACTTTATGATATTGTGGAGCAATGATATTTAATTTTATTTTAAATATTTCATTAAATCTTATTTGATGTCTTCTGTTGAAACAAGTTCAATCATCAATTTATTTAGATCATTCACCGCAACTCCATATTTCCAATTTTTACTAAAAATTTAATTTTAAACTTAAATGAAAGATTGTCATACACGTCACACTAGGAATCACTGATGAGAAAGGTTACCCTGCTTCGATATTTTTTTTTATCTGGGTATTTTAAATATGTAAAGTAGCATTTCCAGGACGTTGCAATTTAATTTTTAATACACATAAAATGATGAAAATCTTGCTACGTTTTTCGAATGTGCAAGTTTTTGTTCGTCATGATGGAATGAAAAAAAGCGATATAATCATGATGTTGCACACTGCAATAAATTCCAGATCAAATAACGGTAAAAGACACAGTGCAAAGTACCGGTAGTTCATAAAATCAATTTTTACCGTGATAGTATATTGAATAAAATGTCTTTTTATACATTCGTAATTTGTTTTTCTCTTTCTTAACTGTCCAGGAATTGAATGTGCAAGTTTTTGTTCGTCATGATGGAATGAAAAAAAGCGATATAATCCTAATGTTGCACACTGCAATAAATTCCAGATCAAATAACGGTAAAAGACACATTTCAAAGTACCGGTAGTTCATAAAATCAATTTTTACCGTGATAGTATATTGAATAAAATGTCTTTTTATGCATTCGTAATTTGTTTTTCTCTTTCTTAACTGTCCAGGAATTCAATAATTTATATTTTCATGAAATTCTATGGTAATTATGATATTCCTGTTACGACATCTCATGCTAAGAACCGGAAATATAAACATGCTTTATTTTAATCAATTGTTTCAGTTATTATATAATTATAAACAATAACTACTATTAAAAATATACTAAATTAGTAATTCTAATGTATTATGAAACAATTTTCTTTTATCACTTAAAACTTTTACTAAAGTTTATTTTCGGTCATAATTTTTTTAAAGTTAAAAGGGCAGAAATATTTAGTTTTGAACTTCCGTTTTATGTCTTCGTAAAAATCATTAGGCTGATTTGGTCATTACGAAATAATACTTCTTTAAATTCTTCTGAGTTTGAGGAGATTGATAACAATCGAGGGGAAATTACAACTAACTATACAATGCATTAGAGAAAAACTTTCTATGCTGTTTATGATCATTGAGTATTTCAAAGACATTTTTTCTTTTTTTGAATTTTTTGAAGTGCATATTGTCAGCAAAGTGATTTTCAACGACATTTTCAAATAACTTTAATGCATGAATAACATAATAGTGCCCTTAAGGTTTTCACGAAAGTTTTAGAATTCTAAATAAGAATGACTTTAGTTATCATGTGAACTAAACAAAGTAATAATATTAGAAACTAACAAAATGGTCACTTATTTTATGAATTTGTAAAAAAACACATTAAGCTGATTTGGTCGCGAAAAATAAACCCTCTTTAAATTCCTCTGCGCTTGCAGAAATGGATAATGATTAAAAGGGAAATTACAACTAAGTATAGAATGTGTCGGAGAAAAAATTTCGATTCTGCGTCGAAGATCATTGAGTATTTCTCAGATAATTTTCATTTTTTGAATTTTTTGAAGTTTATATTGTCAGCAAAAGGACTTTCAACGATGTTTTAAATAACTTTACCGCATGAATAACGCGATAATGCTCTTAAGATTCACACGAAGCATAAAAGTTTTGGAATTCTAAATCTGATTGGCTTTAATCATCACGTGACCTAAACAAAATAATAATGGTACTAATAGATATAATTTTAAACTAACAAATGCTCACTTCTAAATGAGGAGTGTTTTGTCTTTGTAAAACTGAAATTTTTAATTACGAACAAAGCTTTTGTTTTTTGCTAAGTTCACTTGAAAATGTGTAAAAATACCTGATGAAATATAACATGGTCCATTGATTATTTAGGTATGACGTAAGCATATTTTAATATAAGGTTTTGAGCCATTCGTGCTTGGAGATTTAATGATAGATTAACTGGAAAATTTTTTAAATAACTATATCGAGTCCTATGATACTTTGAGAAGAAAATTAACAAAGTAACGTTTTGAAAAGCTTTTTTTCTTACCTTACATTTAGCTATCAGTAAATTATAAATTTTTTTGTACAACGCTAAGTTTCTAAGCAAACTGAATTTTGATTTTTTAACTGTGCAACTTTATTTTTTATAATCAATATGATGTGAGCCACGTTGGCTCAGGGGAAAATCGTTCGACTCCCAATGAAGTGCCGAAGTTCAAATACTAGAGGTGGCTGGTTGTTACGAATTCTGTTTTCGGATGTCGCAGTTTACAATGTTAATGTAAAATATCCTCAGTGGTAGACGGATCATGGGTTAAAATCTCCTTGCCGTTGGGCTATTCCATTTTTTTTCTCTCTATGCGACGCAAATACGGGCTAGTTAGTTCCACCAAAAAGTCCACCAAGAAGGCTAGTTTGTCCCAATGCTTGATTCAGGTGTTCCCTTGTCTCCTAGGTTGGGTTCAAAATTTCAGGGTTATAGAGTTGTACATTGGTAACTGTAAACTCGAAGTTGGGTCAGCTGTCCAACGCCGGGAAAAATAAAATTCAATACTATGTTTCTAAAGTTTAATATTAGTTTGTAAAGAAAGTAATTGAGGTTTTTGTGTATAATAAAACCTATTTTTTCTGTAACAAAGATGACTTGAAACAGCTTAATTTCTTTCATTTTGTCTGATGACTTTTTGCCATCTTCTTGGTAACATCATAATCCACGTTCAGAGAACTTCTGGTCTTTATTAGCAAAAACTCAAACAAGCACAATTTGAGGCCATTTTTATCAATTAATATTTTTACCATTTAAAAAGATTTGCAAAATTTAAAGTAAATAATTATCTAGCTGTGCGAGGTCCGGGCCATATGTGGGATGTGACATCACTTCCCAACCAAACTCCAATAATTTCGTGCGTGTTTCTAAAGTTGTGCGAGGCCTGGTTTTGTCATGGTTCAACACAATTCCTTTGCAATTTGCTTTTCTCTATATTGTCTCAACCTTGAACCATCAAATCATCCTTTATACCGAACTTTAAAAAAACATTTTAATTAGTAAATTCTAGCTTAAATTTTTCTATACAAAAATTGGGTCAACTTTCCAAACAGCTAAACAACTTTCAAGAGCTTATAAAATATTAAAATTATATAATTTCAATTTAAATGAAAAAAAAAATGAAAATTTTTGAAGAGTAGATTTAATTCGAAATAATTTTGTTAGTAGTTAAATGTACTCAAATTTCAGGAGAAAACTAAATAGTTCTAAGATAGAATTAACTGAAGTATTAATTTTCAAACCATCAATTAAAAGTAATTTAATTTAAATATCTAGGATAACATGGTAATTTTTTTAACATATAATATTTGCTTAATAGGTGAAATCACTTTCACTCTCGGGCAATATCGAAAAAAGTTAATTCGAGTTCAAGAAAAGTTGACGTTTAAAATTCTCCGAAAGAAATAAAAGAGCTCTTAAAAAGTCAATAAGTTTGAATTTCTTGCTTTAAAATTATCAAGAAAAGAAGAAATAAAAATGTATTAAGATTACAGTATTCGACTTTTTTTTGTAAGTCAGCTGAATGTTATGTCAAGTGATAATAATATGAGAAAATTCAGTCTTTTTCTTCTGTACATGGTGTTCTGTACAAGTTTCAAATTTCCCACGCAGCACAAATAACGCATTTATATTTTAGAACTCATTTTTAATTTCCCAAAAACATAACATGATTTTTACAAATTATTAGTTTAATGAAAATTACTGCTTAACTATTTTTGAAAGATTTTTTTATTTGAATGTGTTAAGCTATTCTTAACATCGTATTGACATTGTAATTTGCTGCAATTAGATGAAACAGATGAGATTGATGAGATTTTTCATTATGCGGATGATGAGATTTTCATTATGGGATGATGAGATGAGGTGATTATGATGAGAACTTTCATTGTGCTATAGAAATTATTTTTCCTCCTTTAAATATGAATTAATAACTGAATTCATCAAATCTATCGTTATTTATATCAGAAAAAAATATACAAAATAGTTTTGTAGATTTTAAAATTCTATAAGATATCCTTGAGGTTTATATCATTTGAAATTATAATAAGCCCTAACTTCTTTGCAAACTGTGCTGGATAAAAACGATTAAGCAAGATATTTGCATATAAAATAGCAGAAAATTGTAAAAAAAGAAACAATTCACATTTGGGGGTATAAAATTGCAAAAAAAATTCCATATACTTTATTAAATTATCATGTAATTATATGTGGTAAATGTGGTAAATACGACAATTTAATTGGATGTTTTAAAGGATTGCGAGGAAATTAAGACCGAACTTGATTTTACGTGCTTAATGATAATTATGCGTTCATACAGGGTGTCTCAAAACTCATGGTTCATATGTTAGAGAGTGATAGAAGACAACTAGTAGAGCGCGTATTATCATGCAAGTCCTAACACGTCAGAGGGCATAGGCGTTTCTTCTGAGTTTGGACGTTTAATGTCTGGACTTTTTTTTTCTGGGATAATAGGAGGAGTCCCCTCTGCGGCGATGGTTCCATAGATTGTGTGGAATAGCTTGCTGCTAGGATATGCGCAGGAACTGAAACCATCAGAGAGGTACCTTTTGTTTTCTTCAATGCTGACGTTCCCTCCTTTGACGGTGTGAAGCTTGTGTTAATGTTGCAGCTGCAATTTTTAGCAGTTCATGTAATGATTGACTTATAAAAAAGTGTTGTTTAATTATAAGTATTGTTTAATTTATTTTTGTTAAATAAATTGTTTTTCTTAATTTTATCGTTTTTTTTTTCATTCCATCTACATCTCTCTTGTTTCCCATAATTTCGTGGCACAGTATGTTTCGTACTTTCGTATTCGTACACAGTATGTTTCGTACGACTATCGTACCGGTTATGAATCGTATGGTGATTTTGTGATTGTCTAGTTGTCTTTTATCACTTCTAATGTATGTACCATGACTTTTGTAAAGTCCTGTATATTGTTGTGCATGACCCATTACATTCATTAATATCATTTGAGGTAAGATAAGTTAGCTGTCGTCGGGGTGCGATGTCGAGATCTCAGTCCACTCAAAGAAGTTCCTAGATTACTGTGACGCACATTGCAGGATCATATTAGCAAGAAAGAGGGTAAACACCAAGAACTTGGAATGGTTGATTTTGAGAAATATCTTGTACAAAATATTTAGTAAGATCTTTTTTGATAAAAATGCAAAATATTGTATTTGTCAATGTTAAATAGAGTTTTATAATCTTTTAATTTTGCTCAAATCAATTTAATTACCAACTTATTAACTTCAGTATTGATTAGAACATAATAAAATTTTTATTATATTAAGGGTAGGCGAGAAATATTTTTTCTGCTGTCTATTGACAATAAAAATATTTACCGTCTTTTCAATCGAAAAACTGCTGGCTTTTGAGTTTTGCAACGAATGGAAATGCAGTTAGTGTCTCAAAATTTACTTCACAAATACTGTAGTAAACTCTGTTTATAACCTCTGCATATAAAAGCAATGATAGTGAGTGTAGTTTTAAAATCTGACTTTCGCTACATTGTAAAAAATTCCGTATCAAATTACGGTGAAGAGTTTTAGCACCTTGGCTGCGTCATCCGTAAAATCCATTTTTACCACAAACTTTTATACCTTAGTTTTTATAGTTATATTTATTTAATTACAGTGCTTTAGTGAATTTTACAGTAATTATTACGGTGGAAATGGCAGTATATAAAATGTTTTGTTTTCTAGAATTTTACTGTGAAAGTGGAATTTACGATAAAATGTACCGGCAACCTAAGTGCTGGTACTTTTTACGTAATTTTATTCGAAATTTGAATAGTGATGGCAGGAAAAATTTTAATTTTTACTTTGATTTTTTTAAAATCAAAATGCAAACTAATTTATTGCATATATTTCAGTGATAAAATATTTAAAAACATTTACAATTGTTGCAAATTAGGAAATTATTTTTCAAAGAGGTAACTGCAACTGTTGCAAATTAGGAAATAATTCTTAGGATTGTTAGGTTTAGTTAATTAAGGAAAAATCTCGTCATTTGCAATTATTATGAAACACATACGTGAATTTTAGTTAATTTAAAAAATATCGGACACACAATCTTTCAGTCACAATCTACAAAACATAATGAATTATACGATTAAGGAATTTTAAGCTGTACAATTTATTTTTATGAACATAACTTTTTTAATTCACTAGTATGTGCTGTTGCTAACCAAGTATTAAAGCACTTTCGCATCCTAAGTCAACTTCAATATTCAGTACTGTTAAATAATTTATTTATCAAATAAGGAAAATCAAACAAAACTGTGATATGACTTAATGATAATATATTTATTTAAGAAAAGAACTATAATTGCATATCTATTCTGAAATATATGCAAAGCATTTTTAAAACTTAACTAATGTTACTTATGTATGCTTCATCTTAAAAATACATACCTTAAACATTTCAAAATCAGATGAAATACTAAAGAATGTTAAAAGTTGCCATTCTGATTTTAAGAAATTAAAAAAGTCACATCATTTAGTTTGCTTTTGTTCATGTCTAGAAAAAGATAAATGCTATCATTGAAAGCATTTTTGGCGTTGTTCGCTTTTACAAAAATCCGTTTTTTATTTCACTTTTTTCTTCTTTTTTCAGCTATATTGTAGCTTCCTGTGTTTAATATAATTTTCGAATTAGCTCTTAGATGTTAAAATTACTTTCTCGTTCCTTGTATTTTGAACCAGAAGCTCTTAACAAAACTTTTTACCCGTTTAGCGAGTTTTTTCCCTTTTCTGTTTAATATCATTAAGAAAAAAAATGTAATTTTTTTCCTATTTTCTCTTTTACGGACTCTTGGGTTTAAATTTAACTCTAGAAGTGTCGACTGAAATCTTGCTAAGGAAAAAGACACTTAAGTTGAAAGAAAGCCTGCTAATTCTTATTAAGAAAACTTCAGTTTATACAAAAGAATTACTTATTAAATTAACATACGTCTTTTTTTCACTTAATAACACTGATTTATGTCAACTCAGCTTGGATAAAATACGTGACTTTTGAATTTATTTATTTTAAGGAGAGAAGGATGTAGCATTTTTTACTTGCTAGGTTTTAAAAGGAATTTAATAGCAATATAAAAGAAAAAGTAAAAATATTTTATGTTTTTATTTTTCATGATAATTGTAATGCTATATATTTTGAATTAAACTTTTTCCTATCTAAAAATGTCCTAGTTTCCTAGTTATATATATATATATATATATATATATATATATATATATATATATATATATATAGTGATTGATAATGAAGATCGTAATAAAAAAACATATGCATGCAAAATCTTCTCTTTAAAGTAATTAGAAATGTATTCTTGTAAAAAATCTTGATAAGAGACAACACCAACAGCTTAAAAAGAAATCTTACTTTTTTAATGTGCATAGTATTTCCCAAGGACAACCAGTTTAATCTAAAGTATTATAACCATATTAGTAAGAATTATATGAAGCATTTCGCTTTTGTCTATAGCTTATTATTGAAGTTTCATCTTTCAGTCAAGGGCTGTGACTAAAAAGAATTAACACAGCTTTAACCTGAGAATGATATTATTGATTTGAGCAAAATTAAAAGATAAACTATTGATAATAATAATTAACCTGCCAATCAGGAAGCCTGCTTTAAATCTGGCGAATTTTTTAAGGCAGAGGGTGCGTTTCGTGTTTTTCAGTGGTGCTATTTTTGGCCTAGAGTGCGACTTCAGCCAATCACACGTCACAGCCTGTTTTACTTGGCAGATCTAATCACACTCCATTTGCTTATCTACAGATCGTATATCTGACCTAATCCAGAGATCTCCAATTCTGTTCCCTCAGAGATATTGATTTGTTAGGAAACTTGGAGGATTTTGTGATCCTGGTTGATTTAACTTGCATTAATCACCGTTTAATATACACGGAGATTCTTCAGCAGGCGGGATTCGAACTCATTGTTCTCACGAACACGAACCCAACATCCTACTAAGCATGCTATACCAGCCCTTGGTATAAGAAAGTTGCCACCAGTTTTGGCCTTAAGACCCACTAAAATTTTTACATTGTACAATTTAAAGGGTACATGAAAGCTCTCAACTTTGAAAATAAAAAAAAATAAAAATACAAAGATCACTCACCTTTAATATATTTAAATATTTTCGCTTTCAGTTGTCTGTAATTTTCAATTACTTTTGCGAGAATTTGCGACTGTCTTCAATGTAGCTTTTTATCTCCAGAACCTAATGTTGGTCGTTAAAAATACGTATGTATGTTTTTAGTTATGTAATAAGGATATTTATATTTTTTAAGTATTTGTACACTGAATTAAATAAATTTATAATATATAATTTCTATCCACTCATGCTCTGTTAAACCTATTTCGAATTCATATTAATATTCCCTTCTGAACAAACTGATTTTGTTTTAATAATTAGTTTATGAACGCAACCTAAATTACTTATTCCTTATATATTGTCACATAAAAATAAGTTTCCTGATTCTTATGTGTATCATATCGCACTTTAATTCTAAATTTTAGTGTTATTAAATAACAAATATGGTGTTTTGTGGTGGAAAGTTTACACCAAGTGGTTGAAAAGAATATTCTACGTGTTTTACAGCACCAGAAACTATCCTTCGGTTTTGGTGTAGTAGAACATTGCTTTGGTGTATAGTAGTTGCCATCAATTTTGGCGTCCTGATGCCCGAAAATTCTTAGTGCGCATTTCTTCATCCATAATTGCCGACAATTGGCTTATTAGAGATCCTAATTTAATCGAATACTCCTATAAATGATGACCACTTAATATTTTTTATGTAGGACCAAGTTAATTTGATATATGTTTATCGAATATTGTACAATAATTAGCTTTATCAACCTTTGTGATTAAATATTTCAATTTTGATAAAAATTTAGATTTAATCTTTTGTTACTCTTTGTTTCCAAGCTCATTCAGTGCAATTTAATCGAATTAGTTTATATATACTATAATTGTAAGAAAAATGCCATTTTTCAAAATAGTCGATCCTTGATTTATTTAAAATAATTTACAATGACATCAAATTGTTAAAAGCAGTATCATAGATAAAATTCAGTCATGAAATACAGTTTTTTCAATGAAAAGAAATCCTATAAAAATTGCGAAGAGTTTTGAATACAAAATGATTATAAAAGGTGTTACTATAAAAAGTTTGATGACAAATACATATATATCATTTTTACATACCATTTTAACAACCTTTAAGTATGGAAAAGGATAAAATGCATGATTTTTAAAATTTTAATTTAAAAATAAAAGCTATTCAATATTTTATTAAATTTAAATGAGTAAAAAATTGAAAAAGAGTTTTTAAAAGTAGGGGGGTGGTATTTATTTTATTAATGTCAGCGTATATACACCGTAAAATTTGCAGAAAAGTATTGAAGTAACTTTTATTGTAAAATGTATCACCTATGGAACAATTCAACTTTTACAATAAGTATAAGTATTTCCTATTAATGATAATGGATAGCCATGATTTTATTGTTGAAGTAGAAATACTCAAGTTAAAAAAAATGATGTTTGCGAAAAAGTAAAGCATAGACTAATCTAGAATAATAAAAAGAAATAAAAAAAAATTAAATTCAAATTTTAGAATTAAAGATAAACAAAACTAATGAACTAAATATAGATTTCGATTCCCCTGAAAGTTTTTCTCGCCCAAATAAATCGTACTCATTTGCTTCAAAGAATATCACCGATTTATAAACAAATGTTTACAATTATGTCGTAAGTCAAACACAACGACTTTGAGTGCACATTTGAAAATGACGCCATCTGAGATCATATTACACCTATAGTAATAAAGAAACGTCTTTTATAACGGGAGAATTATACACTACATAAGTAACTGACACCTTAATGGTATGGTGTATTTGAATACGTATATCAAAAGGGATTTGGTATATGTTTTGTAAATGGAAGTTCTAAATATTGAAGGTCTAAACTCATCTCGTTAAAAAAACTTTGTGGCTATAAATTCCTTTCTTTAAAAGTTTTAATTTAATGAGTTTTGAAATGAAACAAAAGAACAATAAATATGTATTCAAATAATAATCATTACGTAATAAATAAATATTACATACATTTTCAAAATGTAGTGAAACTGTAGTAAATAAGTTAAAAAATCATATTTATTTAAACACGATAATTATTGGACAGTAATATTCCTTTTTTTTATAAGTATTTTCTTTAAAATTAATTTTCCACGAACAATATTAAATTTTTATATTCGCCTCAATAAAAAAAAACTGATTACATTATCAAAAATAGGATCACCGGCCAAAACAATTACCCTAAAAGAAATGAAGTTCAAGTCACATGTAGATCTGTGATGTTTTGGTTTGTTTTTCTCATTAGGTACTAGTCCCATTTACTATATTGACCAAGTATATGAACCAGCATGTTTATTTAACCATTCAGGAGGATTAGTCAATGTCTTCAAGGAGGTGTTCATGGCCTTGTTTTTTGTTATGGCAACGGAATAAAACAAATAAGAAGTTAAGTTTATTCCTTTATGAAGACACTTGTTCTAATGCATCTCGATTGAAAATCTCTAGACTTATACCTCATAAGAAACCTGTGGGAATTGCGAGTGATGTAAATAGGGCGAAAATTTCTTTCTGTAACCGAATTCAGCCATTTATCAATTCTGAAAATGAATATTCGTCATAAACATTGATGATGAATTTTTTGAGGGATGAAGTTAATAACACATCGGCTAATAAGTTTCCGGTCTGACATACAGATGGTGCCCTAAATGCGGAATTAGTATTTTGTTCAGCAAGTCCTAACCTTCAAATAAAAAGGTGTCAAAATTTTATAAGATTTTATTATATTTAGATTAATTTCAAAGTTACAGTGATTTTAATCTTTGGCCTCAAAATAGGCGTTTGTTTCGGCAATCACTTCCTCATTCGTACTGAATTTCTTACCCGCGAGCATTTTTTTCAAGTCTGCAAACAAGTAGAAGTCACTAGGAGCCAAATCTGGTGAATAGGTTGGGTGCGGGTGAATAGGGGGTGTCTGACACAACGTCAAACAGTCCCGGAATCATCAATTTGTTGTTGTTTTTCGTTAAGCACACGCGGCACCCACTTCGAAAACAGCTCTCTCATAAACAAATGTTCATGCAAAATAAAGCCTACACACTCTTTTGATATATTTAGAGTATCAGCTTTGTCATGCAACTTCACTTTGCGGTTTTCTATAACAATTTTGTGGACTTTTATTATGTTTTCCGGATTAACCACATCTTTAGGGCGTCCAGAGCATGGCGCATCTTCAACATTTGCACGACCACGTTTAAAATCAGCAAACCAGTCAATAATGGTCGATTTTCCTGGTGAAGAACCCGGATAGCTCTTATCGAGTCAAACTTTAGTTTCTACCGTGTTTTTTCCCATAAAATAACAATTTTTAATAAGAAAACGAAATTCTTTTTTATCCATTGTTTCAATAATATAAATTGGTGTTCGATTAAAATCACTGTAACTTTAAAATCAATGTACAGATCGTTATAAAATTTTGACACCTTTTATTTGAAGGTTAGAACTTGCGAAACAAAATACTAATACTGCATTTAGGGCATCATCTGTATGTCAGACCGGAAACTTATCAGCCGATGTGTTATAAATCTTTTACCAAATTGCCAAAATTGGAAATATTAAAAAATATTTATGCTATTTACTACTGGAAGTATTATCTTCTTATTGTTATTTATATCTTTTTTGTGATGTGATTATTTGTATAATATTTCGAATGCCAGATTCTGGCACATTGAGATTTTATAAGAATTACAATAAGAATTCATATATACTAATTTTTGAAAATAAATATGAATAATTGTAAAGTATAATAGAATTTTCTTTACTGCCAAGATTCCAACTATTCTTACAGATAGAACAATGTAAAAATACACCTCCCATAACTAAAGATTCAGTTGCCCGTTATTGCGCAAAACTAGATTGATAAAACAACCCTCTCTAAAAATATTCTGTTTTTATAGTTTGAGATAATACTGTAGATATAAAAATAGAAAAAAAATAGTATTTTTAAAAATACTAAAATATAATTTTCATATTTTCCTAAAAAAATGGTTTTTTATTAATGTACTGTAAAATATTTTAACAAAATAATAAATATCAAGAAAATTTTGTGTTTAAAAATATATGATATAAAAATAGCTTGTAAATCGATATCGAATAATCTTTAATCGATATTTTTATAAATTTAATTTTCTAACATTTACTATAAACCAAAAAACCTAGATTAACTAAAAAACATTTTAAAATCACCATATACTATATGTTTTCAAAATAAATCTTATTTTGATTTGAAAACAACATAAAATCTATTTTACTCAGTGAGTATATAAAAAAAAAAAAAATCCGAGATTATTTTATTTTCCCGATCTATGCATATTACCTTACAAAAGAGGAAAAGAAAACATCAACAACAACACAAAAAAAAGAAACCTTCACATATCTAAAAAAAAATTATTTATAAGGAAGTTTTTAGTGCAGTAGATGAGAACCGCAACGATACTTTATGAGATACTTTATAAGTTTTTAAATATATGATATGAAAATAGCTAGTAAATTGATATTGAACGATTTTAAATCGATATTTTAGTAAAATAAATTTTTTGACAAAATTTTTAAACCAAAAAATCTAGATTGACAAGAAAAACCACTTAAAAATAAGCATAGTTTAACTAAAAATAATTTTTTATTTCAAAACAAATCTATTTTTGTTTTCTTTTAAGGACCACATAGATTCTATTTAAACTCAGTGAGTAGAAAAAATAATCCCAGATTATTTTATATTCTAGATCTATGCATATTATCTAACAAAAGGGGAAAAAAACATCAACAACGTCATACAACAAAAGAAACCTACACCTATCTAACAAAAATTTTTCCTATAAGGAAGCTTTTAGTGCATTAGATGATAATCACAAAGACTAGTGCCTGGGGAATAGTATTCACTTATTTTTGTGTTCCTGAATATGATAAAATGGACCCCCGCATCCGATTGTTTCTTTTTTGAAACAAAATCTATCTTTCTACTTTGCATTTTTCCAAATAAAGATTCGCCATAACGATGCGAAGAGAAATGCAAAGGTCGTATCTTTATAAACGATATCTGAAGTTTGTAAAATAATACCTTTCCTGATATGATTGAGAGATATAAAAAAATGTTGCAATCATCAAAGCAAATATTTTATCGTATGCATAGCAAGAAAATAATAAATAAATATATAAATGTTTTCTAAAAATATATTCTTGAATGCACTTTTCGGAAAATGTTTTAAAAGTTATGTTTGAATGAAAATAAATTCCACGCTGAATTGTTCTTTGTGGAAGTTTAATGTTTTATGGAACATATTAATAAAATGTGATTTTTGCTATATAAAAATAGAAATATACTATATATTGTTTTATTAAAGATAGTTGAATAAATGTCTTATCTTAAGACAGCTCACACAAATATTATAAGACTTAGAATTTGCTATGCATATGTCAACCGACGTTTTAGAACATCACATTGACATTTTGAGTTGTCTTCTTTCTGTAGAATGTCGACGTACTTTTCGGAAATTATCAGTGAAATTGTATTGCATGATAATGCCGTCTGTAATGCTGTCACGTTGTAGGTGTTGGAACATCCTTCGCACTCACCTGACATGACATGATAAATGTTTTCTTAAAAAGTGTTCTTGAATGCATTTTTTGAAAAATACTCTTGAAGTTATATTTGAATAAAAACAAATTGGTGTTGAATTGTTCTTTAGGTTTTGTCTTTAAAGAAAAATATAAATAAGATGTGATATTTGCTATCTGAAATTAGAGATACAATGCTCGTTGTTTTCTCAAAACTGGTTAATTAATTGAGGTATGTTTTATCTTAAGATAGCTCACATAAATATTATAAATTTTCAAATTTGCAATGTGCAGGTGAAACAACAACATTTTAAAACATCACGTTGGTTTTGTGAGTTATCTTCCTTCCATAGATTGACGATGGACTTCCCGGGATTTATCTATTGGATTGTATTGAATGACAATGCTTGTTGTCATGTCAAACAATCTGTAAATAATCTTTTTCGACAGTAGTCTTGGAAGGCGTTGGAACATCCTTCGTACTTACATGAGTCCTTGCGACTAAGATCTCTTTTCTAAGTTAAAGGATTTTCCGTTCTAAGTATCCGATGTCCTAACGTGCTATTTGTGATCTGATTAATTAAGTTCTGCCATTAATAAACACTAACTTGCTAACAATATTCTACGTTTTCTTGCTGACAAAAAGTACAAAATACTCCTGGCGATTATATTAAACGTATGAAATGTAATTTTGCTTGAACGTTCATTAAAAAGTTTTTTAGATTTTGTGTCGTAATTTTATTTAGAACCTTTGTATATGTTTGAAGATATTGCATTTTAAGCGAAGACTTAAAAAAAAAAAAAAAACTCTTTGAACGTTAGTCACGGTGTTTTCTGATCTTTCATTTGCAAGCTTTCAATATCAAAACACTGATTTTTCACATTATTGAATATTAAAACAGTGTGTAAAACAGGAAATGTTAGTAAAATTTTATTCAGGGGTTCAAGGCTTGGAGGGTTAAGATTTATGAGGAATGATTGTCCTCTATAAGTAACCCTGTTAAAATTTTCATTCTAAAGTCGATGTCAAATACGGTTAGAATTATTTCTTTACCTATAAGGTTTTGAAAACTTACTATATAATATAAAAAATTATAGGGTTCTGTAATTATTTAGAACTAGCATGGTTTAAAAACCATAAAAAATGAAATTTAATTTTAGATTATTTCTTTCTATATTTCTAGACATTTCTTAGAATTTTCGTCAGTTATTGGACATGAGTTAGGTTATGGTTGAGCTGTGTTTTTTTTTCCAAATGAACCACATAATGTGACTTAATCAGTTTAACTGGTAGTGCCATCTATAGTGAGTAATAGGAAATGCTAGTATATAACTTCGTATCAAGCTGCTCTCTATATGTGAATGAGGGTTTCGTATTCCAATATTCTGGCGTCATTAATTAGGAGGAATGCAGGGCGTATGAAAATCCTCGAGAGCTGAAGGAACAGAAGAAACATTGTGGTGTTGACGCTGGAATTTGAACCTTTGTTCAACTGGGCATGGGATTGACCGATTAAATGTCTCCACTGTCCCAGCTGTAAAGATTAAAGGGCTTCTTAGGGTGGGCGAAGTGGGTATGGATAAAATTCCATGCTGCTTATTTGCATAAGATGAAACAGTCAATAAACGATTTTTCTCAAACTTGACAGTTTGAAGATATGATATGAGATTATGGATATGAGTTTATTTTGGCTGAATGTGATAAAAGAACAAATAAATAAACTGCTATTTAATTATTTTATCTGAGAAATTTCTAACAGTAAAGAATGTAATTTGAAAATTTAGAAATACTCACTTCTTAGGAAATTTTTACATTTAATGCAAATTCATAAAATTGCAGTTTTAATGGTCAAAGAGCTGCTTTAGAAAATAACTCAATTATAAAGAGTTCGTAAACATCTAGCCGTGCTGTTAATATAATCTACGTGCTTTGTTAGAGGAAAGTTATTAATATTAAAAGCTACTGAAATAGGATCAGAAAATAATTAAATTCTGGTCAGAAAAAATAAGCCTACATAGAACTGAAAATATCTTTTTCAATATGAAAAATACACAAAACTCTAGAAAATTCCAAGAAATTACAAATATATTTATATCTTTAGAAACCTCCCACAGGGTATAAGAAAATCCCATTAGTGTTTATAAAACAGCCTTAATATTTTTTCAAAACAAACTAAAATTACTTTCTATTTTTAAAAATCTTTCCTCATTTCTGTCTTAGGAAAAAAAACTTTTAGAAGCATATGCTACATTTTTCGAATATTTACGCAGAAACATTGCAATTAAACCATTTGAATGCCGAATTAAGAATTATTCGATTAAGAATTAATGCCGAATTAATTCGAAATTCGGTAAATTCACTTCTAAAAAGCATCTAACGACAATAAAATGAAAATAAAAATTTAGGAAAATTTTTAAGTGTGTTTTTAACGATGTCCAATTCTTAGAACATAATAGTTTGGCAAGAGTTTTTTTTAATATACTATTTTCAAACGAAGTTTACAATTGCTGCGTTCCAGCTCATATTTCTGTTGCAACAAAATGATATCCACTTGGAAGATCATGAAAATGTAGGATCCAATTTTGAGAAATATATTAACAGTTTAAATTTTTGTAAACCATAAAAAAGTTAACATATTAAGGAAAAATTCTTGATATTCTTCCAAGATGAAATATGTCAAGAGGAGTGCAATTCATGCATTTATGACATTTTTATGAAATTGCTTTAGGCTTAATCAATTCTGTTGGCTCTTTAAATTTCACTTTTTCATTTGAAATTATAATTGGGCTTTCACTTCTTCGTTTTTATTTGCACTTAACTGTATGATTTGATTTCCACTTCATATTCTCTAATATCACTTTTAAAAAACAGTATTCTACAGATATAGAATGGGTTAACAGGTTCTAAGTTGTTTTCATTTATGTTTTCCATAGGAATTAAAACTCATCAGGCTCTTGCTAACAAATATATTCAAATCTGAATAACTCAAATTATCAATCTATAAAATCTCTTTCAAATATAAATTACTAATAAGGCCATTTTTTTGCTGTATCATTATGCATCGCTTAGACATTAGGTTAAGAGAAAACAAAATTTGCAGATGAGGCAAATAAAAAAAGGACGAAATTTTATTTAACCCACTCTGTAACAACAAATTTTTTCCAAAAATAAAATAAATCATAAAAATCAAAAAGGAAAAACTATCAATAGCAAGGATCTATACTATACTATTGCTAGGAACGCATTGAAAAACCTTTTTGTTGTTAAATTTTAACTCTATCATTATCAAGAGTAACTATCCATTATAATTTTTCCTTATGAGGCTAAGAGAAAACGAAATTTGTAGATGAGAGAAATAAAAAAAAAATACACTTTTCTGTAACTCACTCTGTGCCAACAAATTTATTCCAAAAGTGAAATAAGTCACAAAAATCAAAAGAAAAAACTGCTAATAGCAAGAATCTTTACAATACCATTGCTAGGATTTCATTGAAATTGCTAGGAAAGCATTTTCTTGTTAAATTTTACCTCTATCATTATCAAACAGCTCAAAAAAGGCAGGATAAAACTTTTCAAATTATATCAAATTTCTAAAATTAAGAAAAAAAGAAATCAGACTTAAACCAAACTAAATGTGAAATAGACTTCATAATGTAAATTTTAAATCTATGAAAAATAAAATTATTGAGATTTTAATTGCTCATTAAATTTAGACTCAAAGTTCATAATGCATTTTTGGAACATTGACCTGTAAACTGTAAATTGCAGTGTAATTTTATTTAAGCTTGTGAATAGATGGCATTAATATAAACGAATTATTAGTATTATTCATAATAAAACTTAAACAAACTTATTATGATGGTTTAAAGTTGGAGATGTAGCCTTGAAAACTGAATATAAATTTCTGCTTTAAAATGTTATTTGTAAGAACGTTATAGTATTAATGAATTAAAACCCGAAGCTTGTTAAATGGAGAGAAATTTTATCATCGTCTGTCACATCTCTTTGTTTAAATTTTCTCCTCCAATAGAATAGTTTTCTTTTAATAAATAAAGACATTGCAATCTCCCATACGTTGTAGTTCTTAAAACTATGAGAAAACTTTTTGCCATGTTTATGAGATATTTCAATAATGTACATAAAATAATAGTTTTAGAATGATTGAAGGAAAATAGAAGTTAAACTTACGCTTCATAGAGAAATTGAATTAATTAGTTTGAAAGCCAGTCATCTCCAACGAAACTAGTTTTACAGGAGAGATAAAAACTTGGATAGTTAAGTATCAACTTGATACATAGAGCCTTTTTTTATTTTTTAATATTAAAATATGGCTGGTTACAAAGCATACTATTGAAACTATGCGATATCATCACACATCATATTAATTAAAGACATCATATTAATTTAAAGAATAATTAGAACTTGGAGATGAAAAGCTTTTGGACAAAACCTTAAAAGAAATACTTGACATTATTTTTATCAACGAAAATATTAATAATTTGTCATTTAGAAATGAAATGAAGACTTTATTTAAGTCTTTGATTTCACATTCATGGTTAGTCGCGTAGTTTTAGAATTCTTCTTTATTATGACTATCTGTGTCACTTAACAAATTCCTTCATAGAAAGACAAAAACTGATTTATTTTTTATTGTAAAAACTTTTATTTTTGATGTCTGCAAGTTTCTTAGGGCTTATGGCAACTTTTCCCAAATGTGCCATAACTAGTTATGTTATCACTTTTATGATACTTTTTTCCAAACAGTAAATTTGCATAAACAGAATAAATTTCTAATTGCATGAAACACCATTGAAAGGAGTTGCTTCAACTTCAACAAGTGTAGTGCTTTTATAAGTAAAATTGCTATAACGTGACATCTGAAACTGTTGTTTCTCCTTTCTAGCTTTTCCATTGAAGTATTTTGATACTACAATTTTCTTAGAATGCTCCGGCCACAAACTTTTGAAATCAAGTTTCATATTATTTGTAATCACCACCTTCACAGTTCATAGTTACTTTTATCCCCTTTATTTTCTTGCGTATATCATCGAAAGAACTACCCTCTGAATCAATCATTGTGTGATAAAAAGCATAAAAAAATACCAAGCCTAAACTAAATCATTAATTGTTAGGTTATGCGAACAATTTAATGAGCAGAAACGGTAGCCATTTAGCGGTATATTTCCAAGTTTATTGCAAGAATGGATTATCTCCAGGATATGGCATATTATCGAACTAAATTGAGATTGTACTGCACAAAATATACTATACAAAGTAAGAGGAAATGAATATTTTATATCCTGATTAAGCACTTACGTCAGCTAAACTTAAAATTGCAAGAATGTCAATTAAAAAAAAAAAGTGTAAATGACTGGTTTTTTAGACTCATCGATTCAATTAAAGTCTTTATAGGATGTTAAAAAAATTTTGCGGGCTGAAACTGCTAGAAATTTTAAGCAATCCTTTGGTTTCTGTTGAATGATATCTTAAATAATTGTAAACTAGAGTTTAAAATAATTGTATTGGAAAAGATGATGAACTACTTGTAGAGAGTTTAAAGAAAACATTTTACAGAAATGTTCAACTAAAAGTTGCGTTAATTAGGTGACTTTTGAATTACAGTACTGTTCAATACAACCCATCATCTAGACGTAACAATAATGTGCCACAATATGTAAAATAACTTTAAAATTATAAATTTTGCTATTTTATTGTGTTATTTAATTTGTTAGTTTTTATTGTGTAAAACCAGTTTAATAAATTGATTTATTCCCAATACAATTATTATTCATTCCAAGTCATTAAGAATTAAGTTAATTTAACTCAATAGAGTTTTGATAGTTAGTCAAAAGTAAATGGCTAAAGTAAAAGTCATAAGTAAAAGTGAAAGTCATTAGTAAAAGTAAAAGTCATTAGTAAAAAGCTAAGAAGAAATTTATTATTTATGTAGTTAAATATTCAACCTAAATATGGAGAAAAAATATAAAAACGAGAAAAAAAAAACAGTAATAGTAAAAAATAACTTTAAAATTATAAATTTTGCTATTCTATAAATTTACAAGTTTTTATTGTGTAAAACCAGTTTAATAAATTGATTTATTCCCAATACAATTATTATTCATTCCAAGTCATTAAGAATTAAGTTAATTTAATTCAATAGAGTTTTGATAGTTAGTCAAAAGTAAATGGCTAAAGTAAAAGTCATAAGTAAAAGTGAAAGTCACTAGTAAAAGTAAAAGTCATTAGTAAAAGTAAAAATCCTTAGTAAAAAGCTAAGAAGAAATTTATTATTTATGTAGTTAAATATTAAACCTAAATATGGAGAAAAAAATATAAAAACGAGAAAAAAAAAACAGTAATAGTAAAAAATAACTTTAAAATTATAAATTTTGCTATTCTATAAATTTACAAGTTTTTATTGTGTAAAACCAGTTTAATAAATTGATTTATTCCCAATACAATTATTATTCATTCCAAGTCATTAAGAATTAAGTTAATTTAATTCAATAGAGTTTTGACAGTTAGTCAAAAGTAAATGGCTAAAGTAAAAGTCATAATTAAAAGTGAAAGTCATTAGTAAAAGTAAAAGTCATTAGTAAAAGTAAAAGTCATTAGTAAAAGTAAAAGTCATTAGTAAAAAGCTAAAAAGAAATTTATTATTTATGTAGTTAAATATTAAACCTAAATATAGAGAAAAAAACATAAAAACGAGAAAAAAAAAACAGTATCTAAGTTTTTAAAACAAAATTAGTAGCAAACGTTAAAGAAGTAGTACGTTTAAAATATATCTTATTTAAAGAAATAAAAGTTAAATACAGATTTATTGTTCTATCATGAAGCATATTTTTCAACATTGGGAAAACAACAAAACACATTGTAGAGTTTCTTGAAATTATATATATATATAATTTATATATTTAACTTATATTTGGAAAAAAAAATCTAGAAAACAAAAAAAAGACAGTATTTATTTGAATTATAAGTTTTTAAATAAAAATTAGCAGCAAACGGTAAAAGACTAGTACATTTAAAATATATGTTTTTGAAAGAAATAGAAATTTAATATAAATTTACTACTATGTTATGAAGCAAATTTTTCAAAATTGGAAAAACATGCTACGCATTGAAGAGTTTCTTGAAATGAAGAATTTGCACTTGAAGTAAATGTTAGTCTCTAATGGTTATCTATTGGGAATCTGTCAGATTATATAGGTTGTTCATTCTTCTTTACAATTGAGAATTTTTCACATTTGAGTCTTTGCGTTTTCTTTTTTAGGTCAAAAGTGTTTGTGTAGTTTTTTTCAATAAAATATAATATTACATGTGATTTAAGGATTTTCAAAACTTCAATTCGGTTAATGGTTTCTAAATTAAATATTTAACTCAATATTTTTATTATTTACGTGTAATATTTATTTCGCAAGAAAATATTTTGGTATTTGTTTTAATTGTTGTTGTTTTAGTTAAGTGCTTAACAGTTAACTATATTGCAAAAAAAATGAAAAATTTTATGAATCACCTTCTTTATTGTTTTTTAAAATTAGGTTTTTTTGTCTAAGAATTTATTCTTTTAGACTAAATAAGATAGAACTTGTAATTAAGGCGTATCGTTAACGATTTATCAGCGAATTTATACTTCTCATAAACAGTATAAAAAAATCTACTGAGTTCCATATTGTACTGGCTTACCCATGATTTTTACGACTTACATAAAACCAGATTGATAATTTCAAGAGACATTCAACTACATTGCAAAAGACTTTTGCACTTAGTTTGCTAATTTAGATACATAAACTTTTTCATAATTATCAGAATGATAAAGGGATATTTTAAATACTTATTTATACTTAATGGTCTTAAATTAATTGGAAAATAAAATTTGTTATTTATAAGTAATCCACAAATCCAATGTAGAAATATTTTTTTCCTTTGTTGCAAATCGGGAAAGATCTTTTAAAAAAGTCTATAAAAGTGTTTAATAGAACTTATAAAATTCCGTTTTTATAACGACATTAAAAGATTTCATTTGAGTTTCTGAGAGTTCTTCTACTAAACTGATGCAAAGATAATAACACAATATTCAATGTTCATTATAAAAATATCATTCTCTATTATTTTAATGTTATTTGTTACATTTGAGACTAAATGTAAACTTTTTAAAGCAAACGAGCGTGATTTAAAAACTGTTCTTGGATACTCGAGTCCTCTCTTTTAATTACTAAGCTACTATAAACAACATTACACGATATTCAATATTTATTGTAAAGTTACAAATCTTGATTATTTTTATGTCATTTAAAACTGAATTTAATGTTTCAAAGGAGGATACCCCAGAAATACTTAACTGTATCAAAGTATTACTTTTTTTTTACTAAATAAGGCATTTAAACCAGTATAAATATCAAAATTGCAGATTTTGCATTGGCGTGCAGTTCAATGGATTTCGAATCTTCAAACTTTAAATACCATTTTCTCTAAACTAAGTTATTTTTTACCCATAGGTATATTTATTTTATATTTTTTTATAATGATATTTTAATTTTAATTTTATCTACTTTCACATTTAAAAGAAAGCATAATACTTCGGTTGGAGGCGTAACGTGAAGTGGCGCAGCCTTTTTATTGTTAGAGAACTGTTCGTCTATTTTAAGTGTTATACATACATTTATGTACAAACATATATATGCATATTTAAAATAATTATGCATATATACGCAAAACTTAATATGAACAGTGCCCCCGTCACGCTACGGCTAGGGGAAGAGTTAAACGTTTTACATTTACATATTTTGATAAAATAAACAACATTCAACAATATTTCTACGTTTAGTCCATTTTTTCTGTAATAATGCTATAAATTTGTTACAACTTTTAAATTCTCTAAAATATTCTACGCGGAAAAAAACTCCACTTTATAATTTGTTTTTAATTTTTAGTTAAATTTGAGAAAAATTTTTATTGATAAGAATTACATCTTCAAATTCAGAGTTTTGCGTAATCAGAGATACGCATGCTTATTTTTAAGAGAATGCCTTTTTTTTTATATACTATTCATTTATATTTTGAAACATTATGAATAATTGAAAAATAAGAATGTTAGATTTTTCTTATTTTCTCATCAATAAAGTTACAAAGGAAAGAGAACATTTTTTTTTCAGATAATCACAGTAATTATTTCCTCTTAAGTAATTGCCTAAAATTACTTTCGAAAATTCTTGTGAGTATTAAATTACTCACACCATTCAGCAAACAGCATTTTAACACAGCATTAGTTTAAAATCAATTAATCATTAGTCTCTAAATAGCGTTCACAATTATTGTGATAAATATGTAGGTAAATTTCCGTAAGTGATGTATGGAGTTTGCTTAGTAGAATATTTAAACTTAAACTCGTTACCGTTTAAACGAGAGTTTCAGGTCCTAATTCAACAAATTTATCAGAACTCTCACTGCTTTGAGATTGAAATTGAAAATAAGCTCACGAGATTTGTCCCCAATTATTTAATAAGATAACCGGACGTAAATCATGAACCTCTAAATAAATATATTCATTGACGTATCAGTTGGTAATGCCATTAATCCATTAATGACAAGCACTCCTTAGAAGTGCTTATTGATACATATGGTTCGCTAAAGCTTTGACACACTAAAGTGATGTTAGATTAATTTGAGAGATTAAAGGGGATATTAAATCCATTTGAAAGGACTACTCTGACTATAAGTTATTGACAAACGGTATTTACGTCATGCATAAATTAGATATCTAGCTTAAAATTGTTTATGTTTAGTGCGTTTTGTATTGATTATGCTTTTACGTTCGAAGTTTATGAATAAGTTTATTTTTCTATATCATGTATAGATAATTAGATTAAAATTGTTTATGTTTAGTATGTTTTGTATTACTTATGTTTTTAGCTTTGAAGTTTATGAATAAGTTTATTTTTCTACATCATGTATAGATATCTAGATTGAAATTGTTTATGTTTAGTACGTTTTGTATTACCTATGCTTTTAGGTTAGAAGTTTATGAATGAAGTTTATTTAAATTCTATATAATGTGCAGATATCTAGCTTAAAATTGTTTATGTTTAGTTCGTTTTATATTACTTATACTTTTAGGCTCGAAGTTAATGAATAAGTTTATTTTTCTATATCATGTACAGATATCTAGATTAAAATTGTTTATGTTTAGTACATTTTGTATTGCATTTTGGGTAGAAGTTTATGAATGAAGCTTATTTAAATTCTATATCAAGTTTTGATATCTATCTTAAAGTTGTTTATGTTTAGTACTATCTTATGCTGCCTAAATTGCTTATGTCAGTGCTATCTTAAGTTGCTTGAAATAGTTTATGTTTAGTTCTATCTTGTGTTGCTTGAAAATGTTTGTGTTTAGTAATGTTTAGTTTTATGTTGTATTACTTATACTTAGATGCTTGAAGATTACGAATAAAGTTTATTTGTATACTTAATAGCGTTTAAAAATAAACATAATGAAATTGAAATTCAATAAATAGTTTGAACTGCGATACTTGAAATAAAAATATTTGACTGATAATAGAGTTAATGCGCTGAAAGCCATTTTTGATAGAGAACTTGACATTGAATTATGAAAGTTCCAATGTGTTAAAAAAAATAATTCTTTTCATGAATTTTTGTTATTGCTTTCTTTAAAAAATTATCATATATCCTTTGTTTGAAGAGAAGTCGATTTTTCTTTGTCTCTCTGGATTAAAATTTTATAGACTCACTCTTTTTTTGTAAAAGTTGAACGAAAAACAGGAATAATTTTGTTATTGTTATGAGGCGAATCGGGTTCGAATCCCAGTCGATACGAATTCCCCATCCGGCTTGCATCGACTATAGTGCTGACGTGAAATATCCTTAATGGTAGACGGATCATGGGTTAGCGTTCCCTTGCCGTCAGGCTAAACGTGGGGGGTTCTCGTGGTCTTCTCAATGTAAAGCAAATGCGGGTTAGCTCCATCCTAAAGTCTTTCACGAAGGCAAATTTCTTCCAATCCAGGAGTTCTCTTTTCTTCAGGATTGGGTTCAAAATTGCAAAACTACGAAGTTGAACATTGGTAGTCGTAAACCCAAAATTGTGTCAGCTGTTCAACGACGGTTATAAAATAAAATAAAATGGTTTCATAAAGTAATAATAATTAAATGAATATATAAATCATTTTGAACCTTCTTTTTAATGGAAATTAAGCAAAAAAAAGTGCTGTTTCTGTTCTGTATTTCTTATTGTTTTGTAAATAATATTTCATTGAATTGTAATTGATAGAGCAATATTTCACTGATAATAACAGAAATCATAATCCTCCACGAAGGCAAATTTCTCTCAATACTCTATCCAGGAGTTCCCTTGTTTTCTGGATTGGGTTCAAAATTACAAGGCTACGGAGTTGAACATTAGTAGTCGTAAAACCATAAAATTGGGTGGGCTGTCCAACGACGGTTATAAAATAAAATAAAAAAATTACCGTCCATTTTAAGTTAATGAGTTTTATAAAAACACCTTTTAAAAGCATAACGAAAACAAACACGATGGCTTCAAATAACCTTAAAAATATTAGTTGGCTTATGTTAATCATTGAGATAATCTTTCATAGCGTATAAAATATAGTTAAGTAAAACAGGACGCGCAAATAATATCTATTTAGATTAAAAATATAACATAGCAAACATGACTGATGATATCTGTAAAATATTTCAAAAAGTGAATCGTCTTTAGCTTATTTTGAAACACTGGCTTCCGCTAAGTGGATCAGAAAATTCTACTATTTAAATGTCTCTGAATTTTAAATATAAATTAAAAAACAAAACTCAGGCCATCGTTAATTTGTTTACAATTTAACTCATTTAGATTTATTTTAAACTCGCATTCTTTGAGCTTGCGGTATATCCTCAATCTGGTTTACGTACAGTCAGACGGACATACACAGAAATTCTTTATTTTATTATATGTGTAGATTATTTGTTGTCTCTTGATGGATTTAAATTATTAGATTAGACAGAACACATATTTAACAATTTTAGCAAAATAAAGGCTAACTGTATTATTTAATGCTGTTTCTCAAGGCAACTCATGATCTTGAAAATTTACCTAAGTCAAACTACTTTCTCCTGTATTTATATCTTCGAAACGCCGTAAGAAATTTATTATAAAAATGCACAGTAGTGGTGTCTATAGTATTATGGGGACATTTTACGGTATCCAATAACGATTAAGTACGTTTTCTTCATCAATGGAGCTCTTTTAGTACATAGCATATTTTGGGAAAAATATACTTGAGGGTGCCCCTTGGCGAAATTGGCGACTTATGTTTGCCGCCATATTTGTTTGCCCGGAACACCGTGGTAACAAGAATGGCGGCATACATAATGATATTTCATAATGATATACATAATGATTCCAAAACATAATGATATTTCAATGAAACATTGGAAAATTTAAACAAAACTTTTTAAAATGGCAGTGAACACAATAGAATCAAAATTAGTAAATCCAATATAATGCATTTTGAATCGAAATAAAAATTAATGGAGTAAGCAGGGAAAGAAAAGGAAAAAAATAACTCACTTCTTCATTAAGGTTGAATATCTTCAGATTTTGGTGCACAGAATTCTCTAATTGCAGTTAGGTACTTTCTAAACTTATCGTGAATGGAATCGCTGTGCCTCCATCTGATCGATCTTTAAGTTCAACCAGAGACATATCTTTCCCACAAACAGGACATTTATATCTATTACTAATTAAACCTTCATTCATACACCAGTCAATCACTGCTTTTTTTCCATCGTTATTCAAAGCGTACAGAAACTTAAGATTTATCTTATTTACAGTATTCATTTTTAGTACCAGAAGCAAAAGTAACCTTACCAGCCGGTATCCAAAGTAGAACTAAATCATCTCTGAAATTACATTTGAAAATTCATTTAAAAACAACGCTAAACTCTAAACCAATCAGAATCACGATTAAAATCTAAACCAATCAGAATCACGATTGGTTTTCAACATCGCACAGCTTGGCGATCAACCGCGTTCACAACTTGGCGAGAATCAAGGGGCACCCTCAAGTATAGTCTACCCCATATTTTTTTTAATTTCAATTAAGACCTATTTCTAAAAGTAATTAAGCATCATTAGCAACAATATTTGTTTATTGATTTTTAATGTTCTCTTAAACGAATTAGTACCATTTTTTTTATTAGTTTTCTTTTTTAGCACATGACTTATTTTTTTACTTCAAATTGTAACTATTCCTAAATTTAATTGTCATTGATGCTTATAATTGTACCGGCGTTTTATTAATTTCTCTTCAACGAATTAGTACCATTTTTCCTTGATTTTGCTTTTCAGTTCAAAACTTTTATTTAATTTAAATTACCGTTGATTTTAAATTATTTAGTTTAATAAAAACCCATTTTAAAAGCATAAATAAGCACGTGGTTTCAGATAACATAAAAAATATTGATTAGGTGACGTAGTTTGCATATGCTAGCCCGATCTCGGTGATCTTTCAGAAAACCTGGCATAACAAATAAAGAATAATTAAATATTTCAGAACACGCAATAAACAACTTTTTTGATTAGAGCTATAAGCTAACAAACACCACTGGTTTTGTCTTTAAAATATTTGACAAAACTGAATCGTCTATGACCTATTTTGAAACAATGCATTCAGCTAAGCCAATGAGAAAATTCAATTTCTTAAATGTCTCCGAATTTAAAACTCTAATTACAAATCGAAAATCGGGCATCGAAAAAGTTTGCAATTGTACTCATTCAGCTTCGTTCGTATTCTTAGAGTCTACCGTTTACACACAATCCGGTAAAAAGATACCCTGGCACACAAAAATTCTTTATTTTATTATATATAAAGATTCTTGTTGTTGTTGTTGCTGCTTACGCTCACTTGACCAACAGAAGCATTAAATCAAGTCCATGAACTCATCCAAAAAGTTCCCAAAGCCATGTACTATTGCAGCAGGGTTGGAGACTAGGTGGCTCTTTTGGCAGCCAATACACGATAGGATGTGGGCCAGACAGGTTCACATTGCACTTAGGGCAGGGTGGGTAGACTTTAAAGTCTGTCATGTAAAGATTCTTTACATGAATAAATAATTGAAATAAAAAAAATTTAAATGTTAAAAGAAAAATCTTTTAATATTTGACTTTCATCTAGATCTTTTGTCATTTTTGTATCATGAAATGGAAGGGATGAAATTTTCTTAATTTCATAATTAAGAAAATTTCAATTATTGCTGCTCTCAATTAGTTTATTGTAAGTGGAAAAATTCCTACGGAAATTCAAAATTATTAGAGCAATTAAGAAGTAAATAAAAAAATGTTTTGTAAACAGGAATTAAAAAATGTCCAAATTTGCATTTTAAAAAAAGCATGGGGTGTTTTTTTTTCCAAAAAATTATTAAGATTATTATTAGTATTAAGGTTATTATTTTAAAGTAAATAAAATGTCTGGTCTCAAATCTCATAAAAGTCTGGTCTCAAATCTCATAAATCACAGTAAATTAAATTTCAATATTACTCTGTTTAACTCTAAGAGATAAATATTTTCTCCTAACAGCCATACTTAATGGAACACTAATTTAAAATGATAATTTTTTCATAACAATAAAGCTGTTGAGTTGCAAATACCATCAATCAAAGTACGTAAATTAAGTAATTTTTAAAACATTTTCGAATTCTATGCATACTAATCTTTCCCTTTTCAATGCATGATTAAATTTACTTTTATATAATTAACTTTAAATATAATCTTAAAAATAAGTAATAAAAATGTGACAGTTTTAATTAATGGATTTTGGAAATTTTATTTCCTAGCAAAGCGTAGTTGAAAGTACATATTCTCCATTTAAAAGCTTTTAATGACACGGATAAGCGTTTTTAAAGTAAAATATATAAGAAGTCAAGAAAAATCTGAATTCATTAAAGATTACTGTTACGTTTGTCAAATGCTTGTGTATCCAAGCCATGTATTTTTACTATAAAATAGAGGGAAGAGCATTAGTCAGTAAATGTATAAATGTATATTAATTGAGATGCAAATGTAATGTGGAGGACATATTTCAAAGTGAATTTCGTATTTAGACTGCTTATGTGCTTAGTTGTTTTTAGTTATAAAATAGCGCGAGTGGGGAAAATCTATATGTAAAAGCTTTATACAAATGCGTATAATACGATCTTGTGCCAAACTAATTAACAACTTCTAGAAATATTTTTACTGGGAATTACTCCATTTTATATAGTATTAGCATTACAAAATCAGTCGCGTGACTTTATTTTGAATCTCTTTTATTAGAAAACCCTTGAAAAAAGTTTTTTTTTAATTTTTAAAGTTATATATTAATACAATTCAAATAAAAGTGTTTGCCATTAAAGTCGGTTCATTGCTTCAGATTTCAAAAACATTTTGTAGATGCTATAAAATGCTATACAGAAACTTCGTAAGTAGTTAATGCAGATAAAATCTCAGCCTATAGGTTTGAGTAAATCAAAGCTATATAAAATTTTTTTGAGTTATTAGCACTAGGAATTAGCCGTTTTCTAAAATATTAGCATTACTAAATGTTTCACGTGATTCCAATTCAAATTTAGTCTTGTGGAGAATACTTGAAAAATGCTACCCACAAATATTAAATTATTTTCATTATTTATCTTTAACTATTAAAAATTTAACAAAAATATAAGCAGTTTACAGCTATATTTTAAAAGGTAATAGCGATTAACAGAGATAAAAGTAGATAAAAAGTTGTATAGTAAGCATTTAAATACAATCCAGTGAAAAGTTTTCACACTAAAAGTCGGCTTATTGTTTCGAATTCCTTTTTGTACATGCCTTAAAATGCTATATGAAAACTTCTTTTCCGATACAGTTGTTAATGCTGAAGATTATCGGTTAATTACAATTACCTATTTACCAACTTTTTGAATTTTTTTTACTAGGAATTATCCGCTTTACAAAGTCTTAGCATTACAAAATCAGTCATACAATACCACTTAGAATATCATCTTGTGAAAAACCCTTGAAAAAATTATTCTTAAGTATTAAAGCAATTTTACAAAAATATGAACAGTTTCAAACTTGTTAAAGTAAAAGCGATAAAAGCAGATAAAAAAATAATTACACTACACTTAACAGGTAGTTACTCTCAAATGCAATACAGAGAAAAGTTTTTCTACTTAAGGTCGACTTATTGTTTCAAATACCAACACAAATTAAATCTGGACCTATCGGTGTGAATATATTAAACTTCTTTACAACTTTTTGTAACATTTGCACTAGGAATTAGCCGTTTTAAAAATTATTAGCGTGATAAAATCAGTCACGTGATTTCATTTCGAATCTCGGCTTGAGGAAAATCCTTGAAAAAATTATCCGTAACAATTAAAACAATTTTTTAAAAACATAAACAGTTTCCTATTTATTAAAAGAAGTAATACAGATATAAAAGTAGAGAAAAAATTGTATAATAAGCACTTTAATGCAATTCAAAGAGAAGTTTTTCCTCTTAAAGTGGGATTATTATCTCAAATACCAATGCAGATAAATTCCGGGCCTATAGACTTGAATGTATCAAACCTGGTTACAATTTTTTGCAACATTTGCACTAGGAATTAGACGTTTTGAAAAGTATTAGCTTATTAAAATCCGTCTCGTGATTCCATTTCGAATCTTGTATTGAGAAAATTCTTGCAAAGAAGTTATCCGTAACTGCTAAAACATTTTTTTAAAAAAACATTAGCAGTTTCTACTTGTTAAAAAAAGTAATACAGATATAAAAGTAGAGAACAAGTTGTATAATAAGCACTTTAATGCAATTCAGAGAAAAGTTTTTCCTATTAAAGTAGGCTTATTGTTTCGAATTCCCTTTTTGTATGTGCTTTAAAATGCCATGTGGAAACCTCTTTTCCAATTTGGTGGTTAATGCAGATGAAATCCGGGCTTTTAAACGGCGTACTAAGGAGAATGAAGAGATCAAGCAACCGAAAACTGATTAGTCCAGATGAGACTGAACTAGATTTTAAGCTCGAATACCCATCTACTCAGCCATCTTTTCCTTTGAACTGTTTGTTTGCAACCTTGGCATGAGAAAGGTGGACTGTTTGATCGCATAATTGTGATTCTGGATTCGAAATGGAGTGTCTTGTAATGCAGATGAGTTTAATTTGCGCCTCGGAGTAATTCCCTGACCTCAAAGGCGTACTAAGGAGCGAAATGCAGCTGCTTACATTAAAGTTCGCAAGAGCATTATGGAAAATAAATTTTGTAAAGTAAAGTCTAGTAAAATGGATATAGTGGTTATAATTTAAAGATTTATTTCCTCATATAAAAAAAAATATTCATTAGTTTCAATTTATAATAAATAATTCTTTTGTGGTACTAGGTACACATAAATAAACATGTAGATTTTTAATTTATTGTGAACTATGCATTTTAAATATCTACGATATACTAACTAAAAAATGAAATTATAATCTATTAGGCAGCTACTCTTCTTTTTTAAATTTTTTTCCCCTTTCATCTCCATTTATTTTAATGAGTAATAAAAAAATCTAAATAGATTTAATATAATCTAATATCTAATGAATTTTATCTGTTTACATTAAAATTGAGTGGAAATATTAATAGTTAATTAATTCAAAAAACATAAAAAATGTAAACTGATATGAATGTCAAGTAAAGAATTAAATAAAAAAAGGTTTAGGTGCTGGTAAAAATAATTCATTAGTTTACAGATTGAAATTCGGGAGAAATATAAGTTTTATGCTAATATGAAAAATAATTAAAACATTAAATTTTAACTAACAAGGTAAGCAAGAATCCATGAAATTTTACTGCAAAGAAAGTCAATTTAAATTAAAGAGAATAATGGGGGAAAAAAATTACATTTTTAAGCATCAAGGACTCATGGGGTAAGATATGATTGTTTCGTTCTTGGAAAAAAAAAACTGCTCATAAGATGTGGAGGCGAATGGTTAAGACAACAACCTTATCACTGATCTAGAAAGTATTGATGTTGAACGTTTTGTAATTTTCTTTTCTTATAAATGAATTGTTTTCTGCTTTTATTTAAAGTTATGCTGTTAAAAAAAGACTTATTAAATTTAGTTGGCGATTTAATTTTTCTAATATCTTTTTATCAACTTCATTCATTTTTATCGACTTAATTCATTTAAAACTCATGGCTATTTTTTTAAATTTCACTATATTTATAAGAATATATTTGCTTGTATATCTGTTCTTTGTTAGATATTGTAAATCAATGAATGCTAAATAATAAAGTAAGATTGGAGAAAAACACTTTTATCACACTCGCGAACTTTTTACAAGAAATTGTAAGGAGTACTCTATTTTAAAGAAATCAATTTATTTCTTCTCAAAATAACTCATTCATCAGTATGAAAATCAGCTAAAAAACCTCATTTGCTAAGTTTTAGTGCTTTATTTTAATTATTTATTTTTTTTAAAAAATTTATTCATCTTCCAAAAAATGAAAAAAAAAAAAAAATTCCATTCATTTATTATATTTCATTAAATTCTTTTATTTATTTGATATTATACACAATACTTATATTTTCCAATATTGCTTCCAGCTATTTTTAGTGTTTTAGCAATATCACTTTATTTATAAATATAAAATTGCTTGAATATCTCTCCTTTAGTAGATATTGTAAGTCAATGAATAATAAATAATAATGTAAGATTGAAGAAAAACGTTTTTATCACATTCCCAAACTTTTTACGAATAATTGTAAAGAGTACACTATTTGAAAGTAATATTTTAAAGTAATCAATATATTTCCTCTCAAAACATCTCATTTATTGGTATGAAACTAAGCTAAAAACCTTATTTGCTGGGTGTGAAAGAAAAAGACTTTAGAAGCACTTGCGGCCAAAGTAGGAGAAAAATAAATCTTTTTACGAATTTCACTAGAATGATAAAAACCAGCTTTGGATCTATAAACTAGAGTAAACTCTTGTCCATGAAGCTGCATAGAACACCTGCGCCGGTACTATTTATCATATAAGAACAAATATATCTAACTATAAAAAATTATTTGACGGTTTATCTAAGTTTCCTTAAAAAATCTAGTTGGTCTCCCAAGTATTTAAAGTGACTATCATCTGAAATGTGAGTAAAAATATACATAAAATTTGAATACGCAGAATAAGCATATTAATCTTAGAAACAAAAAAAAAATATTCTCACGCTATAACTTACTTAAATGGTATTTTTAGATCTGAAAATGTCTTTATGCTACCAGAATCTTACTATTACTTTCAATCCTTAGTTTATGAAATATAGAAATGACTTATTAATTAATTATATATCCATTCATTTCATCCTTGTTTCTGAAATTGGTGGGATTTTAAAACATTGCTAGTTGTTTAAGATTTTAAGTCATTAACGTATGTATTTTTAACAGAAGCGCCACCTTTAATTTTCTTTAGATTTATTTGTTTTAATATTTCACTTTAAGGTTGCGTGGCAACCAGATATAGTTTTTTTTGTTGTTGTTCTTTTTTGTTTTAATTTAAGTTTATATACATTTTTAGAATCCGTTTTGATGCTAAATTATTGGTTATTAAAAGATTAAAGTTTTGTATATTGTTGTCATTCATCTGTAGAACTTGTAGTTCATTTGATTGATTGTATTTAAAAGGCGTCCGCATTATTTATTTCAACTTATTGGCGACATTTGTGGCGTCCGCGACAGGACAGTTATTACGCTACTTCTGATTTGAAAAATGTTTTTAGCACCAAAAGGATTTAAAAAGGAAGATCTTATTATTGTTGCCCAAGAAATTGGCGAAGTATTACCTCAAAAAGCTACTGTATCGGATCTGAAAACAATCATTTTGAAAGGTAAAGAATATTTAGCTGATCCAGATTTTGTAACAAGTGTATTGTTAGCTACTGTCAATGATCGACGACAAAAGGAGGAATACGAAGAAAAATTGAGACAACGAGAAAATGAAGAGAAACTAAGAGAATATGAAGAGAGAGAAAATATAAGAAAGCATGAACTGGAGTTGGCGAGACTTCAAGCTACATCGTTTGGAACCGGTGAGTCTCCTCCAAATATTATTAGTGCCAGTGCCAGAAAGCAGTTTAATTTGCCAAAATTAGAACTTAGGCAATTTAGTGGAGATTTAAAAGATTGGCTACCATTTTGGGGACAATTTGAACAAATTCATAAAGATACAGGTATTGCCCCCGAAAACAAATTTCAATACCTGATTCAAGCTACAACTGTTGGATCTAGAGCTAGAGAAGTTGTAGAAAGCTTTCCGCCAACCGCTGCAAACTATACCAAAGCAGTTGATAGCCTCAAAGCCCTATTTGGCAAGGATGACCTTTTGGTCGAAGTTTATGTTAGGGAATTGTTGAAGCTCATAGTTTCCGTTCAAAAGCATGAAAGAATATCTATGACCTCTCTTTATGACAAACTAGAGTCATATCTTAGAGCTTTAGAAACGTTAGGTGTTACAACCGAGAAATGCGCTTCAATACTATTCCCTATGGTAGAATCTTGCTTCCAAGAAGAGTTTCTGAAAGCATGGAACCGAAGTTCTTCGAGCGTTGCTTCCGTTGACGCCAAAGAGCGATTAACAAACATCATGGCTTTCTTGAAGGCAGAAACGGAAGGCGAAGAAAGAATTAATTTGGCTATGTCAGGTTTTGGCTTGGGATCTGATGAAAAACGCCAGCCCTTTAAGAAGAAAGCAAGAGATTTGCCAACAAGAAGATTTCCAACAGCGGCAAATCTATTGACTACAGGTGTAAAGGATTTGAAGAAAGGGTGTGTTTTTTGTTCTGGGAAACATAAAAGTTCAGATTGCTTTTCCGCTCGAAATATGACTTTAGCTCAAAGAGAGAACATAATAAGAGAAAATCAATGTTGTTTTGCCTGTTTAATGCAAGGACATTCAGTTCGTAAGTGCAAAGCTTTTATAAAATGTGTCGTATGCGGTAAAAGACATGTGGTACTAATGTGTGAGTCTTTAGCTGCAAGAAATCGTGAACCCGATATATCTGGGCAGAAAAGTGAAAGTTCTGAAATAAACATGTCTAACATTACGTACGGTCCGAAAGTGTTCCTTCAAACTATGAAACTAAAGCTGATATCTGATAGAAAAGAAATTGTGGTGAGAGCAGTTTTAGATTCGGGATCACAAAGAACATATATTTTAAAAAATTTGGCTGAAGAGATGGAATATGTTCCCTTGAGAAAAGAAACTCTCATACACTCTTTGTTTGGTGGTTATAAATCAGATAGATTTGAACACACGTGTTATAGAATTAGATTAAGGAATCTAGAGAATAATTTGACTTGTAACATGGAAGCTTTGGATCAAGCATCTATTTGTGATAGTATAACACCGGTTAGTTTTGGACCCTGGTTAGAAGAACTTGACGAAATGAATATAAAGTTGTCAGACGTCGGAAATGAGTCACTACCAGTTCAAATTCTGCTCGGAGCTGACGTAATAGGAAAACTTATGACTGGAAAACGAAGAGTTTTGGCCAGTGGATTAGTAGCAATAGAGACACTACTGGGATGGACTTTAACAGGGAAAGCACCTGAATATGATTTACCATCAAGCAATGCAATGTTGGTTACTTCCCTTTTAGTAAAAGAAATGGATATTTCGGAGCTGTAGAGATTAGATTCCTTAGGAATAGAAGATCCTTCAGAACAAAAATCTAGAGAGGAACTGCAAAAAGCCTCAATGGAGCATTTCCTAAATACAGTGAAAGTTGAAGGAGATGGTCGTTTTATAGTTAGTCTGCCATGGCTTGATGAGCATTTGCCTTTGCCAGATAATTATGATTTGGCATTAAAGAGATTGCAAATGACAACACGCAAATTGAAAACCGACAAATTGTATGATGCCTATGGAGAAGTGTTCAAGGACTGGGAGAAAGAGGAAATAATTGAAGAGGTTCCAAAAGAAGACATGGGGATACCTTGTCACTATTTACCTCATAGACCTGTGATAAAGGAGAGCAGCACAACTAAAATCAGACCCGTGTTCAATGCTTCTTCTAAGAGAAAAGGAGTTCCTAGTTTAAATGATTGTGTTGAGAAAGGGTCAAATTTGATAGAAGTAATTCCCTCAATGATAAATAAATTTCGAAGTTATAAATTTGGTGTAACAGCTGATATACGTAAGGCTTTTCTGCAAATAAGTCTTTATGAAAATGATAGAAATTTCTTACGATTCTTATGGTATGGAGAAGATGGACAGCTCAAGCATTTTCGTCATCGAAGAGTTGTGTTTGGCGTTTCCTGTAGTCCGTTTTTGCTTGGAGCCACTATTCAATACCATTTGAATAATAAACTAGAGGAAGCAATGGGAGGGAATGAAAAATACCCTAAAGAGATTATACAGGAACTAATATGCAGTTTTTATGTAGATAATTGCCTCACAAGCGTGAAAACTGAATCAGAGTTGAAACAATTCATAGAAGTTGCTACTAATATTATGGCTGAAAGACAATTCGATTTACGAGGGTGGGAGTCTACTAACCCATCAGAGCCTAATTCTAGTGAGACCAACATTCTGGGAATGAAGTGGAATAGAAAAAGTGATACTCTGTTAATTAATATTCCTGATATGAAAGACGCAAAACATGAAAAAATCACCAAAAGAAGCATTTTAGCTGCCTCACACAGAGTTTTTGATCCTATGGGGATAACTAGCCCGGTATCGATACGACCAAAATTGTGGTTACAAAATTTGTGGAAAACTAAAATTGGTTGGGACGATGAAGTTGACACAAAATTACGAGAAGATTTTACAAAGTGGCTAAGTCAGCTTGAATATCTGAAGCACATAGAAATCCCAAGGTGGTTACATTGTGACAAAGGTTACGAGCGTATTTCATTACATTTTTTTTGTGATGCCAGTAAGTTTGCGTATGCCACAGTAGTTTTCCTAAGAATAGAAGACGAAAGCAACGTTCAAGTTCACCTGATACAAAGTAAAGCAAGAATCGCGCCTAGCGGGAAAAAGGAAACAACGATTGCTCGACTTGAACTTCTTGGCGCTACAATTGCAGCTCGTTTATCTATTGAAATAGTAAAACAGTTTAAGACGGACAAAGTTCATTTCTGGACAGACTCAACAACTGTATTAGCTTGGCTTAAAAGAGAAAACACATGGGGTGTATTTGTGGAAAATCGAGTTCAAGAAATCAGGAAATTGACTCCGGTAAAAGCATGGAGGCATTTGCCCGGATCTATGAATCCCGCAGATCTACCAAGTAGAGGTTGCTCTGCTCAACAACTCGGCAATTCGAAATGGTATGAGGGTCCCAGCTGGCTATATCTTTCCAACACGGAATGGCCTGTAGCAGCTGACGAAATTTCCGTTAATGAAGAGGAAGTAAATTTGGAAAAAAGAAAACAAATAGTTATTTCCATGGTAAATGTTGAAGTAACGGAAATATGGTGTAATTACTTTTCAACATATAGCCGAAATGTAAGAGTAGTCGCTTGGATCCTACGTTTTGTCCACAACGTTTCACATCAAGATAAGTTAAAGGGAAATTTAATCTGTGAGGAGTTAACAAAGGCAGAAAGTGTGATTTTTAAGTCATTGCAAACAACGCATTTCCAAGATGATAAATTTCTCGCCAAAATACAAGCTTTTCGAGATAAAAGTGATATTCTGAGAGTAAAAACCAAACTGGTACATAGTGATGAGAATGAGAATTTCAGATGTCCAATTTACCTGCTAACAGTGTTGTGTTAGAATTAATCCGAGAAGAGCATATAAAAGCGATGCATGCTGGTCGTTCCATCTTACTCTCATGACTCCGAGAGCGATACTAGATTCTTAAAGCTAAAAAGTTAATAAATAAAGTTATTTCCAAGTGTGTGACTTGTAAGCGTCATCGAGCTAAACCAGTAGAAGTTCCTTTTGCGCCTCTTCCAAGAGAAAGAGTTACTCAGACAAAAGTTTTTCAAGTGTCTGGTGTGGACTATGCCGGTCCTCTGTATCTAAAATCGAAAGAAAAAGCTTGGATAGTTTTGTTTACCTGTGCTGTGTACCGAGCAGTCCACTTTGAATTAGTACGGTCTCTAACTACAGATGCTTTCATTCAAGCATTCAGACGATTTATCGCAAGAAGAGGTAGAATATCGGTCATTTACTCGGATAATGGAAAGAACTTTGTAGGAGCAAACAATTATTTAAAGAACTTAGATTGGGACAAGATTGCTGTGTACTCAACCGCTCAGAAAATAATTTGGAAATTTATTCCACCCACAGCAGCATGGTGGGGTGGGTGGTGGGAGCGGATAGTTGGAATGCTTAAGACTCTTCTACGTCGTGTGTTAGGTAAATCTGTTGTAGATTATGAAGAACTAACTACAATTTTATGTGACTGTGAGTCGGTTTTAAATAGCAGACCGCTGACCTACATTCACGATGATCTATCTGAATTAGTACCTTTAACTCCGGCAACGTTTATATACGGGGAAGGTAGCAACAGCAACGAAACTCCAGATCTAGACCTTGTGGATCGAACCTCTATGTTGAAACGTGTAAAATTTTTGCAAAAATTACGTGAAGATCTCAAACAAAGATTTAGAAATGAATATCTTGCTCAGCTAGTGCACAAGGGAATAAGAAGGAATGATGTAATAAACATCGGTGATATTGTTTTAATAGGACAAGATAATACTCGACGCATAGATTGGCCTCTTGGAATTGTCTTGGAGCTGTATCCTGGAAAGGACAGTATTCCTAGAGTAGCCAGATTAAGAACCTCTCAAGGAGAAAGGATCCGACCTTTCCATAGACTTCATCCTTTAGAGCTATCAGAAAAGAACGATGTGGATGTTCTGGAAAAGTCTTCAAGGAAAATTAATTTGGAAGTTGATAATGTTCACAATTCCGTTAATGTGCCCGATAATTTGGAAGTGAACTCTCTTAGTAAAAGCAGATTAGGAAGAATCATAAAAATTCCACAACGTTTAGATTTATGAACTTTTTGTTATTTATATAATAACTGAAGATTTTCTTAATTAGTTTCATATAAAGGTGACCAATATATATGAGTCAGTTTGTATTTCTACGAAATGCTAAACGCATGTTCCAAAGTGCTATTTATAATATCACTTTGCAAGGTGGGAGTATGTTTAAGATTTTAAGTCATTAACGTATGTATTTTTAACAGAAGCGCCACCTTTAATTTTCTTTAGATTTATTTGTTTTAATATTTCACTTTAAGGTTGCGTGGCAACCAGATATAGTTTTTTTTGTTGTTGTTCTTTTTTGTTTTAATTTAAGTTTATATACATTTTTAGAATCCGTTTTGATGCTAAATTATTGGTTATTAAGAGATTAAAATTTTGTATATTGTTGTCATTCATCTGTAGAACTTGTAGTTCATTTGATTGATTGTATTTAAAAGGCGTCCGCATTATTTATTTCAACTTATTGGCGACACTAGTCACAAACATTTCGATTTTAAATTATTAAACAACAGAACTTACTGCTTATTACACAAAATGTTCTATATATGCTTTAGAAACATTTTTAACTTGCAAAGAATTTGTTTTATTCTATGTTCTGAAAAAATGCTTTTGTGATGATACAACTATGAAATACAATATTTTAGTATTATATGAATGCATTTTTGGTATGTTTCATTGAAACATTTAAAATTAGTATGAAATGCTATTTTTCGTATTCGTTATCATAATAGATACTGTATTCGTTCAGAGAAAGGAAAAAGTCCTAAGGCTTTCTTCTCTGTAAAAAATTCCGGATCAAATTACAATTCAAATCAGTAACGGCTCATCATCCGTAAAATTTCTTTTTACCGTAAAACCCCCTTTTTAACACAAAATATTATACAGTCATTTTTACAATATTTATTTTGTTAGAGTAAATGCTGTTACTATAAAAATTACGGTGTATCAGATTTTGGTTTCAAAAGGAAATATAATTGAATTAAATTACAATAGTAATGTCCTTGAAACCTATTAGTAAAATTCCAACCACCGCGGAGGCTCTTGTTATGTAAAGGATCTGATGAAAATAAGCATATCTTAGAGAGTAAAGGAATTGAATACGCTTACTCTAAGCCTCCTTATAGATTAGCCTCCCACTTAATAGATAGATGATAGGGCTATCTTCTTTCAAAGCTCATATTTTTCACAATTTTCATTTGTAACTTTGCGCAAAAGATTGAAAAACTCATTACGACTGACACTCACCGCTACTTCTAGAACTCTAATCTACATCAAACGATTTTAAAATTTCTGATAGTTAATCTTTTCGAAATGTCAATCCTTAATAGATAGATGATAGGGCTATCTTCTTTCAAAGCTCATATTTTTCACCATTTTCATTTGTAACTTTGCGCAAAAGATTGAAAAACTCATTACGACTGACACTCACCGCTACTTCTAGAACTCTAATCTACATCAAACGATTTTAAAATTTCTGATAGTTAATCTTTTCGAAATGTCAATCCTCTAGAGTATATATCTTAATGCAAAATAATCAAGTTTGTTTAAATTTGGAAGAAAGGAAAGTCATTTTCTGTGCAAATGAAATGGGGCAATTTGCTTCTGCACCATATCTGGATCTTTTTTGATCTGTGGACAGACGCCGAGTCTTGTTGAAGGCAATATGATTCTCTCTGAATTAATCAGAAGAAGAATCAGTCAAATGTTTCCTCAAGACTTGTTCCAGATAGTACTCAGTATTGATTTTATCTTCTGGATCAATAAAAAGAAGCAGATGATGTCAATTTTAGAAGATCACACCCTATACTATCACTTTCGGTGCATTTTTGTAACGTTACTGCCAATTTATCTTTGGGAATGTTGGCAAGACTTGCTACATAAATATGATTATTTTATTTGTTGTGACTGCCTTGTAAAATAAAAAGATTCTCATCCGAAAAGAAAATGTCACCAACCACAGGTACTTATGTTTATATCTTGATGTTTTTAATTCTAGCCTGTTTTTGTGCGTTTGTAAGACCATATTTATTGTGCGTTGTTTATTGTATGCTTTTAGCTGTAAATCTTCTTTGAGTATTCTGTTCACCATTGACGCTTCTTTTTTTGAAATACCTCGAACAGCATGGATTTTGATTAATCTGTTCTCTTACTGTTTTGATAGCATTTTCTGTTCCCACCTTTCTTTTGGCTCAACTTGTATAAGGAATCGAACAATCATCTGTGAGCAATCACAATCCTTTTTTTTCCTGACGCCAACTCTTTTACTCTCTTGAAAATTTCACAAGGTCTCGACATTTTTGTATAAAAATTTTGAATAAGCTTTTGAGCGGCATCCATTTCGACTATACAAATTTAAACTGTATGTAGTGTCTCATGGAATTTTAAAGTGAACTAAAGAAATTTTTCATGAAAAAACCTGTAAATCAATGCGATTTTTGTATTTCTTTAAATAACTTAAATTGTCTTAGTAACTTTGAAAATTGACGCACATTTATACGTTACAAGGAGAAAAGATTAACTATTTTAGACAATTTATGCTGTCGAAGAAATTTTAATAATACTTGATCTTCATTTTGTTAAGTTACTATTCTTACTATATATACGGAATTTACACAAACACTCTCCAATCCTTTATTATTTAAGAAAAATTCCACAAATGTGTGGAAAAAAAATGAAAATAAACTGTAGCTTTTCAATTTATTTCCCTGTTTAAAAATAAATAAATTAAGTTAAAATTAATACATTTTTATTTTTTCAATCATATCTAAATGATAATTCCTTTAAAAACAGTGTTTTAATGGTTCTCAGATCCTCTTTCCATTACCGTAACTTAAATGACAATGCCAAAAGAGTTATTAAGCCAATTTTATAATAATCTGTGGGGATCACTAGTTTTCGACCATATCAACCGTCATCTATGAAAAGGTACCCCGACACAGAGTCGAGTTAACATGTCTTATATACTAGTGAATTGCAGTTGTAATTATGTAGTGGTAGATACGCTACAGTACTCCCCCACCAGAATTATATCCGTGATAGAATTCGATGAATAGATGCCACTAGTTTATTCATTGCTGTTTTTTTGTGCGAAGCCGGTAGAGCTGTATTAAGATCACCATGTTGCCTTTAGCAGTCGAGTGTGTGCAAGCCGACGGTGTGTATGATCGAGTCGAGACTGAGCAGCAACAGTGCGAGGAGTGGGTTAATGTTGCATTCACAAGTAGTAAGTCAACTATTCAATGTGGACCACCCATCGAAGTAGGCGTTACTGTCTATGTAGGCGTATTCATATCGAAGTTGGCGTTTCTGTAAAGGTAGGCGTGTTCACATCACCTCCGAAGGTCACCAATGTGGAGATCACTAGTTTTCGACCATGTCAACCGTCATCTATGAAAAGGTACCCCGACATAGAGTCGAGTTAACATGTCTTATATACTAGTGAATTGCAGTTGTAATTATGTAGTGGTAGATACGCTACAAATCTATTAAAATAATTCCGAACAAAATGAATTAAGAAGTAAACATAAAAATATTAACGATGCAAAGGGTTCTATGCAAAGGGTATGCATGACACGTTTTAAGCAAAGGGTGAGGTTTATTTTCTTATTCAGTTCTTTTAAATATACCTTTTTCGGGAGTGAAACTTATAAATATTTTCTTCTTCACATGAAAGTAAAGCTTAAAGAACACTCATAAAAGTAAAGAGTTAATTTATTTTTCGTTTATAGCTTCTGAAATGACTTGATTGCTAGAAAAAATCAATAAATCTTCACCTTTTGAACGAATACGACACCTTAAGTATTCTTTCCAAATGAAAGATTGCAAAAATCAATATTGTGATTGATACCAAATGCAACACTTTTACCTATTTAATTTCCTTAAGTTCTTTATCATAGCTGCAGAAATAAAAGTCACGAATGCTACAGAAAAATGAAACATTCACAGTAATGTTCATAAATTGATTTCATCGAATTTCTTATGACTTATAAATTAGTTTCAATGCACATGTGAGTTACATTAAATAAAGTTTTTCATAATTATTTATGTTTTGGTTTATAGCAATCAATGAATAAGTTACGCGATAAAATGTTTTACAGTAAATCTTTTTTAAAAATCACATGAATCAAATAATAAAAGCCTAATGAAGGGAAATTGTTAAAAGTTATTTTTAAATCAATTAAAATTAAAATGAATATGAATAAGATGACGTAATATAATGAAATTTAAAAAAATGTTACCAAGCGAAATTAAAATCATGTAAATAATAGAATATTTTGAAATATATTTAGAATTATGTAAAAGAAAAATTACATAGAATGAGGGAATTCTTGAAAGATGTTATATTTAAAATGCACGATATTTCATAATTATAAATGCTTGACGTTCTAAAATTAGTAATAGGTTTTTTTTACAAAAAATATTTAGGAGTTATTTTGTAATTAAATTTTAAAAAATAAATTGTATACATAAAACTAGTTTTTGAAGACGAATATAAAATTAGTAAGTGACATTCCTACTTTATTAAAAACAACATTTTACTCAATTTATAAAAAATTTCTCAAATGACACCTCCATATAGGTCAAAAGTTTGGGAACAATTATTATTGATATAATCTTTAAACAAACACTTTTACTTAAATACATTTTTTTATTTTAATATTTTAATACTCGTATAATATATAATACTTTTTCTTTTACATGAAAATAATTTAGAGTTATTTTGTAATTAAATTTTAAAAAATAAATTTTATACATAAAACTAGTTTTTGAGAACTCATATTAAATTAATAAGTGACATTCACACTTAACAGCATTAAAAATAACACTTTACCTAATTTATAGAAACTTTTACAAATGACACCCCTATGTAATTTCAAAGCTTGGGAACAATTATTATTGATATAATCTTTAAAGAAACACACTTTTCCTTAAATAGTTTACGTTATTTTAAATGTTTATCGTGCTTTTAAAATATTTCAGACTTTAGCATTATTTTAATGCTGATTTCAAGACATTTATTTGTATTAAAAGAAAGTAATGTAAATAATTTCACGATAAAGAGTTTATTTTGGTATTTCAAAATTCTTCAAGTGATGCATGAATATTTTATTTGGAAATTTCTCTGTACAATTGCATTTCTTGGAATCTTTTGCTTGGTCACGTAGGAATAGAACCCTTTTGTAAAAGGGGTTTACTTTGCAAATAAAACGACGAACTCGAAAGATTTTTTTTTTCGATTCTTGGAAAAAAAAAAAAAAAGAATCTTGATTCAAAGATTCGTGAAGTACGACAAAAAGAAACCTACGATTTAAAGTTTCAGATTACATTGCAAACGCAAAAGAATGTCAAAAAGTCTTTAATTTAAATATACTAATCATTTAAAAAATAATGAGTCGTTTGCAGAAAACTCTTAATTAAGAGTTTTTTTTAAATTAAGAGATGAATAAAATCGGATTTAATAGTTTGAATTACGAAAGAAATGAAAGGAATTAGTAATACGGTACCTTGGAAAAAGATATCTCAGAAAAATTAAAACTTTAATATTAATTAAGGAATGCTAATTTATTTGACGAGAAGCGGAGGATTATTAACTAACTGGTGAAAAATTTACTGCTCTTCAGTAAAATAAAATAAAACGGAATAATTCTTTCATTTTTTTTTTTTTAATTTTATAATTCGTGATATCTAACATTTCATGCGGTTATATTTAATATGCGCTGTTGTTAATTTTACTTTCAGCTGATGAGTTCATTGAAATGTCAAGGTCTTTATGGTATGTTTTAATTACGAGGTAGTGACTAAAAACTCACATAAATATTTGAAAAATTTAGACAAAAGAAATTGTTGAAAATTGTAATTGAAGTATGAAATCAACAGAATTTTCTAATCATATTTTATTTATTTATTGATTTTCTAAAGAAAAATAATATCTCAAAATTGAGTGATATTTTAGCACAATAAACTTTGTATCTTATATGCTGGGCGTAACAAACTAATGGTCACGGTTTTATTTTATTAAGGGTATTGAGCATTTGATCGATTTCTGGGTTCATGACTATCAATGTTTAACACCATAGCCTTGCAATTTTCAACTCTACCTAGAATACAAGTTTATCAAGCATTGGAACAGAATAGCTCTCGTGGAGGAATTTTTTTCAGAACTTATCCACATTTGCACTAGACAGATGGGAAAATAACAAAACCCCTCCATGGTTAGCCCAACGGAAAGGGGATTCTGACTCACAATCCATCTATTACTGCGGATATTTTGCGTCAGCATTGTAGTTTTTGCAAACTGGCTACGAAATTTGAATCAAAAAATCCATTTTTATGAAATATTATTAATAAGACAATTTTTGTTGTTATATGATATTTCAGTGATTATTAAACCTAAGATAAAGATTTTTTTCACATGCACTACAGCCCACTATCGGCCAAGACTCTCTCAGTAAGTATGCCAAGGTGCACAAAACTATCGATCTTTAATATCTTTAAATCTGCCTATATCCAGTATCTTATGTGAGTTCGTTCTCTTTTTCTAGTACACTGTACATTTGTCAAAGGAGGCCTTTTTAAAAAGGTTCCAGCTGTCAGATGTGCTATATGATACGATAAAACTTGATGACTCTGACAATATTAGGTGTTGTTTGTATTTTATATAGATTTGATCTTATCTATTAAAGAAAATTCCCCATCTATCGTGTTCTTTTTTCAGGTCAAATATTTTACGAAGAAAATTTCTTTCTAAGATTAAAAGTCTATTTTCCCCTGTTTTTGTAAATGAGCAGTATTCACTACCATACGATATAAGTCTAATAAGTGTTATATAAGTATTTGTTTTTGTCTTTAAATTTAGCAGTCTCGATTTCAATAAATGTAAAGATTATTAAACCAAAAATCAAATCTATTTTTTTAAAAGAATTATTTTTCAAATCTAATCTTTAAATTGAACTTTAATGTTTTTAATTTTTTTGTCTTTTTATATTTTACATTCAGTGCAATTTATATCATGTTACGTAGGAGTTATTTATAGAATAGAATTAATGCATCATTAACATTTTTTGCATAAAGTAACTACAGACTTGTTCTATAGTAGAAAATTGCTACCTTTGAAGAAGCAGCTGAGTAAAATATTAATAATAAAAGTTATCCTTTATAGAGAACCTATATTTCCTTTACATCTACTGGTAATCTTAACCAAAAATACTTCTTGTAAAAGAGCCGCTTTCGTGCTCAGTTAATCAAAAATCTGATTTATGCGCAGATGTTATTGGCAGTCAGAAGTCTTTTATAAATATAGGGCTCCTAGATGTTGAATATTCTATCGAGAGTAAACATACAAAGTAAACAGAAAAAGAAAATAATTTACGTAATGTTCTTTTGATTAGTTGTTTGGCCTTAAAAGCAAATAAGAAAGTGTCATGATGTAAGATAGGTTGATGGAAAGCAATAGAAGTAGCAAAGTAATGATTTATGTCTATTTAAAATGAAGAAAGGGAAGTAAATACATTATAGGTTTATTTGATTCTGATTCAATGAGATGCATAAGGTTTATAAAAGTTTTGAATTTAAATGCATTCTAAGAAAAAAAATATTATTTGAAAATTTATTCACGTTAGAATTATTACAGTAAAATAACGAACACCAAATTATCCATTTCATTAACCGTGAAGTTTAAGGCTTAGAATATTTCTTTACATTTTTGGCTTTGTAGCTGTTTACAACTACTATGGTTTAAAATCCATAAAAATACAATTTAACTGGACATTAGAGTTATGTTAAGCTTTCGTAAAGTAATGGGCGTTGGAGTTGTGGTGGAGCTGTGCTTATGAAGTAAGTTGTGGGATGCGGCTTTATTAGATTATTCATCAATCGTTAAAGAAAGTTTTGTATTCAAATAATCTACCAAATGAGGAGTGCAAGATAATGGAAATTCATCATGTGTTGAAGAAATGAAGGAAATATTGTAGTGTCAACGGTGAGATTTAATTTCACGTTCAGCCGGTCATAAATTAATAAATTAACTCTCCCGGTAAAAGTATAATATTGAAACTGATAATAAGGTTTCATAAGGTGTTCAAAACACACTATTGAGAATATTTGGCTACTGCAGTAGTTTTAGTCTTTTAAATTACATTACTGACAGAAGTACAGAAATAAACTACCAAAACTTTAACTTTTAAACTAATAAAGTTCAAATAAAACCACTACAAATGTGATCATGAATGATCCCCATTACATTTTATGAACCATAGACCACAGACCACGGCAAGTTCACTTTGCTTGAAAAAAAACAAACACATGATTTGATTACAATTGTAAACATTGAGTAGGACAAGAAAGTCTGATTATTATAAAGATTAATTATTATTATCAGTTTAATGCAAAACATATTAAAATTCTATATAAAATAGTTCTTAATAAGCTTTATTCTAATTAGAAAAATTGCAAAGCTATCTACATACAAGAATGCATATCACATCACGTGTGTGATATGCTTTAAAAGAATTTATATGCATGTAAAATTTATTCTGCTTTAATACTTTTTTTCAAGTCATCTAGTTATATTGAACAAGATTTATCATACATATAGTTTATACTTTATTCTAAATTACGCAAACATATAAAATATAGGAAAGTAATTCTTAATTGTTAAGAAGAAAATACATACAAGTATATATATTATGATAAAATAAGAAGATAATTTAAATTATATTCTACCTAGAATGCATATAATATTACGTAAATATTATATAATTTATAAGAAATTATGTAATAAGAATTTATTTTGCGCTAAATTTTTTGTTACATTGAACAATTTTACCATTTATACAGCTTATTTTAATTCTAAATACATTCTCAGAAATAAAATGATGACGATTCAATAATACTTAAGCTGTATTTCATTTATTTTCAGAAGACTTTCGTCACGAAATCACGGGATTTCCGATAAAGCGTGAACTCTCAAATATATGACGAAAATGTTTCAAATCGAAACTTAGTGCGAAAAATTTGAACTGATTTCAAATTAAATGGTGAAACTAGAAGGAAGACTAGAATATCGATAATAAAGTAACGATACCAATTGAGCGTCTTGTATGGATGTCAAGGAGAAGGCCTCGTGCCAAGAAAATCCCGGGTTCGAATCCCGCTTCGGGCATGGGTTTAGTTTATCTCCCTGTTATATCTGTCTTTCTTGTATTGTTGGGATGATATTGATCTACTTATATGCTGTCTACAATAAAGTGATTATCAGAAAAAGTACTACGATTTTTTTTCTTTGGAAAAAAATAGAACGACGAAATATTTCTTTTATTTCGAATAAATTAGTTTCCTCAAAGAAGTGACACTTGGAATTTCGTCCTTTTACGAAATTTATGCTCGGATATTCATTCAAACGGTCAAGAGGACGGTTTCGTCAAAAACGTTTCGTTATAATTGAGTATGCATTTTTTGCAGTGTATAAATTTCATTATGTATAACAATAACGAATTTTTAATAGGATAAACAATTTTATATTGCATGATTCATTATTTTATTATATTGTTAAATTATATTTATTTTGTTATTCACTAGGAATGAAGTGTGATAAACATGATTAATTTACAGATTTTGTGTAATTAAAATGCCTCTTAGATCAATGAAATCATAGAAATCATTTTAATCAAACTTAAATTTCCTCATTCTGAATAAGATGATCAACTTACGAAAACATATATTATATGGATAAACTTCGAAAGCAAATTTTTGTCTATATTAAATAAATTTTAAGAACAAATATGCGTCCATTTTTTTAGGTCATCTAGTCATATTGAATAATTTTTATCATTTTAACGTTTTATTTATTCTAAAATATATAATAATATAAAATGTAGCTAAAAATTCTAAGTTATTAAGAAGAAAATATATACAAAAATATGTATCAATATAAAATATATAAGAAGATAATATAAACTATTTTCGTCCTAGAATGCTTATCACATTACGTATAGTATATGGTTCATAAGAAACTATGTACACAACAAGTTTATTCTGCTTTAAACTCTGCCTACATTCTAGTTCTAGTTTTCTTTATTCTAAAATAGTTTTCTTTATTCTAAATATAAATCTCATTATGTTTTACAATAATAAGCTCTAATAGGATAAACAATTTTATATTGCTTTGCGTACGATTCATAATTTAATTATAGTCTTAAATGTTGCCTTAATAAAGAACGGAGATGTTACTCATTTAATTTAATTATATTTATTTTGTTTATTCACTAGGAATGAAATGTGATAAACATGATAAACTTAAAGATTTTGTGTTATCAAACTACAGCTTTGATCAATAAAATCAAGGGAATCTTTTTGATCAAACTTTAAATCCTCATTCAGAATAAGATGATCAACAAACGAAAACAAATATTACGGATAAAGTTTGGAAGCGATTATTTGATGGTATTAGATAAATTTAAAGAATAAATATTTTGGCAAAATAAATAAATTACTTCGGATCTCCCTTTGATGTAAATTTTAGATAAGGTAGCTTGAAAAAATTTTTATTCTATTTTTTACAAACCTTTTATGATTGAGGATTGTATAAATACATCCTTTATTACTGTAGCAATTGTTTATAATTGAACTGACTTATAATTTACCAATGAATACTTTCTTATTTCTGGTATTTAAATGTTTTAATAAAGTGAAAATATTAAGGGAAAAATAAATGTTTGTTTGATATTGAATGATATATGATGCAATTAAAGTAAATCATTCTCCTCTGGAGAGATTGACTTGCAATTTTGACGAATAAAGTACAGAAATAAAACTCTCCCTTTTAACGATTCTGCAATCTTTGGGCATTATTTTGTTAATTTTGAGAATATTTTCCTCATGAAATCACGTGAGTTGTGACAAAATGTGAACTCTCAAATATATGAAGAAAATATTTCTTCAACTCAGAACCTCATGGTAGTGTATTGTGCGAGATTGTTAACTAGAAAGACGAAACTAAAATGAAGAGTAGACTTACGGAAATTAAGTGAGAAGCAAGCCAACCGATAGGCATGTTAGCCATGTTTTGAGAATAATTTTGTCATAAAATCCCGTGAGTTGTGACAAAATGTGAACTCTCGAATATATGAAGAAAATATTTATTCAACTCATAACCTCATGGCAGTGCATTGTGCGAGATTGTTAACTAGAAAGACGAAACTAAAATGAAGAGTAGGCTCACGGAAATTAAGTGAGAAGCGAGCCAACTGTTCGGCATATCATTTTGGCATGAAATCACGTGAGTTGTGACAAAATGTGAACTCTTGAATATATGAAGAAAATATTTATTCAACTCATAACCTCATGGTAGTGCATTGTGCGAGATTGTTAACTAGAAAGACGAAACTAAAATGAAGAGTAGACTTACGGAAATTAAGTGAGAAGCAAATCAACCGATCGGCATGTTAGCCATGTTTTGAGAATCATATTGTCATGAAATCACGTGAGTTGTGACGAAATAAGAACTCTAGAATATAGGAAGAAAATATTTATTGAATTCATAACCTCATAGTAGTGCATTGTGCGAGATTGTTAACTAGAAAGACAAAACTAAAATGAAGAGTAGGCTTACGGAAATTAATTGAGAAGCAAGCCAACCGATCGGCATGTTAGCCATGTTTTGAGAATTATTTTGTCACGAAATCACGTGAGTTGTGACAAAATGTGAACTCTCGAATGTATGAAGAAAATATTAAAAATTTTCTTCATATATTCAACTCGTAACCTCATAGTAGTGCATTGTGCGAGATTGTTAACTAGAAAGACGAAACTAAAATGAAGAGTAGACTTACGGAAATTAAGTGAGAAGCAAGTCAACTGATCGGCATGTTAGCCATGTTTTGAGAATCATATTGTCATGAAATCATGTGAGCTGTGACAAAATGTGAACTCTCGAATGTATGAAGGAAATATTAAAATTTTTTTTCATATATTCAACTCATAACCTCATAGTAGTGCATTGAGCGAGATTGTTAACTAGAAAGACGAAACTAAAATGAAGAGAAGACGAGCGGAAATAAAGTGACAAACAAGCCAACTGTTCGGTATGGTAGGCATGGATGATCCAGGTCTCGTTCCCGGGTCCGAATCCCCGTTCAGGAATAGGTGTAGTTAATCTTTCTGTCCTTTTTGTGTGGTTTGATCGACTCGTCTATGGTGCCCACTATAAAGTAATGTTAAAAATGTTAGGTAAAATAGGTTATATAAGTTTTTTTTTCTTTTAGATGATTTTAATGACTACATAGATTATAATGACGAAAATTTTTTTATTTTTGACGAAATTGGAGAATTGGCAATAGTTATTTTGTTACTTTAGGAAATATTTGCTCAGAGCAAATACTTGATAACGGTTTAATCAAAAATGAAAAAAATTTCGTGAAATTTGAGCATCCATTTTCTTTTACAGTGCACAACTAGTAATTAGTTAATAAGTAAAAATAATAGAAATTCGGGCAATTTATACAAAAATAAACTTTACTATGAATTTTTACTTAAATTATAGTAAACTGAGGACGATTAAAGTAATTTTTTTTCGCACTTTAAAATTTAGAATATTATTTAATTCTTACAACTAAAAGAACTAAAAAAAGAGCATCATAGCCCGAAGCAACTAATGACGTTTTTGTGTAAAAATAATATAAATAGCAAAATATTAATTGCAATTCTAAATTCGAGTAGACATTGTTATTAGAGCAAAAACAGTTAAGTAAAAAGAACTGGATTTAATACAAATAAAAATATTTCAAATTTAATAAATATTTATTTCTTTTTAAACATTTTTAGTATTTTTTATTCAGCTGCTTTAATACGTAATACAGTCAGAAATTTTTTTTATTAAGAATTATAGTTAATTTAATTTAATTAATATGAGTTACTTATATAGTTTCCTATGCATTAAATTCACATTTCAATAAAACGATTTAAATGTAAAATAAGTTATGACTGCATTACAATATATTATACACAACAAAACTAAAATAAATGTATGCAGAAACATTATTTCAGATTGCTTTTAACTCTTTTCTGGAGTATTTAATTTATAAAAGTAATATGTGTTTGAAAAAAAAATATTATATGTCCTTTAAAAATATGTGTTTTATCTAGAGGAAAGTAATTTAAATTACTTCAAAATTGTCGATTTATAACATTCAAATTTTTTTATAACATTCAAAATTTATTGGAAAACTGTAGTATTAGTACAAAATGAAAAAAGTATCATGTTATCATAAATATTATATAGTTTTATTTCTGCTAAAAACATACAAGCATTTTAATCATGGAATGTAAAATAACTATTAAATAATGAAATATAATAAAAACTATATGCTATTTTATGTATCACTGTAGGCAGTTCTTTCGGTAGAGGTATATCTAATTAACCTTAAGAAATACTTACGTCTTCTTCTAACTTACTTAATCCAGTATTAGGCAATAACGAAGCCTTAGATGATTATTTAGGAGCTCCTAGAAAGAAGAAATCAATCAGAATTAAGAGTTAAATAGTAGCTATGCGTAAACAGGAACTTACCTTTTTTTACTACTACTATGCGCAATGAGGAACAGCTAGTAAATCCTGTAAATTAATATCTTAATTTTATGATAGTAGTTTGCTACTTACTTTGGTTAATTGTAAGAGAGAATTAGCAGTTCAAGAAAAGTTTGTGTTGATAACAAGACTGCTTCTTTCCGTTCTATGAAACAAAATTTAGATGGTTTATTCAAAACTGAAATAGCATACTCAAGTTTGTGTTCAGACTTGGAAATGGGTGGATCCTAGAACAGCCCACCCAGTGGCGATTTATTGTTGACATCTCGCCAAACTTGGTTTCTGGAAGATATTTCGGGGTTTTATTTATTAAGTTGTTTATTTCTAATTTATTTTATTAAAAATATTTTAATAAATTCATAATAATTTAAATTTTTTATTTAATAATAAAAAACAACTCTGATCCAAATAATAATCACCAACTTGATGAAATTTCGAAAAGTCGCCATGATGTGGGCTATTCTAGGATTTTTCCCTTGGAAATTAATTTAAATCTGTCAAGCCTGGTTAAAACGCCTAAAACCTTCTACTGTAGATCGGTCGATTGTAGATTGATAAAATAGTATGGGGTGGATTCTTTCCTTTCATAATCCAAGTTTAAACGTTTGAAATCTCCTGGGTCGATTGTAGACTGAAAAAGAGAAATATGGTACAAATTTATATGGATAGCTTAAATGGTTTCATCTCTCCATATTAAGCAATTGTTAGTGCCATTGCTGTTTCTTTTGTTTGATTTATCTTTGCTTTCGGTTTCACTGAGTGTAAACTATAATTTTTAAAAATTTAAAATCATGAAATACTGTAGAAAGTGCACGATGGAATAAAAAAATGAGATTGATAAGTAATTCAAGAATTATTAGTTATTAATTTTGTGGCGAAAAATACAATGCGGGCTACTTTTCTAGGCACATAAATTCATCTACTGAGTTGAAATTGTAATTATTCGAACGCTATTCAAATTGTAGCTTAATCAAGCTTAAGGGCGTACTATGAATTTTTTCCGAAGTTCAAGTTTGTTTGAAAGATTTGCAATTAAAGTGCTTTTTGCGAATTTTTCTCTCTTTTTATTTGTTTTGTTGTGCAAAACCAATAAAACGTGGAAACTTGAAAATTCACAGGGAATACAATGGAATAAAACATTAATGAGTTCTAATTTATATAATATCTATCAAATGTAGCGTATCAAATACAAAAAAATTTCTTTTTCCTTTCCCTTTGGTGCCATTTATTCACTCCATTCGCCATCTTGGTAATTTTCATCAAAAACTGAAGCAATGCTATTTAATATTTTACTGAACTTATATTTAAATGCTTTCATGCCTTACTGACCATGTAAGCGTAAAATACGCTCGTCCAATTGCAATTTTTACAAGCCCGAGGAAAATCGGGCAATATAATTTTTAAGGCAATAAATATACGGCAATATAATTATAATTTTTTTGGTATTAATATCTTAGTACCAAATGTTTCAAAAAATTAATTCATGAAATTCACGGAAAATAAAATTAAATGTTTTTATACAATTAATTCATAACGAATTTTTGTTTATCAATTGTAAAATTATTTTTTTATAAAACTAATTTTGTTAGTTAACTGCAAAATTAGTTTTTAAATAAAATTAATTATAATAATATTCATGAAGAAACCTGGGCAAATTTGAAGTTTCTAATTGTTTGCTCGACCATGTCAAGTAACTAATCAAGTAACAGAAAAAAGAAAAAAACTAAATTTTATTTTTAGAAACTAAAAGTAAAATGAATAAATAAATGCATTGAATAACAAGTACGTGAGATCCACAAACATAAAAAAATAAAATTATAAGTTTTCGAAAGTATATATTTTCTGACGAAAATTGAAAGAAAAAAGTGCAACAAATTGTATGAAAATATTTGTCTAAAAAAAGATATTGTTTTATTTATTAAAATTAAAATAAGGACTTCGATCATGTTTTAAAAATTCTATTTTCATTCCATTTTAATGGTTACATTTAAAACATTGTAGTGAAAATTATTAATAAAAAATCCTTATTTTATACGTAAAAAATTCAAGAATAATAATATGATATGTGGGATACAGCCTAAATTTGTTAGAGTTAAAAACTCAAAGCTCCTTATCATTTGAAAAACATAACTCATTTTTGAAAAATATAGACTACGGTTACAATATCAGTGTATAAAATTCAGAAATGAGGGAATTTAAATGTTACGCAAGTTGTTTGAAGTAAGGTAACTTCATCTAATATTAAAATCTGATTATGTAAAGTAACTTTTATGCACACGTCGATTCCATAATGCTTCTTCTGAGAAATTTCATTTTTTTAACGAAATTTTTATTTTAAATTTGCTTAAAATGCATTTTATAAAAGTTAGACACATAACTCGCAAGATAGAAATACCATTTTTTTTGCAAAAAAAAGGCAGGCATTCTATGGAAGATGTGCTTTCTATTTTTGAATGATTAGTAAATGGCATGAATTTAAAATGAATGTTGGTTCTTTGGCAACAACAAAACGTAGGATAATAAATTTTAGACGCAGAGAGAGTGAGAGAGAGGTTTTAAAACTTACTAATAACTAGATATATTAATAGCCAGTGACAGCTTAAATGGTAAGGTATAAAAAGCTGTTAACTCTGTTAAACTTTGTAATTTTTATTGAAAATAAAAATTTACGATTAATTAATTGAATTCTGAAGAGCTGACTCAAATTATAAATCTTAAGTGATGATGCCCTCTTTTAAATGTACTTACTGAAGTAATAGAATTAAAACTAGTTCATATTTTAGACTTTAACTTTCCTTCAAATGTGTATTTTTCAAGTATTTGCAAAGCATATAAATTATGTCGAGAATGAAAACCATAAATCTTTTTTGCATGATATAATACCAACTGTCTGAGCCGACCAGCTAATTCACCTACTCAAACTCACATTGTCTTCCGCCTTAATGGTGTCACCGCTTTATGGCTCCACACTGATTCTTCCGCCTTCGGAAGCATTTATAACTCCAAAAAATTCCATTTAATTCTATTTATATATAATTAAAATTTCTGTTAATATGTCATGAAACTATGTTTTTTTCTATTTTAGTTTACATATAGTTAAAGTCATCAGTTATTTATTAAGTTATGATTAATAAAAGGGTCTTAAAAAATGTCTTTTTTTTCATTTGGGTAGGTAAAACATAGTCCAAAATAAAAAAATATACATATAAATTAGTTACATTGAAAAATATTGAGATATATCATGATTTATCGATATTTTCCGACGTTATATCGCGATATTAATTATTCCGATATAACCCATCATTAGTGATCTCTCCCTTCTTTGAAACTATGAGCATGCGTAGCTCCAGAGATGAAATTATCTAGTTTCAATGGAAGAAATGGTCGATGAAGGAATCAAAATTTTTCACTTTTCCATTAGTTAAAAAAATTAATTCAATTATTTGTATTAGTAATAATTTGTAATGAAATATTTCTAATTGTTAGCTCATTTTCGGGTATAATGAAAGGGGAAATTTTACTGCATATGTTCATTTAGATTGTAAAATAATATCTGCTACAGATCACTAACTCAATTGAAAAATTTCAGGAGGAAAAAGATTACGAAAAAATGGGTTTCACACATTCTTTTTAAAAAGAGAAACAGAACGCTGTATTTCATTTTGGAGGAAAAAGTCAGAACTTAACAATGAAAAGAAAAAAAAATCGATTACGTTTCGTTTTAAAGCGGTGGGCTACTATGTACAGAAATATAGAAAAAAATCATAAAAAAGAACACACCTGAAATACACTTGAAAAATTTAATAGTTAAAACTATAATTTAAAATACAAAAATCGGGTTTTTAAATTTGTTTGCAATTGTACTCGGTTAGCTAAATGTTAAATGGCATATATTTAGTTTCTACGGAAGCATAGGCAAACATATACAAAAAAAAATTGCCTTATTTTAATAAATGTTTAAATGATGCTTATTAATATAATGTATAAACGATGACTATTATATGTATATACGTATTATATACACATACGTGTTATATATATATATATATATATATATATATATATATATATATATATATATATATATATATATATATATATATATATATATATATATATATATATATATATATATATATATATATATATATATATATTAGTAAGAACTACTAGAATTATGGAATTTGATACAATTTTAATATGTACCAAATATATTCTTAAAGAGTAACAACGTATTTTACAAGTAAATTTGATACTTGTCACAGGTGCAACTATACTGTGCATTTTTAGGTACTCAGGAAATAGGTTTTTTACAGCTCCTCAAAATTATAAGCACAAGAGAAAATTGCTTGTAGTAAATTTTAAATATGAGTTACCAGATAATAATGAATACAGTTAATCTTTATTTTGATGGCATTAACTACAAAATACGTTTTTTTGCTACATCTAAAAACCTACAGACATTGAAAAAGGCAACAAATAAAAAAAATTATTTATTATTACTTTAACTTTAATATTTGTGTCGATATTTATCTTTCCGTTTTGTGCAGGGGTTTGTAGTGCTATTTACTACTAATCTATTGATTTTTCCTCTTTGCGAAGAATGGATATTCCTCATGTATATAAATATATACAAAAATAAGAAAAAAATACAAAGAAAACAAGAATTTCTTTATAAGGAATAGTTACTCTTTTTCAATAACTTAAAAAAATAACCATTTCACGGTATTTAAGTGAAAAGAAAATTACACTACAGATCATTGAAAAATAGTAAAAGCTATATATATATATATATATATATATATATATATATATATATATATATATATATATATATATAAATTTTCTAAATCTTTTCTCGGTTTTCATTTTATTTAAAAAAATGAAAATTAAAATATACGGCATTTAAACAGAAAGGAATAACCAAAATGTAATTTCTATCAGAACATTTGAAAATTAAATACTCGGTGAAAAATTTCTAATTAAATGAAATTTTTACCGCTTTGTAGAGAAAAATTCATATAAAAAAAATTCAACAGTTTACCATTATCCATATATATATATATATATATATATATATATATATATATATATATATATATATATATATATATATATATATATATATATATATATATATATATAGATGGAGATAGAGGGAGCTGATAGAGGGAGAGGGAAATAAATGTTATTTTAAAGTGTATGATTGTAGATTTTATTAAAGGTTAAATAGCTATTCTGAAAGTCAAACAGAGAATATAAAAATTTCTCTGTAAAATGTCTGAACTGTAAGTTCGTGCTTTATACAAAAAATATTGATTTTGTAAAATCTTGTGATACAAAATGAAGAAAAAAACTTTCTGAATATGACACTCTATTACCTTTCTTTTCTTGCAGTCCGAAATATGTCAACACACAAAGAACTGGAAATAAATGCACCAGAGTCTGACAATTGAGAAGTTTTTCTGTAGAGTAGCTTCAAAGAAGTTGAAAAAAATCATACTTGTTCGCAGGAAACGATAAAAAAAAAGAAACCCTTTTTGTTAGCAAAGTAGGACTATCGATAAAGTATAGATTTTTCCATTTCAGACAGATGTAATTTTAAAGTTGTATTAAACGTAATTGCGCAAAAATTTGAATATCTAACACGCATGTAAGATATACCTATTATTAAAGTGTGAAAAGTAAATAATTGTCTGAGGTTAGCCGTAGCCTTTACTATTTTTCAATGATCTGTAGTGTAATTTTCTTTTCACTTAAATACCGTGAAATGGTTATTTTTTAAAATTATTTTTGAAAAAGAGTAACTATTCCTTATAAAGAAATTCTTGTTTTCTTTGTATTTTATCCTTATTTTTGTATATATTTATATACATGCGGAATATCTATTCTTCGTAAAGGGGAAATATCAATAGATTAGTAGTAAATATCACTACAAACTCCTGCACAAAACGGAAAGATAAATATCGACACAAATATTAAAGTTAAAGTAATAATAAATAATTTTTTTTATTTGTTGCCTTTTTCAATGTCTGCAGGTTTTTAGATATAGCAAAAAAGATATTTTGTAGTTAATGCAATCAAAATAAAGATTAACTGTATTCATTATTATCTGGTAACTCATATTTAAAATTTACTACAAGCAACTTTCCCTTGTGCTTATAATTTGGAGGAGCTGTAAAAAACCTATTTCCTGAATATCTATTTTAAAAATGCACAGTATAGTTGCAGCTGTGATAAGTATAAAATTTACTTGTAAAATACTTTGTTACTCTTTAAGAGTATATTTGGTACATATTAAAATTGTATCAAATTCCATAATTCAAGTAGTTCTTACTGACAAAATTAAGCATCGTTGGAGTCAATAATTGTATAGGGATATTTCGCGGTTCCCCATAACAAATAAGTACATTTTCTCCCTAAATTATGCTTTTCAGTGCATTATTAATTTATTATTTCAATTAGTATCTGTAACCCTTCTCGGTGGGTATACGTTAATTAGGTTGAGAAAAGCACGTGTTTAGCCATTCATTCCATCAAAGTAAAGATTAACTATATTCAGTGTAATCTGGCATAATGCTGTTGCTCGAAGCAGCTCATTATATTTAAAGTTTACCACAATAGGCTACTTTATTCTTTGAAGGGCCATAAAAACCTATTTCCTTAGTATCAATCTCAAAAATGTACAGCGTTGGTACAGCTGAATTGGACACCAAATTTACTCCAAACATACTTTGTACCTACATAAGAAATTTGGCACTTATTAGAACAATACCAATTACCTTTAAGCCAGTAGTACCTATTACCAAAAGTAAGTAACATTGGTGTCAATCATAGTAAGGAGATTTCTTATATTTCCCCAAAACGATTAAGCAAATTTTCTCCATAAATTTCAATTTTTAGTGGATAGCTTATTTTTTCATTTCAATTAATACCTATTAGGTCAAATTAGCCTAGTTGGTAGAGAACTGGACATGTGTTCGGGAGAAAGGAGTTCGAGTCCAACTGGACAAAGAACACCAGTGTATTAAATGGTGACTGGTGCACTGTCGGGGTAGCAAAACCCTCCAAGTTCTCATAACAAATCAATACCTCCGAGGGTACTGATCCAGGAGTTCCCTTGTCTTCTGGAATGGGTCTAAAATTACAATGCTGCTGAACTGATCATTGATAGTTGTAAACTCAAATTTGGGTCGGCTGTTCAACGACGGTTATGAAATTCATACCTATTATCAAAATTGAGCATATTGGTGTTTTATTTTGTGTCTTCTCAACGAATTAGTACCATTTCTCCCTTAATTTTGTTTTTCAGTTCGAAACTTTTTTTTTAAAATTTCAATTACTGTTTATTGTAAATTATTTAGTTTTATAGTTACACTTTTTAAAAGTATAGCTATAAAGAAAACAAACGCATGGTTTTAGATAATCAGACAAATATAAATCTATGGATGTAGTTCGTTTATACTATCACGATCACAGTGATCATTCAGATAAACTAGAATAACGAATAAAAAATAAATAATTAATTAAAAACGCTCAATGAGTTAATTTTTTTATTAGAACTTGAAGATTTAAAATATTTATCATAATTTAATCGTTAAAGCTTACTTTAAAACAATAGCTTCCGCTAAGTCAGTGAGAAAATTCTATTTCTTAAATGTCTCCTAATTTAAAAATCTAACTAAAGATCGAAAATTGGATTATTCTTCATTTGTTTAAAATTGTACTTAATTAGCTTCATGTTAAATTTCGTATTCCTAGTGTTCGCAGTTTATATATATATTTTCCAAGTTTCTTTTTAATTTTTATTATTTTTGGCCCTGTCTAGTAGTTATTAGAATAAGCAAACATGTATTTAGTAGTTTTATCCATCAAAATTAAAATGAGCTGTATTCAGTATCATGATTCGACATGATGTTCTTGCTCAAGGCCAGATCATGATAGTCAAAATTGCCATAATCCAGCAATTTTCCCCTGCTTTTATCTATTAAGCTTAAAAATGGCTGTAAAAAATCTTTTTCACACTATTGTTGAAGTTTTAATACATAGGTACTAAAAACATGAATATAATGCTTTGTATCTATATTAATATAATTGGTACTTATTAAAACGGGTACCAATTCGTCAATATCGGTATTATAATATTTGGTGCCAATAGCTATAATAATGCCGAAACCAAACTATTTTGGCATCATTGGCGTTCAAAAATAGTAGAGCGATTTTATTTGTTTCTTTTCTTCCAAACGAATTAGTGTCATTTCTACACAAATTTTACTTTTTGCACCGCTCATTTCCTTTTGCTATTAGTATTTAATACCAAAATTAGTTAAGCATCATTGGTATCAATAGTAGTGCAGCGTTTTTTTACGCTTCTCTTAAACGTATAAGTTCCATTTTTCCCATAAAATTTAAATTTTAGTGAAAAGCTTATTTTTTTTTTATTTCAAGAAGTATCTATTACCAAAATCAATGATGAAGCCTCATTGACTTTAGAAATAGAAGGGCGATTATTTATGGTTCCCCTCAATCAATAAGTGCGTTTTTTCCACAAATAACTGTTTTTTATTTCAATTGTAAGTATTATCAATCACCAGCATCATTGGCATCAAATATAAGCATCATAGGCGCCGAAAATTCTATGGAAATTTTTTTACGATTCTATGTTAATTTTGAATTTTAGTTTAATCAAAACATATTTAAAGCATATAACTGCAAACAAAGCTATCACGTGGCTTCTAATGACTTTAAAAATACTAATTTGGTGGCTTAGTCTACCTACTTCCAACTGGGTACCTGCAAGTGACGCCATCGTAGGTAAATAATTGCATTTTTGCCATGATTTAAAAGCCTATGAGGTTTGACACACACACATGCGACACCGAGCAGTTGTGATTAGTGATTTTAATTAGATACACAAGTATCTAATTAAATCTCATCTAAACATTTATTCAGCCAAAGCTTAATTGCTGTAACGTTAACTTGACACAAGTAAAACATTAATACTAAATAAATTATGAAACATGTAAGTTAAATATTTATAAACCTATGCAAAGCTCTATGATGCAGAGTATCATACCAAAAATGTTTATTAAATATTAAAACTGCTTTGAATTTTTGAATGAACTACATAAATTCAGAAAATATATATTTGAATATATATATTTCAGAAAATATATATTCAGAAAATATGTTTTTATTTATTTATCAGCACACTTTTTATAAACTGTATTGCTCCTATTATATGTTAAAATTTACATTTTAAAATATATTATACAGCTGGTCTAGATAAAGTTTAATTGAAATTTTATTGTCATTGAAGTGAAATATTTATTTGTTCAAATATTGGTTTTCGTTTAGTAGATAAAATGTTAGAGAATTGAATTACAACAAAGTTACGCACATACAAGAAAAGCACACACTTTTTATAAACTGTATTGCTCCTATTATATGTTAAAATTTACATTTTAAAATATATTATACAGCTGGTCTAGATAAAGTTTAATTTAAATTTTATTGTCATTGAAGTGAAATATTTATTTGTTCAAATATTGGTTTTCGTTTAGTAGATAAAATGTTAGAGAATTGAATTACAACAAAGTTACGCACATACAAGAAAAGCACAGATCTTTGCAAAGTTTTTCTAATCTGAAAACCAAGTAACCTGAGCTTTTGTTTTGATAAAATATAGCAAGCATGGATAAAAAAGAAAGTAGTTTGTCAGATGGGAGGGGGGGGGGGGAGATGTGTGGAAAGAAGAAAATATTTTCTGTTGACAAAAATTGATATTAATGACGCTGATAAAAGTTTTCTTATTAGTTTGACGTTTTTTTTCGTCTTTGAAAAAGTGATTATTTGACTGCCTATGTTTTTTTAATCTCTTAATTTACCTATAATATTGTTAGAGTTTTCTGATAATTCAATATCAATGAAAATTTATGGGCTATTTATAAATTTCTGATTAATCATAACAGAAATTTAATAAATTTATTATATTAATCTGTATAATGTTTTAGAAGCCGTTAAATTACTTAAAACATTTTTGGAATATAATGCTGTATAGTTGTGACAACTATTACAATTATATTTCAAAATGCTGTTTTGGACTAAACTTAAATATACTAATTATTTAGTCATAATTATTTGATAAGTTAAACCAGAGAAAAAAGAGTCATTTTTGTAAAATAATAGGTTAATTCGATGGATTCATTCTCTTGATCATCAAAGTATGAAGAGCAGTCGTCACTAAGAATTTCTGTTTCCGAGTACCTATATTTGAACCCTTTAAAGTTGTTTTTTTAATATATATATATATATATATATATATATATATATATATATATATATATATATATATATATAATTTTTTGATCACTTTTAAATGATGTTAAATTCGTTTAAGTTTTAAAATGAATATCCAAATTAAAGTTTAGAAATAAATTTAAGTTTTAGGTAGAAGTTTTTTTAATAATCTCAGTTATTATACTCATAAGAGTCTTCGCAATTTAATTTAAAAATTTTATGGAAAACTTTACTTCTGTTGAAATAATTTCTTTTTTTTTCAAACCGTGTATAATTTTTGTACTTTACCTTTTTTAGAAAAAAAAAATTCAATCGAAATATAGTAAATATTTTTCCGTTTTATTTTCCACTATTTTTTAAGCGGTGATGTAAAAGATTGTTAAGAAAAAAATGTTGAAGAAAAACACCTTCTAACAATTAAATCAAAGAAATAAGTGAAACAAAAGTTAAACCCCCAAACATTTTATATCTTACTTATTGTTTACAGTTTTTTGTAAAAATTTTTTTTGCTTAATATTAAGTCGACATTGTCTTAATTTTGTGCAACCTGAAGTTATTGCAATCTGAAACCTTTCAACATTCTCCTTTACTTAAAGCTTAACAATTTGTTAGAAGAAATAAACAGTTCATTTTCCTTGCTTACTTTCACATTATAAGAAAATTAAAAGAAAAAATAATATTTTAATAATTTTTTAAGACAAATAGAAAAATCTTCCAATATTAATTTTTTAATGTTTTATAACTATAAAGTATTTCTACTGACGGACGAATGTACCCTTTTAGGGATATAACAATCAACGATTCCCTATTATTTTTTACTAAAGTTCCACGACGATAATCCTGTTTTCAGCAAATACTTGTTAAAAGGCTATATTTCTAAAATTTCCTTGGCTTTAGATCCATCAAGAATGAACTGGTATTTTCAGCTGTACTTGAGTTTTTTAGAAACAGTAAACGCCACTTAAACTAGAACAAAACGAGCAATTTAAAACAAATGCTTAAGCTTTAGATTTCCAGAAAACTATCTCTTATTCTTTTTGAAACTCAAGAGGTTATCTGCTCCATGCCAAATGTTACTTTCGTTTCATTTGTTTATTTTACTTTCTGATTCTGGGTTCTTTTCTTAGTACAATTTTATGAGAAATAAATCTAGCAATTTTAAACTGGGTATTTTTAAGTGTTACTGAACCTTTAATAAACTGAAAAGATCAAATTTTTTAGTTCGTTTTTACGTTCGTTAAACTTACCACCAAATGCAGATACTTTTAAATTATTTTACTTATATGCCTAATTTGTTTTGCATAAAAACTTTATTTGGTTTTATTTATTCATTTTTCTTTTATTTTTTGCATTTTTTTTCACTCAATTTCCTCCCCTTGTCCAGTTTTATTAAAATATATTTGTAATAATTTTAACAGCTTAAAATATTTTAAATATATATTTTCAATTTAAATATAAATTAGAATATCAATTAAATGCTTTATTTAGTTAATGATTACACTGTTAGAATTTTTAATCGGAAATGGAGTCAACATAACCGGCAGCAGTCTGTCTACTCGATTAACTATAAAGTTCATAAATAAAAACAGTATTTAGCTTTACAACCGTTTACAGCTGGTAGGGGTTAAAAGGCCGTAAATACAAAACTATACGATTTTGAAAACATTTATACATTATTTGCATACTGTTTAAACTATGAAAATGAAACTAAAATGGATATTGGAGCACTGTGGGTGCTGCGTGAATGATAGTTTCACATTCTTATTGTTCATTGTCCCCGATTTAAAAGCGCAGGACATTGGAAACTCATCATGTATTGAAGTAATGGAAGAAATATTTTGGTATAAGTACTGGATTTCAAAGGGTATCAGTGCTGGATTTCGAACCCCTAGTGCAATCGTTCATGAGATTGACCAATTAGCCATCTCAGCGACAGTAAATACACAGTTTCTCGGAACAAAATGGCTTTATGAGGTAAATATAGTTGGCGCGGTAGAATTCTGTTTGTTTCACCGTATTCAAGAACGGAAAAAAAAAAACAATAAAAAAAATTCTCATATTTAATAGTTTTAATTTTATCTTTTTGATGGTTATTTAACAGTTTTGGCTGAATAAAGTAAAATAACAAGTAAATAAATTACTATTTAATCTTTTTTGCCGAGCAATTTCTAAGAGTGTAAGTCCGATATTTTTTAAAATAATCTTTGGCAAATTTATATTTAACACATGAAATCAATCGGAAAACTATTAAAAAATATCATAAACACTATAATTTTTTTTTGGTTATGAGCTAGTTAGTTATTTGATAAATAACCAAAGTGGCTAGATTTTTTTCTAAATAATAACAATTTTCAACCGAATAATTAGTGTGTGTGTGTGTTGCTACTGATAAAATTTAAGAGAAATGAATGCCTAAAAATAGTAACTTATGCCGAATTAATGTCACGAAAAAAATTTTTAATTTGCAAAAAAACTGCCTCAAAAACAAATAAACAAAGGTTAGCTTTATTTCAGAAAAAAATATAAATATCTACAAAGGCACAATAAAAAGAAAACTTGAAAAAAAATTAAGGAAACTAAAATATCATTTCAGTAATAACTTTCAAAGTTCTATCTAACCTCCGGTCTTGAATTTTGAGGAAATTTTCGTAAGAGCGATGTTTCAATATCACAGTAGCAGTTTAAAAATATGAACTAATTTAAAATGTCCACTTATTTGAAAGATTTTATGTATTGACTAGAAATTATTATCACAATTTCATAGTGTTTTCGTATAATTCGCATGATAAAGAATGACAACCAAATTAAAAAAATAGTCTAATATATTATGATATTAAGAAATATTTAAACCATTTTCAAATCAATGTTTTCAAATCAATATAATTTATTGCATTGTACAAACTGATATTTTAAGAAAAATCTTTCATAACCGTAAAGCATTAATCTTTTAAACAAATGAAATAATGATTACTTCAAAACAATTGGGTAATATTTTCAATGAAACTTGCATGTATCAATGTTATGATTACTTTTATTATATTCCCAAATGCAATTCAGAACATAAATTTTGGCATTTATATAAAAAGTTTTAATATTACAATCAATGTCAATAGCAGAAATAAAAAAACCCATAATATTTATTTTTTATGAAACACAAAACATAATTTGCGCAGAATTAACATTAAACGTAAAACCTTATTTCTAACTTAACAAGATTTAAAACGTAATTTTAAAATAATTCTACAATATTCTATATTGAATATTGAAATATTGAATATTAATAAATTTTTCATTTTGGCTTATGTACTATTCTATAAAAAAGTACAATTTCAAGATAAAAAACTATTTCTAAGAATGCAGTTAAAAAATTTACATACCGTTAAAGAAGTTTTCTATACGTATTTCATTAAGTGAAAAAATATTTTAAAGAAAAAAATATTTTATAAATACACAGTTGAAACGATTATATTATGATTTGGGAAAATATTAAGTTTCAATATATAGTAAATATATCTCCAGCTTTAAAGGAAAATACCAACAAAATGAAGTTTAAAAATACACTTTGGAAAAAAGGTAAAAAAAAAAAAATAAATAAATAACTACCGTAACTAAGAGTGAAACAAAAAACGATAAATAAATAAAGGTGAAAAAGCAAAAATAGAAAATACGTTAAATTTACGCAAATATTTGCTCCTGGTATTTTATCTTAAAAAGCATGAATACAACAGTTATCTTATGCTAAAAATTAAAGCAATCACTAGGTGTTATTATCGTCGACAAAAAAACAGTAAACTATTCTGTTTTGTTTATGCCTATAATAACTGAGAAATAAAATATTTTCCATCAGGAATAACGTGGTTAGTCTGTAGTTACTCAAGTATTTTTCGTTCTTTTGGGAGTTAACGTGTTTAATGCATCGTTTCAGAACTAACTGCACCCAGTGGAAATTCTCTTAATGGAACTACGCTTAAGGAGAGCTGAAAAGATCATTTTTCTTACGAACTCGTTTTGTTCAGATTTTTATTTATGCGTTCGTATAGATAAAAAAATCAAATAAATTTCTTCGAGGTATTTGAAGTGATGATTGAATTGTGTATGTTTTTAAAGTTGAACAAGTACTAATGCCCGATTAGTCAAACATGCTTTTTATATGATTGAAGTTTATAAAGGAATTAATTTTAAGTTTTATATATATATATATATATATATATATATATATATATATATATATATTGCGGGGTTTTGCTCTGTTATTTGATACATATATATATATATATATCAAATAACAGAGCAAAACCCCATTATTTCTGTGGGAAAATTAGTCCAAAAGAAATAAGTAACGAGGCCATATTCTGCATAAACTGTTTATTTATTAAAAGATGGTGAAGCAACAGTCTCCTCCCCTCTCCGGCTGGAGGGGGAGAGACACTTATCCCGTCAAATATCTGACGGAGTTTATTTAGAAAGCATAAAACACAAAAAGCCATGCAAAAACCATCGGTCCTGCGTTTTATATGATACTTACAATGGGTAAACAGGACAGTCATATTGCATTCCTTGTATTCCTACGCCTCATCGCAAATTATTTAATACTCATAGAAAATCATTTCATCTTTCCTTATATGTTAGTGAAAGATCTTAAAATAACTCCTCTTTTGAAACATAAACCTAATTACAATTCATTGGCAAATTTTCAACCTTGAATTCCCAAAATAGAATATCTGCATTTTATGAAAACGAAAAAGTTTTAATGCTTTTATTAATACAAAAATATTTTTATAATTTAAAATGTAAATGTAATGTATAATTTAAATTTTAAAATGTAAAATTTTTTTTAGAGATATCTGATAAATATTGAAAACCGATATAGATTGAAGATTAATGTATTGCAATTAGGTAGAGCTAGGAAGTTTCATTAAATAAACATCATAGATGCAATAGAACATGCAAATTAATTGATTGGACATTTTAGTAAAATTATTGGAATTCCTAACTTAAAATTATTGGAACTATAAGATATAATATCAAAAATTAAATACTTTTACTAAAACTGTGTGTAACTTTAATTGATAACTAAATTTATTAGTTATGCACACTTAGTTAGCACACAGAAAAATACTTTTCTAATCGATGAATACAAAATTTGTATAGTTTTTAACTATTTTTAGTTTAACTATTTTTCAGTTCTTTAGAAAAACTGAAAAAAAACAAAACAAAAAACAATATAACTTATAATTAAAATTTAAGAATAGAAAACAAAAGCATTTAAATATACGCATCGAATATTTATTTTAAAACTTTTTAATTTTTGTTAAAGAACATTCAACTTTTGATAAATGCATATAACTTTCTGTATTATATATTAGGCAATATAAAAGAAATCACTCGAAAAAGACAAGTTTAAGAGTTTTGTAACAAAAGTGTATCGAATTAATTTTTAAAAATGCAGAATAAAGCGTTTACGGTTCAATACGTATCACCTATACTTTGTACCAGCACCACAAGTAGATCTGAGGTTATTCAAGAGGTTATCCAAGAGTCCCCGTGTAGTAAATGGTGACTGATCTGTAGAGTCACAAACTCCTCCGTGTTCACATCACAAATCATACTTTTGGGGTACTGATCAAAGAGTTTTCTTGTCTTCTGGATTTGGTTTAAAATTACAAGGCTACGGAGTTGAACATAAGTAGTCGTAAACCCAAAACTGGGTCGGCTATTCAACAATGGTTATTAAAAAAAATTCTTGATCTAGGATTTCTGTTGTATTCTGAGTTAGTTTCAAAATTAAAAGGCTACGGAATTGAGCATTGACAATCGAACACGCAAAAAATGGATCGAATATTCAACGCTGGTTATAAGATGAAATAAAAACATTATTCGTAGTACGCTTGTCAGACTGAAACACAACTGCAACCCTTCTAACTAAAATATTAAACTGGAATATCATTTAAATTTGCTGCAATTTAAAAATTATATTAAGTTAAACAGTATTAAGGTGCGTCTTAAGCTTAATACTGTACTGCAATTGAAACGGGAACAAAGTTCAATTTGCACATTAAGTTCAATTTCAATTGAAGCTCAATTTGAAGCAAATTTACACCAAATTATGGATTAAATTACAGATCTTCTGTTTCAATATTGAACTGAATTTTTAAGGGTGCATTAATCTGGTCGAAAGTATTCAGATATCCAATGACACGGAATCAGAGGCACCTTAGGTACATATTTATATGGTGTTGAACCCATTTTCTATTGATTATTGGGAATCTGTACGCCAGTGTTTGATCGGAGGCCAAATGTCCATGGGTGATTTAGCCTGGCAGCGTAATCTTCCATCGGATTTGTCCTAAATGTGATTTATTGGATCAGGGACTTGAGGTGTTATGTGCAGTTTTTAAACACCTATTTCTTCTAACCATGGGTATTTAAGCTTCAATGAGACATTTGAGTAGCTCTCCTTTAAAAGAAATGGGTCTTCTCCAAAATATTTTCATGGAGTTGGGAAATCAGCATTGTCTAAAATATCCACACACATCTCAGAGTTCATATTTCAAACTTCATGAACTAAGAGAACTAGACTAAACCATGAAAAACAAGCCTACCATGACGCTTATCCATTTTTTCAGATGGGTCTCTTAGCCCTATACTAATTAACCAATATACACTGAGAATGTGTGCTAAGAAGTACATCGTCATTACCCAACCGTGATCTAGCACTTAGCCTCATACTTAGGGCTCTACCTTTTAACGGCCATGATAGGAAAGTCATGTAATTTTGTCCCAGTCAGACGACGTGAACAGCGCCTGAGATGGTACCCCTCTCTCCAAACTTCCACATCACAACCAACAAGAGGATTTTTGCCATGGTAGATTTAACACGCTCCTTGCTGCACATAACGTCGGTCTTTTTTGTCGGCTGCCGAGATTAAACTCACTACCTTCAAGCGGTGTGAGGGACGCTTTACAAAATTTGCTTACCAATTTCAATAAAAACTATATAAAAAATATAAAAGCAAGAATTCGTTAACAATTTATCAAATCATTAAAAATTTCAAAATATATGAATTATTGTAAATAAGACAGCATTTTTTCTTCGCACCTTAATGGGGATGACAGAAAAATTTATTTTTTTTGATCAACTACATATGTAAAAATATATTTAATTAATTACTAACTCCATTAGCAACTGCTTGAGCTCATTCTTATGCAATTCTCAGCAATAATTTTTTTTTCTCAGAATTGTTCAAACTACTGTTTCGCAGCAAATATGGTTAATTATAATTTCAAATAAATCCGGTTTCGTTTATCTTCATATTTACATTTTATTTTACTTTGCGGCCACAATAACATAAATTTTTTGAATAGTTTCATCAAAGTGTTTCGGACAGTTTTAAATGAGTTGATAAGTTTTGAAATAGGTGGCGAAAGCTATCTAATAGACAGTAATTATATCACACGTTCTGAGATTTTTTTTCCATCATAAACCTAATCAATTTTAATTTATAAAACTCATGTAGTTGCATGTTTTAATTTCACAGTCATTTGGCCAGGTATTTCAACCTACTTTCACATTAGAAATTTGATTTTATTTGTCATGTTATAGTCTTAAAACTATTTCGAAATTTTTTCGCAATAAAACTGCCAAATTGAATATGAAAAACTCTTTTAAAATGAATACTTTTATTTCATCAATATTTCGATTCGTATATGTTGCCTAGTTTCACTTAGAACATAAATGTGATTTAAATCTTAATTGGATTCATATTTTGAAATATTAATATTTTATTGGATTCATAATCCTATTTTTGTAATTGCACGGAGAAAAAAAACTCTGTCAAAATTACCGCCTTGTACGGTAATGACCATTTCTGGTATTAAAAAAAAAATATGTTTTGGGAATTTAATTCCAAAGTATATTTAAACCATTCATTGTTAAATTTTATGTTTGTATCATAACGGCTTACCGAAATTCTGATTTTCAAAAGTTGTAGTTCTTATTACCATACTTTTTGTAAAAAATACACAATTTGGAAATAAGAACCGAATATATCGCTTTTATGCAAAGCTCAAAAAGTCATGATAAAATTACGAAATTTTTCAACGGTTATCTCATGTATTATAAAACTATATTTAATTATTAATTTTATCAAAATTAATATCAAAGCGCTTCAGTGATATTAATTTTATCAAAATTAATATCAAAGCTCTTCAGTGATATTAATTTTATCAAAATTAATATCAAAGCGCTTCAGTGATATTAATTTTATCAAAATTAATATCAAAGCGCTTCAGTGATATTAATTTTATCAAAATTAATATCAAAGCGCTTCAGTGATATTAATTTTATCAAAATTAATATCAAAGCGCTTCAGTGATATTAATTTTATCAAAATTAATATCAAAGCGCTTCAGTGAAATATACGGAACTTTTTGGTGTTCTCAAAGACTCAGGAACATGGTTAAATGATACCATATTCAGATAGTTTTAACCATGCCTTATTTTTCACTGTGTGATAGTTTTCAAGTCATTGAAATTAGGATATATAACAAGATTTTTTAAAAAAATGTTAGGTAATTATTACAAGAAAATCTTGCGTTTGTCTCTTGATATTAATTTCATGAAAATATATTTCCAATCATAAAAATGATTTAGTTATCTCCTTTGAAACTTAATACTTATAACTTAAAGTTTGAATATTAAAGTATAATTTCAAAATAGCATTGTAAAAATAGATTAAAAATAAAAAAATTTACTGTCCCCTATAAAAACTGTTTTCGTTGGGTTTTTCATACAAGTACAGATTTTCGATCATTAGCAATTGTTTGATTGCAATGTTTAGAATAATGATTAAAAAAAAATCTTAGTTTTAATGAGAGTGACTTGGAAATATATTATTTCGTGCTGAAAAGAATTTATAACAAAATAAAAAAAAATATTTGAAATAACTTTAAAATAGTACCATTGAAGTAAAATATTTAATGTGGACAATTTTAAAGCTTGATTGATTAAATTTTTATCATTTTAAGTTTTGACCTATTACAATTTATCGATATTCAATGAATGTGTACTAAAAGAGTTTGAGATTAACCTTACAAAAATATATTTTTATCGCTCAGGAAAATTTAAATATTTAATTGAGTTAATATATTGAGTTTAATTATTTAATTGAGTTAAATGTGTTTCATAATACATTGAGTTAATTAAATTTAATTATTTAAAATTTAACTTTAATTTAATACTTTGAAAATTTAATTTAGATTAAATGATAACATGAAAGTAGTACAGCGAGTAAACTTTAATAGTTTTTGTTGACAGTTGTTTTGTTTTTGGTAATTTTGGTCATAGCACGTAGCCACATTTTGATAATCAACCATACCTTACACTCTTAGAATTAAAACTCTCAGTGTTGACAATTCAGCAAACCTTCATCTTTATTTCGTTAATTTTGAGAATCATTTCGTCGCAAATAACGTGATTTGGGACGGAACGCGAATTTTCAAATAAATGACGAAAATGTTACCTCATATCGAAACCTCACTATAGAGCATTGCGGGTGATCGTTAACTAAATCAGCGGAACTAGATGAAGATTAAAAACAATCGAAAGTAAAGTGATGAACTGAGCCGACGGATATGTTGGTCTGAAAGCTGGCTTCGTACCAGGAAGGTCCCAAGTTTGAATCCAGCTTCAGGCATATGTGCAATATATCTCTCAGTTCCATCTGTCCTACTAGTATCGTTGGGAGGGGGGGGGGGCATTGATCAACTTATATTGTGCCCGCGATATTATAAGAAAGATTATAAGAAAATAAGATATAATAAGTAAAAAAAATAAATAGACGAAAAAATTGACTAAAAAAATAAATTGACGAAATAATTCATTCATTTTGACGAAATACGTTTCCTCGAGGAAGTGACGATAGTTATTTCGTCACTTGGACAAAATTTTTTCTCTGACTATATACCAGGAAATGGTATCGTCAGAAATGGAGGAAGTTTCCTCATATTTAAGTGTTCATTTTTACAGCGTATAATCTGCCACACCTTATAATCAATAACTGTTTATTTACAACTACACCATTTAACAAACGTTTTCTTCCGTAATTTTATTCCCACTCTATGATTGTATTAGAAAATTTAATCATGCGAAATCAATATCTATCAATAACCAACAGCATTCTTTAATCAACAATTCACTCACTTTTCAGTCAAGATAAAATAAATACATTTTAATTATTAATCATATGCTCTCATTTAAATATTAAATACTCGAAAACCAACATTATTTCTTAATAGCGCAGCATAAAAAAACTTTTTTTTCTTCTTTTTTCTAATTTTACTGATTTTTTATTTAAACTATAAATGTTCACAGATCAATAATCTTAAGGTCTTTATAAAATTTCCAATCCTATGATGCATGAATTTCAAATTTTCCGCATGACAATATTCTGTAAAAATTAGCTTATTTTCTTTAAATTATAGTTTAATACATTCCCAAAAACTTCTTTTAGAATATTTTATTAAATTTTATTCGTTACCTATTCTTTTTCCTTAATACAAATACCGAAAGTAATAAATTCAGTTCAGAATGTGAAAGAAGCTTTTAAAGTCTAAAAAGTTCGAGAAGGATTAATCAAGTTTGAATTCATTCTACCAAAGGTTTTCACATCACCTATTTAACCTAGTTTACGATACAGCTAGTTTTCTTACCGGTCTTGTTTAAATTCGGTTACTTTTGGAGTATAGCAGATCTTCTTTTTCACTTCACTGACTTTTGGTTTCATTGCTGTTATTTAAGAAAATGGAATTAGTTTATAAGGTTTCAATCCTGGATGAAATTTTTTTTCTCTACATCTGAGGGATAATATCGCACTCTGAAAAATTTATTTTTGCTATATCTCTGTTTGGGTAATGTTTACATTTCTCATAAAACTTTCGTAGTCTTAAGGTTTTATATCAGAAAGATATGGTATGTTGAAAGCTGAATATTTTTAAAGAAATTTCCTGGAAACTTTAACGTAGATAAATACTTCAGATTCATATTTCTGCTATTCTGTGCAAGGTATTTTATTTTTATAAACTGTGTATACGTATATTTTTTAGAACACATATGATTTTTAGTACATATTCTATTTGTTTTCTAAGAAACTATATAAAACTTTTAAAATATATATACAATTAAAAATAAACTTTATTAGATTTTATTACAAGCATTTCTTTGAAGTAACTGAAGTATTATAGCGTCAACGTAATTTAAGTTCTGATAAATAATTCTAAACATTGCTAAAGTATGATAACGTCAAAATAATTCAGATTCTGATAAAAAAAAATCTAATCATCACTAGAGTATGATGAAGTCAAAATAATTATATGGTTTAATAAATAAATTCATCATAAAAGTATGATGAGGGAAGATTAATTGAGGTTAACAGTACAAAGTAATTAGATAAGCTAATTTATTTATCACAGTTCTAATAATTTATCATAATTTATCATATTTTGTACTAATTCTTATATATATATTTTTAGTTTAGAGCTGATAATAAAACTTCCTGAACTATAAAACAAAGGAAGTTAACCATTTAAGTTATAACTTCATAAACCTTGTTAGTACACTGAAAAAAGTATGAACAAAACTACCAGAATATGTTAAAATTTGCAGTGTTTCTGGCTCTATGAGAAAAGTGAAAGCTCGGTAAATTTTTTTCGAAATACTGATTGGTAAAATAGGATTTTATAATGCGTCATAAAATTTGGTAAATTTGGTAAATACTGATTGGTAAAATAGGATTTTATAATGCGTCATAAAATTTGGTAAATGTGGTAAATGCTGATTGGTAAAATAGGATTTTATAATGCGTGATAAAATTTGGTAAATGTGGTAAATACTGATTGGTAAAATAGGATTTTATAATGCGTGATAAAATTTGGTAAATGTGGTAAATACTGATTGGTAAAATAGGATTTTATAATGCGTGATAAAATTTGGTAAATGTGGTAAATACTGATTGGTAAAATAGGATTTTATAATGCGTGATAAAATTTGGTAAATGTGGTAAAAAATTTTCATTTTACCATGATATCTTAAATCATGGCATAAGAACCATTTGTTTTGTTAGAATTACTTTTAAGTTCTGTATTTTTTATTAAATCGGCGGCAAGAAGAACTATAATTTTGAAAGTCATAAGTTTCGGTATACCGTTTCCATATAAATGGAAAATTACCAAATGAATAGCTTCAATACCGTACATTTCGGTTTTTATTACCGGAATCATTTCTTTTTTTAAACCAGAAATGTCATTATCATACCGTACGGTGACTTAACCAGAATTTTTCTCTCCGTGTAGACTCAACTTATTCAATAAAAAGTATGACATTTGTAAAATATTTTATTTATGGATACATTAATCCGTCTATTACGTATATTTTACAGAAAGGTCAACATATACTGTTTAGTAAAAAGTTAGCCTAGTTTAAAAAACATCATTAAATAACCTTTGAAAAAAAAACATAGGAAATATGATATTTTAATTTCCAAAATTTAAAATAAGTAAACTATTTATAAAAAATTGCAATTGATGTAGTAGATTTTAAAGTTATTAAATGAGTAAAATTTTTAAATGTGAAAGATCTATTAATTACGCATATTTTAAGAAAATGCCAACAAAGTTTTACATTGGTAAAGTTTATAGAAGCATTACTAAATAACTTTTTAACAAAATATTGCCAGGAAAAGATTTTCCGCCTTAATCTATAATAAGTAAACAATTTATAAAAACGACTTAATTATAAAGGAAATGTATACAAGTGAAAATATGAAGCCTAATGCACGTCAAATTACTGAAAACATTCCCAAAATATAATTAACATGAATAAAAACAGATTTTTTTATAATTTTGTTTGCTTATTTCGTAGCATAAAAGGTTTTTTTTTTCAATTATGCTATGAAATATACAAAATTATCGCCCCTATTACTTTTTTATAAGGTGAAAATCTTTTAAATCTTTTCGTCGCGTGTAATTAAAATAAATTGTATAGGGATCTGATATATGCGCATAAATTCGGATAAAAAAAACATTGGTTTTTATAGGAATTTAAATAATATTAATTATATGGTTGCAGAATAGTTTATTCCTCAGAGAAGTTTCCGATGAATAAAATATTAAAGAAATCGTATTTTAAATCTTTTAATACCTCAAGAACTATTCGTTCGATTCTCTTCAATTTTAAATTTTGTCATATAAATTAACGTTAATTAAAATAACGTTAATAAAAATTTTTATACCTTGCGTTTCATTTCTTTAAAACCAACTCTAAAGTAAATAATAAAATTTTAAAAAAAATTATCAAAATAGTTTTTTATGTGAATAACGAAAGGTTTATAATTGTAATCAAAAATTTTATGATTGTATTAAAAAATTTCCGAAATAGGAAGAAATGCGTCAATCTATTTTGAATCCAAGAGTCTAGTCCGGCAAAAAATGTAAAAGTTTATTCACAGAAAGAACGCCTTCGTATATAGCTTTTAACTTAAAATTTCGCCAAATAAGTTCTAATAAATGTCCTAATTAGTACTAATTCCTATTAAATTCCTAATGGGTATAAAACCGATCATTAAATCAAAAGCTATTCAAGGTGTTTGTTTCTTTGTGTGCTGTACATTATTTGAAAATCACGGAATATAATTAAAAATCTCTAACTTATACCTAATTGAGTTTATAAATTAATTGTATTTTTTAAGTAAATATAGTTATAGAAAAAAAATATATAAAATGAGAGTATATTTAAATATTAACACTTTAAATGAATAAAACTATTATTGATACGAAAATTTGAGAAATTTTACTCGTTGCATTATAAATTCCTTCAAAATGATTCAAATATTCAAAATTGAATTAATTTCTTATGATAAGATATAGTTTCACATTATTTTAATAAATGTGATTACATTATACTTTCCCTCCTTAATTTAATATATTATCGGATGAGTGTAGTTTAATTAGGTTGTCGTTTACATTTCAATTGTAATTCTATGGACAGAGTTTATTCACATAACCAGAAAGTTTAACTTCATTTAATAAGGTAATTTAAATCACCAATATTTATTTTTCCTCTTTCGAAAAATCTATAACCCCAAATTTAAAAAGGTAAAAGCTCTAAATTTATCTTTTTGGGGGACTTTAAGGAATAGGAATGTTAGGTAGAAATATAATTAAAAATAGAAACTTAAAGAAAAAGCTCAAAAATGCATGCAATCTCTGTATTTCGCCTTTTCTTTAAGCTTATAAATTTCTGATCATTTATAAATTTAAAACCTACATCATTCAATTAAGATTATTGATCGATTAAAAAGCTCATACTCAATTTTAATCTTTTTTTGGATGTGTAAAAATTCCATGTGCAAGGTATTTTGTCTTCAAAATTATTTTACACCATACTGCTGTAATTTTTGAAATATAAGATTATTTAAAAAGTTGATTTTTTATTTGTTTATGCATTTTACAATTTTAAATTTCATCGTTCGTAATCCTTTCAGTTTTGTTTGAACTCTAGTGATCATAGGTTTAAAGGAATACACTATCAAGGCCAAGATACTTAATTTCTTACTTAATCTGTTCATTCGCTTTTGGCGCATAAGGCCTCAGTTTCCTTCTCATGAATCCCGGTCTTCGGCTTGGAATCTTTCTTCTTTTAATTTTTCTCTCTTGAAATCTGCTAGCATTTACCCCTCAGAAATCATTTTCGGTCTCCCCTTTCTTCTCCAGCCATCAAGAGCCCAATCAATTAGTCTTTTTTTTTTCCAGAGTTATATTTTATAACAGTCGCATGGATTAAAGTTGAATTTCAGAAACGGAATGCAAATTCAATTGATGCGATAAGACTTTTTCACTGTTTAAACTAGTAAATCTTCACCAAGCATCCATGCACTAATCAAGATGTTAAGCTATGAAAGATTGAACGCGCACTTTGCCATGTCATATATTTTGTGGAACCGTAGTATCGAACTCATGATCTTCTTATTTTAAATGGATATGAAAACTGCCCTCCAAAAGACTGCACTGCCACCGGTATTATTCTCCGTAGACTAATTTGAAATCAGAAGGAACAATATTAGATAAGTAATGAATGAACTATTAAACCGCATTCTATATCATAAAATTTTGAAGTAATTTTATAGTAGTGAATTTCTAGCGTGTATCGTTGCAGAGAGGGAACAGAAATTTTTTTCTCTGATTATATTTTTGCAGAAATAAGTATATGGTATTCATGAATATGTTTTCAAGTTAGTCAAAACCATCTGCCGTCAATAGAAGTATTTTTGAATTTCAGGCATTGGATATTTAGTAGATCGCATTTAAGGCTGTTTACTAATAATTTGTGGTATTTCTTCAATTACTACATGGAAGATTCGTTATATTGTATATTATTTGAGTGTAGTATCAGACAATAATTATTACAAATGAATTTGAAGTAGTTATTAGTTCATTCAATCGAGAATGATGATTAAAATAAATCTAAGAAATGGCGAATTTAATGTAACCATATTTTGTCTAAGACACACATTTTAGTAGTACAATTTCCGGTTTTATCTTAATAATTTATTTGTCAACTGTGAAAAACTGGCCACAGATAGCTGCAAATTAATGAAAAGCAAGTCCTTTACAGTAAATCTGCTTAGTTGCTCTAAGATTCCTTTTACTGGATAATGTTTGAGTGTAGCGTTTTAACTATTTAAAATCAATTAAAAAAAATTTTCTCCCTATTCGAAAATTCATTATAGAATGTGTATAAAGTTATACACACATTCGAGCTATCGCAGCAATAATTAATTCGAACAAGACAGCATAAAATAACGATTAAAAATTCACACTTAATTATTTCAAGTTAGTTCGAAACAATTGATAAGTTATTTAATAGAGATCGATGATTAAAACAAATCTATGAAACAGGCAAATTTCATGCATTAATACTGTGTCCTAGACATAACAATTTTCTTTCCCTAATAACTTCTTTATCAACTGTGAAATCTGTATGGTTGCAAAATAGTACAAATCCAGAATTTTACAACAAATCTGTTTAATTGCTCAAAGATCATTTTTCCTGGATAATGTTTGAGTGAAGTAATTTAATTATTTAAAACTAAATTAAACAAACTTTCCTCTTCATTATAATAATTATAGTTGAAAGTGTATGTGCAGATTGAAGTTATCACAGTAACAATTAAAAGGCTGTGAACACGATATTATATAATAATGATGCAAAACTGTATAAACTGACGTTGCTATGATCTCAACAACATAATATTTTTTGCCAGCAGGCAAACTGTTGACTTTCGATAATGAACAATATCACCCTATACTGTTATAAATCATCATAAACAAATTAGTTTTCACGCTTGATCGCTGCCTTTGAAATAAATTGAGACTATCTGTATATAAAGCTCATGTTCACTTATTTCTAGTATCGTGATAGTAAACATTAAATCCTATTATAGCAACATTCTTCCATTTGCTAGGAAACCATCTAGATATTTGTTCAGGAAGCTAATACTTGGCGACACTAACTGCTATTGACTTCATTATCTCTAGCTTGTGGGAAATGATCAGTATTCAAGAGCTTTAGGTGTCTAATAATTTACTTGTAAATTATGACGTCCTGTAACAATGTTAATCAATGCTTGCATGGTGAAAAGAGCTTCGGAAAAGTTGTTTGTTTATGATTACATTTACGATATTTATTTAAAATAATTGAAGTTTATAGATGGAATATGTTAGTACATTAGAGTCATTTAGCTGTACGTATGTATTTATTAGCTCCAAATTTTGATTTAGTCATTAGCAAAAACATAATGGTATAAGTTAGTAATCAGAAATATTGATATAAACTTAAAAGTGAATTTATAATTACAAGTCAGTACATATGAAAAGATTTATTGTGAGGGGAAGGTATAAATTAAAAAAAAAAATATACAACTTAAAAAATTGACTATTATACAATCTAGACTAGAATTGTATTTACTAGAAAAATTGTCTTTTTTAAAGTTCTGTTATCCAATTTGTTATTAAATTGTGCTTTTTTTCTCCAATTCTTAAGGAATTCATTCATACAAAAACAGAAAAATCCTTGAAATTGAATAAAAAGTATTTATGATTATGAAGCTATTATAAAGAAGAAGAGATATTTATAATAAGTTAAATTATAAACATTTTTAGAAAGAAATACGCATTTTATGAGTATTTTTATACAAATTTATATAAATAAAAATAAAACAATTAGATTTTATGTGTTCTTACTTACAATGCCACTGAATAAATTCTGCAACAAATTCATACCCATATACCACAATTGAGTTGTTTACGGCTGTAACCACCAGTTGTAAATGGTTTCAAGACTGTAAATGTTATAAATATTTCCAACCGTAGACTTAACGGTAAATGGTTTCAAGACTGTAAATGTTATAAATATTTCCAACCGTAGACTTAACGGTAAATGGTTTCAAGACTGTAAATGTTATAAATATTTCCAACCGTAGACTTAACGGTTAATTTGATGTGCAGACTGCTGCTGGTTAGTTTACAGTAATTTCAGAATGGAAATTTGGACAGAGTATCTATTCGCTTAAGTATCACCAGCGCATGAAATAAAAGTGGAATGCAAAAATTTAAATGACATAAAATTAAGTGATCTTTAATCATTTTAATATGAATGTCATTTGGTTATTGAAAATATTAAAACAAAAAGAATTTTTCATGATCAGGAACTTAATCATTTGCTAATCAGTTAATTCTAGGCTCATCAAAACTTTCAATAGTTTCGAAATTAATTTTATATCTTGAGAATAAAGAAATTATGATGTGAAAATTAAAAAATAGTCTACTACGGGATAAAAATTTATTTTTTTTTAATTGTACTAATGTATTCTCTAAAATGTAGAAATAAGTTATTCTTTAGATTATATATTTATTGTGTACATGAACTACATTGTTAGAAATGTTTCGGAAAAAAAGTTAGATAACAAATTATTTGTTTGTTATTTTACTATATTCAAACAAAATAGTCTCATTCAGCAATAACCCGAAATAAGCTGGTATTCTAACTGTTAATTGTGAGAACAATAATTTATTAACTGCTTTTATCTTATATGGTTAAATAACCAGAATTTTATTGCATCAACTAGGTTCTTCTAATGAAACCATTTAGTTCTTTGAAGATGGATATATATTATAGCCGAGAAGGCTAATCTGTCAATCTCATGACCAACAGAACTGGGGTTCAAGTCCCAGATACATTATATGCCCCCCATTTCCTTCAATACATGTAGAGTTTCCAATGTCCTCACTCTTCAATTTGTGACCCTGGACTATTAGAACACGATACGCATAGATTGCAACACCATAAAGCTATTAAACTATCTCCAATGTCCAGTTAATATTTTTTTTTTTTTTTTGCTCAAACAACTATGGGAAACAATTTAAAACTATTTACTTTATTGTTATATAAAAGATATTTTAATTAATAAACCAGACGTCATTTAATAATTGTTTTGCAATGTGATTTTACTGTTGGGAATAAGAACAAGTAGCATAGGATTTAAGAATTTTTTTTTTTTTTATGTCAACCGATTTAAGTATTCGAAATCATTTTTATCATTTTAATATTTTCTGACAAATCGATTCCAAACCATGATATCAATTGCTTCTTAAAGGAATTCTCCATGGATTTTAAGCCAACCTTTCAATCTCCTTGAGAAGTTGGGAAAAAAAAAACTTTCCATGAAATTGATTTTGATCTTCTGATAAGCCTTTATTGTGTTTAAAGTTGACGATAAGATCCCCAAACCCTAACGTGAACATGAATAATTCACTAGAAGACACGGTGACGAGAGATAGAAAGAATAAAAGACAACCAATTTCCAAGTTTTTTTCCTTCCTGAAATTGAGTTCTAGTTTATAGACTTTGATATCTGGAATATGCTCGCTTTGCTTTTTATTTATTTCGTTTTACTTTTTCCTTCCGAATGTATTTTTTTTCTCGAAATAACGACATTCCGAGTTCTCTATATAGGTTCTGGAAGCATTCATTTACACCTTTCTTACTCCAAATTATTTTCCGTTCTTGAACAAAAGCTTGAATGCCATAAACTGTTCTTTATTTCTGGAAAACAAATTGAATTTTAATATTTTAAGATCCGATCAGCGTTCTTGGAAATAGTTACTGTTTTGATGCATTCTATATTAAATAAGATAAATGACTTCCGCATAAAAAAAAAAAACTGTTAAGATATTATCGTGTTGTGGATTTTAAACTTTTGCGATTTTCAAAAAAATATTGTTGGATTTGTGAAAAAATTACAATTTTTAAGTAAAAGCTGCAACAACCCATTTCAAGCAAATGGTATGATTAAAATAAGACAAACTCATAAAACTGAACAATTAAAATTTAGTGGCTTCTTAATATATTGACACAAAATATTCTTGAATTTTATAAGCCTAGATACCTATTCGTATTCGTGGACCTCAAGAACTCAAAACTTAAAAGCTGTTTTTAAATTCGCAGCAATATTTGCATTTTGCATTGATTTTTTAATAAATGCTGCCGACAAAAGAAATAAATGATAGAGACAGCTAACTGTTCAGGGTTAAAAATAGAACACGTTTCCACATTGAAGCAATAGTTTGAACATAATTTCCTGTTTTAGTTACCAGGTCACCCGATTTAACACCGTCGAACTTTTTTCTTTCTTTTTTTTTTTGTTTTTGTTTTGTAGACAAATCTAAAGTTTATGCAAACAAATTCATAATTCCTTGAAGCTGGAAATTTAATGCTTTATCATCAAAATTTAGTGAAATTTTAGGTAATTTTTTATCAATAATTTCGATGGGCGTAATTTTGAACCAGCAGAAGCGTGGTGGTTATTTTCCCTATATGTTATTCCATACTGTAAACTATACGAATCAATGAAAGACTTTTCAATTAAAACCTTTATTTTCCACCAACTAAAGTGAATTTCAGTAAACCCTGGATGAATTCAGAAACTCAAAACTAAATTATTGTTTTTCTATTTTGGATATCATTCCTTTGTATCCATACTGTGCATATTTTGTGCATACTTTGTATATTCTATGCATAATCTGTGTATCACTCGTGTGTAATGCGTGTATCCATAGATATGCGTTGCTTTTATTTATGACTATTAATTTTAATTTTAACATCCACCCCTCTTTGTTTGTAACAAATTAAGGTAAAGGCATATTTTTGGCTATTTTCCAAAAATTCGATTTCAAAATATATGCTGTAATCCAAAGTCTGATTTTTGTTTTTTATATGAAACTATTAGTTTAGTTATTTATCTATTTGATTTCTTAAGTTGCGTTAGCACAAGTCAATAGGAATATTTTTCTTGCTGTATAGAGTAACAAATTAGAAAAACATATGTTTTATGTTGCAACCGTTTGTTTATGATGTATATGTTGGTGTTTACGTTTTTAGATTTTAGAAATTTTTACAACTTCAATAGAAATTAATAAAATAATTGTTAAATATTGAACTAAGTGTTACTTCAGATGGTTAATTTTGACTATTAGAGGTTTTACAAAATTAGCTGTTGTAAGGTAAGAAATCTTGGGACTATTCAAATAATAATTTGTAATTTTTTTCATTCAATCTTGTTCAATTTTCAACACGCAAAAAGAAATAAAGAAGAACCTTTATATTATCTCAAGTTATCCCATTGCACTGTAAAAAAATTCTGGATCAAATTACGGTATAAAGAACCGACACTTTTTGTGTATTATACCGTAAATCTATTTTTACCTTAAAATGTTATACTGGAATTCTTACGGTAATATTTTTTTAATATGAGTTTTTCAGGGACTCTACAGTAATTATTACTGGAAAAATTAAGGTATATCATATTTTTTGTTCCATAACATGTTCCGGTAAAAAAAAAAAAAATTCGGGAAAAAGTACCGACACCTTTGAGTGCTGGTACATTTTATCGTAATTTGATCCAAAATTGATTACAGTGTGGATGGGGTAGCTTAGGAAGTTGATTATTAAAATTTAATGCATAGAAATAGTAATCTGAACTGTCTGATAGCTATTTCTCAGTCAAATATTTTGTGTAATGTTAGTGGTATATACATGATGATCTAGGAGAAAGTTATAGGCACTTCAAAGGAAAATTAGAGTGTTTTATGAAATTCCAGATTCGACCATAACTTTAAATTGGCTGACAAAGCGTTTGACCTATATGATTATGATTTATTCATCAATTAGACTACAGAGTACATTGAAGAGTCAACTATGATTCCTAGTATGATGTTTGAAAGAACTAGTAGTTATTTTCAAAATTTACGCTGAATTTTATGGTGTTTCAATGAGTGAGAATTTGAGACATGTAGAGTTAGGCATTGACACAAGTTGTCCTCTGTGAGACAATTTGTGTCAACTGACATCAACTGATATAATAAATGAGTTGTGCTGTCAGCTCTCTCGTTTTAACTTAGTATCACTCGACAAAATTAGAGTTTTGAGAAATGTTTATTCCAATCATTTATGCACAAATGAAATTTCGAATCAGCAAATTATGATGAATTCTGTAAGAAAATAATAGAACTGAATAGTGAAGAATTATACAGTTTTGTTTTCTGTTCAGGACTTGCAAGATATATTTAGAAACAACAAAAATTACCATTAGAACTGTTTAAAATATTTTAATAATATTTTAAATCAAAATTTAGGCTTATTAAAGAAAAATATCAGAAAAATGAGTATCAGCATTTAAATATTTAAAAACTTTTAATTAGATACAAAATACCCGTTGTTAAAATTTTTAGTAAATCAAATTGAATAAGCCGAATTCTGTAAAAATAACAGGACCGAATAGTAAAGAATTATAAGGTTGAGTTTTTTCTTCAAGAGTTGCGAGAAAAATTTAGGTAGAATCTGTAGACGAGTCTTCATGTGAAACTTTTTAAATCATTTGAGCATTTAATATAAAACTTTTAAAACTAATTCATAAAATAATATTATACTTATACGGTTATAATTTACCTTTTATATTATATAAAATTGTATAAAGCATTTATCTATCAAAAACAAATTAAAATGAGATATTTACTTTATGTTTATTGAATTATTTTACTAAAATTAATTTTAATTTTTCAAAAGGAAATTTGTTAAAAAAATTAATTTGTTCTTTTTATTTATAAACTTTTTATTTCCACCTTTTTTTAAATTATGAAAAATTTCTTAAAAAAGTGTTTACCAATTATTTACTGAAAAGATCTCAACGTTTTACTGTTCACCGTCACCGTTTTTTTATTAACGTTAGATGACTATACAAACCATTCCCAAATCCTTATTTTATCGCGAAATCTAATTTATCCAGTATAAAAGCTATCCCACACATTCGACTAAGTTTCAAATTTTTTATTATTAAAATTTTTGCCTGTCTCAGCAATAATTGCAAATTAAAATAATTGCATAAATTCGGATTTCATATTTATCAGCTAAAACTGAAAATCTTTGATATTACTTTGACTTTTAGATAAGAAAGAAAGTATCATTTAATTTTATTCTTTTATAAAAAAAGCTGCTATTAAATTTGCAAAACTAATGACATTTTGAGATTAAATAGGAAAGCTCAATCTAGTAGATTTGAAATTGGAAATCATGAACTCAATACCATTATAATTTTACAGATAAAGTTTTAAATTAAAGGTCTGAAATAAAAAATAACTGAAAACCAGAAAAAAATATGAATTGTGAAAAAGTAAATTTAGCACTGCTTTTAATTTATCTATGTGAAAATTATAAGATAAGCAAAAAAATTTATACTATTTTATATTTCTTAGTTACGCTATTTATTTTTATGTTCTCTATATTTCTTAATGCTTTTTGATGACATATTTCGAAAATTTGACGGATTACAAAATGACTTCCAATTTTTATAGAACTCATTTATAAGAAACAGTGTTTTAATTTAATTAAAGCATCTAAAGAGATTTTTCCCTTCGAAATTCCTATTATATGATTGGTTGATACGGAATCTGTTGCAGTAGTCTGGTGCACTTGCGAAACATACTGACTCTGGCTAGTATATCAGACTGTTTAAAATGCATTTTTCCCTTGAAGCATCGTCTAAAGTGATTTTTGACACCGAAATTCCCATTACATGATTGATTGATTGATACGGAATCTGTTGCAATACAAGAGTGCAACTGCAGAACATTTTGTCTGACTAGTTTATTAGACTGTATAGAGTAACATTTCCCATCGAAAATCCCTTTACTGGATTGGTTAATGCGGACTCAGTTGAAATACTTGAGTGCACTTGCAAAACATGATGCCCAAATTTTTCATCAGATTACCAATAACTTACAGTTAAGATTAAAGAAAAAGTAATTAAATCGGTCTCTCTCTGCGATGAATCATTTGTTCCTATAATTGCTTTGAGACTTAAGGAATTGAATGACAGCTGAATATTTGTTCTTCGTAGTGGAGACAATAAAGAAAAATCAATAGTTAAAAAATCGATATAGATCAACGATAAGGTGTCATTCAAAAACTTGAAAAGTGTCTGCCTCTTCAGTTAAAAGAAAGCAAAAATAACTCTAATAATTATTTATAATTATTTGTTGTCTTTTCTGGAAAAACTTGAAAAGTTCCTGCCTCTTTAGTGAAAAGAAGCTAAAATAACTCCAATAATTTTTTATAATTATTTGTTGTATTTTCTGGTGACTTTGCGTTGTTAGATTAAAAGGTTTTTATCTCATCAAAATAAAGGTTATCTACATTCAGTAACTTTCGGTTGCTAAAAAGCTCCCGGCTAACTGACAACTGTAAAAATGTAATACAATCAAGTGATTTTCTCCATTCAATTTACATTTCTGTGTATAATTTAGTTTTTTCTACTTCAAACATCTTCAAATAGTTTTTACATCAATTATTTTCATAAAAACATGTTTAAAAAGCGTTACTATAAATAAAATAAACACATGGTTTCAGATTGTTTTCAAACTGAAATTTGATCGTGTCACGCTACTTTGAGTTTGACCTGACATAATAGATCGAAGATAAATAACTATTAACCACTTCCCTTACTAATTTTTTTAAAAACAAACGCAAAAGATTAACACATTTTTTATTTCATTAATAAATTCAAGGAACTAAAACAAAACAAAATACACAATTTTTAAGTTGAATTTGTAAATTTTTCTACATGTAAAAAACATTTAATTTACCATCCGTTAACTATCCCGAGTTATCTCGGGAAATGAAAAAAGTTAAATATTAGTCTTTGTGTGATAATTTTTAAAACAAAGAACTTTCCATACACCAGTGAAGTGATGCGCCATTTTTTTAACTCTTTTTTTCAATGTAAATTCAGTAACCATCGTATATACAATCGCACAAAGCACGTGTGCAGTCCCTCAAACCAACAGCAAAACTCTCAATCAAACCTTAGCAAACTTCCAATCACAGCAGAATTTTTTTTCCAAGTAAAAACATGATAAAACAAAACGAACTGGCAAATTCTGTTACACTCGAGTTTTCTCGGGATAATAAATATTTACAATGTATACATACCCGAGTTAACTCGGGATAATCAGGGAAGCGGTTAAAGTATGTGCTATAATTCTTGTTAAAACTTGGTTTTGATCAAAGAGAGCTGTAAATTAGTAAAAAATTATTAAAAAAATGTTTGATATATTCGAAAAGAAAACTATTTTTAATTGTTCAAAAAACAGAATAGTCTTTAATTAACTTATAATATTTCGTAATCTTCGAACTATCAAAATCGAGAAAAGGAGTTATAATTAAAAGGTATATGTACAGTGTGAAAGTAGATACTGTTAAGATTTATTTTGCATAAAATATTGCAATATTGAGAAACCATTGCATTGAGGATCTATATGAAAATTATACGTAATTATTTGTTATTCAAGAATAATAACACTTGTTCTTTAAGCTTCTTTTACGTCAATCTTTATTATGTAATTTAATGCTCGTTTACTTGGAACAATTTTATTCCCTTGCCGAATTAAAAAAAAAAGAGAATTTAGTGTTTCTTCTTTTAGTCATTCAAGGAATTTCTGTTGATTTTATGACCTTTTTGAACGAAACATATTAAGTTTTATGAGTTTAGTTAGTTTTTCAGGTTAATTACCTTTATCCAGCAACAAGGAAACAGATTTAAAGAATTTGAATTTTTAGAATGAAAAGTTTGAAGGGAGTTATAGAATTTTCAAGTAGGGTATGAGGACGTTTTAAATAAAAGATTGCGTAGAATAACAGGTTTTTGCATCTAACAATAATATGAAAATAAATATGTTTTTTTGTTTATTTATAATCCTTATTGTATAATTTAGAAATATACATAATTATTTTGTTTAATCTACAGTTCCTTATGCAACACCAAGACATATATATATATATATATATATATATATATATATATATATATATATATATATATATATATATATATATATATATATATATATATATATATATATATATATATATATATATATATATATATATATATATATATATATATATATATATATATATTGATTTCCTTAATTTATGATCTTTTTGAAAGAAAGATGTTTAGTTTTATGCGTGTAGTTAGTTTTTCAGGTTAATTACCTTTATTAATCAAAAATATGTTTAAATAGGAAATAGATTTAAAGAATTTTGCTTTATATAAGAAATGTTAAGTTTGAAGAGCTTTGCAGTTATAGTATTTGTTAAGTACGGTATGGGGATGTTTTCTAGAAAAAATTTCGTAGAGTTACAGGATTTTGCACTCAAAATATTATACTAAAATAATTATATTCATTTTTTTTTTAATTTTTAATCATTATTGTATAATATAACAATATACAGAATTTTTTTTTAATAATTTAACGTGCCCTACTCAACAATAACTTTACTCTGGTTGATACCTTAGAATCTTGTTTTATTCGTATGAATATTGATTCTCTTGTCAACGACAACAGTTTCTCACTACCTCTCCATAGCGCAAGAAAATGCATTTTACCCTGATTTTTCCATCGTTGCCACTATGTTCTTTTTTGTTGTGTTTTTCGGGGCCGAAATAGTTTGATTGGTAGGGCGTTAGACCACCCATGTCAGAGAGGTCGTGTGTTCAATCCCCCCAGCTGAAGTTCTCATAACAAATTCAGTAATAAAGTCCTCAAAGTGTCCATATACAAATCAATACCTCTGGGGTACTGGATCAGAGAATGATTGTTCTCTGGTTCAGGTCAAAATTACGATCTGCGGATGGATGGTGAGTGAATGAGTCCTCCCTGTAAAATGTGATGTGATGTATGTATGTTTCGGACCATCCTCAGAGATAATTCCTCACCGATAGCCCATTGTTCTGCTCCAGTGCGACGTAAATAAAAAGTATAAAAAAAAGTATATTCTGTTATTCATCTTTTTCCTCCTTCGGCTTCTGTAGTTTTTCTAGTTTTGTTCCTCGCCTTTATTTTTCCTTTTTTTTTCGCTGGCATATTTACGTTTTTTTTTTTTTTTTCAAAACACTTTTGTTTCTTGTCATTCACGTCTGACAAGTCTTGAAAATGGGCGTCTATTTTTGAAGTGCTTAAAACATGTCGACTGTTATTTTCTATTTATGTATTTTTGAAGCGAATGAAGGTTTTTATCAGGCATTATCTTACCACTTCAGTTTCCTAGAATTATTTATTAAAAGATGTATAATGTTTTCAAATAGTTGAAGTAAGGATTTATTGAAATTAAACCAATTTATTTTTTTAAAATAAATTAATTTTCATACGCCGAAGCTATGCATCATATCTTAGCTACAAAGTTAAACTGTATCAATAATCTAAAACAATTGAAGCTTATCGAAAAAATTTTTTTTTTTTTTTTTGAAACTTAAGCTGAATGAATTTCAATATAAGATTAAAAATAAGCTTCATATGCGGCAGATGTTTCAAATCCTCGGATTATCTATTGGCCCAGAATTTTTCAATATCGGAAGAATGATTAATCATAAAAGTATATCAGATATTGGATAAAATTTAGAAGTTTAAAAGTTCTCTTATATTTTTATGCCCGGATAATTACATTGCATAAGATTTTAAAGTGTTTTCTTTGACTATTAATCCAATAAGAGATTGAATATATAAAAGTTTTTGTAATGTGCTATTTTGCAATATTTAATTTTAAATATTACAAAATGTGATATACATGTTTTGTAAACGTAATTCCTACTAAAATAGCACCAAATATATTTATCTAATAATCAGAAATATTTGGAAAAAGATAAATTCTTTCAGCACTTCCTTTTTTGAATAATTTTGTAGACTGAGGAAAATTTATATTCATTTAAAATAAATTATTTTTCAAATTACACATTAGTTGATATATTAGTTCTTTCAACTATTCAAAAATAATTATTTATTTTGTTACAATATCGTTTAACCTGAAGGGACATTTATGTCTCATCAGACGTTCCATGTAGATCCCATTTTAACACTTTGCCCATTATAGCATTTTGATATTCCTTCAATTCCGATGGATTGCGGCACTTATAAAACTGTCATGACGGCATTGTTTTGAAGAGATCCCATATTTATGAAATTGTTTCATCACTTCACGACAAAAACAACTAAAAAATAGCAAAAAAATGAGTGTCAAAATATAATCATTATTCTATATTCCTTAACGCTGTTTTAATTCATAATGTGTATGCTTTTAAATGTTAATCCTTGTGTTATCATCTGTTAACCTTGGATACTGGCGGTACATCATCATTCAAAATTGCTAATGGTATATCAATGTACTAAGGCCTATCTGCAAGAAGTGAGTCCAGATTAAGGTATCTGACTATTGTTTTGGAATTATTATATTCGTTTATTAAAAGTTTAAAATCCTGCACTCTTAGCATTCTGAAAATACTGTATTTTTGATTTTATTCCAATTTTTTACAAAATCATAGTAGTTTTTGTGCATTGTGATTACAGGGGATAAACTAATTTTTAGTCTTTAAATGCGTTTATCTCAAAATAAGATTTTTTCCACATTTTACGCCATCTTAAACACGATATCTCATGTTGTTTTGAAAATAATTGTCTACAATTTTTTATGAGTGTTTATGATTACAGCACGCATGTTTTGAACTTCTAAGGGGACATGTTTTGAGCTTTGAACTACACTGAGAGGAGTATGAAAAAAAGTAGAATTTCATTTTTTATGCATGTTTTTTCGTAAAGACAAGAAATTTTTAAAAATTTGCTTTTTTAACTACATTGATTCTTAACTTAATAGCATATACACCTGCCTTCAAGAGATGGTTGTTGAAAACATAGTTGATAGTATTCTACATAAGATACTCAAAGGATTTTTTGTTTTGTTCTAATTGCTAGAAATTTTTTTACAATGTTTGACGTACATGCAAAAAAATGCTCTATTTTTACCTAAAAATGGCCATATAAAAAGAAAATAATAATGATATTAATTAATTTTTCTAGTTTTATAAGTTCTTATACATAATAAAACAAATAAACTAGTTTTTTAAAATTTTAGGTTAATATTTAAAAAAAAGGTTGAAACTTGTCTGGTAACTTAAAAGATATTTGTAATATTATCAGTGGTATAAAAAGCAAATGTGCCCCCAAAAGAAAAATTGTATCCATTAAATTTAAGAATCAGTACTGAAAATGTTAAACGTAATACAGTTGACACTCCGAAAACAAGATCTTTTCAATTTGATACTTGAGAGAGATGACTACTTTGAATAATTTGTATAAAATTACAAAACATAAGATAATTATAATAATTAATTTTTTAATTAAGATTTTAACTTTCATGTTTGTTTAGAATTATACGTAGGATAATTTTGTCGCATAATTATTATTAGGCTTTAATTTTTTGGGATAGATTGTGTAGACAAATCTAAAACTTACATATTTATTCTATTGAGAGTTATTAAAAACAAGTAAAATAAAAAAAAGATAATAAATTGTTACATAAAGAAGCAGTTTTGAGTTAATAATCTTTTTTTATTCCTACTAAGGCATACAAAATATTAATTTATTTGTTATTTATAACTAAACTACAGGCTAATAATTCAAGAAAGGTGTTCAATAGTTTTCTTCCTAAGAAATATTAAAATTAGGCTTGTTTAGTAAATAGAAGCATAATTTTAATATTTCTTTGGAACGAAACTTAAGTAAAAATTTGAACTTATTTTATCCAGAAGTTTGAAAAATCAAAATATGTAGGAGAGAGGTTGTTCATATTAATCATATAAGAGAGCTATTTATAGAATTTCGGAAGTGTATTTTATAACTGATATGAAAAAAGTAAATTTCAACAGTAATTATCAATAAATAAAACTTGAAATAAGTATTTGTTCTAAATTCTCTATGGTTAAAAAATAAATTAAACTTTCTGAATTAAAGCCCCAAAATGTTTTTTTTCTAATTAATGTTTCTTTAAATAAATTAAACGCTTTACAACAATAGTTTATTTCAGTAAAGAAATCCTAAAAAGTGATGTATTAGCAACTTAATCCGCATTATTATCACAATAGTATGAATATGTCCAAAGTAGCCCCAATTATATTTTCATGTACACTCTAACCCCATGGAGTCATTTGTTCACTTAAACTAATTAGAGATTCATTATTCTATTTAAAAAATGCAAATGAAAAATATATTTTAAATAGATATTTATTTATAGAATAATATCTCCTACAATTTGAAATTTGAAATTGAAGTAGTCTATAGCGACCATTAAAAAACAAATTAAAAAATTACTTTTCTGCTACAGAACATTACTTTGTGAAGTGTGCTGCCATGTATATGTTGTTCGGAATTTCTGCCTGATCAACAGAGGGCGCTGCAATCATGCATAATAATTTTGAATTTGTGTCACTTGTATGGCAGGCAACGGATCGGAATAGAAGGCTCATGGAAAAGCCTAACAAATATCGTACCATCATTTTTTTTTGATTTATAGTTTTACATTAATAGATTTGATTGTTATTAAATACGGCCTTTTTATTCACACCACCATTCTACACTGAGCAATTCTGCGATAAATGCATATGACAGTGCAACACAAGTTTGCGACTCCGGAAAGTGGTTATTGTTTAGTTTAATATTACAAACAGATATATTGAGCCGCGATGACTCAGTGGATAGAACGTTTAACTTCCAACGAGATGAACCGGGTTTGAATCCCAGCGATGTCTTAATGACTCGAATTCCGAATCCCGCTTGCACGAACCACAGTGCTGATGTGAAATATCCTCAGTGGTAGACGGATCATGAGTTTAAGTCCCCTAGCCGCCCGAGTAACCGCAGGTGGTTCACGCGGTATTCTACTCCATGTAACGCAAATGCGGGTTAGTTCCATCAAAAAATCCTCCACGATGGCAAATTTTTCCAACTACTTGATCCAGGAGTTCCCTTGTCTTCTGGATTGTGTTCAAAATTACAATGCTACGTAGTTGAACATCAGTAGTCGTAAACCCAAAAAATTGGGTCGGCTGTTCAACGACGATTATAAAATAGAATGAAAAACAAATGTATAGTTCTTGTAATATAACTGTTAATATTTAAGGTTCATAAATATTATCAAAATAAAGCATCAAGTCTTTTTTGTAAAAAAAAATGTATATCTTCATCTAAGACATTTGATGTTTCTCGATGATGGAACTGTTTCATCGTTTAAATCATTCACAGCAAATCACCTCATAAATATGTATACGTCATATCCATTCCCTTGCAATTAACCAATTCAATCTTATGTCTGGAATCCAAAATTCAATCTGCCCCGCAGAGATTTCAAGACACTGGGAAATCCTCGGAGATTTCTGGTCAAGATGTAATTTCCAGCACTTCATCCACTCTGTTCTCCATAGAAGATACATGTTAAACCATCCGAGTTTCATCAGGGAAGTTAGAATTATTACGTCCCGAGAATTATCGAACTGCATCTTTGTCACAATACTGAGAGAAGGAGATCCCTCTGGAGGGCATTATATTACAGTAGAAGGCAGAATGTTGAAGGATTGGTGGTTTATCTGTCCTATATGGAGCGCTTAAATCACGCGCGCGCCCTTCGGCTTGTTAGTTGTATACACATGTTTCATGCTAATTGTTAGACTTTTTTTCTATCTACTGACGTTAGGAAATTATATACGTGCTAAGCTTTGAATTGACAGACTCTGCCACTATAGTTTGTAACATTTAAAAAATGTAATGAATTTCTTAATGAATTTTAAATAGAACTAATTCATTTCATTTGATTCTTCGAACATTTTCTTTTAAGTTTACAAAAAATTTTCTTTTTTTGAAGATTTATATAAGATTGTTTTATTTTTAATTTATGTTTATGCAACCTAACTGCTTTTTGAGGCAGATTTAAACTTTGAGCTATCCGCATTCCGAGAAGCATGTTAAGATGAATATTTATCAATTATGGAAATGTAAAGGTCACCGATGTAAATTTATTAAAGGATAAATTGATCATATTATGCTTATTTCCATGCATTAAATCATTCTGAATTGGAATGATAGTTTTGAAATTAATCATGCTATCTGAATCAATGTACACATAAGAATTACAGGTATTAGAGTAAAATACAAGAGAAAACGCAGGTTTACTTATTCATAAACGTGAACTATTTTTTTTTTCTATCTAGAATTTCTATTTTATACGAGTTTCTAAATTTATCCCAATTTAAAAAAAAACGCTTCAGTGAATAATTTCTGTTTTAACATTAACATTGTGAAAATTTTATGATTCCGTTTGAAACAGTTTGCATTCCATTTGTTATGCACTGTAAAAAATTTCGGATCAAATTACAGAATGAAGTACAGGCACTTTTAATGATTCACGAAATCCATACCGTAAATTTTACAGTATTATTTATTTAATTAGAGTGATTCTTTGATTTTATAGTGATTATACTGAAAAAATTACTATGAATCAGAGTTTTTTTTCCATAATATGTTCCGGTAAAAAATGATGTTACGAGAAAACGTTCCGACATTCTGTGTGCCAGCAATTTTTACCGTAATTTGATTCGGAATTTATTACTGTGTGCACTAATTATATCTCTTTCGTTTAATATCCTTTCATCTAACGTGTTTTGAGTTCCAATGATGGTTTTTTTCACCTATTTTTTTTTCCTCGATTCTATAGAGATAAAGACATCAGAATTTATATAAATTGACTTTTGACTCTTGCGCGTAAAAAATACTATACTATTAAAGATATAGTACCTTTAGAGAATCTGGTATAGTAAGCATAGAATTTATATTTTGAATTAGTGGGGTCGTTGGTGGAAAAAAGATGCTAGTTTAGAACACAAATGCAAATAATTTTCTTAAAAGCACTGCACATTTAAAAAAAAAAAAAAACAGTGGTGAACCTGCCTGATACAATGTGTGTACTTTTTGAATTGTTTAATAATTTATTTAACCTATGTATCAAACAGACTGAAGTAGAAAGGTATTTCTGAAGGTTTCAATGAGAGCGTAATGTAAATATTCACATAAATTACAACTAAGTACTTGTGTTACCTGTGATGCCACAATTGGCATTACATATTTATTTCCTATCCTTTAAAATATCTTTGATTACTTAAACTTATTTTTATTTATAAAATTATATTTAAAATAAATCAAAGACTTAATCTTTTAATACGAACATAAAATATTTATGCAACGGATACTTTTTATTTCATTACTTTGCAGACTTATTAATTCACTGTCGCCTCTAATCGAAAACAAAATTCTATTTATAACTTTTTATTCTAAATTTCTAACCGCTAAATGTTTCAGTTGCATGGTTGTAATAATTCTCATAAATTTGTTGGCGACTCGTGATCGCCAAGGTATTCTTTTTAACCCAATGTTGATATACTGGTTGGCTTTGTTTTGGCAATGTAATATTTTGATATTCGCCAATTTTGGATCTCCTACCCATACTTTCTATGTCCGTTAGGAATAAATATATTCACTTTTAATTCAAAATTTGTGGAGACTGGGTGTGCCCTTCTGGGCCTCCCCAGTCTCAATTTTTTTCTAACGGTCAGAAATGATATTCTGGCGTTACGATCTCTCAATGGAGAGTATTCTGATCTGATTCCTTTTTGTTAAGAAATGGCCATTCTCTATCATGTAAAATTATGCTTAATAAAATAAATTTTTCTTCAAACGATTTATGTACATATTGTTTTCTGGACATCATCATTTTTTAATATTGTCATAATCAAGATGTATTTTTGAACGGCTAATTAAAATCCACTATACTATTATGGCGGCCACTGATGGTGAATAACCTCCACCATATTACCTTTGTTCTCAGCACTCGATTCACGGGAGTTAAAAAAACTACAGATTTAACATTCAATCCATTTATCTTCATGTTCATTTTTTAGACTTATTTTTATTCAAGTCAAGAAAGGGGACAAAAGATAAGTCAAAACAGTCTGCAGCACCCATCCAGAAAGGCGACAAAAATGAGTCAAATTAACTTGTAGCACCAGACAGAATGGGGACAAAAAATAAGTCAAAACAGTCTGCAGCACCCATCCAGAAAGGCGACAAAAATGAGTCAAATTAGCTTGTAGCACCAGACAGAATGGGGACAAAAAATAAGTCAAAACAGTCTGCAGCACCCATCCAGAAAGGCGACAAAAATGAGTCAAATTTGCTTGTAGCACCAGACAGAATGGGGACAAAAAATAAGTCAAAACAGTCTGCAGCACGCATCCAGAAAGGCGACAAAAATGAGTCAAATTAGCTTGTAGCACCAGACAGAATGGGGACAAAAAATAAGTCAAAACAGTCTGCAGCACCCATCCAGAAAGGCGACAAAAATGAGTCAAATTAGCTTGTAGCACCAGACAGAATGGGGACAAAAAATTTGTCGTAACTAGCCAATTACTTTTGATATCTGTTAAGTTTGGGAATAATGTTATTCATTGTGGTAAAATTAAAATCTAATTTTGGAAGATCATAGTGCACACAAATTTAATGTTTATCATTTTTAAACAAAATAGAACAAAATATCTTCCTAAAGAGATAAAGATCTTCTATTGTAACACCTTCTGTTGGTCCCAGGAGTTCATTCAGTTTATAATTTAAAAACTTTTGTGATGAGGCTAGCAATGCTCCTCCTACCCTGATTAGATTGTGATCATCCTCCCCCTAGCAGTATTTTTGTTTGAAATACGTCATAAATAGATAAATAACGCGTGGACTTCGACAAGAATACAGAATTCTAGTTATGCCTCCGCTTGTCTTATGCCCCAAGTAACATTTAGAACTTCATTTCGAATAATGTGTTTCACTGTTGCATTGTTTTACATTATGCATGTTATTATAATTTAGTAAAACGAATGGAGCTTCCGTTTTCTGTGCAGTTTCGTGTCTGAAGCAATCCGTTTTCTTCCAGCTACTTATTTGCCTTGGTAGTCGGATGTGTAACTTATTTAATTTTTTTGACAATCTTGTTACCACCTACTGCTTACTGTCAAATCGAAATTAGGGGAGTGTGCTCTTCTTCTCCTAATGTCCATCTTACCCTGATTCTCTATATATTGCTCTGTCTTTTTCACAAAGATTTATTTTATCTTAAAATGATTATTTATGTTAAATTTTTGCATTACAATAATAATAAAGTTTGAGATAAAACACAATTTGTTTACGAGTTTTCCAATGATTCAAATCGTGAAATTACATAAGTGAAAATTAATTTTGATTTGAAACTTATTAGAAAACTTATTTGATTAGAAACTGAAACTCTCAACAGCTCAGTTGTTTGATACATCTGGATTTTCAATTTTTTATTTATACAGTAGGGAACAATATTATTTTTCTCCAAATTATTAAGTCTACTGCTTAAGTTAAATAATTTGGTTAACATTGCTGCTTATATGATATGCAACGTTATGCTATTCGCAATAATATAATTCGCTTTTAAAGTTTAAATAATTTATAAAGGTTATTTATTATAACTTATATTACATATTGGTTAGTAAAACAAATAAATAGCGAATTTGTTAGTAAAACCATATTGCTTTCGAGAGGTATTTATAATAAATAATTGGATCTTAACCATATTTTAGTATTTATTTTATTTTAAAGAAGAATATATAAACTCGAATATTCCGTGGAATTGGAACTTTAGTCTATATAACCAGATTTCTTATCATGCCACGCTATGATGAGAGTAATAGTCATCGCTAAAATCTATATTCTTCTTTTTACTGATAATGTAGCAAGATATGGTATTGCGTTATCTGTACTTACCCGTAATCTTTCGGGTGCGAGAAAAATCACGTACATTCAATCTTATAAGAAAGACAAATTCCGAAATAAATATTCAACTGGGATATGATGTCGGAAAATATTCCATCACGGTTAAAAACAAAAAAAAATCTAGAGAAGTGCAAAAATGTCTATTAGACAGCTGAGCAAATATTTTACTGAGTTTCAGAGTGAAAGAACAATTTAATGTTAAAATTCTGAATTAAATTATAGTATTTTTTTAACAGACTTGATATAAATTATGAATGGAGTGCAGGATTTAAAAAATAATTAAATAAAAATATTTCCCTTATTTTAGGCTTCGTTAGAAACAGCAGAATTAAATAAACTATAATAATTGTCTTCGTGTAAAATTTATAATAATACAGATTAAAATATAATCACTCAAAAATATATTCAAAATGTGAAAGAATTTAAAAACTTTTCATTAACTAGAAATATAAAAAAGTTGAATACAGTTGGTTTACTTCAGCTATTCTAAAATTAAAAGTAACTGGTATTTTTTTTTTTTTTTTTTTTTTTTACAGTGTTTAAAAAATATATTTATGGGTTTCTTTTTCTTTGTTTTTGTAACATAACCTTTAAATTTTTATCATAGTCTCGCAGCAGTCAGCTTGTTCATTCCAATACACACTGCAGTACTACTATTTTAGAAAAACCTAGAATCAGAGCAAATCCTTATCGTAAAGTTTACGTGTTTACAAATCCGGGAAAACAAAACTAAACGCTTTTGTAACTTTTTACTACTATTATGGTTTCAAAAACGTAAAAATAAAACTTAATTGAACTTTGAAATTTTGTTATGTTAGGCTTCTCCTTATGTATTGGACACTAGAGTTAGGTTGTGGTTTAGTTGTGCTTTGTCTAGTGAGATACGGAATTTGCCTTAATTAATCTAATAGTGCCATCCATCATAAGAAATGGGAAAAACGAGACTTTTTTGTAACAAGCAGCTCTGTGGTACCATCATCTATGCGTTAAGAAGAGTTTCGTATTCCAGTAGTCAAGAATCACAAATTGAGGAGTGCAGGGCTCTGCAAATTCTACTTTTCTGAATGGCAGAGAGGAAATATTGTGATGTAAAATCTGGGATTTGGGTGCCTGTCCTGCCAGTCATGAGATTCACACATTAGTTCTGTCAGCTAAATTATGTACCCAACTACAAAGAACTAGGTAAATTCATAAGGTTTTTCATTTTCAACATATAACTATGAAATTATTAATAGTCTGCTTTTGTAATTATCAGATGCTGAAAACATAAATATGAATTAGTAAGTTTTATTACATGGCTTAGCTTTAAGCATTCGAAGAACGTACGCTCGAGTCATATTGGTTGTGAGACTAGTTGGGGTGAAACAAATTCTGTCTGACAGTTCAATTCTGGTAAAACTGTTAATAAACGATTTTTCTCACCGTTAACAGTTTTAATACCCCTTTTTCTATGGTTATCTTACTGTTCAGGTTGAATGTCTTAAAATAACAATGGAATTTGTTAGTTAACCGATTTTTTTTTAGAAATGTTTTCGAGAAAAGATAAATCGAGCAATCCTCACTAGCTTTATGTTATATATTTACCTACCGTACATTTTTACAAAGTTCTCATTTTCTGTGGTAAAAATGAAACTATTTATTTTTCCTCACCCAAAATCTTTAGTTTTGTTTTCATGATTTTATTAAACCCGGGAACTCCAGAAAGTATTCTATAAGTTATCATTTGCTATCGTAGAGAAAAATGGGTTCATTATTTCCAGAATTAAAATTGTGAATTACAATTCTAAATAATATTTTGAACATTTGGATTAAATTATATATTTTTCATTAGAAATCATATTATAACGATCTTTTATTAAGAATTTTTTTTAACTTCTTCTCTAAAAAAGAAAAATTGTTTAAATATTTGTTAAATATGATAAAAAATCTGTTGTGATCAAAACTAAAACAAACATATTAAAGCAATACTAAATATTGATAATACTATCATTAATAATTGACTTTTTAATTAATATTTTACTTTATTGTCTGTTAACCTGAAAGAAGAAATTTGAAAGTAGCTTTAAATAAATAAACTCGGACAATCGAGGAGATATTTTTCTCGTATAACTTGATTAGTCTCTAAAAAACTTTCTTCTTTATCTAATTGGTTTCAAGATTTTAAAGTTAACTTTTTTTCGCTAAGTTAAATGTTTACTTTATATCAAAGACTTCACTTATTTTTGGGAATAAGATTCAACTTCTTTTAAGACCATGGATTTTATCTTTTCGATCTCCTTCATCTCGATTGTCTTTTGTAAATAATCCGGAAGGCATTCTTAAGGCTTCTTTAAATTCAAAAGAAATTACTGCAATTCTGAGAAACTTTCCTGAAACCTATTTAAATTTGGTTTTATAACAGCACTTAACTGTTGAATTTATGTTGAATAGAATTAACTGGATTTTATTTGGAGTTTAAAGAATAATATATATTTTTTCTTTCGAAGTAAAAGCAATTTAACAGTACTTTGGGGAGAAGATAAAATTTAAAAGATTATTATAAAACTAATTTAATCAGAAAATTAAATCTAAGAAAGATTTTCAATACCTATACATTTTTGATAGCTTTCATTTTTTCAAAATATTGCAAAAGAAACTGAATAATTAACAAATTTAACGTTATATATCAATTTTTACAAGAATTCATGAAAAAAAAAATTAATAAGTTTTCTAAAAAAACAAAAAAAAAGAATTTTTTCAATTAATTTCATAAAAAAATAAGTTTGTAATTTTTTCTTTTCTTTTTTGAAGAACTAATTTTTTGAATGACTAATTATTCATTTGCAACACTACTGTACAGTATTGTATATATATATATATATATATATATATATATATATATATATATATATATATATATATATATATATATATATATATATATATATACATTATCGATACATTAAAAGATGTATTATACATAATCGATATATAAATAATATGCAGTATTACATATAAAATAATATTTCTAGGCTATTCAAAAACAAGATAAATTAAACATTAAACATAGATAATATTAAACATCTGATTTAACTGAAAACTATTTTAGTATTTGATAAGATCCTTTTTTGCCTAAATATGCTTTTATGATTGATGAGATACTTGTTCAATTCATTATTATTCGTACAATATTTATTTTGCTAACCGTCAGAAATATTTGTGTATATTTGCCTCAATTTTCGGTGTTGAGGTGAACTAAATACATTTTTAAGTACAGAACTGTAGTTATCGTGCAAAAAAACATGTGGAATAGATAAAGTAACAACTGTTTGACAGAATTAGTGCTAATATATTACTAAAAGTGATATTTTTTTAAAGGAAATGTTTTTGCAATGAAGCCATAAATTTGTTTCGATGAGCATGAAAATGCGAGTTATCAGTAAACAAACTAAAAAGATAAATAATAAAACAATAAAAGCGAAAAAGTATATTAAAAAGGAACTACGTGGACTGTAAAAAATTTTTGTTTTCCTCGACACCAAAAATGGTGGCAACGGTAAATCGAAATTTTTTGGAGTTACAGACTTTACAGAAGCAAAGAAAGAGGTAAAAACATTCAGTCATTATTTTTGTAAAACTTTTTCCTAATATGATTCCTTTTTTTTATTATTAGTATTTTATTAGTATTTAGTTAACCATTTTGTCAAATTTCTCCCTGGGAAATAAAAAAAAGAAAATAATAGTTCAAGTATTAATTCTTTTTCCTCAAAAAAAAAAAAAAAAAAAAAAAAAAAAAAAAAAAAAAAACTTCTATTAGGAGTTATAAATAAATATTTACGAGGCAGAAAAGGCTTTTGTATCAAATCAGAGAAAATAGTAGATTAAAAGCAGAAACATTGAAATGTTAGGTAGATCTGAAATACTTCCTACTTTGGAAGTATTTCTTGGAAATGGTTCCTATGACAATTTGACTTCAAAATGCTTTTAACAACTGCTGAAATTTTCGTTGGAAAAATGTTTTTCTGGTTTTCTCTACATTACTCGTGTCAACTGTTAGAATATTTCGTCAGAATTTAAGTGTGTTTTGATTATTCTCCCTTAAAAATTAATTGAAAATTACTTAATCTGAATAGTTTTTATCACGTCAAATTTATAGGGAATCTTAAAATACATACAAGGTAAGGGTATATGAAAACCCCTGCATTACACGAGTCGCAATTCAATGATAAATTTACAATATATATTCCAAGTTACAATGCTTCTTTCATTTTGAAAAAAGTATGTTTATTCACTAGATATAATAGTCGGTTTTATTATACGAAAATGAATAGTTGAAAAAAAAATTCCAACTACTATTTTATAAATATTTGAGTTTAAAATATCTCTATACAAAATTCTTTGGTTACAATCTGAGTTTCAAAAAAAAAAATGAAGTCAATATTTTTGCCATAATGAGAAATATATTTTCCCATTTCCCTTCATTTTACTAACTTTTCATTGGTTGACTTTTTCTTTGTTATATAAAAGCTTTCATCTCTATCATGAAAAAAAGAGGTATAACAAATAAATGAAAAATATGTTTGATTTTTAATATAAAATATGTTTCTAGTCCGTTATTATAGTTTCTCAAGCAAAATTTATTTTGAAATTTAAAGAATCAATAGAGATTTTATCCAATTTCAGTTTTCAAAAATTGAAAATTTCAGGTAAAGGAAAGAAACGTCTGATATGATAGCGAAATTGAAATATTTGAGGAGAATCTACTAAGTTCAAAAAACTAAATTTAGGATTTTATGAAAATGAAAACAAGACTTCAACGTATATCATGTACGAAACTTCAACGCGGCGATAGTATCTCTAATAGCTGTGAAGTTTTTATAGTTTAAAAAAAAACAGACAATAGAAAGTTGGCAACTTAACCTAGTTCAATATTATTTCCCTGCAAAATATCGATTCAAAAATCTCACAAAACTTTTGACGATATATTCCGAGTGAACATTTTGGCAAAGTGACGAAATAACTTTTGCCACTTCTTCGATAAAATGGAATTCGTAAATAGTAAAGAAATCTTACGTCATTCTATTATATATTTTTTAAAAAACGTATGGGTAGCAGAGTGAAATTAAAGCCCGAGATCTTTCTCGTATGAGGTTAACTCCTTGACCACGATACAGTCCGGTCGACTTATGTTGTCATTCTAGTTTCGATCATCTAGTCCTTATTCTAGTTTTGTCATTTAAGTTAATCTCTCACAATGCACCGCGATGAGGTTTCAAATTAACGAAACATTTGTGCCATATATTTGAGCTATTACGTCACAGTGTTGCCGCTAGAGGACGAGATAATTACAAAAAGGAAATGCAAGGCAAGTTAATTATCAATTGCACTGTGTTACGCGCGGAGATATGGGCAAAAAACGTAACTTAACTGAGTTTAAACGCTGGATGATTGTAGGCGCTTGAAGAGTCGGAGCCAGTATCAGCAAACAGTTGATCTTGCGTAGCGTTCAAGTGTAGTAGTTATTAATGTGTTCAGAGAGTGAACTACTAATCAGAAAACAAGTTCACAACGTCAGGCTTGTGGTCGCCGCATGCTACTGAATGCTTGAGCCGAAAGGACACTTGCCAGAGTTGTTCAGTCCAACAAAAGAGCAACAGTACGTCAAATAGCGAGGAATCTTAACGAAGATGCAACTGCAAACTTCTCTGAACAAACTATGTGCCACACATTGCATCGTATAGGCTATAGAAGCCGATGGCATGTTCAAATGATTGTGCTGTCAGCCTTGAATGAGAGCATATGTCTTTAGTTTTTGCGAAGGAGCATAAGAATTCACAACACTTCAAGCTGGTGAAGGCAACATTATGGTTTGAGACATGTTTTCTTGGCATTTCTTGAGTCCATTGATTCCTGTGATACAACGTCTGTAAGCCCAAGGGAATTTAAGTGTTACCTCGGATCAAGTACATTCTGTTATGTTTATGTACCCAGCAGGGGATGGACACTTTTTGCAAGACAATGTTTTTTATCATGCAGCTGATATTGTCGTCAGATGGTTTGAAGAACATGAATGTGAGTTTACCTTGCTTTGATGACTCGCACAATCTCCAGATCTCAATCTTATTGAGAATTAGTGGGATGAGGCAGGGTATCAGACAGCTGGATCCAGTGTCATCTAATCTGACGGAATAGAAAAGTGCAGGACATCGGATATAAAGTCAGACTTCTCTTACCAACTACCAACACGTCTTAGAATCTATGCCAAAAAAAATTTAAGAAATGTTAAGAGCTAAAAGAGGTCCAAAAGTGTATTGAGGGGGTGGTCATAATAATTTGGCCACTCTGTGTATATAAAGTTTAAACATGATTAGATTTATGAAATCGATATTTCTGTAAATTAATTTTGGCTTAGGGAAATTACAAATCTTAAACGTGTAAAAAACGATAAGTAAGTCATTATTGCAATATATATTTATAAACAATTTATTTTTATTATTCATTTAATTTTAAAGTTAAATAATCTGAATTCTTTTAAAATGAATATTAAAGTATTATAAAATTTTATATAACTTGTAAGTCTATTTTCCAAAGAAAACTTAAAAACGTTAGAAAATGAAACATTCTGCTATTTCAGCTTTTCAGTACGAACCACTACAACGAATTTTCTCAGCAAAACTTTTGTTTCGAAATATTTTTGATGTGTTTTAAAACCAGTCTTTACATAGAGTTTTAAATCATTTCACCAAAATGAAAATTTAATTAGAGCCTCATAAAAAATTAAATTAACTATAAGATGAGTTTAAAAAGTTAAACACTGCATCGATTTGTTGCGGTAGCATGGAAATAGTATCACTCTAACAGATTGCTTTTCTCTTTAAATTCTCGCTTAGTTCTCCCAGACCACCTATAAATAAATCAGCATTCACTTAAAGATATTGATGTAGTGTAATTGATGGATTAACCCTTTTATTTATTGATTTTCTAAGTGGTAGGGGTGAAATCGATAAACGCCTTGACAGTGTCAAGTTATATACCTTGCTACGATGATTTTAAAGTAGTAAATTCTCTTTATAAGTATTCATAAATGTCGACATAATAAAGTCTTTATTAAGTAATTTAGAAACGTGTTAAGTAAATATTTTTAATTTTTTTATTCTTAATTTTTAATTACGTCGTTTCCAAGAACTAATTTCACTGGTTTTTAACCTAATTTAAGACACGAATCATTTCATTCAGTTGGTTTATAAAAATTATGAATAGCATATAATCTGAAATTTTATGTTTTGCGCGTTTATTATTTAACGGTTTCACTTTTATTTGTGATCTAACAAAATTGATAATAAGATACACTTAAACAACAATAATAATAATCTATCTAACTACATTTAAAGCGAAATAATTTAACTTTTTACATGTTAAAGAAATTATACATTTTTTTAGTAGAGAAAACCTTAAATATATTTTCAAACAGTAAGAAATAGCACAAAACTACTAATAAGAAGGAAGTAACGTAGTTAACATTGAAATGAAGAATAAAGCTATTGCTTGTTTACATTTAGATTATTTGCTACTACAAAAGACTGCTTAGGAATGATTAATCCTTTCAAAAATAATAATAATATTTTGTTGAAGCTCCCAATTTGAGATCCGTAATGTGCCTGAGATGACGTGCATAAGTACAATAAAATAAACTAATTATTTTCAAACACATCTTTTAAATAACGGAGTTAAATTATAATAACGTAAAAAGCATCGTGTAAAGAACACATAAAAAGTTCAAATGGCAAACTTCCGTAATTGTATTAGAAAAACTGCCGCCATAGTACGCAAAACTGCTTCTTGTTTTATTTTTTTAAATAAATATTCTTTCGCAATCACTTTGTTTTCTTCCTTATTATAATCGAACACAAAAGATAAATGGATTGTAGGAAAATCTATAACAATGAAAATGAAATGTTTGTGTGTGCTTATGTCCGTGCGCTCCAGAATCGTTTGCACTAGCATCCTGAGATTTAGATAAAGAGTGCATGTTCCGGATAAAATTACCTTAAAAAGTGCACAGGGTGTCACTACTTTTTAGTGTGAAATCCATTATTAACGGAACAAAAAATCCGATACACCGTAATTTTTTATTTGATAATTAGATCAAAATCATTGAATCCCTCTAATTAAATATATATTACTGTAAAATATAAGAGTGATTTAGGGATTATACTAGGGATTTAGGGATTTAGGGATTAGGGGATTACTACGTAATATTTTACGGATGTTGCTCCCAAAGTGCAGGTCCTTTATACCGTAATTTGATTCAGAATTTTTTGGATCATTTCATGGAGTAATTCAGCCTCCAATCTTAAAAATAATTAAAAACAATCAAATAATCCATTTGACAATGATGTAGGTTCAGCATCAGAAAAATTTAGCTGCAACGACACGAAATCCGGATTAAATTATGGTAAAAAAAAACCGACACCAAGAGTGCAAGATCTCTACAATTTATTTCGCCGTTAAATTTACTTTTATCGCGAAATTTTATATCATTATTTTTACAGTATTCTTTATTTATTTACAGGGATTAAGGGATTTTAGAGTAAACATTACTGTTAAAAATTATTGTATGTCAGATGTTTCGTTATTGTTATTATTTGGTAACATATGAAAAATTTTAAGGTAAAAATGGATTTCACTATAAAAAGTACCGACCACAGGGTGCTAGATCTATTTACCTTAATTTCATTCTGAATTATTTACGATGCTCTTTTTTTTTTACTACGGTGCTCTTTTTTTTTTTATCTAAAAGAAAATATTAGTGACATATGCTAGCTTATTATTATGGGAAATAAAAAAAGATATTTCTTAAAAATTAATTTCATTTGGTTATATTATGAAAGCTCAAGGGTCAACGTGGATGGCACGTAAGAGTTACGTCATAGAATTATTAATTCTAAAGTTAACTGAAACCAAGTGTATATTTTGTTTATAGTTACGTTTGAAATGAGTTTATATAAAACTAAATAATTCAAAATTAACTGTAATTGAAATACATTAAAAATAGCACAGGTAAGAAAGGGTTGAACTTTATAAATATTAACTATCATGAGTTAGCTGCGAGGACTAGCCCTACTCAGACTGATTTGCTTTAATATTTATGCTGATGAGATGGACATATGTGATGGAATTGCTGGGTAAAACTAAAAAAAATATAAAAATAATGGTTTTCAAAAAAGAAAATATGTTGTCCGATTAAACGTAAGATTTGTACAAAGCATTTTGCCTATAACAAACCCAGTAAAACTAAAACAATCTAAAAGGATGAAAATAAACATGCCTGTGTAGATGTGATGAGGGACAATAAAAAAAATCACAAAACACCTGTAAAAGTTCACTAAATAAACAAAGTCATTTTCACTTTAAAAGTTCAAAGGTTCAAGAGCTAGCAGTTCTTGAAAAAAGTTCACTTTATTTCTCTTGTAAGGCACTCAGGGTCAATATATTTCATCATGGAGACATTTATGTGAGAGAAGTGTGTCAACTTAGTTGGCGGGCGTTAGCTTCATTCCGAAAAAAAAAAAAAAAAAAAAAAAACGGACAAGACAAGATAAAAAACTGGACTGGAGAGAAGCTGATCTATTGGCATTGACATATGTTGTTGGTCATAGATCTTACAGCAGAAAGCTGGACAGCGTCATGGGAAACTCGGAAACTGGGAGTCCATCGCAAAACAAACATCATTAAAGAGTAACTGACCACGACAGCATCATTATGTAAACTTGTAGAGGCACCGGATCCAACAGCGTTGTAAGTATTTAAATCATATACCGAGGGAATGATGACGATGACAGCCCCTTATTCAAGGTGTATATCAAAATGAAAAATGCCATACTTTACAAGGCAGCAAATATTCGTTTATAAATAAAAACTTAAACCTATTGTAGAGTGCAAGAAAGTAACGGCTTTGATGAGAAAGCAAACACAATGGCGCAACAGACGCCATTCCAACTCCAACCTCTGTGAGGAAGGAAAGATGAATACACACGCAGTGACTGAGATATGTCAAATTAAAGATCCAAAAATCGAACTCACAGCAGGTCAGAAATCGGGGATTAATTATAGGAAACGCTAACGACAGTTGCAGTTTTGTAAAATTCACCAGTTACGTTTTCAAAAGCGGTAGTAAAAGTTAAAGTATTTTTTAATTTAGTAGTAGTTACGGTTGGAACAACGTCGAAAATAACGTACTCACATGGACATCAAAAAGAGCCGCCGCAGTTGCGTTGCATATTTCTCAGAAAAAAAGGGAGAGTGTAAGTAAAAAGGGGAACTGTACAAATTACGAAAGTGACTGCATATTAACGCGAAAGGGACGATATATTAACGCGAAAGGGACGATATATTAACGCTATCAAGATTTTAGTGTGTGACACAATGTCACAACATCAAAAACTTGTTTTTTGATAATATAATGACGTAAAGTAATAAATAAAGAAAATAGAAGTATTTAAGCTTTATTAGTTCTATATTTATATATTTTCTGAGACTCCTTATAAATCTCTACATATTTTAGAGCTCTTAACGCTATTTAGAGCTTTATTATTAGAGAAAACCTCCTAATTTCCTAACATCCGCTAGTAGTAGGTTCCTCTTTGACACAGTGCGGAAAGTTTCCAAAAAGCTCCTGTTCCTAAACTTAATGGCTATGTAGCTCGAAATGACATCGTCCTGGACCTTTTTAATTGCGTCCCACTGGGAGAAGGTAACATCTAGAGGAAACTTATAGGCTCTTCCACTCCTGCACGTGTATTCTTGGGTCAGGGTATATTTTCCTTCATCAGACATCAAGAGATAGAACTCTCTCTTATTGTGAATGTTCACAGCCTCCAAAGCAAGATTTATATCCACAACATCAAAAATCGACGTAGGAGGGCCATTTTTAAATATAACAACGAACTGCTCTGGTGTAATTGTAAGTCCAACTGTTGATGGATAATAGGCATCGCCGTATCTGTTGAACTTTCTGATATGGATACCAACTTTCTTAGCATAGACACTCGCCAGTACGAAGAAATTATCTCCTATCGGATAGTAATGCTCTGGATATGACCCTTCTTGAAACAATCCTTTCCTCTTAGGAACATCCTAAATTAAAATAAAAATATTTTTTTGAGTCATCAAGAAACATAACACAGTAACTAAAAATAATTAAAACTTTTTGTTACTAAAGTTTATTTAACTAGTAATTCAAATAAAAAGTTTAATTTAACAAGCTTTATTAAAAATATTGTAATGACTGAAAAAATTAACTATTGACAATTTTGACTAAGATAACTAATTAATTTTCTATCATTAACAAAATAGAAATGGCTAATTAAATTGAACAAAATAATTTATTGGTTAAATAAAGATGCCTATTAACGTCTCTCAGCAGCTTTATAAAAAATACTATTCAACGTTATCAATACACTATGTAAAATCAAAATAATAAATAACATTACAAAAGTTTTAAAAGTATTTAAATAAAAATGAGTACTTACTTGAATATCATCATGCTTTCGCTTTAGTGATTCACTTCTATCCATACCGAAGACCAAGAAAACTAATAATTTACTGAAAATCAAAGAAACTGAGAAGAGAAAAAACTTTAACTATAAACTTAATAATTTTAAAACTTAACAAATACAAGAGACTAACCAACGAAATGCATACAAGCAACTGAAGTACTATCACATGAGTGAAGATAATTTAATCCGCATACGTCACAGATAAAGCTGACCCTTGCTTAATCTTGTCCAAGCCGGACTTGCAGTGTCCGCGTTGACGTCAGGGCAGATCCCAGTACACCCCCCTAACATATGGTTTGATTTAGCGATACACGTGCGTAACAGATGTATCGTTGCCAAGATGAGAAAAGTAATGATAACAAGAAGGTGGGCAGAAATACGAAATCGGATAGCTGATAAGGTTCAAGTGAAAATATATCGATGAAGCTAGGGGGTGTTATCGATATCGAACCTGTCTTGTTCATGCATGTGAATTAAATACAAGAGTTAAACTTATTTACGCATATCATACCAAGCATCCGCAGGGTAGTTGTCTAAAGCGCAGAAAACAACTACCCTGCGGAGGCTTTTAGCTGGCGTAGGTTCGATCCCCAATCGAGACAAAAATATCATTTCATTCTAATTATTTACTAATGTAATTCCATATATGAAACGAATCTAATAATAATATAAACATAATAGTTTAATATTTAGATTTATTTATTTTATTTTTTAAAAACATATTGCTAAAGATTAATTAATATTAAAAATGCTTTTTATTATTTAAATTTATAAGGTTAATTTATTTTAAATTCTTATAACTTAAAAAAAAATTACTTTAATTAATCCGGTTACTAACACAAATTAAACTATACATGAAATGTTTTAAAATGGTCAGTTTATTATTTAAATATACTTTAAAAAAAATTTTAAATCATGTTGCTGACGATTATTTAATTTTAATATATTTTTATTATGTTTATAAGGTTATTTATTTTTAATTCATGAAACTATAAATTAATTTAATAAACCCTACTGCATATAAAATTACATTTTAAATTGTGTTAGCATCATAAAAAAACGAGAGTTTATTATTTAAATATATTATAAATTTATTTTTAAACCATATTACCAAAGATTAATTTAATTAATATTATTAGTTTCTTTAATTGATATTCATTAAATTTAATTATTGAATTGTAAATAATTTTAATATCACTAATAAATCAATATTAGTTCTCATACATAATTATTCAAATATTATTTCTATTTATTTTATTTTTATTTTATTATTATTATTATTCAGTAAATTTAAATTTTAAAAATTATATTTCAAACATTCACATATAGATGGCGCCATTGATTCTCGATCGAATATAACATGTTGCCACCTCTAAAAAAATATATAAAAAATTAGACGGGCAGAAATAAAAACCAACCAAACATATTTTAGGCTTAAGAAAAAAAAGAAATAAGCTCCCCATGACGATGCAGACGAAGTTTCGATTTCAAAGAAAAAAAGAAATAAGCTCCCCATGACGCTACAGACGAAGTTTCGATTTCAAAGAAAAAAAGAAATAAGCTCCCCATGACGCTACAGACGAAGTTTCGATTTTCAAAAAAAGAAATAAGCAGCTGACCACTTTCTTTCAGGGGTGACGTCACTACCCATGCATCACGATAAGGGAAGAAGCAGAGAATCAGTATACCCTAGTAGTATAGGCGACATCTACAGCGTAAAGGGGGATGAAGCGCTTCATCCCCCCTTTACGCTGTAGTGGCGCCTATACTACTTCCGCTGTATTAAATCTTTTCCGATTGAATTGACAATTTATTGCAGGAAAGTTTTAAAAAGAAATTAATTTTATTTTTAGTATTAAGCATTTGACAAAATTTTTCGCAATACATTTTCGCTAAAATTTTAGTATTTATTTTTGTGAAATAAGAAATTATATTGCCTTTCAAAAAATAATTCTCTATTTTATATCTATTTAATTTCCGAAAGTAAGAAGGGTGACATTTTAATAAAACAGACCCATTTTTTAGAAGAAAAAAAAATCATAACTACTAATTTATTGATTTTCGAAAAAATTCTATTTTTAATGAAATAAAAATGGTAATTAACTGCGAACGAAACATATAAAATCAATCGTTCAAATTACTTATGTATCATTTAATTTTCGATTTTCTCTATTCAATCAATATTTCATTAAATCATTATTTTATTATGTGTAGATGGGTGATTCTCACAAAAACAGTCATTTTCATGTCCCCAGTATATTTCATGTTTGTTTTACAACTTATGAAAAAAAAAATTTCAGGGAAAGCGTCTTTCAGAATGCAGGCTAACAAAAGAATATTAGTAAAATTACCAATTTTTATTTTTTATTTATTTTAGGTAATTAAAATATACCAATATGTCATTCCTTCACTTGTCCCCACTGATGATTTAAAAAATAAAAAAATTGTTTCTGAAATAAGAAATAAAAAATTTACGAATTCTTGCTTTTTATTTCAGAATATTTAAATATCGAATTCAGAAAATAAATTTTAAATTTAATTTCTGATAAAAATATTGCCATAGCACTATTTCAAACTTTGTCCCCAGTGTGTCGCATCATTCCCTCACAACAATGTTCTTATTACCTGCAATCTTCTTAGAATAAAAATATTTTAATAAAAACTTTAGCAGTTAACAACTGGCATCATAGAACAAAATTGCAGTATGTTTTCATCTTCAGCTTTAAGAATCTTTGCTGTGGAATAAATTTGAATGAATCAAATCAGGTAAAAATTTTTACATTTGTCATTCCCTCATGTCGTTTTTTAAAGTAAAATAAAATACAACTTCGTCGAGAAAGTGGATAATTATATGTTGCTTTCTTGTATGAATATAATTGTATATGATTGATTTCAGAAATCAATTAGACCTAACTGTTATTTTTAAATTTTATTAAATTTGTCATTCCCTCACTAATGTATAAAATGAGGGAATGACGCTAAAGTGAGGGAATGATTCAAGATGAGTATATGATTAAACGTTATTTTTTTTTTGTTCTTGGTTTTTCTTTCTTTCTTTCTTTAATAAAATTAGGTTAGATAATAAATTTAATTGGTTTTTAGTGAAGTACTACGTTTGCAATTAGGAACTAATTTTAAAACTTTAGCAAAGACTCACAGAGAAAAGAAGTTATTTCATAGACTTTTAAGTGGAAAAATTCTGAAAAAGTACAGAGCATTGTGCTTTTCAAAGCGATTTCTGAAGTATAGAAAACATAAAGAATCGACAAAATCAAAATTAAATATAAATAGGATAACTTATGATACTTCAGAAAGCTTTGTTGTTTTTTTTTTAATCTGATGATGTATCCAGATTATGCTCAGGTAAAAAGGAATGCGTCACAAGAAAAAAGATAAAGGAGCAAAAGAGAGTGCTTCTTGATACACTGAGAAATCTACATATAAAATATTTAAGTGAAATCCCAAATCGTCGAATCAGTTACACATCAGTCAGATTAGCCCGCAAAGGGGCGATTCTACGGTTTTGAATCTCATACGACGTATAATAATTAATATTTTCTCAATCGCACGTGACGTATAATATTAATATGACGTAAACTATTAATACTTTTTGTTCCGGGAATATCGTAGTATCAACTGTGATTACATACAAAAATTTTTATTCCTATCTGTAAAAGAAAAAAACCTATGTAAAGTTGAAACTGCGCTAGGAAAACCAAAATACAGAGGAATACAAAATAGGAGATTGGGCGCTAGTTGAGTATGAAACAATTTTATACCCCGGAGAATTTAAGTTCTTACATTCAAAAAACGTAACAATTGATGTAATGGTTTCCACAAATGTAGGAAAATACCCTTTCCAAAACACATACATAGCTACACAAAACAGACACCAAAAGAAAAATTCTACCACTCATTCCGTGTGACAATTATGCCAGCCAGTTTTATTTCCAAAACTAGTAAAAACTATTAAATATATAAAACTAAACTATAATAAATATTAGATATACTTAGTATGTTATCATTTTCAAACTTGAGGTAGCTATAACTTAGAGAAAAACATGTATTAAGATAAAATATCATTCCCTCACTATTAGTGTCATTCCCTCACTCTTTAAACAGCGAAATTAATTAATTTATTTAAATATTAAGTATAATTTAAAGGATATATATTTTTTTCATAATGCCACTGCATATTTTTATTAATATAAAAAGTTTCAGAGCTTTTTATTCAATTTACTTTTTTGGGATTTTATGATCAGAAAAATGACAGCTTTCGTGAGAATGACCCAGATATGTATTTAAGAATATTTTTATTTTATTTTGAAATTTCAGATATTTTTTAATTTTTACAGCTTTTTAGAGTTAAAAAAATAATAAATATTCTAAATTAGGTAAAAAACTAACAAACCCCACAAAGTTTTGAATCGTTTATTTTGAGTAAAATTTTTTTATCGTTGTTGATACTACAGTACAAGGTTTAAAACTATGTAAAAAATTAATTAAAACTTTTGAAGTACAATTATATAAAAAATACCTAAACTAAACATTTGCTTTTCGGTTTTTGTAATGTAAATTAAGTTGCCTATCTGCTTGAATATGTTAAAGTTTTTAAACTAATCAAAGTAACTAGTATTACTTTTGAAAAATATATGGTTCTCAATAAAATTGTTTGGAAAGTGAAGAAAAAAAATCAACTCAAAGGCTCTCTTATGAAAAGGTTTAGTTTATATATATATGTTTTTCCAAATGCGGTCAAGCGTAATTTAGTAGAAAGAAGCCTTTCTGGAGCCAAAAAGGAAAGAAAACTTAAAAGGTTTCAGTTACTATGATCTGAACTTTTATCACCTCGATGTGTAAAGTATTCCTGAAAAAGTATGGGTTTACTGAATCGATTTTGCATTATTTTACTTGTCTATAATCCTATAGTCATTAAAAATTTGTTAAAAGAATTTCCAGGATTTGTTCATAGTTTAAGCTTAAATTTCGGTTTTAAGCATTTAAAACTTAATATCTTTTTTAAAAATGTTAATTTAATTGATATAGGATTTATCGGCTAATGAAAATATTAAAAAAAATTAAATCAGTTTTATTTTAGTAATTTTTTGTTTAAATTTGTATATTTTTAAAAAAATATACAAAAAAATATAACAAAATTCAATCTAAAACTATGAAACTTTCATTTCTTTAAATTTAATACTACATAAATTTAAATAAATTGATAAAATAAATTAGTTTTTATATTTAAAACATAGTTTTTTTTGTGGTTGTGGCATGTGTTTTTTTTTTGTGGTTTTGACTTATGGCACATCATAATCTTGTTTGAAGTAGTCAATGCAATATCTTGCTTAATTATATATATATATATATATATATATATATATATATATATATATATAACCCACTTTTTTCTCGGTTTAATCAGGGTAATTCAAACTGTAGCGAAAATAAATCTAAATATGATGTGATTGTTAAATCGAAAACAGTGTTTTTTTTCACATTGGGAGGCACATCAAGAATAGTTTAGACGTTATATTGTTTTTAAATAAACTTTCATTTACTAGATTTGATAAAATGATTAATAATATTATTTGCGAATGCAAAACATAAAGTCAAAGAAATACTGAATTTAGGGTAAACAAAATGGATAATTTACAGAAAATGTAGTATGTCAGAATGAAGAACCGATTCTGAAAATAAAAGATGAAGGACAAATTTGTGATTTATGACTAACTTTTTTGTATGATACTCTAGATATACATGTTTGCATTTCAAAAAATTACTATTTTCTAAAAATTGTTATCAACAAATTACTCTAAAATTTCAATTACTCTTTTAATTATTCAAAATAAAAAGAACTATGCTTTTTGTACTCTTTTAAAACCTATTTATCATAAAGAAGTTTTACACAAAACGTAACTCATGTCCGTAACTCTTGTACAGTGCTCCAAAAAGAAAAAGGATTAACCTTTTGATTTAGTGATCGAATCTTCACGTTCAAAGACCCAAACTCAATGGTTCAAGAAGGCGACCTTAAAATATAATAATTCATTAGTACATATGATATTTTAAGTTACGAAATCAGACACAAAAGTGTACTTTCTTTGAATTAACATGACTTTTTTTTGACAGATACAGACTTTTAACTCTTAAAATATAGGAGGTAGCCGAAATATGATCACCATAGTTTGATCAGAATAACGATTCAATAATTCGTACCCAGTAATGTTAATTTTACTTTTTGCCCATTTTGCCATATCTCGAGAACATTTTAAGCGAATTTAAAAATTTTTGCAAACAATTATAAAATTTGTTTATCCAATGATAATTCCAAGCAAAAAATAAATTTTAGTAGATATTTATTATTTTTTTATTATTTGATTTAATAATATTCGAGAAAATTTTGAATTCTTAGGTATACAATTTTCCTCATAATTTAAAAGCATGTAATTGCACATGACAATATACAAAATTTGAGCAAAATTGGTGAAATAGTTTCTGAGTAATCAAATTTTTTAAAAAAAGTAATCTATTTTAAATTCGATTTCCCAGAAGCTGTACAATTGATTTCGCTCAAATTTTGCGATGTAATTTTATACGACGATGTTTTAAACTAAAGATGTTTTAAAATGATGTAATAATTGTATGCCTTACAACTCAAAATTTTTCCGATTAAGTTGAAATAAAATAAAACAAAATGATTATTATTTTCTAAAGTTTATTTTTCGTATGGAATTTCCTTTGGATAAACTTTCTGCTTTAAAATTTCTGAAGATATGGAGAAATACGAAATAAATAAAATTAACATCATGGAAAATTAAAATCAGTCCAAACTTTGGATCGCTTTCCTGACGAAACTATGATGACCAGATTGTGGCTACCCCCTATATTTTGGGAGTCAGGAATCGGAATCCATTTGAAAATAGGAATGTTTATTCAGAGAAACTATGTTTTGTGTCTAATTTTGCAGCTTAAAATATCATCTGCATTAATTACTTAGTATATTTAAGATCAAATCCTCCATTCATTGAGTTTGAGTCCCAGAACATGAATACCCGATCATAAGATCGAAAGTTATTCAAAGAGGTTAAGTGTTTTTGGCCCACTGTATGCCCCCAACATTTCCTAATTTTTGTAACTTATTTTAATAATGATCTAAACAATTTTAAAAATTAAGATGCGTAAATTTTTTACTCTTGGTAAACATGTAGTTTTAAATAGTAAGTATAAAATTTCTAGCATTATTTATTAACCATATCATGCAATAGCTTTTTATTCGAGTTATAAAAAAAAAAAATATGCAGCAAACCCATTTAATATCTCAGAATTGAAGTGTTTTAATTTATTTGTGGAAAATTTTGTTCTGTGTGGTCATAAATTGGTGTTCAAGTGAGGTGGTATATTTGTGTATATTTATCTTTTGTGGTAATTTAAATTTAACCACGGGAAAACTGAATATTTAAATTCTATTTATAAGGTCTAAGAACACATAAAATAATACCTACTTTTCCAGTAATGTAATAAATATACTCTCCAAGATAAATAAACAAAATATCAAATTTTATATATATATATATTTATATAGATATATATATATTATATATATATATATATATATAGATATATATATATTATATATATATATATATATATATATATATATATATATATATATATATATATATATATATATATATATATATATATATATATATATATATATATATATATATATATATATATATATATATATATATATATATATATATATATATATACTTTTTCTAAATTACTTTTGTTGCTTGTTTTTCAGAATTAAGATGGACCTTAAAAATGGCTGGATTTAAGAGAAACCCTAACATGCTATTGAGAGACATTTATAGTGCAGTGTAAGTAGAGCTTTTTTATTTATTATTCCAAAAAGGTTTAAATATATATATATATATATACATATATATATGTTTCTATTTCAGTTTCGTTTTAGTTTTTTTTTTTTTTTAAGATTTCTTAAGTGTGTATAATACGATTTAAACATAGTAAAGTACATAGTACATAGTTTATGATTTCAAACTTCTCAATTAAATGTTTCGGTTAATGTAGACAACAAGATAGTCGTTTTACTGTTTCATATTTTGAACAAATTAAAACAGGTACTACATAAATACATTCATTAAAAGTTTATATTAGAATTTCTATTATTGTCCATGTCATTACATAGTGCAATAAAATTATATTAAATATAAATGTGGAGGAAGTGCATTTACAATATTTCGTACTTGTTTTATTAATAATTCCAGACAAATAAATAAAAATTTTAGTAAAAGTAAGAAAACAATTTAAAAAACAAAAATTTTTAACTAAATTTGTGAGAATTGTAAAACAAAGTGACATAAATTTTTCATTTAAAAGTCGAGAACAAAAAATCTAAATATTTATATATTTTTTGATTAAAAATGTTTATAATTTAAATCACTTTCAATTTCATATACTGACACTAGAGAGACAAAATTTTACTGTATAATTAGAAAGTCTGAAGGAGCCTGTCTGGCTCTCCCCCGATTGTTTGTATGTTGATCCAAAATTTTAAAACATTATCATAATTAATTTAACAAGACGTGTATTGGAGACTCGGTAATCAAAATTTCATAGTATTTTATTCGATATGATTAACGAGGATTTTTGATTGAACGGAACAATGCCAGTTACATTAATTCATTAGTTTCTTAGATAATTGAGTTTCCTTTCCTTTATATATAATAATAGAAGATACATTAAATACGTTTTTAATTAGACTAAGCTATCTTATACGTTCTAAAAAGTACCCTATACCCAAACCTATCTGAAGTTATTAAAGCTCAAATTAGGAAAATAAAGTTATGAAGCTCTAATCATGAAAAATCTTAAATACTCAATACTTTCAGCGACTTATTTTTTGAATTACAGAGCAATGAAAAACGAGAAGAGACAAAATAACCCCAGACGTCTGTGTAGTGTCAAATACTCAAGACAATTTCAGTTTAATGATTACATTATATAAAATTTCTTTAATGTTTGATTAAGGGATTAATAGAATTGAAACGATTGAACAAAACGGAGGATATAGTATAATTAATTCATTTTACTATCAATCAGAGAAACTTTAACTGTTAATTTTATATTAATATACAATTTTTTTTATAAACGTTATTTGATATTAGCAGGGTTACTTTTACTAGATGAGCAATATGAATGAATAATAAATTAAGAAAAGAACAATAAATGAAAAAAAAGGCATATATAAAATTGACGGGAAAAAATGCGATGGAGTTTTCTTTTGAGGAAGGGGGAATACCATCATATTAAAAAGCAATATACCACTGTCTTTAAGTTGTGTGTATAAGCAGCACTTAGTTATGAAATAGAGATTTGAATTCTCACTAGATCTAAACAAAGCTTTAGAACAACATAAAATACGGGAAGCTGTTTACTCTCTATTACGAGAAGAGACTGCGAGGTTATATCAACAAACGAATGTTTTTGATAGCATATGAACCCTTCAGGACAACATGCGGTCAAGGAAGCGATCCCAAACAAGGTGGTTTGAGGAAATTAGAAAAGTAGAAGGTTTGACTTGGAAGGCAAGTGACTTGGAGAGGAAAATTAATTTTAAGCATTTGAAAAGACAAAATATGATCTTTTCAATATTTAAATACGAAACTTGCAAATCTGTTTCCGACTGGGTTGCCTTTAATCTTAAACATAGGTCAAAAAATATATAAAATTTTTTCCATCAATGATTTGTGGAAGGACGTAGGTGAGTTCTATGTTTTTAAATTTCGAAATAAAATTTTTAGATATATCTAAAAAAATTAACGGAACGGATATAACTAAAACTAACGGAAAACTTAGATGAAAACGGTTTGTTAAAAATAGAAATTAAACATCTAGGACAAATTAACTAAAGTAAAGCTGAAGCTTTTGGAGTTTTTTTAAGTAAATTCGGAGATTTTCTTCTCCGCACAGAATTTAGAACGGAGATTTCTTCTCCGCACAGAATTTAGAACGGAGATTTCTTCTCCGCACAGAACAAGCACAGAATTTATAAAAACTCAGATATAATCAGTTTTATGAATTTCCAAAGGGTAAGACGAGTTGCACTTTAAAAAATTGATTTTAATTCATTAGATTTTTTTACAGGAAAAAAAAACTGTTCAAAGATACATATTTTTTTTCGGTTTTTAATTGTTACCCACGCGCTTCGAAAAAATTCCCGTTTTTTTAATGACTTTCTCCTTATATTTAACTGTTTAATGATGTTCTTCACTAAACAGTTTTTCTCAGTAATAATAAACGGTTTATAACTATCAATTCAAAGTCCAGTTTGCTATGCAGTTTTACTTACCATAGGATAATTTTGCCTTTTTTTCAAATTATTTCACGATTATTTTCTACATTCACTCTTACTTTTATTTCATGGCTGTGAACATCGTATAAGTAATATTGCTATTGGACTTCATTGCGGAACTGTACATGATTTTAATTGTACTTCATAGTACATGATTATTATCTGTCTTTATAATTTTTTCGGTAAGTTAAATTACTTTTAAGATAAAGATAGTTTTAGATTTTTCTTTATAAACAATCTCTATGACTGCCGTTGCTCAGGAGATAGAGCGTCCGCATTCCAATGAGGTGGCCTGGGTTTGAATGTGGTTGTTGAATGGTCATGCGGATTCTGCTATTGGTTAGCAACTCCCAATTCTGACATAGTTATTTTAAAATGTTTTATTCAAAATAAAGGAATTGTTGTTGTTAAAAGGACAGAGCTTGTTTGTTAAAATTACAGTATTTATCTACTTAAAAACAGGGGAATATTTTTAAATAACAGTAGGAGTGAACTAAGCAACTAAACTAAGGAAAGAAACAGAAAATAAATTAATTGAAATACGTCGGTAATAATATTACTATACATTAAACTAAACCTCAGTGGCACGACAGCCCATAGAGGGACAAGGCCTACTGTGCCCATCTCAGTTTTCTTGACCTTGGGCTCTGGGGTGCAGGAGCACATGTTCCGGTCAGGTAGTCAGCCGAACGTGGAACCCCCAGTGTTTAGTTCCCAAGCATGCTTGGTACTCATTTATCGAGCCACCGAAAGGATGAGCCATTGGGCGTCATTACGATACATTAGAAGATTGTTAATTTTAGAAAGCAACTCGCTGACTTTAAATAGTTTGATTTACTCAATTGTAAAGTTTTAAATTTACGACTCATGTTAGCTTTTTAACTAATAATAAAGTCAAAGTGACAAATTTTTTTTTTAATTTGAGTTGATTATTACCGAAGTAAATAAAGCCGAAAGTATAGAAATAATCTTTTCGATATATTAGGAAAATACTTACTCTAAAGACGCAGAAAGTCATTCATTATCTTAATTATTTACATTTATTACTAGAATTACGCTATATTTATATGAAGTTTCAAAGTTCTTATCTCTAGTCTTCATTCTATAGTTTGAGAGCTCATAGATTCAGAATTTATTTAATTTAAATGGCCCTCAGGTTATCAAGTCAGAATTAAGAGTTTACGAACGTTCTTTAGGCAAAGATTTCATTATCTCAGCGACGAAGGAAGCTTTTGTTTGAATAACTATGCTTGCACAAAACTGAAAAGCTTAGTAATGTATGATATTGTGATCATTATTTCAACGCGTTTGACTTCATCGTCTATAGAAATTAAGGAAAAGTCTCCAGTTTTAATTGTATATAATAAAGACATATTTTACGCATAGAGAAGAAAATTATTAGCGTTATATTTGTTTGAAATTCCTTGAAACTATTATATTTCCGACACAAGAATGGTCTGTTTACGTTTAAAATAAATATATTTAAGAATATTAATGTTTTAGTTAGTTAAGCTAAAGCATTTGGGAATAAAATTCTTAAACAAATTGATTCCAAATTATTGTTTTTGTGTCTCTCTAGAAAGTTTTTTTCATACATATTTTATTTTGTAATTATTATTCATATAAAATTTGGAATATTATGAAATTATTCTGAAATTTTACTTTTATTGTAAAAGTATTAGCGCTATTTTATAATCATTTTAAAATGAAATTATTATGAAACTATTATTTGTTTTTATTTCTGCATTGTGAAATTATTACTTTATTATAAATTAATTAGAGTTATACTCGTTTGAAATTCATTGATGCAATTTCGTGACACAGAAATGGCGTCCATAATGAATTTATTTAAGAATTTTAAATGGATTGCTTTTAAGTGATTTTGTTTATACATATCGTTTGCAGAATTTTTTTCATTGTTATTTTATAAAAAATAAAGCAAGACTAAATAAATGAAAGAATGAAGTTTTTAAATACGAAGAATGGTGCAAATACCTTAGTGGATTGGCTTGTCAAGTCTCATTTTAGTAAATATGAAACAATAGAAATAAAAATATTTAAAATGACTGTAATGAGCTTACAAAATATGTTTTCATTTAAAATTATGCTTAATTAAGAGGCAAAATAATGGTTTAGTTTCTCGAAAAAGTTTAGATGGTGAAGAATAAATACTCTATGATGTAGAGTTTCAGTCACATTTTTTATGTATGCGAGTTTACTTATTTTTATTTAATTTTGCTGTGTTTTATAATCGATAATTATACTATAGAAAAAAAATTTATATCCATGATTTGTCCTAATTTATATCCATGATATATATTAACTATGAGTATTAATACTAATCCGCATTTATACTCCCATTACTTTAAAGGGACTAATGGTGCGTAGAAAACTTAAATTTAAGTATTATATTCAAATTCTTAATGCATTTAAGAATACAATGAAAAAATTATTAAAGAAAAACAATTAGTAATTTACTTTCGATACTAATAAAGAAACTTTCCAAAGCTAAACCCTTAAAATTTTATGAAAATTTTGCAGATCTTAGATTTCATTATATATATATATATATATATATATATATATATATATATATATATATATATATATATATATATATATATATATATATATATATATATATATATATATATATATATATATATATGTGTGTGTGTGTGTGTGCAAATAAAACACATTCTTAATAACTAAACGAATTTAATATAACATATGTAAAGTAAGGGCAGTCACATTTGACATCACTAAAGAACAAAAAAAAAAAACACTTATAGAAAAAGCAGAGAGAGGAACGTCTCTTCTCTTCGTCACGTATTCATCGTCTACCCTCGTTACCAGATCATTCTCTGATCGTTTTCTATTGTCCGGTGATCAGTTATTATCGCCATCTGGCGGCGTGTTATAGTTACGTTCAATGGCACTCAACATCTCGGCCATCCTCAATTGGGGCCGTCCCGGGCTATATCAGCATTTCAGAAAAATTATTAAGAACTCGTTCATCATAAGACATCGTTGATTCGTCTGACGTCCTGAGAACCTGAAAAATACAAAAAACAAATGGAAAGAAAGGTGCATAGAAAAGACTGTTTGCATGGACCTCAAAATTCGTCGTTGGTCATCTCACACTCGTCGTTGCTTTTTGCTTCGTATTTAATTTAAAAAAATCAAGAAAAAGGGTCACTTTTGGGATTGGTTCAGTCATAATCAGTTCAAAGTTTAGTCACAATTAGTTCAAATCACAATTATGAAAAGAAAAAATATCACTCTTCATCTGTTGGCCACTTTTTCATGAAGTCTGCTGCTGTTGAAGTGAAGTGTCGTGGACCATCATGTTGTCCAATTTTTTCCACCTCATATCTAATTATGCAGTTTGACAGACTTGATTCGGTAAGGTCCGAAGAACTTTGGTCGTAGTTTAAGACCTGTGCCAAATTGGGTTCTTTGTATTGCAACAAGATCTCTTTCATTGTATGTGTTAGGCTTTTTGCGCTTTTTGTCATATTGAGATTTGCTTAGTTTTTGAAATTTTTGGATGCTTTGCTTCGCATGTTGCCGGATTTGGTCACGTTCATGCATAAGGCTTTCCACATGTTCGTCATTTAAAATGTGGAGAATTTTGGCATCGTTTTTTGATTTCATCTTAGTACCAGTAAAAAATTCAAATGAAGAATAGTTAGTGGAGGCACTTACTGTACTATTTAAAATTCGTTGAACATTTGCAACGTGTTTGTACCATTTTTCTGGTTCTGCAATTGAAAGTTTACTCTGAACTGGAATGAGAGTAGCGTGTATTCTCTCTATTTGGCCATTGCTACGAGATATGCCTGTTGTAATTTTTATATGCTCAATTGATTCATTTTTGCAATAATCTTCGAAATTATTTGCTGTAAAGGCAGTACCTCGATCTGTTATTATTCGCGATTGGTTGCCAAATGTACTTTTCTGTAATTCTAAATTTTTTAAAGCATCAGTTGTTGAAGTTGATTTTACTGGGTATATCCACGTGAATTATGAAAAAGCATCAATTACTGTGAATAAATATTTATAGTTTTTATCAGTAGATGGAAGAGGACCTAAAAAATCAGCATGATATGTGTGAAGAGGCGTATCACCTTTCGGAATTGGATTCAAAAAGCCTTTACCTTTACCACGTTTTTTATTTACTAGTATGCATTGTACAGTTTTCTATCACACTTTGCACTTTATTTGTGAATTTAGGAAAGTAATAATCAAGTTGGAGATTTGCACAGTTTTAGCAGTGGCAAAATGACCTTTTTCATATGCTCGCTTTATAATTTTTGTTTGCATTGCTGCTGGGATCACTAACGATTCCTTACCCTCTATGACTTTAAACAAAACATCGTTACTCTTTTTAAAATCATTAGCTTTATCGTGTAATGAAAGTTATTTTATTGTTGAGATACATTCGTCATCAGCCTGAGCGTTCTTAATTTTAAGGGTAAGTTCATCGTATGTAATGATCATTACTGGTTGCCGACTCAACGCATCAACGTGTTTCATTTGATTACCGGGCCCATGAACAATAAATAAATTGAGATAAGAAAATAGCCCATCTAACAAACTTAGGTGTTATGTCTTTTTTGTTCATCGTTTGTTGAAATGCTGAACAGTCTGTAAATATCTTAAATTGGGTACCGTGCAAAAAATGACGAAATTTTTTAAGAGATTCGATTACGGCTAATACCTCTAGCTCATAGCTTGAATACTTTTCCTCATGGGATAGTGTTTTCTTGCTCATATAATAAATGGGATGATATTGACCCTTATCTGATTCCTGAAGTAATATGGCACCTTGACCGTACTTACTAGCATTTGTATGTAGTTATAATTTTGCCTTTGGATTAAAAATATGTAAAACGGGATCAGATGATAAAGCATCTTTTAATTGATTGAAAGCAACTCTGTGTTGTTTTTAAACGAAAAATAATTTTCCTTACGTAATAAATCACTAAGTGGCTTAGCTATTATTGAATAAGACTTAATGAACTTACGAAAATATCCGGTAAGACCTAACAATTTTTTGGATAATTTTTACTGATTTTGGTTCTGAAAAGTTTTTTGCAGCTTTAATTTTATCTCGGGATGATTTAATTGTTCCATTCTCAATTAATTATCCAAGAAATTCTATTCTAGTTTGCAAAAATCGGCACTTACTAAAATTAATTTCGAGACCGAATTTTGAAGCAACTTCTAAAACTCGTTGCAATTTAGCAATACCTTCCTGATAATTATTTGAGGGGATAATTATATCATCCATATAAATACAAATAGTACCATCGTTTATTAATTCTCTGAAAACATAATAAACATAACGTTGAAAAACAGCGGGGGACGAACAGAGTCCAAAAAGGTGTAACATTAAACTCAAAAAGACCTTGATCATTATAAAAGCTGTAAATTTCTTACTATTTTCATCGATCTGAACATGAAAGAAACCATTTTTGAGGTCAAGTGGTGAGAATATGCTGGCTGAATGAAATCTATTAACAACATCCTCAACAAGGGATAAAGGAAAACGGTCTTTAATTATTTTTTTTTTATTTACAGAAAAAAGTATTGATTTTTAACGCTGTTTTCGTTACAAGTATTTGTACTTTTCTCAAAAAAAAGTAAGGAATAAACCAGTAAAAGTACTAAATTTAAAAATTAACGAACTACAAGTAAAAGTGTGTACTTCTTACTTTTACTTTCGTTACAAATAACGAAGGTAAAAGTTTTTTCCATGTTTGCTCCTTGCAAGAGCCAGCTAAAAATAAAATTATTTTCTTACCAGTTTTTTTCCTTTTTCGTCTTACTTTCAGCCCTTCGGCGGATTCTTCAAAAGCTAGAGATTTTGGATAATATGCATCAGATTCTTGTATTCAGTTCAAGGATGCCTAGAATTTTACATCGCAGTGCAAAAGATTATCATTCCACTCTCTAATTGTTTACGCAATTTCAATGCAATTGTGAACGCAAATAGGTGCTCGCCATCTAAGTCACAGCTTACATATATGTACTTTCTGGGGCCGTGGGTCGCAAAGGGACCACTTGCGACCCGCAATATAAAACACTTATCAGTTCCATTGATAATGTAAATGAGACATATCCCCAAAATAATATTCTTAGAGCAATTTACTGAAATTTTAAGTTTTGATCGCCAATTGTAATTTTTTATATTCGCATGACGAATATACACGTCACTGCATTAGAGATTCGGCATTTCGTGTATCTATGATAGTTTATTTACAAAAAGTATGTTTTTTTTAAAATTTCTTAACTAAAATAAACGCTCTCTTTAATGGATTAGCATTGTTGTAGCTATTTGTTTTAAATTATGAAGATTGGATATTTGTAGGATAGAATCTGGCCGTTAGACCAAATGTTATTAAGAGGATGACGTTTTTCTTTGATTTTACACACTGTGTATGCTACAGGGGACTTTCTCATAGTTTTTATTTCTTAAAATTACAGTTTAGTATTTGCCTTACTGAAATTCATTTTTGTATTTCTTTTGCATTTTTCTCTTTTATTTTTTTCTATCGAGTTCCAGATAATTGGAGGTGTGCAAAAGCAGAATTAAAAAAATAATTATAAAAAACAGTGCTTAGCAGTCAATGCCTTTTTTTTTATTCTGCCTAATGAATGGTTAAAAATTAACAATAGTAGATAATACTTTTTAAAATAGATTTGTTTTTTACTTAAATGTAAACAAAACAAAAAAAAACTCGATTCCAATTAGGAATTAAAACATTACATATGATAGAAATATAAAAATAGCTCTTTAAGCGTAATGAAAGTGTAAAAAACTTAAAAAAAAACATTTTTATAATTTCATTCATGCTATAAATATTTATATTTACATTAATTTTTTTTTACAGAATGTGCCGTTGAAACTCATTAAATTTATCCTACGGTTGAATATCGAAAAAGTATTTTTTAGTAAAAAAATAATTAAGTTCTGTAAGCGTTATGATAAGTTCTCTTTATAGAAAAATTACTTTTATCAAAAAATACATCATTAGGCTGAGCAATTATACACATCTCAGCAAACACTTACAGAACTTTCATTTTTTTTTATCTTTATCATTCTGATAAAATATTTCCCTTAATTAAAAAGAGCATTACCTTCCTTTCACGTTTACGCGAAAAACTTTCAATATTTATTAATTTATGGATAACTTTTAAAGATACTTTCAAATACCTCATTAACAAAAGAAAAGTGTTGCTTTTAAGAAATAAAGCAATAATCTGTAAATTGAATGAGAGGAAATGCGAAAACAAGTAGTATTCAAAAAGAAATTTTCAATAATAGCTTTTTTCTTTAAAAACGCATTTCCTTCATCAGATTCATTTCTGTGCCATTAATTCAAAAATACCTTTACTTGCAAAGCTGGCTTTAATATTTTTAATCTTCACTCAAAACTTCTGCTATATTTCATTTTCTGCACTTAAAAGAGAAACATAGACTATTAAACCAGAGAAGGATTTTTTGATTCCACGCCTAATTAATAAGCAATTGCACTCTATCATAAATAGTTGAAGCTACGATTACACTTTTACGCGCATTTTAAGAGGACGATTATTGTTTATTTTGGCGTATTTACAATTAAAGATTATGGTGGTTTTTCCAGGTTGCAAATGGCTTTTATGTTTGTAATTGCAATTTACCGTAAAGAAATATTTAATTGGTTTTTCCAGGTGAAAGTCGTTTTTAATGGTAGAAAGATAACTGTGTATAAGTGTTTTGATGAACGCCATGGATAGAATGCAATAATTGCATATACGAAATATTAATTGAGGAAAAATTATGCTACATTATAATTTTGTTTCTTTTAACGTTGAATTTTGTTTTGTTTTTGGTATCTTTAAAAATAAATAAATGGTGTAAGTAGTAAGAAAATATGTCTCGGAAAAAATAATCATTAGTTCAAAAGAATAGAGTTTGAAAATAAGCATATTAAATGAAACAAAACCATTACTTGATTTAATTTAAGTAATTAATATCATAATTTAATTTTGTGTAATATTGCTGTAATTAATGTAATTAATATCACTGCTTATTTCCTCAGTCTGTGATTCCATTATGCTTGTTCTATTATCTAAGCTATTATCAAACGAAGAAAAACTTAAACAAAAGAATGCATGAAAATATAAACTTATCTTGCTCACAAAAGAAACGATGAAAAGAACGACTTTCAAAACACAATGCTCTTCAGAAAACGAGTGATAAAAAGTTAGAAACAGGGCATAAGTAAAAAAAAGTGTTGTTGCTAATGAAAAAAAAACTATTATATATTATATAAACTATTATAAACTATTATACTATTATAAACTATTATAAACTATATATTATTTTTATTTAACAGAAAGGGTTAAAACATATTACATTAGTGAGATATAACAAAACAATGAGAAACAACCATGGTAGACAAGGGGAGGTATGTAGGCAAAGGAGGTAAATCTAGGCAGAATGCATTTACATATGAAATATTGGATTCAGATAAAACTGAAAAGATTACAATTGGAGAAAAATAACAAATAAACAATATAAATTCTACAATAATCAGCAAAAAGTAGTGAAGTGAATAAAAATTAAAAAAGGAATGATACATTTTGGGGACACAAGAACAACGTAAGAGAAAGGCTAAAAGTGGTAAAATAAAACAAATATTAAAAAAGTAAATTTATCAAAATATAATACAAATATATATTAGAGTTGAATCAGTAATGTATGATCTTACATTATTAATATATTATTTTTATTATTATTATTTTTACGAAATGTTTTCAAGATAAATTTAAATTAATGAATAGGCATTAAAGTCTACACTAATTTAGACTAAATTTATTATTATACTTAATATTCTTTAAATAATTGTCCTATGATTACATAAGTTTTAAAATAAATCTCTTGGTCGCATTTTTCGGAATATTTTAATATATATTTACGGCAATTGATAGTTTAAAAAGTAAGATTATTATGCTGGGTGATCTGTAATCACCATCCGTAATAAAACCTTTTTAGAGATTTTTTCAAAAAGTACGCTCAATAAAAAATATTCACAAATTCATATTTGAGCAAAGAAAAGACAAAAACGTTATCGAAATCTAATAAATCATTGCCGAGAAAGACGGGACTGTAAACGCCAAAATTTGATTAAATGGTGGAAGAAAAAGGTGAGTAAAAAAAGAGTTGGAGATATTTAAAGGGGCTTATTAAAAACACCCTCAAATTTAATCTGGCAATAAAATCACTTTTGGCGTTATCTTCTAGTTTTGTATTTTCCATTTACGCTTCAATCACGTTTAAATTTCTTCTCTCTTAAATATTAATTTGCGACTACTCATGTGCTTGCTTTTTTGACATAATTTTTGACAATAATTCAAAATGTATGGGCTGTAGGTAGAAAAGGAGAAAGCTGGGCGAGGCGGATATCGGACCGCGCATCAAGTTGAGTTGAGTTGTTCCCCTCCTGCTGTTGAATTGAGTCCCCCCCCCCTTCCTGCTTTAGTTTTGGTTTCGGTTTCCAACAACTCAGCAGCAGGAGGGGAACAACTCAACTCCACTCGATCCGCAATCCGCCTGGCCCAGCTCTCTCCTTTTCTACCTATTATGGGCTAAAAGCTGTTATTACGGAACAACCTCTGAATAATATATACAATTAATATATTTATATAATCCTTCCTCTTCACTAGCACAGTTGTCTCTTGCAGGTCTTGGCTGTTACCATCAAGCTCCTTTTATCCGCATTGACAATTATTTCATCTGCAGTAACCATATCTTAATTTTCAAAGATTTCAAAACTTTTTAGATGTCATCCATCCATTTAATCGATGGTCTTCCTTAGGATCCATAGTGCTTTTTGATAGTCGATATCTTTATGGGATTATCTTCTGAGCTTCTCCGAGCATGGCTTTGACCACCTAAATCTATTTGCGGATGACTTTTTTTTTATTTGTGGATGTCTATAAAGTCAGTAGATTTTAAAGTTGTATCTTGTTCTCTAATGTTCTACATATTGCGTTAAGCCGAAAATCTCTCTGAGAATTTTTTTTTTTAAATATGCTTAGTGAAAGTTACGTAACTTTGAGGTTCTTGTTTCGCTTTATTAAATTAAAGAAGGTTGCTTTGTAGTGATTGTAACTTTGTTTCAAAACTCATAATATTTTATTACAATTGTCTCCTCAGATCAAAAATAACATTGATTATCCATTTTGAATTTGTTGTCAATTTACCTTAATTTTGTCGCTAACTATTGTGTTAAATATTTTAAGTTCATTGCCTTTTTTGAAGTTGCAGCTATTAGTTCATATTGAGTCACTACATAACCATAGAAAAGTTGAGATTTCCGTGATTTCGCTTTTTACAATATTGAGAGTGAGGCGCATGTGTATGGAAAAAGATTCAAGATTTGAAAAATCCTCAACAACACATAAAATAATGCAACAATACAAACATACATTAACGCGTGAAATGAATAAGATACATGACTTATGTTTTTGTACGTATTTCAGAAGAGAATAAAGGTATATATTAACAAAATTTTTTATTATTTACGAGAAAATATTGAATTAATTAAAATTACAACATTATTTCTATAATTATAATCTCACTTTTTTATAATCCATTATTATATTTAAGAAAGCAAAAACGTCTACACTGCAAAAACTTTAAAATTAATCTCCGAATTTCGCATTAAAAAACACAACTGGTAGAATGAATATTTTATTTCAAGTTAAACATGGAATGGAGAATTTATATACATTTTAAAGAGTGTTTTTAACTTTAGAGAGCAATCATGGAAAATACTTTCACTATTCAAGAATAGTTTTTGCTTCTAAAACGCCAATTTTGGCTACTTTTGAAAATAAATAGCCAAATGACAGCAATGGATTATTTACTACAGAATATGGGGAGGTGTAAGTTTGTGGTCGTCTCGCAGCTGCTAAACATTGTACAGATTGAAGAACTCAGTGTGTGTTTCGTAAAGGCATAAGTTTTTAATTGAGAAATAAAGATAATTATGTTCGTATAAGACGATTTAAATAAATCAGTCAATAATAAAATTATAATTAAATTATTATATAATTTATTTCTATCCTCTTCTGTTCCATTGGTCCCAATTAAATATGTTTTAATGTTCTCTCTCTCTCTCTCTCTCTCTCTGAGTTGTGCATGAAGTTGGCAACCTATTCTTTTTAGAGAATGAAATTCAAGTTTTAGTGTTGAAATTCATTAAAATTTTTTACAGTGTATATACTTCTACATTCAAATCAGTGAAATACTAAATAAACTATAGAGAGTTTATGAAATAATTAAAATTCATAAGTTAATAGAAAATACTTCAAATGTTTTATAAATATAATTAATATTTGGAAAGTGTTATAAATTTTCATATAAAAAGATTTAAGTAACTAGAAAGGAAAAAAAAAACAGAAGAAACCGAAAATCAATATTTCATTTTCAAAAGCAGAAAATAATGCATTCTTAAAAATTTCATGCAGATATTCATTTTAAACATTTTAGCGTATATGCATTTACAAATTATAAAAGATTCATTGAAAACCCTACTACAGATGATAAACGTTTAACAGATAATATGCATAACAACATGCATTTTAAACATTTCATGCAGATATTTAAATATGCAAGTAATACAAATAAGGCGGAAAAGTTTAAATAAAATTTTTTGAGGGATGCATTAAATTCGGTTAGATTAATTCATTTTATTCTAACTTTTCCATATTTTATCCCAAAAAGTAATTGCAGATAGTTATAAATAGCTTTGCAAAAAATTAAAAAAAAAGTTAAGAGTTCTCTCCAATAAAAACATACTCTTCCCGATTTCTTTCTGCTTTGCAATTATTATATTGAATATATGAAACGCTTATTTATTTCTAAAATATTTTTGATGACCGCATTTCTGAAAGGGAAAAAAAAATCAAGTTTCTTCATATTTTTATTGCTAAATGAGAATTATATTCTTAAAAAATATGGAGATTTCTTATTAATGCAATATTTCATTCACGTTCTTGTTGACAGCTGTCTGCCGACATTTCTTGGAGAGATTTTAATTGCAAAATCGCTTTCCAGCTCAAAACTTTGTTCTCCTTTTCCCAATTCAGTTGACAACCACAGATTAGTATTTTTTTTTTCACTGCACGGGAAGAATTTTTTATTGTAAACATCAAATAGTTTTATAGCATTACTTCTTATGTAAATTGAATTTTTTTTAAAATATACATCAAACTGTCATTTACCATAAATAACTGTTCTGAAGGAAAAAAATGTATTTTAGTCCTTGAGTTCTTGCCTAATGATCAAAACTGTCACCCATACAATGTGAATGAAATAAAATGTAATGCGTATGAAGATTTTTGCTTTATTTTTATTTATTTATTATTTTTATTTCCGATAAATAGTTGTTACATCACAGTTAACGGATTGTGTTTCTCGGGATGACATAATGACATAATAAAGAAATACTCGCATCAAAATACTCATTTAAAAACCATTTTCCATTGTTGTATTCGTATTCTCATTGGCCGGAAAATTGCATGATATGATCTAGTTTTCTCATATTAGGATCCAGATTTCTGTGGTTGTCCTCAGCAGAAATTTGAGAAAAATTATAAAGCATAGTTTGCATGCAAAATATTCCTTACAAAATTACTTTAAATGCATTAAGTTGTGATGTTATCATCCAATCTGAGTATTCTCTGAGTTATTATTACCCATTTTTGTTTATTATATGGAGAAAATTGCCATACTGGCTGGTAATGACATTTTTGATACACCGTAAAAATATTCGTTGTCTTTTTTTCTAATTTCTCCACATATTTAACGATTTAAAGCCGTTTTGTTGACAAAGTGGTTTATTTTCGGTTTTCTTCTCATATTACAAACGGATTAAAACCGTCAATTGAAGTTACGGATCTTACCAAGCAAGTCTTGCATTCCGAAATATAACTTAACATTTTCTCCAATGATTTTACATTTATTTTCTATGCTTGCTATTACTTTTTAGCAATTACTTTAGGGTTCAAACATCGTACAAATAAAACTGTGATTCGAGTTTATTGTCAAATTTATACAATATTGTAGCGAAATTGTCAGTATGAATTTATTCTGAATAAAATATTTGAGCAGCAGTAGATGAGGGGAAAGATCACGTGCTTCCATCTGAAGTAAACTAGGCTCGATTCCCAGCAATGATGACTGCCAGTTTAAAATATTCACTTCTGATGGGAGTACAGATTTACTTCGTATTTTTCGAATTTTTGTTTCCATTTAGTAAAAATGAGACGACAGATTTATTTTTGCTAAAAAAATTGTTTTGTTGCGGTAAAAAACCAGTTTGATTATGGTTTTTCTTAGAAATTTTTACGGGAAAAAACTTATTCGTGCATGGTAAAAAATCGTTGTGACTACTGGTTTACATGATAAATTTCATGGTTTTACACAACCAACCTGCCAGTTTACGGCTATAAATTTTACTTAATTTTTGTATGGAAGTGCAAAGAAATCCTAATTCTGGTAAAACTAAAATGTACAATATTTAAACCATTCATTTAGTAATTTCTCCTTTCATTTGGCAACAGTTTACCGAAAATTCTGGTTTTCAAAATTGCAGTTTTTATTACCTCACATTTAGTATAAAAATTTAAAACTAAAAAGTAAAATTAACCGGATGGAAGGATTTCATGCCTTGCTCTAAGATATCGTGAAAAAATTACCAAATTTTATCGCATGTTATAAAACCGTATTTTATTGTCAATTACACCAAAATCATGACCAAAGTGCTTCGATAAAAATTTTCGAGCTTTTTGAAGAATCATCGAGCTTTCCCACTGAGTCAGGAAAACGGTAAATCTTACCATAGTCTGGTAGTTTTGATCAAAATTTTTGGTCTTAGTGAATTATTGATATTAAAATTGAAAACGGTTTCCTGATTATAAAGTTATTTTATAATATTACCTTTTACGCCATATTCTGTCATAAAAATTTTTAAGTTGGTATCTAAACTTATTAATCAATTAAAAATTATATAACAGTAAATAAGTTGCATTTACTTCTATTATAAGTTTTGAAATAAGTCAACTTATGAAATTAAATAATAAACGCAATATTTGGGGTAAAACTTTATTAAAATTCAACTTTTTGCTCTAAAACTAAGGAACTAAGGAATTTCTTGGGAATAAACATTTAACGAGTTTTTAAGCATCAAAAATTTAACTATGGACATAAAAAAATATGGTGAAGTTGCAATGGTAACCGAGAAAGAAAGACTCGCATGTGTATAATATCTTGTTGTTATCATAAATTTTAGTGTTATGAACTTAGGAATGCCAGTGCGGGGGCATCTACTTACTCCAACTAGTGCAAAAGATTATTCTTGGTTTTTAACTACCCTAAGATTAATTCTTGGCTCATGGCAGAATCAAGCACCGAAAATAAAGATTTATATGTGTTGTCTTGCTACACTACTTTGGTGTCATGAAGTTGCCACTATTTTTGGTGTTGGGATACAGTAAATTTCATACAGTGTACTTTATTATACTAAAGTTTACTTTACTACGGAAATACGGTTTAATGTAATTTTATAAAAATTATAGCCTCCTATTTCATTGTAATTTTAATTTTTTAGTATACGAGATGCTGAAGATTAGCTACACCATCTTCATGAAAGCAAAAATCTCTATGAAGTTCAAACGAAAAATAGGAAGGATACTTTTAAACCTCTGAACAGTAAAGATTAAACATTTGAGAATATGGTTGTTTATGGTTATGTTAATATTCTCTCTACTACGCGTATATTTGGTTCACAAGCGTACTGTATGTATGCAAACTAAATTTCTGATTCTTATTTTATTTTGTCTCAAAAAATAATTTTACTGATTATTATGTGTATTCTATCTTACTATATAATTATAAAATGTGTTACGAAATAACAAACGAGATGGTTGGTGGCACCTTATTTTTACCAAATAGTATAAAGGAACATTCAAGTTATTTCACCAGGTACACCTTTCTAGAACCAGAAATAAGCACCGAGAATATCTTTGAGTTTTTGGTGTAGTGCTACACTTACAATAACACCACTCGGTGTAAAGTAGTTGCCCCCATTTTTGGTTTTCAGATATACGATAAAGCCGACCGGTCTGTGTAGGGATAGGTAACTGGCTTTACATCAGAAAAATTCTGGATTCGAATCCCGAGCAAGGCATGTATGTTCTTTCATTCTCTGTACTATCTGTCCTTACTGTGGGAGCAACGTTGGCCTACCTAATATGGAGACCATGGGAAAGTGGCCAACTAGTCTGCTAGTCAGATGCCTGTATGACGTAGGTCATTCCCCAAGAAGGTATTGGGAAAAAATATACGAAACTTTTTTACAGGGATATTACAAATGAACATTAAAATTTATTATTTTATAATAGTATATATTATCAAATACTATATGCTTTATACACTTTAAAAATATAATATACTTAAAGTACATTATTATTATTATTATATTACAATTTCTTCAAACATAATAATATTAATTTTAATGTTGTATATTACAAATAATTTTTTAAATGAATTTTTTCTTCCCCTCGCCCCCCAAAAAACAAGTTATTTAAAATTTTGATCACTTTTTAATAAAATTTTTTAACGAATTGTTCACCAATCAGTTCGTACTTGATGCATTGTGAAAAATTCAAATAGAACAACAGCCTTAAAAATAACTTTTAAATGACGGAAACACATATAAATCAATTAACAGCGTTTGAGAGTGTTGATAGAATTAACGAAAATCTATCGCAGAATATCCATTTCAAATATTTACGTTTCATTCTGTTACAGTGCAAATATTTGCTCAAAACTATCTCTTTACATTGATTTATTTTTGCTAAAATATTTAATATCTATCATTTGTTTCTAAACGAAAGTTTCAAAAAATTTCCTGTCTCTTTATTTTAAACTGTTGAAATTAGTTTAGTATTTTTGTTTCTCAGAATGAGAAAATTTTTAAACTACGGTATTTATCATTTTTTAAATGAAAGGTTTGCATCCTGAATAGAACGATTTTAATTATAAATTTGTAGTTGCTCTTTACCATTCGTTTAGTTTTGAAATAAAAGGTGTGTAAAATAAAATTTAAATATCTGTCTCTTAAAAACTGTATTCATTTGTTTGGAACTTTTCATGGAACTACTGCTGCTTGGTGTATTTCTTAAAAAATTGTTGACAATATCCAACGAAAAGTATTGAAGTTTGATTTAAAAACGGGCTTCAAGCATTTTAATCGCTGATGTGCAATTTAGATCTATAAACAGTTTTATAGTTTCGTTTTTTCAACATTGAATTTTCTTTTAACACAATCGGGACAGTTTATTTTTAAATTATTTTTTTACATTATATATGTAAAATTAAAACAAAAAATAAAATGATTCGAATATAACTACAAAAATACACAGCATTGATGTTTGCGTATAATAGAATATGTTTCAGACATAATATCAAAAATTAAAGTAGAAATATTTCGAATAGGATATTCTGTTAAATAAAAAAAGTTTTTATCGACAAAAGTTTATAAGAAAGATTTTAATACGAAATCACAAACCAATTATTGATTATATTTCGTAAAAGTTTACAACCAAAATTTTTTTTAATATTATGTACCTAATTGAAATATATATCAAAAATTATATATTCATGATAGAGCAAAAAATATGTAAAATTATGAATAAATGATCAATTTAATTGTTTTGTTTAAAATTATGACTGTAACTGAAGTTGATATAATTTATTTTATATTATTATTAAATAAAAAGAAAGATAAAATAATAATAAAAAAATTAAAATAAAACGTTTAAATTAACGGATAATTAATGTTTTTTCAGTTTTAAAATAACGATAACTTTAACACATAAATTAACCTGTTTATGTAATACATTTGCACATATTATTTCCAAATTTGAAATATCGTTCTTCCTTTTTTCATCTTCCTTGTAATAATTCTATAATATTCATATCAATTTTTAATCAAATGATACGTTCATTTTTAAGGCAAACTTTTATTAAAGTAAAGAAGCATCTATTGTTAAGAATGGTGAAGTATGATGCTAAATGCATTATCTCATACACATACATTGAAACAATGATAAATACATTAAAGCTTTTACTGCAAAAAATTTCAGATCAAATTATGGATCAAAAAATTCAGATTATGGATCAAAAATTTCAGATCAAATTATATAAAGTACCGACACTTTGGTTGCATCACCCGTAAAATCCATTTTTACCGTAAAATATTATACCGTTAATTTTACAGTAAAATTTATTTAATTACGATGATGCAGTGATATTACAATAATTACTATTGTAAAAATTATAGTAACATTTATTTAATTACTTTAGATTTGACAGATTGGTTTTTACAGTATTATTCATTTAATTAGAGTGATTTAATGATTTTGTGGTAATGCTTACTGTAAAAATTACGGTATAGGGGAGAGTCGGGCAGCCCCGCCCACTTAAGGAGTATTGCTTATAATTTCCGTATAATATTGAGCAATAATCAATATCTTTGTATGTTTCTATTGTTTTATCATCTAATTAAATAATGCAAAAAGAATAAACCAAAGAAAGAATAGTTTAACTTAAAAAAATAGAAATTTAAAAAATTTGACTACTGTATTCAACATATTTTCAAAACTATTGTTTACCATGTTACCAGCTGCATAAATACTTGAAACTTTGAAAATAATCTTTTTTTAATATAACAATTAATGTCCGATGGCCCATTGACTTGAAAAAATATTCTATACATATGAAATTGACAGTGGGCGGGGGTACCCGAGACTCCCCTATCAGATTTTTTGTTTCGTAACATGTTCCGAAAAAAATGGTTTTTACCGTAACAAGTACCGGCACCTTGAGTACCGGCAACTTTTTACCGCAATATGATCCGGAGTAACTCTACATACTAAAATAATGCTACAAGAATTTTTATGTCAACATGCATAAAGTACAACATATATTCGTAGATCTGCTAAAATAGCTCTACTTATTGTCCTTTCTATGCTTAATAAATTTTCAAAGCAATATAAACTATTTGAAGAATAAATATTCCTCATTTGTTGAACATTGGAATCCTTTTATTGATTTTTAGATTTAAGAAAACTTTTAACAAAAGTTTCTCCCAGGAATTGCGATTCAATTATTGATTATATTTCAGTAAGATTTCAGAGCAATTAAATTCCAAACGAAGAGTCTAAAACTATAAGAGAGCAATTTTCAACCAAACTCTTTTCTAACACTATAAGTGCCAGCTGTCAGAGTCAGTTTGCTTTACAAGTTTCCAGCGGAGTTTTCAGAAAAGCATTGATTAACAGAACTTTATATTGTCTCAAGCAAAACTTCGAAAACGAGTAAGGAAGAAGGCAGAAAAAAAAATATTGGAAGAGGAAAAAGGAAAAATTTAATTTATTCAAGAGAATTAGTCTTACAGGTATTGAGCATGCATATTACTTGAACAAAGTTTCCTTTCCAAATAACACTGGTCTTTAAAGCTCCATAAATTAATTTGTTCCTACCCTGCAGGAAGTAAGAGCATGCCAGGGATTTTTCCTAAATCCCTAGGAAAGTTGTTTCGTGTTTGCAGAGAATAGGGATGGTTCGTAATTAAATATCGCCACGGTGAGAAATTCGAAAATAAAAGAGATTTTATCTTTTGTTCTGAAATTGACACTTGATGTAAAGTTTGGGATTAATTTGAGATGTTTTATTATTCTCTTAATTGCCGAATTTGAGAATGATGGAATTGTTTGCAGATATAATGAGATTTGCATTAACAGTTAATTCTGAAAGCAATTTAAAACGTGAAAGTTTGAATTGAATTTCTGCAAAGAAGTAAAAATATAAGTATTTAAGCTTTTATTTGAGAACTTCGTTTATTGTAAATAATATCGCCTGCTTAAAATTCGTTAAACTTTGACACATGGTAATTACTCCTATTCCATCATTTGTATTCTAGCCAATGTTTATTACAACATGTCACTTTTAAAAAACTCTGAAGATGTAATTTTTACAGCAGAATTAACGATTACAATACTTATTTCAAAATTGTTAGCGTATCCAATGATTGAACTATAAATATATTATTTTGCTTTCTTTTTCAAACTGCTAACTTTTAAAAGTGATAAAATTAATTTGTAAAAAATAATAATATTCATTTTCTTTAATATTTATCCATTTCTTAAACTTTATTTATCGCTACTTTTGCTTTAATAACAAACACTTCTATTATTTCTGTTTGCTAATAAGAATTTTATTGTACCATAAAGATCATTGTTAGTGATTTTTATGTAGTATTTTTTAATCAGGTATATTTCTAATATTAGTTGAAAAATATCAATTGTTTTAAGTCTTGTTGTTGTTTCTAATGCCACTTGCTAATGCCAGCATGCCTGATTGATGAAATCAAGCATATTTAAGGCAGAGGGTGCATTTCTTGCTTCTCAATAGCGCCATCTATGGCCAAAAATACGGCTTCAGCCACACACACGTCCCCACTTGTTTAGAGGGCTGACCCATTCATAAATCCTCAGATTGTAATTTAGACCTGAACCTACACAGAGAGTCTTCGGCAGGCAGAGATCGAACGTTTTAAATCTTGGGGATGTTAGACAGCCGTTTCATTTAACTTTGACATCAATAAGACTTAGCAAGCTTACAAAAGGAAAATCTCTGGAATATTGGAGAATCTCGAGATAAAATTTCTCTCCTGAAGTGAAATAATGTATACATGGCCGTAATTATAAAAGAAATAAAAAACTTCTTTAATAAAAAAAATTGTAATATACTTCGGTAAACTTACAATACTTTTTAAGCTGTCTTCTAGCAATTTTTAAACTGTATTTCGTTACTTTCAGTAATTATGAAATCACATGATTTTTAACGAATCTCGAACTTTCAAATACTTGACGAATTTATTTCCTAAATAATGTATTTCAACATTTTCCAACACTTTCATACTCAATTTTAAAACCGTTTTCTTGCTAGAACAAGCTTTTGAACGTGGTAGTTTTCTCAAGTTTTCGAATCAAATTACAGTAAAAAGTAGCAGTACTCAGGGTGCTGGATTTTTTTCCATTTTTACTATCCATTTTTACTGGAAGATATTTTAAAGCAAAATATCTTATATGCCGTAATTTTTTTAGTAATAATAACCATATTATCACTGAATCACTTTCGTTTAATAAATATTACTATAAAAATACTGTGAAATATTTTACGATAAACGGATTTTATGGATGATGCTCGCAAAGTGCCGCTTCTTTATATCGTAATTTGTTCTGTAATTCTTTACAGTCTTTTGTTTCACAAAATGCGAAAACAATTTCTTGAAATTTACGGATTCAGTCTTAATAATGTAATCATATATAATTTCTTTCTATATTTTAAAATTTAAATGTGTTATAATTTTGTTACGCATTGTTTCCGCAAGCAAACGTAAATACAAATTCTCAAATATATGTACGACGACAGAAAATTTATTTTGCTTATAAAAATTGAAAGGAATTTAAAGAACTGAATAATTAATAGTATCACATCATTAAAAAACATTGCGAAATCTTGACGAAGCAGAAATAGCTTTTATTATGAAAACTGTGTTTTCATTTTTTGATTTCATCCTTCACTGGTTTAGCGTGCCGTTGCCCTTAGTAACGGGTGTATAGTATGGAAAAAGATAATAATAACTTTCGTTTTTAACACCTGAAGAAAAAAGATAATAAAAGCATAGGTAGAATTTTATCATGCATTTCTAACAAGACAACAATTAGGAATGTCATATTTAGGCGATTTTCAGTATATGAATTAGAGGAGTATGTTGTAGCCTGAATTATACAAATATCAATTTAAATAAAACAGTTTTAAGTGTTTTTAAAGCGAAAAATAAATTCATTATTGAGGTAATTCATTGAGTTTCTATTAAATGGAAGATGAAAAAAAAAATATTATTGTTTATAAACAATTTTAGGTGAATGGCAATATATTTAAGACCTAAGAGCTTAAAACATTAAAAAAATCAAGAACAATTTAAGAATAATATTAGAATTATAAAGGACACCAAGAATCTTATAAAAAGAACCCTCTGCAACTTCGAATGTTCAAATGCCAGCTTTAAATAAATAGTCTTGAGATTTTTTAACGCTCAAAATTTTACATTATGTGAGAATCTCAGTGAGCCTCTTCAATAAAAAAACTGATTCAGATCTCAGTTTAAAAACAAGTCCTTGACGTTACAACAACAAATATACGAAATATATATACTGTAAAAAATTCCGGATCAAACTACGATAAAAAATACTGGCACTCAGGATGCTGGTACTTTTTTCCTTAGAATCCATTTCAACCGGAATATGTTACAGAACAAAAGTAATGATTACCGTAAAATCACTCTAATTAAATAAATATTATTGTAAAATGTACGATGAAACATTTTACGTTGAAAAGGGATTTTATGGATTTTACGGTAAAAAGTGGTGTCACCCTTTTTGCAGTAATTTCATTTATATATAGTTATACTGCTACGTTCACTTATAATCAATGTGTGATACTTTTTACAAGAGAGTGGAAAATTATTTTTGAAGATATATTTTCAAGTAAAATGTATATAAATTATAATTTAACTATCGTTTTTTTTAGATGAGATTAAAAAGAACATTTTTCCATTTGTAATTTAACATTTCTTTTGTTTTTCAAATACAGTTATTTATTTCTTTTCAATATAGATCTATGCAGAGAATCTGGAAATTTTAACGCAGATTCTTTAAAACAACTCGAATGTCGGCTTTAATTTTGCAAGAGAATTTTAAAGAAAGCTTCTAAAACACCTAACACAACGTACATTTGGTTTTAAAATGCTGGAACTAGAGATCTTCATGAAGTGTATGTAATATGTACCTTTTAATGCACCTTAATGTATTGAGCCATGTTAGCTTGGTTGCTTTTGTTGATATTTTTAAAACGGAATAAACTTTTAAAATCGAAATGATGAGCAAACACTTTTTAAAAAATGATAGGTTTTCAAACATTTTGGGATCATTTACACAGCATTTGGTTTGATTTAAGTATGGTAGAAAAAAAAAGTAGATTTATGTTGTCAAAAGCATTATAGAATGCTCTTAAGACGTTTTAGGAAACATTTATAGGAACTTTATCTTTTAATGGCATGCTGCATAAGTTGCTTTTATTTTTTTTTTTATAATATTAATGAGACTCATTCTTTAGATAAAATAATAAAATGCTTTTAATGTTAAAAAATATAAAAGTTTGCTCTGGGATAAATAGTAACGTTTTTTCTTTTTTTATATAATTGAAATGTTAATGAATTTAATCAGAAAGATAAAAACTATACCATGTAAAAAAGTGCGTTTCTCCGAAAAAATATTATTTCGTGTAGAAGATAAAAGAAATAAAAATTTATTTTCACACTAACAAAAAATATATGCATTTAAAAATTGAAAAAAAAAAAAACGTATACTTAAGAATTAAAAATACTGGCAATTATAAACTTACAAATTCTCGCAACAAAAGTCATTATTCTTATTAGTATAAAATGTAACTTATAGGTACAAAATGTTTTTCAATTTATTATATATATATATATATATATATATATATATACATACTGAAGGAAGACACAGAGAGGAATAAGAGAAAAGAGAAATTAAAAAAAATAAAATAAAGAATAAATATTAATATATTTTATTTACTGCGCATAGGCTGCAAGTATGTACTTAGAACCCATAAAATAAGTCAAAAAAAGAAGACAAAGAAAAAAAAATATTTTAAATGAGAAGAAGAAAAATTAAAATTATTTAGGAATAAAATGTTTTAAAAATATTGAAAAAAAGTTAAAAAGCCGGAAACAAAATGTAATCCCCTGGTCAAAAACCGTGTTTAAACAAAGTTGCATTACTATTTTAAAAAAATCGGGTTTATTCTATTTAATAGACAGAAGTACTTGTGATAACAGAGTATCTGAAAACTTAAATTTTGAAAGTTTTCAGCAAACAAACAACAAAAAAAGACAAAACTGCACAATTTTGCATTTTTCTTGTTATTTTAAGTTGGCTTTATCCAACATAACAAATGTCAAATATGTCGTGGTATTAAATGTATTAAAATACTAATTACATTTAAAATTGCTAGAAAATGTAAACTAAATATGATTTATAAAATGCCTTACAGAAATAAAACTAATTAGTTTTTCACGAATTTGTTAAAATATTCTGTCCTTTCAGCGAACAATCATAATTAATTGCAAAATAATTCTGTTTTGAAAAAAATGATGAGCATGCTGAAGATTAAGTTCTAAGCTGAATAAAAGTTGCTTTAAAATCTTAACGATCTATCCAGGCTGCTTTTGAATATTTTTGAGAACGTAAACTGATGAAACTGCATTAATAATTTTAACTAAAAAACAAAATAATTTTTCTTGTACTTGATAGGATGCATTATTATTTTGATAAAATTGTTAACTATTTAATTTTTAAAATTCTTTGTATTCACTTTTTAATAGTTCTAGAAATTCATGTACGATGCATTGATAACTTGAGCCCATAAAGTAAAGATCGCATTTACTGAGAAAAAAAAGTGTGGTCAAAACTACCAGAATATTTACTGTGTTTCTTAATCTATGCGAAAATCAAAATCTCAGTAATTTTTACCGAAGTGCTTGTAATGACTATGTTGATAGAAAATATGTTTTTTTTCACTATATTATTATTTTTTTGCCATATGTTTGTCCGTAAATGAGGTAAAATTTGTCAATTTTATCATGATCCCTAAGAGCATGGTATAAGTACCGTTTATTCGATTAAATAATTTTATTATTTTCGATTAAATTATTTATTCGATTTTGTAATTACTAATAAAAGTGTGGTGATGTGTCATGGTGGGGCCGCTTATATACTGGGAGCGTAATAAAAATCCCTGAATTCGAATTAAATAAACTGATACTGATTTATTTTTGTTTTCTTTCAAGAAATTAAACAATAAACACATGGTTAAAAATAAATAAATTGAACTATGCAATTATTTCCGCGTTTTAATGTAATGTACAGTGATCAATTTTCGGCTACGAGAACGATCTGAAACTATAGTTTTGAAAACAAGAATTTTCAGTAAACTGTTGCCATACAAACGTAAAAAATTTCAAATGAATGTTTTGAACACCATAAATTTTAGTTTTAGTAACCAGAATTATGCCTTCTTTTACTAGGATTTCTTTATCAAACAGTTTTATAACTCTGCCAAATTTTTTTTCTGCGTTGTAAAATAGGAAAATAATGAGTACTTTTTAAAAATAATGAGTACTGTGTGAGTTTGCTCGTCCCTTTTTCTTGTTTGGAAACTTTTATATTTCATCTTGCAGCACACATATTAAATTCAAAAGTATAATTTTTTTTATCCTTCTCCGACCAACCAATTGAGATTTCATTCTGATTCTAGAATTTTAACCTAGTACAATTTTTACACGTAAAGCATAGACAGATTTATAAGTACACCACTCATTTTAAAGAGTGATTTGAATTCAAAGTCATAAATTATGGATTATATTTTAACTTTAAGGTATGGTCGATACGTGGCACTGGAAAAAGTACGTACCTTTACTTTAAATTTGATACTTTTTTAAATTTAGCACTTTTGCTTTCGTTGCATTTACAGAGAAAAAAGTACAAGTATTTGTATTGAAAATACCAATGGAATGATACCATTACGTTTACATATATTTTATATACATATAGTGTTTTGGGGAATTTTTCAAATTAAAAAATTTTCAAAATTTCTCAAGTTTATATTTTTAAGATTGAGTTTATTACTACAACAGCTAATTTTATTAATAATATCAATTTGCTATTAAATCCAGTCAAATGGGAATGCATTCTGCTATTTATTTCGGTGCAGTCCTTATAAGAACAGGGCAAAAAGAATTGCATGTAACTGTAACGTAACCAACTTTGCCTATTTTATTAAAAGTACCAATTATTGAACTTGGGCTTGTGTTAATGAAATATGATGTATATTTTAAAAACGTTTATTGAAAAAAAAGCTCTTATAAAACAAAATAAACCCGTTGACACTAACGAGCACTAAAGAGAAATTAACAATGCTTTGAATTTTTAATTTCCTCTTTAAGTGTATTTATACGTTACCACGCTACAAGAAGTTTTTGTTACCATCATTTTTGGTGTTGAGGTAAAATTAATTTTACAGTACCTATACGCACATTTTTTATTTCCTATTTTTACCGTTATAATTTTTTTTTAAATTTTTTGTTAGTTTGTTGTTTGTGGCAACTCATACTTTCACGTGCATTATAATCAAATTAAGACTTCACTGTCAAAATACTTCGTTTAAAAAACAAGCAAATTTTTAGTAATATATTCACACTAACTGTTTCAAACAATTGTTATTTTATGAATTTTATTATTTTTTGCACGATAACTACAGATTTAAACTTAAAAATATATTTAGACTACCTCAACACCAAAAATGGAGGTAATTGTACACAAATTTTACAGTGTATATATTTTTCTTTCTAGTAATTTTATTCGTATTTGTAGTTCAACTATTTATTTGTAATTTAAAACAAAAATGATCCCATGCTTAATTTTACTTTACAACCATCGTTTTACAGCCGACCCAATTTTTGGGGTTTACGACTGCTAATATTCTACTCAGTAGCCTTTTAATTTTGAAACCAATCCAGAAGACAAGGGAACTATTGGATCAAGTATTGGGAGAAATTGGCCTTCGCGGAGGACTTTTTGACCGAACTAATCCGCATTTGCGCTGCATGGAGAGGAAAACAACGAAAACCTCCCATGGTTATCTTGTCGGAAAGGGGAATCTAATCCATGATCCGTCTACCATTGAAGATATCTTACGTCAGCACTGTGCTCGGTACAAGCCGGATGCAATGCCATTTATAATTTGCCAAGTCAGTTTCATAATAAAATGAAATTAGTGCTGAAATTTTTTTATATTTTAGATGATGAAACATTTTAGGTAACATTTCAACATCAAGTTCTGGCGATGAGCAAAGCAACTATGTATTGTTTAACCAGGTTTGAAAAACTTAGTCGGAATGAAAAATGATTTTAGATTAAATGATTCAAAGGAAAAAAATAAATCATAACATATTTGACTAAATAAAACGATTTTTTATTATAATTTTTTTTTTACAATGTAATATTTACAAAATAATTTGAACTGCTTTTCTCAAAGTCCGCTTTTCAGAATACGTATTGAAATTTTCCTTAAATCACTCAACTAAAATGAGTTTTCGTTGTATTTTCTTCAATTAAGTCAAACTATGACATGCTTGTTTTTTCTATTGTGGAATGACCTATGCAAAAACAGATTTCACAGCTTTTCAGCAAAAGTAGCAGGAATATAACAAAACAGCGCTTTTATCGTCAGATGAAACAGTGTTTCATATGCGCTTCATGCAGGATAACATATTTGAAGCTTTCTTTCGTTACGCTTTGCACAAAAAATATAATTTTAGCTTTTGCATTATTTCTGCATAATTTTGTTTTAGATTTATTTACGCCACTGAAAAGTATGTTGTCATTTTTCATTCTTCCTTGACATCCTACAAAAGTTTTCGGTACAAGCAAAGTTCTTTTTTAGGCATTTCCCCAAAATGCCTGACAACTTGCCAGGAAAATTCTCGATTGCTTAAATAACACGCGTCAATATTTATTTTATCACTTCAGAAAGGTGAGTACCGATTTCAGTTTTAACCTCAATTTATTTATTTTTTTCCTTTTGTTATATTTTATTTTTCTAAGCTAAAACGCATTTAGTCATCTTTTGGACTTTTATTAACAATTTTTAAAGGACGCATAATAATTATAGATAACCTAAAAAACTAAGTATCAGAAAAGAATTTGGAAAAAGTTGAGAATATCGTACTAATTTCAGTTTTAGCCTCAATTTTTTTTTCTGACTTACTTTATTTTTTACCATCCAGTTACAACATATTTTGCCATCTTTTGCGCGCTTTTTAATTTTTGAAAGAATCATAATAATTATACACAACTTAAACTAAGCATTTAGAAAAGATTTGGAAAAGATAGAAGCTAAAAATAGACAAAAATAGTTTAAATGAGCAAATTTTCATGTTCTTGAAACTGCGGTTTCACGTTAAATCAATTTGATAATTTAGATTCATTAGATAATTTAGATATACAACTGTAAATTTTGCTCTTTTAACATTTTATGTTATCGGATGTATTGAATAGAAAAGTATTCTTAATTCTCTTTTACTTAAAATAAGAGTTTTAAAATTGCAAAAAGTGATATTAGAAATAATGAATAAATGCTAAAAAGACATCGATTCTAGAATATTATGTAAAACATGTTTTGGTACATTGAGAAATTTTTTTTTTCTTCCAAAAACCCATAATCTCAAAGTAAATTCAGTTTTTCTGATAAGAAAGAGAGAGATAATTTTGGTAATAAACACCAAAATGTACACCATTTAAGTTGTTTATTTGATACTCTTTCTACTCGTTACAATGTTAGAAGTTTCCTTCTTAAGTTATGGCAAAATAACCGGCATCTAGTCCATCCAATGAACCGTAAAGTTTACGGTAAAGAACATTTCTTACCTTTATGGTTTTGAAACCGTTTACAACTAATGTGGTTAAAGAAAACAATTAATATAAAACTTCACAGATTTTTAAACATTTACAACTAGCATGGTTGCAAAACCACGAAAAAAAATTTGACTGAGCGTTATGGTTTTGAAAACGTTTACAACTAATATGGTTAAAGAAAACAATTAATATAAAACTACACAGTTTTTTAAACATTTACAACTAGCATGGTTTCAAAACCACAAAAAAGATATTTGACTGAGCGTTGGAGCTAGGCTTTTCGGTAGGTAATGAGAATTAGATATATTTTACGGTTGAGTATTGTTTTGTCAAGTCAGCTGTGGAATATGGTTTATTAGTTTATCTAATGGTGCCATTTATCATGTGAGAGGAAAACTATTGTATTTTTTATATTAACCAGCTCTGCGGTGCTGCCATCTATGCGTGAATGATATTTTCGCATTCCAACTGTCCAGAGTCGCTAATCGAAGAATGCAAGACACTGGAGTACTTCATGTGTTGAATGAATGGAGAAAATGTTATGGTGTCAACCCTGGGACTGGAGCAACACCTCCTAGAAAAGAGTAGGTCTCAGCACGGGTTACCATAAATGTCCTTTAGTAGTCCAAACGTAATGACATATTTCTTATTTTCAACCACTGCGCAGCTTAGTATCCCGAACGTAATGACATCTTTCTTATTTTTCATCAACTGCGCAGTTAACTTCGTCACATCGGACAACTAAATTGATCCGTGCTGAGGCCTTCCTTCTTCTAGGAGGTGTTGACTGGAGTCCCCGTTCTTTTAGTCATGAGATTGACTGGTTAGCCCTCTCGGCTGTAATTTGTATCGAGTTGCAAGGAACTAAGTAGCTTCTTTAGGTTGGATGATTTGGTGCGATGAAATTCTGGTTTCTTAAATGTATTAGGGGAAAGCGGTTAATAAACGGATTTTTTTTATAGGCAACTGTTTGAATACAATCTTATTTATGGCTATTTGACTTTTTTGTTTGGGCATGTTAAAATAACAATTAAATATGCTAAAATAACTATGTTATGGTAAATTTACAATTAATTATGGTAAAAAAGAAGGTTACTTATCCATTTTTCCGAGAAATTTCTAACAGTGTATAATGAATTCTGATTTTTGAAACTATAGTTCTTATACCCCACACATTTAGTAAAAATACACTAAGGTAAATTTAGCAGAAAAAAAAAAGAAATGCTTTTCACGCCATTTTCTCCTTCTTTTATGAAGAATAATGATGAATTGAACAGGCCATTCATCAGAAGGTATCATTCATTTTGCTATTTATTTGTGGATTTTAAGGCTAGCCTTTGGCAATGCTTGATAAATGATGGTGAATTTTTACAGAATAGAAAAGTAGTAGACTGTATAATCTATTTACAATGCTTTCTGGTATAGTTTATTTAAGATGGCGGAACTAAGTTGATAGGAGTTACATTACGGTTAATTATTTTTTTAACATATTTTTCAAACATAACCGATTTAATAATAACGGGAACGATGCTTTCAAGTGCCGGATTGAAGTATGTTAAATATACTAGACATTTGTTGCCTCGATTTTATTTGGTGAATAAAGAATTTTACTATATTTGTTTAGTTTCATTAAGATGTATTGAAACTTAACTAATGTTTGACAAAAAGTTGGCACCAAGTGCAAAAAACAATTTAGATCAAAGAATTTTTTTCATAAATTTTGAGGAGTTAAATTGAAATTTGCAAATTATTTTTAAGCAGCATGAATGTTTTCTAAGATATTTCAAAACCCTCAAAATAGTTTTTTGCTGCACGCGTAATTTAGAGAAAGCGCCTGTCATCGCTTTGATGACCCAGAGGTGAAACGAGAAAGCACATAAAATTTTCGCTCTAAAGGTCTGAGACCTTAAACCAGCGATCGTCATAATGTTTCTGTTAGAACCTTTCTTATTATTTGAAATTATTCTTCTATTCATGCTTTATTCTTTATTAGTTCTGTTTCTTAATTTTTAAATATTATTAGATTTATTTGTTTTATATTTATTTCGTTGTATGTTTTTTCTAGTACTTTTATCAAATTAAAGCTGTTAAAATTACCCACATGTTTAACATTTTTTGATGTAGACGTTTAGTCTGGATAAACTAATTTCAAAAATATTGTATAACACTAAAAATGTAATACTTATTTCGTTTAAACGTCTACCGTTTTTCAGCAAGCACTATTTTTAAAACAGCTGAGAATTCAAAAATGCCTATTTGTCTGGAATTCTCCTTCTACTATCAACGCTGTTAATATGTTGCCTTTTTTAAATTTTTATTCAAAATTGGCTACATTGGAAAGATTTAAGTGCAGTAAATACAAAATGATAATAAAGCAATATTTTCTGGTAATTTCTCCATAAATATATTGCCAACAATATAATATGGTAAAAATTACCGTACTTTTTGGTGTTCCTTATGACCTGAAAAGCACGGTAAATTTTAGCCCTTACCCCAGTAAGGACCTGAAGCCCACTTAGCTTGAGATCGACGACCCAACTACGGCCGACATTTGGATATGGTGACAGGACTTTTTTTTTATTAAACATTTACACATTTTCTAAACTAATTTTCTAAACTTTTTACAGTAATTTATTAAAATGTAACTATTTAAATATAACCGAGACTATTTCAAATTATATTTACCTGCAACACACGCCATTTTAATTTTTGGAAATTTACACACCATGAAATTGAATGAGGTATCCTACGGTAAAAATTAAGAAAATTTTGTCACTAATTTCGTTCCTAACAGTAACTGAAAAATATACTAGTCCGTTCACATTTTCACTGCTCCGATTACATCACTTTGTTAGTTTTTAAGAAAAAAAAAACTTGTGCAGGAATTTGAAATTATTGTAATACAGAAAAAAGTGTAATGTTCCCTATTAGGATGCTATTTTGTACGCAGACCAAAACACGAAAGCAAAATCAACAAACTATAAAACAATACATCATCCTTTTACATCGATTGCTAGTTCAGGAGGACCATTAATAATTATTTGACAGGGGTCCTAGGTATATCTTAGTGGTTCTATATATCAGCAGAAGACCGTTAATTAATAATGAAGAGATCAGTGAGATCTGTGTTTGTGCAATCTGTTTTATAATTAATCCTGTGAATTTTTTTTAATGGAATGTTAAGTTATATAAGGAATTTATATTAAATAAATTATTATTTCTCTCTTTATTAGTTTGAATTAAATTTATTACTGACAGAAATTTATATTTATATCTTTTAAGTATTTTTTTTTATTAATTATTATTTTTTACAATTTCCAACCTTGTTTCGGTTAATTTTGGAGCGCCAATCAATGTCTTTGAAAGACATTGATTGACAGTCTTTTTTTTATCACACCCTTCTTGAAACAAGAAGATAAATTCTTACTTATATCCTCTCAACTTTTTTACTATATCAATGGCACGAAGCTGTCTCGCTTATGTCAGTAGTAGATGCCAGGATTTTCTATATCCTTACTTAACCAGAATTCTCCATCACAGTCCGATATCTTTCAGAAATCCTATAAACGGAAATCAATTTAAGAAGAAGAATCGTATACTCAAAGAAAAATGTAATATTTTTTTTTATGTGGAAGCTCCTTATATGCAGCTATGTCTGAACACAATATTATTTTTTGGTTAAAAATAATTAGTTTGGTTTTAATATCTGAAGGGGTTTGGATATTATTAAGTGCTGGTACGAGTTTAAAAGAATAATCTAGTGACTACTTTATGGAACAATATTCATTCTAATGGTTTATAGCATGATTTTGGAAATTAAACTTCCCTAGTTTTTAGATACATTTTAATATAGTGAAGAATAAGAAGGCGCTATACAATATAATGTATTATTTAATAGAATATTACATACATATTAAATACTAATTTAATATAATAATACATACATATAATAATTTAATTGAGTGAAGAATAATTTATAATGATTTAGAATAAGCCGCGATGGCTCAGGGGATAGAGCGTTCTCTTTCCAATGAGGTGAACCGGTTTCTAATCCCAGCGATGGATTATTGGTACGAATTCCGCATCCGGCTTACACTGATCGCAGTGCTGACACAATATATCTTCAGTGGAAGACTGATCATGGGTTAGAGTCCCACTTGCCATCAGGCTAACCGTTGGAGCTATGTAACGCAAATGCGGGTTTGATCAAAAAGTCCCCCACGAAAGCGAATTTCTCCAAATACTTGATTCAGGAGTTCCCTTGTCTTCTGGATTAGGTTCAAAATTGCAAGGCTGCGGAGTTGAACATTAGTAATCGTAGACCAAAAATTGGGTCGGCTAACGACGGTTATAAAATAAAATAAAATATTTCAGAATGTTTCAAGCTAAAAAAAATGTAATAATAAAAAATAAGTTTTTAAATAGGTTTAAAAGGGTTTCAAAATTTAAGGGAAAAAAATTAGAATACATATTACATAATCAGTTTCTTACGCGTCTGCGTGTTGTAGTAATCCCATCATTCTATAAATAAATGCGTATCTCTTATGATTTCTCACTAATGTTTGAAAAGAATTTTCCAAACCTAGTTAAGCTCAGAAACACACCTCATCAAATAGCAGTCAAAGTCTTCTCGATAAAAGCCTGACTGATTCCATTAAACAAATTTCATACTGCTTGGCTTAAATAGCATTTAAGAAAGAGCATATTAATCACCAAGGCCGATGAATATTTGAATTCGATTATTCGCAAAGTATTCTGCGGGCCATATCTTTAATTATGACTGAGCTAATAAGCGTCCCAAAAGCAATGCAAGGAATGTAATGTACGTGCAATTAAGTACGTACAATTTAAAAAATCTGTTTTTCTTAACTAGTTTTAGTGAAAAATATTTTTTAAATAGTTAATTTTATGCAATAATTTATAATTTGTAGAATTTATATCACAAGCTTAAACATTTTGCTATAGCGTTTAAATAAGCATTAAAGTGTTGTCATATTCGAGAAAAACAGATTGAAGCGTAATATATACTACATTATCAGTTTGTTGCGCGCCTGCGTGTCTTATAGTTAAACCCATAATTTTATATCTGAATACGTATTTCGTATGATTCCTCATTAATGTTTGAATAGAGTTTTCTGATCCAAGTTAAATTCAGAAACATACCTCGCCAAACACTAGTTAACGTCTTCTCCGATAAAAGCCTGACTGATTCTATAAAACGCAGGCTTACCAGAGAATGTCTAACTCTATGGCTTAGATAGCACTTAAGTTAGAGCATATTAGTCGCCAAGTACGATGAATATTTGAATTCGATTATCTGCAAAGCATTATGGGGACCATATCTTTAATTATGACTGAGCTAATGACGTGAAACAGCGGAAATCACAACGTGAGTTTTGAACTAAGATTACTTTAATGGTAAGATTCTATATCTACATGTTGAGAAAGTTGGAATAACTTTTCAGCGAAATAATCGAAAAGCTAATGCATTGAATTTATAATCGATATAATTGTCAAAATAATTGTCAGATATAATTGTCTAAAATTGTAATATTTGGATATAATTAAGCTTTTAATTCAATCGCGTCATTTTGACTTTCATCATAAAATCATTACTTTTTTGTAAAATTTAGATAATTCTTTTTTTTATGTAACTAGTTTCTGCTTTTTTTAATTTCAAAGGAATAATTTGAAGTAATTATTATATACAAAACACGTACAACGTGAACGTTGAACTGAGATTACTTTAATGGTAAGATTCTATATTTGAATGTTGAGAAAGTTGGAATAGGTTTTCAGAGAAATAATTGAAAAGCTAATGCAGTGAATTTATAATCGCAGATATTATAGGCTATTGTATGCTTGGTGTTAAATACAGTTGACTGAAAACGTTGTATATGGATAGAATTTTATTTTTTTATTCAATCTGATGATTTTTACTTTCATCAAAAAATCATTACTTTTTCGAAAAATTTAGATACTTCTTAATGTAAATAGTTTATATCTTTTAACTTTAAACAATTCAATTGAAGTAATTTTTATATGAAAACAGCTCACATGAACTCTAAAATTAACACCTCACATGAACTTTTATAATTTTCTTCTTATCTTTTCATTATTCTTAATCAAATAATTTTGTTTCCTTTATTTTATGTATTACAACTTTTTTAAAAAAATGTCAAAAAAGTTATAGCCTATTCATTCGCTAGTTTTAAGTTTGATAATACTTTTTTTTACCATATTTTTACTAAAATAATATTCATGTTGTTCTTAATTCCTTATTTTTCAAAAAAATTAAATAAATAAATAAACTAAAAATAAAAAAAGGAAAGAAAATCATTCAACTTAAACCATAAGACACTGGTCTGATGAAAAAAATTATATTCATAATTTTTCTATGAATGAATTTTAGTTTAAAGACTTCTTTAACGATGATATATAAAAATTATTATAATAAGTATTGGGTCATCTTTTGAAAAATAACAAATGCATTTTATTATTGACTATTTCATCAGTTATATATTTTATAAACTCTATGTTATAAATGTTTAAGCTATTATTTCAAAGATTTGACTTTTCTTTTCTTTTTAGTTAAACGATGAAGAATACACGAGATTTTCTGTTGAAATTTGATGAACACAAGCAGCAAATGTCACATAAATGCACTAATCATGCTGAACAGTTTCTTCTTTCATTTTGGAGAATAATATTGAGCAGTACTTAAGTAAGAGAATATATTTATATTTTATATGCCCATATTTTGTTTTGTTTCATAAGTATAAAATTGAAATAAACCAACACATTAGTAAGTCAAACGAAAGTCAAAATTTACCTAGTTAGCATTTACTTTTTTGCCATGAATATTTACAACATAAACGGAGAAAAAATCCCCTTACTATATGGCAATGACATTTCTGATTAAAAAAATTATATTCCTGGTAGATAAAAACAAAATATATGATATTTAAACCATTCATTTGTTAATTTTCCTTTCATATGGTAGCGATTTACCAGAAATTTTAATTTTTTTTCTCTAAATTATAAATTTATTGCCCCACATATATGTAAATACATAAATGAAATGCATAATTGAAAAGTAAAAATTAATCGGCTAAATAGTTTAATGATATACTCTAAGGTATCCTGATAAAATTACCAAATTTTACCGCATTAGCCGAATTTTATCCCATACTATAAAAATACATTTTATTTTTAATTTCACTTTACTTTTATCACATTTTATTTTTACTCGAGATCATTACACATTCATCATCACAAATAATAACACTTTATTTTTAAACCTGATCATTACATAAGCATTTCGGAAAATTACCGTGCAATTCAATGTACACATAGAGCCAGAAACACTGAAAATTTTATTATATTTCGGTTGTTTTGACCAGACTTTTCTTCTCAGTGTAGATTGTTTTACAGGGTGTGTTCTCTAACAATCATCATTAATGCATAATTTTTTATTAAAATAGAAAATAATACCGTAATTAGAAGAAGAAAAAAACTATAGCAAAATCCAATGATAAATTGTAATCGAGATCAATGAAGGGAAAAGTTATTAGAACCAGTTTATTTGAGAGATAACCAGTTTATCAAAACCAGTTTATTTTACAGATAAAAATGAGTTTTTTTTAAAAATTATTGGGATATCTTCTAATTACGTCCAATAATTAGAGCGAAAGGCACAAATCTTAATGTATTTTGGATTAATGTTAATGTATTTTGGAAACATTGAAATGAAAAATTTAAAATATCTTTTTAGCATCGATAAAAATGTAAATATAAACGTCGACGTAAATATTTTCTCAAAATCTAAATACAGCTAGTTTATTAACAAAGAAACATATTTAGATTTTTAACAAATAAAATAGTAGTAAATCAAATAACTTATATTACATAGATTAAAAATTACATAATAAATTATTATTGCGTAAAACATTTTCCATGTTTGGCACTGTAATTAATTTCCTAGATTTTTATTGAACTTTTGCATTTAAACATTTATATTTTGTTTTAAATTTAATATTTGATTTTCAATTTTTAAAACTATCCTTATAAATTTTACTTAAATCTCAAATTAATAATTTAAAATTGTATTAAAATTATTTTTATGTTTTAATCAACAATTAATGGCTTACTTTCATGTTCTCTAATTTTCTTCTCTCTTTAAAACATGGATCAAAAACGAACAGAACATAAAATTTAGTTTTTATCTACAAAATAATTAAAATAAATAAATAAAAGAATAAATATATTTTAAAACTCTGGGAAATTATTTTTAGCTTATTCATTCACAACTAATACAATTAGTTTTGACTTTAGTATACTAACTGAGAATTTGTTAGTAGAGTTTTAGTTTTTACTTATAATTTCAAATACATAATTTCATTTAAAAAAAATCTAATACTTGAAAATTATAAGAAGAATTTTTCTAAGATCTTAATTGTTCGAAATGAAACTGTAGGAGATTTAGCCTTTAGAAAAATATTTAATCGGTCTCAACCACCGTCAGTAAAGTTAGAAAAATAGATTTTTATCAGTTGGCACGATTTTTAAAAAAATTAGGGAACACTTTTTTTCAACAGAATTGATTATGCACAGAACGAAGGTATATTTCACTGTATGCAACTTATATTACAAGTCAATAGAGGTTCTAAGTTTTAACTAAAAGCATTTTTTTTCTTTCAAGAACATTTTTTTTTAATTCCTTATTCAACACATCGTTAATTCTATCGAAAATGAGTTCGTAAAGTTTCAGTAAGATTGGTTACTTAAGTTTTTAAGAAATCGCCAGAGAAAAGAGTTTTCTCTGCTAAAGACATGTCCTCTGCGATGTTTTCCAAAAAATAGTTTCGACGGGTAATCTTTTAAAATAGATAAAATTTTTATTTAAATATTTTCAAATGCTCTCTTCTTATAAGCTTAAAAACAGTAGCTATTAAATGAAAAAAGTAAAGGAAAGTAGGTTTTTTGCTCTTCATAACACCTGCAACTTCTTACATACATAAAAAAAGCATTAAATCGATTTGATGTTAAACTTATCCTTTCTGCTATTAAAACTGCTCTCTTTTATTACACTCCAATTTTGATACTAACAGGTTTCTTAGAATATAGCCTCTTTTTTATTTTGCACAACAACTTACAAAACTGTAATTTAAACAGATATCTCATTTTTGTTTAAAAAAACTTGCGCATATAAGATATACAATAACCAAAAAAAAAAACAGGGTGATTTTCTATTCCTGCATGGATGAAAAATGTTTCAAAACTGGGGTGTCATTATCAGTTTTCGCTGCAATAAAATCCTTTTTGTTCATATTTAATTTTCTCAACAATGAAATTAAATCTTAATGGAACTCAAAAATTAATGAAAATATTTTCTCAACGAGTAGTAAAATATAGAACCTAAGAATATTTAAAGCAACAGCAATGAAAATCAATCAACGTATAAAAGTCTATTTGAGAAATAATAAAACAAAATTGAGAATTTTTTTATAAGATTAGATTTAAAAAAAAAAAATTCTTAAAGATTTGGGAATTTTTTTAGTCTTTCGAATGCTTTTTTCCTATCTGTTTGTCTAGAACTGTTTTACCATCATACGAGGGTTGCTATTTATATTTCTGGCCTTGGCAACAGTAAGTGTTGCTAGGCGACCGCAGACGATTTTAATCGAAAGTTTGATATTTTTAAACATAAATTCAGCAGACGATTTACCATTATAGCTTCATTTTTGTTGTTGACAGTAAATTGAAAAGTTCTTTCGACGTGGATTGTCAAGGATTGTCAAGAGTGCTTCGATGAACTTAATTCTTTATTCAGCGATAAAGCGCCATCCTACAGCACTGTAAAGAATTGGTATAACGAATTTAATCGTGGTCGATGTTCGATCCAGGACGAATCCCGTGCAGGTCGTCCAAAATCCGTTGTTGTGCCAGAAAAGATTGATGCTGTGCGTGAACTGATAAAGCAAGATCGTCATGTGACATACCGTGAGATAGAGGCGTCTTTGGACATTATTATGACTAGCATCAATAAAATATTGCATGAACATTTGAGCGTAAAAAAAATTTGTTCGCGTTGGATCCCGCATAATCTGACAAACGCTCAAAAAAAAAAGGCTCGTGTCGATTGGTGCAAGGAAATGTTGGAAAAATACGTTCAAGGTACATCAAAGGCTGTGTATAACATCTACACAGGTGACGAATCATGAATCTATGCATATGAGCCGGAAACAAAACAGCAATCAACTGTATGGGTCTTCCAAGACGAGGCAAAACCAACAAAAGTTGTTCGAGGAAGAAGCACATCGAAACAAATGATTGCCTGTTTCTTCGGCATTAACGGTCATGTGGCAACAGTGGCGTTAGAGCAACGCAGGACGGTCAATTCTGAATGGTACACGACCATTTGTTTGCCAGAAGTCATCGGAGAAATGGCTTACTCAAAACCTCGATCTGAATCACAAACAATATATTTCGCAGCCCACCAAATTGATTAAGATAACTGTAAGCACTTCAGCTGCCTAGAAGTTGATTCCTATGCCCATCTAACAAAAACTGGTGCAAAGTCTCTCCAGAAGTTTGGCATGTTGAAGAAAGACCAACATCATATTAATATATAAGTCAGGACTCTCCCAGTCTGAGCCCAAACACTTTAACGTAGATAGTGTATCATGAAGTCCTAGTGCAAATTTTAACCATTAGTTCCACCTACGATTAGTTTTATACCGTAAACCATCCATAATATCGTATATGATTTCTCATATGAAGTATAATAATTTAAAACCAATTCATCTAGTTTTTTAAAAAATAAGGAACCATTTTAAATAATACGCACGCTTATATATTGATATTTGATGCACGCAACTATCGTTTTTTTCTTTCAAAATCCAAAATTACCCATTTTACCATAATTTTTTAACCCATGATCAATTGGTTGTTGTTTTAGGCATTTTCACGTTCGGACACATTTCTGGCAATCTATTTGAATAATTTTAAGTGGTTTTAGAAATTACGCTTTTATTGCTAAATTTGGCATTTTTTTTTAAATTATGAGTGTTTAATAATATACTTAACCGGAATATAATGTCTTTGCTAAATAATTGTCAATATATAAATCAATATTCACTACATACATTTATTAAGAAATCGAATTTTAAACATATGACTTTTTTTAAAATTTAATTTCTCAGAAACTATTTGTCCGAATTCGTTCAAAATTTTATTTTGCCTTAAAAAATTTCATTCTTTAAATTGATGAAAAGAAAACTGTATATATTTCCATTCAAAAATTTTCGATTTTCTTTGTAACATTAATTTATCCTACAATTTGTTTAAAATAAAGCATAAAAATTGTAATAAATGAGTCTCAAATAAAGATGTACGTAATAATTTAAAAAATATTTTTTTTGCCTATAATAAATAACAAATGATTATTTATTGATCAAAAATCATAATATAAATTTAATATACCATGAGTTTAAAGAAAGCGATGTGATGAGTAACAAATAAATTTTTTGCGAAATTGTCCATGACATTAATTTGTTCTATGTAAAGTTAAAAAAAAATTAATTTTCTGTTTAAAATTATTAATAAATTAATACACTTGATAATAATCTAGCTTTATTTTGTTCTTACCACATATGATAATAAAGTTATATTAGTGATTCTAAGTAATAATAAATGTATCTATTATGAACAAAATTTGTAACGTTAAATTTACTTCACTGTGTGTTGAAAATTCCTCAATGTGTTTTATAAATATTATATAACTAAATATTTAATTGGCATAGAAATATATTCAATTTTACACTAGAAGCCATTTAACAATTATCGACGATGATTAATTCACCGTTTAAAATGAAATACTTTAAAAATATTTTTGTTAATGTAGTAATAACTGTTTCTAATAAAAATAAAATTTATCATAGAACTTCATAAACTGAATAGACAAAACTTTAAGGATCACTTAAAACCCATTCTTTCTTAATTATTTTGGGCGGCAAAATCTTTTTACTCGAAACAATCTAAAGAAATCAACGATATGTCTTAAAGATTTATTTGAAATATTTAAAGCAATTTTCTAAAGTATTTCTACCAAGTTATGGAGAATTGAATTACATTCTAAACTTCAAAAATATAAAAATCACTATAAGTTTTTATTTTTGCTTTGTAAAACATAGCATCTTTTTAAGTAATGTCCATTATAAAGATGATGTAAAAAAAATATTTTTTTTGTAGTTAGATAACGTACGAAACATACGATATTGTTTTTTTTACAGAACTACAAAAGCTTTTCCCGTCCTTTGTTTTTTAATGTAATGTAAAGGATTTTGCGATAGCTTACTTTATACTGGAAATTTTAGAAATAGCATTTTATTTTTTTAACTTGAAAATATCCTAGTATTTTGAAATATGAAGTGATATCAACTATCTTTAGTCATATAAAATTGCTTTATATATTTTGTAAGACAATATGCCCTGAAAAAACATCAGAACAACTTTTTACTTTAGTTTTAAATGTATTTAAAAATTTGTTAACTATTTTATGTCATGAATTTATAAATTACATTTAAAAAAAAAAAAAATTATAAAATGTTCGCTCATGGAAAATTATGGTTATTGAATAATTTGCGTTATTATATTTGTTACCGGCATTGCATTCAAAGTCAAAATTTTGCAGAATGCCAAGCTTTTTTAAAGCAAAATGAAAATTATTATATAATGAAAATTACATTATTTTTGCATTTTAAATACCAAATGGTATTCTAAGATTACCAAATGGTATTTTTAGAACACCAATGGTATTTTAAGGCATTCATAGACATTTTAGGCATTCATAGGCATGTAGAGGCATTCTTAAAACACGATATTTTTCAAAGGCATTTTAGGCATTTATAGAATATGATACAATGAAAATTACATTACTTTTGCATTGTGCATAATACATTGGCCTTCTTAGAATATCAAAGGCATTCTTAGGTATTTATAGGCATTCTTAGAATACCAAGTGTTCAATAGGCATTTTTTAAAAGAAAGGTCATGATTAAAAGGTGTTCAATATTCGAAATAAAAACTTTATTACGAAAAACAATGGAATGATTACTCTAAAAAAGACTTGTCATACATGTCACCGGTAATGAATTTGCATTCGATGCGATAGCACAAGGAGCGCTGGGGTAACCCAGGTTCAAATCCCAGTGATAACTAGTTGATATAAATTCTGCTCTCGGTTTACACCGACCACAGTACTGATGTCAAATATCCTCAATAGTAGAAGAATTAGAATCCCCCTACCAACTGGCTAACCTTGAGTTCCTCTACATGTAACGCCCCAAATGTGGGTTAGTTTTAATAAAAAGTCTTCCAGAAAGACTAGTTGTGCCATTGTTTGTTTAATTGTTTTTTTTTTTTTTTTTTGGTAGGTTTTATAATTATTGGGTTATGCAGTTGAACATAAAGTGTTGTAACTCAGAATCAGGTCGATTGTTCTACCCAAGATTGATGAAAAAAATTATAAAATATAAAATGAATTTGCACTGATTACTTAGACATTTCTTAGAGTATTCGATATATTTCAAACTTTGTGTTTTGAAATTTTGCATTGTATCAAATAATTCTATAGATTTGTAACTTTGTGGTAACCTATTTTTTGTGAAATATGTTCTTTTAGGTTGTTGAGGTCAAATTTTCAGCTTAGAAATGCTTTGATAAGCATTCTGCTTTTCAAACTATTATTTGTTTTTCAAAAAATATGTCACAAGCTGAAATGTTAGAAAAAAATTTAATATTTTATTGCAAGTTCTACATTATTTAATAACTAAATTTGTTATATATCTTGTCGTAAATCTGTGAATAGGGAGATTTTTGTATGTTTTAACATTGAAGAGACAGCATTTTGAACAAGGTACTTCAGAGAGATACTCAGTATTTCTTTATAAAATGTTTAATAAATGTGCTATTATAAAATGTCTTCGTTAAATAGACAGAACAAAAAACTTTTATTCATACTCCTTCTATTATTATTAAAAACTAGAAAAGGAAAATTAATATGTCGAAAAATAAGGAAAATGAACTAGTATGACGTCACAGCAATGCATTTTGCAAAATTTCTTTTTTTTTTTGTTCTAGTTTTGGTAATATTACGTTGCGTTGGAAAGGTTTAGTTGAAACTGTTTATTTAAAGAGTCAGCAGTTTAGTGTTTCTTTAAAAAAATTGAATTCATTTTTTTGCTTAATTATTATTTTTATTTTATTATGAAGAGGAAAGCAAAGAATCCAACTAGAATAATAATTATCTTTCTATATAATATTCATATCGAGTTTAAGAATACATATCATAGTTATAAAAATAAGCTTAACTAGAAAAAATTCAGAGAACTAAATGAAATCGTAATTTACTTTAGGTTCGAAGAAAAAAAAAATGTACGTTTGTATTTCCTATGAAAAACAACAACAGAAAATGATATTTTGTCCCACAACTGACAGTTAAGCTTACCATAACCAAAGGACGCTGCATAAGTTACTGCTAGAAGTATTGATACGCTTAAAAAAAAAAAAAAAACGTCATTTTTTTACATTCTCTCGCGTTAGAGTGGAAATCATTTTAATATTTTTTTCTGTTTCTTTTATTTTGAATGAAATAAGACATTAGTAATCCACTGAAGTGAATAAATGATTCAGCAGAGATATTTTATATTTAATAACTGGCGTTGAACTGCCGACAAAATCTGAGTTTACGACTATCAGTTTTCACCTCCATAATCTTGAATTTTTAATTCCAAAGCAGACGATAAGAAGGAAACACCTTGATCAAGTACATTGGAAGAAATTTGATGCCATGAAGGAATTTTTTTTTAAAGGAATTAATCCACATTTGCCTTACATAGAGAGGAAAACCACGAAAACATCACACGGTTAGCCAGATTTCAAGGAAATTCTAACTCGTAATTTGTCTACCACTGAGGATATTTTACGTCTAGTACAGTGGCCGGTGAGAGCAGGATTCGAATTAAACAGTCACCACTAGGATCTGAACCTAGGTCAGCTCATTGGAAGGTGAATCTCTTGAGCAAAGGCGGTTCAAGCTGAAATATTGTTAAATTAAAAAGAAATTAAATTTTTTCTTTGTTTAGTCCTTTGTTAGAAAGTTAAATTAAGATAATCCATTACTCCAAAATTAAGAGTCAGATTCCTTTACATTTCAAGAAAAAAAAGGGGATATCGATCAATAGAAACTTTTTTATGTTTTAAACTAACCCACTACATGGGAACCGGCAAAATATAACTTTGTTCTTTTTCAGAAACGTTGTATTTGTTGAAAAATAAATCAAAATAGAATTATTCAAATATTTTACATGGAATCAGAAATATCAAATGGTAACAAATGCCTTTTTCATTGAAAAATATATTTTTTATTTCTATATCTCTTCACTGCTTTCATTTCTTCTTGATCTGTTATAGCTTAAAATACTAATCAATAACATCTTTTTCCTGGAAAAAAATCGATTGTAGGAAAAATTTATCTGTTTCCAATGCAAACAAGAAATTTATAGCGTTACGCTCAAAATATCCTCCAACTCAAACATTAATTTTGCTGAATTCAAGTCTAATTTCTCGTTCGTTTATTAGAAGAACTCAAATTTCTTGCTATTTATTATAAGAAGACAGCTTGTTGAAAAAAATTTTTTTGTATTATATGTGATTGAGAATTTTGATTTTTAATTTAATTTCTAACACATTCGTTTTACTTACTTTTAATCAATAAACCATAACTGGAACATGTTTTAAGTAATTTTATATAAATTCTTAACAAAAATTAAATGCTTTTCATTGCTTTAACAAAAATTCATAGCGTTACGCTCAAAATATCCTCCAATTCAAACATAATTTTGCTGAATTCAAGTCAAATTTCTCGTTCGTTTATTAGAAGAACTCAAATTTCTTGCTATTTATTATAAGAAGACAGCTTGTTGAAAAAAAATATTTTGTATTTTATGTGATTGAGAATTTTGATTTTTAATTTAATTTCTAACACATTCGTTTTACTTACTTTTAATCAATAAACCATAACTGGAACATGTTTTAACTAATTTTATATAAATTCTTAACAAAAATTAAATGCTTTTCAACAGATAAAGTTTCTTAAATAAAAGTTTTAGGCATCATTGATACCACAAAATATTGCCTATTTTTACGCAACTTTTGTTTTTATATTGAAAAAACACATATTTTAATACCTTTTAACTCTCTTTTTCTTATAGCTTTCTTATTAATTCTTTTTACTAAAATCGAATAATGATTAAAAATTAAAAAGCAATTCAAAAATTGGCTAAGTTCATTTTCGTGAGGTTAAAATATAGGAAGACATGGTAGTATATAACTAATGCAAAAACATGATTTTGAATAAAATGTTTGAAATTGAATTTATTATAAAATTAGAATCCTTCAGTAATGATATTTGAAACCTGCAATAGGTTAGTATTTAACCAATGATCCATTGTTTATTTAATATTAAGATTATGTTTATGAAATTATGCAAAATTACAATACAAAAGAAATAGAAAAATTTTAAAAATTATATTTTTTTCCAATAACAATACATTAAAGGAATTGTTAAATGCATTTGTAAATGCATAGGGATATGCATTTACAAATGATTGCATGAGCATATTTCTCGTGTAACTTTGAAATTAAAAATAAAACAACCATTAAAAAAAGAATTAAATTTTTCTGATAACCACTCTCCCCGTTTACTCAAAACCTTTTTCAAAAACTACTAAGCTTCTTTTATTGAATATCAACTGCAGGGTCTGGGATAGGTTATTCACAGCTTCAATTTTCATTTTTAAATTATAATATTATTTATTTTACGTATAATTCAAAATTTATCTTTTATCTTCATTGGAGCGCGAGATTTTGTATAATTTGAAAAGTTTATAATTAATTTGTATATTATATTTATGTTTGTATAATTTTAGAAGTTTATTAATAATATAATTGATGTTGTAACTTTAAATGCATTTTTTTCCATGTTCATTTTTTCAATTTTTTTTTTTCAATTTTAAATTGCTGTATCTAAAATACTATTTAATATAATTACATAAAATTTGGAATATACCTTTTTCAGATAATTTGATTTAATTTATTTTCAGGAAATAAATTTATGTAGATTTGTGTATATAAATATACACAACAGCAAAAACAACTAGACCTTTTTAAACAGCAAAAACTACTAGACTTAACTTATACAGCAAAAAACGTATCTGCTGCAGACTTGTGAATTTAACTGCCTAATATAAAGCCCAATTATAGATGAATTAATGACATTCACTTTAAGAGTTCCAGCATTATTTTTAAAAACTAGGAACCACTGTTCTAGAGTAAAACGATATTTTATAATATTTGTTTTAATTTTGAAATTTCTATTTAAAACCTTATTATAAAACATTGCCTTTTTTACAATTAAATGCAATGACCTAAATTACTAAAACCATTTTAAGGTTTCATATGTTTATTAAAAATTTCAAAGAATTATAAAGACTTTGTCAAAAAACTAAATCTACTTTTTTAAAAATTATGGCTCGAAGTTCAAAAATCGAGTTCAGTGCACTGCCTGTGCACGTAATCTAGGGTGTAATAACTATCTAAATTTGGTGTTGAAAAACTCCAAAAATTGTGTGAATGATTACTTTTTATCTAGTTAATACCGAATCACTCTAACAAACTTTACAGCATGTAGTCAAATTCTATCATCAATAATTGATAAAGCTTACACAATCTCAAATCTTTCTTTACTTCCTTCATGGAAACAGTTCGTTGGTGAAGTAAGTTGTGTTTTTTGGACCTTCATAAATTAAGAGAACACTTACAGCGTATTTAAACCTTTCAGCTAAATTCGAGTGAGAAATGATAGTAGGGTATTTTTAAACGTATAACAAATGCTTTTGGACCATTATTAGCAATTTATAGAAGAATAATTTGGTAATTTCAAGAAAATGACAATATGGCGGCTACGATGGTGTGTTCGTTTACATACTGGGTACTAGTGAAATATGTGTTTTCATCAGATTGAAGTATCAAATCTACTATAGTTTATTTAATACCAAATAAGTTTCAATCCTCTTTTCTGATTGATTGTGATCGATTATTCACCAAGTAATTTAAGCCTTTTTGTTGGATTGATTTAGAAAACTCATTATCTAAACTGTTATAAAAGACGTGCGTGTTTTAAATTGCATCGTAAAGATATTTATGTTCTCGTAAGAAGGTTTACATAAATATGTCGATCATATAAAATAACTTGATAACACTTAACTTCCATTGTTTAGGTTTAGTTAGGCCTAATTTGAATTCCTATTAATATTCTCTCTAAGCTGTGAGTATCTATATTATATAAAACGCTAATACGTATGTATGTATCAATAAAACCGATGATATTTCTTTTCTCGCGTTGGCAACAGTTTTCATTTTTAATTGTAGGCGTTTTGTACAATTCTCTAAACTTTTTTTCGTATTTATCCACATAATTAAGAAGTTGTGAACTCATTACATATACACAATAGCATTTGTCTTTGATTCTCACCGAATTCTAACCGAATATGGGTGTGCCTCATCTCCGACTGTCGCCGAGAAAAAAACGGTTGGCTGGTTTTGAGTTCTGAAATAGTTCCTTTTCATTGGCAGAAATGAGAAGTGTTATGCTATTACTATTTTATTTTGAGTTGAGCGCTTTACTATTCCACGTTTGATTATTATTATTAGTTATGAGTTAATTGCCGTTTTATTATTTCATATTTTAAGTTAATATTTTGTTTCATTTTAAGTTAAATTTTATTAGAGTTAAATTATGAATCTTAATAATCTATTCATATTGAAATGTACAGGCTTAGAATTTTCTACAGTGAAAAGTTTTCGGAACTTCAGTTTTCAAAAAAGTATACAAAAGCTAGACGTTAAGAACGTATCCAATGAGCGAGCAAAGCGAGCATCGTATTGCGAAGCAATCCGAAATGAACGGCGAAAGCTGTTCCGGGGGTTGGCGAGCGCCAGCAAGCAGAGGGTGAAGCCTCCTAGTGTTAGGTTAATAAACTTATTTTATTTTAAGGAGTATTGTATTCATGCATCGCAAAGAATTGGTTCTTACTCTATATTGTAACGTAAAATTAACTTTACTGATTCTTATTTGCATCATACCTTACAGTAACAATAATTTAGTATCATTGAAAAACAAAACTACATCAAGTAGTACAAAACAACATTATACATAGGCAACATTACACATATATTTTATAAAGTAGTATCAAACAACATTACATATAGGCAACATTACACATATATTTTATAAAGTAGGATCAAACAACATTACATATAGACAACATTACATCAAGTAGTATAAAATAAATCTTGCTGCTTCACTAAACACCAGGTTTTAACCTAGTCTCTTGGTGTTGTGGATATCAGTTTAATTTAAAGTAATTGGAACCATTTTTGGCTTTGAGATACCCTGAATTGTATTGTGTCTAAGAAAAACTATGCAACAAATATCAGTACGCTTCCAATAAATTAGGTATTTTGAAATGAAATCTATTTAATAATATTTTTATTAATTGGCGCTGTTATCAATAAAGGCAAACTACACTTGAGATAAAATTTATTATTGTCGGCCAGTTTTAAGGGTAACTCAAAAAAGACAGAGAAAAGTAATTGCATTTTAAGTTCCGAATATCACATTTTAAGTATTTGCAATTTTCTAGGAATTTTTTCTATTACTTATATTAAAATTAGTTAATGCATGCGTTTTTTTTCCTTTTAAGAATTATTTTCGTTATTTATTTTTGTATTTCTTGTTAAAATAATGTATTTTTTTAAGTAAAATTGCAATTAAATTACAGAGAAGATTTCGAAAGATAAATGAAATGCAAAATGAAATAAATGATTTAATACTGTAGGTTTCGACTTTTTCGTCTTATTTCAATATAAGCTATCATACATAGGATTGAAACGGTATATTTAGTTTAGCAAAAATACTTCGATCTATTTGTAACGAAAACAAAGTTTTTCAGGACCTTATGCAATTGATTAAAAGTTTAATAAATAAGCAAACGAACGATAACAAAATAAACGAAAAAAATATATTAGATAAAACTTGATATCCCAGCGCGATTTATTATACGTATAATATAAATAAAATAAACTCTAACGTAAAAGAGGAATTCCTTGTATTGAATTATTTTTCAATTATTCTTTGACGAAATTCCATCCTGCTTATTATTAATGCCATTACTTTTCAAAGATCTATTTTTTTTCTTCTGAATTCTCAATTAAATTATTCCAGGCAGTATCACAAGTACTTTATCAAAGTGTCATTTTTATAGTTTCGGTCATAAAAGACAACACACAAGTACTCTTTTTCGGATACTCTGTCATTACTTTCACCATCTGTTAGCTTTTGGAAGATATATAAAAAAAAAATTAAATTTATCGGAAACCCATACAACTGGTTCTATTTCGATGTGACCACTTTCTGAGCCATAAAACTTAAAGAAAGATAAAAGTCTGTTTATTGCAAGGTACCTTTGATAAAAACTTAATTTCGATCGAGAAGAAGCAGGAAAACAATTGATCGCCGTCTTGAGAAAACTTACAAATTCCGTAATAAATTGTGAGTCATAAGAGCTTTGGAATTATTTGTATATTTTATTTGTTTGATATTTATGAAAGGTATTTTGAAGAAACAGCTTTTGATAGATCCATGATAGATATGTTACTTTTAAATAAATATCAGATTTATGATTTTATGATAGAATCGTGCCTCCTGTAAGGGGCACGATTCTTCGGACATATTAAATATGGACACCTACTTTTCAAGGAACAGTTCTGTTAGTTGGGTAGTGGTCGCTTTGAATAGGAAGCCTAATCTAGTGAACAATTTGAGAAATATTCTAGACTATTTCAGTAATTTGAGATACAATGTTTACACTAATGTTGATACTTAAAACATTAAAATAACAATATAGTGGTAGAGAAATATAAAACACACTTATGGCCGTTTAAATCTTCCACATTAGTTAGGTGGCATGCTACATTCTTGAAATTACCATGCCAAATAAAATATGAGGCTTTATCCAAGCTATTAAGATTTTATGCACATGAAATTTTGTCAATTAATGGCGCTTGAGGGCCGAGATAGCCTGGTCGGTAGGGCGCTGGGCCCATGTCCAAGAGGTCGTGGGTTCGATCCTTGCCGGCAACTCCCCGTGTAGTAAATGGTGACTGATGCACGTTAAATCTGTCGAGTCTCAAAGTCCTCCATGTTCCCATAACAAATCAATACCTCTGGGGGTACTGACCCAGGAGTTTCCTTGTCTTCTGGATTGGTTCAAAAATTACAAGGCTACGGAGTTGAACATGAGTAGTCGTAAACCTATGAAATTGGGTCGGCTGTTCAACGACGGTTATAAAATAAAATAAAAAAATTAATGGCGCTTAGCCAAGTAGGGTGAGACTGTTAAGGTTAAGTGATAGAAAGCTGGAAATTGCTAGGATCCGGGGTTCGAACCCGGGACATGTTCTATATTTGAAATTAAATGCCTCGGTAGCGAAGTAGGCAGCGCGTCAGTCTCAAAATTAAAAACGCTTTTCTATTAAAATCATAGGTACATATATGACCCAACCTTGGCTGTGAATCGTATCCCTTTCTTTCCTTCCACACTTTTAGACCACAACCAGCAAGAACATTTACCCTAAGAAATTTAACGTTCACCTTGCTGAGTATTGAACCCCGTTGTTTAGTCAGCAACCAGGATTGAAGGATCGAACATTCAACGATCATCGAGCATTCGTCCCATCAGGGAATGAGTGACGCCTACACTGGCAGCGGAAAAAAAGACATATGCACGTTGATAACGCGATGTTACGTTTTTAACATATTGTTGAGTAACATTCTATGCAGATAAAGAACATTGGTATGTATATGTATATGATTAAAGTATTCCCACTCTTTTTTTGTACTGTTACCTTTCCTTTTGATCGATGTAGAGCAAAATATTTTTAAAATTTTATACTATTTTTTTCCCTTCTGGAAATCTTGATTCACGGCTTTTATTCCCGAAAGATGTTAAGCGCGTGTCATCATAAGGTGTAAAAACAGCCCAGTTTTGCCTTTTGTAACATACAAATATTTAGATCGCTCAAACTGTAAATCAATCGTTGATTCGGTGCAAACTCAAAATGAAATGTGTGCCCTGACACGTGTAGAATTGTTTCAACTCCAAATTCGGAAGCACAAAGCTCCTGTTTTTAGAAAATAAAACTTAATTGATTTAATTTTAAATTATCAGAACTATATATTGATAAAGAAAATAAAAAGGATGAAAAAGAGTTGTTCAATGATTGATAATTTAAAAAAGCGTTATTAATTATCTGCTCGATTCTAGTTAATTTGCTTATATGTTATATACTTTTATATCTGTAATGTTTATTTAAGCTTTAGTTTAAATTCATAAATTGCTAATCGAAAAAAAAACCTGTTCATAGAGATCCACCCAAAGCCAATTTAAAATGAAAGAAAAAAAACTAATTGTCACACATGGTAAAAGTTGCCATGGAAGTTATATAAATATATGAGCAAAATCTTATTAAATATTGTTTATATAAAATTGAATTTGTAAGCAATTTATAGAAAGTTTTGTATTTAGTTTAAAATATATGACAGATTGAAAATTTTAACAATTATTTTTTTGCGTATTTTAAAGTTCAAAACAAGAGCTATTCTTCAATATTGTAATAGATTCTATATGATACGATGCAAACTTTTCAATTCACTTCGTAAAATGAATATCATTCATAAAATATAATATTAAGAAACCAGCAAGAATACTAATATAAGAATACAAGATAAGAATATCAATAAGATATTATTAGAATACTACTAAGAATGATGAGGAAAATTCATACTTTCTACATACGATACAAGCATTTTAATTAATTTCTTGAAATAAATAAAGTAACCATGATTCATGAAATATATATAGTATTATGAAACCAATAAGAATTGAATCTTGGTACCAAACAAAGCAAATGGATTTCCGCTTCTGGACTCACTGAACTTGATCTTTGTTCTGAAGTGAAAATAGTCTTGCAGGCCGAGTCTGCTGAATGCAATAAAATTCTGGATTAAAGACAAATGTCTCGGGAATGCTGAAATGGGAGGATTTCATTGCTATTTATGTTCTTTTTATCACCACCATAAACAAAAGATGGACTTTCTAAGGATGCTACTTGAATCGTTTCCGATAAATATCAATGCAAGGTGCATTGAAGCAATAAATCGTCTAAAAAGATGAGAATAATGCTCTTTTGGGCAAAGAGAAACATTTTATTTATTTGTTTTCTTTGAACAAACTTTCTTGCTTACAATTTATCAGTGACTTAAATGATAATATTCTGTGCAAAACTAATGGTGCATTAATAATTATTTATTGCTAACCAAACTATAAACATGTATAATTTTGGACATTTAAATTTATTAGTAAATATATTATACCAGTATTTAAATTGCGTAATTATATCAAAATGTTTAAAACAGGTTCATTTTAACTTATTTCATAGTACAATGCATAAGTAAGACTTTAGTTGATGATAACTCTCAAAAAACTATTATTATTTTTAAACTTTTAAATAGTTCACTCGGGCAATTAAAAACTAAAATTATAAATCAAGAAAAAATTCTAATAAACTATTTTTCGTGAAAGTTTTATATGACCTTACTCATAAGTTTGTTTAAAATTCATTAATTAAATTAATAAATGTGATTTCTCTTTAGTTTATAAATGTTAAAAATTAGCAATGAAAGTTATTTTAAATGAGTTTTTTGGGTTTTATTGAATTAATCCATTAGATCCAAGCATCATCTTTAATAATATTAAAGAAAGAGGTTCCTGTCTGTCTCGTTGTTTTATAATTGGATTTGGCGATGGATTTAATTTTAGATAGACCAACTTTTCAAAAATATACACTCAATGGTATGGACACATATATTAATATGATGTCGATTCTCTCTTTTCGGAAACAGCCTACTCGGGTCTATGGAGACTTTCCGCCAAGAAATAGGTTGCCATAGAAACTAATTTCCAGAAGTCCATCACAGAGGGCATTGGACACATGTCCAACAGGTTGTGAGTTTGATCCCCACCGACCGAAGACTCGCCGAGTAGAAAATGGTCACTGGTACAAGCAAAACCAGTCGGGGTTGTTAAGTCCTCCAAGTTCTCATAACAAATCAATGCTTCTGGAGGTACTGGATCAGATATTGATTGCGTGCTGGTTCAAGTCAAAATTACGATCTGCGGATGGATGGATGGTGTGTGAATGTGTCCTCCCTGTAACAGAAGAATGTGTGAAACAGAAAAACAAGAAAAAGTGCACCCCTTTGCCTTAAAATAGGCCTGTCAGTAATTACAAGTGGCATAAGACAACAACAAACAAAAATATCTAAGTATCAACATAAATTAAATGCAAAAATTTTTACTAATTTTTATTTTATAAATACATTTTCCTCGTCTTTCCATAATGACAGTGAGTGTATAATAGATACAAAAAAATGCTGTCAGTTTAATAAGAAAACAACAATTTACATATAAAATTGTGCGGCTGGAGCATTTTCAAACAAGTTTATCGAGAAATTTTTCTCTAATATTTCTCTTCTAATTTCTGCTATTTTTGCTGTCAAAACATTAAATTAAAGAACGTCTTTAAAGTATTTGACTAGGAATTATTATTATTATTTTTTTTTTTTTGAAAATAACCTTAATTATAATTTTAATTTTATTTTTGGTAAGCAGGTAAACAAAATATTTTTAAGCAAAAGCATTTGGTAAGCAAATTATCAATCTCAAGAAAAACCTCAAGAATTTATTAAATAATTTTTCAAACTGTAACGCATAAATGTCAAAGTATTATTTTGTCTATATCAATAATATGATTACATGTGTTTTGAACTAGAATCTTTAAGAAATTTTTAGATATACAATGAAACAGAACGAAGAATATTGTTCAATGTTTCGTTTTTTTAAGAAAAATTCTAAACATTCGTACTTAAGGCTGGATAAAATAAATGAATTTAAGCTTAAACCTTAGATTTTAATTCAAAACTCAGATAACATGATGCGAAATTTGCGTACGAAGTTTCAAAGAATTCTACACTAATTCTTCTTTGTTTAAAATATGTGTAAGCGTAGAGATTTTCTCAAAATTAACCTTTCTCTGAAAATCTATTAAGTATTTGATTGCCATTCTATTTCGTTTGTCAGCACGCGTAAAAACAACTATAATTTCGATTTTAATGATCGGAGAACAAATATTTAAAGAGATTTAAGAAAGCAAAAGTTTAAGCATAGATTGAGAATAAAAAAAGTAATTTTTTATCGAAATAGACGATTTTTACCCAGTTGGATACCTTAAACGGCTCAAATCTTTAATTAGAGACATTTAATTTGATTCTTATTGATATGCGTCTTAATAAAATTTTATAATTAGGTTATTATTTATAACTTTCAAAAGGAAAGATAACAAGAAAACAGCTTTTGACTCTAATAATGCGTTTATACTTAGTTTCAAGATAGTAAAAAATACATTTAGTATTTCAAAAGATTTCAAATAGACGTCTAATCAAGATAAATTCTGAAACAATTAATATGATATAAAAATTGACTATCTGTTTAATTAAATATCTACGAGACAATATTTTCTTTGCCTTGAAAGTTTTTCAATATGATTTTAAATAAATAAATATGAAGATGAAAAGTTTTAAAGTAACTGACAGCTACTTAAAAGAATTTATTCTCCTATTTTTATGCAGGGAACTATTGAGAATCTAAATATTAATTGCCCATATTTGCTAAGGATAAACAAATTTCTTGTAAATATTTACTTTAATTTCTTAAACCTTAACTTGTTTTTAAGTCTATATACTATTAAAACTAAGGATTAAAAATATGATTTGAAACCAGGGTTTAAAAACTCTTAGTTTTTAATATATAGAGATAACAAAAGAAAATTTATATTAATAGATCCTACACAATTTAAATTGACTTACGCAATATTAAATGAATAGGACGTCTGTTAATTTTAATAATTTCCCATTCTCACCCATGGCTAAATATTGTGAGTGAGTATTGTGAGCAATGCAGACATGATGATGATTGACATTATCTAAGTTTGGCATTATCATTAGACTTGTATACTACACTGTAACTGATACTAATCCTTAGGTTCGAACAAATTACGAATTCCAGTATTCTAAAATTTCAACTTAGCCTATTAATTGAATACATGACATAGTTTGAATTGTATTATTTAAAATTCTGGATATTAAAGCGAGCAGTTCGTCAGAAAGTTGTATCCCAATATCTTACAGAATGGCAAAAAAACACTTATTCGATTAAATTGACTTTCAAGTTTCATATTTTTTACTAAATGCGGGGTAATAATAAGAGCTATAATTTTGAAACCAAAATTTCTGAAAAACGGTAAATTTACAAAATGAATAATTATAAAGTCAGAAATTTCTTTTACCAGAAATGTCATTATCATTAAGTATGGTAATTTTACCAGATTTTTTTTCTTTTTGTAATTTTTCAAAATAGGAAAAACGAAATAGGGCATAATTTTTTTCTTCCTAAAATAAGACTTCATAAATTGAACTTTAAGTTTAGAAAACTTTTGTTTATTAACGATTTGAAAATTTATGAGGTCTAAAACATTGGATAGGAAAAGTGTTCCTTAGACCATATGAGTAAAAAAATAACGTTTCTCTTTCATTCTTTTTCTGCATTAAAATAAATCTATGAATGATAATATAAGAATGATAATAATCTATGAATCTATCATTATTGCTACTAAAAACAATTTTTAATTTTATTATCCTTAAAAATTTTAATTTATCTTAAAGAAGCTGTTTACAAATGAAAGAAAAATTCTTTAATATATGATGAATTTATCATATCAGTCAAACATTAATTTTAAATTATAAGTCAAAATCGCAAAATAATTTGAATTTTGTTATTTTAAGTGAGATATAATAATGTATATAAAAATATATTTCTTACATTAACCTACCAATTTGCAAATTTAAGCAAAAATACGTTTTTTAAACACGTTATCAACTAAAGACATAACTATTTCAAATTCTTACTTCAAATATTTTTGAAATTGAAATAGAGTATGATAGCGATAAACTGTACTCCAAATACTGAATATTTTCTTTCCTTCACCGTTGCATCTTTCTTTTTAAAATGACGAATGCCCTACGCCATTTCTTTCCCTACGATAAAATCACTATTAAAATATAAATTTTCTGTTTTTTCAGCCATGTAATCTCCCAAAAGCTTTATTACTTTTCCTACACTTTATTTCGATTCTGTTTTTAAAGAAGAAAAAAAAAACAAATTTCTAATACTTTTCAAGATGTGAGACAATCGTTCACTAACAATAAAACATACTTATAAGCAAATATATCTGGAAGTAATGAGAAAACGATTTCTTTTTGTCAGAAAGCTCCTGGTTATTGGGGAATGGAATAACCCTAGACGTGATAAATCGTCCCTCCATCCTCAATGATACGATCATGATAAAATACACTTCCTCCAGATAGGAAGCTGAATGATGGATTCTATTGATATAAATTCTTACGACTTTTCTGAAAACACTTTAAGTGTCTACTAAGAGTAACATATGAAACACTTTGTATTTGCGAAAATCCAATAGGTTAGGGATCTATCAAAGGAAATAAAAGATGGACTCTTTTCGAAATGATTTAAGTGAAAATGGTGAAGGATTTGTGCTCAACATATCTACAACTTCTATTTTTCAGTGTCTACAATTCAAAATTCATGCTGGTATTGACTTTTTGTTGTTGTTAGAAGTGGAAAAGCGTTTTCTTTCCTTGATTTGGATTTACTTTTTTATAGTGCTTTTTTTTCTCAAGATTAATAGAGTGGATTGTACGTAATTTTAATTAAAGTGGTAAGGGTTGGATGATATGTTGATACTATATATATATATTTCTTATAAGTACTTCTATAAATTAGAGAAAGGATATTGCGTAGAATTGAATGCCTTTCTTTTTTCCATTTTCTGTATTGAGGTTAGTTATAGATTAAATTTCTATGATAATTAATTGGATGAAAATGTTGCTATATTTTTTATGAGAATAAATTAGATGAAAATGTTACTAATTTTCTATAGGAAATTTAAAATTAAAAAAATTAAAAACTGCTGGATTATAATATTGTTTTAATCTGATATCATGTAGATTTCAATGTTATTTGCAATGTAAAAAAATCCAGATGAAATTACGGTTATAAAGTACCGGCGCGGTAAAATCCATGTTTACCGCAAAATATTATATCGTAATTTTTACAATAACATTTATTTAGTTAGAGTGATTAATTGATTTTACCCTGTTCTGCATAGCAAGTTAACTTTACTCTGTGGTACTCAATGGAAAAAATTTCTTTAGCATATGGCCCTGCATATTAATATTTTTAGAACTAATAATACTTATTTAATGATTTGACTAATAATAATTTTTTTAATTTATTTAATTCCCTCAGATTTTCAAAAGAAATGTTTAACAAAGCCAACTTAATTTTTTTTGTAAAAATGTATTTTTAGCAATTTATTTAGTTTAGCAGAGTAACTTTTGTGGGACTAGTGCTACGACTATGTTAACTAAGGGTACGTCCAAATAGAATCGAGTTAATATGCCTAATATACTAGAGAATGGAAATTTAATATCTGTAGTAGTAGTAACGCAGCATACTCCCCACCAGAATTTTCTGTGATAGAAATCGATGAATGGATACCACTAGTTGATTCATTGCTGTTTTTTGCGAGAGGCCAGAAGAGTTGCACTAAGATCGCCAGGCTTTGAGTGCTGGTCACGAGAGCTGTTTTAAGATTATGGTTGCGGGCGTGGTCATCCATGTGTTGTAATTAGCAGTCGCGTCAGTGGAGGCCCCCGTTGTGTGTGATCGAGGCTGAGTAGTAACGACGTGGGGAGGACAATTTCGAAGTCTCAAATAGCAAATCAACTGTTCACTGTGTTTCATATACCATTAATATACCTTTCATCCATCAAACTAGGAGTGTTCAAATCTAATTTTCGCTGATTTCTGAAATTATGATCTTACTACACTGAGAAAAAAATATAATAATAACTACCGAAATATAGAAAACATTATCGTGTTTCTGGTTTTAAAGAAACGTCAAAAAGCTCGATATTTTTTACCAAAGCATTTTTGTAATGAAATTGGTAAAATTTATAAAAATACATGGTTTAATAATATATGATAAAATTTGGTAAATGCGATAAAAATTGGTAATTTTGTCATGATACCTAAGAGGATGGCACAAACTATAAATATTCGATTAAATTTATGTTTTAGTTTTGTGTTCTTAATGAAATGTATGAGAATAAGTACTAGATTTTTTTAAAAACCAGAATTTCCTGTAAGCCGTTACCATATGAATGAAAAAAAACCCAAATAAATGGTTTAAATACCGAATATTTTGTTTTTATGAACCTAAATTACGTTTTTTTAATATCAGAAATGTAATTACTGTAAAATACTGTAATTTTACCAGAATTTTATTCACCATGTGCACAAAAATGTTTAATGAACTAATGAATTGATGTTAGCTACAATGATTTACAGCTCTGAGAAAGACAAACCATACTATCACGCCTAAGTATTGAAACCCGTATTGGTTATTTAAAATAACTGATTTTTAATAACAAAGAAATATACGTAAAGATTTTTTATATCTTAAGTATATTAAAATTGCGCTTAAGAATTGAAATATTTTGACTGTGCAAAGAAAGCTTTTGTTTCTGAAGTTAAGTGCATCTAATTGTACCTCAATATATCTAAGTATTGAAATAATTGAACAACATATCTGTACAATAGTCAGTATTACATTAACGACAAATAAACATGCAAACTTTAAAACGTTTTTCCAACGCATTTTCTTTTAAAAGAATAAAACGAAAAAGCTTTTGTTACTACAGTTTAGCAATATTCTACGTGGAACATTTCGGTGATTAGCTGCTAAAATTACTCTTCTACTTTAAACTAATTGTTACGGCAGTCACGAAACAGCACTTCTGCTTTCGAAACAATTTATTCCTTGAGAACATATTCTCCCCTTAAATTCAACAACGGCTTCCCGAAGTCATTTAAATGGCTTGATTTTCGACACTAATCCACAAAGTGCCTTTCTAACCTGAAATGCGATGGTTAATCCTTCTTCCCAAGTGCTTACCTATGACCAAAAATATTGCTTTTCGCTTTCATAACTGTTCACTCAAATTATGTCGTGAAATGATTTGCCAGCGTGACTTAATACCTTAAAATATTTTGTCAGAAACTTAGAGGTTCGATAATGCTAAGTTATATAGTTTGCAAAATTGAAAAGTTGTCATTAAGAAATTTTAAGCGGATTTTTTGTGTGTATGGAACTGTTAATGATGTTTGCATATATATTGCGTTCGTAAGTCGAAAGTTATTAAGCTATATATGAAAGTGTAAAACAATTCAATATAAAAGCAAATTCAATGTGTTTACAGAAGAATAAATTAAGACTGAATATATTTATCGTTATTTAAAAAAATCAATCTTTAATTTCATTAGATACTGTAGAACAATCATATATTTATTTGAAGGCACTAGTCTAAAAGGGCATGGTTCAATATCAACGCGCTGCATTTCTGTCAAAAAAGTAAATCAAATCGACAGAGATTCGTTGTCTTCTTTGGTACCAAAAATCGATTCTACTTCCTTTGATCACAAATCGCACTATAACGATTTATTCCTAAATCTATTTAATGATGCAACCATGCGTAAGAAATATATGGTCTTAATTAAGGAGACAATTAAAGAATTTTCTACTTTCTTCCAATTTAACGTAAATTCTCAGTGTATTTTCCTGCAAAATGCTAGTAATACTTTGCAATCAATTCTTATGCTTTTAAATTAATTCTTATACTTTTAGATAAATTCTTATACTTTTAGATTAATTCTTATACCTTAAAGAAGTTTGTCGTCTTTTACAAACTATTTTAGGTAGTAGCTGATTTTAATAAAAACGAACTGCTTTAGGTTTGAAACATTTATAATTCACAAAATAGTTTTTAAAATGTCGTAGAAAAGTTTTTCTTTACATTCTAAAGTGTAGCAATATATGTTTTAGTTTAATTATGTTTAAACCCTTTTATTTAAATTCTTGAATCATTTAATACACGATGCTGAAGTGGTCAACAGATATGGTAGTAAAAAAGGGTAATAAATACAAAATGGCAAATGCATGCGATTTAATGAGAAACATGCTGTTTAGCTTCCAACTTATTAGACTTAATGTTGTGGCTGGGTGGCGCAGTTGGTTTGTCGTCGGCCTTCTGAGCCCAAGTCTGCGGGTTCGTTCCCCGGCCCAGACACCGGATTTTCAGGATGCAGAAAATCCTCAGCGGCCATGTCGTATAATTATGCGGCATGTAAAAGATCCCTGGAGTGCCTTATTGGCTATTGGCATTTCCGGCAAAATTAAATTCCTAGTGCACTTTAGCATCCAAATAGAGTCTCGGTGCTGCCATCCAGTGTAGCAGAAACTGGACGTCCAAATTAACATGGCCAACGGTATCTCACCCATTGTGGTGGTCCTGAAAGAGTGAATACCACTTCTGGAGAACGCACTAGGTCTGCTCATCGGGAAGACTGATTGTGCAGCTCATAGGAAATAAATAAAAAAAAACTTGATGGTGAGCAAAAAACTAATTCCGCAAGATTTTAGAACTCGTAGTGAAACATCAAGTAAATTCTGCCTAACTTAATGTTATTTATGTATTACGCATAACGTAAACATAACTTACGTGAATGTTATTTTTGGAGTATTTGTAGAGAACAAAGATTCACTTGAAACTCAAAATGCATTTATTTACTAAGCACGGAGAAAAAAGTTTGGTAAAATTACCATATTTCTTGTAATGACATGTCTGGTAAAAATTAAAAATATATAAATAAATTCTGATTAATTTTATAAAAAAAAAATATAGTATTGAAACCATTGATTAGGCGATTTTCATATGGTAAAGGTTTAGCTGAAATTCTGGTTTAAAAATTTATGGTTCTTATTACTATATATTTAGTAAAAAAACTGAAAAGTAAATGTAATTAAATTAGTGATTTTTATGCCATGCTCTAAGATATCATGATAAAATTGTCAAATTTTATAACACATTATGAAACCATACTTTATTGTCAATTTAAGCAAGTTAAGCACTTCCTTTTAGAATTACTCAGTTTTTTTTGTGTTCCTATAGAAGTAGAAACACGGCAAATATATTCTGTCAATGCTTACCATACTTTTAACTCAGTGGGTGAAATATGTTTTTCTGCCGCTCTCATTTATGTTCCAATGAGCCAGAAAAAAAGAACCCTTCTGAATAACTTTTGATTTAATGAGCGGATCTTCATATTCTAGGACTCTAGGATCTTAAGATCTAGGATGTTCCAGGATCTTAATTTTTTGAGGGTGTGACCTCAGATATGCTAATTAATTAGTGCAGATGATATTTTAAATTACAGAATCAGACATACAAACATACCTTCTCTTAATGGAACTTTTTGCGACCGGTTTGGATTTTTGACCCCCAAAATATAGGGAGTAGCCACAATCTGGGCAAAATTGTCAACATAGTTTGGTCAGGAGAGCGAACCTCTTAATGTAATTTCTTTTAATTTATTGCTCCTTATCTCTTGATCTTTTAAAGCGAATTGAAAATCTTTTGCACACAATTATAGAAATCAAAGATTAAGTATTGGAATTATCTAAGAATTCAAGTTATTCAAAGATAATTCCATGCAAAATATTAAGTACATTTTTATAGTAATTATATATTATGTAAGCATATATATTTTTTAGTAATTTTATATTATTTTTTTTTTATTATTTTATTTAATAATAGGCTAAAAATGTTTGATTTGTAAGGTATACAATATTTTACGTAATTTTATCGTATCTAATGGCAAAATGTAAAATTTTTGTGAAATCGATTGAATAGTTCCTGAGAAGTCGAATTTTAAATATATGAATCCTTTACTATTCGACTTCTGAGAACTACTCAACGAATTCCGCTCAAATTTTGTACTTTACTATGAAAAATTACATACGTTAAAAATACATAAAAAATGTATACCTTACAGTTCAAACTTTTTCGACTATTATTAAATAGAATAATAAAAAATAATAAATATTTACTGAAAGTTATTTTTTGCACGGAATTATCTTTGAATAAACAAATTTTGTAATTGTATTCACAAATTTTTTAATTCGCTTAAAAGTTCTCGATATATAGCGAAATATGCAAAAACTAAAGTAAACATTAAGGGGTCCAAACTTTGGATCGCTCTCCTTACCAAACTATGGGGAACATATTTCTCAAATTGCGGCTACCCCTTATATTTTGGGAATAAGAAATACGAATACATCCAAAGAAAAAAAAAAAAAGGTATGTTTATTCAGAGAAAATACGTTTTTGTGTTTCGGTTATTTTCAATTGCTATTACGGGGAAAAGTTTAAGCTGCCACATGCTTGTTAGACAGAAAATTTTTGTATTAAAGAACAAAGACGTAACAATGTTTATTTAAAAAAATGAAATTAAAATTTATTATACTTAATTACCTTTATCAGGGAATGTAATTAAAGCGGGAGAACAAATACATTTATTTATGAATGTAATTAATTGTTCCTATTCAATTGCATTCATTAATGAATAGAACTTTCCACATCACATTTACTATGAAAAAACGTGTCTCTACCAAATCTGACAAGGGGTTTTTGAATAATATACCCCTGAAATACAGATAGGAAAATTTTAACATTCGTTTTCACCTGGTTTTTATCCACGATCTTTATAAAAATTATTTAAATATGTGCTGTTAAATATATTTCAATCTTCAATTTGAATTCAGATTAATACTATTTTTCCATTGAATCAAAACTTTCAAACTAAATGGGTAGATTAAACTCATATTGGTTACATTTACCAATAGAGAGGAAAATATTCCTAATACCATCTTATGTAAAAATTTAAAATAAGTCCAATACTTCTTAAAAAGCATGAAAACATTTGTCATTAAATTTCATACATTTTTAATAAATTAATATTTTAAAAACATATAATCTTTATTTATTTTGAAAATTTTCAGAACAAAAATACCAATTACTTCTTTGTAAAAAGTTTTATTTAATTAAAAATATTTTAAGAGTAACCCTAATTAACTAATAGTTAAGCTCATTAAAATAACTATTTAAATATATTACTACAATATTATTAAAATAGTTTTAAAAATTAAATTATTAAGATATGCAAATCTTTATAATTACATTTTTATACTTCACTTTCTTTAAGATACTGAACTAAGTGCAATTACATGAAACAGCACTTTTCCTTGAAAGGCTTTAATTAAATTCAGCTACTTCATTAAGCTTGCTTTTAAGACTTTCATTTTTATTCCAGAAATTAATTACATATAATCCTACAATACCCTTAAAATAAAAAGAAATTTGGATCGTTTTCTAGAAATACTATCTTATCTAAAACAAACTTTAAAGTCACTTAGAGATCTAAGATTAGATACATTAGGAGTATTAAAATAACTCCAAGCATAATCAACTATTTCTTTGAGCCGTACTCACGAAGCTTTTATTGATACTTTTCCAGAAACTTTTAATTTTCACGTTATATCACAGACAGTTTTTTTTCCTTCATTATCCGACAGTAATTCTCAATTTCCTATGGTTAGGAATGAGGTAGAGAAATTATCCATTTTTGAAGCTTCATCACCATTAATATTTGAAAACACATTTTTTTTCGCGAAAACTGGATGATTAAAACAGGGAAAGACTGTAGCAAAAATAAATTGCTCAATTTTCCTCACGTGATAGTAGATAATTTGGAGACTTAGTTTTATACAAGCAAGGAAGAAGATAACGATAAAATAAAATGACATTTTCTCTACTTGTACTTGTAAGTAAAACATTGAGAAGTACAGTACTTGTAAGTAAAACATTGAGAATATCGTTACAGAATAAAGTTTGTTCTTCTTCGTTCTATCTTAAATTCTTAAATAATTTATTAATTGGGTTTCTTAAGCAAAAAATAGAAAAAAGACTTTATTCGTTATATCTATATATATCACAATAAAGAGACAAAGAAGAATAAAAGAAAAGAGATGTTAACGAATAGAATTAAGGGAAAAAAATTATTTACTTCGTATAAGCTACGAGTACCTAGAACCCATAAAATAAGTCATAAATGCAAGGAAAACATGGAAAAATTATTTCTAAAGAGAAGAAGACAGGCTATTAATAAATAAAACGTTTTAAAAAAAATATTTAAAAATTTTTAAAAAAATAAAAAGTTAAAAAACAAAAAAAGATTTAATCTCGTCATCAGCTTACACGATTATATCCTCAAGAAAGAGTGCTTTCTAACAGTGTGTTAATACAGCCAAAGCAAAGTATATCAATGCAATAATATCTATTGTATTTATATATTTTGCTTTGACTATATTAATACAATAATATATATTGCATTGATATATTTTACTTTGGCTATACTAATACAAAGTTACAAAGCACTCTTTTTTGCTGATAATATCGTTTGAGCTGATGACAAGGTTATAAATTCTTTATTTTGTTTTCCGGCTTTTTAATTTGTAATTATTTAAATACTTTTTTAAAAACATTCCATTTATAATATTTTTTCCTTTTGTTAAAAATATATAGATTTTTTCCCCCCGTGTTTTCGTCGTTTCTTTGCCGTTCTTTCTTCCTATAGTTTATTAATTATTTTGTAATTAAAAATATTTTCAGATTAGTATTTATTGATAAATTATTAGGCTAGTTGACACAACTATTAAAAATAGTGGCAATCTGTATTAAATTGAAATTCAAAATAGCCAAAATAGGCTTTTTTTAAAGCAAAAATTCTGAATAATTTTAAGAAAAATCTTGGGCGAAAAACATATCACACCCAAAAGGAATCTTGGAAATTTTTCTAACTTTGAGTCAGAGTATGAAATTTATTACCATATCTGACTTGTTTATCAAATTCATCTCTTAGTCTATTGTCTTTTTTTCTATCAGAAGGGTATAAGTACACCAATGAATTGGTGAAACAACGAGATAATAAATTAAAGGACTGATAAATCAGCAATCAGTGATTCAGGGAAAGAATAGATTTAATAAAAATCAACGAATTTTCATTCAGCTTAGCAAGACGATAGTGGATAAAAAGTATACATTATAAAATTACTTAATATAGTTCACAGTGATTAAAAAATTAAACTAGAATTATCATTATTACACAAGTGAACATTTTAACGGAAAACTTTTGTCTCTGTTGATGCACGGTGTGCAATATAAAAAAACTGGCCACCTAGAATAACTTTTGATATAAATGACCACCCAGAATAAAATTTAGGGGAAGTCGGTTGAATAGTTCCTGAGCAATTAAATTGCAAGGAAATCGTATGTTTAAAATTCGATTTCTCAGGAACAATTCAACCAATTTCACTCAACGTTTGCGTATTTACACATTTAACATTACGCATTTTAAAATGATGTAAAAAATATATATCTTACAATTTTAAATATTTACTAAAATTCGTTATTTGTATGGAATTACCTTTGGATAAACGAATTTTATAATTGTTTGCAAAATGTTTCAATTGGCTTAAAAATTTCTTGAGATATGATCTTAATACGCAAAAAGTAATATTAACATTAAAGGGTCCACAGTTCTCCTGACCAAACTATTGGGAACATATTTCCCAGATCGTTTGTTTGATCTCCCTATAGTTTGGGGATCAAAAATCCAAATCCGTCGACAAAAAAAGGTATGTTTATTCAGAGAAAGTACATTTTTGTGTTTGATTTCGTAAATTTAAATTTCTTCCATACCTATTAATTAGCATATTTGAGGTCACCTTTTCGAACCTTTAATGAGTCCAAGAAGGTGAAAATACGATCATTAGATCAAAAGTTATTCAAGATGGTCTGTTTTTTTTATGGTGCACTGTGTGGTGTTGATTTTCAAGGGCTGGCATTATTAAAAGTACGCCAGACTTGATATTTTTGGAAGTGATAAGAATTCGAGCTTCGTACGATTGCGCCAGAATTCGGTGTAAGCTACTTCATTTTTAGACTTTCGATTTAAATTACACCCTTTTAAATTGAGTATGAAAGCCCAATTTTATGTTAACTTCAAATAAAGTGTTTCTTCACACAATTTTTTGGCGTTACTCAACATCATATTCAAATAAATGTTACGTCCTTAATATTTACTGTCACACCATTATTTTTATGGCATCGTACTATTGGCCACATTCACTATGGTGTATTATATAATTATTTAATGTGAGATATTGCATGATTATGTTAGATGAGATATAATACAACATGAGAAGGGTATTAAAGAGTTAAGGGACAAAGCCTCAAAGTTGCTTATGTTTATCACAATTATTTAGAGTCCACGCTTTTGCGCTAAATTGAGAGCTTACGCTTGACTTTGAAAACCACTTTAAGTTAAACAATGGCCGAAATTTGCATCGATCTAAAATCTAAATGTTGACGAGTAATATTGAAAATGATGAAATTCTGTATTATCTGATTTGTCATGAAATTAATCTCAATTAAATATCTGTGATCGCTAAAGCACTGACGTTGATCTAGATATGAATGAGATGTCACATACGTATGCTCATCCGAATTTCGGAAGTCCGAGTATTCGTAACTTAATGTAATGAACAGGTACCGCTTAATTTTACCTGACAATTTACAAAGTTATGTTTCGCTATGTATGATCCGCTAACATTTAATACCACATAATAGCTCGTGCACATAATTGCCCATACATGCCACCTAATAGCCAATATTTTATATATTCTAGTTAGTACACTGAACAATATATATTTTTTGTGTGTACAAACAATATTCTAGTAAGTACACACAAAAAATTCCGATTTCAATTACGGTATAAAGTACAGGCAATTCGGATGCATCATTCGTAAAATCCATTTCACAATAAAATCCATTTTTACCTTTAAATATTATTCTTTAATTATTACAGTAATAATTATTTAATTAAAGTGAGTCAGTGATTTTGCGGTATTTATTGCGCTAAAAATTATGGTATATCAGATTTTGTTTGTTTCATAACATGATCCAGGTAAAATAAGTTTTACGTTATAAGTATCGCCACTCTGAGTGCCGGTACTTTTTACCGTTATTTAATCCGAAAATTTTTACAGTGTGTATCGGCAGAACAGTGTGTTTTGCGTTTAATCAGCGATATGTAGACTGAAAATAAAATTATAATCAATTGGTAGTTGTTTTACGATGACATTTTAATATATAGTGCTTGTTCTAAGTGCGAATATGTTTTTGTTTAAATTTTATAACGGCTAAATTTCAATGAAATGTGTTTAAATAATATTGTTAAATTGAGCTTAAAAATCAATCTCTTTAAAATATAAGGAAGTATTTTTACATAATTTCATGATAATAATTTCATTTTCGTAAACAGCACAAATTCGTAAACTTTTTTTCTAGATTATTTCTATACAAAAAAAGTGAAAAAAAAGTAACACTGAGTTAAAATGGTCCATTAATTTAATGTGCCAATTTAAAGTTTTAAAAGTCTATAAGTATTGAAAATTGCCCTGAAGCGTTTATCTAATAGCTAATCCATTACACAAATGCTATCATTAAATATGAAATCATATGATCATTATAAAATACTTTTCAATTGTATTGGGCGCATCTTACGCAATGTATAGATATTTATTTCTGCCTAGCGAAATTCTTTTAAATAGAATAATCAAAATATTCAGACAAATTATAATGTTACTAAGAAGCAAATAAAATAGCTTTTTATGACCAAGAATATTATAGTTTATATTCTCATTTAAGAAAAATTTTATTATTCAGATTTGATTGATTAAAAAAATTAAATATTGTTTAGCTAGGAAAATATAAATTTTTTTTAAAGAGTTCAATAATATTTTTTTTAATAATTAATCATTTTTTCTGTCTTTAAACTTAAAGGAATATGAAACTAAAGCATTGGAATTATAAACAAATAAATATGTTTGATACGGTTATGTTTTTCTATGAAGGATTTTAAGGTATTGAATTCGTGAAGATAAATAAAACAATCTCAAATAGAAAAAGTTTTTAACCGTAACTAATATTTAAAAAAAAATTATAATAAACGAATAAAAAACTATATTGCTTACGATGAAGAAAAATAAGTTAGGCAAATTATCATACTTTTTAGAACTTAAATCACATTTTATTATGCAAGTTTTTAAAAACTCAAAAAAATAGTTAAATATTTTGACTACGTGCTATTAGCAATTTTCAATACGGCATTAAGGAAACAGTTGAGGGCATTAAAAGAAAGATTATCCTAACTGCTGTTCGAAAGTAAGAATCCGCGTTCGCTTAATGACTTCCCCCCTCTAAATGTATATATTTTAACGAAAACAATGCATCCTGTACAATCTCGTACTCTCTAGTGTAATGAAATACATTAGCAAAAGTAGCAATTCCAGTAAACAACGTGTCCGATTTATGTTGGGATATAGGATGTTTAGCTCGAAATAGGATGTTTCGAACAGTCTGTTACTTACTGTTTACCAAATTGTCGCTTTAGAGGAAGTAAATGTGTTTTAAAATAAAATATCACAAATTTTAGGGCTTAACCTCTTAAAGTAAAAGCTTTTTAATTTGTAAAAACAAATATCGATAAATAAAATAAGTAAACGTTTGATTTTAACGAGGACTTTACTAAGCGAAAATGGGTACCTATCTCTGGGTAGCAAACGAAAATAGCAAAGGTTCCTCACCAATATAGCAACAAAATATCCTTAATGTTGTAGTTGATTATTACTTTAATTCACAAATGAATGCATATTCACGTGCTAATCATATAGAAAAGTAAACAGAAATATGAAAATATAAAGCAACATAATTACTGAGTTTAGTTGTAACTATCCTTCTTCTTAATATTAGTGCATGGATTTCTGTCTGATGTCCAGCAAGGTAAGAATATAATTATTAATTTTTTGCAGATTATCTTAATTTTTAGTTTCCGTCTTTTCTTTAATCCTATACCAATAGAAATAAATTTAAAGATATGAAGTTTAAAATACTTCAGAAAATACTTTTTTTAATATGTGTTAACTTTTTAACTGTTCAATAAATAAAATAATTTATAAAATTTGTCATTCATTCTTTTTTGACAAAAAATGACATTTCATAATTTAATTTATGATTGACTAAATGACAAACTCAGTCTAATCTTTTAATCATTTACATTGTGTTAATATATTTAATAAGTTCATTATTTTGTTAATTTATCATTAATTCAGTCATTTTATGGTTTGTGTATTCGTACATAAATTCAATTCCTACATTTGTTATTGAATCTCTTAAGAATACAATATTTCAATCGTATTTCTTTACTTGTAAATCCAGTCAATCCTGTTTTAGACCCTACGATGACCCTAAGTTATACAATTTGTAAAAAAAAAAGCTAAATACTTTAATTTCTTTTTTATCAAATATAAATTTTTTTTTTAAATTTAACAAAAACCATATCTGTTAAATGTTTCAAAAAGGCATGAAGTATTATTTCACTTTTTTATACTTTTAATTATGCAAAATTCGATAAATTACGTTTTTTATGAAAATTAAAAATATTAATCGCACTACCCAAAGAATTATTAAAAAATTGCAATATCACATGTTTTTTTTTTCTTAAATTCCAAGCGGAAGAATTTTATCTCACGTTATTTGTTGTTATTTGCAATATATTTGAGATAACAAATGAGAAAAAAAAATATTGTCGCACTTTGACCAAACAAATAAAAAGTCAGAAAAAAAATTATACAAAAAGGAACGAGATTCGCTTTGGTGAACTCAAACTGTCAAGAAAACTTCTCAAACTTTACTCAAAATAAAAGTTTTTTCGAGAACAAAAACTTGGTGTTTTTTTTAAAAATTTAACAATGCTACCTTGACGAATAAAAAAAAAATATATAAGAACGCTTCTTTTATTTTGTCACACTGAACTTGTTTTACCGAAAGAGTTTGGGAACAAAAATGGAAGCTATTTAATGAGTGTAAATTTTTATCTCTGTAAAAATTGTGGAATATATTTTATGCAGAATAATTTTTTTTCATATATGGATCAATAGGAAACACGTTATCTTTTTCAAGAATAGCAGTCAATAAAATATATTTGTTATATAATACCAATGTGACGTTTATACAAATATCAAACTTTACCCAGATTTTTTGAGTATTCATTATTCGTCACTGTTTCCTACTGTAATATTGTAATTCGATACTCGATATCTATATATATATTTCTCTTACACGGCACCAAAAAAAACCCCATTGCAACTTCCCGAATGGCAACGTTAGAAAATCGACCAATGATTGCATCTAAAAATGTCACATGCCGAATCTAGCTGAGGTGGCTCAACATATAGCGCTTTTAAAAACGGAAACAATAACCAGAGTGAGCATAATCAGGATGTTCAATTCAACTGCTGCAAAAATAAAAATAAACAACTTAAAAAATAAAATGCTGTTGCCAGCCATAGAATTTTTCTAAAGTTAACTTAGCAACATAAATCAAAATTATGATACCTGAGCGCTTGACGTAACGAATCCTTCAATTCTATAAGTGTTGTATCGCCAAATGCCCAAATTAACAATTGCAATTTCAAATTAATATTGAAATGTACTGGTTTAGAATTTTCTACAGTGAAAAGTTTTCGGAACTTCAGTATTCAAAAAAGTATACAAAAGCTAGACGTTAAGAACGTATCCAATGAGCGAGCAAAGCGAGCATTGAATTGCGAAGCAATCCGAAATGAACTGCGAAAGCAGTTCCGGGGGTTGGTAAGCGCCAGCGAGCAGGGGGCGAAGCCTCCTAGTATATATATAGTTCTGAAATAATTAATTATAAGCTTAGATATAAACCAACTGAGTATGCAACTCTAACGATTAAACCTCCCCTCCCCCTTTTGAAAACAAGATCTTTCTGATTTCCAGAAAAAATTTAGAAAAATTGGTAGACGTTTTAAATATATCACGAAATCTTAGAACTCAATCTGAAGAGGATAAAAGAAACATCTCTGTAATCTGAGTTTAACTGAGCAATTTGCAAGTAATTCGTGGAAGAGACGATATTTATGCAAACGAGGCAAAAAGTACTTTAGCATGGCTTTATTTTTCGTATTACGTTTTGTTGTATTTCAAATTTTCTACTTAAGTTATTTTTGATGGCATCGCGATTCTTTAACTAAAATCGAATGATAAGGGATGGGAACTACGCAATATTTTTGTTACACAGCACAGGTCACAAGTATTTTTCAAAAGTTTGTAAGTAATCATGTGTTTATACTATGTCAAATAATGAATGCAGTGGTGAACTAAATTGATTGGAAATTTGTTTGTAATTAACAGGTAATCTATGTAGATAAATTGCATCTCAATAAAAATGGTGAAAGAAAAATTAAAATGAAATATTAAGCTCGCAGAAAAATATAAAAGTTTATTTATAAACTAGTTAAATGACAATTTGTCTCATTTAAATGATCGTAGTACCTAAATAAACCATTTTTTTTTACATTTAAAAGCTACAATTAGTATAATTAGACAAAATAATTGCTGGGATGATATATAGATTAATTATACAGAATGTTTTAAAACAGAAAGAAGAAATATTTTTTTTATATTCAGAAAAAATATTCAATTTTCATTTACTAAGAGACGAATTTTTTTAAGCACATAACGCGATTATCATGAATTTATCAGATCTAAGGCTCCTATACTATGAGAGCTGACCTATCAAGCAATATTGGGGCAAACAAGTTCGCCAGTTAACGTTATGTTAGTATTAGTTATGTTATGTGCTTATGTTAGCTCTTGCTCCAAAAATAAATGATAAGTCGGCCTGTCTAATTCAGGGGCTCTAATCAGATCTAGCTAAAATCCATCAATATAATTTTTACGTGTAAATAGTTTATAACTATTTTTTACAAATGTTTATAGAAGTTTACTAATATAAAACTATAATGCAAAAACACAAATTTCGAAAAGCAAACTTTCATCAATATCTATGATTTATATTTCCTTGAAATCAATACTTTTTCATGTAACTTGTCGGAAATGGTTTTCAAAATTTAGAGATTAAAAAAATATATATCACTGTCATATTTTATACGAAAATGTTTATTGAGCTTCCCCGTAGACTTCAATAATCGACGTTAGAAAGTAAAATAAGGTATTTCTGAAAGGAAGATTGACCAAGTTCTTCCCATAAAGTTAGATAAAACTTAAAAATTCTAGTCATTAGACTCCAGAGGCTCACAAATTGTCCAATTTATCTCCATTAGGGGTGTTCGGTGGAAAATCTTTACCTGACTTTTATCTTCGGTCCCTAAATTCTCTTTAGTGGTTCATTATTGTGTCCTTTAATTTTGTCTTCTGATATTTTTTCTTCTATTTTTAGTGTTTACTACGAATATTTTTTTGTCAATGGTAATTACAATTAGTTATTACGTTTAATGAATTATTAATTAATCAGTTACTTTGACAACTCAATAATAATTACACCTACAGCATGTTTTTTGAAATATGAAAACAACGTCTTGCTATTAAAACATCATACAATAGTTTTAAAAATTGGACTACTTTTTAATTTAAAAAAACAACAACACGTAACTGATCAGGAGCTAGCTTTTTTTACAACTACATTATTTCTTTATTTTCTTTACCTACCTTTCTATTTATTTACCCGCTTGTCTGTTTTTAATTTTTAGCTTATCTACAATAATAAAATAAAGAATTTGACTGTGTGCCTGTGTTTCTGTATCTTTTATAACTGCAGAGGCTTTCATGCTAGCGTCCTGAAATCTGGATTGTGAGACAAAAAGTCAATTTTAGCTTTCGATCCTAAAATTGCTTCGAAAATTTCAATTATACAATTTTATCAATGAGGTGAACCGAGTTCGAATCCAAGCGATTGCTAGTAGATGTGAATTCCGCATCCGGCTTGCACCGACCACAGTGCTGACATGATATATCCTCAGTGGTAGACGTATCGCGGGTTTGAGACCCCTTACTGTCAGGCTTAGCGTGGGAAGTTTTCCTGGTCTCCCCTCCATGCAACGCAAGTGTGGGTTAGTTCCATCAAAAATTCCCTAACGAAGGCAAATTTCTCCCAATGCTTGATCCAGGAGTTCCCTTGTCTTTTGGATTGGGTTCAGAATTACAGGTCTACTGCGTTGAACATTAGTAATCGTAAACCTGAAAATTGGGTCGGCTGTTCAACGACGCTTATAAAAAAAAAGAGAGAGACGTTTGCAAAATAGAATTTCTTTCATTGACTAACATTGTTTTAAATTAAACTATAATTATGATTCTTATTTATCAAATACTTTAAGCGATAACGTCATTGATGTCCTCAATAATAATAATAAAAAGAAGAATTTTGCACGTTCTTTAATTTTTAACAATATTTTATACGTGTACTACACCCTAAAATTATCTGAAACAACTTTTTATTTTGCATATAGTTCTACTTTTAAAACGTGTTCATATTTAACTGAATAATTTAATATATACGCTCAGAAAATAAATCAAAAATTGCCGAAAAGCAAAATTGATGGATAAGTAATACTGAAAAACGTAAAAAATTGCTACATGATTATTGACGCCAATGATGTTTGATTATTTTTAAAAATATCAAATTTTGAAATAATTAAAGTAAGTTGTTTAATAAAACATGAAATTAAAGAAGAATCGGTACTTTTTTGTTTAGAAGATATATTTTCGCCATGGTATTATTAACCCAATAATATTTAATTAATTGTGGTAATAGGTTCTAATTTAAATAAAAAAATGAGCTACATTCTAGAACGTGAAATTAATATGAGAAAGGTTTCGTTTAAGGAAACGGTAAATAATCGCCCTGCTATTTTTCACCCTAGCTAGGTGGATGTCAATTATGCTTATTTAATGTTGGTAATCGATACTAATCGATATTAAAAATAAGTTAAACTTTAAAGCAAAATTAATAAAAAAATGGTACTAATTCATTTAAGGAAAGCGTAAAAAATGTAATATTCTTATTAATGCTAATCATGGAGAATTAATTTTGGTGACAAGTACTAACTGAAAAAAAGAGCTATGTTTTAAAAAGCAAAGTTTATGAAGAAATGGTACTAATTCATTTAAGGAAAGCGTAAAAAAAATGTAATATTCATATTAATGCTCATCATGAAGAATTAATTTTGGTGACAAGTACTAACTTAAAAAAAGAGCTATGTTTTAAATAGCAAAGTTTATGAAGAAATGGTACTAATTCATTTAAGGAAAGCGTAAAAAATGTAATATTCTTATTAATCCTCATCATGAAGAATTAATTTTGGTGACAAGTACTAACTGAAAAAAAGAGCTATGTTTTAAAAAGCAAAGTTTATGAAGAAATGGTACTAATTCATTTAAGGAAAGCGTAAAAAAAAAAAATGTAATATTCATATTAATGCTCATCATGAAGAATTAATTTTGGTGACAAGTACTAACTGAAAAAAAAGAGCTATGTTTTAAAAAGCAAAGTTTATGAAAAAATGGTACTAATTCATTTAAGGAAAGCGTAAAAGGACTGTATCTATTTTTCGATGCAATGATGCTTTTTTAGCAAGAATAATGAAGTTTGGTAATAATAATTGGAGTGAAAAAAAAAAGGTTATGTACTAAAAAGCAAACTGAAATGAGGTAATGAATTGAGATATGGTACTAATTCGTTTAGGACAAAACGTAAAAAATCACCTTATTATTATTGACGCCAATGATGCATAATTAATTTTGGTAATATGCACTACTGCCGATTTATTCTAAAAAAGTAAAACTTCTGAATCTTTTATTCCTTAATGTTACATACCCTCAAAGGAAAAAAACTGTTATCAAACTGCGAAAATTTTCTCGCTACTTATATATATTTTGCCAGAGCGTCCTTTGGAATGTGCTATTCAGTATTAAGACATATGAAGGTGGTTTGGAACCTTTAGTTTAAGCGGTGTCTGGAATTATAAAACTATATTTTTAAAAAATATATTTTTGTATATTTTTTCTAGCTGTGAACTGAGAAAAAAACATGGTCAAAACTACCAAAATATGGTAAATTTTACCGTGTTCTACGTGAACACACCGAAAAAAAAATTTTCCACCGAAAGAGTAAATATATTAAGATTCGATTCCGGAGTAAATATATTAAGATTCGATTGTTTTTGTATGAGAATTATCAACTGTTAAACTTGTTGAAAAAAGTACCATTCAGGCCAATGTAAAGACTACTGAAATGCAACAACCCAGTTAATATTCGACATGCTGAAAAGAGCAATTCCGTTAAAACACCTAACGCGGGTTTTTTCAAAATGTATTGTAATTTTAAAAACTTTCGCCATTTTTCTAAAAAAATACTGGTTTTTGTGTGAAAATGTATTTTATGCAATAATGAAAAAATATGAAATGAGAGAGTAGATAAATCTTTCCCTTTACATCTAAATTTTTAAAATAAGGGCGAGAGCCATTTTCGATTTGACCTGTTTAAATGGCATGAGGTTTTTTTATTTTTTTTTATTTTTTATTTTTTATTTTTTTATAACATTAAGGAGTTGAATAATTTCGCATTTATTTCTTCTCTCTGCGTTACACTACATGTATCCTTTGTTTTTAACTTTTTTTTCTTTTTTTAAAAATACATTTGATTATTTATCGAATCCGGGTAATTGTACATTTTGCTACGATTATTATATTTACGAAATACGCTTACCTAAACTTACAATAATTACATTAAAAAAAAAATATTGAATTTTTTAAGAAAAACAATGATGAATGAAAAGCAACTATGGAGGAGATTGGTGAGTTTCTGGAACCGAGACAGGAGCGTTCTAGTTTTCAAAATTGCTCCTTATTAAACAATTATAATACGAATTCAAAAGCAATAAAATTGATTTTTAAATTAAATTTAAGAAATATATCCTATTCATGAATATTATAGTTCATTCACAGTTTTTTTTACCAATATTCATAAATAAATGGAATCATTATTTTTCAACGACAGGTTATTTCGCGATGCAATTCAAAAATATAAGCATTAGATATAACCTGCAGTAATGAAATTGCGATGAAATAATAAAATATTAAAATTGGTCTCGAAATACCTTATTCACGATAAACACTTTATAAAAAAGTATATAAACCACATTAAGTTCTTGGCAGATAGCAAATAATGAATATTTATAAATATATTTCATAAAAAAAGGGTTGGTATTACTTTTCAATAAATATATGATGAAGAAAATAAATAATTCTAAATCCAAGTCGGAGAACGAGGAGCTTTTTCTAATATTTCTGAGCTCATATCATTCATTATACTTTCAACCTAAGGTGATGATATCGTAATATATCTGATATATCTTTTCTTATCATAAAAATATCAAATCAGAATCCGATTACAGTCACAGTTGCGAGAAAAGCGACTTTCTCTTAAAGTTTCCTAGCCTAGATAATCATCATCTTAACGTCAGCGTTTGGATGATTAAACTGTCAGAATATTTTCTCACTTTCGCCAAGTACCACAGAGATGGTTATTTACTTTCGATAAATATTAGCTCATTAGGGATTTAAAGAAGAAAAAGGGAATAAAACTCGTAATTTTCCTCTGTTTTTTCCTTGGCTGCATTCAATCGTTATAAAAGTATAACGCTAGTATATATAGATTTTTTTTCACGTTTGACTGAAAATAAATTACATACAGTTTAATCTTTTGCTTTTTTGTTATTTATTTTTCAGATAGTTTCATTATTTTTTCAAAAAAAAAGAAAAGAAATGAAGTTTAGTTTTCAAATTTCTCCTAAATGTTTATTACCAAGCACCTCTTGAAATATTTTATTTGTTCAGTTTCATTTTTAATATTTTCCGCTGCTAATACAAAGAATTGAGACCTAATTTTTCTTTTATTTTCGCATAAGTTTATTGTATCATTTTTAATATTTCAGAAAAGCAACGATAAAATTAAATTATTTAAAATGAAATAATTTTATTTGCATTAAATATTTGCATACATTTTGAAGGAATATAAAAATGGGTTTCAGCGAAAATTACAACTAAGAAATATTTCAAATAACAAATGCTTTTAAGTAAATTTTATTGTACTAACATTAAATTAAATAATAAAATTAGTTAAAATATTATATTAAATCTGTAAAACTTTCTCTTCTAAGGAAATTAAATTTGAAAATCAAGGTCATTAAAAATTTTATTTTGAACTTTATCTTAGTTTTATGTTATTTCCATACTTTTTTCTTTGTAAATATAAAAAAAGTAAAAAATCATAAATTTTAGTAACTGGAAAATTTTTCAAATAATTCATTTCTGTTTCTACATAATTTAAATTCTTTTATCTAAATAACACTTCAGTTATGAATTATTTGTGAAGTTTACTGATTTGAAAATATTAAAAATTATTTCACTTCGATATAATTTAGTTACAGAATATTTTAAAAAACTGTAGTCCGGCAGAAATATCTTAAGCGTGTCAGATTAAAAATAAATTTAAATCTGTAATTTTAATCTTTTAAAATAATGTGTGAAAATATTGAAACTGAATTATATTTTTCAGCGATTTTTTAATTATCTGTTGATTTATATTTTTTAATATGCAAAAAATATTTTAGTTTATATTAGCGCATTATTTCAGTGAAATCAATATTTTGCATAACTATAAAATAATATGCAATCTGCGTAATGTTATAATTAGTTTGTTATTCTGACGAGATTCTTGGTACTGTAAAATTCAAATGACAATTTAAAAGTTAAAAAGATTTTTTTTTCTGTATGATTTTTAAAATTTGAAAAGTTTATTTTCCGTATTCAATTTAATTTAAAATTTAAACTAAGATTTCAAATCTGGAATTAAATATTATTCTTAATAGTTGCATCTCGCAAACTTATTAAAATATATTTTACTATATATTGTGAAATTTCTCGGGGAAAAATGGATGAATAACGATTTATTTAAGCGTCATTTTACCATATTCGACAAAAACAGTCAAATAATCATAAAAAAGATGGTGATCAAACTTTTGACTGGGAGAAAAATTGTCTATTGATGATTTTCGCCTAATAAGGTTAAACAATCGGAATTTTATCCGCGCTAATTAGGTCCATTTAATGAAGCCACTTAGTTCTTAGAAACTCCCTAATGTAGCTGAGAGGACTTACATTAATCACATGGCCGGTTCAACGGGACTTTGTCGGACGGAAGACGTTGTCACTACAATATTTCTGCCATTCCTTAGACACGTGAGGAATTTCCAGTTGCCTGTACACACTATTCGAGGACTTAAATTGATAAAATACGGTACTCTCATTCGCGCAAAGATGGGCAGCACCACAAAGGTGCTTAATACAAAGAATCCTAGTAGTTCACATTTCTAACGATAGATGGCACCACCTGATAAAGTAATTAATATACAATCTACGGTTCATGTGACATAACACAAATTAGCCATAACCTAACTCTAATGTTCATTACCTAAAGAAAAGCTCTACTCTAATGTCCAGTTAAATTTAATATGTTCAATTTTGAAACCATGCTAGTTGTAAACGGTTTCAAAACCCTAAAGGTAAAAAAAAATGTTCCTAACCTTAAATTTTACAGTGAATTGGCTGGGTAAGCTGTGTCCTGTTATTTTACCGTAAATTCAGATTGGAAATTCTAACAGCGTAGGGCTACAAAGACCTACTTCAGAACAAGGGAGTTACGGCCTGGATTCCATTTTCACCGTTGAAAACTTAAAAATTCGAGGCCTAAAAGAGTTTGTTTCTTCTTTCAATAAAACATATGAATGGTAATCATCAATCAGCCTAAATATCAAGTATTTCTAAATTTTTTTCACATTCCGTTTGGTTTCATTATTTTCCCCTAAAATAATCAAAGAAGCGACACTGAATTCCCTGTAATTGAAGGACGAACATTTGATGGGAATAAAGATAAATGATCCAATTGAATTTGTTCCGGAAAAAGTAATATCTGTAATTAAGGAAATCGTTACCACCATGAAAGATCTTTGTTAGAATTAAAAAAAAAAAAAAACATACAGATCATCACAACGAGCATCTATGGAGATGTAATTACCTAAAGTGGAGACATATATTCTTTTTAGAATTGAATCAGTCTTCCGAAAACTGCAAATAGCTTTGTAAAAGTGCACTATTCATTCATTCAATAATCAAAATGATGTTTTAATGAATTTCCTAGTGACAAAAAAATACTGATCGTATTTCTAGTTAAAGATATGTATGCCATGTGCTACACGTCAATTTCAGAATCATTTTTTCATCCCTTTTTCATCACATTCAGAAGTAGCTAAAATAAATGTTAATTCATTGCATTCAGAAGAATTTGAGCATTATCAAGCAGGAAAAAGAATTCAACAATATTTTTATTTAGATGATGCATAGAATGAACAAGCACTTAAAGCTACTTTTAAACTGGTGTGTTTTAGTATTTAACAAGACAAGACAAATTAGTGTTTAACGAGAGAAATTATATTTTTTTGATTGAATATACAAATAAAATTATTTATAAATCATTTTCTTTTTAATGTCTTCTATTTAATTGTTTTATCACTGTTTCTGATTCTCTATTATTTTATCGTTTTATCATTGCTTCTGAATTATCATTTCTTCTAACTGTCTGTTATTTTATTGTTTTATCATTTCTTCTGAAATATCATTGCTTTAAATTATCTATTATTCATTGTTATATCAATACTTTTGAACTATCAATATTACTAATTATTTATTATTTTATTGTTTTATAACCTTTTCTGACTGTTAGTATTTTATTGTTTTATTATTAGTTCTAATTGTCTATTGTTTTATTGTTTTATATTTGCTTCTGATTGTCTATTACTTTATCGTTTTATTATTGCCCCTTAAATATCATTGCTTGTGGTTAGATATTATTTTAGTGTTTTATCACTGCTTCTGAACTATCATTGCTTCTAATTGTCTTTTATTAAATTATTTTATCGTTGTTCTCATATATTTTAGTTTAAAAAGATTTGATTTAGTACTGATTGTTGAAAGTCTTTGATTAAGATTTCGTTTTTATTGAAGCTTTATATAAATCAGACTTGAAAATTTCCGATCAAGTAAAAAAAAAAATTAACTGATTAATTAATGAATCACGATTAAAACACGTTATTAGTCAGCATTATGTACAATGTGTAATTTATTTAATTTAAAAATGTTGCAAATTAGAGGAGAAAAATAATTTTTAAAAAATTACAGTCTTTACGTATGTCCTTGTTTATAATCTTTAGTAAATTTAAAAAAATAACATTAATTGATTTATATCTAGAAAATTACGATTTAAATTTATTTGTTTACTATATAATACACTATATTCTTTATTAATGTAATGCACTATTTATAGATTATTGTTTTAATTTAATATCTATTAGGCTAATAAAACATTAGTATTATTTAAATTAAAATTAAAATATCGTTTTGAGGAAGATTTTTAGTTTAAAACTAATATCGCAAATTCAAATGAAAAACTGATATGTATACAGAATAATGTTTAAAACATATTATTATATCGTATTTTACTTCTGACATGATTAGACGGAGCATCATTATTCAAATGAATTATTATGCTATATGATACCCCCCCAAAAAAATTTACATTTTAGTAAATAGTGCTATGTTTTTAAATAATTATTTACATATTTATTTTATAAATAATGGAATTAAGAACTAGGAGTCATTTAAATAAAAATTACATAGTCATACTGAAAAGTTTAAATTTTAAAACTACTTTTTAAGTATTGGAAATAGTTATCAAAATGTACTTTGTCTAAACTGCAAATCTAACAAATAATACCTAGAAAACGTAGCAAGAAAATAATAAATATGCTTGATTTAATTATTGTTAAAACTTTTAATATAATATATTTATCATCATAAAGCAATAAGACATGCATTAATGACAACAGAACGTGTGAGGTTGAATGATTTGAAATCAGAGACATAAAAAAAAGTTAGACAATTTAGAAGTAATATTTAACTAAACACAATGTATGAAATATCTTATTCCGTATGCATGCATGTAAATATATAATGAATATATAATAAATATATTTGACATCATTTTAAATTATTTCTTCTTTAATGAAATAATTCAAGACTAAAATGTATAAATTATCAAAATAATTTTGCAGAGACTGATCCCTCCATTTCATAAGGCAAAAAAATTACTATAAAATATTACAACAATATTTTATTATCCACTGCAATTTTAATACTTAAATTTTAGTTTTCATAAATTAATAATTTTTTCTCTTGCTCCAGTAAAAGAACAGATATTATTCTAATAAATTCCATTTCACTTAAAAGTAAAGGGATTAGATCATTAATGAAAAGGTTTAAAAAAATTATACTCAAAACTCATCCTTTTTAAGTTTAACACAATTTCTTTCATTAATTCTTTCAAGACCAACTAATTAGCCTATTTAATTAAAGTTTGATGTCGTATTTTTTTTACTTCTTAGGGAACGACTTTTAATTTCACTCTGGGCGATGTTTGGTAGAATTTTCCACATCGAAGATGCTCTTTACTTTTCTGACATTGGCTCTTGACATGCATATTCCATTTATTTTTCTGCTTTTGAAATTGAATTTGATAATTAATATGATTTTTCTGGATTTAGGGACTTTTTCTAAAATAAAACAAAATTAGCTTGATTGAAATAGTAGAATGTAACTTCAAACAGGGAATGAAATTTACTCAATTTATTAATAAACAGCCGATGGAATATTTTTCTTTTAATTTATCATTTAGATCTGATTTTAAACTATTTTTTATATTAACATTTAATTTTTCATTTTTTTGGCTGAAATAATATTAAAAACGCAACACTGTGAAATAAAAAGACTGAACTATAAGGCTGAGTTTAAAAAAATATCCGTTTTGAAATAATATATTTTTAAATCTTATAAATAATATTAAACAACACATTTTAAAAATTGCTTAAAATATCATTTTGCCAGATTTACTTTTTTCGAAAACATCTACTTTCTTTTCTTTTTTTATTATAATAAAATTCTTTAGTTGATATTATTTGGAAACTTAAAATTTTTGTCATTTGTTTACATTATTATTTTTTACTTAAATCATAAACTATCTTGAAGTTTTTTTCAAGAGTATAGAAACTGCTATTTGAGGGTGACGTTAATCTTTAAAGGAGTAATCAATTGGAATTAAAACATATTTTAAAACTTATGCAGCAATATTTAAGTATTAAAAGTAATATTACAGGCATATAATAAGAATTTTCAAATGTCTATTTTCTCTAAAAATAGACCATCCAGGTAGACATGAAACTCATTTTTTTGCCAACTGAACAGAAATAACTTAATAGAATAATTTTGGTAACAGCAAGCAAATAAAATATTCTTACTTTGACAAATCTTTGTTTTCTTGGAATACAGCAAATATATTAAAAATTTTTCAATTGTCTACTTTTTCTAAGAATAAAATCCTTGCCAACTCAACTGAAATAATTTAATAAAATAATTATGGTAACAGAGTTGAAAAAAATTCTGGGACAACATTAAGCAATTTGATTTTTACTGAAAAGTAATTCTAGAGCTGTATCTAAGAACTGTATTTAAACTGTATCCATTTTTAAGAAAATACTAATTTCTATGTATATAGATTTTCTAAAAACATGTGGTAAATTAATTAGAATGCTTAAAAATGTTATTTGGAACTTTATTTTAGCAATTAAAGTTAAAGTCATGGGACATCAAAAGTGAAAGTTTTTTTTTTAAAACCAGGTTTTAGTTTATAAACCAGGTTTATAAACTAAACAAATAAACCAGGTTTTAGTTTATATTTATGTTATAATAAATTGGATTGTAACGCATAAAAATGTATGCATTGCTATCAATTCTGAAGAAGTTTTGTAGAATTTTTCCGTACTTATCAATAGTAGTAACAATCTTAATGTTTATAATAAAAATGTCATCAAACACTTAGCCTTATTTATAAACCTTAAAATAGAAATATTTATCTAAATTCTTATCATTATTGTATAAAACGTGCTTTGTTTTTTTCCTTATTGTTACAGCTAAATCATCTAGAATGAAAATGCATAAATTTAATTATTTTGAATTGAAAGAAATATTCATAAAAGAAACTGCATTAGTTAGTGCTCGGTATTTTACTTTTCTCATTAAGAAATAATTGAAGAAAAACTAGCTCTACTGAATGTTAAATTTCTGCCATAGTAACCTGGTTTTCTATTTAAGACATGATTCCTGATAATTAAACAAAGGTTCAATTTCTGTTCTTTTGTATTTCTACCATCACTACCATGACACTACCATCTGAGGACGTATCTTTGGTATAAAAACTCAAATCACGAAAAAATCAGATCAATTATGTTGAATGGAGAAAGTTTCCTTCGCCATTGTTTGAACATGTCACTGAATCATAAAGATTTCTGATGAAAGGCATAATAGTCATAAGTCCTCGCTTACTAAAATTGAAGCTCTAAATTCTAATTTATAGAAAATATATTAGTGAAAAAACGGATTTTAATATCTGTTTGTATGAAACGAATACTGTTTTCTATCCATTGAAAGTAGGTTTTCCTTATTACGTGTATTATTAATATATGTATATATATAAATATATATATATATATATATATATATATATATATATATATATATATATATATATATATATATATATATATATATATATATATATATATATACCTGGAAAAGTAAATTAAACCGAATAAATTGTTTTTATGCCATGCTTTAAAATATCATGATAAAATTACCAAATTTTACCACAATTACCAAATTTTGTCACATATTTTAAAACCATGATTTATTGTTAATTTTATAATTTATTTTTTTATCACTACCAAAGTGCCTCGGTAAAAGCTTTTCCGAGCTTTTTGATGTTCACATAAAACCAGAAACATGTTAAATTTTACCATATTCAGGTAGTTTCGACCACGCATTTTTTCTTAATGTGGGTAGTCACTTTACAAATCTATAGGTATATTTGTTTTACACGGCGCTGAAAATAAATCATTATTTTTTAATCGCTTTGGCAACAAAGGACTGAAATATCAAGCTGTCTGAGCAATCATGTGTTTGAACGCTTAAACGCACCGAAAAGTACAGCAAAAGCAGTTCAGAGGGTTAACGAGCCCAGTTTGTAGGCTTTCTAGTGCATCATATTGTCCTTGTAAATTTTAATTATGAATAATATATAAAAAGATAAATACTTTAAGTATATACCCCTTAAGTTGTTATCTCAATATAAGTTGTTATCTCTGATATAGTTGTTATCCTGATTTAAATCCTCTGATGTGTTAGGGTGATATTAATCAGTGGCTAGTACAACACTCAGAAATCAGTTTTTGACAGTCAGAAATCAGCAGGATTCGGTGTTGCAAGGTTTGCGAAATATATCCCGATCATGTTCATATAATTTCAGATAATTTGTTAAGTAGAAACAAAGTATTTATTCTTTGTAATTTGTTATTAGTTTGCCATTTGACAAATAGACGGCGCCAGTTAATATTTACAAAGCAACATTCCGGACTACTTTGTTAGTGTCTGAAATATGCATTTATAAATGCATAGTATCTATATAACTTTGAAACTTAAAGGAAAAGTTTGTATAGATATTACATGACAGAAATTTTTCACTTATAAAATAACATCAGTTCTGAAATGTTCAGTAAGACTTACAAACATTGCTACTGCACGCATGTCATACAGTTTTTACCCTTCAGAAATTATTTGTGTTATGTTGTTTTTAAAGATTATAAAGTGCGTGTATTATTGCAAAATTTTAAATAATCAAATAAATTTTTAATAGTACAAATAATAAGAGTCAAATTGCATTCAAAATATTTAAACTTAAAAGATGAAATAAAAATTTTTAAATATTACTCCCATGAAGTAGCAATTTTCGAACAAATATCTGGAAGAACTAACTTAGACATTGAATATTTTTAAACTATTAACAGTATAGAATAAACAAGGACATCGTTTTAAAGAGTAACAAATTAATATAGCCAGAAAAATTATTAAAAGAACAATGTAACGAGACAATTAATTTATTTCAGAATAACGAGATAGACTAGTTAGAAAATTTAATTTTACTTGAATAACAAGACAATTTAATACGAAAAAAAATAATCATATAAAACCAGGGACATTTTGAAAGAAAAAATAATAATAGTTATTTTTTTAAAACTTAATCTGATTATTTTTTCTCTACATTGAGATTTTTTTTACAATTTCACAAGAAATAATTAATTAGACGATTTTAAATGGATTTAACAGTAGCGAGTAATGTAATTAGGCAAAAAGGTAAGATACTTTTTTTAACATCACAGCAAAGAAATGAGAAGAAGAAGAGTTTTCTGCTCATATGATTCTATGAACTATATAAATAATACAAGCTTTGCTATTAATATGATGTTTCTAAACCAATTTTTTGAAAGTAACATATTTTTTAACGTTACTGTAAGGAAATTAGTTTTCTGTTAACTGTATAAATAATACAAGCTTTTCTATAAATATGATGTTCCTAAAGCCTGCTAAGAAAGTATAATATTTTTTTAACACAACTGCAATGCAGCGAGCTTTCTGCGAGAATTATTCAATAAACTACATATATAATACAAGCCTTGCTATAAATATGATGTTTCTAAGGCCATTCTAAGAAAGTTATTTCTCTTTCTCAGCGATAAGCATATCAGCAAAAGTACTCATAAAATATCTACTACTTTGCTTTGCCACTGCTTTGCTTTTTTCCTAACAAAATTAGGACAAACATCATACCTTGTGTAACTAACCAGTTAAGTACCCATTGACCGTATATTTCTTTTTTTAGGTATCTAGTTCTTCTTTCTAAGAAAGACGAGAAAAAATATTCGGCATACGCGCTGATACGTTTATTGGAAGTAATTCGTTCGTAAAGCTACATTATTCTATTGATGATTATTAGAACTCTTATTCGAGTTCCTTAGGTGAATTGTAGTATAAGAAGGCTTTAATCTCACAGGAAATTGATTAAGGAAGAAATATTTCAGTCTAGCGAATACCAACTGAACTATATATTTTTATTTTGAGGTAAATAAATTCTTCCTTATTCCCCAGGGGCTCTTAATAAATGCATATATTTTGTCAATGGGTAAGAAAAACATATGATAACGCCAACTGCAACATTGCCTTCAAGCAGTACATAAAGACATCGGCATAGATTTTTTATCCATTTCAAAAAGCGAACAAAATAATTATTTTACAAAAATGTAAAATAATTTTACTTAGTAAGAAGTATTGATAAATATTTTGATTTTGTTAAAATACTTATTTTATATTTTAAAATACTTATAATACTTATTTTATAATCGGCGTTGAGCAGCCAACTCAATTCTGAGTTAACGACTATCAATGTTCAACTCTGTAGTCTTGTAATTTTGAACTCAACCCTGAAGATAAGGGATCACTAGGATCAAGCGTTGGGACAAACTAGTTCGCGATGGAACTAACCAGCAACAAACTTTTTGATGGAACTAACCCGCCTTTGTGTATACGGAAAGGTAAACCAATAAAACCTCCCACGGTTAACCTGACTGCAAGGAGATTCATTCTTACGGTCATTCTACTACTGAGGGCATTTACGTCACACTGTGGTCGGTGTCAACCGGGAGCATAATTCATATTAGCCAGCAAACTCCGGAACTTGTGAGAACTCCGGGATTGCCTTTTTGTGATGCGAATGCTCAATCACCTGAGCTGCCGCAGCTCTAAAATACTTATTGGCATATATTTTAGCAATGACGTGTTAAACACCTTAATAAAAAACAGTTTTGTCAAAAAAATAGGTGAAATATTTTTATAGTTTTTAATTTTTATCTATTAAATGTTTTATTCATTCCTTTTTTTTGTTAATAAAAGAGTTTATAAAATTCACTGCTACTTAAATTTCGCAAACAATTTAATATTTTACTTTTTTTCAAAATATGTTCATACTGTTATGAAAATGTTTTAAAACAATGATGTTTCAAACGATATTTAAATACACTATTACACTATTATTCATGTTAAGAAGTTCAAATTTTTGAACATTTTTAAACGTTGAATGAAATAGAGTAATCTCTTAAAATGGACAAGAGAGTTACAGGACATTTTATTAATGTATATATATATATATATATATATATACATTTTGTAAAAATTAATTAAATTGACATATTGTAAAAAATAATCAAATAGTCGATATGAATGCATTTTTGGAGGTAGATTGTAATAAGACTTAGCTATAGAACAGTATCCAATTTGCATAAAAACAATGCACTCTATTCCCTTCCTGCAAACAGGATTTCCTAATCGAACAAAGTACAATCAAATCCGATGTTCAGACAATTTTACTTGTTTACTGAACAAGCATTCACAACCAGAACCTCACATTCTATGAAAGTCATTTTCTACTACTTCATTGATTGATTAGTTACAAATGTTTTTAGATGAGACGTTGTTGCTCAGGGGATAGAGTGTTCGCCTTCCAATGAGTAGAACCAGGTTCAAATCCCAGAGAAGGCTGGTCGATGTGAATTCCGCTCCTGGCTCGCACTGATCGCAGTGCTGTAGCTAAATATCCTCAGTGGTAGACGGATCCTGGGTTATGAGTCCCCCTTGCCGTCAGGCTAACCATGCGAGGCTTTTTTGGCTTTCCTCTCCATGTACTGCAAATGTGAGCTACTACAATCAAAAAGTCCTCCAAGAAGGCAAATTTCTCCCAATCCTTGATCCATGAGCTTCTGGATTAGGTTCAAAATAACAAGGCTACCAATTTGAACATTTAGTGGTCGTAAACACAAAAATTTGGGTCGGCTGTTCAACGACAGCTTTAAAATAAAATGAAATGTAGATATAAATTAATCATAAAATGTGTTTCGTGAATGCGCATGAATACTAAAACTGTGATTATTAATCCGGTTCGCATTAAGTGTTGTCACGGTTACACAGTTTAGCTTATAATTTGTGAAAGAATAAACATTTTTGAATTATTGTACTAAGATTTAGCAAAATTATTTTTCTTTGCTAATAGCACAAAATGGAGATATTAAAAATGTTTTTGTTGTGGTGTTTTCTCTTAAAGTTTAAAAATTTAAACAGCAGTTATTTTTAATTGGGAAAATAAATAAAATTTTCCTGTTTATCATTTTTTAATAAATTTTCATAAATTATTATTGTTCTAGACTCAAATTTCTTGAATGAATATTTAAAAAAAAATATTTGAAGCAGTATAAGTTATTACTTCTCGAGAAAATATGAATAAACTCTTTTTTTTTTTAGATCGCACCTCATTTATTACAAGGAATTTTCAAATATAGAAAAAACTATATTCAGAATTTCTAGTTCTCATCGAAAGAGAAAAAGTACAAAATATGTATTGAAAGAAACGTTTGTGAAAAGATTTCCTCTGGAATAGGAATAGAAAAGTCTATACTTTATCTAGATTGCTTTGCATTTTTCCTTCAAAAATATTTTTGAGAAAAATGTGTTGATTCAAAATTTTACGATTGAAAAGGAAAACAATAAGCCCTAGATATTTTCGTTTGAACTATAGAGGATTTGACAACATTCTTGCAGAACAGAAATTTAATCAATACATAATGCCTTTCTGGAGTTTGTTAAATTAATTGATTGCGCTGGTTTTGTCAATACCAATTGTAAGATGAAATTTCAAAACTTTTAGATAAAATATTTTAGATTTTTTTACCCATTGTTAAAGTTAAATATATATTTAATGTAGAATCTACGTGCTAATGTAACAAAATAAAATGCTTAGACGATTTAAGATTTATTAATTTCTGTAAATGTCCTCACATCTCATAAATGCTTAATTGAATTTTCTATTAGTAAAATTATTACCGTTCATAAATTAATGTTTTGTTAATTTTTATCAATTAACTGCATGTTTTTTTTTCAGATAAAAATATATGCGTTATATATGATTTTATTGCCGATCGGCCTGTGTAAGGGGCAGGGAACTTTCCTTGCATCACACAGGTCCAGGGTTCGATTCCCGGGCAAGGCATGGATGTTTCTTTCTCTCTTTGTGTTCTATGTCCTTTGTGTGATTGCGTGAATGTGTGTGAATGTGGCCCACCCTATGAACGGGTTAGTGGCAGTGTGTGGTGTGACAGAAGTCAAATTCTTGGCCATAGATGGCGCCACTGAAAAACAAGAACAATCGCTTTGTTGAATAACTGTTAAAGCTCTTAAAAGAATTTATGAACAATTATTTTTCAAATAAAAAAGATGTTGGATTTTTTATTAATGCTCTGTAAAAACTGTAGTGTATTATACAATAAAAATTGAGGTTGAACAATCCAGAAAATAGTGTGAAGGAACTTCAACAAGTTAACACCAATTCAAACTTTCATATTACTATTGAAAAGGTGTAAATAAATCTTAACACTTATGAATTGAAAAAGCTTGCATCAAGCTCACGTTCATTCACACCATAGTTTCTCTTCCAAAAATACTGATCTTGGTGCACTTTTGGTATCGTTAGTGTTGAGTTTGATGTTGCCTTTCTTGATACTATAGATCTGAAAGAAAGTTAGCCGTTGAAATATGTATGCATTTGTTTAGTTGTGTTGTGTAATAATATTACTTATAATTATATTTTTTAATTCCTGTGATCTCTATTAACGCGTTCATTGCCGGGAAAGTGCAGGAGGCTAGTCTTTATCTATCATTGAAGAGAGGCAATCTATAAAGATAAAATCAAAGTCAAAAATTTCATTTTTCAGACGTCCTATTTTTAACATTTTACAAAAAGTTTATTTTAATAAACAATTCGTTATTGCCATGAGAAGACATATTTTCTGCATAAAATAGTTGTATGATAATATGCATCTTGCTACCATTTGATCTGTTTTCTTGTCGCAAACTGTTTAAGAATTTTGTTCCGTGATATGACGTTATCTGGTGATAAACGTGTTAAGAAATTTTTTTTCTTTTGCTTGTGTTCTGCTTAGCCCGGTTTAAACTCACTGAATAAAAAAAAATGACGTCAGCTCCTTTACACCAAGCAGTGTAAAAGAACATTCTCAGTGTTTCATTACACCATGAGCTATCCTTTGTTCTAGGAGTAATAGCACGCTCAGTGAAACGCCACTTTGGCGTAATGTCGCTGCAATCATTTCTGGCGTTAACATATACAAAAAATTGACATATACTAAATATTTTTTTAATATCTTTTTAAATTATTACACAGGGAAAATGGATCTAAATGATGATTTCAAGTATTTTAAATATAGTCTTAACTTAAATCAAGCTATAGTGTCTGTTTAAGCATCTTAAATGGGATAGTGGAATTTATTTATTTATTCAAAATGCAGACTTGGATTTCTTTCTAAATACAAAGATTGGCTAAAAATCTCTTTTCTATTTGAAAAACATGTAGTACAAGTAAGAGAAAGATAATAGAAAAACACATTCAGTGTAGAAGTGGTAATTAAATCCCACCACAACCACGCTTCAGAGTGGTTAGGGGAACAACGACATCGTATGGCGAAAAAGACTCCTAGGATTTATTGCAAGTAAAGCAGCCATATATTATTGGGTCCTCCTTTGACGAAGAGTAACAGTAGCAGATCCAATAAATAACATTCTGCGAGCTATGGTGGCTCAGAAGATAGAGCGTTTGCCTTCTAATGAGATTAACCAGGGTTTGAATCCCAGTGATGGCTGATTGATACGAATTCTGCACCCGGCTCACACCGACCACAGTGCCGACGTAAAATATCTTCAGTGATAGAAAGATCATGGGTTAAAATATCCTTGTCACCAGGCTATCCGGGGGTAAGTTTTCGTGGTTTTTCTCTCAATGTAAAAGAAGTGCGGATTAGTTTCATCAAATAAAAATCTTCCACAATGGCAAATTTCTCCCAATATTTAATCCAGAAGTTCCCTTCTCTTCAGGATTGGATTAAAAATTACAAGGCTACAGAGTTAAACATTGGTAGTCGCAAACGCAAACGCTGTTTAACGATGGTTATAAAATAAAATAAATTTCTGTGAGCACGTCCACCTCCCTATGAGGTTACCCAGGTCCGAATGCTGCTCCTAACCACAGTTCTGACGTAAAATATCTCCAGTGGTAGAAGGATGAAATTCTCTTGATGTTCAGCTAACCGTAGAAGGGTTTCGTGCCTTTACCTTCCACATGCAACGCAAAGTGGACAGGTTTCATCACAAAGTCCACCACGAAGGCTATTTTGTCACCATGTTTGACCCACGCCTCCCCTTATCTTCTTAAGTTTGCTCAAAATTACAAGGCTACGGAGTTGAATATTGATAGTCGTAAATTCAAAATTGGGTCGGCGGTCCAACTCCAGATAAAAAATTCAATAGCTTTGTGCTGTTCCTCACATTTTTGTGATATATGTTCTTCAATTTAAGGAATTATTTTTTTTTCTACTAAGCACGCCGACTCTGCATAAACCAATTAATTATGCAGGATTAATTGCCATATATCCAGAGTTACGATGGGATGTGAATTCACTACCTCTTTTTTACACAGCTTGAGAGGTCTCTGTAAAACGAATAATTCAAAAAATATTTTGCATTGTTATTACAAGTTCATTTATTTAATTTTAGAGATATCTTTGCAAGCACTGATAAGAAAGTACAATTTATTATAAGCCCTTGTCAAATTGAAGAGCCGATAGGACAAGTTTGAGAATGACATAATAATTGTATATCCAGGTTTACGGAGCTATTGGAACTCATTACACTCTAAAAAATTCCGGATCAAATTACGGTAACCCGGTAGCTTGTGTAGCATTATCAGTAATATCCATTTTTACTGTTAAATATTATACCAATATTTTTACAGTATTATTTATTTAATTAGAGTAATTCAGTGATTTTACGTTACTTATTTCTTTAAAATTACGGTGTATCAGAATTTTCGTTCTGCAGCATGCACCGGTAAAAAGCACTGGGGCACTAAGTGCCGGCACTTTTTACCGTAATTTGATACTCAATATTTTACAGTGTACCATCAAGCTTCCATTTCAGGATGTTGGGACAACCTGATATGTAACATTAAATGTACTGATTTAGCACAACTTCGTCCAGATATATGTATATTTACAAATCCGAATTTTTTATAACTATAAAGTTGGTAGAAGTTAACTTATAGCTTAGATAAACGTGAAAACAACTAGCTTCAAAAAAAAAAAGTTAGCAAGCATCTATTTTATAAAATAAAGCATGTTAAACGGACCCAATTCCGGGTTATACCAAATTATACTGGTAGTATTTTTAGTTACACTAGTACTGCTTTTTGGTAAAATTGCAGAAATTGTGCCTCATTTACTGTCATACAGCATGGTAACAAAACCTTACATTATTTGAAGTTCTGTCAAAAGTTATCACTAAAGAGCTACGGTTAAAAATTACCGTACTTTTTGTGGATCTAATAGACCCAGAAAACATGGTAACTATTACTATCTTATTTAAACAAACGCCATACCGTTTTTTTAATATATATATATATACAGACAGCGTATAATAAAACATCGAATCTACATATTTAATAAAATTTCGATTTATATCAATATAATTAATCAGATTTGATTTCGTTTTAAAGTATTGTTGGTCACGTTGTAAGAGTAGCTTGTTCCAGTAAGATAGTAATGAAATACTTTGGAAAAAAATATAAACTTATGAACTCTATACTTACTAACTATTTTCTCTTAGGGCTATGTTGAACCACGGCATCCCTTACAATTCCACTCTACAACATCCTGCCTCTTGCCTTTCTCACCCGATTATAATATTTCAAACTTTTGAGATCTTTCTTAAACTCTTCCATCAGAGTCGTGGTGGATAGAGCGTTCGGCTTCCAATGAGTCGAACTGGGTTCGAATCCCAACGATGGGTGAATGATGCGAACTGCACATCCGGCTCGCATTGACCACAGTAAATCCTTACGTGAAATATCCCTAGTGGTAGATGGATCATGGGTTAGAGTCCCATTGCCGTCAAGGTAACCATGCGAGGTTTTTGTGGCTTGTGTGCGAATATTTCGTGGTTTTTCCTCTCCATGTAACACAAATGCGAAATAATTAGAACAAAAAGTCCTCAATGAAAACAAATTTCTTACTTTACTTGATGCAGGTGTTCATTGTCTACTGTCATTGTCTGGGTTCGAAATTACAAGGCTATGGAGTTGAACATTGGTAATCATAAGCCCAAAATTGGGTCAGCTGTTTAACAATGGTTATAAAATAAAATAAAAAATAGAAAACTTATCTATCCATTTTTTACTCTGTTTTCTTCGTTTTCTTTGAGATTGACTGATAAAGATCTTTTTCTTTTTGGAGGATTTGTTGAAATTCATCATCTGTGTCTCAACCATTGGATTTCTTTAATTTAATATAATGTATTATTACTATTATTAGAGTTTATTAGTAAACGTTTTCACAATACATCCCCCTCTCTGATTCTGTGTTGTTTTATAAATATGTTTTGAAGAGAAATAAATGAATTATTATGATAAATATTGCCATCATCTAACATAAACAAAATAAAAAATCGACACTATAAAATAAACACGCACAATAAAAAAGTAATTGCTGGAATCTCAAGCAAACAAGTAAAGTACAAACAATTCTTTGCTTGATAATTAATATTTTATTTATGTAAGAAGTTAAAAAGGTAAAAATAATAAAAGTAAACTAGCAAAGAGTTAAGGGAAAATATGAACTGTAGTTATGCATAAAATAGAACTTAGAAGTTCTGTCTACAAAATTAAAGTTAGTAAGACTTTTTCCACATGTTATTTAACCACTTTACCTAAATATATAAGGAAAACTGGAATCAAATGTCAAAGGAAACAGTTGTTACAAAACATATTTTTATAGGAATTAACTAGCTAGAATGATATTAAAATTTTTCAATTTACTTTTTAGAATTTTGGTAATTTAAACTACTATAATTATGAATTAAAATCAGCACATTCAATATGTGTGGAATAGTTTTTCATTAAAAGTTACGTTAACATTTAAGAAACATTATTTATTTATTTATTTTTTGAAAGGCTCTGTTAGATATCTTTGTTTCACCATTTAATATTATAGGAAAGCAGTGAACATTGACTAAAATGACTAAAATATTATTTTACATAAGGATTTCTTTTTTTTATGCACGCTTGATCTTCTAATTTAAACAACTATAGAAAGTTGGAACACCTTTGCAGCAACATTGCATTGAACATTACAGCAATCTGTTACATTGTCTGCAGTCTGATATTTTTATTATAATATTAATAAATAGACAATTTTTTTAACTGTTCTATTTTTATTCTTTTCAATTTCATATCAAGTAGTTCAAAAACTTAAAGAAAGAATAAAAAATGCAAGCTATTATATTTGGTTTAAAGCAATTTTTTTCCATAAAAAAATTAATCAAAATTTCTTTTTGACGCATCATTCTACACGTTATTGTATTAATAAATAACAGAAAATAAAACCTTAACTACCTCTAAATTTTCAACAGTAAGCATAAAAAGATGCACTTATTTAAGGAAATCATGTACACAAAGCAATGTAAATAAAAGAACAAAATATTCTTTTATCTCGAACTCCGAGAAAAAATTACTCTTTTTTTCTGATAATTCTTAAAACCTCTCACTCTTCAATGTAAAAAAAAAAATTCCAATAATATTTCTAACGTCGCATTTCTATTTTTTTATACAAAGCTTTTTATTTGGCGCTGTTAACGTATTTAATGGGATTTCCTTCTAAAAATATTTTTCAAGTGAAAAACGATGCTAGGGTGGAAGAATTTTTACTAATAATGCTAAAAAACTTGTAGAAAATGTGAATAAATGCTAGCATTCAAGAAAGTTTTGTAAAAATTTCTACTCGTATCGTTCTTTCTTAGAGAGTAAGATAAGTGTTTAGTTTTCGTCGAATAGAATTTAATATTTTTCCCATTTCGACAACGTAGAATTGAAAACACATTTTCAAAGAATTCAATTCGAGAAATTTGATAAAGCAGTAGAAATGGGACCAACATTTTCAACTATGTACAAATTCCAAAACAAACATTTTTTTTCTATAAGTCTAACTTTATCAAGTAATTTTTGAACTTTCTATGGAATTTTCAGATTCTTTTCCTTATTAATATTTTGCTTTCATTACTTTCATTCAAATAATATTAAATATTTAGTTGTATTGCATAGATTATATTAAATGGCGTTGAATTAACTTAGAATACAAGTCATGTTGAAAAATCTTATGCAACTATCCGAGTCCTGCAATCAACTTTTAAGGATTTTTGAAATATGGTGTTGATTGGAGAGAAAAAAAATTCTGGTAAAATTATCGTTCTGTATGGTAATGACAATTTTGGTAAAAGAAAAACCATTATTCTGGTTAATAAAACAAAAATAAATGGTATTTTAACCATTAATTTTGTAGTTCTTCATTTCATACGGCAACGGCTTACCAAAAATTGAAATTTTTAAAAATATAAATTTAACTAACAGATAAGAGCTTTTCATTGAAAATGCCTACGCTCTAATAGAGCAGATTATGAAAATGGGTTTGCTTAATAATTCGTCAAGGATAAGCAAAGAATTCGTAATTTAGCAAAAAACTTCTTCACGGTTACGATTCTAACTTAATATCCTACAATAAAGAGAACTCATTAATCATCAACACAGTCATAAAAAATATCTACTTAATGTAAGTTATGTATCCTCCTCTGTGTAAGTGGTAAAAAGTCATTTGACCTCTGTCGAGTTTTTGCAGAAGAGAGAAAGAGGAAATGGGGGCTGAAACTTAAATATATATTAGGGTTATTTAGGGATATGAAACAAATAAAGTAAATTTTTCATGGTAATTTTTTTATTCTAAATTAAATGACATCAAGCACGAGATGATAATTCTAGTAGTTTATAAATTATAATTATAACCCGTATAGAATACTTTTTCAGTCTCTACTATGTTACTCCTATGAACTTATTCTCTAATTTTTATCTAGACCAGGAGTTTCCAACTTACATGAGGCCGGGGGCCGTAATTAAAAACACCAGTCAAATGGCGGGCCACAACGTTATCAAAATTTTATGTTGGACTCTTTTATGTTTGAAGGAACATTAAATATTTATGTCAGATTTTTATCAAGTTGTTCAAAACAAAAGTATTGAATTACAAGTTAAAATGAGAAGTAGATTTTTACCTGAGAAATCAATTTTTTTGCACCGTTGTTAAATTTTACAGAAACGAAGAAATCATGTTTTTATAACGAAAGAAAAATATTTTAAACTCATGCAGATTTTTTACAAAAATTGTCCGCAGAAATATGATAACTAATATATTTTAGTTCGCAGGCCACAGAAAAGGCTTCGCTCGTCGGATGTAGCCCACCGACGGCCTGTTGGTAACCACTGATCTAGACAAATAAGGCCTTGTGTATCTTTTTTTCATCTTAAACTGCAGGAGACTAAATTCAAGACTGTAAAATGTGTACGACTGTTAAGAAGTTATAGTGATATTTGATGCAAAAAGTACGGTTATTGATTTGTACCTATTTACGTTTCTAACTTTGTTAACTAGACAAATGAATGTAAAAGCTTTATAAGAATGTAGTTTCCTATTTACTTTTTTTTTTACATTGACTAAATTGAACATATTCGAAAAATCTTTGGAATCTGCTGAAATAAGATTACAAAAAAATATATTCCCAATTATATTTATTGAGAAAGGATTAAATGAAATGTAAATTTAATTATTAAAGGATAGAATACGTGTTATGTCTAATTTGTTATTTATCTATTTTATTTGGCATTTTTGACTTGTGTTTATTGATTCAGATTTGCTGCTTACATTTCATCAAACCTGCCTTAATCTTCCAAATGTATCTGAAAAAGTAATGGTAGAGCGGTGGAGCAATGGAATGGTTGCGGAAGAAGAAAAATTTTTGCATTTTAAAGCTTTAATATTTTAAAGTAAAATAAGTTTTAAAAAAAAGCATATAAATTATTTTTGTAATGCTGTTAAACAAACAAACTACGATACAGACACATAAATAAGCTCCTATGTCAAAATTAAATTATTTTCTTCTACAGGAAATTAAAAACAGGCCTTAGCATTTTGACATTTTCTAATTTTTAAAAATTTTTGCTGCTTAGACAAAACACATTTTGCAATTAAAAACTTTCATATAAATACAATTTTGCATTTATTTTTAAGTACTAGCAAGAAAATATCAATTTAAAGAACATATTTTTTGTGAGTGCGTAGAAATTAAAGAAAAAAAAATGGCTAAAAAAATGGTTAAAAAATGGTATAAAAAACAGATTCGTAAAAACATTTTCTAAAATCAATACACAATTTTTTTCGTTCTTCAGCTGATTATTAAATCACTTGATCAACCCAAAACAGTTAAAGTATTTTGCTTTTGTTCCATTCTAGTATCAATATATACTTTTTTTCTGGACATCTTAAAACATTAAAAAAATTACTTATACGATGCAAGTCTAACTCGCTTTCTTGATCACAATTTTATTTTAATGCAAAACACTTAATAATTGAACATGGGAATTGAATTTTTCTTCTAATTTAGTATAAAAAATATTTTTATAATTTACTTCTTATCTATATTTTACATTAACATACTTATAAAAGTATAATTCAACTTCCATAATGAATGTTTGAAAAAAAATTGAAATTTGTAATTATTTTTTGCACGCTTTTAAATAATGTGTTTGCAATATTATTTTCAACGAGTAACGCGTATATTAAGGGAATATTCCTAAGAAACTGAAATAGGAAGATATATTCGACGATTTCAGAACTTAATTTGCTTCAAAGATTAAAAATATAGAAAAAGTCGACATGATTCAAATGCACGATAATAGACGCCCATTCTCTAGATTCCTCGAATGAAAATGAGGGAAATAAAACAGATTAAAAAAAAACGCAAAGTTACGAACAAAGAAATAAAAATAAAATTAACAAGCAAAACTAGAAAAACCACGGTAAGCGAGACGCAAACCAGGACATGAGTGCATTTCTAAGCGCTATAAGGTTTTGGTAAAGGACTCATGTTGTTAACTATAATATAGGCATTCAGGTGAAAGAAGTGATATTCCGAAGCATCGAGATGAGCTTATGTGACGGTGGTGGGAAAAAAATTTGGTGTTGTCGAAATTAACTTTATCTCCAAGGACCCAGCAATGGGCGGCAATAGATTATATCTCAAATTCTGACACACATGACACACATGTCAATCGTATTTTTTTCTTTCCATCTTTATGTTTTAAGCAAATGAGGCTTTTATATTTTCAATTGTTGTTATATAGTTACTAATTTGGACATATCTTTTAGAAAACAGTGGTTCTAACAATATATAATTACAAGTTAATATTTTTATTTTTCTGATTTCCCGAAAATAAAATTACGATATTAATTAGCATCTTAATAGATATTATTTTTGATAGTACTGATTATGTTTAAATATATTCTGAAATCTTATAGTTTTAGGATGCTAACAGAAACGAATGTTGTTAAAAACCATACAATTCTTTACTCTGTTTCTAATGTACATATTGCAATATTGAAAAAGAATTAAATTGTTTAAAGCTGACGTTTTTTTACACAAATATATTTTTTGCAGTACTTAATTAGCATGAAGCAATTTCTTAATCTTGATAATAAGAAGTTTAACTATATTTATAGGATTAAGCTTGAACCGTATGACAATCTTGTAAAGCAAAAATCATTCTCCATCCTTTTTGGCAGAGCAAACCAGTTTCTATTATGTAAATATATGTATTAGAAAGAAAACGGTATGAACCGATGCCCAAAAGCTTTCCTATTTCGTAAGGGACATGATATTAAATCATTGAATATTGTTTAGTAGGTTAATGTTTCACAATTGTCCATATTTCTTTGTTTATAATATTTATTTCATCCTGTTTGTATTATCAAATACTACATACTTTGAACAAAAAGTATAAATATATATTTATGAAATGTTAATACTCAACGTTTAAAAATGTTTTAGCAAGCAATAAATTTTGAGAAACATTTTAATAGATAGTTATTACTCAACTTCAAAAAATCTTTTAGTATACAATACCACACTGATAAAAAAAAAATGTCAACTCTATCAGACTGTGAAAAATTTTCTCTTTCCGAACACTAAAAAACTTTTACCGATGTGCTTGGAGAATGATTTTGGTAAAATTAAGAATAAAATATGCTTTATTAAGTGAGATAAAATGTAATAAATGTGGTAAAATTTGATAATTTTATTATGATACCATGTAAAGCGTAACTATTTATTCTGTTAAATTTATTTTTGAATTTTTTTTTAAATGTGTGGTTATAAGATCTATAATTTTGAAAACCAGAATTTCCGATAAACCGCTACTACGCAAACCGAAAAATTTCCAAATGAATGGTTTAAATGCAGTATATTTTCATTTTATAACGATAATTATGTTTTTTAAAATCAGAAATGTCCTTGCCATACAGTGTGATAATTTACCAAAATATTTTTCATTCTGCAGTTCGATACAATATTACTTTATAATTACTCAATTAATATATTATGCATTGAATTATTGATAATGCATTGCCTTAATATTAATGCATTGCAATATTGTTTCCATGGCTAATAACGTTATTGAAAATAAATTTAATAGTTATTCCTTTTTTATGTCTTTAAAATGATATGCTTACATTCAAAATTTTGGCGTTTAGTTTTAAATGTTTACTTTGCATTCAAAATCTTGCATAAGCTTCGAACTTTCTTTTTTTCATACAACATGGCATCGACATTTTAAAATATCAGTATTATACATTATTCATTGCCCGAAATTCGACGCTAATTAAATATCCATTTATTTAATATTTTGTTGGTAAAAATCGATATTTATTTAATCAACATCATACATTATTCATTTTTGAAATACAAGATATAAAAATATTCCCGAACAGCTCCACCTTTTGCAGATATGCTATTTTAATTTTCCCAAATGTTGAGGAACTTAAATGAGTTAGTATGTATGAGTTTAAATGTAAAAATTTTAAAAATAAGGGAAAACTAGAAGCTTATTTTTAACATTTTGCTCCTTTGTCCGTTAAATGTAAATACTTTGCTTTGACATAACTTTTTAACGTAAAAAAAAATTCATTAAAGGAATAAGATCAGATAAGGTATGTTTGACATATCTCTTTAACATTTTCAACAGTAAGTTGATTATTAGTCTATTTACTAGTTATAGCTAAAATCAAATTATGACAATTTATTCAAATATTTTAATGAAGCATATTCATAAATCCCATTAAAACTTATATATAAATCTCTAAATAAATTTTGAAATATGATTTTTAACGTGGTGCTTTGTTTTTGAAATGTAAGTGTAAATTTATGTAATATGGCGTGGTGAGTAGGTAGAGGTTATAGCAAAGTGTGATCTTTTGGGACTAAAAAAAGAGGTTGTCAATGATATTGATAAAAAGTGTGACATTGTTTATAAACGGCCTCTTATAGCTATTATTTACATTTCAATTCATGACTTTACTCTTTTGAAACTGAAATATGATTGACTGAAAAAATTTAAAAAAATATTTTCATCATAAATTCACTAATAAGAGATGTTCCTATTTTTTCAGGCTTGTTTTCAAGAAACTACCCATGAAAATATTAACATAAATCTCGTTGTGGATTCTGTTCAAAATCATGGCCCTCATGACTGAAGTTTCTACCATTACAGTGCATTCAAACGACCATTCTTACAACTTAATCTCGACAGAGAACAGTCTTGAAATACAAGAACAGCAATACAATGTCACTGACGCTCTGTATCCGACATTTTCTAATGGCGTAGGAGCAATCGCTATTGCAATTTCACTCGGCATATTCATACTGCTAACCATTCTTGGAAATGTCTTCGTAATTTATGCCATATCAACAGAAAAGAATTTGAAAGGACTGGCTAATTATCTTATTTTGTCACTTGCAGTTGCAGATCTGATGGTAGCAATCTTAGTTCTACCCTTCAGCGCTCTGAATGAAGTCTACCAACAAGTTTGGATTCTTGGACCTGAAATCTGCAGATTATGGACTTCATTGGATGTTCTTTGTTGTACTTCTTCAATATTACATTTACTTGCCATTGCCGTGGATAGATACTGGGCGGTCACAAACATAGAATATGCTAGAAATCGTGACCGTCGAAAAATCTATCTACTTATAGCTGGTGTTTGGACTGGCTCTTCTGTGATCTCTTTTGCACCAGTATTTGGCTGGAAAGATCCAGAATTTTATCAAAGGCTTGCAGAAGGACGCTGCATGGTGAGTCAAAACATGTATTATCAGGTTTTTGCAACCTGTTTGAGCTTTTATATACCTCTCGTTTTCATTTGTCTTCTCTACTGGAATATTTTCAAACAAGCCAGGAAAAGAATACGAAGCAAACCAGGTGCATCAGCTGTTTTGATAGAGAAGAGTAACAGCACTGCTCAATGTTCCACGTCTCCTCAACAAAACGAAAATGAACCACCAGATCCAGGCAGAGATCATACGCATCTTCAGGTATCGGAAAATGGCGTCAGTTCCAGTCAAGCTGGCTTAGGCCGCTTGATACATTTGGCTAAGAGAGAGAAGAAAATTGTGAAAGAATCGACAGAGGCAAAAAGAGAAAGAAAAGCTGCTAAGACGTTGATGATTATTACTGGTGCTTTTATAATTTGTTGGCTGCCATTTTTTGTAATGGCTCTATTGATGGCTATTTGGGAATGGGCAATTCCCAACGATTTAGTTTTTAGCTTGCTTCTGTGGATGGGATATACTAATTCATTGATAAATCCCATCATTTATACAATTTTCAGTCCTGATTTTAGAAATGCTTTTGATCGAATTCTCTGTGGTGCTTACTATACGACTCAAAGACATTGAAAATATATGACATCATCTATAAAACTATGTACTTACTGAGTTATGATTAGTGATACCATTCAAATTAGTGAGATATTGTAACATGACATACTTATTAAAGTGTTATAAAGATAGTTCATACTTGCATTAATTTTACGTAATCGTATGTGACTAAACTGGCAATAAAGTTATTAATGTCCAATAAAACCTGTAATGTGTTGGGGTAGTATATACATGAAACTGATACGTTGGAAGACCTGCTACATATCATAAATATACATTCTAAGTATTTCTACAAGTTTATGTTCCATGAATATTGTTAGTGCAATACATACTGACTGTGTCATTTTTACTCAAACTATAGTAAGCCATAGCTTAACTATGTCATTAAAGAAGTATTTCTTTTTTTTTAACTTACACAAAAGTTATATAAAAGCGCCAAAAATAATAAATGTTTTGTCTTGAATCAAAAATGTGTGTAAATATCTAGCAGTAGAAATATTTTTATTGAACATAATGTAGAAAGACTACATACAAATGACAATAATATCGAAGATCTGTATATGGTTTTAAATAAAATATAATTGAATGAACAAAGCAAAACGGTGCTTAGATATGAGAGTGTAGAGCAAGCAATAAATGACATATTTTTTAGCATTTTGAAACAACACTCCGAAGTCATTTATTTCGATGCATTATAACTTCATTTGCTATGTATTTTTTATGTATATTTAACTAATTCAAATTTCCTAATGTATCTTTAGTGCAGATTAACTAATACCTTATAATTAATTATGTTGATGTTTTCTGCGAGTTACAGGACTTCCTTTAAAAATATTTGATGATAGTTTTATGATAAATAAGTTATATGAGCGATACGTTTACCTTTATCTAAATTAGGATACTTTATAATTCAATGCAATTTCGACCACGAAGATTTATATTTCCTTTGTTTTATTAAGTGTAAATAAAGCAATCTAAACACATCCAGTTGTCGGCTAATGGGATCATGGAGTTTAAAGCCCATCAATATCCAGATCAACGGACTGATGATACCCATGTATTAAACACTGACCGCCTTTAATTCTAAGGCAAGCTGATGCTCATCGATTTAAAATTGGTTCTTCAAGTTGCCACCGGGGATTGAATTGCAAACAGTCATACTAATAGCGCAATGCTTTAACCATTGTGCCATCACGGCTCTTTTGATGAGTGTATACAAAATCACGTATATGAGCTATCAATTTAAATTTATAACTTAGAGCGTATGATTTGAAACAAGACAATTCTGGCATTTTACTTTAATGATTGGTGACAGATTTATAGTTTATAAAAATAAAGTAAAAATAAAATTTGAAATTGAAGAAGTAAAGATTACTTATTGTACATTTTTTGTGTTAATATCTTGCTAATTATTTTTTAATGTAGAAAATATCATTTGGTCATAAATTGTTTTGAAACTAACTTTAGCATATTAAATCTCGCAAAATGGGGCTCATATAGATTAAATATGCTAAACTCATTTCAAAATGAAATTTTTTTTTATTGTTTCGATAGTAATAAAGTAACATACTCTTAGTAAGTCAGTAAATTAATAACTTGGTTAAGTTTTGTAAAAATAAATGTTTGGAAAAAAGTTTTATTTCCAAACTTTTATTTCAGAAAATTAAAATTAATGATTTTTAAATTTTAAAGATTTACTAAATCAGCTTTTGTTCTAAATATTCGTAAAAGTGCGCATTATAATTAAAACGTAATTAAATAACTACTACCTAACTTGATTTTACAATAGCTTAACACATCACAAGGAAATTAGCTTATTGAGATTTTAAAGAGAATTTGTTACATTCTTAAATTAAAGCTTAGAAAAATATTGATATTTGTAGAAAAAAAGAAATATTAGATTAATTATATTTTCCTTAAAAGATGGATCCAAATGTAAAAAAATATTTGTGAACTAAAAATCTGCCGTTATACATAATTGTTTATCAACTATTAATGTGTGTATTGCAAATAATATGTATATTTATAAATGTTTCTCTTGTTTGTTATAAATTGTTTGTATATTCATGTAGAGTTAAAAAAAAATTAATGTCATGTATTATTTGTCTAATAAAATATTACGAGTTTTAATTATTATTTTTTTATTTACCCTTTTAAATTATGATTAACGAATTAGAAGTTCAACGTGATGAAAATCATGTTATTAAACACATTTTTAAAAATTCGTTTTTAGCGAAGATAAAATAACTTAATCTATTACTCAGCCAATTTTTAATGAACAATTTCAATTGCAATATAAAATAACTTTTTTCCTTTTTAGAGAAGAAAAACATATATAATTCACGTGATGTTGCAATTACAATCATATAAATATCTCTGAAAGAACAACCACTCAGAGTGCACTGAAAAATCACAGAATCACTTTAAATAAATATTACAGTGAAAAGTAAGTTTTCAAATTTTACGGTAAAAGTGTATTTTACGGATTTATATCTCCACTTATGGTATCTGTACTTCTTACCGTAGTTTGATCCTGATTTCTTTATGGTGTATAAGAATAACTATTTAGTAGGATTATTTAGTGAATAGTGTATATGTATATATATATATATATATATATATATATATATATATATATATATATATATATATATATATATATATATATATATATATATATATATATATATATATATATATATATATATATATATATACATATTTACATCTTATTATTTATTAAATGTATTGTATTATAAATTAAAAGTAGATACATTTTTTTTTTAAAAAAAGATCAAATATCAAAACAAAAATGCATCCTTAAAGTTCTCAAACTAAACAGATTTGTTTTAATGAACAAATCAGATAGACACCCCGCAGAGATTTAAGCTATGTAGTTGAAACTTCCGTGAGTTATTTAGTTTAGGAAGAGATTTAATTTCCTGCTTAAATCCAAAGCTTTCCTGTTAGAGTTACTAAAATCTTCATTTATATGTCAGCAAAATGTATTTTCTAATTGAGTATAAAGTTATTTGCTGAAAGTAGAAAATGTTAATTAATAATGATGAAATTCTCCTCCAACGACATAATATTGTTGAAGCTAACTTGCAACGTTCGCTTTAATTTACAACAATTCAAGCTTAGCCATTGTTGTAACATCGAAACATAATGATATTTACAAAACATTACTGCTTTCATAAAATGCATAGTAAGGAATTATTTAAGAGATTTTAAGCATATATAAAGTGAGAATGAAATCAATATAAGAACAGAATACACCGTTTGAAGCAACTTTAATATGGTGTTAAGTTCAGCTATATTATTGTATTACTTAAACTTGATGACATAGTACTATGGATCAACTTAAACTGCATCATGTTAAAATGTTGAACCTTACACTTCTGTTCACTTCTAAAATTGACTACTTAGACTTCTGAGTTGTGATGGTTCAGGGGATGGAGAGTTCGCCTTCCAATGTGGTAAACCGGATTCCAATCCAAATAATGGCTTTTTCGATACGAAATACACACTCGAATCGAACCAACCATAATGCTGACGTATAATATCCTCAGTGGTAGACGGATCGTGGACAAGAGTCCCCTTGCTGTCAGGTTAACCGTGGAAAGTTTTTGTGGTTTTCTTCTTAAAGTAACGCAAATGTGGATTAGTTCCATTAAAATTTCCTCCACGAAGGCAAATTTCTCCCAATGCTTGATCCAGGAGTTCCCTTGTCTTCTTGATTGGGTTCAAAATTACAAGGTTATGGAGTTGAACATTAGCAGTTGTAAATCCAGAATTGGGTCGGCAGTTCAACGACTGTTATAATATAATACTTTTAGTTTAGACAAGTTCTATTAAGTTTTAAATAATTTCTTTTTAATGTAAATTATTTCAGTACAATTATATATGCACTACAAGTACATTAAATACGTACTACTTATGTGCTTTGATGAAACCTATGCTCTCATTTGTTGGTTATCTATAATCATGCAGAATGTAATCATCCATGAGACAAGACGTCACTTCAATATCATGTCTGTACAAAAGAGACGTAACGGCTAAGATTTTGATTAACTGGCATGATCTCTAACACAAATACATGGAAGAAAATCAGTCTGCCAACGTTCATTTAGAAACATTTTTGTATTTAAATTCAACACTAAATATCTAAACTATACTTTTGTTTATATTTTCACTTGAGTGTCAACTTTTTCGTGATAAAAAAATAAGTTCATGAAAATCAACTGTGGGTCATCGTGTGTCAGTGTCTGACCGTAGTTTAGCCGGTTATCGGTTAGCCACCACTAATCTGAGTCCAAATTCTTTATTTTATTGCAGGTGAAATCGTTCGTTGCTTTCTATAAATAAAAAGGAAAGTTAAAGAAACGTGACAATAAACTAGTTTTAAACATAATTATTCTCTGTATTATATAATATCCCAATAATCGATGTTTAAATGCTTCATATGCTAGTATTTCAAAAATTTGTATTATAAATAGATGTTACATTTAGAAAATATTCATAGTTCGCTGAAAAAATCTTTTAACATTCAACTAATTCTTTGTATTATAAATAGATGAATATAAATTCGTTTTTATATACTGATGTATCTCTAGGAATTTTGAATAATTAATTGAGCGGTAAAAACCTTTAATAATCTACAATTTTACCCACAGGGAGAAAACATTATTTTAAAATTAACGTACTGTATGGGTATGACATAAAAAACATATAATTTTGATTAATAAAACCGAAATATATGGTTTTTAAACCGTGCATTTGGTAATGTTTTTGCTCTCGTGGTAGCTGTATACTGGAACTTCTATTGTTCAAATTTATATTTCTTATTGCCACAGATTTAGTAAATTATTCAAAACTGAAAAGTAAAACATGGTTTTTATGAAATGCTAAAGTATTATTTAAAAATTACCAAGTTTTAGAACGTATTATAAAACCATATTTTATAGTTAATTTGACCAAATTCAAACCACGGTAAAAATTACCAATCTTTCTGATGTTCCCATTTAACTATAAACACGGAAAATTTTACCATATTTCGACAGTTTTGACTCAACATTTTTTCTTCAATGCATTCTGAAAAACTAAAAAGTTTTCAAAACTATTACATTATTCTTAAACTTCCCAGAGATAAAAATTTATCTGCTGCCAAAAAACCTGTGCCTGTGGTTGTAAGGAAAAATTAATGAATCTAACTCTTGTATAGATGTCATCAATCTTCATAGGTTTTTCTAAGTATTCTAACAGCCAGCTTTTCATTTCATTTAGTTGTAGCTAAGAAATATTGGCTCACTTCCGGATTAAGCATATTTTTGCCAAAATTTTCAGGTCATGGAAAATCGTTAAAGTTATAACGTATACGTTTTAAGCATATCTTCAACGTATCATTTAAAATATATATATAAACTATATATGTTTTAAAATAGATATGCCAAATTTTCAGTGAAAAATGATTCCGTAAATAAAACCACAACTTACATGATTCTTCTACACAAACTTTATTTAATGCGGCATTTATCTAAAGCTTTTCAATAGAGCTCATTGAATAATATATATTGGATTTTATAAATGATGCAAGTTTTTGCAATCAATATAATTTAATATATTTGATAATGCGATAAATATTGCAATTTTTTAAAATCCTTTGTTGACTATTTCTCGAAAAAAAAGGCAGAAAAAATATTTTCTCAATCTAAAAAAGTGTATATTAGAGATAATTTTTTTTCGAAATCCGTAAACTATATAATTTCTTTTAACATAAATGGCTATGTTTTACAAAATAATACTCTTACTTTCAGAAAACAAAGTGACTCCTTTAACAACTTTTTTTCCTAATTATTAATAAAAAATACTTTTAATAACTTTAAATGTGAATTAAGTGTGCAAAGTTCAAAATAAAAAACAGAATACATTAAATAATTTTAATTTAATAATCGGGTTTTCATGAACCAGGTTTCACTCATGTACCAGGTTTCAAGAGCCTGACTTCAAATATGCTTATTAATTAATGCATACGATATTTTAAGTTACGCAATAAGGCAAACACACTTACTTTCTCTGAATAAAATATACCTTTTTTCCCACGGAAAAGGATTCTTAAAATATGAAGTATAGCCGCAATCGGTGATATGGGGGTGCGTGGAAAATATGGTTCCAATGGGTCATACGAGAGCGGTCAAAAGTTTCTAACCCTTAATGTTACCTTACGTTTTGAGTATTTTGCCTTATTTAGAGAAGTTTTTAAGCGAATCAAAAAGTTTCGATATACAATTATATAATTTCGAAAAAAAATTTTATTAAAAGGTATACAAATATTTACATAACTTTCAAGAACGTAGTTTTAAACACCTCAATAATTTTGTACGCTAACTATAATTTTAATACATTTAAATTAATAACAATAATTTGATTTTTAATTAATTAATTAATAATTTGATAATAATAATTTTAAACGCTACATGTGAGCGCCATCAGGGGAACAAGATTTGAGGCATCAAATTCTATTTTATTTTTAATTTAATTTCTCGAGAACCTTTAGTTCGATTTCATTAAAATTTTGCATTCGAGCTGCGATGGCTCAGGAGACAGAGCGTTCGCTTTCCAATGAGGTGAACCGGGTTTGAATCTCAGCGATGGCTGGTTGATACAAATCTGCATCCAGCTTGCACCGACCACAGTACTGCAATAAATATCCTCAGTGGTAGACGGATCATGGATTAGAATCCCATGCTTGATTAATATATTTTTTTGGTAGGTTTCAAAAATTTTGGATTATGCAGTTGAACATAGAGTGTTGTTACTCAGAATCAGCCCTTTGCCTTCAGGCTAACCGTGGGAGGCTATTGTGGTCTTCCTCTTCATGTAACGCAAATACGGGTTAGTTCCATCAAAAAGTTCTCCACGAAAACAATTTTCTCTTAATACTTGATGCAAAATTTCCCTTTTCTTCTGGATTGGGATCAATATTACAAGGCTACGGAGTTGAACATCAGTAGTCGTGAACCCAAAAATCGGGTCGGCTGTTAAAAAATAATAAAGTTTTGTATTAAAATGCATTCTTTAAAATGATAATAATTATAATAATAATTATAAAATAATCATAAATAATAATTATAAAAAATAAATACTTAACAAAATTATATTTTGCATAGTTAGATAAATTAATTTTATAATTTTCAATGTGCTTTAAAAGTTCTCGAAATATAATGAAGTATTAAAAAAGTAAGTATACATTTTAGAAGTTAGAAATTAAAAAGTTAATCTTTAAAAAATACGATTCCTTCTTGTTTAAGATTTTAAGTCATTAACGTATGTATTTTTAACAGAAGCGCCACCTTTAATTTTCTTTAGATTTATTTGTTTTAAAATTTCACTTTAAGGTTGCGTGGCAACCAGATATAGTTTTTTTTGTTGTTGTTCTTTTTTGTTTTAATTTAGGTTTATACATTTTTAGAATCCGTTTTGATGCTAAGTTATTGGTTATTAAAAGATTAAAGTTTTATATATTGTTGTCATTCATCTGTAGAACTTGTAGTTCATTTGATTGATTGTATTTAAAAGGCGTCCGCATTATTTATTTCAACTTATTGGCGACATTTGTGGCGTCCGCGACAGGACAGTTATTACGCTACTTCTGATTTGAAAAATGTTTTTAGCACCAAAAGGATTTAAAAAGGAAGATCTTATTATTGTTGCCCAAGAAATTGGCGAAGTATTTCCTCAAAAAGCTACTGTATCGGATCTGAAAACAATTATTTTGAAAAGTAAAAAATATTTAGCTGATCCAGATTTTGTAACAAGTGTATTGGTAGCTACTATCAATGATCGACGACAAAAAGAAGGAATACGAAGAAAAATTGAGACAAAGAGAAAATGAAGAGAGACAAAGAGAAAATGAAGAGAAACTAAGAGAATATGAAGAGAGAGAAAATATAAGAAAACATGAACTGGAGTTGGCGATACTTCAAGCTACATCGTTTAGAACCGGTGAGTCTCCTCCAAATATTATTAGTGCCAGTGCCAGAAAGCAGTTTAATTTGCCAAAATTAGAACTTAGGCAATTTAGTGGAGATTTAAGAGGTTGGCTACCATTTTGGGGGACAATTTGAACAAATTTATAAAGATACAGGTATTGCCCCTGAAAACAAATTTTAATACCTGATTCAAGCTACCACTGTTGGATCTAGAGCTAGAGAAGTTGTAGAAAGCTTTCCGCCAACCGCTGCAAACTATACCAAAGCAGTTGATAGCCTCAAAGCCCGATTTGGCAAGGATGACCTTTTGGTCGAAGTTTATGTTAGGGAATTGTTGAAGCTCATAGTTTCCGTTCAAAAACATGAAAGAATATCTATGACCTGTCTTTATGACAAACTAGAGTCATATCTTAGAGCTTTAGAAACGTTAGGTGTTACAACCGAGAAATGCGCTTCAATACTATTCCCTATGGTAGAATCTTGCTTTCAGAAACTCTTCAAGAAGAGTTTCTGAAAGCATGGAACCGAAGTTCTTCGAGCGTTGCTTCCGTTGACGCCAAAGAGCGATTAACAAACATCATGGCTTTCTTGAAGGCAGAATCGGAAGGCGAAGAAAGAATTAATTTGGCTATGTCAGGTTTTGGCTTGGGATCTGATGAAAAACGCCAGCCCTTTAAGAAGAAAGCAAGAGATTTGCCAACAAGAAGATTTCCAACAGCGGCAAATCTATTGACTACAGATATAAAGGGTTTGAAGAAAGGGTGTGTTTTTTGTTCTGGGAAACATAAAAGTTCAGATTGCTTTTCCGCTCGAAATATGACTTTAGCTGAAAGAGAGAACATAATAAGAGAAAATCAATGTTGTTTTGCCTGTTTAATGCAAGGACATTCAGTTCGTAAGTGCAAAGCTTTTATAAAATGTGTCGTATGCGATAAAAGACATGCGGTACTAATGTGTGAATCTTTAGCTGCAAGAAATCGTTAACCCGATAAATCTGGGCAGAAAAGTGAAAGTTCTGAAATAAACATGTCTAACATTACGTACGGCCCGAAAGTGTTCCTTCAAACTATGAAACTAAAGCTGATATCTGATAGTAAAGAAATTGTGGTGAGAGCAGTTTTAGATTCGGGATCACAAAGAACATATATTTTAAAAAATTTGGCTGAAAAGATGGAATATGTTCCCTTGAGAAAAGAAACTCTCATACACTCTTTGTTTGGTGGTTATAAATCAGATAGATTTGAACACACGTGTTATAGAATTAGATTAAGGAATCCAGAGAATAATTTGACTTGTAACATGGAAGCTTTGGATCAAGCATCTATCTGTGATACTATAACATCTGTTAGTTTTGGACCCTGGTTAAAAGAGCTTGAAGAAATGAATATAACGTTGTCAGATGTCGGAAATGAGTCACAACCAGTTCAAATTCTGCTCGGAGCTGACGTAATAGGATAACTTATGACTGGAAAACGAAGAGTTTTGGCCAGTGGATTAGTAGCAATAGAAACACTACTGGGATGGACTTTAACAGGGAAAGCACCTGAATATGATTTACCATCAAGCAACGCAATGTTGGTTACTTCCCTTTTAGTAAAAGAAATGGATATTTCGGAGCTGTGGAGATTAGATTCCTTGGGAATAAAAGATCCTTCAGAACAAAACTCTAGAGAGGAACTGCAAAAAGCCTCAATGGAACATTTCCTAAATACAGTGAAAGTTGAAGGAGATGGTCGTTTTATAGTTAGTCTGCCATGGCTTGATGGGCATTTGCCTTTGCCAGATAATTATGGTTTGGCGTTAAAGAGATTGCAAATGACAACACGCAAATTGAAAACCGACAAATTGTATGATGCCTATGGAGAAGTTTTCAAGGACTGGGAGAAAGAGGAAATAATTGAAGAGGTTCCAAACGAAGACATGGGGATACCTTGTCACTACTTACCTCATCGACCTGTGATAAAGGAGAGCAGCACAACTAAAATCCGGCCCGTGTTCAATGCTTCTTCTAAGAGAAAAGGAGTTCCTAGTTTAAATGATTGTGTTGAGAAAGGGTTAAATTTGATAGAAGTAATTCCCTCAATGATAAATAAATTTCGAAGTTATAAATTTGGTGTAACAGCTGATATACGTAAGACTTTTCTGCAAATAAGTCTTTATGAAAATGATAGAAATTTCTTACGATTCTTATGGTATGGAGAAGATGGACAGCTCAAGCATTTTCGTCATCGAAGAGTTGTGTTTGGCGTTTCCTGTAGTACGTTTTTGCTTGGAGCCACTATTCAATACCATTTGAATAATAAACTAGAGGAAGCAATGGGAGGGAATGAAAAATACCCTAAAGAGATTATACAGGAACTAATATGCAGTTTTTATGTAGATAATTGCCTCACAAGCGTGAAAACTGAATCAGAGTTGAAACAATTCATAGAAGTTGCTACTAATATTATGGCTGAAAGACAATTCGATTTACGAGGGTGGGAGTCTACTAACCCATCAGAACCTAATTCTAGTGAGACCAACATTCTGGGAATGAAGTGGAATAGAAAAAGTGATACTCTGTTAATTAATATTCCTGATATGAAAGACGCAAAACATGAAAAAATCACCAAAAGAAGCATTTTAGCTGCATCACACAGAGTTTTTGATCCTATGGGGATAACTAGCCCGGTATCGATACGACCAAAATTGTGGTTACAAAATTTGTGGAAAACTAAAATTGGTTGAGACGATGAAGTTGACACAAAATTACGAGAAGATTTTTCAAAGTGGCTAAGTCAGCTTGAATATCTGAAGCACATAGAAATCCCAAGGTGGTTGCATTGTGACATAGGTTACGAGAGCATTTCATTACATTTCTTTTGTGATGCCAGTAAATTTGCGTATGCCACAGTAGTTTTCCTAAGAATAGAAGACGAAAGCAACGTTCAAGTTCACCTGATACAAAGTAAAGCAAGAATCGCTCCTAGCGGGAAAAAGGAAACAACGATTGCTCGACTTGAACTTCTTGGCGCTACAATTGCAGCTCGTCTATCAATTGAAATAGTAAAACAGTTTAAGACGGACAAAGTTCATTTCTGGACATACTCAACAGCTGTATTAGCTTGGCTTAAAAGAGAAGACACATGGGGTGTATTTGTGGAAAATCGAGTTCAAGAAATCAGGAAATTGACTCCGGTAAAAGCATGGAGGCATTTGCCCGGATCTATGAATCCCGCAGATCTACCAAGTAGAGGTTGCTCTGCTCAACAACTCGGCAATTCGAAATGGTATGAGGGTCCCAGCTGGCTATATCTTTCCAACACGGAATGGCCTGTAGCAGCTGACGAAATTTCCGTTAATGAAGAGGAAGTAAATTTGGAAAAAAGAAAACAAGTAGTTATTTCCATGGTAAATGTTGAAGTAACGGAAATATGGTGTAATTACTTTTCAACATATAGCCGAAATGTAAGAGTTGTCGCTTGGATCCTACGTTTTGTCCACAACGTTTCACATCAAGATAAGTTAAAGGGAAATTTAATCTGTGAGGAGTTAACAAAGGCAGAAAGTGTGATTTTTAAGTCATTGTAAACAACGCATTTCCAAGATGATAAATTTCTCGCCAAAATACAAGCTTTTCGAGATAAAAGTGATATTCTGAGAGTAAAGACCAAACTGGTACATAGTGATGAAAATGAGAATTTCAGATGTCCAATTCTTTTACCTGCTTACAGTGTTGTGTTAGAATTAATCCGTGAAGAGCATATAAAAGCGATGCATGCTGGTCGTTCCATCTTACTCTCAAGACTCCGAGAGCGATACTGGATTCTTAAAGCTAAAAAGTTAATAAATAAAGTTATTTCCAAGTGTGTGACCTGTAAGCGTCATCGAGCTAAACCAGTAGAAGTTCCTTTTGCGCCCCTTCCAAGAGAAAGAGTTACTCAGACAAAAGTTTTTCAAGTGTCTGGTGTGGACTATGCCGGTCCTCTGTATCTAAAATCGAAAGAAAAAGCTTGGATCGTTTTGTTTACCTGTGCTGTGTACCGAGCAGTCCACTTTGAATTAGTACGGTCTCTAACTACAGATGCTTTCATTCAAGCATTCAGACGATTTATCGCAAGAAGAGGTAGAATATCGGTCATTTATTCGGATAATGGAAAGAACTTTGTAGGAGAAAACAATTATTTAAAGAATTTAGATTGGGACAAGATTGCTGTGTACTCAACCGCTCAGAAAATAATTTGGAAATTTATTCCACCCGCAGCAGCATGGTGGGGTGGGTAGTGGGAGCGGATAGTTGGAATGCTTAAGACTCTTCTACGTCGTGTGTTAGGTAAATCTGTTGTAGATTATGAAGAACTAACTACAATTTTATGTGACTGTGAGTCGGTTTTAAATAGCAGACCGTTGACCTACATTCACGATGATCCATCTGAATTAGTACCTTTAACTCCGGCAACGTTTATATACGGGGAAGGTAGCAACAGCAACAAAACTCCAGATCTAGACCTTGTGGATCGAACCTCTATGTTGAAACGTGTAAAATGTTTGCAAAAATTATGTGAAGATCTCAAACAAAGACTTAGAAATGAATATCTTGCTCAGCTAGAGCACAAGGGAATAAGAGGGAATGATGTAATAAACATCGGTGATATTGTTTTAATAGGACAAGATAATACTCGACGCATAGATTGGCCTCTTCGAATTGTCTTGGAGCTGTATCCTGGAAAGGACAGTATTCCTAGAGTAGCCAGATTAAGAACCTCTCAAGGAAAAAGGATCCGACCTTTCCAAAGACTTTATCCTTTAGAGCTATCAGAAAAGAACGATGTGGATGTTCTGGAAAAGTCTTCAAGGAAAATTAATTTGGAAGTTGATAATGTTCCCAATTCCGTTGATGTGCCCGATAATTTGGAAGTGAACTCTCTTAGCAAAAGCAGATTAGGAAAAATCATAAAAATTCCACAACGTTTAGATTTATGAACTTTTTGTTATTTATATAATAACTGAAGATTTTCTTAATTAGTTTCATATAAAGGTGACCAAAATATATGAGTCAGTTTGTATTTCTACGAAATGCTAAACGCATGTTCCAAAGTGCTATTTATAATATCACTTTGCAAGGTGGGAGGATGTTTAAGATTTTAAGTCATTAACGTATGTATTTTTAACAGAAGCGCCACCTTTAATTTTCTTTAGATTTATTTGTTTTAAAATTTCACTTTAAGGTTGCGTGGCAACCAGATATAGTTTTTTTTTTGTTGTTGTTCTTTTTTGTTTTAATTTAAGTTTATACATTTTTAGAATCCGTTTTGATGCTAAATTATTGGTTATTAAAAGATTAAAGTTTTATATATTGTTGTCATTCATCTGTAGAACTTGTAGTTCATTTGATTGATTGTATTTAAAAGGCGTCCGCATTATTTATTTCAACTTATTGGCGACATTTCTGAAGCAAAAATCGAGTGATTCCGTAACATGTTTTAAAGGAATGTAATAAAAACTAAAAGAACTGATATATAATATGTTTAAATAGCATTTAGTTCAAGCAGTCTTCATATTTCGTATTATTTTTGTAATTTAACTGAAGATTGTAATAATATATATATATATATATATATATATATATATATATATATAAAGGAAGTTCAAATATTGAACCGAAAAAAATAATTTACGTAATTGCATACTGATGAAGAGGAATTATTTTTTTATGATTTGTAAATATTTGGTTTCAAGCATTAATGTCCTCATCAATCATTTCTACTTCCCCTTCTTTAATTTAAATATTTTCATATCATTAAATGAAAGAAATCTAGCAACTTTGTTTTCGAATAATCAACTTTTGAACGTTCATCATCTCGTATCTGTTATTTCTAAACTCATATTCGATTGCGTGATTTAAAATGATTTATGATCTATTTCTAATTGCTGCAAGCAATGAAGCAAAATCTCTGCAACAATATTACATCAATATGCTTATGAATGTACTCTAAGGCAAATCATGTCGACACAAGTTTTTAATCGTTGTTTCCTATCTAGAAATTAACGTGAATTATTATTTTAAACATTCAAAATTATGTTTTGCTGCAGTATAAGTTTTTGATTTCATTATTTTGAGACAGAATATGTTTTTACAGATAGAAACTTAGATTAATAAAAATTTAAAATGTAAAATAATGATAAAATTCCTTCCCAATTTGTGTTTATTTTTGATGATTGATAAAATATTGAATATCTACGCATGCTGCTTGGAAAAAGGGGTTCTGGTAAAATTACCGTACTCCATGGTTATGACATTTCAGGTGGAAAAAAAAACATTATTCTGGTGCTAAAACCAAAATATTGAGTAATTAAATCATTTATTTGGTAATTTTTCCTTTCATATGTTCACATGGTAATGGTTTACCAGAAATTATAGTTTTTAAAACTTTTGTTCTACACAATTATATTTTCTACACAATTAGTAAAAAATACAAAACTGAAAAGAAAAATCAACCGAATAAGGGTTTTTATATGAAACTCTATGGTACCAAGATAATACCAAATTTTACTTAATGTAATCATAAATTATAAGGCCATATTTTATTGCAAATTTTACCAAAAGTATTATGAAATCGCTTCGGAAAAAACTACCGAGCATGGTGTTCCTATAGAGTAAGAAACACGGTAAATTTCCCCAGATTCTAGTAGTTTTAATCATACTTTTTTCCTCTGTATGATATTGATAAAATGATTAGTCCAGATAGTAATATTTATGAATTTGTTCAAATTAAATAAATAAATAAATAATATTAATAGTTTCTAAACGAACAATTCTTGTTTAATATTTTTCAATTCTCAACATGTTGCAATGTTTTAAAATTTTTTATGCGATATAATGCATGTAGGAAAAAATATAGTGCGACCTCATTCCTTCAACTCCTGCAGAAAATAATCATTTAAAAACTTACAAATGTTTTATGGAAAATACAGTGCATGTTCGTTGATTAATATAATTTTTATTGTGAATAAATTCTGTCATGCATATCAGAACTTTTTTTAAAAGTATTAAAAATTTGCTCAAGACACAGTATGATGTTGTACTTCAAACCACCATATAATGTATCTTGTACAATAGGGTGTTAATTCAAGATACAGTAAGATGTTGTACTTCAAACCACCATATAATGTATCTTGTACAATAGGGTGTTAATTCAAGATACAGTAAGATGTTGTACTTCAAACCACCATATAATGTAGCTTGTACAATGGGGTGTTAATTCAAGACACAGTAAGATGTTGTACTTCAAACCACCATATAATGTAGCTTGTACAATGGGGTGTTAATTCAAGACACAGTAAGATATTGTACTTCAAACCACCATATAATGTAGCTTGTACAATGGGGTGTTAATTCAAGACACAGTAAGATGTTGTACTTCAAACCACCATATAATGTATCTTGTACAATAGGGTGTTAATTCAAGACGCAGTAAGATGTTGTACTTCAAACCACCATATAATGTAGCTTGTACAATGGGGTGTTAATTCAAGACACAGTAAGATGTTGTACTTCAAACCACCATATAATGTATCTTGTACAATAGGGTGTTAATTCAAGACGCAGTAAGATGTTGTACTTCAAACCACCATATAATGTAGCTTGTACAATGGGGTGTTAATTCAAGACGCAGTAAGATGTTGTACTTCAAACCACCATATAATGTATCTTGTACAATGGGGTGTTAATTCAAGACACAGTAAGATGTTGTACTTCAAACCACCATATAATGTATCTTGTACAATAGGGTGTTAATTCAAGACACAGTAAGATGTTGTACTTCAAACCACCATATAATGTATCTTGTACAATGGGGTGTTAATTCAAGATACAGTAAGATGTTGTACTTCAAACCACCATATAATGTATCTTGTACAATAGGGTGTTAATTCAAGATACAGTAAGATGTTGTACTTCAAACCACCATATAATGTATCTTGTACAATGGGGTGTTAATTCAAGACGCAGTAAGATGTTGTACTTCAAACCACCATATAATGTATCTTGTACAATAGGGTGTTAATTCAAGATACAGTAAGATGCTGTACTTCAAACCACCATATAATGTATCTTGTACAATGGGGTGTTAATTCAAGACACAGTAAGATGTTGTACTTCAAACCACCATATAATGTATCTTGTACAATAGGGTGTTAATTCAAGACACAGTAAGATGTTGTACTTCAAACCACCATATAATGTAGCTTGTACAATGGGGTGTTAATTCAAGACACAGTAAGATGTTGTACTTCAAACCACCATGTAATGTATCTTGTACAATAGGGTGTTAATTCAGGTCACAGTAAGATGTTGTACTTCAAACCACCATATAATGTATCTTGTACAATAGGGTGTTTATTCAAGATACTGTAAGATGTTGTACTTCAAACCAACATATAATGTATCTTGTACAATGGGGTGTTAATTCAAGACACAGTAAGATGTTGTACTCCAAACCACCATGTAATGTATCTTGTACAATAGGGTGTTAATTCAGGACACAGTAAGATGTTGTACTTCAAACCACCATATAATGTATCTTGTACAATAGGGTGTTTATTCAAGATACTGTAAGATGTTGTTCTTCAAACCACCATATAATGTATCTTGTACAATGGGGTGTTAGTTCTTGAGTGATACTCATATCTAGTTTCTTTTGAATAAATTCGCTGACTTATTGAATTGATCCAAACAATTTGATTTCATCCACAGACTTAACATTTAGTTTTCAAGTACACAAAAAACTTAAGTAGACAAAAATCAAATTTATCGTGAATGTCTTAGTAAATAATAATTTATTAAAATATTTCAGAACTTTATAGTTTTACTAAGAACATAAATATTTATACATTATGTGGGTAGTACAGTTTCCTTAAAAATATATTTGTGATAATTGGACCTGTTGCACATACATTAGACCAGTTGAAAACGTGCTACTGAATGTTGTACATTTTTTTGTATCTGTCGAATCTAATCACAATAAATTACGTTTCTTAAAAAATGTATTTTATCTTTAAGAGAATACTATTTTGGTATTCCTCTTTATTAGTTCTGATTCCGAATATAGGTTTAGTGAAGTTTTATTTTCAAACCAAACCTTTTGAAATAAACACATATCTGGAAAAAACGCATTGAAAAAAGCACGAGCACATTCTCTAACACTTGTAAGGAAAACCTGATATTGTTAGCAGGATAGTACGTATTGTTAAAAGCATCAACTATAGAACCTGAATTTAGAAATTCAGAAAGAAGACGCAAGTATTTACACGGGTGTAAGGTATATAACAATCCTACCACATTATATTGTTATTAAGAGTCATTTTTTGCGAAGATGTTTTTATTTCGAGGTTTTTCAACAGTTAGATGCATTTATATAGCAAGATTTATAAATCTAAAACTTTTGTTAAGTACTACGTTCTAAACTTTATTTATCTATAAGCTAATTTCTGAATTCAGGTTCTATAGCTGATGCTTTTAACAATACGTATTATCCTGCTGACAATATCAGGTTTTCCAGACAAGTGTTGGATATGCTTTTACGTCGAGGTTTTTCAACAGTTAGATGCATTTATATAGCAAGATATATAAATTTACAACTTTTGTTAAGTACAACGTTTCTAAACTTTATAAGCTGAATCCTTCTACCTTTTAAGATAAGATCAATGATTATGACTTAAACTTCAATAAGTTATATTGCATAGTATTTCCCTTTGGAATTATGAAAAAATATTATTTACTAGAAATTAAATAGAAAATGAAAAATTATTACAAAACATCATTTAATGAGAAGGGAAAAACAATTGGATTTTCCTTCAATTAGTGGTCTAGCTGCTACTAAACAACTAGTGATCTAACTAGCAATGAATGGTCTAGCTGCTATTTAAATTATTAAATTTATTCAATGATATTTTTTGTTAAGACTGCATATTAACATGCCTCAAATTGTTAATTTAAATCCCAAACGATTTCTCGCTTAAACAATGTTAGATTTAAGGAATGAATACCCCGTGGAATTAAAAAACATAACATAAAAAGCATTAAAACATTAAAACATAACAAACATTAAAACATAACAAACATTAAAACATAACAAACATACAAAATAACTTATCAAGGATTTTTGATGTTAATTGGATAGCATTACTGTATAGAAATAAAAATTTTATAAACCTATATTAATTTTAAAGAATCTCATAATTTTCTGTTTCAAATTACTAACAACAAATCTTGGAGTAGAATGTTTATGAAAATTTGAGTTTTACTAAATGAAACACTTTAAGAAAATATTTCTTCCAATTTATGTGAAACATAAATTTAAGAACTAAAATGATTTATACTCTTTTAAAAATACGTGATTTATTTTATAAAAATTTATGATATTTTGTTTCAAAATGCTTGAATAAAAATTCTAAGTTGTCAACAAATTCTAGAGTTGTTAGTGTTTAAGAAAACTTGATTTTTACTGTATTAAACACTTTAGAAAAAAAATCCTTTCAAACATAAAATTAACAAAAATAGGATACTTTTTTTATTATTTTTAAACTACATGATTTATTTTAAACAATTTCATGGTATTCTGTTTCAAAATACTTACAACAAATCGTAAAATTGTTAGTGTTTAAAAAAACGTTTCAGACACTTTTGAAAGATTGTCCATTCAATCAATGTCATTGAATCTAAATGTCATCTACATAAAAAAATATTCATTAAAATTTCCTTGTAAAAAGCTTCTTTTGTAATTGAAACGTATCTTCTTAAACAGCAAATGACAAGAAAATCAATGACAAAAAAATCTATTTTCGATTAGGAATTTCCCACATAACCTCATCAGATTCTATTGAAAAAAGTAACAATAGCTCTTGGGTTATTTGCATATTCTTATTTTTTACGTTCTTTAAGTAATTTTCAACATCAAAAGACGCTATCTCTATTTTATTGTGAACCTCGAATAACAATTTGCTTACGTTAAATAGTTTTCTTCTTCATTTGCATTTGTATGAAAAACCAATTTTTTTCTTCATGATATCTTGTACCCCCTGGGATTAAATCCAGAACTTCTCACTTTTTACCTACTTTATTTCAGATGTAAGAATGAAATCTTTCGGTAATGTGATTGAAATTATTGCAGAAATGTCAAATGAAAATTTTATTTGAGAAATTTTTATTGTAAAAAGACATCTTAAAAGGTAAAATGAAGTTTTAAGATATTTAAAAATGTAAATGTTTTAAGAAGTTCGTTTTAAGAGGGTATTTTTGTGCTTATGCATTCTTTATCTTAAGGGGATTATTTAATGCATTAAAGCCATTAACTATATAAAAAATTTATGATACATTACTGTATAGTTAAGACAATTTGGGTAAAAAAAACCTAATTCTAATAGTAAAAATCAAAATATACGTTATTTAAATTATTCATTTGGTAAACTTTCCGTTCATATGGTAACGGTTTCCCAGAAATTCTGGTTTTCAAAATTATAGTTTTGATTACCAGGCAATTAGTAAAAAAAATGCTATAAAATTACTAAATTTCATCACATTTGCCAAACTGTATCATATAATATGAAAACCATATTTTATTATTAATTTTACCAAAATCGTTACCAGAGCACTTTGGTAAAAACAAACCAGCTTTTTGCTGCTCCCACAGACCCATAAACGCAATAAATTGTACCAAATTCTAGTAGTTTTTATCATACATTTTTTCTCAGTTTATAACAAGCAATAAATAATATTTTTTAAATTATAGTTTTATAATTCTGCACGAGTTTATTTTCTAAGCCACAATCATATATCTGAACCCAGGTAGCAAAAAGATATGATCTATTACTGGCAAGATGCAATATAATACTGCCATGCTAGAAAACGCAATACTCTTGAATCCTATCTTCTAGTGTTAGAACTAATTTGATATAAGATTGTATAGTATTCGATCTAACATCCGAAATTTCAAAATAATCATCTATTTCATTACTTTTGGTACAGCGCCACATTTTTGCGAAAGGTTATCCCATATTATTAATAAATTAACATTTATTTATGAAAGAAAACAATAAATTAAGTATTACTTAAAATATCATTTTTGGCCACTTCAAACTTTTGCCAGAAAACATAACGATAATATTAGCAGAAATAAGTTGTTTCCGCCAGTGCAATTGTTGCGTTGTAACTTCCTTTAGAATGGAAATGTTTACATCGCCGCCGCCATTGATCGTGGTAATCAGCTAGAATGACATTTTTAACTTCAAAGGTATTTATAATTTAGTAATTTTTTAGTAAACTTTATAAGTTTCAATGATAGATACATAAAACTTTAAAGTAGTATCGTAGGTAGTGTTTTTCCTGTAGAAACATTCAGTGTACTTAATAATCTTTTCCGCTTCTTCAAAACATTCAAGAACTAATTTAATGACTTAATAAATCTCTTATTAAATATTATGATTGTGCTCATTTTTAATAATGTTTGCTTGTAGTAGTTAACTACTCTGTTAAAACGTATTGTCCGACTATAAATTACAAGTATTGTAGTTAGTTTAGAATAGGCTCGTAAAAACAATGTTTACATGATAATTCGCATCGGACAGAATTTCACTGCAACAATGATAAAGATAAAAAATAATATTTAGTAAGGAAGTTTGCCATGTTAAAATAATTATTAATTAATCGGCTACTTTTTAGTTAAAACCATTAGGTACATTTTAGAATGTTTGAAATTTCATTCACAAGAAGAACACTATTGTTACATTAATTAAAGATTCCTGTTTAATATATTGTAAAATAATGAGTTAAACATTTTGATTTTCATTTCTTGAGTATAGACAGATTTGCATGTTTTTGATACATGATTAATTATATGAATTTATAAATGATAGCAAATGGTTAAAAAATTAGCAACGACATGGTTTATTCAAAGTTGTGTTTACGTTAAATGAAGAGCAGTGCTGAAAAGGTGTTAACATTTTTATTTAGGAAGTTCTTAATAAAAGTGTGAATATTTCCTATTGGCTCTATCAGCTTATATAATGTACAAAAATATTTTGATAGTTAAGTATCATCGTACTTTATCTTTAAAAAAAAAAAGCATTGAATTTGATATATTTTTGTATCTGTATATATACTTGAATATTCACTTCAATTAAAAAGGGATTAAGGGTTTTGAACTATAATTTCTCCTTTTTTTAAAATAAAAAATAATTAAGAATGAATAAAATTATTACTTGAGAGCGGTTATAAATGAAATGTTTTTCGATTCTTGCGCAGTGATACTAAGATTTTTGGTGCAGGTATTGTTACTGAAATCTACCTATTAAATTTTAGACCTACTTAAATTTATTTTAAATGATTTAAGTTTTAAAGAAATATTCAATGCTTAATAGTTTTAAATTTACTAATTTAATGTTTTCAAAGTAGTAAAGTAATGTAGAGTTTTAAATTTAGTGTTTTCAATGCAAAGTTTAACTCTTCTTCGCTTATAATTTTAGCTTCGTCTGAGGCTGCTGGATAATGCAAATGGAGTATGACATACTGGTAAAAGACGAGGGACCGTAAGTTCGATCCTGACAGAAAACAAAACAACTGCTGTATATGCTGTTCGATTCTCTTTAAATCTGCCGGAGCTGAAATTCCTCTTGTTGTTGTGTAGAAGTTTGACGAAAGGTGTATCTCTGTGTGATTCATCCCTGCTGTGTGTTTTACACGTTGTTTACTGTTGCTGATAATTTAATAAAATCTTTCACTAAAGCTATGATTCATGAGTTTATTGCTCTGAAATATAGTTGCACATAAGTAAAAAATTGCAAGTGAAGGGAAAAGAACTTTGAACTGCACGAAATAAATGACTGTAAAGTTTTGGAATTCTTTCTATTTAAAAATAATAATTAAAATGATAACACATAGTCAAACTGTTGCTTTTCGCATTAAAAAAAATTATTTTATTTAATGACAAATATATGTTCTTAAGGATTATGTTTATATTAAACAATGAAGGTAAGAATATATTGCTTTTATAGTTGCGTGAAGTTTATATTGTGTTTTGTTTTAAAATAATATAATTAAATTGTGAAATAATGTTTGTCATGATTTGGTTTGATTAATTTTTTTTATATTCTTAACTACTGCATTGTGTAATTTATACTGCATCTTTGTAATAAATCTTCGAAATTTTAGAAAATGGGATAGGCAGATATGTGTTCATTAATAAAACTTAATAAGATATAATGTTGGAAATTTTTTTATAGTCATGATAGTAATGTTTAAGCATTTTGAAATTAGAGGTAGATAAAATTTTGTTTCTTTTAAATTTTCAAAACATCGGAGACAATTTTATTTTAACATCATTGTTAAACAGTAACTCTAGCTTATGGGCATTTATACTACTAGCATTGTATTTTTACTTAAATTTTGAATTATTTAGTTCAAATTTGAGATAAGAAGTGTATATATATATATTTATGATGTTTAAAATAATGATAATAGTAAAGATTTCTTTGGCTTAATATTAAAAATTTAGCTGGACATTTATTTATATTATTGTTAAAGCACAAAATTTAAACCAACGTAGAGTAGAATCTTGTTTAAGTTTTCATCAGTAAGGTTCTTTGCAAAGCAGGTTTTTAAATACATAATATTTTTTTTTATGGCTAATTGATCAATACCAAAAAATTGACTCTAGCGTCTGCTTAATTTTTTAAAATTTATTTTCTGAAAAGCTCTGTTTAAAATGTTTACATATTACACCTGCTTTTTTCTAAACCTATTTATGTCATAACGCATAATCTATGATCAGCGAAATGAAAGCAATGGAATTGTTTTATACAAAAATCATTATTTTTATAGCAATGTTCTCAAAAGAGTAATAGATTGTAGTCAAATTTTGATCATTCATACCAAAGGCAACTTTTAAAAGATACTGTTAAAAATGTTATTATTTTTTCGTCTCGTTCTTGATTGCTATTATATGTTTGTGCAAATTTAATTTAGATTAAACATAATATTTACTGACAGTTTTGAAATTAAAATATTATGTAAATTGTTTGCAAAGATTTTTGGTTTAGTACATAACACCTTTAAATAATTATCGAATTGATGATAATTTCTGATGTGCCCCTAAAAGTAGTTTTTACATTACAAAAAATAATAGCAATTTTCATAATATTAGTTACTTTCCTGGTTTCACTCTCTGGAAAAATTTCCACTTTGTGATTGGGTTTTGTTTTAGGTGTTTTGTTCAATAAAATTTCAAATACTTAAAGAATAAAGCTACGTAAGTATTTCTCCATTTAATTTCTGTGATGATATCAGAAGCAATTTTTTTTTAATGCTGATTTTAAAGTATAACTCAAACTCTTGAGGATTTTCATTATCAACATTGTGTTTATTATTTTAATTTTGGAAACTTTCACATAAATATTCATTTAAAATTTGAGACAAAAATTTCTGCTTTTTTTATTTTTATCATGTCTAAAATAATATAATTGTAAAATAATTATAATCGTAAAAAGTTCTTTTGACCGAATAACATTTATATTATGATAAAAATTCCTGATCAATTTGGAAAAGAATATTACTTATATTATAAAGAATATTATTAAAGAATATTTTGTGATAGCAAGGTTTTTCAAAAGTAACTGATGATGGTAGTCAAATATGAATCAATATAAAAGCAACTTATAGTAAAAAAGTATTATGTTTTTTCGTCTCATTCTTGTATGCATTTAAATGTTTGTGCAAATTTAATTCTGATAAAATACAATATTTAAAATTTTTTTTTGGTTTTGACATTTAAATGTTATCTAAACTTTAAGTAAATAAAAGTACATAGTACTTCAACTAATTATTGAATCGCTGAAAATTTCTGATGTCGCAATGTAAAATTATTTTTACATTACAAAAAATAATTGCAAATTTTTTTAAAAGAAATTCATAAAGACTTTTTTTGTTTCCACTCCCTGAAAATATTTCTACAGGTGCCTTTAGGTTTTGTTTCAAGTGTTTTGTAAGTAAAATTTCAGATTCGAAAAGGATAAAGTTACGTAAGTAGTTCTCTCTTTAATTTCAGTGATAGAAGTGAAATAATTTATGCAAGTAAGTAATTTGAATTTTTTTTTAATTTTCTTTATTGTTTCAGTTATTACAAAAAATAACAGTTTAAAAATTCGAGATATAATTTTATTGTAATATTTTTGGAAATGAATGACTTAGTTATATAGTAGGAAAAAAAAGTTAAGCTAAATTTTCGACTCAATTCAAATGTAAATTTAACTTGGTAATTATGTGGTGTTGTTTTCTTAATTTAAAATTTCAGAATATAAATAATGAATGATAATTGTGAAATTGCAAATGGCTTAAGTTACGCATTTAAAAAAAAAATTTTATATATTACAAACTGACAAATTCAATTGAGATTTTGTTAAAATAAGCTCATTTTTTAAAAAAAAAATTAAGAGTACATTTTAAAATTAAAAACTTGAAAATTATTAATGATATAAAATTTATCAGAAAACCCATTGCATGAAGAAAGGAAAAAAATATCAATAAAAGTTGTGATATAGTATTATTTCTTAAATAAATTTGAAATATTCAGAAAAATCAGCAGAACATAAGATATACTTTGGAGTAAGAGGGAGGAAAATGGATGGTAGCAGAGTTCGCTAAAATAATTTTACTTAGTATTTCTGCATTGCTGTGTCATAATGCATAGAATGACATTATAAAACTATTGTTCTATGTTTTACTGCTTCACAGCAATACAGAAAATTAAATAAAATTATATCGCCGAATTTTTCTACTACAACCCAAATCCTCCTCTTGCTTACTCTAAAAATAAAGAGCAAAGCAAGATAATATCAGAAAATACAAAACCTAATATTATAAAGCGTTAAAACTAATTCAAAATAATACTATGGCGAACGCTAGATAATCTTAGTTTGCATTGAATCTAATATTATACGATGCTGAGCAAACAGCGACCTCTTGTATCTTTCTAATCTTAGAAGTTGTGCGTTAGATTTTGCCGATTTTCTGGTAACATCTAATATCATGTGCTACTTGGGAATTGCACATTCCAAAAGACATTCTATCGAATTATTTAAAAGTAACCAAAAAAGATGTTTTCGTAGTTTAATAATGTTTTTTTTTCCTTTGATGGTATGAAAAATGAAGCTTTTCATAATAAAATGCTGTGAGAATCTATGATTTTCAAATCTTATTGAAATATAAACATTTAAGTTTTAACTGAGTCATATGTTTCGGAAACAATTTACGGAAGCAATAAACTATAAACTCTTGCGCTATAACATCGTTCAATTTTGCCATAACCTGAATATGATGCTAAGTCATACAACATAATTGTACACCTTGAACTTGATTGATTGTATAATGCTATGGCTCAACTTGAGCGAAAACATGATTTAATTTAACATTTTGCAAGGATTAAAGTGAATTCGTACCACATTAAATAGTTGACGTTTGAGTAACCAGCTTTAAACGTTTTCAAAATAGCTTAACTAAAAATTTACTACTATATAGTTAACCTGTAGTAAAATAAATTTTTTATAACATAATAATATCTTTCACACTCTTATAAAAAAGAAAGATTTTGAAGATTCATAAATTTTAGAAGCAAAATAGAGAAAAGCAAATAACTATGCAAATAGTTGGCTACTCGATAATATGATTCAACTTAGATGTAAATATGATTGAATCTAATACTTTATTAAGGTTGAAGCCAATTTGTAAAAATTCTCTGTTCAAAATATCGATATTATGGTTAAGGTAGAACTAATTTTTATGATAGTGTAATAGACTTTTTACACAATACTTTACATATTAATGCAGCATGTTATTTATAACTTAATAACCTCATTAGATAAAAAGCTAGTTTTTCTTAGATAAATAGTGAAAATACTCTTTAAATGCCGCGTGACTCATCCTATGAACTTTTGAATTCATGTTGCAGCTTGTTTAAGCAACTCTTTGTGAATTTGAACGCACAACTTGTGAGGAAGGAAATGGGGTGGGAGTATTCATTCAAAACCAGTTATGCATTTTAAATGATGAACAAGTTGACAAGTTGATGACAAGTTGGTATCTTCAAATATTGAGGAATCAATATCATACTGATCAGGAAGATTTTGATTCAATGGTTGATGATACTTGATTGTTTATTGTACAAAAGAAAATTGGACGAATTGGCATCATCAAATTTGGAATAAGGTGGACACAAAATTAATCAAGAGCATAGAAGAAAGATAAAGCAGACAATGACTTGTCGTATCCAAATAAAAGCAAAGCATTTAATACAATGAAATGATGTTTGCACTAACACAAAAAAGACGTATGCTCATAAAAAAATAATAAAATGTATATACAGGAGAAATTGATAAGAAAAATACAGCTAAAAAAATACAAATTCAAAGGTATAAAAAGGAAGACATAAAGAACATTAATTTACTGAAATTTATAAAGATTTGAGGATTCTCTTTTATATTTGAAGTCAAAGAAATAGGATGGGGGGGAGAAGACTTGAATCCCTCGATATGGACCGAAATCTGCATCTCGGGGAGAGAAAGGAGGTACACCCCTTGCTATGACAAGCAAGAAGGTTCAAGGGGGAATGTGTCAATATTCAGAAAAAATTTGTTGACGTAGAAAGGTCCAGACAAGCGAATGACGAATTAAAATTCAAGAAGAAGGGAGTTTAAAAAAGCAGATGATTAAGATTGGCTAAGTAAGCCCATCTCCAAAAAAATAAATGAAGAAAAAAAGAAAAAACGAAGATAGAGGGCTACCTCTCCCCACAGGAAGTTGAATGACCACGGTGAATAGCAATGAAGGATGAATAGAAAGTTAATAAGTTGATATTCTTTTTTTTAAAAAGTGAAATTTTGCCAGACAAAGAAAATTTATTATATTTACGTTAAAATTGAGAAAAAAAGTAAATATCTTTAAAATTTAGCATTAAATAAACTCAAACTGTTATAAAAGAGCAAATAAACTTTTAAGAAATTAAAAGAAAGCATTTAAATGAAAGAGTAATTGTAACATTACACTAAGTGTAACTGTGACATCCAGAGTCTTAAAATAAGCATATAACAGTGATTGGGTCTTATCCATAATAAAAAAAAATTAAAAAAAAACATTACAGATCCACCTCCATTGAAAGCTGATGTAATATTGTTTACACATTTTCTCTTTCTATCTTTTTTATTTATTACTTTTACTTATTTTAGCACTTTTGATTTCCGGGTTCAGTTTAGTTTCGATTTAAACTTTTGAACTCCTATATGCAAGTTGTAAGCTAATCTACTCATCTTGATATCTTCGTTAGTTTTTTAACTTTTCCTCTAGTACAGGGATGAGAAAACTTTTTTGGTCGAGGGCAAAAAATCGAGAAAAAAGAATTTTATTGGGCCAAGTAAAAACCTTAAAAAAATTTTTTAAAAAAGCGATATGCAAGTTTTAATTTAAAAATTTAGTGAGATGAATGAAATTGCGATTTCATTTTTAAAAGTTTCTTATATTGAGGTTCGAAGCGACATCTGCTTATTTTAGGGAACAAACCTAAATGCTTGTCTGTTACACCTTTGAAATGATTTTTTCTAAGGTTCATTGTTGAAAACTCTTGTTCACATATATAAGATTAAAAAAAAACATAGCACTGATTTTCTGGGCATGGAAACTAGCTTTTGGTAAAGATTTGTAAAACACAAACTTTGGCATATTTAGAAACAACTGCTTCAGATGATTGTTAGATTGTCCGCTCGTTGGAGCTTAAAATGCGCAGTCTGCCACAGGTGAAGTACAATTTACCTATATTAGATTCCATATAGTCTGCTGCTCGGAAAGACAAACGCTAGATGAGCCAATCTACGGTTATTCTATGAAGAACTTCCGCTTTCAACATTTTACCAATTGAAGCTGTCTGTGCAAACTATTTCCATCAATTTATGTTTTGTAGAACAAAAATAGAGAAAGTAGTGGATGTATATTGTTTATATTTGCCACGAATTGGCAAGTAAAAATTCCATCCGCGGGCCTTTTAAAACCTTCTGGCGGGCCACAGTTGGCACGCGTGCTGTAGTTTGCCCATCCCTGCCGAGAACTTTCCAAGCCTAAATGTGCCCAGATCAGAAACACGCCTGATTTCCTTCGGAATGTTTTACAATTCTTATTTTTACAATATTTATTTTTACAATCGACGCTCGATATAACGACTCCTGTGTTCCAAAGAAATATGTTGTTATTTCTAATGTCACTAGTCAAATACCAGCAAGCCTGTTTGGTGGAACCAAGCGAATTTTAAGACAGAGGGTGCGTTTCTTGCTTTTCAATAGCGCCATCTATGGCCAAGAATATACTTCAACCACACACATCAGAGCCCGTTTACAGTGCGGACAAATTTATTCATCCACAGATCGTAATTTTGACCTGAACCAGAAAATGATCTATCTCCAATTCAGTACCCTCAGAGGTATTGATTTGTTATGGGAACACGGAGGACTTTGCAACCCGACAGATTTAACGTGCATCAGTCACCAAGGAGTCTTTGGCTGGTGAGGATTGAACTCACGACCCTTTGAACATGAGCTCAACACTCTACCAACCATGCTATCCCGACCTCAAACAAGCATGGACGTTATAACGTAAGGTCACTAAAACGTGAATAATAAAAACTATAAAAATATTTAATTATAAACACTGGTTTTATTTATATCTAACCAATACTGGTTAATCAATCAATTTCCTTCAAAATTTATAATGTCTGTACTAAGAACATGGCGTTATACTGGTTGCGAGCAAAAATTTTAGCCAAGAATAAAATCAAGAAAAATGCTAATACGAAGTGGTTTTATAACCAAAGTAAACCACCTATTACAACACTTTACGAAAAGAGGGATGATAGCTTTCAGACAAAGAAAAATATGATAAATAAATCTTTTGAAACGAAAAATAAATAAATAGGTAAATAAAAAGAAACTTATTGCTTATTATAAGAAGATTTTGAACTTATTTTAAATACTTGATACTTGATATATACTTGAAACTTATTCTTAATTTTCATCGTTTTTATCTTTTTTCTTTTTGTTCCCTTTTTATTTATTTATTGTGGTATATTGTGATATACACATAAATTGCTGTAAACTATTAAAATTTTATTGAGTTTTAGATATAGAGATGTATAAATACAACCACTTGTAATTACCGGCATTCGATCTAATACTATTTATTTTTGATTTGAAATGATTTAATAATTTGGGGAATTTTACTGTTCAGCATCTCCTCAGTTCACCATTTATGTTCTTATTTTGAGAGAAATAAAATGACATAAGCAAAATTAATTAGCTCTAAATTATTGATAACAGATTCATACACTTCTGATTTTCTTTGGATTTGTGAAATCAAACTTGTCACCAGACGTTTCCTTTGATTTCTCTAGGAATTACTAACTTTTTATCTGGTTAGCTTAGAAACTTTTACATTTTTATGGAAAAATAAAGAAAAGCTTTGACAATACACGACTTGCAGTGACATACGAAGAGATGAGCCAATTATCATGCAAAGAGATACCAACCCTCTTTTTCCCCAAAAAAATCCTATTGTGGTTCTGTCAAATATTTGTAGTCAACTATAATGTTTTCTTTTTGATTTAAAGAAATGTTATCCTTTAGCTGTCTGCAGAAACTTTAAATTGACATATCCGCTGATGTGTTTGCGCGGATTTTACTGAACATTCTGGAACAAAGCTATCCTTATTTATCGAAAAAAATTGAAAGGATCTGGTATAAACTTCGATAGAAATCATGCATTTTTTAAATAACAATGTTTCTTTCCCAAAGGAAGAATTTAAACTCAAAAGTTTAAGAAATAAGCTTCTTTTCTTAGATACATTTGTAAAAATTCCACAACGCAAGGATTGATGATGAGGAAAAAATGTAAAAAATCAAAATCTCGTGTATCAAAATAAAAATGAAAGAAATAGTACACGTTGATGATATTTTTACCCGCTGGAATAAATTTTATTGTTGGAAGAAACGTTTCTTAATTTTCGTTTAATTCGTAATTTTGCGTTTCAGTTGCAAGAGTTTTTTCAGTTAAGAATTTTAAATTTAATTAGTTTAAGTAATTCATAAATTTTTTGGCAAAGGAAAAAAATATTCCTTTGAATATTAAATGAAATTCGTCTATCTGTTTCTGAGCATAAGATTAATTGCGTGATTTTGAGTTGCAAATTACAATGAACCCTGTAGAACTGAAGGTTGTAGGTTCGATTTGTCACCTCGTAATACCCACTTTTACCTGGATTTCCAGGATTTCTGGGAGAGTTTCCACCTTATCAAGAGCGAAACTTCCGTTAACGATCAAACCCTATTTTTCAATAATTTGAAAATCATCAATATTTTTTTATTTTTTAAAACTTTTATTGTAAATTTAATATTGTTATTCTTTAATTGTATGTTTATTTTAATTACAGTGAATTTTATTATTCTTTTTTCTTCTCTTTGCATATTAGTCTGCTATATTTAAATTTTAAATAATTTTAATCATTTTTTGAAAAGTAGCTTTGATTAAAAATTATTTATTTATTCCTGAAATTTTTTGTATACAAAAGAGAAATAAAAATAATTGACAAAAAGCACAAAACTTTCTTTCTTTATAGTAATTTTTTTTTTTAAAAAATAGCGCCAAAAAGACATTTATTTTTAGTTTATTAAAACTTTTCAAAATATCATTAATCTTTACAAACTAACGCAACTGTTTAAAACATAACAATTATCAAATGAATTTTCATAATTTAAATATACATATATTTATTTTTTTAAACTTATTGTAAATTAATTTTTGATTAAGAAGCCATAACAAGATCCAATATCTTTTGTAAAATTTATCAGTAAAATTCAGACAAATATTTTTAAATGGCATATACGATCATGAGATTTATTAAAATGATTTAAAAGCGCAATTTTTAGAAATGAAAATAATTTTCCTCGAATAGATACCCTTCCAAAAAAAAAAAAAACTAATACTACTAGGTGCACTCGAACAGAAATTGATACGCTTTATCTTCCTGAAAATTCATTGCTATTGTAGTAATGGACGTATGCATCCACGGTTCAACAGTCATAATGATAGAATAAATTTATTCTAGTGAGCATAAAATTGTAGAATAATAATGTTTGATGGAGAAAGGAAAAGAAATCCAATAAATTCGCAGTGACAGTTGGAGTTAATAGAAGTACCGATCAATCATTTATCAATGGAGGCATTCTAAAATATAATATTCGATTTGTCAAAGAAATAAGCAAGTTGAAATAAATTACTGAAAATATTTGTCTTTCAGATGAAAGGCTTAGTATTGTTTTGGTATAAAGAAATGCGTAGATCTACAGATTTTATTTTACTATTATTAAAAAAATCATTTAATTTTAGCATTGAAGACTAACTAAGCTGTATTTAATAACAAAATTTTAAACACTTCAAAATAATTTTCTTTTAAATTATTTTCTTTTAAATTATTAGATTGCGAGAAATTAAAGAGATTTTCCTGGTTGTGTTTAATGGAACTTCACACCTTCAAAAGATTTCAAATTTTTTTAACACCTCTTGGAAACTTCCCAATTAAAACAAAAACGGGCAAGAAAAGCTTTAAAAATAATTTATTATGAGCATTATAATGTTTGCAATAAACATACGAATTGTCTTTTCAAACAATTCTAACATTTTTTAATTAATAATATTTTTTTTCAATCAAAAAATGTAAATTGTTGAAATAATTTTACAATGGCTAAAAATTAAGCGCTTTATCTTTCAATAGCAATTTGTAAGAATGCCAAGTATTTTTGAACCCTGTCTAATGACGTGGACAACGCTTGAGCTGGTATTCCTCTCTTATAATACCCGCTTCCTAACCAAAAAGTTGAAAATTTTCTATATTTTGAAAGCTGCTCTTTGGCCTATTTCTTATAACTTTAAAGGATTATCAAATATTATAGTTTTTACTTGAGCAGAGTATTAGAAACATTAATAATATTATACATCATTTTATATTTTTGATACACATGGATTTAGATATTTCGATGTTATTAAAATATCATGAAATAGAGTTGATGTTTTGAGTGACTCACATAACATGTCCAACAAAGGATAGAGTTATTTGTGCTATGTAGACTAAAAGAAAAAACAACGGAATGTTTCTTCATTTGTGCTTTTTCAAGTCTTTTTTTTTTTAACATGATTTCGTAAAAGGTGACCCTTTTTAAACAAAAGATGCCTTTTTAGACTTGGGCGGCCTTTTCAAACTAAAGCAAAAAACTATGTGAATTTTATCTTCATTAGTGCTTTTTCACGTAGTTTTTTTTTTTTTTTTTTTTTTACATGATTTACAAAAACTATGTTAATTTTATCTTCATTAGTGCTTTTTCACGTAGTTTTTTTTACAAGATTTACAAAAAACTATGTGAATTTTATCTTCATTAGTGCTTTTTCACGTAGTTTTTTTTACAAGATTTACAAGAAACTATGTGAATTTTATCTTCATTAGTGATTTTTCACGTAGTTTTTTTAAACAGGATTTACAAAAAGGAGGCATTTTTAGATACACTTGAAAGTTCTGCTAAAACTCTAAGTAGTTTATTTATTTATGTTAAACGAATTGTCTGTTGTAGTTTTAAACTTAACTATAAGAATCTTAATGAAAATCTTTTTTCTTTTTTTTTTGTACTTTTGAAAATTGTAAACTATTGTAATAAATTTTTAGTTATTACGATAAATTGTTATTGTAATAAATTGTAAACTATTGTAATAAATTATTGTAATGTAATAAATAAATAGTTAATTGTGCTAATTTTAATTTTTACTTTGAAAGCTGTTTCTGTTTTTCATAATTTTTTACTACTTTAAAGTCAAGCATTATAATTTTTAGTAAGGCAAAAAGTAGAAACATACGTACTATTACGTATCGTTTTATATTTTAGAACGAACTACATCTGTTCAAAAATCTTAAGAGTCTGTTGTTGGAATTGAGCTTTAACTTGTATAGACGCAATACAAAAATTTTTTGGAGAGAACATAAAAACAGAAAGCATTGTATAAAAATACAAAGTTGTATAGATGAATTAAAACATTCATTAAATTTTCTTAAAATTAAAATTGAGACTTTTTCACCAAGCCCAGCTCAATACATTTTAAAATGCATTATTTTTGAAAATTTCTCTGCTCTAGAAATTTTAATTTGGGTAAATGTTCTCTGCTTTTTTAAGAAGAAACTTCGTTTTTTAATTATTAAGATAGCTTTTGCCGAATATTTTCTTTTAAAAAATATTGGTTTTGTAAACTTGTTAGTTCTTTTTTCGACATTTTTAATCATCTGTCTATTGTTTTCTAAATTTTCACTGAAAAAAAATAATGACAACATACCTTGTTTTGTTCCGAATATTTTTTCGAAAAAGTAATGTGCAGCTAAAAAAGCGAAGTTTTCTTTTTTAATAAATATTAATGTTTTTTATTGTATTTATATTAAATTTGCTTTGAAAAAATTTCGAACAATTTCTAACAAAAAAAAATCTTGAACTAAATAATAAATTTTTTATTCAAATAATGTAAAATTAAATTCCCACATTAACGTAAACTGGAAAACTTAAACTAAAAAACGTAAATGGCAGATTACGACAGATTATATGCACAGGGTAAGTCTGAACAAGACGGCAAAATTTCATTGGGTGATATCTACACGAGCAATTTCCGTCATAGAGTGTATAATCGGAACACACACAGTAAGAAGTTAAAAGACAGTTTTCCATTTTCACATTTGAAGAATTAACACAAGAATGGAATAAAATGCTTTAAAAAAAAATTTGAGTAAAAAGAAATTGTTGAACTTTAAAAAATGTAATTGATCTACCAAGGATTGCTGGAAAAGATGCTCAAATATTTTTCTCAGGAGATGCTCCACCATCGGCAATGTAGGCTTCACGCCTGCGGCTTAGTGAGAGAAATACATTTGCGATAACAGCAAGCATTTTATTTGAGAGTCTCTTGGAGCAATTCTTTGTTCGTGAATCATATCATTATATATATATATATATATATATATATATATATATATATATATATATATATATATATATATATATATATATATATACTAGAGGGCTCCGCTCCCTGCTCGCCAACCCCCGATAATTGTTACGCAATTACATTTTTGTTTGCTCCGAGAACAAAATTAAAGTTGTTTTCCTGGAGATTAGCTGGCAATTTCTCTGCACCAATAGAGCATAGAGAGAATATGATAGGATTGTAAAATGTCAGAGGTCCTTAATACCAGCATTATAAACTTATGTAAAGCAATTTTAATACAAACAATATTATAAACTTAAATAAAGCGAGGAAGCAATATTATTTAAAGCATTACTAAAGGGCATTAGCCAGAGATTATTCTTCGTATCCAAAACACGCGTGGCAGAGCCTAACTCGGGTACACTATATTAGAGGATGCCCCTTGATTCTCGCCAAGTTGTGGTTGAGCTGGGCGATGTTGAAAGCCAATCGTGATTCTGATTGGTTTAGATTTTAGCGTTATTTTTAAATGTTCAATGGTATATGTAATTTCAGAGGTCTGTTAGTTCTACGTTGGACACCGCCTGTTAAAGTTACTTTTGCCTCTGGTCAATAAGATCGAAGGTATGTGGGCAGTCATAAAAGGGACTTTAGAAAAAAATGTCATCGCTAGTCCGATACCACAGACGCCATTTTCGATTGGTATTTCGCCGAATTTATGTGACGATTTAGGTACACAGATTCTATTCATGATAAATTTTAGACAGTATCTAACTGCTATTAGAGAGTTCGGTGCACCTAAATCTGAGGATATTCAAGCTTAACGATGAAGTGAGTTGTTTTTTTTTTTCCTTTTCTTTCTGTGCTTACGCCATTAATTTTTGTTTCGATTCAAAATGCATTTTATTTTTTATTGGGTTTATTAATTTTGCTCATATCGGGCTCATTGCAATTTTATAAAGTTTTGGCAGAGGTTTTGTTGAAATTTTCCAATGTTTTATTGAAATATCATTATATTTTGTAAGCCATTCCTGTTACCACGGTGTTCCGCGCAAACAGAAATGGCGCCAAACATAAGTCGCCAATTTAACCAAGGGGCACCCTCATATATATTTTTACCCCTAACTCTCATCATTGTTGATCTTAAAGGATGCCGGACGCTCCCTATATGGTGCTTCATCTCCCCCCCCCAGTAATTTAAATGTTATATTGAAAACAATTATAACCTAATGAATAAAAACTCTAAAATATGGCAAACAAATTAAGACATGTAATATTAATAAGTGATACTGGGTAATATTTCAAAAGCAAAAACCATTGAAAGTAATTGAACAATTAACTTCAATACTGTCAACCGACAAAATATTTTAGTTTCAATCAGACAAAAAGCAAATTACATAATAAAAACATATGTAACTGAAATTCGACAAATTAAATTAAGCAATTTAATTTTTTTGTCATATTGAATACTAATAAAAAAACAAATATAAAGTGAAATAATTATGTTATCAATGATCAATAAACAATTTTGTCTGAATTGTTATAAAAAAATAAGGTGAAAACAACAAAATTATTAAAAATTACTAAAAATTATTAAAAATTATTAAAAATTACTACCTTTTCACACACATGCGTTCTCAATTTTGATTGGCTGCTTTGTGCGTTACTAACCAGAAGTCTTCTGTGATTGGCTATGTGTTATCATTCCACTCTCTTCTGATATATAAAGATATATATTACATGTCTATATTATCTATATTACAAATATATATACAATGCATATAATTCAAAATGCTCCAAAATTCTACCGGCATGATCACAAAGTTCATTAAAAGCATCAAACATAATAAAAATTACTTTAGAACATTGGGTTCGTGAACCATGTTAATTGGGTGAAAATCGCTTAAAACACATGCAGGCTCTATATCTTGAAAAAATAAAAAATAAAAGTTAGTTGAAGTAATAGGTGCACAGAAAAAACATCCTGTTTTATGACAATATACTATTGTCATAATGTTATAAGTAGTCATAATATAATAAGTAGCCACAATATAATAAGTAATCATAATATAATAAGTAGTCATAATATAGTTTTGTTATGTTAATAATACAAATTTTGTCAATGTTTTATGATAATAGTTTTTTTTCGTCACTTCGACAAACATCAAAACCTTACCCGGAATAGTTTTTGCGTCGTTGTAGACTGCGTAATGATGTTAGTTAGAGTCACTTCGAACAATTCTAGTGTTAATTAATCAAGATAAGTTTACATGGTTGGCAAGTTATAGTATCTTTTATAGTTGTTTTTGAATGCGACGTCGACACCAGTACGGGTTTTTCCCGATTTTATCTCTCACAATGTTGTTTGGGACTCTATGATAAGTTTGGTTTCTTTTAATGTTTTTTTTATCACCTCTCTAAGCTTTTGGGATGAATTATGAATACCATGTACGAGAGCAAGAAATGTATGATTAACGTTATATAATATATAAAAGTTTCGAAAACCGTGGCTGTAAGCATACGGGTGTAAGTGTCTGAAACTGGGACATTTATCTATAAGTTATAATTAAGTAATGAATATAATATTTCCCAGGACATATATTTTCCATAATTTTCTTTTGATCCTTATATAGAACCAAACAAAAATAATGAGAATTAAGTATCGAAGTTTTCTTCTGTCAACTTTTCTCTCCTTCTAACAAAATTTTTTCTCACGTTATGACAGTTTAGTAGACATCAACTGATATCTTTCTCAGGTATTTTCTGAGTGCTTTTTGGGCGACCAAAATTATATGTCTCTGCTCTCTTGGGTAAAAATCAAAACTTCTTTTTTCGTTTTTACTATTGACTTTGACAGCTATATAGATTTGTATGTTTGGCAAAATCCCATTAATGAAGGGTGTCGGATAGAGTACATTTCTTTTCCATTCCACTCCCTTCTTAGAAAAAGAGGAGAGAAAATAGTTTTAGGTAATATTTATCAACTAAGATCGTCAAGGGAAAAATGTTCGTTTCCCTGGTTTCGAAGAAAAGCGTAAGGTTTATTTTGCGTTGATATTTTCACATTATATAATCGTGAACAAATATAAAGACACGGTATAAATGGAAGATAATTGGGTTTGGAGTTAAATCATAGTTGCATTTTAAATATTTTTGAGTTGCATTGGAAGCAAAATAATAAAAAAAAAACAATTTTTTTATTTTTAATGTTATATATTTTTTATGGATGCGGAACAACATAAAACTTAGAAAAAGTGGTGCTAATGGATAAAATTCATGATAAGATTCGTACAGTACTCCCCCACCAGAATTACATTTGTGTTAGAACTCGATGAACGGATACCACTAGTTGATTCATTGCTGTTTTGTGAGAAGCCGGGAGAGCTGTATTAAGATCATCGTACTTGTGAGTGCTGATAGTGAGAGCTGTAGTAATTTCACGGTTGTGGTCGTTCCTGTGTAGCCATTAGCAGTCGAGTGAACACGTTTTGCGTTGTGTGTGATCGAAACTGAGTAGCAATAGCAATAAGAGGTGGATAATGTCGTAGTTTAAAGTAGCAAGTCAACTGTTCAATGTCGATCATCCATCGAAGTAGGCGTGTAGAGATCGAAGTGGGCGTTACTGTCAAGATAGGCGTGTTTACATCACGTCCGGGTCACCAATGTGGGGATAGAAGATATCGACAATGTCAACCTTCATCTAAGAAACAGTACCCAAACATAGAATCGAGTTAACATGTCTTATATACTAGGAAATTGGAATTGTATTTTGGTAGTGGTAGATGCACTACAAAGACTTCTAGATTAATACTTCCGAGTTATTTATACGACTAAACTTAAAAAATAAGCCATCCTGCAGAATACTCTTACAGTATGTACTTGTATACGGAGAAAAAATTTGCAATAAAATTATCGTAATGTATGGGAATGATATTTTTCGTAAAAGAAGCATTACTTTGGTTAATAAAATTTTAAAAAAAGGTTTTTATACCATTTATTTAATAGTTTGTCAATTTGCATGGTAATGGTTTACCGGAAATTGTAGTTCTCAAAATTATAGCTTTCGTTGCCACACATTTAAATACAAAAATGTAAAATGAATTTCCCCAAATAAATGGTTACGCTACTCTCTAAGGTATAATAATAATAATATTAGCAATTTTTACCACATTTACCAAATTTTATGACACATTATTTTTCTGTTAATTTACCAAAATCATTACTGTTAACTTTTCTAAAATCATTACGCTTAAGTAAAAATTACCGAGCTTTTCGATGTTCCTATAGAGCCAGAAACACAGTAAATTTTATAATATTCTGGTAACTTTGACCATACGCTCTTTCTTGGTATGCTGTTTGCAAAATGACTGGTGATATTTACCATTTTATTAACTTTAGCTGTAAAGGTAGAAAAAAAAAAGAACTGAAGGTACCCCCCAAAAAATTGCACCATTGAATTTTATTCATGTCGCATTATTAATACTAATGCTGGAAAATATTATAAATAATGTTGATTTAATAGTTTTTATAGAAAAAAAACATACACCTTATAAATTGTAAAATTACGTTTAAATTTAAATACAAAATGTTCTATAATGACCCTCCCTAATTAAACCTTCTTAGAATCTTAGAATATACGGAGCAAACTTATTAGATTAGGAAAGCTTTATCAAAATTGAAATTGGAGGAATTAGACAAAAAAAAAAAATTGGAGTAATTTCCATGGTTAAAAAACAAGTGAATCAGAAAATGGCAGAAGTTTTTCAAAGTAATTGATGAATTAAAAATTAAAAGTAAGTGGTGAAAGACTTTAAAGAAAGTACTCTTTTGTTCAGAAATATCACTAAAACATCTGCTAGGAAAACAAGTTTTATAGAATTTATCAGAATTTTAATATATTCAAACAAATGAAATATGCGCGTTAAAACCTTTTCTCTGATTAAAGTTGTCATACGCTGATGTTAAGTTTAAAACTTGATATCATCTTCACTTTTGGTAGATAGTTTTAAAAAAAAAGTAAACTGATCATTATCTGAATTGTTAACATTTTTTCTAATAACGTACATTTTGTGAAAGTTAAAAGAATATCATTTAATTCAATAAATTTACATTGAATACTTTTAATTTAAAAATTAACATATTCTTTTTATTTGTATATTTTTCTTTTGAAGAAAATTTTTTTTTTACTTAGGTTGATTACTTAAAATATTAATTTTAAACGTTGCTATTGAAAAGATTTGGACCAATACTTAAAGCTTAATTAATTAGAATAGTCAAATAAATTTTGATCAGTAATACGAGGGTCACTCTGAAATTTTTGAGATACTCGCAAACAGCGATTTACAAAATAAAAATAACGGTTTAATTTTAGAATACAAAGTATTTTAACACAGCAGACGATTTTTTACTGACTTACTTCAACTTGTTTAGCGTAGAATAAATTTTAAACAGAAGAGAAAATGGAGTTGGCGCGAGAACATTTTCGCGCTATGATTTTCTACGATTTTAAAGCAGGATTAAATCAAGAAGAATGCGTTCAACGGTTGCAATTAGCATTTGGTGATGAATCTCCAGCTCCTGTTACTGTATTCAGATGGTTTAAAGAACTTATCAGAGGTCGCAATTTTCTTCAGGTTGAAGAACACACAGGAAGGCCGCCGTCGGCAGTAATCCCGGATAATGTGTCTGCCATACGAAAAATGTTAAAGGATGATATTCGCTGTACCTATCAAATTATACAGAAGGGACTTAACATTGGATCCGCAGCCATACACAAAATTATTCATGAAGAATTACATATGAAAAGTAGTTTGGCGTTGGGTTCCCTATAATCTAACTGACCACCAAAAAGAGGAGCGAGTCAGAATCAGCAAAGAAACTCCTAAATTGCTAATTGCTATATATATATATATATATATATATATATATATATATATATATATATATATATATATATATATATATATATATATATAGGGGAGAGGGGGGCACATGTGAACATGGTATGTTTTACCACTATGATTTGAAATAAAAAATCTTGAAAAATTTTCAATAGATGACAGTTCTAGTCCTACTTCTCTGCCAAACTTTCAGAACAATGAGCCATTTGGTTATTCTATTCTGACAATTTCTTTGTATCAGCTGGTGTTGTATATACTTTTATCACTCGCTTCTTCAAGTGAAAACATAGTATAAATCAACTAATAAGCTAAAATTAACTATTGCAGACTATTATATGAACATTCAGGTATGTTTATCACAATTATTATTTTTTTTTTTACTTAATTAACAATTCTTTATTTTTCAAGTTAGGTTTAAGAAAGATGATTGGGGCACTTGTGAACAAAACATCTGGGGCAGATGTGAACAGTTCACATGTGCCCCTACATAGTATTAAGATAATTATTCTCGTGATATTATAAGTTTAAAAAATATGTATGCATTTAAAATTATTATTATTTAATTTTCCATAATTAATTAATTAATTGTAAATTTTTTCTTTTAAAAATTTATGATTACTAATGGTCATTAGTAAATTAAAAATTTGCTAATGGTCAGGCAAAAAATGTTGACAATGATCTTAACAGTAGTGCCAACAGCACTTGTCCTACACCAGAATCAATCCGACCATTTCCAAAAGCCCAAGGAAGTAACTTAAAGAAGCAAAAACGCGAAAAGGAAAAATCGCGCATATTAACTGATACACCTGAGAAAGATAGAATTGCTAAAACTAAAAATGAAAAGATAGAAAAAATTATAAAAAAAAAAAAAAGCATGAAAGAGTATTAGAGAAGAAAGAAAAAGGCCCATTACAACTCCTGAGGAACATGAAGTTGCGAGAAACCCAATTGACGAAATTAACCCAATAAATTCTCATAAACAAATAAACTCAATAAATTCACGTAGTAAGATACAACCCCTTCAGTATAATGTGTTTCTATATCTGTTATATAAAATATTTTTTTCTTTTAAATATGATGATTGCTTTGTGTTTTTAATCTTGTTCATATGTGCCCCAGGCATGTTCACATGTGCCCCAATATAGGAGCACATGTGAACAATTGAAGTCATTTTTCTAAAATATCATAAAGTAAAGAAATATTTTGTTGAAAAATCTCAAAAAATTCCATAAGACGAAGAAAAGACTATTTAAACATATGGACTTCTTTACTGTGAGAAATTGATGATGTTTTTTGAAAAATGAAGAAATAAAAAAAATTGTTTACATGTGCCCCCTCTCCCCTATATATATATATATATATATATATATATATAACATAATATTAATTCAATGTGTGAAATGATTCGGAAAAAATTACAGAGTGTAAAATTGAAAATTATTACTCAGTTGGTGTATTTCCATAAAATGATACAGGTATATTTGTTGTATAATAAATCGTGCACGTTGGTCCCACTCAATTTAAATTTGCTTGATAAATTCTCCGAGGTGAATTTTGATGTAACGAATCAAAATTCAATTCTTCGTTTCAAATTGAATAAACTGAAGTATCAAAAATCAGTGATATGCAACCCATTTCCCCCACCCTTCTATCTAATCTGATAAATACCTTCGAATCCAGATAACTTATTTTACGAAAAGTGCCGACATACAACCTATCTGTGGTATGTGCATTTTTGTCATACCTATCATATATCAAATATATCTCAACATAATCATCGTTTCAAAACATTTCAAATATAAATCGAATTCCAGGCTACAAAAATATTATGCTAATAGAAAAGATCAAATCCTTAGAAACCTTAAGGGGCCTAACAACCTATCCTTAAGAGGGAGAATAGAATTCCTTGTAGACTGGCAAGCGAGGCATATTTTCGTTTCCGCTAAATTGAATGAGACCAATTTAAGAGTCATGAGCGTTTTAGGTACACAAAGTACAAATTTGTACTTTGTGTACCTATTGTATTGTGTATTCTATTTACGTATTTACTACCTAAACAAATCAGACATTGTTTGTATTTTTTCCACTGACTGAGATAAGACACAAGTCAATGAAACAAATTATTCAGACGTTGAGTAAGTTTTTACACATAATAAGTCAGACTTTAGACGCAAACTGTACATTACAAAAAATAATTTGAGTTATAAAGGTATTTTTTCCATAATTTTAATTAATTAATTTTTTTTTCCTTGGCTGAACTGAATGAGATCAATTTCTATACGACCATGCTGATAATTAAAAAATTATAAGTATTTTCTTCATAATTAGTGCAATTCAAAAATAGTAGTTTTTATACAAAAAAAGAAGAAGAAAACATATGATGTTTGAAATATTACCTCTTTCGATTCGTGTTTGGTTTCATTTAATTGAGTAGAAAACAATACCTTAATTGGCTGTATAAAAATGTAAGATGAATTAATAAGTGTATAATTTAAAAAAAAAAATTTATATTTTATATCCATCGTCGAACAGCCGACCCAATTTTTTATAGTTTACGCTACTAATGCTCAACTCCATTAGCCTTGTAATTTTGAACCTAATCTAGAAGACAAGGAGACTTCTGGAGATCAAGTATTGGGAGAAATTTGCCTTCGTGGGGGACTTTTTGATGGAACTCACCCGCATTTGCAATACATGGAGAGTAAAACCACGAAAACCTCCCACGGTTAGCCTAACGGCAAGGTCACGGACTCTAACCCATGATCCGTCTACCACTGAGGATATTTTACGTCAACACTACGGTCGGTGCGAGCTGGGTGCGGAATTCAAATCGACCAGCGAACCCGGGTTACCTCATTGGGAGGAGAGTGGTCTATCCCCTGAACCATCACTGCATCATTTTTTTTTTATAACCGTCGTTGAACAGCTGACCCAATATTGGGTTTACGACAACTAATGTTCAACTCCGTAGCCTTGTAATTTCGAACCAATCCAGAGTACAAGGAAACACCTGGATCAGTACCCCCAGATGTTTTGATTTGTTATGGGAACATGGAGGATTTTGAGACTCGTCAGATTTAACGTGCATTCACTGTATCATTTAAAGTATTTAATATTTAAATTTTATTAGCGTTACAATTATATTTACCATAAAATTTTAATCATTTTAGATTGAAAACAAGTTACAGCCTAATTCAAATATTTGGAAATGAAACCTGAATCTTTATCTAAAATCTTTAACTGTTGTGACAGAAAGTATAAAACTTAAAACAAAGCATAAATTTTAAGACTAAGTTAATTACAAAATAACGCCTTATTGGAAATCTAGTTTACTGATTTACAGCTCATTTTCTAGTTAAGCTGGGGGTGGGGAAAGTTACAAAGTGGATTAGCTAAAGGCTTAAGAATCTAAATATATGAAGTAAACTCTAGAAATTAAGTCAAGTTTAGTAAAATAATATACTTCGAAGTAAATGTTTTGTGTTTAAATAGTAAGAAGTACGCGTAACTTTAATTTCGCGCTCAAGTGTGTTTACAAGATTTCCCATCGTTAGAAACTTAAAGAGATCTTAAAAAGAAAACTAACGAGATGTTTAAACATTAAATAAAAGGAATTCTCTTATAAGATTTAAAAACTAATAAATATAATTAAAAATGTAGAGAATTTAATAAAAAAATAATTGCCTTTATGAATTTAAATAATTATTTTAATAATTTTGGTAATGTAAGCATGATTGAATTTTTCCTGCAATAATATTTATTTATACTTAACAAAAATGCTTAGAACACAAAGAAATAGTGGCAACTTACATCAAAATATTTTACTGTGATTATAATATTAATCTAATAAAATATTATTAGTCTAGACAAAATTGATAGTAAATATATCATATTGTTAACAAAAGAGCGCTATAAACTAAATGTGCTAAAATGCATAGAAACCTTTTTATAAAGTATTATAATTCGTTTCACCAAAATATTTTTTCTTGCATTAGTGTATTTAAATATCAGAACTTCTGTTATCGATTTCCAATTCTATTTTCTATAATATCGTTAAGTTTTGTAAATTTATTTATATATTTTTGATTAGGTGTTTTGTTTTAATTTTCTTGGATTTCAATTCTATATAACAATACACAAATAGATTAGCCTGTTAATTATCGTATGTTAGATTTAATATGTTAGGAGTAGAGATTTTATTTTTTGCTGTGACGTCGATAAACCTCTGCCAACTCCTCAACAGTTAAATAATAGCGGGTCCTCAGAGATATTCCCGCCTTTTTAAAGCAAAAATCGAAATTCCGATATTTAAATTTCAGTGTACTATTCTGTCTCATAATTTTTTCTTATTCAGTCCATTCTGTTCCTTATCTTTTCAATACATTTCAAACAACTTTCCTGGTAAAACTTCCAAAATATGGTAAAATTTACCGTGTTTCTGGCTCTATGTAAACACCAAAAATTTCGGTTATTTTTATCGAAGCAATTTAGTGATGATTTTGGTAAAACTAATAATAAAACGTAGTTTAATAATATGTAATAAAGTTTGGTAAATATGGCATAATTTTATCATAACTCCTTGCAGAATGGCACAAAAACCATTTATTTAGTTACATTTACCTTTCAGTTCTGTATTTTTTTTTTTTTTTTTTTTTTTTTTTTTTTTTTTTTTACAAAATATGTGATCATAAGAACTACAATTTTGAATATCTGAATGTCCGGTTAACAGCTACAGAACGAAAAAATTGCTAAATGAATGGTTTAATAAAATGTTAGAAAATGTTAGTATAATATTATCTTCAATAATCCAAAGAAATGGATGAAATATTTATTCAATATAATAAAGGTATATTTGTTCGGATATAATATATTTTTCCTGGTAAGAAGTGTCTATTATTCAACTATAGACGCCAAGATTGGATTATTTATCAATGTCCGAATAAAACAGGATAGAGTAAGTATCTAAAATGCAGAAACTCTCTAAAACACGCAGGACTTTACTTATGCAACAAATGCTACTTTGAAAAATAAAACAGTAAACATAGAATAAAATAAGCAATATTCAAAAAATAGTTTGTTATCCGAAATTAATATTTGAATGTCGTAAACTGATAAAAGTTTGAACTTGGAAATAAGTTTAAAAAACTTACATTTATCAAATAATTTGTTATCTAATTAGATCTATTAGTCTTATCGATAGAATTGGTTTCGTTCAATTCTTCGTAAAAAAATACATTTGAAATAATGCTCCATTAGCCTAGATCCAAATATTCAAATTTCTTCCGCCGAATAAGAATTTTTCTAAACATCAATTTATCAAAGAAAAGCATAGGCACGCACTATTACTTAAAAATTTCTTTCTATTTAATCACATAACAGACTATGAAAAATATTTACGTTTTAGAAAGTAGTGATGATTTTTGACACAAAAATCAGAACTTTCACTTAATGAAAAAAAAAATGTTTAGTAACAAAATTTTTCCACTAATTCGGAATCCACTTACCTACGAGCATCTAGTATTGAAATTTAAACATTTTTTATGTTGCAAAGTCGAATACCACATTTACTTCAAGTTGTGCATAATGAGAAAAATTATTTTAATGATAGTTTTATTGAAAGATTTCATTTCAATGTATGAGGTATAGAATAGTTTTAACTTTACTTTCAGTTGGAAAAAGTCAGAATATGAAAGATTTATCGTGTTTCAAGCTTTCGGACTCTTTGAGAACACGGAAAAGATCGATAATTTTCACCGTAGAACTATGACAATGATTTTTGCAAAATTAATAACAAAATATGGTTTTATAATAAGTGATAAAATTTGGTAAAGATTATAAACTTCGGTAATTTTATCATGATACTTTAGAGCATGGACTAAAAACCATTTATTTGGTTCAATTTACTTTTCAGTTATGTATTTTTTACTAAAAGTGAAATAATAAGAACTTTAATTTTGAAAACCAGAAAATTCAGCATACTGTTATCATATGACCGGAAAATTACCAAATGAATGATATAAATACTATATATTTCAGTTTTCTTTTTACCAGAATCGTTACCCATACAGTACTGTAAATTTACCAGAATTTTTTCTTTGCGTTGAATTGGAACTTATTTTACAGCAATGTAACAAATAGTGCAGCAATGCAAATGATATTCATAATGAATATTCAGCAACACATCCCTTAGAGCAGTGTTTCCCAAAATGTGGTACCCGTACCCTCAGGGGTACTGGAACAGTTTAGTGGGGGTACGCGTTCTTATGTGAAATACCTTGCAACAAACGAAAATTTCAAAAAAAAAAAAATTTGCAAACAAAACTAACCATGAAAATTTACAATTACGTTTTTTTCTATTGGTTATTTTTTGCAGAGTTAACAGTTAATAATTAGTGGTGTCAACAGCCAGTTGTGATTTTAAACTTTTGTGCATTTTTTTTTATAGTAAAGAATACATTCATTTTTTTATTAATGGTACACAGCATTACGAAAAATTAAGAAAGGGTACACAAAAGTCATAAGTTTGGGAAACACTACCTTAGAGCATCAACAAAAATAATACCTTTGCAGTAAGCCGCGCAAAATTTGAAAGCTTAATTTAGGATGTTTTAAATGTCAGTAATAGTAGTAAATAACGTCGTCAGATTCTCATTGGCTATGGGTGATGATGGTATTGGGTTTTTATAATGTAGTAATATATTCTATAGAAAAAAATAATGTATGTAAGAAATAATTCTTACTACATCCAACTCTTCACTCTAGTATTCTAAGACATTTTCATAATACATAATACAATATATGAATTCACTGAAATGAATATTTTATTTTTACTATGACTGAATTCTTTTTCATGTTTTTATTTAATAATGCTTCACGTATCAATAAATTCAGGATCAAAGTCCGCTTCGAAAAGGAAAGCGTTTCAGCTTTCCATTCGATTCCTATTCTCTTTGCATTATTGCTGATACTTTATGTTCAGCTACCATATAAAATATATTCCGAGTTTTGATCCATATAAATTCAGTAGTTTTTCAACGTATCAAATCCAAGCCAGGCCACCATTCTTATTCCACTAGGTTCAAAAGATCGCTTAGCAACGTTTATAAAAGCGAATTCGAATCGAAGTGAAAAAGAAGATTCTTTAAAATACTCCTTTAGGTCAATTCCTTTCTTAAAGAATAAAATGGAAACGTCTTCTACTGTAAGCATGCAAATAGAATTGAAACTTTATCAAGAAGAGAGGCGGACAGGAATTCTTCTTCACATTCCGCTTTTAAGCTTATCTACTTCTATTGTCCCCCAAACGTTGTTGTCAAAGTCATTTTATTGAGTTGCTAGCATGGGGGAAATATTTTGAATTTCGCACAATCTTTTATATTGCTATTGGGCACATTTTTGCAATGATACATAGGATTCAATTTTGAACTAACTTTTTTTTTACTTAACTTTTCATTTTTGGCTAAACAATACTTATCACCAGTTTTCACAACTATTTTACTTTACGCGTTTCTACTGACAGGTGTATTAGAAATGATATTCCATCTCGATATATTTTACTTGTTGGAACACTTTGTAGTACCAATTATGTATTGTTCCATAAGTTGTTCCGTGTGCAAAATATAAGAGAAAATACCTGAATGATTTTTTTTTTTAATCTAAATATCTTATTTTCACGTACTAATCTTATTGAATCGGTGAACTAACCAAAAATATAAAACAGTATTTGTGAAGTTGATAGTTTAATTTTAAAAAATCAAACACAATAACATATTTTTTTACAGATTTGGATTCTTTATAGTCAACGTAAGGAAGGGGAGCTACGATTATAAAAAAATCTGTCCCAATACCTTAGACAGGTGAACTTTTTATTTTAATTATAAAAAAACATTCTCGACAATATAATGACACAATCTTCCGGAGGGGAACTTTTTTTACGAACTTCTTGTTCCTTAGTATTGTTTCAAGATATGTACTTTACAAGTTTCTGGAACTTCCACAAGGTAACCTTATAAGCAACACGGAAATATCTAAGGCATTGTTTAATTTTTTTGAATTAACTATGGTCAAGAGAACAAAACGAAGAATAGCGAGTTGTAGCGTTATTCGGCTATTATTAATATTCATTTTTTTTTTTTTTTTTTTTTTTTTGCTTTTTTGTTTTAATACTTCCACTGCAATTTTGAACCTTTTAATGATATTTTCCCTTTTTACGTAGTTCGTCATAATTTGCGAGTTGTTTCTGATAACCAAATAGTTATGTGAAGCAAGTATGAAACTCGTTTGTCAAAAAATAATTTCAATTTTTATTTTATTAACAATTCTTATTATATTAATATTTGTGTTTGTTTTATTAATATTTATTATTATTTTATTGCTATTGATTATTTTTTATTGACATATGTTATTATTTTATTAATATTTATTAATAGTTTAATAATGGTACAAAAAAAAATTCGAACTATGAAGTACATAAATTTTTACATCCCTTATCACTATGTAACTAAATAAAATTTGAAAGAAACTGGTAAATGATTTCCAATGTGTGAAAATTACAAAATAAGACTTTATTTATACAATTCTACCTAAATTAAATTAGCATTAAGAAGCGTAAAATTTTAGCCACTGTCAGCCTAAACTATTGAGATCAAGATTGCATCGATTCCCTTCCTTATTTTGAGGGTCCAAACTATAAATCCATCGGAAAAGGGTATATTTATTTTGTGAAATTAAGATCTTGCATCAGATTTTTTTTAATTTAAAACATTGTCTTTACAAATACTTTAGCATATTTGAGGCTAGTCCCTCAAATGGTTACAATTGGACCTTAGCACGTGAAAATCTGATCATTAAATAAAAAGTTCTTACTTTTTCTCTTTTTTATTTTGTGCACTTAACATTAATACATTCATAAATAATAATTTCATACTACGTTGTGTGTTTATTAAACCTTTCTTTGTCTGATGCACATTTTATTATGCATAAATGTTCAAGGATATATATATATATATATATATATATATATATATATATATATATATATATATATTTAATACAAACTATCTTATTAATATTGAACGAAAACAATGCTTATGCTCATAATGTCCTTTAATTTAGACAGCACTTTCATAGACAGCCTTTCTCTATATTCTTCTGATATCGTATATATTTTAAAATATATTGAATGAAAAATAACGGCACTTGAAAGCTATTTTATATTTTACTTCAGTTTGCTTTGGAGTGCAGATAATTTTCTGTTTAATAGTTTTAAGGTCAAAATATTTATCATTTAATCTTCCTTTAGGCCAACTCAATGATGAAATATTATTAATATTTTATCAATAAATTCTGTTTAAAACATACATTCCTTGTTGTGCTAAATTTCTTATACAATTTTATTGCTATAATTATATACATAAATGTTAATTTATAAAATGTGTTTTTATTAATACAAATCCTAAGTTTTTAAAACAAATTTAAATAGATTATAAAAATAGATTTTAAGTTTAATAAAAACAAAATCCGTAATCCAATTTTTATTGAATCTAATTTGTTTGGTTATAAAACTCTTCTGATTTATAAATGTATCACATTTTTATATAAAATATCAATTGGGTTTTGAAAGATATTTTTCATTTGTAGGAAAACAGAAAAAAAAAATTATAACCGATAAAGCAATAAATGAATCTATTAACTTAAAAGTTCCTGCACCGTGCAATCATTGTTATAAAAATCAACCTACTTGAATTTCTTCTAGTATTTTCAAAGATTATTAAAAAAAAAGATTGCTTTTAAATGAAAAATAAAGTTTTTTTTTTATCAAATTAGTTGGTAAAAGAAAACATTTTTGAATTTTCTAAAACAACTCAACCAATATATATGCATATATAAAATATTTTCATCTTTTCCTAGAATTCAATATTAAAGCTTAACGCGTAGTATTGCTTATCGCCCTTTTCATATTATACGGTTTAGTATTTGATTTTATGACTTTTTGATATCAGCTACTCTCAGAAAAGAAATAGCTTTTCGAAGTATTTTAACTATAAAACCATTTTGTTGCCAGTTTTACAAAACTAATAAAATGCATGATCGGTCTGGAAATTAAGCATCAAAACCAAACGAAGCTTGTTACATGAATTTTTCCTTACTCTTTGTTAAAGTAAAAAATTGGAATGTTCCCAAAAAAGACATAAACAAAAACGGTCAATTGTCAATCAATATGGTGAATCAATATATAAATAATACCTTTCGATTTCCAGAAATAATCCTAAATATCACAAAAATTACAACTATAAAATAATGTATAAGTTACGGTCAATGTGAATATATAGTCAATTATTATTAATACTAATCAGTCAATATTAATAATAACCAAATAAGCCGGTTAAAGTGAATATTCTAAGCAATTTGATCACAGTAACCGGTTATTATAAATAATAACCAAAGAAGTTTGGTCAATGTCATTCTTTCGCGTTTTTAATGGGGATATTTCCGTATGGTGATATGGAACGCTAACTACAATCACCAAAGGCGCCAAATTGATTGTAAATAAGAAATTATTTAAAAAAAAACAAAACAAACAAACATAAAGATGTTTGCCCTGGGGTGGCCATGATTTTTCCTTCGAGTTGGTCCCTTTCTGTATTATTTTTTTTTAAAGTTTCTCTCGGATCGCTGCAGGAAGTTGCCAAGACTTGGCGATATTCTGCCACAGATCGCGATACCGAAATCGCCCCTTTTAATTTCTCACTCTGACCACAAGAAGTGGTTATTATTAATTTTGACAGGTTAGTATTAATAATAACCGGATTTATCACTTTAACCGTAACACATATACAAAGCGGCACACTTATGTCCCAATGCTATATAAACCGTTTAATCACATTGACCAAACTTCATTGGTTATTATTAATATTGACTGGTAAGTATTAATAATAACCTGATTTATCACTTTAACCGTAACATATATAATTTAAAGAAAAAATAATTGTAAATAGCATTTTTTTACACTTTGATAACCTATAATTTTTTTAGTTATTAAATGTTATTTAGATCTTAAATCGTTCTATTCTTATTCTCGATAATTTACCATCTATTAGCTTCTTATGATTAATTTAATAAATAAGTGATGCAATTCATGCTAATTTAGACTATAAAAATAGTCTCTACTAGAGCCATAAATAAGCTGAGCTATATAAGTTATTTCCTTAAGCCATTTTATTATAAAAAATATGAGCTTATATTAAAATTATTTATATTTATTATGAATGAAATATGTTCTGTTTTAGCAACGAATAAAGAAAATGATCTGAATAAATTACATGCATAACTTAATTTACAAATATTTCTTAAATTAAAAAAATTAAAAAATAATTTTAGCACTGTGAAAAAAAGTATGGCCAAAACTTCTAGAATATAGTAAATTTTACCTGGTTTCCTTCTCAATGGGGACACCCAAATCTCATTAATTTTTACCGAAGCGCTTTCGTTATGATTTTGGTAAAATTAACATACATTTTGGTTTTTTACCTCATAAATGTACTTTTACTGCATGTTTGGCTGCAAATGAGTTAACATTTAATAACTGTTGGAAGTTTTTTTGATACTGTAGAGCATGGAATAAAAATCATTTATTCGTTCAAATTTGCTGTTTGTGGTATTGTTTCGAATTTGTGCTAACTGTTGGAAAAGTAACAGAAATAAATGAATTCAAATTAGATTAAATGATGTTGATTTTTCTTTTTTTTTAAATATTAACCGAAATCACAAGGTTGAAGCTAAATAATTTAAAGCATCCAGGTTATAACTTTCACGTTTGAATGTATTTTTACTGTGGGAAATTGTTGCTCTTGAGAATGATTCAAAACAATAATTAAGAGAACAGAATTTTTGGTAAACTGTTGCCAAAAGAACGAACGAAATTGCCAAATCAATGTTTTAAATACCGTATATTTTGGTTTTATTAACCAGAATTATGTTTTTTTTTATTAGAAATGTCATTACCAAAGATTTCAGGTAATTTTACAAGAATTTCATTTTCTCTGTGAACATAATACTTCTCAAAATTCTTTTAAATACCGAATTTCTGGGTTACTTGAACCCGAAATTAGAAAATGATTAAATTCGATTTTGTAACTGATTTAGAAAAAAAATGAACGCATTTCCTTGTTCATATGCAAAGTTGAATCACATTGTAGATTTCACGGCAATCAGAATGAGATTATGCTAATATGCAACAACATTAACTGCATTTCATATCATTGAACTTTTGTCTTCTTCGAGCAAGGCACTTTTTTCTTGAATTTAGTAAACGCTAATTATCATTTGTTAAACTGTACTTTATGTGATTTCCATACTTGTTTTTAGCAATTTATTTACTGTTATTAAATTATTTTCAACAAAATTTATATCCTGTGTGAGAGAAGGACTTAATTTAAGAGTTACTTGAAGCCCTCCGTTCGTCTTTATAACAGTTGTTGAACAGTCGACCAAATTTTGGGTTTACGACTACAAAAGTATAACTTCGTAGTTTTGTAATTCCGAACCCAATCCAGAAGACAAGGGAACTGCTGAATCAAGTATTGGGAGAAATTTGATTTCGTGGAGGAATTTTTGATGGAACCAACCCGCATTTGCGTTACATGGAAATAAAAACCACGAAAACCATCTACGGTTAGCCAAGTAGCAAGGAGACTCTAACCCACAAATCCACACAAATAATTTAATAATAATTTATTAAATAAATAGCTATGTAGCATATTTCGTTATATAGAAAATCTTATAATTTAATTACTTAGTCATTAAAAACTGGGATGTAACTTCCGAGCTCGACGCACTTGCCAATCTATGAAGTGTATTTTAAATTGTGTTGTGCATTTGTTGATGTATGCTAGTAAAGTAAAAAACCGAAATTTTTAGAATATAATTTTTAAATGAAATTTTAAAAGGTTTCAAGATATGCGATATATATCATAGAAAACTCTCTCTCTCTCTCTCTTTCCCTCTTTCCCACTCTCCCTGTCTCTCTCTCTCTCTCTCTCTTTTTTTCTTGCGTTAATACAGGTATATAGATAGAGATTTAATGTATAGATAAGCATCACATTAAAAATAAGTAAAATATTTCTTAATTTGTATGTTACCTGCGAAAATTATTAAGACTAATTGCTACAAAAATGTGTAACAGTTTGTTGATATGAACTGTTCGATTTTTACTTTTCATTTTTGCTGAACCATCTTGTTTCAGCTTTCTTTCAATGCGGGAAATGAAATTTCATCGGTTTAGAATACATGCATTAAATACGCGTTAGTGTTTTTATATAATGTAATTTGGGTTAGTTAAGTTAATAACAAACTCATGTTTGTTCTTTCATGACTGAACAAAATAACCTTTCATTTGATTTTTACTATCTTAAACATCGAAAAAAATTTTTATGGGATATCATTTGTTATTTCATTTAAAGATTAAATAAACAAACCGCCTCGCTTTGAAGAATCTAGTCATTATCTTATGTTAATCTACACACAGTTAAACATCCAAAGAAGGAAAAAATAGCTTATGTCTGTTGAATTAGGAATTTATCTTTTAATTTTTATAAACCCTCAGTCCGCAACTCATATGTAGATTAAAAGAAACTCTTCAGGAAAAAAATATCCTGTGCTGCTTTAATTGTTATTTTACAAAGCTTTTAAAGGTTTACTTTGAAAGTTAAGCTGCGACTGTTTATTCATGCATATACCTGCAATCAGGGAACAGTTTCGAAAGGCTGGAATTTTTTAATACTTCTTAAGATTGCATGCTGTTCACAGACTTCCTAATTAGTAAATGTCCTAAACTCGTTTAAGGGTTTGAAAGCTCTTTACTTGCTTTGTGCAAAATGGCTCTTTTTTTATTTTCTTTGGAGGAATTACTACACTGAGTTACGAAACGTTGTTTAGATAGGCTTATTCGTGCATTTGGATAATTTGGAGGGATAAAAAGATTTTGAATAATAGTTAGATAATCTTTTTATGTGTTACGATATTTCATTGGCTAATAAAAAGGCAATTTGCACCAATAAGCGGACAATGAAATTGAGACGTTCTAATGGAGTTAACTTGCTTTGATAAATGTTTTCATTTATAGGTATTAGTATCGCGTTATGTGCTGGTGCGAGCGAGAAAAATTTACGTCTTTGACAAATAATCATGCATGAAATAAAAAGAAATAAAAAAGCGGACTAACAAACTACTAATTGGATAGTTTGGAAAATTATGAACTAGTAACGTAATGTTTGCACTGTTAATTACCTAAGCAAAAATAAAACAATTATTTTTTGAATAAGAAAACAATCTTTTCCAAGTGTAGATTCACTATCATAATTTTGAGGAACTGTTGTTTGTTTTAGTCTACTATGACTTTTATCTCCAGATAATAAGTAATATAATTATTTTAGGAAAATATATCCAACATGCAAGAATGTAAAGCTGTGATGAATTCATAAGTGTTGTTTTATATTTTAAAATTATTTTAATGCTTTGTAAGCATTTGTTTTTCTTTTTCTAAAAAATTGGTTTGGTTTGTAAAAATAAAAATAAAAATTCAAAAATACAGTATTGAAACTTATATTAGCTCTAATCTTTACTTTATGCATTTACAGAAATGTATTTTCGCTTAATTCCAGCTAAATGTGGTTTTTCGGAGAGAGAGCTTTGTATATTAAGAAATCAGTACAACGCTCTAAAAAAAAAACGGACCACCCTGAATAAATTTCGATCTAGTGATCGGATTTTCCTGTTTTAGAACTCAATCTTAAATCGATCGAAGCGATGACCTCAAATATGCTAATTAATAAGTGAAAAGAATATTTTAAGTTACGAAATCAGACACTAAAACGTACTTTCTCTGAATAAACATACCTTTTTCTCGACGGATTCGGGTTTCTGACATAAAAAATATAGGGGGTAGACGCAATCTGAGAAATATGGTTTTCATAGTTTGGTCAGGAGAGTGCTCCAAAATTTGGACAAGTTAATGTTAATTTTACTTTTTAGTATTGCGCTATATATTGAGACTTTCTAAGATAATTTCGTGGGGAAAAAAAATTTTTAGTAAATATTTATTATTTTTTATAATTTTATTAAATAATAGTTGTAAAAAATTTGAAGTGTAATGCATAAAAATTTTTGCATCATTTTAAAGTATATAATTTAACTATTCAAAATATAAAGTTTGAGAAAAATGGATTGACTAGTTCCAGAGAGACTGAATTTTAATATTTAAAATTTGATTACTCAGGAACTATTCGATCGATTCTGCTCAAATTTTCTATTTTGCCTTATAACATATGTTCTGTAAAATGATGCAAAAATTTTATACCCTACAATTCAACATTTTTTTAACCATTGTCAGATAAAATAATAAAAAATAATAAATATTTACTAAAAGTTATTCTGTGCATGGAATTATCTTTGGATAAACGGATTTTATAAATGTGTGCAAAATTTTTCCACTTCGCTTAAAAGTTCTTGAGATATAGCGAAGTACGTAAAAAGTAAAATTAAAGTTAAGGATTTCAAACTTTATAGCGCTCTCTTAGCCAAACTATGAAGACCATATTTTCCAGATTTGCGACTATCACTTATATTTTGGGGATCAGAAATCCGAATCCATCGAAAAAACGTTGTGTTTACTCAGAGAAAGTATGTTTTTGTGTCTGATTTCGCAACTTAAAATATTACCCGCCCTTATTCATTAGCATATTTGAGGTCACCACTTCAAGATTCGATCATTAGATCAAAAGTTAATGAGGGTGGACCATTATATATATATATAATATATATATATAATATATATATATAATATATATATATAATATATATATAAATATATATATAAATATATATATATATATATATATATATATATATATATATATATATATAGTTATATCGACATTTTGGTGATTTCTTAGACTGAACGAGGTCATGGTCCTGATCTAACTCTGCTGGTCATGGGGATGAGAACAACAACAAATTTTGGTGAAACCTTTGCTCGGAGCATATGCTAGAGGAAACTGTTTTGTCTAAACGATGAGCGTTTCTGGATATTTGAGTATCCGTTTCTTACTGTATGCAAGTATTGATTTAAAAATAATATTTTAATAGTATACTTTAATCAAAATCTCAACATGAAATGTATTAATAGTTTTTACTAAATAGTAAGCATTAAAAATCAATTTTGTTTAAACCGACGTTTTAACTGTTTTACTCACTGTTACGAGCTTGTCAGTGTGTTCAATCCACCCTTGTTTTAAACCTCTGACCTAGTTGGCTTCTGAATACAATTATGCGTTCAAATCTCGATAATGATTAAAGATTTTCTGACAAATAATTACTAATTTACTGTATTTACCATCGTGTTAAGCCTTTAAAGTAGATGGTGCAGCCCTGTCCCTCTTATATATCTTTTGACGCTCAAATTACAGGCAAAACTATATTTTGGTTATTTTTTAATTATAAGAAGAATAGTCTTAAAGTTAGTAAAAACTGTGTAAGATTATCAAAGTTATTAAAATATAAAATTTAAAAAAAGTAGGTTCGATTTTTTTCATTCATTTCCAAAGACTTATCAATAATTTATTTTATAAATTAAGGAAATTTTAATGATGAATAACTGCTTCTCTTTGATCTAAACTAGAAATAAGAGCAAATTCAAAAAAATTATTGTTTGGAAATGTGCCGTGTTTGGAACATTTTACGTTTAACACAGAAAAAGATACCGGTGTTTCATGTTGTATTTTATAACCTTAAATTATTAAATTGCTATATATAATATTTTTCACTTACTTTGACCTATATAAATGCAAAATAGGGGGAAAAGAAAGAAAAGTACGAAAAATTCGCATGATATAAATTTCGAGTCAAAGGGTTATAATATTATGCCGCTTATATGACAAATTTATTAAAACAATTTCGAGGCGTAATGCATATCATTTAAATACTAAAATGAAAAAATATCCATGTTGTATTTCATAACCTTGAATTATTAAAATGCTATATATAATATTTTTCACTTACTTTGACCTATATTAATGCAAAATAGGGGAAAAAAAAGAAAAATACGAAAAATTCGCATGATATAAATTTCGAGTCAAAGGGTTATAATATTATGCCGCTTATATGACAAATTTATTAAAACAATTTCGAGGCGTAATGCATATCATTTAAATACTAAAATAAAACGATTAAAAAGCGAAAAAGTATTTGAGTTAAAAACGCTTTAAACGGGGTAGATATATAAGATTTTCTGTAATCTCCACCCTTATTATATATTTATGGAATCTTTGCAAAAATTATAATTCGAAAAGTATAGGGGAGAGTCGGGTAGCCCCGCCCACTTAAGGAGTATTGCTTATATTTCTGTATAATATTGAGTAATACTCAACATTTTTGTATGTTTCTATTATTTTATCATCTAATTAAATAATGCAAAAGGAATAAACCAAAAAAAGAATAGTTTAACTTAAAAAAATAGAAATTTAAAATATTTGACTATTGTATTCAACATATTTTCAAAACTATTGTTTACCATGTTACCAGCTGCATAAATACTTGAAACTTTGAAAATAATATATTTTTAATATAACAATTAATGTCCAATGGCCCATTGACTTGAAAAAATATTCTACACATATGAAATTGACAGTGGGCGGGGGTACGCGACACTCCCCTATATAAATTTTGGAAATTCAAAATTAATTTTTAAGTAAGGAAAAACCAGATATGTATTCAAAATTTGAAGTCTCATTATTAAAGAATGCGGAAAAACTCAAAAACGAAAAAATCACCAGATACAGTAAATCATCTATTACATCTTCTCAGTTTTCCCCAGAAACCAAGCAGATTTTGAGGATTATAATCTCACCGTTCTTTTAAATTACATATTTTCTATTTTCTGAACTCTTTATATTTTATATTTTCTTAACGAATATCACAGATTAAAAATGAATTTCTGACCCATAATATGTATATTTTCTTACTTCATTTTTTAAATTACTCGAAATGTATAAATTAAACGCGATTATCACGAAACACCCTGTATGTAACAAAAATTATTTACTTAAAATAGCACTGTTTCCCCATCAGACTTAAAGTAGGCAAAACATTAATCTTTAAAATTTCTATTTTAGAAAAACTTTGAACTGAATATCTTTATGAACGTCCAAGTATTTCTTATTCATTGCGAGTAAATCAGTATTAAAAGTACTTTATCCAAACAAAACAAAATTACTTAACTAGTACTTAGTTACTTAACAAAAGTACTTAACTAGTAGTACTTTAACCCAATAAAGAATATGAAAAATTACTAAAAATTCTTTAGACTAATAATGAAAGTACAAGTAATCAGTGCACTGGAAAAAAAAAATTATGCATCTGAATACCAAAACTAGCGGCAACTACTTTACACCAAGTAGTGTTGCACTAAGTGTTGCACTAAGTGTTCCTCTACACCAAGGGTCACCAAACTTTTTTGATCATCGACCCCTATGTAATTTTTCGAAATCTTCATCGACCCCCATAAAAGTAATTTTCTGTTAATTAAAATAAAACTCTATTAGATACTGCGTTTGTACATTTATTTTATGATTTTAAACATTTATTAAAGTAATAGCACATTGTGTAACAATAGTTTCATGAAAAATATATATTAATGTTGAAATTTAAATACCTTAATATTTATTAAATAATAAGTAAAGTAACTAAAGATTTATTGCTTCTTAATCAATGAGATGGGTGTGCCTGGTGTTTTTTTTGCAAGGTTCGCTATATTGGGTTCAAAATTGGTCAATTTTAATCTTAAATCCTCACGATACTCCACATTTAATTTATTTCTGCACTTAGTTCAGATTGAATTTACGTGGAAGTTAGAGACACTCGTCAGATTAAAATAATAATATTTTCAAAAATTTTTTTAATTTTCGTAAGAAAAATACAAAGTGTGCTATCGTTTTGTCTCGGGCTGTACTAATCCATATTACTAGTGCTTACCTTCTTTTTTACAGGTATTGATAATTAAAATTGATATCTAAACTAAACGAATGGCTTTATCGAAACAATAATTAATTATCCAAAACTATAAAAGTTTTAATAATGACACTGTAAATATTCAACACTGTTCACAGTTTGCAAAGATAGCCTCAAACTGCGTATCATATTTGCGTTTGTAACGTCAATACTCGTCACACGTGACATTTGGGCAAGTGCAAATATGCATATGACTTATAAACCAGTAGTGCAGAGTTCGTGCCACTGCTCGCTGGTACGTAAATACTTGTTTCACCCGAATAAATATAAGTTTATTAATTTATGTTCTATAAAGAAACTGATATTAAGTCAATTATAAAAAAAATTCACAAATTTTACATACTTAATTAGGTATGTGTGATTTGCGTATTAAGAACTGTTTTTTCTTCGACCTCCAATAGACCCTTCCGATTCGGATCGACCCCCATTCGACCCCCTGGCTCAGATCGACCCCCCGCTTTTGTTAAATAGATCCCTGGGGTCTATATAGACCACTTTGGCGACCTCTACTCTACACCAAGACCAAGGAAAGTTCCTGGTTTAAGGAAAAAGTAGCCGCCACCATGTTTGTTATTCAGGAATACTATATTTATGTCTACAGTAAGATATAATACACATAAAAATTAATTATTTTTATGGTACAATATAAAAGAAGAATCAAAACCGAAGTGTATAGAAGTTGAATATTATAAAATTATTTTATACAATTTATAAATTTCCGTAAATCTTAGGAGACTAAAACTTGAAACATACATGCATTTTATAACCGTTTATCTGAGTATTTAATCAAATCAATTTGTCAAGAAGATTTATTGAAACAGCATGCAAATAATCATCCACAAACAATATTTCTTATTTACCAGTAAAGAAGATTGAAACTAGTTTGTTAATAATACCGACCAGAAGTACATTTTAAATAAACAAACTGGTATATTGTAAATATTTTGAAATGGCACAATTATACAATTCGCCTTTGAACATCTAATAATGCCCTAAAAGAATTTATTCTATGTTTAAAACATGCCCTTTTTATAATTTCACACAAGATTTTAATTAAATAGTTTAAATATACACTAATCAATAGCCAAATTTGCGGATCTCAAAAAAATATCCCCTTTTTAACCAAAGAGCTTCTAGATTGGTGTAAGCTTTATCAATTATTGGTGTTAAGTTTCAGCTACACCTTTTCAAGTGTGTGAGAATGCTTAATTTGGTATTACCTAGAAATAAAGTAATCATTCACACAGTTTTTGATGTTTTTAAACACCAAATTTTTACAGCTTAGTTCTTTTAATTAATAATGAAAGTACAAATAATAAAACTATCATGTATACCCAAATATTTAATTACTTTTCTATAAACATGAGTTGTGATTTTTTTACGCACTTTTACAAAAAAAGTGGAAAAGTTTACTTTGATTAAAAAAAGGTCGAAACATACTTTCAATCAATATTATAATTTCTTTATTCCTAAATTAATTTACGCTAGTAATATGCCCATCATCAAACTAATGATAATTTCTCATTCATTCATTTCTACATTGTCAAATTAATGTTCATATTATTTTTAAGAACAGAAACTCCAATAAAACACCTAAAAATAAAAACTGCCATCGATTATTTTCTCCCCCACATTAGATTGATAAATTGAATTCTATTACTAAAACCGTTTCAGAAAAAAAAAAAAAAAACTTTTTTCGGGTAACTTTGTAGAAAGAATTTAAGACTTTGTCGATATCAATTTCATCATGGAAGATTAACTGGTCACGAAATAATCTCCAGTACACAAAATAAACTTACACTAAGTTCACCCTACAACTCCAAGCGATCATTCAAACTGTATCAGAAACAAAAATTGTCCAAAACCAAAATGTGCTTATTTGAAGTTTATGGATTCCCACTTTTACTAAAATCTTCCAAAGATTAATTATTATTGATAATCAATATTTTCTTGAAGCAAAATTTCTTTATTTAAAATGTTGATACAAAGGTGTCATTTTTGTTTAAGTAAAAAATTATCATCGAACTCTTCAGCTGACTAATGCAATCAATTATTTGATTTTTAAACAGTCTAATAAGATATGTGTGATATGTTGTTGATACTCAAACAATTTTATTACAATTGGCACAAACTGTTACTCCAAATAATGAAATTAATATGATTCAATAAAACAACTTCCGCTAAGTTGATGCATTTCAGATTATCGCATTTAAAATTATAAATTTAAACAATACTTCACAAAAAAATTTATTAGTTATTTCAATAAGAAAGCTTTCTTTAGAATTTATTCGCTTTGAGAATGTTGCAGATTTCACGTAAGAAGAAAAACGTTACTTCTAGTTGAATAATTTTTCTTTTTAAAGAGATTATGTATAAAATCTTAAAGTATTTAAAGATTTTAGTTTAGATATAATGCTCAGACAAACATTTTTATAAAATAGGATTGATTTTTCTTGATTTTTAAATACATAGAAATATTTTTAACATTTCTCCAAGAAATACATAAAATAGGGAAATTATATATCTTTTGAATAATATTCAAGAGTTTTAGAAATAAAATAAAACTAAGTTTGAAAACAATTGTAAAAAGATCTTTGTTTTTATACTAGTTTAAAATTTTTTATCCAATTTTATTTTACAAATTATTTTTTTTTAGTAATTCACTACAGTTCATACAGCTTTTCAAATTTATTCATTGCAAATTTTCTGTTTTTTTTTTTTTCTTTTGCAGAATAGTGTTTCTTAATTTTTTTTAGAAAATAAACTAAAATACAATTTCTGTCAATTCTAGACCTATACAGCTTTTCCGTTTTTTCTTTCGAAAACAAAACATTTCTCTACGTTAGTTCCAAACTGTTGTAAGAAAACGGTTTTCAAAGTTAATAAAAATAAATTTAACCCAAAAGTATTTCTATTTTCAATTAGATTATTATTTAATTGCTGTAAGAATAATGTCAACAGTAAAAATATTAAATTATGACAGCTTCAGTTCTTTTTCGCACTTTACTTAGAATACTTCTGAAACAAAAACTGAAAAAACTATATAAATAAGAGAATGAATTTCTGATAATAATGAAACAAACATGTTCGTTCCAAATGTCACCCTTTTTGAAATTTTCTCTGATAATTTGTATAATCTTGTCATAATGTTCAATTAAACTTACCTTTTCTTGCAGGCATTGAACTAATAAATCAAATCTTGATCTAGAAATAATTAATTCCTATAAAATAATCGAGCTCAATATTATATATTGTGATTACCTCATTTATAATATCCTATTTTGTAATTTTTTTATTGTAATTTCCCATAAAAAAGTAAAAAGTAATAAGGAAAATCGTATATGCATAATAGTTAACACATGGTTGTTGTTATACATTGTTGATTATGCTAAATATATGAAACTTTAGAAAAAATCGATTTTGATTTATTTTATTCTAAAAATTTATTCCTTTAATATAAGCAAATAAATTATTCATTTTTTTATACCGCTTCATCATGGCTTAAAATTTTAAAAAATTATAGCGATTTATTGAATAATTCAATTATTCAATATAATAAATCAATTAATTAGCGATTTTAAAATTATCAGATAGTGTTATTGCCGAGTTTTTCTACAGGCAAAAAAGAATTGCATCAAGCATTAAACTTTATAACTGACAACCTTAAATCAATAAACCTTCAGGTTGAAAACAATTCTGGTAAAATTTCCATAATGAAGGGTAATAGCATTTCTGGTAATAAAAAAAAACTATAAATCTGGTGATAAAACTAAAATATATGGTATTTTATAAAACATTTATTTTGTAATTTTTCCGTTCATGTGGTTGTAGTTTATTAGAAATTATGGTTTTCAAGAATATTGTTTTTATTCCCCATATTTAGTAAAAAATAAAGCAGTGAAAAGTAAATTTAACCAAATCAATGGTTTTTATGACATATTCTAAGGAATCATTTAAAAATTGACAAATCTTGCCACATTTACCAAATTTTACCCCTCATCATAACACTATACTTTATGGTTGATTTAACCAACATCATTATCAAAGCGCTTCAGTAAAAATTACGGAGCATTTTGGAGTATCCTTAGAGTCAGAAACACGGTAAGTTTAACCACAATAGTTTTGACCACGCTTATTTCCTCAGTACTAAATAAAAACAACTTTAAATCAAAACAACCTGAAATCAAAGCAACCTCAAGTCGAAACAACCTTAAATCAAAACAACCTCAAATCAAAACAACCTTGAATCAAGACAACCTTAAATCAAAACTACCTAAAATCAAAAAAAAAAAAAAACCTTAAATCTAAACAAACTTAAACCAGAATAACCTTCTTAAGTCTAAACAACTTTAAATCAAAGCAATCTGAAATCAAAACAACTTTAAATCAAAACAAACTAAAAATCAAAGCAACCTAACTTTCAAATAAACTGAAATATAAATTTTTGTAAGGCTGGCTAAGTATTGCCTTTGATTAAAGAATCACTATTCACCATCAGTACTCACCATTAAAAATCGCGATTCAAACTTATCGGCAAGCTTTTAAAATATTTTCGCAGAAAGCTATAAAAAAAATCTTTCGGGCACTATTATTACAAAAGGAAATCTCAAAACACCTAACATAAAGGCTTAAAAGTAAACCGCTATTTTCCCATCGTTAATATTTTTCAATACAGCCCAAACGGTAATATCTTTGACTCATATAAAATCTTGGTCCAATACATTTTCTTCCATCTTTTCAGTATTTTGCTTGGATTCAGCCTTTCAAACAGCAAGTATTATATTTCTGTCGTACCTCAGGGAAGGGTATCTTTTAAGATGTAAGTCAAAAGTAAATAAGATACGGCTTTTGAGCATTTTGTGATAGCCTAAAGGCTGCGATGGGTGAAGGCGAAGATTTTTCGAAAACGCTGTTCTTTTCACTTGAAATATGAAACTCAAGAAAATACCAATCTTTCGATTTTTCGGAATGTAGTTCGTGTTAAATTCCTGAGAAGATTAAACAACCAATGCGAGTAAAATAAAGCGGAAAAAAGGCATTCAATCATAAGAAGAATTGAAAATTGGAATTTATCTTCGTTTTTCTTGTGCCAGGAATTTCCGAACCTAGCAGATCAATGGACGGGAATCTAATTAATTTACAGTCTACTAGCTGAATATTCTTTGCTTTATGGAACGTCAATACATTTCCTTACATGACTAAAATAAAACAGAACAATTTTAAAATCTGAACAATTCTCTCTTTCTTTCTATGACGTAAATAATTTAGTAATAAAATTAAAAAAATATTATCAAAAAACTTATTTGAACAATATTAACAAAAATAAAAAAAAAATTTAAGTCCAGATAAAATTTAAAATTGAGAGAAAAACATTATATTTCACTTCAATGGAGAAAGCAAAATTCATTAAGTTGATCTTGTCTCTTGGAGAAAAAACATGAAAAGGATTGGCAAAAAAATTGCGTCCACTGTTAAGCGTAACAGCAATTGTCTTTATATTAATACTAACGGGTATTGCAAATAGGTTGCAAGTGCTTTTCTAATAAAGTAAACATCTCCCATAACAGCTTGTGGGTCGGCGAGAAGAGTTACGGAGGCTAAAGTTGAACAATCTCGAAGCCAACGACATGATGGTGGCAATATGGTTAGCATTAGTGCCTGCCGCCTTAACTTTCTGGAATTCTTTTAGTAACGTGTTTATCCAAAAGCGTAAAAGGTTTCCATAAACAAAAAACAGACAAAAATTACATTATTTATATTATAAAATTAAACTAATTTCAAATTTAAAAAATCCAATGAAGTTACCTAGGTTTGAAACCTAGCGGTAGCTGGCTGAAACGAATTCTGCTCCCGACTCAAACCGACCTTGTGCTGACGTAAAATATCATCGGGAGCAGACGGATCATGGGTTTGAGTCACTTTCTCGTACGGCTAAAGGTGGGAGGTTTTTGTGGTTTCTCTGTCCATGTAGCACAAATATGGGTTAGTTTCATAAGAAAGTGCTCCACGAAGCTTAGTTTGTTGGATTCAAAGTTATAAGACTCAATATTATGAGTTGCATATAGATAGTTGTAAACTCAGAATTGAGTCGACTGTTCAAAGCCGGTTATAAAATAAAATTAAATTAATATATTGAAATTATATTTCACTGTACTATTTCTCACTAATATTATTCAACTTATGTCAAATTTCTATAGGTTACTTTGTTTTTTAACACATATACATCAGGAATTAAACAGCCGAAAGTCAACCAATTTGTTTATTTTCGCTGCAAATAATTTTCGATGTTTATTTTCGATTTGTTTATTTCTACATTATCTGCGTTTCTTTTTTGAACAACCAAAATATGTATTTTCCTTTAAACCTGCAGTAAATAATCTCCCGATTGTTAGAATTTCAAAATAATGGGGAGAGGTTTTCGTGAATTCCTTCACTGTATAAATTTAATTGAACTACTTTTTCCTTTTCCACTTTTTGTTCCTTTGCTATTATTACAGTTTAATTTTCTTATTATTTTTTTTTACCTTTGCGGATACCATAAGAAATGCATTAAAAAAATCCTTAACTACGGGAAGAAAAAGTTTTAGTTCGAGGAACGAAAATTTGCGCTTCAAAGCTTAAATTAGGAAAACAACCCGCATTTCCTATTTCCTTATGCTGCGCAACAGAAGCGAGGCAAGCATAAAACGTAAGCAAGAATTTTATTTGTTCTCATTTAGTGAAGTTAAAAAGAGAGTTTTGTTATTAAATCTTTCTTAGAAAAAAAAGAAAAATATTCTCGCTTACTTGTGAATTTTTTTTTCTCTAAGAATAAAATTATGGTAAAAAACTTTTCCTTTGGTTTATTCTCTTACTTCTGCTGTTTCCTTTGTCAAAAAATGTATTTTTTTTTTTAAGTTACAAACATGAAACGAAATTAAATAAAATATTTCAAAACGCAACTTAAAAAAAATTCTTCCTCATTAGTTTCAAATAATAATAAATGTGTTTTATAAAATTAACTATAAGTTTTTATTTTCGTGGTATTAGTAGCATTTCTTTTATTAGAATTTTTTTTTAGGTTCACATCTCAAAATGAAACTCTTCATGTTATTTCTTATTTATTTTTTTATTTTATTTTTTATTCTTGGTTTTAAAAACACGATTAAAATTTAATTTTTGCGTTATTGAAATTTTATCAAGCTTTTTAAGATTAAAACTATGAGTAAAACATGGTTTTATACTTCTAATTCACAAAGCATTAAGTTCAGCCTACTAAATGTTGAAAAAAGAATTTTTATTAACATAATTTAAAATGTATAGCTACGTTAAATTATTGTAGTGCAAAATGTACTATGAAAGTATGAATTTTTATTAAACGATCTCTTTTTTCTTATCCTCGTGATATTACAGACACACAAGAGCATTAGAACAATATTCTCGTGTTCTTAAGGGATTAGCTTTTGAACATTCAAAAAGCATTTCGCTAACGTGAAATAAATTTTTTTTACCCTAATTATAATTTGTTAAAATGCAATGCAACTATTTTCATTCAGATTTTTATCTTTGAAAACCTCGCTCTTCTTTAAAAAAAAAAGAAAAATTTTTTTTGCACATAATTAAGAAGATCATATTTGATTAAATTCTTTTTAATTTTACTCTAGAATGTAGAGTTACATCTAGAGTCTAGGTGTAACTAAGCATCAAAAATAACATTTGAATTTTCAAATATAATGTAATCGCATTTTTAAATACTAATTGAAAAATACGGTTAGTTGCAAAATAACACGTTTTTTTTCTTTTTTTTAATTTCTTTTACTTATATAATTTTTTTACTTTCGAGATATATATATATATATATATATATATATATATATATATATATATATATATATATATATATATATATATATATATATATATATATATATATATATATATATATATATATATATATATATATTTATATATATATATATATTAAATATATATATGTTAAATTGCTTGAACAAAAAAATTATTTTTAAACGTGTGCGGCTATCCAGCATTTTCATAAAAATCATACTTTCCACGTGTAACATACAGTGTGTTCCAAAATTACACCAACCAATTCAGTGAAGTATAGAATATGGGATAGGTAGAGAACATGGACATTCCCATGGAATATGTGATTGCAAACCACGTTAAAATGATGAAAACAGAGAAAAACACACTCATTTTCTGGCTCTAGATAAAACGAAAGTTGGAGATCAGTAAGTACTTCAATAGTTTATACAACATCTTTGGACACAACTGAGGATCTCATGGCATCGGCTGATATCAAAAACGTCCCAGCATCTTCAAGCGTGTCAGAGAATCAATTTTAGGTCCTGGTAGACTGCGAAATGGAGTGTCCACTGTGTAGACGGTGCAAAATTTGTACAGCGGGTGCAACTTAACACAATTTTTGTGATAATTAGTCATATAAAACTTTTTTTGTGGTTAGCAAAACTCCAGAATCTTTTGTAGTCGTTTTACACCTTGACGTCAAAACCTGCAGGGATTTTCTTATTTTTTTAATTTATTTTCATACTCTCAATGTGGGTTTCGACCCTATGATCTATGGTCAGTTTACACTCTCTTAGCCTTTCATCGCTCTTCGTATTTTGTTGATCGAACTTCGTAACACCCAGTTAAAATTCGCTTGTTAAATCTGGGGCAAAAATAGTGTCTGATATAAATTAGTAGCCATAATATTATCTTATACTTGGTAATACCTCAGGTTACATATTTGTCAGTGTTGATCTCTGTGAAATAAACACTTTTCACATTGCATAAAACCAATTTTTAATACAGTGACAAATTTTTACGAACATTCTAGAAATAATGTTCCAAACTTAATGCATCAATAGACGCGTTAGGAGATGTAGAGTTACCTTTCATATTTATGTAACAGGGTGGATGAAACTCTTCGAGTCTCACAATATCTAGGAATGAGGAATATGTAGCGATGGCACCTCCTAGAATTCCACTGCCACCAATAATGATTAGAATTATTTTCTCATAAACGGAAAGCGATCTATGAGGATAAAGACAAACATTACTAATAAACAGTACTCTCTATTTTTAATTCGACGTTTAGTAAAAATATGTAGAATTTAAATTTTTTCTGCGATGTGTATTTATGATAAATAGAAAATTTAATTTACTACATATTGATAATTGAAACGGCAATAAGAAACCATATAGTTATCTATCATGAAAACTTGATATGCCTAACATTGTGAAGCAGGCTTTGATTTAATGATGCAGAATCCTCAAAGGATTGTGTTAAACTCTATACTAGTTCGATTCAAAATAAAAACAAAATGATAATTTAAAACTTGTGGAAGAAACGGCGTAAATAGACTGACTTATTATAAACGTTAAACGTGTGAAAAATCAAAATACTGACAATTCAAAAAATAATTTGGAGGGAGGAATTGCACCTAATAAGTATTTTTTATAATTGCGAGCTTACTAACCAGATACGAGCGTAGCGAAAAGGATGAGTTAAGTGGAACTTGATTAACAAACTCGTTAAAAGGATGAAAAACGAAGGTACTATTAATATGTAAACCAAAAATAATTTCTGAGAACTAATTAACTCATCTTCAGAGTAATTGATTGAGTTGAGTTAATACCTTTTCAGTATAAATCAAGTTGTGGATACAGATATTCTGAAGAAGTTTCCCTCAGAATATGGACAAATATATATAGAGAATATGGACTACCCGAGTTTTATTTTCTCTCTCCCTTTCTCTCTTTTTTTCAACTCAGAATGATTTGATGCCTCAGGCAACACCAGATGCACATTTGTAACAAGCTACTTTTCAGGATGGAGGTTGGACCACCGATTCAGTGTAGATTCCGATCATTTTACATTAAAAACGAGCTTAAAACAATGTAAGTACAGTACATATATATTATAATTTACCCACACAATTTTTATAAATGCACATATACAATTAGATCAAGAGGGAAAAGGGCAAATGTTATAGTCGTTTTAAAGGCAAAATGATATTTTAAATGATTAATGTCCATTCGAGAAACACATTATCGACATGTTAAAGTTTAAAAAAAAATAATCAGACGGTAGGTAATGCATGCTTTCACTATCAATTATTTAAGCTTTTATTGCTATTAGCCTAGAGTTGTTATAGTTAGGTCCCGTTAAAAGAAGATTTTGGCACAGGTATTGAAAATCTGAATGATGATATATAATTATAAAAAGAATATTATCAAGTTCAAAACAATATCGAGTCATCATTACTGAAAAGTGCAGCTTTTGATGAATCATTCAGACTGGTCATTGCGAAATTCCACTAACATTGACCTTAAAAATTAAGCATTTACCCTAAAAAGTATTATTAAACATTAAAAAGCTGTTACCTGTCGGGCCAAGTAGGAAGAACATCTGAGCACAATTTGTAATAAAATAAACATGGAAACACTGTGCAGCATAATGTGATAGTTGACGCACCCACTAAGTTAAGTATTTTACCAAAGCGGGGAATAGACAGGGCTACGAATAAGACAAAAAGGAGTATTGTCACTCTAACCAGAACTCTTTGCCAACCAAATTCTGTAAGAAAAAATTAAACTCAAATGTGTAAAGTTTATAATTAGATTATAGCGAATAACTTTATCGACAAATATCTCGTAAGTAAGTTCAAATCTAAAAATCCTTACAGTAATGAAAACTAATACAAAAATATTAGGGTGCAGGTTAAGTTCTAAGTCTATATTTTCAAACTTACATACACTTTTTTCCAAAGTTTTCTAGAGGAAGAAAAAGCTTTAATGTGTTTTCTACTGAAGATAAATTGACCTTATACGTGCTATCTTAAAAATAGGTTATTAATTTCCTGTAAACTTTAGCCGTTACTATATAAAACTTTAATGCTCGTGTCTGTATTCGGTCACAAAAACAATAAAATATCCTTTCCCGCGTTAGCAACGAAGAGCTGTAAGAGACTGAGCTACAAGCTGGGCCGAGAGGAGGTGTTAAAAATAAACTTTTCATTTAAGCAAAGAAATTGTATTGTATTTTTGTTTCAATCATGTTTCTTAATTTACGTAAGCTACCTATCATTTTCGATATATATTTTAGTTTTAATAAAGCTTAATAATTTACGCAGATTGAGATAGCTGTGTTTCAAGGAATAAAACTAAGCGGGATTATAAAAAATCGATATACTACTTATAGAGAAGTATATTGTTTATCGCAATCTATTTATTTCTTTCAACCTTGGAATACTACTTCCATTTTCACCTACTTTATTTATATGTTTTTTTCTTCTTTTTTTTAATCTCTTTCATTGATTTTAATAGATTTTAAAATTTATAATATTTCTAAAACAAGTGATTTCAAACTGTTTTGACTCGTAATTTAGAATTCTAAATATTTTGGAATTCTATAAATTATTTGTTATAAATATATTTTCAAAGTAGTATTCAAATGTAGGTATATCATTATTTTAACGTAGTATTCTGATATAGGTTGTGTATTCAAAGTAGCATTCAAATGTAGGTCTGTAAATTGAAAAAAATAAGTGTTCTGCAAAGATTTCAGAGGATATATGTGTCACATAAACTTATTTTGCATTTTAGAACAATTACAGCTTCATTAACATTTTAGAACTTAATTTTGGAAAGAGAAACCCATAGTTAAACTACTGCATTATACTCAGACTAAAATCGGCTAGTATCGAATGAGTAAACAAAATTAAATTTGCTTAGGAAGCCATGCTAAAAGATTTGCGAAAAATTTCAGGGGTTAATGAACGCAGCGAGTAGGGACTGGGGCTTATTAGTTTAATATAATCCTCAATTTTTTAAAAACTTCAAAAAACCAGTCGTAAGTGTAACATGAGAAGTAAATACATTGACTCACTATCGGGAACATTTAAGATGTCTTCAAATTCTTGACTTGAAGCGTTGATTACTATTAAGAAAACAAAGAGAGAACGAAAGGCCATGAAAAATAACACTATGGTTCTGTATACAGAGGGTGGTGTAGAATCTGTAATATCCATATGTACAGTATCCCCATACACATAATAGCCAAATATTGCTACAGGTAAGTACATCAAGAAAACGACTGGAAAAAAAATGTGTCTGAATTTAGAAAAATATTGACAACTAATTTTTTTTTACTTTAAAATTTCGAAATAATAAATAATTTTGTAATATAAACCAGGAAAAAATTTCTTAAAAAATTAATTGCAAACTAGTTCTTAACCAAATGAGTTGTTCAAGCTGGCGTCAGTTTGAACATCTCAACATCTTGAAACATCTTTGAACATCGTTTGAACATCTTTGGTTAAGAATTAGTTGAGGATGCTTATTCAAAACTGAACATCATTGTAGCCACCTGTATATACAGGCTTGCTCAACTAAATTTAATGTACTGTTAACACCTCAACACCAGTGGTCTAATGGTATCCCCAATCTTTTATTGCCAGAGATCGGCCAACGTTTTATAATTTTGCCGCGGCCCACTGGAGGTGGTGGATGTTGATTTTTTATATTTTCGATCACTTTGATTTAATAATTTAATTTATATATATATATATATATATACCTTCTAACAAACATACCAACATGCCTTCTAATAAACATTTTCAATATGCCTTCTAAATAAAACAAATTTGGTGATGACTTTCAGTTCCCTGTTAACCTCTCGTTCATCGAAAGTCGCGCAAATCCGAGAGAATACACCACAGTAAATAAAATGGAAATATTTTGATGTTTCTTGAATGGCCCGGTACCATTTGATCCACTGACGGGTACACAGAAGAACAGCTGATCTAGAGGGTACTACCAATATAACTAATCGTTTAAGTTACAATACATATAATATTTTGACACTGAGAAACACTTTTAATTATCTTGGCGTCAAAAACAAACCAATTTAAGTTCATTGGTATTTTAATTTTGTGAAGATAGTAGTTTTTACTGTATATTTGGCACGTACGTAATTTGCCTACTTGAATATAATGAGACAACCTGATACGTAACAATTAAGTTACTGACCTTGGCTTCACATTTATATTTAACCTTAAATAATGTATCGTGTGCATCAGTTGATTGCTGACAGCAATTCGAGTGAGTAGAGAAAAATCTCATTATAATCAACAAGAAGACGCAAACATTTGATGGAATGCTGAAAGTTAAACTATCTAGTCCACCTTCATAAGTTGGACTTCTATCTTCACACACATTTGCAATACTTCTGTTTTATCTTTGCTTAGTTTAGATATGATATTTAGTTTAAAAACCAGCTCGCCAGTTTCCTAGACATTTTACAGAAGATATTAGTCTAGTAAAATTAGACTTCTTCGGGAAAACTAATACCCAAAATTTATTTTTTCTAAAAAGCTTTGTTTTTTTATTATAAATGATATAGGAAAACTCCCATTTTCTCTATCGTATGCTTTCACCTTTTTTAAGGGAAATAAGGAAGATTGAAGGGGAAGAATTGAATTTCTTCTAGACGAGCAAGAGAAGCATTTTTTCCACCGTTGAATTGAATGAAACCGATTTAAGATGATCAGACTAATTAACGCTTAATTTTTTGTTCGTATACCTGTTTACTCATCTGAATTTACTATCTAAACGAATGAAGCATTTTTCTAGAGTATTTTGTTAGGCAATATTGAATAAGACAATACACAAGATAATGGAACAAGTAGATCAAAAGTTACAAGCTTTTTTACGTATAAAAATTATTTTTTTTGGAGTGTACATAAATACAAACTTTACATTGCTGTCTTCGGACTCTCTGAGCATGTAAGTTATATTTTCCGGTGAAGTTTTTTATGCTGCGTTTAATGATACAAAAAAGAAATTGATAAGATAATTAGTTCAGAAGTTATTATATTTTTGTTTACAAAAAGAACAATTCTATACTACACATCTTACATCAGTACTACACATATTTACACATCTGTACTACACATATTTACACATCTTACATCGCTATACAGACAATAGAGATATTATTTCATCTGTATTTCTGTCTCTCAATCGTGCAAGACCAAACATGAAACGGACTAATATTTTAGAAGTAAAAAAGAATTTTAGTATAAAAATACTATTTTTTAATGAAGTTCTTATTAAGAAAACCCTTATTTCAAAACTATTAGTCCAGTCAACTCGTAAAAAGTGTACATAAGCTGTGTCAAAAGTAGTACTTTTTGTGCATAAAAGTACTCACAACTTTTGAACTATTTTTTTGATTAACTCATGTTTAGGCTCATTAAATTTAGTGTATAAAACTCATTGGAAAAATTTCTCACTTCCTTAGGTCCTATTTTGATTCATAAAGAGGTACAAGCACAAATTTTCACTTTTGTAACACCCTTGTAACTTTTAAACTATGAGTCTGATAATCTCGTCTTGATTCACTTTAGTGTAAAAATATGCATCGGAAACAATTTCTCACGTGTCTGCTTCGAAGAAATTTAATTCCCTCATTCATATTGCTTCAATTTCCCTAAAAAAGAGGGAAGCGTGCACAATAAAGTAGGGGAGTTTTCTGGAATTATTTACATTAACATAACAAAGTTTTTGTCAAAAAGTATTTAGGGTATTCATTTTTTCTAAGAAACACCCTTATTTTTGCTATAATTATTGGAATATAAATCACAAATTAATAAATAAAATAAAATCTAATACGGGTATTTTTCAATAATAATTTCTTAAGGAAACCAAAAATTCTGCACTACCAATTAAAAGATATATTTTGGTTCGGACTGACGTTTAATATCATTATTTTTACAAATATATCCACTTGTTTTCTGTTCTTAATTCTTTTTATTGTAATAAAAATTTAAAATTTGTATTTCAATAAAACTGATATAAAACTGATATACTGATAATTTAATATACTTCCACTTCATTCATAATAGCCACGAAAAGCGTGTCGTCTTGGCCTAGCGGCTAAAGACACGCACTTGGCAAATCGGAGGTCTTGAGTTCGATTCTCCAAGTTCTCTCAGATTTTCAAGACAGCAGCAGTATTTAAATGTGTATATTAAAACTTTTTGATTTTAGTTATTATTTATGGAATGTTCTAGAAGTCTCTAGAATATCCCCTTACGTCATTTCCGTTTCCTTACACTGCATATAAATTCATAAATTTCACTTGGAAATGGCAGTTACCATGTTCTTTGTATTTTAGATGTTTGTTAATAATTATGTTCTACATGCTAGCATAAATTCCATTCTTTCTACGTGACAATAGCATTACCACTTGAAAATAAGAAATTCGTAAATTTCAACTGGATAATGCTGTTTTATAATGCTCCATAACATTTAATGCACTGTGTGGAGCAAGGTTCTAAGAGACATTTTAGTGAATTGATGCAAATTAACTACAATTTGCAAATATTTATTTTATATATTTAAAAATACTTGAAAAAATAAAGATTATGCCTAGCTTTTCTTTTATGTTCAAAAGTTTCGCATTGGCGAAATGTAACCAATAAAACTGTTCACGTCTTATTGTTTGGACTCCGGGGCCTTTTTAAATGCTGGAAAGGAGATGCTTTCTAAGTTTGTTTCTTACAAGACTTAGAACCCTCTCCCATTTCAAAATCACTTAAAGGCTGTCACTTAGCATCTTTACCGACTATGATCTGTGACATTTAATTATTTTTCAGAATCCTGTATTTTAAAATTAAACGCACGTGACTGTCCATTTTCGTAACAAGAAAGAATATACGTAAATATGGAAATTTGGTATATACGTACTAGCAAAGCCTGTTACGACAGCCCTTGGAAATGCATCTTTGTTCTTCATATCATTTTGAAAAGTCGGAAAACTAGCTGCCCCACCAAATGAGAAGAATATTGATCCAATAGACAAGAAAAAAGATAGAAAAGTAGGATTTTTGTGGGTTACTTTCAAATTAATCGATGAGGCATGTTTTGAAATAGCTATAAGCAGCATAATGATAGATCCGATGATAGTGACAAGGGCCAAAACGGCAGCTATCCTAAGGAAAGAAAAAATTTTATTCCCCAAGCATATTATAAGGAACCAAAGTAATAAAAAAATAATAAAAAAATGTAATAAAAAAATTAAAATAAAAATTTATGAAGTCTAACCTGACATTATACGGTTTTGAAGTACCATGATTTTATAAATGCCATTAGTAGCTGTTAAGATTTGCATTTGAAAAATTACATTTTTTTGTCTGTTTTTTGTTGTGTTGATTACCTTTTTCACTTGATGATTTATATCAAAATTATATTTTGTTCCAGCCATTTCCTTTCTTGTACTTTTTGAAGGAGATGTGACTTTCAGGAGGCAATCGACAGATTCATTTAACTCAGCCATAACTAGTATCTCACTCCCATCCCTCACTCGAAGTCATAACTAGTATCTCACCAGCTGTAAATTTACACCAAGTCATCATCAAGTATCATTCATATGCGTCGAAAATGTGAATAAGCTAGAACTTGAGCTGTTCAGGGGATAGAGAGTTCGTCTCCCAATGAAATAATCCAGGTTCGAATCCCAGCTGTGGCAGCTTGATACGAATTTTGCTCCTGACCACATCACTGACCACAGAGCTCACGTAAAATATCTTTAGTGATAAACGGATCAATTATTAGAATCCCATTGCCTTCGGGCTAACCATGAAAGATTTTCATGATTTCCCACTCCATGTAGCGCATTCGCGGGCTACTTCCATCAAAAAGTTCTTCACGAATGCTAGTTTGTCTCAATGCTTGATCCGATGCAATCATCATGAGCTATCATTCATATACGTTAAAAGTGTGAATATGCTAGAACTTAAGCAGCAGTGGCTCATTGGATAAAGCGTTCATCTCACAATGAAATGATCCAGATTCGAATCCCAGCAGTGGCTAATCATCATAAGGTATCATTCATAAAAGCTAAAAGTGTGAATAAGCAAGAACTTGCTTATTCACACTTTTGACGTATATGAATTGATGGTGATTCATCGGAAAAAGCGTTCGTCTCCCAAATAAATGAACCAGATTCGAATCCCAGCAGTGGCCAATCATCATAAGGTATCATTCATATACGCCAAAAGTGTGAATAAGCAAGAACTTGCTTATTCACACTTTTGACGTATATGAATTGGTGATGAGTCATCGGAAAAAGCGTTCGTCTTCCAATGAGGTGATCCAGATTCGAACCAGATTTGGTTGATACGAATTCTTCTTCCGACTCGCACCGGTGCACAGTGCTGTTGTAAAATATCCTCAGTGTTAGATGGATCATGGGTTAGAATCTCCTTGCCATCAGGAAAACTGTGAGTGATTTTTCTCTTCATGTTACACAAATTCGGGTTAGTTCCGTTAAAAAGTTCTCCACGAAGACTAGTATGCCCTAATGCTTGGTCCATGAATTCCCTTGTCCACTGGACTGGGTTTAAAAATTACTAGGCTAGGGAGTTGAATATGGTTAGTTATTAACTCAGAATTGGGTAGGCTGTTTAGTACCGGTTATAAAATAAAATATAAAATTAGCTAGAACTATAGAACTGATATTTTTCGGTATTTACTAATTTCAATCTGTCGTAAAAATTGTAAATTTAAGTATTTTATAATTTATTCTGTAGATCGAAAGCATATTATATACTTTTCAACGTTATTTTATTAATATCGATGAAGGAGAGGAATTTTAACTTTTTCATGAAGTATGAAGTTCCAAGGACCGATTATTCAAAACATTACATAGGTTGGTAATGGTAATCACGCTTAGTAATATTCAACGTTGAAAGCAAGTGTGAGAAGGCTTAAACTATATTATTATACCAGAAATCTTTTGGTGTTCCAAACCACATCATGGGACATATCACGGCTGCTAAAATAAGAATCCAATAACAGAAAGGTATTCCCCATGATGATGGAATCAATTTGGCTATCATTTCTGCTGGAAGTAACAGATACACGATTGAAATACCTAAAAAATTGATCTCCAAGACAACAGACAAGAAGTTCCTGGAAGAGAAAACATTTATTTCGTTGAATAAAAACTATGCATTTAAATGAAAAAGTATGATTTGGACTTTATCAACTAGTAATACGAATAAAAACTCTACGAATCAAACCTCATTCGTTCAGTTTATAAAAGAGCTTTGTTTAAAAATTGTGTTTTTTTACATTATTTTTGAACTGAATATAATTTTATTAAAGGTTTACATGTGTTTTAAAATTTAAAAAAAAAGACTCTTTAAATTTTCTAACCGTAATAATAAGACACTAAAAAATTACAAATTAACTTCAATTTTTCCTAGGAGTTCAACTATTAATAAACTAAATAGATTGTTTTCAAATTTCTATTTAAGTTCAGTTTGCGGAAAGTCATTTGGGTTTAAAACACAAAGCTGCATTGTAAGCTTTTGGAGCATAACGAATTAATTTTTCAATCAAACTGAATTTCAATCTAAGAGAAATTGAGAGAAAAATTCTGCTTACATACTTACATTTGCATTACATTTATTTACAGAAATATACGGGCTTGTGTGTTTATTACAAAGAACGACTCATAAACCCATTTTATAAAGCAAATAGAAAAACAGATTGCACTAAATAAATAAAAAAAGCATAAAGGTAGAGTGCGCCAACACCTTGAGGATCGGATGAATCAAAACTCTACGATTTAGAAGGCACCACCTGAAATATGATAATTAATTAGCCCTTTCATTAGTACATTAGTTTAACGAAAATCTGAGTCAAAAACATATTTTCTCCGAATAAACAAACTTTTTTTTGTGACGGATTTGGATTCTTGATATTTAAAATACGCGGATTAACCGCTATTCTAGGAAATATAGTCCCAATTGCTTCTGTGGAAGAGTGGTCAAATTTTAGGAATATTGAATGTCGAATGTTTAATTTAAGTCTTGTGTATTTCGGTATATCTAGATATTTTGAGCGAATCGAAAGCTTTTTGTACACAATTATAAAATTCATTTATCCATAGATAATTCATAGTAAAAAATATAAAAAATATCTATTATTTTTATTACATTATTTGATGATGTCGTAAAAATTTTTGAATTGCGAAGTATACAAATTTTTGCTTCATTTTAAAGTATGCAATTTGAAATAGAATTCTAGAAAATTTGCAGGAACTAGGTCAATTTTAAAGATTTTATTCAATTTTAAAATCTTATATTTTAAAATTTGATTTCCCGTTAACTATTTGAAAATTTTCAATTAAATTTCATAGTGCGTCATTGAAAATTTCATACTTTAAAATCTCTCTATATTAAAAAATTGTAAGCACCCCTCCAGTTGTTTTGAATGTTCAACTTAATGTTACAATTTGTTCTGCTGCGCAAAAACTGTAAGACTTAAATACTTGAAAATACGAAGCCACAAGAAAATAGGAAAATATACAGGGAGTACAATGGCATAAAAGATTGACACTCGATAAGTACTTTGAGAATTATTAAATGTTAGACTTACAGCGAAAAAAACAATGTGTCCCATTTTGCGGTTCGCAGAAATGCAATTAAAATAGTTTGACTTGCTGAAAATGAAAAATAAATATTTTTTTATGAACTTAACACGACCTTTTCCTTTTAATTCTAATTTGTTTTAAATTTATTGCAATTTTAAATGCTTTCTTCGTGATTTTTTCATTTTTTTTTAAAATTATCGTAACATTTTGTTTTGATGTGCAGAAACTATAAGACGTATAAATTTGAGATTACGAATTCGTTTTAAAAATGTACAAGAAAAACAATGGAGCATAAAAATTTAAATTCGATAATTAGTTTTTTTCGCAAAACTGTTAAATCAGAAATATAATAATAACTGGCGAACCGTTCTACAGTCCGTAGAAATGCAGTGACAGAGTTAAAATTTGACGTGCAGAGTTAAAATTTGACGTTAAGGGATATTTTCAATTCTGAACCTAATGAGAGAATTAGTTTAAAATTCCACTTTATTGGAAAATTATTGCAATTGCGAGCCTTTTTTGGGACTTTTCTTTCGCTTTTATTGCTTGAAATTGCAACTACATATCCATTATGATATTTATAGAGATCTTTATTTTATAAACTCGCACTTGATTTAATGTGTCAAGTCACTAAAAATTGAATTAGGATTTAAAAAATAAGAAAGTGAAAGATAAGATGATACCAGATAAACATAGTTAAAAATCATATATTTAAAAATCAAAGACTGAAGACAAATTGAAAAATAAAAACAGTTTCCAAGGTGGTGTGCTATATGATTTAAGGTTATTATATATTGTTAATATTTAAAATTACTTCGAATTTATTTCTTCTTATTGTGTCACACATTCCTAAGTGTAAATTCATGTATCTTTTATTTCGTTATGATTAACATATTAACATAATGTGCTTACATAAAAAAATATTATAATTATATATTTTATGAACAAAATGATCTTTCTCTTACCGATTTCTAGGAACAAAAAAATGGAGATGAATGAGAAGCAACTTGGTGGCTCGTAAGGGGAGCCTCCTTGTTTACCTATCAATTCAAAATATTTTTTACTATTATTAAATAATTTAATAAAAAAATAATAAATAATTATTAAAAATTAATTTTTACATGAAATTAAATTTCGAAGAACGAGTTTCATCATTAAGTGCCAAAAAATTTTCGATTCACTTCAAATTCTCTCGGGTTACAACGAAATACGTAAAACGTTAAATTAAAATTAAGGGATCTAAGCATTTGCCTTCTGTTTAAACTAGTGAGACCATAACTTCCATATTGTTGTTGACACCCATGTTATGATGATCAAGAAAAATCATTTTTATTCAGAGAAAGTATGTTTTTAGCGAAAATCTGATCATCAGATCAAAAGTTACTCAAGGTTTTTTATTTTACATATTGTACATCTAAGGTTACTTTGGAGTTCGAGCTTGCATTTTTATATAAATCAATTAAAAAATATGAAAGAATGAAATTTACTTATTCATAAAATTATTTCAAGCAAAACATAAGAAACAAACTTATAATTATTTCGTGTTTCATAATTTTATTCACTTATTCTGAAATTAGACAGTTTAAAATCAGTTACAAATGAATTAGGAAGTAAAATAATGTACGTTTATTAATGGTTTTTAAGCCATAATTCGGGAATTAATAAAACATTTTTCTTACCATAATTTTCACAGTTTTGACATTTATAGGAAAACAGTTTTATTATTTTTCTGATGAGTATATTTACCTCATGTGTACTCCATATGCTTTTTCAGCAATGGCTGGGTATGGCTTCCTGTGTCTAACATTTCTGAATTCTACATATCTTTCTTCAAGAATATTCCAACAACGAGCTAAACATAATCCAGCATATAATGCAGCTGAGCAACACAATATTATAAACGCTATTCCACCCCAGCCTATAAAATGATTGTTAAACTTAAACATTATCTACCATATATGTAGGCGACTATATGTAACTACAACAATGTAAAGTGATATGAATTTTTTTTAATAAAAGAAATAGAAAAAAAATGTATCTACAGGTTGTTCACTAATAACTACATTTAATATAATTTTTTTTTTTTTAGCAATCTTGTTGAAAATTAAGTAAAAAAAGTTTGTATACACATTAGGAGTCACAAATTAATATTTATAACAGACAAAAACAGAAATCTGACAAAATACTAAGAAGGCAGAAATAAGAAAAACAATATCTGTTTGTTTACCAGAGAGAGCCTAGAATAATTAATAGTTGATAATTAGATATCTCGAAGTTTCATCAGGCAAACAAACTAGTTTTCTCTACTCCTGTCTGTCTCTCTATTAATTAACATATTACGATATCATTTTTATACTTCCATTGCTGGAATAATAGTTTGTTATTCCTTATGTGCGTATGTTTTTTACTTCATTTTTGACATTCTAAAAATTTCTGGTAATTAATAAACATCTTATATAATAAGGTTATCAATGCAGAGATCGAAAACTTGGAAGGAAGGTATGGTACATAAAAAGGATTAAAATTTATGTAGCAACCCCAGGCCAAAAATGTCATAGTCATCATCAGATTTAAAGCGAGAGCTTTTTTTTTTAATTTAAATTATTTTAATTTAATTTATTAATAAATTACTTCAAAAAACCGTTCTTTAAAAGGTCTATATATTGATGTTTTACTTACGAGATATTTCGAATTTTTTGACTTGGCAACTAAAGTGCTAAGCTCGCCAATTAGTGCACAAAATTGAATAATACGTAAAAACAGAATTTTTGGAACTACTTGAACACAATGTTTAACATTTAATAATAGAATTTAAAAAAAAATTTAAACAATTCAGACCAATACTGGTAAAAATGAGCAAGAACTGCCAATATATAATAAGGAAGAGCCTCTAGCGCTCTACGATGACATTTCCGGTCATAGGTTGCTGTTCGACTTTTGTTCTTTTTTATGTGCCCTACCTCCCTTCTAAGTTTAGATTATAATTGTTAAAAAGGTTATAACTGTTAAGTTGATTATAACTGTTATACTGCATAGTGAGAAAGCGCCTCTACTGATGTACGAAGACATTTCGGGTCATAAGTTGCTGTGCAATTTTTGTTTTTACGATGTATTCGTAATTGTCTCTTTTTCATATTCTACCTCCCCTCTAAGTTTATAACTGTTTTACCGATTTATCATGTATAATGTTCATTGTAATATTTTAAAGTACAACTTTAAAATGTGGAAATTTTAGAATAGGATTTGAGAAGATGGAGGAAAAACGAAATAAAAGTGTTACCGGTATCTGCTAAAGCTCTAGGCAAAACAAGTACTCCACTGCCGGCCATGTTGCTCACAATAAAGAATGTTCCGATCCAAAACGAGTAGCCCTCTTTTTCTCCTAATTTTTTCTCCACTCTGTTAGCAGTTGATGTAGCTGAAGCAGCAGCTGCCGGGTCTATCATGCTTGCTTACCTTTGAAATAATTGTAGAATAGATTTGTGTTGGAAATAATGATGTTCAATAAGCAGAAATAAATTATGAATATAAATAAATATAAAAATAATGAAAAAAAAATATTATCCTTTAAAAAAAAAAAAAAAAACTTACATGAAATCAGTTGAACAGTTTCTGAGAAATGAAGTTTTAGAAAAGAAGAATTTATGAAATTTTATTTTGTTACTGAATAGTTAGTGCTAACTAATAAATATATTTTAAGAGTCACCTTTTTATAACATTAAGATTGGCATTTTATTTTCTGACATAATAGTTAGCACTAATAAATTTAAGATTACCATTTTATAATATTAAAAATGGTATTTTATTTTGTGACTTAACAGTCAGCACTAACTAATTAATACATTTAAGGTCACCTCTTAATAATATTAAGATTGACATTTAATTTGTGAAAACTCGATGATTAGAACAAAAGTTATTCGGAGTTATATCTTTTATTTCTTCTTTTTTCTAAATGTACAAATAGTTGATGAGTAGGAAGATATTGATAAAACATTAATAAAAACTAGATTTTTAAACTGCTGGGAAACTTCGCTCCCTGCTTGTTCCACTCGCTCACACCCATAATTACTTATTACTCATCATTATTTTATTTTCCCTTTTGATGAATAGATGAATAGTCAACGTGAAAACACCGTGATGGCCGGCAGTAGTAAACTGTTTAGTTTAGACCATAGAACGTGATGATTGCACTGACCTTTCGTTAGTAGCATCTAGGACCTGTCCGATCAAACTGTAATGGCGACCATTTGCATTTGAAACCGATTGGTTGATGCATGCTTTGCAAGTAGGGGTCTGGCTAAACTAAGCTCAACTGTCCTTCGGGTTTAGTTACTAGCGGAGACTGGTGACGCCAATTATCTAATCGAGATAAGTAATCTTAAAAAGAGCGAGATGTTTTCTTCAAGCAAAGCACAGTGGCCTTCATTTTTGTCGATTACTCTCAACTCGTTTTCAAGTCACCTCACAGCTATTCCTCACCTCCAGTTTATCTTCATTTTCTCACCATGGCAATGTGCCATTATTTCACTCCACCTCATCTTTATCTTTATTCTTTTGAACACAGGGTTCCACCTCATCGATCCTCGTCTCATGATCAAGGGGTAGGGTCACTCCAGCCTCAGGCACCCCGACCAAAGACCAAGACCAGACCAGGAAAGCATTTCAATCGTTGGTGCAAAGCAGAAACGTAGCGATTCATCCAACATCCAAAAGGGTAAGATAATTGGCTTTCGGGCCAAGGGTGGAAGCATTTCGGAAACGGCTAATTTTGTGAACTGTTCGCGTGCCGCCGTGGTAAAAGTATACCGTGCATGGCAAAATGGCACTATCCAAAATCAACGGCGTGACACATGTGGTGCACCACGGGCTATAGATGACAGAGGTGAACGAAGGCTACGGAAGTGCATTCGGGTGAATAGACGTGCAACTGTTGAGCAACTGACCGCCCAGATGAACCAAGAGGCTAACAAGAGTGTAACCTCAAAAACGGTTCAGCGAACGTCTCTCAGCGGTCCGCTCTGCCAAAGGTGGTTATTCTGGCTTTTGACAGGTGGTCACATTAATTAGACTGTGTATATTGACGTGCAAAACTAATGTTAAAGACTTTTATTTGCTTTTTCATTTTTTTTTTCTAAACTTGCACGTCTGCCTCTTGGTTAGAATCTTAACTCATTAAAAATCTTATCTCATTATAAATGTTAATATTAACTCTTCTTAGTTTTTAATCTTAACTCATTTTCATTATAATCTTTGCTAGTAAAAATTTGCAATCGGGTGCCTGATTGACGACATTTGCAGAATACAGGAAAAATGACTTAAAAGTGAGATTTTTCTAATAATAAAAAATCGAGATACAGACGATGGGACGTAATCTCAAAATGTGCTTAGAAAAATTCTTTTGTCATCGTTATTGGCCACACAAATTTATTTTTAAATTAATCTAATGACGAAATTTTAGGAAAAGCTGTAATGTTTCCGCATTAAAAGTAACACAGTTTTTTTAAAAAAATAGCACAGGAATTTAGAATTATATCATTCAGCTGGTTTGCAATCATTTTTTCTATCACTCAAAATGGCGCTTTTTCAATTCATTCAAATATACATTTGAATCATAATATGAAGGCTTTAAACATCTACATCTAAGCAAAAAAATAAAGAAACCAGTCCCAGTGTAATCATTTCTACTTTATATTATGTCCTAGTAATTATTAATAAAATGAAAAGTACAGTTATTACTTTATTTTTAGTTTTATATTTAAATGTATGATAACCTTCCGCCATAATTGTTTTTACAGGATTCAGAAGGCAAATGTGAAATGACTTTATATAATGCAAAATTTTATAAAATAAATTCAATTAGAAAGAAATTCGAAATAGGATTTCTTATCATTATAAATTCTGTCAAATAAAATTAAATGAAAAAGTTATTATATTTCTTTAAACTCAGGTTATTTTGTATACATGTAATTTCTTTCTCTGAATATTAATTTTCATTAGTACTATTCCGTTTCGTGGTCTATGAAAATCATTTTACCACAGTACCTCAATTTTTATATTAAGTAATTATTACCACAACATCAGTAACGAAAACTAATTAAGCATGATTGGTGTTAATAACAGTTCGGAGAATTTTTTACGGCTCTCCAAAGCAGAATAGTGCTTTTTCGTAACAAAGTAAGTTAATTTTGTAAATAGCTTTATTATACAAACTGCAATGTTAGAAAAGTGTTATGCCAATAGGAATGAAGAAGTATGAGCAAAAGTCTGACACCTAAGAAATAATTTCTTAAAAGAAACGATTTTGTTCACTTAAAGATAAAATTTCTTTCAAAAATTCTAAGATGGCAAACATTTTTATTTTAATTATGATTAGTTGAACAAGTTAAAGTTACGAAGCTCATATTAGTTTTCTTCATTATAAATTAAATAATACAAAAAATTCACACCAAATAAATAATAATGAATGAATTAAACATCAATATGCAACAATATTTATTTGACTAAATGTGTTCAACTAGTTTAAATAGCCATAATCTTGAGTTGCGTAATCATATTCTATCAAAAGAATATTGAGTAAATATAATATATAATTAAGGACGTTGTTCAGTAAAATCTATGACAATATAGTTGCACAGTTTTTTCCTTTTTTATTTTCCTTACCTTACTTATTTTTTTTTACTTTTGAAAATCATAATAATTTTTATACAGTAAACGCATACAGCATTATAGCGTAAGTTCTTTTTTTTCTTCTTTTTAATAAAAATTATTGCTTCAGAAACTATTTTAAGAATCATTTTATGTATATTGCATAAATTTCTGGAAGGAACTCAAATATAATTTTACTTTTATTATATAAAGAACTTTAAAATGGAGTTTACCTTTTATTTACCAGTAAGCTTTAAAAAAATACACAAAGTATCACAAATATTTAAATTCTTAATGTAAATACAACTTAACCGAATTGACATAGAGAAACTAAGGACTATCTGAAGTCATATAATACTTATGACAGCTAATGAAAATTTCTTATACTGCAGATTTTAAGGAAATCAGTATTATCATTAACAAATCAACTATGCATAAAAATACGAGAGTAATTCTTTGTGATAAATTTAAAATTCATTAAAAACAATGTTTGAAATCTTAAATGGTAAAAATTTTATTAAAAACCTTAAAGCATGTCCAAGTCAGAGATCACTGAATGGAATAAAACAATCAGTTGTCATTTGCACCATTGCTATAGGACGATTCATATTCAAATCTCAATAGAAACGTATTCCTATTGGTTGCGATCTATTACTAATTGTTCATTAATCATTTACCAGTGGACAGGTAAGTAAAGTGATGTCAGCTTAAGTATCTCTCTGTGATTTTCGGAGTCGCAATGATACACCTTTCTTAATAAGATAAAGGATCAGTGGCGTGCCAGTCGGGGGGGCAGAGGGAGCAGTCGCCCCCTCTGAAATTTTAGTGAGGGGGTAAACAATATTTTTCGCCCATCCAGAAATTTAAACATTCGAGAAAATAAAATCAACTAAAATTCCGATTAAAAAAATACTAAAAAATTAAAATTTAAAAAAAAAAATCCTTTTTAATTGAACTTTGAAGCTATTTTCCAAGTAGAAAACTTCATTTTCTTCTGAAATTAAAGTAAGAGGCTATAATAAATATAAAGGCAAGAAGTAAAATTGGTTATTTTAGGAAAAAAACTCTCCTTTTTTTTCAATTTTTAAGCTATTTTTGAAAAAGGAAACTTTATTTTCTTCTGAAATTTAATAAAAGGACGAATAATGCGTTTTGCCCCTTCAGAAATTTAGACATTCACAAAAATAAGGTCAATTTAAATTTGTAAACTTAAAGGAGAAAAAACGTTTTTTTTAACTTTGAAATGATTTTCTAAGAAAAAAACTTTATTTACCTCTGAAATTTAATTAAAGGGAGAATAATGTGTTTCGCCCCTTCTGAAATTCAGCGATTCGTAAAAATAATGTCAAGTTAAATTGATAACTGTAGAAAAAAATAACCATTCCTTTTTCTGCTCAAAAATTATTTTCGAAATCAAAAATTTCATTTTACTGTGAATTTTAGTTGTGGGGGCGAATAATGTAATTCACCCCTTCTGAAATTTAGCCAGAATAAAAAATTCGAAAATAAAATTAAATTGGTAATTTCAGGAAGGAAAAAAAAAGAACATTTTTTCAACTATAAGCTTTTTTTTTTTTTTCAAAAAAAAAAAAAAGATTATTTTTTCTGAAATTTAGTTCAAAGGGCGAATAGTGTGCTGAGCCCCTTCTGAAATTTTGACATCCGTGAGAATGAACTTAAGTTAAATTGGTAACTTTAGAAAATAAAAGCACTTTTTTTTTCAACTTTAAAGCTATTTTCGAAATGAAAAATTTTTATTTTCCTCTGAAATTTAATTGAAAGGCAAAGAACGAGCTTTGTCCCTTCTGAATTTTAGACATTCGTGAAAATAAACTTATGTTAAATTGGTAGTTTTAGAAAAAAAAAAAAACTGTTTTTCTAAATAGAAAATTTCTTAAGACGAAGACTTTTTTTTTTCTTTACATATGATAACTTTCTATATAATTAAACGAAAAAAAAAACAATTTTAAAAACAAAATATATCTCAAAAAACGCATTGCATAAAAAATAAATCAAAGGTTTAGCAAACTAAAATAATTTCATCTCTTTTACCCTTCCCTGAAAAGAGTAATAAAATTACCTCAACTCCAAATGTTATTATTCTTTTTTAATTTTGCTATATCATTTTATCTCATATGTCATATGGTAACCATATTATATATAGGCAGAGCTATACTTTCATCAAAGTCTTAATTTTATATTAAATCAATTTTTTGATGTTATAAAACTTCGAAATGCAATTTTGAGTGTCTGACTTATTAATTCCATCATGCCTGGCTTTCTGTATACCGGATAGTAATAATAATCTGAATTAAAAAATATATTGTTTTATGTGACGGCCTATATCCTAGCTTCTTTTAAATTTCTTTTTTTTTTCTTTGATAGACAATCTCAATAGAACTCTTTTGGAGTTCAGCTTGTTTTTTTTATCATCAGTTTTCAAATGCTTCATATCCAATTTTAAAAGTTCTATAAATAATTTTTCTTTTAGTTTACGTAATATGATAAAACTATAATATTTAGTCCAATTAAAAATTAATTTCAGTCAATTTTTTAGAATTTTAAAATTTATGTACAAAAAACAAGTTATTTCTTAAAAAATAATTTCGGGAAACTAAAAATAAGCAAAAATGAATATAGAAGTATGCATCGAAGAAAAAAAAATTATAATTTATTTTAAGATTTCGACTGAAAGAGAAAAAATGAGTTCTTGGGCAAGGTAAAAATCAGGAGCCATCATCGATACTAAAAGAATACAATTAATATCTAAACAAAATGAACAAAACTTCTTTTAAATCCATCATCGATTTTATAGTTAATACATTCTGTGTAAATTTCTCTTGTAATAAGTAATTTTCTGGATCTCTTAAAATGAAAAATCTTCGCCTTGAGTTCCAATTGTTCATGCAATTCCCTGGCAATTTTGAGGAATCTCAGCTAAAATTATTAATTATTGTAAGAATAGTTCATTTCGAAGAAGCAAACGAAAATTCATAATCGACATTGACACCCAATTCTTAAAAAAAAAAAAAAAAAAAAGTTTCCAACATTGGTCAATTTTATGAAGAATTATTGAAATAATTGAATATCCATTTAGTAGTAATTTTTATTTAGTTTTTCTTTTGCATCACATTTTTTTTACTATAAAAGTGATAAAAGAAAGCTATTGCCTTTTCACATTCTATAATTGGTCAGTTAAATGTGAAAATTTTCGGAACATGTACAGAAACGGCTAAACCGTGCCAAGCACAAATTATTATTTCGTTCAAACATAAATGTTATTTCGTTATTAGAGAGGTTTAGCTCTTTCGCGTAAAATCTCGCATGCTCACGCACTTTTAATTTGCAGTGCAGGTACTTCAAATAATCTCCATTCGCCTTATGTACGTGAACGAGCAAGAGGCTAAAGCTTTCTATTTTGTAGCAAAATCAAACAATAAATTGAGCGCAAATAAAAAAACAAAGCGAACACTCTTAGATCAAAGCAGGACTCAATTCGAATGGTTCGAGAGCCTAACTTTAAGAATGCGAAATACACCGGTGGACAAAATTAAGAGATGGAAGACATTTTCCCAAATATCTCAAAAAATACTGAATATAAATAAATGAAATTTGGTATGGATATATCTTATTCCATGATATTAAAGTATGTAAAACAAAAATGAAAGTGCCATTCACTGGGAAGACCTATTGCCAATAATCCATTGTAGTCTGAACTTAAGGATAAAAGATGACAATAAAAGTGAGGTTTGTACAGTGTGTGTTGCCTCTAGTATGGTTTATGGTCACTCCTGACAGACAGACAGCATGCACAACGAGTATGCATGCTGTTAATAAGGGAGTTAAGGAGGACTTGTGGAAGACCCTCCCATTCTTCCACCGGAGCAATTTTTAACTCCAGAATGGTTCTGGAGGGAGGTTGGCGCATCGCAATAGCTCTCCCAAGAGCATCCCGAGCATGTTCAATAGGATTCAGGTCAGGGGATTTGGCTGGCCAATCCATTCTTTGAATATACTCGCTTTCCAGATACTCATCAACCATGAGAGCCCTATGTAGTCGCGCATTGTCGCATAGGGCTCTAGGACCTCCTGTTTGTATCTCTGGGCATTCACGGAACCATTGTCAAACACATAGAGCGGTGTACGGGTATTTTGCATGATCACTGCAGGGATCATGCAAGATTATGCTGATGGAGGACTCATGGTTTGGGCATGCCCAAACCATGAGTCCTCCACCAGCATAATGGTCCCTTTCGATAATGTTGCTGGGATGGTATCGGGTTCCAGGTTCCCTCCATATCAATAACCCTCCAGAATCAGGTTGTAGACTGAATCTGGACTCATCGGTGAAGAGAACATTAGCCCATTGAAGCTGTGTTCAATTCTGATTAATTTCTGATTTCTCTTAATTTTGTCCATCAGTGTAATTAGTGTAGTGTAAGCAAAGAATATATAAGTGATACACTTATATATTCTTTGGTGTAAGAGCAAGAAATTTCCCCGACAGAAACGTACTTGCTTCAAATAATCATTTTTCTTTAAACGTATGGAGATTCTTGACCCTTAAAATAATGGAATAGCCGCAATCTGGAAAAAAATGGTCCCAACAATTTAGTCAGAACAGTTAGAGCCTTCTCATGCTTGCGATTTGCATTTTTTGGTTATACACAGGACTGACGATTCTAAGGTTGTTCTGTAATGATCAGTAATCTTTTAATTTTTCTTTTTTTGTGCGTCAGACATAGTTTAATGCATTTTTTGTCGGTATACCTGGCTTAATAATTACGATTTTTGCCTGACTTGATTTACTTTCCATATTTAGTCATGAAATATTGAAATGCATTTTCCTCACATTTTAATTTTCAAACTTCGGAGTTTACTTTTTTTGCTAGTTATTTTTAAAAATACTTTTTTCTTCTGATTTTCATTTTCTCTATATTAATTTTTATTCCTCAATCCTTGTTATTTTTCAAATATTTTTAAGCAAAATGGGATTTTTTGTTTATTTTTGTGATTAATTTTGTAATCCGTAACTCTTAATTCTTATTAATAAAATAATGAGTCTTACTAAAAACTATGTAATAATTTTTAAAAGTACAACAAATTTCACAGATTAAGCTTTTGTTTATTGTAAATATTTTTTTAGATTTCCTTTCTATCGGAATTCAGCTTTTACGTTGTTTACCTTATGATATTTTTGTTAATTGTTTTCTCTATATTTTGTCAGAATAATTTAAAATCCTTAAATATATTTCATTCAATTTATATTTGAAATTTTTAAATATTTGAAATTTTTAAATATTTTAAAAGTATATAACATAATTTTTCAATATCATTTGGTTTTTCAAAAGATTTTTTTTAAACTTTCATTAATCTTTTTCGTTATCCAACTATCCAAATTTGTTTCGAATAGCTATAATTCGAAAAATAATATTACATTGTTAAGTTAAAAGAGAAAACGAAGAAAATTAATAAGATAATAATAATTAGAAAGCACTCCTTTTTGCGGATATAATCGTGTGAGCTGATGAAGAGATTATATATATATATATAATATATATATTTTACTTTGTGTATTATATTTTTCCTTTTATTTAAACCTATTATTTCCTTTTATTTTTACCTTAAAATAAACCAGAGAAATCAGATGTCTTGTTAAAATTAGAAATCATTTTGAAATGAAAATTAATTCCTTCATTTGTTTTAATTTTTTCATCCCTTGTCCTTTGCTATAAAAACTTAATTAGAATGATAAAGTTTAATTTTTTTTTTTTTTTTAACTTTGTATAATTCTATGTTGCATAATTGCATGTTTGTATGTGTACTTTGTATAATTTTTACCTTGGAATAAACCAGAAAAATCAGAAGACTTGTTAAAATTCAAACTCATTTTAAAATAAGATTCATTTTGAGAAATCAATCTCTTTTACGTCCTTTATTTGTTTTAATTTTTTATACCTTGTGCTTTATCATCAAAATTAAATTAATTTGATAAAGTTAATTCTCCTTTGTTTGTATTCTGCAAATTTATATTCATGATTAAATTCAAATCTATGTCAGAATCAAAATGTAAATCACAAATTATTCTTTTTCAATATGTTTTTGAGGAGCGATAAACCCTTTCATGTCATTATGATTAAAATGTATTGCTCAGCATTAACAAATTTAAAGGAGAAAAAATTACGAAATTCATTAATTGACTCTTCGTGTAGTAAATGGTGTCTGATGCACGTTAAATCTGTCGAGTCACAAAGTCCTCCATGTTCCCTTAACAAATTAATACCTCTGGGGGAACTGATCCAGGAGTTTCCTTGTCTTCTGGATTAGTTAAAAACTACAAGACTACGGAAGTTAAACATTATCAATCATAAACCCACAAAAATTGATTCTGCTGTTCAACGACGGATATAAAAAAAAAATTAATTAATTGATTTTTTTAAATTTGAATGCTCTTTTTTTCTTTTTAATTTGTTTCCGATTGGTGAATCATTTTTTGTTAACTTATCTGTTGGTGTGAATGTAATAGTTAAATCATAGTCGTCATAAACAACGGAAATAATTTATGCAACTATGTATTATAAATATAAATGTGATGAAATGGTTCTTATTTAAAATAATAACCATTTTTAATTACTGCATTAAAATAATACAACTAATTTTAAAATATTAAATCGGGCAAAGTTTATGACTTTGCATTGGCTCGTCCCCCAGTCAAAAAAAAGTTGGCACGCCACTGTAAAGGACGATTTTATCCCACAATTTACGTCATCTATAAGAGATAAGTAATCTCTTAAATCAATTGAATAAAATTTTTATTTCATAATGTTTATTTAATAAAAATAAATGTATTCAATAACAATTATACCATTTGTGATTTCAAGGTTGTTTTCGATTAATTTTAAATCAACTTCTGCAACAGAAGGGAAACATTTGATTTTTCAAAAAAGGTTTGTTCTATGTGAGCTTAGGACTGGAAAAATATGCTTTAAAATATAAAGAATTCGAACACAAAATACTGATCCGAAAAAGAACTCACACATATTTGTTTGAGTTGAATTTAAAACAGATTAAGATTTTGAAGACTTTTCTTTCGGAGCATCTAACAACGACACATCTAATAACCTCTGAAAAGGGCCATTCTTGCTGCATTTGATTTATGCACTTTCCATTGCCATAGGAGAAAATTGAATATTTAATTGGTAAGTTTACAGTAAGAAATTTTTTTTTCATTCTTCCTTGAAGGCAATTGGAAGGGAGTGTGAAACAATTGCAGAGAGAATGAATAAATAATCAAATAAGAACAGCGCACATGCGTTTCTGTTTGCTACAGTCCAATTATTTCTTAAAAATTATTTTTCATATAAATTAGTTAAAATGGCAACAAGAATTTCACTTTTTTCTACTGCTTTTTGATTGCTGATTTGTTTACATTTTACACTGCTTTCCTGTCTGGTTTTTCCTTATAATTTTCAGATTTAATGAGCATAACAGCTTCAGTTTTCAATTCATCATGCTATTATTGTTTGAACTAATTTGATTTGCTATGCATCAGTTGCAGAAAATGTTTACAGTTAGCGTGACATGCATTCTGTAAAAGTTCATCAATATGCCTTTTTGCGGTATGGTAGGCGTTTTGTTATTGTATTTCGAGTTTTTTTGTTTATTTATGGTCAATTATTTTATTTTAAATTTTATTTCTCTCGCCTTTTTATATTTTTTATTATATTCCAGTTTTTGTTTGATTTCTTTCTGGTTTCTCTTCACCATATTGAACTCGAAATTAATTAAATCTTTATCTGGTGTTAGTCAATAACTCGGAAAAATATACTTAAAACCACGAGCCTATTTGTTTTTTACTTTATAATCGATATAACAAGAATGCACTCACTGTTATATAAATAATGCATTTTATAGTGCAAATACATAAATATTTAAAAAAATTATTTTTACGCTCGCAAATATTTACTGTTTTTATTGCAATTATGAAGTTATTGTTCAAAAATTTTTTTTTTAAGATTTATTTATTTGTATTTTTTAAATGTATTTGCATGAAATATATTTAATTGAATATGCACTGGGAGCGTTAAAGTCAGGGATGAGATTTTTCCGCTTTTTAGGGGATTCCAGCTTTTCTTCGAATTCCAGCATTTTTATCAAAAACTCCGATTCTCTAAAATATTAGTTTTTTTTTTTTTTAATTTAAATAAAAAAACTTCTTCTGAAAATTCAGTCGTTGAAATAAAATAATTATTTCCGATTTTCAATGATAAACAGAAAATTCGTAGCTACCAACCCTTCCGAAAGCGATTTTCTCCCCTTTTAGGCGCGGACAATAAGATTTTCTGCATTCTTACCCGTCCGCTTGATAGCTCATATTTTCTTATCCCAGACATAGCTGCATTTTAATATCAAACGTCGATTTTCGTATTTACCTGATTTAAAAGTTGCAAGCTGTGATTCTTATCAACGCGATTTACATATAGTACATTGTAATTCTTATTTACGAGACTTAAAAATCCAATATGGCGATTTGTATTTACGCGTTTTTAAAATCTGTGTAGCTATTCGTATTCATGCGAGTTTCACGCGATTTTAAAATCGATTCTTGTAAGAAGTACCTAAGTTTTTTTATTGAATTAGTTACTATAAAGGTAACAGTTCTTCTACCAACAATTATTATTGGTATATGCAGACATTACGACATCAGCGAAACTGGATGAGAATATGTTAATAATATTTTTGCTATAAATCACGTAAGATTTACTCGTGTTAAAATTCAGCTTTTTTGCCTTTTGGCCAATCTCATCCCTGGTTAAAGTTAAAAATATCCTATTTAATTTATTTATGTTTGACTGAGTTAGTTTAAAAATTAAATTAATTTTGTGTCATATTCACATATTTATAAATAATCTACTTCATCTTTAAAATAATATATTATTTAGATGATTTGGAAAAACTTTTGGCTGTGGCTTATAATCGCTCTCTTCATTGCTTCATTTGGACCACTTTTATTGATCACTTTAATCTTCAGCATTTTGATTCTAATTTTGAGGTAAGTAAGATACTTTAATAATTTATTTACATGGCAACAATTTGAAAAATTTCAGTAGTTATTAGATGAAAGCTTTCTAAATTTTTTATTATAAAGTCAAGTTTTTTTCTCTCATTAAAAATTTCAATATATTACCTATTCTTGAATTTTATTGTGTAAAAAAGTCTGAAATATGTTCTAATATTTGTTATATCTTTCTGTGTAGTATATTTGTGATTACTCATGTCTATAGCCGAAGAATATCAGTTGAAAAAAATGATTTGCATAGAAGAGTTGCTTATCCTACTCCACTTTTAAAGGTAAATGAAAAATATATTTGCTAAAGAATTTTGTCACCATTTTTTAAGTTTGTATTATTTACATATTTTTTTATTTTTGACATTTCTTTTATGCTTAGAATGATTTCTTTATATGGCACGTTATATTTTTAAAATGAATTGTGTTAAAACTTGTTTCTAGTTAAATTGTCTTTATATATGTATTTTTATTATTTTTGATAATTTTTTATGCTTGAACTTTTTAGGCATTTTTTTATTTTTAAAATTTATGGGTTAAAACTTGTTTCTGGTTTCTATAGCAGAGGATGCTAAAATTTTGATATACGTAGCATTTTTATATTAGTGACTTTTTCTTCTTTTTGATGGAATGATAGTCTTTTTCAATTTGATAATAAAAAAAATTTAAAAGAGTTTACTCTTTTTCAAATTTTTAAAAAGGATTAATTTTTTTAGGTTTTTCTTACCCATGTAAACCTGATTTCAAATTACCGAGTGTGATTTCTGTTTAAGTGATTTAAAATGACCCATCACAATTCAGATTCATACCAATTGAAATCATGTATGGTGATTCGTGTTCATAAAATTTAAAATTTCACAATGTGAGCGATTTTTGTTCTGATTACAATTCTATATTGTGATTCATATTCACAAGATTTAAAAATCTCACCTCTGGATTTCTATTATTCCGTTTTAAAAATCACGCATCGAGATTCATATTCACTCGATTTAAAATCCTAAAGATCCAACTTTGATATTCATGTTTACACGGTTTTCATATTTTAAAAAAAAATGCTGCGTCAATATTTTTTATGAAAACGTTGATAATATTCTATGGTTATATCCTTCAACATGCTTTTTCTAGCATTTATTTATTTTTCAAAAGTGTTTTACCCAAAACATTTTGGGATTTTTATTTTCCGCTTTTTTGGATTTTTACTAATTTTATTCCGAAATTCAATCAAAGTCCTTGTTGAACAAATAATATTTTAAGTAGAACTATTAAGGTTCACTTTTTTTGCAGAACAGTTTAAGTTCAAGACCTGTTGTATGTTAGAAATTTTTGCTTCATTATGAGGGCATTCATATATTAATGTAAACTGTTCATAAATTAGTTTTTTAAGGTTTTTTAACTTTGCATTGTAAAATTATTCATCTTATAAAAAATTGTTATTTTAAATAATGAGAATTGTTTATTTATCTTTGTTCCCTTTTTAACATTTCTAGTCTCGAAACATTAGTTGTATTTTTGTTTTTGGGTTTCTCATTTAAAAATTTCTTTGTAGTCTAGAATTTGAGCTCAAGTTTATCATTTTCATTCTATCTTTTGTTTATTTTTTAATTTTATTTTAAATAAAATTGTTTGAAAACTGGCTGGCTACAGTGTGAAAATTGTTTTGTTCACATCAGCTAATATTTTTGTTTTTAAACAAATAATCAATTTGAAACAATTGATTTTTAAACAAATGATCAATTTTTAAACAAATAATTGGATTTGAGTTAAGTTTTTATAAATTCAAATTTTGTCATTTTATTAGTTATCTGGCTGTTGTTTAACTGCAAAGTATATTTTTATTTTTAATAATAGTTTCAGATAAATATTTGATAAACAAAAACGAAAATCACTACGCCAATACCTCATTAATAAATTGTAGATAATATTTTTGATAAGTGCAAATTTTTCTGTGTACATTGTCAAAAATAAATAGCTTAGCACTTGTCTAATAAACTAAAATTTTTAATTTTTCTATTTTTCAGGGGTGATTGTATTCCAGGTGTACCCTGGAATTCATGGTTTTTCATATAATTCTTTAGGATGTAAAAACTTGAAGCAGAGCCTGTTATTTTCCCTCGAATATTTGCAGTTTTTAGCGTTTCTCAAGACAATTGTTTTACAAACTTCCGGAAATTAAAAACTTATAATCCGTTAAAGTTTAAACGTTTTGCTAAATCCCATTTATGAGGCGTTTACATACATGTGATTACTCCGCTAATTTTTTTTTGGTTTGTTAGATTTTTTGGGTTGCCTGGAATATGCTAATATAGCGATTCTTATTCGCGTGATTTTAGTATCAAGCATCAATTTTCGTATTTACCTGATTTAAAAATTGTGCGTTATGATTCAAATTCAAGGAATTTAAAAATTGTACATTGCGATTTTAATTCATGGGTTTTAAAAATCCAAAAGCGCGATTTGTATTCACATGTTTTTAACATCCAATGTCTCAATTCATTTTAACACAGTTGTAATATCAAACACAGATTTTCGTATTTATGTGTGATTTAAAAACTACACGTTGGGATTTGTATTTGCGCAATCTAAAAATTCAATATAGCAATTTGTATTTTCGCATTTTTAAAATCCGTTTTCGCAATTCTTGCAAGAAGTAAGTTTTTTCTTGAATTAGTTACTATGTCAGTGTGATGTTCTTCATTTATAGGTAATTTAATTATAACTGCTAGTTCAAAAAATTATCTTAAATATGAAACATGAGTGGTATATAAATTGATATCTTAATATCGATTTTTGGCGCATAAAATTTTCAGGGTTTTTCACTTTGTTTCTCAATCACCCCTGATTTTTTTTATTTTTACCTGATGATGATAACTGTAATTTGCAGATTAAAATTACTGATAAAAGAAATAAACCTTCACTAGTGAAATATTATTCACTAGTTATGTATGAATATCAACTTTATGAATTAAAAATTATTTAACAACATGTGAAATTATTATCAAGATTTGGTTATAAATTATTTGACTTGGATGACAACTTTGGATCTTATTACAGTTTAAATTTTTATTGCATTTATGTAACTTATTAAGTGACGTAAAGAAGCTATAAGCATGTTAATTTTATTAATTTCAATAATTGTTGCTTTTAGATGCATGGGCCTGGCTCTTCAAAGAAGAGTATCAAATATGACCAAAGATTAACAGGATCCAATATGATTGATGATCCTTTGCAAGAGGTTTCAGTGATTTCTTTTGTATTTTACACTTTTATATCTAATTATATTTGTCTCAGAGTTTTTAATTTTTATGTTTTAATAATGGGAAAACCTGCCTTTGTGATGGGTTTGACATTAATACTTGCTACATATGTAAATCTGTAAAACATGCAGCATATGCATATTTGAAATTATAAAAAAATCCTTTTGCTTCATAATAGTAATAGAAAAGAGATCAGCGTCTTTTGAGTACTTGAAACAAAATGCTTCTTGCTAGAAGGACATGTGAATCAGGAAAATTTAGAGCAAGAAAAGGCACTCTCGTCAAATTAAGCATGGAAACAAAAAATTAATTACAGGAAAAAACATGTATAGCTGCATTGATCAAAGGATGTCAATTGGAGCAAAACACATTGCATGAATAATGCCATAATTTGTTGTGATTCCGCCTGTTCTCTCTTTTTTTTAAAATTATTTTTATATATACTGTCACAGTTTTGTCACTTCCCCTCTTATTATTTCAATTCTCTTTGTTTAAACCAAATCAAAGACCTCTTTACCCCTTCCACAATGCAAAATAAATTTTTATTTTATGTATATGTTTTGCTTCACATTTCTTGAGATGAATTGTTTGAAAGCATATGAATCTTAGTACTCTTTAATTACACATCTTTTTATAGAGATTCTGCCAAAAAAATGTGTTTATTAAGGAACAAAGAAAGACTTTCTATAAGCTTTCTTTTTATATTGATGTCTAAGTTAATAATCCTATTATAATGGGTATTACAAAATTAAAAAGTAATTCATATTTATCATCACTTATTTTAAGTGCAATTGAATTTCTAGAGCAACTCTTAAAAAGATTCATGTGAAATTTTGAAGTTGTATTGTACTTTTTTATAAACTATGTTTTCGTTTAAAGTAATGAAGTCTCTATCTGTTACTCTAGGTTCTTAATTATGCTTTTCGAGATTATATAGCAGCTTGGTATGGCCATATTTCTAAAGATGAAGATTTTCTTTTAAGTTTAAAGGATCTTGTCAGAAAAGTGATTGTGGCATTTTCTGGACGGTATGTTTATTTAATTTTTGAAAATATTCGTAATATTAATGTTATGTTCACAACATTACAAATTTAACTGTTATTATGTTACTGTTATTATGTTACTGTTATTATGTTACTGTTATTATGTTACTGTTATTATGTTAACTGTTATTATTTTACTGTTATTATGTTACTGTTATTATGTTAACTGTTATTATGTTAACTGTTATTATGTTAACTGTTATTATGTTACTGTTATTATGTACATTATGTTTTTAAATTTTTTACATTCTTTCCCTTATAAAATTACTTTGTTTTTACATCATTACTTTTAAATTTTAGGTTTAAAGATGTTGAATGGGTTAATTATTTAACAACAAAGTTAGTTGATGATTTTACATCCCATCTTCATATCTTTCGTAGGGCACATTCTCGTTTAAAAGATTTTCAGAAGAAAGGTAAACATTTAATTTGTGTTTCTTAAATAATATTTCCTAAATTGTTTTGTTAATAAAAGTTTAAAAATAATTGCAGTGGTAAGTTGGCAAACAATATTTTTAAATAATCATAATATTTTTAAGTTATGCAGTTAGGCATGTCTCACTAAAATATAGCCACCTTGTCTGTTTTCCATTACTGGACATAAATGTATATATTAACTTATGTGGCTATATTTCATCCGGAGAGTTCCTCCCCCCCCTTCTTTGACATTTTATCTGGAGTAGGAAGTGAGTTATTGTAAATATGCATATGTTAAAAAAACTTTCGTAATGTGTATGTTTTTGTTTATTTGTCATTGGTTTTCATTATTTCACTGACACCGTAAAATTATGGTGGCTTTATTTATAGGGACACATTTTAAATTAAAGATGTTTTTTAATGTGGATAATATTTTTCAGATCCATCAACAAATATGAATCTACTGTCTTTGTTTTTTAAACTTGAAGGTTCCTCTGAAGATAATCTAAGTCATAGTTTAGTTTGTACTTCTAAAAAACATGAACAAGGTAAAGGGTACTTATACCACATTTTTTGTTAGAAAAAAAATTTGAATGTTTTTTATATGTTAAGAGTTTGTTTGTTATATTATTTGTAAGTATTCTTATGATTTGAAATAAATAATATGTATTAAAAAAAGTGTGCAGTGTATGTAAATGCAGTTTTTTTAATTTTACTGTGTGAAATGCGTTATTTTTCTTTTTAAAATCTATATCTCCAATAAAGATTTCAATTTAAAAATTTTATATGACATTTTGTTGCTCTATTAAATGTGAAATATGTAATGATATATTGAATGTTTTTCTTAATATCATTTGATTGTCTTTGAATTCATTAAATTATGTTTAAAATTTTCTGTTATTAAATTATGAAGCTGCATAAAAAGCATAACGTGGAATAATCATTTAAAAAATTTTAAATTTGTTTAAATTTATAAAATTTTTTGTTTTAAAATTTTTTTGATATTAAGCTTTAGTCTTCATTATGTTATGAATTTCATTAGATAAACTCATTGAGTTCTGCAATTAAAATTATTTATTTTTTATTTTATGAAATTTGTAAGTAGTGCACTGTTTATAATCAATTATAAATTAATGTAATTTCATTTAATTCTACATTTTGAAATATACATCTAGTTTAATAATGCAGCTTTTTGTTGCTTTTAATTTTAAACACTGAATTTGAAATAAAAGAAACGTTGATAAATAATCTTGACATTTTAAATTCTTTTAGCTAAAAATCTGAATTGTTTTTGTTTCATGTTCAAGTCTAATTACGTGCTTTCATAGTTAGAATTTTTTTCTTCTTTTATTTCCTTCTCACAATTTTGTGAAAATTATATATATATATTTTTTAATTGTATTTGTAATAGTTATGTAATTAATAACTTTTAAATATCTTCTTAAAAAAGTTAACTTTTTTAAGAAAATCAATTTAATTTGATTTTGCACTCAAAAATTAAATTAAAAATATTGTTGTGTTAAATATATAGTTTCACCATTAAAATAAGAAATAATGTGTTTTATCAGGCATGTTTTATTGAAAGTTTAAGTTAAAACTAATCCTTTTTAGAAAATTCTAAACTTTTGAACCATCAAAATTAAGTTAATAAAGCATTTATAAATATAAAAAAACTCAAATTTTTTCATTAATTGATGGGGAAAAAAATGTTTATTATTGAAAGGTTCATGAAAAAAAAAAATGGGACAACCAGAGGTATAAATAATAAAATTTTCAAAAAAAAAAAAAAAAAAAAAAAATAGAGAGAGAATAAAATTAACAAGTAATATTAAAGACATTCATATATTAGCACACATGGATATATTAAGAAATATATTTTTAAAATAAATATTTTTGTGTATTCTCAATTTATGACATGTTTTCATGTTTTATGTCAATACTTCGATATATTTTTCGCCCATGATTCAGATTCTGTTTTTTAAGGCTGCAACTAGCTTATCAAAGCTAAAGGTTTAAAAAAAATTTTTACAAAGTAAGCATTAATAGAATTGATTTTTCTTTCTTATAAAGTCAAATGAAAATAATTTTATTGCTTTTAAGCAAAGCATGTAAAAATATCTTTGTATTGATGATGTCTTTACTTTTCCTTTATACTAATAATAATTGTTTTCAAATTACATTGGTTATCATAGAATTCAAAAGTTAAATCATAGTTTAGACCAATTACTATCTGTCATTTTTTTATCTATCTTGGTTAGAAATTTTTGTTCACAAAAGTTCATTGGTCTCAGTACATTTATTGCAATTTTTTAGCTTGACTTTGTAAATATATTGGCCAAATTGACTTATGTCATTTAATATTTTGTGCTCTGTTGACTTTCAAACCCTAGAAAATTTCTTTTCAAATTGTTTCTTAGAGATCTTTGTTTTTTAGTTTAGTTTAAATTGAATACTTTCGTAATTTGTAGAGTTTTTTGTTTCCTTTTAACCCTAATTTTCTTTCTTACATTTTGCCATTTTTTTTCTTCTATGTCTCATTTGTATTGAAGCTTCCACTGCTACCTTTTTAGTTACATATGCTTTATTTTATATAATTTGCTGTTGCTGATCTTTTAAATTGATTTGAAAATTCAGATACCTTCATACAATTTTGTTACATGGATACTCTGTAAACTCACTATGTTTTGTTGGTGATACAAAAATAACCAGTTTTACAAATTTCAAACAATTTGACTAATTGAGTTATTTACTTTAACATAACAATTTGAAGGATATTAGTGAATGCTTTCTATAATTACAATTAAAGAAAAACAAAGATTATAAAATAGTCGCAGATGACAAGTCATTAATATCAAGATATTAAAACACAAGGTGTTATGCAATCTATTAGTTTATCATTTTGATGAATAACTATAAGTAATGCATAAATAATCTTCTAATTCATTCATTACTTAATATGTATAATAGATAATGGGAGCTATTATCAATAGTTTTTATTGTTATTAAAAGTAGTTTCTATTGACTATAGTTGACTCTATATCATTCTTTTAGAATATTTGGAGGAATTATGTGAAGTCATTATGTACATTATTTTACCATTTGAAGATTTCCAAAATTTAGTTTCTAGGCTTATCTTAAGGGTAATTATAAAAACTTTATTTATTCCTTTTTTTATTTTGTTTTAGTTTCTAAATTCTTAGCTTTAAAAATTGTTTTATTTTTCAGGAAATTATTGTCAATGCAGCAGTTTTACCTATTATTGATCTTGTATCTGACCCAGATTACATTAATCAAATTATTGTTTGGATGGTGTGTATAATGTTTTTATGGATAATAGTTTTTATGAGTTATATTTTTATTATAATGTTTTGAATATCAAAGTTTTATAGAAGTTAAGTGAAATGGTTTATCTAATTTTTTGTTACTAAATAACTTTTCTTAATACTACATAATTGTAAGCAGACTGAAGGCAAAACATTCTTTCAAGCATTCAAAGTTGAATAGTATTATCTATCATATAAAATGATTTAAATTAGAAATTGAAAACATGTCAATAATAAAATATTAAAATAATAATTGTAGTAATAATTAAAATGACAAAGGCTTATTAATTTTTATGATGAACGGATATAATAACTTTTTTTGTTTAGGTGCTAATTTTTTTATTGGGAAATACTTGATTTGCTTGATAGTGTCAATCATAATCTTTATTGACTTTATTTGTAACTCCCATCGTTGATGATGATACTTATTAAAGGGTTTGTAACCATTTTTGGTGCTTTATATGTTTTTCGATTTAATGCAGTTTTATTGTATAGAATTTTAAAAAAAAAAATAGTATAACTGATGAAATTCCTTATGGTTTTAAGAGGTTAATAATTCTTTTTGGAATAACTATTTTGGGTATATTTATTAATATGTAGCAATTCTGAAAAAGTGTTTTGCTTAATTTTTTGTTGTTATAAATATAGAAATTGACAAATATCATTGATATTGATACCCAACTCATGAAAAGGCTGTGTGCATGGCATATTACCATTAATCATGATACATTTTGATAGCTAATTGTTTTGAAGTTATGTTAAAGCATTTATTCTTTTGTCATCACTGCTCAAACATTTCTGCATTAACTGAATATTTTTGAAGTACGTGCTTGACTTGCATGGATTTCATCATGAATTTATATGTTTTTTTTCCCTCTTTTTCTGCAATTATGCTAGTAATTAAAGTTGTCTATAAAATTTGAATTAATACCCATCTCAATCATATATCTGAATTCTCAATCATATCTTTCAGTTCTCCACCACATTTGTTCGATTTTGCATTGATTTCATATAGTTTTCAGTCACCATTCCATAGTTATCCCTACAAATTTCCATATGATTTTATATGTCCTATATTTTTTTACAGAGTATTATTAAAAACTGCTAAAGGAGAGATTTAAAGAATGCATAACAATGTAAAATATGAGAGAAATAAAAAAAAAAAAATAATTAAAACTCGTTTCTCAGTTTGATTTTTTCTCTTCTAAATATTAAAATGTAAGAAACATCATGAAATTTAAAAGCTGAAAACTTATCAGTACAAAATTTTTTGCCATGGTTTTTATGAGTCCTGTGCATGAAAGTATATTTGAAATCTTATATGAGAAGCTAAAAAATTTTATTTTTAGTGCAAGGAAACAACTCTTACCACTGATGGATTTCTACTTGTTATCAGATGTACTGATAATATTGCGGAATTGCAAGCTGTTCAAGAAATGGTGAACCATGAAATAGCCGTTTTAAGATCCAGAGACTCTGGTGGAAATGATGGTAAAATCATATTTATCATAATTGGGCTGATTTTTTATTATGTTTTACTTGGCTTATTGTTATTATGTTTTATTGGCTTATTCAAAGGAATTCATATAATTTGTTTCACTGGTGACAGAAAATCTGAAAATCTTTTTTGCACATTCTTGTTTTTCTTTAAGTTGTCAGCTTTAAACCACTGAGTATTGCAAATTGTTTGCTGTTTCTCTACTCCCGCATCATGCCTCTTGTGTTCAACACCTAAGACTAAGAAAGAAAATACTAATTCTAAAGATAAAGAAAGAAACAATGAGGTTGAAGAAGTCTTCGAAAAAGAAGACTTTTAGGATAAACCATTATCTTCACAGGAATATATATGGTTTTTTAAATTGGGTTCTTTTTTAAATCTTAAAAATTCAATAATTTTTAAATCTCATATATTAATATTTTTTGTCAGGTGATTTTCAAGTTAGTTTTAATGTGTGTTGTGATTTCATTAGTCGTTTTTCATCTTTAATCTTTTGTCTTGAAGTTCTGATCATAATATATGTGAATTATATCGTTCAATTTTAATATATATTATTTGAGCGTTAAATTTAGCCAAATTTAAGTTTTGACTACTAGCAAAAGCGGCTAACTCCAGGGGGGAAAAATTATTAACTCCCTCCTTTCACATACCTCTACCACCTAATATTGTGTTTTAATACACACTGTCTTAATCTCTCGAAAACCTGAGTTTTGTTACCTGTTTCAAATGGTATTTTTTAGAAATGATCAGTTATACAACTAAAAACACTTTCTTCCTATTATTAATTTTAAGTTTATTTGTTTCTATATTTGTCAGTCTTAATTTAAATTGCTTTTGTGAAAACTGAATTTATTTCTCTTTTCCAGTTCCAATCAAAAACATAGTTTTTTTCTTTTAAATTAATTAATTTTGTTTTATTATACAATATATGAACACTTAATGATAAAAAATTTTCATCTTCCAAGTTTTCTGTTTTTTATTTTTTTATTTTGCATTTTACGTAAAATTTATTAGGGTAAAATTTGCATTTTAAAGATTTAAAATATCTATTTTAAAAATTTGTTCTTTTGCTTAAATTCTATTTGTTAGAAAATTTTAAGTTTAAAAATGTCTGTCTATAAATATTTTAGAAATGCTGAAAATATTTAGTTTTCTTATACCTAAGTATATTATTAAACATTAGTATTTGTTATCTTTTTTTTGTTGCTTATTTAGGAATTTTTTCAAAAAAAATTTTAACTAAAATTTTGGTATGAACATTTTAGATACTGAAATAAAGCAACAGTTGAGTAGTTTGTCTTATGTTCGTAAAGTTGTTGAAACACAAATGCGAAGACTCAGTGATGGAAGTGTCGATACTGATTCAACTGGAATGCCAACAGTAAGAAATTAATATGTTTCAGAGTTACGATGTTATCTTTAAGTTAGAAAGTCAATAATTTGCTTTCTTGTCCTTCATAAAATTTTATATTTTCTTTTTATACCATGCCATATTACAGTATTACCCACATATGAGAGACTTGAAAAACAAACAATGCTAGTTTCATGGACTCCATCCTGAAATCTGAATTCACAGTTAACACCAAAACAAAACATAAAAACTTACAAAAATTGCTTTCATATTCTTTATTTTAATCTTATTTTATAATTTCAATTTTTTATATTAGGGATTAAAAAATTTTATCGAGGTTTTAGGTGGCTGAATATAAGACAGTTTCTACAAATTGTAATTTCCAGAAAAGAGTGTTTTTTACATGTGACTGAAACTGGATATGCTTCTATAACTATGCTCACTTCTGACAATGTTCATGTCTTCTAAAAATTGACTTATTTTCTGGAAACAAGAAAATCTGCTGACCAGGTTTTCAGTCTGGCTGGCAATTTCACATTTTTTTGAAAGTCGCACTTGCTGTCAATACCCATGCAGCAGAGATAAGTATTAATTACGTGAAAATAACGTTAAAAAGCCACAAGGTTTAGAGCAAAAAAACGTTTTTTCAAAACGTTTTATTTCCGTTTCAAGTGGTAGTCAAGAATTAGGTAAAAAAACGTTAATATTTGGGTTGTTTTTAACGTAAAATTGACCATTTTTTGCCCTTATTTTGACTAAGGTGAATTTCGTAACCAATTTTTCACGTATTTTTTACGTTATTTTAACCATACTATTTGCGTTTATTTTCGGTTATATAAATATCGTTTTTTTACCATATTATTTACGTGTTTTTAACGCTTATTTTTACTATAGGGAATACTCTTAACGTGAATTTTACGTTATTTTAACCAAACTATTTACGTTTATTTTCGGTTATATAAATATCGTTTTTTTTACCATATTATTTACGTGTTTTTAACGCTTATTTTTACTATAGGGAATACTCTTAACGTGAATTTTACGTTATTTTAACCAAACTATTTACGTTTATTTTCGGTTATATAAATTCGTTTTTTTCACCATGAATATTTACGTGTTTTTAACGCTTATTTTTATTAAAATAACGTAAATTTTACGTTATTTTAACCAAAATACAAACGTATTTTATCCTTACAATTTACGTATTATTATCAATATTTTTAACGCTTATTTTGAGTTTGGTGAATTAATAAATTTTTCGCGTAAATTTAACTATATTAATTTCAATTTAACGTAATTTTAACCGAATTGTCAACAATAACATTTTAAGTTGTTTTTTTTTATTTATCTAAGAAGGAAAGAAACCATTCCATATTTTAATTTTTGCGCTTCACTAATTACACTAAAAATATATCATTTACTTTTTATTTAAAAAAAACTTTTAATTCTTTTCAAACTAAAATAACGGAAAACAGCCGATATTCATGCTTTTTTTTTAAGAATCCTAGAAAAAGCTTTTTGTTTTTAATCTCACTTTTTGTAAATTTTTACAATTCAATTTATAACTCAACGAATATGGACTGTAAATCTTTCTACCTCTTCACAGCAACATACTGGTTTATTTACGAAGTTTCATGTCTCTCAGGAATTTTTAAAATTTTTCATGCCTGAAAGTTTGTAATATAAAGAATTGGTAGAAGAAAAATTCAATACTTACATGATTTTCCAAAGCCCTATGGAAAAAATAGTTTATTTTTTTATTTTTTTTTTTTTAGTTCAAATTAATAATTAAGAAGTCTACTGCTCTCCTTAAGTCCATGTTTCCAAATTGCTTGCTTGAAGTTATCTACTCTTCTAGAATGATTTTTTAGTTTTTAGATTGAAAAATTTGACTAAAATTTACTTTAACACACACACGAAGAAAAAAAATAATATTAACCAAATTTACCATTTGATTTGTTTCCTTCCAAAAATTACAATTTTTAATACAGAAGAGCAGTTAAATTAATAATTTTAAATGCAGAAAAAAAAAACAGTAAATCAAATAAGATTTATTAAGTTTTTTTTATTTTACAACTATCATACAATATATTTACAATTTATAGATTTACAATTATAACACGTTGCCACAGATCTGAATCATGTATTCATAACTTCTTCCACCCCGCTGTTAGTATCACCTCTTCAGTTCAAAGTTCCTGGAAAACAAATAACTATTTTAGCAAATGAAAAAAAATATACCGGACAATAATATTAAATTGCTACAACCAACAGTAGATTTCTAAAACGAAGCAATGCTGACTAGATAAAATACAGAGTTAAATAAAATTTTAAAAAAAATATTTAAACTGTTTATTATTTTCTTGAAATTTCTACTAAGTATATATCGATTGAGTGCATCAAAATATTTAGATATAAGAAAATCTATTTTACAAATTCTATTCACATATTACACTGCAAAATTACATACATATACAGCACAAATCTGAATTAAAATATTTCATACTATTTTTTTATCCTAGTTAAACCTTACATTGAAGCTAGCAGTAAGTTATAAACAAATCATAAAATAATTTTTTGTGTGGCTTTGAGAACTCCTCCAGACTAAAAAACTAGTGCTGTCTGCTGCTATGGTAAGAAGCGATAGCACATTTCTAATGGGGAAACAATGGAGGAATATTAGCAATTTTGGACTATAGAAACAATTAAGAGGAACAGCATTAAACTTGAAATTGTGTAAAAAAAATAATAATTTTATGCTTGAAACTAATTAGAAATTATCTTTCTTAATGCTGCATATATATATATATATATATATATATATATATATATATATATATATATATATATATATATATATATATATATATATATATATATATATATATATATATGAACAAAACAAAATTACCAACTTTCCACACCCTTGCAAAAAAATAAAATAAAAAATAATTTTGAACTAGTACAGAGCAGATTTATCAAAAAATTTTGTAACTTATTTAAAGATGCGAAAATAAATATACAGTGCACTCCCAATTATCCGGGTTAATCACTGGGTCAGGTCGCACGGACAATCGAAAAACACGGATAATACGAAAACTCCTTTTATTAAAGAAAATTTCAATATCAGTACAAAAATATAAAAATTATTGACATTTACATGCTGTATAACCTCAAACTAGGAATTTTTCTTTTAAAAAAATATGTAATGCGTCTTTGCCGTATATCGATACACATATTTTACAAACCGCAGTAATGCCACCGTGGTCAAATCCTCCCATGTAATCTAATAAAGTTTCCACTGAGCAACAGAATGAGAAATTGTATTTCCCTCATTTACTACATCTTCTGCATCAGTTACTATCATCACTATTTGATTTAACAACATAACGATGTCTTCATCAGTCAAATACTGGACGCCAGGCGCATATGCATCACTTTGAAACCAATCTTCTAAATTTTCTTCATTAAGAATTTCGAAACCTTAGATTTCTTTTGCTTGTTCGAGAATACTGTTATCATATTTTTCTAGCACATCTGAAGAAGATTGTTCATCAAGCGGTATGATCTTTCTCCAAGATCGTGATAACGTAGACGATTTTACCTTTGGCCATGCTGCTGATATTCCATATACTGCAATCCAATAACGAATATTGCTTCCAAAAATTTGGTAGTGTTATAACTTTATGAATCAAATTTTTTAAATCTTGAAAATGTTTCTCTTTATGTTTTTCGTGTGACTCCGGAATGAGCACGGATAATCTGCAAACCGGATAATCCGCGCACGGATAATGGAGAATGTATTGTATATATTTCTGTCAAACTGTAATTCATATAGTTTGTAGTACTGATAATTCCCATTGCATGAGCTATTTAACTTACAAGATATATAAGTTTTCTGCAATATTAGACATTTAATGTAAATTTTACTTAATAGTTTTTGTTAAAAAAAAAAAAAGTTTGAACATAAGTATGCTAAATGTATATAGTAAAATGCAAGAAAATATAATAAATTAACGAAAACTAGTCTGTCTAACTCTTTTAGGAAAAAAGTAGGCATTTTTTGCAACCTTGATATATACATTGAATCGTGTTTTAAAACATTTAATCATTAATACTTTAACACCAAATAATAAAAACAAAAACATTCACTAACAAAAATAAGATATTTAAATAAAAGATGTTTTGTAACAGTATGAAATCAAAAAAATTTTCATTTAATGTAAGCATAATAATTTAGTGCAGAAGTTATTGAAAAAAAAAAAAAAACCTTTATAAAAATAAAGTGATAATATCATAGATAGATATATCATATAAATAGAAAATATCATAGGTATAGTCATAGACATATAATCATTAATTAAAGTTAACAATATTTTAAGTTCAATTGCTAATATGCGTAATTGTAGAAAATTACAGATGAGCACAAAAAAATAAATAATTATAAACATATATATAATTGGCTTTTTTTAATTAAAACAAGGATAATTTGAAATCTTGAGGCAGAATGTTTTTGAGCTATCTGCGACTAAACTCTCTAGCACTAATATCTAATTGCAAAATATTCTAATATTATGGATGATATTCTCCCATTTTGTTGGTGGGAAAACACAGTTTTATTTACTTCTTCGCATTTTGTAAATAATCATCACAATAAAAAAATATTAAATATCATGAAATCCATAGTAGTAATTGCCGCCCAAAAAAATATATGATGAAATTACGTAAATGGGACTCCTCAAAAGCGTGTTACGCTTTGAAATTAGGTTATATTAAATAATATCGTATAAAAAATATCAGATTTAAAAGCTAAGGAGAAATCAACATCTATAACTTCCAAAAATTTGATAGAATAATTGCCTTAAAATATAGATACTGAAATGCACAATTCGAATTTTCCATATTGTTTAAAAATATCAAGATGTTTTAAAACCAAGTGAAAATCAGTATTAATAACTGCCGAAAATACTATCGAAACATTTCATCGATTTACGATACTATAGGTGAAAATTGAGTGTGTCAAAAACTGATTATCTAAATGCATGATTCAAATATAGCGTGGTCAAATATTTCTTTAAGAAAGATAAGTAATATATGTTTCTTTTCAAGAGAAAAATCTTTCTGCAAGAACTCTGTAAAATTCTGCAACAATGTCACCATGCCGCTGCGATTCTGCCACAGAGATTTGAAGTACTGGGCAATTTGTATAAATCGTAATTCCCCGAGAATTTCCAATTGATGTTGTTTTTTCATTTTATAATTCATTTGAATGTTTGCCAAATGTTTGGTTTGAGTGGCCTTTGCTTTTGAGTAATTCATCAATCTGTATGATCGCTGAAGAATTCATAAAAGCAAACCAGAAGTTTCAGAATTTGCTTGAACTTATTGAGGACTATGGATAAAAAGACTAATTTAATGCAGATAAAACATTTCCCTTAAGGACAGCAAAAATAGTGGATGTAAAAACAGTAACAGTTTACCATTCTACTTGATGCTAACGATGAAACGTACACCAGAAACTTTTATTATAAATTAGTTGGATAATGCAAATGCTGATGATAGTGCATCAAATAATTAGGATTCTACAGTACATGGAATATATATTTACAATATATGATAATTCATTTTAAGAGATAAGTTTCTGAGTACTTTTATTTGTTGTTATTAAAGCATGGGCAGCCTATGTAAACAATTTTTAATTACTATTTTTAATATCAGCGAAAGTAATCTGAAATAATTTTTAACAGTTATATTGTTCATGTTTATAATTTCATAAATTTTTTTTACCCATTTTTAAGTACAAGAAAAAAAGAAATAATTTAATACAGTTATTTCTATAGACATACTTAATTCAGGTACCTTCAAATGAGACTTGATGGAGCTTCATTCTCAAAGCCAGATCCTTTCCAAACATTTTCCTCAGAAGTACATCAATAAATCATGTAAAAGAAAATTCATTCAGTTTAAAAACATAAATACGTTTAAAAACATAGAAATTATTCATACATATTTTGTTTTGTTTATACGGGCACATTTATTATTCAGAACTGGAGAGGTAAAGAGTAATGGTTTGGCAGAATTTTAGCTAGAAAAAAATAGTGAAATGTTGAATATTCCGCTGCAGTATAGCAGCAATATTTTTTTTTTTTTTTAAATTCATTAATAAATATTTCATATGAATAAATAAGTTCATTTATTATTGGAAATTACTCCATGCTTATCTATATTAGTGGAATGGGCTAAAGTGAAAAGAAAAAATTAAACAAGTAATACTTATAAAATAACTAAAGTTATAAAGTAAAATAGAAAGAGAAAAAAAATTATCATAATTGTTACAACAAAACTTCTATGCTAAGAATAATATTTTCTGCAAAAGAGTATCCATAAAGCAACATTAACTAAAATATAATCTATTAGAAATATGTTATTAAAATGCTGTGTTATCTTAAAAACACTAACAAAAACAAAAGATCATATACAAATGTAAAACAGAAAAATCTATTTTAATTCTGAAAATAAAATTTTAAAGCATCTCAGCTTTCCAATTATCATACGTTCCAGATAGGAATAAAGTCAATAGAAACATTCTTAATTACTGTGTCATACAGTTAATAAAAACAAAGTTTTTTAGAAGTGTAAAAAGGTAGGTAAAAACCAAGACAAAAATTGTTTAAAAGAAAAATTTAGCAATAAAAATTTCAATTGAACTTTTTCACCTAGTTTGTCTGAGAGGTACCTATTTTGTGAAAATTGAGACATAATTTGTGAAAAATTTTAGACTATATTAAAAAATCAACACAAAAATATGGATTTGCTGTTTCTTTAAGGAATACAAAAATTAAATTATAAGAAAAAGTATTTTGCGAAACTACCGTTTTTCGTAAAGTTGAATTTGTGAAAGTACCGCTAAACCAGGGGTCTGTCTAGGTTTTTCTAAGAGGTACCTATTTTGTGAAAATTTAAACATAATTTGTGAAAAATTAAAAATTATATTAAAAAATCAACACAAAAATATGGTAAAAATATGGATTCATCGTTTCTTAAGAGATGCAAAAATAAAATTTTAAGAAAAAGTATTTTGTGAAACTACCGTTTTTCCTAAAGTTGAATTTGTGAAACTACCATTTTTCCTTAAATTGAATTTGTGAAGGTACCGCTAAACGGTAGTAAATTCAGCATGGACAGACCCCTGTAAACGGTAGTAAATTCGGCTTAGACAGACACTGCCTAGGCATATTTTTAAAATACAGTGACTACAAAAGAAGTAAAAAAGCTTTAAACAGCAATGTAAATTTAAATAAAAGCTTGAATAAGAATAATTCTAAAGATAATTCAATATTGAAAATTACTGCAATTATTTTCCATTTCGTTTTAGCTGATAAGTTTCAAAAACTGTTTCAAAAATAAGTAGAAAAATTTCCAGTAAATGTTCAACTGGGTGTTTTTTTTTTTTTTTTAAAAAAAGATATGTTGCAAAATAAATAGTCAAAAAAGTATTTTGTCCATGTGAGATTTTCTCTTGCTATAGTTTGTCAAGATGATACTTCCACGACATTTTGACTGAAGATTATATCCCGAAACCATCTGCTATAGACTCTTGTAAAATTTACACTAATCAAGTGTGTTTAACCCTTGGTTCTTTAAAAAGGTAAAGTTAAAAGAAACTGCCATGAATCGCAACTGCCACTACTCAACATTTTTTTAAATGCAACAACTAATAGTTTTTATACTTTATAAGACAATAGTAGATAAGTAAGTAGATAAGACAGCTCAAATTAATAACAAAATGATAGGACTGTTTCAGACATAAAACTTGTCTCATCTCATTTGCTAATAAAACTGCCATCTCGTACTGAGTAGGCAAAACAATAAGAAAAATGCCCATATCGGGATCTGCCGGTGAATAATCACTATATCTTCTAAACAACTTTCATGCAGCAACCAGAAGGAACTAAAAAAAATTAACGGACAGAGATCAACTTGAAGAGTTTAACTCGTAGCTACCTTTCGCACACCTTTACATATTCATTTAAAAAGTTAGCAGTTGGAATTCTATTTGGTGCCTAGGCGATAGTAGTTTGTATAACTGCTCACAATACAGAAGTATCCCTAATCGGGAATTAAAAGTTTAATGAGGATTTCTATGTTGTTACCTATGGCAAAATATTCATAAACTTCCAGCGGTCCACGAAAAATTAAGAAAATATCACAGAATGGGAGTAACTCAAAGAATATAAGTTGTAGCAACCCTCAGGAAAACTTCTACAAACTTCTTTTTAAATTTTTGCCAAGTACAAAATCTTTTTTTTGCTTCAACATTTTTTACTTGGCACAATCTAGTTCAAATAGGGAAACATCCCCTTTTATTTGATTCATAAAATTAGGGGATATCTCTAAAATGAACAGTGGCAGAATAATCGGCACGTAAAGAAAGGGACCAACTCGAAAGATATAACTCGTAACCATTCGGCAAACATTCATGTTTTTTTTTAAAAAAATTGCATGTTTATATCGATTTGGTAGCTTGGCTATTGTAGTTAGTGCGACAGATTAAGATACGGAAATATCCCCTAAAATTAGTGAAACAGAATAATGGCAGAATAATCAACAGGTCTTCGTAACTTCCAGTGGCTATCATCACACTGAAAACAAAACATGGGAAGAAACTCAAAGGGTATATCTTGTAGCCACTACCCCCTGGCAAACCTCTACAGGCTTTCTTTTTTAAATGTATGCACGTTTGCAATCCACAATAGTAGGTGCTTCAAATCACGGGTATATTATCTTCAGAATAATGCTTATAATTGTTACTTTTTGTTAATTGTTATTTGTTATAGCAACAAAATTTGTCAGGTGAATAAAATAATGCAGCATTAATTTAATAATTTTGATAATTAAAGCTTTAAAACGGAAATTGTTTTACATAAGATCGCAACTAGTTTAACTCAGTATTTCAGATTAATATTCCTTCATTAAGCTTAGGTGCCATCAGAATACTTTTAAAAAATTCATGATTTTATTAAAAATATCTTAACTGCATAAAATTGTATATAAGGGTCTGTATTTCATATCTTTACATTATATGCTCAGTAAATGAGAATCAACAAATTCTCTTGGTTTTTTTCCAAAATCTTTACGTTTTGTCATAGTATGTTAAACTTCGCAAATGATAGGCTTAGAATATTTGGGTTTATTTCAAGCAAAATCAACTACAATAATTATTTACTTTTTTGATAGTGAATCATTACAATGAATTAACATTCTAAATAGAAATAATTAAAGTAAGGAATAAAAGAACTTACCAGTGAATTCGTCGCATAACACGCTTGCAACAAAATGTAAATAAACGCTAAGTAGCGTCGTAGTGTAGGGGTATAAATCCTTGTGTAGATGTTGCGCCCACGGAAAAAGAGTGAAAAGTTGAAACTCAGTATCGTTTAATCCACTTGTAAAACAAAAACTCAAATAACTGAAAGCAATATAGAACATTACTTTTGAACCTTTATTGTGAATAAATTTTTTTCTCATCTATTTTTGATTTTTCTTATTATTATTCTAATTAAACCTGGAATAAAATACTGCATTGTAGAATAACTTTCATATAATATTTTTAAAAAAGTTAAATAAAACTGTCAAGCCTTTTTTAAAAAATTATTACTATTTTACCTCATGACTTAAAGAAAAATGAAATTATATTGTTATGTAGTGTTATTTTCATTCCAGAGATATAATAGTATTTTATTTTAACTAGTATAATATTATTGGAATAGCTTGTACATAAAAAAAAAAAAAAACAAATAAAAAAAAACGATTTCAATGCTTTTTATAATTTTTATGAATTCATGAATTCGTAAAAATTGCTGTTTTATGCTCTGGAAATGTAAAATTATTATAACAATAATTTATTATTAAAAGAAAAACATGAATAAATATTATAAATTAAGATCACTGCTTCGGAAGACATACAAGATTATTTAAAATACGCGATTATTTATTTTAAAATTTTACACTTTTTTGCTTCCTCTGACCAGTAACTTCATTTTCAATCGAAGATTTGATCGGTAGAAATTAGAGGATTGTACTATAGTAATTTAACTGAATGAGACATTAACTATGTTATATTTTAAAACTGTAAAACTAAAAATATATATTGATTTTTTTGTGCATCATATAGGCTGATCAATGAACCATAAATTGTAGGATTTCCATTTAATTCGAAATGAGAGAAAGAAAGATATTGTAGAATACATTCTACGTTAGGTTTTCCATCAAATCAAAAAGATTTAATCTAACTACATCCACCAATGTAAAAGTTTTATCGATTAACATAATATGGGATCAACATGTACATTTATTTATCTCTGGTTAATCTTAATTATTGTATCATGATTATATGTTATTTCTCAAATTTCGTGCTTATTTTTTGTTTTCTCGTCTGCGTGGCTGAAGATTTTACATACATTAATTGGCATGCATAAAGGCTTGGTCTCATGATTTAGGTATAATTTTTATTTTTTAGTTGTTGGTGATGACCGTGTTAAAAATAATCGTTTGAAAAAATTCATAAAATATTTACTACATAAAAAATTGCACATTTAAATAAAAAGCACATTTTAAACCACGATTTCATTTGGAAAAAAAAAAAAAAAAGTGGTAATATAATGGATTTGAAAACTTTATAACAAAAAGGGTAAAAAAGGGCGTCGTTTTGTCAACATTGGTCCACGTGGATCAAGTTATTTTCATATAATATATTAAAAATTTTATATTTAATTTTAGCTGGAAGGATCCATTTTCGTTGAACGTTCCGTTTCCCTCTTCAGTGCTTCAGATAAAAAAAAATGAATCTGTGTTTTCACTTGCTGATATTTGTCTTCATTTTAAAAGCAATGTATGTATATATTGAAAAGATTTTGTTGAAATTGTATTCCCAGATAACACAGTGTAAACAGATAACGTGTCAACGAATTAATGAAGGTAGGAGTTTTAGTTACGTCGCACTAGAGGTGTACATTAGGCTTATCATCCATTTAGACCTAAATCTGAAGGGATAGGAAATTTTCACCAGATCCCTGTAAATTTGGTACAGCAATGCGACTGACCACAGGCCTCTCAATTCCACTGATTTTAATAGTACATATATCACATGCACTTGGTGGTGTCGAGGATCGAGCACCGCCCCCGCCAGGGACTAAAATGGCCCTTAAAACCCCTATTAACCAGGAACTAACCTTAAATGAAAAAATCTTGGTCAAAAAACATATAAAATTTGTCGCACTAATGTCAAAATATTTTTTTTTTTAGAGGTGGGTTTGTTTTTCTAGGGTATTATTAGCATGGCAAAATTTAGGTCTTAACTTCAATTTTTGAGGAACTTTCGCTTTCCCTAACTTAAATCTTTTTCTTTTTTATGTAGATGATCTAAATAATTAAAAACAATTTATTTAACTTCCTTAACTATTTAAAACCCTCCAAGCATTGTGTCCCTAGGAAAATTTTACTAAAATTCCCTGTTATTTAACATTATTGCCCGATATGGAAAAAAAAAAAAAAAGAAACAGGCTTTCAATGCAAGAAAGCCTAGAACTGGCAGTTCGGAAAAAGAAACCGAACTAACACTCAAACTATTTTTAAAAGTACTTCAATTTCACATACTCAAAATCTCACTCATAAATAATATTTTGCAAAGAAATAAAGAATTATCATTACTTGCTCTTGTAAAAAAAATTATTTTTCTGACATTATAACAAAATTTACAATTATTATTTATATTTTACGCTATTTTATATATTATTTTTTATATTTTATAAATTTATATTAGTTTTTACTACATATGATTTTTATAAATAATTTACTTATTGCAATTAAGATTTTATAATTAAGCAATTTCTAGATTATAAAATTCAAGAATCAAAGCAAAATTTAATAAATTTGTAAAAACGTTGTTGTGTGTAAAAACGTCTTTTAATAACAACAAATATTTTAAAACTTCCCTCACTAAATTTTATTACGAAAACTAATTATGAGAATTATCTTTTTACCTGTCTTTTGGCACGTTTATATTTTTTTTAGTAATAAATATTATATACATTAAAGAATCAAGATTGATAAATTTTTCAAAATACTTTAATTCTATTTTTACAATTTAGGAAGTTGTTGGAAGGAAAAAAAAATTAAATCAGTATTTTAAAATAAAGTAAATGTCTCTTTCATGCAGTAAGAACATGGAATTTAAGAGTAGACACATTTCTTAGTAATTATTTTGAAAAAACTTATATACGGTAAGCGATAATTACAAAGTAAAAAATTAAAAAATAAATGTTAACAAAATTTACCAAAAATTTCTATTTCATGTTGATTGAAGTAGAAAAAAATAATTATAATTTTAAAATTATTTTTTATAAACTTGTATGGTGAGCGATAATTGCAATATAAAAAAATAGTGAATCAATTTTTACACAATAACAAAATAATAAATAATTCAATTTATGAATATTTGAATATTAGTAATTATAAATATTTGCATATTAACATCCCGCTCTAGAGAAGGATCGAACCTAGGACGCCTTGCCCTTGAGGCGAACGCTTTAACCACTACACCACGACTCTCGTCCTAGATAAGGGTAATTTAAATTTAAGTAATGTGTTTCTACATTGTTATGTTCGTTGCATGTCAAGTTGTAGCAAATTTTTACTTTATTCAGTATTTTGGAAATTCTTTAATTTTCATCATAGTTTAGTTACATAAGAATTAAAACTCATATATCCTTTGTCAGTTACTGATAATGAGCCGAATTAATATTATCAACAAACAAATATTTATAACCAGTTTAATGAAACAAAAATAATTATAAGTATTTAAAAATTAAATATAAATTCTAATGAAAATCTACAATGTTCAGTTTATTCGAATTCAAGAGAGACGTAAAAGATTATCTTTCGTGGGCTCTCACAGGTTCACCCTTTTTGTTTGAAACATTTTTACCATTAAATTTACGTTTATAATCCCAAAAAATTTACGTAAATATAACTATGCAACAAAACGTCAATTTTTCGTTAAAATAACGACTTTAAAAAACGGTCGAAAAATGGGTAAAAAGTGCACGTTAAAATAACGTACTTTTAGTACGTATTTTTTATTATATATGATTTTCATATAAGATTTTATTATGAAAAAATTTCTAGATTATAAAATTCAAGATTCAAAACAAATTTTTTGTGTGTAAAAACGTTTTTTAATAACAGCAAATATTTTAAAACTTCCTATACTAAATTTTATTACGGAAACTAATTATGAGAATTTCCTTTTTATCTGTCTTTTGATATGTATGTTTTTTTTTTTCTTTTAGTAATGAATATATATACTACATTAAAAAAACAAGATTGATACATTTTTCAAAACACTTTAATTTTATTTTTATTATTTATGAAGTTTTTGTAAAAAAATAATTTAAATCATTATTTTAAAATAAAGTAAATGTTTCTTTCATTGCAGTAAGAACATGGAATTTAAAAGTAGACAAATTTCTTAGTAATTATTATAATTATTTTTTAAAAACTCCTTTTTAAATAATATCCTTCTTGGGCACTCAAACCCTTTTTTTAGAAACCTTTTTACCATTAAATTTGCGTTTATATTCCCAAAAAATTAACGTAAATATAACTATGCAACAAAGCGTCACTTTTTCGTTAATAAAACGTTTTTAAAAAACGGTCAAAAAATGGGTAAAATGTACACGTTAAAATTACGTATTTTTAGTACGTATTTTTAACGAAATATTTAAAGGGAAAATTGATAACGTTAAAATAACGTAATTTTAACGTATACGTTTTAACGAATGAAAAAATGGTGAAAATCATCACGTGAAATTAACGTAATTTTAACGTATACGTTTTAACGAATGAAGAAAGGGTGAAAATCATCACGTGAAATTAACGTAATTTTAACGTATACGTTTTAACGAATGAAGAAATGGTGAAAATCATCACGTGAAATTAACGTAATTTTAACGTAAGCCCAAAACCTTATAACGGACGAACGGATTTTTAACGTTTATTTGCCCTTTCATGCTGCATGGGTAATTTCGAAAAATTCTTCCATTATTTCGAAATGACACCAAAACATATTTCAGAATAATTAAGCTTTAAAATACCTTTAATAGTTTTAAACAATCATAAATGTACAATGCTTTTTCTTTATAATTTTTCAATATTTCTGATATTGTTTCATGCTTTTTAAACTAATTCTCTTGCTTGTTAAATCCAAGAAAAAGTGAAAAAAAAATGTTTTCTAAAAAAGTATGTTCTGCATTTATAATGTATCAAACGTATCAGTCTATTTCAATCTTTAAAGCAGGAATCTCATTAAATGTAGGTTTGTTATAAATAGGTTCTACTGAATAAAAATTCTTATTTGTTTTTGTGCTATTTTCTTTAGCAATTAAGGAATCTCATTAAATGTAGGTTTGTTATAAATAGGTTCTACTGAATAAAAATTCTTATTTGTTTTTGTGCTATTTTCTTTAGCAATTTAGCAAACAACTCGGGAAAAGTATTTATTGAATTATTTAAAAAAATGTGTCAATTATATTTTTTATCTTTTTAGGGCATTGATTGGAAGGTTTTGACAGAGCCGGGTGTGAAGCTTTTCCCTCTACATTTTGATGTTGTTCTGACTAATAATATAGCCCTTCATTATTTTACTGGTCAGTGGTTATAATTTTTTTCCTATTTAATTATTAAATTTTATATAAGTCTTAAGTGTTTCTCTTTTTAATCCTTACTGGTTAGCCTTTGTGCTAAATCTATTCCTTGAGAATATAATTAACAAATAATTGAAAAACAAGGACCCCAACTAGTACATTTTTGACCTATGTTTGATCCATATGTTTAATTTCATTATTAGTATAAATAACTATATCTCATGCACATCTTTTACTTTAAACAAGCACTTGTTTCAGTTCAGAATCTGCTAATATTTTTTATTTGTATTTACATTTATGATGTACTGCTTCTGATCAAACATTATCTAGTTGTGGGGAAAGGGAAAAGGCTTAATCTAGTTGTGGGGAAAGGGAAAAGGCTTAGCATTCAAAGTTGTTGACTAGTCATAAAATTATTTATTTTTAAAAAATTTATATATTTGTTTAATTATATTTATAGATGCATTATTTTAAAACTAAGGAATTTTTTTTTTTCAAAACTTAAAAGCTATGGAAGCACCATGTGTGTGTTTATTCTTTATTTTTGCATTTATATTTTTTTTAAAATTAATTCAAAAGAATATATAAATGTATGGATAGTCCCAATCTATCCATTTTAATATATTTCAACAATAATTTTTCCTTTTAATTAATGTTATTTTATGTTAATATTTATATCTCTTTCAGATTTTATGAGTGCTTTGTCAGCACAAGGTTATATTTTCTTCTATCATTCTGTTGAGGTAAGTTGAAATATTGTGTAAATGAGTAAAAGACTTTCACCTCATGTATTGTAACAGTTTTTTTATTTTTATGTTTAGCATTGTAAATGAATTTTCAATTTTTTATTTTTTAAATTTTTATTTTTTGTTGAAATTTTATATTTTTTTGCTCATTTTTAACAGTATTGCTTAATTTATTTAGATCATTTGTGTGTTTTTTAGAATTGTTAAATTAGGTTAGGTTATGAAGATTTTTTAAAAGGCCTTAAGTTAGCTAAATTATCCCTAAAATAATGTCATCAAGTAATCCTTCCAAGAAACATCGGAAAGATTTACCGGGTTACTACCTGAAGTTGAGAGTTACTCTAATCAAGTTACCTTAAAGTAACCAATTTAATAAGTTGAGGATTCTATCTCAGCCGTTATTGAAAACTTCTTGTATGTTCAGTATACTTTATATCACAAAGGTTTCCTATTTTCTGATAAAGTTAGAGAAAGTCAGCTAAACTTATTTACTGTTCATGTTAAGTTTGAAGGAGAAGGCGTAATTTGGATTTTATATTCACTTGCAAAAGAAATATTATAGTTCTATACTTTCATATTTCACATAGTTCTAAAATTCAGGTGTAAAAATTCTTTAAAAGTAAATTTTTTATCAGTTGCATCACATAAGTGACTCATTATCTGATAAGCCCGCTTATCTTAATCATTCTTATGAGAGGGCTTGTCTTTTTTAAAAGCAGCCGCATTTTATGTTTTTAAACATACATTTTAAATGGTTGTTTTCCATTTAAATTTGTTTTTAAATTTGGAAGTTGGAATGTTTACCACATTTTCAGAAAAAGGATCTATATTTCATCAATTAAATCCATAAAATTTTCCGTGTAAATATTTAGGATTAGAAAGATTTAGAAAACAAAGATTTAGGTAATTTGATTGCATAATACTTTCTTCAATATAATTGTGATAAAATTTGTGGTTGTTCATCAAACATGCAAAAGAATACTATTAGAGTGTGAGGATCTTTATATTAATGTGTAACATACTTGATTGGAAATTTTAAAATTCATATTATATCCACAAAATAAGATTTTTAATGAACGTTAGCATGATCAGAATCTCAAATATTATTTTTATAATGTTTTCAAGCATATGCCTTATCAGTATGTTATCTATAATAAATCTATTTTCCTTTCCTCTTTTTTGTAAATTTTTAAACCTTTAAAAATTAGTAATTGACCTTTTTTTCAAAGTGAAATGCTAATGTAAGATGATATCCATCTTTTTTAATTATAGATAAAGTTTATTTTAATTTTTTAAGACCTATAAATTTATTTAGAAAAAATATGCACTGTAATTGCCAATTTTTTTTATATAATTGAAATCTTATAGAAGTTAAAATTTGTATAACTTTTCTTTCTTCAGAGTTATAAAGTTTCTGCTGAACAAATGCTATCTCAAAGTAAAATCAATGAAAATACCCAATCACCAACTCCCCCAGACATGGAATGTTTGAGAGAAGCCGCTGTTCATATTTTTGATTTATATTTATCTGAAAAAGTAAGTTAAATGAATATCCAAATTATGTAATTAATTTATTGTTAATTGTTCTCCTAATTTCAGGTATTCAAATTTAATTTTGTATATCTTAGATGGTTTTTAAAACCCTTGTTATAATTTACTCAGATATTTTTATTTTTAATAATATGATTGAGTTATTTAAAGTGTAAGCTATAGTTGTCCAAGCCAATTAACTAAATCCTTTCACTTTAACTACAAAAATAGAAATATAAAATATGTTATTGGGCTTATCACCTATGTTTATTGCTATTTCTAACTTTGGTCTGTTTAATGTTAATATTGTTTAATATATAGGCAACTCTTAGAGTTAGACTAGATGAATCTCTTTTAAAGAAGTTACTATGTCGAATACGCACAGAAACACCTAGTAGCACCTGGTTTGATGAAGCTCAGTGGAAAGTAAGTTTATTGACTACATGTCATGAATTTTGATTTATTAATAAATATTTTGGCGTATTGCTATTTTTTTTTCACTGCCCATGCCTTAGTGATGGGTAAGTGCAAATATGTTTTTGTTATTTGTTGCATATTGAAACTGATACAACTGAATATTAAGTTATAAAAATCAGATATTTCTTGTACTATATGCTTATAAATACTAATTTAGTTTTTAACTAATGGAGGGGAGAATAAATTAGGAATTAAATGTTCCATAGTTTTTATTAAAAGTAATTTTATTAAATTTTTATTTTTTTTAAAATATAAGATTGAAAATATTTTTGTCAAAAAAATTTAAAGGCACTTGCTCTAAATCAAATACAAATTGCAAATTTTTTGTTAAAATAAATAAGTAAGCATTTTACAGGTACTCTTTATTGTTACTTTCAGTGTTTGTTTTAAAATTATAATAAATCTATTGATTTAATTGTGAAAACTATCAAAAAAGTTTATTTTTTGTTCTTAATTTAATGAAGGAAATGTAAATGGTTTGTAATTTTTGAGCAAATGTATCTTTTAAAAAAATATTTTGTTTAATGAAAGCATCAAGAATATTTATAATAATTAGCCTTTCAATTACTGTTTGTAGAAACTTTTATTCAAACTTTTTCATATTGAACAAAACAATTATTAAAATACTAGGGGGCTCCGCCCCCAGCTCGCTACCACTCGCCAACCCCCGAGAATTGCTACGCAATTCTTTTTTGTTTGCTTCGCAAACAAATTTTAATACATTTATATAAGGATATAAATGCGCGGCAGAGCATAAGGGATTTTATTTAACAATGTACTAATCAACTTAATAATCAGTAAAATACAAAATTTTTAGTAAATTGCAAGGAATTCTGTCATAATAATGAGATTCGAATACATATATATTAGAAGTTATTATAAGGGCATTAGCCGTATAATATTTTGTATATTTATAACGTATATTATAAACGTATATTTTGCCTGAAATTCATTGAGTCATTGTCATTTCCCAATAAAAGCTGTTTCAAAGTTTCTGGATACGGATGAGTTGGGTTCAGCTTTATCTTGCCATTGTGACAGCAATTGTGTTTTATTCTTCCATGCTCTGCTACAAAGGATAGTGCCCTGCAATGAGAGCATTCTACAGACATAGATCCAATCAAAAGAGGTGGACAGTCATCACTGTACGATTCTCCCAAATACTGATTTTCATCTATTTCTCGAAGACGATTAGCTGCCCTACTTCGATTTTCTCTTTGGCGGGCATTAGTAAGCTCTCGATTATTTTGTCGATTTATTCTTCGACGCTCTTGTTCATTTTGACGAAACGTGGGATCCAATCTCCGCTGTCTGCGATATTCTCGATCGCGATCTGTCCTGTCAGGCATTATACTGAAATTCCAAATGATTGAAATGAGTTGAATAAATAAATGTGATTTAAAATTTAACCATTTTAAGGTAAGCAAGCCTCAGTAAGCTTCACTGGATAGGCATCAATCACTGGATAGGCATAAGAATGATAAGATAAGATGAGATGTAATCAGCAAAAACCCACTCAAAGTAAATCAACAAAAAGCTTTGACGCGAATGCCTTCTCTTTTCTGATTGGCTTAAAACTGCATCCTCGCTTGGATTAGCTACTTCTTTCATACTGTCACGTGATACCTTAATAAGATGAGATGTAATCAGCAAAAACCCACTCAAAGTAAATCAACAAAAAGCTTTGACGCGAATGCGTTCTCTTTTCTGATTGGCTTATAACTGCATCCTCGCTTGGATTAGCTACTTCTTTCATACTGTCACAAGATACCTTAGATTTCATTGGCTGGTGCGACACCATCATTAGATTTTTATATATAGTAAGATGATACACTAATTTAATATATAAAAAAAATGTAATAATATAATGTAAGAAACTCAATATAAATGTCTGTGAGGAAGGGGAATTGAAGTTGTGTCAATCTTCAAACATTAGATCCTTTGTATTAGTTCTAAAAGTGATATGATTTGTAATCAATTTCTACTGCATTAGTAGATAGCTGCCGAGTCCATTGAACTTATACCAAAGTGTAACCATTTCTTCCTTGAGTTAGTACCTTCTAATTGGTATGAGTGGACTTGCTACACAGTGGAACTGATATTGAAATCAGTTCCACTGAGTATTCACATTAGAATAATATACAAGTATTATAATAAATTATACAAATAGTAATATCACAAATAAATGTGGTTTTCTGTTTACATGATTTGAAATTTAAAATTTGTTGCCATCAAGAAGTCAAATTTATAAGATATTTTTATAAGACTTTTAACAGATAATTTGAAGAATAAAATTAAAGGATGGGAAAAGTTATAGGGATTTTTAAAGATAGAAGATAATTCTTTTACAAGTTGTGAAGGTTTTACACTACTTTATGTTTTGACGATGAATTGGTACAAAGTGTACTGAATTTTATGATGTAGCATTTTTTAAAAATATATAGTTAAGTACAAAATATCAAATGAACAGTCTCATCTCTACCCTGTTTTTATTTACTTTTTTTCATTACAGTTTTTTTTCTTTCCAAAAAAGATGTGTGATTTGTTAAAGCTTACACTTTTTATCAATTGTAACTTTTTACATAAACAAAAAGAAAGATTATTTTTTTTTTTTTTTTAAAAGTCTAAATCACAATAATTGTATATCTGTTTGTTTTAAAATGTTTTTTTTTTTTTTTTAATTGTATTATTAGGTTTATGAAATTATGCAAGAAGAACAATATTTCCCTGCATTTAAAAACAGTCAAAGTTATATTAAGTTGCTTGCAGAATTGGATCTGTTAAAAGAAGGGAACATTAAAACTGAAGAAGATAGTAAGTTCTCTATTTTATCATTGAAATTCGTTGGTCAAACATACCATTAAAAAAAAATTTATAATAAATTATGCTTAAAAATGCATTTTTAAACATATTAATTGATTGCCTCAATCGTGACTGTAGAATGTTGTTGTTTGTCGCTTATTCGCAATTTGTTGGATACTTTGTTTGATAATTATTTCTATTACACCTAAATCTCTTTACCTGATTCTAAACTTTTAAAATACACTAGCTTTTTTGTGCTATGTTTTTTTCTTACCTATGTTCTTAGTACTTGTTTATGATCTTGTTTGTACTATGTTCTAATGTCCTATGTACAACTAGTTTTCAAATCTTCAGAACTCCTCAAACTTTCATACAAGATTTTATGCCAAAGTAAATAATGACTTACTAGCTAAATTTTCAACAAAGTAATGGTGATTTAATACAACTACAAGAATCAGAGTAATTGTGGTTGCATGTAATCCAGCAATCTATTCTTACATTTAAATGAAATAAAAAAAAGCTGTTTTTTTTTCAGTTTTGTTTTCAACTAGTGTATATTGTACAGACCTGCCAACCCTCCGGTTTTTGACCGGAGGCTCCGGTTTTTTAAACGATAATTAAGCCTCCGGGGTTTCGTCAAAAATCTCCGTTTTTTAATTATTTTTTCCCCGCGGAATGACGATTCTCTACACAGTTGCAATAAACGTAGACCTGACCCGTACCTCTCATCCAATCATAGGCAATCCTTCGAATTCGTCATTGCTTAAGCCCCGCCTTTCTCTTTGAAAGCATCGTTTTCTGATTGGTTATTCTTTTGAGTTCGCGAACGTATCTTCAACAAAGATTTAAGATCAATCTCGCATTGGGAAGGGAAGTGAATTGATTTCTTGTTTGCTTTGAATTTCGTCTCCGATCTCGATTACGTTTCATGTGCTGCTTGACTTTGATTTTGCGTGAAGATATTGACTGAAATGTCGGAAAAAAAGAATAAAAAATATGCGACATCATTCAACAAGAGCTATTCTGATGAATTTCCATTTATTACTTCATCTAAAAGTGGAGTAAATTATGCTTTTTGCACCGTATGCTCAACAGATTTTTTGATAAAGCACAAAGGCAGAGGAGATATAACTCAGCACATTGAGAGGGAAAAGCATCGGCGAATGACAAAAACTCTCTCCAAAAACAAAACTCTTGATTTTTCCGTTATCCAGAACGATATGAATGTGATTCGAGCGGAATGTATGTTTACATCATTTATTATTGAACATAATCTTCCCGTAAGTGTGGCTGATCACGTTGGTCCGCTATTAAGGAATATGTTTCCTGATAGCAAAATAGCCAAACAATACGGTTGTGCCAGGACTAAAACTACTGCCATAATAGGGGAAATGGCACAATCTGAAAAGATTGATATTGCCAAAATGCTGAGAACGAACATGTTTTCTCTTTCAACCGATGGAAGTAACAAAGGAGATTTTAAGTTATTTCCTATTGTTGCTACTTGTTACGATCAAAACAAGCAACTTGTAGAAACACATTTATTTTCTGTTCCAGTTCTGGAAGGGGATGCTACAGGTTATAATATAGCAAAACTTGTTTTGGATAGTTTAAAAGTGAGTGAAATTCCTTTGGAGAACTGCTTAGCATTAGGTGTTGATAATGCACCTGTTATGGTTGGGAAAAAAAATGGAGTAGGTGGAATTCTTACAAAAGATATCCCACAATTATTTGTGCAAGGCTGTTTATGCCATCTTGTTAACCTAGCTGCAGAAAAGGAGGCTAATTGTATTCCTGTGAACATTTAAGAATATATAATTGATATTTTTTTTTTATTTGGAGAAAAGTGTTAAAAGGAAAGAGAAACTTAAAAAGTTTCAAGAACTCCATAATACAGAAATCAGAAAGGTGCTAAAGCATGTCTCTACGAGATGGTTGTCACTAGGTCGTTGCTTATCTAGATTACTGCAACAATGGGAACCATTAACTTCTTTTTTTAAAGAAGAAATAAAAGATTCATCTTCTGTTGCCTTACCAGAATATACTATTCCAAAATTAAAGTCATCTACCCATTTACCTAAATTGGAATCTATTGATAAAGGGAAAAGAAAGATGAATGATAATGTTCAGCCTGCACCTAAGAAGCAGAAGGTATGTGAAAATGTAAATTTAGATCAAAATTCTAGTGCAAGTAATATTCTTTCCAGAGTAGAAAGACTTTTTATGTTTTTGTCTTCTGACCTTAACAAGGCGTATGTAAACTTTTTGCTGCATATACTGCCTGTGTTTGAAAATTTTAATGTAACATTACAGTGTAAATCTCCAAAAATTCACATCCTGAGGCAGTTGATGAATGAACTTTTTAAAACACTTTTATCCAAGTTTATGTTGCCAAATGTTGTGAAATCTTCTAAATCATTATTAGAGGTAAATTTTTATTCAAGAGATAACCAAAAAGATGATGTTGATCTAGTTGTAGGACAGGCTACGAATAAAATTGTCGAGTCTGAGTGATAAAGAAAAGAAATCTTTCTATGCACACATCAGAAAATATTTTGTCAAAGTATGTGACTATATGAGACAGAAATTTCCCTTTAATGATGAAGTAGTAATTAATGCTGAAGTTGCTAATATGGAAAACTTTGACAAAGCATCTTTTTCTAGTGTCAAATTTTTTATTGATCGTTTTCCAGGACTGTTAAAATCTTTAGGTGATTGTTCAACAGTCGATGAATTGCAGTCACAATTCAATTCTTTGCATCTGGAAGATTTTCTTGGTGCTCTTGAGTCAGAGCAAAGAATTGATTCTAAATGGGTTAAATTGTGTGCCATGTTTAAAAATAAATATGATTTGTTATCTAAATTCATGTTGTCAATACTAGCAATACCACACAGCAATGCTGAGTGTGAGCGAGTATTTAGTTTGGTTACAAAAGCACATACCCAGTTTAGATCCTCCATGACTGCAAAAAATTTGGAGAACCTAATGACTGTCAAGTCAAAATATTCAGAACCCTGTTTTAAACAGAAATTTGATGATGATTTCTTGAAAAGAGCAAAATCTGCTACTGTTAATAAATTTGCTAGTTAATTGTTCTTGTTATGATTTAATTGAAAGTTTATTATTATGTTCTGTATTAACTCTGTATTAATCATCAATCAAAAATAGTTAAATCTTCAATAAATGTATTGTATAATTTTTATAAAAATGTAAACATAGTGCACAATTACAAAAGATGCATAGAATCTATTTTGCTCTGTGCATGTATGTGAATTTAGTTCAGGCTTCCTTTACATTTCTATCGACTTGATACCAGCCAAATATACACTATTATTCATTTATATTAAGGACAATTTTAAAATATCAATTTAGACACCTCTCAAAGTCATGGGATTAAAAATTAATAGGATTGAAGAATATTGATTCTTTATGGTCTTATCGTAGCTCTCAGCCACAAATTTCTGTTGGAAGCAATCTGGATATTACCGCAAAGGGTTAAGTGGATGTTATATTTTTTGGTTGGTATTATTATAGTATGCTAATGTAGATTATATTTTTCATTAGTTTTTTTTCTCAGTTCCATTTCATCTATTGAAAAATATTTGATATTCTTAGTAATTTTTTATTCGTACTTTTTTAAATGTATTTTTCATTATTCTATTGTTGTTTTCAGATGTTTTCCTGAGTCCTAAATTGGCAAGCAAAGATGTAAGTGATAAATGATAATATTTTTAATAACAGTAGAATCTCGATCAAATCATTTCTCAAGGGACTATTCAATGTGAACAATGGGTAAAGGACCAATATGAATCAGCATAAAATATCATATAATGTGCAGAAAACTTATGGAAGTTAATAAAATTGAAATTGGCTTGAAAATTAGTAACTTTGCAATAAGTATAAAAATTTTAATTTAGAAAAGATATGTACGTGTTATAAAAATAATTATGAAGCAAGAGAAGGGTGAATACACACATTAATGAAGTTCGAACACACTCTTGTCTTTTCAGAGCAAACAAATACATTTTTACCATATGTGACAGAGTGCTGTTCATTTTCTGTAACTTCGTGTGAATACAGAGAGTTATTTTATCTCATTATTTTAAAGCCTACGAGGCCTTCCTCAAATGTTGGTGCTAGTTGCTCTGTTTCTTTGTCTTCATTGGTATCACTTTGTGCTTCTTCAGCTATTGCAACAATTTCTTGAACTGACAATACCAAATATTTTTAAAATTTTCATCGACTGAATCATAAGCATCAAAATGGTGTTTGAGGTTTTTCATCCAAACAGCAATGAATCCTCCTGCATTTCTTTATTATTAGCACGAGTTAGTATTTTTCTTTTAAAAGAAAAGTAACCTTAGTATTTTATTTTAAAATGTCAGAATAATTTCTGAACGATATAAAGAAGAATAACTTATTCCAAAAAGAATATAAATGGTTATTAATGTTATAAGAATTGCATTTGTGACAGGAGCGTTAAATCCAGACAAAGCGTAGAGAAAAGGAGAGATGAGGAAATGATAGAGCGAGGTTTTGACTGTATTTCTTTCAGAACTTAATAAGGCACTTTGTAAAAGAGTTGCAATTTACTATTTATGTTTGCTGCACTGAACCTTTAAAAATTTCACTCAAAAAGAACAATACTATAGTAAAAAATTACAAAACTACTATTTTTACAGATGATAAATAATGTTTCAAAGCAGAAATAATACCGTAATTTCACGGAAATGCGCACTGCGTTGTTGATTTAAAACTTAAAAATTCAGCAAAAAGGCGTATCTAATGTGGTGGCGTATATAGTGCTTTTTTTTCTTTCTTGGAATCACTTTCTAGAGACCACTATCCGCAAGAGAACAAAATGAATGAAGAAAATCAGGGTTAAAATGTCTGCGGTAAAACAAATGCTTTCTTTCCCAGTTTTGTCCAGGAAATATGTCTCTTCCATTTGTCATGGTTTTTGTCAGTAAGCGTGAGATGCCTCTCTATGCCCCTTTTTTCTTCAGCTGGTTGTTAAATATATGAATGTTTGATGAATAAAGGGTGCCAATGAGCTTAGGATAACCTTGAATATTCTTGCAATTAGAATGTTCTAGAAGAATTTCAAACTTTCAACTGAAGGTCAGTGAAGAGGGGAAAAAGTAAAGATCATTTTACACACAGATAAAAAAAAAGACCGCCCTAGACTGAATCAGTTAAAAACAAACACTTGTTTTATGAAGCCTGATTTGAGAAGCGAAAGTAGGCGGTGGAAAAGGGGAATATAGAAACGTGTTTTAAATGTTCTGGAGAGAGCTTTTTCTCATTTTTTTCCATTGCTTTTATTTCTGTCTTAAAGAGTTTGATCATCTTCTCCAACTTTTTTTTTATTATCGTTTGATCCTCAATTCTTATCTTCTGTTGCGTTTTTGTTTCGTTTATACTATTTTCTTTCTTTTTTTTGTTTTAATTTTTGTTTCATTTAAATTTTGATATAACTTGTTTTTAAATTAGACTTTTTAAATGCCTCTCATTAAGAGGAAACTTTATACGGCTGCGTTTAAGCTGTCAGTAATTAAAAGAGCTGAAGAAATCGGAAAACTGGATGCTGCTCAAGAATTCGATGTTGATGAACAGAGCATCCGGAAGTATAAGCCGTAAAAGGAAATGTTGCATATTATATATCCCACTGTTGGGTGGCCAGTGCTGGAGGATAACCTGGCAGTATGAATTAAAGAGCAAAGGGTTGTCCTCTACAGTCTGGATTTACATACAGCAAAATTAATTGCCAGCCAGATGGGTATTCTAGATTTCTAAGGAAGAACGAATTGATGTTTCTGATTTATAAAATGGGAGAACTTGTCTGTGCGACAAAAAACTACAGTAGGGCAAAGATTGCCTGCTGATTGGATGGAAAAAAGGCGTATTTTTTAACTTTTGTCAGTAAAAAATATAGGATTATGTACTGAATCACAGTCAATTAATAAAAACGGAAGTGGTTCCGTTTTCCTTCGACTGCCCTCCCAATAAGACTGTGAAAGAAACAGGAAAAAAATCGGTGGCCATACTGACCACAGGCCACAAAAAATGTCCTTTACCTGAGTGTTAGCTGTGTCCGATGGTGCAACATATTCAGCAAAAAACTTTATTTTTTAGCTAATTTTTGAGGTTTTTTTTTTTCTCAGGCTAAGCTTAAAAATTTTATTTCTCTCCCCCCCCCCTTCATTAAAAGAAACAGCTTGATTGAATAACTTATTTGCTGTCTTAATGAAATTTTATGTTGGTAGATAAATGATTCTCATGATTCTTTTATTAATTACTTATAAAAGAATCTATACATTATTCACTTTGCTTATTATGCGTATTATAAAGTAACATATTATATACATATTATAAAGTAAGCAGTTGTACAGTATCTTAAAGTGTAGGTAAAATTAATCGCAAATTAAAGTTATCTTTGTTTCTAGGCGACTCAGAAGAGTTTGATAAAATTCTTAGTAAAATTCCAGTTAAAGACTGATGGCCCTATTTGCAATTTTTATTTCATCAAATTTTACAAAATTTTTATTGGACTTAAATTTAGAGTTACTAAAATAAAAACTATTAATTAATACTCTGAGGACTATTTTTTCAAAAGGAGACTTTAGATACAATAAATAAGTAAAATTTTTATTCATATGCATTTTTTAAACATGGTTATTATGTGTTTTGTTTATTTTCGATTTTCAGTAAATTACACTTAAATATTTTTAATAACTTTGCTTTTAGGTTTATGATTTCATTAAAATGTATGAATTTCTAATTCCAGAGCTCTGATGATATTTCTTTATCAGATAGCATTAGTCTTAATTCATTAGAGCAAGAAGATTATGGTATTGATTACCCAGTCACAGATGCTTCTCAAAGTGTTGTTTCATCATTAGTCTTGTCAGATGAAATCAATACTGAAGATTGTGAAATATCGGCACAAATTTACAATACAGGTTTGTTTAAAACAGATATTATTTCTTTGTTTTAAGATAGTACTTAACATTTTGTAACAAATTGTGATTTATCACAAATTAGTTTTAAAAATAAATTCCTTTTATTTGAAAATATGTACTATTCATATTTCTATGTAGCTGAAATTGCATGTGGGAGTTCAATAAATAGTTAAGTATTTCATCAAATATAAATTTGTTGCTGCTGCTTTCATGTTATTCTATAAATTAGGCTTCAATAGAGATTATTAAATAAAATGTTAATTCTAAAAAGTTAATGTGTAATATTTTTTTAAAGTAATATATTCAAAACTTTTTCTTTTATTATATATTTTATTATATCTTTTATATCATCATCTTCAAAGCTCTTTAAACTGACTTATATTTGCCTCCAAAAGCTAGGATATCACTTTTACTGACATTTGCAGTGCCAGAATTTATATTTCTGATTTTATTTCACAGTTTAACTTAATAGAAATGATTGAAAAAAAATCTACTAATCACTAATCAGATCTACTAATCACTGGCGTGTATGAAGAAAAAAGTTGTATTTTATTAATGAAATGTTTAAATAAAATATATTGGCTTATTTTATTTCGATAAAATGTCCCTGCAAGTGGTTGAATATATAAATCTTTATTTTTTGTCATAAAAATGGTAGTTAAATTAATTTTTGTTTTGGGTAAGAATGTTGTATCCTTAGCATCTGTTATTTCAAGTTTATTTCTTAATGTGGAAAATAACACAGTTAGATATGAAGGAATGTATGTTGAAAGTATGTTAGATTGCTGATTTATTTCCTGCATTGTTTAAAGAGCTCAATGAAATGTTTTATTTTTTTCAGGGATTGCATAAATTAAAAGTATAATGAGGCATTTTTTTTCTTTTTATATTAATGTGGAATTGTAATGTCTAACTAATAATTATAAAATAAATTTTTCACCTTTGTTAAATAATTTCTTGTAATTTTGACTAACATTCTTTTATTTATTAGAATATTTTTTCTCTTATAAATTTCAAGGATCGGGTATGGATTTTTTCTTATATAAATGTTGTATTTTTCTTTGTGAAAATAATCAGTTTTTAAAATTAATTCTTAAATAAATATTGGGTGAAATAATAGCAAAAGAAATAGTAACTATAAATAATATGTTAGTGCCTTGAATCTGTGGAATTATTAATTTTTGGCTATATAGAATCTTGTAAGAGTTCTGTATTTTTATTTTGTAACATTTTTCTTTGTGGTTTTATTTAGTATGTGTTAAGGAGTATGTCTGTTATACACCTGGTGTATTTTATGTTTCAAAAATCGTTAACTATTTGATTAAAAACATTTCTAATCTCGGCGTGAATATATTGCAATAAACTAATATGTAATAACTGCTAAGTATATTTTTGTAAATAAGTTTTAGAATCTTTGTAGTAATATTTTTAATACTTGTTTCATAGTATAAAACGCTTAAATTAGAAAACTGCTTTTGTTTGAAATGTAATGTTTTTTTTTTCATATGTTGTTTGAAATTTATTGTTTTTTTTTTCTTCATATGTTTATTTCATATGTATTTTGTCTTATAGTGCAATAATTTCTTTATGTGCAATAATTTCTTTAATATTTTCCAGCCAATTTCTTATTAGATGATCCTCAATTTTCAATCTATTTTTTGTTAATATTTATGAATTTTTCAGTATTTTTGTTGTCAGTTTTTTAAACTGCTGAAAAATTTCTATCTTGCAAGTTTCAAAATTTATAAAAACCTATGAAATTAAAATCTATTGATTGATTGATAACGACTCATATCAGGTGCTTGCAATTTGAATTTTTTATAGTTGCTTACTAGTGTTTTATTAGCTAATAAATTTTTTAAAAGAAGCAATATTTTGCCACATTTTTTTACTGAGTTTGTTTTTTAATTTGGTCATTTGTTTTTTTTTTTTTAAAAAAAGGCAGCTTCTATGCAGATTTTAGAATTTTAGAGCAGTAGATATAAGAAAAATTGTTAATGACAAAAAGATATCTATTTTGCTTATGATTTTGATTTATTTAGTTAGTTTACAAAATGTATAAAAATAAACAAAATTAAACTTTAATACAAAAAAACGGCAAAAAAGAAGGCGGGCACTGGCCATTCAAGTTTTTCGAAATACTGTGTGATTATACACTAATTTATTTTGTAAAACTATAAGTTTTGCCAATTAAATAGAGATTTCTATGGTCAATTTTCTGGTGTGTGGAACTTTTAGTGGTATATCAATTTTCTCTTTAAAAGTTTATCAAACTTGACATAATTAATTTTTTTTTATTAAATTTGAGGCTATTCACTTATTGAATATGTTTCGGGAGTATTTGTTTTAACTATGTATTGGGAGATATTTGAAAATACCCTATTGTCAAATTATAGAAAATGATTGGTGTAATTACTGTTCAGTCATCCTATTTATTTTGCCAATAATACAAATTTAAATAATATGATTAACACTTGACTCAAATCCAGGTAATCTGACCCTCAGGATAGCTGGACACTACTCTATAATAATTGAAGAGACACTTTCAGTTTTTACCATTTTTTAAAATTTCTCCTGAAATACTTAGAGTTATTTTATAACTTTAAAAGGTCTCTGAGTCATGTGATTTCTCATACTTATCAATAAAATTTAAAAGTGTTAGAGGTTTGAGGGACCAGCAAAGTCAGAAAATATAACACTTGTATTAATCACTTTGCATATTATATTCAATAATTGCATTAAATTTGGAAAGCACATGTGCGGAAAGCATTTAAATTTTTTTTCTTCATAATTTTGTATAGTCCCTGGCCAAATTATTCGACACACTATAGGATTTTATGCAAAATCTTATTTATCAATTGATACTATACAACTTTATTGTTTTTATGCGACTGAAACTGGTTCACACTTGTTTACGTTCATGTATCAATGGGTTAAATGAGACAATATATAATATAAATTCGACGATTGAATAAATTACACAATTATAAATATAGAATATTCATTATATCAGGTATTATATTAGTATATTATAATAATAAAACCAAATTATTAGACGCACTGTAGTGTTTTAATAATTGCATGTTTTGCATGAATTTATATGCAATAATTTTATATTTAAACATACGTGTAATGGGTTTCAATTCAGAGATTTTTTATATACTTTCTATTTGTATTTATTTTTGACGTATTGCATTGCAATGTTAACCAATTGATACACATACATAAACAAGTATAAACAGGTTTCAGCCGCGTAAAAACAGTAATGCTGTATAGTATCACCTGATAATTAAGATTTTTACATAGAATCTTATAGTGCAACTAATAATTTGGCCAGAGACTGTATGTAGTAGCTATAATGAAAAAGTCCAATTTGAATGTCTTGAAAATTTAAAAGGTTTCTAGCGATTTTCTAAGTAGTGTTTTTATTTTTAACGAAAGATCTGAATGATAGTGGGCTTTCTATAAATGTCTTTTTGTACCATTAAACATGATCTATTAAAAATGACACTGGCATTTTGGGGAATCATCCCTCTTAAAAGTATGTTTTCTTCAACGCATTTTCTTTCATTATGTCATCACATTTTAGTGAGCAGACGAGCTTTGTAAAATTTTATCATTTGTTATTAAATTTTATCATATAATGCAAAATAAAATTTGTTGAAAACCCCTTACCATTCAAAGCTTTCTTTTAAAAAATACAAAATCTACTTAGAAAATTCTTTGAAACTTAATAAATTTTCAAGATATTTAACTGATACTTTTTCATTAATTACTAAATCCAATTCACTACAAAATTTTGAAAAAAGTTTTAAATTTTTTTTTTGGTGCTCAACACTATATAAAAGAACTACTATAAGTGGATATATCTTTTAAAATTTTTTTTTCAAAATTTAGAAGGATAATTATTTTATTAATTAACCCCTTAACTGCCGCGGGCGTATATATACGTCTCGGCCAGACGATGCGTTAACTGCCGCAGGCGTATGTATACGCTTTCCCGAAATACGATGCTTTGTATTGCGCTGCTATAAATAGAACTACACCCCCTACTTCTGAATGCAGTAAAATGGCCTTGAAAGTGTTTGCCAATGTTCAGCAATGAAAGTGTTTGCAATGAATGTATTACCAACTTTGGAGGAGGGGGAATGGGAAAGGGATGTCTTGGAAAAGTGATATTATCGATTTTTTGCTTGTGTTTTTATTTGAGTAAGGTCGAGTTTATTCTTTTTTCGCTTTCGTTTCCCGTGTGTATTCGTCGTGAATCCTGCTATCAGTGCAATGAGTGTAGTGTTGGTTTATGTGTCCAACCATGTTTCAGGATTTATCATACAACAGCTAAATTTTAACATCTTTTATGTTGTATTTTTATTCTTTGATTTAAGATTTGTATTTTCTATTTTTTATTTTTCTTCTCCTGTGAAAGTAAAATTCTTTAAATTGCGCGATGCGTGCATCTTTCCCCCCCCCACAAAAACACCGCGTAACAAAGCGCACTCCAGCGAAAAACGATGGCACAGGGGAGTGAATCACGTAAATTTTTCTCGGCAGGTAAGGGGTTAAAAAAAAATTTTTTTTTTTTATTGCTTTCAAAAATTTTGTTTTATTTTATTGAATATTTTTAATCAATGAAAATAATACAAAAAAATTAGTTATTTATTTATTTACTTATTTTTTTTTCATAAAAATGCCCATATCTCCTTAAATATTTTATTTAGGTTTACAACATTTTATACAATTATTGCATTTATTAACAAAATAATGAATAAAAGTTACAAGTTTATTGCTATATTTTCTGACTTACAATGTTCAAAGGCACTTTTTTCATTGATAACTAATTGCTAGTTTTCAGAACTTTGAAAGCTTTAAAATTTATTGATTAGTGTGAGAAATGGTATGATGTAAATGCCATTAAAGTTATGAAATAATCTTCTAATTATTTCTTTGGAAATTTAAAAAAAAATTGCCAAAAACTAAAAATATTTCTTCTATTATTATAAGGTAATGTATATACATTATGGTGGATAGTCGGATTTTGTAGTAACTCGATAATTTTTAAACCTAAGGATATTGGTATATATGAATGTGGTATATTGATTTTGTGGTAACTCGATAATTTTAAAATCTTCGGATCTAGGGATATATTGTTGTGGTATATTGTTTACATATTATTCCATAGGTATCACAAATGAATCAGGCTCAACATTTGCTGTTTATGCTATAGCAGTATGTCGTAAAGATCCGTCAGGTTCTGAAGATAAATGGAATGTTATCAGAAGATATAGTGATTTTCGAGATTTTCATTTTGCAATTATTCAGAAAGTAAGATGATTAATTTTATTTTGTGGAATTCTTTTAAATTTGTTTAACTTTTTTAAAACTATAGTAGATGAATGTTTTGTTACATTAAGTTTATTTAATTAAAGCTTATCAAGTTATCAAGGTCAAATTATTACTGAGTAACTTTTCTTATGTTCAGTTGGGTGTTATAGTTTGAAAACATTTTTCTATTTGTTTTAATTAATACTTTTATAAATTTGAAACTATTTTTTATCTGAGCAGGAAGTTTGTAAACACAAAATTTGTAAATTTAATTGCCTAGTGTTAGTAGTTTGAAATTGAATTTAGAAAAGCATTTGGAATAATCATACTTCTATGAAAGTGAATTGCTTCTCATAGTGGCTATTTTTGTCTGTAGTTGTTAAAAACTGCGTCTCTCATGGTAAACAGTTTTTTTTTTGTACTTCTCTAAATCTTTATTTACTTTATTATTTTTTTATTTAAAATAAAATTTTATTCAAATACATTGTTTGTAATTTAGATTTAAAACATGTGCATAAACAGATATTACTCAACTACAATCATATTAACAATTTATTTTATTCGAATTATAATCAGTCATCATCATAGTTGGCCAGACAGCCCAATGTGGGCCAATGCCTTCCTCTGAAGATTTCTCCTTAATGACTTCCGATTTATCTTTGATCTCCAATTCTTTTCAATAATTGCAAGAGGGCCGGGATAGCCTGGTCGGTAGGACACTGGGCCCATGTACAAGAGGTCGTGGGTTTGATCCTCGCCGGCCGAAGACTCCCCGTGTAGTAAATGGTGACTGATGCACGTTAAATCTGTGGAGTCTCAAAGTCCTCCATGTTCCCATAATAAATCAATACCTCTGGGGGTACTGATCCAGGAGTTTCCTTGTCTTCTGGATTGGTTCAAAATTACAAGGCTACGGAGTTGAACATTAGTAGTCGTAAACCCATGAAATTGGGTAGGCTGTTCAACGACGGTTCTAAAATAAAATAAAATAATTGCAAGAAAATCAGACTCCACCGGGTCGGTCCATCTCAACTGCAGCCTTCCCCGCTTTCTTGTACCAGTGGGCTTAAACAAGACATCTTTTTTATTGTATTGTCATCACTCACTCGAATCACGTTGGTCATCCAATTCATTCTATTTATTTTCATGTATTCAATAATATTGGGTTGTTTATAAATTTTGTACAGTTCAAAGTTAAATAAAAGTTCAAAATTCAAATTTAAAAAGAACTTTTTTGTGCTTGAAAATATTTTTACCTCATTCACAATCAATGTATTTTCTTTTTTCCCAAAAATAGAAAAAAACTTTATCTGAGAAATGCCCTTATTCTAAATTTGTGATATTTATATTTTTATTATATTAAAATAAACATTTTTCACTACAGAGTTTGCTTAATTGATTAAAAAATTTAACTGATTGAGAGTCTGCAATAACAAGTCATTTACAGTCTATACTAGCATTATAATTTATCATTATTCAAGAAAATTTAGGAATTATTATTATTTTTTTTTTTTTTTGAAATTGTATTTGATAAATTCTGAAGACATATGGTAATAAACACAGTAGAAAATTTCTAAGACTTTTATTGCAACTGTAAAATCTTTTATAATAAAAAATATGCTAATTAAAAAAACATAATAAAATATATATTCGAGAATTCTAAAAGTTTTTTTTTTAAAAATTGTTTTGAAGCAAAATATTTTTTTAAAATTATTTTAGAAATGTTAATTTATTTATTTACATTAAATTCTGGAAGTTTTCTTGGGAAAGAAAAATCTTCACATTTTCCCTCATTGTGAATTGTTGTATATGCTTAATTTTTTAAAAATTATAATTGCATTTTTTTTTCTTTTCAGTTTCCTCATCTTAGTCAGTTACAGTTCCCTGGTAAAAAGACTTTTAACAATTTGAGCCCCCAATTTTTAGAAAAGCGCACAGGTCAATTATGTAATTATCTGCAAATTTTAACTAATCCTGACACTTTAGTAAACAGTCCTGGGTTGAAAACTGCTTTGTTGCAATTCCTGGAGCCTAAAGTGTATGAAAAAGGCAGAAAACCTTTAGCTAAAAAGGTGAATTCTGTTATTTTGCATTTGTTTTCATTTAAATTTTATTCTCTATGATATGTGTGATATAAAAGTTTAGGCACTTTTCATAAAAATTGGTTAACCCTTTGACACAGAATTTATATTAAACATATTTCTCTATTTTTTTCATGATTTTATATTAATTCAAATCACAATATTATATATAGCCTTTTAAAAATTAATAGTTATAAAATACAGCATTAAATGCCAGTTTTTTTAATTTTATATTAAAGGTAAAATCTTCCAAATACAGCTCACTTCCATACAATAATTTTTCAAATTTGTGCTTATTTAAAGTTATTTAGATCTAAGCGAAACAGTTATTCATTGTTGAAAGTTGTTTTGTTTTTGTTGTAAAAAATCAATAGTGATAAATTTTTGAATAGGAATAAAAAAAAAATTTATTCGTTTATTTTACAAATATATTTCCAATAATCTTAGACTTTTTTAAATAACTATTAGACTATTTCTTATAATTGAAAATTACGGAAATATATTTTTACTTCTAACTAGAGCGTCATAAGAAAAATATATAAATGAGACACTGTGTGTCCCATCTGCATCAAAGAATTAATGTAGTAGTACATTACATCTTTTGGATATTATTTTCAATATATTTGTCATTTTAAAGTTGACTTTATATATTTATTATAAAGTGCAATACTTAAAATTAGATATTTGGTCAACATTTCTACTGGTAATGTTACTATTTTAAAATTTTGGTTTTTCCTTTTTCTTTAATATTTAAGTGCTTTAAACAATTTATGTTTTTATTTTATTAAATTTATCAGATTGTTTTTTTTTTTTTCAAAATGTTTTTATTACATTTTTAAATAGTTTATGCATTGTAAAATTGTTAGATAATTAATTTACTCAAATATTTGTCAATATTTCAATATTTAACTTCTACAATGGATGTAATATTTAAAATTTAGATAGCTGCCTAGTATTTTTAAATATGTCCGAAATTATTTTTAACAAATTGGCTGCAGTAAAACTAACATTGAATGAGAATTCATTATAATGATCGGTACTTAAGATTTCATCATAATTGGTTAATTGAAATCTAATTACATTTAACTATTTTAGTTTTTATTCTTTACATTAAAGGTAATAATTTAAAATTCATAAGCTTTAAATAACAAGTTTTCAGAATTTATTTAATTATCCAAAAATAATCTTCAAAATGTGTTCCAAAAATGTATTTATTAATTTGGAATGCAACATAGAATTAAATTACAGATATTATATATATATATATATACACACACAAGTATTTCGATTAAAAGTATTGTTTTGAAGGTTTATTATATGCTTAGTTTACTTAAAGTTGTGTGGTTCACAATTTCAGCATATTCCTACTTTTATAGGTTGATGCAATTGTAAATCCATTGTCCTCGTCTATCAAATCTGTGGGTCATATGGTAAAGCAAGTTCCTGATTCTTTCATGGATGGCCTTAAGGATGGGATTGTTAAAGTGTTGGGAAATAAAGGATCATCGCCCATTAACCAACCAATACCAGAAATAAAGATCTCTACCACAATTGAAGAAGTACTCTCATTTATTTCCTTGTAGTTATTTGAAATGTTTTGAAAAAAATCTTATTTTAATAAAATCAATTGTATATAACCTAATCATAGTTTAAAATAAACTTAAACTATCTTATACACTGTGCAATGTCATTAATGCTAAAGTTTTTAGAGCAGTTTTATTCAGCATTAGTACACAAATAACATTTTAACTATATTTGTTGTAAATTTAAGTTTTAGAAGAATGAAAATAAACATAATAGGATTATTTAAAATATAAGTGAAACATATACTTTTTTGTAAAACATTCTTGATACTTTTAATGTTATTTTATTATTTCTGTAGATTTATGTGTCAAAGATATTATCTAAACACTACCATCACTTAAGGTCTTCATCGAAGGCTCCGTTGTCATATGAAATTATGCTTTTTTGTAAATAATATGCTATTTTCGTAGCTCCTTTGAGATCTCAACAGTTACTCACGACTGTTAGGTAAAATTTAGCCTATCTATTGCCAGTGCTCTTTGTGCTTATTCTGAAACTGACTCAATTTGTCAGTATGGAGAAAAGCCACATTTTTGTGAAATTGAAAAGCATTTGTGACCAAGTTTTTAACATTTAAAACTTACTCCAATGATGCATTATCTGGGCTCATAAAAATTTCCAAAACTGAGATAATTCAGTGATTTTGATAATTTTCATCTGGGTGGAAAAAAGTCACCAGATTGGCAATTTTTTAAGAAGTTTAATAACTTTTAAAATATTTCAGTTATTTTTCCATTCTTCACTGCAAAATGATATATGTATTGTTTAAAATCATAACTTCACTACTAGTGTAAGGCACTTAAATTGTGACATTTCTATTTTCCTTGGCGAAAGAGCTTTGAAAAACCACATGTTAATAAGGTTTGAATTTTTATACATATTCAATTTAATGATTTTTTTAAAAAGGAAATTGCATTAGATTATATGGTTAACTTCCTAGTCAGCAAGGGAATTAAAATTACATGTTTCCGATTGATTGACTTTACAAATGTCTATGTAAAATGACAATTAGCATTGAGCCTTTGAGTAAAATTTTCAGAAACTTCCTTACTACTTATTAATCTCCCATTTTGCAATATTATAGGGAAACCCGAGTGTCAGGAAAGCTATCGGTTGAAAGTTCAACAAAGATGGCACAAATTATCAGAGGGTTATTATATAAGTATTTTTAATTTTGCTATTATAACTAAACAACAAACAGATTCACTTCTATTTTGTTATACAACTTCCCTTGCTAAGTATTATTTTACCATTGATTATTGTAGGGAAATCTAAGTGCCAGGAAAGCCACCAGCTGAAAGTTTAGCAAAAAGGGACCATTACTCATAGGGTTCAAATATAAGTAATTTAGTACAACTCAGCTAATAAAGCCTACTAACAGCGAACAATTTCAGTTTTTTTTTCTTTACTTTTGTTTCCTCTTATTTGTTTGGTATCTACTTAGTTTTTTTGTTTGCATACAATTCATTTTTGTTTCATGATTCTTAATAATTGAGTTCTGTAACATGGTTTCAATTACAAAACACAAAAATTCTTTAAAAAAGAGACCATTAGTCATAGAGTTCAAATATAAGTAATCAAGTACAACTTTGTTAATAAACGTAATAAACAGTTTCAGTTTTATTTATTTAATTTTCTTTACTTTTGTTTACTCTTATTTCTTTGGTACCTACTTATTTTTATTGTTTGCACACAAATGATGATTCTTAATAATTGAGTTCTCTAACATGCTTTCAGTGGCAAAACACAAAATTTTTTTAAAAAGGGACCATTACTCATAGGGTTCAAATATAAGTAATTTAGTACAACTTTGCTAATGAAAATAAAAAACTGTAAACAGTCTCAGTTTTATTTATTTATTTTTTCTTTACTTTTGTTTCCCCTTATTTCTTTGGTACCTATTTTTTTATTTATTTATTTTTATTTGCACACAAATGATGATTCTTGATTGAGTTCTCTAACATTGTTTCGGTGGCGTGAACTCTGATTCGTTTCAATGTGCAAGTTGTATAAGCTGCTCAATTGCAAAGCTTTCAAATAATCCAACTTTTATTTTTCACATAGCATCATGATTTTTCATTTGGTAACAATTTTTTCTGTAATTAAAATATTTTGTAAGGAAAACAACCCTGTTTGAAATGATATAATTTGATTTTTTTGCAAAGTTATGAAAGAAATTAACACTGCATAATCTGCACCAATCTGGCTCTAAATTTTCTTTTGCTTTTTTTTATAAATTTTTATTTTAATGAGAAAGTTAATACATTTAGTACAAAATTTTGTATAACCGTCTGAGTATTAGTCTTGGCTTTTTCCAAATTTTCAGATTCTGACTTTCCTGCATAAAAAAACTAGCTTTTTCCACGTTGTTCAGTGGGAAATAGTGTGCGAGAGAATTTCAGTGCAATTTTTCTCATGGGCTTAACTTTAAAATTTTTATATTATTGTTGAGTTTTAGATTTTTATGTTAATGTTGTCCTTTCTTTTATATGTGCATGTTAATTTTCTAGTTTTAACATATATTTTTTTCTGAAAAAAACTAATATATTTATTAGCTACATATTCATTACCGATTTCAGGGGGAAGATAACATACCACTTAGAATTTTAATTCTTCTAATGGATGAAGTGTTTGACTTTAAAAGCAAAGACCAATGGTTTCGAAAGCGAATTGTGATTCTTCTCCGTCAAATCATTAATGCAACATACGGTGATGCTATAAATAGGTAATTTTTTTGATTTGGTAATGAAACTATTAAATGTATTATTAAAATATTCATTTGAAAGTTTATTAATATTGCATACCATTTAGAGAATAAGCTTGAATTATACGAGACTGAACGAAGGAAAATTAGTCATGGTGAATAGTTGTAATTCAAATATTAAATACAGTATTTCTTCCACAGTCAATGGAAACCATTTTTCATATTTTCTGTGATGAGCAGTTCAATTCTTAAACAGTTTTGCATTCTGTGTCAGTAGTTTAAATTTTTTCCTAATTAATTTTATCTTGATCCATATATTTTCTTGTGAAACTTTTAAAAAATGCAATTTTATTTTTACTATCAAATACAAATCATACATTTTTTTGTGTTTATCATTGATTAGTTATTTTTATCCTTATATTTTAAACCTAAATTTTTAATACCATTGAAATAATGAATAGTTTTTAATCTTGTTAATTTGTTATGCCAGCATATGTTATCCTTAATTAAATTATATTTTTTACAGGAAAATAGTTGATTTTGTTCAAAAAAGTACATCTGCAGAACAGATGGCAGAATACATTAAAGCATTTAGGTAAACTGTGACTATATTATTCATTTAAAAAGTTAAATTTTAGTTTTTCGTTCTTGATTTTTAAATATTAATCAATGTGTCAGTAGTGTCCTTATACAATCATAAATTTTGTTGTTGTAGAGAAAATTTATGGCCTAGTGGAGCTCCTGCTGTACCCACACCTGAAAGAGAGTTAAAAACTAAGATGAGGACAAGAGTGGCAGCAAAGTTGTTAATGCTCTGTTCAATACCAGGTGAATGAAAATCATAATCATGTTTTATTAATTTGAGTCAGCCAAGAAAAAATATCATGTTTATTTTTTCTTCGTGTAAAATAAAGTATTATCAAAGTCAAGTGATTTTTTTTTTTAAAACTTTAGTCCACCATTTCCTGATTCTTAATGCCATAAAGAAAGCTTAAACGAAATTATGTTTGATAAAACTTGGGGATTAAAACCTTTAAAAATACAGGGATAAAGATTTGTTTGAAAATTTGTTAGGTATTTAAGTTTTAATGTTATCTTTAAATCTATTTTTTCTTTGGTCCAAACTCCTCTGCCTGGCACTGAAACCAGGTTATCTGCATTTTATTGCCTGATAATTAAATTATAAGTTGCACTTTAGTCAGTTTTGATATGACAAAGAGCAACTTCTTTAGTTGCTATTTACTTTATTATATTTATTCTAAAGTATTCATTTATCAAAGCTTTGCTCTTCAAAAGCAAGTGTTTGTCCTTAATATAGCAGGTTATCAATAATAATAATAATTATCAATAACAGGTTATTATCACTGCAGTTCCTGGACTGTGGATTCCAAAGATACTTGAATCCAGGAATAATATAACAATTATTCTTTTCTTATAGTTTGTTTGCCCTTACATCAGATATGGATTAAGCTATTAATATTGAACTTAAGAATGTGCCATAGTGTAAAGAACAAAAAGTGTTTGAGTTATATTGCATATCTGAATTTGTGTCTGTCATGGTATACAATTGGTGCCAATGACATAAAGGTTAAAAAAAAAAAAAAAAATTAAAAATAAAGTTATTTGTAATTATTTCTTTGAGAGACATAAAAAGTAAGCAATTTGTGTGTTTTTAGCAAGAGGGATGCACAAATTGCAGTTGAGGTACCCAAATATGGTTCTCTAATAGTTAATGTATTGTCCTCTGCCTTAAATTTTAATATTAAAACATACAGTGGTATTGTATGAAATTTTAGATAAGATAATTTTAATGAATTGAAAAAAAACAAAAGGAGAGCTGAAATTATAATAAAATTTCAAAACAGAGTTGCTAACTCAAGGTGTCAAAAAATTTAAATCTTTTAACCTTTTCAAAAATTTTTCCGTGCAAAGAATATGTTCCATGTCCAAATGTAATTAATGAGTTTGCAGTTTATATACAATAGAAAGTTATAAAATTTTTCAATTGAGAAAGTTACAAACCTGCTACAATTTAATTTAAAGATGACAATATGGACAAAACGTCATAAGTTTTTTTTAGATTAAAGATTACATGCAGTAACTTGGGAAATATACTTAATATGATTTATTTATAATTTTTTATTACATAGAAATGAACTGAATTCATAGAAAAGGTCTGAGTGGAATTCAATGAATAGAATATGTATATTTCTTCAAAATGTTATTCTTTGGCTATTTTTCGCTTTCTTTTTTTTCTCTTTCATCCATAATTCTAATGATATGTGAAAGTGTTATTGTTATTAGTTTAATTTTTATTGAAAGTTAAGTGTTTAGTCTTTAGTTCTAATTTATCTTTGGCAAAAGATCTTTTTCAAAAAAATATCCACTTAGCACATTTCTAGCCAAAAATTTAAAATTGCTAATGGATTTAAAGCACACATTATTTTTCTATAACTTTAGTATTAAAAAAAGATATAGAATAATTAATCTTCAATTTTAATGAGTATAATAATTTTAATTTTGGGTATTTTAAATATTTTGTGCTCACATTGCTTACAAAAAATAAATCGTTATATTCTTTTTATTTTACTCAATCAAATCAATATTGTTTTATTTCAGATGAATTGAAACACGTTATTGGTAGTGAAACGACTCGTAAAGGTGTTTTGTGTGTGTTTGAGATGTTCCAAAGATCAGAATTGAATCGTAGACTTAGCTATGTTCTTCTTGAAGGAATATTAGAAATCTTATTTCCTGGATGCAATTTAACAACCATTATTCAGAGGCTACATTGCAGATCTCCCCAGAGTATATTCGACCAAATGGATCGTATGCAAGTCAGTCCAGTTATTGAAAGGAAATCTCAGTTGAATAGGTGACAAACTCCAGATCAGTATTAATGGCATTTGTCTTATGTATATAATAGTGTCTATAATGTAAAGAAATTGTCATATTTGAAAGATTTTTATAAAATGTTGTGACTGTTCCTGCGCAATGGCTCTGAAACACCTTTTTTTTCTCTATTGTGTTTTTAATCAGGGCTATTTACAACCATTAAATTAAGCTCTCAAATGATCATTCTTTTATTTATCATAGTTTAATTTTTTGTATGATTAGCTGTCACTATCTGGAATGCCAATTGTACAGAGTTTTTTAAAAGCTTGTGAGAATCTTCTTTTTTAATGATCTCTTATTTCTAGTATCCATATTTTTTATTTATGAATGATTTTGTATTTTTTTTCACCCATATTTTGTGTTTGGTTGAATTTATTTCATAAACTAAATGTAAAGCATCATTCCCATGCTTTTCAAAATTTTGATTGCTGATAATATAAGGTGATAACTGCACTATAACTCCTTTTTTAATAGGAAAAATCAACTCATAAGATTTCAATTAAATGTTTTATTTAGCATTTCATTGTTATCACAAAGTTTGATAAATGTATCTGTTAATTGTTGAAAATTAATTTTGTGAATATGGAGAAAGTTTTAAAAGTTGGCATTTCTACAGTAGTGTTTTATTTATTTCTATTTATTTATTCTTTCTATTGTATTGATGCTATATCTTCAGTCATACATGCTTGGTTATTTATTTTTAGTGCGAAGGAAATAATATAAGTTGTATTTGTAATTGTTTGACGTATTAAATTTTTTAATCTATATTTTTAATCATCTTTAACAGAGAATTTTTTTTTTATTATATATATTTATTACTAGAAACTCTACTTTCTTAATTCTTATTTAAGTTAGTATTTTTTTTTTCCCTCCTAAAATGGCTTTTTGCTTTTACATGTTTTTTTCTTCTTTTCTACATGTATTCAAACTTTTTTTCAGGGCTCAAAGTTATTCTTAAATGTTTTTAATTTCCTGAAATAAAAATGAAAGTGTCCTTAAATGTCCTTTATTTTTAAAAATTTCAGTAAATGTTCAAAAATTTTTGTCACTTTCCAAATTTAAGAGAGAATAAATATTAAATTATTTCTAAAAAAGAATTTAGTTAAATTAAATATTAATTTAGTTAAAGTTTAGTTAAAGAATTAGAAAGAAGTTAAATTAAAAAAATATATATAAAATTTTAGTTTTATGCCATAATATTTAGGATTTTCCATAAGACATTTTTACTTAACTTTAGAAGAAAAAAAATTTATAATTTTCAAAAAAATGTTTTGCTCAAGTGTGAGTGCTTCAAAAACTATCACCAAGTGTGTATCTGTGACAAATTGCTCCCATTGGAAAATCAACGTTCTTAAATTTATTTATTTTTAGGTTTCCGGTATTTTTTCTTGTATTTTTCGTCAGTCTTTATTTATCTTAGCTGCCAACTCTACTGGATTTTCCAGTAGATAACTGGATTTTGCCAGTTTCTACTAGTGTACTGGTTTAATAAAACTTCTCCTGGATTTTGTATATTTCAGAAAATTTCCTGTTGAAATATAGTTTTTGTACAGATAATCACTTGCTTGAATATTTAAATAAGTATTACTAATATATAAGGAAGCACCTCATTTATAGAAATCTATTTTAAACTTTTTATGTTCTAAAATGTTCAGTTTATTTTTATTCAGAACTCCTTTTCTAAATTAAGTAAAAAATCATAATTATTTCTTATGAATTAAATTATCTATTACTATTTGAAATTATGAGTAAACATAATTCACAACATTTCAAGCATATTTAATGCTGATCATGAGTGAAAAATATTGCAGTTTTTCTATTTTGATTTCTATAAAAATCCCTAAAATTCCCTACGTGAAAAATATTTAGCACATTATGCAACAATTATCATGAAATATATATTATTTCGTAAAATCTACTGGATTTTTTCCTATCTATGTTGGCAGCTATGTATGTTTCTTTTACTTACTAATAAGAAATCCCTTAGGATGTGTAACTGAAGGTAACTAGTTTTTATTAAAAAAATTTTTTTAGACATTCCTATTTAATATTAAGTAATTGCATAAACACAGACCTTATAATATTATTCATAATTCTCAAATTAAGTTTCTGTTATGTATTGTTAAAATATAAATTAACTATTATGAGAAACAATTAAGTTGTCAAGTATCATGCAACATCATGTTAAGTTTGCTAAGCATTTGAGTATTATGTTCCAAAATATATATTGGAAATTTTAGTGATTCATAAGTTGTAACTGTTTAATGCATTGATTTTTGGAAAGAATTCATTGTTAATATATAGTCTTTAATATATAATTGTGTCTTAAATTTAGCTCAATTTATTGTTAATTAATTTTTAAAAAAAAAACACTACTTACATTTAAGCTTGTAAATTGCAATTAGAGTATCATGTTAACTGTTAACAAAGAAACTATTATAAAGAATGCAATATGAATTGGTAGACTATTAGAACTATCTGATATATCTTGGTGTTAGTTCTGTGAAATATTTTATGCATGCGAAGAAAATAATTTATATCATTTACAAGATTATTTGTTTTACGCTTGTTAGAAATGGTTTTTAACAAGTATTATTTATTAGATATTTAACGTATATGAGATATTATGCACTGAAAGCAACTGATGTCTACTTTGCTATTATCAAATAAATTATTACTGCTTTAAGACGAGTTTTATAAATATTTTAATTTGAATGTTTTAAAGCCATTGCCAAAAAGTTTTATTAAAAGTAGATCTGATATTATATATTATTATATTGTAAATACTTTTCGAATTTTATAATTTTTAAAATTCAAGGAAGTTCTATAATTATGAAAATAATATCAAACTTATAATCTTACTTGAAATGAACATTTTGTTTTTGAATTTCTTCTTTAATATTTTGATATGAAATTTATAGGCTTTTCTTCGATTTTCTATTTGTTTAAGAAGAAAGAAAAATATAACTCCTATTGATTTTTATTTACTGTTAGATTACTTCGATACTATTTGATTAATTAAACCGTAAATAAAAAAATTCGTATAAATGTTTTTTCATTAAAAAAAAATTGCTTTTAATAAATGACTCAAAACAGTGTAATTATTTGTTAAAATTAAAAACCTTTTTAAGTGCATCAAAAAGTTTAAGTTAGTTATGATGCATTTAATTGTGCTTGGGGACAACATTTATGTATTTATTCATTTATAAAATCTATTTTAAAAGAAATATTGTAAAAGTTTGTTTAAACAAATGAAATTTGAATAAAGCATTATAAAAATTTTCATTATGACATATATTTTAAAAAGTGTATTAAAAATTATAGGTGCAAATAATTTTTTGTTATTTATATTTTATGAAACTACTTATTTGTTAATTTCTAGAACAAATTTTGGAATTATTTTTTTTTTTTTAAAAAGGAATGTTAATTGAATCTTGAATCAATGGATTTTATAAATGTATCTGGTGCTTGAAGACTTTTGCATAGTTGGTTTAAGGGAAATTATTTATTTATGATGCTAAACTTGATATATTTGATTGTTTTTTTCTAATATATGTTTCTAGTCAGATTTCTTTTGATATATAATGTGATAACTATATAAATAGAATAAACCCATGTTTCATAACTTTTCTGCTGCTTAATAACTTGAATCATAAATCTTATAACTTGTGTTTTATTTTTCCGTCAAGTTAGCAAAATTTTCAGCATAATGCAAATAAAAATAAACAATGTTATCATTGTCTCATTTTCTTATAGTTCTAGACATTTTTTATCTTGTTTTAAGAATGGTTGGTTGAAACTGTTGATGATACTTGTTAGATTTGTGACAAATGTGTTGTCCATTGTTAATTATTATGTTGATCAAATTTTTGTTTAGAATTTAAACGAATATATTTATTGAACAATTAGATTAAAAATGAAAATTATCTTTGCATTTTTGAATAAATTTAATATATTTTTTATGTTTTCATAGTTTCAAACTTTTTTCTTCCTGTGTTATTATCTTCAATAATAAGTACAAATCTGTTATAACCGAATGTGTTTGACTAATTGTCTTTCATCCTGTTTTTATTTTAATTTATCATTTTATTATAAATCATTTTTTAAATACAATGTAATAATTTCTTAGAAATTTTTTTTCACTTGTTTCACTTTTGATTTTTAATAACATTTTTCATTTTTAGATGAACCATTTTAATTTAAAATAATCAAAGTAGTTTAACTGTTTTAAATCCACATTACTGCAAAACAACAAAATTTACATATGCAATGAATTTAGTTTAAATGCTTGGGATGATTTTATAAAGAAAATTTACTGTGAAAACAGTTATGCTTTCTGAAAAATATATGTATTTCTAAAATTTAACAGATAAACTGTTAAAATTGAATATTAGGAATAACTTTAAAAATTGATAAATTAGAAATAATAATGATTTTATTTGAAAAATTTACTATGGAAACAGTATTGCTTACTGAAACATTAATATGCTATAAATAAAATAGTGAAATTAAGGATAATTTTCAAAATTAGTTTATAAAATTATATTTCTGGTATATTATTTTATTAGTAACATTTTTTTTATTTTTAAAGTTCAGTTATTTTGAGTGGTTTAACCCACTGGCGGTTTAGCAAAAGGGTAAAATTGGGAGAATGTTTTTCCCCTATCTATTAACATGAAAAAACAAGTTTTGCTTTGCAGAGAAGACTGCTGGTTAAAATGAAACCTTTTACATGCAGAACCGTCAGAGGGTTAAGAATAAGGGGACAACTTTATTTTAGAAAATTGTGTTCAAATTGTTCATGAATTACTTATTAATAGCAAAAAATAAAATAGAAATTTTACTGTCCGAACACTTAAAATTATATTTTAAAAAAGTTAGTTATAATGTAATAGGAATTCTAAAATATTCATAAAATTGTAATATTAACTCTTATTTGGTTTTTAGAATCAAGTTATGGTGCTTCTGACTTTTGACTTATAGAAGTTTTAAGGCTTTATGAAACTATAAATTTTTAAAAATAGTATTTATACTGCATATTTTTCTTTTTCTGATTAGTTATAAAAATAGTTTTTATAAATGAATCATTTTAAAAACCCACAATTATTATTAGCAATTGTCAAAGTCACCAAATCTGTTTTAAATATCTGTGATCAAACTCTTGATAATTAAATGTTCCATCGGTGCTTTATCTGTTATATTTGAATTGCTGTTACAGTTTAAGACTAAAAATCCTAAAATCTAAATCTGTGCATATCGTGTGTTTTCACATCTTTTATATAATTCGATTTATGATTTTTAAATTCTGCACAATGAAGAATTTTTTCTATTCTCATTGTTCTATAAAATCTATTTTTATGATAAATTCATATAAAAGAAAACAAAAATAAATTGGAAAAGTTGAAAAATGTTAATTATTTCAGTAATGCACTGTGCCTAAAATAAAAAAACGGACCACCCTGAATAACTTTTGATATAATGGTTGGATCTTCACGTTCTAGGATTCACTCTTATTAGTTTGGAGGACTGATCTCAAATATGCTAAATAATTAGTGCAGACACTATAACTTGCGTAATCAGACATAAAAACATACTTTCTCTGAATTAACTTACTTTTATTTTGAGGGATTTTGATTTCTGACCCCCATAATATAGGGAGTAGTCGCAATTTGGGAAATAGGGTCCCCATAATTTGGTGGGAAGAGCAATCTTAAGTTTGGACCCTTTATTGTTAATTTTACTTTTTTCGTATTTCACCATATCTCGATAACTTCTTCAGTGAATTGAAAAATTTTTTACACACAACTATAAAATATTTTTATCCATGGATAATTTTATGCAAAAAAAAAAAAATTATTAAATGTTTTTTTTTTATTTAACGAATAATAGTCAAAAAATTTTGAATAGTAAAGTATGAAATTTTTTTGCATAATTTTGAAGTATTTATTTTTAACTAGCAAAATACGAAATTTGAACAAGATCAGTTGTATAGTTTCTGAAACTTTGAATTTTACGTATACAACTCTTAAAATTTGATTTCTTAGAAACCACTCGACCAATTTCACTCTAGTTCTGGATTTTGCCATGTAAAGTTAAATGCTTCAAAATAACGTAAAAAATTTTATACCTTACAATTCAAATTTTTTTTTGATACTTATTAAATTAAAATAATAATAAATATTTAAAAAACTTTTTTTTCGTGAAATTATCTTAAGATAAACGAATTTTATAATTGTTAGCAAAAATTTCTCGAGATATAGCAAAATACGCAAAAAGTAAAATTAACAAAGGGGTCCAAATTTTGGAGCTATCCCCTGATCAATTTTCCCAGATTGCAGCTACCCTCTATATTTTGGGGGTCAGAAATTTGGATTTATTGAAAAAAAAGGTAATGTTTATTTAGAGAAAGTACGTTTTTGTGTCTGATTTTGTAACTTAAAATATCGTCTGCACTAATTAGCATATTTGAGCTCAGCCCCTTGAACCATTAAGATTGAGTCCTAGAACGTGAAGATCCAATTGATCAAAAATTATTCAGGGTTGTCCATTTATTTTTATTTTGCCATTGTACATAAGTTGTAGAAACTAATTTGTTCTTAATTACATAAATTTTATATCGAACAATATTTTGTTTGACTTAATCAAAATTATGAACAATTCTTCATCTTTAGGTTAATTGAATTATTTTTTGTCCTTTTTTAAATATCAGAAAAAATATTTTATTTTGCATTTATTATTTTTATTTTACAAAAAAATTAAGAAAATTAGAACACATTTATTTTGAAAATCTGTTAACATATTATTTCAGTAATATTTTCTTATGTGATAAAAATTATGAAAAAAAAGATCTATGTAATTTTTTTGAAAACTTCCTTTATGCATTTATTTTGAAAATTCAAATGATTCTATTTAATTATTTTATATTTTATTGTATTTTATTTATGCATGTAATTATTTTCTTATTTTAAATATATAAGTGATTGGATCTGGTTTTTGCATATACTTTTTAAGAAGCTCTTGTAATTTTCATTGAATCTGTCACAATCAACATTTTATTGTGGGGGACCAAGTGATTTAAAAATTTGTAGATTCTTAAAATTACCCATGATTATATATTCTAGTGCCATATTCATGTCTTTGTTTTTTATGGATGATTGAAAAATGTGCAATAAACACTTTCACTGTGTCACTTGAATTTAATTACTCATAAATATCTTTCAAACACCTTTTCACTTTTTCATTACTTAAATTATAAATGATTACTAATTTTTGAACAAAATTTACTTAGAAAAATTTATGGCCCAATGCAGTTTTCTAATAACTATTATATTTTATATCCGCCGTTAAACAGCCGACCCAATTTTGGGTTTATGACTACTAATGTTCAACTCTGTAGCCTTGGAATTTTGAACCAATCCAGAAGACAAGGAAACTCCTGGATCAGTATCCCCAGAGGTATTTATTTGTTATGAGAACATGGAGTACTTTGCAACTCGACAGATTTAACGTGCATCAGTCACCATTTACTACACAGGGAGTCTTTGGCCGGCAGGGGTCGAACCCACAAACTCTTGGACATGGACCCAGTGCCCTATCAACCAGGCTATCCCGGTCTCTACTAATAACTATTGTGGAATAAGAACTAATGACAAACTGGAAACTCTTATTAAGCATAGAAACATTGTAAAATTCATCAAAGCATTGAGGCCTTCATGGCTTGGTCACTTTGAGAAATCACCTGACAATCGAGTGGTAAATATCTTGCAGTGGATGTGCAAGAGGCAAACTAAAGAAAAAATAGATGGATGTTGTCTTGAGCGATTTAGAAACTTTAAAGATCTCCGACTGGAAGATTATGGTCAAGGGCAGAGCTGTCGGGAGAGATGTTGTGTGGCAAGCTATGAGCCACCCTGAGCTGCAGTGCCAATGAAGAAGAAGAGAAATTTTAAAAATCAGTGTGCTCTGTTTTTATTTCCTTATTTATTTTATTTACTAGGCGCTCCAAAAATTGTTTTCATGGATTAAAGAATGGCTTAAAATTTATTGCTAAGTTTGTCAGCGGCTGACATCGCTGACTGTAAAGACAAAAATATATTGTTTTCTGTTGTATTCCAACAGAAATATCGGAGGTAGAGCCTTCACAAACTTTGCAAATAATTGCAAAATTTTGAAAAAATAAACTGTTTTCCTAAACAGTATGCAGCATATCATGTATTTCTATCTCCTCTTTTTTTATGTTTTTTGAATTGATTATTTTACAAATCCTCTCTTTCTTTTCTGTCGCAAAATCTATCTTCTATCTCAAAAATAATAAAAGTAAAAATTTAAAAAAAATTATCTTTGCCATTTTAAACCTTAATTTCTGAAAGAACTTAAAACTTGTTCATTAGAAAGGAACTTGTTTGTTAATCTCTTAATGCACAATTTATTTTTCTGATAGTTAATAGAAAAAAAAATAAGCTGATTATTATTTTGTTTATTTTAACACACCTATAATGTATACATATTTCCTGCTTTTTCACAATAATAAATTATCATTTCATAGCTTTTTATGTTATATAGTAATTTTATTTTGTTTTGCTTATTAAAATAGCAATATCAGCGATATTAGACTATAAAATTTTGGAATACTGTAGATAAAAAATAAATGCTGAAGCATTGATAACTTTATTTGTCCATATCTTCCCAGAAAAATCATTAAGTTAGCAAACATTAATATGATGTATTGAAATAAATTTTTTTATGGAGGAAACTGGGCTATAAATCATTATAACAAGAATTTTTTTTTTTGGGGGGGGGGGAATTCATTGATTTCTCTTAAAGTTAATAAAATTCAATTTGTTCTTTTGATTCATCATGTTGATTCACAGTAAATTCCATCTTTTATTGATAAAAAATGTGTAGTTATAGGAAATTTAAATTCTTTTAATGTTTTGCTATTTCAACAAACATTTTTTCACTTTTTTTTCATTCTATTTCTTTCCCCTTATATAATTTTGTATAAACTTTTTTTTTATTGTTTCAGGATGAAATTTATATCACTTGCTAACTTCTAAATTTTGCAATTTGTGTATATATATATTAATCTTCCATGGCATCTTAAATTTCTAAATTCAATAAGCTGTTGAATATATTGATTTAAAATAAATATTCTTAAGGTAATTGTTTCTATTCTTAATAAAGTTTAAATTCTTCATTTTTTCGCGATTTGAGCCTTTATTATCCAATTATTCTTATAAAACAAAAAAGAAAAAATTATCAAGTTTTGAGGAAAAATTGAAAAACGATAGCAAATGTTCAATGAATTTTTTTAATTAAATTTCTTGTTTTCACTCTATTATTAAATGTTGACTGCGGTCAGTGTGCGGGTGGGTGAACACTTGGATCAGTCTGCGTAGGGACCGAGGGTGTGCGGTATTGGTCCTCGTTAAACTGTTCTACCGTAAAGTGCTCGACTTCGCGTGCAGGTCGTCGGGCTACCGAAGCGGGGATGCCATCCCCTCTGCAGAGGATCAAAATTGTGATGGCATGTCTTCGAATCATCCTCAGGGATGCTTCCCAGACCGTCGCCAATAGCCCATTGTGCAGTTTTAGTGCGACGTAAATGAACTACAACTATTATTAAATGCAAATTTGAAAGGTATCTGACATTTTCGGTGGAAAACTTAATGTAGCCTTCGAAAATTTACTTCATACCTTCTCTTAAGTTACTCTAGTATAAAAACTTGGAGACAGATATCTACAAAATCTAACACCATTCAGCAGTTCTAGTTTCCTTTATTCACCCGTAAAACAAAGATCAACTCTTCTTGGTTGTTGAATAAACATACAGGATAATAAAATAGGCTGTTTAGCGTTTTTTTGCTTCTCTGTCTGCATTTCATATCAAGTTTGAATTTACCTTTTATCTATAAAAATGTTAGTAACATAGTAGTTAATTTTTTAAGCAAATAAATTCCGATAATTATTCATTTCAGTTATTTTTTATGTCTATTTAAATGGAACAAAACATTCGTTACAGTGTTTGTCGAAGTAACAAGTGCATTCAAAATCAAAGGCTTAAAGCTCAACAGATGTTTCTTTATTATGTTGTAAAATAATTATATGATTATTTAATGTTCCTTAATAAACTTTAATACGCAACATTTTTTGTTCAACTTATTGAATCATTTTCCTATTATTTAATTTTCATTTAAATTTATTATGCATTTCGTTGGCTCTATTTTTTGATAAGTTATATTTATCTTTAAAATGCATTATATGTAAAATTTTATACAGTTTACACATGCAAATAAAATAATTATTAAAAAAAAATAATTATTTAAAATTGCAAAGAAATACTAGAAATTAATTTTTGCGCAATTGATAAAATAATTTTGAAAGCAACCGAATATTAAAGGAGAATATTAATGAAGAAAAAAAAATAAGTTTAGGAATAATGAAGTTGCAAATATAATCAAACAAAATGTGTTAAATTTTATCACAATACAATGAAATTGAATTCGTATTTAAATAGTAATTTTTGTAATATAATTAGAGAAAATATTTTTCGGATCACCTAATTTAATATATTTTTTATTTTGAATTGTATATCTGTTTATTGTCAAAACTGATTGCGAAGCAAACATGGGGTTGATGAACTGGGGCGAAGCTCCGTAATAACGGTAATAACGAATCATGGCATTTTTTTCTTTTCAACTTATTAAATTCAATTCGGAAATTTTTTTTCCCAAAGTTGTTATAACGCTTTCGCCATGTAAAGCATGCCGAACTGTCTTAATATTTTGGCAAAATCTTAAGTAGTTTAAAACTTTTGACACTACTTTTTCTTCAACAAAAGAAGAAAAATACAATGGATTTTAAAGGATAATAAAAAAAGTTTTCTCAAAACTTATTAAGAGCATTATACACCAGAAACTAATCTTTTAAAATTGAAGTAATTAGATTGAGCGTTTGATAGCATTTTGTTTTTAAATCTAAAAACTTTTGATTACTTACATCTCACTAAGAATAACATTTTCTTCTTAATGAATCAGCATTACAGATTTAAAAATATTTTATAATAGGTTTGGAAAAAAAATATTTTCATTTAAAAAATTTTTCTTAACTTAGTCTGCTTGGTCACGGATTTCAGCCTACGGTCTTTTTAATTTATTTTGATCACTATTTTAGTCTATCCGCCATTAATGTCCCATCTTTTTTTTTAATTTTTCTTTCGATTGTGCCAGATGATTTTCTTCCCCTCTAATTCTACTTATTGTTGGCTTCTTTCAAATTCAACATCAACTCGCCAATTTAGTATTGATACTGCAGCTTCGTCCAAATTTAATGGTGCCACGAATATTTCAAAAATCTTAGCGACTGGTGCAATCTTAGGAATTCATATAATTTTATACGCATTTAGCCTATGTTCCTTTGGCGATATCTATAGAAATTGGACGTTTAAATTCTGATCTTGACTTTCATTTCTTCCTTAAACTATTTTCAATGATTCAACCTTACCTGAATTTAATGGCCTCGATTTGTGGCATATCTACGATAGCGTTTTATCACTTAAGATTCTCGGAATATATTTTACTTCGCATCTGTTGTAATCTTTTTCTCTTCTTTTCGTTATTATCGGGAGCTAGTACCAGATTTATGACTTCTTATTGTGACTATGTGGAATTTACATGAATAGAAATTTCTTGTAAAAAAAGAAGGAAAATCGCAACACCGTTTTTCTTCCGATTTTGATCTAAATGTGATATTTAACTATTGAATCAATATAATAGCTTTTAAAATATTAGTTTAGCAAATAACTAAAGAATTATAAGAGATTTTATTAATGTTTCATCGAATAAATTTTTATAGAAAATTTAATTTTTACAGTTTCCGAAAAACTTGTTCAATGCTGACATTACTACTTTGAAATTAAATATTAGGTTACAACCTTCAAACTTATAAAAAAAAAATTTATTAAATTTTAAATTGAACCAAGTTTCTGTTTGAGTCCAACCTTAGTATTCTGTGAACGAATATCAGAAGGATTAAGTTGAACCATCATATGGTTCAACTTTGAGACCTATATTAAGATTGGAGAAAATTTGTACAATATTTTGGTTAATTCATAACTAAGTATGGTCATTACTTAATTTTGTGTAAGTAATTTGGGAAGATCATAATTTGAGAATATTTTTTTCGAGGCACAATCTAAAGCTCATAAACAAACAAACAAAAAAAAAAAAAATACTATGCATTTTGCGTGGGTGTGTAAGTAGATACACTTGCACAAATTTATTTTAAATAACGCTTTTGTGAAGCAGTTTTCATATTCACGAACACAGTAATAACTTCAATTTTCAATCGATTTATTTCTAAATACAACAAGAAGTGATAGACTATCTAGTACAGGTAGGGATTTTTTATTTACCTTAGTAATTTTTCAATAAATTGTTTTTAATGATTTTGTGATTTAAATGATTTTTAGGTATTCTGTGATTCGCATTTCTCTGATTTTATCAAATAAGCTAATTTTTAAACTGTTTGTAACTTAAAACATATAAAATGCTGTAAAGATATGGATAAATTCATGATTTAAGAAGGAAGAAGTGGCATTTTTTTTTTAAAATTGCTGATTCCTCTCTCCTCAAATGTTTTCTAAAAAGTATCTAATTAAATGGAAGAATAATTACTATATAATTCTTACACATTTTTATTCTAAAAGGTAGAATAAATAGTAAAAATAAAGAAAATCTCTTTTCTGTTTGCAAAAAATAAATTAATTTATTAAATACGCATTTAGATAAATTACAAATCTAAAGGGTTTCGCTTAAAAAATCTATGTTAAAATAGTTTTATACGATAATATTAAAGTAAAAAAAAAATATTTTATTTGGAAACAACCTTTACTAACTAGGTCTTAATAAAATTATATAAAAAAAGGTAAGTTTAATGATAATATAGCTGATATGAATAACTAAACAATAAAGGGGTAAATTTATTCCAAATGGCTCTAGTATCAAATGCTTCAACTGAAGTTGAAGATTTTAAATGTTTACTCGCTAGAGGCGCCAGAAAACAGAGTCTTAGTGCAAAAGAATTTCTAGTATCTAATAACTGTTTGATTAATCTAATTGAATATCTCATTGGTATACTAATTGCTTGAGTACACTAACAGTTCTTGCAATTCATAATCATTTAAAATTTCCCTTTGTTTCCACAGGCTTTTTAATTATGGTAACTGCCTGTGTTAACTTTTTTCATTTTGTTTTTTGAACATGCTGGAAACAATCTTCTAGTATAAGGAACTTAATTAAAATCTCTTTCATTCAAAACTTTAATTAAGTTTAGGTTGCCTGTGGGGCTCTAATTCTAAGTTTCTTTTAGTTTTTACCTTTAATTTTTATTCTAACAACAATTGTTAGTTCTAGATATCTTTTTATTTATGTTTTTTTTCTTCAAAAAAATATATCACTTTTGGTGGTTTTTTTTAATTTTTTTGCTTGTATCAATTGATTTGCTTTCTATATTTTTATCGATTTTCACCTTATAAATAAATATATTATTAGCAAGATGGTTAATTAAGACATGCGTTAAAAAATAACGGAAATGGGATTAAGAAAAAAATAAAATCGGAAATTAGCATTCTAGTTGCACTATCAATCACTTATTTCAGTGCATTAAAATTAAGCGTACAAAATGTGGTAATTCAATAAAACAATTATCATAAAAATGATAAAAATATTTCTTTTATCACACTATCCGAAACCTAATATTTATGATTAATGTTCTGATTACTGTATGATGCATATGATATTTGGCGAGTAATTATTTGGTATATTTCTCTATGCAATTGGAATAACATTGAATCTCAGAATTTCGGACTAACTAACCAACAATATGCCCCGGAAGTGCTGTTTTAATTGCATATTTTGATAAAGGGAAGATTTAAGATGGAATATTGTCGAGTACGCTAAATTAAATAACATTCCATGTTCATTTTTTTAAAAATTGTCTGTACCATTTTTTTTTTTATAATTTTGGTGTAAAGAGAATAAAAGGAATACCTAAATAATGTTTTTTTTTATTTTTTTTTTTAAATTAGACTCAAAATTTAAAATGGAAACAAAATTGTAAATTTCTCTGTGAAAACAAATTTCTTCTTTCTACTCTAATAATAATCTTATTATATTTGGCTTTTATTTTATTTTATAACCGTCGTTGAACAGCCGACCCAATTTTGGGTTTACGACTACTGATGTTCAACACCCATAGCCTTTTAACTTTGAACCCAATCCAAAAAACAAGGGAGCTCCGAGAGCAAGTATTGGGAGAAATTTTCCTTCGTGGAGGACTTTTTGTTCATATTTTGTTTTTAAGATATCAACGATTTTCAATTTCTTAACTCTAGAAATATATTTAATCATTGTATTTATAATCTGTTCGGATAATCTTGGTTTCACGAATTTGTATTTCTGTAACTTGCCGACTCACGTATTCAGTTGTTTTTTTCTTTAGATATAAAAATACAATGTTAGGTAGTACAATGTTATCATCTTTGAATTATGCTCATACACGGAATTAAAATATTTCCGTTTGACAAACTGTTGCAATTAAATATAATTTAAAAAAATATGTTACCGAGTTCCGGGGTCAATTATCATATTTGTCGTTAGCATTATTAAAAATAGATTAAAATTAAAATTGTGATGTCCCAATTCAGGTGTTCCCGAATGAGGCATATTAGACAATAATTGTCCCGTTTTAGGTTTTGAGGAAAAAGAACTTACTTTCTATTCCCGTTTGAGGTGCTATTATTTTTTATTCGATTTTTCTCCCCATAAATTAAATATATAGTTGAGAATTAGTATATGGAAAATGGACTATTAGAGACGAGAGAGATTATCATTAATAATTGCTCTTGATTAGTAATAATAATTGGGTTAACGGTGATAATAATAAGGCAGAGATGTGCATGGCTTTATATATATATATATACACATATATATATATATTAGGTATTTTATTATATTAGGTAGGTATAGGTATTTTATACACATATGATTTTTTAAGGTTAATTGTCACTACCTTAGTATTTCCTACAACGATGCTTTCGAAATATACCTTATCGGTTATTTGTTGGTATAAGAATAACCAAGCAATCCTGTTAATGGGGAATTTCTACTTCATGAAAAAATAATATATTGAATGAAAAGATTGTTCTCTTCCTTTGATCGTCAACTTAATAATATTTTTATAAGATAAAAACACACGCTTGCATGCCAATTACTGTAATCTTAAGACCCATTGCCTTAAACGAGACAAAAGTAACAAACTTTTAATTCTCAACCGCCTGAACTGGGACAATTTTCCATTACCACCTCAAATGGGAACGCATCAAAGAGAATGAACGTTAAAATGGTTAAACCAGTAATTTCCAAAGTGGTCTATATCGACCCCCAGGGGTCAACGACAGCTTGCAAGGCATCCATGTCAAGTGAGAAAAAAAATTGGGGGTCCATGAAATAAAATTGGGGGTCAACGATAGTGGATCTCATATTAGCAGGTCCTGACTTTAATTTTGGCATTTCATGAATGGAATAATCAACATACACTGATAGTACCTATTTACTTACATTATACTACCTTGAAATATAAAGAATATATCTATCTACATTCTACATAATTTATAAAAGTAGCTATGAAGTAAGAATTGTATTAAAATTTAATTTATTAGGATTATTTTTTGCTATATGAAACTAAATTATTATAAACTAGCAGTTGCCTGCAATCCCGCCCGCGTACGTTTTTATTTTTTATGCATGCAAGGTTTTATTTTGTAACAAAAAAGTATTTTTTCGCAATAAATTGTAGCCTAGCCTGTGTCAACTCTTTAGCTAGCTAGACTTCAAACTTTATCTACGCACAAGATCACAGAGATTTGTTGCTTAGTTTTTACGTGAAAATATAATAAACAGACTGACAATACACACTACGGTTTTGTATACAAACTTATTACCGCAATTATAATATTAGTAGCGAAGTAGAGGTTTTATAGAGCGCTTTTTATTCCGTTTACATATTAACTAAATTAAATTAGTATGCTTCATAAAATTGTGAAAATTGTAGTCATTCGCTTTGGGATTGCAATACAATTTGAACTTGTAAAAACTATTGTACATAATGTACATATACTTATTCCGTATTATGGAATATCGCGAGAAAGTTTTTAATTGCTTTTCCATCTTCATACCTAGTGGAAAGGTTTTTCAGCACAGTTGCCAATCTCCTAAAAAAAAAAAAAAAAAAAAAAAAAAAAAAAAGCTGACTGGACATTATTAACCGAGGAGATTTGAGATTAAACCTAACTAAGTTGATGCCAAATGTCGATAATTTATTATTAATCTATCAGCTTCATCCCTCCCGCTAAAAGCATTTATTTGTTGCTCAGCTATTTTATATAACAGCTGTCAAAAATACATTTAAAGTTCATGAATTTACAAAAAAAATCAATATCAGGTAAGAAGGGTGTATATCCAAAACCGAAAAACTTGCCAAGGGATCTACGAGACAAAAAGTTTAGGAACCAATTGCCTTGTGGGGGGGGGGGCAGAGTTATCGACTATGCCAACCTTCATCTAACAAAAGGTACCTCTTGATTGAATCAAGTTGGAACGTTGGAAATTGGTGGAACCTCGGCCTTAAGCGCGAAGCGCTTCTTACCGATTCATCTAAAATGATTCGACATAAGTTTGTCTTATATACCAGTGAATTGATGTTTAATTTTCGTAGTGGTAGTTACGCCACAGGCTAAACGATAAAAGCGTACTGTAGTCAAGTTAAAACTCAAAACATAGCCCCTAAGTTCAAGAGGGCGCTGCAAACTGAGAAGAGCTATTAAATAAAATTGTCGCCATTTGTTGAATCAAAGTGGCGTACTTGGTTGACCATTTTACCAGAAACTTATGTAAATGTAATGGTCTGAGATGCAGTAAAAATTTTATTTTATAATTTTTTAGTAATCAGCGCCTTCTATTTTCTAACTTAGTGACTAATTGAGAAAAAACTTAACGAGGATTAATTTCTGAATTTATCATCAGAAATAATTGGCTTCCTTTATATTACTGTTTTTCTTTTGTTTTTTTCCACATCTCTTTAATTGTTTCTTAAGTTATTTGTTCTTTTTTAAGCACCCTGTTCATTATTTAGTACAAGAAATAGAATAATATCATGCATCGTTCGCTGAAATAAAATTTATGATTAATTCCTTTTTATACCTTTAATTCGTCCTTTTATGTACTTATGGTAATTTATATATATTTAAATTATTATTAAAAAAAAAGTAGGCATAAAACTTTCTTATCATCAATAATACATTTGTCTAAAAATAGTTTTGAATCGAATATTTGGTCACGTTTCTTGTACCATGAACTAACATACTTTCTTCTGACCTTATTATTTGCTGTGAATGAAATCTGATTATAAATTCAATAATTCCCACACGAATTTCGTTATAAAATATGCATATACATTGAAAGGAAATTATTGATTCGAATATACTATTTAAATATTCGTAATGATATCAAATTACGATTATTTAGATAGTGTATGATTTGGGCGTAAAATTTTCAAATCACGAATCGGGTTATAAGTTATTGAATTATTAACTTTTGCTTTTTCAGTAATAGAAATGACATTTCTCAAGTAAACTTTCATTGAAAAAAAATTCCATACAAATATTTTGGTTTCATTGTGTGGTTGAACCGATTCCAGAATTAGTATGTTAATACGTACATACATAAATCTAGTTTTGCCTAACATCCAAATAAAAATGTTAGATATTCGAAATTGCAATTTGAGTGAGCTAATGCAATTTTAACGTGCGATATATTTTAGTTAATGAATTAATTTTTATTTTGAAGTACATTATTTAAGGAATAAAATTTAAAATTTTAGCCAGCAGTAAAATTTTCTTAAAAATGTTTATTTCTAAAAATTGTAAAAATATTTATTATTTCACGAAACGATATTGTCAGCGAACTGCCAAGCAGTTTTGTTTTTTATTTCTCAATATTCACATCCAAGGACTCAATGAAATATTCTAAAACTAATACTTTTTCTGCTAATCTTGTTTTCAAAACTCCTTTAATCCACTTTACTACTTTAATCTTTAGTAAAAATTTACAATTGGAGCCCATTCTGATAAGGTGAATTTTTTATATTCTAGCAAAAAATAGGGAAAATGGCTTAAAAACAAGTTTTTTAATAATGTTGTGGTTGTTACTTATGAAACTTACAAACAAGCCTGCTCAGGAATCAAGCGAATTTTTAAGGTTGAGGGTGCGTTTCTTCCTTTGTTCAGTGACGCCATCTATAGTCAAGAGTACGATTTCAGCCATATACGCGTCACATCCCATTTTAAAGGGAGGACACAATCATAATTGATTCATCCACGGATCGTAATGCTGACCTGAAACAGAAAACGATCAATCTCCAATGTACACCAGAGTTATTGATTTGTTATGAAAACTGGGAAGACTTTGTGACCCAGCCTGATTTAACGTGCACCAGTGACCATTTTATACACGGGGACTCTTTGGCTGGTGGGATTCAAACTCACGTTCTCACGAAAGAGGCCCAACGTCCTGCTAACCAGGCTATGCCGGCACCCCAATTCTACGCTCTAACTCTCTTTACATTTTTATACACCTTTATAATTTTAAGTTTCTAAGACAAGATCGCAGCAAAAAAAAAAAAAAAAAAAAAAAAAAAAAAAAAAAAATACAACGTAAAGTTGAAAGCTCAAACCGTGGCTGCGGTGCTCTCAATTTCTTAATAAAGACAGATAATATTTATTTAATAATTGCGTGTTTAAAGTTAATAAAATTTTTTATTAAACAGTATGTACAGTTTTTCCTTTGCAAGCAAATGCAAAATTTTGAATTTGATCAACAGTTTGTGTACAAAACTTGTATTTCTAATCTTTAAGCGAAATTTTAAATACTATTGGTAATTATAAATAGTATTGGCAATAAAAATTTTATTTTGATAATTTCATTTTCAAACAAATGTTGAATATTAAGTGTTTGCAGAAAAATGAGTACAAAAGTTATACGTTTAGTTAGAATGCAACAATTATGTGAGAAATTCATGTGAGATATTTTTGAGTGTATCTTGTAAAAATCTTGCATGCAAAATAACTGTTTGAACATTTTATTCTCAATAAATAAAATGAAGTATTTAAGGGAAAAAAACACTATTTTAGAAAAATAGAGATGCTTTAATTAGAAAATAAATTGTGTTTATGCGAGAATTTTCTGCTTTGAATTTCAAACTACAGAAAATAAAATTATGCAGCAAAATGTTTTTTGCATTCATTTCAACTTAAATTTTAATTATAAAATACTATAAAGAACTTAAGAAACAGAATGAACTTTTTTTAATATATCCTATTGCTGTAGGGAAAAGAAATTAAACAAATCACTTTATAATATCAAAAGTATATTATTATATTGGATAAATTTTCGTACGTTTACTGCTAAAAGCAATGTTAAAAAAAATAAAAATAATAATAATAATAATAAAAAAAATAACAAAAAGCTATTTCAAAACGAATATATATATTTTAGAATACGAAACGAATATAAACGAATACGAAATATGCAGAGTATACATTTTAGCTTCATTTAAAAGAAAAAACAAAATGAAAGGGTATAGGTATTATTTCAAAGGAATTGATAATATTAACAACCTATTTGTCTGTGACTAGGTTTCTTACCATATCTTCATCTCACTTTTATATTATTTAGCTTATTTTTTTTAAATATCTTGCTCTGTCTTGTTCTCGCTGGCCTATTGGTCAACCATTTTTTCCTTGTTGTAACTTGTTTATAATTTTCTTCTACCTCTCTGTGTTTCTTTCCCTCATTCTGTGTTTTGTCACTGAATGTTCTCTTATAGAGCTGAAACTGCTGTATGTCTGTTTATGTGATATTATTTGCACTTTCCTCAAATAACATGCAAAAAAGGGAAACGTTAGTAATTATAATTGATCTATAAAATAGGTCGAGGGAATAATGTGGTCCTCACGATTCAGTTTAAGGGAACATTTAAAAAGTTAACTCATGCATACTTAAACAAAAACTAGGTTAAAATACAGGTGGTACAGGCTTATTCTTAAGAAAAAAAAGAAGAAAAATGATCGCTTAGATAATGCACTTTAAGCCATTTGAAATACTGCGTACCAAGCAAAATAGTCAGCTTTTCTAGTTATATCCGGAATCTCGTTAAATGAAAGATTTTTATAGATGAATCTCACAGTATTTTAAGAAAATAGAAAGCAATATCTAGTCTAGCTCTCGTTTCTTACATTCTTGTTTACCTAGTCTAAAATGAATAGTTAAACAAGATAAATACTGATTTGAAATTAAAATTACAGATTTCTTAATGCTTATTTTTATTTGTATTTTTTGCTGTAAACAATAAACAGAGTTTAAATTTTTATTTTTCACTTCAATTAAACGGGCACTTTGGAAGATATTCACACAGAAAATAATGATTTCAAAGCTTTAAAATTTAAAAAATATTTATGCATAAAATACTGATTTCACTACTTCACAATTTTAAAGATATTTTTTGCTGGAAAAACTCAGGTTTCAATACTGCGTTGTCTAGAAGATATATTTAAGCAAAAATTATTGCCTTCAAAATTTCAGAATTTAGAAGATATTTATACAGTAAATATTGTATTAACTGTAAAATTTAGAAGACATTTATATAAAATGTACTGTTTTTTTAAATTGCATGATTTAAAAGATATTTATGCAAAAAATACTGACTTAAAAATTTTACAATTTAAAAGATATTTATACCATAAACAATGGTTTCAAAATATACAAAATTAATAGAATATTAACGTATATATTCTTGACTTATAAGCAGCACAATTTAAAAGATATAACATAAAAACATAAGAGTCTAACACAGTTTTCTATTGTTACCAGTGCACTTTTACTGGCCAGAAAATCACAAATTTAGGATCCAGTTTTCCCACATTGATTTCCATATTGTTTTGGTTGTCATCAGCATAAAATTAATAAAAGTCATAAAGGTATTGTTTTGTTATAAATATTTGCGTATTTCGTATCCATAATTTAAAGCTTTACTGTTTGCACTGCTATTATTACGCTTTTGAATTTGATTGTTTTCAAAATTCAGAGTTTAAAACTAAAAAAATTGTTTTTTTTTATTATAACGTAATTCTACTCTACGTTTTAAGACAAAAATACTTGAAATTGATGTCTAATCTTATTAAAAGTATTTATCTATTTTTTGGGGGCAAATTACATTTCTATACAATTATAAATTACAGTTACAAAAATTTCGTTAAATTATTTAGCGCTTAACGATCATCTTCCTGCAGAATGTGATGTATTCAAAAATTGTATTTAGCGGCAAATGAAAATATTAAATTATGGTTGTGAATTCACCAAATTTGTTATAAAAATAAACTTTTAATTTTAAATTATTTATAAAATGAACTTAAAATTTTAAATTTTTACTTTGAAACATTACTTATGTTTACTAATAAGTTTAATAGAATCGTAAGAGAAATATTCGGCCAAGGGAAGTGGGGGCACAAGCGTATAAGCAAACATAATTTTTTTGGGAAACAATTGTATGTTGTGAAGGAATTGATGGTTGTGAAACAATTGTTGGTTGTTGTATCGGTGAGTGGCAGCGAACAAGGAGCTTAACTTTCTAGTTCAGAGCTGTCCAACTGGCGGCCCGCCAACACATATTGTGTGGCCCGCCAACTTCTTATTCAGGCTGATCGGCCTCAGTTTTCTCATTAAAATGCAAGCAAATTCTTTTATAATCCTTCTGTTCCATTGTTTTATAATTAATAATTCAACTATTAATTGTTATTGTATAAGAGGTAAAAGGGTATTGTTCAACTTTTTCAAACTGCAGCCCGCCAGGTGATCAGTGACCGGAATTCTGGCCCGTGAGCTCTTTGCTGTTGGACAGCCCTGTACTAGTTTGTACAAAAGAAAAAAAAAATATTGAGTTCAAAATTGCACAATTGAGAAGATATTTATTTCGAAACCACTGATTTCACTTATCACATTATTAAATTCTTAGTAATTAATTATGTTAATTACTGAGAATTTAATAATGTGAAGTCTCTCAGTAATTTAATTATGTTTTCTATTATCCCTCCTCCAAAGAAATTTTTCAGTGTGCCAGAGGTTATTGGCATTTTACTCACGTGTCTGCGTCACGACTGCAGTTCAAGTGAAAAAAGTTTTGAGCACCCACAAGCTTCGTGCTTGTATGAATCAGAAAAATTAGGGAATTTATTATTTATAACTGACATGAATAAGTTGAATCCAACGATAAACAAAACTACTCGGTTGACAAATTAAGAAATACCGCTTGCGTGACTCTTAATCTCAATTATATTTTTCATAGTGTGTTTCTATTTATAACACAAAGAATGTAAATTTAGAAAAGTTTGATTTTTTTTTGTTGTCATTTCACGATGTGATTGTGGAAAAAAAATGTGTAAGAAATAAAAAAGAACTATTAAAAAAATTTCGATTTAAAAAAGGATTTAAAGCTTTCTATTTAAAAGAAAATAGACTTAATTGATTACACGGACTCAATTGCATAGATTTAATTGAATATAGACTGACTATATTTTTTAGAGTTTTCCGTAAGACGTCCACAATTGGATATTTGCAAATTAAGAGGAAGGGAAGTGATTATGTCTAACCATCTGTTTTAAAATAGATTTAATTGGATGTCTGTAGGTGACATCACGCGTGTGTGTCGAACGTGTTTGGCTTCTGAATCGAAAAATGCTACGTTTTACCTATGAGGACGTGATTCGTAGGTATCTAATTGGCATTATAAGTTTTGGTTTTCAAAATTTAAAAAAAAGAGCAATTTTCAAAAAAAGAAATTAGAAAACAGGAATCAAATGCTATATCCATTTCCTTGAATACGCATTTTGATCAATGTCCATTTAATTAAACACGTATTTTGAGCCATGAAAATTTTTTAAATAAGCATTTATGTGTCCATTTTTTAAAAATACGCATTTTGTACAACGTTTATTTTTTAAAATACGCAATTTGATCATCGTCAGTTTTTTCAGCACGTATTTTGATACGTTTCCATTTTCTCAAACACACATTTTGAGCTTGGTTTATTTTCTTAAATACGTATTTCGAATCTTGCCCAGAATAAAAATCTTACCGTAGATTATGTAGCATAAATTTTAAGAACATTAAAATATAATGTCATGTTGAGAAAAATAAGTTTTTTTTCAAATTTCTTTCTTTACTTCTTTGGTAAAGTTTCTAAGGCCGCAAAAGTAGCTCGTGATGTGTGTGGGAGAGTGCCATATTTGAAAAAAAACTGCTCATGATTGGTATGCCAAATTTAAAAATTAAAGTTTTCATCTCAATGATTTACTTCGTTCTAACCATCCCAGTTCTAAAAATACTGGATCAAATTACAGTAAAAAGTACCGGTACTCACGGTACCGGCTCTTTTTATCGTTAAATTCATTTTCCCGGAACATGCCATAAAACAAAATATGTGATACACCGTAATTTTTACAATAATAATTGTCGTAAACCAGCAGAATCGCTCTAATTAAAAAAAGTATTACTATAAAACGGTATAATAAAAATGAATGGTAAAATGAACGGTAAAATGAATTTTATGGATGGTGTCGTATCCAAAATGCTTGTACTTTATGCCGTAATTTGATCCGGAATTTTTTACAGTGCAGTTGAGTTTGATGAAGAGCGATTAAGCCAACTTTTGCACTAAAAAGTCGTAGCGAAATTTCGTTGAACATTGATAAACACAATGATTAATTAGTTGTTAAATTATTGATTAATTAGGTGATCTACATTGAAAAATAAACTTTTAATATATTTAAAAAAAAAAAACAGCGGGTACCCAGTTGTAAACCCAGTCGTTCTGACAAGAACGAAATCAAAATAACTTCCCACTTTTATACTAAAGTAATTTCGTAAAAACATCAGTACTGCCGTGCAATTGAAAAAAAACAATGCTTCACGATAGATTCTAAGAAAAGTGGCTCGACAACTTTTTTCTTTCTATTGCTAATGCTACGAACGCAAAAATAGAATTTCTAAAAACTGATAAAACAAAGCTGATTTATAAAAAAAAATTGTGTTTGCACACACACAGCGTGTGGTTTATCATACAGAGATGTTAAATAAATAAAAATTTCAATTTTGAATTTTTTGTGAATTTTTTTACAGAAAAATTATTTTTAACCTTGTAAGTGTTTATGACTTTCCGTCACGAGAAAAACTCTGGAAATAGCTTTACCTCAAAATGAGAAAAACAATTTCATTTCTGGTTTATTTTAGTAAAGCGTAAAATATCCTTTGACTACTATTACTTATTAATCGATACACGTTATAAGTCATTGCAGTGGTAGCACCATCTATGCTTAATGTAATATTTTTGTAGTGTGTAAGGTTAGAATATAGTTTGACTACAGAAAAAGAAAACGAGCAATTATAATTTATATGTGAAAAACAAATTTTGACATAATTAGTCAATTGTAAATGTTTGTAATTTTGTAATGTTTTTGAATGTAAATAAATTTAAATAGTAGAAGTGTTTTTCCTCTTGAAATCAGAAATAGCCGCTGGTTTTCTGAATTGTTAAAAAAAAGTTAATAAAAAAGAGTAATACTCTTATAGGAAATCTACAGTAGTCGCGGATATTTCACTTCTCCTGAAAAATCGCTAAAAATGAAATGATTTTTCTATCATTTTTTTTTTAATTTCCTGGTTCCCTGCGGGAGTTTTTCTCGTAACGGTAAGTCAATAGTCGTCACTTTTTCTGAACTTTAAGCTGGAGACTTTCATGAACTAAAAAATTTTTCCCACATGTCTTCCAAGTAGGGAAATTTCAATACAATTTTATCCAAATGTTCAATGCTTGGTGAGAAATTTTTTATGCAAATTTTTTATTAAAATGTACAGTTTTTCCTTTGCAAGCAAATGCAAAATTTTGAATTTGATCAACAGTTTGTGTACAAAACTTGCATTTCTAATCTTTAAGCGAAATTTTAAATACTATTGGTAATTATAAATAGTATTGGCAATAAAAATTTTATTTTGATAATTTCATTTTCAAACAAATGTTGAATATTAAGTGTTTGCAGAAAAATGAGTACAAAAGTTATACGTTTAGTTAGAATGCAACAATTATGTGAGAAATTCATGTGAGATATTTTTGAGTGTATCTTGTAAAAATATTGCATGCAAAATAACTGTTTGAGCATTTTATTCTCAATAAATAAAATGAAGTATTTAAGGGAAAAAAACACTATTTTAGAAAAATAGAGATGCTTTAATTAGAAAATAAATTGTGTTTATGCGAGTTTTTTGTTGTTTGAATTTACAGTAAGACTCAAAAATTTTTTTTTAAACTTTTAAAGCAAAATTTTATTTTGGAAATTACATAATAAATGATTTACAAGGTTGTAAATCAATTATTATATAATTCCGCAAAATTTCGCGGAAACTATTGCAACAAAACAACTGTATTTTCATAAATACAATTATAGGATAACTGCGCGATTTACACAGTCCTCTTTTATAATTTTACAATAACTATTTAAATTTCAGCAACTTTAATTAGGTTTTTTTTAAATAAAACAAAAGAAAAATAAAAGTCTTTTTTACAAATACTTGAAATAGTTTTGCGATATTTATTATTATTCTATAAAATATTATTTATTAATCTGACTTAGGCATTACTTCTCTGATGCAAGTAAATAAATTTAAACTTCGCAGCAACTTCATAATATAGAAGAAATGGGAATTTTAAAATGTTTCATGTATAGATTTTTTTAATAGATTTCTATTTTTAACTGATAGTTATTTTTTACGATTAGCAATTACAATTATAATTTTTTTTTATTTTTAAAATGAAGATAATTTTTTTGTTGTAAATCAGCCATATTAATACATTTTGCAAAATTTAGAAATTTAATGCGTTTATTTTCTAAAATCAGAATAAATGTGTAAATAATAAATTACTTCTATTTTGATCATCTGATTTATTAAACTCTTACTTAAATATATTAAATTTGAAATATCAAACAATTTAAATTTAATTTATTCGGTTTATAAAATATCGGAAAAATGAATTTTTATATTTGAAAGAATGCTATGATATTTCAAGAACTTTACGTTACTAAACAAATTTGAGTTAAAAACGTTAAGGTAAAATGTTAAAATTGAAATATGGAGTTCATGTTATAATAATGATTTCAGTTGCGAGTTTTTCCGAATAATGTTGTTGGGCTCATAAAGTTGATCGTGTTCTGTAAAAGCTAAATAAATCACACTTTTAACGTAATGTGATACAAGCTTTGACTTAAGGAAAAATTTCAAGTTTAAAAATCTGGCTTACAACAAAAATAATTTAAAAATAAATGTCTGCGACTTGTATCATTTTAAAAGAGGAGAAATAATGCTTTAAATATCTGATTCTAAATTCGTATTATTATGGAATTGGTATATATATATATATATATATATATATATATATATATTGTACAAAATTTTTGAAATAAGTTGTTTATTTTATTTATTTATTTTATATTATGTTTAATTTATTTTATACTCATCATTAATTTTTCACTATTATTTGGTTAAAAGCTTTTGCTTGTTTATTTAGTTACAGTTTTCGCTTCAACAGTATATAGTTAACAGTTCCCTGCTTACTATCGCAAGACAATCCAAGGAAGCGCCTTTCTAAATCAGGCACTAATAAGAACTAATTATACAAGGCGTACCTTTTTTAGGCCAAGAGCTTACATATCTCGCCCTAAGAGGCAGATGAATAAGGCTGACGGCGTGATGGATTTTATACAGTTAATTATTAAGTGGATGGAGATTCTTTTAATCTATAATTAAATTTTAAAATTACAATTAAATGGATGGACTTTTTTAATTGTCTACTTACACGATGTCGCAGTTAACGAGTTGAATAGTGACCAAGATCAACCAAGATCAATATTTACTGATTTTTTTTGGGATTAATCAACTTCTGTTTTAAACGTGCAGCGTTTAATAATTGGCATTTAATCCAATATAAAACTCTGACCTTAATTTATCAAAAACGCACGGGTAACTATAATAGAATCCTTAAAAACGGTTCATATACATTTAAAAACAACAAATTAAAATTTATTTAAACTACCTTTTTCAAGTGGATAATAGCTTAATAGGATAACAAAATATTTGGAAACAATTTTTGATCTACACATCTAGAGTCCTAAAACAAAAAAAATAGAGCTCAGCATTTTCGAAGGACGCCAGGGGAAGGGGAGTTTTTCGACTGTGATAGCATTTTTTTACTTTAAATAATGCTCTCTCTGTTAGTTAAGACTTGATGCCCATTGTAGACAGACGAAAATCAAAAAAAAATTTCCAATTTAAAAATTTTTAATAAAGTAGTTTTTAAAATTTTTATTTTAGTTTTATATCTGCAATTTTCTTTGAGTTCCTACTTAAAGTTTGATAAATAAAGAAGTGATGATATCGCCATTAGTTTTATTCACATTATTTAAAAATACAATATTAAATTGGATTAGCATCAGGCACTAGTTGGAATTTTGAGCACGATTGTTTGTTGGAAGGGGATCGAAGTTTCGATGGGCATTAAGTGATGGGCTTAGACATTGAAATAGCTAAAAAAAATTTGTTCAGAGCTGTACAGAAAACGATTCATATATGTATTGTCATGCAACACAGACCTCCTTGTGAAATTTAAACACACTAGCTAGAGTGATAAAAATATTTAGTAATGATAAATTTCAGGTAAGATAATAGAGATTAAATTTGCTTTTATTGGTCAGAAAAAGAAAAGGGAAACTTTTAGCAAAAATAATTCTCTTTCTGCGATATTCCTAGGATAGAATCGCTCAGAATATAAGATTTTCACCTTTATTTTTGAGAAAAAAAATCCTGAATTTAATTTGTAAATTTATTTCTGTCTTTCAAAGTTCATTTACTATTACTAAATTTTCATATTTTATATACAAAACATTTGTGTTGAGTACAAACATTTTGCATTTAAGGGCCTCGTTCAGAAAACCATCTAAGAATTTTCAACTTATAAGGTTTATAATTATTTAGAAAGTTTGATATGAAGATACTATTGCCTTCTTTCCCATTTTAATTCTATCATAAAACAGAAAGGTTTTTGAACTATCAATACGGCGCAATTCTAAAAAAAAGTGAAATTATTTAATAATTAATTATTTATTTTATTTCCTGAATATTACCAGCTTGAAGCTTCATAGAACTCTGCGCAGATATCCACTTTCCCTACTCTTCATGGCTCTGTATACTATAAGTTAAAATTTATAATTTCATGATATATACTTTTTTAAAATAGAAAAGAAATCCATTCTATTCATTTCTAAGTAGAAAAAGTCCTTTAAATAACACTGTTTGTATAACTGCGGTTAAATAATTTCAAATACAAGCTCTTTTTGTTTTAACAAATATCTTGTTTTATAAAGATGCGGGTGCTATCAGATCAATTTTTTCTAGAATGATTTTTATTAAATATTATTATTTATTAATTAATTTATTTATTATTATTTTTTTGCGTCTCTTATTTTTTTAAATATGATAAAATCGAAACTTAGAAAGACGATCAAGGTTAAATAAAAGACTCACATTGCGCTAAAATGGAGTTTCAGGAGAAAGAATGAAAGATAGGCGCTATTGTTAATTGGCGAAATTTGATTGCGGTTAAGAGTGCTAAATGATGTCTGATTTAGAAAGATGCTCGCCGGAACAGCAGTTCCTTTTTAATCGCTTTGCGATTGAGTAGTTTGATAGATAATACACTCTAATGGACAGATAATTTATTTCATGCTCATTATTAATTTTTCTCTATTATCTGGTTAAAAACTTTTGCTTGTTTTTTCAGTTGGATTTTTCCCTTTTACAATAGTTAAAGGGAAAAGTTAACAGATACACAATTTACAGTTAACAGTATACTAGGGCCCAAAATTTCCTGCTCGCTATCATAAGACAACAGCTGCAGTTTCTTTTTTTATCGCGTCGTGGTTCAGTAGTTTGATAGATACTACGCTCTAATAAACCGATATTAATTATGTTCATCATTAATAATATTTCATTATTATTTAGTTAAAAACTTTTGCTTGTTTGCTTAGTAGGATTGTTCACTGTAACAGTCTACAGTTAACAGTATACTAGCGTGGAAAGTGTTTGTTTCGTTCCTTCACTGGACGACATTATTCTGACAGCAAACATATACGTGCTAATTTATTGAAAGTATTAATACGCTTAATAGTTAAAATGAATAGTGATATTTATTTTTTACATAAAACTATTTTGAGCTAACCAAATATGAGAAAAAAAAAAAAAGGAAATGCAATCTGCCCTGAATTTTCTCCTATAGCTACCGTTGTTTTTTAAGTTTTTCACCATTATTTTATTTTCGATTTTTTTTTCGTTGGCATCTTTCTATTTTTTTTCAAATCTGTTTTGTTTTCCCCACTCATGTCTAATGAGTTTTAAAAATGGGCGCTTATTTTTGACGCCTCGAAACATGCAGATTTTTCCCAAATTTTAGAATCTTTCGTAGTAAATGAATGAAGTTTTTACTTTATCAAGTATATCTTTCCGCTTTAATTTCTTAGGATTAATCATTTCAATATCATTGTGCATCGTTATTTAAGGATCACATTATTATTTGTAAACAAAATTTTGATTTGTAATGATGTTTTTTAAAGTATTTTTCGGTTTTATTTGATATGTCCTGGAATAATTAATTAAAACATTATTTATAATTTCAAAATGCATTCGGAATATTCGATCAGCCAAAAGTTTAATTAACTAAAAAACAAAGCAGATAAATTAGTAAAAGTAATTTAAGTATCGAGTGCTTTTGAAACTTTCATCTGGAAATATTTTGAATATTTTAATTAATTACTAATTGTACGATACGACACTTTGATTTTCTTGTCTTGGTTTATTTTTATTCATTTAGTTTAAAACATCTATACACGCAATAACACATGTTATTTCCTAAATTTTTTCTAATCAAACAAAAGCCGCCTTCTTTTAATTACTTTTCAAAATATTTCATTAAATTATAATTTTATAAAATATCTAGATTCAGTTAGGGCAAAATTTAATTTTTTTCTTAAATTAATTAATTTTTAAACATATAGGGTTTCACACAAAATATCTGCATGTAACACATATTAGGTAAAGTTACTACCTTAATGATAATTGATTGCTAAATTTTGAACGAAAGTCGGATAAAATATTTCTATTGAAGAATATTTTTATTCTTTCTAGAAAGCATGCATATTTTTTTTTAAGTTACTTTGATTTTTAAATCTTAAAGTTTTTTTCATTTGTCTTGAAACAGTTAATAGCATTTAGTTTAAAAAGTGAATGCACAAAAAATCAGTTTAAAATTAAATTAATTAAAGAATTTAGTTTAGGCAATCAATTCAAATTATTATCACGAATTTTCTATTACAGTTTTTCAAAATTTAGTTAAACAATCGATTTCATTAACCATTTTTGTTTAGGCATTTGTATTTAGAGATATTTGAGTCACCTTATTTTTAGCCCAGAAAATTATATTTGTTTTAAGGTAACTTTTTTAAAAAAACATTACGCTATTTTTGTTGAGTTTTTTTATTTAAATGAAAAACTAGATAAACGTTTATTGGTTTAGATGAAGAAAATGTCACTGTTTTTCGATTCGAAAGTCTTAAAAATCTCGCTATTTAAGCAATATTATTAAGCTTAAAGAGTAAGCATAAAATTTTAAAAACTATAAGACTTCAGATAACAAAATAATTAAAGTAATTGTTTTTACACACTCGATTTAAGAACATTGCATGACAGCTTTTATTACAGTGTTTATTGTAAAAAAAAATAACTTATGTATTTAATTACTTGATTAAGTACTTCATTCGCTTCAAAAATATTTACAAATTAGAAAAAAAAGAAAAGAAAAAAAAAACAGTCGATATGTTTGAAGCGCGCAAAAACAGGTTCCCCATTTTCAAGACCTGCCACATGTGAACGAGCGTTTTTGAGAGCTTGAAGCATGTCCAATTTGTATATTTTTGAAGCGAATGAAATTTTTAATCAAGTAATATCTTACCAGATATATTTTTGTATTACAGTAATATGTATTTGATATTTCATTATAATATGGGGTAAATAAGTATTTTATATTAGTATATAAGTACATACTAAATTGATTTTTAATCTAAGGAAAAAAAAAAAACATTATAATTTATTTTTATTTCCATTTCAGAAACTCTATGTTTGCATAGTTATTATCTCAATTTAATATAGTTTTTAAATTAAGGATTAAAAAAAGGATAAAATAAAAAATAAAATTAATTTTATTTTTTATTTTATATCAACGATATGAACTAAATTTTTATGTTTTATATTTTTTTAGCTTTATCTAATTTTTTTTAAGGAAAACAATTGCGATAAAAATTATCCATTAACTAATCATATCACTATGGCAGTTTTTATTAAAATCTTTTACGAACAAAAAGAAATACTACAATATAACACATTTGATTTGACAGCAAACACTATTTTCCTTTTTTTCTAATCAGATTTCTTAATTTCCCCCTAAATAAAGATTCCCTGCAAAGAAGTTTTTCCAAACGTATTTTTATCAATCAATATTACCCATTATATTCATTTTCTTTTTTTTTATTATTTTGTTTGATATCGTTATTTTATTTTCATTTCTCCAAGATATCAACGTATATTTTATCTTTCCATTGATATTAATGAATTGAAACTTTCGGTATGTTTTAGAAAGTTCTTTTGAAGATAAATTGAGCTATAAAACAATGTGGGCTTTTAAGGGAATTCCGATTTCAAATATTTTCATCAGTAAATCAGAAAATAGTTGATACATTTCCAGACAAACGAATGGGATCATTTTGAGAAATGAAATGCTTTATATAGGAAGTCTAGAATTTATGCAAATTAACATTTCTTTTCGTATTATTTAAATATACCTTAAAAAGATTTTTTTTAATGTTTAATGTAAATCTATATATATATTTCTCTTACACGGCACCAAAAAAAAAAAGCCTCATTACAAATTCCCGAATGGCAACGTTAGAAAATCGACCAATGATTGCATCTAAAAATGTCACATGCCATATCTAGCTGAGGTGGCTCAACATATAGCACTTTTAAAAACGGAAAAAATAACCAGAGCGAGCATTATCAGCTTGTTCAATTCAGCTGCGGCAGAAATAAAAATAAACAACTTAAAAAATAAAAATGCTGTTGCCAGCCATAGAATTTTTTGAAAGTTAACGTAGCAACATAAATCAAAATTATGATACCTGAGCGCTTGACGTAACAAATCCTTCAATTCTATAAGTGTTGTATCGCCAAATGCCCAAATTAACAATTTCAATTTCAATTTAATATTGAAATGTACAGGTTTAGAATTTTCTACAGTGAAAAGTTTTCGGAACTTCAGTATTCAAAAAAGTATACAAAAGCTAGACGTTAAGAACGTATCCAATGAGCGAGCAAAGCGAGCATTGGATTGCGAAGCAATCCGAAATGAACTGCGAAATCAGTTCCGGGGGTTGGTGAGCACCAGCGAGCAGGGGGGGGGGGAAGCCTCCTAGTATGATATAATTTTTATCTTGAAATGATCAAATTAATTTTATTTTCAAATGCACGTGGTTTCAAGTAATATATTATTGATTGATTTTCAATAGAATACTTAGATTTTATATGTAGATTTTATAATAATGTTCCTAAAATTGTATTTTCCTTAGTACATACAATACAATAGAATAGCAAATTCTAAAATAACCTACAGTTAGAATAATAAGCAAGTTATAGATATCTGGCTTGGGATTTACCTTTTCTAATGAAATTTGTTATTCTGATTTTGAATGTGAAAATTATTTTGCGTTGTCACGTAAGGTTTTTAAGATATTTACAAAAATTAATTTTCATAGAATACTACTTACCGTTTAATTTTTCATGGAATATTGCTTGAACCGGTATAGCCTGGTTGGTAGGGTGTTTGGTCCATGTCTAAGAGGTCATGTGTTCGATCCCTACCGGCCGAAGACTCCCCGAGTTCGAAATGGTGACAGCTGCGCGTTAAATCTTTCGGGTCACAAAGTAATTCAAGTTCCCATAACAAATCAACACCTCTGGATCGGAGATTGATCATGCTCTAGTTCAGGTCAAAATTACGATCAGTGGTTGAATAAAGAATGATTGAGTCCTACCTTTAAAACGGGCTGTGACGTGTGTGTGTATAGTGGAAGACGTATTCTTGGAAATAGAGGGCGATACTTAAAAACTAGAAACGCATCCTCTGCTTTAAATTCGCTTGGTTTCCACAAGAAGGTTTGCTGGTACGGCAAGTGACATTAGAAAGAACAACAACTGTTTACCAGTTTAGTACTTTTAATGGAATGCTGTTCAAGTTTTAATAAATTTAGTGGCACACTGTTTAAATTTTATTAAGTTCAGTTAAAATATTGTCCAAATTAAATTAATTCTAATGGAACTCGCTTGCATCGGGTACGATATCTACACATTTTCACCACAGACAGTTAGATTGCTTGAATTTCTTTGCAATGAGTGACACTTTTGACACAGATTTGGGGGAAAAAACTCTAGAAGAAAAAAAAAAGGAAAAAGAAAATTAAAAAAAAGCATCGGGTAAAAAAGCACTACTTTAGCAATTACGTGAATTTAATGACCAATTTGATTCAGGCTGTTAAACATAAACTTAATATAATTACATATTATTAATTAGAATGTGATAAGATACCTTTTTAGAAACTGATTAATGTGCATAGTTTGATTTGAAGCTTGTTGATACGAGCTTTTAAGGCTTATTCTTATTTTTCTTAATTGTATGTAATACAATGATATAATACTTAATAGTATTATTATGCACTATGCTTCAATTTACAATACTTTCTCAGGATTTTAATTTTGTGACAGGTTAAAAATATTGTAAAAAATTATATATAATTTTATATAATATATTTTTTAAAAAAAATTTACCTGTTAATAAATAATTATCACAATACAATAATGCAACTATTTGAATTCAAAAATTATGGAGTGCTTAAGATTCCCTAAAAATTTTGTAAAGTAGTGTGAAGTGCGTAAAATTCTTTCCTTGTTTTTATTTTTGTAATTAATCCTTGTTTTTAGCTTTGTATTTTTTAGAAAAAATCCAATTTCGTTTGAATAAATATCTAATTACTTTAAGTTCGGGCTTACGTTGCTCAACTGTTAAACATTGCTTACATTGCCAAAGCGAATTAGACGTAAACTAATATAGTTGTTAAGGTGATGTTTTTCCCGTGCTTTTTTTCAAAAATTTTTTTGGGAGGAAATTCTTTTCGGTGTTTCTTTCTGATGCTCTTTCTTCTGTTTATTATTTGTAACTGAGTGGACGTTTAAAATTTGTAAAGCACTAAATTACACCTTAAATTAAGGATGCATTTTCAATGTGTATAGATAATATGTATGAGTATTTTGAACTAGGTATTTCTATGCAGTATATATGCAATGTGATTTAGTCTGACTGTTAATGATAGCTGTTCACGAGTACTCAATGTGACAGCTAAATGCTCAAGTGAAATATAAATGGTTGAAGAAGTATACCTAAAAACCGGCGGGCGATAGAGGTAAATGTTTTACATATTTTGAATTGGCATATTTTAACTATTTAAAAAAAATATATTGGATACTAAGATATCCACAACTTCATACTATTAAGGCCGGGATAGCCTGGTCGGTAGGGCGCTGGGCCCATGTCCAATAGGTCGTGGGTTCGATCCTCACCGGCCGAAGACTCCCCGTGTAGTAAATGGTGACTGATGCACGTTAAATCTGTCGAGTCTCAAAGTCCTCCTTGTTCCCAAAACAAATCAAAACCTCTGGGGGTACTGATCCAGGAGTTTCCTTGTCTTCTGGATTGGTTCAAAATTACAAGGCTACGGAGTTGAACATTAGTAGTCGTAAACCCATGTAATTGGGTCGGCTGTTCAACGACGGCTATAAAATAAAATATAAAACTTCATACTATTTGTTTATCAGTGCTATTATGATTCTTTTTATTGTCAAATTTTTCGTATCTGTTAAATCATACAAAGGAGTACACAACGCAGAAAAAACTACTAATACGTAACCAGTTAAGACAAGCAACAACAAAAATATTAATTATATTTCTATAGATTAAAATATTGAAACTATGGATAATATTTTCAATATTATTCTACTTAATTCAATAGTATTAGTTTTCTAGTGAAGAATGAATGGCATCTAGTCGTATGTCGTTAGAACAGAATCTTCCTTAGAAAGAATCTCGCATAGACTCAATCTCTAATAGAAAGATTCTATCATATTTACCAGAGCGAATATTACATCGACATTATCAATGATATTAAGAATTTCATAAGGGCATAATCCCTGATAGAGAGAATCTCACGTGGACAGAATGTCTAACAGAGAGAATATTGCATAAACAAAATTTCTAATATATAAAATTTCGTATGGCCAGAATTTCTAATAAAAATAATTGCTCATAGGCGCAATATTTTTTAATCACTAATGTTTGGAATCTAGCATTTGCAAAATATTTAACAGAGTAAAACTTTCATGGACAGAATCTATGGTAGTTACAATTTCATATGGGCTTAATTTCTGATAGAGAAAATTTCGCATGGACAGAATGACTAAAAGAGAAAATATTGCAAAGACAAAACCTCTAATAGTGAAAATGTCTAATGGTGTGCCAGACTTTAATAAAAAAACTTTCATCAAAAAATGACGCATAAGCATAATAACTTATTGAGAAGAATCTAGCGCAGACAAATAGTCTCCAGCATAGACAGCTAGAATCCAGAATATTTAACCCACAGTTCGAATTTTCTTTCTACATTACGGTAACATAACCGGCAACTCTCTGTCAGCCCAATTAACAGTGAAGTTTACAGTGAAAAACATTTTTTACCTTTATAGTTTTGAAGCCATTAAAACTAGTATGGTTAAATAATCATGAATACAAAATCACAACTAGCATGGCTTCAAAACCGTAAAAATGAAATTTACCTGAACATTTAAGATGGGCTTTTCGTTAGATAATTGGCATTCAAGTTAAGTTGTGGTTGAGTGGTGTTTCATTAACTGTGGAATGGGGTTTAACTAGTTTATATGGTTATTTTACTTAACGTAACAGATGGGGAATACTAGGCTGCTTTATGCAAAAATGAGAGTATCGTATTTGATAGTCCAGGTTCATAAATTGGCAGAACAGTAGAAACTCTTAATGTGTTGAAGGGAATGAATAAAATAGCGTGGTGTCAACGCTGGGACTCATACTCCTGTTCTATCGGTCATGAGATTGACAGACTACCACGCTCGGCTATAATATGTACCCAGTTACAGGGAACTAAAGTGTTAGGTGGGCCTAGCTGGTGCAATAAAATTCTGTTTGTTAAGCCGTATTCGATGAAAACATTCAATAAATGATTTTCTCACTGTTTACTGTTTGAATACCATACCGTCTTATTTATAGTTATTTGTTTGGATATAGTAAAGTAACAATTAAATATATTGTTATTTTACTATTTTTTAGCATTTTCTAACAGTGCAGAGAGAAACTTGCATAGATGCATCTGTGATATTTAGAATTTCATATGGGCTTGATCTCTTATAGTGTGGACAGAATGAGTCTAACAGAGAGAATATTTCATAAACAAATCCTTTAATAGTAAAAATCTCGTATGTTCAGAATTTTATAGGGATAATATGGCATAGTTAGAGCAACTCACTTCTTTAGAAATGTGACAGACTCTACAAAAGAAAGATACCATCAAGGGCGGTTTCTTTAATTTAGAGCATCTTGAACAGTTCGTATCGTGTTGTGAGATATTTTCCACTCTAGCTTTAATCCGTGCAAGATAATGTCGAAAGCCCAGTGTTTGAAGCTAATTAGCTTTTAAGTAGGTTTTATATCATTTTATTTAATTATTTTTTGTTTGTTTAAGTTTTGAATAAAATTTGAATGTAGTGTTTTCCGACTTGGATGAGTAAAAAAATATCACTTGGTATGCCGAGGGATACAAGAGGAATTTTTCACTTAAAATTTCGTAAAATACTTGAAGTTTTTTTTTTTTAAATGGCGAGCACTTGGAACTATTTTATTTTATTTTATAACCGTCGTTAAACAGCCGACCCAATTTCATGGGTTTACGACTACTAATGTTCAACTCCGTAGCCTTGTAATTTTGAACCAATCCAGAAGACAAGGAAACTCCTGGATCAGTACCCCCAGAGGTATTGATTTGTTATGGGAATATGGAGGACTTTGAGACTCGACAGATTTAACGTGCATCAGTCACCATTTACTACTCGGGGAGTCTTCGGCCGGCGAGGATCGAACCCACGACCTCTTGGACATGGGCTCAGCGCCCTACCGACCAGGCTATCCCGGCCTACTTGGAACTATTTTATTTTATAACCGTCGTTGAACAGCCGACCCAACTTAATGGGTTTACGGCTACTAATGTTCAACTCCGTAGCCTTGTAATTTTGAACCCAATCCAGAAGACAAGGGAACTCCTGGATCGAGTATTGGGAGAAATTTGCCTTCGTGGAGGACTTTATGATGGAGCTAACCCACATTTGCGTTACATGGAGAGGAAGACCACGAGAACCTCCCACGGTTAGCCTGACGGCAAGGGGACTCTAACCCCTGATCCGTCTACCACTGATGATATTTCACGTCAGCACTGTGGTCAGTGCAAGCCGGATGCGGAATTCGTATCGACTGGGATTCGAACTCGGTTCGCCTCATTGGAAGGCGAACGCTCTATCCCCTGAGCCATCGCGGCTCTACTTGGTGTCCATTGGCCACAGAAAGTGCCAGAACTGTCTTTTCGTTACCCAGTGGGCACATGTGGCGAAGCCACGGCGGTGGAGCAGCGTCGTCCACGTCACACTACCACAGCCCGTTTATAAGGATGGTCACATTCACACACAAAGGAGAAAGGACATAGAACACAGATAGAGAGAAAGAAACATCCATGCCTTGCCCGGGATTCGAACCCAGAACCTTTCTGATGCAAGGACAGTTCCCTGCCCCCTACACAGGCCGGTCGGCTAAATACTTAAAGTAACAACAAACATAGCTGAATTTCCATAAAAGGTCCTAAAATTCAAATGTCAGTTTTACCGCAAATTTGAAAACGTTTATATTTTTTCTGCACCAACAGTATTTTAATGACTTTCAGTGGGAGTTACAAGTATTAAATATATTTTGTAATTTCTTAAATTGCATATATATCAACATTTTATTTAATAATGTTGGTTTTAAATTTCAAATACAAACTTTTTGATAATTTTGTAGTTGTCTTATAATTTTCCCTTAAAATTTATTTAAAACTGGTGATTTATTCTACATCTAAGTCCTTGATTTCAGTTAGTTATTAATTAGTCCAGTAACGAGAAAACAAAATTCATTTTACCTATGAAATCAAATATCAATGTCGAAGCTAGAGCTTGACCTCGTTTGAATGTTTGACGTGTTCTTTTGAGCTGCTTTGTTTACTTTTCAAAATAATAATATTTTTAAGTTAATTTCAGTCTAAATTAGTTTTGAATTGTTTTTAAGCCCCTTTCTACAGCTTTACAAACGTGCGTGAAGTGATTTTGGTTTTTCTTTGACTTTAGTACTTCAATTTGCAAATGCGCCAATCCAACATGGCGTCTTCTTGCATTAGTGAAACGAAGCACTTACGATTTGACATTTCTTGGGGAAACTGGGGAGCAGGATGGCAGACTGTGAGGATGATGCATTTTACTCCTCTCTTGAAACGTACTCCAATATTGTAGAAAACGCCCTTATTTCTAAATGCAATATGAATCAACAAATGCGTGAAGATGCTAGGAAAGCGTTGGGTGAGTTGAAATTTCTTGTTACAAGGCAATTTGAGAAAATAAAGTCTGTTGTTTATCGTGAGGTTTGCAAAGAAAATGTTGCGAGTTACGTTCAAAAAAAATTATATAGCGAAGTCGTGGCGTCGTCATCTGTTGTTAGTAAACAGAGTAAGGGGAATTCATCGAATTGTGCTCTTTTAATATCGGCTGAAAATTATAAGTCGGAGGACGTTAAGAAACTTTTCAAAGCACAGATGGACCCTAAAAAAGATAAAATAGGAATTAAGCAAGTTAAAAGTGTTTCTGAAGATAAAATTTTAGTTAATTGTGCTTCTGAAGCTGACAGAAATAAATTATTAACGAGCATTGAAACAAATTCGGAAATTTTGAAGCCAACTTTTCCTAAGCGAAAGAAACCTACGTTGTTAATTAAAAATGTACCAAATGATATAGAAAATTCACAAATATTAGACATTATTCGTGAGCAGAACCCAGAAGTTTTTGATTCTGATGAACATTGGAACGAGTCAAGGATTCGTTTTGTTTTGAAAAAATTCCAACATGTTCGATCTGTTGTTGTGGAGGTGCATCCAAAAGCTCGGAAAAATATTATTACCTTGGGATCTTTGAAAATTATGTGGAACATGTGTAGTGTTGAAGATTTCGTAGCTATAAATAGGTGTTTTTCTTGCCTCGGCTATAATCATAGATCTATGGAATGCAGAAATAAGTTGTCTTGTTATTTTTGTTCCGGAGAGCATAGAAGTTCGGAGTGTCATAATTGTGAAAATCAAGTTTGCGTAAACTGTATTAGATACAATAAAAAATTGAAAAGTGGAAGTAAAAAAGTGGATGTTAGACATAAACCTTTTTCTCAAAGCTGCTCTTGTCATATTTTTATGAGGGATCAAATGACTGCTCGAATTGATTATGATGGCTAAGGTCTCTAAAAATCACATCAGTTTTGTACAATTAAACTTGCATAAGTCAAAGAAAGCTACTCAGCAACTTATTTTAAATCTTGAATGTGATGATGTTGATGTTGCCCTTGTTCAGGAGCCCTACTGTCTTAATGGAAAATTACTTGGCTTTCCAAATACTTACAGAATTTTTTCTGATGAAAAATCAGACGTTATTAAGGCGGCTATCATTGTTCGTAATAGAGCGATAACTGTTTTTTCTGTTTCAGAAAATTTTGATTATAATGCTGCACTAATTGATGTTTCGTATAGAGGACACAATTTTACTCTTTTTTCTTATTATTTCCAGCCTTCCGTTAATATTGATTTAGATCTTAGGAAGATAGAGCATATTTTTTCGAGTAAAAGTCTAAAGAGACTTATTTGGTGTATGGATGCCAACAGCAAATCTGAAGTCTGGTTTAGCCCTATTACTGACTCCAGAGGTATTAGGTTGAGCGAATTCTTTAGTGTTTGGAATTTGTTTTCGATAAATGAAGACTACGGACCTACATTTAGTTCGATTCAGGGAACAAGTTATATTGATGTTACCGTCGTCGGAATGGAACTTCTTCAGCTGGTTGAGAAATGGTATATACCTGAGTATGATTCCCTGTCTGATCATAAAATGATTTCTTTTGAAATGAAAATCTCAAGAGCTAACTATGATTTTACCATTTCTGAAACGAAAAACCTCTTTAATATTAAAAAAGCAAACTGGGAACTTTTCCATCTTCTCTGTTCTGATTCCATATCTAATATTTTGAATTCCATTGAAAATTGTGAACGACCAGATATGTTGGAGGTATGCGTTCAAAATTTACAAACTTTAATTATTTATGCGGCAGAAAAATCTATTCCTTTGAAAAGGAGTGGATCGCATCAAGTTCCTTGGTGGTCGGTAGAAATTTCTTGTATGCGGAAAAAATTAAATGCTGCTAGAAGAAGATATCAAAGGACTAGAAATCTCGTTTTAAGGGAGATTTATAGAAGCAGTTATCTTCGTATTAGGTCTGAGTATAACTTAAAACTTGAGGAAAGCAAACTAAATTCTTGGAAGGATTTTCTTGGAGATATTACTGTGCAAAATGTGTGGAATAAAATTTATACTTATGGAGTTAAGACCAACTTTGCTAAAAGGCTTGAAATCTCGGGTATTGAAGATTCTCCTGGTCATTTCACCTCTTCTTTTGAAGATACGATTGATGCTATATTAAAGAAAGCGTTTCCTCGTGATTCTGAAATGCAGGACCATTTCAGTCATAAGCTCTTACGTGACGAGGCTGAATTGATTTATGACGCTAAAGATGATGTTCCCTTTTCTAGTGCGGAAGTTGATTGCGTAGTCAAAAATTTAAAGGTGAACAAAACTCCAGGATACGATAGAATAACGAATGAACTAATTAAAAATTTGCATGTTAGTTGTCCTTCTGTACTGATAACCTTGTTTAATGTTTGTTTAAATCTTAGTATTTTTCCGAAGATCTGGAAAAGAGCAAAAGTTGTACCGATTCCTAAAAATTCTGAGTTATCAAGGTCACATATTGATAACATTCGATGTATAAGTCTACTTCCTTGTTTAGGTAAATGTCTTGAAAAACTCTTCATAAATAGACTCAACTTTCATCTACGTCAATCAAGCCTCTTAAGTAAGGATCAGTATGGTTTTACACCTCAGAGGTCAGCTGAAGATGCTTTGATCCGGCTTTGTAATCTAGTTAGACAGGGTAAACATAAAAATTTTGTCACTTTTCTTATTTCCTTAGACATTAGAGGAGCTTTCGATAATGCTTGGTGGCCTGGAATTCTGCACTTGCTAAGACATCTCAAAGTTCCTAAGAATATTTTTTACTTAATAAAGAGTTTCTTGCACGGTCGATCTGCTGATCTTACTCTGGGCAATATCACAAAAAACTTTGTTTTGGAAAAGGGTTGTCCTCAGGGGTCCGTTACGGGACCTTTTATTTGGAACCTTATTATGAATGACTTGCTCTGTGGTTTATCAGAATTTCAAAATAGTTATAAAATTGCATTCGCTGATGATCTACTTATTGTTGTTCAGTGCAAGAACTTTAATGATGCTTGTGTTCTTTCTCAGAATATCTTGGATTACGTTTTTGAATGGTCGAAACTTTATAAGCTGGAATTCAATCCTTTGAAATCTAAAGTTATGATGATACATAAAAAGTCGATGCCGACTGATGTTATTCAGTTAACTCTTGGGAATGAACCTATTGAAGAAGTAAAGCAGATAAAGTATTTGGGAGTTATTGTTGATAATAAACTGCAGTTTAAGCAGCATTTATCTTATGTTTCCAGTAAAAGTGAAAAACTTCTTCTTGCTTTATTGCGAATTTCAAAAAATACTTATGGGGTTAAAACAGATGTTCTTAAATTAATATATAATCAAGGTATTGTACCACTTATTTCATATGCTTCAGGATCTTGGGGAAACTCTTTGAGAAAGAAGATTAATATTAGAATCCTTAGAAGAACTCAAAGAAGAATTCTTCTACGCATTATTCGGGGCTATAGAACTATTAGTTATGATGCGGTCTTTGTTATCTCTGGTCTTCCACCTATTGATTTAATTATCATAAATAATCTTGAATTAAAGGAGAAGATAAAAGACAACGATTGTCTAACCCTGGACGGGAAGCTTCCTATTTCATGTTTGCCCCACCCAGCATGTAGGAAACCTGTTATAATTATTCCTTATGTAAATAATGCTTTTCAGGCATATAAAACTATCTGTTTTACGGATGGTAGTAAGCTTGATGGAAGGGTTGGTCTTGCTTTTGTAATTTATGAAAATGGAACAGAGAAGGTTACTGCCAAGCACCGACTACTTAATGAATGTTCTGTTTTCCAGGCTGAACTTTTGTGTATAAACCTGGTTGTTAAGTGGATACAAAATTCTTTTAGTGAAAACAAAATTTTTAAATACCTCATTTGTACAGATTCTCTTTCTTCACTTTTTCTTTTGCGTGACACGACTTCTACTGAGAAGCTTGTGGTGGAAATTCACTCGATTTTGAACGCTCTTGAAAACGTAACTATTCATTTTTCTTATGTTCGTGGCCATAGCGGTATTTTGGGCAATGAAAGAGCAGACCAATTGGCTAAGGAAGCTGCGTGTGGTGAAATAGACTTAAGGGTGTCTGTTCCAGCTTCTCACTGGAAGCGCATCGCTAGAGATAAAATCATTGCGGACTGGAATGCTGAATTTCTTTCTTCGCCTCGGTCGCTTTGGACGAAAAGGTTCTTTCCATCCATTTTTCACCGTTTGCAATGTAAATTCTTTGCAACTGATTTTAAATTAACCCAAATTTTAACAAACCATGGAAATTTTAAGAGATATTTATTTCGTTTCCATCTGGAGACCAGTGGAATTTGTGCTTGTGGCGATGCTGATGAAGATGCTGAACATATTCTTCTTCATTGCGATTTGTATGCGAGTGCCCGAATGAAATTAAAGACTGATTTGAGGCGTCTTTCTATTTGTTGGCCTCCTGTCTTATCAGAACTGGTCAAAAGTATTGAAAGTCTTGCTGCCTTGCGGAATTTTGTTTTTAATTTAAATTTGTAAATTTTTCTTCTTTTGTTTTCTACTTACAACTGTAAGCCTCATGTTATACTTTGTGGTGCATGAGGAGTTTTAAGTCGTTTAATAATAAAAAAAAAAAAATAAAAAAAATGTCGAAGCTATTAAAATTAGTTAATTTAAGACTACAGTAAAAGTTTAGCAGCTTTGGAAGAATGAACAAAAAAAGTTACTAGTCAGAGAAAAATTACGATGTGATGTTAACTTAATTGTGCGAATAAATCTGCTGAGTTGGATATTACTAGAATAAGAAAAATAATGTTTAGTAATTTAAATGGAGAAAAAAAGCAAGAAATTAAAATAATTTCTCAATTAAGTTGCCTGAATTAGAGAAACTTTCTCTGCCAAGCCAATTAAAGATTTTTCACTTGACGTTTAGTTGTAAAATGGTAGCCAATTTATTTCATTTGAGTTATAACGTGTTTTTTACATTTCTTTCGACTTAAATTCGATATATTTGAGTAAGTGAATTATCTGCATTATTTTTAAAATATCTAAAACATTTTAAAAGGAATATTTGAATTTTGCTAAAAGTAAAGTTAAATATTTTTGAAACATATCTTGATTTTAATTTTAGTTTCTATTTATCAACTGTTAATGAAATGTCAGTGTAATGCCAGTTTAAAATTTTAATAAAAATTGTTTCTAAGTATAAGTTAGTCGTGTTAATGGAAATTTTATTAAAGAGACTTTATCGGTAATCTAAATGTAAAAAGCGTAGTTTTAGAAAAAATTAATGATCAAATGTATTTAATATTTGCATAAAATAATAATTTTTATGCGACATTATGAGTTAAGAGATCATATAGGGAGGTCCATTTTTTGGCTCATTGTACATTACAGTAAAGAGGTACACCCCCTACTAGATGGCCCAACGACCTCGAAAATGACCAAAAAACCTTTAAGATTAGAAATTGGAAGGGAATTGCTATGGATAGAAGGTGCTGGCGTTTGTCAGCTCTTGAGACAGCCAATGGCTGCAAGGGGTTGTTGCGCTGACAAAGACGAAGAAGACGTTACAGTAAAAATAACATTATGCTCAGACCTTTTTTTTTTTTTTTTCCTTCCAGACGCGGATACGTACCTAGATTAGTAAAACCTTTACCCGTATAATCCGCGTCTGGCCACTATTCCAGCCAACCTCGACCCTGTGCTTTATCAATTTTCTTATATTTAAAATTACAAAAGAATGGGGGGCTATAATTTTGTTTTTCACACATACAGAAAGATTCATTTGATTATTGTTTAAACAAGATTTTTTATTATTTATGTATGTCATAGAAAGTGACAATAAATGAATTTTGAAAAGTAAATTGTTAAAAAAGGTTAAAGATAATTTTTTTTAGAAACTTCCAGGTATTAAATAATAAAAGAAAGTAATTAAAATGTTATAATAATAAATAAAAAAAAATAATAGAAAAAAGATATATACAATATTTACAACTTATAGGTATGCAAACCAAAATATATATTAGTTTTTTTTTTTAATTAAAATTTTAGAATATTATCATGATCAGAAGGAAAATTCATCACTAATAATAATTTGTATTTAAGTGTATTGTTAGTTAGGAAATGTTTTTGCCAGGTTGGTAAATTAGTTATATTCGATGCACGAGTATGCCATGAGGCTGTATAGATGCATTCAGTAAGATAGTGTTCTGGAGTGCCCAAAAGGCCGCATGTACAGTGATCATTATCTGAGATATTTAGATATTTAAAATAACATGGGAAAGGACCATGCCCAGTTAAAAACCAGATTTCTAAAAAAAACTAATAGAGATAAAAGTATAACTAGATATAGAGAAATCTTAATAAACAAATATATATGTCTTTTTAGTAGGGATGTGTATAGACTTGATTGGATTGGCGAAGCTCTTTTAGTTCGTGCAGGTAAGTTGGGCAGGAAGGTGAGGAGGCTCTGTGATTACAGTCCAGATTTAAATTGGAGTCTTGGATGGATGAGTGACAGTTTATACAGAATTCTTCTTTTTCTGTGCAATTTTCGATACTATGACCTTTGTATCCGCACTTCTCACAATAGCAGTGTGACTCAGTACATGTGTTTTGGTGATGGCCTATTGTCTGGCATTTTCTGCACCTTAATAAAACCAGTCTTTTTTTTAATTGTGCAACGTTGTAGACCAGCGTAGAAATAATTAAGATTCAAAAGCTTGATGGAGAGTTTTCTGGGGACTCTTATGATGATGTATCTCTTAGAATTATCTTTTTTTTATGTGGGATTTCTTTGGTCATTTTGATGATATCGTAGGCAGGGTCGAAATCGACATTGATTTTTATCAAGTCAGTAATCTCAGTTTCTGTGAATGCGATAGGTGTGCTAAGAAGGATTAGAGAGAACAACTTTACGTCTTTGTCGTGATATTGGATGCCTGTCTTTTGTAAGGTTGAGAGGACCGTTTCTTTATGTTGATTGTTATGAAACTTAAGTTCTAGCATCTTTCTGTTTCTATAGACTTTTTTCACGGGCAGTTTAGGTTCTTCCTGAATCAGCCTTTGCACGATATCAGTTGTGGAGCAGTGTACTTGTGGTTTTACTATTATTGGTTTTGGTGCTATTATTACTCGTGGAACATCAACATTGATAGAGGTGGTATTTTCTAATTTTTCGAGTCTTGCGTTTATGGTCTTTAGATTCTCTTCAATTTGATTTAGTGGGTTTGAGTAGTGAACATTTAATGAAAAGTCGTCAAGTTTTATTCGTATGTCGTCAATTTTCTTGTCCAAAGATGTTTGGAAGTTTCTAGAGTTTATCAAGTCATAAGTTTCTTGTTCCGAAGTTATCTTCCTTATTTGTTGAATTGCGTTGATATAAGCAGATCGTGGTTCTTGCAGAAGAAATATTTTCTTATGATTGCTGTAGTTGATGTTTTTCTCTATTATTTGTAGAAGGCGTTCTATATCCGTTTTAGTCTGTGACATGATGGAGGTATTTTTGTTGGTAGAAGTTCGAGTATCATTGATGATGCAGTCGTTGGTTACCGGAGAAGTATGTTCATAGACAGAAGTAAGATCAACGATGACTGAAGGTGATGTATTAGCATCAGGACTTAGTATGGCTTTATTATCTTTTCGATGAGAATTTTTTGATCTGGAATGAGTTTCTGTGAGTGAGATATTATAGTCAACTCTTTGAAAGTTTTGAGTAACTCTGCGTTGGGATCTTGTTGATCTTGCAGGAGTTTGAAAATTGTCTGTAACTTGCAAATTAGCCATTAAAGAAGGTAGTCAATATGTAAGCTGAGATTTTTGTCAGTCAATGTGTAAAGTCAAAATGTCAAAAGAAATTGACGTTTTGAGAAACCAGAATATTGGTTACCAAGTTTTTTTCCCCCTCCCCTTTTTTCCTTTTCCTTTCCTTTTTTTCTCCCTTTTTTCTTTTAAATGGCGAGGGTGAGTCCCAACCAGTTACCCAGAAAGAATCAATCCAAGAAAGATGTAAGAATTTTAATTACAATTTGATTTGATTTGATGTGATGCTCCATTGATGCTAGTGTGCGCCGACGCCAGTGATTCAATGTTTAGTGAAACAGTCGAAAATTATGATAACACTACATTAGATGTATAAAAAAAAAGTTATGAAGAAATCGTGGGGTATACTCGTTTAATGGCAGCGCTAGGCTAAATGAAAACATGAAAGAAAACATTAAAGTATTGCTTATGCGAATAGGATCTTACTATGCTTAGACTAACAAAAATATTACTTTTAACGCTATAAAATGCGTGTTAAAGAGTTGCTAATCAGGCACCCACTAAGTTTCACTTAAAGTTAGGGCCACCAAAAATATATCTGATTTTTTACACACTGAACTGACTTTTGAACTGATCACAGTTCATTAAATTTTGAGATAGGAATAATTTTTGATGAAATATATTTTTTAAATTTTTAAATTATTCAAAATGTATTTTTAACTTAATAATATTTTAATTTAATTATAATTTATATTTTATTTCGATGTAACATACTTATAAGAAAACAATAATTTACATTTGTATTGATTATAATAATAATTTACATTATTTATCATTAAAAATCTGTTTCACTGTAAAATCCATTTTTACATAAAATAATATACGGGAATTTTTACAGTAATATTTATTTAATTAAAGCGATTCAATGATTTTACGGAAATTATTACTGTAAAAATTATGCTATATTAGAGATATTTTGTTCCATTAGATGTTTGGGTAAAAATTAATTTTACAGTATAAAGTACCGGCATACTGAGTGCTGGTACTTTTTACCGTTATTTGATACGGGATATTATCAGTGTAGTGACTAAGAAAAAAGTTTTATTGAATTTTATTTCTTAAATGTAAAAATGTACATATTTTATTACAATTTGTTTCACTTTTTGGTTAAAAACTTCAGCTTTGTTTGGAACAAGAAATTTATTGCAATGAATAAATTTTGCTTTGATTAGGGCTGCTAAAACCCTTAACATGTCCTTGATCGTTGTAAAATATTTAGTGCTGCTTTTAAACAATACAAGCTTGACACGCTCTTTAATTTTTCCTATTGCTTATGGAAATATTTTAATGATGTACTTTTGTTAATTATCTTTTTGTGTATTCAGTCTCTAATAAATTAATCTTTTTAAAGGAATGTCTTATTGATTAATTGAAGAAATAATTACCGTAAAATATTATATATTATATTTCATGCTCGATTCATTTTTGAACGAAAAGATAACGATAAGTTTTTATTGAAAAATATATTCCCCTAAAAGAGCTAGTAAACGCGTATGTGACATAGTATGAACGTTGATTTATGTTTTACATAAAACCAATCATATTTAAATAATTTATTCCAACTTTTAAAGCTAGCGTTTCGCAGAAAAAAATACCTAACAATGCAATATCTAAAAGATTTAATCAGGACCTTTAAAAATATATTAAATATTTTGAAATGTGTTATTGTCCTGTGAAACTTAAATGAAAACAAAAACAGCTGTTTACACTGAAATACTTTACATGCGTTTACTTTTTGTTGTGAGACATTGTTTTTTTCATTTACTGATAAAAAGAAACGTCATTTATTTTAAAAGAAACGTAAAAAAACCCTACTTTTTGTTACCCAATAATATACAGCTCAATGTCATTACACTTCATAGAAACTTTATTAATTCTTGTGACAAACTTATAAAAGATTAAAACCACCATATTGTTAAAAGCTTTGTTGTATTTTTTTTCTCCAACAGCTGGGAGTAATTAGGTTCCCCATATGGTGTAACTTTTTCGGTTTTTCTCTCATGCAATTTCTAATCAATAGCTTTTTCTGGTCAATAGCACCTCAACAGAAACAATTATTGAACTGTTAACTATTTGCAATGAACTCAGGAATAATAAAAAAAAAACATGCCTTAGATTTGTAATTTAATAGTTTTTGACATAGAGCATTGAATTCCTTTGCTTTCTTTCTTTTGAAACTGAGGAAGATTTTTAAAATAAGATGAAGAGTAGCTAAACGTATTAAAAAATACTTACACTGTAAAAACTTTTGGATTAAACTACGGTTAAAGTACCAGCACACAGGGTGCCGTTTTTTTTTATACCAGAACATGTTATGGAATAAAAAAATCTAATATACCGCAATTTTTAATGTAATAGTTACAGTAAAATTTCGGAATAACTTTATTTAAATAAATATTTTTGTAAAAATTACTGTATAATATTTTACGGTAAAAATCTATTTTATGGTATAATGAATTTCACGGATGATGAGCTCAAAATGCCGGTACTTTATACCAAATTTTTTACTATTTATTTAATAGTTAAAGTTGATAATAATTATGGAAATACTTTGTATCAATTAAAAATGATACATGTTTTTTAAATCTATTGTTAAAAATTTTAGAGCTCGTTAAATCACAATTGTGCATATTTGTTGCAGTGATTTGATGATGTCATTATATATGTTACCGGCAAAGTATGAAATCCAGCATTGTATAGAATGCCTAGAAATTTTTTATGCAAATTTTTTATTAAAATGTACAGTTTTTCCTTTGCAAGCAAATGCAAAATTTTGAATTTGATCAACAGTTTGTGTACAAAACTTGCATTTCTAATCTTTAAGCGAAATTTTAAATACTATTGGTAATTATAAATAGTATTGGCAATAAAAATTTTATTTTGATAATTTCATTTTCAAACAAATGTTGAATATTAAGTGTTTGCAGAAAAATGAGTACAAAAGTTATACGTTTAGTTAGAATGCAACAATTATGTGAGAAATTCATGTGAGATATTTTTGAGTGTATCTTGTAAAAATATTGCATGCAAAATAACTGTTTGAGCATTTTATTCTCAATAAATAAAATGAAGTATTTAAGGGAAAAAAACACTATTTTAGAAAAATAGAGATGCTTTAATTAGAAAATAAATTGTGTTTATGCGAGTTTTTTGTTGTTTGAATTTACAGTAAGACTCAAAAATTTTTTTTTAAACTTTTAAAGCAAAATTTTATTTTGGAAATTACATAATAAATGATTTACAAGGTTGTAAATCAATTATTATATAATTCCGCAAAATTTCGCGGAAACTATTGCAACAAAACAACTGTATTTTCATAAATACAATTATAGGATAACTGCGCGATTTACACAGTCCTCTTTTATAATTTTACAATAACTATTTAAATTTCAGCAACTTTAATTAGGTTTTTTTTAAATAAAACAAAAGAAAAATAAAAGTCTTTTTTACAAATACTTGAAATAGTTTTGCGATATTTATTATTATTCTATAAAATATTATTTATTAATCTGACTTAGGCATTACTTCTCTGATGCAAGTAAATAAATTTAAACTTCGCAGCAACTTCATAATATAGAAGAAATGGGAATTTTAAAATGTTTCATGTATAGATTTTTTTAATAGATTTCTATTTTTAACTGATAGTTATTTTTTACGATTAGCAATTACAATTATAATTTTTTTTTATTTTTAAAATGAAGATAATTTTTTTGTTGTAAATCAGCCATATTAATACATTTTGCAAAATTTAGAAATTTAATGCGTTTATTTTCTAAAATCAGAATAAATGTGTAAATAATAAATTACTTCTATTTTGATCATCTGATTTATTAAACTCTTACTTAAATATATTAAATTTGAAATATCAAACAATTTAAATTTAATTTATTCGGTTTATAAAATATCGGAAAAATGAATTTTTATATTTGAAAGAATGCTATGATATTTCAAGAACTTTACGTTACTAAACAAATTTGAGTTAAAAACGTTAAGGTAAAATGTTAAAATTGAAATATGGAGTTCATGTTATAATAATGATTTCAGTTGCGAGTTTTTCCGAATAATGTTGTTGGGCTCATAAAGTTGATCGTGTTCTGTAAAAGCTAAATAAATCACACTTTTAACGTAATGTGATACAAGCTTTGACTTAAGGAAAAATTTCAAGTTTAAAAATCTGGCTTACAACAAAAATAATTTAAAAATAAATGTCTGCGACTTGTATCATTTTAAAAGAGGAGAAATAATGCTTTAAATATCTGATTCTAAATTCGTATTATTATGGAATTGGTATATATATATATATATATATATATATATATATATATTGTACAAAATTTTTGAAATAAGTTGTTTATTTTATTTATTTATTTTATATTATGTTTAATTTATTTTATACTCATCATTAATTTTTCACTATTATTTGGTTAAAAGCTTTTGCTTGTTTATTTAGTTACAGTTTTCGCTTCAACAGTATATAGTTAACAGTTCCCTGCTTACTATCGCAAGACAATCCAAGGAAGCGCCTTTCTAAATCAGGCACTAATAAGAACTAATTATACAAGGCGTACCTTTTTTAGGCCAAGAGCTTACATATCTCGCCCTAAGAGGCAGATGAATAAGGCTGACGGCGTGATGGATTTTATACAGTTAATTATTAAGTGGATGGAGATTCTTTTAATCTATAATTAAATTTTAAAATTACAATTAAATGGATGGACTTTTTTAATTGTCTACTTACACGATGTCGCAGTTAACGAGTTGAATAGTGACCAAGATCAACCAAGATCAATATTTACTGATTTTTTTTGGGATTAATCAACTTCTGTTTTAAACGTGCAGCGTTTAATAATTGGCATTTAATCCAATATAAAACTCTGACCTTAATTTATCAAAAACGCACGGGTAACTATAATAGAATCCTTAAAAACGGTTCATATACATTTAAAAACAACAAATTAAAATTTATTTAAACTACCTTTTTCAAGTGGATAATAGCTTAATAGGATAACAAAATATTTGGAAACAATTTTTGATCTACACATCTAGAGTCCTAAAACAAAAAAAATAGAGCTCAGCATTTTCGAAGGACGCCAGGGGAAGGGGAGTTTTTCGACTGTGATAGCATTTTTTTACTTTAAATAATGCTCTCTCTGTTAGTTAAGACTTGATGCCCATTGTAGACAGACGAAAATCAAAAAAAAATTTCCAATTTAAAAATTTTTAATAAAGTAGTTTTTAAAATTTTTATTTTAGTTTTATATCTGCAATTTTCTTTGAGTTCCTACTTAAAGTTTGATAAATAAAGAAGTGATGATATCGCCATTAGTTTTATTCACATTATTTAAAAATACAATATTAAATTGGATTAGCATCAGGCACTAGTTGGAATTTTGAGCACGATTGTTTGTTGGAAGGGGATCGAAGTTTCGATGGGCATTAAGTGATGGGCTTAGACATTGAAATAGCTAAAAAAAATTTGTTCAGAGCTGTACAGAAAACGATTCATATATGTATTGTCATGCAACACAGACCTCCTTGTGAAATTTAAACACACTAGCTAGAGTGATAAAAATATTTAGTAATGATAAATTTCAGGTAAGATAATAGAGATTAAATTTGCTTTTATTGGTCAGAAAAAGAAAAGGGAAACTTTTAGCAAAAATAATTCTCTTTCTGCGATATTCCTAGGATAGAATCGCTCAGAATATAAGATTTTCACCTTTATTTTTGAGAAAAAAAATCCTGAATTTAATTTGTAAATTTATTTCTGTCTTTCAAAGTTCATTTACTATTACTAAATTTTCATATTTTATATACAAAACATTTGTGTTGAGTACAAACATTTTGCATTTAAGGGCCTCGTTCAGAAAACCATCTAAGAATTTTCAACTTATAAGGTTTATAATTATTTAGAAAGTTTGATATGAAGATACTATTGCCTTCTTTCCCATTTTAATTCTATCATAAAACAGAAAGGTTTTTGAACTATCAATACGGCGCAATTCTAAAAAAAAGTGAAATTATTTAATAATTAATTATTTATTTTATTTCCTGAATATTACCAGCTTGAAGCTTCATAGAACTCTGCGCAGATATCCACTTTCCCTACTCTTCATGGCTCTGTATACTATAAGTTAAAATTTATAATTTCATGATATATACTTTTTTAAAATAGAAAAGAAATCCATTCTATTCATTTCTAAGTAGAAAAAGTCCTTTAAATAACACTGTTTGTATAACTGCGGTTAAATAATTTCAAATACAAGCTCTTTTTGTTTTAACAAATATCTTGTTTTATAAAGATGCGGGTGCTATCAGATCAATTTTTTCTAGAATGATTTTTATTAAATATTATTATTTATTAATTAATTTATTTATTATTATTTTTTTGCGTCTCTTATTTTTTTAAATATGATAAAATCGAAACTTAGAAAGACGATCAAGGTTAAATAAAAGACTCACATTGCGCTAAAATGGAGTTTCAGGAGAAAGAATGAAAGATAGGCGCTATTGTTAATTGGCGAAATTTGATTGCGGTTAAGAGTGCTAAATGATGTCTGATTTAGAAAGATGCTCGCCGGAACAGCAGTTCCTTTTTAATCGCTTTGCGATTGAGTAGTTTGATAGATAATACACTCTAATGGACAGATAATTTATTTCATGCTCATTATTAATTTTTCTCTATTATCTGGTTAAAAACTTTTGCTTGTTTTTTCAGTTGGATTTTTCCCTTTTACAATAGTTAAAGGGAAAAGTTAACAGATACACAATTTACAGTTAACAGTATACTAGGGCCCAAAATTTCCTGCTCGCTATCATAAGACAACAGCTGCAGTTTCTTTTTTTATCGCGTCGTGGTTCAGTAGTTTGATAGATACTACGCTCTAATAAACCGATATTAATTATGTTCATCATTAATAATATTTCATTATTATTTAGTTAAAAACTTTTGCTTGTTTGCTTAGTAGGATTGTTCACTGTAACAGTCTACAGTTAACAGTATACTAGCGTGGAAAGTGTTTGTTTCGTTCCTTCACTGGACGACATTATTCTGACAGCAAACATATACGTGCTAATTTATTGAAAGTATTAATACGCTTAATAGTTAAAATGAATAGTGATATTTATTTTTTACATAAAACTATTTTGAGCTAACCAAATATGAGAAAAAAAAAAAAAGGAAATGCAATCTGCCCTGAATTTTCTCCTATAGCTACCGTTGTTTTTTAAGTTTTTCACCATTATTTTATTTTCGATTTTTTTTTCGTTGGCATCTTTCTATTTTTTTTCAAATCTGTTTTGTTTTCCCCACTCATGTCTAATGAGTTTTAAAAATGGGCGCTTATTTTTGACGCCTCGAAACATGCAGATTTTTCCCAAATTTTAGAATCTTTCGTAGTAAATGAATGAAGTTTTTACTTTATCAAGTATATCTTTCCGCTTTAATTTCTTAGGATTAATCATTTCAATATCATTGTGCATCGTTATTTAAGGATCACATTATTATTTGTAAACAAAATTTTGATTTGTAATGATGTTTTTTAAAGTATTTTTCGGTTTTATTTGATATGTCCTGGAATAATTAATTAAAACATTATTTATAATTTCAAAATGCATTCGGAATATTCGATCAGCCAAAAGTTTAATTAACTAAAAAACAAAGCAGATAAATTAGTAAAAGTAATTTAAGTATCGAGTGCTTTTGAAACTTTCATCTGGAAATATTTTGAATATTTTAATTAATTACTAATTGTACGATACGACACTTTGATTTTCTTGTCTTGGTTTATTTTTATTCATTTAGTTTAAAACATCTATACACGCAATAACACATGTTATTTCCTAAATTTTTTCTAATCAAACAAAAGCCGCCTTCTTTTAATTACTTTTCAAAATATTTCATTAAATTATAATTTTATAAAATATCTAGATTCAGTTAGGGCAAAATTTAATTTTTTTCTTAAATTAATTAATTTTTAAACATATAGGGTTTCACACAAAATATCTGCATGTAACACATATTAGGTAAAGTTACTACCTTAATGATAATTGATTGCTAAATTTTGAACGAAAGTCGGATAAAATATTTCTATTGAAGAATATTTTTATTCTTTCTAGAAAGCATGCATATTTTTTTTTAAGTTACTTTGATTTTTAAATCTTAAAGTTTTTTTCATTTGTCTTGAAACAGTTAATAGCATTTAGTTTAAAAAGTGAATGCACAAAAAATCAGTTTAAAATTAAATTAATTAAAGAATTTAGTTTAGGCAATCAATTCAAATTATTATCACGAATTTTCTATTACAGTTTTTCAAAATTTAGTTAAACAATCGATTTCATTAACCATTTTTGTTTAGGCATTTGTATTTAGAGATATTTGAGTCACCTTATTTTTAGCCCAGAAAATTATATTTGTTTTAAGGTAACTTTTTTAAAAAAACATTACGCTATTTTTGTTGAGTTTTTTTATTTAAATGAAAAACTAGATAAACGTTTATTGGTTTAGATGAAGAAAATGTCACTGTTTTTCGATTCGAAAGTCTTAAAAATCTCGCTATTTAAGCAATATTATTAAGCTTAAAGAGTAAGCATAAAATTTTAAAAACTATAAGACTTCAGATAACAAAATAATTAAAGTAATTGTTTTTACACACTCGATTTAAGAACATTGCATGACAGCTTTTATTACAGTGTTTATTGTAAAAAAAAATAACTTATGTATTTAATTACTTGATTAAGTACTTCATTCGCTTCAAAAATATTTACAAATTAGAAAAAAAAGAAAAGAAAAAAAAAACAGTCGATATGTTTGAAGCGCGCAAAAACAGGTTCCCCATTTTCAAGACCTGCCACATGTGAACGAGCGTTTTTGAGAGCTTGAAGCATGTCCAATTTGTATATTTTTGAAGCGAATGAAATTTTTAATCAAGTAATATCTTACCAGATATATTTTTGTATTACAGTAATATGTATTTGATATTTCATTATAATATGGGGTAAATAAGTATTTTATATTAGTATATAAGTACATACTAAATTGATTTTTAATCTAAGGAAAAAAAAAAAACATTATAATTTATTTTTATTTCCATTTCAGAAACTCTATGTTTGCATAGTTATTATCTCAATTTAATATAGTTTTTAAATTAAGGATTAAAAAAAGGATAAAATAAAAAATAAAATTAATTTTATTTTTTATTTTATATCAACGATATGAACTAAATTTTTATGTTTTATATTTTTTTAGCTTTATCTAATTTTTTTTAAGGAAAACAATTGCGATAAAAATTATCCATTAACTAATCATATCACTATGGCAGTTTTTATTAAAATCTTTTACGAACAAAAAGAAATACTACAATATAACACATTTGATTTGACAGCAAACACTATTTTCCTTTTTTTCTAATCAGATTTCTTAATTTCCCCCTAAATAAAGATTCCCTGCAAAGAAGTTTTTCCAAACGTATTTTTATCAATCAATATTACCCATTATATTCATTTTCTTTTTTTTTATTATTTTGTTTGATATCGTTATTTTATTTTCATTTCTCCAAGATATCAACGTATATTTTATCTTTCCATTGATATTAATGAATTGAAACTTTCGGTATGTTTTAGAAAGTTCTTTTGAAGATAAATTGAGCTATAAAACAATGTGGGCTTTTAAGGGAATTCCGATTTCAAATATTTTCATCAGTAAATCAGAAAATAGTTGATACATTTCCAGACAAACGAATGGGATCATTTTGAGAAATGAAATGCTTTATATAGGAAGTCTAGAATTTATGCAAATTAACATTTCTTTTCGTATTATTTAAATATACCTTAAAAAGATTTTTTTTAATGTTTAATGTAAATCTATATATATATTTCTCTTACACGGCACCAAAAAAAAAAAGCCTCATTACAAATTCCCGAATGGCAACGTTAGAAAATCGACCAATGATTGCATCTAAAAATGTCACATGCCATATCTAGCTGAGGTGGCTCAACATATAGCACTTTTAAAAACGGAAAAAATAACCAGAGCGAGCATTATCAGCTTGTTCAATTCAGCTGCGGCAGAAATAAAAATAAACAACTTAAAAAATAAAAATGCTGTTGCCAGCCATAGAATTTTTTGAAAGTTAACGTAGCAACATAAATCAAAATTATGATACCTGAGCGCTTGACGTAACAAATCCTTCAATTCTATAAGTGTTGTATCGCCAAATGCCCAAATTAACAATTTCAATTTCAATTTAATATTGAAATGTACAGGTTTAGAATTTTCTACAGTGAAAAGTTTTCGGAACTTCAGTATTCAAAAAAGTATACAAAAGCTAGACGTTAAGAACGTATCCAATGAGCGAGCAAAGCGAGCATTGGATTGCGAAGCAATCCGAAATGAACTGCGAAATCAGTTCCGGGGGTTGGTGAGCACCAGCGAGCAGGGGGGGGGGGAAGCCTCCTAGTATGATATAATTTTTATCTTGAAATGATCAAATTAATTTTATTTTCAAATGCACGTGGTTTCAAGTAATATATTATTGATTGATTTTCAATAGAATACTTAGATTTTATATGTAGATTTTATAATAATGTTCCTAAAATTGTATTTTCCTTAGTACATACAATACAATAGAATAGCAAATTCTAAAATAACCTACAGTTAGAATAATAAGCAAGTTATAGATATCTGGCTTGGGATTTACCTTTTCTAATGAAATTTGTTATTCTGATTTTGAATGTGAAAATTATTTTGCGTTGTCACGTAAGGTTTTTAAGATATTTACAAAAATTAATTTTCATAGAATACTACTTACCGTTTAATTTTTCATGGAATATTGCTTGAACCGGTATAGCCTGGTTGGTAGGGTGTTTGGTCCATGTCTAAGAGGTCATGTGTTCGATCCCTACCGGCCGAAGACTCCCCGAGTTCGAAATGGTGACAGCTGCGCGTTAAATCTTTCGGGTCACAAAGTAATTCAAGTTCCCATAACAAATCAACACCTCTGGATCGGAGATTGATCATGCTCTAGTTCAGGTCAAAATTACGATCAGTGGTTGAATAAAGAATGATTGAGTCCTACCTTTAAAACGGGCTGTGACGTGTGTGTGTATAGTGGAAGACGTATTCTTGGAAATAGAGGGCGATACTTAAAAACTAGAAACGCATCCTCTGCTTTAAATTCGCTTGGTTTCCACAAGAAGGTTTGCTGGTACGGCAAGTGACATTAGAAAGAACAACAACTGTTTACCAGTTTAGTACTTTTAATGGAATGCTGTTCAAGTTTTAATAAATTTAGTGGCACACTGTTTAAATTTTATTAAGTTCAGTTAAAATATTGTCCAAATTAAATTAATTCTAATGGAACTCGCTTGCATCGGGTACGATATCTACACATTTTCACCACAGACAGTTAGATTGCTTGAATTTCTTTGCAATGAGTGACACTTTTGACACAGATTTGGGGGAAAAAACTCTAGAAGAAAAAAAAAAGGAAAAAGAAAATTAAAAAAAAGCATCGGGTAAAAAAGCACTACTTTAGCAATTACGTGAATTTAATGACCAATTTGATTCAGGCTGTTAAACATAAACTTAATATAATTACATATTATTAATTAGAATGTGATAAGATACCTTTTTAGAAACTGATTAATGTGCATAGTTTGATTTGAAGCTTGTTGATACGAGCTTTTAAGGCTTATTCTTATTTTTCTTAATTGTATGTAATACAATGATATAATACTTAATAGTATTATTATGCACTATGCTTCAATTTACAATACTTTCTCAGGATTTTAATTTTGTGACAGGTTAAAAATATTGTAAAAAATTATATATAATTTTATATAATATATTTTTTAAAAAAAATTTACCTGTTAATAAATAATTATCACAATACAATAATGCAACTATTTGAATTCAAAAATTATGGAGTGCTTAAGATTCCCTAAAAATTTTGTAAAGTAGTGTGAAGTGCGTAAAATTCTTTCCTTGTTTTTATTTTTGTAATTAATCCTTGTTTTTAGCTTTGTATTTTTTAGAAAAAATCCAATTTCGTTTGAATAAATATCTAATTACTTTAAGTTCGGGCTTACGTTGCTCAACTGTTAAACATTGCTTACATTGCCAAAGCGAATTAGACGTAAACTAATATAGTTGTTAAGGTGATGTTTTTCCCGTGCTTTTTTTCAAAAATTTTTTTGGGAGGAAATTCTTTTCGGTGTTTCTTTCTGATGCTCTTTCTTCTGTTTATTATTTGTAACTGAGTGGACGTTTAAAATTTGTAAAGCACTAAATTACACCTTAAATTAAGGATGCATTTTCAATGTGTATAGATAATATGTATGAGTATTTTGAACTAGGTATTTCTATGCAGTATATATGCAATGTGATTTAGTCTGACTGTTAATGATAGCTGTTCACGAGTACTCAATGTGACAGCTAAATGCTCAAGTGAAATATAAATGGTTGAAGAAGTATACCTAAAAACCGGCGGGCGATAGAGGTAAATGTTTTACATATTTTGAATTGGCATATTTTAACTATTTAAAAAAAATATATTGGATACTAAGATATCCACAACTTCATACTATTAAGGCCGGGATAGCCTGGTCGGTAGGGCGCTGGGCCCATGTCCAATAGGTCGTGGGTTCGATCCTCACCGGCCGAAGACTCCCCGTGTAGTAAATGGTGACTGATGCACGTTAAATCTGTCGAGTCTCAAAGTCCTCCTTGTTCCCAAAACAAATCAAAACCTCTGGGGGTACTGATCCAGGAGTTTCCTTGTCTTCTGGATTGGTTCAAAATTACAAGGCTACGGAGTTGAACATTAGTAGTCGTAAACCCATGTAATTGGGTCGGCTGTTCAACGACGGCTATAAAATAAAATATAAAACTTCATACTATTTGTTTATCAGTGCTATTATGATTCTTTTTATTGTCAAATTTTTCGTATCTGTTAAATCATACAAAGGAGTACACAACGCAGAAAAAACTACTAATACGTAACCAGTTAAGACAAGCAACAACAAAAATATTAATTATATTTCTATAGATTAAAATATTGAAACTATGGATAATATTTTCAATATTATTCTACTTAATTCAATAGTATTAGTTTTCTAGTGAAGAATGAATGGCATCTAGTCGTATGTCGTTAGAACAGAATCTTCCTTAGAAAGAATCTCGCATAGACTCAATCTCTAATAGAAAGATTCTATCATATTTACCAGAGCGAATATTACATCGACATTATCAATGATATTAAGAATTTCATAAGGGCATAATCCCTGATAGAGAGAATCTCACGTGGACAGAATGTCTAACAGAGAGAATATTGCATAAACAAAATTTCTAATATATAAAATTTCGTATGGCCAGAATTTCTAATAAAAATAATTGCTCATAGGCGCAATATTTTTTAATCACTAATGTTTGGAATCTAGCATTTGCAAAATATTTAACAGAGTAAAACTTTCATGGACAGAATCTATGGTAGTTACAATTTCATATGGGCTTAATTTCTGATAGAGAAAATTTCGCATGGACAGAATGACTAAAAGAGAAAATATTGCAAAGACAAAACCTCTAATAGTGAAAATGTCTAATGGTGTGCCAGACTTTAATAAAAAAACTTTCATCAAAAAATGACGCATAAGCATAATAACTTATTGAGAAGAATCTAGCGCAGACAAATAGTCTCCAGCATAGACAGCTAGAATCCAGAATATTTAACCCACAGTTCGAATTTTCTTTCTACATTACGGTAACATAACCGGCAACTCTCTGTCAGCCCAATTAACAGTGAAGTTTACAGTGAAAAACATTTTTTACCTTTATAGTTTTGAAGCCATTAAAACTAGTATGGTTAAATAATCATGAATACAAAATCACAACTAGCATGGCTTCAAAACCGTAAAAATGAAATTTACCTGAACATTTAAGATGGGCTTTTCGTTAGATAATTGGCATTCAAGTTAAGTTGTGGTTGAGTGGTGTTTCATTAACTGTGGAATGGGGTTTAACTAGTTTATATGGTTATTTTACTTAACGTAACAGATGGGGAATACTAGGCTGCTTTATGCAAAAATGAGAGTATCGTATTTGATAGTCCAGGTTCATAAATTGGCAGAACAGTAGAAACTCTTAATGTGTTGAAGGGAATGAATAAAATAGCGTGGTGTCAACGCTGGGACTCATACTCCTGTTCTATCGGTCATGAGATTGACAGACTACCACGCTCGGCTATAATATGTACCCAGTTACAGGGAACTAAAGTGTTAGGTGGGCCTAGCTGGTGCAATAAAATTCTGTTTGTTAAGCCGTATTCGATGAAAACATTCAATAAATGATTTTCTCACTGTTTACTGTTTGAATACCATACCGTCTTATTTATAGTTATTTGTTTGGATATAGTAAAGTAACAATTAAATATATTGTTATTTTACTATTTTTTAGCATTTTCTAACAGTGCAGAGAGAAACTTGCATAGATGCATCTGTGATATTTAGAATTTCATATGGGCTTGATCTCTTATAGTGTGGACAGAATGAGTCTAACAGAGAGAATATTTCATAAACAAATCCTTTAATAGTAAAAATCTCGTATGTTCAGAATTTTATAGGGATAATATGGCATAGTTAGAGCAACTCACTTCTTTAGAAATGTGACAGACTCTACAAAAGAAAGATACCATCAAGGGCGGTTTCTTTAATTTAGAGCATCTTGAACAGTTCGTATCGTGTTGTGAGATATTTTCCACTCTAGCTTTAATCCGTGCAAGATAATGTCGAAAGCCCAGTGTTTGAAGCTAATTAGCTTTTAAGTAGGTTTTATATCATTTTATTTAATTATTTTTTGTTTGTTTAAGTTTTGAATAAAATTTGAATGTAGTGTTTTCCGACTTGGATGAGTAAAAAAATATCACTTGGTATGCCGAGGGATACAAGAGGAATTTTTCACTTAAAATTTCGTAAAATACTTGAAGTTTTTTTTTTTTAAATGGCGAGCACTTGGAACTATTTTATTTTATTTTATAACCGTCGTTAAACAGCCGACCCAATTTCATGGGTTTACGACTACTAATGTTCAACTCCGTAGCCTTGTAATTTTGAACCAATCCAGAAGACAAGGAAACTCCTGGATCAGTACCCCCAGAGGTATTGATTTGTTATGGGAATATGGAGGACTTTGAGACTCGACAGATTTAACGTGCATCAGTCACCATTTACTACTCGGGGAGTCTTCGGCCGGCGAGGATCGAACCCACGACCTCTTGGACATGGGCTCAGCGCCCTACCGACCAGGCTATCCCGGCCTACTTGGAACTATTTTATTTTATAACCGTCGTTGAACAGCCGACCCAACTTAATGGGTTTACGGCTACTAATGTTCAACTCCGTAGCCTTGTAATTTTGAACCCAATCCAGAAGACAAGGGAACTCCTGGATCGAGTATTGGGAGAAATTTGCCTTCGTGGAGGACTTTATGATGGAGCTAACCCACATTTGCGTTACATGGAGAGGAAGACCACGAGAACCTCCCACGGTTAGCCTGACGGCAAGGGGACTCTAACCCCTGATCCGTCTACCACTGATGATATTTCACGTCAGCACTGTGGTCAGTGCAAGCCGGATGCGGAATTCGTATCGACTGGGATTCGAACTCGGTTCGCCTCATTGGAAGGCGAACGCTCTATCCCCTGAGCCATCGCGGCTCTACTTGGTGTCCATTGGCCACAGAAAGTGCCAGAACTGTCTTTTCGTTACCCAGTGGGCACATGTGGCGAAGCCACGGCGGTGGAGCAGCGTCGTCCACGTCACACTACCACAGCCCGTTTATAAGGATGGTCACATTCACACACAAAGGAGAAAGGACATAGAACACAGATAGAGAGAAAGAAACATCCATGCCTTGCCCGGGATTCGAACCCAGAACCTTTCTGATGCAAGGACAGTTCCCTGCCCCCTACACAGGCCGGTCGGCTAAATACTTAAAGTAACAACAAACATAGCTGAATTTCCATAAAAGGTCCTAAAATTCAAATGTCAGTTTTACCGCAAATTTGAAAACGTTTATATTTTTTCTGCACCAACAGTATTTTAATGACTTTCAGTGGGAGTTACAAGTATTAAATATATTTTGTAATTTCTTAAATTGCATATATATCAACATTTTATTTAATAATGTTGGTTTTAAATTTCAAATACAAACTTTTTGATAATTTTGTAGTTGTCTTATAATTTTCCCTTAAAATTTATTTAAAACTGGTGATTTATTCTACATCTAAGTCCTTGATTTCAGTTAGTTATTAATTAGTCCAGTAACGAGAAAACAAAATTCATTTTACCTATGAAATCAAATATCAATGTCGAAGCTAGAGCTTGACCTCGTTTGAATGTTTGACGTGTTCTTTTGAGCTGCTTTGTTTACTTTTCAAAATAATAATATTTTTAAGTTAATTTCAGTCTAAATTAGTTTTGAATTGTTTTTAAGCCCCTTTCTACAGCTTTACAAACGTGCGTGAAGTGATTTTGGTTTTTCTTTGACTTTAGTACTTCAATTTGCAAATGCGCCAATCCAACATGGCGTCTTCTTGCATTAGTGAAACGAAGCACTTACGATTTGACATTTCTTGGGGAAACTGGGGAGCAGGATGGCAGACTGTGAGGATGATGCATTTTACTCCTCTCTTGAAACGTACTCCAATATTGTAGAAAACGCCCTTATTTCTAAATGCAATATGAATCAACAAATGCGTGAAGATGCTAGGAAAGCGTTGGGTGAGTTGAAATTTCTTGTTACAAGGCAATTTGAGAAAATAAAGTCTGTTGTTTATCGTGAGGTTTGCAAAGAAAATGTTGCGAGTTACGTTCAAAAAAAATTATATAGCGAAGTCGTGGCGTCGTCATCTGTTGTTAGTAAACAGAGTAAGGGGAATTCATCGAATTGTGCTCTTTTAATATCGGCTGAAAATTATAAGTCGGAGGACGTTAAGAAACTTTTCAAAGCACAGATTGACCCTAAAAAAGATAAAATAGGAATTAAGCAAGTTAAAAGTGTTTCTGAAGATAAAATTTTAGTTAATTGTGCTTCTGAAGCTGACAGAAATAAATTATTAACGAGCATTGAAACAAATTCGGAAATTTTGAAGCCAACTTTTCCTAAGCGAAAGAAACCTACGTTGTTAATTAAAAATGTACCAAATGATATAGAAAATTCACAAATATTAGACATTATTCGTGAGCAGAACCCAGAAGTTTTTGATTCTGATGAACATTGGAACGAGTCAAGGATTCGTTTTGTTTTGAAAAAATTCCAACATGTTCGATCTGTTGTTGTGGAGGTGCATCCAAAAGCTCGGAAAAATATTATTACCTTGGGATCTTTGAAAATTATGTGGAACATGTGTAGTGTTGAAGATTTCGTAGCTATAAATAGGTGTTTTTCTTGCCTCGGCTATAATCATAGATCTATGGAATGCAGAAATAAGTTGTCTTGTTATTTTTGTTCCGGAGAGCATAGAAGTTCGGAGTGTCATAATTGTGAAAATCAAGTTTGCGTAAACTGTATTAGATACAATAAAAAATTGAAAAGTGGAAGTAAAAAAGTGGATGTTAGACATAAACCTTTTTCTCAAAGCTGCTCTTGTCATATTTTTATGAGGGATCAAATGACTGCTCGAATTGATTATGATGGCTAAGGTCTCTAAAAATCACATCAGTTTTGTACAATTAAACTTGCATAAGTCAAAGAAAGCTACTCAGCAACTTATTTTAAATCTTGAATGTGATGATGTTGATGTTGCCCTTGTTCAGGAGCCCTACTGTCTTAATGGAAAATTACTTGGCTTTCCAAATACTTACAGAATTTTTTCTGATGAAAAATCAGACGTTATTAAGGCGGCTATCATTGTTCGTAATAGAGCGATAACTGTTTTTTCTGTTTCAGAAAATTTTGATTATAATGCTGCACTAATTGATGTTTCGTATAGAGGACACAATTTTACTCTTTTTTCTTATTATTTCCAGCCTTCCGTTAATATTGATTTAGATCTTAGGAAGATAGAGCATATTTTTTCGAGTAAAAGTCTAAAGAGACTTATTTGGTGTATGGATGCCAACAGCAAATCTGAAGTCTGGTTTAGCCCTATTACTGACTCCAGAGGTATTAGGTTGAGCGAATTCTTTAGTGTTTGGAATTTGTTTTCGATAAATGAAGACTACGGACCTACATTTAGTTCGATTCAGGGAACAAGTTATATTGATGTTACCGTCGTCGGAATGGAACTTCTTCAGCTGGTTGAGAAATGGTATATACCTGAGTATGATTCCCTGTCTGATCATAAAATGATTTCTTTTGAAATGAAAATCTCAAGAGCTAACTATGATTTTACCATTTCTGAAACGAAAAACCTCTTTAATATTAAAAAAGCAAACTGGGAACTTTTCCATCTTCTCTGTTCTGATTCCATATCTAATATTTTGAATTCCATTGAAAATTGTGAACGACCAGATATGTTGGAGGTATGCGTTCAAAATTTACAAACTTTAATTATTTATGCGGCAGAAAAATCTATTCCTTTGAAAAGGAGTGGATCGCATCAAGTTCCTTGGTGGTCGGTAGAAATTTCTTGTATGCGGAAAAAATTAAATGCTGCTAGAAGAAGATATCAAAGGACTAGAAATCTCGTTTTAAGGGAGATTTATAGAAGCAGTTATCTTCGTATTAGGTCTGAGTATAACTTAAAACTTGAGGAAAGCAAACTAAATTCTTGGAAGGATTTTCTTGGAGATATTACTGTGCAAAATGTGTGGAATAAAATTTATACTTATGGAGTTAAGACCAACTTTGCTAAAAGGCTTGAAATCTCGGGTATTGAAGATTCTCCTGGTCATTTCACCTCTTCTTTTGAAGATACGATTGATGCTATATTAAAGAAAGCGTTTCCTCGTGATTCTGAAATGCAGGACCATTTCAGTCATAAGCTCTTACGTGACGAGGCTGAATTGATTTATGACGCTAAAGATGATGTTCCCTTTTCTAGTGCGGAAGTTGATTGCGTAGTCAAAAATTTAAAGGTGAACAAAACTCCAGGATACGATAGAATAACGAATGAACTAATTAAAAATTTGCATGTTAGTTGTCCTTCTGTACTGATAACCTTGTTTAATGTTTGTTTAAATCTTAGTATTTTTCCGAAGATCTGGAAAAGAGCAAAAGTTGTACCGATTCCTAAAAATTCTGAGTTATCAAGGTCACATATTGATAACATTCGATGTATAAGTCTACTTCCTTGTTTAGGTAAATGTCTTGAAAAACTCTTCATAAATAGACTCAACTTTCATCTACGTCAATCAAGCCTCTTAAGTAAGGATCAGTATGGTTTTACACCTCAGAGGTCAGCTGAAGATGCTTTGATCCGGCTTTGTAATCTAGTTAGACAGGGTAAACATAAAAATTTTGTCACTTTTCTTATTTCCTTAGACATTAGAGGAGCTTTCGATAATGCTTGGTGGCCTGGAATTCTGCACTTGCTAAGACATCTCAAAGTTCCTAAGAATATTTTTTACTTAATAAAGAGTTTCTTGCACGGTCGATCTGCTGATCTTACTCTGGGCAATATCACAAAAAACTTTGTTTTGGAAAAGGGTTGTCCTCAGGGGTCCGTTACGGGACCTTTTATTTGGAACCTTATTATGAATGACTTGCTCTGTGGTTTATCAGAATTTCAAAATAGTTATAAAATTGCATTCGCTGATGATCTACTTATTGTTGTTCAGTGCAAGAACTTTAATGATGCTTGTGTTCTTTCTCAGAATATCTTGGATTACGTTTTTGAATGGTCGAAACTTTATAAGCTGGAATTCAATCCTTTGAAATCTAAAGTTATGATGATACATAAAAAGTCGATGCCGACTGATGTTATTCAGTTAACTCTTGGGAATGAACCTATTGAAGAAGTAAAGCAGATAAAGTATTTGGGAGTTATTGTTGATAATAAACTGCAGTTTAAGCAGCATTTATCTTATGTTTCCAGTAAAAGTGAAAAACTTCTTCTTGCTTTATTGCGAATTTCAAAAAATACTTATGGGGTTAAAACAGATGTTCTTAAATTAATATATAATCAAGGTATTGTACCACTTATTTCATATGCTTCAGGATCTTGGGGAAACTCTTTGAGAAAGAAGATTAATATTAGAATCCTTAGAAGAACTCAAAGAAGAATTCTTCTACGCATTATTCGGGGCTATAGAACTATTAGTTATGATGCGGTCTTTGTTATCTCTGGTCTTCCACCTATTGATTTAATTATCATAAATAATCTTGAATTAAAGGAGAAGATAAAAGACAACGATTGTCTAACCCTGGACGGGAAGCTTCCTATTTCATGTTTGCCCCACCCAGCATGTAGGAAACCTGTTATAATTATTCCTTATGTAAATAATGCTTTTCAGGCATATAAAACTATCTGTTTTACGGATGGTAGTAAGCTTGATGGAAGGGTTGGTCTTGCTTTTGTAATTTATGAAAATGGAACAGAGAAGGTTACTGCCAAGCACCGACTACTTAATGAATGTTCTGTTTTCCAGGCTGAACTTTTGTGTATAAACCTGGTTGTTAAGTGGATACAAAATTCTTTTAGTGAAAACAAAATTTTTAAATACCTCATTTGTACAGATTCTCTTTCTTCACTTTTTCTTTTGCGTGACACGACTTCTACTGAGAAGCTTGTGGTGGAAATTCACTCGATTTTGAACGCTCTTGAAAACGTAACTATTCATTTTTCTTATGTTCGTGGCCATAGCGGTATTTTGGGCAATGAAAGAGCAGACCAATTGGCTAAGGAAGCTGCGTGTGGTGAAATAGACTTAAGGGTGTCTGTTCCAGCTTCTCACTGGAAGCGCATCGCTAGAGATAAAATCATTGCGGACTGGAATGCTGAATTTCTTTCTTCGCCTCGGTCGCTTTGGACGAAAAGGTTCTTTCCATCCATTTTTCACCGTTTGCAATGTAAATTCTTTGCAACTGATTTTAAATTAACCCAAATTTTAACAAACCATGGAAATTTTAAGAGATATTTATTTCGTTTCCATCTGGAGACCAGTGGAATTTGTGCTTGTGGCGATGCTGATGAAGATGCTGAACATATTCTTCTTCATTGCGATTTGTATGCGAGTGCCCGAATGAAATTAAAGACTGATTTGAGGCGTCTTTCTATTTGTTGGCCTCCTGTCTTATCAGAACTGGTCAAAAGTATTGAAAGTCTTGCTGCCTTGCGGAATTTTGTTTTTAATTTAAATTTGTAAATTTTTCTTCTTTTGTTTTCTACTTACAACTGTAAGCCTCATGTTATACTTTGTGGTGCATGAGGAGTTTTAAGTCGTTTAATAATAAAAAAAAAAAAATAAAAAAAATGTCGAAGCTATTAAAATTAGTTAATTTAAGACTACAGTAAAAGTTTAGCAGCTTTGGAAGAATGAACAAAAAAAGTTACTAGTCAGAGAAAAATTACGATGTGATGTTAACTTAATTGTGCGAATAAATCTGCTGAGTTGGATATTACTAGAATAAGAAAAATAATGTTTAGTAATTTAAATGGAGAAAAAAAGCAAGAAATTAAAATAATTTCTCAATTAAGTTGCCTGAATTAGAGAAACTTTCTCTGCCAAGCCAATTAAAGATTTTTCACTTGACGTTTAGTTGTAAAATGGTAGCCAATTTATTTCATTTGAGTTATAACGTGTTTTTTACATTTCTTTCGACTTAAATTCGATATATTTGAGTAAGTGAATTATCTGCATTATTTTTAAAATATCTAAAACATTTTAAAAGGAATATTTGAATTTTGCTAAAAGTAAAGTTAAATATTTTTGAAACATATCTTGATTTTAATTTTAGTTTCTATTTATCAACTGTTAATGAAATGTCAGTGTAATGCCAGTTTAAAATTTTAATAAAAATTGTTTCTAAGTATAAGTTAGTCGTGTTAATGGAAATTTTATTAAAGAGACTTTATCGGTAATCTAAATGTAAAAAGCGTAGTTTTAGAAAAAATTAATGATCAAATGTATTTAATATTTGCATAAAATAATAATTTTTATGCGACATTATGAGTTAAGAGATCATATAGGGAGGTCCATTTTTTGGCTCATTGTACATTACAGTAAAGAGGTACACCCCCTACTAGATGGCCCAACGACCTCGAAAATGACCAAAAAACCTTTAAGATTAGAAATTGGAAGGGAATTGCTATGGATAGAAGGTGCTGGCGTTTGTCAGCTCTTGAGACAGCCAATGGCTGCAAGGGGTTGTTGCGCTGACAAAGACGAAGAAGACGTTACAGTAAAAATAACATTATGCTCAGACCTTTTTTTTTTTTTTTTCCTTCCAGACGCGGATACGTACCTAGATTAGTAAAACCTTTACCCGTATAATCCGCGTCTGGCCACTATTCCAGCCAACCTCGACCCTGTGCTTTATCAATTTTCTTATATTTAAAATTACAAAAGAATGGGGGGCTATAATTTTGTTTTTCACACATACAGAAAGATTCATTTGATTATTGTTTAAACAAGATTTTTTATTATTTATGTATGTCATAGAAAGTGACAATAAATGAATTTTGAAAAGTAAATTGTTAAAAAAGGTTAAAGATAATTTTTTTTAGAAACTTCCAGGTATTAAATAATAAAAGAAAGTAATTAAAATGTTATAATAATAAATAAAAAAAAATAATAGAAAAAAGATATATACAATATTTACAACTTATAGGTATGCAAACCAAAATATATATTAGTTTTTTTTTTTAATTAAAATTTTAGAATATTATCATGATCAGAAGGAAAATTCATCACTAATAATAATTTGTATTTAAGTGTATTGTTAGTTAGGAAATGTTTTTGCCAGGTTGGTAAATTAGTTATATTCGATGCACGAGTATGCCATGAGGCTGTATAGATGCATTCAGTAAGATAGTGTTCTGGAGTGCCCAAAAGGCCGCATGTACAGTGATCATTATCTGAGATATTTAGATATTTAAAATAACATGGGAAAGGACCATGCCCAGTTAAAAACCAGATTTCTAAAAAAAACTAATAGAGATAAAAGTATAACTAGATATAGAGAAATCTTAATAAACAAATATATATGTCTTTTTAGTAGGGATGTGTATAGACTTGATTGGATTGGCGAAGCTCTTTTAGTTCGTGCAGGTAAGTTGGGCAGGAAGGTGAGGAGGCTCTGTGATTACAGTCCAGATTTAAATTGGAGTCTTGGATGGATGAGTGACAGTTTATACAGAATTCTTCTTTTTCTGTGCAATTTTCGATACTATGACCTTTGTATCCGCACTTCTCACAATAGCAGTGTGACTCAGTACATGTGTTTTGGTGATGGCCTATTGTCTGGCATTTTCTGCACCTTAATAAAACCAGTCTTTTTTTTAATTGTGCAACGTTGTAGACCAGCGTAGAAATAATTAAGATTCAAAAGCTTGATGGAGAGTTTTCTGGGGACTCTTATGATGATGTATCTCTTAGAATTATCTTTTTTTTATGTGGGATTTCTTTGGTCATTTTGATGATATCGTAGGCAGGGTCGAAATCGACATTGATTTTTATCAAGTCAGTAATCTCAGTTTCTGTGAATGCGATAGGTGTGCTAAGAAGGATTAGAGAGAACAACTTTACGTCTTTGTCGTGATATTGGATGCCTGTCTTTTGTAAGGTTGAGAGGACCGTTTCTTTATGTTGATTGTTATGAAACTTAAGTTCTAGCATCTTTCTGTTTCTATAGACTTTTTTCACGGGCAGTTTAGGTTCTTCCTGAATCAGCCTTTGCACGATATCAGTTGTGGAGCAGTGTACTTGTGGTTTTACTATTATTGGTTTTGGTGCTATTATTACTCGTGGAACATCAACATTGATAGAGGTGGTATTTTCTAATTTTTCGAGTCTTGCGTTTATGGTCTTTAGATTCTCTTCAATTTGATTTAGTGGGTTTGAGTAGTGAACATTTAATGAAAAGTCGTCAAGTTTTATTCGTATGTCGTCAATTTTCTTGTCCAAAGATGTTTGGAAGTTTCTAGAGTTTATCAAGTCATAAGTTTCTTGTTCCGAAGTTATCTTCCTTATTTGTTGAATTGCGTTGATATAAGCAGATCGTGGTTCTTGCAGAAGAAATATTTTCTTATGATTGCTGTAGTTGATGTTTTTCTCTATTATTTGTAGAAGGCGTTCTATATCCGTTTTAGTCTGTGACATGATGGAGGTATTTTTGTTGGTAGAAGTTCGAGTATCATTGATGATGCAGTCGTTGGTTACCGGAGAAGTATGTTCATAGACAGAAGTAAGATCAACGATGACTGAAGGTGATGTATTAGCATCAGGACTTAGTATGGCTTTATTATCTTTTCGATGAGAATTTTTTGATCTGGAATGAGTTTCTGTGAGTGAGATATTATAGTCAACTCTTTGAAAGTTTTGAGTAACTCTGCGTTGGGATCTTGTTGATCTTGCAGGAGTTTGAAAATTGTCTGTAACTTGCAAATTAGCCATTAAAGAAGGTAGTCAATATGTAAGCTGAGATTTTTGTCAGTCAATGTGTAAAGTCAAAATGTCAAAAGAAATTGACGTTTTGAGAAACCAGAATATTGGTTACCAAGTTTTTTTCCCCCTCCCCTTTTTTCCTTTTCCTTTCCTTTTTTTCTCCCTTTTTTCTTTTAAATGGCGAGGGTGAGTCCCAACCAGTTACCCAGAAAGAATCAATCCAAGAAAGATGTAAGAATTTTAATTACAATTTGATTTGATTTGATGTGATGCTCCATTGATGCTAGTGTGCGCCGACGCCAGTGATTCAATGTTTAGTGAAACAGTCGAAAATTATGATAACACTACATTAGATGTATAAAAAAAAAGTTATGAAGAAATCGTGGGGTATACTCGTTTAATGGCAGCGCTAGGCTAAATGAAAACATGAAAGAAAACATTAAAGTATTGCTTATGCGAATAGGATCTTACTATGCTTAGACTAACAAAAATATTACTTTTAACGCTATAAAATGCGTGTTAAAGAGTTGCTAATCAGGCACCCACTAAGTTTCACTTAAAGTTAGGGCCACCAAAAATATATCTGATTTTTTACACACTGAACTGACTTTTGAACTGATCACAGTTCATTAAATTTTGAGATAGGAATAATTTTTGATGAAATATATTTTTTAAATTTTTAAATTATTCAAAATGTATTTTTAACTTAATAATATTTTAATTTAATTATAATTTATATTTTATTTCGATGTAACATACTTATAAGAAAACAATAATTTACATTTGTATTGATTATAATAATAATTTACATTATTTATCATTAAAAATCTGTTTCACTGTAAAATCCATTTTTACATAAAATAATATACGGGAATTTTTACAGTAATATTTATTTAATTAAAGCGATTCAATGATTTTACGGAAATTATTACTGTAAAAATTATGCTATATTAGAGATATTTTGTTCCATTAGATGTTTGGGTAAAAATTAATTTTACAGTATAAAGTACCGGCATACTGAGTGCTGGTACTTTTTACCGTTATTTGATACGGGATATTATCAGTGTAGTGACTAAGAAAAAAGTTTTATTGAATTTTATTTCTTAAATGTAAAAATGTACATATTTTATTACAATTTGTTTCACTTTTTGGTTAAAAACTTCAGCTTTGTTTGGAACAAGAAATTTATTGCAATGAATAAATTTTGCTTTGATTAGGGCTGCTAAAACCCTTAACATGTCCTTGATCGTTGTAAAATATTTAGTGCTGCTTTTAAACAATACAAGCTTGACACGCTCTTTAATTTTTCCTATTGCTTTTGGAAATATTTTAATGATGTACTTTTGTTAATTATCTTTTTGTGTATTCAGTCTCTAATAAATTAATCTTTTTAAAGGAATGTCTTATTGATTAATTGAAGAAATAATTACCGTAAAATATTATATATTATATTTCATGCTCGATTCATTTTTGAACGAAAAGATAACGATAAGTTTTTATTGAAAAATATATTCCCCTAAAAGAGCTAGTAAACGCGTATGTGACATAGTATGAACGTTGATTTATGTTTTACATAAAACCAATCATATTTAAATAATTTATTCCAACTTTTAAAGCTAGCGTTTCGCAGAAAAAAATACCTAACAATGCAATATCTAAAAGATTTAATCAGGACCTTTAAAAATATATTAAATATTTTGAAATGTGTTATTGTCCTGTGAAACTTAAATGAAAACAAAAACAGCTGTTTACACTGAAATACTTTACATGCGTTTACTTTTTGTTGTGAGACATTGTTTTTTTCATTTACTGATAAAAAGAAACGTCATTTATTTTAAAAGAAACGTAAAAAAACCCTACTTTTTGTTACCCAATAATATACAGCTCAATGTCATTACACTTCATAGAAACTTTATTAATTCTTGTGACAAACTTATAAAAGATTAAAACCACCATATTGTTAAAAGCTTTGTTGTATTTTTTTTCTCCAACAGCTGGGAGTAATTAGGTTCCCCATATGGTGTAACTTTTTCGGTTTTTCTCTCATGCAATTTCTAATCAATAGCTTTTTCTGGTCAATAGCACCTCAACAGAAACAATTATTGAACTGTTAACTATTTGCAATGAACTCAGGAATAATAAAAAAAAAACATGCCTTAGATTTGTAATTTAATAGTTTTTGACATAGAGCATTGAATTCCTTTGCTTTCTTTCTTTTGAAACTGAGGAAGATTTTTAAAATAAGATGAAGAGTAGCTAAACGTATTAAAAAATACTTACACTGTAAAAACTTTTGGATTAAACTACGGTTAAAGTACCAGCACACAGGGTGCCGTTTTTTTTTATACCAGAACATGTTATGGAATAAAAAAATCTAATATACCGCAATTTTTAATGTAATAGTTACAGTAAAATTTCGGAATAACTTTATTTAAATAAATATTTTTGTAAAAATTACTGTATAATATTTTACGGTAAAAATCTATTTTATGGTATAATGAATTTCACGGATGATGAGCTCAAAATGCCGGTACTTTATACCAAATTTTTTACTATTTATTTAATAGTTAAAGTTGATAATAATTATGGAAATACTTTGTATCAATTAAAAATGATACATGTTTTTTAAATCTATTGTTAAAAATTTTAGAGCTCGTTAAATCACAATTGTGCATATTTGTTGCAGTGATTTGATGATGTCATTATATATGTTACCGGCAAAGTATGAAATCCAGCATTGTATAGAATGCCTAGGCATTGTATAGAATGCCTAGGCATTGTATAGAATGCCTAAAATTAGCCGGCAAAGTATAAAATGATTTATATTTCACACATTGCCTAGGCATTCTATAGAATGCCAAATGAGAAACCGGCAAAGTATAAAATACATCTCCGATTCGTCAAATGTCATTCATAAATGACAAATTCAAAACGTCATCCGATTTGATATTAATTTATTCGTGGATATAATTACATTTATTCGATATTTTAATACTTACTGACGATAGATTAGAAGAAACATCAGTGTTTGGAGTATCGGGCAAATATATACCGGGCAATGGCACTTGACCTTAAAAAAATATCAGTGTAGGGTATACCGGGAAAATGTAAACCGGACAGTGGCACTGAACCTTAAAAAAATATCGGTGTAGGGTATACTGGGCAAATGTATCGGTATACATTTGTCCGGTATAACCTACACTGATATTTTTAAGGCAGTGGCACTGAGCCTTAAAAAAACATCAGTGTAGGGTATACCGGGCAATGGCTCTTGACCTTAAAAGACCTAGACCTAGTATATATTTCGAACATTTACCAAAGGTCTAGTCATACTTGGTCCTATACCATTGCCCGGTATACATTTGCCCGGTATATCCTACACTGATGTTTTTTTAAGGACATGTGCCATTGCCTGGTTTACATTTGCCCGGTATACCCAACACTGATGTTTTTTTTAAGGTTCAGGGCCACTGCCCGGTATACATTTGCCTGGTATACTTAACATTGATGTTTTTTTAAGGTCAAGTGCCACTGCCCGGTATACATTTGCCAGGTATACCCTACACTGATATTATTTTTAAGGCTCAGTGCCATTGTCCGGTATATATTTGCCCGATACTCCAAACACTAATGTTTCTTCTAATCTATCGTCAGTAAGTATTAGAATTTCGAATAAATGTAATTATATCCACGAATAAATTAATATGAAATCGGATGTAATGAATATTTTGAACATTCACCAAAGCGACTATGTGATTGTCAACATTCACCGTTGAAAGTCAACAACCACCGATTTCGGTCATTCGTAGTAACATGCACATCATTTACATAATAACCTCATCAGGACGATTATTTCATACTTTGCCTAAATAGCATCCGGCATTCTATAGAATGCCTTGGCATTCTATACAATGCCGGCGTTTCATACTTTGCCGGTAACATATATAAACAAAAGTTTGTTTCTCGCTTTATTTTTTTTGATTGTATAGCTTGATATCGAAAAATAAATAAATGACATCATTCTAATGTCCTTAAATGTATTAATATTTTAAATCGCTTGAATCTTTGTATTATAGATTTAAGATTTATTGGTGATTGAGTTGATCAATCAACTTGTTGATTGTCAGATTGTATTAACTTCATTTTTAGGTGCTGAAAAAGTTAATAAATAGCTTTATTTCAACTTAAACGTTCAGAAACATTGCTGCTATTTCACCGATCTTGTATTCAACTCAATGAGTGCTTCGTGGGTAACTGTGTAAATTAACTAACACACAGAAGTTTCTGTGACTTAACAACGCAGGCCTATGAGATTTTGAACCGAATCAATCTAAATAGCCCTGATACATTAGTTACCCTAAGTACAGATTGCCTCCGTCCAACCAATTCTACTTTTCGAGGTTCTTAATAGCCATTTTAAGGGGCTGGATATTGTATCAACTTAATTATTTTCATATAGAAAATTAAATAAATAACATTATGTTAATTTTCTTAAATGTATTAATATTTTAAATCATTTAATTCTTAGTATTATAATTTTATAATTTATTGATGATTAAGTTGATCAACTAATTTGTTGATTGCTATATTGTATTAACTTAATATTTTAGGTATCGAAAAGTTAATAAATAAATAATATTATTTTTAACTTGAGCGTTCAGAAACGTTGCTGCTGTTTCAATGATTTTGTATTCAAATCAATGAGTGCTTAGTGCGTAGTAACTGTTTAGATTAACTAACACGTGTAGTAGTTGCGGTGGTCTGAGCCCGCAGGCGTATCAGATTTCAAACCCAGCAGCCACCTAAATAGCCTTGACACAATAGTTACCCCAAGTGCTGATTGTTTCCATCCAACCAAATCTGCTTCCGAAGTTCTTAAGCCATTTCAAATGCCGGGAAACGCAGCTAACTTACACTGAGAGTAATGCAAATTTCAGTTCATCAGTATTAATGTGTTCCATTTCGTAAGTTGCACTTTAAAAAGTTAAAGCATCGTCAAAATTAAGGCAAAAAGTATCGGAATTTTGATTGCATTATCCTTTAAGTCAATTTTACTGTAACAACCCTTTTTATTTAAAAATACTACACCGTAATTTTTACAGTAATATTTAATTCGAGCGATTCAGTCATTTTGATGTTATTATTACAAAAATTACGGTATATCAAATTTTTTGCTCCATAATATGTTCAGATACAAATGGATTTTACGGTAAAAAGTACCGGCACCATGAGTGCAGGTACTTTTTACCGTAATTTCATCCGGAATATTTTAGAGCGTGGACACATCTTTTCTGACAAGCACGATATTTTGTGCTTTAGCAGCTATTTAGTTCAATTACACTGAGGCATAAAGATGCTCAAAACAACCAGAGTATGGTAAAGTACAGCGTTTCTGGCTATGTGGGGATACCAAAAAGATCGGTCATTTTTACCAAAGTGCTTTGGTAATGATTTTGGTAAGATTAACAATACAATGTAGTTTTATAATATGTGATAAAATATGGTAAATGAGATAAAATTTGGTGATTTTTTAATGATTACTTGGAAAATTGTATAAAAACCTTTTATTTGGCTAAATTTACTTTTCAGTTTTGTGTTTTTTACTAAGTATGTTGTAATAAGAATTATAATTTGGAGAACCAGACTTTCTGGTAAGCCATTACCATGCGAACGGCAAGATAACCAAATTATTGGTTTAAATAACGTATATTTTGCTTTTGTTTAGCAGAATTGTTATTATTATATGATTCTGTAATTTTACCATTTTTTTCTCTATGTTTTTTAAAAACTGTGCCTTATCAATTTATTCAATTTATTTTTTCTTATTTAGGTAATTTGCTTAAAACTTATCAAATAATTTATCTTTTATCAGACTTCTTGACTTACTGAAATATATTTGCATGATTGAATTTAATATCTGCAAATTATCTAGCTAATTTGCAAACTACCAAGGTAATTTGAGTATTTAAACATTTATTTGTACTTTTATAGTCACCGTTGTTAATCCACATGATGCCCGTACTGTAAAAAATTCTGAATCAAATTACGGTAAAATATACCGGAACTCTGGCTGCCGATACTTTTTAAATAAAATTTATTGTTACCGGAACATGTTACAGAACAAAAATATCTGATTTTTACTGTACCGTCAGATGGGGTAACTTTGTGCAAGCTGTCGTCTTTTCAATTTTTGCGTCGTGCCATCTAGGGATATTTTTTTAATCTCGGTCTCAATCGTTCTTGGAGCTCAAGCTACAAACAGTTTCAAATTTTTAACGTCGCAAAATTGGAGGCTGGAAAGTCTGCTCGGTTGAAGAAGTTCTAGTTATCCTGGCCAGGAAAGTAGGTTATACTTTAAAAGTCTTATCAATTTAGCTAACAAATCATGCATAATTTTTTGTTTTTAATTATTATAATGTTAGTTATTTAATAATTAACAAAAAAATGCTCCCTGGGGTAACTTTGTGTAATTTTTTTTTCCAGAGAAAAACACGCGAAGAATTTATAAAAGAAAGTCTGGAGAAAGAAATTATTGTGATTACTACACCAAAGAAGCGTTAGAAAAATGTTTGGCAGAAGTAAAAAATGGTTTATCCGTTTCGAGAGCGTCAAAAAAGTTCGGAATTCACCGAAACACGATTTCGGAAAAAATTCATGCGAATTCTATGCGAAATCTCACGGTGAATGTTATTTTTCATTTTCATATTGTTATTTTTCATTTCAATTTCCATATGTTAAGTGTTTAGGACAATTAATAAGAGACTGTTAATACGAGAGGATCATTCCGAGTTGCAGAGTTGAAGGCAATTTGGGGGCGTTAAATGAGGGAATTCATTCAACTGTTCATTCATGTCAATTCATATCAAATGTTAGATTGTACCTGAAAATCATAAAAAAATTTACCTAAGATTTAATTAAGAAGAAAAAATTTAAAAATGTTAAAAAATCTAGAAATTAAGGTTTTTATAATCATCTTTAGATTTGTTAATACATAGTACATATTTATATGTAATATACATGCATTGTACGTTAACAATGTAAAATATTGTTTATTAAAGGATTTTAAGTCAAAGTGAATGAAAATAATTGAACTAAGTCATTATTTTATTGCATTGCACAATCGACTTATTGATTGCTTACAAATAATAAACATTTCAAATCAGCTCTTAACTACGTGCAGTTACTTCCCAGATGTCTAACAACAAATTTTAGATTAGATGTTGTACAATTCAGCATCTTTTAACTATTTTTTTTATTAGGTCAAAGTTGGAAAACTTAAAATTCCTACACAAAGTCACCCCATCTGACGGTAGTATTTAACAAAACAATTGCTGAATTACTATAATTAAGTAAATATTTCTAAGGCAATCAAGGTATAATATTTCATAATACAAAAGGATTTCACTCTAAAATAGATTTCATGGTTGATTCACCCAAAGTGACGGAACTTATCTTCATTTGATCAGGGATTTTTAACAGTGTAGGTAATCAATATAATAACTGATTTCTTCTATTTACTGGTAGATTAGATCTTTTTTAACTATTACAAAACCGAAAGTGCATTTATATTTCAGAAAATTGTGGGTTTTAAAATTATTTACAGACTTTCATTCCATATGTAAACACATCAGCAAAATATTATTCATCCTTGACTTAGATGAATAATATTTGATTTGGAATTTTAAGAAATCGTACAAGCAGCTCAGAAATAGATTCAGGTGTTTATCATTATACATGAGTTCAATTTCAGTTTAAACTTAAAACAAAAACAATCCCTTTATGTCTCTAAACCTTAAAGCCATAATGGTAGGAATATAAAAGTGAAAAATAGGGTAATTGTTTTTAGTTCTTCCAATGGTTACTCAGAATAAAATCGTCAGTTTATTTCATATCGGTCTATTCAAGATGTCACGGAAAACTTATGTGACATACGTGACAAATGACGATAGAACTGTAGTCTGAAGAATACCCTAATCAAGTAAAACTTTATACGATTTTCACAATTTGAGAATGAAAATAGATTCTAAACTAGACAGGATTCGTATCAATAAACTGGTGGATTTCCCTTCCAATTTATTAGGGATAGGCTAATGGGGCTGGGACTTCATGGAATAGACATTCATGACACGTGATTAATAGAATCTATTATTTCAAATTAATCACTTGTTTTGATGTGATTTCATCAGAGATGATAAATTTTTTTGTCCTTGGTGTTTACTGGAAAATTCACAAATTAAATTTTGATAGGAAGGCCTTACCTATACACAAATTTACTGTTGTTTGTACAATTGCACTGTTGTTATTTATTACTGTTGTTTAAAAGTATGCCTTTCCTTGGCAATTACACGCAAAATATATTGGTTTAGTTTAAAATATTTGTTATGCTTGGGAAAAATAAAATATTATTTAAATGTTAATGTATGTTGTTTTTACCCCGAATGTTTTAATAAAAAGTTTATTAAGAAATGTTCCATTTCTTATTATAATTTCTGAAATTATTTATTATGGAATAAATTATTAATTCTTGATTAAAAAAAAATACGAACTATAGTTTGTATTATAAATATAAACATATTATAAATATAAACTTATTATAAACATTATATATACATATAGTTTGTATTATAAATACCAGTACCATGTGTACATGGTAATGGTAAATAAATGGCTACATAACTGCTGGTAAATTGTTCACATTTGCATTAGCAATAGTTTTTATGTGAAAAATATAATAAAGACGAATTATAAAAACAACATTTCTTTAGTTTTATCAAACACATGTCATCACACGTTTTTTAATCTGAAGACATATTTAAATAAATTTTATGTCTGTTTGAAAGCAATTGAAAAGATATTAAAATGAAATATTTTTTAAGACAAAAAATTTGACATGTAGAATTAGGTTTTTGAAAATGGGAAAAGTTTTATTCTAGTTTATTTGGAGCTTTCAAGAAAAATGATATGCTTAACTTTATTTTAAATGAACAAAAATTTTAGTATATTTTGAATAGATAGTTTAAAACAAATGATTTTTTCCTACGGATTTGCTTCAAGGCAATAATGAAAACTAAATATGGAGTTATTTTCGACAAATTTAATACATAACAGGATTGATTATAGTATGAATGTTTTAATAAAACAATTAGCTTAACTATTAATTTTAATAGACGGAATAAATCATAATAATTTTAAAAAAAGATTAAAGTAATCAGACTGACTGAGTAGGAATTGTAAAAATGATAGTATTGTATATAAAACAATGAAATAATTAAATAAAATTTTGAAAGCAAATGTTGCTAAAAATAAAAATTTCGAAAAATAAAACATTCAAAAAATATAACCTTCAAAAATAAAAAAAGCATAATCATTATATTATAAATACATTAATTTAAGCATTATATTTAACATGACTTTCACAAAAAGAGAGCGATACTATTTAGTCAATTACTTCTTATGATCAAAATTGTGTGTATATGTTCTATTTATTTATCGTTTCAATTTCGAAGTAAAAGTTATTTTGTCATTTAGGTATTCATATTTTCTTTTACAAAAATACAAATTATTCTAAGCATGTTGATTTAAATGTGTTAAATTTGCATTGAATACACACCATTTTGAAATGCATAATATGCATATTTTGATTCACCCAAACTTAAAAAAGAAAAAGCACATGGCGAACCCGAAGTCACAACCCGAAATGTACCTTTTAAAAGTTATTCCATCCGAAATAAAAGAATATATCATTACAAAAGAGCTTACCGAGCCAAAAATTTTTCATTTTTGGAGAATTTACGTCAGTATAAATTATTAATTTATATTTAATGGATAATATTAGACACACATTCGGAACACAATATTAAAACAATTAACATTCATTCTATGATTCCTCAGTTACAGTATTTACAAAAAATATTGAGATGAAATTTCATATCTGGTTAAAGTAATTTCTGACGATTGTGAAAATCGTATAAATATCTCTGGATTAGGATCTTTAACTGAATTTTTAATGAGAGATAATGCGAGATTTTGATATGATATATCATAATCTTCTATGATCTCCAATATATTTCTCCTCCAATCATATCTCTCTTATAAATATAATATCATATCATACGAGAGATATGATATGATATATCTTGAGAGATTTGATATAATATATCATGAGAGACTTGATATGATTTTTCATGGGAGACTTGATATGATATATCATGAGAGATTTATATTTGAGAGATTTTGATAAATCGTGCCGTTGACGTTGATCAAATGTCTACATGATGCGGAATTTTTTGAAGACACTTTGAATAGGCAGATATGAAGCAGCAATAAATTTAACAGTTTATTGTATAGCTATTGATACGACAAAATACTTTTGCTCTATTTTTTCAGTTTGTGACATTCTTTCGTTTTCTCATTTTAAGGAGAAATCTTTTGACTTTAAACAAAATTTTTTTTAAAAATAAATTAAGTACATGCACAACGTTGAGCACCAAAAACAATTGCTTTATTGTACTGTAAAAATTACGGTAAAAAGGATCAAATTGCGAAAAAAAAAATTTAATCGTAAAATTCATAATTGATCATGAACATCTGAACATGTTACAGAATAAAAAAAGTGTAGTATACGTAATTTTCACAGTAATAGTTATTGCAAAATCACAGAATCACCCTAATTGAATACAAAAAAAATTGCGGTTTAATCTATTAAGTTTAATCTATTGATCTTGATATATTTCATAATACCTTTTAGTCTTTATAGCTTTCGTAAATTTCTGTATCACAATTTTTCTCTAACAATTTATTTCCTTAACACCTCCAATAATAGCTTTCAAAGTTTTTCGTTGAAATTTTCGCGAATGTTATGACACATAAATAAGTAAAACAAACTTTCGTCATTAAACTTTTTAGTGTTTTGGAATTTACTCCAATTTTCTATTATATCATAAGAATGTTTTTAAAAAAAATTCTTTAAGTAGAAGTTTTATCCGGTTGGAAAAATAAATCGTCAAATAGCATTTTTTTTTTTTTTTTTTTTTTTTTTGGAAAAAGCTAAATATTTTTTTTTATATTCGTTGTAAAATTCAGGCAATATACATATAGTTTAAAACGAATGCTTTAGGGAATTTAAGAGAATTCAACTGCGAGCTTTTTTATTTTCCAAGGCCAAAAAACTTTAAAGAACATAATTGAAGTATTTATCTCAATTATTTTCAATGCTGTTTCCTAATAAAGTTTTAAACTCAGTATTGTGTATTACAGTATTATATAATATTTAGTATTATATTTAATCGTTATTATATTTAATTGTTATTATATTTAATTGTTATTATATTTAATTTTTGAGTATTATTTTTAATTAAAACACATTTCTATAACTTCTGTTTTCAGTTACATGCTAAATGATTTTCAGTATTTGCTTAAAGTCTATATAATGTCCTTCCTCGAAGTATATATCCAAATATATCTTATTTGGCTTATTAATACAACAGTAGGTGCTTTTATTAACTTTGGCGAAAAACTTTGAAGAATACTATTAGAGCATTTATATCACCATACTTTTCATTAACGTTTCCTATTAGAGTAACAAACTCAGCATTATATATTAATTAATTAAACCATATTCCCTTAATTTCTAGTTTTAGTTTTATGCTAAATCATTCGGTTACATGCCAAATTATGTATGTATATGACTAAATATATCATGTTAGGTTTATTAATATAACTGTAGGCATATTATGCTTCTTAACGAAAAACTTTGACGAAAATCATTTTATCCCCGTTCTTTTCAGTGACATTACCTGTTAGAACAATGAACTTTTTACTTCATGTAACTTAATTAACGCATATTTTTCTAACTTCTGTGAACATGAAAATTATTTCCCATATTTTCTTTCAGTGACATTACCTATTTGAATAATAAACTAGCATAATATATATCTTATATAATAAACTAGTAATAAACTTATATAGAAAACTAGTATTATATATATGCATATTTTTTCTAACTTCTGTTTTTAGTTAGATGCCAAATTAATTCCAATATTCGCTTAAAATCTGTGATTTCTTTAATCCTCCTCGTGAAATGTATCTAAATATATAATATTAGGTTTATTAATTTCTTTCAAGAGAGCATTTTGAACATAATAATCATTCTCAAAATAAACTTCCTGGTAATTAACTTTCTTGCATGGTAAAAAAAATATTTTGTCTTAAAGAATTCTTTGTTATTAAATTTCCCATCTGACAAGATTAAGATGCGCCACTTTGAGCTCTCTACCCAAATGCATATGTACAAATCAGATTGAAGTAGATGTAAAATCATATCGTAGAGTTATGATAACTTGGCAAGTTTAATAGTTAGTTCTCTCATCAAATTAGCGGTAGTTTCTGAAGCTTAAACTTGTATACTAATATACGTCTTCAACATAACAGTAACAATTCCAATAGGTAAAGACATAAACTGAACAAACTATTCAATATTTGTCACTATTTGTAAAACTATACTTCAAAGGTATTTTAAATATTTTTCAAATACAATAAAACTTTCTGTAGTTAGTTTGATTAATTTTTTTATTTATAAAAATTGGGAATTAAATTTTTTCCATAAAGTTCATTTACACTTTATGTACTTCTATATATTTCTAGAATAATAAAAAAATGAAAGAAAAATAATTTAACTTATACTTAAAAATAATTTTAAATTATAATTAATAATTATGCTGTGTAGCTTTTCACTTTAACAAAACTTAGAGTCGAATAACTCATTTTTAGAATTAAAATTTTGACTCAATAACTTTTTAAATATTTGTTGAAAAACACCTACAGTTATCTTTTATTAAGTACTGCCTAATATCGTACAAAACTATAAAAGAATTTCTGAAAAGTAAAAGCAAGTATAGAAAGTAATCGTAAAATGATTTAAAAAAGACAACGTTATCTTACGGTAAACAAAACTACATGACAAAAACTAGAATTTGAATTGACAGTTTTAATCCGTTTATGATAAGGGGGAAAGCAGATATTGTTTTTTTAAAAACAGCTTTAAACCTTCAAATCTTCAGAGAATGTTTGTAAAATAAACGGGAATCACTTGTAGAGCACGGGTAACGATTAAAAACAGAAAAAAAAATTGTATTTATCTCTTAAAAGTGTTTTTTGTCTCTAGAATTTATAGTTAATTTTTTACTGTGTATCCCCAAATCCAAATACGAGGAAAAACAGGGAATATGTAAAGATATGACTGAACCATATATTCCTTAAGATTACGTAAGAGGCTAAGATAGCCAAGAGCGGCATTGATGTGCATTTTGATATATCCTGCTACTAATTTCACGACTGAAGATATATTTGTAATCATTTTTAAAACTCATTGACGCAAAGGCATATTTGAGGAATAAATAAATTTTAATAATAATTTAATGTTTCGTATTGTGAAAAATATTTGAATAAAAAGTTATACACATTTTTTGTTAGTAAACGGAATTTTATATAAATTTTAAACCCCATTGTTTTATTAGTTGGTTGGTTGGTGTCATGCCATGGACAGTCAATAATTTTAAATGGGACCGAAGGTCTCATAAACAGCTTCTGCAATTTGAAGGCTATTTCTCTCATATAGGTCCGCCGACGGATTGTAACTTATTTTCTGCAATTTCGCCAGAATAGCGGGACAGTTAAAAAGATGTTTGGGGGTTAGTAGTATGTCTGGGCAGTTTTTGCAGAGACAGTAAGTCCTTGTCCCGTCTTTATGAATCTTCATACCCCTAAAGTGTCCTGTCCGAAGTCTTGTTAGTGTACTGGTGAGAGTTCTATTTGTACTGATTTCAGGGATTTGGAGTTTGATTTTGATTTTCCTACCATTGAGTTTTGCTTGAGCCACTGAATTGGCATCGCTGAGAGTGACATGAGTAATCTTGCTGGTGTTTAATTGTCTTGCTTCTTTTGCCAAGGTATCTGCCATCTCGTTTTCAGTAATGCCAACATGCGCGGGAATCAACTGCATCGTGCACTGTTTCCTCAAACTGTTTATTAGTCTCTGATGAATGTAATCTGTTTGAATTTTCAAACTGAAAAAATTTGGAACCAATTCGGTTTAAAACTTGAAATTTATTGTTCAAAGTTAGTGCTACCGTGCAATTTAAGAGGATGTAAAAGCCCATAGTTTGAAATTTAAAATTTTGTTTATCCTTATTAAATTATTTTTAATAACAATGAATAAAAATAATTAAAACTTATTTTGTTTGTGAACTAAATCATCTGTAGATGAAATAATTTTAGTGTGCAAAATATTTTTATGGTAATAATTAGTTCTAAAGATACGGTGAAATGTTTAAAGTGTAAAAAAGAAATTAAAGAACCAAAATTCCTCGTTCCATGATGGTTAAGAAATTAAAAGAAAAAAACAGAACAACTACTAAGCCATTATCTTCCAGATTGCTATCATTCCCGCTGGTTTAAATTCAAGAAAAGGAAGATATTTCCAATGTTGATGATAAATAAGATGTTGTGTCTAAAAACTTGATTTATCACTTACCCTAATTAAATAGAATGGGTTTATGTGTGAACTCCAAAACTCGAAAATAAAGTTTTAGCAAGCAAAATTAAAATTATTACGTCAAAAGTTACAAAGAATGTAAGGTTCTTTTTTATTTTGCAAACTAAAAGTTTTTTTATTTACCTAACACAATATTTACGGAACATACGTCAGTTTTAAGCCAATAATTCCTTATTTGATATAAGATACGTTTTTGAATATTATTCATTTTAAACTCTAAATATTTTCAAAAACATTAAAATGTTTTGATAAAGATGTAAATGTTTAATATTTCTCCGATGTCTAGAGAACACTTTTAGATAAAATATTTTATTAGTGTCTGAGATAAAAAAAAAAGAGCTAAAATTTACTGCCACTGTTACTTAATGTTCATAAATATTTTATGTATTTATTCTTTTGATGACTTAATATAATTGACTTAAAATATTTTTAAATGAATAAGCTCTTGACACCTACAGCTTTTATCATCTTAGAATATTGAATTTTGCAAAGGAAAAAAAAAACCAATATCATATAATTTATAGCTTTCCAACAATCTCTATTTAGTTTATAAAAAAAAGCAGCATAAAAAATAATATGCATAAATATTTGGGAAAAAAACGAAGGAAAAAAAGAGCATCAGCCTTGTTTAAAACACATTCCGGTTAAGTGCACTCTCTTTTATAAATATAGAGTTAACTTATCGATCAATAAGCTGATTTGCATTATAAAGTTTAAGATCTTCAAGCAAGGAAAAATGGTAAAGTCTACTCTACGGTGAAAAGATTCAAATTTTAAGTTGCTGCATTAAATAGTTTAGTTTCTTCAGATTGATTTCATTCCGTTTACTTTTTTGAAGATAAAGGATGCTTTGCTTGAATGATTTGCGAACGTTGAAAAGAAAAACGTGTTATGTTTTCTTTTGTGCCGCTGAAAAATGGGAGCTTATTTTATTTTACTTTTTAAATCTCGTATTCGATCTAAATAATTAACTGAATTGAAATTGAAAAAAGGAAAAGAAAACTAAGAAAATATATTTATAGTATCGTAAAGATATTTATCATAGAATATGTGAATAGATTTAAAATTGCACTTTAGGTTAAAAGTACATTTCTTTCTCATTCTAAGAACAAAGAAGTGAAATTGCGTTCTTCAGACAGAGATATAGATGCAAAATATTTAATATTTATTTTAAGTGGTATAAATAATTTACGAGAAAAACTATTTTAATTAAATGGACATGAAAAAGAGTATATCGGAAATAATTTTTAAGAATTGTATAATAATTTGTACAAGATTTATGAAACACCGTGGATGCTTAGGTATTATCCCTTAAGGTTACTTAAATATAATTTTTTCTCAAAATTTCATCTATTACAATCAATTTTTGCATTTACACAAGAGAAATATATTACGATGAAAGATGAAAAATTATTCAATAATATGAATAAAATTCATGCCAGGTGTCCGAGGATTACTGGTACAAACTTTAAGGAGAGGTAAGGGATTCAGAATAGTAAAACAACCCATGGTCGGAAAAGACATGGGAAAGTAGCATGACAGGTACAAGAAACAAAAACAGACACAAGACCAAGATCATATGAAATATTTATTGGTCAATGATATAACATTGGCTGTGATGAATGATATGCTGAAATGTTACAAAATATGTTCGAAGTTTACACCATTGTTAGCATGCTAACGATACATGCGTTACACCATCAGGCCATGGATTGGTAGACTTTATCAAATACATCTGGATTTTGTTGATTATCTACAGCAGCATCGATGATATTTGCAACTAGATCTATTTTGGAATACACAGGTATTGTAAAAACAGCACTTTTCAGTGTACTCCGAAGAAAGAAATTCATACAGCTTTAATAAGGAGAGCGTGGTAACCAGGAATCCGGTCCACCATGCGAAATCCATCTTGTGAAAATAACACCTAGCGGCGAACGACAACGTTTTCAACCAAATATGAATCCTTGTGATGTACCCTACCTCACATTAAAAATTGTACCAATAATCCTGTGACATCCTGCATATTGATAATAAAATTTTTAAATTATGAAAAAATAAATATATAATATTATAATATATAAAAACTGAATTGTAATTATAAATCATCTATAATAAAAGTAAGATTATTATTCATAGAATTGAATAATTATCTATTTGTGTATGCAAATCATAACTTTATTGTTTAATTCAAAAAAAAATATTGGGACTTTTTTTAGGAATTTAATGCTAAATTTAATGCTTAGTACGGCTAATTCCTAATATAGTTGTTATTGAATTATGTATTAGTATATCTACTTTACTTATTGAAATCAATTTAAAGAAAATGGAGTTATTTGTTGATAATTATTTCTGAAACTCATAAATTTTAATGCAGATATTTGTTTTGCTATTGAACTAATGCTTATGAAATTTCAAGCTCATTTCGACTTCTAAATTGTTGCTTTTTGTATATATGTGTAAGTAAAGTCAAAATAACTAATTCTTAGTTCAAAAAAATATTTCTAGGGTTTTTTATTAAATCGCTACTTTGTAAATTGCAAGCTGTTTTAAATGAAGTAAAATAATTGAAAATAAAAGAGAGTTGTTTTGCTTAATTATAAAATAGAAAAAAATATGTTCTTTTTTTTTTTCAATTAGCTTATTATTGCAAACGACCACTTTTGGCATCTCAACTTTTTCAGTTTACGAAGAAAATCCTTATTAAAATAAAAAAATAATAATCTCTTAACTGAATTGACTCGAAATTTTAAATGAAAAAAACATTACTAAAAGAACATCTTATTTACTAAAAACATTTAAAGCATTTTTTTAAGCAAAAATACTATAAGTGAGCTATGAAATGAATACTAGATTTAATTAAAATACTTTTTAAGACCAATAAAAATTTATCCAAACAAATGTTCTTATTTGTTTTTGAAATGTCTTTGTATTATGTCTTCTAATGAAGAAAGCTTAAAAGTGTGAGTTTTTATGCTGATATCTTTAATACCTTTTCCCCATAACTCAACTTTATTATTTGAGAAAAACACTGATTTAGTTATCAAACAGCAAGCTTATGGTATTAGCTTTTTAATTAGGTTTTCCTCAAAAGAGGAAAGTTTATAATTTTTTTTCATTTATTTGTAAAATTAATTAATTTGCTTTTCATTATTTGAGTTAAAATCGGATAAAGTTATGAAATTTTAATTTAGTTCTATATAACCTAGCGCTTGTCTTTTTTTTTCGATTTCATAAACTTTCATTTTATTCCTCTAATGAATATTTTTTATTGAGTCTTTTCAAAATAAAAATACAATTCATTATAAATAAAAGTACCGGTACTTTTTACCGCAAAATCTATTTTCACAGGAACATGTCACGGAACAAAATATCTGATATATAGTAATTTTTATAATAATAATTACCGTAAAATCACTCTTATTAAATAAATATAACCGTTGAAATTACGGTATAATATTTTATTGTAAAATGTATTTTATGGATTTTGCACCCAAAAGACCGATATCTTATAACGTAATTTGATCCAGATTTTTTTACAGTGTAACACTGATTATGATATTACATTTCTAACTATATCTTTCGGTTTTTTTTATGATAAACAAATTGAGTTATTAATTGTTTTAATTGGGCTATATTATCTAAATAATATACATTTGTTCAACATATTTTATGACTACTGTAAAAGTGATCCAAGACATGAGTGTATAGTTTATGTATGCTTGAATTTTTTTTAATATGTTTAAATATTATTTTAAATTAATAAGAATTAATAAAAATTATAGAATTAAAACAGCACAAAATTGGATTTTCCTTTCATAATTCGTTGCTTTAAGCTATATTTTGACTTTTAAAAATAATTTTAAAGGTATTTGACTATTTTTGACCCTCCATAAACATAATCAAATCGAAGTTTTAATAAAAATAGTACTCAGAATATTACAGTTTTATCCTTTAAGGTCGTATGTCTATTCTCAGCTCACAAAGCTTTTTAACAATTCCATTTGTAGGTTTACTGTCAGTCAACAAAAACTTTTTACTGTTTCAATCGTATGTCTACTTTCAATAAACAAAGCTTTTTCAACGTTCCTATCGTATGTATACTCTTAGTCAGCAAGGCTTTTTCACCGTTCCTATCGTATGTGTATTCTAAGTTAACAAAGCTTTTTCACCGTTCCTATCGTATGTATACTCTAAGTTAACAAAGCTTTTTCACCGTTCCTATCGTATGTATACTTTTAATCAACAATGCTTTCTCACCGTTTCTATCGTAAATATACTCTCAGTCAACAAAGCTTTTTTACCACTACAGCCGTATGTCTACTCTCAGTAAGGAAAGCTTTTTTATCGTTCCAATCATATGTTTTCTCTCAGTCAAGAAAGCTTTTCAACTGTTTCAATTGTATGTTTGCTCTCAGTCTCTTAAAAAAAACTTACATATCTCATTTTATTGACCAATATTGTTTTATTTAAGATGTTAGGCTTTGAAAATATACATAATTCAAAATCTCAATTAACAAATAGGCTTTTAGTATAATAGAATTTTTCTTTGTTAAAAATTTTTTTATTTTCTCGTTCTTACCCAGTGTTTAATATTTGTTCCCTAATTAGTTCGGACAAGTATGACAACCACGTATTAGGTTAAATCGTAATTGTATCCGCAAAAAGGCTTATTCACAATTGTAGCAAAAATATTCAAATATCGTAAATAAACTTGTAAAAAAATCTGAACAAAATCTCTAATAATTTTTATCAGAGTGTTTGAAATTTAAAACTCAGTGATTAAAAATTCTTTTGAGGAGCATTATGTGACAAATGTTATAATAAGGAATTCTAATGTGGAATTATGGAAATGTTTTTCATCATACAGTAAAAAGATAACTTTTTAAAAATTCTCTAGTACTCATTGACAGTGTTTATTATAATTTATAAACATATGATTATCTTACACACCCAAATTGCAATTATACAATACTTTTTCTTGAAAATCTATTAACGCTTTTTATTTTACACCTCGAAGTTACCATACAGCTATTTAGCAATTTACCTAAAATTGCACAAATGTAATTAAAGATGTGAATCTTTTGTTTAGCATACTTATTATTAGAAGCACATTTTACCACATTAACAGTATTACAGAAAAATTGTTATTATGAAGTCGATAACGTTTGTTTACCTGCGGTGATGTGAAATTTGGAAAACAATGTCTATCAAAACTCGTGAATTAAATGAAATTATTCAAAAATGTTTGAAGAACAATATAGCAGCATCAAAAATGCATAATAAAATAAGCTTCACTAGCTTTTTGTGATTTTTTTTTTTTTTTTTTTTGAAAAAACCAACAGTCTGTGATTGGGGACAAGATGGTGCTGATTCAATCTTAACATTCAAATATGCTATACCATCTAACATTACAAAGCAGCAATCGGAACACGAGAGCTAAAGTACCCATTTCGTCGTAGTTTTTTTTTTTAAAATTCAAACTAGTATGCATGGTGTTCCGTAATCACCGTCTTTAATATGAACTTTTAGATTCCATATCTAAAATAAAGTAAACATTCTGCACAAAATTCACACTTGAGTAATAAAAACATCGAAAACAAGTTTCGATTGTCAGGTGAGATTAAATTAAAATAAGGAGAGGTGAAAAATCAAGGAAATTAGATCCGTTTTTCCGATTAAATCTGCAGTAAAATCGCTCATATATATTTCGATCCGCAATTAATTAATCTCAATAATGATTAATTAATTGTGCATCGAAATATATCCTAACATTTTGATTATGCGTTTCATTTTTTTCCATTAATTATTATGTTATATCTATCAATGGACATATTTTGAACTTTATTTTTGAAAAAAATTCAATAAGTGTTGAATAAGGGTGCTGAATACCAAAAACTCTGTGTTTTAAATGTAACAAACAAAAATATCATAATTACAGTACAACAATATATTGATAAAATTGTAACTTATATTTTGTCATTTGTAATACCTAAATTTTTTAAAGTTTATCTTCCTTTTGTAGGTTCTAGCACATTAATGGAAAAACATTTACTTTAAAAGCAAAGTGCAAATTAAACTTATAAGCTGCGAAAACACTCTTTTTTAATAGGTTTTAGACTTATAAAATGTTAACAAAAATGATAATAAAAAAAAACTTGCTTCCTTCTAAAAAGCGAAAACTTTGAAGCTTATTTGGAATCGGGGCAGGAAATAAAAAAAAATATATATAAAACAAACAAGCGCTTTTAAATACTCCTCTAAAAAATCTGAAGCCTTTAACTTTTGAAACGGCCGTTTGTAAGAAGCAAAAAAGATAAAGAGTTTGTCTCATTTAGATTCTAAAGAGAGATACAATTCAAGCTTCCGTTGCTTTTGTCTCTTTGTAACCCCTTCAAGAAGTACATAAAGCACTTTTTGTCGAAAGTTTATAAGTAGAAATACTTTTTGTACATTGGTATTGAATTTTGATTAGATAATTTTTTTATGTTGCTTATAACATAACCTTATTTCTGTAGAAGTTAAAGATAGAAAGTTTGCCCAAATTCAAGAAAATAATAACAAATAAAAGGGATAAAATATAATTTTTTGTCTCACTAACCATGAGTACTGTTGACTACATTTATTTTTGATGCATTTTTATTATTGTTTTGTTGTTATGCAATAACTTTAAACACCATCTGTAGCGTAACCAGAAAAGCTGTTTTGCGTTAATTATTATTACGTGGTAGGGGAGATTGCCATTAATAATAACTCTACCTGAATTATTAGCAATAATAATTGCACTATAAATGACAATGTTTTATTATTTTTTCGAAACAAATAGTGTATCAGAAGCTAATATTTCAACTTACTAAATGGACTGTACTAAATGGATACTAAAGTATCACGAAACTTTCCTCGTTTTTAACGAAACCATTTTCTATTCTATGTTCATAAAGAACATTTTATTAGTGATAAAATAACTAATGTCACTTCCTCGAGGAAACGAATTTTGTCTAAAGTAAAGAAATTTTTCGTCATTCTATTTAAAAAAAAAAACCAAAAAAAAAACATTACACTGTAAAAAATGCATCTAACTTCTCTAATAATAACTTTATCGAGGGTGCCATATAGATGGCGCAACAAAAGGACAAAAGAGATAAATTGCAGACATGCCTGAAGCGAGATTCGAACCCCGAAACTTCTTCATAAGATACCAACTTCTTGACTACCATACTGGCCAGTCAGCTTAATTCGGCACTTTATTTTCGATTTTATAGTCTTTTTTCAAGTTTCGTCATTTTAGTTAATCTTTCGAAATGCAGATTAGGTTTCGAGTTGAGGAAACATTTTTGTCACATATCCTGTCAACACAAATTACGTGATTTCGTGACAAAAAGTATATTATGGAAGTAAAAATTAAAAAAAAAAGAAAATGTTGTTTTTAAAAAATATTTATTAGTGACAAGATAAAATGTCGTGCTTTTTTCAGCCTCTCATTTGGCATTTTTGAGCACATGTGTAGTTTGCCTCAACTTTTTTAAAGAAAAAATATAAAAATTTAAAAAAAAAGAAAATGTTGTTTTTTAAAAAAATTTATTAGTGACAAGATAAAATTTCGTACTTTTTTCAGCCTCTCATTTGGCATCTTTGAGCACATGTGTAGTTTGCCTCAACTTTTTTAAAGGAAAAATGCCCTCATCAATTTTCGCTTACGAAAAATACTCCATCTCCCCTAAGTGGCTGTCAGAACGCTTGGAGTTTATGTTTGATACTCCAGGAGTGAGACTAACTAAACGATGCCAATTAAATTTTTAAACTAATTAATTATACTTAAAAATAAGTAATTTATTTAAAACTTAAAACAAAATTTCGATTTTAAACCATTTGCAAGTATCAGAATGTCTCATTCTCTAACGTTAAAACCAGTTCTTAAAGACTCAATTCACCATCATTCACAACGGATAGTACACTCTGTTCTATTTTTCTGTTGTTAATTTCATCCACCTCGTTTTCAACGCCTCATTCTCTTCAAGCCTATGTATTGGTTAACTTTTTCTTGTTTCAGTTGATCATAAATTGTCCAGACTTTGTTAGTTAACATCAACGCATTCTTTAAAACAGTAAGCAGACAGTTTATTTGTAACATTAATATGAAACATGTTTTCCAATTTTTCTATATATAATTTCATAATGTCGACATTTTATTATTACTTTTTTCCAGAATTAAAGTCAAGTAAAAAATTCTAAGATAGTTTGCAAATCATAGAGGGAACATAATTATTTTTACGGCAAAAAGTGTTGATAAAAGATCATCTTAAGTTTTGTTGACAGTTAATAAGCGATTCGGCAATAAAAACAGAGTAACTTCTAATATTTTCTTTTTTTTTCGAAATATTTTTTCTAAATATCCGTGCCTTTAAAATCCCATTTTTTATTTTTATAAGTTTTGAATGATTCGGAGCTCTAAAACTTTTTTGCTCGTTAGAAGCTCGCAAAATGAAATAAATAATGATAAGGAGAAATATTGAAAGCAAAATTTGCTGAGTTTATGAGAAAAAACAATTTAGAGAAATATCACGAAAAACCGAAATTAATCGGAGTTGTCGATGCTTAAAGATCTTTCAAGATTATGAGGAAGCACGGATTAGATATGAATTTTTTTCCAAACCTATAGTTTAACTTGAAAAAACATTTTTAGAAAGGATATCAAATAATTCTTTCATAAATACTTTTTCAAATGTTTTTTTTCATAGATTTTATATAAGTTCTGAACCAACAGTTAAAGCATTTGCATTAATTTGTGTACTGTTTTAAAAGAATATCTACATTTAGTCTTCCTAAAAAGTTAATAGTTTAAAAAAGTATCTCATTACTGTCGATTTTCATATGATTCTTTAATGAACAAAGAAATTTGGAATTGTTTTGATAGTCTTAAGCATAAAATTAAAAGTTTTTAAAACATTTTTTACCTATTAGTTATTAGTTTTTCCCTAGTTTAACGGTATTTATAAGTAACATTTATTTATCACCTCTTCCGGAAGAACCGGAAAATGTCAGGATGAAGGAATTAGCTTTTAGCTTACATAGAGGGATAAACTTAAGGGTTAAAATGGAAGTTAACAGAATAAATGTGCCTAAACGACTAATGAGTAAAATAAAAGAGGGAGATAATGTGGTACAAACAACATAATAATGATTAACTTATGTAAAACAGTATCTGAACTTATCAACTGTTTTGCCTATTAAATAGAAAATAATTAATGTTTTTATTGTAAAACTGTACTTTCAACATATAAATTTTAATTAATAAACATGAAATTGTAAAACATAATTTTGCAATGATACTAATTAATCATTTTGGTGAAATTCCTTCAAGTAATTAATACTTCGAAGAATTAGAGTTGAAGTATTTAAAAACTAAGTGTGAGCTTTTTTTCTAATGCCTACCTGGGGAATGATCTACGTCACACAGACCACTTTTTCAGGGGCACCATATTAGGTGGGCCAACGTAGCTCCTACAGCAAGGAACATATAGTACAGAGAATGAAAGAAAATCCTTTCCACCGGCCGGGTTTCGAACCCGGAACCTTTCTTATACACGACCAGTTTCCTGGTCCCTGCACAGGCCGGTCGTCACAGAGTGGGAATTAAAGAAACAACAAAATTGTAGATGAAGCAGCAATAATAACTCAGAAAATGATATTTTTATCCCAATAGAATTGGGAACGATGTCTGTTAAAACGATTTTGTGCTAAAACAGTTTGGGATTTTAAGATCTTCAGATAAAAACATTGTATAATTTTTTAAATGAAACTTTTTAAATACTTTAAAATGTTTCTTAATTAACTACGTACAACTTTAAAAAAAAAGAGTTAATTTACTTTATAACATATTTGAAGAATACCAAAAAGTATTATAGCATTTTTTAAAATCACATTCTGCATTTATTTTCCAATCCAGGTTCACACCCTCGGCTTACAGAGCTCACCAACCCTCATTAATGCTTTCGCCGTTTTTTTCGGAATGTTTTGTAGTTTGAGCTTCCTTCACTTGCTCAGTGGACACTGATATATTTCATCTAGTTTTGCATGAATGATGTTATTCTATTTAAAATAAATCTATGCAAATGCGAAACATATACATCCTTCGATACCTTTGATTTATGTGCATTTAATTAAAGTTTACACATTGTAATTGATATACATTTCAATAATATTCAATAATATTTAGAGATTACATTTGCGGCAAATAATCCGTAGGATTTCCCTATGTACACAATTCTAAATTTCAATGTTTTGAGATACATTTTTAAATCCTTCATTCTGGCATGGACTCGTAAAATATATAAAAAATGAAAAATAATGCATAATAAAAAATAAAAAAAATTTATGTAGGTTCTTTGTTTGAAACAAAAATTTAAGCTGAAGCCATAAGCAACATCACTGGACATAAGTAGCATAAAAGGAGGAAAGGAGAGTGTTTTAAAAATTTTAAAGTTTTCCTGTATACACGATTGACGATTGTAAACTTGGGAGTTAGAGAAAACAACAATAACAGATTTGAAGAATATAATCCAAGAAAGATATTTGTTTAACATGCACTCCTTTGCAAATATTTCTGGCATATCTTCGTCGCATATCTTCTGCAAATATTCAAGCTAATAGAAACAAAACACAATCGAAATAGGTTCTTTCATTCTTAAGTTACTAGGGTTTATCTATGCATGCATACTTTCACTTTTATAAGCATATGTACGTTATATTTTACTCTGCTAATAAGATTAGAGAATTCATATGTTCTATACAAAACTTTATTAGAATGTTTAAATCTTTAATGAATTTTTTTAGGCTTTTTATTATTTCTGAATTTAACAATAAATGGATTATGATCTTAATTTCCCTTCAATATCAAACATAATGAACTTAATGACACTTCAGAACCAAAACTGTCTAAAAACTTATTTTAAAACCAAAAGATCTCTTATCGAGACTAAAGTTGAGGACATATTTTTAAATTGAATTTTTAAAGAAAAGAGTTAAAAAAATTTCCTATTTTTTGCAGATTTTTCATTAATTTATTTTTAAGGAATGGCAGTATTTTTTTTATAAAAACATATGCTGAATATAAACAACCATTATATTCAGCTAATTTACTGAAGTCTACTAGAAAAACAGGAAGAATCAAAATCACCTTTGAAAAATCATTAAAAACGTTTCAAAACTAACTACTAAAATCATTTACTAATAAATCAAAATCATTTATTCTGATAATCACAATATACTAAATAAATCACTAAATACTATTAAACAAATTAAATCACTGAATAATTAACCACTAAAATAATTTAATCATTAATAACTAAAATCATTTAATAATAAACTACTAAACTTATTTAATAATAAATCACTAAATTGTTTTAATCATAAACCACTAAAAGTATTAATAAATCTCGAAATCATTTAAATAATAACCGAATTTTTTTAAATCTAAACTATGAATGAAAATATATTGAAAAGGAAATAAGCCGAGAAATGATTCTTTGTTTACAATATTTGATACAGTTAAAAAAAGGAAAAAAAAATCATTTTATTAACATTATATGACAGACTCTGCTTGTTTGTTATCTCTCGGGATTCTCTGATTTCTGTTGGTAAGAAGTTTCCAATTTCATTTATTCTTGTCAAGTTAAGTTTACAAAGAAATATTTTTTTTATATTTGCTTTTCTTATCATTCGGGAATTATAACGATATTTTTAGTCATTGGAAATTCTAAATTTATTATTCAAATTGCATTCATATATTTTGTATTGCACTGATTCTTTTCAAAAATATTCTTCAGAAAAGACATTTGATTCGAATAACTTTTATCATATAAATATTTGCCATACGCAACGAGGCTAGGGCACAAATATTTTTGTAAATTTATATCACAATTTCTGAGCAATATAAAATACATTCATTTATTTAATTTTATATTTTTTTAATAAATTTTTAATTTATTTTTTATTTTTTGTTTAATAAAATAATTTAATTCAAATTATATTTATACTTTTGAAAAAAAAACTGTCATTTTTCTTGCATACTTTATTCTAAGTGTTTTATAAAGTATACGTGATATCGAAACTTGCATGAGTTTTTAACATATTTCCCTTCTCAACGTAGTTTGCAACTTCTTGTTCTATTTCAAGATTTCTTAAACTTGATGCCCTAAAAGAAATTGTGATGTGATAACTATTATTTATTGCGACTATGTCTAAACCCGATGGATGCTACAATAGACCATAGACCAGATATTAATCGGTCTCTTCCTTTCTTTTCCAGATCTACAAGAACAGAAAACCAGCAGATGAGCATCGCAAAAACGGATACGATGCAACTAAGCAAGTAAAATTAGCAAACACCAACAAAACCATTCTCTTATCGGGGACAGCCTTTTTCGGAGACGGCAATCATTGGGGATACTAGAGACTTAACAGACATTTTTCATTATTTAGAACACCTTCAAATCTCGAAGTATGAGTTAGAAGGGCTAACCAACAAAAGTTGGGTCTTCCAGAAGGAGGTGAGGCAGTTTTCTAATTAGAGGAAAGGGGATGTGTTGGACAACTACCAGTACAGCGGAGAAAGGCTAGTGCCACCATATGCACAAATGGCCATTCACAGAACATCTGAATTTTCCAATTTTTTATACTTTTAATGCCAGCATATCGTGTTGGAGTCGCTTAATCCCCAAGTATGAGTTTTGTGAAACATTGCACAAAGTGCAATAGTCGTGACACCCTGGATGTTTCATGACTATTTCTATGGAACCAGTCTCAAGTACTTCGGGAAAGCGAAACACGAAACGAGGTTTCGTTTGCTTCCGTAAGCGTTCCGTATGCGTTCATATCCTTTCTGGTCTTCATGTTTCTTAAAAGAGTCTTTTTGTCGCCCTAACGATTGAAGGACCTTGGAGTCTGAGATCTAGCCTCTATTATTTTTAATATTAGCTACCTCAACGCCCCCCATCCCCAGCTTGGCTACGCTTAACGTTTTAATTTTGAATCGCGTTAATCTAATTTTAGGTCATATGTAGCTGCGGTAACTACTTAAGATTTTAAATTAGTATTAGTTTAATTTATTAGTTTTAGTAATAGTATTACTTAGTATTAGTAATAGTATTAGTTAGTATTAGTAATAGTATTAGTTAGTATTAGTTAGTATTAGTTTTAGTATTAGTATTAGTCAGTATTAGTTTTAGCATTAGTATTAGTTAGAATTAGTTTAATCTAATTAATCAGTTTAGTATTAGTTTTAGTATCAGTTAGTATTAGTTAAATTTATTGCGTTAATCCTCTATATATTATTATGTTATGTTACTAAACCCCTTCTTTTCAGCAAACCTCGACAAATGGGCTTTATTAGGTCTGTAAGGTTGAAAGATTGTATACTAGGTGCACATTGTTGCTGTGTGGCGGCAGGTGGTTTCTCTGCCCGATGAGCCTGGGACCTTTGGATTCCTGTATTGCGGGGTTTATTGAGTGACATATGAGCCATCAAAAACAGCAAACACGCTTCGCGAGTCAGCTGGTTATTAATACGCATTTAGTAAAATTACAAAACTGAAAAACAAATTTTACCATGCTCTAGAGTATTTTGTTGAAATTACCAAATTTTACTGCATTTCCAAAATTTTACCAAATTGTTACCGCAGATAAAATTACCAAAATTTTACCTGTGGTGAAAAAACTTGATGCCCTTTATCATTTCTCTGAGCTTGCTGGTTGAATATTTGAACTCCCTGTGAAGTAGCCAAACAGTATTAATGCGTTTAATAAAACTTTGCTGGGTATGTATTTGTAATTATTTTTCAGCTTCCTTAGTGGCAACATTGTCGTTTATTGTTTGAAAATCAAAGCATTTTGAAACCATTACGCCAAAATTATTTTATTTACAAAATTTTATTAGTTTGCTTTAACTGTGCGTAAACTTTACACCAGAAATGTTTTTTTTTTTAAAAATTAAACACAACTGATATTGTAAAATGTACTTAAAAATAAAAAATAGTTGTAAAATGCTATTGGTGTTGGATATCTGTAGTTTGGTTAATTCTATAATTTACTTCTCTATGAAACTTGTATTTCTTTTTATTCCAAGAAAAGGTCAATTCCTGTTAGAAGAGAGAAAGGGAAGTAAGTTAAATAGATCATAAAAAAACTTATTCGAGCGCAAACAGTATAAAATAGCAACTGATAGTTCCTCTAAATTTCGTGATAAAGTAACTGCTAGGTTTATTTAAGTACATATTTAAAATTGAATTTCGATGAAAACTCTTATAATAAAGAAATAGATAAAAATAATTTGCTACATTTATTAATATGACACATTATTGTTCATAATTGATATATATTAATTTATTGCTTATATTGATATATTAATTTACTATTTGTAGTTTTTTGCTAAATGAATTTATTAATTAAACTAATTAAAAACTTATACAATATGCTTTTACCAAAGGGAATTTTTAAAAAAAAAATTGATAACTTATTTGTTCTAATTTTGTATCAAATCAATTATCGCATTTTTTATTTAACATAGTGCCTTTGAGCTGATTATTGTTAAAACTAAAGTAGTAATTTGTGTAAAGTTTATATTGTTAAACTAAACCCTTATTTTTATGCTTTTTTTTAAAAAATTATACATTTGTTATTTATTTAAAAGTTATTATTTTTTTAGTTATTACTTTTTTGTTAAATTTTAGCGGAGAGTCAATGCACACATTGAGCTTTTCAAGTTATTCTTCTCAAAGCTATTACTTTTTTACTTCTACAACCATTATTTATTTATTTCATACAAAAACATTTTATTTTTTAATATGTTTTTTAAAGTTTTCTTTAAATGTTGAACTCATTTTTTTTGTCATTTAGCTGTTATTTAACCTGATATTATGAATTAAAAATGTTGCGAAAAATTTTATTTTAAAATTAAAATTCCGTTTTTCTGTTTTAGATGTGTACTAAGTATGTGTAGTTTCATTATAATTTAACTCCTGCAGACAGTTACTTCTTTTTTAAAATTTCTCTACTAATCTGTTTCGAATATTTTTCCCTTCTCCAAACGATTAGGCCCAGGGTAAACTTTTATCAAAGTGCCCGTAGTATGTAATAGTGAATGGAGTATACAAGGAATAAAGTTCCAACTTAATTATGGAGTTCCTTCCTTATAGTTGTCTGTCGTCTATATCCAATATAGAAGCTGAAGGCTGTCAAAACTGGATACCCAAATCTATCGAATCTTTCTTTGTTTTTGACGAAATCGTTTCTTGATATATGCTCCGAGCATAAATTCCATCAAAGTAACGAAATAACTCTCGTCATTTTTTGGAGGAAACTAAATTCGTCAAAATTGAAGAAATATTTAGTCTGTCTGTTTTCCGCCCAAAATAGTAAAAAAAAAATTAAAAAAAAAAAAACTTCATAGTGCCTGCAGTACATAACTTTTCTACACTACACAACTATGGCAGTAGAACAAAGAGATAAATAACACCTACGCCGAAGCATGATTCAAACCCCGAATCTTGATTTCTGCGGTAACTATATATGACATCAAATGCTATTTTTTTCAAAATAAGTTTTAAAAAAACCCACAGGCCTAATGTACCCACCTTTTCTACGTAACACAATTAGGGCAGGTTCAGCTTAATTCATCACTTCATTTTCGATTGTCTTGTCTTTATTGTAGCTTCGTAATTTTAGTTAACAATCTCACACAATGCTTTATGATGAGGTTTCGAGTTGAGGAAACATTTAGTCATAAGTTTGAATGTTCGCGTTCCATCACTAATCAAGTGTTTCTGCATCGTAATGATTCTGTAAATTAACAAAATACGGCTCAAGGACAGCTGAACTGTCAAAAGCGTGAGTTATATTTCTGAAAGTGTAAGAATTTTTAAAAGAAGGTATGATTTTTTTCTCTTTTACTTGCTCGAAAAAACAATTGAGAGAGAGAGAGAAAGGGATAAGAACTACGTGTTAAACTAGATGAGCTAGATCATTTATTTTAAAACGATAAGCTAAAAGCGATGAACTAGATTATTTATTTTGAAAACGGTAATAAATTAACAAGCGATGGGTGACGAGTTATGCCACTGAATTTTTTTTCTGTTTTATTCTTTGGTATGCTGTCTTTTTTGTTAGCACTGTTATGTTTAAAACAATTAAAAGTTGTTAAGTTTTTTAACGTTGGTATTGGCAGTTTTTATTAAAAATAGAGTTGTGTTTTAATCAGTTCTAGTTCGTGTTTTAACACTACGTGGAAGAATTAAAGAATAATCAACTGTTATATAGATTCTAGTAGAAGGCCTTGCACTATTATACCATTAAAAACATAGTATAACTGGCTTTTGATGCAAGAAAACCTTCATCTAAAAGTTTGGAACTAACGCTCAGAGGTTTAAAAAGCAGAAGAAGTTACTTAGATATTCAATTCAGAACGCATCACAATAAACATAATTTTTTTTCGAGCCTGAATTTTATCGAGTTTATAATCAATTTGTCAGAATTCATTCAGAAGTGATTTGTATTTTGTTATTATGAAATTTGATTAATAAAGTATTACAAATATTAAATTATTTTTTAAAGATGAATAGAATGTGTTTGAAGCTCAGATAGTGTTGATCAATAATATATTGTATGATCAATAATATATAATGTCAGATAAAAAATATATTGTAATTTTGGTTCTGCGATGAAACACGATTTTCTGTGTTTTAGCAGGATAAAGGAAGATCATTTGAGCTTTTTTCATGTTACTCATTTTAGTCATATAAAAAATACAAAATTATGTCTTCGCTTGAATTGTTATTTTTATTTAGTTATTTTCTACATTTGATAATTGATAAAACATTTCATTATATTTAGAGTAATAATTAAAAAACCACAATAATTAAAAATCTTTTTAAATCAAAGAATAAAAAGGAATATTTTTCTACATTCTTTTTCTTATTCATTGTTATTTTTTACGGACCAAATTTCAGAGGTTAAAAATGAAGAATATTCAATTATTGGAAAATTTTGTAAACAATACGTTATATTAATAATTTATTTGCATTAACTGAAATTCAATTAAAAAAATATATATAATGAAATACTTATTTAGCGAGGTTTATATTAATCAATGATTTTATTAATATATGTTAGCAATTAAAATTTATGTTTAAGGAAGAACCGTTGGAAATTTTTATCTTATAATAAATACATTATTTTAATAACACTTTTTTTATATCTTTAGGGCTTTAATTAAATGTATCATCAAAACGCTTTTTATCTAGCTTAATGATTGTTGATTTAATCAGTTACTTACTTTTTTTAAAGCATCAGTCATTAGAAAATAAAGATATAATTAACTTACTGTTGTGATGAATTAATTGAGTAAATCTTAAAAATGCATTAATTAAATTATTTCATGCCACTATGTAACAAAAAATCGGCTTAAGAAAGGCTTAAAAATAATCTGTTACATAAAAATTTCGGCAGAAAATGAAATGAATTTATATAATCTTATTAAACCAATTTTGGAATAAGGTTTCTTCAGTTAATATTGCCGTAACGATTTTAAGTTTTTTGTTTCTACAATTTTAACTGCAAAAATAATGGATCGATGTTAATAAAACAAGTTATAAAGGCTTTTTAAGCCGTAAAAAAGGATAACAAATATTTTTAAATTATTTAATGAAAATTCCCCAATTTAGTGTAAAGAAATAAATACAGTCGAACTTCAATTTAACGAACTCCATTTTGCGAATTTCTCTATTTTGCAATTTTTTTCGAGAAACCAAGTACATTTTGGAAATTCCCCCGTAAAATAACTTCCAAATAGTGAAGTGAATTTTTTTTTCATCGAACTTTTCCTTGAGATCCACATTCCCTATTTTCCAAAATATTTCAAAACATTTCAAACTTGTGCATTTTATGGTGAAATGACATTGAATTGATTTTCAAGGCCACTTAACTTTTAGAGAAATCTGTAAAATCTCTTTTTGTTTGCATTTCAAACGAAAAAATCAGACAAAATTGAGGGATTTTATCAGTAGCAATTAAACTTAAAAATGTAATGCATGTTTAAAATACCTTTTATAATAAATGCAGCTATAATATTATACATAAATTTAGCTTTTTATAGTTGAAAACGTATGTAGCGTGACAGCGTAACACTAGATAATGTTTTGCTCTATTCTTACTTTCCATGTAGATTTCTTTTATGGTTAAGATTTTCTGAAATAAATAGTAGAAACTAGTTTACAAGATAAAGGTGTATCTATTACTATTTAAATTATGTCTAGTGTTTATAAATTTTTGACTTGTTTTGTGTTGTTTAAAGTATTTCAAAAGGTGATATTCTATTTAACGAATTGTCCATATAACGAACTTAATTTACCGGGATTTAGCGACTTCGTTAAATAAAGATCCGCCTGTATTATTGTATGTATTGCAGAAGTTCTATCCTTCAGTAATTTTTATGAAGGCGTTATTTTCTTGATAAACTGTCTTTAAAAATATGAGATGGCTTCTAATCGTTGCATTCTAAACAGTTACAAAATTAGTCAATTTTATAGTGGTATATTAATTTTCTAAACATTTTTAATAATTTATATAGTCTAGGATCAGAAACTGAATAAAATGCGGTAAATATTTTGATAACCTTATAAATAAGTGGAATATTTGTAATTTTTAAAATAAAATAAACTTAATCTTATGATCAAATTTATGAAACCAAACTTTTATTATTTCTTATTTTTAAAGCATTTCACAATGCATTTAAAATATAGTGTGTAATGAAAAGCTTATAAATTTTTCTGTTAACGGTGTAAAAAATTTCAAATAACGTTAAAGTTCATGTTAAAGTTAATTTGCTATAAAATATTTTAAAACATCTTTTGATTGAACAATTAAAATAAATTATATAAGTAATAGGACTTTTTTACTTAGATTCTCTCAAAATAAATCTCATTTACAGAAATAAATACAAACCTATAGAAAATAATAAGTTAATCTAAACGTTTAAATATTTAATTGCACCAAAGAATTACACAAAGCAATCAGGAATCCGATAAGACTTTACGTTTAATTTGCAATTTATTGCTTTAAACATGTGTTCAACAAACCATGGTTAAAAAAGAGAAACTATGTCGGTATTATCACTTGAATATTCATTTGTTGTAAAGTCAATACGATTTCTTGAGCAGTTAAGGCAGGTTTTTATTGAAACTTTTAAAAATAGCAAACAATACAGTCGTAAACTTGGAACATTTATCTAAATCTCTTCCAAAGAATTCAACCTTTGTTTCAGGTTAATGTTTCATTTGCCTGTATTTGAAAATAGTTTCTTTGCATTTTAAAATAAGTAGTTCAACAAATTCAGAGACATGTTTGTCATAAATGACATTTTGAATCTATTCAGTTTCCTGCGCTCAGTGTTATATTTTGCTAGCTTGTCTTGAACATTTCCAAATTATACAAATATACTACACTTGTTTTCTGAAATATACTATGATTATGATTAATGTTTAACTTTCAAAATTCCAAAAAAAAAAAAAAAAAAAAAAAAAAGGAGCCACTGATCAAAATGACGTCAAGTTTGATCAAAATATTATTGAAGAAGGTGGAAAGAGTATGGCATAAGTAAAAATAGTTACAAATTTTAGCAATAGATGGCTCTGTAATACACCATGTTTTAAAATTGTTCGATTGCAAATGAATCTAAAATATTGACTATTTTAGATTATAAACAAATCTAAGATATTGTAATGCAAGTTACACTTTTAACCAACTTTACTGTTTAATATGCATGATGTTACAAGTGTGATACTGTTATGTGTGATACTGTTAAGCCCATCCACCATCGAAAGATCGGATTGGAAACTCGGGTTTTAATTAAGGCCAAAAACATCATAAGAAACATCAATCGAATAACAGCAAAATCTATTGATGAAATTTGAAACAATCTTTTTTATAGCGTTTTTAAACTTTAAATTAAATTATCATTACACTGTGAAGTTCGTTAAATATTTTTACAATTTACCTGTTAATTTTACTTAGATATATGTAATGCTACTTTTACTTTATACAAAAATTTTACAGATATTTCTTACTTGGAATGATCACACACTATTTTTAACAGGACAATTTTTACATAAAATTCGATTTTTTTTTAAACTTATCTATATGTAATTCAACATGTGCAGATCAGGACATACACTTGTAAATAGCTTGGCTGGATAACTTAATAGTAAAACATATCTGACATACGAAAGGTGTGATTCTATAAATGTATGGAAAAGAAGCAAAACGAAAGATATTCTAATTATTTATGGATGATAAGAAAAGATATATATTGGTAATATGTGCATAAAACTCATTATAGATATTATTAGATTTATACTACAGAAAATTGTTTTTTCAATGTTATGGTGTATCTGATCCAGTAATGCTGTATGGATTGCTAAAACTTTTCTTTTGGATACGGATGGTGTTTATTTTTAAATTATGAAAATAAATTGAACTTGTACTGTAATTTTTATGAACAAAAGTAAAGCAAATGTAGCGAAATTGGAATTGTTTTTATGAAACGCGATTAAGAAACCGTAGAACAAATGATAAATTGATGGGATTTTATGGTATGTTAAAAAAAATATCATGTGTTTGAAAACTTTTACAGTGCGTGATAATTTGTTAACTATAATTTCTTTTATTTTGCAGGTTGTGAATTGTGATTTTAAATCCTTAAAAAAATATCATGTGTAAAAGAATGAGCAAATTTTATATACACTGTCAAAAATTTCAGACCAAATTACTGTAAAAAATGCGGGTACTTTTTACCGGAACATGTTACGGAATTACCGTAATTTTTGCTATAATAATTACCATAAAATCTTTGAACCACTCTAATTAAGGATAGATTACTATGAAAGCTATGGTATAACATTTTACGGTAAAAAAAAAATTCCGGAAAGAAGGAATTTCACGTCAAGATGAATTTTACGGCTGAGAAACATAAAGTTTCTATATTTTATAACACAATTTCATCCGGAATTTTTTACAATGCACTAAAAAGTTATTTTTTGAAAATAATCTGAGATTTCTAAAACTTTTTGGAAATTATTTTCAGTTCATAGGCATAAAGAATTGACAATCTACTTAAATTTATTTCCTAAAATAGACTTATTTCATTAAAGAGTTATTTCATAAATAACTCTTTAAGTAATTTAATTTAGTTTTTCACAGTAGAAAAATAGTAAAATATGAAAGGAAATGAAAAATCCTAACTACTTCAAAAATGTAGCAGTATTGCACCAGAGAAAAATATTCTTATAAAATTACCGTACTATATGGTAATAATAACTTTCTGAAAAAAATCCTAGTTCTTGTTATAGAACACAAAATAGATCATATATTACATCATATATTTGGGTCATATATTTGGTCATATATTTGGTAGTTTTCCGTTCATATAGTAGATGTTGACTGGAAATTCTGCCATTGAAATTTATAGTTTTTATTTACACATATTTAATGAAAACTACATAACGGAAAAGTACATTTAAATGAATAAATATTTTGTATGCCATTCTCCAATGATTGTCAAAATTACCAAATTTTACCATATTTGTGAAATTTTACCACTTATTACACTACCAGATTTTATTGTTAATTTTTCCTAAACCATTACCAAAGCGCTTAGGTTAAAATTATCGAACTGTTTCGTGTTCTCTTGGAACCAGAAACACGCTTAATTTTGTCGTATTCTGGCAGTTTTGATAAGACTTTTTTTTCACCGTGTAATTGTTAAATTTTTGCAAGTACGAAAATACCAATGTTTAGGCTATTTTCAGAAAAAAACATCATAACTCATGTTTGTATTATTAAATCCATATTTGGAATTGTTTATGGAAATCACAAAACATCAAAGAACATTTTGGATACAACTAAAACTCTAAACTCTCTAACTATGAAAACTGTCTAAACTGAAAACACGAATTTTATTTTTACGATTTTATGTTGCTTAATTCTAGAGCTTGTTGAAGATATCCTGTAAGGAACGATCGTATATATATAAATATGCATTTTGAGTAAATGGGGCCAAAGTAAAAGAAGGTTAGCAGAAATCTTAATTATGATTTTGGTTTTGTCTCAGAGAAGAAAGTCGAGAAAATTATAATTTAATGAGAAATAAGCATGTCAGCTGTATTTAAAATTATATAATGAAAATTAAAAAAGGTTAAAGCTGAATTTAGTTAGATACTAAAATTGGGTAATATGAGTCAGAAATATCAATATTAAAGCATATATAACTGTTTCTCAGTTTAAAGAGCTCTCATGGTGAGAACAATGCAAGCCTATTTTATATATGTTAACTTTTTTTACGAATTAAATTAAAGTATTAATGTAGAATTGTCTCATAAAAATATTAAATGAATATTTTTAATTTTTTAGCTTTTAGTGTCTTCAATTTTCTGGTATTTTAGTTTTGTAAGATTACTTGATAAATGATTAATTTCATTAATTCCTCATAACTATTTGGACTGTTAAACACTGAATAAATATTTGAAAAGTTTCAGTTTTTTAGTTTATGAATTAAAAATTGTTTCCCATATTTTATATAAATAGCACATTTGAAGAAAAATTCTTAAGGAAATGAAAAAGATGATAAAATTTTTTTATTTGATAAAAGTTAATCAATTTTCGTAGAAAAATGTTTCAAGTTGAGATATAAAGAAAGAATTAAAAAAAGATAAACAGTTACCGAAAGAAATTTCAGCTTAATTAACTTTAACTAAAGGTATGCAATATTGTTAAAAATATGTACTTAAAGTAAATTTTCCTTATGTTCCTTACTTATTAAAGTTCAAATTTTCAGACATAAAGCGTCATTGTTTTCAATTTTTTCAGTTCTGTTTTCATATGTTCCAAAAATAACACCTTTTAACTTTAAATTTTGACTAATAAAATTTGATGATAAGAAGATGGAAGCAACTTTTCTTCCTTTTGCGAACGGCAAACAATCGCAGAAAAAGATGCATTACCGAACATAAATATTTAATCTTCCCTACTTTGTTGTCATGCAAAATAAAATCCGCATCCAACGAGACACCCAAGAGTTTTGAACAGCGATTATGATGCACTCCCTACAAAAACGCCGTTTGGAAGGTATGTCCTATTGTGCAAAGAGTTAATAGAACAGAATGACAAGGTTCATGAGGTGATAATAGGAAAGAAATTTTTTATGAACATTCTTTTGTTCGCCTCAAGCGTAACAAGAAAAGTGGGAGGACAGACTGTGTCATATTTTCCCCTTACTTATATTAATCAATAACACTACAGGCCATCTATATCTTCAAACGTTATCGAAAAGAATGCAAGAGAGCCTCTTTTTAAAACTTAGTCTAGATAGGGTTATACATATTCTTTTCTTTTTAAAAATAAATAAAGAAAGAAAAAAATAGTGATTTATTTTAAAAAGAAGGATTTAATTTCGTTTGAGAAAAAAATTGAGAAAAAAAAATGTCTGTATTTTATTTATGGGCAAGAATTGATGATTTGGGTTTGACAAGGTAATTTCCGGTCGAATATTTATTATTTTAAACCAAAGAAAATAAATGCTAATATTGAAAGCGAAGTCTTTAAGTATAATTTAATTATTTACTAAATGTAGGTAAGTGTAGCATAACATATATTTTGCAAATGTGTATTAAATGAATGGAGGTATTTCAATTTATCGAAATGATAATTTCCATTTTACACCATACTGTAGAGCAGTGTTTCCCAAACTTATGTCGTCTGTGTACCCTTTCTAAATTTTTCGTAACGCTGTGTACCACTAAAAAAATGAATGTAATTTTTACTATTAAAAAAATACTCAAAAGTTAAAAATCACAACTGGCTGTTGACACTCATAATTATTAGCTGTTGACTCTGCAAAAAAATGGCCAATATAAAAATACGTAATAGTAAATTTTAATGGCTAGCTTGGTTTTAAATAAAATTTTGGGAAATTTTCGTTTGTTGTAAGATATTTCGCATAAGAACGCGTACCCCCGCTAAACTGTTCTTGTACCCCTGGGGGTACGCGTACCACACTTTGGGAAACACTGCTGTAGAGTTACGTAAAATTTTCTTAAATCTTGTAAGAATATATATTTTAGTAATTGTGTTTGCAGTGCCCTTTATAAGGGATATTCTACTACTTAAAACTAGTTTTGATGTGTTCTATGGAATATACTATTTTTTTTCCAATAAAAATTACAAAACTTTAATATATGACCATTAAAATTGCCGTTTTTGTTTTTAATTTCTTTTAAAATTTCAGTATCTTATTTTGTTTTTGCATATTTAAAAAGTAATGGAGTTATTTTAAGATTAAATTAATGAAATTTTTACTAAGGAAAAAAGTATGCTGAAAAATACTTGAATATGGTAAAGTTTAACCAGCTCTTGGCTCTTTGGAAATGCTAAGAAGCTTGGTAACTTTTACCAAAGCGCTTTAGTAATGATTTCGGTAAAACTAATGGCTTTATAATGTTTGATAAAGTTTTGTAAATGCTGTAAAAGCTGGTAATTTTATCATGATATATTCGAGCATAGCATAAAAATCGTTTATTCGGTTAAATTTACTTTTCAGATTTGTGGTTTATATAAAATTATGTGATATTAGATTATATGGAATGATAGAATCATAATTTTAAAAACAAGATTTTCCGGTAAACTCTTACAATATGAACAGAATTACCAAATAAGTAGTTACAGTTAAATAAATATACAGAATTACCAGAATTTTTTTCACCGTGTAGTAAGTAGCTAATATAGAAAATACATAGGGGTAATAATTTTTTTTTCTAGAAGTAAGTTGCTCACTCATAACTGTATTTTAAGAAATCCATTTTTACCATAAACTATTATACAATAATTTTTACAGTAAAATATTTTTAATTAGAGAGAGATAATTACTGTAAACTTACGGTATATCAGATTTTTCGTTCCGTAACATATTGTGATGAAAACTAATTTTGCGATCAAAAGTACCAGCACCTTAAGTGCTAGTATTTTTTACTGTAATATGATTCTGAATTTTCTACAGTGTAAAACAATATGAAGGCTTCAAAATTAATTATATTTGTTTCAAACTTGCAGCTGATTTCTCTGTTATTTTTTGAATAATTTATGTTATGTTTGCAGAAAAGCAAGAAATGCTTTTTTTTTTATTTTTAAAAATGACATTAATGGATACTTTTCCAAAAACTGATATCAATTTTTAACCTAATACATACTTCAATATAAAACAAGAAAAAACACAAGCTTAAATGGAACAGCATTTAGATAGCAATTTTCTTCCAATAGCATGAAAGTAATGTTCAAAGAAGATTCAAAAGAAATTTATAATAGAATAAAACGTAAAAAATGATAACCCATCTAAAATGCAATATCAATAAATAACGAAATTTATATGTTTACCAATCCAAGCCTGGAATATTTTCGGCATTCCTTCTGCTCATTTTAAAACAATCTTCACTTATATTTTAAAATTTTCTCTATCTTTTGAAAAGAACATGCATGCATGTCAAATATTACTTACCTTTTGCACATATTTTATATTTTGTTACAAACATGTCTAATCCATTTTTGAATTTAAATAAAGATCTTATTTTGCATTTCCATTACACAAGAAGCGAAACCCATTTTGCATTTAAACAAAAGGAGATATCTGATGTTTGTAAAAGAATTGTCTTATTTCCTGTTACTTGCTAAGCTCATTATAATGAATATCAATTATGGGTCAAGGCCATTTAAATATTAAAACTCGTTATTTTTACTACGACTACTTTGTATTTCTTTATTGCTAATAAACATTAGCAGTTAAATTAAAACAAAATATTAACATAAATGTAGTTTTGTAATATTCAAAAACTTTAATGAGCTTTGTTTAGTATTAAAGTTTCAGAAAAGTATTCATTAAAATTTTGTTTAGTAAATCGCGAAATGTGTGCAAAGAAGGAGTAAAATATAAAATTAAAAAAAAAAAGTTGAAAATTCGTTATTGTTGCATTTAATTACAAATTTTTTGCATACCCTTGTTCATTATTTTATAATAAAATACTTAAACTCATTTAATATTAAAACAAAATAAAATATTTGATATATATTCTTATTAATTATTATTAATTAATAAAAGATATATCAAATATTTTATTTTGATATATTTTCTAATATCAAATATTTTATCAAATATTTTAGATATATCAAATATTTTATTTTGATTATCTTAAAATATTTGATATGAAGATATATCAAATGTTTTATTTTGATATATCTTCTAATATCAAATATTTTATCAAATATTTTAGCTATATCAAATATATTATTTTGATTATCTTAAAATATTTGATATCTTCTTATCTTCAGTTATCTGCTAAGCTTTCTATAATGAATAATCTTATTAATTATTATTAATTAATAAGAAAATATATCAAATATTTTATTTTGATATATCTTCTAATATCAAATATTTTATCAAATAGTTTAGATATATCAAATATTTTATTTTGATTATCTTAAAAAAAAAGTTGAGAATTCGTTCATTATATCAAATATTTTATTTTGATTATCTTAAAATGTTTGATATCTTCTTATTTTCAGTTATCTGCTAAGATTTTTATAATGAATAATCTTATTAATTATTATTAATTAATAAGAAGATACATCAAATATTTTATTTTGATATATCTTCTAATATCAAATATTTTATCAAATATTTTAGATATATCAAATATTTTATCAAATATTTTAGATATATCAAATATTTTATTTTGATTATCTAAAAATATTTGATATCTTCTTATTTTCAGTTATCTGCTAAGCTTTTTATAATGAATATCTATCACGGGTTATTGCTCCTGAAAAATTAAATTTTTTATTTTACGACAACAACTTTGCATTTCTTTAATCTAACAATGAGAAAAATAACTATTACTATTAAGAAGCTGTAATACAAACGAAATTAAAGTGATTTACATAATTTCAGTAGTACAAAATTTAAAAAAATCGATGAACTTCGACTTGTGTTAAAATTTGATAAAAATGTACATTAAAATTTCATTGAATTAATAAATTGCGAAATGTGTACAATAAGGTAATAAAATAATATTTTTTTTAAAAAAGAATGGAAATTCGTTAATGTTTAATGCAATTTTACATTTCATAAATAAGTCTGTTTTTTTAAATTTGAAATAAAACACTTCTAGATAATTTTAAATGGTAAAAATATGTTGCTGAAAATTTAGAGCATTTTTAATTTCCTAGCAATTTATGAAATAAGTAGTTTATGCTTTATCAATAGTTCTTTGATTGAGACTTTTGATTTTAAAAGTCAGGTAGTTTCAGAGTTCGTTTTTAAACAATAATTTCTATTTCTAATGATTTCCTTAATAATATAATATTTGTATTGAAAATTTATACATTCATATAAAACTTTTATTTAAATATTCTACTTATATCTATATATTTACATTCTATTGAAAAAAAACATTAAATAAATTAATTGAAAATAAAATACTTAAGTGCTACTCATTTTTCCAGAAATTTGTGTAAACAAATGACACTTCTAATGTAAAAGCTAAGAGAAAAGTTATATGAATTGTTTTAAAATTAACAAAAATATTTCATAAAAAAACTTGTACTTTAGTGCTTGCTGTTGTCTTCCGTTAAAAATCCTTTGAGTGGAACTCAAAAGAATTGCGTAGAGTTTCAGGATCTTTATTATTCAAAAATTAAGAAAATTATAAAAAAATATGCCTTGCATTGCGATTTAACTTATTTACTTACATCCTCATTGAATAAAAATTTATCATTACAGAAGAATTTTATTTGTCATCTGTGTTTATTAATAGAAATTATTTAAAAAAAAAACATATCTAAATTTTAAATATCTTTGACAATTTTGAAAGGAATTGCATAAATTTTATTTCAAAGCGTAATTAGTATTTATTTATGCAATTTCTTTCTTTCTTTTTGAGTTTAAGATGTTTTTTTTTCCTTGACTATCGTCCAAATATTATTTTATCTTAATATTCAATAAAACTCAAAAGCGAATTACATTTCTTTATATATTTAAAAGTTTCAAGAGTTATTAATTTTATAGCATGAAAAAGTTTAGGAAAAAACTATTTCCAAAATGGTCTTTACTTATTTAGTCAATGGCATTTTAATATTCTTTTAGAATTATATATTTTCTTCTGGCAAATAACAAGAACTACTAGAGGCAGAAGCATGCTACTCGAATATTTTTAGCAACTTAGTATGGATGAATGCATAGAAACCAATCGTTTGAACATTCAATGTTTTGTATATATGAGTAGCGAAACTTAGTTGTAGAAAAATTGTTTCACTTATTTTGTTTAAACAGAATATACTGGGTAACAAACTTTTTGTAATATTTGTGCAAACAGTTGAAAGTGTGTAAATCGAGTGCTGAAATTTCAAATCTGAACTTAGTTTTAAAGCTACAAGATCTTCTGAAACTAAAGATCTTTATAGTGGCATTTTTATAAAAAAGATTAATAAAGATTTTTATAAAAAGGTATTTTTAGTTTTTTTTAAATGTAATAGTTTAAAAACGTTATATATAATTGGAAATTGCGTAAATTTTGGGACAAAATTCTAAGTATTAAAGCATATCTTAAGGATTAAAAATGCATAGGAACGCCTGCCTGGAAATATCTTCATACGCAGCTATGGGCGTTTTCCTATTATAATCTGTTCAAAAGTACATGGTAAAACAATTCATAATAGGAATTCTTTTTAACGTGGCACAGGAAACAGGGTAAGGGTTCCTATGCTAAGCTTGATGCTTCTATGATTCCTATTCTTATCATGACGAGGTGCCTTAGCTCCCCTAGAACTTTATCGCAAGATTTATGATAACCCGTGTCATATATAACGTTTTTAAACTTGTACATTCCGTCAAAAAATAGAATTAAAATATCAGTTTAAAAATAAACTGCAGCTAGGAAAAAGAAATTGATTGCAGATTTAAAATAAGTGATACGAAAGTTTCTGAGATCTATTCAAATATATCTTGCAAACAAAAGAATAAAAAAAAATCTCCAGTGATATTTTGAAATGTCAATTCTTTTTTCAAAGGCATCGTATTGTTCAAAACAATTTTAAACAATCAAAGATCATTGCGGATATTTAAAAGAGATTATTTAATAGTAATTAAAATTAATGTATGACTAAAATGATATTTGTTAGTATACGATAATTAACCAAATATTAACAAAAGATCTCCAAAGTAATGAATGCAAATATACAGAAATTTAATTTTATTAATTAAAATAAAATATTTGAGGAATGTTAAAATTTATTTCATTTGTTTAAATACTTACTTCACTAATTGCATATTTATTCTTTAATAATCATCAAATTTTATGCAAAAAGGATTGCAAAAGGTTATGTTTATTGCATTTTTTTAAAAAAAAGATCTATCCACAAGCAACTGAAAAATTATTTGTTTAAAGTACATATAAATTTTTGATGTAATTTATATAATTTCAACAATTTATTAATAAAGTTCTTTTAAAATCTAAGTTTAATTAAAAAAAGTTCTTTGATAATTATAAAACTAGAGAAAAAGTAATTTTCAATTCCATTGAATTTTTTATCCAAGTGAATAGAATATTAAAATGTTGTAATTTTTTTACAATTATTTTCTATTACTAAATAGGGGCATTTTAAATATATTTTAAAAAGTTGTGAAAAGTTTTTTCTTAAACTATTTAAAAAAAAAAATTCAATTCACTTTCAATTCACTTATTTTCTAACCAGCTTGCAAAAGTTACATATAATATAAAACTTAAAGGACATGAAGTTTGGGTAAAAGTGACTTTGTGATATCAGATCTTAAAGAAACATCAATAATTCTAGTATTAACGGCTAATTTCAAGAGCTGTAGCTGATCACCCTTTTTTTTTTTTTTTGACCGTTGCTTTTTTGACCTGATGACCGTTTTTTTACCGAAGCCTTTATTTTACTTCAACGCCGAAAAATTGATTTTCTTTCAACCATTCTGTATTATCGAAATTTCCACTAATTGAAAATAGGAAATATAATTATATGACATTTTTTATTAACTTGTAAATGTTGAATGAATTTTGTAAGAGTTGATCATAAACTTAACTCAACAATTGATTTTTTACGTGTTATTTACTTGTTACGTTTGTAGAACGAATGTTGTTTGTGTTTAATCAGCAACATTCTGTTGATTAAACCTCACTAAACTGATGTTTAATCAGCAACGATGTTGAATAAAACTTTGTAAAAGTTGCTAAATGCGACTAAACTCAAAAATTGATTTTTGACGTGTTATTACTTATTTTGACGTGTTACGTTTGTAGAAACTACTATTTCAATTTCTAAATAACTATAAAAATTTTATAGATTTCATGATTCACCAAATTTACCGTAAATATATCATAGATAATTTAGGGTATCACTCAACTATATGTGTATTATTTTAATTGAAAAATTTAAATTCATCAATTTTTTTTCATGTTTCCTATTTAAATGGAGTTGGATGTAATACTTTATCTGAATTGTTTGGAGTCTATAACTGTGTGTAAACTTTAACGTAAATATTCATAAATAATATATTAGGGAAGTGTTTATCCCTTATAATACCAATTAGTAAAATTGGACTAATTTTTCATTATATCATTCTGTAATATTTTGCGTAATAAAATGAACTGTTTGAGAAATTGAGAATTTGCATCCATTAAAAAATTTTGCTCTTTCTTATTCCAAAGTTATCTATTTTTTATTTCATGAATGTTTTTCTTTAAACAGTTTTAACATCAATTGGCTTTTTCTCTTTCAAATTGCCCTCTATTTTATGTTTAATATGGACATTAAATTCTACGCAGTTGAGTAAATTCTGTTTTGAGTTTCATTTCTCTTATCTTATGTAATAAAGAATAGTAACCATTGTTTATATTCTTTGTTAAATAAGATAAGATTATAGTTGTATGTATAGTTGTACTTGTTATGTAAGAAAGAAATATATTTTAATAAAAACGTTTTACTTGATACGTTTACTTGATATTTTAATAAATACGTTTACTAAATAGAAATATGCGATTAAAACAAATATAATATAAGCAAATATAATAAAAAAATCAAATATCTCATTAATAATGTAAGCAAGATAATTAGGTGCAGACAGAATTTAAAATTGCTTGCACAGTTTATATTTTTGTCCCTAGAAAGCATTAACAATATTTTATCTTGCTTTAGCAAAATGAAAAAATGTAAGTAGTTTGCATCATTGTATTTATATAGTTTAAATAATACGTAACTTGAAAACATTATAGGTTTTCTGAGAACAGATAGCTCAAATATAATTTTTATGCAAAATAATAATAAATCATTTTTCACCATAAATTAAAATATATTAATTCGAAATGTTATATGCAAATTTTACACATTTTTTAAAGTTTACTTTGCAAACCGTAGAAGAAATGTCCCATGATTTACAGTCGGCTTGACATTCCATTTTGAATGACCATATGCACATACTATATCTGAATTTTGAGTTATTTGTAGTGCTACGTAAATATTGCAAAGCTATTTTAAATCATTCCGCTATATACGCGTATTTGCCTTAGAAATAAGTTTTTACTATTGCTTCATTCTTCAACAAAAAGTTGCATGCAAACAAATACGAAACACATTTTATTTCAAGAAAACTAACACAAATGGCAGGAAATTGAAAAAAAAAAGCTTTCCATCACACGTTGTATCTTTTTCTTGAATAAACAAAAAAAAATAAATAAATAAAATAAAAAAAAACAAATCTTACTTATTTTTAAGGTATTTTTTCTTCTTAACAGAAAATGTAATAGGAAAGTCTAAACGAGGACGAGGCAATGCTGTATCTTAAAATATTCAGTCATATAATTTTTAAAGCATATTATCTCTAAATATAAGCATAGAACATGGATTTACATTAAGAAAAATCATTTTCAATAAAAAAATGATTTTTAATTATCTTTATTGTTGTTTCTGTGTTATTTAAACTGAGAATAAAAGTATTAACAAAAATACTTGCGTACCTACCAAATTAGGAATCCATGAAATCATCTTAAATATTTCAGCAGAATTGTTGGTGCTTTTTATAATTGTATAAAGCTTACACTGAGAAGGAAAGTATGGTAAAAAATATGGTAAGATGTATAATGTGTAATGTCTTCTAAAATATGGTGCGATGTATAATGTTCCTGGCTCCATACGAACAACAAAGCGCTCGATAATTTTTAGCAAAGAGCTTCGGTAATAATTTAGAAAAATTAACAATAAATAATAGTTTTATAATATGTGACAGAATTTGGTAATTTTTTCAGGATACCTTAGACCATGGTATAAAAACCTTTTATTCGGTAAAATGTACTTTTCTTTTCGCATTTTTTACTAAATGTAAGGTGATAAAAAGCATAATTTTTAATACCAGAATTTCTGGAAAACCTTTACCATATGAATGAAAAAATTACCAAATGAATGAGTTAAATACCCAATAGTTTGGTTTTGCTAACCAGATATATATTTTTTCTTTACCAGAAATGCAGTATGGTGTTTTTGGCAGTTAATTCTATGCAATTAATTTTTTAAAATATGTTAAGATGTTACACATATCTATACTATTGAGCTTTTACTTTAAAGGAAAATAAAAATTAGTTTTTTTATTTGAAATAAAACTCAGTCAAAGTGGAATTTTTTTAAAAAAATCCATTAAGGAGTGATTAACTGACTGTAAAAATATCAAGACGCCTGCATTATCCGAACTTTAGACGGCGTCCAAAATAATTGTTCATAAAACTAATATTAATGATGAATGTATTGATGAATATAAATTCAATTTAATTTTCAAATTTTACATTTTTTCAGTTTTAGAGCTCTGGCGAGTTGTTTTATACTGAACTATTGTTAACGTATACTTGTTGTAATCTTTTTTAGAAAACTGCTAATAAAAAGTCTGTCTGATGCTGTTAAAAATTCTTTTTTTCTAAAAATAAACGATAAAAGTTATTCTTGCTCATTAGAGTCTATTTTTCTATCATATATGTAAATTTTAAGATTAATATTATAGTTAATATTTGTATAAGTTACTTCACTACCTATACTATTCATAATATATAAAATATTATGTAAATTTAAGTACAAAATTCAAAAGAATATTTTAAACTATTTAAATCTTATCAAAGAGTTTTCTTGCCATAGTCTATTTACATGTTATTGATCTTTAATTCGATAAAAAAACTGATTCTATGCTGAAGATATTAATTGTTTATAGTCAATTGATATTACATTTAATATTTCACTGGAAGTCTAGCTTGTCAAAACTTATTTGATAATGAACTTAAAATTATATGTACGTATAAATATGAAAATATAAAGAATATTTTTTTCATTAATAATACTTTTCATTTAATACATATTGAAACTAAATCATGTGAATTTTTTAAATATTTTTTTAAGAAGTTCTTCATAGACAAAACATATCTTATATATTACAAAACATAACTTCTGCATATGAAAATATTTTTATTATCGATTTTATTCATTTAAATGAATTGTATGTTTTCATTTAGTGTTTCAAAAGCACATATTTCAATTATTTCTTAAAGATAAAAAAAAAATCCTAGACAATGTCCAAAATTATTTAAATACGAAAACGCTAAAAGCTTTTGAAATAGTACGTGTTTTTTGTTCTTTTGTTTTGTCTTATTAAATATAAAACTCATTAAATCGTTTATAACATTCAGCAGAAATAAATTTGAGTTAAATTAATTCTTAATTAAAACACTGCTTATTTAGCTTAAAAATTGAATGGAAAGTGGAAGTTTTAAAAAAGTAGATTCACCAGGAAAAATAATTAGTCATTGTAATTCAACAATAGATTAAGAAAAGTTTTTCTTTTTCTGGTAAAAGCTCCAGAAAAAATCTTTTTCGTATAATAACACTAATTAATAAAGATTATTTACTCATCTCATTAGTTCAACCTAAACTCAGCGACGCATTTGGTATTTTTTCTTTCATTTAGTCAAGTTTAACTGAAATTAATATTCTTCACCATAGTATTTGTAATGTTTGGTCAACTATCAAAATTTTCCCTTTTAATTAATTTTTCCCACCTAATTTGATTTGATACAGTTTTTATCAAAAAGTTCCACTTAATTTATTCTTATTCTAATACGCTTAATTTTTGTTAGTGATACGAATACTAAGGAAGAGTTTATTACAATAAAATTTATTTGGAGATAAAAGTGCATAAAAAATTTTGCTCAATTTTTTTAATGCATTGTTTCGTGGTTGGTTTATTTTTAACATCAAAAATTTAATTTATTCTTCCCAAACATAAGTTAAAATTTATAAGTTTTTTATAATTGACTTGAAAGCTTCAATATGGAATTATTTATTGTACATAATGGTTTTATGATAATAGAATTTAAGACCTATGGAAACATTATTTACTCATCTGGTTAATTCAACCTAATTTCACTTGGCATTCCATATTTTTATTTCCTTAATTTTAACTAAATGTTATAATTTTTAATATTTGAAATGTCTAGTAAATTATCAAAAACGTTCGTATTTATTAATTTACCTTATTTCATTTTATAGTTTATTTTAAAGTTTCATTTAAATTATTATTTTTGTTTCAATTTAATTATATGTTTATGTTATTAGTTTATGTTATTAGTGATATTAATAATAAGAAAGAAGTAGTTTTTACAATGAAATTCTATAAAATGTTAAGTTTAACATTTGTATTGCCCAGTTTTAAGTACAATAAAAATAACTTTAAAGAAACTTTTAAAAGTAATTTATGTTATAACTTCTATATGAAGGTTTACGTCTGTTAGTTAGCAAACAGTGCACAAAAAAGGAAAAGAAAACAAAACAAAACAAGCCACTTTAAATAAATTTTGATCATATCATTAGATCTTCATGTTCTCGGATTTAATATTAATGGTTCGCGGGGGTGAAATCATATATACTAATTAATTTTTGCAGGCACGAAAGTATACTTTCTCTGAAAAAACTTAAATTTTTTTGTTGGATTTAGATTTCAGACCACCAAAATATACGGCGTAGCCAGAATCTAGGAAATATGGTCTCAATAGGTCAGGAGACTCCTTAATATTAATTTTACTTTTTGCGCTTTTATCTATTTCTATTATGCTATTTCTCGAGAATTTTGAAATGAATCAAAAAAGGTTTGCTCACAATCATGAAATGTGCTTATCCAAGGATAATTCCTCCCAAAAATAATTTTTAATAATTATTTAGTATTTTGTATTATTTTTCTTATTATTAATAGTCAAAAAAAAATTATTTTGTAAGATATATGCTTATTAATAGAAAGTACGTTTTTGTGTCTGATTTCGTTACTTAAAATATCAATTTTCGTCATTTTTGGAATTTTTTAAAATGTTTATCCCTTTTTGATTTACTTAATATTTGAAGAAAGTCGCATTTAAGAGATGGAATTTTTGTGCAACAGATTCAACATCCCGTATCGCTACTCGCCATTTTCTTTTTCAGCGAAATGAATTGTTTCAAGCACTCCTTCATAATAATCTCAATTACTTAGTTTTTTGAGTTAATAAGGAGGCATTGATCTAGCTATATGGTGGCATCAATAAAGTGGTTATAAGAAAGCAGTTATAGATACATGAGGCACATTCTTTTTGAAACAGAATGATGAAATATTTTTTTATTACTGACGAAATTCGTTTCCTTAAAGTAGTGACAATAGTTAATTCGTCACGTTGATGAAATGGAGCATATATCAGGAAACGATTTCGTTAAAATAAAGAAAGTTTCGTGAAATTTGATTATCCTTTTTTTGACTGTGCATTTTCTTTCTTACATTATATGAGTGCTAAATAGTTTTACGTTGCGAACGAATCTTTCATGTTTCAATTATTTTTAATATATTATTTCATAATTTAATTATATTTATAGTTCTTTAGATTTACAGTATTTATTCTCAGTTTTGATATTCTCATTCATTAACAATTTTACAATAAAATTATTAATATGTTAAAAACGTAGACTACTAATCTGTATAAATTTATTATTTATTTAATTCGATTTAATACATAGTTACAAATCTTTCATCGGGAATAAATTTACTTATTTAATTCAACAGATTTCAAAATAATTTTCTAAACTTAAGCAATTGTCATCATTTTACCATACTATTAAAGTTTTAAAGCAGCGCTCATTAGATTTCCAGAAAACAATTCAGAAATATGCCATCAATATTATTATGCTCAACTTCAAATATTTATCAGTAATTCTAACACGACAATACGAATAATATGAGAAGCCGTAAGTTGAATGAGTCATTGTCGAGAATGTTTTGATGTCGTATGTCTCAAAAGCAAATCCCTTAAAGCAGAAGCATACGCAAATTCGGAATATGGTTATGAATGCTGATTATTTAGGTAGCCCAATATTGATCAAGTAAATCCTTTAAATCCACCTATATAACTTAAAATTAAATAAAAGATTCCAATTAATTGATTTAAAAAGAGATTGATTTCCCTGTTTAGAAATACATTTATAATGGCTGACCAGAATGCTTTTTAAGCCGCCTTCCAAAATATTTTTTTCTCCATAAAACTATATAATAATTGCTAAAATGCTTGTTCAAAAAATTAAAAAATGCATGCTTCCTTCCTAATAAGAAACCTTTTCATTACGAAAAAACTACCTAAAAATAAATAGATTTTAAAATATATTTCTATATTTATATGTAAAATAAATGCATTCAAGTGAGTAATTAAAATGGACTACTTTATACTCCTTAATTCCTTAACAAAATGGCTATTTTCGATTGAATATATTTGGCAGAACTCTCCTTAAATAACTAGTTCTTTTAACATTGTTTAATAACTTAAAATGAGAGAAAAGTGAAAGTTCCAGTTAACTAAGCCTTAAGCATTTGAAATGCCTTTAAGAGCTTTTTAATTGCATAAGCAAAACGTTAACTTTCAAAGAACTGGAACTTTTAACATTTAATATTCTAAAGATTAAACGGAAATTTATACATATGTGAAAGATTTAACCAGAGGTTAAAGCAACTTCATGTTAAGTCTCTTCCATGAAATTGTAGCAAGTATAGCTGTTTAAATTTTAAACGTAGCATAGTTTTTTTTCTCGTTATTTTATATAAATTAAATATTGCAAAAAATTAATCAGTTCTTTTTTATAAATAGTTAGATTCCTTTTTTTTTCTTTCCGCTTAGTATTGAACAAACAATTTTTAAAAAAAACTTGGGCTTAGCAAGTTTCTTATATGCCTCAAAAAGAATGAAAATATGAATGTTAAACGATCAATTTTTTTTTTAATATCGCTTCTCTTGCACCATGAAACAGATAAAATTTTTTATAAGCAGCAGAATTCGCTTATAATTTAAAATTTATATTATTATATTTTTTTTCCAGTTTTTACTACTAAATTTTCCATCTTTTCCTACATGATCTGGAGGAATATTTTTTTTATTTGTATTTGGTTAAGTATATCGATACGCTTGATACATTTGGTTATCATATATTCGTAAGAAACGTATTCGTAAAAAACGCTACTGTAGCTTGAACAAATCATGCATTTACTTTTCTTTCCTTTTTTTTCAACTTAAAAAAATTGAATTTGCAGTCTGCATGAAAAGAGAACGTGTCTTTATTTTTTTTATGATTTTTGACGCAAGAAGAAATTTCAAATAGTTATTTATTCAATTCAAGAATTTACTCAAGAATTATTGTCGGATGATACTAAATACACACATGATCAATTCCGTCCTTGGCGAAATATTATATTGATAAGGTAAGTTATTACTGTTGTGCTTGAATGTAACTGTAAGTTCATTATTTACCGTATTTTAACATTCGAGTTAAATATAAAAAAATTAAAACGTTTAAATTAAAAGTAGTGCAACGTTTAAAAGCCACTGTATGCAAGGTAAGTGACTTTTTCAAACATTGTGGCTGATAGATATGAAAAAATATTACTTTTTCACGTGCGCTTGTATTAAAAAAGTTCTTTGAGAGCATTTGAATGTTTATGCTTGGCAAGATTCAAATTATAAGGTTTAGGTATTATATTTTATTAAAAAAATGAGTTATTTTCTTGAAAACTTCATCCCTTTTCTTCTATATTCAGTACTTAATAATTTAAAAAATAATAGTTAGAAAGATTTTTATAAAATTAAGACAGGGTTTACTTTGTGCTACTTAGGATTAAAGCTTAACAACCTGATTAAAGCACATGTAATGACACAAAAATATACTTAATTGCTATATGCTATAGTTTTTATTCCATAAATAAGAACTTTCCTCATATATATATATATATATATATATATATATATATATATATATATATATATATATATATATATATATATAGTTATTTTACAGATTATCTATCAAATGTGCAGGTTTACTGCATGATCCGTTAAAGTGCTAAAAATGGCTTCATTTCTCTAAATAACTGAACTTAAATTTGAAAATTAAATTTGACTTAATTGTCATTGATTTACTTGTCACTACCAAAAAAATAAAGTCACTACAATGAAATAATCAACTCAATAACCGATAGAATACGTCATCTATCTTCTGAAAAACTATAATACGACGAAGAATCTAACGGTTTAAAGCATCAGTGCAATTAAGTATCAGTGCATTTGCCCATTTTTCAAAAATAAATGATAGAAGTAAACAAGAACAATTAAATAAAGACGAACAATGAAAAAATTTTAATAATAGAAAGAGAGAAACAATCTTTAAAACTTTATCGATATGAAAACCGTTAATTTGCTCATTATATAAGTAAAATGCGGCGGAAAACTCTTGATTGCGCACTTTAACTGATTACCTTAGTAAATCTTCAAATTAGCTAGATTATGTACCTTTTAACGTCTCTCGTGCTTTAGCGGTAACATGTTTATGACATTATTTGTGATATTTAATTTGTTTATCTTCATTTAAATAATTCTCATATAGATTTCTCTTAAGATAAGAATAATCTCCACATATTATTTTTAAATCAGTGTTATAGATTTGTTTTATAGTAATGTAATTAAAGTGAAGTTATAAATGTTATGTTTAATTTTAAAACTATATTTAACTATTCATTTTAACTGCATTTAATGAAATTTAACTACATTATTCATTTAACTGCATTCATGTTTGCATTTAAACTAGTACCGATCTAGAAATATAATTTATTGAGTACTCATGAAATCGTTTCTTAGTAAATATTATAAAAGTTTACTTTTACCCAATGTTATAAATGTAAAATGTTTACATTTCTTAAAAATGTAAAATTGGTAAATTTTGCATATTTAAATTATTATCAGTCTGAAAAGTTACAAAAAAATGTGCGGAAAATTACTAACGAATCAAAAAAGATAATTCTAGTTTTTCACCAACTTACACATCAATAAATAAATACAAATCATTTAAACAAGACTAAATCCATGATTGATGAATACACGGTTTATGGTGACGCGATAAAATCTGATGATACATATTGTACCATACAAACGAGAACGTTTTTATCACTGCAAATGAACAGAACTTTCCTTTATATCTTTTATCACAAAAACAAAACAAAACCAGAGCTATTTAATATTTAATTATTCATATTAAATATTAAATTATTGACTTTAACAATATTTGTTTGCATTTAAACTGGCACCAAACTGAAAATAAAATATATTGAGTACTCATGAAATGGTTTTTTAACATTATAGAACTTAGTGCTTACACATAATCAAATATAATACAGTTTGTATTGTTAAATTACAAACATTATTATTATTATCAGGTATAAAAGTCAAAAAAAAAAATATCTATTTGAAAAAGTAGTCGCAAGTCAATGTCAAAAAAATAAATGCAGTTTTTTTTCTTTTCGCTTCTTTAGAAATCAGTAAATAAATACTAACCATTTAAATGGGACTAAATATAAAAAATCTGATCATACGATAAAATCTGATCATACAATGCCTATCAAACAAATTGTAATAATTCACGCTTTGGCACAGTAAATGAACAAAACTTTTCCCTCGTACCTTTTTATCACAAAAAACAACGCTATTTAAAATTTCTTTAAGCGTTTGAAATGTAGTAGTAACTAAAATGCAGTAGCAATTAACACTCAATTAAGAGAGATACGCGAGGGGAAAATTTAATTTTGCCCTTATGTATAACAATTTCCAGGACAATTCAATTTGCTTCGAATGCATGTCTTTTTCTCGCAGCATTTTATCGCCGTGGTATCTTTGGAGATAAATCTGGCTGGAATTGCCGATTTCAATTAGCCTAAACCATGAATGGACGTTACAGTATTTCTCCCAACAAGCATTGAAAGAAGGGGAAAGTGCTTAACTTAATGTTATTATATAGGCCAGATTAATGCACCATTTATCTCGATTTATTTCTTTACGTAGAGAAATAATACGTTAATTTCCGGTAAAAATTAATACCAAATTAAGAAAAAGGACGTCAAAAAATATTTAATTTTGTATTATTTAAAATTTTAACGTTAAAATTTGATTTTCGTGTTTAGGATACGGTCGTAGTACTGATGTAAATGAAAGCAAACATTTAAACAATATTTTTAATGTGAAATAGTTGAATTGAGTTTGACACGATTTAGAATTTACAGGAGTAAGATTAAATTACAGTCAATCTTAATTGGAAAAAGTATTTTGAAAAACTATTTGAACATTTATATTTTATTTTACGTTTTTTTTTCCATAATAATTCCTCAGAAGTTAATGACTTAAATTTCTTGAAAGTTTTTTTTATAATATACAAAACACAAGTCTCACATATCCTCTGCATACAAAAAAAGATTTTCTTTAGAAATTATATATCAAAACAAATAGATAAATAAATAAATGAATGAATGAATAAAAAAAAGTAACTGCCTTATAGAATGTGTTTATTTATTAATGAATATGAATTCTCAATCGTATCCTAAAAAATAAAAATAAAAAAAAATAAAATAAATAAAAAATGTGTATTTAATTGTAAATTCAGAGTCAAAGTTTTCTTAATAAGTTCTTAAATAACAAAGAGTGTAAATTGGTTCTCATTTATGAAGTAAAATTGTTGTCATAATTTTTCTTTAAAAAATTACAAAGGAAGCAATAATTCTCTCAAAAATAATCTAATTCCAAGGAATTTTTAATGCGTTGCCAAATAAGTGTTGCTAAGTAAAATTGCAAGGTGTAAATTAGTGACGCTGCTAGAGAGTAAACCTGTCTTTTTATAATCAAGTTAAAGTGTTAAATTTCCATTTTTATACTGTGGGCTAATAATTTCATTTCAAATAAAAATTTTTAATTTTTTTGACGTTTTCTTTTTTTCTAGAGCACTACATAGAAAGAAGATAAATTCCAGTTTGGCAAAACAAAAAGTCAGCAATATCAAGCCAACCCTTTGTAGAAAGTGACATTTAAATAAATTATTTCCACGCTAAGTGCTTACGAAGAAATTTACGGATAAGATTAGTTTCTTAAAAAAAAAAAGACTATGCGTATTAATTATTTTCAATGATTTATTTTATAAATGTCGAGAACGAATGACTCAATAAGCTAGTGTTTTTAGAAAGTACATCCATGAAAATGTTAATTAATTAAAGACATTAATTTGTTGTTCTGTTGTTTGTCAACCTTTTATATGGTTTTCCTTTATTGTTACAAAAACATTACTTTCCATCTATCTTTATCCTTTTTACGATAGTAAAAAAGAATAAAGTGATTATTTAACACTTCTTATAATTTTGATTTGGCTAAGAAGATTTGCAAAAAAAACCTTCATATATTTAAATCTGTTTGTTTTGCCAGCAACTTTAAAAAAAGGAAGTTAAAATAATGTAATTTAAGTTAAAAATATTGAAAAAGTATAGAATTGCAGTTATGTACAAAGTTGTGCCACCAGTTCACATTTTAGAGTGAAAAGAAGGATATGTTTTGAAAAAAGAAAACTGTACTTTTTTTTCAAACTTTGATGCTTGAAGGGTTCGACTATTATTTTACTGAAATTTCAAAGATATAGTTTTAATTCAAATTGCACCTTTTAAGAGACTGTTGAAACAGTGACTGAAATTGATTTGAAATAGTGTATGAGGCTACTTTGATTTATGGTTTAAATTTTTTTCTTAGTATTACTAGGAATATATTCTATTATTTTATTCATAAGTAAATATATCAAGAAAAATTTATTTATTGATGTTTCAGCTCAGATTAACCACTTCTCTGTGAGCGTCGCATGTCGGCGTTTTTTTTTTTTTTTTTTTTTTTTTTCGCCCGTATGGTCACCGTCACATGCTATGCGACGAAGAGAAAAATTGCATCATGGAAATTGAATTCGTCGTCCCTTTAAATCCCGAGATTATTTTTGTATTCTTGTATATTGCTAAAAGATGGCGCAACTAGTCCCGCTTTCTTCATGATTTTTGCAGATAGATTTCCTGACTTGCATTGAAATCAAATTTTTTTGTACTTTCTGTTAATTTGTTTTCATTAGTGTTACAGTTGCATGTAAAAATAGTTATGATGTATAAGGTTGGAAAATTATTTTGGTTAGCGAAGGTTAAAAAATTATTTACCAAAATATGTTTTACCTAATTTTAATAATTATTTTATGCAGACAATTATCTTAAACACCTCAAAGCAATTCGCGATCGCAACGAACTATAGAGGGCGTTGTTGTATGAGACGAATACCTGCGATTTCTATATGAACAGTCATTCAGTTACTCTGGAGACGTCTTTAATGTAGCGTGTAGCATTGTAAAGTTTCTTCTTTATGTTGGCTTATTAAATTTAAAAAAGGAAAAATTTTGATATTCTTTCTTATGCAAACGAAAACAAAATGGTATCTCTTTTTTTAGAGAAGGAACATCTAAAACACATCGGAAAAATATTTGAAAATAAACAGAAAAAAATATGTATCTTCTTATTAGAGCTAAAACCTAATTCCTGAGAAATAGTTTTACTAAATTTAATGATATCAAGAAAGGCCTATTTAATTTTTACATTCCATAGTTTTAAGAATCATATTACTTCAAACATTAAAATAAGCAAAAAGTATACATAAGCCTCATAATTTTATATAATTTAATTTTGTAAAAAAGTTTTTTGACAACAATTATCAAAAAATTTTAAGTTTTAATAAAAATAATTCTTAAGAAACTAAAAAACGTAAAATAAAAAATGGTTACGAAGCAAAAAAAAGAAAAATTCTAAAAATTCCTCACATTAAAATGAAAAAACTATTTTGTTATTGCTTTTGTTTTTTTTTTATTCATAATCGGACATAGAAAACCATACTGTAGAAAACTATCATCAAAATAAGAAAAAAAATATTTGCAAGTAAAATTTTTCATTTCAGTAATTATAACACTTACCTGCTTTATAAATCCGGAGAATTTTAAAATGATATGTTTTTCGATTTTTGACACCATTTTTTAGTGGTGCTACGAAAAAGCGTCTTTGTGTTTTGCCAAAAATAGAACAAGATTTTCAGGAGAGAAATATTTTACCAAAAAAAAAACAAACGAAAATGTACCAATTCTCATGACGTGAAACTTTATTATGGTAAACGTACGTTTTGGAAATATGATTTCATTTGGAATCTTATTTATTAGAGTTCATATGGCGACAGCATCAAGTGAAAGAAAATATAGATTGTTTTGAATCTATGTTTAACTCCATATCGGCCCATTTTCCACTGAAATCCGATTAATTACTTTGATTTTAAATAAAGTGTTCTGAATTTTGAAAGTGTTTTGATTTTAAATAAAGTGTTTTATTTTATGATTTGTCGCATAATTTTTAGGTGTAAATTGGTGGCACTTAAAAACCACCAAATCTGTAGTTGTGGTGGCGTTGATGCGTAAGTACCGAGTTTTTATTCCATTCTTTCATAATCATATTACTTCAAACATTAGAATATGCAAGAAGTATACATAAACACATAATGTTATACCATTTAATTTTTCAAAAATATTATTTTAACAAAAAATTTTATCAAAAAATTATAAACTAAAAAACTTAAAATAAAGAATTCTTAGCATAAAAAAGCGATTTTAAAAATTCCTCTTATTGAAATAAAAAACTTCCATATTGTTTCTTTTTTTTTAATTCTTATAGTTCTTAATCAGATGTAAAAAACCAATCTGTAGAGAACTATCATCAAATAAGAAAAAAAAAAGGTTTACAAGCAAATTTTCTATTATAAAAATCATAACACTTACCCGATTTTTAAGTACGGAGAATTCCAAAGTGATATGCTCTTTGTTTGAAAACTTTATTCTCAAATAATATATACATAGTTTATCCCCACATTACTTTTAGATAACATACCACACAGCAAAATTTTATAATTGCAAGATCTCGATATGAATTTTAATATTCAACTTGAAAACAGAATTGCTAAATTCTAATTGAAACCATTCTTTCAAAACTAAAAAATACTTGCCAAGAAAACGATAAAAATTTATTAATAATCAGCACAAATGATGTTATTTCAAGTAATTCGGGTGATTCTTTATTGTTGTTTTCAGAATTATATAAATACAGAAACATATACTATTCTATAAAGAAGAATATTATATAGCTATTACCGTTCTGTATGTTTTGAATTCCCATTTATTCATTGAAATGAAGTAAGCAATGTTGACTTTACTTTAATTTGTAATAAATTGAAGATAGAAGAAATGTATTTTACCGTTATACGCACATCTGTAACAGTATGCGATCCCGAAATCGGAAGTTATCAGGAGCAAGCTTGTTGATAATAGAAGTTAAAAATTATTGAGGGATTTTTCTTCACATTTTTGGCGTTTTCTGTTTCTGAAATATTTACCAATATTTTGGAGAGTTTTTTCAAGTTCTTCTGCCTTTTCCTTAGGGAAATTTTGCTTCTTATTTGCTACTTAGAAAATGACGTCTGATTCCGCCAATGATTTTGATGGAACTAAATGAAAATTTAATAAATTAATGCCTGATATTTTCCTGCTCCCGCTAGAGGGAGCACTCGAGCATTGCGATCGCGAATAGGGTTAATAAATATGTTATCACAGTGTATTTTTTAAGAGAAAACTTGGGTGCATTGCAGGGAAGTTGAGCTTCAGTTGACGGGATACACTAATAGGTCAAACAAAAATCTACTTGATGAGAAAAATATTTTGTATTTTAGAATTTAGGATAAAATACATATTAATTTTCAGCAATAAAAAAATGCTTTTTTTGTGTCGGAAATTCGAAAAAAAATCCGACAGAGAAGGGGTAAAACACATTAAAAGTAATGGTAAAATCGATGGTTATAGAATATTTTTTTTTTTTTTTTTTTTTTTTTTGTATTGGGGATGAATTAATTATACTCAATTAATACATAAAATTCGATTAACTTTATAGATTTTTTTATTTTTTTATTATTTTATTTTTCGATTGTTTTTTTTTATTGAATATATTGTCTATTTGTTTTGAGTATTAAAAGTTCAGAGAAAAATTAGAGTTCCATCAGTTTGTTACGATCCTTATAGGTATTAATTTAACAATTACACTTGCAAATTGTATTTTTAGTAGGAAAATTTATTAGATTTAATATGTTCAGATCCCCTTACTTGGTTATAGAATTAATGGCCAAAACTGTAAGGATATGTAAGATACATCATAAGGAATGAGAATTGCACAGTAAACTTTGACCGGAAATTTCCTCGAATGTCGCAAGATGTGCCTTCCCATGAATGAATGACTATTCGTGTGCGTTTGAACTGGCTCTTTTATTTGCCTAAACTTCCTTAATTAGATGTTACCTGCACCGAGAAAGGAAACGAAGTGCTTTGGTATTTATTTCGCTAAAATTAACAATAAAATGCCGTTTTATAATATGTCATAAAATTTGATAATTTTATCATGATACCTTAGAGCATGATATAAAAACCATTTATTTAATTATTTTTATTGTACAATTTATAAAAAAAAAATATGTGGTAACATGAACTATAATTTTTAAAACTGACACATTCGGTAAACCATTACCATGTGAACGAAACAATTATTAAATGAACGACTTGAATACCATTTATTTTGATTTTATTATCTAAAATCCTGTTGTTGCTTTTTTTAACCAGAAATGTTATTACTATATCAAAATTTTTATTTCCGAGTAATGATTAACATAAATAGAACCAAAAGAAGATGTTTTATCGTAATTTGAAGATTTGGTGACCAACTTGTCAGAATCGGTAGTGCCAAATTACGAAATGTCTTTAAATCCTAAGTGAATAGAATCTTTTACAAAAAATCTTTAGTGTTCTTTATGATATTTCGGCGATGGGTCGGTAAGCAATTATAAATTATGATATACTTTACAACCCTTTAGACTTTTGATTATAAATTATGGAATACCCTGCATATAAAGATATAATTTCCATGATAAAAAGGGAAGCAAAAAGTATGTATTTAGAAAAAAAAAAGTTCTTCATACTCAAGAAACTCTGAAGTTATTGGCAAGTCTATTTTGAAAGTTTCAAAATATTATACTTTTAAAAGAATACTTCCCAATATGTTTCTCTCTTTGCCATTTCTTGTAATTTTCAGTTTTAAGAAAAGAATTTCTTTAACTTTAAATTATTTAATATTTTTAATTTTTTAAAAAAAAAATATGCTTCATTCTTTCTGAAGTTTAATTCCTCAAAAAGGTGAACTAAGTTAAATACAAAACGAAGCAAAAATCATGCAAAAAAGTTTTGCTCCTAAATTTCTAATAGTGCTTATAACTATATATGTTTGAAGATTATATCTATATATGATTGAGTTGAAACATATCTATCGAGTTAAGGTTGTACGACGAAATGATTCATCTGAGTGTCATATTAAGGTTTCAATAAATTTGAACGATACTGCTGCAAAACCTTTGAATTGTAATTTTTTGGTTAGGCTTATGTCTTCATATTTTCGAAACTTATCACTTCTTCACAGCAGACTATTCAATTTTAAAATCGAGCTCAAAAGCAGCATTTTTTTTCTTCAAATATTTAGATTCATAACAATTATAAAATATTCTAAAAAATTTAACAGATTCAAAATATTTAATGATCAGATTAATCTAATTTGTTCATGTTGTTTAATCAAAATAATTTAAAATAGCTCAGGTATTAAATAAGATTATTTATTTTAACGTTATGATTAGGCACATTTTAGATTAAGAGAATATTTTCGACGTGGGCTTATATTAAGGTAGAGCTTTTCAGTAAAACGTTTCTCTTTCCAAAAAGTTTCGAAAGCTTATCTTAAGGTCGCTAAACCATCTGCCGGTAAGCGCATTACCCATTTCAGTTTTTGTTTTGCATGGTACCTATCAGGGTAAAAAAAAAGAGAAGGTTTTTAAGGGATTAATTTCTGGTGTTATCTCTACTCGAGGGGAATGCTGTTTTGTAGATCTTCATGGCGTCGGTTATTTATTTCGTTTCAATTTTTTCTTTCAACGATATGTTTTGGATAACTTATGGGGAAGAAAAACAAAGTAAAAATAAAGAAACATTCTTTTAAAGAATTTTGAAGTAATACATTTCGTTTCCTTGAAAATTATTTTGAAATGTGGTTTGGGAATATTTTAGTGCATTAATATTTTTTTATCAGAAAAAAATATTAATTGAATGCAAAATAAATTTCAATTTTTTTAAACATTTGTGTCTAAATTCTTCTATCTTATCGGGTTAGTTTTCTATTTCAAATATTATAGTGTACTCTATATTTCAAATATTATAGCCTATAATTTGAAAATTTGGTCATTTGTATTGTAATGTCACACAAATTTTAAAATTACAGAAAAAATAAGAGGTGAACTCGGGACGAATTATAATGTCAGTAAACACTATAAATTGACATGTCGGTCAGCCTTTCAGAAGCATGATCATTGTCACAGATTTTTTGTACACAGTTAAAAAAAAATCCGAGCCTAAAAATACCGCTACTCCGGATGTCGGTTATTTTTATTTTAAATCTTACTTTTGTTATTTATTGTATTTTTTATAGTCAAATCCATTTTTCGGAACCTTGTTACTGATTCAGAACATGTTACTGAAGAATCTGATTTCTGATACTGAAGAATCTGATCTGAAGAATTTTCACAGTAATAGTTACCATAAAATCACTGAATTAACCTAACCAAATAAATATTATTGTAACAATATCGTACCGTGAAATATTGAAAATTATGGTAGAAATGGATTTTACGGATGATGCATACAAAGTGTCTGTACTCAATAGCATAATTTCATCCGGAATTTTTTGCAGTGTGCAAAATTCCAATATAATCTAACAGTAAAATGTTTCGTAAAGAACGGACTTTCTTTCATCAGGTAGCTAAAATAGTATTTTAAATACATTTATCAGATGGTAAAAATCTTATTTTTAACAAGGAAATCGTTTCCTTTCCGGATCACATACCTGCTTTTATTCTTTAATATGGCGTTTTAAGAAACGTTAATAAATACTAATATTGTTTCAATTTTCACAAAGTGTTTGAATTTTTTATTATTTGGCTAATGAACAAATAGTTGTAACACTTTCAATTGCAGAAGCGCAATTGAAAAAAAAAATAATAATTTCCACAAAATGAACTATTTCGATTAAATAAATTAGAATTAAATACTTTATAAGCTGAGAAAGCATTATGTTTTTATTTTAATCAAGGACGTTTGTATTCCTCTCAGTACATATTCACCACAATAACCGAACGAGAGCAAAACGGATTCACTCTAGTAATCCTGTAGAATCCTGATATAGGGCCTGAAGCACTCGGTAGCCCACGGAAGGAGTATGTACTGTTTCAAGACAATGACCTGAATTGTAAATGAATGTGCAAACACCACCCCTGACAGAATACATTGTTCTCACTAACGATAGCTGACTTGTAAGCTGTTCCACCCACACATTCGAACATGAGCTGAAATTCGAATAAAAACCAAATGACAATGTATTGATTTGATTATGATATCTACTCTGAAAATGGGCATTAGTATTAAGGCTAAATGCATGACTTACTTTTTTATATGAAACAGTGAACAGTTAATGCTTTAAACCCCGAAAACTACGTCTGCTTGTTAATATTATGATAAAAAATATTATTTCAGAATCATTTTGCAGGATATTTTTTTTTTTTTTTTTGTAATATTAATTTTTTTAATATCTCAGAATCTTAACTTTTTAAAATGGAGGAAAATTAACCAGTACTTCATTAACAGTACTTTATTAAAATTTGAAATCATTAAACGTGACCTCCTTGAACAATAGTTCTATATCTTTGATCGTAATTTTTAGGTAATAGTTTGCTTCAAGAAATCAAATTTTATTTTAAGCATTCTTTTTGTTTTCAATGTTTTTAGAAATCTGTCGAGAATTATCATTTTTCAATTTCAGTGCCTGGAAATAAACTAATAAAAAATAACGTTTTCAGGTTTCTCTGGGGCCTGCTGATTTGCTCTAGGAATGAAATATTTATTATTACATCATTTGTTTATTTTTATTAATCACGTACTTTTTTATGTAGTACCCTCGTATTCAAATTAAGCATCCACGAAATTGTGATTTAGGGAGATTGTTTATGTTTCCTTTAAATTTAACAACACTATATGTAAAATTTAATGTTTTAAACATAATTGACTAAAAATGGCTTCATTTATGAAATTTAAAAACAGTATTTTAATTCTGTGAGCAGCTACTATGACCAAATACATCAAATATCATCTCTAGTTCAATTATCCATCACTGCAAAATTCACGTTTGGCAATGATGGATGAATGATCAATAACATTACCAATATTCCAGTTAGTAATGTCACTTGGCATTTGTGTGATTCCCAAATTCAAAAATGCTTATGCACGCCCGCAAACTTATCTAACTATTTTGTACACTACATTATAACCTAATTTTCAGTTCATCACTGCCAAATAGTTCAATATTTTTCAAGATGTTGAATTACAATGATAAATGATAGCTTACATATTAATGACCATAAACGAAAGCTATCGTTTCCATTCTATATTACCCTATGTAAGTGACATAAATAAAATTATTTTGTATACAGCATTATTAATTGTCATCACAATTGTCATTATTATTTTCAATTTTTATCTTTAGCATCCATCTTTGCTTGTGTTATGCAGAAACAAATGCTTAATGTGAGCAAAGATGAAAGGACTAAAAATCATCATTTTGACATTTTTTTCGCGAAAAAATGATAAAACATAACATATAAAATAAAATAGATGCTGGACTAGTGAAAATAACAAATGCCTGCACATTAATGATCGTGAGCAAAACTAATTGTTTCTGTATGATATATTGACGTTAAACGAATTTTTTTGTTTAAGTATAACTGTGGTCGTGAGTATAGCTACGAGGGTTGCTATTTATATTTCTGGCCTTGGCAACAGTAAGTGCTGCTAGGCGACCGCAGACGATTTTAATCGAAAGTTTGATATTTTTAAACATAAATTCAGCAGACGATTTACCATTATAGCTTCATTTGTGTTGTTGACAGTAAATTGAAAAGTTCTTCTCTTTCAAAAAATGGAATTGAATCGTGAACATTTTCGTGCCATTATTTTTCATAACTTTCGACGTGGATTCTCAAGACAAGAGTGCTTCGATGAACTTAATTCTTTATTCAGCGATAAAGCGCCATCCTACAGCACTGTAAAAAATTGGTTTAACGAATTTAATCGTGGTCGATGTTCGATCCAGGACGAATCCCGTGCAGGTCGTCCAAAATCCGTTGTTGTGCCAGAAAAGATCGATGCTGTACGTGAACTGATAAAGCAAGATCGTCATGTGACATACCGTGAGATAGAGGCGTCTTTGGACATAAGTATGACTAGCATCAATAAAATATTGCATGAATATTTGAGCGTAAAAAATTTTTTTTCGCGTTGGATCCCGCATAATCTTACAAACGCTCAAAAAAAGGCTCGTGTCGATTGGTGCAAGGAAATGTTGGAAAAATACGTTCAAGGTACATCAAAAGCTGTGTATAACATCTACACAGGTGACGAATCATGGATCTATGCATATGAGCCGGAAACAAAACAGCAATCAACTGTATGGGTCTTCCAAGACGAGGCAAAACCAACAAAAGTTGTTCGAGGAAGAAGCACATCGAAACAAATGATTGCCTGTTTCTTCGGCATTAACGGTCATGTGGCAACAGTGGCGTAAGAGCAACGCAGGACGGTCAATTCTGAATGGTACACGACCATTTGTTTGCCAGAAGTCATCAGAGAAATTCGAAAAAAAGCAGAAGAACTGGCGAATCATTCTTCATCATGACAATGCGAGCTCTTACACATCGACTCAAACAAAGGCATTTCTGACGGAGCAAAAGATCGAACTGATGGGTCATCCGCCGTACAGCCCTGATTTGGCACCCAGTGACTTCTTATTCCCACACATCATAAATAAATTACGTGGACAACGATTTTCGACCCCCGAAGAAGCGGTTGATGCATTCAAAACGCATGTTTTGGAGTTACCTCAATCGGACTGGAAAAAGTGCTTTGAAAATTGGTTCAAACGCATGCAAAAGTGTTTTGATCATCATGGAGAATATTTTGAAAAACAATAAAACCAATTTCGATCCTACATATTTGTTTTTTCATTATTAGGCCAGAAATATAAATAGCAACCCTCGTATTATTAGCTGTTGTCTTTTGTGCTTAATATTGAATTCAATTATCATATCATATGTAAAAAAAAGGATTGATGTTGGAAAAAATAAGTGAAATTAAAACTTCTTTTTGACATTTATTTTGAAAAAAAGATAAATAGATAGATGGATAGATAGATAGAGGAGAGATAAGAGACAGAGAGAAGGAGAGAGAGAGAGAGAGAGAGAGACAGCAAAAAAAGGAAAATTATTAAAGAACAATGTGAAAGTCTAACTTTGTGTGAGAAATCTTCGTTATTTGTGCTTAGACATAACTTAAGTCCTTTAAACTGTATATGGATGCTTGATGTTAAATTAATGAAATGTTCGTTGAACAATCTTTTGTGCTCTTCCCGAATTCGAAGAAATATTTCACCACAGTTTTGCAGAGTACGCCTATATTTTTTTTATTTACTGCAAGTAGGTAAGATTTAAGTTCTTAAAGTAAGACTGTAAAACAAAATCAGTTTTTTGAGCTAAGAAAACACATGCAAGAGGAAAGAAAATATTTCTTTAGTAGCTCCAGTGTAACTTTATAGCAAAAATAAATAAGAAAAGTTTATCTCACTTTTTCAGCTCAAATTTTGTATCTGATTTGAATAGTCTATCTACACTTTACTATCTTTTACTATTCTTACTATCTTTTCAAAGTTAATATATTTCATGCTCGTAGTGATATTTTTTACACTATTAAAATATGCATTTTAATCATTTTAAGCAATAATTTCTATGTTTCTTCAATAGAGAATGATATTAAATAGAAAAATTGCTCTAGGTTTTATGTATCATTTATAGCTACACTATGACCGAGTTCTTGATGCAAAATAAATATTTAATTTACAAAGCAATTTTAAAAGAACATACATGAAGAAGCCTTGCCAGAAGTTCTTTGAAATATATAATAAAACTTCTTTTCTGAAAAGAAAATATTTATGAAATGTTTTGGAAACAGTAAAACATCTTTAAGTGATAAAATTGAAATTGTTATGAGCTAATATATTTCACATACTCTCTATTATAAAAATAGTAGTTCATAAAAAATTTTGAGTTAAAAATGTGATGAGGTTTAATTTTATGACGCAGTCTATAACTTTTCTTATGAATTCTTTTGGGATGATGAAAGTATGTTTCTTTAAGACGTTTTTAGATTTTTTTTCCATCTAGAACTTAATAATATTAGGTTTATTATTTAATATTACTGTAGTTTTCAATAAACTGTATAACAGTAGTAAAAGAAAATACTATTTGCTGATATACAGATCAACATAATTATATTTATCAAGAGTGAGATATTTATTGTTTACAAAAAAAAAAAAAAAATTATTTTCAATCTTTTAAGATAATTAAATTATTATCTTCCATTAAATATTGTGATAATATCGGAAACATTTATATTTTTATCTTATTAGAGAATTGAATTAATTAACAGAAACCTAGAGAAAAGAAATAGTATATGTTATAGTAAATCAATTTGCTTTTAATCACTCTATTTGTCTGTATTTATTAGTCTCCTTGGGTTTCACTTAATAAATACAATAAATATGCATATATATATGCATATAAATTAAAAATACAAAGAAAACAAGGAAACAATATATTTTAAAAAGGAAGAAAAAAGAATATTGAAAACATAATATTTTAAAAATATTTATAAAAAAAAAATAGCCGGAATATATATAATTTCGTCGTCAGCTCACACCATTATCTCCGCAAAAGCAGTACTTTCTAAATTTTATTAACATAGCCAAAGCAAAATATATCAATACAATAGTGTGATGAGGACCAAAAAATATTGAAACAAAAGTAAAACTTATTAAGCAAAAAAGAAAATTAAAAAATAAATAAAAATTCAACAAGGATACAAAATAAAACACAAAATGTAATACACAACGAATGCAGAATAACTCAAATTATGTCTGGAATTCAAACCTGGATTGAAAATAGAGATGATAAAATAGTAATAAAGTATAACTTTATTTCTTTATTATGATTTTATCATTTCTAAAATTTTAGCTTTATGAAAGTTTCTAATATAAATTAAAGAATTAAACTTTAAATTAAAATAAAAAATTAAAACTGCTATAATAATAAAAATTATTGAAAATATTTATGATCATTCATGTAGAAATATGTAATATTGCATTATAAATTCACTCCTTCTAGTCGTCAAACGAATAATTTTAGCGGATCTAGAATTTATGAAGTCCTTCGATTCCATTCAATAACCTTGATCCGTAATACATTTGTGATAAAGAGAATTCAACAAATCCCTTATGGATAATTCGTGAAATTCTACATTTGTTTGTCAATATAATTGAGAAAATGATCCTAGCAATGTCAAATTTTGACATTCTATAAAATTATACTCTGAAAAGGAATATGCAAAACTGACGTAAACAATAAGCTAATTAAGGCTCAATATGATGTCATTTGGATTATGCTTGCATTGCGTAATTAATTCATGAATTGTGAAATTTTTAATATGGCACATCCAATTTGTCAATTTGATGAAGTATTGAAATTTAGACACATGTTGGAACTCTTATGAAACACATGTTGGAGTAGATAATATTAAAGAAGAATAATCCATTCGGCGTGGAATTTTTCTCATTTTTTTAACTATAGGCATATGCCCCGTACCAGAATTTACGGATTGAATCTGCATCACTATTTTCATAAATCAAAATTTATCTGCGATCCTAACTCACTCAAACAATTATTGCTACTAATTTATTAATTTAGCTTTATTTAGCATAACATGTTGCGAAATTATCAAATAAAAAATCCCTAAAACTATATACAAAAAAATATTATGTAATTTAAACTTGAATTGAATTTTATACAATGATACTAAATGGAACAAATCGGTATACAGTTAAGCCTGCTTTCAAGAAAAAGAAAAAACACATTTCTTTATTATTTAGGCTATCCAGTTCTTCAATTTTTATTAAAACCAAGTTTCGAGAAGTTTTAAAAACGTTTCAAAACTGTTTCTCCATTCTTTTGTTTAGTTTTTAAAAATAAAAAAAGAGGACAAGATTAAAAATTATTTCCAGACGCTGCAATGATCTGCATTGCCCACAGCTATGCAGGAGGGTTTCTGCTACTGAGGCATATTTTACAAAAATATTAAATTATACTGGTATTCTTTATTTTTTCTTCTGCATATAAGTTTCGCACTTTGAAATTTCTTTTAAGATTTTCATTGATTTGATTCTCAGAAATAATTTTACAGTTTAAAAATCTAAAAAAAGACATAGAAAAATAATTAACGAATTGAAATTATACAATTTTTCATTCCATTTATTACCTTCTTCACAATAATTATTATATGGAATAAATGCTGTAGTAATAAATGCTACATGCTTTCAAAATATAGGTATTATTTTGATTTTTTGTTATTGAAGCTACAATTTTGTGATATTTGCCTTTTCCAGAGTTAGATTAGATCTTCCATTTTTTTTTCCGCAATTGTGTTTCATCTGAAGAAGTAAGAAATAGCAGTTGAAATTCATACGTAAGTTTTTAATCTGGCAATTCCAAACATTCGCCCAAGTTGAGAATTCAATAATTTGATATTGATCTACTTTGTTCCCATGCCAATGATGGATATTTAAACAAAAAAGATAAATCCCACCGAAAAGTTATTTCGCGCACTTTCTGATAAGTTTATGTATTCTTTCTTCTTTCTGCAAAGAGAAAAATACACAATGATCACATGAACGCAATAAATCATCATTTCAAACAGTTCTACGACGATTCTTTGAGAGTTTTTTTTAATATTTATTCCCGAAAGTATTTTGAAATGATGATTTTAATCGAATAAAATGCTACTTTTTGCAATTCTTGTGAACTTCCAAGCGTTCCAAGACTTTTAGGCTAAGTGACATTTATTGTAACTATGAAGTTCATGTGATAGATTTTAATTTTTGAACCATTTGTGAAAATAAAAAAAAAATATTTGCGATAAAAGATTTTTTTTTATTGATATATTTGAAAATTCATTTCACGCTGGAGTATTTAACATCATTAAAACATGCAAAAATTAAGAGTTATTATTCCGTTTTAATAATTTTCAAATGGAAAAAACCTGGTCAAATTATGATACGTTTAAAAATGAAAGTTGTTTGTCTTTTTGGAAGGGCATGTAATTCTGCCTGAAATACACGAATTACTTCCTGAATTACATGGAATTTCCGTCAAGATAATGTATTATGGTTTGAAATAATACGTTTGCATTGAGTTGAAAAGTGAGTCCTTATATTTTTTGGTGAATGAAATTACTATACAGTATACTCCAACTTAAAGTATACTTTCTTTTTATTTTATTTTTCATAGCAGTAAGAATAAATGAATTTCTCCATTTTCCCCCTTTTAAATTAGCATAATTATATAAAATAGAGAAATTTCAAGAAATATTTTGTTTTCAATTTATGGATGCAATTACTTGCACGTGTTTAACCAATAATAATACAGGACATGCTCGAAGTTGGAGAAAAAATACTCATGACATGAACGCTGCTTTGAATAGCTCGTCTCATGAAACGTTTCCCACACCTGACTTGAGTTTTTTATACTGTTGCATCGTTCAAAAATTTGCACCATGTGTGAATATTTCGCAAAAATAAAACGATGCGAAACTATTTCTTGTGTGATGTTCCGGTATTGCACGTTTAATTTTCAGATCCCTCTAGCGACTTCTGATAGCATTTGTGACTTCTTATATCCATTTATTTTTGTATTATTTTTGATATTGTATGAGTACTAAGTTAAGTTTTTGATTAAAAGTAGATTTTTTACAGTGCAACTTAACTTTGGTATGAATTATACGAAAAAAGTAATTCATACTAACGGTGGTAATTAAAAATATATTCTGGCAAAGCATTCACGTTACAGCTCATTGTGGGACAGGAACGTCATGGAAGATAAGGCTCTATAATATCGAGATCAATTGAATGTAGGTGACTATGGGTCATCATTGCGCACTAACTGATTTCAAGTCCATGTCCAGCTGGTATCCACCAATTTTAAACTGAGTGGGTTTCAAGCCGACATTGGGGATCGAGCCCCGATTCGTCACAATATCTCATTGTGACCACTGAGTCACAAAATACACTGTTATCCTTAGTAAATGACCTAATTAGTTTATTATTATTTTTTATTATAAAAGAAATCTAAACTATGGTGGAGGTTTATTCACCATCAGTGGCCGCCATAATAGTATAGTGGATTTTAATTAGCCGTTCAAAAATACATCTTGATTATGACAATATTAAAAATGATGATGTCCAGAAACAATATATATACATAAATCGTTTGAAGAAAAAATTATTTTATTAAGCATAATTTTTCATGATAGAGAATGGCCATTTCTTAACAAAAAGGAATCAAATCAGAATACTCTCCATTGAGAGATCGTAACGCCAGAATATCATTTCTGACCGTTAGAAAAAATTGAAACTGGGGAGGCCCAGAAGAGCACTCCCAGTCTCCACAAATTTTGAATTAAAAAGTGAATATATTTATTCCTAACGGACATAAAAAGAATGGGTAGGAGATCCTAAATTGGCGAATTATCAAAACATTACATAGCCAAAACAAAGCCAACCAGCATATCAATATTGGGTAAAAAGAATACCTTGGCGATCACGAGTCGCCAACAAATTTATGAGAATTATTACAACTATGCAACTGAAACATATTTTCGGTTAGAAATCAGAATAAAAAGTTATAAATAGATTTTGTTTTCAATTAGAGGCGACAGTGAATTAGTCAGTCTGTATATTAATGAAATAAAAAAAGTATCAGTTGCATTAATCTAGAAGAGAAGAAATAAATATTTTATGTTAGTGTTCATTTTTTAAAAGATTAAGTCTTTGATTTATTTTAAATAAAATTTTATAAATAAAAAAATAAGTTTAAGTAATCACAGATATTTTAAAGGATAGGAAATAAATATGTAATGCCAATTGTGGCATCACATAAACATTTTCTTATTCTTTAAATAAGTGTTCTGATTAAAACTTGGTCTGTAAAGAACTTTTTAATAAAAAAATATAAAAAATATAACATTATTGAAGATCTTGTTTATCTCAACCACTTTCATCTTCTATTTAGTTCCCATAATAGCCCTCCTATTCATAAAACTATTCTATTTTAAATTAAAATTCTTTCATAAAGTAGCTTTGTAAGTTTCCTTTAGCGTCTGTCAATAGTTGAGTTTTCTCAAAGTTTAGTTTTTGAGGTTTCCAGGAATGTTTTGAAAAGCAGCAATCATATCATTCTCAAATTATTTTTTATGCTGAATAAATTCTGAGAAACATATTTGAAATAAAATGTGTGTTTGCGGACATGAAAATACATTATAAGGTTTCACAATAGAAGCTTGTGCAAACGAAGAATAAATAGAGCCATTCTGTCAAAACATTCATCTTCCCTCAAAATATTTCCACATTTGTGAAGGGTTTCAACGAATGTTTTGGTTAAAATGTTCTATTTCATTTTTCTTATATCTCTTTTGTTTATTTTCTTTTAAATTGAAATGTAGTAATTTGAATTAAATATCACAGTTTTTGAATAAAAAATATCATTTAAAATGTTACATAATTTTGTTTCTTAACTAGTTAAACTCGTTTCACATGTATGTACGTTGGGCCAAATCTCTGTCATAGTGAGTACAATGAAAAAAAAATTCCTGATCAAATTACGGTAAAAAGTACGAGAACGCTAAGTGTAGCATAAGTATAGTTAAATTTTACCGTAAAATTTTATATTGGAATTTTTACAGTATTTAATTAATTACAGTGATTACGTGAATTCGCAATAGCTATTACTGTAAAAATAATGGCACATCATATTTTTTGTTAAGTAAAATTTCATGTTAAAAATGGATTTTACGATTAAAAGTATCGGCATTTGGAGTGCCAGTATTTCTTATCGTAAGTTGAACCGGAATCTTGTACAGCGTTGTGTAAAATAAAAAAACTCGATCGAATATCGAAACTCGAAATTCCAATAAGAATATTATTTGATGCTATGTTACCCATTTATTACCAATAAAACAGCTAAGTATTAAGAGGGAACTCGTGGCCTGAAATGAATTACATTCAAAAGCCGAAGACAGAGACGGTGAGCGTTGATTTTACGTTGAAATTGCAATGCTGGCCCTTTGATCTATGCGGTAGAGTCCCAGGCATTTTTAAATTAAATACAAGAAATGAAAGCATTCGACCCAAACGCTCCATGTTACATGATTTTAACGCATCAGAAGCAAGCCCACGAGGAAGATGCGAAGGAAGGAAATTTGTATAACCAACTAGAAATATAGGAAAACCATATAATTTATAACTGGTTTTTGTGAGGAGTTAAAGAAGCTATTGCTTGGTTTAATTATAAACTATTCATGTCGATTTACATTATAATGTGTAAAAAATAGTCTAGTATGTATTATAACTATTAAATAAATCTAGGTAGTTAAAGTTTCGTAAAATTTATAATGGGACCATTTGCTTTGCGTTTAACATGCATACAGGTCATCTTTTGATTTTAAGTGCGCGATATTTACATTTCGAGTATAACTGATTAGAAATACTTAGCTCATAGGATAAAATTAACTCATCTACCCTAGAGAAGAAATAAAAAAAAACATTCTCTATTTCATTTCCAGCCTGATTTATAAACTACCTAGATTTGGTCAGAGAGTGGGTACACAGGTTGTGGCATGGACGTTACATTCAGTTAAAGTAACTCGCTGATACTTTTATAGAGCAAATCCACCCATTTGATTAGATGTTGAATTCTTTGTTTTATCTGCTGCTCAACAAATGTTTTTTTTTTTTTTTTTTTTTTTTTTTTGTATAGATTGGCGCTCTTTTTAGGAATTCAGTTGGCTCTGACTTTATTTTGACACCAAATTGCCTCATAGACCTTATGATGTACAGAAATCTCAAGAAGATATTCAAGAAAATATTTACCGAAGAAATTGACAAACCAGATCTTATGCCATGAATCCGGGACACAAGGGACTTCTTGGGAGACAAGTTTCTGCTTTGAGTCCTTTAAAGCCGTTAGATGAACTGAAAAAAGGACTACACCATGTCGGGTCTTCGCTTCCCAAGGACAAGACTTCTAAGAAACCAGTCAGTAAAGTTGATGCATGCATTGCAGTTAAGGGTTGTTTTGCTACCCTATTGCTTGCTAGAAAATTGCTTACTAGAACATTGCTTGCTAGAACATTGCTTGCTAGAACATTGCTTGCTAGAATATTGCTTGCTAGAACACATATTCGATATGCTTAAAAAACAATTATAGAGTGTTTCAAAGACATTCACTCTCTTTCACTTTTTCACTTTTTTGTTGCAAAATATATTTTTGTTAAAATTCATGCAAATCTGCCTAAAACAGACAAGAGAAAATAATCAAGTATACACATATTCTACAAAGTTCAAGTTTCTATACTCATTCACTCTCAAATTAGACTCAGAAAACAAGTTTCACATTTACTTTTAGCACCATTAACAGAAGGTTTTTGCAAAATACTTTTCCTTGCATTCATTCTGTTCTGTATGCAATCTTATATTGATTTAAACTGTGAATTTGATTTTTACACCTATACCACATAAAAGCGTTCTTTTTTTGTCAACTTAAAACAATATTCGTTACTTGCTCTGTAACTGACGGTGACTTATCTGTAAAACTTCAAAACCCAGACTCGTTTGTACTGAAATGCTGTAACTCTTTTTTTTACAGATCAAATAAATGTTATAAGGAATAAATAGAAATTTCAATTTCTATGGATACACAGACTATTTAACTAATGTTAAAACACAAGCATGGAAAGTTCAGTTTGACACAACTTCTAGATTGCTTCAAACTTTTTAAAATTCACTAGCAAAATATCAGATGTAAGAAAGATCTTGACTATGAAAACAAGTCAACAATATTTTTATAATGCAATATTTAATTGGGTGTCCAAAAGCAACCGAATTCAAAATATGTACGTTTTCATCATTTGCATTCACTAGTGTATGATAAAATTTCTTCAGTTCATTGAATTCAGTCACAATTCTATTGAATAAGTCACAGCTGGCATTTGTTCAAATACAGATTGTTATAGCAGGATTTCGAATTTTTGAGTTAAATATTTTTTCATGGAAAAAATATCGAGCATCAACTAAATTTAAATCAAAAAATAAATATTAGTAGAAAAGAGAAACGAAGCAAGAAGTATTTCTCACTTGAAAATGGGTATTTACAGTTTAAAATATGAAAAGGATTTTTAAAAAACTTTAAAAATGATTTTTAAGATAAAGTTTAGTTTGTTTAATTTTTTATAAAAGAGCTTTCTTATTTTGTCTCAAACATAAAAGCTTTGTGTTGAGCATTTAGAAATGGTAATTTATCTATAAAATGATATTGAGCAAAATCGCGTTAACAAATTTACAAAAGTTGGGTTTTTCCAACGAAATACTTTTTTCTTTTTTCTCGTTTTGTAATTTAATTTAGTATTTTTAATAATTTTATTAAACCTAAAAAACAAAAATATAAGCGCAAATATAATTTTTTACACCTTTTTTTAAAAATTTCTTTGAACATTTAAGAGAATTTTCATTTATTTATTTTTTTATTGTAAGTGAGTAAGATAATCCTTAAATAGTTAAATACTAAAAAGAGATGGTTAAAGCAGTTTTTAGATTTGATCGATTTTAAATGTAGTTTATTTAAATATTTTATACAATGAATGCATTTAAAGTGTAAAAAGTAAATCTTAAATCTTAAAATACCGTAAGCGATGGAACACTTGCAGGTAAGAAACGTTGAAAGACAGCAAAAATTTTAAAAGTTTGAAATCGACATTTGTACAGTCATGAAAAAACAAAAATCAATGAAAAATGTGCATCAGATAAATAATAGTGTGTATTCCTTGTTTTAGTGTATACATGCCAATATTTATTCCGTTATTTATTATTATTTATACCGTGTTGCGTTTGAAAATTAGTATTTTTACTTGTACTCTCGTTTCATTTACGTTTCGAATTAAGTAAATTTTTTTGTCAAAAACTGCAAGCATTTTCACAAAATTAAGTCCACTGAGTTTAAATGATGAAGTTAAAGCATGTGCTAGAAACAAATTAGCAGCCTTACTTAATTTATCAACTATTTATATATATAACATTCCATTGGTTAAAATTATTACCCTGTTTGTGAGCCGAAAAATTAGAACAGATAAATATCTTTAAATCAGGAATAAAACACTCTTCTACAGATAAATCAAACTTTATAAATTGGATAATTTTTTACATAATTTATGCTGATGACAACCAAGAAAATACTGGCTTCATGTGAGAAAAGTGGAGCATGCCATGTGTATTTATCTGTCTCTTGAGAATGGACGGACAGGTCATAATTTTGTCAGACTTTTATCAACATAGGTATGTTAGATACATTTATTTTTCATTACTAGATAACTGCATCTTTCAACATAAATACAATAATCAATTAGTGAGTAATAACTACAATAATCAATGCATTAGATTATAGCGAATAACGCATTCTCTCCGTTAATAATAGAGAATATATAATATAATAATAATAGAGATATAATAATAATAATAGAGATATAATAATAGAGAATATATTAGTACAGAGAAATTGGAAGTAGCTGTGAAAAATAGAGGAAAACTATTTTCATTATTTGAAGCAATTGAGATTAATCGTGGTTATTTTTCATGAACCTGATGCGCGCGACGAGTAATTCGAAAAAAAAAAAAAAAACGTTTTTAGTTTTTTAAGAAAATGCTTAATACTGAATGAACATTTAATTTGTAAAAGATTCCTAACTAGTAATAAGTATTTACTAGAAAATGGGGCAGAATTATATGCAAATTAGTGGTATTCGTAGATATAAGATTATTAGAAAGTTACTGTTTCTAATTTAGAGATTAGTTTGGTTCTAAGTGCACTGAAACAAGTAACTAATGGAGTATTTCCTGAGATGTAAGTTGAACTATTCATGGGATATTGAATGGAGGCACAGAGAGTGACTGGGTAAATGCATCGATTGAAACAAGCATGCGAACCATAAAAGAATTTTGCTTTGATGTAATCAGTTACGTGATACATTAAATGGAAGAAAGCACTGTAGCATCTTGAAACACTTGTCACAAACCAGCACTGTAATCTAAATTATTAAACATATTTAAATTAAACTAAATAAAAACCAACGCGCATAAAGCACACGTAAAATTATGTGTGCTTTATTTGAATTGTTTCTGCGTTAGTTTATGTAGCACAAATAATATCCTTTACTCGTTTTGGATGTTTAAATTAATTTGTTGCAAACTTACAATATAAACAATACAGTATAAGAAAACATTTTACTGCAAAACAAATGACAATGTAAGAAAACAATTTAATATAAATTTTTTGCAAACTAACAATACAAGTTGAAGTAGAAAACATGTTAAACCAATTCTTTACAAACTAACAATATAATCTTAAATGAAAACATTTTTAAATGAATTGAAAGAATATGTGGAATTAAGTAAATACGTGAAATTGCTTCGAAAGAGCTAATCTTAATTGTAATTGCAATGTAAGAGTTTCTCAAAATGATGTCGTAATAAAGAGAATCGAGAGAAATAATTTTGAAAATCTTAATGCAATGATAAAAAATTTTCCCTTAGAAAAAGTTACGCTAGTGAAATAGACGTAAAAGGTATAAGGATTAAAATTTATTGTTTGCAAAGTTGCGTCATTCAGAAATTATAAGTTTCTAACGAGCTGTCTGATTGAATACCTATAAATTCATTTAGGTGTTTTGTTTAAAATTTTATTTTTCTGGGACAAAATGGAAATATATGTAATTCTCCACTTCTTTCATGTCAGGCAAACTGAATTGCGTAGTAAAATAAATGATGAAAAATGAATTTTATGAGTTTTATTTTATTGAAATTTATCCGAATGAAAAGCAGACTCTGATGTCGTCAGATATACGTCAGTGATAGCATCACAACCCATCAGGGTTACAAATTAAGATAAGTGCAACACATATTGCGTACTAGCATCGAATTTACATGAGAGCATTTAAAGTGTCTGTAAAGTCTCTTTAAGTTGATGCATGCAGGCCTGAACAATGCATGAGCAACTATGCTTAAAGAAGCAACGTGAGCATAATGCACGCATTTATTGTTGACTGTTGTTATTTATGCCGAATTCTATCAAATACAAGTGGTGATTAACAAATAATAGAAATGTTTCTGTATTGGGTGCACATCAATATCCAACCTGCGAAGATGAAGATTAAGCAAATGCTATGATTTTGCATAACTTCATTGTTTTTATTTCGTTAATGATATGAGATGATAGAAGAGTTACTATTAACATGTCATCTGTACTCACGTGAGTGAAGAAATGGTCCACACATCCTCTTTAGCTGCATTTTACATTTGCTTTAAATGCTGCCATGTGTGCTGGTTAATCTGTCATACACAGTTTGTATTTTTTCCTATCTGTATACTCTTTCACCATTGCTATTGAATAGCTTTGGGGATAAAAGTATTGTCTTCTAATACTCGCGTCCTTAGTTGGAATCTCAATAATTGATAGTTGATTCATTAATTGCTTCTTCTTCGGACACTAACTATAGTGCTGACATGAAATTAGTGGAAGTAAGGGCACTAAGAGTGCCGGTACATTTTGATCCTGAATTCAATTTTGTTCAGATATTTCTTTTATAATAAATAATCAAGAGACACCTTTTTTATTTTCTCTTTTTTTTAAATATTCAAAACTAAATAAAGCACTAAGCATTTTTTATAACAAACTAAATGCATTTATGATGCAAAAATTTTTATAGGGTAAGTCTAGAACAGATAGCTATGATTTTTTCATATCGAAACAAAAGTTCTCTGAATATCGAAATGTTTATATATATTTGAAATTCTCATGCATACATTCAACACATTTTCATCAAAAAATAATGAAATATTGAGAATGAAATATGAAAACAATTGCTTGAAAACAAATTTGCAAAAGCCGAGGCGAGTTTGACATCCAATACAGTTAAGAAAAAGTTAAGCAAAAATATGGAAAATAGCATATTTCCTACTGTTAATTATGAAAAGCTTACGAAATGAATGTAAAAATGAATTTTATCATGGAAAATAAGTAAAAAAATAATCTAATAAGCCCATCACTTTCTCAAAAAAATCTTATTATATTTTTATCAAAGGTTTTCATAGTCAACTTGATTAAAAACACATTTTGAGCGCTCAAAAACAGGCACCAGTTTTCAAAACTTGCCAGACATAAAATATATGAAAGAAAAGTGATTTGAAATATAAAACTGTTTCCAACTAAAAATAGTGAAATAACGGTAAGAAACAAAACTAGAAAAACCATAGTAGCCGAGAGAGAAAAAAAGATGAAAAACCGAACAAGAAAAACCACAATTAGCTGAGAGGGGAAAATCAAGGTAAAATGCTATTCCAGGTACTATGGAGAGGTGGTGAGGAACTAATGTCGTTAGCAAGAGAATAAGCATTCATGGGAATAAAACAAGATTCCACGATTTAAGATGAGCTGATGTGACTGGAGTGGAAATAATTTTGGTGTTTTCGAAATTGAAGTTTTACGCGAGTATCCAACATTGTGTTGCAATTGATGATTTTATGAAATCTTGATAATGGACATATCTATCGTGTTCCCTAAGCCTAAATTTTAAAAATTAAAATTTAGTTCGTCTGATGTGTCCAAGGTCGCTCTGACAAGGAATGTGGTAAATGCTCCAGCGATTATCGAATTTAACAAGATCTTCAAGTGAATTAAATTTAATTTCGTTAACTGGCCTAAGAATGACTTTAAAACCAAAGTAATTTTTAGGCCTGTTAACAAAATTAAATTTGGCAATTGTGGTTTTTCTAGTTTGGTTTTACACTGTTATTTTTTCATTTTTCGATGGAAACTTTATATTTTATATTTCAAATAACTCATTCACGTCTGTTTAGTCTAGAGAATGAAAACCTGTTTTTTAAATTCTTGAAACATGTCGAATGCTAAAGTATATTTTTAAAGGCAATTAAATTTTTAATCAATTAATATCTTACCGCTTCAGTTTCTTGGATTTATTTATTCAAAAAATATTAAAGTTAGTTTATAATTTTTAGTATTGTTTATATTTTTATATATTTGATGCACCTCATAAATCATATTTATTCATCATTTTTAGTTGTGGTATTGTATTCTATAGAGCTAACACATTGAAATTGATCAAATTCTGTAGAATCGGATAAGATGTAGGTTTCTATTTAATAGGCTATAGGCTTCTATCGGGTATTATGTTACATAGTATTATCGGGTATTATATTATGTTATGAATCGGAATGTAAGTAGGGTTCGTACAGTTCTTAAAAAATTAAAAAAGTGGTTTTAATAATGTAATGAAAAAACCAAGCATTCTTTTTATCTAGCTTTTATCTAAAAGCTAGAAACCAAACCAAAATTATTAATGGAACCAAAGATTTCGTAACTATGATAGACTTCTTTATTTTGAAATATTGAATGTGGAGGTGAATATGAAATTACTAAAATATTCCTATGTTCTTACTTTAGCAAACACTTTTTAATTTTTTATGGGACCTACTGTTCTTGATGTTTAAATAAGTGGCCATCACTCCTCGATTTTTTTGGTTATCTCTCTTAAATTAAAAGATGAGATGACCACCGAATTTATATTATTATTATTTTTTTGCTTGTTTTAGGAGAAAATAAATCTTTTTTTTTTTTTGTGCATAAACTGTAAAAAAAATCGATAGCCCAAAACAAAAATATCCTTTGAGAATATTATTTAGATGGCTAACAATATGTTTTGAGCAATCTTAAAAGCAAGTGCATATACTACTGAGTTAGGGATTAATGTAGTTAAAAAAGCAAATTTTTAAAAATTTCCGCACTTGTCTCTGCCGAAAAACAAGCATAAATAAGGAAATCATACTTTTCTCTCTTAATTTGTAGTTCAAAACAGATCTGCTAATATCTTAAACATTCATCAAAAGTTTAATATACATATAAACAATTATTTTAAAAATAATATGAAAAATCGAGTTTAAGGTGCTGTAAAATGTGAAAAAAAAATCTTATATTGAGATAAGTGCATTTAAATTCTTAAACTCATTTGTCGATCCACTGTTATCACTTTTGCGCAAAAACTACTACAACTTAAAAATTTTATAATAATAGCTAATACTTAAAGTACAAAATAAGCAAAGCATTATTAGAAAGTTACGAGTTCAGGAATTCTAAATTCAAAACTCCATTTTGCAAATTTTGTCCAAAATCATGCTTTTACACTAGTCAGATACCTTAATTACTTGAAACAATAACTATTTTATCGTTTGCTTTCACTATCAAATAATGCGATCAATATTTTTTCTCAGATAGCATTAAGTATAAAAATAATTAAATTTGTAATCGATAATTGTCGATTTATAAAAATGAAATAAAACAAATTATTGTAAATATTTATAACCAAGACAATTTTTATGTACACAAAAATATTTTGCTTGGTATATTATTTATGAACGGCAATTTTAATACATGAAACATTAAAAAAATATATTTAAATTTTAAAAGTTTTAAAATTAATTTTTTAAAAAAAGTAGCTATTAATAATTTAAAACAAACATTTAAATAATTCATAAAATAATATTGTGATTACTGCATATAAATATACACAAATCATTTTGATTTCCTGCTTAAAATGGATTTAATGTTTATTAATTTTTAAACAAGAGTTTAAAATTATTATAAAAAGAGTGTTCAACTTTCTTCTAATTGCATAAAAAAGTAATTAAAATTTTTTTTTACGTAAAACACTATTTTTACGAAAAAAATACCCATTAAGTGATGATTTTTATCATTCAAGTTTATATCTTGTCTGACCTTTGATATCCCTGAGAAAAGGTAAATATTTTGCTGTCTTGAAGTCATGGTAACATCTTTTTACAGTTTGAAATGACAGCTTCATCTTAACTGATTAATCATTATTTATCACATAAATAACCCAACTACTAAAGATGAACAAACATTTTCTATTAACATAACATACTAATCTTCCTAACATAAACAGAGAGATGAAAAGTTACTTTTTTACGGATAGCCTATCAGAATAAGTTTATCGACTATCATTCCAATCTGCATCCACCAATTGCATGCAACGCTGGTCTGGCCATTTTAGTGCGGATACTAAAATTCTGGTTTACAAAGTGCCTAAACGAGAGCTGCCCTATCTAAGCATAAACTCAAGATAAACATTTATAGAATCGTATATTAACCACCTTGCCCCAAAAGCATTCTGGGTAGTATTAGATAACTGATGCTTTCTAGTCTTGGCTACAACTAAAACGTGATCAATTTAGGATACGCAGATATGGCTTCTCTGCGGGCATCAATCATTATACAGGCTATAAATGTCACTTGTAGTTAAAGTGATGTCTCAACGAAATTGTCACTACATAATCATATTTCTAACATTAAATTATCATTAATTATAACCATGGTTACTCTAAAAACGTTCATTCTTTCCTGCAATCAGAGATGAGCCATAACTTAATTTTATAAAAATTGATGCTTGTGGTCATAAAAATTATTTAATGGATTTAAAAATAAAGTAAATGTGAAACTTAGAAGAGAGATTTTAATTTAAAATTGTTTAATTAAATGCATTTAAATCACATATATTAGGTTAGAGGGTTACTTTCTTGATTGATGCTGTTCGCCTGCGACTTTATTTGGGATTCATCATCTCGTGGTTTTTCTCTCCCTGTAACGCAAATGCGGGTTAGTTCCATCAAAAAGTCTGCCACGGAGGCAAATATCTCCCAATACTTGATCCAGGAGTACCCTTGTCTTCTGGATTGGGTTCAAACATTGTCAAGTGCATTGGTAGGCATACACTGAAAATTTGGTCAGCTGTTCAATAACGTTTATAAAATTCCCCTCACCTCCCCATTAGTCTTTAAGAATTAAGTCAGTTTTTTGAAGCATTTTGAAGCATTGTCAGTTTTTTGAAGCATTTTGAAGCATTGCCAGTTTCTTGAAGCATTTTGAAGCATTGTCAGTTTTTTGAAGCATTGTCAGTTGTTTGAAGCATCATTTGAACAAAAGGAAACAGCGTTTAATTAAAATTACACCTGGAGTAACTGAGGTTCATTTACTTCACTTTCAAGTTTCTTTATTGGAAAATGAATCGTGTAAATTAGAAATAAATTTGCCCCCTTAAAACAGGTTTTTTTCTTCAAAGTTTATTATATGCCATGATTTTTTAAGAAACAAAAGAATAATTAGATGCATGTGGTCATCAAAATCATTTAATCAATTTAAAAATAAACTAGATATGAAACTCTGAAGAGAGATTTTAATTTAACTTTATTTAAATAAATTTATATAAAACTCGTATATTAGGGCAGAATGTCTCTTTCCTGTTTGCTACTGCTCACCACCCCTTAAACTAACACTGTGACTTTATCAGAACTATTTCATTATCATCTATTATGTCTCTATCAAACCCTTCATCTTGCTCTTAAGGAATCAAGTAAGATTTTTTCATATCATTGAAACAACTGTTTACTTAAATCAACGGGAACTTAATTTATTTTAAATCGCATCTGTTGTCACTGAGGTTCGTTTGTTTTTCAGTTTCATGTTTCTCGATTGGAAAGGGAGTCATATAAAATGTAAATAAATTAGACCATTAAAACAATTTTACTATTTCAAAAAAGTATATAATATGCTATGGATTTTAAGAAATAGGGGAATAATTAATTCATCTTAATTTTGAAGTAAGGAAGACTTCAAATAAGTTATTGTATCTGGGCAATAAGTTATTTTATTCCAACGAGTAAACCAATAACTCTGTAACTTATATTTAGACAGTAAATAAGCAATATATGTTACATAAAGCATTTAGTTATATATTATAAATTGTATTTTCAATCTTACAATCCAAAAAAGTAACACAATGGTTGTAGAAATCGAAATTTAAAAACTGAAATTGGTATTATTGATTAACTTATTGGAAAATATTTGTGTTGGGCAAAATTAGTAGCTTACAAAAGAAAAGAAAATCTATTAAAAAATGGGCGATTTAAAAATATAAAAAAACACTAATATTCCTCCACATTAAAAAAATTCATAGAAAATTAATGCAGTAAATTTTGATAATGTTTGTTTAATGGAATTATTTTTGGAATATATTGTTATTCAAAAGATACATTGAATTAGGTTAATAACTAAAGTATTATAGATCACATTTTTCTTTTTTATTCTTTTTTTAAAATTATTTATGCTAAAGTTCTTTTCCTCGTATTCTTGAAAGAAGTTTTAAAAAGAAATTACGAGTCGAATGCTTTTTGAAACTGCATTTTTTTCATTTATAGTAACTAGGCTTATACCAGAATACTTGTTTTACATCATTACTTTTTTGACCACTTTCGACTCTTTTAATTAATAAGCATTTACCTAACATATATAACTATTTCTGCATTAACATTTCTAATCTGTTAAGCTAATAGTACTTACTAATCATGCTTTAAAGGAGAAATTGCGTATTCAATAGGTTGATTACTATTTTAATGAGTTTTAACAATTTAGATCCTTAATACTGTTTATTAAAATGGTTATTTCTGCACCTGAAATAAAAAATAATATTATTATTATTCTGAATAATTCAAGTAGCAATTTTTTAACAAAAGAGTACAAGAGAATTTTGTTTAATTTAATAGAAAAGAAATTGAAAGTTTTGTTGAAAAATTTTGGAGACTAATAAACTTTTATCATTAAATTTCTTTTAAATGCAAAAATAACTTTTACAATGGATTTTTTATGTTTATTAAATAAAAGAGAATAACAGTGGATTTCTTTCTAGAAATATTCTTATAATTTAAAATGATTGAATAAAATTTATTTTCAATGTCAAATAATTATTTATAAATAAATAAATAATAAACAAATGAAAAAATGAAGAAAAAATAAAACCACAGTTATTTTTTATAGCTATTGCATTGTTTTATGCTTATTAGATAAATACTTCTATAAATATTGATTTAATTTAACTCGGTGAAAATTTGGTGTTATTTTATAAGTCATAAAAAATTTGAAACAAAAATGACTTTTACAATGAGTTTAATAATATTTAATTAATTAAAAATGATATCTTAATTTAACACGTTTCTAAAATATATATTATTGGTTCAAAAAATAAATCATCACATCTTCAGAGCTATAATAACGGATTTCTATATTGCCTTTGCACCGTTTGCTATTTTCATAAACTTGTTTACGTAAAATATAAGCGTGAACTAGAATGTTAAACATGAAACACTTTCACGATTTTCTTAATTATTTCTGCAATCATTGCATGCACGGTAGTTATTTTTAATTAATATGATTTTGTAAGGGAGCTTATGGGCATCTAAATAAAAAAGTTCTTAAGGGAATGTAATATATTAAAAAACGAAAATAAATAAATAAAATTAGGGTGAAAAATAAATAATGAAAAATGAGTTTCCGAAATTTTTTTTTTTTATCTATTTTCTTTTTTTATAAACTTGATTGTAGGTCAGTTGTCACTATTATTATAGCTTGTAGCAGTGATTTTAATGGATTATAATATTTGTCATAAATAGTTACCTATTTTTAAAAACGCAATTATATTTTTTTTCGTAATTCAGTGAACTGTTAGGGGTACGAAATACTTTAAGTGAAAATTCGGAATATGTATCAAATTATTGATCATTTAAAACGAAAAGAGGAATTATACTAATGACCTGTTTGGAACAATTATTTTACTCTGCCTTACGAATTCGAGTTTCTGCTATTGTGAAATGCATTTATCTTTTAGTACCTTTTCACTTGCATGAAAAACTCACAAATAAAATACATTTTAAATCAATTTTTTATTTGTGTGAAGCTAATAAATCAATAAGATATTTGAATTGAAGTCGTTATATTAAAAAAAAATGCATGAACAGAGTTTAAGAAATACTCAAACAATGTTTTGTTTTTCTAAATTATTCTAGAATATAAAATTATACTGTGTGAAAGACATGCTCGTTGCTCTCCGAAAAGATACGAGTCACGGATCTCCGGTTTAGGGGTAGGATGCTCTAATTTCCGTAGTTGTACAACTCAGGCAAAGGGGGGTTAGTGAGCTTTATATATTTTATTCGTTTAAGAGTTTTTAAGCTATATCGAAATAAGCAAAAAGTTAAATTAAAATTACCGATCTCCTGATTTAGCTATTGAGACTATAATTTCTAAACTGCAATTCTTTGTACCATTGAAATTGGAAATTAGTATGCTACAATGTGTCATTGCGATGATCATCATATAAAGTTTAATAAATCTCTCTTGATTTGCATGCACAATTATAGTGGGTCAGAGCGTAATGCTTTGAACCCAGAGGTCCTTTGTCTTAATCCTTCCGCCAGCCAATCTCTTTCACTCGATTCTACCTTTTGAGAACTACTTTACTTCTCTTTTGTACACAGTGTTAAAATTTGACTTTTATTTGTTTTAAAGCTCTTTTGACACATTTTTCTCCATTTTCAGAAACACTTTTTTACAGTGTAGAAAATTGTTTATTCAAGAAAATTATATATATCGTCACTATTAATAAAGAAGTGTTTAGAAGTTTCAACGTTAAGAAAAATTAGTTTTTGAAAGAGGAAGTGAGTAATTGTTATTTAATAAAATAAATTTATAATCATAATGTTAATCATAGAATTATATAAAAAGCAAAGACGTATGTTGGGAACATAAAGCCTGATCTTTTCAAAAACTTTGCGCAGACCACCCAACAATTTTTGAAAATACTCCCTATTCACAATAGCTTTTCTGAAAGTGAACTCCATGCCAATCATGTATGATTCTGAAATTCCTTCTCCTTTTTCCCCCAAAAAAACTTAGATTGGGTTCTTGTAGGCTTAAGATATAGACTTTCGTTCCCTTTTTTTGTCACTGTATTTTTGCTTCGTTTGGTTTGGTTGTTAACATCACATTATAACCAATATCCTTAATGATAATCCGCTGATAATACTAGCAGTCTAGTTGGTTCGGCATATGGTAGAAGTAATTACCCAGTTTCCGCACCATGGTGCCCAACCATCAAAAAATATGTTGCTTTTCTGGCACTAAAATCACTGGGGATATTACTACTAGAGGGAACAACTACGGCACTATCATAGAATAAGCACGCGGTGAATCGAGCCCCAATCCAAGCGGTGTTGGCTGATGACTTTCCCACCACACTGAATAGGAGGCTTGTATTTTGTATTGTTCTCTGTTACAAATGTCGATAAACTTCTTATTCATCAGTTTATTAATGTGATATTAATAAAATTTTATACATTATTGTTGTTGCAGAAAAAGAAATGTTAGAATTTTTTTAAACAAATATAAATGGCAGCTAATATTGAGTACAAAGTCATTTTAAAACTGTCTTCAAATGTTTAAGCATTTATATTATAATAACAGACCTATCAAAATCCATAAAGTTTCCAATTATAAAGAATACACAATTTTGCTATATATTCATCATAAAAAAATACCTATTATTTTAAATCACAACATACAATAATACAATTATTTTAACTATTGAGAAATATTTATTCTTTAGTGTTAATTTACAATTCTACATTTCTAAATTAATAAAATGCCTTATAATAATCAACAATTGCTAATATATAATTAAGAATATAAACAATTATGCAGAATACACATTTTTTAAAAAAAAATTTCTATATATTCATCATAAAAAAATACCTATTACTTTAAATCACAATATACAATAATACAATTATTTTAACTATTGAGAAATATTTATTCTTTAGTGTTAATTTACAATTCTACATTTCTAAAATAATAAAATGCCTTATAATAATCAACAATTGTTTATATTCTAAATTGTAATTTAAAGTATAAACAATTATGCAGAATACAAATTTTTTCTATATATTCATCATAAAAAATACCCATTATTTTGAAACACAATATACAATAATACAATTATTTTAACTATTGAGAAATATTTATTCTTTAGTGTTAATTTACAATTCAGCATTTCTAAAATAATAAAATGCCTTATAATAATCAACAATTGTTTATATTCTAAATTGTAATTTAGAGTATAAACAATTATGCAGAATACACATTTTTTCTATATATTCATCATAAAAAATACCCATTATTTTGAAACACAATATACAATAATACAATTATTTTAACTATTGAGAAATATTTATTCTTTAGTGTTAATTTACAATTCTACATTTCTAAAATAATAAAATGCCTAATAATAATCAACAATTGTTTATATTCTAAATTGTAATTTAGAATATAAACAATTATGCAGAATACACATTTTTTTACACATTTTTTATATATATTCATCATAAAAAAATACCTATTACTTTAAATCACAATATACAATAATACAATTATTTTAACTTTTGAGAAATATTTATTCTTTAGTATTAATTTACAATTCTACATTTCTAAAATTAATAAAATGCCTTATAATAATCAACAATTGTTTATCTTCTAAATTGTAATTGTTTACTTATGTAAAGCTGTATGAAACTGAAACGCCTTATTGTTTGAAACTTCTAGCTCTAAAATCAAAGCATGCTCCCAATCACCTTATTTTCCATTAGCGTTTTATAAATACGTTTGTGATTTTTTTCTTGCATTGATTTTGTTACTTTTCAAAAAAAAATATACTTCAGTTTGATTTAAATTGAGTAATAAACTAACTTCTTGATTCTCTTCATTATAAATGGTATATAAAAATTACAAGTTGTTCTTATAAGTTTCTCTACATTGACTTTTAGAGCAATCTGTAAATGCAATTAATATTAATCTCCAAGTGCAAAAATCAAAAAAACTATTGATTGTTGCTTATTTCTTCAATTAGAAATGAAGAAATTACATTATCAGGAATTTGCTTAAATATTTTTGGTGAAATCAGGGAAAGCAGTAAGAACAAGTGTACCGACTGCACAAAAATTTCGTTGAAAGCAATATTTGAGAAAGATCAAATACACAAATAAATACATAAATGAAATGTCAATCAAGCAAAAAAAATTGATAAAAAATTAATTATTTTATCTTCAACAGAAAAAAAAACTATTTATTTCTTCAAGACTAAGTCATTGATACATGTTAAGATCATGTATAAATTAGAAGTTTTTTTTTTAAAAAAAAATATCTGATTCATAAAGAATTTCACCTATTTACCCTGCATCTGGTATTATCAAATACGATAAAACATCTCCCGCAAACGATCACAAATTCCATTTTCTAAAAAAAATATTTTTATTTATTGCTATGAATATCAAAGAAAATTACCAAATTATCTACATTCTACTTTTAGTAAAGGGAAAAAAAAAATTGAACAAGAATCAACAATTATTAAATAACAATAAAAAATTTTAGTTGACACAGTTTTATAGACTAATTTTATAATTTTTTTCTTACTTTTTTAGTCATATTTACTCATCAAATGCTAAAAAGCTTATAATATGAAAAAACCGATCATTTTATTATTTATTGTTTCCCTGAAGTTGTGATACCAGAAAAATGCTGTAATAAGGAAATGATAGGATGAAAAATGACATTGCAGGTGAAGTATGAATAATAAACTAAGTTTCGATATCGAGACTTGTGATTGGTACTCCAACTTGTGCAACCTAATTCGGCGCTTAGAGTATATAGAATAAAGAGAAAACCATACACAGAGAGAGTTCATTTTATTTTCTCTTTGCCTTTCTATATTTGTTGTGCTTAGACAAAGGGTCCGAATCACAGAATAAGGAACTGAATTGAATTTCCTCAATAAAGGTGTTTTCTATGGTTTAGATTTACTGATTTGTAAATAACAGTGGTTTCAATGAATTATTCATTTTGCGTTTGTTTTGATAGTTGTATTATTTGAACTTATAAAAGTTGAAGAATTTAATAAATGATATTTTGTTTTAAAGTACAGTAATTATCTATCTTTAAGTGCAAACCTATAAAATACGCTTTTGTCAAGCTTCTGAAAAAGAAAAGAAAATCCTTCTAAAGGTAATGTGACCGCGTTTTTTAAAGTATTTGTTTGCAAAATGGTTTCACAAGTTTTATTTGAAAGTTATTTTGCATTGATGAATGACAAATAAATATATTAAACAAAACTTTAATTAGGAAAACAACTTCTTTTTTAAAAAAAAGATATACTTCAACTCTAATAGTATAGGAAAAAATTTTTTCCCGCTCTTCTTATAAGAAAAATTCTATCCAAAAATGTGAGCACAGAGAAAATTTTCATTTCTATTTAAAGACTTAAATATAAGAATAAGACAATCAAACAAAAAGTTACAGCACAAATATAAACATACAAACTGTACTGCACTATTTTATAACTCTTCCAAAAAAATTAACACAATATTATAATCTTGCAATATAAATCTGTAAAATTTTTCTTTTCAAAATGTTCCTCTTAAAATACTAAAATTAAGATAACTCTCTTGTCCGAAATACGCTCTAGTCCAAAATTCGTTCTAGGTTTTCAGATGAAAATTTGCAATATTAGATATAACTTGATATTTCGACTAACGTTTCAAAACCTAGTACTTTGCTAAATAATAAATTTTTAAATAACCCGGAGGGTTTGGCTGCGGGTCCAAGCCACACAAGACACTTCCGTCCTTGAACAAATTAAAAATGCGAGTGACAGGTATATGTTGGAATAGTTTTCGCCAAGAAATGCTAAGGAAGCCATGCATTGGCTACTCATTGCTTTAATTTATTGCCATGGCTCCTTAGCCTTACGCATTCTGGAAAAGAAAGGTGTTCGCAGAAAAGAAAGTGTGAGAAAAAAATTAAAAAATTTAGCAAACATGTAACGTTTTTCGAATTCTATGTTAAAATAAGGCAAGTATGGAGGGAATATTAAAAATTGATCTTATTCTGCAATCAATTCAAAAATGTGATATAAAAAGATTATTCATTATTTTAATGATTTTTATTTATTTAGAAGAAGAAGGGATAACAAATTAGTTCTTAAATATTAGGAAATATGTTACGCATATTTTTACATAACAATTTCGAAACGCAGATTCATAAATACGAGGACTGTTTTTAAAGTAAGGGTGGTTCGAAAATAATAACCAAACGGAAGAAAAAAATCATGCAGCAAATTCATTTTTTGATTCCACATACGTTTTTCATTATTTTAATGATTTTTATTTATTTAGAAGAAGAAGAGATAACAAATTAGTTCTTAAATATTAGGAAATATGTTACGCATATTTTTACATAACAATTTCGAAAAGCAGATTCATAAATACGAGGACTGTTTTTAAAGTAAGGGTGGTTCGAAAATAATAACCAAACGGAATAAAAAAATCATGAAGCAAATTCATTTTTTGATTCTACATACGTTTTTCTTTATTTTTTAAAAATAGTTGCCAAGTTTGCTTAAACACTTATCATTCCTAAAAACTAGATTTAGAATACCCTTTTGATAGTAGCTTTTCACCAGCTCCGATAACCAAGAGCTTATGACTGCTTTCTCATCATAGTTGTTCTGGTTGCCGTCAAAAACCTGGCTGCCCCCATGTTTAAAAAATTGGTAAAGATAAAAATCTTTTAGCGCAAGGTCTGTGCTGTATTGAGAGGTGGTCCAAAACTTCCCAGCCAAAATAAACCAATAAAGCTTGGGACTGAGCAGCAGAGAGAGTCATTGTCATGAAGAAGTGAAATTCCCTGTAGGAAGCCAGTAGGAAGTTTCATACCAGTAGGAAGTTTCGTAAACTTCCTAAATATGCCGGTGATTGTAAGTAACAGACAGGTGTTTTTCTGACTAAAAGCGCATCACTGACCATACCTCATATGCAGCGGGTGATATGTTGAACTTGAACATTTTAACAATACAGAACTGATTATACGGATTACCAATACAGCTGTTACTAAGCGCAGTTGTTTCCGAAGAATGCCAAGACACAACGCAAGCAATTGTAGCGAAACACGCATTACCTAGTACTGAACACAACAAAAAGACCCTTACTCTAAAAAACAGCCTCGTATTACCTTAACAAACAATAAGTTTATACAGTACATGACTAAAATAACACAAATCTCGTATTTAGTAATCGAATATACTTTTTCGATGAGAACATGCATTTTTAAGGAAAAAAATTCCCATTGAAGTGTTTCTTCTTACGTTAAACGTTAATCGGAATAATGATTAAATTAATGAAAAATAATATCAGAAATTTATATTGAAAAATAAATTGCAAATTTCCAAATAAATAGTGATATAAATTTTTCAATAATATTTTCAAAAACCGATAGACGAATAATTTCTTTTTAAATTCTTTACATCCGCAATAATATTTTAAATATTAGTCGAAAATGAAAATAGTTTAGAATATTTATTAAAATTCTGTCTGAAAGATATTCATATACTTTTTTTTATTACAAAATAATGCAATCTAAAAAATAATTTTGCTAAAATACGGAACAATTTTTCAAAGATATTAGTTTTTCATCTAAAAAATAAGGTAACTATGAAATATCCTAAAATATTTATTTACGTAATTTAATATTGGGATTTTTCTATTTGTTATTAGCTACGAAATTGGTAAACAACTGTATTGGTTCCAGGTACGGTTATTAGAATCCGTTAGATACTATAAACTAATTTAACCCAAAATTTCATAAATATGAATATTTTAAGCAAGTATGTATCTTAATTACTCATATTTGTAAATATCCAATCTTAAAAATATATACGCTTATAATTTATTTCTATTCAACAGCAATTAATTAATGTAAAATTAATTTTAACATTCATGGAATTGTTTTTTTTCATATGGAATTACATTTTATTCACATAAATTCGCATTTTCATTCATAGGAACTTGTCATTCACTAAAAATTGAATTTAATTCACATAAAATTGTATTTATTCATATGAACATGCATTTTAATAATCTGAAAATTGTAGCTTATACCTACGAAAAAGCCATTTAATTCACGTGAAATCATATTTAATTCATGTGGAATTGTATTTTAATCATATGAACAATTATTTTATTCATATGAACATGCATTTTATTTATATGAATTTGCGGTTTATTTATATGGACTAGTATCTTATTCGTATGAAATTGTATTTATTCACGTGAAATTGATTGAATTTTATTTAGATAAAAAAACTTTTTCTACTAGAATTTCTTTGGAATACAGGTTTTGTAACTATAATTTTTAATCTGTAAGTTCAAATAATTAAATTAATGTGAAAAGATATGATCACCCTAGCACTAATTTAAATGGTTTATTTCTAATTCAGGCCACTTCTATTCACATGAAATTATAATTTAATAATATAAACTTTCATTTTAAGCATTCATTTTATGAACATCTGAACGTGCATTTCATTTAGATGTATTTGTATTTTATGAAGATGAAAATATATTTAATAAACTTGAAGTTGATGTTTTTATTTCATATTTTCTGCATTTTATTCATACAAAAATTGCATTTAACTCACATGAGATTCATTGTATCTTATTTACATGAAATTACTTTTTTTCAAGAATTTCCATGAAATATAGTTATTGTAAGTGTAGTTTTTGTCCTGTACGTTTGAATAATTAACGTAAAAAATCATGACCGCACAAGGAACAATTTAAATGCTTTACTTCTAAAACCGTACTTTTATACACAGTGCCCTGCTTGCTACCAACTGATAAGAAAGTTATAAAACATATCTGATCAACTTATCACTAGATGGAATCAACTAACAATTGGAAGTGACACGTGATCCCTAACAATTATCATCAGGAGTTGTAATTTCATTTATTTCCGTTTCTAAATCACGGTATTTTGAGAACACGAAAGAGGTCGAGAAGCCGGAAGGTGGAACCTTCAATTGCTAGGGAGGGACTTCAGGCCTCCCATGGCATATCGTCACGAAGATCATAGCTGTCACGAAGACATATAGTAATCAAATGTTTGTTAGAGATTGTGCTAAGCTGCAATGGGAATATCGTCAGGTGTCGTCTTGGGTGGGACTTTTTGTATATTTGATTTTCCTTTTAAACATGCTCATTTGTAAATTGAAACGCTCCGCTATAGTTAGGAAGTAATTGATGAAAAATTACAAATAAATGAAATGCTCCTATTTTATATCATGCTCTAAACTGTTAAAAATACAACTAAAATTATTTACAATGTTTAAAACAGAATATATTATTGCATAGTGTTCTTTTTTAATTATTAAGAATCTTTTGTATATTGCAAATTATTTTTTATCTATTTTCTTTCTAAGTATGATGCGTAATAACACGTAAATTAAAAATTTTATGCCCCAGTTAAGATGTAAATGTTTAAGAACACCATTGGAGGGAATTACTTTTAGGGCATATACCACTCTAATGTACTAAAATAGAACTAAAATTTTTTTTGCAATATTTGAAATGAAATATATAATACATAAGTATCTAAAGAATTTTATACTTCCCGGTTTCATAATTAAAAAATCAAAATTTTAACTTACATTGTTTTTTGTTGGTGACCTTCTAATATTTCATCCAAACTTCGAGAGTGTTTAGCTCTTAAATCGAACAAATAAATAAAACTACTTCGTGATTTCTAAAAGTTTTCATTTAGTTTAAACTAATCATAAAAAAATGCATTTATAGAATTACAATTATTTTCAATACTTAAAATATAATAGAATATTATATACTAATTAAAATGCAATTAAAACAGCTGAATTCTAATTACTGCTTAATGCTAATTAAAACAGCTATCTGTTGAATAGTTTATATTCGACTAAACACGTTAACTGAAGAAAATGTATTTAACTCTATAAAAATATTCATTATCTTCAAATCAATGAATATTAATAAAGTCAAATAAAATTAAAGTTATAAATATAAATTAAATAAAAATAATTAAATCAGAATGTGTTGAATAAAAGAAAAGAAGATTATAAATTTATTATAAATGTTCATTAATATAGCGTTCATTATTTTATTATGTCCTTGTTCATTTAGTTTACCACTTTTAATCTGACAGTACGATGTAAATAATTTACAATGAATAAAAATTTAGTTATTTTTATAGATCTTAATCATTATTCAACTATAAATTTCGATAGAAATTTAACTCTCTGTCAACTAAAAATATGAAATAAATGACAATTCATAAACTTCTAAACCCAAACCAGTTTTCCTACAATTATCATATGAACAATTGAATCTTATAAATCTTGAAAAAAAAATTATTTGGAAGTTATATATCTGAAAAAATATTGAAAATGAATATCATAAAGTGTTGTCAAAGTTATCCAAGTTATTTTAAAAGTTTTAAGAAAATTACTTAGGCATAGGAATTCTATTTTGGCATTAAAATATAGTTACAGAATTTTTTTTTTCCTAATGTATCCATTTATATCTTTTTCTAGTTTATCTAAAGAATCAATGAAATAACTGTTAATGTAATGGAAAATTAATTCGCTTTCTTTGAAAACTCACTAATTTATTACTTTTACACTTTATTTCTTTTGGTGACTTTCATTTTGCAATAAAAAAGACACTCTAAAATCTTCAACAAAAATCGATCAATTGATTAATGAAATATGCATTACTTTGGATCAATAAATCAATTTATGAGCAATAGACAAGATTTTAATTTTAGAGCTTACCTCGTCTAAAAATAGCTATTAAAACATTAATGCTTGAAGTAAAATGCTCACATAAATTCTATTTTTAATAAGTTACATAAAATAATTCTTAATACTATTTTATTTCAAATTTAATAAATAAAAGAACTTATCAGATTTTCAGATTTTTTAATATTTAATCGAAACATTATTTTTCTTATTGCACTATTTGCACACTGTAAAAAATTCCTGATTAAATTTAGATAAAAAGTACCGGTACTTAATGTGCTAGTACTTTTTACTGCAAAATCCATTATAACGGGGCATGTTACGGAACAAAAAATAATATGATGCGCCCTAATTTTTGCAGTAATAATTGTCGTTAAGTCACTGAACCACTTTAATTAAATAACTATTACCAAAAGAATTACGGTTTAATACATTACATTAAAATGGATTTTACGGTAAATTGAATTTTATGGATGTTGCACCTAAGGTGCTGATATTTTATACCAAAATTTTATCCTGAAATTTTTCGCAGTGTAGAAAGTGTTTTATTTTATATGCATTAAACCATTTTGGATTTTCATAAAATAAAATGTTTTTCTTGTCTTTTGTTACCTTTTATTCTTTTAATATTTTTCTCTTTATATTTTTGGAATAATAATAATTTTATATTTTATTAAATAATTTCAAGCAATTGAACTAAGGCGACATGAGAATATTTGCTTTAAAAATTAGACATATTTGTTAATTTTTTGTTATTAAAGAATGAAAGCAAGTTTAAAAATCTGCTTGGTTCAACAAATTTTTTTAAGTTCAACTAATTTGTAGTAAAAATTTAGATAAGCTTTGCAAAAAAAAATAGTTTTTTTAGCCTGAATTTTGCTGATTTAAAATGAAACCTGTGGAATTAAATTTATAATCTGTAAAGAAATCCAAATTTCAGAAAAAAATAATTTTGAAAATCATTTATATCTAAGACAATTATTGATTTTGGTCTTATGCTCCAATTTAATTAATTATATGTTTTATTTAAAAAAATATTGAATTATGAGTTATGAGCAAATAAAAAGAAAGAACTTGAAGAAACACAAATATCAAAATTTTAGTTTCGTTTTTTTCATTTTCATTTTTTTATTAAACAACGCAATGTTTACACTTCTTTATTAGTTAACTAACCATATAATGCCTTTTTTAAAAGATAATGTTAATAGTTTAATCACAAAGATCATGGTTTTAAAAAAAAAGAATTCTTAAAATCAATCCTTTTAATATGCCAGAAATAATATTTTTAATGTTAGATATATTTTTAATGCAAGATATTATATATTTTTCAATATTTTATTCTAAATTGTAGGATTATAAATTACAATTATAATAATTTAAACGAATTAGTAATTATACTTAAATACTTGAATATAGTGATATAGTTTGGTTAAATGAATTTTAATTCCATCAACTGGCAGGAAATAAAAAGTTAGAAAAATCTCAAACACTATTTAGAAACGTATTATTGTTTTGCTCTTTATTTTGCTATCGATAAATATTTTCTTACGTAATTTTTTGTTATTAAAATTATTCTATGTATATTTTTACATTTTATCAGTGGGTACGGAAAAAACATCTGGTACAATTATTGGTACGGTAATGATTTTTCTTGTAAAATTTTGGTAATAAAAATTCAAATATAATTGGTATTTAAGCCATTCACTTGGTAATTTTTCCACACTTAGGGTAACAGATTGCCTTAAATTCTGATTTTTAAAACTTATAGTTCTTATTAGTAGATAATGATTAAAATAAGAAAGAGCTAAAAGCCAATTAAGCGGTTTATATGCCATGCTCTAAGATATAATGATAAAACTGTTTTTGCTGGCAGCTATATGTCTCCTGTTTAAATCGCTTCTGTTTTACTCATTCACATTTAGTAGTTAGGTATGTAGGTACTTTGTTTACGTCACCCTAGAGCTGCGCAATGGGCCATTGGCGACGGTTTGGGCACCATCCCTGTGGATGATCCGAAGACATGCTATTGCAAACTTGATCCTCTGCTCCTTGAGGGGGTGGCTCCCCTGCTTTTGGTAACCCGACGACCTTCACGAGAAGTCTAGAACTTTACGGTAGAACAGTTTAACGAGGACCGATACTTCACACCCTTGGTTCCTACGCAGTCTGATCAAAGTGGTCACCCACCGAAGCGGTCATCTTACTAACCACAACTAGTGATGCTTGACGTCGGTGTTCTACTGGAAACCGTGTCTTTACGATCGGCAACTGAGGGACCCTTCACATTTGGACAGTCTTGAGAATGGACGTTTATTCTTTAAAGTTGGAAATTATATATATATATATATATATATACGGGTATATATATATATATAATTTCCAACTTTAAGGAATAAACGTCCATTCTCAAGACTGTCCAAATGTGAAGGGTCCCTCAGTTGCTGATCGTAAAGACACGGGTATATATATATATATATATATATATATATATATATATATATATATATATATATATATGTGTGTGTGTGTGTGTGTGTGTGCGTGTGTGCGTGTGTGTGTGTGTGTATATATATATAAACAGCAATTCTGATGATAAAAACCAAAATATATGGTTTATTTAAACAATTCATTTCGTATTTTTTCCATTCATAAGGTAATGGTTTACCGGAAATTCTGGTTTTCAGAGCTATAGTTCGTATAGCCACACATTTTGTAAATATACAAAACTGAGGACTAAATTTTACCAAAGGAGTAAATTTTACCATGGTTTTCATGCTATGTTCTAAGGCATCATGATAAAACTAACAAATTTTACTTCCTTTACCAAATTTAATCAAGTAGTATAAAGCCATACTTTATGGTTAAATTTACCAAAATCATTACCAAAACATTTCGGCAAAAAATATCGAACTTTTCGATATGCCTACAGAGCCAGAGACACTATAAATTTTGTCATATTTTGTTAGTTTTGACAGCACTTTTTCACGGAGAGGTACTATTCCTTTAAAATAAGTATTGATATGAAGTAAACATCTATGATGATACAAAAAAAAATTAGAAAAAAATACTTTTAGTTCAATGGGTTTTGATATTACAACGTTATTTAAAATAATTTTATTACAGGCATGAAATTATGAATTGCATTAAAAATAGCGAAGGAAATCCTTTCGTTTAATTGTGTTCCGTGATCCTTTATAAAGGATTAGTTTTTCTGTGTTTTAAATATGTATAAATTTTTATTTATTTTAGAGTTCTCAAGAGGTTACAATCAATTAGGAGTGATATATGTTAATATTAAATATGAAAAACTATGTTTCCACTATTAGAGTTTTTTATTGCTCTAACTGCATTATTTAATAGTGCTTTTCAAACAAACCGTTTTACTTATTTTGAAATTTTAATTCATTATGTCTGTCCCAAGAGATTATAGTGAAAGCCAAAGAATAAAATATACTTAATTGTTTGTGTCAAAAAACACTTTTTTTTTACTTTTATAATTAGTATTGTTTTTATTTTGTACTTCTAAACTTTCCTGGAACAAACTAAACGTCTTGTTAAATATACTTTGGCCGTGTATAAAATAATAATTCTTTGTATGTAAAGATTATTTCTAATTTTCTATGGCAGTAGTTACTAATATGCTAGAGCAAATATTTACATTTTAGGTTTTAGACAAATAAAATAGTTTTATAAGAATAAACAGAATTTTTTTTTGTCTGATATTTATCCGAACAAAAATAAAACAATAAATATTAATACATGTATGATAAATAAATAATTTTCATTCAATAAAAGCAATGGTGGTTTTGGTAATTCAAAAATATTTAACAAAATAAATGTAAATTGTTAGATATAACACATATGCATGATACAAGAGAATGATACATTTACAAAAAGTAAATGTAATCGTCAAATATTTTGCTTATTGTAAATATAAAATTGACAGAATATATTTAGAATAAGCAATACTTTTTATTTACCATTATATAAACTAATCCAGAAGATTTTTAAAAAAATTGTTTTCGTTAAGAAATTCAGCAATTTTAATAATTTTTGTATCATATCTTTAAAAAAGGTTTCTTATTTTACAACATAAAACAGTTTCAAATCATGTTTAGGGCACGCTTATAAACTAGTAAATTTAAAGACTATAAATTGTCCCCTTTATTTGAGTAGGTCGTAAATCCATTTGCTACATGTCACCTCGCCTACTTTGTTTTGAGGTTACGCTATTATAAATATATTATGTATCATTTAATGTACATCATTTTTACAAACAAACGTTATTTGTCAGATTTGACTCAACCAGTTACAGTGGAACATTTATTTATGGCCTTAATTATGATTTAAGTATCATCCTCAGTTGGTGCAACATACCTAAAGTCAGAAGTGTTAAAAGGGCCAATTTGCTGCTCATTCATTACAATCCGGTATTAAAACTATGATATCAATCCTTTAGAAAAACGAAAAAATTAACCTTTTGTACAATTACTTTAAAAAGTTCCCGAAAGTTGCTAGGATTGCTAGTTAATGTGAAACTTTTAAAAATATCCGCTCTTATCTATATTAAACGCTAATATTAAAAAAATGTTGTTTTGGTATTTTCTTTAAATCTCATTATTGCGTAAAGAATGATAATTAATGTCTTAACTAGTTTTATTACCTGTATTTTCCTGAAAAAAAATCAATTTTTAGTGCATCATCCTCTCTCAAAATCTTAAATTGAATCATGTTAAAGCTGGAAACTAAACTCCAGCACCAGCTTAGCTTTTATTAAAATTATTTTTACTTTAAGTTTCAAGAAGATGCAAAACCTGTTCAATTTTTCACTTTCTTTTTCAAGAAAATGCAGCACCTTCACAAATAAATATATATCACCCATTTTTTATACATAAATACCTCTTATCAGTAAAATGCAAGGATAAAAAACTAGTTAAAAATATTATTTTAGTCAAAAAAATGGAAACAAAACTTTACATTTGTAACATTGTCTCTAGTAACTAACAGATACGTTTTTAACCTGCTCAGTAAATTATCATCAAAACTGAATTTTGAAGTCGAAAACTGTCGACGAATAGAAGAATAAATCAAAAGTCGACGAAGGAAACTTTTGCTTTCACGCCATTTCGTAAAATAAAAGATAGAAAACTCAAGTGGCTATTTTGTTCGAATTTCTCTTAGACATACAAATAATTTCATCAGTAAAGGAATTTAATTCTTTTTCAAAATACCTCATTATCTTCAATCTTATTAAAATAGTTAAAGCATTCTAATAAGCAAATAAACATAAATTTGGCTTCTTTTAATTGATTGTGTATAGTACGCATTTTACTTAAAAATTATACATAAATCTAAGTTATAAAGTGCAAGTTTTTTCGTATCAAATCTAAGATTACATTTTTGGCACTTCATTTGCGGAAAAATATTAGCTTGCATCTTACTTTGAGAATGCGGAAAATAAATTTGACACTTTTCCACAGCTTTATATGAGGGCCATTTATTTTCCACCTTTCAATCGGAAACCTATTTTTATGCTCATAATGAAATTTTCAAGGTGAAGAGTGTGAGGACTGTAAAAATATCGGTTGATTGTTCGGTAGGGAAAATAGACATTTTTTAGAATTTTTATACCTAAATTCAAATTTAATAAATTACAAAAAAATATTTTGCTTTTCAAACAGTTTTCAGTTCTGTAATCAAACTTAATAAAAATTCTATTATAATAAACACTTTTTATGAAATGAAAATATTTGCATAGATTGAAACAAAATAATGAAGTTAAACATGTTATTACATAATATAAATAATATTGATATAATTTGTGATTATAAGAACTGCACCAATACAAAGCAGATTGAATACCGACACTGCTAAAACCAGTGTTCTATGTTCCTTTGAAAGGGATATGAACCAGAGAAAATTAAGCGATGGGATAAATTTTGACTATAATAAGTTAGTCGTGAGCAATATCATCACACCTAGTGATGCTAAATGCAGTTAATCTCTATTCTGATGGGAAAAACCACAAAAGCCGTGTCTTGTTAAAAATAACAACGTAAAGCCACAGAGAAGGGAAACAAATTATAATAAATAAATGATGAAAATGTATTTATATTAGCTATATTAATTGAAGATTTTAGTAAAGAAACAAGGTAAGTGACATTTTCAGAGAGAGGGTATGATCAGGTAAGAGAAAGAGGAAAAGAGAATGGTCCCCGAACTATTTAGTACCTATTTTTTAATAGACAGATTAATTCTTCACCTTATTTTGTTTACCACTATCTAATTTGATAATAAAATCAGACATACATACTTAAATCGTATGTGTATTATTTACATTCAAACTAAAGTGAAAGCAAAAGCTATTTTGTTGCATTAAATGTACCTATAGTTATGCTACCACTTGCTGTGATTTTCAATGATTCATAAATAGCCCTAAAATCTCACTTACCTGGTTCTTCCACTAAACTCTTCAAATGCATCTGTATCTGCCTATCAGTTTTGCGTATGATTTCGTAGTGTTAATCGGAACTAATTAATTGATTTTTTTTTATTCACCCCGTACGAAGAATGGGTAATATATATCAGTTATGGCTTGATAGAGAGGTGAGTTAGGAGGTAGTAAAGCACATAATGGAATATTGTCATGAGTTTGTACCTTATCTTACGGCAGACATGGAAATAATTTTAACACTTCTGCTGTCTACTATATGCTGTCTACTACATGAATTGTCTCGAAATGAAACATACGGTGGTTTGTGTCATTTAAGGACTGCTGCAAAGACTTATACCAATATATATACCAATACCAATATATGTAATACCAATATATAGTAAATAGCAATATATATTCAGATGAAAGCAAGCAATACTTAAATTAAATGAACTAATTTCATGTTATTGTTTTTATTCTTTCAAAATTACCAGAATTGATATTCTTTTTTGTTTATTTACTTAATCCTTTATGGCACTAAGCCCATCCTTTTTTGCATTCATGAAATTTTCATCAACTTAACTATAATTTTTTTTATTCCTTCACCTCTTTTTTTTAAATTTTCTGAGAAATTTTGCCAACGCTTCCAATTTTTAAAAATCTAATGTATAGTCCTTCAAAAGCAACGAAGAGAGATAAATTGCCTCTACTCAAAGATATATCAAATAAATTGTGCTATCAGTTTTATTCTCAATTTGAAGTATTCCGTCGTTTAATGTTATAAGATTTGAAGATGCAAAATCATCAAAGCTTAAATTTCTTTCTTAAAGACTAGATTGAAGTTTTGGAGAAAAAAAATCCACGTATTGTGGGTGGAGGGAAGAAAATGCTTTTAAAGGAGATGTAATCCCACAAAACGATTTAGTAAGGAAAATGCATTTCTTTTAACAAATATTGATTTCATAAATCCAACATTTTGACAAATTGATAAATTTCATCTGCTCATATTACTTAATGGTAAACATATTTTTAGCTTACTATTCCTTATTATGTCTCAGTGTTTTTTGAATTTTTTTTAAGTTTATATGTCATTTAAAAATATTTATTTATTAATTTTATAAAGCATACAAAAATAACTTTGAATTAATTTTTTTTAATTTCCCAATTTTTATTATTTATTTTTTTCTTTAAAGATAATATAATTTGATCATTCATTCGTATTATTCATGTCTTTCATTTTTTTTAAATTCATGATTTATTTATATTTTAGCTTATTACTCTCTTTATTAAATATCGGTGTTTGAAAAATATTAATTCTACTCTGCTTAAATATATATATATAATTGATTTCTGTAAAATCTACGCCTATAGTATTTAATTTAATTTAAATGCTTTTCAAATTTAAAAATAATCTATATTCATGTTATGTTCTAAAACCTTTATTCTCATTATAAACAATTGTGAGTCATGCTTCTTATTCTTATGTAAACATAATTATTCTATAAGTCTTTTGTTAATCATGTATGCTAATAAGATGATTTGCTGTGTTAAAAATGAAATTTGGGCTTCTAGCAGTTTAAATGTTAGTTAAAATTGGTTTTCTATTTGAATAATAGCATTTCAATAAATCAACTGTAAATTTCTCCTAATAATAATAAAAATCTTTTATTTAATTTTCAGTTAATCACCGTACTGAAAATGGTTCAGTTAAAGGCTTAATTTAATTCCGAATTCTTACGTATCTGTTCAGAGAGAACACGAGTTATATCCAATTGCAGTTATATGCAAATTAGCGCTAAAAATAAAATCCATACTTATTTTAAGTTCAATGTTCTTGTAAAATTCACACTAATTTTAAGTTCAGTGTTCTAGGAATATTCATACTAATCTTAAGTGCATGAAAGTGTTAAGTGATGAATGTATGGGTTGGTAATTTATTAGTTAACTAATAATGCTTAATACTCAAATTTAAACTTTACACATAATTTTATCACATAAAAGAACCAATTTTAGGAGACGGGTGTAAAAAGTTTAGTACTTTTTTCTCAAAATACGGGATTCATTAAAACATATTTCTTATTTAAGATTAATTTTTTTTAACTTTTAAGTTCAGTATAAATATTTTCTGATTATGCGATGAAACCAACGTATCCACTTAAAAAGTAATTTAAAAAGGCTGAATTAAAAATTCATATGCTGCCCATCAAGTGAAATGATTTTTTTGAGTGAAGTGCTATTTACATAAACATGAAATTTATTTTTTTATCAGCGCATCTCTTCAACGAGATATATATTCGAATGTTATATCTATTATTACATCTTAGAATTAAATTTAATTACCATTACCATCTTAGAATTTAATTACCATTAAATTAAATGTCTTTTGAGTTATCAACTCTTCACACAACTTATGCTTCATTCAAGAAAAAATTAAAAAATTCTTCTAAAATATTTTTCCAAAGAACTAACAAAAATATAAATGAATTAACAGTTTCAAGACAGAAATAAACCGTCACGAAAATTTTCTCAGGATTAAATTAAATCTCTTTTTTTATCTTGAGTTACAAATTAATTATTAATCTTCAAATAACGACAATAATTTTAAGTGTTGTTTATAAGTCAATCATCTTTTGGTATATGAGAATGGATTTAGTAAATAATTTATTCTTATTATGTAATTTTAAGTGGCATTTGATCATGTATTTTTAATTAAGCTTTTAGATTATACTTGAAATTTACACTTACTCTATCAGAAAAAGAGGAAGGATCGATTTATTTTTGTAATCACGTTCTAAGTAAAATATTATATATATTTGAGTATATAATAATATATATTAATTGTAATATTTATTAATATACATTTGAATACGTTGTAATATTTGAATGCATATGAGTAACGCATATCAAACGATGTTAAATAGTTTTTTAATGGAGCTGTTAAGGAAAACTGTGTTTGGAGGATTCAGTACAATTATGAATTAAACCGCAAGAACTAAACGTAGTCTCAGTTAATAAATCCTATAAAAAAAAAGATGTTTGAGTCATATCTATAGCAGGGATGATGGTGACCCAGTTAAGAAGCTGACTTTTGGAAAGTTTACGGGCAACCTAAAAAGGAACCAAATACCAGATGGATTGATTCTGTGGAAAACGATCTTAAAACCATGAGAATCAATAAATGGAGAAACATAGTGTCTGTTCGTGCCAGATGACACGACTAATCCAGCCTGCTCTAGCCTATACTAGACTGTTATACTGATGAAAGAAGAAGAAATGTTTTTCAGAATAAGATTCTAAACATTTATAAAATACAACAGCAAACAATGCTAAGAATATTAACTAGAATTAAGTAACCTTTTGATTATTGAAGTAATTGTTGGAAAAAGTTATGTATTTATAATACAACGGAGCAAATATTGACAAAATGACTAATTTAACTTCTTTTGTTCTAAAACTAAACTAATTTTTGCATAGGTATAAGTGTAAAAAGCAAAATCCTACTTACTATATCAATTCTAATTCTTCAACTTCTCATGAAGTTATAACGCTATTATTCTAGACTAAAATGTTTTCTTTTTGAAATTTTAAAATATTTGGAGTAATTAGGGGTACTTAGCCTAATCAAAAATAATGCTGACTAGTACGTTTTTACCAAGAAAGAAATTTCAAATTTGGAGCATGTGCTCCTTATAAGAAAAAAAATAAAACTTTCATTTCAATATTTTGTAATTATCGGGATAACTAGGGGTAATTACTCTAATTGGCAGTAATATTAGAAAAACTTTGGTAACAAGATAAAAGACTTTTAGATATTGAGTTCCTTATTAGATTACATGAAAAAACTTAAACATTTTCATTTTTACATATTCAAATTATTGGTTTAAATAGGAGAAACCAATCTGATAGTTATGTAAAATATCCCGTTCTAACTAAATAAAATATGCAAATAAAATATTTAAACTTGAACCAGACCTTCCACGCCTCATTCTATGGATAAACTACAAAGAATCTTATGACGACATTTTTTTAATTATCGTAGTAATTAGTATTAATAGTTATTATAGGTAATTAGTATTAACTAACTTGTAATAACTGACAGTAATTTTAAATAACAAGTTTCTTCCATCTATTACCATATGTTTGGTGAAAACCATTGCCGTTTTCGGTCTCGTACCATTATTAAACTACGATGAGACTACTTTTAAAACGCCGATTTGCACTTAATACCGAGGTTTTAATCACGACGACAATAGCACAAAACAAATTGAAGTTGTCCAGCAATGAGTTTAAGTACGTGAAGAACAATGTGCAACCATGAAACGATTAGTTCGTGTCGAAACCTAGCACGGGTTGGTATGCACCAAGTCTCTGCGGGAGTCTAGTTGATAGATATAAAAAAACAGTTTCTAATTAAACAGAAAATATAGCAAGAAACATTACTTTAAAAAAAATCGTATTAAAAGGAAGTAGAGACCCCCCATTCATTAAGAAAATTATATAAATGCTTTATTTAAAAAATCGTCATCCTACTTCAAATAACATTAAAACGCCTCTTACTTAAGGTAGAATGAGAGTTACAATTATATTTATTTATATATTTTTTTATTTATTTAGTATTTAAATTTTATCTAGTATATCACTCTTATCTAGTACATTTATTTTAATACCAGTACATTGATCTAGTACAGTGATTCTCAACCACTGTGCCGCGGTACTTTTGTGTGCCGCCAAATTCTTAAAATGTGCCGCCAAATATTTTAAATGATACAATAAAAATTACAATGTTTTTTTTTTATTACGAGTAAAGTTTAAATTAAAGAAAAGTGTACATATATATAATATTATATATATATATTTTTTATAATTTTTCCACGCTTTAACAACGCGAACATCTTTGTCGGCGATTGTCTTGTCTCTGACAATCTTAAAATAAGTTAAAATAAGAAGGAACTGTTTCAATTGTCTTTGACACACAATTTTAAAAAAATGTTAAAATAAGTAGGAAATTAAATGACTATTAAAATATTTAACAAAGGCTTAAACGTGCTAAATATTAACTTTTCAAAGGAAATAAAAGCTAATCATTAAAGTAAACTATGCAGTTAATAGTTATAAGAGCAAATTAACAAAGACTAACTAACAGAAAAATAAACTAGCAATTAATAATTAGCAGAAAAACTAATTAAGAAGAAATTACAAAAAAATAATAATTAATGTAAAAAAAAACTAACAGTTAATAACTATAGAAAACAAGCTAACAATTAATAACTAGCAAATAAAAAATAACTGTTACTAACTAATGAAAAATTAGTCGAAAGAAATAATTAATCCTTTAATAAACGTGCTTTTGTAGTACATATTATTTTATTTCGCATTCAAAATTATTATCACAGACTATTTAACACATTGTATGATAGGTAAGTAAACAACTTTTAAACTAATTTTTTTCATTGTGTGCCGTCAAATTTCGAAATCGTTAAAAGTGTGCCGCCACAAAAAAAGGTTGAGAATCACTGATCTAGTATATCAATATTAAACACCTTTTTCCTGATTTTTTATATATTTATTTAAGTTTTCTTAAACAAATCATCGAAATAAATCGAGTGATTGAGTATCAAAATACATGCCAGCTAAAATAATTAGAATTTTAATTTATTTTTCGTTTTTTTTTTTTTTACAATATTTAATAGTAATTACTTCGAAATTTGTTAAAAACATTTTTAAGATATTTACCAATTAAATAGAATATTTTCAATTTCATAAGATACTCTTATTATTATATAAAACTTTGGTGAAGTAAATGTTTTAGAAAACTTGTGTTTCTGGGCACAATCGTTTTTTTTTTCTCAAATATTAAAAGTATGATAGGAAAAACCTAGTTTATATGCTTACTGTGCACTACAATTACTTAAAAGCTTTCTAAGCTCCAACTTTTGACTCGGAAAAAAAATCTTGGCCTCCCTATTAGCAATTAATTACTTTAAAGAAATACTCTGTATGAATATATTTTATATTTTAGTCTGTCAGAGGATACAACAAAGAATTGCTTAATGTGTTTGGTTTAGAAAATAATTACTTTTTCTGACAAAATATTTATTAGATGAAATTTTCAATTTCAAAAAAATTAATTAGAGTGCCGTATTAGACATTTAAAGTTCTCTTTTGAGTCAAAAAACAACAAAAATAAACTGTTCTCGAATTTTGTTTTGACTGGGATAGTCGTTTTCACTGTTCCCATCTTTCGCATTATATCTCCTTAAATTAAGATAAGATCGAAAGGTTAAACAAATTGTCTCTCCAATCGTATTTTGTTTTTTTCCTTCTTTTTCTGCATAAAGAAGCAGGAGCAACACTCAGATTGATTTGATAATCTTCCCCATCAGATTTTCAATCTCAAACCGGAAAAAGGAACCTTTCTTATTACGTAAGCATTCTTTCAAAGTGTTGATGCCAGTTGGTTTGCGAAGCACTCCCATCAGAGAGAAGCTAAGTACGAAAATATTTGTGCACCTTTATTATTATTTTTTTTTCTTTATCTAGAGTAGGAAACGCCTTTAAATGAAGAGATTCCTGCATTATTTTTATAAAAACTACTTAGAGGCGTTAAAAGGAGAAATCAAATGTGATTCTGTTTACGAAAATTTAATTTATTTGACGAGTTTAAAGTACCATATAATGAACTTAATTTAGCGGAAAGAGCAGAAATTTATTTTTACTAAAGATAGACTTTAAAGTAGAGTATTTCTTAGTAATCAGAGCATAAAATACATTAACACAATAGAAAATGTGTTTAATAAAAATAGTGGTTAAAAAACATATAATAAAATACGATATGAAACACAATTTTTAAAATTTAATAATTAATAATTATGATGTTCAATACTACATGATATTATTCAAGGTACTTAAGAAAATTACTATTGTAAAAGAAAAAGAAAATATGCTTTTAAAAAAATATGAAAAAATTAGATAGAAATTATAGTGAAAAAACACAGTACTTGTAAAGTAAGTAACACTACACAGTGAAATATATCTAAAAAATTTTTGCTTATTCATTATATTTTATATTTAAACTTGTTCATGGCATTTTTCGTCCAAGGCTTATATTTGAAATTAATTTATAAAAACTATGAATTTAAAATGAAACGAAAAATTTGTATAAAACTTATCTGACGAAACTGTGGCTATATATATATAATAATATTCTTTATCAGAAATCCCAGAAGCTTAAGATGAAACTTTATTTTTCAGTTTCGATTAATTTATGGCAGAAACCAGCCATAATCCTTTGTCTTATTTGGAAAAGTCGTGTTTCAATATTTTACTTTTGCTATATATATTTTGAAGAAAATGTAAGAAAGTGAATGATCATATTCTCGCAAAGAAAGAACACGGAGAACAATAGTTTTGTTAAATGACCCTATAGCATGATAATGACTTTGCTGGAAAAAAAAACATATTTCTGGTAAATAAAATCAAAATTTAAGGTATTTAAACCATTCATTTGGTAGTTTTTCCGTTTATTTGGTAACGGTTTATCGGAAATTCTAGTTCGTAAAATTACAGCTTTTCTTGCAACACATTTGGTAAAAAATGCAAACTGAAAAGAAAATTTAGTCGAATGAATGGTAACGTGAATATCTACCTTGCTTTAAGGTATCATGACAAAATAAATTAAATTTTTGTCACATCTTATAAAATCATATTTTATTATTCATTTTACCAAAATCATTTCACTCATTCTAAAAGCTAAGCGTGATTTTTGTTTGCTCCCAAGCAAACAGAAACGCGGCAAATTTTTCCCTAATCTGCTTGGTTTGACCATACTCATTTTCTCAGTGTGTAAATTTATTAAAAGAAATTTTACCCACAGTGACTTAATTTGTTCAACAACTAAATTATTAAATTTATCTTCTAGTCTAGACAAATGTGCAAAAAACTTTTTACCATTTCCGTGAATGCAAAAAGAAGTAAAATCTGTTCATTTCAGAATAAATAAAAATTACTTGTTATATCGGTTTGCTAAAAATAATTTTTACATTAATTCAATATTAGCTTAAAGAAGATATTCAGAGAGTTCTTTTCTTGATATTTTCTTCTATTTTAGTAACTAAGACGTATTTTTGTTAATGTATTTAAGATTAAATAATAGTAATCTGAAAAAAAAATTCGAACAGAATGCTTAGTTTTATTTATTTTTTCTTATGTTAAGGGTTAAAAAAATATAATAATATTACCAAGAAATCAATGCAAATCTACAACAATTATTTATTTCTCTAATTGAATATATTAAGCTTATGTACGGCTCTTTATTAATTATACAAAGAAAGGATACTTAAATTATACATTATTTTCAATTTTACTGAAGAGCAAAAAAAGAAAAAAAAATGTATTTTTGATTTTTTCTTCTTCTTTTTTTACATAATCTACTAGAAACTTTATTCTTTAACAGGCTAAATATATTATATTTAATTTTTAAAAGCTTTCCTTTTTAATCGAATTAGTAAACGCCCTGTTCTAGATTTATCCTAGAATTTATTAATATTTAAATTGCAAGTTACTTTTTTTAGTTCATAATACTGTTATCTATGAAATATAAATAACTGGAATCATGTTTATTGTTTTGTTTTTTTAATAAATCTTAACGATCGAGACAGTGTTAGTTGCCAGGCCTGTAGCTGTTAATTTTTTCTATTTTTGTTTAGTTTTAATCATAAGCTGAAAATTTAATTTAATTAAAAAAATAAACATTTGATAAAGTATTGAAAATGTTTTGAGAAATAGCATTTTATTACAGTTGTTTTTTGAATTATGTATTTTTAAGTGAATTTCTATTTTAATCATTGAATCATACATGTTTTTAATCTTTAAATAGGATTTTCGTGGTACATTATGCAGGTGTAATAATTAATATTTTATGCGTTTGAAATGCGTTATTTTATGCGTTTATTATATTTTTAATCAGGCGGGACAATATTTTAGGAATATTTAGAAATAATAAAGAATTTAACAAAAGCTATTACACTGTAAATAATTTTAAAACTCCAAAATTTCAACTAAAAATATAAATGGTTTAATTATTGTTTAGCGATTCTATAATATTTCTATGTTCTATTATTAAAGAAATTTTTTTTTCAGTTAAAAAAGCTTGAATTAGTTAAAACTAAACCAGTGGAGTTATTTAGAAACGAAAAACAAATTTCTGAGCGAGTTAAGAAAAAAAGTTAAGACTCGATTCACAGTGGAACACCGATGTCAAGCATCACTGTCTGCTCTCAGTAAGCGGGTGGATGATCACTTGGATCAGCCTGCATAGGGACTGAGAGTCAGGGACCGATCAAGACAAATTCAGGCCCAATGCCCACAAACTTTTCCGGGCCCTTAACAAATATTTTGAAATTAAATTTCTGGTAGTCCTAAAAAAAAGAACTATTGAACTGTATGATGCAAGAGAAACATTCTAAAAAAATTTGAAAGCAGACAATTGAAGATTATTTTTTTAAGATAAAGTTTGCACATCTAAATATTAAAGCAAAATATAAAATGTTGTGTGAAAATAAATATAGTTTGGTAACCACAAATAAGTGAAATCAGTGATTTTTGCTAAAAGTCACTGATTAGCTGAATCATTTTAAAGATTGTATCCTACAGTTTTACATATTTGTTAAGAATACGCTTTCAGTTCTTGTTGACACTAATCAAGAGACTTTGCTAATATGCATTCCTAGCGATTGCTTAAAAACTTTATTGAAATTTGCTGTTGCATTTGCTTAAGCCGTTAGAGTAAAAATAACAACGATTAAAATTCAGCTGTACTTTTGAATTTGATAACTGCAATGTTTACACGAGTTTGGTTTATCACAATATAAAGAAAATTTGAAAAAAAGTAATTTTGTGGACTTTTTACTAATTTTTGAGGCCCCCCAGAAAGTGTGGGCCCTAGGCCCGTGCCTATTGGGCCTAGGCGATAATCAGGCCCTGCTGAGAGTGCGTGGTATTGGTCCTCGTTAAACTGTTCTACTGTAAAATGCTTGACTTCGAGCTCAGTTCGTCAAGGCAGGGGAGCCGTTCCCTCTGCAAAGGATCATAATTGCGCTGACATGTCTTCGGATCATCCTCAGATATAGCACCTAGACCATATATATATATATATATATATATATATATACTTAAAACAGCTAAGTCTGCGTATTTTTCTTAAATTTTACTTTCGTACAATAATTCATTAAATATTTTGGAAAATGTGATGCATATTTAATGAAAATATTAACTGTATGAAAGGTAATAGACATTTCATAAAAATATTAAATATATGAAATGTAATAGACATTTCATAAAAATATCAATTGTATGAATGGTAATATACGTTTCATAAAAACATTCAAAGCTATTGATAAGTTTTGGATTAAAGTTGATATTACATAATTAATAGCTTAGTAAGGTCTATTTATTTCATTTAAATTTCATTTCCTGAAAACAAAAATTTTATGTTTTTATAGAAATAATTTAGAAATATTTTGTTACTTTTTTGAGTGCAATCTAAAAGGTTTGCATTCACGGGAAAAACAATTTGGCAACGAAACTATCTCGAAACAATAAAATAAAAAAATTATCTTGTCTTAAATGACAAATACATAAATTGTGAAAGCATAATAAATGCTCATCAATTTAAAATCCATTACTCTCCTGAAAAATCAACAAAGGCATGCAAAAGAAGAAGTGTAATCTAAGCTATCTGATTAACGATTTTTCGTACATTTCTGAAAACGCAAAACAAACAGCAATGATAACGTTATATCCAGGATAGTTCTATCATACTCAAAAATGCTGTAGTAAAATGTTAGTCAATAAAAACACGAAAACGAATATTCTAAAAAAATAAAAGAAACGTCACCCACGATGAGATTCTCAAATGGAAAACTTTCTCTCAATTGGTGGAAACAGCTTTCTACGTCAGAGCCCAGCCACCTGATTCTGTCCAATCATTATAGGGAGTTAGGTTAAAAGTTGAGGCTTCTAGCTTTGGCGCTCACAACTCGTAATTTTCGAGCTTGGTCTAACACCGATCTCGTTTTTGAAGCAGAAATCTGACAAATTTATTTTTTTCTTGTTTTGAGCTCCAATTTAGCCTTTGGTGAAATATCTGCTTTTCAAGCATGGCCAACAGGTTGGATATTTTATCAGATATTCATTAATATAATACTTATAAAAAAATATCATTTATATTACAATCTAAACGAAAATGTTTTTAAAATTTGAGTTAAGTATAAAAATTAAATAATTTTGATGGAATTTTCAATAAGATTAAAAATATAAAATACTAATTATTTGTCGTTTAAAATTATTGCCAATGAAACATTTTATTAAACAAAAAATATAAATCAAATACAAGATTTACCGAATTTACCATATGGAAATACTTGCAACCAATTAATATTGTGGATTTTTAATGTTAGAAAAATGCTTTGTAGATTATCATTTTGAGAAAAATACATGAAAAAAATTATCTTAGAGAATATTCATTTGTTACACTCGTTTTAGAAAGAAAATTGAATTTCGAACTACATATAAGATTCTGAAACTACTTCTTTTTTTGAGAATCTGAAAACTTTGAAAAACTAATTAATAGTTTTCGAAAAATTTGATGCTTCGTACTAACAGAGTGACTTGTCTACCTTTGTTATGTTTGTAACTTGAAACTAATGTCCCATATTTTTTTGGTCGAAAATCCGCGGACTTTGAGATGAGATATTTACACTACAAATTATAAATTTAGATATAATTTATCATTTTAAATTACCATAAATTATTAAGATATTATATATTTGAACATTAAGCAAAACATTACATAATTTAAAAATTGAGTTATATAACAAAGTAAATATAACTAAGTAAATATGCAGATAAAAACACTGGCATTTTCTTATGCTTCAAGTATTTTCTTCGATATGAAATCACTTTTATTTCTTTGTGGTTATATTAGAACTTTAAGTATATTTCAAAGATTTTCATGTACCTTAATTTATATAATACATATAATGCATTAGTTTCTTTAGAATTTTAAATAAAAAGGATAAAACTCAAGACTATTTCGCTAGTTAGAAGAAATTTTACTTAAATTTAATTAGAAGCATACAATATTTTTACCAATATATTTAAAAGAATAACATTCGTTTTTATTAATCACTAAGTAAATAAAACGAAATCGATCTGCATGCTAATATGATAATTTTACGCTCTTATTATTTTGAAACTCGTTAAGGCACTAATTTTTTCGTTGCGTAAATGTTAAAAATAAAAACAAATTTAGAATCAAATGTTAAAAATAAATTTAAATTGAGTAAATTATTGTTCAGTTGCTGAGAGAAAAAAAATTGAGTTTACAGGATCAATAAATTATCAGCTCTTAAATATGAAAATGACAAGTTTTTAAAATTATGTACTGATTTCCGTAAAAAAAAAAGCATTATACGACAACTCTATAGAAGCGAACGGATATTTGAATATTCTAAAACCAAACAAAACTATTTTTTCTGTTTTAATTATTTAAATTAAATGGAAGTAATAAATTCGATAAAAATATTTCGAAAATCATTTGATTCAAAACAACGTGCTTTCTAAACTAAACTATCAAATATCAAATTATTTAGTGCAGTAATTAATTTAAAGATTAATTCAATATAAAAAATTTTTTTCGAGTATTTTAATATAATTAGTGACGTCAAATTTTAATATGGTAATTAAAATTTCAAGTTCTTACAAGTTCTTACATATATTTTTTTTGAATTTGATTAGGTGTTGTTTAGCAAATAATAAAATTCATACTTTATTTAATGTGCAATCCTCATTTTCAAGGGAAGAAAAAAATTGCATCCAATAAAATAAGGTCAGTTAAATAAAAATATTAATTATTTCGCTGTACTTTTTCCAAAAATATTTCCTCTAAAAAATAGAAAATAAAAAACTTTTCTAACTATTTCAATAAATTTTATTTAATAATTAAAACAAAAAATTATTAGTTATTGCAATTCGATAACGTTATCATATTTTAATTATTATTACATTTTTGTTCAAATTTAGAAATTATGTTTTAATATGAAAAACTATTAGTTTTTTTTACAATAAAACAGAAACACTGTTAGTTTACAATGATTAGTTAATATCTTTATATTTTTTTTCTAAAAGTACAAAATTAAAAGCATTAATATATACAATTATTGGTGATTGGATACTTTACGTAAAATTTCCGAACATTGAAATATTGAATGTGAAATTCAGTAAAAGAATTTGTCTATTACGTCATAAACCCTTTTCTAAATTAATGGATTTAATGACAAGATCTTAAATTTTAACGTAGAGATTTTTTTTCAAATTTTTGGATATGACTGTTTAATGAAAAAGAATTAAAACTTTAATCATACATCCAGAACAAGGAACAGTTAAAAACTCAACAAAAAGCGTTTCATATACTCAAAGATTTAATAAAAAAAATTAAATTAAAATTTTTCTTAGTTTTTAATTAATCAATATTAATTATGACAACACTCTTGCGATTATTTTAACCAGGGGTTAAAATATTTACCATTATTTGTAGAGTATTAGTACAATTAAGAGTTATTTTCCATTTATGTTAACAACTGAGTCAATGTGCTCTGATAAAAAAAAGAGTTTAATGAAGACTGTAAGATTATGGTAAAATTTAACTTGTGTCTCGCTCTATGGGAACACCAAAAAGTTCCGTAATTTTTACTGAAGCGGTTTTTAGTGATTTTCATAAAATGAACAATACAAAATGATTTTATAATGTGTGTTAAAATTTGGATAATGTTGTAAAATTTTGTAATTTTATTATGATATCTTAAAGAAATATAAAAACCACTTATTAAACTTTTTAATTTTGTATTGATCACTTATTTTATAGTAATTTAAAAAAACAGGATTACCGGTAATCCATTAACATATGAGGGAAAAAAATACCAAGTAATTTGTTTAAATTTTGATAAAATTAACAATAAAATATGATTTTGTAATATGTGATAACATTAGGTCAATGTGATAAAATTTGGAAATAATTAATTAGTTTCCTTTCACAAAATTGAGAACTCCTTGCTATTTTAAATGGCTTATGCAACTTATTTAAAAATTCATAATAAATAAATAATAATAATAATTTGAGCAGATGATTTCGTAAATTTTTTAATCTCGCAATGATTCAGCCCTATAACAGTTTTGAATAATGTGTTAATAGGTAACAAATTACACGAAAGTTTTTTATCAGTAAAACAGAAGCAATGCAATTAGTTAAAAACCTGACAAAAAATGGTACCAACGGATCTGTTCTGGTCGTAGTGTAGGATGAAGAATATGCGGTGTTCAAATACTTTAGACTTTTCTTTGGAAAACATAACAGTTCAGTTAATTTTGAAAAAAAAAATTCAGAACGTTAAATCGATTAGAGGAAATTAAAAAAATAGAACTTTAAAACAACAACACCCTCTTAAGACATTTACCATTTAAGTCTCCCTCAGAAACTATTTTTCATACACTTTTAAACATTTCTCTGAAAAAAAATAGTTAAATAACAATAATTTAATTATTATTTCACCATAGTAAAAAAACCATAAATAATATGGTAATCAAACTGCTAACTGTGAGCAAATCTTTTATTAGCCGCCTTCTCGTAACACTGTTAAAAAACAAAGTAAAACAGAATTTTTTCTCGCCAACTAAGCCCACCTAATGAAGTTGATTAGTTCCTTGCAACTGCGTACATATTATATTCGCGAGGGCTAATCTGTCAGTTTATATACCAGAAGAACTGAAGTTCGAGTCTCAGCGTTGACACCGCGATATATCCTCCATTTCCTTCAACGCATGAAGAGTTTCCAGTATCCAGGAATCCCCAATTTGTGTATTGCACTCAGCAATTCCCATTACCTAACGAGCAGCTTTGATTCTATATCTAGTTAAATTTCTCTTTTACTGTTTGGAAACCATTCTAGTTCCAATTTGCTAAAAATCCGTATAGTTTTGTATTCACGTTTTTATAACCTTATTAGTTGTAAAAGGTTTTAAAACCATAAAAATAAAAGAAAGGGTTCTTTACCGTAAACTTCATGGTTAATCGGATGGTCAAACTGCTTCTAGTAATTTCACCATCTTAAGATATTTACCATTTAAGTCCTCCATATATATCCTCCATTCCTTCAACGCATGAAGAGTTTCCAATATCCAGGACTCCTCACTTTGTGTCCTGCACTCAGCAATTCCCATTACCTAACGAACAGCCTTGATTCTATATCTAGTTAAATTTCTTTTTTACTGTTTTGAAACCATTCTTGTTCCAAATTGTTAAAAATCTGCATAGTTTTGTATTCAAGGTTTTATAACCTTATTAGTTGTAAAAGGTTTTAAAACCATAAAAATAAAAGAAAGAGTTCTTTACCGTAAACTTCATGGTTAATCGGATGGTCAAACTGCTTCTAGTAATTTCACCATCTTAAGATATTTACCATTTAAGTCCTCCATATATATCCTCCATTCCTTCAACGCATGAAGAGTTTCCAATATCCAGGACTCCTCACTTTGTGTCCTGCACTCAGCAATTCTCATTACCTAACGAACAGCCTTGATTCTATATCTAGTTAAATTTCTTTTTTACTGTTTTGAAACCATTCTAGTTCCAAATTGTTAAAAATCTCTGTATAGTTTTGTATTCAAGGTTTTATAACCTTATTAGTTGTAAAAGGTTTTAAAACCATAAAAATAAAAAACGGTTCTTTACCGTAAACTCCATGGTTAATCGGATGGTCAAACTGCTCCTAGTTATTTTACCATAATTTTGTGTATCCAATATTTTATTGTTATGAAATGTCGATGCGAATAGCATTTCATCTTAGTCCTATGTAATGTATCAATATTTTGTGCAATTTCAACCTAATTCATAGGTCTATTTCGTGGATACCATGTATGGTACCAGCCCGTGGATACCAAAACTTGGTGGATACCATAATTTGAGGTTTTGAAACCGAAACCCTTGTGATCAGTGCAATAACGATTTATTTTACTTTAATGTCCTCTGGAAATGACACAGGAAATTTTAAAATTATTTTAGTCCAACATTCTGTAAATATCTCTTTATAACGAAAATATATATGTACGAATATAGTACGAATAAGAATAAAAAGTATACATAATACGAGTATAAAGTAGTTTTAGCCATTGCCATCTATTCACCTTAAGCACTGTTACAAAATATAACAACTGATTACCTCACATGTGATGTGGAATTGTTCCACTTACAAATAACCTTGGCCTTCATAAAAGTATTTATTTTATAGAATTGTTAATAGAAAATTTTATGATTAAATGTAACGATCACTGTATGTCTGCAACATATTTGAAGGATAGATAAATAAAAAATAATTTTATTTGCATTCATCTACAAACCTTATTGTCTATTACAAAATATAATAATTAGTTGACCCGCATGTGATGTAGAATTGTTCTAGTTGCAAATAACCTTAGCCTCCATAAGTCTTGAATATGCATATTTCTGTTCGTATAATTGATCATATTTTTTTTGAACCAATACAAAGCCTATTTGCCTAAAATACATTTGTTAAAAATAAGAAAAGAAAATATTTTTAGTTGTATTCATCTACAAATCTTATTCTGTGTTAGAAAATATAAAAATTTATTATCCCGCACGTGTTGCGGAGTTATTCTACATACAAATAACCTTCGTCTTCATAAGTCCTGAATAAGCATATTTTGTTTGAAGAATTGATCACAGAAAATTTCTATGATAAAATACATTTCAAATGTACACTTCAATATTTTACTCAATATTTGTCTAAAAAAACTTTCCTAATTCTCGAGTTAAATTTACAAAAAAAAAAAAAAAAAAAAAAAAACCCCTTATTCTCCACCAAGCATACATCTTTAGCCAATTTAAGGAACTTTACTACTTTTATTAGCCGCATTCCTTCAAGCGTTACGACTCTCGGCATAGTCTTTCTGCTAAGCTCTATTTTCTCATGTAGTAATATAAGAAGAAAGTTGTTTAGCGTTGAGGAAAAGACGAAATAAATTCTCTAACTGGCAGAAATACTACTATCCAAAATCAATTAAATGGTTTTCATGTTTGAATAAAATCATATTTTAATCTTTTTTTATTAGTTTGACAAAACAATTTTATGTTCAAAATTGTTTTAGAAGTAACTATTGAAGGCCCATACGTATAAGCGAGAGTGGGCTAAATAAATGTTACATTTGATAGGAGAGTTGTAATTATTGATTTATAATACGGATTGAAAAAAAAAATTTAAATACTATTTCTACTTAATTCTTTAAAATTTAGTTCTTTCTATAAAGGAAAAATATCTGTTTAAATTGATTTACTATACACGATTTCTGGCTGCCAAATTAAGAGAATAATTTTAAAAGGATTGTAAATTTAAATATGTCCTAGTTCTAAAATTTGAGCATGTTTCAATAATTTCTTCTTTTTTCATTATAAAAATATAGTTGACTTACTTTATTTAAACGTACTGCTGTTTATTCAGTGTTTTGAAATGTGTTTTATATGCGTTATATTCCATTTCTCTCTAAATATTACAATTAATAGAGATTTGATTTAAATTTATTTTAAAGAAGAGTAAAAGTGACAAGCATTATTTAAAAGCTATTGTAAACTTGTCGTCACATGAAAAATTTAAATTTAAAATTCAAAATTAGTTTATGATTGCAAAATAAACATTTAAATATGTAGGAATAAAAACGTAACTTACATTAAAACGTAAAAATGGGAAACGCTTGGAAGTATCATTTTAATGGAATTTACTCATGTTCACTAAATAGATCTTTTTCAAAATTTATCGTACATATTTTAAAGATTAGGCATAAAAGTGATCCTTTCTTGTTTACTTTAATTAGCAGTCTATTTATTTTAATATTTATTAGCTTTACTTAAATTTTTATTTAGTTTTATATTTAGTTAATTAATGTGAATTACTTTAAAATTTGCTAAAGATTAAGAGTTCAAAAAAAATAGTTCTTTGAAATGTGATCTCATATAATACCTTTGCTAAATCTTCTCATTTGAGAAACGGAAATAATTTACACATGCAAGTGAACGGCATATTGTTGTCAGTTAACTTTACACATGTAATAATACAAGTTTAAATTAAAATAAAGCTATATTTTCAAATATAAAGGTTTCTCTTATAAATTGAATTATAGAATTGCAGTTATATATATACATACATATTTTTTTTAGATTAGTTAGATTTTCTTGTTAATTTAAGCGTGAAAAATATTATATTTATTAAATTTAAGAGACAGTTAAATATGTATGCAATAAAAAAGTTACGCTTATAGTCAAAAAATATTTTTAAGTTCACAAAAATGCAGTTTCATGTAAGGTTACAAGCATGTTTGTGCCTGTGTTTTTGTTAAAAAATATAACGTTATTTTGCTAAAAATGTAAGCACAGATAGCAAATAGTTAGCACAATTAATTTATTGAATCAGAGTTTTTCTATCGTGTATATATATATATATATATATATATATATTGAATAAAAGAAATAAAAAGTTGGAAAACAAATTGAGAAAAGACATAATCTCGTCGCCAGCTCACATGGATTTTATCACGTGAGCTGACAGCGAGATTATATCACTTCTTTATTTTGCTTCCCGGCTTTTTAATATATTTTTAAATCCTTAATATTCTTAATAATACTGTATTTATCAATAATTCTTCTTTTTCTCTTTAAAAAATAATTGTCTTCGTATTTTTATCATAAAAATATGTACTTGCAAAGATGTACTTTTTACACACTTTCAGTTTTTCTCTTATCTATCTAAATTCACAATTATTTTTCAACATAGCAGTTTAAAATTAGTTTAACGATTTGTTTACGTTGCTTATGATCTTTTTGCATAGATGCAAATGAATGTCTATTTGTGGTTATAGAAAATAGGTTATATTTATGTAAATAAAACCGTTTCCAAGACATTTAAACTTGTTTTTGTATATTACGTTACTAATGTTAAAGTATATTTAAAACCAGTTTTTAAGATAATTGGTATTAGTCCAGTTATTAATTTTTAATTTTTTACCAAAATACTTCAGAGAGGACTTTTTTAAATATAATTATCATATTTTTTCTATTTATATAAAATTAAATTAAATTTATTACGCTTACAACTTTATTAACTATTATAAAATGTTTAATACATAAATTATTATATATCATTTGACTATCTATTAATCAAAATTTATCTAATATAACGCAGAGTATAACGCCTTCTTTTCTGCTCAAATGTTTGAAAGTAATTTATCACATTTAACTTCGAATTTATAACACAGAAGTGATTTTAAAACTAGTGGGTTTGATGGCTGTTAAAAGGAAATTAACGATAGAACGTAAAACTCTATTTCATTTCAGTCTAGAGACTAGTAAGTTTTTACAAAAGATAATTATTGATTATAAATTTTTTCTATTGAATTTATTAGGTTATTTTTTTAATTTTTAATTTTTTTTAAATTTTTATTTTTATAATGGCGGGCACTTGGAACTATTGTCCATTGGCCACAGAAAGTGCCAGAACTGCTAACTCTCCTTTCGTTACCCAGTGGGCACCCGTGGCTAAGCCACGGCGGTGGAGCAGCGTCGCCCACGTCACACTACCACAACCAGTTTATAGGGCGGGTCACATTCACACACAAAGGAGAAAAGGCACTCCTTTAGAGAGATAGATAGAGAGAACAGAGAGAGAGATTTGTTAGATCGCCCCACACAGATAGAGAGAAAGAAATATCCATGCCTTGCCCGGGATTCGAACCCAGAACCTTTCTGATGCAAGGACAGCTCCCTGTCCCCTACACAGGCCAGTCGGCTAGTAAAATAAATTCATTAATAATACTCATAAAGTCTAAACTATTTCTCTACGTTGAAATTTCATTTGAAATTGTCAATATAGTTAATCCAGTGACTCATTTATTAAAAACAGCATAATATTTATTTTTATTATCAATCAATGATTTAGTTGTGCAGAAAAATGCACTAAAGTAAGCCAAGTCTCTAAAACGGTTCTTGAAAAATCTATAAAATTTTAATCATATAACGCTACATGTTAATCAGTAAATTTGAATTTTTTTTTTTAACACTAAGACTTATAAATCGTTCAATTTTTCAATTTAAAATATAATTAGAAGCTATTTTGTATAGTATGTTGGGCAATAAGTAGTATTAATGTATTATAAAACATAAAATGATTTCTTGAATTTTAATGTAAATCAAACTGTTTGTTATATGCTATTAAAGTGTTATTATGTGCAATACAGCGAGCTTTGTGAAATCTAATACGCTACGTGCTATTCTTAGATGTTACTTACTTACAAATAGTGTTAAAAAACAATTGAGATATTGCAACGAAACTTTTTGAGTATAGAGAGAATGGGCCCTGTTCGTTTCTGTTTTTTTAAGAAAAAAAACATATTTTTAATAATGGAAACCAAAATATAGGATATTTCAACCATTTATTTCTTTCAGGTGGTAACAGATAAGCAGAAATTCTGGTTTTCAAAATTACAGATCTTATTACTACAAATTTAGGAAAAAATACAAAACTTAAAAGTAAAATTAAACCAAATAAATGGTTTTCATGACATGCTCTAGTGCAACTTTTCCCATATGGTGTTCTACGGAACTCTAGGGTTCCGTATAAAAGTTAAAAAGGTTCCGTGAATTAATACTCTTAATACCTGTGATGACTTTTGATGCCTCCGAATATGTTTACATCTAACCTATAATTCAATATTTATTTAATCTATCGGTAGCATTTATGAATTTCTTCAAGCAAAATGCCAATGAAATTAGAAATGACATTTTTTAAAAGAAAATTTATTTCTAATAGAAATAACAATTACTGTAATTAATTAATAGCCATTTTCAGTAGTTTTTCCAAGTTTCTGAGTTCTAAGTTTTCACTCTAAGTAAACCATATTTAGGCTTATTTTGTTCATTTTCAGCCTATGTAAATACACCAAAACAAATTCATAACTAGACGAGATATAACACAAAAACTGCAAATTTAACTGTCGCACATAAAACTTAATTTAAGATTTTTAATGATAAAACGATGAAAAATTTTCATTCCTCTAATTAAACCTTTTAAAAATAAGTCTTTTATGGATTACAACTTCCACAATCACCATAATAAACTTTTTTTTTTATTATATAAATTCGGGGTTTTCGCCGAAAGAAGATTATTTAGGGTTCCAAAGCCGAAAATAATGGTAAACTGATATTCTAATATATCGTGATAAATTTACTATATTTTAGCATATTTACCAATTTTTATTACAAATTTAAAAACCATATTTTATAATAAATTTTACCAAAATCATTAGCGCTTCAGTAAAAATTACATAGCTTTTTGATGTTTCCGTAGAGCTGTAGACAAGGTAAATTTCACCATAATCTGGTAGTTTTGACTATACATTGTTCAAGAGTGCAAAATCCTTGTTCAAAATAACATTTGTGTTTAAAACCATAGTGTGAAAAAGTGTTTAGTTTTGAAATTGAGCTGAAAATAAACATAAAAATGTAAAAAATGTCTCATATTTTTAAAACAGACCTTTCTTGATCTGTGTTTTAAACGAAAACTTTAATTGGTAAAAACGGCAATATAAAAATATATTAGTAAAATAAATAAAGTTTACAAAAATTAATTTATGCATTTTCGAGCTAAATCTTATTTTATTAAGTTTAAGTTTTAAAAAAATAAAAATTTATGTTTTGTCTGAAACATTTAATTAATTTATACATTTAGAGAAATTGTTTATTATCCCTTGGTTTTGGACAAAACTGAAATAAGTTTAAAATATTCATCTGATTTATTTAAGATTTGTTCAATTTAAGCAAAAAAAGAAACTTTTTTTGGTATTGTTTTTAATCGATCAGGCAATTTTCGTAAGTAAGAAAGAATTTTAAACAAACATGATTTAAATCATTTAGAATAAAAAATTGAATTAAAAAAATATGTCACAAATATTAGATAACAAAGAAAACAAGACTAATTCAAATTGAATTAGGAGATGAATGGGGACAAAAGTACGTGGAGAGAAATTATTGTTCTGTTTTAATGATGATTTACAGAAAATATGATGTATTTAAAAAAAAAAGAAACCTGTGCGTTTCATAGTATTTTTTGAATTTAATACTTTTAACACGTTAACACTTTTTTGGGACTAATTATTCGTTCTGTTGAAAAGCTAGACTCACTGAAATGTTCATATGAACTTCGAAATCTATCAAAAAATTTTTTTATGAAATTATTATTTAAACTTTTTCAAAAACTGTTTCCTCATTCGTTATGATTTACTTTTGAGATATCTTTTAAAACATTTTCGCATTGACTGAGCGAGTGGTTTCGATATTAACACAAAAACTCTTTTATTGGTTGCTCTTTTATTGGTTAAACTCTTTTATTGGTTGCGCTCATTATAAATTTTATGTGATTGAACCACCAAATTTTTATTTATCTAACAATCTCAACTAAGTTAAAATTTCTAAGTCTATATTTATTTCCATCACATTAAAAAAGAAGAAAGGTTTTGCTTTAGCTTGAATGTTTTTTTATATAGTAAAGAATAATTAATACTTTTTTATGTAAATATACCTGCAAAATATAAAAATTAAATCTTCATTATTGTTATAAATGATTCTTTTTAACCGAAAAATTATATTTGCTTTCTGTTAAAACCTGAAAACAAAAACGAAGAGAAATAAATATTTAATATATTTATGAACCCTTATAGATTTAATGATTTAGAATTTAACTCTGTTCTAATAATGTATATTATTTATGTCTTTTCATAATTAGTTTCATTAATTTAGAACATTTATAGTACTTTATATTATAAATTATATAATAGTAGGTCCAGGTAAAAATGCATACGATATTAATATTTGATAGTTAAGAAAATGAGTATTGCTGAAAAGATAAATAATTTATTAAAGTTCTCTTGAATTCAGCGTGATATTTAAACAGTTATTGCTCTCTCTGGCATAGTAAACTTTTGCTCGGCGCTATTTTTGTTTTAATTTATGGTGATAACTGATTTTAGATTATTTAATAAGAAGATTATCATAAGACTTTATATACAAATAACGCTGTTCGAGTGTTAAACTTTTCTTCTGGAAATAAAATATTATTAATATCAGCAGTAAACGTCTTGTTTAAGCTTTGAGTATTATAAAAACTACATAGTAGGCTATCGAAATATCTTTCTTAAAAAAAGCATTTTTATAAAAAGGTAAGTAAATATGTATTAATCACTCGTAAACTTTTGAAATTTTTGTAGCATTTTGATATAAAACTAGTTTAAATAGTGCCTTTAAATATAGTTTATTTTATAAACATAACATTTCATGCAAGTTTATCTTATCAAATATCCTTTAATATCAATTAGTTAATATTCTAAATATTATACTCAATTTTGAAATGTTTTGATATTTTATGATTTTAAGTTCGGAAATATTTTAGATCTAACCAGTATTTAGTGCAAAGAAAGGCGGATCATTGTTTATTTTATTTTATTTTTGTCTCAATGTCAGTGATATTCAATACTTTTACTAAACGTATCATATCGGTGTCTGACCAACTGCGTTTTATGGTAAAAAATGTGCAAATTTTCCAAGACAATTGAAAAGTAATTGGCGAACCGACGCTACTTATAGAAATCCTTATAATATTACACAAAGAAAAACATTCTAGTGAAATTGCCGCACTAAATAAAACTTCTAGTAAATAAAGGAGCAAAAGAAACACAATTCTGAACAACAAAATAATTTAAATATTTAAACTACTTATTTGGTAATTTTCCCGTTTATACATAATCAGATTTTTGAAAATTCTGGTAATTAAAATTATAATTATCTTTCTTAAACATTTTGTAAAAATAATTACAAAACTGAAATGTAAATTTAACCGAATAAACGGTTTTTATGCCATGCTTTTAGGTACCATAATAAAATTACCAAATTTAACTACATTAACTAAATTTTAGCACATATTTTAAAACCATATTTAATTGTTAATTTTAGCAAAATCAATACCAAAGCTCTTTGTTAAATATTACCCAGAACTTTTGTATCCCCATAGATTCAGAAACACTTTTATCATACTCACAAACAGTTTTACCATATTCTGGAATTTTTTATCATACTTTTTAGGGACTATTCACCTTTTTCACTTTGAATATTTGAACTAACATCAGTCAAATTAAGTTAGCATATTAATCAATTTACAATTATAACACGTTTTTAATCATTTAAAGCTACTGTTTCGATAGTAATTTTTTAAATTCTTGATTGGTAACAACAGAGTGAATTCAAATTATTCACATTTCAAACTATTTTTATTCTACTATTTTTTTGTCAATAAAAATTAGAAAATTATTGTTTTATTTTAATATTTCTATCAGACAGTCTCTTTTGCTATTTTTAAGCCTCGAACAAGCATAATATAACTCTTAAAGCCGACTTTTAAGTAAAATAATAAGTCAGCTATTAATTCTTACATATTTCTAAACTATTATTAAAATAAATCTAATTAAAATAAATAATTTTGAAATTTATTATAGTGCATTATTTATTTGGTTTAATGCTTAGATCATGTTTTCTACAGTTTTGTGTATTTTTTGAGCTTAAAATAACAAAAGTACGAGCTGTTTATCAAATAAAATGTAAACTATGACATTACTTGTAATTTTTGCATGGCTGAAATAAAAGTGCGTTAGTGCGTTTTGCAACTTTTCAATAGTATTTTTATATTCAAAAATTTTTACATAATAATCTCAAATAATAATTTTTCACATAGCTAATAATAATGTCGAGACAGATCCAAATATTGTATTTCAATTAAAAGAATGAATTGAATAGTAAGTTTACTATACCATAGCTAACAGACTTCTTTATAAGCATATAGTTAGCAAAATGCATCATTTACAAGAAGATGGCTAATATATTTATCAATAGGCATTATGAAGTATTCTTTACCCTTTTAAAAATAGGTATAATCGATAAAAAAAAGCATTTTTATATTGTGTTTCAGTCTATTTGTTTTAATATTTTACATCATGATCAATACGATATGTTAAAAATAATAGCATAGAACTATGGTGATAAATTTTATGGTGTAAAACAAATTTTATTGATATATAGCAACTAAACTCTTTACACCTATATAAACACTCAAGTCCCCTAACTAAAATACTATTCACATTGTTGCACTGCAATTTATCATTATTCCCACGACTCGTTTTAACTATTTATGTTAAGATATTTATTGATTATTACCGTAAAAAGTTAAGCTTTCCGATCACTTTCTTACCCGCAGGTTAACCCACTGTAAGAAATTTCATATTAAATTATGATAATATAACCGGTAGCAGACTGTCCATCTATATAACCGTAAAAAATTATGGTAAAGAACATTTGTTACCTTTTCGGTTTTTTAACAGGTACAAAGAATTGTTAAGAAACCATGAATATAAAACTATATGGGTTTTTAACTATTTACAGCTAACATGGTTTCAAAACTGCGAAAAGGAAAGTTAACAGGACATTGTAGCTAGGTTTTCCCTTAGGCACACTTTATGCGTTGAAGAGAATGAAGTATATATTGTGGTATAAAGGCTGAGACTGGAACCCCCGTTCTGTTGGTCATCAGATTAACAGATTAGCCCTCTTGACTATAATATTTACTCAGTTACAAGGAACTAAATGGCTTCATTAAGTAGGCCTAGTTGGTGGGTTAATAAACGTTTTTTTTTTTTTTTTTTTTTTTTTTTTTTTTTTTTTTTGACAGTTGACAGTTTGTAACTATGATAAAGCATCGTATTTATAGTTATTTGACTAAGGTTAAAAAAAGCAATTAAATAAATTGTTATTTAACCATTTTTAAAGAAATTTCTAACAGTGCATGTAAGCTGACCCCTGAGTTATGTAATCGTCGCAATATTAAAAAAAAATTATGTTCAGAATTATGGTCACATTTTCCTTTCGTATGTTATTTTTTTTTTTTTTTTTTTGAGAGAACAATCAGAGCAATCATAAAATAAATGTTTTAACTAAAGACTGAAAATAAGCAGAAGATTTATTTTATTCTTAAAAAACATGGATGCAAAACTTAAAAGCATAGTTTTAATGATTTAAAAATCGAATAATACTTTTCTGGCATAAAGGTACTTGTATTTTTTAATACTGTCTTGAATAAGATTAATTTAAATTGGTTAGTGAAATATTTTTTTTTTTTTTTGGATACAATTGCAAGAAAAATTATTTATTTTCTATAAATTATTTCAAAACAATTAGCTTTTTGCTTCGATGTCTGAATCTTACTTTTGCAAGACCTTCTTGCATTTTTCTCAGAAAAATAGTAGTTATGTTTGCTTATACACTACTATATCACATAAAAAACATGATTTCTTTGGACGGCTCTTGAGATTAAATGAACTGTGTTAGGGTATCTTATGCGTTTTAAACTGTAAATAACATTATTAGAATATATATAAAAATTTTATTTAATTGCTTTAATTAATGTTTTTAGAAAACATTTCCTTTTAAAAATCCATCATTGAAAATGTTTTTTTTCTCCACATTTATTAAATTTGAGGAACATTTTCTTTTCCTCGTCATTTTTTAAATATTTTGATACATCGCCTAAAAACGGTTCAGCTTATTTAGAAAAAACGTAATTTGGTAAACCTTTAAAGTTAGAATATTTATAATTTTTAATTATTTGATGATTTTGTTTTATTTTCTGATGCATGAAACCATCTGAATTTAAACTTTTTAAAACTTAAACTAACTATAACTAATTTATTTTATCATTACTTCGATCAAATAAACTTTTTTTCTGAATTTATGCATATTTTTAAACAATATTTCATCATATATTTACGCTCTTGTATATTTTAAAATATAGTTTTAAAAAAATATTTAAGGAACATTTTAATGCAGAAAGAAAAATCAGAATGAGTTAAAAAAATTTATATATTTAAGTACGCATAAATCGTCAATGTATTGAATAGTTTTTTTTTTCTATTCTCAAATTATCTAAATGTTTATTAAAGCTATTAAAGAAGAATATAAACGCACTTGTTCAGACGATAAAATCTTACTCATTCAAAATAAAAAAATTTTATTGTTAAACTATAAGTTTTTTTTTTTTAATTTTTTATAAACTGAAAATATTTAATGCGGAAAACTGTTGTGATTTTTTTTGCAGTGTATTTTTAAATTATGAAAGACAACGTTCATTATAACACATAACAATAATAATAATAATAATAATATATGCAGTTTCTTTTTCTTTAATCTTGAAATAAATTTAAAACAGTTAAACAGATGACTTAGGTAATCCTAAATTCGCTTATGGTTGATAATAAACTAGATCTTCTTAAAGCCATGGATGACTTCTTCATGATCTTTTTTTATAATTTCTATTCGATTTTTATCAAAAGTTTGCAATCTGTATATCATTTTTATAATCGTGGTTTCTGTTTTAACAGCGTAATGAAAAAAAGGTTCCGAAAGTAAAAATTTAGTATCTAACTAATGAAGAATTATAAAATAAAAAAAAATGTCCCACTTGCAGCGAAATCTAATTATAGATATGATGTTAGAATAGATTTCTAGTTTAATCAGACAAAAATTAAAAAAATTATCGAAGCTATAGATATAAGAAAAAAATGGTTAAGAAAATATTTCTAAAAAATTTTACTGTAACAATTATTCAGACTTTATTCAACACAATTATTAGAAATATATTCTTAAGTATTAATTATTCATAACTAAGTTTTATCGTAAGTTAAAAAGCTTAGAGAAAGTTTACTTTAGATAGAAGTATAACTTCAAAAAATATGCGTTGGGGGAAAAGGATATAAGGCTCCCATTTGAAAATAAAACTTTTTTCTCGCTGTTTATAGTTGTTTTTTTACTCAATACTCTCAGAGATTTGAGAATGCTTACCTAAGCCATGCTAATTAATTACTGTATCACTGATAAATATGACACAAAATATTATCTTTCTGAAAATAGTTTTTGGATTAATAAAAATATCCATCCTCATGAATAAGAGAATAGTCTCAATCTAGAATATCTGCCTTCAAGATACTATTGAAAGATTCTTTTCTAGGAAGTAGCTATTGTTTTTAAATTTATGTTATTATTGTTATCAATATGGAATATTAATGCATGTGAAAATAATTTTGGCATGGTCTATAAATGATCAAATTCCTAGTGCACTTTAGCACCCAAATAGAGTCTAGTGTGGCAGAAACTAGACGTCCAAATTAACATGACCAACGGTATCTCACCCATTATGGTGGTCCTGAAAGAGTGGATACCACTTCTGGAGAACGCACTAAGTCTGCTCATCGGGAAGACTGATTGTGCCGCTCATTGGAAGAAAAAAAAATGATCAAAATTATTTCCATGCTATTTACATCAGCTCTAAGCTAATCTTGATGCCCTTAAACTCTTGTTTATTCATATAAATGCTGATTCCCGTGTTATCGGTATTGGTTTCTAACTACCTCTGTATAGCACATACATAACCACATAAAGTACATAATCTGCATTTTAAGACTAGCATTTTACCCTGATTTGCGATTTGCCCACAGTGGGTTTTCTTGTTCTATATTTCATCATTTTTCTCTCTCAGCTATTATATAGTTTTTCTAGTTTATTTTTCCCTTTTATTTTTCCATCTTTCTTTAACTACTTCACGTTTTCTCTTTCAAATCACTTTTGTTTCTTCTCATTGACGTCTGAAAATCTTGAAAATGAGGGCCTATTTTTAAGTACTTAAAAAATATGTAAATTAAATTGTTTCCATTTTATATACTTTTGAAAGGAAAGAAGTTTTTAGTCAAGTAATATCTTACCGCTTTAGTTTTTAGGGATTATTTATTTGACCGTATATTTTCGTTCCATCAGAAACTAGAAATATAATTACCATAAAGTACGGTAATTTTACCGTACTTTACCGTATTTTACCGTGTATTTGTTTCTCTTCACAGGCTGTTATGAAGGATATATGTTTCAAAGAATAAAGTATAACTCTATTTTTCATGAAGGGAGTAGGTATATTTACCTTTTAATTCCATTACGTGTCTGCTCCTTTCATTTTTCTATTAAATACTTTTTCTATTGAATTTTAGTTTATGTAAATATCTTTTCTATCTTAGCTGTTTCCAATTTTAATAATTTATATATTCTAAAAAAAGTGTAGTTATGGAATTAATAATCAACTTTGCTTGAATAACCTACAGCAAATTATATTCCAGGGAAGTTGGCATTTGAGGCCTTAAATCTCAAAATTAGAGCAACACAATGCAAGCAAGCAAACTTCTTATAACCCCATTTTCTATCAGCAATGAGGGATTTCAGTAGACGACATATTAATCACATGCGTTAGTAAAGTCCCACAGAGAATTTCTGCCCTCTTTGTGTTAAACAAACTTCAGTTTACAAAGAATATTCAATATTTTATGAGACTTAAAATCAGCTCTGAGACATACAATCAGAACACTAAGAAAAGAAAACAATATGGTCAAAACTAATATATGAAAATAAAACAAAATATGGAAATTGTTATCATATATCTGGCTCTGTGGATACATCACAAGGTCAGTAATTTTTACTAAAGCGCTTTGATAATGATTTCGGTAGAACTAACAATTAAATATGGTTATATAATATGCGATACATTTGATAACTATGCTGAAATTCGGTAATTGTATCATAATAACTTAGAGCATGACTTAATAACTCCTTATTAGGTTAAATTTACTTTGCAGTTGTTGTATTTTTTATTAACTGTGTGGTATTAAAAACTATAACGTTGAAATTTGAATTTTTAGTAAACCATTAATATGTGAACGGAAAATTTAATAAATTAATGCCATAAATAATGTATATTTTAGTTCAGTTTTTGTTTACCAGAATTTATGTGTTTTCTACCACAAATGTCATTACCATACCTACGGTAATTTAAGATTTTTTTGTCTTCGCACTCTGCTATAAAAGACTCAATAAAGTACACCTATACTGTTAAGGAAGGGATTATGAATGTCTTTTATTTCTCTGATTTTATGTCTTTTCCTTTTAATTTTCAATTAATTATATTTTCTATAGAATTTTAGTTTATATAAATCCCTTATGTATCTGCTCCTTTCATTTTTCTGTTAAATACTTTTTTGTATTGAATTTTAGCTTATGTAAATATCTTTTCTATCTTAGCTGTTTTCATCTCTAACAATTTAAATATTCTAAAAATAGTGTAGATATAGAATTGATAATAAACTTTGCGTGAAAAACCTTCAGCAAATTATATTGCAGGGAAGTTGGCACTTCAGGCATCATATCTCAAAATTAGCGCAACACAATGCAGGCAGGCAAACATTTTATAACACTGGAATTCATTTTCTATCAGCGATGAGGGATTTCAGTAGACGACATATTGATCAGATGCATTAGTAAGTCCCACAGAGAATTTCTGCCCTCTTTGTATTAAACAAACTTTAGTTTACGAAGAGTATTCAACATTTTATGGGACTTACAATCAGTTCTACCGAGAAATTTCATTTCGGATGAAAGGGAATTTGTTAAGGGTTCGCAAATCATGAGCTATTAATCACTTGAAAAATATTCTCGAATTATAACTATGTTAAGTTCATTATTTATTTGCGCTGTTTCTTAGATGTATTAGGTACAATAAATACATATTAGTGCATGTACACCAGTGACTTTACAACGCTGCAATGAAATATTTTCGACATTAAATGAAAATCGATAAATTATTTAATTCTTTAAATAGCAAGGGCGTAAAAAATTAGTTCTTAATTCTCTAAGAAATATTAAAGAAACAGAAATTAAAAACTAGAAAAATTCCTGTAAAAATACATTTATCAATTAAAAATAAAACAAAAATATTAAATTGTATGAATATTTTTAATACGACATTGTACTATTATCGTCAAAGCAAAAGAATATTACGGACAGAAAAAAAAAGCCTGTTAATTACTTTGATGTCCAAAATAGGTGATTTGTAAAATAAAATATTGCCAAAAATTGTAGAGAAAAAAAATTATAAGTTCAAAATATATATACTTTTTTGAATTTTGATTATTGTCTTAATGAAATCAATTCATAAAATAGGATCATTTTTTTGAATGTTAGATTTGCCTCATTCTTTAATTTATATGAAAAAAATAGATACTAAACCGAATGAATATAATTTATTCGATTTTAAGCGAATGAATGAATATAATAAAAAGTCTTTTTTATTTATTTCACTAAGGTTAACGTAAATTTATATTGGTAACAATTTTTTTATTTTTCTAAATTCCAAGTAAGAAAAGTAAAAGTACATCTCCGTCTCTTATTAAAAGTCTTTATTTATATACCATAGTCGGTCTATTTGATAAGGAAAAAAATTAATGTAAGTGAGTTTTCTATTGATTTTTTCTTATATTTCACCCAAAAAGGTGAATTTGTAGAACTGATAAATATAACTATATATGATATTATTAGCTTTCAATTAAAATAAAATGAGAAAGTGATATTTTATTTCACTTTGGTTCACTTTAAGCATTGTAAATGCATATTTTTATTAATTTACATTTGTGTTGCATAAAAATTTAATGATATGTGTCTTGGATCACATTAAATATGAATTATTTCAAACCTCATTTGATTTTTTCTAGTTATTTTCGTCTCTAAGTTAAAGCATTGCATAGAAATGCAAATAACTCATTAGTGGAAAATATTTTGCAAGCTATGTTTTAACTTTTGAATTTAATTTTAAATGAGAGTAAATGACTGAAAATCTTTTTTTTCAATTATTACATTTATGAGTAACATGATTTCCTATAGATCTTAATTGGCTTAATGATTTTAATAATTTTTTACACTGTTGCAACATTCCATGTATAGGACAAGTGTAACAACAAGCATTATACCTCAAAACGTGTAATATATTTTTATTCAGTTATGCATGTTAGTTGATTCATTCAGTTCCGGAGAAAAAAAAATCCTTTCAAATATCATTAACTAGAAACTTTTACACTTTAAACTTTTGCACTTTAAAAATTTCCGGATCATATATAGTGAAAAGTACCAGCGCTCAGGGTGTTGATACGTTTTGCCGTAAAATCAATAAAAAAAATTTCCCGAATATGTCAGGAAACAAAAAATCTGAGTTATTACGAATGAAAAGTCTTTTTACAGTAAAAATTACCGTAAAAATATTACTGTAAGAATTGTATTTTAAAGTAAAAATGGCTTTTTCTGTAAATCGGATTCTACGGATCATGCACCTAAAATGCCAATAATTTATACCTTAATTTGATAAATAATTTATTATACGACAGAAGGATATATCAGTAATTACAAAAAATCCCACTAAATACACATCTACAAAATATTGTAGTGTCAAAGGAGTTTATTATCAGTCAATTTTAGCGTAGGTTACAGATTGTTTTGATTTCTAACATGTGTATGTTATATTATAAATTTAATTGAATTAAATTCAGAGTAGAATAATTTTTTTCATGTATTTTTATTATTATCTGTAACGGAGATAGAATTATGATATTAATGAAGTTAAAAAAATATACATGCATTACCAAAGGGATAATTACTATTCCAAACTAAATCTATAATTTAACATATTTTTGAACTAAAGTATCGATACTATATGATACATGAAATGAAGTCGTAATTTTAAAAGTATCCACTAAATGCTGGTCTGGAAAATGTGTTCTTGTTTTCAGTCTGTTCAGTACTTTATTATATCTGTCGTAATAAAACACTAAACATACTTGTTTGCCAATTACAATCTAAGCATAAGCCACAGTTTGGTATATAAGTGCCAAAATAATTCTTCTACGACTCTTTAAACTTTCTTATCAAATCATTATTTTAAACGAAATTAGATAAATTAGATGACCTTTGAAATACAATCTGAATACCACTAGTGGCTCACAGACCGCGCTCGATGAAGACCTCTCTACCATAAACCATCTACTGCAGGCATCCGTTTCTACTGTTCGAAAATTAAATGGCCTGTATTAAAATGCTTATTCATCAAGAATTGTTTCACTGATTTTCAAAAAAATCTTTTTTTGTTATTTAAAGTTCCTTTGTTTAAAACTATGTAAAACATTTATAATTTTGCATTAAATAAGCATGGAAAATTATTTTTTAATAAAATTTTCTTTGTATAAAGACGTTTAACAAATCGATACTCTATCTCAGTATTATTTTTCTTCAGATAAAATTTTTCACTTAGTTAAATTGCTAGATATTTTCATAAGGGTTGACAAAATATAACTATAGTTTTAAACTTTTTTACACTAGAATATGATGTCAGCAATTAAGACTTTTAAAATAAAGACCAGTTGAAGGTTTTTCTTCAAAACCAAACACTAGAGCTGTTTTAACAATGACAGAGCATTCGCCTCCTAATCGGAGGGATTCATGCTAATTTTGCTTTCCCACCGACCACATAGCTGGTATAGTTATTTATAGATTTTTTTTAAAATTTAAAATAAAAAAATTTCTTACGAAATTTACAGTACTTATCTGCTTAAAAAATATGTGTCTGTTTTTAAATAACAATATTCTTCTGTGAAATAAACAGTTTTATACTGACACACATGCTGACAGTTTTTTTCTTCTAACTTGAACTGATTTTTTACAGTGTAAATGTGTGGCGAAGTGGTATAATAGTCGAAAAAAACGGTAATTTGAAAAACGAACTGTTAGAAACCCGAAAGAAGATAGTAACGTTCAACGAACCAGATTAGGGAAATTAGGTAATTGGGAGCCAGATTAGGTAATCAGATTACTAGGTAAAAGAATTCGCTTTAAAATTAATAAACAATTTCTACTCTATGTCAGAACATTCCAACATACTTGCATTGGCACTAGTTGTAACCACAAACAGTTCCTGAATATTGTTCTAAATATTAAGTTGACAATATTGTAATAAAGTTTTTTTTTTATTCTATAAAGCAATGAGCGCAATAATTTAACGAAGCAAACTTCGTAACTTATTTTATTTGAATTTCGGGAAGAATAAATAGCCAATTTACAAATCCGGAAGCAGCAAATCGTTACACCTATATCTTAATTAATGATCTTAATACTTCTACCTTAATATTAATAATAGCAATTCTAGTAAAAATTTTAAATTATCCGATGTACTAAATAATCAATCACTTCTTTATTTATTTTCAAAGCAGAATTGTTTGTAATTTTTTACATTTTAATGAAATTATTTTCAAACAATATTTCAATTGTTGATTCTTAAGGACCTTAATTTGGTGACCCATGATCAAGAGAACAGAACAAACTGCTTACAATTTAAAGAAACATATTTTGCTTCATTTATTTATTCCATATAGGTTTTTAGAATGCATCAAAAACGAAGCTATATAATCCTTAAAAGTATTCATTAATAAATTTAAAAAGGTGATATATTTATTTGCAAAATTAATTTCTGAATAAAATATTGGACGTGAAAAACTATTTTTGAAGATTTTTAAGGCGTGTCCAATTAGTTAAATGATATTTTCTCAATGCTCATAGAATCCATTATTGCTCAATAAGAAGGAGTCATTATTAATAAACATGAAATTGTCAAGCAGCGTCGCTCATAAAAGACAAGAATTTTCTCAAATTTAAAAACAACCGGCTGTTTTTTTTATTTTTATCTATAGCTTGCTCTTCTAGTTAAAGCATAAAAAAAGCATTAGAAGCGAGGCTATAATGCTATAGAAGACTCTAATTGAAGTCTTAAGTTCGTCTTTTAGCAAAAAAGAGGTTTCATGCTTTTCAAGATTAATTTTATAATCTTCCGGGACGATGCAATTTAAGTTAAGTTAGGAATAGCCAAAAGTCATGCTTAATTGGGAAGTTTTCCAGTATTTACGTTTCTTTGTTTTCCATTGTTGATCAAATTGCACTACTTATAGAATCTTTTGAGAAGAATTCGTGAAAACTGAAAGGTTACGCTATCATTTTATATAAAAAGATTGTTCTTTAAGAATTAAAAAATGAGTCAAAAATTAATGCGATTAACTTTAAATTTCTTCTTATATTTTCTGCCTTGATTAAAATATAAATTGAAAAAAGTAATAGACAGCTGGTTAAATTTGATTATATTTGAATGAAAATATTTTTAAAAAATACTGTTTAGAAATACTTAAGTTTTTAATCGATACTTAAATATAGGTAATAGATGTGATCCTTGTTTTTTTAAAAATTTATTTACATTGTGATGTCGAAATTTTTAAGGGATGCTGTCTAAAACGCTTGCTTGATACTATGGCAATGGAATTTCGTGTTTCTATCTTTAAATGTATGTTTCTCAAAACTGAGCAAAAATGTGCGAAGATAGCTCAAATATAGTCAAAAAATTTTAAATCCGTTGTATTTAATATTGAGTATAGTGATATACTCCAAACATCATCTACTCATTTTAAGACTGATCCTATTCTCGTTTAAGTACTCAAAATGCGATGTGTCATTTTTGAGACTAAGCATTTTGCTCAAAAATGAGTATTTGCTGTTTTGAACATGTCACTATACTCAATAATGAGTGCAAGGGGTTTTCATTGTCGACTATATTGGTTTCGAAGATAATTTTTTATTTGTATTTATAAAAAGATAACTATTGTTATTCAAATTGTTGCTAAAAATTTGCAATTTCTTTTACTCATCCGTCTGATGCTAATATTTTTTTAACCAAAATTTTAAAAATGGGTTCTGATTTTGTTTCGCAAAAATTAAGTGTCGCATTAATATTCATTCCTTTTTTCTGCCATTAGTTTTTTTAATCTAACATAGATTTAAAAAAAAAAACTTTTTTTAAACTATAAAATCGCAGTAAGGATTGACATTGATTCTTTTTTCTGTACCTAGCATATGCAGCAATGAAATATAGCAAGTTTAATCTCTTTCAAAAACTCACAAAACTCAATATAAACTGTAAATATGTAGTGGCTTATATAATTAAATGAATATAATCGTTAAATTAAGTTATTTAATACATTACAGTGTATTACAACCTTAATATTGTGCCTTATTACTGCAACTTCACTATTGTGCCAGGTGAAAGCAGATCATTTCGCGAAATAAACCTGTTTAAACTTGCTCACAAGTTACTATGACCCATCTCGAACGAATAGAATGTTCAATTTATCACGTTATTTGGTTAGTTTACAGTGCGCCTCCCCCTCCCCCCCCCCCAAAAAAAAAATAAAACACCTTGATTATCGTATCTTTACTATTATAAAGTTTAGAATTGCAAAGAAGTCGTATATTTAAAATTCGATTTCTCAGGAACTATTCAATTGATTTCGCACAAATTTGTGTTTTACCATGCAAAATTATATATTTTAAAATGACGTGTAAAATGTTGTATATATAACTATAAAAATTTTCTACTGTTGTTAAATAAAATTATAAAAAAATAATAATACTCGCTAAAATTTTTTTTTTTTTTCATGAATTTATCTTTGTATAAATGATTTTCATAACCGTGCGTAGAAATCTTTCAATACATTTCAAAAGCTCTAGAGACATGGCGAAATACGCATAGAATAAAATTTACGTTAAGGGGTCCAAGCTTTGAATTGCTTTTCTGAATAATCTATGTCACCCACACTACTACCCCCTTTATTTTAGAAGTCAGAAATCCAATTTCGCTGAAAAAAAAGACGTGTTTATTCAGAGAAAGTACGTTTTTGTGTCTAATTTCGTAACTTAAAATATTGTCAGCAATATATAATTAGCAAATTTGCAGTCATTCGCTCAAACCATTAGGATTGCGTCATGGAATTTGAAGATCCGAGCATTAGCTAAAAAGGTTTTCAGGGTGGTTCTTTCTTTGGCGCACTGAACTTCAACATTGATTGGAATTTCACAGGAATGTGAAATTCCAATCTAAACTTTAAAATAAATAAAACTTTAAAATAAATGAATTAAAAATAAATAAATAAATAAATCTTTAACTTTTAAAATAAATAAAATCTCGGGTTAATAAATAATAATTTCTCCCAATACTTCATCCAATAGTTCCCTTGTCTTCTGGATTGGGTTCAAAATTACAAGACTACGGAGTTGAACATTAGTAGTAGTAAACCCAACAACTGGGTCGGATGTTCAATAATTTTAAAAAATAAAGTAGAATCTAATACAAAAAAAATTATAAATTAAAATTAAAATTTTATAAAATAAATTTTAAAATTAAATACATTCCAAACTGTCAGCGAAAAACATCTCTTTCCAAACAGGCAAACATCGTTTAAACTTTAAGAAATATTTCTTTTAAAACATATAAAATCAAGTATCTTTTTTGGATAAGAGATTTGAGTTTATTGAAATCAATCTGATTAAGTAACGATCAGTATAAGTCGTTTTAGTAATAAATTAAAATTGAGGGCAATATATTCAATAACTATATATAGGCGATACATTCAATAAATAATTATATAATTTTTTTTATCTCCTTTAAAAAAAATGTTCACATTCTTCTACTATCAAAATACTACTTCTGTTTCTAAAAACAGTATTGTATGGAAAATATTTGAACCTAAAAATATTTTATATCTGAATACATCATTAAAAAGTGTAATACCTTAAAAAACAGTAAAGGTAATGTTATTTTATGCATGTTTGTATCATTAAAAACCACTTTAAGTTGAGACTTAATTAATTTTGCTTTTGCGCCAATTTCAATAGAATGCTTTATATATTTCTAGAAAAGATATTCTCCACAATATCCCCTCTGGTCAAAAAATAAATTAAAAAAACTCTCTTTAAAAATAAGTTCCAAGTATTCTTATTTAAAATCTTTTGTGAAGCGCTCCTTTGCACACAAAAAAAGGCAAGAGTATTTTCTCATATGATAGAAACAATAGTATTTCTTTATGGGATAATTAAAGTTATAAACAAAGATATCGAAAATACCAAACGAAAAACACCTTAAAGGCACAAATATTTTTGCAATTTTTTTTTTGCAGATTATAAAACAGTTTATTGTTTTTGAACGCTAAAGAAGTTTTAGATAGTTAAAAAATATTTTTTGTGTATCCTTTTACTTTTTTACTTGTTTTTGTAAGATTTAAAAAAAATCTGATGAACATTAAATTCATGTTAAGTCTTACCGATATAATATATTTTTAGGCAATGGAATATTCATGATAACACTATTTTAACGCATTGTTTATATAAGGATTGTTCAAATGAAAGGTGGATAGTCCCCAATGACTTTTACTTAACCCAATATACAGTGGTGGAAGAAAGTATAAAGCCGAGCGAAAAGTCGCCAAATAATGGCAAATTTGTTTTCTACGTGAAAATGTAGTTCCTACCTGCTTAGCATGACAATTTAAATTTTTATTCCACGTATTATTCAAATTAAGGAAAAATTTATATTATCAGTAAAAAAAAAAAAACTTGAAAGAAAGTATATAGTCGATAATAAGTACGCCTTTTTCAAAACATGCAAGAAAGCGGTTTGCTGGGGAAAAAGAAATATATCCAAGTTGTATAAAAATAGATTTTGGTAGCTTGCATGTGCAATACAATGCTAAGATGAGCTTTCTTAAAGGAAGGTGAACGAGGTAGAATTTCAGCTTTTAAAGAAATGGATCGGAGTGGTTTTCAAATTGCAAGAAAAATAGATAGGTCCAAATCTGCAGTGAATAGTTTCCTCAGGAATCCTGAAAACTATAGCAGTAAACAGCGCATTGGAAGGCAAAAAAAAAATCAGCAAGGCAAGAAAGTGGAATATGGAAGCTTGCTTGTCACGGTAAGACCTCATCTATACAAATTTAAAATTAAATGCTGTTACCATGCAACAGCCTCACTGTTAGAAATTATTTAAGTAACAATCCGAATATTCAATTTAAAAATATTATCAATTTAATCAAAACTACCGCTTACTCAACTAGACTAAGATGCTCGTTTAGCATGTGAAAAGACACATCTTAAGAACGATACGAATTGGAGTGATTTGGGCTTTTCTTATGAAAAAAAGTATAATTCGGATGGACTAGATGGTTGTCGATAGTTTTAGTATGCTTTGAGAACTGAACCACACGTGTTTTCCAAAAGTCATTTTGCTGTGGGGTCCGTTATGGTTTGGGCAGCTTTTGATACTGTACAGCTCCAATTATATTTAAACAAACTAAAATGAATTCAATCATGTATCAGGATATGTTGGTAGATAATTTTTTGCATGTTGCACCTTCATAGCAGAGTAGAGACTGGACCTTCCATCAGGACAAAGCGGCAGTCTCATACTTCATATTCAATTAAATCCTGGAGGAAAGCATATGAGGTTAAGTCCTTTGAATGGCCATCTCGTAGCCTAGATCTAAATCCGGTAGAAAACCTTTGGAGAGTATTAGTAAGACACGTTCCGGACAAAAATCCGGAAAATAAACTTATAATCGTTTCATCAGCTCACACGATTATATCTGCAAAAAAGAGTGCTTTCGATTATTGTATTAATATAGCCAAAGCAAAATATATCAATACAATAGTGTGAGGAGCACTCAAAAAACTTTTACAAAAATTACAACAAATAAAATAGAACACAATAAGTAAAAATAACACGTAAAAACAGAAAATAAAATATAAAGAAAAAATAGAATAGAACATAAAACATAATCAATAAAGTGAGTAGCGAAATCAAATTAACTTACATGAACGGGAAATTTTTCAAGAATGATTTAAAATATTTTCGTAACAAGATTGCCAGATTACAAAATATGAAAACAAAAGCGTTAATTGAGATAGCGTAACTAGAGGAGTTTTGTTTTAAAGTGCCTTCTTACTGAATTACTGAAGTGCGCTTGATTTGTTCGTTACCAAGGATGGGCCCAAAACTGAATGTGCGCAAGGTAATATTATACTGAATAATTTAAAGAGGTTGACTATAAATAATTTTATTAAATAAATATTTATTTAAGAAAAAAATATAAAATAGAAAAGAGAAAGAAGCATCAATTGCCTGTTTTGCATATAGTATTAGCCACGGATTTGCCCGAAATGGATTTGCACATGGAAAAATTATATAAATTAACAAAGAAATCTTTTTTAGTAAATAATTTTAGCCACGATTTGCTCGAAATTGATTTGCACATAGAAAAATTTTATAAATTAACAAGGAAATTTATTAGTAAATAATTTTAGCCACGAATGTTTTGTTTTCAATAATAAGTATAATTTTAATAACAGTAACATTTCAACAAATTTTTCTAATATTGTTCAATCAATTAAGCAACTTCAAAAAAAATTTTTAATTACTCCCATAGACAAATACTATGCAATCTTCTGTAAAAAATTCTATATTGAAATTTTTAATACGGAATTAAAAAATAGTGAAAATTTTAAGCTTAGTTATTTAAATAATAATATTGCCATTAAAAAAATTTTAGCTTTATATAAGAGATTAAAAATTAAAATTAGCAATATACAATTTCCTTACTTAATTATCAGTCCTAAATTTCATAAAACTCCTGTAAATTTAGAACTATCACATGTGGATCTAATACTTATCTAACTAAACCTGGCACAATTTTCTCTAACTACTTAAATAAAATTATTAACAATATTTCCAAAGAAGGTTTCTCATGGATAATCACTAATAATTAACCGATTGTAGAATTCATTAAACATAATAAAATTAATTCTATTACGACTTTTGATTTCCAGGAACTTTTCAATAGCATTCCCCTTTCTAAACTAAAAGATGTCTATTTGAATTATTACTATGAATTTAAAAATATCCCTTGTTGCGATTTTGATTATTGGGAAATTCTGATTAATTTTTGTCTTTTTAATAATTTTCTTTACAATGGAAGGAATATTTTTCTTCAAATTGATGGAATACCACAAGGATCTAATTATTCATCTCTCTTAGCTAACTTATTTTTGCATTATTATGAAAAAAATTATACTCTTAGTATTAAATTTGTTTTTAGATATATTGATGATTTAATTATCTTTAATTTTCAAGATTTTACTATTTAATTAAATGATATTTACCCCGAGGAATTAATCTTGCTTCGTAATCCTGATGATAATATTAATTTCAATTTTTTGGATTCGGGTATTATAAAAGAAGAAAATATCTGCTTTGTTGATTTATACGATAAAAGAAATGATTTTAGTTTTAATATAAATAAACTTATTACATGGAATTCTAATGTTTCTAGGAGCATCTATTTAAATACCACTTTTAATGAAATGAATAGAATTACAAGAATATGTAGTAATATTTATTTATCCAAAAAACAAATCGATAAACTCTTTCAAAGTTTGATAAAAAACAATGAATACCCAACTAAAATGATAAAATTCTGTATAAAATCCTTGAGTTAATCGTATATTATTGTATATATATTTACTAAAAATTCTCCTTGTTAATTTATATAGTTTTCCCATGTGCAAATCCATTTCGGGTAAATCCGTGGGCAAAATTATTTACTAAAAATTTTATTTGCTAATCTGTATAATTTTTCTATGGGCAAGTCAATTTCGGGCAAATCTGTGGTCAAAATTCTTTACTAAAAAATTATTTCACTAAAAAAATTCCTTCGTTAATTTATGTAATTTTTCCATGTGCAAATCCATTTCAGGCAAATCCGTGACTAAAATTATTTACTAATAAATTTCCTTGTTAATTTATACAATTTTTTCATCTGCAAATCCATTTCCGGCTAATCCGTGGCTAAAATTATGTGCAAAACAGGCAATTCATGCTTCTTTCTCTTTTCTATTATATGTTTTTTTCTTGAATTGTAAATTTTTATTTAATAAAATTATTTATAGTCAACTTCTTTAATAATATATATATATATATATATATATATATATATATATATATATATATATATATATATATATATATATAAATTTATAATAATATATATAAATTTTTTTAAAAATTTTTTGGGTGCTCCTCACACTATTTTGCTTTGGCTATATTGATACAATATTAGAAAGCACTCTCTTTGCAGATATAATCGTGTGGGCTGATGAAACGATTATTTGTTTATTTCCCGGATTTTTTTTAAAAAGAATTCTATCCTTTTTTTTCTTCCAGTTTTTGTTAGTTTTATTATTTTTAATTTTATCTTTTTTCCCCTATTTTCATCAGTCTGTAATTTTTCTTTGTTTTATCTTCATTTCATTTCATAATATATATATATATATATATATATATATATATATATATATATATATATATATATATATATATATATACACCGAAGAGCCATTACATTATGACACCCTCCATCTATAACGATGGGCTACAACTCGGTGGCGGGGGTGGTGTGGTGTGGACAATGTTTTCATGTTGCACATTAGGACCCATAATCCTCATAAAGCAATCCCTGATGTCTGTAAGCAATTTGAACATAGTTACAGACCAGGTTCAACCAATCATGGCAACAGTTTTTCCTGCGGGGATTGTCGTTTACCAACAGGATAATGCACCATGTCATAAGGGTCGAATCGTCATTGAGTGGATCGAGGAACATTCCAGTGACATTCAAGTGATGTCTTGGCCCCCAAATTCACTTGATCTTAATCCAATGGAGCATTTGTGGTCCTACTTATAAAACTAAATTTGTGCTGCCACGCTACCCCCTCGCAATGTGAGGGAATTGCAGGACCAGTTGGTGAGCACTTGGTACCAGATACCTCAGACTACCTATCAGCACCTTGTGGAATCAATGCCATGGCGGGTGCTAGCAGTTTTGAGGGCTAAAGGTGGTCCTACATGTTATTAGCAAGGTGGTCATAATGTAATGGCTCTTCGGTGTATATATATATATTTCCGAATATTTAAATCGGTAAATCGTATTTCTAGGCAAGAGAATGACATAATTTATACAATCTTTTCTTTTCTAACTATAATACTTACTTATTCTGAAATAAATGATATTATTTTTTTTTCTTTTGAGCACCATTTCTTATTTTAGTTTCTAACTCTGCATAGTGAGAAAAATTGCATTGATCCATAATATCTGTAACTTATGTCTTACTTTGGTGCAAATTTAATGAAGAATTTACTGTTAAAACATTAAGAAGTATAGCGATCACATAATGTAGGGAATAAAACACAATGACCGGAAATTCACTTTAACTGTTAGTTTTACCGAAGTCACTTATTTGGATGACGGGGCACTTTAAGTTTATTTTCTAAAAGGATTTGCGATTCCGAATGCAGTTAAGTTGGACAATGTTTCTTTTAGAGGTGATTTTTTTTTTAAAAAGATATATTGAATCAATATGCGTTTAATTGTGGCAACAGTCTTCTATTCGTGCAAAATTTAAATTCTAAATATTCGTAAAAACGTGAATACATTATTTTTCTATAAACCTTATGAAATGCCTCTAGTGAGTTACAAAGTATAAAGCATATTTTTTTACTTCCTAACCTTAAGATAAAGTTGAAAAAACATTGTTACCAAAAAACCGAAAATGTCAGTATGAATTTTTTAAAGTGCGAAATATTTATTTTGAGTTTTATTTTTATGACAGTCAATGTGTGACAGTCATAAAAATAAAACTGGAAATAAATATGTCACACTGTAAAAAATTCCAGATCAAATTAAAGTATGAAGTACCGGCAGTCCGTGTAATCCATTTTTACCGTAAAATATTATACCATAATGTTTAAAATAATATTTATTTATTTAGAGTACAGTGATTTTATGTTAAGAAAGTACCGGCATTCTGAGTGCCGATTATTCTCACCGTCATTTGATCCGGAATTTTTTACAGTACGAAAGCCCAGATTTTTATGGTAATTTCAAAATTACATAATGATTAATTCAATTTTGTTATCTTAACTGTAACTCCATTTTCTAATAAAAGTTAAAAATTAAAATTTTGAGATATCTCTTTATATATCCCTTTATATCGATAAAATTTTAAGATATGTGAGAAAGAATAAGATGTTAAAGCAAAAAGTTTACCACATTTATAGGAATAGAAAATAAAAGCATAAAAATAAAATTTTCAAATGAAAATAAAAATAGTCATCTAAAAAATTCTTACTTCATTGCATAATTCTTAAATAACTTTTTTAATAAAAGATAACTAAATTTTTATTGTAATAATTTTTAGAGTAAAAAAATGCAATTCGATTTTTTTTGCCTACTTTAATTTTACATCATATTACTAGACATGACATTCAAATTTTTCTTCAACGTATTTGACAAAAAACTAGAGAATCAATGTTTTTTTAAACAGAAAATAATTAACGGCGCAGAATAGAACAACTTCTATCACTATTCATTGTTTTAAAACATCTAAATTAATTAATATTAAACAATTCTAAAAGTCGAACTTTCCTTCGCACTTGACACGGTTTAAAGCAGTTTAACATAAAAAAATACAGACCTTTCAGCCTATCTTTTTTGCTGCCTCTAATTAACGATAAAAGCTCTATTACCTGTATTAATGATGGGTTAAAGAACAGTGAAGAAATTTTGTATTTTTTTTTTTAAAAAACATATTCTGTCATACTGCTTGTTTGTTTTCACGGCATCTCAAAAGATAAGTCCATACAGCAGTTTTTCACTGCTCTTAAAATTTCTTGAATATTTTTTAAAAAATCTTTTATGAATATAATTGTTAAGCTATTTATGGTCAAATTTAAAGATAAAGGAGCTCCGTGTTTATAGATATATTATTAAATTAATTTTTACATTGTGTATTCAAATAATGTTTAATGCAAGGCGAGTAATTATATACGGCGGCATTACTTCGAATCTAGCGTCTCTATAACTCAAATATTTCACTCTGGATAAATAATAAATTGCAAACTGTGTATTTATTACTCGTATTAGGTAATAATTCTCATATCCTTAAAATAAGTATCTAATAATAACATCAGAAAACCCTAGCACCATGTGCTACACTGTAAAAAATTCTGAAATAAATTGCGATATAAAGTACCCGCACTTTGGGTGCATCATCTGTAAAATCCATTTTACCGTAATATCCACTTTTTACCATAAAATATTAAACCGTAATTTTTACAATAATCTTTAACTGGAGTGATTCAGTGGTTTTACGATGATTATTTTCGTAAACACTGCATTATATATCAGATAGATATTGTATTCTGTTACATGTTCCAGTAAAAATGGGTTTTATGGTAAAAGTACCGACCCCTTAGGACTAGTACTTTTTACTGTAGTTCGATACGGAATTTTTTACAACGTGTCATTTATATTTTTCAACCACAATGATTTAAGGTATTCGACTAGATTTAAAAGCATTTTATTTAAGTAAAACTAGTTTATATGTTATATTATGTGCAAAAACTTATAAAATTAGCACAAAAAATTCTGATTAATTTTTTTTTTTTTTAAATGGCCATTTTTAGGTAAAAATAAGGCATTTTTTGTATATGCGCTAAACACAGTAAAAAATTATATCGCTCAAAACAAAAACTCCTTTGGGGATTTTATTGAGAAGGCAATTGACTATGTTTTGAACTATTATCTTAAAAGCAAGTGCATATGCTACTGAGTTAGGGATCAATGTAGTTAAAAAAAAATTGTAAACAATTCCACTCGTGTATTTGTGAAAAAGCATGCATAAAACATGAAATGCAACTTTTTTTCTAAGACTGTAGTTCGAAACACGTGTGCTAAAATCATAAACACTCATAAAAGATTGTCGACAGATATTTAAAAAACAATATGAGATATCGTGTTTAATGAAATGGGGAAAAAAAACCTGATTTTGAGATAAAGGAATTCAAAGACTTATAATCCCCAGTCTATCTGCTGTTATCATCTTGTACGAAAACTGCTATAACTTTGTAAATAATTAAAGTATAAACAAAAGTAAAGTGTTTTTAGAAAGTTGCGACAATAAGGATTCTAAATTTATAATAAACTCAATTTCAAAAATTATGTCCCAAATCATGTTTTTGCACTAGTCAGATCAAAGCTTAACCCCGTCCCGCCCCTGTAAGAGGACATCCGGAGAATACTATAGATTCTAAGTGCACGGACGTGACCTCTCAGTAAAAAAGAGAATTCAAAAAAGTAGGCTTGGTGGCGATTCATGGCAACACCAGAAGGCCTCAAAGAATTTCGTGAAATCTTAAAATTAAGAATAGTAGTTACACTGAAAATAGGAGTTTAAGTGTTCAAACATAATAGACGAGGCATCAAAAAAAAAAAAAAAAAGGTAACAAACATATTTTGAAGATGAAGAGTACCATAATTTTTCAAAAGCCCATGAAAACAGATACAATTTCAAAAAGAAAAGTCAGATAGATACTTAAATGTATAAACGTATTTTCTATTTGTAATATGCTTAGCAATTGATTTGAATGATAGAGTTAATATTGCTTGTTTTCGTTGTAATATAGAATACTTTTTAATGGCAAAACGAATAAAAATATTAAAAAAAAAAAAAAAAAAAAACAGATTTTTCCATTTTGAAAAGATAAATAGTTTTATAGATATTTTGCTTTTATTAACTGCGTTTACATATTTTATATGCTACTGAATTCCGTTTTCATGTGTAATCATTTTCTTCATATACAACAGTAAATGAATAGTTAACATTGTGCTTCATGAACAACTATTTTATTGTTTCAAGTAGGCTGGAATATTTGGTTTTCGAGCTTTTCTCAGGCAATGAAAATCAAGAACATTCTAAAATTTTAACAGAACATTTCTAAAAATTAAAGAAAAATAGATAGATTTTTTTCCGCATATACAACAACTTATAAGTCAATCTACAGTTAATAATAATTAATAAACCATGTAATGAGTTATTTGTGATATATTTCTTTTTGTTAAATGTGTGTTCTTCTGCTGTAACGCCCTTCATCTTGTTCTGTTTTGTTTTTTTCTTTTTTTTGTAAATATTATGGACAAAATTATCAATAAATCCTCGTGTCATAACAATATATTCTATTAAACAAAGTAAGAGGCAGAACATCAGTTTAAAAGTATATTTGCAGAAATTAAAAATTTTAAAAAAATATTTCTTATTTATTACTAAGTCTCATTTGTTCTATGATCGTTAGTTTGTTCGTCTTCAAATTGATTAATATAAAATAAGAAACTGCAATTTAAATTGATTATTATAAAATATAAAATAGAATTATTAAAAATTTTATTTGAATTAAATTGTAAATTGTAATAAAGTGTAATTAATTCTAAAATAATCCTTAATACTTTAGAAAGATTGATTTCCTTTTCTTCTATTAGGAGAGAGATAAAAAATAATTAAACTGTTCTTTAAAAATATCTAGTTTAAATAGTAAAATTTTTTAACACCCCAATGAGTTCTTATGATTGAAATGGTAATAGTATTTGCTAAAAAGTAAATATAGTAGTTCCACTTATTTCATAGTTTTTCTCGTACTTTTTGAAATGCTTAATTTTAATCATTAGTGAATTTAATATCAAGCTCAATGGTTCAAACAATTATCACTCAAATAATTATAATAACTGCTTATAGAAAATGAGCTAAATCTGAGAGGTTTTGTTTTAGAGGTGTTTTCTTTAACAATACATTTTAAAACAAAGAACAAACTTAAAAGAATAATTTAACTTAATGGAGCTGTTCAAGAACTAAAAGGCAACATAACCAAGTAAATTAGTATGTACAGAAAAATTAAAAACATAGATTTTACATTTATTCGACACGTTTATTTGCAACTTAAAAGAGACTTTAGAAAGCATGCCAGTTTTATTGAACTTTTTTACACCTAGACGAAAAATTTTTGCTATTAAAATCTTATCTCTTCTTAATATTGAGACCCAGTTGTTAAGACTTTAATAATCTAAGTTTTCAATATGTGTGCTCATGTATATAATTTATGCATCTATTTGGGTTATCGATTCGCTTGTAGTGCCCAAATTTTCAACTTCTATTTATTATTATTAAGAATCATGCCTCGGGGAATTCTTTATCGAGTTGTCGTCCACTCTAAAATTAATGCCCAAGATAAATTTTTAAAAATTTTGGCTTAATCCTAGTATACGGCAAATTTACATGGTAGGGCGATATGCGCAATATATTTGGGTGATATTGGTGATATTTGGGAGGGCAGTAAAGTTTGCAATTTGAAGTTGCAGATTTTATGTTTTATTTTATAACCGTCGAGCAGACCCAATTTTTCTGGGTTTACGACTACCAATGTTCAGCTTCGTATCCTTGTAATTTTGAAGCTAATTCGGAAGACAAGGGAACTCCTGGATCAAGTATTGGGAGAAATGTTTCTTCGCGGAGGACTTTTTGACGGAACTAACCCGCATTTGCGTTACAAGGAGAGGAAGACCACAAGAACCTCCCATGGTTAGCCTGACCGCAAAGGGACTCTAGCCTATGATCCGTCCACCACCGAGGATATTTCACATCAGCACTGTGGACGGTGCAAGCCGGGTGCGGATTCGTTTCGACCGGCTTTCGTTGGGAATTCGAACCCGGTTCACCTCAACATCCCCTGAGTCATCGTGGCTCATAAGTTGCAGATTTAGCGAAATTCAGTGGATTTTTGATTTTTATCTATTTAGCATCTGCATTTTGGAACTCGTAGTATGTATTCTATGTTTTATCCTACGTCAATTCGTGGGACGACTATAAAAAGGTCATTTCGGCGTTAGAAGCAGTTCGGCAACTAGTGTCAATATGTCATTACGGCGTAGGTAATATGTTTTATAAATCACGCTAAGCCTGCAACACATACTAGGATTTTACTTAAATTTTAATATCAAGATGCATTGTCAAAAATAAATCTCCATTTGTTCTCAAGGAACCGAATTTCTATATAGGTGTCAGTATTTTTGCTACCCATATAAAATTTAGCAACAACACAATAATAATGCATTCAGTAATTATAGTTTTGTATAATACTCACAATAATGTCATGTTTGATGCATCTATATGAATTATCGGTAGCCAATGATATTGTATCATTAATCGATATAAGTACTTGTTTTTATAGAGTTTATCATATTTTCCTATAAAGGGTAATAATGTAAAGTTTGAGAATTTGAAACTTGTGATCAGAAAATATGTTAACAATTAATTGCTATTGTTAATAGTTGGTATTAAAAATTTAAAGTATTTGAATTCAATAAATTTAATGGTTTCGAATTCCCATTTGAACGAATAAGATTAAGCATACTTATGTTTAAAATTAACCCTGACTGTTTAAGTATAATATTTCTTCAAATTTCAATAACCTATGTTAGCCTGCATATTTATTTCAATCCTCCATTTTTTCTTTGAGATTAGTAATGACTATTTAATTTTTTTCCAGTGGTTTCGCCCTCCCCTATTTTTAAAATAAAAATTTGTAAAATTGATGTTTTTACTACGGCACATAATTTAAACTGTATTGGTGGTTTTACTCAATTAAATTTAATATTTTTGATATTATGGCTGAACCATATATTGACAGAAAGAGGAGATTATTTTTATCCCACCCCGTGCAAATTGCTGGTAAAAACAAAAACACGATCCAAATCAGTGATACGTTTGCGAGTTATTAGTGAACATACATCCAGACAAACTTTCGCTTTTATATAAATCAAAATGAGAGATGATGGTTAAATAGAAATTTAGTTGCCACTAAGAGAACTATAAAAATAGAGCTGCTACACAACAGTAAAAGTTTGTTTTATCTGAATACCATCAAGTGTTTCTTATGTCACACCTATTCATCCGGATATTTATTTGAATTTGATAAATTACTATTACTTGAAGATTGTTATGGGTATAATTCTTCAATATCTGATAAATATGATATGATAATCAGTAAAGTTTATCAGGGATTGAAAGACAACTTAACATTAAATTAAATTTATTATCTTGAGTGCATCTGCAAGCAACTTTTCTGTACTGACGTTAAGAGCGTTGCGCTGATTCTGCTATTTTTTCTTGCGTCACAGTAAAGGATGCGTCATGCAAATAAACTATTATGATAATAAATATTAATAAAATAATTTTTGGATATCAAGACCCAAAAATAATCAACAGTGACAGATTTTATTGTATTAACAAAGTATTTGTTTTCGATTCCATTCCTGTTAAAGTTGAAATAATTTTGTTCGATCACCATTTTGAATTCAACTAAAATTTTGTTTTTTAAATTCCGATTTAGTTTTTGGTAACAATAAAATCTTTTTCAAGGATTAAATGAAAATGACTTATTTACTACTTATTTAACAGTTAATAGATTAGAAACCATTTAAAATATATTTATCAATGTAATTGCATCAAAGTACCCTTTGTAGTTTGTAATTCAATACTGAGGTGTAGATTTAATGATGTTTTGGAGGTGTTTTTCTTATTAAGAGTCGAGACCATTCACTGAAGGACAAACATGAACCAGGATGTTTATTTCAGTTCTCTGAATGATCAGGTGTTGTGTTTCATGCAATGTTTTCGATAGGTATATTGTTAATAACATTGTTATAACTTTCATTGTTATAACAGCAAATTTCATTGGACTGAAAGAGTATGTAAGTGATTTTATTAAAACTTACGCACCATATTCATTTCCGTTGGCTTGATAAATTACCTGACTTTAACCACATGGAATATTTGAGAACGTCTGTTACAACTATTAAATCCCTATCTCAAAATTTTTTGGATTTCCGCAATCAATTTCTAAAAGATTGGCTTGAAATGGTAGTAAATTGTCTATTGTGATTGTTGGGAAACATTTAATTAATTGCAGTGAGGCTATATTCTAATGTATTTCACTAAACCATCATCGAAAAACTCAATAGGAAGCGTCAACCAATCAGCATAATGAATTTCATAAAAGATTTTAGTGCATCAATATTGTATTTCAGACCAATATTGTAATTCAACACCAGAATGTTTCTTAGTGCTCCCTTCCAGTAAAAGCATTTTACTTATTTCTTTGTAAACTTGGTAATAAAATTTTTATTAAAAATTTAAAATCAGTATTGTTATGTAATATTTAGTAGTTTAAAAAAAAAAAAACAACAAACTATATAGGCCATGCATTTTCATCAATTAGAATAAAATACTTTTTATTACATCTTTTACTATCATATTTTTTTTAATTATGCTATATAATGATAGGTAGTTAAATAATTTCGTTATAATTTAATATTGCATATAATAAACACATTAAAAAAGTGTAAAATATTTCTCTGAGTGTAGTTTAATGTGTATCATATAATCTTCATTTTAACATATTTCTTTTAATCTTTTTCTTTAAATCTTCCTTTTCAAAGTAAATACTTGTTGCAAAAGTAAACTTTCTTTAAAACAAAAAGATTTTACATATATTCTAACATTATACTGAGCACTTAAAATATGTAACACAGTATCGCAAATTATATGAAGATAAAAAATATTAATATAAAAGTAATTTTTCAGATAAATTTCAAAATGGGCATTTTAAAATTTTGTGAAAAAATTTAAATAATAATACAATAGTCCTGTAAATTTAAACAAAACATGATATTATATTACCTTTTAAATATAAATTTTAAAGTGCTTTAAGGAATACATCTAAAGTTTCATTAAAACTGGTAGCGCTACACATTTTAGTGTTTGTTATATGTGTAAATATGTTATTTGCAATAGTCATCAATAAATATTGTCATCAAATTTTAAGTGTTAAAATTATTTATTTTTAAGTAAAATTTCTAATGTTTCGGCAAAATTCCCATGAAATGATACAAAGTAAATATTTATCATCACTTAAAATGATCAAGTCTTATAATGAATTGAATTTTATAATTAATTTATTTCTCTTTTAAAATACAATAGAATATATTTAATCAAGAAACTCAGAAAAATAAAGAAATGCTCGTTTAATCTGTTAGCTTGTTAATTCCTTAAATATGTAATAATAATTTAAAAATAAAGTATATTCGTTACTTCTGCTTCAAGATGTAACTACCATTAACTTTTAAGCTTTACAAATTTCTGTGTCAATTAATTTTGAATGTAGGAGGTATAAAAACATTGACTAATTATTAATTTCTTAAAATCAGTAGAAATATTAGTATGCAAAGCTTGTTTCTTTAAAAATTGAATAAATGCATGGTAAAATCTATATAAAAAATTTCGTTTTTTAGCTTTCATCGCAAATCATGATTTTACATTTTTGTTTTCTTTCTATTTCTGTCCAGGGTCTCGAAAGCCATATTTTGTTTGTGTTGAAAACTTAACGTTTAAACCAATCTTCACATTTAAAGTATTAAAGAAAGCGTTCGCAAAAAAAACCTTGTTCCAGGGATGGAATTTCGAATAAACCTTGAGAAGGTGTGTTTATCCTCGGTTTGGGAACGGCTTTCTAATCTTGATTTGCAAATGATGATTTATTCCCGATATTAGAAGATTTTTCAAGCCTTGTTTTATAAAGTTGGAGATTCAAACTTGTTATGAAACTTGTATATCAAACGTGTTACTAAAGTTGCAGATTCAAGCTTAAATATGTTGCAGATTCCAACTTGACATAAATAGGTTGTTTATGCAAGCTTAGTGAGAACTTCATCGTGCGTACGATAGAATAGTCGTAAATTTAACATTTTCCTGGTTTAATTTCTAATCATTTATAGACCTTGCTGAGCTTTGTGATAAAAGTTTTTACTGACATTTAAGTCAGCCTTACACTGATATCTGGCGTATGTCACGGCATCATTAGAATATTCCAATACTTTAAGAAAATATTTATCTTCTGCTTTTTACTAGTTATGTTTCAAGTTTTTTCTCCATTTATTTTAATACCATCCCTTGCTTTCAAAATTAATTCCATCGTTAAATCCTAAAAACCACGAGAAAATTGCACACTAAAAGATTCTATTACTTTGCAAAGTATTTACAAAATAAATATATAAATAATAAAATAAAATAAAAAAATAAATAAAATAAAAAAATAAATACAATAAAAATAACGCTCTATTTTTCGCGTTAAAACTGGACTGATGGGGGCTTGTCGTAAGGAGGTCTGCTGTAAGAATCTTTGTTCGAATTCTATGTAAAGTTCGTAAACATTTAGTTGACTATAAAAATGGCAAAAAAATTTAAGCTGAAAATTTTTCTTAAACTGTTTCGCACGTTTTTGATGATTATAATCTTTTTTTATCAGATCGACTACTCTCTATCTGATTGTAACTTTAGTGACCATGAACTGAAAAGTTAACGAAATTTTGAAATGAATATTTTCTACTGATTACGGTTTGATGATCGATATCTAAACGTGTACTCCAAATATGAATTTTGAGTACAAACTGGATGAACATGTATGAAATATTTTTAAAATGAACTCCCAGATCAAATAAGAAACAGATTATAAGGAATGTTATGTATGTTTTCATTAATAATGCAAAGTAAAAGCAATAAAAACATGGTAAAGTTTAAAAAACAACTCGATCTTAATTTTCGAGGGTTTTTTTGAAAAAAAAATGCATGTATTTTGTGTTAAATTAATTAAAATTTTGCGTATTTTTTTCTTTTCTTTTTGATAAAATGTCCTTGTGTAATAAAAAAAAACTTAATATAATTTAACTTATTCTTGAAGATAAAATTAATATATTCAATTGATTTAGAACCTAATTTTAATATTCATGTAGTACAGAATAAATCGTTAAATTCATTATTAAGAATGTCTTTACTTACTCCGTATTTTAGATTTGACTTACAAAATTTTTTTTTCAATTATTACCTTTACATTCAAAAGGTTCAATTTTGATGTTCACTATTATTAGCCTAATAACTGAATGCTTACTTTCGATTTTAGTTACCTCTTGTTGAAAGGAAACTTGCAAAAACCTATATATTTTCGAAGACGTCCAGATACGAAACATAAAATGCAACTGTGGACCAAGTTAAATAATTAATCGCTACTTTATAAGCTCTGAAATTTCCTGATATCTCGAATTAAAATGAGTCTTAACTAACCCTGATTATCTTTACTAAAATTTGAAATGAACTGAGATTCTTCTTTTCTCACTAAAAAACAAAGCACAGAATATATCTCAGACCCAAGTATTATAACAAATAATTAATTGCTACAGTATAGACTCTTGAATTGGCTGGAATCTCAAACTTAAAAATGTCCTAATTGACCAAAAGTCCTTACTAAAATATGGAATAAACAGAAAGCATTTTTTTCTTACTAAAATTTATCATGTATAGTTATAAAAACGGTTATTTATACTAATAATAGTTTAAATCAGTAACTTCTGTTTTAACTTTTAACTATTACATTGAAGATGCGTGACTATACATTGAATATGCGTGGCTATAAATAGTTAAATTCACTTTATCCTTTATCTCGTTTGTTACTGTATGGCTATGAAATTATAATATATCATCTAAACTCTAACGCCAAGTTTTGTTAGAAAACATTCTATGATAAAAAAAAAAAATTATGAAAAAATAGCTATGGAATTCTTTTATTAATAATAATCATGATAAAAATCTGTAAAATTTACAAAATATGTTATCTTTTTGTTGTTTTTTTTATTTTTCGCAAAAATCTGGTTTTTTCTGGTTCTTATTATTTGCTTTACGATTCGTAAATATATTTTGTAGAATATATTATATATTTCTTTCCATACAGCAGTTAGAAACTTCAATTACAGAATCGTGTTTACTCTTGGATATATAAACATGGATCTAAATTTGAGTTGTCAACTAACCACATATTTTAAAATTTAAACATTTAGTTCAGAGATAGAGAAATAAGTAAATCAATAATATTATGCCTTGCTGTTTGAAAGTTAAAATATTTATATTTTGCCTGAAAAATTGATACATGTCTTGATTTTCTTTATTAAAAAAAAGTTTTTATAAAATAATGCAAATTGAAATTCATAAAATACCGAGTTTCAAAATTACTAACTCTTTACGTGTTGAAATTCATATAAAATTATCGTATTGTATAATGGTATTTCTAGAAAAAGTAAAATTATGGTAAAAAATAGCATTTCTAGTAAAAAGTCATAATTTCTGATTAATAAAACTAAACTATACTATATTTAAATCATTCATTAGGTAGTTTTTCCGTTCATAGGATAAATGGTTTGCTGGAAATTCTGGCCTTTAAAAGTTTCGTTCTTATTACCACACATTTATTAAAAATTACAAAACAGAAAAAAAAATATTTTTATACCAATGCGCTAAGGTATTACGATAAAATTACCAAAATACACCACATTTATCAAATTTTATCGCATATTATAAAACGATATTTTATTTTTATAATTTTTTTTTCAAACAAAACCATTGCCAAAGCACTGCGGTGAAAATTACCAAACTTTTTTATTTTCCCACAAAGACAGAAATACGCTATTTTTATCATATTCTCGTAATTTTGACCTTTACTTTTTTTTCTTAGTGTATAAATCATAATAATCTTATAGCAATTCGACACTTTTTCAAAAAAGTTTGCTTAGATTATTCTTTTTTAAAAATTTATTCCAGAAATGTGAAAATAAATTTCGATAGCAATAATTAGTTTATTCGGAAATAAATATTGCTATACACTCAGGAAAATTTTAATTAGGCATCACCGTTATATTTTATTTTATAACTGGTTATGAATAATGTACTGCTGTTAGGGATCTGCTATCATTGTTCAGCCCAGATGCCGTATACTTCAGAATCCAATCTAAAAGATGTGGAATCTCTTAAATTTCCCTTTGGGGCAAACTTATCTACGGGGAAACTAATGAAATTCATTTCTGTAACATGAAAATAAAACAATGAAAGCCTACTGTGGTTTACCTGACGGCAAGGACATTCTAATCCATTATCTGTCACCCTTTTGAGACGTCAGCAGTAGAGCCAGTAAAAATTGGGAGGAAAGTTCGAATCAACAATGAATCGCCAGAATTCAGACCTTCGTTGTCTGACTAAAGAGGCGAGCAAGCACATTACTCTCTAAGCAATACAAGTCAACATTTTTAACCTAGTTAAAATGGATAAATTAAGTAACTGCAGCAATACAACTTCAGATAGACAAACAAACAAGTAAATGCCTGCATCAAGAAAATATTTCGAAGGAAATAAAGTTACATCAGACACGTATTATTTTGATAATTACTTAAAAGCACTTGCACTATTTTAATATTATATAGTGTATTTAATAAAGGTAGTTTGCGTGCATTTATCAATTTCAATAAAATCGTATTTCATTGCCTCTTTTGTCTCTTGCAAATGCTATTCAAATTTAGAATCTTAATGCAAATCGTTCTGGGTTTAGAAGTGACACACAGAAACTCTTAATTCTATTATTATAGGTTGCTCATAATCATTTAAAACAGTCAATAATTAAGGGAAAATTTAGCGCAAGCTTTATAATAAAATATTTTTATTGCAAACTTCATAAGAAAACTGATATTGGTATATTATTATTAAAATTAGTTTGATCCTGGGCATATCAATTTCAATAAAATCGCGTTTTATTTCCTCTTTTATGTTTGCCAAATCTTATCGAAATTTCAACTCTCTAGTACAAACAGTTCTGGATTTAGAAATGAAACACAGAAATTCTTACTTTATTTATAGATTATTCATCATGATTTACAACAATTAGATATACAGAGAAAAACTTAGCACAAATTCTATAAAAAATTTTTTTTTATTGAGAACTTTATAAATAACAAACATTGGTATATTATTATTAAAATTAGTTTGATCCTGTACATATCAATTTCAATAAAATCGTGTTTTATTGCCTCTTATATCTTTTGCAACCGTTATCCAAATTTTAATTCTCAACTACAAATGGTTCTGGATTTAGAAATGAAAAATAGAAATTCTCACTTTATTTATAGATTATTCATCATGATTTACAACAATTAGATATACAGAGAAAAACTTAGCACAAATTCTATAAAAAAAATTTTTTTATTGAGAACTTTATAAATAACAAACATTGGTATATTATTATTAAAATTAGTTTGATCCTGTACATATCAATTTCAATAAAATCGTGTTTTATTGCCTCTTATATCTTTTGCAACCGTTATCCAAATTTTAATTCTCAACTACAAATGGTTCTGGATTTAGAAATGAAACATAGAAATTCTCACTTTATTTATAGATTATTCATCATGATTTACAACAATTAGATATATAGAAAAAAACTTAGCTCAAATTCTGTAATAAAAAGTTTTTATTGCGAACTTTATAAAAATCAAACGTTGGTATATTATTATTAAAATTAGTTTAATCCCGTGCATATCAATTTCAATAAAATCGTGTTTTATTGCCTCTTTTATCTTTTGCAACTGTTATCCAAATTTTAACTCTCAACTACAAATGGTTCTGGATTTAGAAATGAGACACAAGGACTCTTTTTTTTTATATTGATAATTCATTCTTCTTTACTACAATTAAATATAAAGGAAAAAATTTAACACCGATTCTTAAAGTTTTTATTGAGAACTGTATAAAATAACATTGGTATATTATTATTAAAACTAGTGTGGTCCTGTGCATATAAACTTCAACAAAATCGTGTTTTATTGCCTCTTTATCTCCTTCAACTGCTATTTAAATTTCGAATCTTAGTGCAAATGATTCTGAAATCAGAAGTGCGACTCAGGATCTCTCACTTTTATTATTATAGATTATTCATTATCATTTATTGCACTTAAACATAAAGAGAAAAATTCAGCGCAATCTCGATAATAAAATGTTTTCAGTGTGAACTGAATATATAAAATAAAAAAAATAAAAAAAAACAAGACTGTCATTGGCACAATATTATTCAAATTATTGTGGTTCTGCGCTATATTTCCTTTCATGTCACTGAACCTGAAAATATGTTGCAATCAATGCGGGAGCTATTCCAAATACGGGCAATACCTCTCATTCCTTCCAAGGTCAAAACCATGTAATTTCGCTTGACAATATCATTTTTATTTTGTTGTCTTATCAGTTGAAGCTGTGGGGTGATTTTGTCTGATTTGATTATGTGGTAATGTGTTATCTTTTTAACTGTTGAATACGAAACATTGAATGATTAGAATGTGTCTTATCTGATGATCCAGTATAGGATAAACATATTGCTTTAAGAAGTTAAGATAATGACTTTTTAAAGAAGCATTTCGTTTTCTTTTCCCTATATCTTGATAAACATCATTGGATGTTTTGTTGGTTTTTCAAATTGCGTTTGTGTGAACTCACACTTTTTTTTTCTTTTTAAATGGGTCAAAAGAGTTCCGATTGATACCGCAACGTCATGTGTTTCTTGTTAAATCTGATAATAAAATCTACATTTTAAATCTTTATCAGCTTTTTTTCCAGAATATTTTTTTTAATTATTTTTGTAACTTAATATCTGATAAAAAGTTGTCTTTCTCACATTCAATTTAATTGCTTTATTTTCTTTTAATATGACAGTTTAATATCTTGCAGATGAAATAAATACTTTTAGTTTTTTATGATGGTTTTCTAATATTTCTGTTGAAAATTAAAATTATCAAACTCGTTGGTGGTTTAAGCGTTCGTTGAGATGTTAGCAGTTCTTATAGATGTAAGCAGTCAGTTGATGTAAGCATTTCACCTTTTCCCATACATTTTAGGAAAATGTAACATACGTTAGTCAAAGACCACGACATCTATCTTTTCTTCATTTATGTCTTCATGATAGCTGCGTTTCGTTTTTTTCTATTTTATATTTAGAAAGATAATCTATGAGCCAAGATACCATAAGCCTTAATGTGCTCAGTTTTGGGATATACAAATTAGGGTCGAATACTACCAATTGTTGGATTCGATTATGTCTATGCATCATACTGAGCCATGGTAGCTCAGACGATAGAGCGTTCTTCTCCCAATGAGGTCACCCTGGTTCGAATCCCTGCGGTGGTTGGTTAATACGAATTCTACTCCCGATTTGCACCAACCACAGTGCTGACGTAAAATATCCTCCCTGGTTGACGTATCATGGGTTAGAATCCCTTCCGTCGGGCTAAACAAGGGAGGTTTTCATGTATTTCATCTCCATGTAAAGTAAATGAGGATAAGTTTCATTATAAAGTCCTCCACGAAAGCTAGCTTGTCCCAATGTTTAATATTGGAGTTCCCTTGTCTTCTGGGTTGGATTCAAAAATAAAAGGCCGTAAAGTTGAACTTTGAAAGTCATAAACTCAGAATTGGGTATAATGAGCATCATACTGACTTCAATCTGCAGCGAAAGCTGAACTGACAAAGAACAGCCAGTTAATAATTTTACAAGTTTGGTTTCTATTTCAGTAACTATACAATAATTATTTTGAAATCATACAATTAAAGGTAGTAATGTTCATGAAAATTCTTTTCAACTATTTATGCTACTATTTTTATCCTCAATGCTTAAGTGTTTTTAAAAAGTAAAATGCTTTTAATATTAAGTAAAATAGTTTCTTGCATTTTTTTCTTTTCGAAGATTTACTACAAATGTTTCCCAATTATTAATTAGAATGTATACGTTCTAATTAATAATTAGGTATGTATACGTTCTGAATGTCTAGAACTGCTGGAATACTTTGAGGCTACGTGTGGGCTCAGTGATTAAGGAGCTGAACTGCCATTGTGATGGACTGGTGTTTGATCCATAGTAGCGACTTGACCCCCACACAGCTTCAAATCGATGGGTACCAGCATATTTAGGATGTAAAGATGGTCTTTGCAAAATACTGACCACATTGCTATCTATCATTATCTAAACAGCCTGTAGCAGAAATAAATTGCTTTTAATTTGAGACAGTAAAGAAATACAAAAACTATTATATTTAACTGCATGCAACTAAACTAAACACGTATTTTGCACCTTGAAAAAAAATACTTTCGGTTATTCAACCTAAAACTATTTTAAGTTATAACATTTTTCCAGACATACTGTCTGAATGTCTAAATGTCTTGTGATAAGTTTACCAAACCCTATTTTAATTAATTCGTTATATTTTTAGTTTGATGTTATCTAATGAATATTGTAAGGGAATAAATTGTCTTGAAATCAATATAATTTTTATTAAAATGAAATACAAGTTATTTCCTTAACGGCGGAGCAAAAAATGCTTTTGTTTTTGCTGCATGTATTGAGTATAATTAAAAGTTTTAACTATCACAAAATATTAGTTTTTCATAATAAATATTCACAGTTCATTGTTTAGGCAGAACACCAACTGTTTTAGTATAAATATTTTTAAGAATGTATGAAATATATTAAATGTTTGCAATATAAAAAAAGAGTCTGGTTAAAGCGTTTTGTATACCATTTCAGATGTTAGCCTTTTGTACTCAGAATAATTTAAAGAACAATTTAACTAATGCAAGTGCTATATAATTTACAATGCATAATACATTATTTTTAAATAATAACTAACAATCATAAACTAATAACCATAACTAACAACCATAATAGCTAACAACCATAATAACTAACAACCATAAATAACTAACAAATATAAACTAACAACCATTACTTAGTATTAAGACATGATAAACTTCATATCTGATCATTCGGACTGATGAGTTTTGGGGTCCCATCTGAAGGGACATCAGAGGGCAAGTGGTTTAAATTTATCCGCTTTCATGCAACTCTTATTGAAGTCTTTAATAATAAATTATAAATTCTTCAGTTCTCTTAAGCTGAACTAATTAAGGTAATTACAAAATTTTTAATACTTGACTTAACTTTAGAAGATTTGAAACATTTTCTTCCATGTGGATAACGTTTACGAATGTCTTCATTTAAGACGGAAGCTTCGATTTAAACTATAATTTTACACGTAACTGTGAAGGAATTTAAAAATAATGCCATGTATAGTTTTGACTTCATCATTTTTTTAAATAAAAAAACATGCCCAATTAAAAAACATTCTAGAAACATTCAATTTGAGATTTTTTTCATAATTGTAATTCATTATATTTAGTTTTCATTATTATTAGTAATATAATCGAATAAACTAATAACTCAATAATTTATAAACTTAATAATTTATAAACTTAAGACGGTCAGAATCTTTAGTTTTTAAATGAAAAATGTCATTGCTACTTCTGTGATGCCACAATAGGCATTACACATTTCCTAGCTTTTAAAATTTCTTTAATTTCTTAAGCTTATATTTTAAATCATTCTTAATCGAATTTTAATTAAATTGAATCAATTATTTAATTTTTATTACATTTTATAAAGAGCGAATATAAAATATTTTATTCTTTTCTTAATACTAACTTTTTATTTCAAAAGTAATGCAAGACTCATTAATTCACTGTCGTGAGTGAATCGAAAACAAAAATCTATTTACAACTCTTTATTCTTTATTTCTTACCACAAATGTTTTAGTTATATAGTTATACTAATTCACACAGTCTTTTTGGTGATTCACTTTCGCCAAATTATTTTCCAATTTAGTATTGATTATGGGGGGTTGGCTTTATTTTTGTCTATGTTATTTTTCGATAAAACGCCAGTCATGGATCTCTTCCCGTGATCCTAACTGTCCGTTGGGAACAATTCATTTACTCTCAGTCACAACTGTTCAATAGTTATCTTGACATCATATTCTTGATGTAAAGAGAATAATCTTCTCGATCCCTTTGAAGGACCTTTTTTCTTTTATAATTTTGGAATGTGGCCATGTTCTATTTAATATTTAATTAATAAATCAATATTTCCTAAGCGATTTTATTCATTTTCTGGGATAAATATCCCTACATCATATCCAAATTAGGATGCATCTGAAACGGCTTAATACTACAATGCTTAATAATAATGCTTAATACTATAATGATGTATATTCAACTAACCACTAAATTGGACTGACCACCACCTTCATAACCACATTACAACATTGAATCAAAGATTTATGAAACTCCAAACTTCTTTACTTTCACGACGTTTTAGTTTAATTCCAAACGTGTAATTAGAGAACAGAAAAAAAACTAAATTGTATTTATGCGTTACAGTTAAATTTTTGATTTGAAATATACTGAGCAAAATAACATAATATAATTTTATTCCACTCATTCTGAATTTAGGTATTATAATAATTACACGACACTATAGAAAAAAAAAGAAAAAAATATTATGCTCTTATTCAAAATAAGTAATATTTGAGCGGTACCACAATATCATGATAGTTTTGTCCTTTCATTGAAGATATAGTTAAATAAGACTTTAACGATACCATAATAACGTGTAAGTTTAATCATCTTATTCAAAATATAGGTGACGTAATATTTTCGTGGCACCTTAATAAAATAAAATTTAATCTTTCTATTTAAAATGTAAGAAAAGAGTGTGCCACATGTGGAAAAGCCTTTGTTCTGGTTAAAATTCAAAGTAACTCGAAGTAATATAAACTAAAATTAAAATTTAAATTAAAATTAAACTAAAATTAAATAAAAATAAAAAGACTAATATAACTCGGCTCTGACGGAATGTTAAAAAATAAATACATTTCATTTTATATTTAACAAAGATGTAAGAAATTTCTTTGTTTCATCCAAATAAAACAACGTAATTTTTAATTTTTTAATTTTATTTTATTAACACTAATAATTTAGCCAGTAATCATGATTTTATTGCATTACAATTCATAAGACACATTTTTCTTTTTCTTCGTAGCATGAAAGCATTGTTAATTTTATTGTGAAAAAGTGTTATTTGTAAGGTAATGACTACTGTCAAAACAATAGATTTGTTGAAATACGTAAAAGTGAAACATTATTTTATTTTAGGTTTATATTGAGCTTAAATTGCATAAATACATAATCACTGAATAACTTTTACTTAGAATATATACTTGTAGGTTTTTCTATTAGTAGATAAATAATATACGGTAAAATAAGATCGTGTAATTTTATTAAGTTTAGCTAAGCATAAAAAATTAAGGCAAAAATATATTTTTTAACACAAATACATTTAAAATTTTTTCCAACATAAAATTTGAAAAGCATAATCTATAAATTGCCTTAATTTCTAATGAGGTAAACATGCATTTATTTTAACTCCGTTAACCTGTTTTTTTTTTTTTTTTTTTTTTTTTTTGAAATGAGAAGCGCTTTTACTAACTGCTCCTACTAGAAAAGAAATAACTGTCTTGATATAGAAATTTTCGTAGAACTTTTTTTTCAGTTCAATACTCTTTCTGTTTTTTGTTTTCCTCTCATAATCTAAGTTAAGGAAAAAAAGCTATATTTAGAGTATTTAAAAACAATTTAAACGAAACTTTTATCAAAAAGAGAAACATAATTAACTTTAAACAAAATCATTAAAACTACTGCACTCTTCATAAACATTTCTTTTTACATTTTTCTTAAAAAATCAATACAATAATTTGTTTCGTGATAACAAACATTAGCGAAATGCTCTCCTGGCATTAAACTTAAACTTACGTAAATTGACAACTGTTTGTTTTAAAAAAAAACAGACAATTCCTAAATTTAAAAATTATTCCCTATCGAAAACAGTTTTTAAATAATTTTAAAACTTAAGATAATAGTAAACTCGTTAAATTAACGTTACTGTTTGAGAAAAATATACATTTTCGGTCTTCAAAACATTGAAACAGTTTAGTTAAAGAAGAATATAAGTATTTATTTTTCTCATTTTAAAAAATTATTTAAATACAAATGTTTGAACTTTTTGCTTGTATTAAAAATTTCACCTTGAACAATGGAGTTATAAAGATTAAAAATTAAATTTTACTAATTCATAATTTTCTTTATTGATTTGACAATCCTTGTAATTATGATTAAAACATTTTGTGTTATTTGCTTAATTATTGGTTAGTTATACAATTAAACAAATTTCTGTCACAAAAAGAAAAATTAAATTAATTGTTTCATTTTGCTGAATAAATCTATATTGTTCAAAAAATAGGTTAGAAGTTTTTATTATATATATATATATATATATAGTTATAGAAGTTTTATAGAAGTATTATAGTTATAATATATAGAAGAAGTTTATATATATATATATATATATATATATATATATATATATATATATATATATATATATATAATAATAATAATAAAATTATCTTTAAATGTTGTGACTGGCTTTAAATATTGGGTATGTTGTTCTGTGTTTGTTGCTTTAAATAGAATTGAGAATTTGAATTTAACTAATAGAATAGAACATGTTTTAGTTTCTGTTTCTATTATTCAGTTTTGTTTTCTAAATATTGTGTTAATTGGTTTCAATATTGTCTTAAAATTATTTAATCGCATATAATTAATTAACTTTAATTTATAGAAAAAAATATTCATCTAAAAATCTCTCATTGTGTATTTTTAAGTGGGAAGAAATTTCCTATAACAACTTCAACCTCTCAAATGTGTTATCATTTTTTATATATTAAAATATCTCAAAAAATTTCGATTGAAATTTTTTATATAGCTTTTTAAATAATTCTAGTTAAATATAGAAAATTCTTTGAAATCAAATTTATATATTGTTATGGCAATGTGTTGCGTATTAAATCAATCCGTTTAAAAATGTTCTGTGTTTTGAATAAATTTTAATATTTCAGATGAAAATTAATAAATATTTAAAAAAAAAGCATATCAATCCAACATTTTTAAAAGCATAAAATGGAGTATTAATAATTGTCAAAAAGTAGGTACTAATATTTTACCTGAGAGTATTACTGTGAGTATTACTGTGAGTACCTGAGAGTATTACTGTGCATTTAACACCAAAATATAACTAATATTTCATAATAACGTAAGATGTGCGTACATTAAATTGATAATATTTTTTAAAAAAAGGTAAAATATCACGCATTTTATTTTAACTAATATTTCGCTATACGTATATCGAAGTAGTTCAAAGAATTACATTCGGAATTAATTTAAGTCATTTTAAAAGAAAACTTCAAGAAATGATTAAACACTACAGACATTTTGCATTTCGCAGAATACAGCATTGTACTCTGAGTAAAAAAGTATTGTCAAAAATATTAGAATATTGTAAAATTTACCATGTTTCTAACTTTATGAGAACACCGAAACACTTTGATAATGATTTTGATTTGATTTTTTAATCTGGTGAAATTTATTATTTCTCATGATAACTTTGAAGAAGAGCATAAAAACCATTTATTTTGTTACATTTATTTATCAGGTTTGTATTATTACAATAAGTGAGATAATAAGAGCTATAATTTTTAATGCCAGAATTTTCGGTAAACTGTAATTATGTGAACGGAAAAATTACCAAATGAATAGTTTAAATACCTTATATTTTGGTTAATATTAACAGAAATATCAAATCTTTACCAGAAATGCCATTACCATACGGCACGATAAATTTACGAGTTTTTTTCTCCTTGTGCAATTTTTAAGATCATAATGAAAAATATGACCTTAAGTCCTTGACATGTAAATAATTTAAAAAATAAACCCTTTTTTAATGTGTGAATATATTTACCATTTTTTCAAATTTATGACAACACCGAAACACAAAATATTGTTTCATAAAGTGTCTTAAAAATCGGAAATCTGGTGAAATTTGATATTTTTCTTTTGTGATGTGAGAATATATTTAAATTAATGAAATACCTCTATAATCTTTTTTACTCTATTATGATATGAGAGTAAATTTCATTATTTATTAAATTACTGAAAAAAGATTCCATGTTTTAGTTACTTTAATTACTTAAACTATTTATGACAATTTTCTTTAACTATTATTTGGTTGAAGAAACTAAACCAGAATGAAAAAAAAAATCCACGAAAATAGCTAGACACGAATCAATATTCTAGTAGCACATATAACAGCTATACAAGCAAACGAAATCTCTGCCGAGAATCCAATATCATCAGAAAATATAGAAAATACAAAAACTACATTGGAAGGATTGAAAAACTGCTGTAGTATTTTTTCAAGTTTCGACTTGTAGAAGCCAAAAAATAATTTTGTATACTTAGAAGCATTGCAAGAGTTTATTTATATTTAAAAAAGCTCATGTTGTTTCCTTGAATTTTTCTTTATTAGAAGAATATGAAATAATAAATTTTTTGATACTATGCAAATTAACTAGAATGTTTTTATAAACAATAAATAGCTATGCAGCTGTAAATAATGTTATAATACTAAAAGATTTCTTAAATATTTTGCTTAGCAAAAAATACTTTTTGAAGAACTCAAATATATATATATATGCATTTCCGAAATACAAATTTTCGTTTAAACTGAATTTTCCGTTTTTAAATATTATTTTAGTTTTAACATAGAAATTTATTATGGGATGATAAAAAAGTGTAGTAAAAAAGATGTCTTAAGGAAAATAAGACGCATGCATATAAATAGAGTTAAGACATCTTTTTTACTACACTTTATTAAAACAAACCCGTTGCAATTAAAATGCTAAATATCTTAAGGAAAATAAGACGCATGCATATAAATAGAGTTAAGATATTTAGCATTTTAATTGCAACGGGTTTGTTTTAATAAAACAAGCAATACGTTATTTTTTTAAAATAAGTTTTTCCTTGATTACTGCTTTATATTTTGTTCATAAATGGAAGTTAATTTTGATATTTTAGCTCTACTTTTTTGAGTACTTTTTTAGTCATATGATTCAAAACAAAATAAAATATATTTGTAATTTAAAAAAGAAACATTCAGTATTTATGAAACAATATAAACAGTACTCCACTATAAGATTAAATCTCTGTCGTTTTTTTATCTTGGTAAACCGATTTTTTTATCCTATAATAAAGGGTGATTAAAAAAAAATTAATGCCTTTCGTCTTAAGGAATATTTATAAAATATGTTTCGATATTTTATAATTTGCCAGTCTTACGTTTGACTTGGTTTTTACGAAAATGTTTACGAAAAGTCGATATTGTATTGTTTAGTTCAATTATATTGTATATATTATTGTATTCTATCAGACTCTGCTGTTTACTTTTTGGTATGATTTACAATGACAATTAAACATGCAGCTTCAAAGGGCTTGATAAAAAAATGTTCCTTATTAAGACATGAGTTCTGCATATATGTACTAAATATTACGAAATATGATAAATATAACAAATGTCACTAGTCACAGAAAAATTGTGTTGGTAAAATTTAGTAAAGGTTGATAAAATTTAATAAATTGCCATACCGCACTGTATGGTAATATCATTTCTAGTAGAAAAACGTAACTCTGGTGTTAAAACCAAAATACACAACTTTTAAGCTATTCATTTGGTTATTTTTCTATACATAAGGATACGGATAACCAGAAATTTTGGTTTTAAAAAATTATGGTTCTTATTACCAAGTATTTAATAAAAAACACAAAACTGTAAACTAAATTTAACCTCAGAAATGGTTTTGTTGCCACACTGTAAAACTGCCAGGAAAATGACAGTAAAAAAATCCAGTGCATCATCCGTAAGCATTTTTACCAAAATATTTTATACCGTATATTTTAGAGTAATAACTGTTTAGCTTCAGTGATTTATTGACTTTACAATAAATATTACTGTAGAATCAAAGCCACATCAGACTTTTTGTTCCATGAAATTTTTCAATAAAAAGTACCGGAAACCAGAGTGCCGGTACATTTTAAAGTAATTTCATCTGGAATTTTTTACAGAGCATGCTCAAAGATATAATTACCAAGTTTTACAATGTTTACAAACTTTTACCAACCAGACAAATTAAATGAACCCGATATTACAAAACCATATTTTATTGTTAATTTTACCAAATTCTCTGAAGTGTTTCGGTGAAAATTTGCGATAAAAATTTTCAAAATTTTGTTTATCTTAAATAAAAGAAAATATTTTACTTAATATTTATTTTTATCGAATTGTACAAGATATTCAAATTTTTTAAACTTTCGATACATAAATTAGCGACAAATTTTCAGGTAATTTTTTTCAATTTGAGTTAAATACTGACCAAACTATTTTGTTACAGATTATAGAAACCTACTGACCAAATATTGCTTTTGACTGTTAAAAAATATTTAAAACTGATTAAGTAAAAATGAAACAATTTTACAATTATTGCCGAAATTCTCAGTGTTTATAAATCTACAAATAAATACTTATTGATTTTTTTTTAAGTTTAAATCCGTTGACCGATTTGTATTTTAAAAAAAGAAGCAATCTGTGATACTTTCTAAAAAAATTTTATTAAAAAATATAGAATTTTTGGGTAAAATTTGCATATAAGCTTCTGAATTCATACACTGTTAAAAGTTCCGGAACAAACTCCGGTATAAAGTAACGGCAATTCGGGTGCATCATTTGTAAAATTCATTTCCCTATAAAATCCATTTTTAGAGGTAAAACAGCATACCGTAATTCTTACAGTAATATTAATTTAATTAGAATGTCTCAGATATTTTACGCTAATAATTGCTCTAAAAATTACCGTATATCAGATTTTTTGTTCCATAACATGTTTCGGTAAAAATTGATTTTATCCAGAAAAATTGTTATTTAATCCGGAATTTTTTACCGTGCAGAAGAAATTGCTAGAAATATGCAACAGTCTTCTAATTTTTGGTACTTGTATAGGTATAGGTTTCAATGTAGAGATATAATATAGGTTTTTATTTTTCGTGATTTTTGATCTTGAAATTGGTATGTTTAGAGAAAAAGAAATTAAAAATCAGTTTTTTAAGCTGCAATGCTAAAAATGGCTGTTAGTTTCATTCTCGGGACAATATTTTATGCATGATAAATAAAATTAACAACAGTTGCAGTTGCATTTGTAATGATATTATTCTCTTTTAACTAAAATATCAAAAAATATCTTTAGTTTTAATTAAATATAGCAAATAAATTTCAAAAAATAATGATAAATAATAAATAAATATTGAGCTAAGGTAAAAAAAAGGAATTATTTAATGAGAATAAAAATACGCCTTCATAAATATAGTTATATTAAAGTCCCTTAAGTGTAAGATATTCTAATTTTGTTTTGTTTTTTAATTTTTATACTTATTAATTTCTATTATTTTATAATATTTTGTTCAAAAAAATTCCAAAAATATGTACATAGATGAATTACAAGTAAAAGTTCAAGTCTTACATTGGTGGCATTGGCTTAATCGGTTATACGATTGACGAACCTTCTCGATTCTTATGCTCTATTTTCTTTGGATAAAACTGATCAGAAATAACAAGATGGAAGTACTCTTGTCTTCTTTGGTAAAAACAACAGCGTTATCGATGAAAAGTAAATGCTTTTCTAGCTTTTTATAATCAATACTCGAATCAAGTTGGTGAATAGAGCTTGATAGTTCATTTTTACAATATCTTACATATAAATATTTATATTTGAAAAATAAAACTTGGTATGATGATATGGTACAAATATGATATTTATTGTAATATTAATAATAAGTATTTCATGTTGACGAAAAAATATTTTTTTAGCATACTCCCATTTGATTATACATGGAATATTTATTTATTCAGCAAAGAAAAATGCAGTTTTGTTAATCTAACCAAAATGTACGGAGAAAAAAATTCTGGTAAAATTACCGTACTGTATGATAAAGTTATTTCTGGTGAAATTTATAATTTCTGATAATAAAAAATTAAACAAATGGTATTTAAACCATTCATTTGGAACTTTTTCCATTCATAAATTAACGATTTTTTCGGAAATTCTAGTATATAAAATTATAGTTTTTATCACCACACATTTATAAAAAAAATACAAAACTGAAAAGCAAATTTAACCGAATAAATAGTTGTTATGCTATGCTCTAAGATATCATAATAATATTACCAATTATACCAAAAGAAAAAAAAATCATGTAAAATTACTGTACTGTATACTAATGAAATTCCTGATAATATTTTTTTCAGTTTTTGGTACTTAAAACATTTTTCTCGTTCCTTTAATTTGGAATTTATTTTTAATCATATGGTAAGTTTTACCGAAATTCTAGTTTTTAGAGTTATTCTTCTTATTACCTCAAATTTAGTAAAGAATTAAAAAAACTGAAAAGTAAATTTAATCGAATAAATAGATTTTATGCCATGCTGAAATATATCATGATAAAATTACCAGAGTTTATTCCACATTATTAAACCACCATATTGTATTGCTAATTTTACTAAAGTGTTAACAAAACCGCTTAAGTAAATTTATTACCAAGCTTTTGTATGTTATCATAGAGCCAGAAACACGATATATTTTGTAATTTTCAGGTAGTTTGACCATCCATTTTCTTAAGTCATCTCTAAATATTTTGAAAATATTGTATTTTTTTAACTCTCTTCGTATTTTTTAAGCATAATTTATGTTTCCTAGAAATAATATTTTGACGGTTATGCTGTTCCGTATGCTCTACAAGTATTTAAATGTCTTAAGTTATTTTAGCCATATTTAGCCATAAAAGTTTTGGAGTTGCTTTAGAGCCAGAAGCGCTGTAAAATTTACCATATTGTAGTAGTTTTGACCGTACATTTTTATCAATGTAGTAATTTCATAAAAAATCCACATTAAACATGGTTTTGAATATCAAAATTTAGCAAGTTAATTAATTTAAATCAGTAAATTCTTTATATAAAATACATATTATATTAAAGGAAATCTCTAGAGCATTTAACAATAATTATAAAACTGACCTTTTTAGATGTACCTTTTCTAAGAATCTACTTATAATATAGCTTAGAAATTTTTTGGGAATATTTCAGATATCAGTTGCATACTGTGATAATGTTTTAGTTTTAACAGGAATACTTTTTGGGTTATGAAAGATTTTAATCAAAAATTATAAAAAATTCAAAGTTCTCAGCTCCTAATTTTTTTTTAAAAAAATCGGTCAAAGATAGGTAATAATAGTTATCACAGTGTAAACATGTATATGTAAATATTCTGTGAAAAAAAGTGAAGTAGTATTTCGTTTAAATGCTCAGACAAGGTACATCGAAAAATGGCAGTTTTAGCATTATTGGTATATGCCCTACCGACTCCCCTTATAAAGGCGAAATAGACATATAAAAATTATTCTGGTTTAAAAAATATATATTCAGTTAACTTAATCTTCAAAATTTTCCGATTTAAATTATTCAACAGATCTAGCTAGTAAATTTTACCCATCTAAGTTACATTACAAGTTAGGTAGAACAGTGATAAAGAAGGTAGAACAGTGAGTTCGTATGACTGATTTTGATACGTTTACACATTACTAGCTTTGTGCAGGTCAAGTTACGTCACCTATCCTGTAATTGTTTCCCAAATCATCTCAGATTGTTTAACGAATCGTATTTACTGTCATTCTCTATTAGATTATTGCCGCTTTCTTAGAAATATATTTGTAACCTTAGTGAGTGCAATTGTAATCAATAAAAGTTGTTCAAATGTTATTATATACTTTGGAAATAGCATTATAATCGCTATAGTACTTTTTTGAAAATTTCTTCAAAACCCATATTAATCTTATAAAAGAAAGTCAATTGTGTAATTAAATAAAAATGTGTAATTACAATAAAGTGAAATTTTTATTAACTGTGTTATAATGCATCGCAGTGTGCTTAAGGTATCCGGCTAGTTTCGATAACTCTTTTTTTTTAATAATAATATGAAATTTTAAGAATCTAGTTTATGTGTTTTATTATGTTATGTGATAGTGCAACTGTGGCTGGGTGGCGCAGTTGGTTTGTCGTCGGCCTTCTGAGCCTAAGTCTGCGGGTTCGATCTCCGGCCCCGACACCGGTTTTTCGGGATGCAGAAAATCCTCAGCGGCCATGTTGTATGATTATGCGGCATGTAAAAGATCCCTGGAGTGCCTTATTGGCTCTTGGCATTTCCGGCAAAATTAAATTCCTAGTGCACTTTAGCATCCAAATAGAGTCTCGGTGCTGCCATCTAGTGTGGCAGAAACCAGACGTCCAAATTAACAAGGCCAACGGTATCTCACCCATTGTGGTGGTCCTGAAAGAGTGGATGCCAATTCTTGAGAACGCACTAGGTCTGCTCATCGGGAACACTGATTGTGCAGCTCATTGGAAATAAAAAAAAATGTATTATCATTTGTAAAAACTTATAAAACTAGCAAAAATATTTTTATTAATTTATACTTTTTTTAAATGGCCATTTTTAGGCCTAAATAAGGCATTTTTTTGCATATACGCTAAACACTGTAAAAATTCTATCTACCGGCTATAACTAAAACTGGCTATATTCTATCTACCGGCTATAAACTATGTTTTGAACTATTGTGTTGAAATTAAGTGCATATACTCTGAGTTAGGGATCAATGCATGCGTAGCATAAAAAAATGAAGAAGGGAAAAAAATTTATGCTTTTTCTCCTAGTCTGTAGCTCAAAACATGTGTGCTATAATCATAAACATACATGAAAAAATTTCAGAAAATTATCTTAAAATTATTATGAGATATCGTATTTAAGGTAGTGTAAAATGTGAACAAAAATCCTGACAAAAGACGTCACAAACAAAAATTCCATGACAAAAAGAATTTCAGTAAAATTATTGCACTAAATAGTTATAACATTCCTGATAATAAAATCATAATTCTGCTATTAAAAAATAAAATATACGACATTTAAACCATTTATTTAGCTAAATTTTTCGTGTATATAATAACGGTTTACCGAAAATTCTAGTTTTCAAAATTCTAGTTTTTATTACCACATATTTAGTAAAAAATACGAAACTGAAAAGTAAATTTAACACAATAAATAGTTTTTATGCCATGCTCTAAGGTATCCAGATTAAACTACTAAATTTTACTACATTATACCAAATTTTATCGCATGTTATAAAACCATATTTTAATATTAATTTTAACAAAATCATTACTGAAGCTATTCGGGGGAAATTATCGAGCTTTTTGGTGATTTCATAAGGCCAGTAATACTGTAAATTTTGTCATATTCTCGTTGTTTCAACAATTTTTTTCAGTGTATATATTTTTAATTATATTATCGATATTACTTTATTTACGCTTTTATATAAGCTTAAAATCTTTGTAAAATGCTTTCCTAAGAATTTTTTTTTATGTGACTAAGTTATAAACTATGAATTATCAGTCTCTTTAAATTAAAAACTAAAGCTTGAAATGTAGTAAAGATTTTAAAATTGCCAATTGTGAGGCTATATCTTCATTCTTTGGTTAAAATAATGATTTAAAAAAGTAAAAATGATGACTCTCCAAGCAATTATTAACATCTGTTGTGTCATAAATCACTATTCATGTATAGTTTTGCTCTATTAGAAATCCATTTATTAACCTAGGTACTCGTATTTGCAGTAATTCTTAAAATTAATGTCTCAGCATTTAAAATGGCGTTCTTCAACACAAACCTCATTTTCTTAAAAAATTTTAAATGAATTAAAGGGTAAAACATGGGAAAAATTTACATTTATTTAAAATATATTTTGTAAACTATTATGAAGTTTCAGAAAACGTTAAATTTTGTATATCACTCATATTTCTTCTTGTACTAGTTAATTTTAAAAAAAACAAAATATCAAATAAAATTTTGATTTAGTATTCGTCAATATATTCATTATTGTATCATTTTTGAAAAAATTCAACATAAATCACAAATTCTTGACAAATTAGAAAATTTTACGAAATGAAATTATAAAATTTTGTAATGGAAATAAAATTTTTCAATATGTTTAATCTTATTTTTTAAATAATTTTCTGAAATGATATATACATAAGTATTTGTTGTGTAAAAAGTCCCTTTACCTGAAGGAATTTATTTAAAGATGTTTATCTTCTTTAAATTAAAAAATATTTTGATATAATCAGTGGTCTTTTTGTAATTATTGTATCAGTTCTTATTAGGGTTTATAGTGTATTTATTAGTTATGTATCAATTACAATTTCTATCATAAATCTTTATCTAAAAACTGCAAGTAAGACATTACCTCTTGAAGGGAAACACAAAAAATATTTGCAGGAGTTCTTTCTTTCATGCATTATCATCAACTAAATTAAACTCACATCAAAAGCTCAAAAACTCTCGTACAATTTATAATCATCAATAAATTATTCATCAAACAATCATCAATCAATCACCCTCCATCAATTTATAATGCAAAAATTTAAAAGTCAAAATATTTTTTATACTCCATGAAAAAGAACATTTCTTTTACTATGCAAATCCCCCCTCCCTTAATGATAAGTTTAAGATCTAACTGAAAGACTAGACATTTTTTTTAAAAAATTCAAACTTTGACTCAAATTTTTTTCTTAGATTAGGGTTTTAGATTACTAGATCTAATCTTTCTTCCTTATTAACAATATCATATTAGAAAAAATACACATAATAACTAATGCATAATAGACTTAACTATTGAACTTTTCACTTTTATGCTCTCATTTTAATTCTTTATTTTTATTAATTTAACGGGGTTTTCTTTAAAAAAGTCATTGTTTTTTAAAAATTCTTTTAGTGTATTTAGGAAAAATAATGAAACTGAATACTATAATATTATTTTGCTATTACTTATTTTTTCAACATTTATTTAAAAAAGACATTTATAATTTATTTAAAAAATTTTACACATTTAAAAAATAAAAAAAATCACCCAGAATTTAGTTTTAATTATGATTGTTTTGTAAAATACAACTCAATTGTTAAAATATGAGTAATAATTTATTAGGGTATATAGAATTTTATCAAATTCCAAAGTAAAGAATTTTACCAAAATGAGGGTTTCGAGAATTTTACCATTTCTTTACCAAAATTTTACATTCTTTAACATAATTGGCCATCGTTTTAGGTGTTAAGAATTATTGAAGAAACCTTAAGTAATAGTTCTAAAAATACAAAACTATATCCCACATGAAATTTTTTTCATGTGAAATTCGTGACAAGTGCTACTCATTTTAACCACCGATACAAGATTCACTGGAACTATGAACGTTAACAGATATTTTAAATATTCTGTCTTTTAATGAAAAATTTCAACTATGTATACAAAAATTTAACCTAATTAAAGTTTATTTGGAATCACATAATTACATATTAATTGTTTAGAAAAGAAATGCCCTTGTGAACACCCAAGCAATTTGTTCAAACTTATGAATTTATCCTACACTACCTGATACAGATTTGTATTGCAGTTTAAATACAATTCTAGATTGCTGATTCTCTTAAATAGGCATACATGACAAAAAATTATTTACTCCTAGAGTCTTCCTTATAATAACCTTATAAGTTACTTTAAAAAACTTATCAGATCCATCTTTCAATACAATGTTATTGCGCCTATTTACTTGGGCTATGCATATTTTATCTTAGAGATATCGGATTTTATAATTAGGTTTAGTTCCTATTTTCAGCGAGTTGATCAATTTTAAACCTGTTATTTCATATTTGGACTAGTAACAGAGTTTTAACCTGTTTCTTATTTTTTTTATTTTGACCAAGTTACATAAATTTCAACCAAGTTTTAGTCGCGGTATGGTGAAATCATGGTTCATCATGACATCAAAATCGTCAAAAATTTACATCACTCACTCGCTTGGTTGTGCTGTGTATCCAATAAGTTTTGCAGTTGCATTACATCCATTTTAAGCCATTCGGCTAGAATTCGATAGCAAATGATAGTCAGCTTCTATTAAAAACCAAATTGAAATCATATTAATTTTTGTGTTCTATGGGGTTCAAGTAAGTTGATTATGCTGGCTAAACGAAATGATGAATTGAATAAAGATGATAAAATTTGAGCACAATGATTTTTTATTTTATCCACTGTTCCAACATAACATATTTCTTACAGAAGAATATTCCCAGACGATTTTGTTGGCCAATTAATATGTATTAGAGTGAGTGAGTGTTCATTAAATCAGTCACATATTCGTCTTAAATGTATTTTGATAATGTTAAAAGATCAGTGTATCCGTAGCATGCACATTATAAAGGTTCATTGAAAGGCAACACCTGGTTCTGCATGTCTTAACTTAAAATTTTTACATTAAAGACAACCACATACCATAGTAAAATTATTACATTCTAGCTTTGACTCTACACACCATGCCATTTGGTGTATAAGCATCCAGGTAACTTTTTCATGCTTCCTTGTTTTGGTGTGGAATCTAGCTTCCTCTCTTTAAATCCACTAACATGTGTCTTTTCAAAATTATTAATGAGTTTCTTCTTTTTCTTCTGTCAATAAGAGTGCTGGATAGAGAAACGTGTGTCAATTTCTCTTTGTCAGTATTAGCGCATGATTTGTCTATTTACCCCTTCTTTTTCTGATTTCTTCTTTTAAACTAAACAATAAATTAACCTGTAAACTTAGTCACGTGTTTATTAGTTTTTATGTTTTATACATATGTAGGGGAGAGTGAGGTAAGACATGTCACCTTGATTGGGTAATAATTAGTTCTTTTTTCTAGCGGACTGTCCCTGAAATACACGTTATTAGTCAGGAGGAAGAACTTACCACAGTGGCGTATAGTTGATGATTATTTCAGGGTGTCTGAGTAGATAAATTTATTTTATAATGTCTACTCTCTAATGTTCTCCTGCTTTTAAGCTATCCTTATTTATGGACCATTAAAGTTATAAAAATTCTTTCTAAACCAGTTTATTATACGTTTTATAAATTCATACCCTGACAAACAATAAGGATTCGCCAACTTGTAGCCCTGTACCGGATTTGTTCATTAATAAGCACTTTATTTTCTGTAAGGAATTTCAGTCGGGCCCTCAAAAGTCCCAGGCCCCAGGGCGATTGTCCCTCTTTCTCCCCTCCTTGAGTACGTCCTTAACTACATTACATGTAAATTACTTGAATGGTTTTCTTATATTGTCAAATAAAATAGAAATGTCTGCTACTTTTTCACTGAAATTCTAGTATTTCTACATTTCCCATAAAGTTATCATGTGTACCCGGTTTTACCTACATTGTGGGGTAAAAGTGGGTGACTTAACTTTTTCTAGAAAATAATTATTTATAAAAAAAGTGTCCAATGACTTTTAAGAGATGCTATATTCTACACAAACTTTAGCTACACAAACTACAAAAGCACTTTAGCATCCAAATAGGGTCTCGGTGCATATATATATATATATATATATATATATATATATATATATATATATATTCTACACAAATAAACAATGAATTTCTTGATTAAATAAGACAATTTCCAAGTCGAAGAGTTTAGATCTAACAGGCCTTCGAATCTTAGGTTCCCGGTATTACCCAGAAATTTGTTTTAAAAATCTGAATTTCAGTATATCGTTGAAGTTATATACTACATCCATATATACCGTACTTTAATACAGTAAAACACTGTTTTGTATGTGCATTGCATAGGTATTGTATGAATGTAATTAGTTCAAGACAGAAAACTCTTAAATTACTCGTTTGTACTATTACAGAAAAGTTATTGCTTTAATGTTTACCTTTTTTTTACACCCATTAATGAAAAATTATAGTAAAATTAATGGCATAGTTTGGTGAATATTTTACATTTACTTGATACGTCAAACTCAAGACTTGTAACATATTTCTACTTTATAATTCAAAATGTTTTAACAATCAATAAATTCGGCGTCATAAAAAATACTTTTTGGCCTTACAATTAGTCAACCAATTTTTTTAAAAAAAATTATTAACATTAATTATAGAAGTTTAAAATTACATAAGCTACATATTTAGTATTTTTATAAACAATATATGAAATATGTTTTTCATTTTTATTTTAAACTAAAATATAAATTTGAAGATTTTTGGATATAAATTAAATCTAAAAATCTTAACTACACAAACAAAAATAACTATAGAACTTTAATATAGCTTGTGCTTTTAGCTATATTTAAGTTTCCTGATTTTTATAAAAGCTTAAATAAATCAATTCATATGAAAGAAACATTTTAAATTTAAGGAAGAAAAATGTAATTATTGTTAATCGCTTGATACATTAGATTTGATTTGATACATTTTTGTTTAAGAAATATTTGTTCGTGATTTCGAATATTTCGTAAAACTTCATTATATTCTAGCTGTCTTTCAAAATAAATCATTTAATAACGATCTTTTTTATAGCTCTTAACCTTACGATAAGGAAAAAAACACAAAAGTTTGGATAGCTATTTTTCATCAAACTCCAAACTATTTTCTTTCGCTATAAATATTTGGTTCCTAGGAAATATGTTTCTTTTTTATAATTCTCGTAATGATGGGGAATAGTTCTAAAAGCTCGATACAACCAATTTTTGAGGTACGAAGTTTTGTAAAAAGGAATGAGTTTTCCTAACTAAAATTCAATACTAACAAGATATACGTCAGTGATAAAAAAATAAATGTTTAAACTTAAAAGTTTGTTAATTTTAAACTAACACTAATTGTTCAAAACATAAAAAAGCTGTTATTAAATTTTTAATTGAAATTCAACATGAATTTTCTTGGCAAAATTTAATGGTACAATAAAAATTACAATTCGCATAGAAACTAAGAAAAATACAGGGAAATACGTAAAATATTTAATAAACTCAATTAAAAAAGTCTAATTTGAATAATTAATAACTCTGAACAAATGATTAAATATTTATCTAAATTTTAATTTTTCTTTCTCTGTTTGCTTCATGAGTTATGTACAGTGTGCAAACTGAAACGAATCACTCTTAATAACTTTGAATTTAATGAACAGATCTCAATGATTCGAAGGGGTAACCTCAAATATGCTAAATAATAAGTATAGACGATGTTTTAAGTTACGAAATCAGATATGACAACGTACATCTCTAAAAAACATATCTTTCTCATGTCAGATTTGAGTTTTTAATCTCTATAATGTAGGAGGTATCCGCAATCTGGGAAATACGGTTTCAATAGTTTGGTCAGGAGAACGGTCCAAAGTTTGGACCAATTAATGTTACATTTGCATTATAATGTTCACATTTTGCATATTTTGTCATAACTCGATAAATTTTGAAGTGAATTGAAATTTAATCGAATTAACTTTTTCCGTACAATTATAGTTCGCAAGCAATTATAATTTACATTTTGCAAACAATTCATAGATAATACCATGCTAAAAATAACTTTTAATAAATATTTATCATTTTTTGTTATTTATTTATAATTATTCGAACAATGTAGGTAATACAATATTTAAAACTATTTTAAAAAACCTAATTTTCTATTGTCAAAATACGTAACTTGAAGTTAAATCGGTCAAATAGTTCCTGCGAAATTGAATTTTTAAAATACGATTTTTTTACCATAAAAATTAAAAACAATGCAATGAAAATTATATCTTTGACCATAAAATAAATTTATTAAAATGCTACTTTATTCATAAACTAGTTTAATTGTTACTTTTGTTAGCCCTTTTTCTTTCTATTTATTTTAAAGTTAGTTTTAAAATACATAAAAGCTACTTTGACCGCTAAAATGCTGTGAAATGCCATAGAAAATCACATCATACAAACGAAAGAATATCCAATTGAATAAAATTTATAAATTTATTTGCATCAATAACCATGAATTTTTTATATCATTTAAGAAACATTAAAGAAATATTTTCATATCATTAAAGATTTTAAAAAAGATCCCGAGATACTTGCATTTACAATTATGTATTTTTAATGCCAGCACACCGAGCATATTTAAAAGATGTATTGTTTAATATGCTGGTAGTTTGATACCTAGCATGAAATCGTAATTTTATGCAATAGTGGTAATTATAGTACTAGAAAGATAATTTGATCGAGATTTATCTTATAACCTGTATCCTAGAAACAATTCTATTAAACATTAACAGACGGTTATGTGTTTTCTGTAATTTGAACTGACGGATTGCTATTACACTTTGTTCGCTCACTTGTTAACTAATTACATGAGAGTTTCAGTGGGTTTCATAGACGCAAGTAAGTGACTCACTGTTTAAAAGAAAGGAAATTGGTATGAATTATAAGAAGAATAGGATATTGGTATATTTAAGTGAAAATATCCATTTTTCAAAGTAGTATATTTAATTTATTTCAAAATTATTTTTCTAAAACACGAAGTGTCTTCCAATTAATTGAATAACTTGAAATTATTCACTAAACAATACAGCAAAATGAAGCTCTTATATCATGAAATGTTTCAACTGAAATTGAAATATTTCACTCCAAACAACGCTTAAGTTAAGTTATTTATATGTGTATCTCACTTAATAGTTACAAAGAGAAAAAAATATTGGTAAAATTAATGTGCTGTATGGTAATGCGATTTCTGATTAAAAATATATATATAATTCTGGCTAATAAAATCAAATTATTCATTATTTAAACACTTCTTTGGTATTTAATAAATAATCCCAAAAACTGAAGCGGTAAGATTATAGACTCCATTCGCTTCAAAAATATATAAACAGGAAATAACAGTTGACATCTTTCAAGCGGTCAGAAGCAGGCGGCCATTTTCAGGACTTACCAATTGTAAATGAGAAGAAACAAAAGTGATTTGAAATATAAAACGTTAAGTTGCCAACGAAAAATAAAAGTGTGAGCAAATGCATTTTCAGGTGGCCTCTGTGGCATTTACTCGTGGTATTTTACACTGATTTGCCCCTCTCAACCACAGTGAATTCGTTTCACATCGTTTTTTCCGGCAATAGTGATTTTTCTAGTTATGTTTTTCTCTTTTATTTTTTTCCATTTTACGTTGGCAACTTTATATTTCAAATCACTATCACCTCTTTTCATTTATGTCTAATAAGTCTTGAAAATGGGCGTTTCATTTAGAGCGATTTAAACAGGTCGACTGTCATTTCTTATTTATATACTATTGAAGCGAATGAAGTTTTTGATCAAGTAATATTCATTTGATATTTGCTTCGTTATTATAGTGAAAGTTTACGGAAAATTCTGGTTTTCAAAATTTTTTGCTCTTATTACCACACGTATAAAAAAACTACAAATATGAAAAGTATACTTAACCGAATAAAAAAAATTTCATATTATGCTATATGGTATCGTGATAAAATAACCAGATTTTATCACATTTATAAAAGTTTATTGTACATTATAAGGATATTTTATTGTAAACTTTTTCAGAGTCATTTGAAAAGCACTTCGGTAAAAAATACAGAGTTTTTGGCTTTCCAATACAACCTGAAATACTGTAAATTTTACCATATTCTCGAAGTTTTGACCATACTTTTTGTTATCAGTGTACGATCAGTGACTAACCTCTGAAATATTTTCCTCTGCTTTGATTTTAAAAAAATTTGGTACCTGTGCACAAAGTGTTCTTATACTTTACTATTATTGCATAAGAAATGGAATGGTCTAAAATATTTTTTGTTTTTAAGATAGCAAACATTTTGAAATGAATCAGCTTTACGGTATCGATTTAGAACGAAACTCTGAATTTTGTATTCTTCATACGAACTTCCATCTGCTTGCGCCAATGTTTTACAAACAGCTACGTACTTTTTGGAAAATGTAAATATAACATAAAACTCTACTATAAGATATAATGCATACACTATATAGAGCAAAATAAACTCTGTATTAAAATCTAAAAATATTTTCATGCAACATATGTGGTGGAAAAATCAATGAATGTAAAATAAAATTTAAAAAAATAAATAAATAAGAAACAATTAAAGAAAATTAAGGAGCTGAAATCAACGAGAAAAAATTTAAGCATAGTTTGGAACTTCGAATTTACTTAATTTTGAAATATATCTAATCATATTAAATTCATATCTTTTACGCGGAGAAAATATCCTGGCAAAATTAACGAACTGTATAGTAATGGCATTCTGATTAAAAGAAAATTATGGTAATAAAACTTAAATATAATGTATTTAAACCATTCATTTGGAATTATTTTCGCCCATATGGTATATGTTTATCGGGAATTCTTGTTTTCAAAACTATACTTCTAATTTCCACTAAGTTAATAAAAATTACGAATTTAAAAAGTAAATTAAATCGTATAAATGATATTTTTTTCTATTCTCCAAGACTACCATAATAAAATTACCAAATTTTACCGATTTCACTACATATTATAATATTATGATTTCATTATAATATGTGAAAATTTCCACATATGCTAATGTGGGTGGTATTTATATAATATGGAAGCTTATCAAATATTGTAATTTACCTTATGTGGTAAATTATAACAAATTTATCACATAATACAAACCATTTTTTTACTGTTAATTTTTCAAAGTCATTCCTACGCTTTTTGGTAAAAAATAACCGAGCTTATTTGTCCTCCCATGGAGCCATAAAAACCGCAAATTTTACCATATTCTGGTAATTTGACCATAATTTTTTTTTCAGTTTATGATGTTGAAAATATATGTTTAGAAAGTTATCTAAGTTATCATGTTACTAAGTTGACATTTAAAGGTAACAATTTAACTTTACGATTTTATTTTCAGGCGTTTTACGCATCCACGTAAAAATTTCATGCTCTCCAAGTAAAAATGTCATGCTATTAAACCTATGAAATTCGACAATCAACTAATTTAGATATTTAAAATAATCATCAGATTATGAGTGGTGCTACGATTTAACAGAATTAAACACGTTAGACATTTGATATATTAACAGAAATTAAATATACACATCTACATATGAAATTAACATTATAAATAAAGAATAATTTTCGAATTTACTAAATTGTATTATTGTAATTTAAGCTGTATTTTAAGAAAAGTCATAAGGGGTGTAACCGAATTATATATTAGATACTGCTAACTTTTTCGGTTTTAAAGAGAGATGCTCTAATAAATTCTTAATAGAGCCATGATCTGCCATCTCTTTTAGTAACTCACAATTCTAAACAATATGTACGTTAACATTTCAAATTAAAAATACACATCTGTATATGAAATTAACATTATAAATAAAGACTAATTTTCGAATTTACTAAATTGTATTATTGTAATTTAAGCTGTATTTTAAGAAAAGTCTTAAGGGGTCTAACCGAATTATATATTAGATACTGCCAACTTTTTCGGTTTTAAAGACAGATGCTCTAATAAATTCTTAATGGAGCCATGATCTGTCATCTCTTTTAGAAACTTACAATTCTAAACAATATGTATGTTAACATTTCAAATTTACAGTATAATTGATAAGTATAGTAATGAAGAGTTTAAGGAAAAATAAAGTATAATAAAATCGGGCATCATGAAAAACATGTTTTATTTGAAAATTGATTGGCTTTCTCAAACCTAAGCAAAGCTATGATGCACATTCTGTGTATGAAACGCGATTCTATACAGCCATGCAATTCTAAGCGATATATATGTTAATATTTCAAATTTACAGTCTAATTAAAATGTGCAGTATTAAACAATTTAAAAGCGTTGCTAAAATAACTTTTTAAAGGGCTTTTGTAGAATATACGACATAACTGTCTAAATATATATTGCAACATAACTGTCTAAATATTATTTGTAAAAAACGAAAATTATGCCCAAAAGATTACTAAGAAAACAAAAGAATGTAGAATTTTGCTTAAATACTTAGGTCAATGAGGGAAGAAAGTATGGTCAAGACTAACAGAGAGTGGTAAAATTTATCATGTTTCTGGCTCTATAGAAACACCAAAAAGCTTGCTATGTTTTTATCGAAATGCTTTTTAATGATTTTGGTAAAATTAAAAACAAAATATAATTTCATAATTTGTGATAAAATTTGGTAACTTTTGTAAAATTTAGAAATTTTATCATGATATTTTAGAGCATGACATAAAAATCATTTACTAGGTGAAATTTATTTTTTTGGTCTTGTATTTTTAACTAAAGGTTGTTAATTAAATCTATAATTTTTAAAACCAAAATTTCTAATAAACCGTTTCCATATGAAAGAAAAATTCCTATTGAATTATTTAAATACTACATATTTTGATTTTATTATCGAGAAGTGTGTTATTTCTTTTTACCAGAAATGGCATAATACAGTATAGTGACTTTTAAAGAATTTTTTCACCGTGTTGTATTGCTTTGTTATGTTATAGAAATCAAAAGACAAATAAAGATGGATATAATTTAAACTTTTCATTATTCAGATTTCCAATATTGCATTTTATGAACGGAACAGATATAATGGTAGAAAAATACTGTTTTATTTAAATCAAATTACAGCTTATGTAAAATATGCACTTCTTAATCCATTTTCTATGCTGCTAAATTTGTACAAAATGACCTTTTTCAATAAAAATGAAGAATTTTTCCAAAATGTTAAATAGAACACGCTTTAAAGTGGATAATTCCACAGGAAAGAATTTTAATTGGAAATAGGTCACCAAGGATAATCTTTACTTTGCATGCAAGTAAAAAAAAATCCGACCTAATTGTAGGACTACATACGAAATCTTTAACCAATTAAATAAAAGAGTTTTCTGTACCTAGTTTAGCTATAAAGATTTAAAATTCGTGAATAATAAAACAAGCACATTTAAAGGGTCGAAAAATTTAAAACATTTAGATTCAAAACTATAATGAAGTGGCGTATTGAAAGGGAAAAACTAAAAACAAAAAACTCTTAAAACTGAACAACACTAGCAGAGTGAGTTAAAAATTTTTAAAAGAATAAAAGAGTTGCTGATTTTGTTCAGCCACTTATTTTCAATTCTCTTCAGTTCTTTAAAAATAGTAATATTCTTTAAAAAATGGAACATCAGTTTAAATAAAGCGCACTTAACTGAAAACAATTCGCTGAAGTTTAAATTCCAAAATATTAGACAGTAAAAAAATGCTGAATGGAAAGAAAAAATTATTAGCTAAAATCTTCTCAACTTTTCTTAAAATCCATTTAAAATCTGGTAAAAAATACTTCAAGATCAAGTATTTTTTCCCTTGAAGTAAAGCAGTGGAGAAAATTAAAATATTTTACTTGCATATTTTGAAGTTCTGTGTAAATATTGTACAAGGAGAAATAACTTTTTCAAGTATCACTTACGCTATCCAATGTGCTATTAATAAGCATAGATTATTGACTTGTTTACCATTACTCTTAATTTTTATTTTATTTCTTTCAAAATGAACGTAATTTGAGTTGTTCATGCTCAACTAATCAAATAATTTTTTTGATTGAGTTAAAAAAAAAAGCTGACATTAATTTAAAACTTGTATCGTTTTCGACATTGAATAAATATATCATAAAGTTGTTCACGCTTAAAAAGTTTTTTTTTTTTTTCAGCTATCAAAATTATATATTTTTTGGGGGGGTAGGGGGTAACAAAACTAGATTTATTTTCTTTTATATAATATAATTGAAAAATTTATTCCAAAAATTTTATAGTAAAAATATTGATCTTAAAGCGTCTAAGAGTTTATGTTGCGTAATCTGTTAGTATGTTTCCTATACTTACTAATTCATTTTTTTATTTTTTTTAAAAAATGACGTAATATTTTTTTTAAATTTTGACGAAAGTTGGTTTCTTGAAGAAGTGCCGACAATTATTCGGTCACTTTGATGAAGCAATTGCTTAGAGTACGAACCAGGAAACGGTTTCGTCAAAAACGAAGAAAGTTTCGGGAAATTTAAGTATCTATATATTATGGTGCATTTCGTTTACCATATTATAAGTCCGATTAAATCGTTTTTCTCTAATTTATAAATGAAAGAAAGCGTAACTACTTTATAAATTAAAGAGACTAAATTTTTTTGCGATGTGTTTTTCTTTTTATTTTAAATAAAGATTGAAGTAGTATGAGAAAAATAATGAAAATACAGACATTTACTAATTCAGATATTATCTTAATCGTTTAAAATACATTGTGTTAAATTAAATACTTTCAAATAACGTAGAGTTTAATTCAAATAAAAAGATTCCTTTTTTTATAGATTCATCTATAAAATATAGTTCAATTTATCTACTTTAAAAATGTATTTTAGAAAAGGAATTAATGTAAAAGTTTAATATATGCGAGAAATATAGTATCCTAAGGCAAATATTTAATTTGATGCAATCATTTCCACCTCAGCATTACAATAAACAGACATTGAATATTTTAATGCTTTTGATCAGTTACGTTTCACCACAAGCATTGCCCCTGAAGCATATTAGCTCTTATTAAATCATTCGCTAGTATAAATTAGAGATTATAATTTAAATTCAGGACATTATAATTAGGATGCAAATGGAAAAGTTAGTTTAAAGAAATATAAAACAAGTCATCATTGAAAAAACCCGATTTAACTTGTCTTCAAAAAAAATGCTTTGATACTTTTAAAACATACTTTCAAAAAAGTACTTTGTTGACCTTATTATTTATATTACTTATTTCATACTTGGAAATGCTTAGTTAAATAATTAAAAAAATATCATTTTTAGATTTACCAGCTTCAATACGTTTGTTTCATCGATTTCAATTGTTTCTTCAGATCATTCAAATTGCTAAAAATAGGTACTAATCACTATATTTTCTTTCGGTATTAAAAAGTAACTAATCCTCAGATCTTAGGATAATGAGTTGAAGAAAAAATCACTGGCACAGTTTTACAATTCTTGATTTTAACTTTCAAAACACTTCTATGCGATTTCAGTTAAGCCTCGAAATTCAAGATTATTTTGTTTTTTTTCTAATGAGGTCATCTATTGCTATTTTTGCGTAAACTTTATCTAGGTGGCATTTTTATATGATTTTAATTTCGCTATGCTTTTTAATTAATATGTATTTATTTTTAATTATATTTTATAATAATTATTTTTTTTTGTTAAAATACGTATGTTGAAAAATTTGTTCTGGTATGACTGTAGTTTTGTGAAAGTTTTTATTTTAATTCTTCGCAGTGTCTATTAGAATTATTGTAGATTGTTATAGAAAATGAAAATTTGCATACTCAAATATTGTTTTAATTTCTTTTTTAATTGCTTAACAATAGGTTTTGATACGCATTCAGTAGTTATTTTATAAGCTTTTAATTTAATATTTATTTATTTTTAAATGTTTTTTATAATTATTAGCTTTTTAATTTTATGTTAAATTTATGTACATAGGAAGTTTTGTTCTCATAAGGCTATAATTTTGCAATTTTTATTTTATTTCTTTTTTTAACATTTTCTATTAAACTTTTAGTAGATTATTGCAGAAAATGAAAATTTGTATACTCAAACATTATTCATTTTTCTTTTTCAATTGTTTAACAATATGTTTTAATATGTTTTTAATAGGTATTCTTATATGATTTTATTTTAGGCCTTTTAATTTAATATATATGGGACATTTTACTGTCATAAGACTACAATTTTGCCGAAATATATATTTTTGTTGTTAATACTGACTATTCTGATTATTGTAGAAAATGAAAATTTGCATACTGAAACAACGCTTTGTTTTCCTTTTCAATTGCTTAACAACAGAGTTTGATATGAGGCATTTTTATATATTCTTTTAATTTCTCCAAATTTAATTTAATTTATTTTTATAAATATTTTATAACTATTAACTTTTTAATTTTTTTATTAAAATTACGTATATAGGAAATTTCGTTCTCATAAGACTGTAATTTTGAGGACATTTAGATTTTCATTATTATCATTGTCTATAAAAATATCGTAGAAAATGGATTATTTGCTTTCTCAAACACCATTTGTTTCTCATTTCAACTGCTAAATAACATATTTTGATAAATAAAAAAAATACTATCTTTGAAATATTTCAATTTGAAAGTTATTTTTTTCTGCAGATTTAAATTTCATATGTACTATTACGATTTAGTAAAGATTCCATATCCTTAAGACATAGAAACTCCTTATCTATACATCTACCTTCAGAAAATTTCGCTTGAAACGGCATATTTAGCTTAAACACTGTCTGCGATGAATGGTATATTCTTATTGCCATAAAACTGAGTTAATAACCTCTCCTTTATATGGTCGTTATGCATAATAAAGACACTGATGTAGAACGTTGCTTATTAAAAGGAACGATGATAACACCTCAGTTAATTGCTTTTCAAATAAGTGCATTCAATTCCCTAGGTAATAATAAAATATGTCTTAAGAATTTCTTCAACCAGAACAAAGATGGCCAAGATTAAAGCGTTTCATGAATTAAAGTAATCGTTTTCTGTCACAAAAGGGCTTCCTCTATTCGACTTCATTTAAGGAAATAAAAGAAAAGTAACTTAAATCTTCTCACTTCAGAATAGATTATTAACACTCTGTGATTTTTTATGTTCTTATTATAATTAGAAGTGCAAAGATAATAATTGTATAAAAATGCTTTATTTTGGTTCATTTTCTTGATTTTGCAAAATAATCTGAATTCAATGTTCACTTGTTGCATCGAATTGAAACTAAACCAGTTATGGTAAATTAGTGACATAATACGTATTTATCACAGACGTCTAAGTTTTAAATAAAGAAATAATCAATACTTACCGACTTATATGCTGAAAATAAACGTTCCAAATGTCAACAAATTAAATTAAAAGTGAAAAGAGAAAAATAAAATACGGATTTAAATTGACTTACTCTAAGGAATTTTTTACTTTCTGAATTAAAGTAATCGTTTTCTGTCGTAAAAGAGTTTCCTCCATTCACTTTATTCCAGGAATAAATTCTTCTTACTTCAGAATATATTATCAGAATATATTATTTTTTGTTCTTATTATAATTAAAAGTGCAAAACGATAATAACTGTTTTTATTTAAAAATGCTTTATTTTGGCTGAATGTTTTTGACTTAAAACTTTAACAAATATATTGTTTACGTGTGTTATTGAATTGAAACTATATCAGTTACGGTAAATAGTAAGGTAAATAGTTACAGTAATAAGTTACGTTAAAAAATACGGTAAAAATAACTTAACATGTATTTCTCATAGACGAGTTAAAATCTTTCTTTCCTAATAATTAATACTTACTGAGCTTTATTCTGTAAAGAGACGTTCGAACTATCAACATATTGAATTAGAAGCGAAAGCAGAAAAAAATAGTGGGCAGGAAATTAAACTAACTCAAAAAAGTATTTTGTTTTTAGTTAAAATAAATATAAGGAAGGAAAATAAAATTGGAAATTTAAGGTAAATTCGGAAAATTACTATGTAAAAAACAGAAAGAAACTCAATATTAACCTTTATCAGATTTTTGCTTTCTTTCTAATTTTTCTGCAATATTCGAAGTCATTTCTCTCCCCTTATCTCTACTTTTTTTTAAGACTTAAATATTAAAGAAATAGAACTTGTAAGATATAACAAAGGAATGACAATAACTGGGAACGAAATAATATATATTTTTTTTTTGTTATTTGTGATTAAATAAAACAATTTTCCCATACAAATAAAGTTAAATCAAATAATATTAAAATGAAAGATAAAACTATATTTAAATTATAATATCATTTCTTTCATAAATTTATAAAATAGAAAAAAAAACTTCAAAATATATTAATAAGAGTATTCCACAGTATTAGTTTGATTTTATCCCATTTGATAAAAAAAAAAACATTAATTGATATAAAATTTCATTCTTTATTTTTTAAACAAATGTTTAATCTAATAATATTAGAAACTAAAAAATTCAAGTGAGCAAGTAATAAAAAATGTCTAAGAAAAGAAACAGTAATATTAGTAGTAATTAATTAAAAAAAAAGAGAGATAGAAAAATTGTATAAGCCTATAAAATAAAATAAAAAATAGTCAAAACTGACATTAGCAGATGTTAAAAAACAGTATTTTTACAACTAAACACAGGATCGTAAAAACGCGATGTGAATCTCTTGCAGAAACAATAACATCAATAATAGTGAACGATTTAATTTTAACCGAATTTTTATTTATTATAGTTTAGGTGTCCTGCAGTGTTAAGACCCTAAATACCTATAATGAAAGAAAAATTCTTTAAAATAAGACAATTTAGAGTAAAACTAATTACTAAACATTTCTTAGAAATTCGTTTTTTTTTTTTTTTTTTTTTTTTTTTTTTTTTTTTTTTTTCAAATGAAAAGTAAATATATTAAAATTATTAGAGTTGCGTTTTCTCCATATCGTTGATAATATTCGTAAAAATAACGCGGCTTAAATGTTTCTAATCGTACACTTTCTTTGGTGTTCTGCTTTCACATCCATCACTAATCACATGTGCATGCACATTGATTATAAAGAGTAGATTAAAAAAGGTATTGATGATAATATGAAAAATGACACAACCCAGCCAAAAATAAACTGCTAATAATTTATAAAAAAATTTTTAGACAGTAATTTTGAAATGGTAAAACCTCAAATATTTTACAGTAAATATGCAAGACTAGTAGATTGTTTAGCGGTGCTATCTATCATGAGCAATGGGAAATACCAAACCTTTTTTTTTAAAAAAAGTTTCCTTACTTTGTATCTATTTTAATGAACAAGGGCATCAATTTGGGAGTGCAGGGCACTATAAACCTTTCACGTTTAGAAGGAATATAAGAAACAATAAGACGTCGTCTCTGGAGTTTGAAATCCCATTCTGTCGCTCGTGAAATTGCACGATTAGCCCTCTCGGCTACAGCTCTCGTCACTTAGCCCTCTCGTCACAATGCTTCGGAATAAATGGTTAATAAGGTGGGCTTAGTTTGCTTGGGTACTATTCTTGTATGTTTAATTACAATAGGTGAAAACAGTTAATAAATGTTTTCACTCCATATTGTTTTCATCAGAACTTTGTGGAAAAGCAAAGTTTTAAGTCAAAAATAAAGAAATAATAAATTAATAAAAATAAAATTAGTCATAAAATTACTAAGACGCAACATTATTTAAATAACTAATTTCAAGCAGATTTCAAGGCAATTAAATTGTGCGCAAAAGTCTTACTTAAAAACTTTCCAAGCTTCTAAATTTTAAAATAATTGCAACTATTTAAAATATGTTTTTTTTTTAAATTTTTCTTTTATAAATGTAGACAGTGTACCTTATCTCCATCCTTAATATATGCTTAGAATCTTTACCTAAACAAAAGAAATTACTAGCCAGAAGTTAGTATATAAGCAAGAAAAAACAAACAAAAATGTTATAAAAATTTTAAGATTTATTAACGAAGAAAGAAAGATTGAAGACAATAAAATCTATTCGATTGCCGGAGGACTTTCAGACTTTTAAATTGACAACAACACAAACTAACTGCAGTTTTTCTGCAGATACACCAGGAAAATATTTCTGAAACAATGTATAATAACTTCCTCATAATTTCAAAATTTACCTCAGTATAACTACGGATTTAAAGTTTCATTATTTTTTCAATTTATGATTTTAAAGTGACTTCACATTAACTAAAGTAATTTTGTAGGAAATAGCTATAAATTTTTTTTAAAATAAATTACTGAGAAATTACTTTACATTATCTGCAAAATAACTAAAGTATTTTTTTCAGAAAATCTGCACTACAGACAGTTTATTTTTTCCGGGGAGTTGTCTTAAATTTCCATATTTATCTAGAAATTTTAATTGTAATAGATCATATCCAAGCTACAAAGCCTATGCAAGCAAAAATGCTTATTAGTGTCGATTGTTATTATTAAAATGTAAACTAATTTCGATGTAAATGTGTCAAGAAAAATTACTACTACTACTTCACTGCTAGTTTCGATGTTCAAATATTTTCGTCAGCATCGCATTTATTCAGTTAAATACAGGTATTTTCTGCAGAAGAAGTGGCATTATCGGTAATTTTTTAATAGCTACTAAATCCTTTCTGAAGAATATATGTCATGTATTGAATTTATTTTCTTTTTCAAACTCTGAATATGCCTGAAAGTAACAACATTAACAACAAAAATTAATAATAAGTTATAAATAATAATAAATAATTTAAAAATTTGCAAAACATGATTTTGAAACTATAATTTTATTTCTAACTGTAATTTATTTCAAATTTGAGTATGATTGTTGACTTTATTTAAGAAAAAAATAAAAAAAACTCAGAGTGCTCCTCAAGCAAACCCTTAAAATGCATTTTTAGATTCCTTATCAAAAATGAAAACAAAATGTGTGTACATCGAGGGCCGACAACAAAAGCACAAATCGAAATGTAACAAATTACTGTACAGTAAGGTAGGAGTAAAAAAACAATACAAATTTATTGCGTGGTGAAGCAGAGAGGATTTGACAGACAAATTTTAGAAACTCATTGAAGTTTCAACATACAATTAAACCTGTTTTGCTGCTTATGACATCAGATTTTCTCTGTTGTAATTGGACAAACATCAAAAGCATTTTTTCCCGTCAGTTAAATATTTATTTTTGATCTATATTATATGCATACTTTTTTTTTTCAATTTCGATATGGGTTCTAAAAGTAAATATTACGATCGCTTTTTTCAAAACACCCTGCGCGTATCGATGTCATTGAATTTCAAAGAAGTCAGTTTAGCATTTCACTTTTAATAAAATGCATTTCTTTTCTTTCCAGGCGTTTTGCATGCCGTTTTAAAAGACTTTTCTGCCCCCTCCTGCTTTTGTGGTTACTGCAAGTAGTTTCTTCTTCAAAAGAAATTCCAGCTCCAAGTAACAACAGAAATGAAGAACCAGTTCAAAGGGTTTTTCAAGATTCTCAACCAGATTCTAAAAGAGCTGCACAAAGTTACAGTTTCGGTTTGGGTAAGAAAAACGCAGATTCCTTAAGCCAAGAAAGTGAGTCTATAGAAACAAATGATGTTAATTCCTCTTATCAAGCAGAAGATGACCTTGACGAATCGAAACGTGACGCGCATAATTTTGAAAGGTTTGGATTTGGCTTAGGTAAGAGATCAGCACCCAGTCAATATGCGTTTGGTCTAGGTAAAAAAGACACTCCATTCCATGAAGATTATGATAAACGATATGATGACGGCGAACGATTTGCATTTGGACTTGGTAAGAGAGGGCCACAAGATGAACGTTTTTCATTTGGCTTAGGTAAAAGAGGTCCGGAAGACAGATTTGCATTTGGTTTAGGAAAGCGAGGACCTGAAGATAGATATGCTTTTGGTTTAGGAAAAAGGGGACATGAAGACAGATTTGCATTTGGCTTAGGCAAACGAGCACCTCATGAAGATCGATTTGCATTTGGTTTAGGCAAACGAGCACCACATGAAGATCGCTTTGCCTTTGGACTTGGTAAAAGAGGCCCTGAAGACAGATATGCTTTTGGGCTGGGGAAGCGATCAGCTGAGGATAATAGGTTTGCGTTTGGTTTAGGAAAACGTGGTTCTGAAGAAAATCGTTTTGCATTTGGCTTAGGTAAAAGGGGTGAAGGCGAAAACCGATTTGCATTCGGATTAGGAAAAAGAGGCGAGGATGATAATCGATTTGCATTTGGCTTAGGAAAACGAGATGATGATCACAATCGGTTTGCATTTGGTCTCGGTAAGAAGAGTGATCGATTTGCCTTTGGACTTGGTAAAAAGAGTGATGAGCATAACCGGTTTGCTTTTGGTCTTGGTAAACGAGATAAAACCGAATCCACTCAAGGGATCGACAAAAGAGAAACTTTTAATGATGACATTGACGAGTATATAAAGAGAAGATTCTCATTCGGTTTAGGCAAGAGATCAGTCGATCCTGCTATGGAGTTCAAAAAAATACCTTAATTTATTTTGAAATCAAAACTAACCAGAAATTTGAAAATTGGCGGTGTACTTTCAGTAGGCTATCGAAAGTGAATGATTGTTCCAAATTTTTAAATGTTTGCATGATGAATATAAGTATTTATAGGGTAAATTTAAAATCTGATTATTTGTTAATAAGTGATGCTCTTCTTCAAACACTGTGCTCAAGCATAAAAATTGCGTATAGTTTGTCAATGAATTTGATAAAAATTGGGAAACAAATTCATGTAATATCGACATATAAGTATTTATATATATGTCTAACATGCACGTGGAAATATTATATTAAATATTACATTAAATATTTTACTGAAAAATTTTACATGAAATGAAAAATCGAAAAGAACAGTTTGTAAACATAACCCTTGCGTATTTTACGTATTTTTATCATAACTTCTATGTTCCATTCATTTATAATTTCTTTATTATTTTTTGAAAGTATTGTTATTGAATTCGAGGTATATGTTGAGTTTTAAGCATACCTCTGAATTTGTGATATTTTTTGTATTATTGATTTGGTATTTTATATGTAATATATTTTTGAGATATTTTTATTTGTAGTTTCTGTTTTAATTTGTTTATTTAATTATTCTTGTTAATTGCATATGACTGTATTAAAATATTATATGCAAAAACAACTTATGCGCTTTTGCATTTTCATTTTTATATATTATTTCGCTTTATTCATATTTTTGTCTACTATTATAATGATGTATTATTATTATGAAAAATGTGTACATAATATCTCTAGAGCAATTTTTTTTTTTTTCATTCAAAACATACATACTGAAAAATGTTATATTTGTTATTGCATACCTGAATGTTTGATTATTTATTTATTTGAATGATGTTTAGTGAATGTTATCATTTTCATCATTTTCATTTAGAAAACTGAAGAAAATTGTACAAAGTATACAAATTAAAATCTATTAGCAGTAAATTTTTGTAATCAAAATCAATAAATATTTATTTAATAACATATGTACTTGTTATGAAGTAAGCTCTGAAAAGTCATCATTTATTATCAATAAAATATTGATTCAATGCGAGACACTTTTTAGATATCCTTTCTGAGGAAACTTTGAAATATTATAGATTTATTTTGATTATTACTACAATATCAATATAAATTATATTTACCATAAATGATTATTACTACGATAATTAGCTTAATACCAGTAGTATGGTATTGAAAATGCTAGAGCTTGGGATTTCGTCAAAACATTATGTTTGCTGTTTGTCAATTTCGAAAATGAATGCTACACTAAAAATAATTAACTAAAAATTACTAGAAATGATTTTTACTGAAAATGATCATTACTACTATAGATTATTTGTAACAGTAGTATGGCATTGGGAATACTAAAGCTTATGTTTGTTTGATGCCGAATCCGAAATTAATTGATACGCTACATCTACTGAACTACAAAATACTAGAGATGAATATTACTATAAAATTACTACAAATGATTATTACTACAAATGATTATTACTAAAAAGGATTATTTCTAGCATAGATTGCTTAGTAACAGCGGTATGGCATTGAGAATACTACAGCTTAAGGTTCCGATATAACATTATGTCTGTTTATTGACGAATCCAAAATTTAATGATACAATACAAATGATTGACTACAAATTACTGGAAATGATTATTACTGCAATATTACTACACATAAATATTAAGTTATTTTACACATGATTATCACTATATCAATTGTGTAGTATCAATGCTATGGAATTAGAAATACCAAAACTTAAGTTTACGTCATGGCATGTTTATTTGTTTTCAAACCGAAAGTTGAAGCTAATTTATGCTTTTATTCCAACTCCATCTAATAACTGTGTGTTTATTCATCTAATGACTGTGAATCTCCATCACACTGATATTTCAGTTGATTACTTTTTTAGAAAGCGAACGAAGTGATTGATACTGCAATCCGTATAACAATTAATTCAATAATAAATTATTTCTCTTAAATATCTGCTCTCTTGAGTTCAAAATTTTCTCATACTAATACTAGGATCAATTATTAAACATCTTGAGGATGTATGTTTGTTTTTACATAAATGCTGTTGGGAAACTACAGTAGAAAACGGAATAATAGTATCAGGATATCCAATAATTCCAACTAAATGACACTTTCCCTTTTTTCCTTTCTATTTCAAATTTTTATTATAAAAATCAGTTCGGATATTCAAAAATATCATGACGTGCTGTAATGCATAATTTGAAAACTTAATGTGAAATGAAATCTCAGCAAATGCATTTCAAATGAAAGAAAAAATACTAGCTTTGTTTTTACCTACATTTTGAATAATACAAATATTAGCTATTCTAGGCATACTATAAAGTTATTACTTATATTTATGAAGAAAAAAAAAACAATAAGTATTGCATAAAAATAGCAATTATTGATAGATATTAAAGTAAATAATAGTCATAAAAAGAGTCATAAGTTGCTCAGGAATAGGGCATTCCGAATCTGAGTGGCTGCTGGTTGATACGAATTCTGCTCCTGGCTACTACCGATCATATGCTGACGTAACATATTCCTAATTGTAGACGGAGCATGGGTTTGAAACAAATTACCGTTGGGCTAACCGTGGAAGGTTTCCAGGGTATTCCTCTTCATGTAATGCAAATGCGAGTCAGTTCTATCAAAAAGTCTTCTATGAAGACTAGTTTGCCCTAATGCTTGTACCAGAATTTTCCTCTTCTTTTTGGTTGGGTACAAAATTACAAGGCTACGGATTTCAACTTCAATAGTGGTTAACTCAGAATTGAGTCGGCTGTTCAACGCCGATTATAAAATAAAATAGTCATAAACTATCATTAAATTAAATTAAAGAATTTTTAAAGTGTTTTAAAAAAAATTTTAATGTTAAAGCTATAAAATCTTTATTCCCTCAAATCTTTAAAACTGCCATTTTAATTTTTTAAGTGCTCATTTTAGAAGGAAAGTTTTTCGTTTACTGAAAAGGAAACTCCCAACCTCCAGTATATTTATTTTCACCTTCAGCAAAAATAAAAGTTAATTTATATTTGACAATATTTTGAATCGAATACGATCGATCAAAAAATCCAAACCTGTTCAGAAAGTAAACACATTTATTAAGGTACTTCAAGCTTGCAAGGAACAAGGCAACTCCCGTTTCCACTTGACTCGCATGAGCTTATACGGAACAAAATATGGAATAAGAAAAGGGGTAATGGAACGTTCTAGAAACGTTCTAGAAGTCATAGAACTTTTAAATATTACACAGATACATTTTCTTCGAACAGTGCGGATCAATCTCGGTGTCTAGATTTAAACAGCATCTAGAAGTATACAGCTTTTATATTTATTGAGAAAAGGATTAAATGATAGAATATAAATTTAATGAAATTAAAAAACTACGAAATATCCGATACCTGTAATGGTATGTAGCATGACAGTCCCACATACCACGTTTCAAAACAATGCTCTTTCTAAGACTGTAGAAAGATAAAACGCGAATGACCACTCAGAAATGATCTAACTTTCAAGATTTCTAAACTTTGCTTTGAAGACATAATAAAGTCGTTTACTTCGCTCTTTCTAATCTAAGAAAGTTTGATCGATTCCGGAACTATCTCGGCTATTGTATGGTTCATTTTTGAGTAATAAGATCCTGCTCCCAACAGTATTGGTTTTCTCTTTACAAATAAGAAAAATCAGAAAACACTTCCGAATTCGGCCTTTTCTCTTACGTTTTCCAGACGAAAAAGTTAGACTTATGTAATATTTATAGAATTTATTGATTATATTTTAGAATAAAAAAAAAAGAGAGTCATAAGTCTGAAATATGTTAGACTAGAGCGAAACAACTGTTTATTATATTTCTCACAACAAATATTTCAAAATTTAAAATTTAAAAAAAAATTGTAGTTTCAATTTTTATTTTCACTGCAGTTTTTTTAAATGCCTTATAAAAAAACTTTGTAAAGAACTATTTTATTTCTGAATGAGCTATTATTTTGTATGCTGTAAAAAAAGCTGTTACAAAAATTTATTTAGATTAAATTTTCCCGATATGGTCCACTGTAAAAATTTCCGGATTAAATTACATTATAAAATACGGGCACTTCATTTACTTTAGCCGAAAAATCCATTTTATTAAAACTCCTTTTTAGCGTACAATATTGTACCGTAATTTTTACAGTAATATTTATTTATTTATAGTGATTCAGTGATTTTACGGTAATTAATACTGTAAGAATTACGGTACATCAAATTTTTTTATGTAATATGTTCCGGTAATGTGGATTTCAGGGTAAAAAGTGCCGGTAGTTTAAATTGTGATTCTTTATAGTGTAATATTATATGTACAAAAAAATATCATATTAAATAACTCAAGATCTAATGACCAGAATCTTGTGTTCTGAGAAGCACTTTTAATTGCTTCATAGTTAGTTTAAAAGCTTATAAAAAAAATATATTTAAATACGCTAAAATTAGTTCTATTAAGAAATTAATGTTAAAATTAAACATAGAAAATTATTTTATATCTCTTTTGTAAAAAAAAATAAGAAAAAAATAATTATTATAATAATTATCTATATTTTTTATTACGAAAATGCTTTGAAATTATTGCTTCAAATTATTTGAAATAACAACTAAAGATAAGACATTTACACTAATAACTAATTATAAGTTTAACAGGATGTAAAATACACAATACTTACAAGGGTACGCAAAGAGACAATGAATCTTGGAATGGAGTTTGACAAAATGAGCGAATTTTAGCCAACTTAGAAGTAATCTAGTTGGAAAAAATTAGCAAAGTGTAGAATGCATTTATAATATTCTCTTAAGTCTTTGAGGTTCATTTTTGTGAACAATGGTATTCTCGACTAGTTCAATTATTTTTGAAACTAAAATGGTACACTTTAAGTAAAACAGAAATAAACTAATTTCACGTAACAAAGGAATAACTTGGCCTGATTTCAGACTCAGTTTGACGTAGAACAGCAAAGTGTTGATTAGTTCCAATGGAAATCACAAGACACAACAATTTTACTTCTTTGAATTAAAATACCTATTTTCAATGGATTTAAGGTTTTGACAACCGAGATTAAAAAAAAAGTATTGGGGTAGCTAAAAGCTAGGATCTCTGGACGATGATATCTCATAAAATCAATCAAGAAGACGTGTCGCTAAAAGTTAGTTTTACATTCAAAATTTTTTTTTACCCTGGAACTCATTGCACGAAATAAAATTTCTTGAAAATTTAAAAATTACACCAGAGCAAAGTTAATAATTACCAAAGATAACAATAAAGAAAAAATGGAATTACAGGAAAAAATAATATAATTTTAATTTTTCTTTCTGTTTTTGTGTCTTATTAACCTACATTGTTAGAATTTTCATTTTAAAATTATGGTAAAATAAACAGCAGCAGTCTGTCTATCCAATTAAGCGTCAGGTTTAGGGTAAGGTAATATTTTTTTACCTTTACGGTTCTGAAAGCGTTTAAATCTAGTACAGTTTAAAAAGAACATGAATACAGAACTGTGAGTTTTTTTTTACCATTTACAACTATCATGGTTTGAAAACCGTAAAAAAGAAATTTAAAATTAACAAGACATAACTAGACTAGACAGAGATAGTTAAGCAGCTATAAGGTGCTACTATCTATGTGCGATTGAAAGCGTCATATTTTAATAGCCCAGGTTCTCAGAGGGGAGAGGAGTGCAGGGCACTAGAAATAACTCTTCATGTGTTGAAAGGAATGAACGTTCGTTCTGCCGGTTATGAGATTGACAGATATGTACTCATGTGCAAGGAACTAAGTGGTTTCATTAGGTAGGTCTAGTTGGTGCGATAAAAGTCTGGTTATTTAACCGTATTGTGTAACGCAGTTATCAATTTGAATACCATTTTATTTATGGTTATTTGACTGTTTTGTTTGATTATGGTAAAATAACAATTAAATAAAATGTTATTTAACAATTTTTTCCAAGAAATTTCTAACAGTTAAAGTTAGAAAATGTCAGTGGCGCTGTTTATTTCGATATAGATCAAAATGCGTGTTTATAAAATAGACACGGCTCAAAATGTGCTTTTAAAAAATTAATGCAATTGAAAAAGAAAATTTAAGAAAATGGAAAAAGCTCAAAATGTGTATTTAAGAAAATGGATGCAGCTCAAAATACATTTTTGACGAAAAGGACACGGTCAAATAACTCTGTATTGTAATACATCAATTTGAATAAATATTTTAGCACATTTTTTTAAAAATTTAGTTATTTTTCAAAATACTTCATAAATTTGCTGTTCCTTTTTATTTTTTTCGACGGGGCTTATTTTTAAAAGTGGTAGTGAATATACATTAACTTTGGGAATGTATATTCACTAGGAGTAATATACATTTTGTTTTATTTAAATACCGCTTTATCGCTTTGAGGTCAGAATACAATAGATCATCTGAAAAGTTACATTTTAATCCACTCAGTCACTACGACCCAATCTCCGTAATTATCACTCAGCAATTGCTTACGTAATGTTTACAAAAGAAAGTGAAATCCTTGGTTCAGTTGTAAAAATTTGGATTAAAAATCGAAAATGAGCATTTTGCGTTGTTCTCATTTTCTTGAATTCACCTCTTAAGCCTTGTCAATTTTCGCAAACCCGCATTTCGAGCTACATCTATTTTTTTTCTTCTTAAATACGATTTTTGAGTTGTATCTATTCTCTGGAATACACATTTTGAGCTATGTTCATTTTCTTAAATAAGCATTTTATAACCATATCCATTTCCCTAAATACACATCCATTATAAATCCCTAATGCATTTAATACAATAAATCCCTAATAATTTCCCTAAATACGATCCCTAATATACATTCATTTTCCTAAATACACTCACCCTAAATAAACTTCATCCATTTTCTTAATTTATTCATTCATTATTCATTAATAACTTATTATTCATTAAAAACTTATTCTGAGCTATGTTCTCAGCTGGTATTCCGTGCTACAAAATAAAAAGCTCACCATCAAGATGTTTTGATCTGTGAAGCATAAAACACTTTGATTTATGCCATTTTAAATTGGAAAATCTAAAGTTTGGAAGAAAACAATCAAAAAATTCAATCAATTAAAATTATTTGTATAAAGTAAAGTATTTGCAGCTCAGGAATCTATATTTTCTTAATACTTGTAATTTTATATAATTAATAAAATAAATCAATATTTAAACCCAAAATTTCATTTATTACTTAATTTACAGAAAAGCTCTGAATATGAAACCACCGAAGGCATATAAAATTGAATCAATTCAATTAATGGTACTATTGTTTGAGAAAAACACTGAATTGAAATTAAGTTCCATTCAGTTTTCGGAATAAGATATCTACTCTAAAATATAAATTGAGGTTAACAAATGAAAAGGCTGTTGTTCCGCTAAGTGACATGTTCATGATTAATCGAAAGGTCAACAATTATTAGTTTATCACAAATAATTGTATTTTACAATAGACAATGACTTGACAACGGATATGAAATTCAGTTTTGAAATCATAATGGCTTTCAGATCAAACCTTGTGACTTTATACTCCATTGGAATTACTAGTTTTAAATAAAAGCAACATTAACACATTTTCTTATAAACCGTTATTATTAGAAAATTCAATTATTTAAATCTGCGATAAAAATTGTGGATTGACCAAAAAACCTTTTATTTACATTGAAATCAAAAGAAAAAAAATCTTAAATGATAAAGATTAAACTAATGTTTTTAAACTTAATTTTTCTGTTTGAGCATCACTTCTGAAAATTAAAAGAATTTTAATTTTACGTTTGTCAAACAACTCTTAGGATACGTATGTTTTTTTTTTCTTCTAAAAAAATAATTAAAAAAATACACAAAAAGTTTTTCATTAAAGCAGTTTTAGTAATCTTTAATAATGTCTAAATTTACATCTCGGTTTAAATTAAGAAAATATGCATAGTGGCAACCATTCTAATTGTTTTTGTAGCGGTAAGCAATAATGTATTTGCTTTATCTCAGAGTTCTTTAAATCATAATACAATATACTTTGTGAGCAATACTGTTTGGATGTTTAAGTATTGTAGCCTTAAAAAATGAAAGGAAATTTCCATGTTTCATATTTTTCTTCTAACTTTCTAATGTTTTCATTAAATGAGGAAAAAAGTTACTAAAATACTATAAATACAACACCTACAATTTTTCCATATGATAGCAAGAAGAAGTAAATAAAAATTAACAAAATTATCTACTTATCCTAAAAATATTTAAAGCACTCCTAAACGTCAGATAAAAGGCTGTTATTATATGACATTATGAGTGCGAATAAGTATTTAAGTAAATGTGTTGAGTGTAAGTGAATGCCACTAAAACAATATATACAAAATGTTTTGGATATCTAATAAAAGAGTGGGAAGTTCCCTTGAGACAATGTGATGCCATGTCATGGAACTAAATAAAATAAACTTCATTTATCAATTATTTCCGTTAATATTTATTACCGTTATTATTTATAACTGTTATTATTTATTACGGTTATTTTTTTAATAACAAAGAAAACATACCTTAATAATTTGTTAATAATTGTACAAAGCAATACACTTGCTATACATTTCTTCTTCTTCGGCACTACAGCCTAGAACGGGAAAACGCCACCCCATTCAGCTTCCACCTTTGGGATCTCTCTAAAGCCACTATTGTTCAATTTCTGACATTTAACTTGTCAAGTTTTTTTTTTCCTCCATCAGCCACATGATAGTTGGGTGACCTCTGTTCCTGGTGCCAGAGATTTGTCAAAAGTCAGTTTCCTTGGATTAAGGTATTCTGATCTTTGCGAGTGTTCAAGCTATGGTATACAATATTTCGACGATGTTGGGCTCTTTAAATTTGTTGCAGAGCTCACTATTGTAATGTATTAACTTATGTTATTTTTATTCACAAATCCATAAATTTTCCTCAAATTTTTTCTTTTAAAGATCATCAGTTTATTTTCTCCTACCTTAGTAAGTGTCCAAACCTTGTAGCCATACAGGGTTGGAGGTCGAATTAGGGTTTTATAGATATTGATCTTCGTTGTTCGTTTAAGAAATTTTGATGTCAGTATTCTTTTACTTTTTTTTTTGGCTATAAAAACTTCTGTTTGCCATCATAATGCGATAATCGATCTCTGCTGTTGTGTCATTATTTTCGTTAATTAATTTTCCAAGATATTTAAATTATGTAACTCAACTAAACTTGAATTATTTATTTCAAGAAATTTAATTTTGTTCTTTTCTTTAGTGATTTTCAAATGTTTGGTTTAATTATTTCATTGATTTTTAAACCCATATTATTAGCAGCTCTCCCAAGAACAAACGTGTCGATTATATTCTGTTTTGCTCTAACAATGATATTAATGTCATCGGAATACGCCAGTCTCTATAAATTGATGAGGAATTCCTCCTCTGGAGCTAATCTTTGCATCTCGAATAACTTTCACGAGAGCAATGTTTAATAGCAAACATGACATGGCATCACCCTGTCATAAGCCTTTATCACTGTAGAATTCACCTGAAAGTATATTCTATATTTTGATCCAGCATTTTACTTGATTAAGTTCATGCTATACACTATCTAACCAAAAAGTACCCGGAAAGACGTTAAAAGGATAAGGTATGTAAGTGTTATTCCATGGTTTCTCTTGGATCCCTTAGTTCCTTTGCTTAGAAACATGAATTGTAGTCAACTATTACTACAAAAGTACAATTCCATTTCACTAGTATGTAAGACGTGTTAACTGGATTCTATCTTGAGGTACATTCTGATAGATGAATGTTGACATCGTCGGCATTCTAGTCCCTACAGAACTCTGAAATGTAAAAAATTCCGCATCAAATTATGGTATAAACTACCGTCCCATGGGGTGCAACATCCGTAAAATTCGTTTTACCATTTTTACCGTAAAATATTACCATTGCGCTTTCGGACAACTTTGGTCAGATAGTGTAGTTTTATATGGTTAAATTTAATTTTGCAATCTCACCCGTATGTCATTAAAGGCAAACTCGATTTATGGAACTTAAATTTTCAAGTCTTGTTAGAAAAACTATGTGTTTGATAAGATACAGAACTGATAAAATGAAAGATACAGATAAGATAAAAGAACCTATTTTTAACATCAATGAAAGCATAAGCTTTTAAAGTAATGATTTTGTAAATATAGTTAGCAGTAAATATTCTGTAAATATTCTCTGACTATTTATATTTGTAATTTAAGGCTTAACTAAGTAGAAAATGCGGCTAAATGCGCATGAATGAATTAAGTAATTTAGTTATACGAAATATGGCTTTCAATAAAGCTAATAGAAAACGTCATTCCAAATAAAACTTAAAACATTGTGTCTTATTGGTTTTCAACGAAGATATTAAGTTAGAAGGTAGAAACATGATTAGACTTCATACTCTACCTGCATAATCGTGACATATATGATGGTAAGAAAGTAACTAGCTTTCCGAATTTAATGTAGTTATTTGTAACAGTGAACTAAAACGCAAGAGAATATTTTCAAAAGTTAAAATTGGTTTCCATTAGCAAGTTAATAGAGTAGTTAAAATGCATTGCATCCTAATAAACCAATTCCATTGGCTGATATCTTCATTTTCTAGTAGAACAAATTACACGAATTAAATTTTCAGCAGATCAAAAGATTAATAAATATTTTTTTAAGTAAAATTTTAGTTGCTTCAAGATTTTTTTTTTTTTTTTTTTTGCTTCACGTACTGAGCAGTTTTATTTGATTAATTAAAATATAAAATGATGTGCGATAGATCAAACTTGTTTTATTTATGAAATATAAGATGCGAAATGAGCAAAGTAAAAAAAAAAGACCATCCTGAATAACTTTTTATCTAATAATCACCAAGCTCTAGGAGTCAATCTTATGTGACTAATTAATAAGAATATTAGAGGTGTGATCTCTAATATGCTCATTAATGAGTGCAGTCGATAGTTTAAATTAGGAAATCAGCCACAAAAACGTACTTTCTCAGAAAAAACATACCTTTATTTCGATGGATTCAGATTTTTGCCCTCCAAAATATAGAGGGTAGCCACTATCTGAGAAATATGGTCCCCATAGTTTGGTCAGGAGAGCGATTCAAAGTTTGGATCATTTAATGTTGCTTTTTCCTTTTGAGTATTTCCCCATATCTCGAAAACATAAACGAATAGAAAGATTTTTGCACACAATTATAAAATTTGCTTATCTAAAGATGATTCCAGGCAAAATATTTTATTAGATATTTAATAAATGTTTATTATTTTTATTATTTTATTTAATAATTGTTGAAAAATGTTAAAGTGCAAGGTATAAAATTTTTACAACACTTTAAAAAATTTAAATTTACATGGTAAAATACAAAATTTGAGTGAAATCGGTCGAATCTTTCTTGAGAAATTGAGTTTCAAAAATACTGCTTCTTTAAAATTTGACTTCTCAGAAACTATTTGACCGATTTCGCTCAAACTTTGTATTTTTGCAATGTAAAAATACATTATTTAAAACGGTGTACAAAATGTACACTTTACAATTCAAAATTCTTTAGAAAGTTCCTAAATAAAAGAATATTAAATTATAAATTTTTACTACAAGTTATATTTTTTATGGGACTATCTTTAGATGAACGAATTTTATAATTGTGTGCAAAAATTTCCCGAGTTAAGGCAAAATACGCAAAAAGTAAAACTAGTATTAAGGGGTCCAAACTTTGGATCGCTCTCCTTATCGAACTGTGTGGAGCATATTTTCCGGATTGCGGCATTCACATATATTCACAAATATGTATATTCGCATGCGCCAGAAATACAGCAACAGCAGCAACAACACCATTCAATAATATTAAATATTGAAAGCAGGGTGTACCTCAGATTGTTGAAACCAGTTCACATTTGAGCAATAAATTCAAAGATAAGATAAGAAGAATGCGTCCCGAACAGAACAACGCAAAGAACTATGATAAATAAGAATGATTTCTTTTCGCAGAAAGGATATTACAACTTTTCTTAATGTCAAAGAGCTGCATATATAGTCTAAACTTTTCAATTGTCTTTCATCATTTCATCACGTGGAGCTACTGATTCATAGTGGATAGTGGAATATGCTTGTTCTGCTCTTGGCAGATCCGATCAGATCCGTCTTACATTATTTCTTCACGTTCTTACACCATTAATAGCAAATATTAAACAATTACCTTCAGTTTTTTAGCTCACTTACTGTATCTAAAAATTGTGGTATTGCATATTATTCGGTTCTGAGTGCACTCATCAGAACCGGTAAATACGTACTCGCTATATGACGCTTAATCTTCTTAAATTAGAGAAAAAGTATGCAGCAATTCATAAGCACAATATATATTAGTAATGATTGCACAAAAATATTAGTAATGATTTCTCAATACAGAAAGACATGCGATATTATCATTTTTAAAATAGAGCGTTATTCAAAACCAATAAACATATATATGAAATATAGTAAAGTTTTATTAGAAATGCAGTCATTTACAATGATAGACATACAATTTGATTCCAACTAAAATCTTTATTTAAAATTTTAAGGTAGATTTTCCCCGGTGAGGAATGCTGAGGACGGAACACTGTTTCAGAGGTGATTCTGGTAATCAGCATCAGGAAAAACTCGATTTTAAATACGGGAATTTGTGGAAGGCAAATAGCTACAAGATTAGGAAATGGAACGTCATTCAATAGTGAAATAAACATCTTAATTTGTCCACGACGTGGCAACATATCGTCTGGGGGGAACTTTTTTTAATTATTACTACTTGTTAGAATTATTGCGCAATTCCTCTAAAAATAATCTTTATTTGGAACATTGAATATTTTCAAGTCTTTTTGAAAGTTAAGATCATTTGCGATGTGGAGCTTTCAAAGCTTGTATTATGGAGCTTTGTATTATTTAATATTAATTGAGCTACAATTTATTGTACTACTTATAACCTATAGTGATAGGATGTAGTTTAAATAAATAAGAAAAGGACCTTTCAAGTGCTGTTTTTTTTTTTTTTTTTTTGTACAAGTTGTGTAATTTTTGAATTATAATTTAATCGTATTTACGGTAAAAAGATGAGCTCTATCGTTATCACATTACAATGTAGAATGAAAGATAATTTATTAATTAATTTTTCATCATCAATTAATTTATTTAATAAATATATATACAATTCAGCTACTACAAACTCTCTTTAACACCATACTAAAATATACAAACCCAATGGTATCTATAAATAATATCGTGCACCTTAGCCAAACAATGATACAGGGAAAGTGTTAATAAGCTTAGACAATCAATCGAAGTCTTACCTATCGCGGAAGGATACAATCATAACAAAAATGCTTTTTCCTGTCGCAGTAAAAGGAAAACAATGTTGTAACAGATTTTCCCTGATCATTGAATATCTTTGATTTATTGGCTCGTTTGTTGCTACGACGCTGACATATCTGTCATAAGAGTTTGCCACTGGCATATTTGTCAAGTCTTGTTAGTTCAATATATGCAAATTTAAAATTATGTTTTGTTTCGAAACGCTTTTTACGGATATAATTTTACCCTGAAAAATACACATTAAAAAAATGATCGATTTATATACTATTTCAATGCTATGCATCTCATGTCGTATTTTAATTTTCAAAAGGAAATAAAAATTTGAAACCAGAAAAATCTGTTTTTATTACAAGAAAATTATCACGTATGCTTATCATGTTAACTTGTCAGGAATATTTCAATATAAATTATTTTTAAATGCAGCTTCTTTTAGATTAGTTTTTCAAATATCTACAGATATTAATAGAAACTAGGAAACATATCGACTAGTATTTTCAATCTGTGTATTTTTGAAGCGAATAAAAGGTTTTTATCAAGATACACTTACCACTTCAATATCTTGGAATTGTCGATGTAATTACTAAGATATTTGTTATAAATTTATTTATTTGTTATTTTAAATTAGATAGTTTTCATTCTAAAATATGTTAATTCTTTTTTAGCGATAAATGTTTACCTTATGATTGCTTTTTATGTTATTCAAAACACACAACTACACTGAGAAAAAAAATAATCAAAACCACCAGAATATGATACAATTTGCCGTGTTTTTGGCTGCTTGGTGCACCAAAAAGTTCGGTAATTATTGCCGAAGCGCTCTGGTATTGATTTTAGTAAAATTAAAATAAAATATGGTTTTAAAATATGTGATAAAATTTAGTGAAAGTTATACAATTTGGTAATTTTATAATTTTATCTTAGAGCTATAAAAATCATTTATTCGGTAAGTTTTACTTATCCATTTTTTCTAATGTGTGGTAATAAATTTTACTAATGTGGGGTAACTACAATTTTGAAACCGGAATTTCTTGCAAACCGTCACCATAGAAACGGAAAAGTTATCAAAATGAATGTTTTAAATGCCAAATATTTTGGTTTTATTTACCACAATTATGGAGTTCTTTACCAGAAATGTCATGACTTTAGAGTACAGTAATTTTAACAGAGTTTTTTCTCCGTGTATGCAAATCTTTATTTATAGATAAGTAAAGACGCTATTTGATGAAGCTTCATTGTTAATTTCATTTAATTATAATTTAACTAACTTTCCATACGATGCCGATCACTGTTCTAGGGAATACTGTACTGGATTACAGGGCCAGTGGTTGTGGGTTCGAATCCCACCGTAGGCATGGATATAGGTTTCTCTTTAATCTATGTCCTCTTTCTTCTGTATGATTTTTCACTGTCAAAAATCAAACCAAAATGAATTCGCATTTGATGATTACTTAAGGAAGTGCTATCCACGCAAGCAACTTTTATGGGAAAAATTTGTTTATTTTTATTCTTATTTAACATTGTAAGTTTATAGAAAAATGATTTCAGGTATACCCACTCTGAGTATAAATGTATGGTCAAAAGTAGCAGAAAGTGGTAAAATGCATCGTGTTGCAGGCTATATGGCAGCCCCAGAAATATCGGTTATTTTTGCAGAGTTGTTTTGGTAATGATTTTGATGGAATTAACAATATAATATCGCATCCTTGCAAGAAAAGTGACACAAGTCAAAAAACAGCAATTTTGAGGTCATGTCAATAAAAAATATGCATGAAGTACCCCATCACATATCTAACTAGCAATTTATCCAGCTGAGAGCAGTTGTGTCCGTTTTAAGTCTAATTTGGAATAAGGGTTATCGTATTCGTTAAGTTGATTTTGCTGAAATACTGCATTTTAGAGTGATGACACTTTTCCTGCCGGGGTGCGATATGGTTCAATAGGATGTAGTAAAATATGATAAATGTGTTAAAATTTGTTAATTTTATGATGATAACTTCGAGCATGGTATGAAAACCATTCATTTGTTCGGTTAAATGTAATTTTAAGTTTCGTATTTTTTACTAAATGTGAAGTAATAAAATCCATAATTTCGAAAAACGGAATTTTCGGTTAAAACTTTTTCCATATAAATGGAAAAAATTACCAAATGAATGGTTTAAATATAGTATATTTTTTAAAGTCAAAATTATGATGTTCTTTTTTTGTTCACCAAAAATATCATTACAATATATTACACTAATTTTATCCAGAATTTTTTTTTTTTCATGCAGATTAAACTATGAAGTTGAAAGAAATGTTTTCAAACATATCACAAACAAATTATTACTTCACCACTGCGTAATTCCAAGTAATCTTGTAATAATTTGTTTACCTTTCAATATTTTGACATAAAAATCGCCGTTTGAAACTTCATGGTTTACTCTCGGGTTACCTGAACTCACTTTTTCTACACTTTCAACTTTAAATTTCTTTTGTAGGTAAAAGAGAATTGGCAATGAAGGATTGCTTGGTATAGCGTCCTGCTAATGAAAATTGAAAATTTTCTGTACTATTTTTGTATCGCTTAATAAATCAATAAATATATCTGAACTGTTATTTTCTTAAGGCCATAGCTATATATAAACTATAGCCGACTAACGTACCTTATCTTGTGGTTGTAACAGAAACAATTTAAATAAACGGTTTAATAATAATTTGCATAAACCACGAGCTGGAATTTTTAATAGTAAATTATTATGTATGTGTAATTTAAGGTTTATCGAGCAAAAGAGCTTCAGTGAAAAGTATATGTTACTGGCAGAATTTGAAATCTGACTTTTCATTATAAAAATTATTTTAATTTATACTAGAATTTATTATGATTCCGAAAATTAGCTGATAATGTGTGGCACTATTAGATACTTCACACATTGCTTAGGGATACAAAATAACATGTCAGCAAAGTTGAAATACATTTCTGATTGATAATAGATATCACACGAGAAAATTGCCACAGTCGAATATTTTGGAATTTTTTTAAAAATATATATTTTGCAAAAAGTTGAAATTAATTACAAAATACGATTTACCTGAAGAATATTTATCATTTTGCAGAATAACTATACATTATATACAATGCCTAAATCCTTTAATGCAGAATTTTTATTAAAACTATTTTCATACTTTTTTTCAATATTTTGTATAAATGAAGCTCAAAATAAGTGAAAAATATAATATTTATCATTTTAATAATGTATGGTTATTAAATACTGCTTGAAATATCGGTGTCGTTTTTTGTGTTGAAGGTGAATTCCTACAAACACGGCTCTCTTTCAAACAAAAATTATTCAAATTCGCACTTGTTTGCAGATATTTGCATCTAAGTAAAACAATTATTCATCATTCAAATTACTTTAATTTACAAAAATCAATTATTGGTAAATTTTTGAATGAAAATGAAAAAACAATTTCAAACTCTTTTTTCTTTGGATTTTATAGTTGCATTAAAATATAACTCCAATATCTGTTAGATTATCAGAATTATATTTTAGTACGGAAATAATTCCGATAATTTAACAGATTTTTTGGCAACTATTAGATTGTTTTTTATAATTAAAAAACCAAAATATATATTTACTCGTGGCTAGAGCATCAGAAAAAAAACATATAAAAAGGACACCGATGCCTTATCTGAGTCAAAGGGCTATAACACTGAATTGTCATTGTGAAAAACTAGGGATTGATCTTCTGTGAAAGCTTGAAGACAACACAGCTTTAGATTGATGGATGCCGGGAAAATAAAGGCAGTTGTTTTGAAAAGCTGGACAATTTATGCAGTACTTAAGTATTCTATAGAGTTCGGGCTTTTCATTCATTTCCGGTAAAATAAATAATTTAAATTCATAACGCATTTATAAATAGTATAAATAAAACAATAATAAAAGTGATACATATAAATTAACAATACATTTAAAAATACCGACATTTAAAATAAAACAAAACAGCGAGATAAAAGAAGAAAATAAAAGATCAAAGATGAAGATCTTTTTCTTAAATTATCATTCGTCTCACAAAGAAATATTTCCATGCAAAATACTCGTAAAGTAAGAGATTTTAATGAGAACTAGAACAACAAAATATCTAACAATAATTTTCAAACAAGGAAACATTTTTTGTTTTCAAAAGTCTTTCTTTTGAACTTCCCAAAGGAATAGCCTTTATTATTTGAATCAAAATCGAATGAGTAAACTTTAAATGCTAGTCGTCTGATAAACATGGCCATCCCGAGGTATTCTAACTTTGAATTATTGTAGGGTTTCCTATTTAAATGAGAGACAAAAGACATGCCGGATTCCGATCGTAAAGCCAAATCTCTAATTTCCGTTTAAGACTGAACTGTTTTCCTTTAAAAAGAAATTCATTTCTATTTTTAAGGCACCGTGTTACATGCTTAATGAGCTGAAAATATATGTATAAATACAATGTAGTCGAAGTGATGCAATTTTATAAGTAGTTGAGTACTGAGTTTAAATTATATTTTTAAGTAAAAAAGTTTTCTATGGAGATTTAATATTAAAGATATTTTATTCTGGAAATATTTTCTATCATAAAAAACATTTCCATAATAAAATATCTTTAATGAGTCATGTTTTTTAATTCCTACTACTAGTTCATTCTCTCCTTATATCTTGTTCAAATTTTCAATTGTTTATTAAAAACTTTTATTCGTCCACTCAAATTCAAATACATTTTTAAACTTGTGGTTGATGAAACTTGATGTTATCACAGTTTTTTTTAAATATTAATTCATTAATTAAATAGGGATGTGCGAAAAACAATATGGAATTTTCGGATTGGTTAGTAATTGTTTTAAACTTTACTATAAGCGATTCAGTTTTTCACATTTTTTAAAGGTAACATCAATGATAATTTCTAACTTATAGCTCTATGTGGACAAAAAAATTGTTGATTTCGCACATTTACACTGACTAAAACACTGAATTCGAAAATTCGAATTTGAGTTTTAAAATTGTGATCTAAAACATTACTAAAACATACGCAACCTGCTGGTATAAAATTCTGCAATTGAATTCTAAAAGATGATTCTAAACTCAAAATCCGAATTTCTCCCTAAAAATAGCCTTCATTTCTCCGGTGGTTTAAATAAACTTAAATGACAGAATAGAACTTTCAAAAGATTTAACACTGTTGTATTTATGTTACACCAAATTAAAAATATATATTTCTTAATTTGATCAAAATTTCGTTCATTTATCAAATTAATTTAGCATAAACGCACATATTATTCTAAAATAACTCAAAGTAATTTACTGTAAAAGAATTTGAATTAACACATATATTCTTTAATTTAATTCAGAAATTAACAACTCGTTCTGAATCGCAAGTATTGGTTAATTACGAAAATAATTTCTCGAAACATCATGAAACCATGAAATGGTTGACGTCAATTATATTAACACCATAATTTTTCTCACTCAAGTGAATTACAAATTCTTGAACTTCTGGAATATTTTGAATAATTTTGATTTGATTTCAGCGTAGGAAAAGTTCTCGAATTCAGAAAATGCAAGTCGTTTATTTAAGTTGATCGTAAGTATGTGAATTTGTTTTTTGACGTAGCTTTACGAATTATTCAAGCATTTGGTTAATCTGATTTTCATTATATTTTATGCTAATGTTATCAAACAAAATTTACGTAATTTTGTGCCTGCAAGAAAATCTTTTATTGTATTTAAGATCTAAATGCAGTTTATTTAGAAACGCTTTCTATTAAATAGATGCTAATATTAGAATGGAATGACAATTTTCTGAGTGACAACTAGATTAAGTTGCTTATTGCTTTTGAAAAGTCGTGACATTTAAGCATTTAATTACATATTTTTTTTATTTCGTTCTTGAACAAAACAAGTTAGCGTTATTATGAGAATGACAAATATTATTTATTTATTAATTTTTATTTTTCCTATTAAAACAGCTAACTAAAGCTAACAAGCAATATTATAAGCTTAAATTTTATTCCACTTTATTTATTTATTTTAGTTTTCCTTAAAATTACATAGAATTCCAATTATGTGAGAGGCATGAATTTTTGCTCAATAATTTCGGTGGCTTTGAAAATGTTGGAAAATAAGTGCAGAAGCTATATCTTCAAATTTAGAAAAGCAAAACCCATTTACGTTTTATATAGAGACATTAGCAAAGTTAACTTTAATAGTATATTAAAGTTAATTTTAATGTAAAAAGTAAACAAATTTCGGAAAAAAATCTCAGAAATTGCTTAAAACATCGTGATTTTTTAAACATTTTATATTATATATTACTCTGTCATTTACTAATAACTGACATGGACATCATTATATATATACATATATATATATATATATATATATATATATATATATATATATATATATATATATATATATATATATATATATATGAGTAGAGAATGAATAGAGAGCACCTTCATTGCTATAGGAGGCTCCACGGACTTGACTCGGAGGCTGCAAGATATTGGCGTGCAAGAGAGCTTTTGGGAAGATGACTTCGGTCCTTTGTTATTCTCTACTTTTATTGTTCTTTTGTTTTATTGTTTGTTTTCCCTGCCATTGGAAATAATATATATATATATATATATATATATATATATATATATATATATATATATATATATATAATCCTTTTGACCCTGATTTTTACTGTCTCCCTTACATATATTGCTATTTTAATCATAATATAAATGCAATAAATAAATTTACGAATATATAATAAACAATTTTAAACATACAGTTTTGTTTGCGCCCAACTTATTATTACGGTTCAGCAGACCAACAAAAATAATTATTTATATCGGACACAGTTTTATGAGTGATATTTGATTGAGCTCTTCCATTTTTATTTCTTTCGAAAATCATTTTGTTAGTATTTGTTGATTAAAGGTAAATAGTATATTAGATTTTTGAGTGACAAACTATGTTTTGCTTCTATGACACTAATGTTTCATAAGAAGATATAAACGAAATTATACGAAATACTAATTGTTCCGTCAAGAGTGTGAAACGAACTATTTAACTTGATTTTAAGCCTTTGTATTTTGCAGCGCGCCGTATTATCTTTCTTTTTTGTGTATAGATATGTTTTTGGTTGAAATGGGTCTTCGCTAATTAGATATTTATATGATTAAAGTATCAATTTCAAACCCAAATGTAAAAACAGCTTTCCTGATTATTAACATTAAAATTTTGTTTCCGGTGAAAATAAGCTTTGAAAATGATTATCTTCATAACGTAAATGACGAATGGTTATGGAAAAAAGAATAATTGCTCCAACATTGATTTAGTTACTATGACTGGATTAGCGAAGTGAAAAGTGCGGATTAAGGAGTATAATTTTTCATAATGTTAAAGTTCATATACATAAATTAAAATGACGGAATTTCAAAATTGGACTTCTTTTAATATCCGACCGATTCTCTTTATAGCTGCAGTTTTATTTGTTTAGCTTTAGTGTAAACGTAGTTTTCGCTTGGTGTTATTTTTTTCTTAAGTTTCAGATACGATTTGGTGATACCCGCTCATTTTGCGGGGTGAAAAAAAAAACTAATCAATAAATCATTGCTGAACAAAATCATGCTCAAAGCTTAAAGTTCTGACTTAAAGAATTACTTATTATTATTTATTGTTATATTTCGTCCTCCAGGTGTCATTACGTTTCTAGATTAAGCTAAATACGTTTTTAGACGTTCATCGCATAAAAATAAATATAAATTATGTTCATTGTTATTTGGCATGATGCTGTTTGATAATCAAAATTTACCACAATCAACCAAATTTCTTAATTACACATCCTTTTAGAGGCTAAGCTATTTCTATATCCATTTTCCACATTGAAACTGCCCAATACATATGCAGTTTTATTAGGTACCAAATATAATACGTACACCTGTTTTTAGTACATATGAAAACTTTATCAATTACCATAAAACCAGTAGTACCTATTATAAAACTTAATTGAATCCTTAACGTTACAAATATCTCGGGATGTGCACCGAGTTATCTCAAGCTTTCTTTTTAAGGAGTTAAGAATCATTGGCAACAATGACGGATGATTTTTTACATTTCTTATAAACGAATTCGTACATTTTCCCTATTAATTTTCCTTCATAGGTATCTTTCTATTTCATTTAGTACCTATTATAAAAATTTATCAAGCAATACTGGAGTCAAAAGTAGTACAGCAGTTTTTTTTTACATTTATCCTAAACGAATTAATACTATTTCTCTATTAGTTTTCAATTATGGTGCATAGTTTATTTTTTTTTTTCAACCAGTATTTATTTCCAAAATTAATTGAGAATCATCGACTTATTACTTTTCCTCTTAACGAATTAGTACTATTTCTCTATTAGTTTTGAATTATGGTGCATAGTTTATTTTTTTTTATTTCAATCAGTATTTATTACCAAAATTAATTGAGCATCATCGACTTATTACTTTTCCCCTAAACGAATTAGTACTATTTCTCGATTAATTTTCCTAATCAGTTAACAATTTTTTGTTCAATTATAGTTCATTTTAAACTATGTTTTGCAGAAATATGTTTAAAAAGCATAATTAAAGAAACTAATCACTTGGTTTTCGATTACTTAAATTACTGGTGATGCAACAAATGATGAAGCTTACAAATTTGGTGATATTGTTAGCTTATGCTGCAATCTTTACGTTGATAATCCAGTTTATTTGACTTAAAGGAATAAAAAATAACTAAATAGTAAACACCATGCAAAAATACTCCTATTTTGATTAATAAGAGCCATATACGCAAGCAAACATCACTGATGTCTGAAGAAACAGAATCACCCTGAAGTTTATTTTTTATCAATTGTGATAGCTCTAAGCCAATGTGAAAATTCCATTTTCCAAACGCTTCTCCCGAATGATCTAGTTGAAATACATGAACGATATTTAGGATCGAGAGCAAAAATTCCCCCTGTCCAAATTTTAGGAAATGATTCTAGAGTTACCAGAGAGAGGGATACACATAAGCATGCAAACTCTTCATTTTAATATAATAGATATAATGCATTGCGATGAACCATAAAATCGAATGCAAAACGTCAGTTACATTTATTATTTAGTCACAGCATTATTCCATTCATTTCTGATCTTTAACTTAAGAAATTTAAAATGTTCTTTTGATGTGTTGATTTGATTTGATTACTACTGATGAACATTATATTTTCCTTGTGGATATGTGCAAATAGCTTTCATTTTTGTTTCCTGTAATTTTGGACCCAACTCAAAGCACAGTATAACACCAGAGCCAAATTTACTTGTAGATGCTTTCTGACAAAACATAAAAAAGTGAACCTCAAAATCCTTCTATGATCAGCACAGTGTCTGCCTTAGGTAAAATTGCAAGTGGTAAAAGTTTCGGTCAGCATAATTTCAATCCAAGCATAATATGTTTGCCATCGAAGCACTTGACTTAAGGATAAAATATGAAAATGTTCCATCTACAAGTGGGAATATTTAGGTCAGCATAATAAAAATGAGAATTGATTTCATTCACCATCCTCTCAATTAGTATGATTATGAGTTGTTAGTAGTAAATATGTTGCGTAATTTTTTGTTGCAAGAAGTAAGTTTATATTACCCATTGGCAAAATGGGTGTTATTTTGGGTTTGATGACGTGTGCACCTTATTTGGATGTTATCACACTTTTAAACTGTGTTCAAGAGTAATAGTAAACAGTGTGCATACGTACGACGCATGCGCATTGTTTACTATTACTCTTTTTGTTGTTCCTCTTTCAAGGCCAACAGTACGCATGCGTCGTAAACAGTGCGCATGCGCTGCTTTGGCAATCGTTGCTGTTTGATAATTTTTTTAGAATTCTTTTTTCACTTTTAATTTTGTTATGCATTGAGTTGGTGAGTTTACTTTTGAGATATGGAACCAGAGAGATCCTATAAATACTTCTTGAGTTGTGAATAAAAGGGAATTTATTTTTGTTTTTCTGCCAATGGGTAACCTTTAATCGTCTTTCGGTGATCAAAAAAATATTTTTTTTTTTTTTTACGAAATTTTTATTTTTTTTTATTTCGTTTTCTTTAAATAGAAAATAATGATTTTTTTTGTAATTATCATATATTACTAATTGTAATCTATTTAACAGGCATATCATAACCGTACAGTGGTGCGTGGTTCATTTACAGATTCACACTTGCCGGTATTCTTTTCAAAGTTGTTTTTTTTTTTCATTTATTGGTGATTCGCTGGGATTATTTATGCTGATGCAATTATGTTAACTAAATAAGACTGTTAAACTAAAATTTGTGTTTCGTTAAAAAAGATTGTTTATTGAAAAATGAAATTTTCTTTTTCTCGATTCGATAGTATATATTTAAGAAAAGTAAAAAAAAAAAAAAATACGGTGCTGTTTCGTATTCTGTGATTTCGTACTTTGGCAAAAGATCATTTGTCATTCTATATAATTTTTAGATATTGTACATAGTAATTATGATATTTCATAGTTGTTTTAAAACGCTTAACATTAATTACGATGCCTAGATATTGTGCACATTGCCAACATTTTAACCTTATTTCTCTTTTTACATATTAAAAGAGTTTTTAAAAATCTGAAAACATCTTACATGAATCGGAGAACAATATACATTGGACTCAACTTTTTTTTATTGTCACTATATATTTTTGTTTTAATACAAAAAATGGTTAACTATATCTTATCTGGCATTTGTCCAATTTTGCTCATGTCCCTAATGCCACTTTTTCTCGTGTTTTTTCTTGCCTAACCTCAAATAATGTCATAATAATTAGTGAGCATTTATATTCATATTATTGATCCCGACTGATGATGGTAATTTCTTTTTCAAATGCTCACCTGTGTTGACATTTGACATTTAAAGCGTATAAAAGCAGATTTGTTGGCCACTCTTTCATATTAAATGGGCCAACGTTACTCCCACAGTAAAAACAGATAGTACAGAGAATGAAAGAACATCCATGCCTTCCCCGGAATTCGAACCCAGAACCTTTCTGACGCAAGGCCAGTTCCCTGACCCCTACACAGTCCGGTCGATATGATAGCACTTAATTACTTGAAAAATAACTGCAAAGATATCGCATTTTTATCAACCTTGACGGTATTTGTGCAGGCGTAAATTGAAAATGCATGCACTGAGATATGTTTTCATTGGAATAAAAACGAAAAAGAAAGAAAATAAACGTTGAAAATGGTTATCAGAGAAACATACTTTTTCATTGTAGAATTTCGTTTTTTTTTTTTTTTTTTTTTTTTTTTTTTTTTTTTTTTTATGCCAAATACTACTGGAATTTTCATATAACTTTTTCATAATTCATGCATTGTATTGTTATAAGAAAAAAATCATTGTTTTGAAATTTCTTCTTCACAAGAATTTCAATTAAATAATTTCATAAAAATAAAGGAAATATTAAATGAAGAGCGAATTACTAATTGGATGTAATTACTAATTGGACAAGTTTCAAAAATCATAATTGGTTGAAAAGCGCATAAATCTCGGAACCTTTTTGACTCTTCCATGGAACCCTAGGGTACCTCGGAACACTATTTGAGAACAACTGGCTTACAATATTCTGTAAAATGTAGCATTATTTCTCTTTCGAACGTAATAAAAGTCTAGTTTAAAATATTTTAAACTAAAAGGTTGGCATCTACCCTTTTAGAAAGAAAGCAAAATGCAAAAAAACAAAAAGTACATTAGAATTGAATGAGATATGGAAATAAAATATGATAGAATAATAGAAATTTCACAGTGATTGAGTTGAAGAACTGCTTTGGATTGAATATAAACAAGAAAGCGTCATTTTGAACCGACAAAATCTTCTAAAATATAATATAATTCACCGGTTCCCGACACTTTGAATAAAAAAAAAAAATATCCGTCAGAAGTATGGATATATTTAAAGAAATAACTGAGAAAAATAACTGCAAAAGAATGTAGTTTGAAGATTTATTTTAAATTGCGAAATAAATCTTATTAAACAAAAGTTTATTTAGATCAAACTGTAAATCCAAAATACCACCTTAAAAAGAACGATACTCGAAAAGTCAATAAATTTTAAAATTAAAACTACGCCGTTAGTAATAATAAAATTAATCCAAAACATTAAAATAAAAACGAATACTTAATCTCATTTCTTTTAAAATATTTTAAACGTGTTTATCTAAAATATGTCTGTAGTCTACGAGGCAACAAGCATTATCGAAAAAATATTTAATAAAAAACTTTTGTGTTATCATATTTACACATAATAGATTTTAAATTTTATTCATGCTTTAAAATATAGATATGTACACTTTTTGTAAAAATATTTAAAAACTGTAACTTACTTTTATAAAAGTAGGTTATACAAATATTGCTGTTATATTTCGAACGCTTCATTTAACTTTTGCAAGGAGCAAATATATCAGAGAACAAAATTAATAATACGTAAAAAAATCACATCTAAATTTAAAAAATCACTAATAAGTCCCTTAACAAAGGATTTCATTACAGATCATTTACGTGACCTCACCTTCAACGGGAATCGAACTTTTAAATACCAAACTGCTTGAGATACGATCTCAAAATTTTTTCTTTTTTAAATACTATGTTAGTTAATTGGTGAAGAAAAAAAATTAAATCCAAAATACATTTACGTGTTGTTAAGGTGGAATTACATGTTTTTGGAATGACACCAAGAATCAATTTTGATAGCATTTAATAGTTATATCAGTACATTGTATGATTAAAAGCCTGACTGAAACAATAACGCTAGCTACATTCAAGCTAGCTAACGCTAGCTAAAGAACAAATATTAAGTGACTTAAACCAAATTTTCTGCGTATTTAAAATTACAAGCAATAATACAATATTACTACTAATGTTTTAATTTCGACATTACTAATAAAATTTTGCTGCTCTAAACTGGTTCAAACTGATCATCAAGTCAGATTCTGAGGCAAAGACATCGGTTTTCAAAACCCGTGGAACCCTAGATTTCTGTGGAAGGATAACAGAGTTTAGGAAAGTTAGGGTTACTTAACCAGTAATAATATTTATATACAATCAATAATCCATAATTTTGCTTAATATATTTCGATTGTTTTATGAATTATGTGTAATTCTAATGAAAAAAGTAGCAAAATCTAGAAGAAAGAAATTTCAATAGCAATATAGTGAATAAATTATAAAAAGGATATGCATTTAAAAAAATCAATAAGTATTTCTCATACAGCTTTTAATTTCAAAATTAAAAAAAAAAAATTCCCGAATAAGGAATTAAGTTTCTCTAATAACTATTCTCTATGTTTATAAGACTTTTTTTAGAAATCATAATTCAGCTGATTTTAGACATTTTCGAGATATGCATGCATCAATAACAATTTTGTAATACTAAATATTTCATAGCATTAATTTTATAATATCAAATATTTTTTTTAAATAATTAGTAAAAATTTCTTTTCCATATTCACAGCTGCTTCTGAACTTTTTTGTAAAGTCAGGTTTCGTCAAGAAAAGTCTCTATCAGTTAGAATTCCAGGATTAGCAAGCTTATCAGGATTAGAGTTAAGATAAGCTGGAAAAAAAATTGGACCACTGCTCTAAACTCAGGGAATTTCGGAACTTGAATCCAATTGAATCCATCTTAAATCCAATTATGTGAAGAAACTTTAAGCAGCAAATAATGTTTCTATAGATTACCAGCGTTTTGAGTACTCAGCCTTAAATTTTTATTAAAACTTTTTGGGTAATTTTTAATATTATAAACCTCGAAAATAGTAGTTGTTTTAAGTATTTATTTTGTTTCGAGATAAAAATATTTTTAATTAAATTAATTTTTTCAACGAACCATTTTAAAGTTGTCATTGGTTAGATTATCCTATCTGAGGTACTGGTTTGAAAATGAATAATGATTATCTGACACTTGAGACCTGTCTCACGTAGTTTTGGCGTCAAAAAGACATTTTATGCTAGAATATTTGCAATAAGTGATAATCTATTTATTATCCTCTGATGTATGATGGAAAATAAATTCCCGTTTTGTCATCTTAAGTTATTCATCATTCTGAATTTCTTAAAATGCCATAAAATTGCAGTTTTCTAAAAGCTGTGAAGCATTTATCTATTAAAAAGTTTTACTTATTAGAATATTTTAAACTCTCTAAAGGATAAAAAAAATAGTTAATCCTTATTAAAACAAAAGAAAATATTAGAAGAAATTATGAATCCAATGCATGTTATGTCTATGTTATTCTTTTAAGGTCTATAGAATATTTTCAAAAAACAGAATGCTAAGAAGGTCAAATAATAAATTAAATGAAAACAAAAATTTAAAAATAATTTGATTATACAATGAATATTCAATAAACAGTACAATGAATAATGAGTAAGGAGAAATTTGTTTTAGTTCCTTTTCATATGTTATCTAACAAACTATTATGATTGAGAAACGCTAATAAATTTACCATATCACATGTTTCTATAGATTATATTCTCCAATAAAACAGTATTTAAAGATTACATAAACGTTATTTAGAAACATAATTAAGAAACATAAGCACATAACATGATAAACATAATTTAGAAACATAAATAAGAAACATAAGCCTATAACACCATAAATTAGGAAACATCACATAATTAAGAAACATAATTCAAAGATTATATTATTCAATAAAACGATATTTATTGAATATTCATTGTATAATCAAATTATTTTTAAATTTTTGTTTTCATTTAATTTATTATTTGACCTTCTTAGCATTCTGTTTTTTGAAAATATTCTATACACCTTAGAAGAAAGTTTTATTGAATAATATAATATTTGAATTATGTTTCTTAATTATGTGATGTTTCCTAATTTATGGTGTTATAGGCTTATGTTTCTTATTTATGTTTCTAAATTATGTTTATCATGTTATGTGCTTATGTTTCTTAATTATGTTTCTAAATAACGTTTATGTAATCTTTAAATACTGTTTTATTGGAGAATATAATCTATAGAAACATGTGATATGGTAAATTTATTAGCGTTTCTCAATCATAACAGTTTGCTAGATAACATATGAAAAGGAACTAAAACAAATTTCTCCTTACTCATTATTCATTGTACTGTTTATTATAACAATATTCTGATCTATTTCATTCAGGCATTATATAGAGTAACGTAAAATATCCAGGACTATCATTAATCACTGAATAGATAGCTATTATATGAAAAAAATAAGCTTTGAAAGAATTATTTTTATCCTTAAAAGCTTTCATATAATATCAGAAACTCTAATCACAGTATTTATAATAAATGTAAACAATTTATTTTTCTTTTTTTGGAATCAAAGCTAAACTCTTTTGAGATTATTGTAAGAAACACATTTTAATTTAACGAGAAAAAATTATCCTCTATTATTGAGAACAATCAATTTTTTTAATATCAATTGTTAAAGAAAACAATCTTATTTAAACATTCTTTTGAATATGCCCAAGTTTTATTTTTAGGCATTATTTACGCATTTTGAAAATAAATTAATTTTTTAATGCAAGGAAAGGTGGTTTAAGGTATTTTTTCATAAAGTCGATAAACTCCAGACTAAAAGACATCTAGATATAACATAACTTTGGATAAATAATTTAAATCCCTTTATTTATTTTTTAAAAAAAAATTAACTAACTAATGTTACAACACTAAATATACGGAAAATAAATGCATGTTTGAAAAACTTATTTCGTATTACTATATTTTGATGTTCATATCTTTTAAATAACAGGGTAAGCAAAATATTTAAAGCTAACACCTTTTGACTTCTGAAATCTGGAAATAAAATAACTTAAAATTAAAACTTCTTAAATAAGCCTTTCTTAGAAGCTCATAAGATGGTTTATGTGATCTTCCAAAACTTTAAAACGTAATAGTTTACAATGTAACGCAAGTAATAAGTTAATTTGTTTTTTAATGTATTCTCACCACAATATTTTAATAACACCGAGTAAATGCGTTTTAACCTAAAATCTCTGACTTGAAATTTTATACCCTAAAAGAAAGTTAATTTTTTCCCCAAAAAAAACATATTAAAATAAATCATGTTTTCTCAAACCAACTTTTCGAGATTCCCAATATAAAATTTTTATAAAAACATACTTTTTCAATCTACAACAATTATGGTTTCAGCTTATTGCAATATTTTTGTATTTAACATTAATAAAAATATAATTATGGATTGAATTGGTTGGTGAACCTATACTTTATTTCGTTAATGAGCTTTAGTTTAAATAACAGTGAATAAATTTAATAAATTTCCCAAATGGAATATAATTCTCTCTAGGACATTGCACCAAATTTGGTGAAGGTTTTTTTTTCAGGTGGCATAATTATTTTAAAACTTTAACAGACATGGCTCATTAAGTATTGGATACATTCTGTATCAATAAAAAATTATAGGTGGTTCATCAACGTTTGAACTATGTGTGAGTTATGTATATATAAATTTGAATATTTGAATATAGAAAAAATTTGTAAAATAGAAAATATAGAATAAATTTGAATATAGAAAATTTGTAATTCCTGAGTGGGTGTTATAAGCAAGCAGCGCAATTGCATGATGCAAATTCTATGATGCAAAATCTATGATGCAAATTGCAATCCATTAGTGTATTTTTCGCAGAATTCTAGTGGTGTCTCAAAAATCCACATGGCTTGCCTTAATTTCTGCAGATGCTGCTATATCCTAAAAACAAACTAATGTTTACAAATATAGCTGGACTGATTCAGTGGCAGAAATGATTTTATTTACTTTATTGTTTTTAGGTTCAAGTCTTCAGAACACGATTTAAAAGATATTTTAAAATAAAAAAAGTATGAACCGTGCATAAAAATAGAACACTTCATATTTTATTTAAAATTATGGAATCAATTGCCTTTTTATTGATTTTAGAGGAATAATAATCATGTGATGTACAATTTTCGGATTTTATAACATCTTTTTGTATAATTTTCCGTCAAAATTTTAAATAGCCACTATTTTAAATTACTCATAAACTCTAAATATAATACTCATTCTACTTTTATTAGAGTCACTTAAGGAATGTTTTTATAGATAAAATGAATAGTAAAATGCAGTGCTACTGATTAGCTAGTTTAACTACTAGCTACTAATTAGCTAGTAGATCCCTCCCTGAATATTTCAAAGACTCAAAAAAAAATTTATTGCATTTTTCGAATCTTTGTACCCTTCCTAATGTCTGTCTGAAATGATTTCTCGGTACCTAACTTCGTTTGGAAGTAATTCCAGAAAATAGGGAGTCGTCGCTAAGCAGGTAGAAAGGCCCGTTCGGCTGGATTAGGAGGGGCGACATTCTTTTTGTGTCTCATCTATTCTGTTGACTGTATATAGAAACTTATTGTAGGCATTTCAATTATCGACCATTATATATATGAAATTAAACGTTTTCCCCTACATGAGTCAAAACTTTAAACGCGTTTTTCTCAAAACACAATTTTTTTGACCTGGCCTAAGGTTTTTCTCATGATCTATACAACGAAATAAGCTGTTCTTTATTTAAAATTACGTAAAAATATATTCTTTAGAAAGTAGCATAGGATTTTTTTGATATTTTTATATTTCGATTTTATATTAGTATTTTAATGAATATTTTTTCAATGAAAAACTTATATTTTACCATCTCAGAGTGGTTATTATTTAAAAATTAATATTTTACCATCTCAGAGTGGGTTTCCCCCTTAGTATAATATAATCATTTTTAAAAAAGCAAATATTGATTAAATGCTGCTATATTTACAATTCAAAATCTCCATCTTTTATTTTATCCATTAGTTATATGAAACTTATCAATACGTGTTTTAAGAGCTATTGTTTTATTTAGCCTCAAACAATCCGAAAAGACTTTGAAAGTAATTACACCTAAAAAACACTTAAAAAGTATGTTTTATTGAATTTAAATGTTTGCGTTTATAAATCGCGTATTGCATCTATCAGTTATGCTTTAATCTTATCTTTTATCTATGCTTGTGGTCGTATTTTTAAGGACTACGTAAAGAGAATTTACTTTATGACAGTACATTAACAATGACCATCTTTTTAAAATACGAACAAAGTCTTTTAAACTTTTAATATTACTGTTAGGCTGAATAGGAAGGAAGCCTGAGATTTTATATAGATTCTATATGAGAAATTTAAAAAAAATAAAAGTATATTTTAAAGGAAATAAAAAGAATATATCGACATATTAGATCTATTGACCGTTCTTGTATTATTATTTATTAAAAAGAAGTTAATACAGATGCAATATGCATTAGGAGAAGTTTGTTTTTATACATTTTAAATTAATATCTTACATTTATGAAAATGCCCTTGTAAATGTCTTATTGTTTGGAGCAACAAATATAAATATTTTTAATAATATTAAATCTGCATACAAATTTATTTTTTAGGGAGAATAAAGGCATAAAAAGCATTAAAATCTCAAAAACATATGCTTCTGAATTTATTTATTTACATAATTTTGCAAACTAAAGTATTATCGATTTCAAAGCTATTCTTAACTATAGTCCAAATTAATTCAAATAAAAATTGCGAGCTTTGGGAATGAATTCAGACATTGTAATGCATGGTATGTTTGGTAAAAGAATATATAATGCTACTCTGTCCAGAATATATCAGTTACGAACTTGAATTTTATAAATAACAATTATTTTGATATTGATTTTCACTCGTTTCTTGTAAATATTCAAATTAATTTTGCTATTTTTTTTTTTTTTTTGAAAAGATAAAATAGAGCGTTTGCTACTAAACTTGTTCATACAAAACTCTCGATTAACATTTTAAACTGAGAACATTATACTAAAATTGAGCTTGAGAGGTGAGTCTGTAGAAGAACACAATTATATATATATATATATATATATATATATATATATATATATATATATATATATATATATATATATATATATATATATATATATATATACATTCAGTGTATCCTTGAATCGCACTTTTTGGAAACGCATACATGAAAATATACAAGAAATCATTTATCAGTATTCTCATGTAAATCAACTTAGAATTGAAAACGGAAAATTTTGTAAAGGTAAAGTAGAATATTCTTTGGGAAATTAATAATTTTAAAGATATAAAGCAAAGAAAACTATGCAAATTACTTCCCTTCTCTAAGAGGTTTTTTATGTGGCTCCATTACGGGGTCTTCAAAATCGAATCAAGTCTCGGTATCTTGCCCATTACCATATGTAACGTCAACACCAGATATTTTTCAGAAAGCTTCCACTAACGCTGATTAATTGGAGGTGAAGGTGACGCTGATTAAGAATCGAATGAAAAAGAAAATTATTAGGAAGCATTAACTTCGATAACAAACATACAGAGCTACAACTGTTAAGTTATATTGAAATCAGGGCAATTTTAAAGTTTCTGTTTCAAACCGCTCCATTTATTTTTAAGCTTTGTGTGACTGCTGGTGGTAGTTACTAATAATCTTTAATTAACGGAAAATATCACTATATACTACTATTTGTTGAAAATAAATCAGAATCGAATTCAGTCATAAAGAAGACGAAGATATCTGTCTAAGATCTCACCCCTTTGCCTTACAACAATCACAGTACTTATTTCATAGCGAAGTATGTGATAGCTCACATGATACCTGACCTGAACGTCAAACCACTGATGGTATGTTATGTTTCATGTGGCTCACGTTTTCACAGGGAGAGGACTGGTTACTATTATGGTCACAGTATTTTGATCGTCTTATCAAGCAACATCTTCCATCATGACCAAATTACTATAAGATATAGGAATGAAGTCGTATGAATATGTTCGTTTCCAAGAGAGCAGTTGTCCCTGATATCACTTCAGCGAAGGACAACATGGTTAAATAACAGTTTATGCAATTATTATTTTACCATATTTAAGAAAAACAGTCAAATAACCATAAATAATCTGTAAAAACCATAAGTAAAAAAACAAACGATACACGATTAATAAAAAGTAGAGTATTCAAAATTCCAACTTTTGCTGAATGCATACATACAGATATTTTAAAAACAATTTACAAATTTCAAATTATATTCAATAAAAGCTCCATATTGTTAAAATAGATCTTTAGCAGTTTATTTAGTAAAAGAAAGTATGCTCTGGATTTTTCTACTTCATTCTTAGTGAGTGAAATGGTTTTCATAACATATTTATTAAAAAAATTTAAAAAAAAACGAGTTCAAAAGTGATAAATTTTTTTATAACAACTCAAAACATAAAAGCGTGTTAAAATTTTTAAATATTTTTTATTGACAGCCTCAAAGAACTTGCTTAACAGAATTCTAGACATAATCGATTTTAATTTTCCGCTCAACAGTGATGTCATTTTAGTGACTGCTATCAACTCAATGGGTTTTTAATAATGAAATATCAAACTTCTAGAATGTCTGAGTAGGCTGAGATTATAAAATCTTTGAGTGAAAATAAAGATTTTAGTTAAAATTTATTAAAATATTTTAGTAAAAATATTTTAGTAATTTTAATAAGAACTGTTTTTGTCTTCGAAAAATATTGTTCTAACAAGTAGTACTTTTATTTCTAAATATTTTTAAGCAAACATTGTTTTTAAAAAATTCTTTTTCACAAAACGATAAACAATTTTTTTTTTTCAAACACAATTTATTTAAAATTAACTGCCGTAAATAGCTACTTCGTTTAAAGAACACAAATAAGAATTTTGTTTTTATAAATTACAATTAGGGAAAAAAATTAAAGAAATTCAACGTATTCAAGTACAGTACTCAGTTTACCTTCCAAAATCACGGTAAAAAAAAAAAAAAAAACAAAGAGACCATCTATCAATCCAATTAACGGTAATATTTTTAGCTAGGAGCAATTTTTTTTTTACCTTTAAGAGTTTAAAACCATTTACAACTGGTATAGTTAAAAAACCTTGAATACAAAACTATATGTTTTTATATCCATTTTACAACTTGCAATATTTCAAAACGGTAAAAACTAAATTTCATTGGACATTGGAATTAGGCTCTTTGTTCGGTAATGGACAATGGAACTAGGTTGCGATTGAGTGGTGTTTTGTCATTTGCGTACTATGAAATGAGGCTCAATTATCTTATCTAGAGTTGACATCTGACTTGAGAAATGGGAAATAATATACTTTTTTTAGTTAAGCAGCTCTGTAATGTTGCCATCTATCCATAAAGGAGAGTTTCGTCCAGGGTCATCAATCGGGGTGATTAGAATGCTAGAAACTCCTTATCTATTGAAGAAAGGGGGGAAATGATGTAGTGTCAACGCTAGGATTCGAACCCCCGTTCTGCCGGTCTTGAAAATGACAGATCAGTCCCCTCTTTTGATGTAAGTAACTAACTCTACGTGAATAACTATAATGAAGCTGTAACGATCCAAGGAACTAAACAGCTTCATTAGGTGTTCACTAAACACCTATTAGTATAAGATTATAAGGAGTATGCTGTTATTTTATGCATAGCATGATGGAAAGTAAAAATATGAATTCGCAATCCTTATAACATGGCTTTGCTTCTGGCTTTCGACGAACGTTCATTTGATTCTCATTGACCTAGTTGGTGCGGTAAAAATTCTGGTTTTGTAATTAATTAAGTGAAAACAGTCAAAAAAAGTTCTCACAGTTTCTCATATCTAATAGTTTGAAAGCCATCTTTTTATGGTTATTTGACTGATTTGGTTAAATGTGATAAAATTAAAATTAAATAAATTGTCATGTAATTTTTTTTTTCTCGAGAAATTTCTAATAGTGTAGCGCATTTTGCCCAATATTTCTTTTTCGAATGCCTAACACAACAAAGTCTAATTTAGACGCGTTATTATTATTATTGATTAAAAAGTTAGTTTTCAGAAATGGGGACATATTTTGTTTTGAGTGCTATGAATAAATATTTAAATATTTTTTTCGTAAACCAATGTATTTTTTTTTTCAATTTTTTAAGTTTAGATTAAAATGATAAAATTTTTACCCTTCACATTTAATTTTGATTGTCATACATTTGAATGAATTTGGTTTGGATCGAATATTGCAGAACCTAAATATATAAGCTTTTAACACGTTTATACAAAAAAGATTTTTAAAAAAACAATTAAAAAAATGTAAGCGAAAGAAATGGCAAATAATAGTTTTTTTTTTAAACTTTCTCTCTCGTAAACTGCATTAAAGCAAACATGAATAACTTTTGAATTCATTTAAAAATGGAGATTAATGGCGAATAGCGGTTTATGTTCATAAAAGCCGATTCTGAGAAGTTAAGCATCAGGTCATTCTATAAGTTAAGGTTGCTTCCGTGCAATGAATTAAATTCAGAATTACATTATAATTGTTATTTTATAAAAACAAAGAGTTAGATAAAGCACGTTTTTAAAATGAGGAAAGAACTATTAATGGCGAATTACATTGTTAGAAATTTGTCGAAAAAAAATGGTTCAATAACAATTTATTTAATTGTAATTTTACCATATTCAAGCAAAATTTTTAAATAATCGTAGAAAAGATAGTATTAAAACTGTTAGCTGGTAGGCAAATTGTTTATTGATTGTTTTCACCTGATATGGTTAAGAAACAAAAATTTTATGCGAGACAAACTCATGAAAGTTAAAATTCCGGTAGTTAGATGCATGCTAAAACTAATAGGGTTAACCTGTCAATCTCATGGCCAGCTAAAAGGAGGTTCGAGTCCCAATTTTGACATCTCCATTGACAAGGTTTGTCTCCCTTTGCGGTTTCCAAATATTGTTAAGAACAGAACCCTTGACATGGGGTTTTCCCGTTGAACCTAAGTGCCCTTTGTTATTTGACGAATTTTGATGACAAAATACTTCATTTAATTAAATTAAGTGACTGATCTGGATAGAAAATAATCTACATGATCCGATAGTATCTTTGATTATTAATTTAAGTTCAATTAAATTCTATCAAAGAAGAAAAATTATTTATGCGTTTCGCTTTTTCGTGTGTTTGGTTTTCAAAGATGGTATGATTTTTATGAAATTTACTATTAATCTTATAAGATTTAATTTTTCGCTTTTCGCCTTAATTGTTATTTAACTATTGAACATTCTAAAAAAATGTTATCAAGATAACTTACATTGCTAATTATTATTTTTTTTTCTCTTTGTGATGAACCAAAGATAGTCAAGGTTAGAAGAAATGTTACTGAATCTATTCATGTATGTAGTACAGGAAAACATTAAGATTGCAAATACAAAATAAAATAAAAATTTACTGCAGTAAAACAAAAACTATATTAAGTTTATAAAAAGAAAATAGTAATCGTAAAAATAGTAAAATTTGTACGCTTTTTAGGCGGAAGCTATTAAAATAAAACAGATTGTTTTAAGTTTTTTAATTCAATTTTTCTAAATTTTTAATTTTTTTTTCAATTGCGGGACCTGATGTTGACGCAATTTTTAGTTTCACAAATTAAAAAGTGGTAAAAGTGGTAACATCAGGTTCTTTTTTATGCAAGTTAAAAAAATTTTACGAAGATTATATTTTATACATTTCTTAAACCATTGTAAGAAAAGGAAAAAAAATAATTTTGGTAGTTAAATTAATAATAGTAAAATTAATCTCTAAAAAACTATCGGATTTAAATGAATCATTATTGAGAATACAAAAAAATAGTGTTTATTTACTTAAGACAATAACATATACATATTTAACATAAACTAAAAACATTAATGAACAGAAAAAATAACCAACATATTTCTTATGTGAGAGAAAGTTGCTAAATCGTGAATAGTTTTTGATACAGCAGGGTAGAATCTATTTCAAATTAGATCCTTTCAAAATGCCATAAGTTAAACATACTAATTGCATCCAATTACATAGTAATTGTACTGTTAGAGGCCTATTACGTTTCTATTGTGCTTTTACAGACCTTTACTGCGACTATTAATTCTAATAACTAACTACAATCATTGCTATTATTAATTCTAATTAATAAATAGTTATAATTAATTTTCCTTCGTTTTCACTTTATCTATTTCATAATAAAATAATGCTAAAAACTTTATATAACCTTCAACGCAATGCAGACAAATCGACTGAATAACAATTTCTATTGTGCTTTTACAGACCTTTACTGCGACTATTAATTCTAATAACTAACTAATAATCACTTTTATTGTGTGGTAGACTATTCCAGGCGCATTTTCGTAAGATAATATTCTCAACGAGAACAAAAAAAGAAGATTAACAAGATGTTATTAACACATAATTCTAATAATAATAATAATAATAATAATAAAATAAACAATAATAATAATAATAATAATAATAAAATAAACAAGAATAATAATAATAATAATAAAATAAACAACAATAATAATAATAATAATAAAATAAACAATAATAATAATAATAATAATATTAATTATAATGTATTATTTTTACTTTAAGAATAATATAATTTATGTAACGTAAAAATACAAAATATTTTACAAACAGTTTCGTTTGTTGCCCAGTAACAAAATAAATTCGACACATACATGAATTAAAGACTTATATGAATCTACAAGACTTATTTAAAGTTACATAATACAGTATTCAATAGCAGTATAACTGCACTTGTTCTAGTTTCCTTTTTTTAGCTCAAATAAGTAAAATATTTCGCAATAAAAATATATAAATAAAATGCATATTTTAATGTATGATAAAAATTATTAACAATTCTTACGCTTCTCTACAATGTCTGGATTTTGTTAAATACCATATAATCGAATCAAAATATATGCAGAAATTGAAAAAAATATATTTATTAAAAAATGTATTCATCACATGGATATGTCTAATTAAGAAAGAAATATAACTTTGTTTTTTTATCATATGCCCTTTTCCTATGATTTTAAGATGTCATAATTTTAAGATGTCATATGATTTTAAGATGTCATAATACCACTAACTCTGTCTATATTTCCTCCATTCCTTCAACACATGAAAATTTCCAGGGTTCTTGACTTTCGAATTGGTGACCTTGGACTATTAGAATAAGAAATGTAGGAAATGTCTAGGAATAGGAAACTTCTCATCCAGGTATAGATGGCAGCACCACACAGTTGCTTAACGCAAACAAATCTAGCACTCCCTATTTCTCATGATTAAAGGCACCACCAAAGGCTGTATTGATAAACTAGTTACTCCCCATTCCTCCGTTAATTTGACAAAACACAACATACAACCAATCTACTGAAAAGCCTAACATAACCTAACTCTAAAAATTAAATTTTATTTTGACGGTTTATAAACTATGTTGGCTATAACTGTATTCATGGTATTTCAATCCTACCAGTATAACGATTTCAAAACCGTAAAAATAAAAAATGTTCCTAATCGCAAACTTTAAGGATAATTAGATGAACAGATTGATGCCGGTACTTTATCGTAATTTTTGAAATTCTAATTTTAAATACTAATTTTATTTAAAATTATTAATCAAAATATTATTAATCAAAATATTATTAATTAAATATAATTAAGTAATGGATCGTATTAGATGTGGCAGATTTATTCATTCAATTCTATTTCAATTGAAAGATATTTTATTTTTCAAAGATCAATAACACGCTTTTACTAAAAGTAAGTGTGTTTGTGTGAAATTTTATTAAACTCTCAGCCATTTTCTTATTTACATGTTCATTTTAAGCTTTTTTCAACGTGTTACTTCTAACGAATATACAAACGATCCAAGCTTACCACTTTTAGAAAATTTTCTTTTAAATTCAAAATTCAGTACGCATATTTCAAGCAGCAGACAGAACACACATGACCATTTGACATTATTGTAACAAGGCAATTTTCAAAATTAATGGCTACCTCGATAAACTCGGTGCGTGAAAAAAATCATTTTTAAATTTCATATAATATCTCTAATTTTTTTTATTGTAAATTCATCTCGCTACCTTGCCTCCGTTCGAAATGAAATAAAAGAAGGTGACTCTGTCGAATTTTTTTTATCACTTTCTACTTAATAAACAATATGATTTGATATTTTACAAATGTTCCATAGCTTTTCACGGTACTTACTAAACTAATCGAACCTTACATCGTAAACAACGATTCAGACATTTTAGATAAGAGGCAGTTCTTTTTTTTTCCCTTTCATTTTTGGCTTTAAAACACTATTATTACCTTCACATTGATATATTAATCCATGTCACTCTTTAGTTTCAAAATGAAAGTACATAGATCTTGTTAAATTTATAAGAATATTGATGCAGTTTTATAAGTTATTTACAATCGATGTCTAAAATGTCAGTTTTAAAAGTGTTTAAACATGAAAAAGCATTTCCGTATAGATCTATCTCGTAAGAGGTATTGTAAATTCTGCATGAGAAAATAGTTCTTTTAAAAAAAAAACGCACGTATTTTGGATATATTTTTCAGAATTGTGGCATGCAACTTTTTGCATTTCACATATTCAATTTTCAAGCTTTTTGCAGGAATTTTTATTCGCTACATTTCTGCTCATATTTGCAAAGTATTAGATATTTGTCTTAGCATACCCAAGTATTTTAAACTACTGCTATGAATACAAAAAAGATTTAGTATATAGATATTTTTTTATTTTATTTTAGAAGGTATATTTGTTATTTCAAATGATGCCTAGACTTTTCTTCTAAGTGACGCACTTTTAAATAATCGTAAATAATATTTAAATGGTACAATTTACTAATTAAAATTTTGCATTATGGAAATGCTGCTCAATAAATACAACCATATGAGCAAACTCCAGATCAAATTATGGTAAAATAAAAATAAGAAATTATGTTTCAAACTACGGTAAAATATTCTAACACTCTAAATGCTGCTTCAAAAAAAAATCTAATTACCGTAAAATCTATTTTTTTCTGTTAACACAGCAGAATGTAAAACAGTGAACTATATTCTATTTGCAAGCTCCAAAAAAAATCACGATCCAATTCAGTGCTCCTGTTCATTTTTTTTTTTTTTTTTAATTATATAATTCTGTTTTAAAAGCGTATTTCTGTAAAACTATATAACATAAAAGACGCACGGTGGCTAAATGGTAGCGCTTTGCGCTCCCATGTCACAGGTCCTGCGTTCGATCCTCGGACCAGGCAAGGTCGACTCAGCCTTTCATACATTCAGTGGGTCGATAAATGAGAACCAAGCATGCTTGGGAACTAAACACTAGGGGTTCGGCTGACAACCTGGCCGGAACATCTGCTCCTGCACCCCAGAACCCAAGGTCAAGAAAACTGAGATGGGCACAGTAGGCCTTGGCCCTCTATTGGCTGTCGCGTCGCTGAGTTTAGTTTAGTAAATATTATAAAATAATTGCAAAATTTATGGAGAAATATTACTAAATTGCTTGGTAAAAAGTGAAAAATCGCCATACTATTATTGACGCCAATGGTGCTTGTCTAATTTTGATAAAGGGTACTAATTGGAATAATAAAAAGTAATCTAAGTACTGAAACGAAAAAATTATTGGAAAAATTAAGCTAATTCATTTAGAAAAAGCTTAGAAAATCGTCATACTATTATTGATGACCATAATGCTTGCTTAATTAATTTTATTAATAGGTACTAAATTTAAAAAAAACGTAACTTTGTACTAAAAAGCTTAATTAATGGAGAAATGGCAGTTATTCGTTTCGGCGAAAAACAAAAAATCGCCATGCTGTTATTGACGACAATGATGCTTATTTATATTTGGTAATAGGTACTAAGTGAAACATAAACGAAAAGTTATAAACTGCAAAGCAAAATTAGTGGAGAAATGGCACTATGGTACTGATTCGTTTAAGGAAACATAAAAATTGCCATTCTATTATTAACGCCAATGATGTTTAAATAATTTTGTTATTATGCACTTTTGAAATAATGGTAATCAATGCAATTTTAAGCAATGCCAAATATAATGTAATGTAAAAGTAGCATATTTGGAATTTATTAAAAATGCATTAATACTGCGAAGTATTAATACAGAGAATGTGGAAAGACGTGTTTTACTTGCCTTCGAAGGGTATAAATAACAGCGAAAACAGCATGATTGTGATAAGCTTTAACCATCATGAGTTGTACTCAAGAAATGACATCATTCAAGAAATATTTTGAATATAGTTAATCTAAAAAATAAATAAATAAATATAAAATCACTTTCAGAGATAAAAATCGAATTTATGAAACGGATTATTCAAAGATATATTTCTGACAACTTGAGATGTAAATTTTAGAATATTTTATAATTAAAAATTTTATTTTATTATATTTTTAATAAATCTTTAGCCTGTTAATACACTTTTGTATGTAGTTTAAAATAAAAATGGAGTTTTATTTTTTTTCCATACTGTTTTAATATAATTATTTTATTTTTGAATTGTTAAATAAAATGAATATTCTATCTTTATCCATAGTTCATATTTAATAAATTATTCAGCAGATGGAAGCACCTTTTCAAGTAGAGAGTCATTGTCCAAATGAAATTATTAAAGGGTCGAGAACTAATTCATCTTTCGGTTTGATAAGTTTAAAAAGTGAAAGAAATGTGTAATTTCGTGAAAAAAATATTATGTGTAAGAAAATTTTTTTAAATGAGACTACAAAATTACTATTCGAATGAATATTATGATATTTATTTTAAATAATTTATCACGAAATTAATTCTTCAAGTTTAATAAATTAAAGTATCGAAAAATGAAAAATGATATAATATGTAATCTAATTTTAGACAAAATGCCGTTAATGCTAATAGTATGTAAAATATAGAAATGTCTATTTCAAAGTTAAAATTTAAGTTTTAAGAACAATAATAATTCGGTAAAATTTTTTTTAAAGAGAATAAGTCAGTATTAATGATATATTAAATGATATATTTAATATATCATTAATATATAAATTAAATGATATATATTTTTTTTTACTGTTTCTAGTTTCTTTAGAAACTTTTATAAGTAATGATTGATAATGCAATAACTTCTTTTTAAATATCGTCAATGGTTAATTTTACAAACTTTACATTTCTTGCACCATTTTTAAAATTTAAATTAAATAGAGTAAAATTTTTTGATATACATATATTTAACTAATCCATAATTTGACGATTTCCAGTTTTTTAAAATTAGATATTTGATTTAATAATATAATCAAAAAATAATTAATCACCGTTTTAAAATGTTGCTAATCGTTAAGATAACAAACTTTATTTTTTTAATAAAAATTTTAAAATCTATCAATACTTAATAATATAAAAATTTTATTATCTATAATCTATTACCATCGATTTAAATTTTATAATCTAATAACATAACATTTCTTTAAGTGCTTATATTATTTATTGTACACGGCAATCTTATGCTCACTAATTTTTGAATGAATAATTTTCAAGTTAAATTTAGAGAAAAAGGCAAAGTTATGAAGAACTAAAAAGTTTTGTTATGCATAAAATAAGACAAAATTAAATAAATATTTTGTTTTTAATTTTTTTGAATTTTTTATTACTGTTATTATTATTATTTTGAGAAAGTATGATCGAAGTAATAAATTTCGAGAATAAATTATATAGGATGCAGGTCTATATGGGAATGTGCGATAACAACTAAAATATTTTTAAGAGAAGGAAAATAAAAAAGATAAGAAAAGAAAAACATGCTGCAGTTTTATTGTTTGTTTCTATGGTACTTGCAGTTGTACCAAGTAATTTTGCATGACATTATGCCTGGTAATTAAAATTTCCTTTAATGCATTAATACATAAATGTCTAAAAATATGTTTCAAAAATATTTGACAAAAGAACGCGATTTTTTCCATATACTACTATTTTTATTTTATTTGCATTTTACATGCTACTTTTTGTTACAATAATTCTTATGGAAGCTAAAGTAATTTGCTTTCTCATAGATGGCAGCACTAAATTTTGAATCAGAAGATAACACATTTTTTTTTTTAAATTTTAATTTAAATATCTTTTCATAAACTTTAATAAACTTTATACAAACTATGTTGAAAAATAAAGATATAGGAACTACAAAATACACCTATCATGTTCAATTTATCATAGTTAAAGGTGAATAATATAACTGATTGATTATGTCCAGGAAGCTCTACAAGAAGATTGTGTTTGCTTTACTCCCAAAATAAATTCTGACTGCATTTATGTAACTTATTAATTAAATTATTTATTGCAAACCATAATAAGCAGGGTTTTTATTTTTCTAGAAAAATTTAAAATCTGCTTAAAATCAAGTAAATTTTTTATCTTATCTTCGATTTTTTTTTTCTTTGTTCGAAGGAGCTATAAAACTTATTAGTGCGTTTTGGAACATACATAAGATTTTTGTTTTTATTTTACATCATACTTTCCTCCACAATAAATCTTCTGCTCTCTAAAGTAATTTGCTACCTCACAGATGGCAGCACTAACGCCTAAATGAGAAAATTACACATTTTTCAAAGATTTTAATTTATAAACTTTCCTCTAAATTTTGCATTAAACTTAATAAATACAATATGTATTGAAAAAAAAAAATATTCTCAAAAGATATTCTACACTCTTTTCCAAAGTGTGGTACGCGTACCCTTAGCTTAGGGAATATATAAAGCTTATGTTTAAAGCTTATGTTTACTTCACTCCTAAAAAAATTTCTGTGAGTATTCATGTCCCATGTTGATTAAAGAAATTCTTGCAAACACTAATAATCAGATTTTTTTTTTCTCCATTTTTTAGAATAATTAAAACTGCGTGAAAAATAAGTTTCATTTTAATCTTTTTTTTTCAGTTTCATTAAAACATTTTTGACCATTGTGAAAACTAATGGTTCTCCTTCTTTCATATAAAAGTAGCATATGACATGAGATTTTATTTATTTATTTAATTTAATTTTTATTTATTTGTTTATTTATTTATTTATTTTGTACAATTGTACTTTCTGGTACAATTATTCTTATATAAGCTAAAGTAATTTTATTTTTCATAGATGGCAGCACTAAATCTTAAATAAGAAGCTTTCGCATTTTTTTAAAAATTTAATTTATAAATCCTTTAACTAAATTTTGCAATTAATTTAATAAATACAAACTAATGATGAAAAGTAAAGATTTTAAAACAATAAAATACAACTATAGATGACAACTTGTCACAGTTAAAGCTACATAATATCTCAGATATATTACGACCGGGGAGCTCAACACAAAACTTGTTCTGCTATATAACATAAATTTGTATTTGTTTTACCGGATAATCGAAAAAATTGTAGCAAAAAATAATACGCATATTTTATGATGATTAAAAACGTGCTAAAATAATTTCATTTTAAACCTTTCTTCATTTTCATAGACGTATTATAACATTTTTCTGCATTTCGTAAATTGAAGTCTTTCCTAATTGCAAATTAAAGAAGCATATAATATTAAAAAAAAAAAAAAAATTAATAAATAACGGATATAAACAAAATATATATGAATTATTTTTTTTTAAATTTATTTATTTTTTGTTTTAACATTTTCCCTTCTGTTGCTTATTGCTGTAATGCAATAAAACCATCAATTCCTTAAATATTTGAATTTAAATTTCAAATAAATTCAAACTAATTAGTTTAACTTGAATAATTTTTGTCACATAACATTATATCTAAAAATCTATTTAAAGAAAAGCAAAACCAGCTACTTTTTCAATTTATTTTGTTTTCATTTAAGAGGTGCTCACATATTTTTCAGAAAATACTATATGGTGACATTAATGTAATCTTAGCCTCATTTTCTGGAAACAGGTTTCTTTGGCTTTAAAAAAGCATAATTTTTTTTTTTTTTCGTCTAAATAAGTAGAAATATTAATAAAACAAATTACAATAATTAGAAATTTACTGTCAAAAAGTATATCAAATCAACGTTTTTTTTTTTTTTTTTAATAAATAGAATGTTGTTTTGGATTTAGTCGTAATAGTAATTTAATGAGTTTCATAATTTTTTTTTTTTTTCGCTCTCATAATTTTTTTTTTTTTTCGTCTAAATAAGTAGAAATATTAATAAAACAAATTACAATAATTAGAAATTTACTGTCAAAAAGTATATCAAATCAACGTTTTTTTTTTTTTTTTAATAAATAGAATGTTGTTTTGGATTTAGTCGTAATAGTAATTTAATGAGTTTTACATTGTATTGAAATAAAAAGTTAGCCGTTACATTGATTGTTAAGAAAAGAATAAAATATTTTATATTCGCTTTTTATAAAATGAACTAAAAATTGAATAATTTGTTTAAATTAATTAAATCTTCGATTAAGAATGATTAAAAAAATTAATTTTATGAAATTAAGAATATTTTAAAAACTATGAAATAGGTACATCATCATTAAGAGGTCTAAAATTTGCATCGCTCTCATAATCAAACAATGGGAACCATATTTACCAGATCGCAGTTACCCCCTATAAGTTTAAGAAAAAGTACGTCTTTGATTAAGTTCAGTAAAATTGAGCCCTAAAACATGAAGATCCTATCATTAGATCAAAATGTATTCTAAGTGGCCCATTTTTTTTATTTATTTATTTATTTTTTTATTTATTTTTTTTTTTTTGGCGCACTGTACATTTTATAGAAAGTTAAGTGAAAGAAAAGCTTGATTGTATTTTGTTATTCAAAGTATAACTTAAAACAATATTAGTAGCTGAATTCATCTGCTTTAAAAGGAATTATAATAATACATTGGTCTATAAATTTTATCTTATTAGAAATTAAAAATTAATCCAAATTATTGAAAGGAGGAAAATATCAAGCACATAGAAGTTAAATTTTAAAAAGTGCCGAGTGATACTTTTCTTTTTTGCTGCTTTCTTGCATTACTCCAAAACATAGGTTTATTGATTTTTTTTTTTTTTCAGATAACATGAAACGTGGACACCAAGTAAAAAATCAATTACTGACTCGTAAATTAAAACTTACATGTTTCAAGATATTATTTTTATTTCTAATATTTGTCTTCAATGATTTCAACACTTACGGGTCAAAGTCCCAAGAGATAACTATTTGCATTATTTCCTTTACTAATTATTATTTAAAAAAATTTTTACTAGGAAAAATGCAAAGGTTCTTTGTCATAAGATATTTTTCAAAAAAAAAATTATTAAAATTAAATAAATACATAATTTTTTTTTTTTTTTAGCCAACACAAAACTGTTTGATTGTTAGCAACGGTAACAACACTCATTAGTATGATTTGGCCTTTATTCAAAAGATGTTATGACTTAATAGAGGTTTCTCCCGATGCACCCTCACCTCGCTTCGCTCAGCGCACCCCCTCATTTTCCGCAATTTTTAATAGTTTATTAATTTTTTTTTATTTGACAATAAACAGTTTATGACATCTAACTGAAAATGCATTCAATTCAAAAGTAAGAAAAATGTTTTCATTTATTAACACAGATTTTTTCCGTCATTCAACAGTGAAAAAATGCAAACCTAATAACTTTACTTGATTAATTTTTTTTTTACTCGTCTAATTCCTCATTTATTTTTGATTGCTAAAAAACTTTTTAATGGTTTTTCACCAAAAAGATTATAAGTAATATTTTGGAAATGTTAATTTCTAATTATATTTTATAATTTTGATTTCATTATTTTAATGGGATACTTGCAAGTGACGAAGTGTGGGTATCTCGATCCTGATAGGTTGTTGAAACGGGGCATTTGTTTACGTTAATAGCAACGGCTCTTTCCATTTTATTTCCAGTAAGTCAAGCCCGTCAATCATCAATTCTTTTCCGTATCACATTCTATATTCTTTCACAAAAATTTAAAATCTTTCACTATATATTTCTTACTTTACACAAAGACAGGCAAGAAGCCATGTAGAACATTAACAAATTAATTAGGCATCGAAGTTACCAGGAACATAAAACAAAAGTATAACACAATTACAATAAAGTACATAAACAAATAAAAAAATCGAAGCTAAGTAAACGACGTAGACAAGGGAGAATTATATTTCAACAAACTCGATGTGCGATACGACACTGTAATAAATTAACTTCAAGTTAATTAGAATTCTAATTTATGTGGGGAAACTTAGCTCAACTTTAACACGTCATTTTGCTTATAAACCAACAGCTGGCGTCATATGTAACATGTGTGGTTATACGTGATCTTCTTCTGCTTCTTGAAGTGAGAGTACCCAATTCTCTTTATTGACTGAACACAATTATGCGCTTATGAAAGTAGATGCTCCTTTATAGTTCAGTGATTGTAAGACGACTAATAAGTTTAATAGGACATTTAAATATTCTCGACATAAAATGTTACGTAATAGACATTTTTTTTCTTTTGCGTGACACCAAAAACGCTGGTATTTCTCTATATAAATTGGCAACACTATAGTCATGTACAATTTTGATCCCTTCTAAAATGGCTGTAAAAATTCTAAACGGTGCAACATACTATCACACCAATTGGGTACGTGCAACTCGAGAAAAAGTGAAGTGATTAAGACTAACCATGTGATTTATATCAGATTTATTTGGATATCTGTAAGGGAAGTCACGTTTTATGTCGAACCTGATTGGTTTCTGAATCGACAAGTGCCACGAGGAAATAAAATAGTATGCGATGGAGCATTGGGAGGAGTTTTCTGTAATTTATCTCACGAAAGAGAGGGAAATAATTTTATCATTTCTGCTGCCTACTATTCTGAAATGTACCAAACTCAAACTTATGGTAGTTTGTGTGATTTTAGCTGATAGTCAGATTTTGAATTATTACTAAAATGCTAAATCGATAACTTTTCGAAAACATCTCAGGCATCCTTTGAAAATATCGCGGACATCGATTTGAAATATTTCAAATTCAAATCTAAGTTCACTGTAAAAAATAACGGATCAAATTACGGTATTAAGTACCAGCACTTTGGGTGCATCATCCGTAAAATCTATTTTTACAGTAAAATATTATACCGTAATTTTTGCAGTAATATTTATTTAATTTTAGTGATTCAGTGATTTCACGGTAATTATCACTGCACAAATTACGGTATATTAGATTTTTTGTTCCGTAACATGTTTCACTAAAAATGTATTTTACGGTTAAAGGTGCCGGCACCTTGAATGTTCGTACTTTTTGATCCAGCTGTAACTTGATCCGGAATTTTTACAATGCGTTTCCATGCAAGGGAAGCCACGGACAACAGCTAGTAAGGTAGTATTTTAAGGTGACTTTATGACATAAAAACACCACTTGTCGTATAACATAAAAACTCCCTTAATTTTGAAAAATAATCAAAACACGAAACTTAATAATAGCAAAGAATTATAAGAAAAGATAAGAAAATAGTGCAGATATAAACAAGGGAAAAATAGATACGGATGAACAATAACTTTGAAACTTTTATAAATTTAATGCTAATGACAATTAAAGGATATTGGAGCTGCACTTCTTCCTCTGAGCTTTATGGATCATACCAGGTAAAGTTTTGGTAATCAAAAATGCTCCAACAGCAGTGAAACATGGTTTTATACTATTAAGCTTCCATGTTATGTTGATGAGATATAGGTCTTTTAGCCTCTGTATTTTGAGAAAACTCATACAAAAAGATTTTTTCTTTTTACTTATTTTAATCGTTATTTTTTTTTCTTCTCCAGCAATCTGTGATAGTCATTGTCTTTGACTTATGTAAGTTAGTTTTTATAATACGTGGTAAGAGGCAATATGCGCCAAGAGATTTATGTTATAGTAAAAATATATTTAAATTTCTAGGAAGCAGCCCATTCTCTTGAAGATTTCTATGTTGAATCCAGATCCAGTATATTAGCCTTTACAATTTTTTCATACCTTGATTATATTTCAACAATGGAAGGACATGAACTAAACAGCCATTGAACTGGATTTTATAAAGGAGACTAGTAGTAATACATATATTGTCAATAAATGACTAGGCAATATGTAAGATATATTTTTAAGATTTTATGTTTTTTATGCAACTCAATTTGTTCTCTCTGCTTATATTAACGAGGTTCCTGCGGTGGTTGCCATAAGGGAGATGTATACAAAGTGGCGATCTCTTATAAAAATTTCATTTTTCTCTTTTAACTTTATAATACGTCCTAAAATAATTTTAAGTAAAACTGTCTTTAATTATTCATCACTTGCTTCACATTGCTATTACGGTACACAAAAAAATATTTGCAGAGTCTTATAATGTTACGTAAATATTCAATAATAACAAGGAAAAATCTTCTTTACAAATTAAGGTCCATAATAGCGTACAAAATGTATAAAAGATTCGCACAATTATTCACAAAACGAAGTCATAAAACGTAAAATTCATAAAAGGAAAATCGAACGTAAAAACCCTAATGAATAAATTATTTTATCAACTATTTCTTTTAAAATTATGAATTAAGTAGTTTACTTTCACTTAGTAAAATAAAATGGTTTCTTTTTATATATTCTTCAAGTAAATAAACAAAATAAGTTAATTTGCAAGTAAATTAATCTCATATTATACTAATTTAAATAAGAACTTGAGAAATTTTTATTTTCTTTCATTAAAGAAATGTTAGAAAACTTTTTTATTCTGTGTTTCGCAACTAACACTATGCAGAAACATAATTTACTATTTTATCTAGAAAACTTTAGACATTATACTAATTATTTATTTTTAAAAAAAAATAGTAGTTATATGATGCAGTAAGTTACAACATAAATAAATTCTTTAAATTTTATTTGAATAACTTATTAAATAGTTTCATAAGCAGTATTTGTTTCCTCGCTAATTAATATGAGACGTAAAAAATTGACTGAAATATATTTAATATTCTAAAAATGCATTATAATTCTAAAATCACTTAATAACGAAGAACAGCTCAAACTCCCATCTGAATTATTATACATCTGCAAACTTTTCAACTACAAAAATAATTTTTACATCAAACTATTTTTTTAGTTTGATGTAAAAATTATTTTTGTAGTTGAAAAGTAACATTTCTTTAAAAAAATTCATATTATTTCAAAATAAAAATGCTGTGTCTGATTCAGAAATTACATTTTATCCAGTCAATGAAACTTAGACTCTGACAAATAAAGACAAATCTAACCTTTTAATCTTCACCAAAAAAATTGAGACCAATTTCCAGACCAATTAAAAAAAAAGTAATGTACAGTGGAGAATAAGAAACAATAGTGAACTTGGTCACCTAATCAGACGAAAAAACATAGTTCGATTTATTGAATCTAGACGTTTTTAACGTGTAGGAGAATTGAAAGATTAAATGATAATAGAAATTTAATAAATTTTTTTAATTGGAAACCTCTGAATTTTAGAACAAGAGGAAAACTTAAAAAACACCACCACCAAAGATCTGACCACCTTGAAGGGGAAAAACAGGAAGTTGAAAATCGAAAATTGAAAAGTCTAGAACGATATTGCTCGGTAGACCAAGGCTTATGGCGGGCTGTAGTACTTCATAAGTAAGTAAGTATGTAACTAAACTCAGCGGCGCGACAGCCCATAGAGGGCCAAGGCCTACTGTGCCCATCTCAGTTTTCTTGACCTTGGGCTCTGGGGTGTAGGAGCAGATGTTCCGGTCAGGTGGTCAGCCGAACGCGGAACCCCCAGTGTTTAGTTCCCAAGCATGCTTGGTACTCATTTATCGACCCACTGAAGGGATGAAAGGCTGAAAGTAAGTAAGTACGTAAGTTTTAATTCTTATTTCATCTTTAGTTAAACTACGAATAAACTATTTTTATAAGCTGTATTTTCTATCTCGTTATTTAATTTTTAAAGTATTAAAGAAATGTCAATTGTTTAGAAAAATTGTCACGTAAGTGGAAAAAAATTGTGTTACTATTTGATTAAATATGGCGCGTTAGGAATTGTCTAAAATAATTTTATTATTTTAAAAAGGTAGTATTATACTAAATCACTCAATAATAATAATAATAATTTTTACTTTAAAATTAAAAAAAAATGAGCATTTCTTTAAAAAATTTCAATTTATTTAAAAATATAACTCTGTGCCTGATTCAGAAATTATATTTTATCTTGTCGCAACAGTATGAGTATGTCAGAGGAAGCAGAGTTTTACTTTTTTCGAAGAAAAATTTACTTTTCAAACGCTGTTTCTGACAACTGTGCGCAAAAATTTCCCCTACAATTTAAATTAGATGCAAATGTGTTATAAAGAAAACAAGAATGTCTGTAGCTCAGTTTTTTTAAATTTGTTTTTTATTAAACATTTTTACATCGAAATAATTGCAGATGAAATTAAAAAGTAGTTCATTTACATTCAAGCTTGCACTCATGCATGTTATATTTTAATTTATAACTTATTTCAAGCAAAATTTATTTCGAGATTCTGTTCCAAAATAAAGAAAAAATATGATCAAAAGTAAAAAATTATGCTTCAAAATATTTATAAAAATATGAAATACTTGTCACTTTTTCTTCGATACATTTTTTAAAATATATTTTGAAAATACCTTCTTTTGAGATGTATGTACTTTTATTGAGATGAAACCAAAAGGAATGTTCATATATGATTTGTTTATTTATTTTTGTATAAAAGAAGATTTTATTTGAGAGGAAAAAGTTTCTAAATAATAAATAAATTCTTATAGAAAACCTACTTTATATTTTCTAAACTTGAAAATATTTTATTTATTATTTTACCATGTTTTAGACATATGTGTGTATAATTTAAGCTGCTTTTCAGATATAAAAAAAGACATTTAATGTGCTTGAGAATAAATATCATTTTAGAATAAAACGTCCGGTAAAAAAAAATTCTTAAGTCTAGTCATATACATTAAAAAAATATTAAATGAAAAGTTATTCATCTAAAACATAATTCAGAATGATTATAAATATATCGATTTTTGCAAATTATTATATCATTAAAAATTAAAGCACTCCCACAAAATCAAATTTCAGGCAGCGAGGGTCATAGAGACTAAAGCTTCATAGTTTTAAAACAAAGGTCATTATGGCTATGAGGTAAGCATCACGCATCGGCTGCATTTATTTCTCATAAGTTTTTCGGAGCCGAGTGGAGAAAATAGCAAATAAGAAATGGTAAATAAATAAGTATTTATACATTAAAAAGATTTTTTCAAACATTATAAAAGAAATAGAATGTAGTAAATTTTGGCGCTCATTTATTTTCAAGTTAGTTTAATTTTTTTTCGTTTGAAAACGATTGTTGCAGTTTTTTCATTTGGTCCATTCATTTGGTTTGTAGCATTTCGTGAAATGTTGAAATGTGTGAATGTTGAAATGTGTGAATGATGTGAAATGTTGAAGAGGGTGTCAAATAACTTCTAAATCTACTTTAATTGGTTAAATTTTCATCGCTTTATAAATTTTAAACAGTTTTTTAAGGATTGAAGTGCAAGTGCCTAAAGAGATACACATTAGGAACATGTGAAAATAAATAAAGATAACTGTAAACACTCCATTAAATAAATCACCGTTAGTTTATGGTCAGTAGAGCTTGTTGGAAAAAAAACTGGGAATTTCTGAACATTTTAGCATGAAAAAGTTGCCCATGATAATAAGAATAAGAATGGTCATTAAAAAAAAAATCTGTTAATATTGCCGTGTTGTATTAAATATTAATAAAAACCTGGGCATGGATTCCTTAATTTAATTAATTGTTAAGTTCTTTTGGTTTATATTTGGGGGAAATAATATTTAATTCATCTTTCCTCTGTCTGTGAATGACAGGGAAACTTTGGTATTTCTCTATTGTTAAAAGTACCAGTATTGATAAGGGATTCAGCATCATCAAGTCTCGCATCATTGAGGAATGACATACCCCATAAGAATTCTAATTGATGACTTCAAATCAATCCAAATTTTAAAGCTTGTCATCGAAAGTAAAAATTTTGTCTTTTCTCCACCAATTGCTCTTAATAAACAATATCAGCTTTAAATTTGAAATAAAATCAGCATGAGTCATTGTTCACAAAATTTGACAAATCATGTTCCTTTATCCCATTTTGTCCCTAATTGTTGTAAACCGAATCCTAAGATGGTATATATGATCTTAAAGGCAAGACTAACCATCCAAAACAAAATATTTTTTGAAATTTTCCACTACCGAAGATTAGCTCAGATGGAGATCAACCTTCGAATTACTTTCTAATCATTAAATGGAATTCTTGTGTGGTATGTCATTTCTCAAAGTTGCGCAACTTAAGAGAAGATGTTATTAAATCCCACATTAATTCTGCAATTCTGCCATTTTGTGCTTTCGTAAAAATGCCAAATTTTCTCTTTTCTCACAGGCTGTTACAAGTTAGGTGAGTCTAACTTGTGCCAGAGGCTTCGCAAAATATATGTGAACATAACGCTAGAAATGGATATATCTAAGCAACGTTCATGTCTAGATCAGTAATACAGTATTTTTCCAAACTAATCAGACAAACTAATCAGATGTGTAGTGTATATATATATATATAATACAAAAATTATAATACTTTTGTATTAATAAAAGAATTAAATCTCTTTCGTTTTAATAAAATGTCTTTGTTAAAGAATAAGCATAGAGAGATTCTATTTTGGGAAGTCAAGGCTGATAAACATACGATTGAGTTATTTATAAAATCTCTCCCCCTTTCACTTCCATATAAGGAAGCACGAAATGATTTTCCTTAATGCGTAAGGATACAAGAATGTCAACGACTGTGCCTGTTTACTCAAATCTGTGTTAGTATACAAATAGTTCAAATACGGGGATTGTATAGATATAATTTTCTTAATCGTAGTAGTAACGGCTAACTTTTCAAATTCTAAGAGCATACTGAAGATTTATATAACATTATTATTTTATACCTCATTTTTATTAGATTAAATCATTAAAAGCAAACTATCTCTTTATATTCAATAAGAAAACATTAGTTCCTATTGCTATTGTTATTCTAAGAATAATTACTGTTTAAATTAGAATCGATTAATTTATTTGTTTTCCTTCTTTAGGTCACAGATTGGTACAATCGTAGAAGCTGTAATTCAATTCAAAGATAATTTTCATAAAGTTGAATTAATTTACTCATAACATCACTTCTTTTGTTCCACAGCTGTTTAACCCCAATTTTAACTTTTATTGTTGAATCCGATGAAAATGGATACACTTGCGAATGCTGTATACTTAAGTGTTATTTTAAGCTACTCCAAGTGTTAAAGATATTAGTTTCGAAAAGATAACATCAAAAGAGGGAGATATAATAAGAAGACAAATATTTACTTTATACCTAATGAGCGGATATTCTTCAACATATTAGGGATAAAACTTTGCAAATTTCTGTTGAGATGTAAAAGCTTCACCATCAAAATTTTTTGTTAAACTCTCGGAAGTAAAATTAGAAACATGTTTTTCTTGTTGCATTTTTTCGGATAGATTGCGCTTAAAATATGTAAAAGTTACAAAAATTTGATAATATCTCGTGTCTGTATTTTTTTCCCTTCCATTTTAAGTGAAGAATGACTCTCATGTACGAAATTGGTCAAAATTTTAAAAAAAAAAATAATAATAAAGTTGTATATTTAATGTTTTACACAAAAGCATATTTTTTTTTAATAAAATATAAATAAAAGTTTAAAACTGATTAAATTATTTACCTAATCTTATGTATATATTCTTTTAAATAATTGTAGCTGAACAGCCAATCCAATATTCAGTTAACGACTACGAATGCCCCACTCCATAGCCTTGTATTATGAACCCAATGTAAAAGACGAGGGAACTCCTTTATCAAGTGTTGGGAGAAACTTGCCTTCGTGGAAGATTTTTGATGGAACTAACTCACATTTGTGTTACATGGGGAGGAAAACTCCAAAATTATTCCACAGTAAGCCTGATGGCTAGGGTATTCTAACTCATGATCAGTCTACCACAGAAAATACTTTATGTCAGCACTGTGGTCGGTACGAGCCAGGTGCAATCTCTGGAATACTATTTCGGAATCCGATCTCCTGAAAAAAATTTTCTTCCACCTTGTATATTTTGAAAGTTCCTGAAAAGATAATTGTTATTTATGTATTATACCGTTGGCCATTTTAGGTCAACATAGCGTAAAAGTAATTTTGATATCCTTCTAATTTATTTTAATATAGAGATTGATTATAAAGAAATTGATAAAATACAAATATAACTTACCGCATTCAAAAAATGAGATAATAATTAAGTATTTTCCGAACTTAATTTTAGATATTGGCATAAATGATTGACGGAATAATACGTAAGAACCGGATAATTATTGGTTTTATAAATTCTAAATTTAAATTTCTTATTAACTTAGAATTTGCGTAATTCACTGAATATCCCAAGGCACAACGTCATAAATTTCGATTTTTAGATATTTAACACTTTGAAGACAGTTATCCTATTATAAACTCGTAAAATGTATTAAAGCGAAAGAAAAAGGTTTAAAAATTAAATATATATAAATTAAATATATCTAAATGAAATATATGTAAATTGAATATATATAAATTAAGAAGGTAAAAATTTAGGCAATATTCTTGGATTACAACTAAAATTTAGGCGAGGTCCATAAGCAAGGTTAGACATAAATATCAACCAAAAAAAAAAAAAAAAGAGCTATCCTGAAAACTATTCACAGTAATAAATTTATAAACTTAGAAACAAAACAGTGATAGAATTTCGGGATCTCACAGCAAAGGGTACTATTTATAATAGTCTTTTTTCGTAGCAGAGTAGTTTGAACAACACTGACATTTTTTTAAAATAGATTCTTAAAACGGTTTCAACAGTTATTTATTTTTAAAAATTTTTATGCTTGCGTAAAATAAAACACAATTTTAAAATAGAATTTCGAGGTATGTAAAGTATCTACTTTACATAGTTCGGAAAAAAATATTTAAAAAAAAAATTTTTAAATGAAAATTACATCGAAACTTAGGAAGAACAAACTATGTATGCAGTAACTAATGAAAACGGGGAAAAGGAATAAAAAGATAAGAATATAATAAATTATTCGATGTTGAAAAGAGAAAATTAAATATTATTTTTAAGTACTTCAAACAAAAATTTGTATAAAACAGAAAAATTATGAAATTTTAATACTTTATTAATTCAAGCGGCTACATTCTATTCTTTTGTCAAAAGGAGAAACCGATGGAAAAAAACAAAATTAAGTATCACTTTGACTCGATAAATTAAGTCTCAAGTACTGTCACAATTAGCTTTATTCAGTGGTCATGTTTACAAAGCTTACATCAAAAGAAATAATTTATTGATTACTAAATCTTTTAAAAAAAAGTGAATGGGGGTAAAATAAATGATTTTTAGAAATAAGAAGACTATCTATGTGCATAAATAGGATGAATGAAAAATTGTAATTGCAAAATATATCTATCAGCATTTTTAATTTTAAATTATACTATACTTTTTGCGTAATTAATTTTGGTTTTCAATGGGAAAGATATGGATTTTCTAAAAAAAATTGTCTCAGGTGGTTTTAAATAACATTGATCTTGTTTAAGCTACTGTAAGGTCACTTAAAATTAAGATATTAAATGTTTCTATTTGTTGCGGGATTCATTTTCTCAAAAATGAAAAAAGATCCTTTTTGTAAATAATTCATTTTTAATAATATTTTTTGAAGCAATTTAGATTTATATACACTGCTCAAAACAATTAAAGGATCTTGTATAAAATAACGGTATATCTTGTATAAAATAACGGTATAAGCAATTTTTTGTTTTTTGCAAAAAATGGGCGAAGAGAGTCACAAAAACTAATTTTTTTCTTATTTTCAAACTTCTTATTATGCAAATTTAGAGTTTGGCGTAGAAGACAAGGCTTTAGCAGCAGCGAATTTGATTTGGCTTTAAAATTAATGTAAGACAGACCGGAAAAGAATGATCCACATTCTGTAAGCACATTGTTTCGTTGATTGTGATGTCTCAACGAAGTATTTTAACTGAATCAGTAGCTAGGAGAGTTGTTGGCTATTTAGAGGGAACCAAACACAAGCCAATTCGAGTTTCAAATAGTGTGATTTCCAGGATCTGGAACCATTATTTTCTTTCTTTTTTATAGACTGGGAATGAAGGCGTAGACCTGCAGCAACGCCCAATGAAGATCCTTATTTAACGCTAAGTGCTCGGAGACACCGAAATTTGAATGCCACTCTTCTTCAACACCTCCTTCGCACGGCTGCTGGCACCACAGTTTCAACACAAACTGTCTGAAACCGTCTTCACGCTGTAGGTCTGTATGCTCGCCGAACATGGGTGTGTGTCACGTTGACAGCAAGGCATCGTCGCGCCTGCATGGAGCGGGCAGCAGAGCATGTGAATTTTAGGAGAAATTGATGGCGCAATATTCTTTTCTCTGACGAGTCCCGTTTTTCTGTTCATCCTGATAATAGACGTATACCAGGAAAAAAGATAAGAATATCATAAATTATTCCATGTTGAAAAGAGAAAATTAAATATTATTTTTAAGTACTTCAAACAAGAGTTTGTATAAAACAGAAAAAGTACAAAACTTTAATAATTTATTAATTCAAGCAACTACCATTTATTCTTTTGTCAAAAAGAGAAGCCGAAGGAAAAACCAAAATATAAGTATCTCTTTGACTCGATTAATTAAGTCTCAAGTATAGTTACAATTAGCTTTATTTAGTGGTCCTGTTTACAAAGCTTGCATAAAAAAAATTATTGATTACTAAATTTTTAAAAAAAAAGTTAATGTTGTTAAAATAAATAATTTTTAGAATAAGAAGTCTATCAGTGTATATGATGATTAAAAATTTTTATTGAATAGTAGATCCAACAGCATTTTTAATTTTAAAACATACTATATTTTTTGCGTAATTAATTTTTGTTCTTATTTGGGTAAGATATGGATTTTCTAAAAAAAAATTTCTCTCGGGTTTGAAATCTGGAGAGATGTAGCAATAGAAAATATCCTGCGTTAGTGCACGGAAGTGTAAAATTTAGTGGTGGATAAGTGATGGTCAATGCTGGCATTGAGGGGGGCACCGATCTCAATATCATTCGATATGGAGCTCTGACCGGTCGCCTATATAGGGATGAGAAACTGAGATCTATCGTAGTCCCTTACGCTGCAGCAATTGGAGATAACTTCATGTTAATGGACGATAATTGCAGGCCACATAGTGCTAACTTGTTGAATGATTTCCTTTTGGAGGAAGGAATCATACGAAGGGATTTAAGAGCGTTTTTCCGGACATGAACCCAATCAAGCATGATTGGGACATTCTAGGCAGACAAATTGCTGGAAGTCTACCACCCTCACAAACTCTTCAAGCACTGGAAAGAGTTTATCTGGAGGAGTAAGACAGAATACACACACACTTATATTAAAAAAATTAGCTGTATAAATAAAAAAACATGTATTTAATTTCTTTAATTATTTTTCGAACAATTTTTAATATTCCTTTTTCTCTTAAGCGAAATATAGTTATTTTAATTAAGTTGCTAACAAATACATTTTTTGAAATAATGTATGAGATATAAGGTTTCAAAATTGAAGCACTTGGAGAAAAACAGCATCTCTATTCACAAGAGTTCCAAATGAATTGCTAAGAAAAAAAAGGAAAATATTAAGCTAATGAAATAGGAATAAAACAATATTAAAAATGTTTTCATCCTCAATTTGTATGTTATTTATACATATGAACAAAACTTTAATCATTTGTTTAATATCTTACTTTGCAAAAAACTGTGTTTCATTAATGTAGTGTTAATAAATATAAATAATTAATTATTGAAAGCAATGATTGCATTTCAAGCTGTCAGAAAAAGAAATTTTTTCCGTCACATCCTGCTAAAAGCAGTATAGAACAGAGAAGTAAAACTGTTATTATTAAAAAAGTAATCAATTATTTATTTATCCCTCTATATTAAAAGAAATATTTCCGTTGTTTTTGGTGTTAAACTTAACGTATAGTTTTCCTGCGCAAATTTTTTTAGATAGAATAATAATGAAAGTGTATAAGGTATAAATTAATAAGGTGTTTAGAAAATGTACTGTGCACATGCAATACAATTAAAAAATTTAAATTCAATAATTAGTTTGGGAGATATTAACTGTCAAACTTTAAAAAAAAAAATACCATACGGGTCGCTCTATAGGTCAGAGCAATGCAACTACAGAGGGAATAATTTGGAAAAAGCATTAATTGTTTATGAATTTAACACAGATTGTTTTTGAACGTTTAATTTATAAAGTTATTGCAATTTTAATTGCTTTTGAGATTTTTTTACTTTTTCCGCTTTACATTACACTTTGTTTTACTGTTCAAAATCTAAAATATACAGAAATTTGAAATTACAAAGACATGTAGAAAAAGTAAAGGAAGTGCTATGTAATAAAAAAAAAACATGATTCGACTATTAGTTTGATGATTTTTAACTGTTAAACTTGTAGGGAAAAGAAGGTAATGTTTGTCGATCTATAACCAGAGAAAGGCAACTACGGAATTAAGATTTGGTGTGCTGATATGTTACTACGTTTTTATTTGTCAACTTAACGCGAATTTTGCTTCGAAACTCCTTTTTTTGCTTTAAATATTAACCACGCATTCTTTTAGAAAATTCATTTTACTCTCCCGAGACCAATTACTACCTTATTTTATTGACTCGATTATCAAAAAAACTTCAATCAAAAGTAACATGAAAGAGAAAGCATGTTACCAGATAGAAATCTAAATTATTATTGCAAATTTTTTTAAAAATAGTTTTAAAAAAAAACTACTAAAGAGTTATAAAAACCGTTTCTTAATTGAATTGTTATAAGTCTAAAATTGCTTCTTATTTATTTCTTCTTATTGAGTCACGCAATCTGTAGTTCTCAGGGAATCTTTTTTTTTCAAGCACAAATGAATAATTTTTAACTATATGTTCTTATTTATTTTTAACAAAATGTTCTGTGCTTTTTCCAGAAAATATTGACATTTAAGGAAACGGAAAAAAAATGATGACTGTGAAGCATTTATGGGGGCGAACGGAGCCTCCCAACCGTTAAAAAATATTTTTGTCACAAGTCTTTTTTTTCGCGATTTGTTTATTATAAATATTATTTTAAAATTAAAGACATTTTTGCAAAAAATGTTCTTATTTTATGTATGTGCAGCTTGCTTTATAAAAATAAAATTTTTTGTTCAATTTTACTTGCAAATTGTTTAATGACATGCATCCCTAGAAATGGCATTTTTTCAGAAAATTTCTAAAAAAAAACTAACTACAAAATAAAGTTTTATTCAAACATTTAAAAAAATATGCAAACAGAGTTGAAATTTTGTTTACTTATTAAAATAATGGAATGCACTGAAATTCTTCTGTTTTTTTAAGTTTTGTTTACTCCAAAATATGCATAAATAAAAGATACTTCACCAAACAATGAAATGAAGTCTAATTTCTTCCTGAAAATCTGAGAGGTATAAGTAGTTCCTAAACTTTTTATTTCGTATTGCTGTTTGTTTTCTTACATATTCATTATTATTTCTAAAAATTAATTAGCTATTATAATTGAAGATATATTTATTCTTCGATAAACTAAAAAAATCAATAGACTAGAAAAATATTTTTTAGTTATTTTGCTAATGCGAAAAAAGAACTTTTATTTTTTTACTGAAAGATTTTCCCTTATATAATTTTTATTGTGAAGCATCACTTTAATCTCACAATTTCCTGGTAAAAAAGAGGTGAAATAATATCCCTTATGATAAATTTAATGAATGACAAAATAATGATAAGTAAGCCTATACCTTCTGAAAACTTTTTTTTTAGTTGCCATAACTTAACATTAATTTATTTTATAATAACAGTTTTATATTATTAATAGTAAAATTGTTTTCAAAGAGGAAAATATAATATGGAGACTAAGACTGAGTACTAAGAATTTAAAAAATAATGTAAATAATTAGTGAAATTCTAAAACTAAGGTCTGTAGGTTTGTAAAATGCTAAAATAAAGAACTAATATTAAGGAAATTTTATAACATAGGTATGTGAATTAATGGAACTCTAAAACAAAGGATTGAACAATCTTGAAATTCTAAAAAAAATTACTGTGAATTAGTAAAATTTTGGGCTCTTGGGTAAAATTTTAGGGATATTTTCCTGTATACCCGCAACACTCTCATTCACAAACATGGCTGAAACCGATTTTTTAAAGCAAGAAATCTGGCAGCTAAAATTTCGTAAAGAGCCGTAACTAATGCTCAGATGGTTAAAGTAGTGAAATTGCACTGCAATCTTTGAGTTGCATTTCGTTAAATGTGATGCTGGATTCGAATCCCCCTTCGGGCATGAATATAATTTATCTCTCTGTTCTATACTTCATTCCACCTTAAGTTGGCACTGGAGAAAAGGGTAGACAGACCGGATTACAGACGTTGTCATGGAAACTGGGTTACTCTTTAAGGCGGTTGAGGGATGAGGTAGCAAAAAAAGGAGAGAAAGTTGCCAGTATTGGCGCTAAAGAAAGCAAAACGCCGATGTTTTTTTAAACCGAGAATCGAACTAAAATTTTGAACAGAATACAGAAAAGAACACGATTTTTTAGAGCATTTCTAATAATTATTATTTTAGATACTAGTTGTAAGCTAATTTCTTAATTAGTATTTAAAAAGCAGATTTTCTTATTATGATTTTTTTAACTAAACTAAACTAATTGTAAACAATAAAAGAAAAAAAAAATATTTGAAAAGTTTTTTTTTTTTTTTTTTTGCTGAAATCTAAGTAAAAAAAGGAAACGCATAGATGCGCATAAATACGTTGTTTTAAATATTTTTTTTTTTTATATGCTTACTTTTTGTAGCATATAGCTTTTGTATACCAAGGCAGGCATAGGTAGCATAGGCAAGAAAAGAAAAGCATAGGCAGGGGATCATTGATCATGAAAAATATCATACCTATGTTTTTTAATATTTACTGTTCTTTTATATATATATATATATATATATATATATATATATATATATATATATATATATACAAAATTCAAACTTTTTTCAGAAAAAAGTTTTTTTTTTAATATAAAAATAATTTTTTTCTGAAATATATTTGCTTCTTAGAGACAAAAGAACTTGGATTTTTAGTATTATCCACACAGGAATGTATGTACGCCCCCCCCCCATATTTTCAGCTGCCATATCCCACCATCTTAGACTCAACAAGAGCTCATTGACCTGTCCTGGTGGTTATCATGTTATTCATTTAATATTTTAACAGTTGACAGTTCCTTCTGCAAACTTTTTGTGGGGTTGTCCTGAATTGAATTCAATCCACAACTTCTTATCAGGAGAAATTCTACTTGGGTGGTTAGGCGCATTTTTTCAATAGAAAATACATATTTTAAAATATCAGAATCTTCCGTTGCTTTTCAGGATCTTTGCGGGTGAAAGGTGGCTTAAGAGATAAATCCGTATAATTAGTTATTTAAGTATAGTAGAATTAGTCTGGAAATATTTTGTCAGATACTGAAATATCTTAATAAACTGCTGTTTGTAGAAAATGCAACACCATGAAAGAATCATCAGAATCAAATGAAATTTAATGCAGAAACGACTTGTACTGATACAAATAAATGATGAAATTTTCAAAACAAAAGAAACAAATTAAGCGTCCGAAATCAGTATTTGGTGCAGCCACCACGCGCTGCAATAAGTGCTGCTATACGACGTGGCATGGAGTCAAACAGATGTTGAATATCTGCTTGAGGAAGAGAATTCCATATCGCTTGTATGCGCAACCACAGTTCGTCTTTGGAAACTGCAGGACGCGGATCACGAGTGAGACGCCGACCAACCATATCCCACACGTGCTCAATAGGCGACATATCCGGCGAATAAGCAGGCCAAGGAAGAAGTTGCATGCGTTGTGCTGAACAGAAGTCTCTAACAGTCCGCGCAACATGTGGGCGTGCATTATCCTGCTGAAAGATAGCTCCAGGGATGCCTTGAAGGAAAGGAACGACTTCGGGCTGTAGCACTTCACGGACGTATCTGTTGCTATTGAGATTACCCTCAATTCGTATCAAATTGGATCGTCCATGATACGAAATCGCACCCCAGACCATAACTCCGGGTGTTCGACCACTATGTCGTTCAATAATACACTCAGGAAGGCAGCGTTGACCGGCATAACGTCTAACACGAACACGGCCATCATGGGTCCACAAATTGAAGCGTGATTCATCTGAAAAGACAACTTGGTGCCAATCAGCTCGCCAGTCTCTGTGCTCAAGAGCCCACTGCCGACGCAGCCGTCGATAATCCGCCGTGAGGGGAATCCTGTATAATGGCACCCTTGCACGTAATCCACGGCGCAGCAGACGACGACGAATTGACGAAGCCGACAATTGTACACCTGTAGCAGTAGACCAATGTGCTGCCAGCTGCCTGGAGGAAGCTGTGCGATCATTCACCGCCATGCGGAGCAGGTGTCGATCATCGCGCTCTGACGTCACCTTCTGTCGTCCAGTGCCTGTTTTTCGAGTTGTTCGGTGCTCGTCGGTCCACTGCTTCCAAACTCGCATCACTGTGGAACTGTTCCGCTGCATACGAGCTGCTATTGCGCGATAGGAAAATCCTCCTTCTCGAAGGCCGATTATCCTCCCTCGTTCAAACTCCGTAAGTTGCTTGAATTTCTTATTCTTCCGTCGTGGAGGCATACTCAGGTCTCACTAAACGTTTGCCACTAACAAATAATCATAGACTATTTTCAACGTCCCGCTACAGCACTTTATTTATACGCTTTCAGCATCAATTCAGAGGGCGCTGCGCGCGCCACGCACGCGCGATGGCTCTGAAACTTTATTAATTTGCATAATATCCTATAATTGACATTTGCTGCGAATTTCATTTGATTCTGATGATTCCTTCATGGTGTTGCATTTTCTACAAACAGCAGTTTATTTTCTACACAAGAGAAAGAATTTCTCAGCTTTTTTGGCTTTGTATTTCAAAAATAATAATTAAAATATTGACTGGTTTAAATTGACCTTTCAATGTTAAAAAAAAATTTTTTATTCACATTTTGTATCTTTTTTTAAAATTATTTCAATTCCTATACTTACACTTGTATTATGGAATTTGTATTTCAGATAATATTTAAAAATCCCTTTAATTAAACAAAACTAAAAATCTTAAATTTCCGCCATCACATTATTAAAGCTCCTATAAAAAGCGAATTATACTTCAGAGCTACGCATGGCGCAAAAGACACAAAATTTGAATCTTTAAGGAGATTGAATAAAGCAAAAGCAATTTTAACTTTTGTCGTAAAAAAATAATAATGAAATCATATGCTGAATTAGCTACACAGCAAATATGCTCAACTGTCATCAGTTTAATAATATTCACCTGTCTATTTTTTTAATTTTTTTTTTATTCATTCTGAAGGGAAAAATTTTTTCATTAAATATTGTACATACGAGGTTAATATTTAGAAAAATAAATAATCAATTACAATTTTACTATACTGGTTTAAATTTGTTATTTTTTTTTTCATTTATGAACAGGGTTTGTTGATCTAAATCACGATTTGAATCATGATTTAAATCAACTGATTTATATATATATATATATATATATATATATATATATATATATTGATTTAAAAAATTAAAAAAACAGTGTTTTAAATCATTGATACTTTTATTATTTCTTTTGTAAGTTTTAAAATTCATTTTAAATAAATTGCTGCATTAATTAATTTTAGCTAACGAAATTACTTTCTTTCTTGGTATGTGTTAGATTCCAACACATTTCAAATTACTTTTTTAAAAATCTTTTGGTTTTTGAGATTGAAAGTACAGATTAAAGTAAACATTTAAGTTTTTTTTTTTTTCTCATAATATGTTTACAGTATCTTTGGCATTATCAGATTTTCTATAAATAAATATAGTGAAAAAAAATTTTAATTACTACATAAATTTTTTTAAAGACTTTTTTCAGCTGAACTTTTTTTTAATGAATGACTACACTTATAAACACAATCTGATACATTTATTTTGTCATTTTAAAAATCAAAAGAAAAAAAAAAAGAAATCACAATTTTAAATTAAAATTATGGTTTGGTAATTGAAACTTTGTTTTAAAAGTTAAAGTATTTTTAAATTCTCTATTTCATCTAATCTTTAAATTTCAATCATCCATTTGTTTCAAAATGGTTACTATGCATTCAGAGCAATAAGTAACAAAATAATACAAACTAACAAAAAAAGCATGCAAATATTTAGTAATAAGCAACAAAAGAAGAAGAAAAAATTTTAACAAGGAATCACAAAAAAAATTAACAATTAATGCACAAAAAAATCATAACTATAAAAAACGAGCTAACATTAAATAACTAGTAAAAAACAACAAATTAACAATTAATGCAAAAAAAAGAATAAGTATAAAAAAAAACGAGCTAACAATAACTAACCAATAAAAAACAACAAATTAACAGTTTATAACTAATAAAAAACAAAACAAAAGAAAAATTAAGCGATATGAGTGAAAGAAAGCGAAAAAAAAACAAGGAGAAGGGAACGAGCTGGCTGACCAGTGTAAAAACTTAGCCAACGCGCCAATTCCTTGGCCTTGAAAACTAATCCAGCGCCAAACTATAACACCTCCTTCTTCTTTGTACATTCGCTTTACTGAGAAGGTATTTATAAATTAAATACATTTAAACATGAAAAACTTCGAATGTATGTTTCAAGATAAACTTTTCTTATTATACAACATTAATTTATATTTGAACGTGCATTTAAACTGCAATTAATTCCAAAATAGAGAAGAACTACTTTTCAAAGGCGGAGTATTACATATCCTACCCTTCCCTGCAGTGCCAACTTAAGGTGGAATGGAGTATATCTGTGCTGGCGTGGGGGGGGGGGGGGTGAGGTTGATCCACCTATTAGGTGCTCACGAAAAAGTGACACCTTGGCAAATAATGCTAACATCCGTTAGTTACCATAAAATAAATAAATAAATAAAAAAAAAATAAGGCACTACAAATACTTTATTTTTTTTCTTTGGAAAATAGAATATGACAAAAGGTTTCTTTACTTTTGACGAAATCCATTTTCTTGAAGATGTATGGTGATATCACTTTGATATCACAAAAAATCACTTTGACAAAATGTTCGCTCGGAGTATAAACCAGGAAATAGTTTCGTCAAAAATGAAGAAAGTTTCGAGATATTTGAATAAAAATTTTTTACAGAGCGTAAAATAAAGGACATAATAGTTATTTACATCATAGTAACTTTTTCGTTAAGATAGAATGATGTTAATTATTCCGTGTTATCTTAGAGTCTATTTGAGCTTTGGGAGATATTGTGTAAAAATTAAAATTAAAATTTGCTTCGTAATAATCTGCACCCTGTTTTATTTCTAATAATCACTAAAGAAATGTATCTATAAATTTGAATAATTTAATATCAATTGTACACTCGATTTAGTGCTAAGCGAATCCTCTATGAAAAATATACTAAGAGCTTTATACACTCATAAAATTAAAAATAATTCACTAGTGATTATTTTTTCTTTTGTTGAGAAATAACTGTCTTTTTTGCAACTTTGTTTCTTTGTTTCAAAATAACTAAATATATTAGAACTATTTCTGCCTGACAGTTTATTTAAAATATTACTAGACTAATATCACGTTCAAAAAATATTTTTGAATGAAATATTAAATTTTCTTATTCAATAATTATTTCCGTTCGTGCTTGACGCAAATAAAATTTCTGGTTGGGGTTTTCATTTAACATTAAATTAACCTAATAAAAAATATTTTTTCAAAGCATTTAAAATTTTTTTTTTTTAAAAAGTCCTATTTCATTAGGAATTACGATTTAATTTTTGCTCACACAAATGTAGGAAAAAATGCTTTGGCTATAAAAATATAAGTTTCGGGTTATTTGTATGTAGAATGGTTGTTTTGAAACAATTTTTATCTCTGTAAAACCTGCTTCTGGATTAAAAAATAATTTTCTTTGAATCTTCAAAAATGTTTTCAAAACTATACCGACAATTTTATTTATGCCGCTTAATTCGAACAGCGACATTCCAAAAATAAAATAGCCGAAACTGGAATGTATTATCTAGGTAAAAAATATTTCGAGCTTTTAATTTAGAAAAACAAATCTTGTAATTTGGAAATAAAATTGAAGTCATATAAGAAGTGCATAAAAAAAATGATTTTACTTGTGTTCACTTATTTTATGAATATAATAAACTATGTAACAATAATGTAATAAACTAAACTAACAAAAAATAATGTAATACACTATGAATAAAATAAACTGTTAACAAAATAATCTATGATGAGCATCTTATAAGTACAATAAATCTGTACAGTGCTAAGAAATGTACCGATGAAACACTGAATAACTTTTGATCTAATGATTGGATCTTCAGATTTTCCAACGCAATCTTAATGGTTAAAAAAAGTGATCTCAAATATGCTAAATAAATAATTCCGACGATATTTTAAGTCACAAAATTAGGCGCAAAAACGTACTTTCTCTGAAAAGACATATATTTTTCATAATAGATTCGGATTTCCGATCCTCAAAATATGGTACGTGGTCTCAATCCGGAAAAGAGAATCCAAATATTTTGGTCTGCGAAGTGGTCAAAAGTTTGAACCACATAATTGTAAATTTAACTGTTTTTCGCATTTCACCATAGCTCAAGAACCTGTTAAGTTAATTGAAATATTTTTATCAATAATTATAAAATTAATATATTTGATAATATTAATGTATCTTACATATAATTATTTTTTGTTATTTTTCTATTATTATTTTTTTTTTCATTATTTTAATTTACTGTCAAAAAAAGTTTGAGTTGGGAGGTTTAGAAAGTCTTACATAATTTTAACGAATGCAGTTTTATAAAGTAAAATGAAAATTTGAGCGATATAAATTGAATAGTTCCTGAGAAATAGAATTTTAAAAATACGATTTTTTAAAAAAAAATTCTATCTTTCAAAATCTATTCCAGCGATTTCGGACAAATTTCGTATATTGCTATTTAAAATTGCATCATTTAAAATGATGTATAAAATTTTATGCTATGAAATTCTAACTTTTTTTTACCATTGTTAAATAAAATAATAAAAAATAATAAATATTTACGAAAAGTTATATTTCGTATGGAATTATCGTTGGATAAACGAATTTTATGAATGTTTTTTTAATTCGTTTGAAAAGTTCTGGAGATATAGTGAAATCCGCAAAAATTAAAACTAAAATGAATGGGCTCAAACTTTGGAACGCTCTCCTGAGACCAAACTATCGGGATTATATTTTCAAGATTTTGGGGGTCTGAAATACAAATCTATCGAGAAAAAAAAAGATATATTTATTTGGAGAAAGTACGTTTTCCTGTCTGATTTTGTAACTTGAATTAGCGTATGCACTAACTAATAAGCATAATTGAGTTCACCCCCTCGAACCTTTAAGATTAAGTCCCAGAGAGTAAAAATCTGATCATTAGATCAAAATTTATTCAGTGTGATCCTTTTTTGGGCATTGTACGTACACTTTAAAAGAAAAACTGGTAATTTAGAATTTGTTTTAAAAAAAGATAATAAAACTGCTGAATAAATTTTATTGGTACCCTTCAAGTTTTTATGTTTACAACAAAATCTTAATTAATTAATATATATTTTGTTACGACATGTTGAATAATTTTCAAATATAGGTTGGAGTAAATTTTGTTAATTAAAAGGATTACTAATTTATATGTATATACCAGAGATTTTAGATTATAAAGGCTTAAGAAGTAGAGGATCAAGAGAAATATTCGAAACTCTGAGTATCGGACAACTGATGATGATATTTTATTTAAAAATTAATATTTTAAGTATAATATTTCTTCATAACTTTATTATATATTTAGCATTTTTGAGATTTCAGCTGGAGATGCTGTGAGGCTTCATAAACATTTGAGATATTAAAAGATTTTCCCATATTCTTAAAAGTTTAAATAATAAATATTGGGAAAGATTTGGCATAACTTAAGGAGCAGATCAGATATGAAATGTTGAGAATATTTGGACTAAGCAGTATATATGTTCGCCTATTTGTTCGTTGATTTTCTCTTAACTCTACTCTTGTTCGAAGTTTTCATTCAGTTTCTTTGCAGCTGTGTTTTCTCTCACTTGATTGTTTAATTAAAGAACCGAATATTAAACCAAACTTCCGAATGCCGAACTTTCTATGAACAGTTTTGAAGTTTGTTCTATATATTTCGCTCGAATTATTGTAATTAATGTTCCTCAGAACAAGATCAAAGTAAAAAAAAAAGTTTTTTTATAAGCAAGACTTATCTATGAATAAGCTTTTGTGACGTCTAAAACTGTCGTTTCATCTAGGGTTTTTTTCAGGTAGAAGAAATAGTTCTTCCTTTATTTTTACATTATAAATTGTGTATTGCTATAGAAATTTGCACAGATGCAAAATGATCATTACGTTAATTATATGATTGAGTAGATGATATTGCTATTCTGTAGACTACTATCTGGTTAGTCTGCTCATCGAGAGGGATTGAAAGTAGTTAAAATAAATGGTTACTGCTATCTTCATTAATAACAATAATAATTCTGATCATTATTTTTGAAATTCAATATCAATTTTTATAACATTTCCTGTCGCAAGTCATAGAAAGTAAATATTCAAAAGCTAAAAGAAATTTAATATAACACGGGCTGCATATCATAATTTAAACAGTTATCGTTTTTAAGCTGTTATTCCCCACTTTTTTAAAACGATAAAATTATTTTAAATATGTGTAAGTTGTATGTGTGACTACATGGTAAGTGTGTTCATTGAAAGATGGTGAAAGAGTTAAAAACGAATGGTTTTTACTATTTTCAATAATAACAATAATAATTCTGATCACTATTTTTGAAATTTGATATCAATTTAAATAGCTGTTCTTTGGCGTAACTCATGGAAAATAATCATGCAAAATGGCTGAAAGAAATTTATTCTAACACGGGCTGTGTATCTTAATTTGAATATTTATCGTTCTTAAGTTATTGCAACTTATAATTTTATTCTCCCATTTCCATAACCGATTAAAATATTTTAAGGAGGAGTAAGTTGTGTGTGTGAGCCCAAATAAAATAGAACCATTTATTGTTTTCAGTTTGTGGGATAGAAATAGAAAAAGTAATATCATCCTGCCCACTAAAATCAACAACAGAAAGGGAATTCGATATTGGAATAGATACCCATCTGTAACATGACTTAGAAAAAAAATTAAATTGTTTCCTTTACAAGATAATGGAAAGATAATTTCAGCTCTTATTTCTTTGATAATCTTTTTCTTGATTGGATTGAATAGAAGTTTATTTTTTTATTTTTTATCTCTGATGGCAATCGGTTTAAAATTATTGTTTCCGTATACTTGGATACTGTAAACAGTTACTAAATGCTTTAACACACAGTTCATTTTTATAGATTATTAGTTAATTGATTATGTTTAAGCTATTTCATTCCTTTTACTAACTTTATACTTTAGTCTTCAATTAGCTTTATACATTTATTCTAATTTGATATTTAGTCTTAATAATGCTTAAATTCATGTTTAAAGTGAATCCATCGTGCTAGTTATATTACATTAATTAGAATTTTATCTTAAATTTCAAATCAGTAATAGAAAGCATTGTTTTTTTATATAGGATTTATGCTTGCACGTAGGGAATGTATCGAATTTTATTGCAGATTCAAATCAAGTGTACCAGACTCTTAGAGTGATGTTTGTAAAGAAGAAAAATATCCAGTTCCTGCCGGAGTGTACTGAAAAATATTTATAATTAAGTTAGAGAAATTAAAGTAAATACTTATAAAAACGAATGATGAATAAGTTTCTTCTTTTGAATAAATATAAAAAGTAACGTAGTGCAAATAAAAATATACAGAATTAATCCTACATTAATCAAAGATCATAATAAAATAATGTTCTTTGAAAAACATCATGAAAACAATAATCAAAGAAAAAGTTTCCTAGCAGTTCCGAGATTCAGAAAACATATGATTTTTAATGAAGCCTGTAAATAAATGAATGAATTATTGTATTAGTTATATCATAATAATATTGGAAAAAACTGAATTATTTTATATATTAAGTAATTTGCAAAAGTATTAAGAAAACGAATAATCATTCAAATAAATATTATGAAAGCAAATTCAAGTAAAACAGATTAAAATGACACACATAAATGCTTTTATAAAATGTATTTTGCAAAAAAAAAATGAATAATATTTAAAAAAATATATCTGTCTTAAAGACCAAACATTTAATTGCAACATCAATCAAAAAAAGTGTAGATATTTTACGCCTTAAAAATTTAAGATAATTTAAGCTTAATTTTAAAACCAAAGTAATTTAAGCATAATTTTATTGTAAATCTATTATTATGATTTAAATGAGTGGGCTATTTCTTTAAAAAATGCACACAAAAAAACAGAAAATTTATTAGCAATTTGTTAGCTCAGGATTTCTTGGCAAAAAAATGCATGAATTGTACTTTTTAAAGCAAAATATCACTCATTTATGTCTTGTATGTAGCTAATCAACTAGATTGATCAAATTATGAACGAATATTTCTTTAAGCAATAACGCAAAATGAAACATTTTAGATAGGTTACATAGCATTTGATAAATTCAAAATTCTCTAAAACTAAATACGAGTAATTATTTCATGGTGTTCGCTATCAAACGTTGATTACTGGGTCATAAAGCAAAGTGTTTAATAATAATTTCATATTCAATTTCAACCAATCTGAATGATTTATATGCGAGAAGTTATTTCTTTAAACAATTATGCAAAAGAATACATTTCAGAGAGATTGCAAAGCCCTTTATTAGGGCAAAATTTCCGGACATAAACTCCCTTAATTATTTTCTGGCATTTGCAATCAAGAGATGAATTTTGTATCTATTCTCTAGCATTTCACTTTGCCTGAAAATTGCGTCAACAACCTAACTTATAATAGGATGGAATTAATGGAAAATTTCACTTGCTCGCTTAACAGATATCCGAGAAATACTTTATTCTTGTACAGTAGTATTTACACTGCTAGAATTTCCATTATAAAATAACATTGGAATAACATGCTTGCCCATCAAATTAATCATGATGTTTACGATAAAGAATATTTTTTACCTTTATGGTTTTGAAACCGTATGCAACTAGTGCGGTTAAAAAAAGTATGAATACAAAAACCATACAGTTTTTTAACCATTTACAACTAGCATGGTTTCAGAACTATATAAAATAGGTTTAATTCGACATTAGAGCTAGGCTTTTAGTTAGGTAATGAGCTTTAGAGTTAGGTTATGGCTGAGATGTGTTTTATCAAATGAACCGTGAAATGGTGGTTTAATTAGTTTATCAGGATGCTTCGCAAATCGTAAGAGAAGGGAGTACCATAAATAAAATTTACTAACTTAATTAGGTAATTTACAATTTAAGAAAGTTAATTAAATAGATTATGTTAAGAGAAATGTTAGAAAAATGTGATTATTAGATTTCACTTTTAAAAAAAGCCAGTAGTAGCCATTGCTTTAGATTCGTTATACATGCAAACAGAATGAATTTATTGACCCTGGCTATATAATGGAAATGCAATTACAAATATTTTTGCAAAACCCATTTTGAAGATTGTTCAAGAAATATAAAATATCATCTAAAAAGATTTTTAAAAAAAAAGTACGACCGGCAAAAAGATGAGCATGGATGTGAACAGATAGAGAGTCCCGCCCAAGAAAGTTTTTCTTCGTATTTTTTTCCCTTCAAGATGTGTAATTATATCAGTTGACATTCCTACCTTTGAAGAAGTGATCAAGGAACTACAGGTGATCAGAAAACAAAAGGGTTTGATAGGGAGGATACTACATTCCTAACTGTAAGCATGTGAATCTGGATGGATAGTAGACTCGTCAAAGGCATATATTAAATTAAAGAGTTAATGTTCGTAGTTATTATAATTAGATCTCACTTTAGATGTAATATCCATTGCTGAACTCTACACAATTTCATCAAAAAGCAAGAAAATGGAAATAATATTTGGTAAATTTTAAATGTAAATGAGTGAGTAAAAAAATTAATGTCTATAGAGGTAGTTTAAGGTGTTTTTACCATCTGTGACAGAGACGTATTTTTATTCGATTTAGCTATTTTAAAGAAATTGTTTTGTTTTGCATAAAAAAACTACCTTAAACTTGCATGAAAACTCATTTATATCTTTAAACATGCTAATTTTTACTATTATATGCTATTTTGGTAATTTTTTTAATTGGATGTCTATCATATTTTTATTTCCCCCTACCATTGTTCTTTTAAAAAAAATTAAAAAGAAAGTTTGTTTTCAGTGTTAAAATTACAATGTAGGCCTATAATTAAATTTATTATAGCCCTGCATTATTTTTAGTTATTTTATTAAAAGATATAGAACATTAAATACTTACTAAAGCTAACACATAAGTGAAAAAATATCCCTTCGCATAACAATTAGCTAAACCTAACCATATACCTTCTCTTACCCCACCTCTAAAAGCAATTCGCAATAAAAATAATTTTGAAATTCATTCCTGAAATTTTTATGTTCTTTAGATGTCCCTCTAACGGGTTGAACAAAAATTAATAATTTTTGTCAGATCATAATGATACTAGAAGAAAGCTCACCAGTGACTTAAACTACCATACTGAAAAAGTTAATCATGGACAGATAGTTCTTAAACATTACATTTTGTACTAGTTTCTAAAACTGGCATGAAAATACTTGCCGTAATACCAGTAAATGTCTTTAAAATAGTAAATCTTAATTTAAGAGAAGGAAACGAATGTTTTTTTAGCATATGCCATGTACCCATTTTAACCCATCTGACCCTACAATATACACCTAACAATGAATAATAATTAAAATTTATGAAAAACCTATCCAAGTTATTTTTTTTAAATATATGTTCATGAACACATGTTTGATCTATTACGAATGTATGTCTATCTCAAATGCTTCTTTTAAATACGTTTCGATTCTAAATTAAGGTGTATTTCATATGCATATAAAAATATCATTTTGCAGACACATAATTATCTAAATTAATATTCTAATTTCCAAAAACTTATTAACTTACTGATAATTTCGATAAGTAAATTTAATTCTCAGTAAATTTCTATTCGCAATATTTCCCCAAAAAATACATTTTAATTATTGAATTTAGTTCGTCTACGAATCAATTTTTTATCTCCAAATAATAAACAATCTTCCTCACATTGCTTTATTAAAAAGTTTACTAGTAAAACTTCCTACAACAAAGAACGATTTATTATGTTTTGCATTTTTTCCAAAGAATATTAAGCCCTTGATAATAGAAATGAATAACACAGAGCTCAACCTTGAAAAAATAAAAACAAATATTTTTAAAATAAATCCATTTTGCTTTACGATGAAGAGGTTTACAAAAAGTTTCAACCAAATTCCTCAATTTAAAGAGACTTATAAGAAAATTTTTACTTAATCAAACTATTCTCATAAAAAAACTAATATTATATCCGCATAAATAAACTTAAAATAAATTGTTGCTAGAAGTAATCTTAAAGTTTTATTTTTCTGAGGAAATATTGATATATTATTTTCAAAACGTATTATATTATTTTCAAAATTTTAATTATGATGCATTCTAGTTCGATGAATATTTTGAGGTCAATTAGTATAATAGTTCATGATATTTTTAAAACAATTAACGTCAATAATTTGCATTTAAAAAGAATCAATTGAGAATTAATGAATTTTTAAGAAAAATAAATTAAGAAAAATAATTTGCCATTTTATTTTATATTTTTATCGTGTACCTAAAAAGTAAACATTTGAATAATCTATATTTTCTTATTAGTAGGTTTAAATCACTGATTACGTGGAATCTAAATAAGTAAATACGCATAAGCAAACTATATGCATTATGTAAAATATTTTTATTCTTCTCACTCAAACTCTTATCGAATGTCATGATACAATATATTGTAACTTCTACTGATTATGAAACAAATTATCTTTTGTGTTGTGAATTAATTTCTAGTCAAACGTTCATACTTAACATTGCCAAATTTTAACATGTTAGGCCTCAATCACTTCGAAGCCTGAGTTATCAGTTGAAATTTTTTTCCGAGTATTTTCAAATTTTCGAACAGCTTTAAAACAAGACTATTCCTTTTTCCTTTCTACAGCAGTCAATCTTAACACACTTTTTATTGAAAATGTTATTAATGTTGAATGAATTGTTTCAGAGCAAATACAAATTGTTTTACTTTTGATTGATTTTTTTATTTATCGAAAATATTTTTAAATACTATTTTAAGTATATTCAAAAAGTACGAAATATATTTTATTTTATTTTATAACCTTTGTTGAACATCTCACACAATTAAGGGGTCACGATTACAAAGGTTCAACTCCGTAGCCTTGTAATATTAAACCAAGTCCAGAAGACAAGAGATCTCCTAAATCAAGTATTGTTAGAAATTTGCCTTCGGGGGGGGGGGGACTTTTTGATGGAACTCACCTACATTTGTCAATGCTGATTTTGTATTATTCTTAAGTTTTCTTTCACAGCACTGTCTGTTCTTCAAATTAAAGTACTGTACTGAAGAAGCTACTAATAGTTAGTTGAAATGCTAAACTTCTTGAAAACTTAAGTATAAAAACTGCTAAAAGTTAGTGTAAACATAATTATCCGTCCACTTATTTCGGGTGGCAACGCACAAAATTCTGCAGTGAAATTCAACTTTAAATTCTTCAATTTTATAACAGGATCTCTCATTTTTACACGATGGAATTGTACTTTAAAACATGTGAATGATTAAAGGTTTTAAGAACAATGCTGCATAAGGAATCAGGCCATTACCTGCCATCAGGTAAATCATCAGCATACAAATCTAACGGGCAAATTCTGGTTAAAGAGTCAGAAAAAAAGCTTTATATTATTATAACTCTTGCTTAAACTTATAATAATTTCTAATGAAGCTAAATTTTTCCACTTGTGTAGCTTACACAAGCAAGACTAAACTGTAAAGAGGTTTTTTTTTGACAGAATGAAAAACTTGTAGCTAGTATTTTAACGTAATATTATTCTTAAAGTTTATTCAAGTTTCAAGTAAGTTACTCAAGAGAGAAACTGTATACTGTCCCTCTAGTATAACTTACCTCAAATGATACTTAAATATAAGAATTATATATTGAATTCATAAAATTCATAGAAAGAAAAATCATGTGCATTATATTTTATTTTAATTAGCACTTAACTGGCTTAAACATTACAAAACGAAAACATCAAACCTTTTTTATAGTGGAAATATTTATTCAAGAAAACAAATGGACACAAAAAAACTAGGAGGATATAAATATGCTCTGTGAAAAGTATATGAATAACAGCAGATGATAATATAAAACTTTTAAAGAAGAAAATTCATTTTATTAAACTATATAAAAAATCTGTCTGCATAAAAACCAGAAAATGTCTTATTAATTATTTATTTACTATTTAGGCTGCGACGGGCAGTTAATCCTTTCATAACTATTTTCTAAGAGTATATTATTATCAAAATTGCAACTTTCAAAAAAATCAATAGTTGAAATAAAACCCCAAGGCAAAAAATAACATAAGACATACAAAATATAAATTTGTGGAATCTCTAGAACGTGAAAAAGGGTGTGAAAGCTTTCTAAGAAGCTAAAATCTAATTTTATACCTTCTTTTGACAAATCATTTTATACCCAAAACTAAAGGTAAGGGAGACAAAAAATACAAGGATTGCCTGTGTATTTCATAAAGATTTCGTTCGCTAATTCTTTTACTAACATCTTAAAAGCATCCAATTATACATATTGGATATAAAGAACAAATTTTTATAAGCCATATATAAAGTTACTATTTTCGTAAATGGTGTTGAACTGTTTTCTGAATAGAATTGGTCAATGTATAAAAGTAGTTTCAAACATTGTTTCTTTTAAAAAAAAAATAATCGGAGAAATAAATAGTGTAAATTACACTTATATCACGAATAAATTATGCTAACCCACGAAGCATTAAATATTATCCAAAATATATGCGAACTTAGTTTTAACATTGTTGATTTTTTTTTCAATAACCAAAGAAATAAATAATGAAAATTACATTTATATCACGAGAAAATTACGCTTACACAAGAAGCATTAAATATTATCCAAAATATATCCAAATTTAGTTTCAAAATTGTTTTTTATTACTTGGAGAAATACGTAAGGAAAATTACATTTATGGTACGAGAAAATTACGCTAACCCGTGAAACATTAAATATTATGCGAAATATAACAATATTTTCGGAAAATGATTTTATTATTATTTTATTTCAGTAAAGGTTTTAAACTTTCGATTTTACAGAATTTCTTTATATTCTCAATAAATGATTTCATATTCAAGTCTTTTTAAAAATTTGTATTGTTAAAAAAATAATTGATGTGCTAATGCAAACGTACATTGATTTAAAGCGCAGAACTATAATATCATTTCAATTTGTTGAACCACATTTTTGTGTCAATGAATATTTACAATGCTAAGGTTCCTCTCCGTATCTACTTGGGAGACTTTCGTCTACATGTAACATAAAGGCAGGTAAGTTTCATCAAAAAGTTCTCTACAAAAGATAATTTGTCTCAATGCTTGGTCGAAATGTTTCTTTGCCTTCTGGGTTGGGCTCAAAACTACAAGGCTACGGATTTAAACAATGACAATCGTAAACTCAGAATTGGGCTGGCTGTTCAACATTGGTTATAAAATTAGAGGCTCAACTTTTACTAATGGCGTGAAATTGACCATCGACTTGATATTCTTCGTGCGACGAAGGGGGCACACGTGGAAGTTCATTGACAAGTGTCATGAAACTTTTTGAGTCTATCTAACCATTTATGTTATTAATTTTTATCTATCTTTATTATTTTATGAGTTATTAAACATCAAAATGGGTCCGGGACTTTATAAACACCCTGTATATCTCAAAATAATAAAATAATTTTGCCTTTGCGCACTTGGAGAAATATAATTATTATATCTAGAAAATATTGGTTTAAATTTGAAATAAAGGTTAAAGAATGTACAAAAAAAGTAAACACCCTGAACAACTTTTAATCTAAAGAGAAGATTTTCATTTACTAAGTACCGAACTTAATGGCTCGTGTTCTTAACTCTGAATATGCTAATAAATTAGTGTGAACTGGAGATAAGTAAAAATTAAAAATTTCAGTATCATGTACAAATTAATGCTGATCCCTCAAATTATTAATTGCATGTATTAAATATATGTGTTCTATGGTGTTAAAAGTCATCAGATATTGTTTATGATTACTCCATATGTTGCATATTAAAAAAGTTTTATTTTTGTACAAGCAATAATTTGTGTAAACTGTAGGTGGGAAAACACCGTTTTTTTCAGTACCAGGTACAAATTCATCCTGATGCAACAAATTATCAATTACTTAGGTCAAATACAATTTGTATCGAATACTTACCAACAAAAATTCCTAAAGAACACTTTACACATGAAGTTGTATAAATAAAATGAGACAAAGAAAAATAACAATATAGTATTAAATTATTAAAAAACTTCATTGCATTCGAAAAATATGCAGATTTAAATAAAACAGGCGCCCATTCTCATAACTTGCGAGCCATGAATATTAATGAGAAGAAACAAAAGTGGTTTGAAATATAAATCATAATATAACGTAATAAATGCTTTACTTTTTAAATCTCTTATGTTTCTTTTCATTCCAATCAGGCTAGTCTTGAGAATGAGCATCTATATTTGATCACTTGAAACAATTTTCAAATTTTATTTCCTTCTGCATATTTCTGTAGCCAATGAAGTTTTTAAGCAAATAAAAGCAGTTAATATTTTCTTCGTCACCTTAGGTGTTTGACTTCGCAAAAGAAAGGTCTTGAATTTTCATTGTTTCATTATTGATTATTTAGCTTTTACTTTATTATAAAAACCGTACTGATGAAAATGTAACCTGAGTGCCAGTACTTTTTATCCGGAATTCTTTACAGTGTAACTAAACTATTTCATAAACTATTTCATTTATTTTCTTGAAATTAAATATATTGTAAGAGTGTACTTCATTATTATTATTATTGGTATTTCTTTTACGCTCATTATTTTTTTTTTTTTTTTTTTTGCAATAACTTTGCGCTAAATATTTATTTACATTTAACTGGTCGAAAACTTTTTATAATACAAATGTGTATTCAATATCAACTTTAAATTCCATGATAGTGGAAAAAAATTATCAAACACCTTTCAAAGCTAAAATTTTTATGGATCCCACTTTACAAACTTTGTTATTTAATTTTTGTATAACATAATGTATTAAATTTTAATTCCGTGGAAAATTTAAAGAATTAAGGTCTTTCATAGATAATATTCCTTAGATTTATGAGAATATTTAAAAATATTTAGAATGTATACATTCTTCAAATAATTTGCACAATTTTGTTAGTACTTTAAAGCTAGTACTTTAATATTTTAAGAAAAAATGTTTAATGTTACGTTTTATAAGCAATGCCTTTCTAAATTCAATTCTCTCTTAACATTCGGTAGTTTTCTACTCTCGCAAGTTTGAAATTTTTCTAATTTGAATATCGTAATTTAACCGATTGACTACAACCTTATCGACGGTAGAAAAACTTCAATTTTACTAAATTCATTCAAACCTATTTTAAATTGCAAGCAAATATTCTTTAGCCTTTAAATTAAATAAAGAATATTTTTAAAATTTTGCATCTGATTAAAACATTCAGTACTACACTTTAAAATAATGTAATATTCTAAATTCTATCACTCTAGCAGTAAATTGATATTTTCTATTGCTAGTAAGTTATCTACGTTATGGCTCTGATCTCATAAGAGTTGAAATCTCACATTACTCATGTATTTTTTTGTAAATAAAAGTCAAAATATTTTACATTTTAAATATTTATTTTAAGTCTTATCTCTTTATTATGTAAATATTGTTCATTTAACCGATTAAAACATTGAAATTTTACTCATGTGTCCACAAGCCACAAGCACTCGAATAGCCATGTAGTTCAAACGTCAAAAGCTTATTCTATATATATATATATATATATATATATATATATATATATATATATATATATATATATATATATATATATATATATATATATATATATATATATATATATATATATATATATATATATATATATATGTATATATATATATATATATATATGTATATATATATATATATATATATATATATATATATATATGTATATATATATGTATATATATATATATATATATATATATATATATATATATATATATATATATATATATATATATATATATATATATATATATATATATATATATATATATATATATATATATATATATATATATATATATATATATATATATATATATATATATATATATATATATATATATATTTGAAAACCTAATTTTGAAATTTCTTATTGAAATCAATCAGAAGAAGATATACAATTAGTTCAAACAAAATTTGGTTAATTCAAAAAATTAATTATTAAAAAAATTGGCTACCATTCATGCTTGATATATTTTATTGTATCATGTATGATGTCTTAAATAATAAAGTGTTTAAAATACTTATTCTCCTAAATTTTTATTATAAACCATTTTAATCTAACTGTCAGTACTAAACTTTCAAATAAGTTTTAAACGTATCCTGAAGTAACGTATTAAGTAACGTATTTTAAATGGGAATAATTTTATGAAACGAGGTATAGCGAGTATATTTAATTATCAAAATTATATCATAGAATTTAAATACACTTTTTATAATCATTAAATTCAGCTAATGTTGTTGTGCCACATTCTGTTGCCGCCTCAGATATTTAGATCCTGTGATTGATCAGAAAAACATACTTTTTTTAGGCATATTTTTATTCCTGATCATCAAAATAAAGGGAAGAGGTAGCCACAATATGGGAAAAATAGTCGCAATAATTTGGTCTGGAATGCTGTTGAAAGTTTTGACTCCTCAATTTCCCTTTTTGCATAGATCCCCATATCAACGAAACTATCGAATCATATCAATGAAACTATTAATCGCGGCTTTTTTAAATATAATTCCATGCAAAAGATGTATAGTAAGATTGCTTTTTTTTCTTTATATTTTATAATTATTTGGAAAATTTAATTTGATTTTGAAGGCTTTCACAATTTTGAAATTTTATATTTTATAAAATTTTCATGGTAGTTTAAACGATAAATTACGAAATTAGAGAGAGATTGTTCTTGAGAAGTAAATATTAACAAACACGAACTCTTCATAAGGGCGAAAATTAACCCGATAATATAAAATTAACCCGAAGGTGCCAAAACTTGCGATTTCTCCCCTGCCATAACTATCAGTTCATTTTTATAAAATTCCGGCGGTCTGCTCTTTCACTCATATTTTGCGGGTCAACAACTTGGATCCTTTAACAGAAAGATATAATTATTCAGAGAAAGTTCGTTTTTGTGTTTGATTTCATAACTTTATATATCGTACGTACAAATTCAATTTTATATTTAAAGTTAAGCCGTCAAATCGTTGAGTCCTAGTGTGTGAAATTCTAATCATTACATCAAAAGTTATTTAGGGTTTAAATGTTTTTGCCCACTATACAAGATGTAATAACCTTTGGCAGTCTTTCCCAAACTTATGACTTTTGTGTACCCTTTCTAAATTTTTCGTAGCGCTGTGTACCACTAGTAAAAAAATGAATGTATTTTTTACTATAAAAAAAATTGCACAAAAATTAAAAATCACAACTGGCTGTTGACACCACTAATTATTAACTGTTAAGTCTGCAAAAAGTAGCCAATAGAAAAATTCGTAATCCTAAATTTTCATGGCTAGCTTTGTTTTTAAATAAAAGTTTTTGAAATTTCTGTTTCTTGCAAGATATTTCGCATATAAGAACGCGTACCCCCGCTAAACTGTTCCCGTACCCCTGGGGGTACGCGTACCACACTTTGGGAAACACTGACCTATGGCAATAAAAAGATTATATTACTTTTATAAATTACAATAAATTACAATTTGTTGCAAATTTGTATATAAATTATATATACAAATTTGTATATAAATTACAATTGTATTTGTATATAAATTACAATAAATTACAATAAATTACAAATTTTTATAAATTACAATTAAAGAATTGTAATTTATACAAAATAAGCATAATATGTCTAGTTGTAAATGGAAATTCCCTAAACATGTTTGATGTTAGATTGAAAAATAAGTAAGTTTAATTCTTAATTTAGGTTAGAAATGTTAGTATAACAAAGAATTTTAGGTTAATGAAATATGCAAATAGAAAATAAATCAAATTTTAATGCTTCAACTTAAGTTATTCTGAGAATTTTGAAGCATACGTATTCTGAAGAAATAAACTTGAATATTATCCTCATTTAATAACAATTAAAATCAAAATATGATTATTAATAACCATATTTACATTTATTTTAAACGTATCAAAATTAATAGGGACAATAATATTTCAACTAACACCATTCTGAAAATTATTTATTGAAATTTTTATTTATATCTATTTTGAAGAATTAAACTAAAATATTCTCTTTCTTTAATAACATATTTTAACTAAAATATGATTATTATTAGCAAGATTCTAATTTATTTTCAACAGTGTAAAAATTAATAGAGACAATATTAGTTAAAAGCAGTATTATGTTGCGATTTTTATGAGAGAATATCACTGAAATTCTCTTGCATAAGTTTTATAAAACTATCGACCCATTCAGATAAGAATAAAGAATCATGACTGTCAATTAAAATTAATGAGATGGAGATTTTTGAGGTAAAGAATTTCAGGCCTAAACAAGTATCATATTTCTAGATTCTGTACTGATGTTTCCCTGGCATTTCTGACAATCATTTCCTACTGTGGTTAGTAATTTAAAAGATTTTTAAAAAATTGTGCTGTAAGTTAAACATATATGATATCGTTTAGTGTAAATGCTTTTTATTTGTGTTAGCTAATACGAAATTAACAACAATTAGAATTGAATTTTGAATTATATTTATTATATTAACAGAATGCAATTTTTTTTAACACTTTGAGCATTTTTTCTTTTTTAAAGTATTAAAAAACCTAAAACACACTTTTTTAAAATTTGACGAAAGGGGAACAACAACACGTTATTAAACCGAATAAGAAAGGCCCTTTGTTTTGAATTTTTTATGTTGTTGTTCTATGCAAAATTAGCACAAAAATGTCTCAAATCTTAGAATAAAGCAAAAAAATTTAACATTTTAAATATTCTTGTTTCAAGTTCTTAATGTAATTAATATAATGCCTCCCTGTTAAAAATTATTTTAAAAAAATTTAAAAGATCATATTTTAGCTTGTTTTAATCATTTTTTGTAAAAATTAAACATTTGTAAAATTAAAACTACATGTTTCTTGTTTCTTTTTTTTTTTAAGTTAAAAACAGGAAGTGTTTTACGAATTCCGTGGGAGGTCTTCATGGCATTCCTCCTAAAACAATTATAGGTTAGTTCCATCAAAAAGTTCTGCACGAGGGCTAGTTTCTTTCAATGCTTTATTCAAGAGTTCCCTTCGCTTCTGGGTTGGTTTCAAAATTGTAAGGCTACAGAGTTGAACATTGATGTTTGTAAACGCAGAATTAGGTCGGTAGCAAACGCTGGTTATAAAATAAAAACAAATTCTCCAAAGACAAATATAGTAAGATAATTAAAATAGATTTTATATTCAGAATTTCAGGCTGTTATCTTCATTGTGTTTTAGATGTATAATATTATAGTAAAAATACATTCGAAAGATGAACAATAATTATGAAAATTTGAGTTTTCAAAGTTAAAGCTTCATGTTCAGCATTCTGTGTAAGGGAAGAAAATGAAAAGAAAAAAATATCTTTTTCTGCGTTTTAAAAGAAAACGAGACAATTTTTTCGATTAATGATTAATTATATTATTTCTTTAACTAATAAAATCTAATTATATATCTAATCCATAGAATTCAAATATGATATAGTAGTTAAAAGTAAAAAGTTTCAGTAAAAGATTTAAAAAAATGGATATTAACAGCACATGATTCCTATAATTCATGAATTGTCGTAATGAGCTTATAACGACTCCTTTTTTAAACATTACAAATATTTTTCAACAACTTCATAACATAAATTCTTACATACATTACTATCATAAATTGAATAAAAAAAAACTGAGAAAAAACAAAAATTCTTTTTCAAACAAATATAAGGAAGGTGGACACAGAAATAAAACTTTTAAATATGGCCAAGAAAGTAATGTCTGAAAAATGTCAAAACTTTTGAATAAGATGCAGTAGCCTTAAGAAGAAAAAAAAACCGCCTCCTTATTCAAAAGGCAAGAGAAGACGAGAGTTGGTCTCTTTAGTTCCAAAGACATAAATTTCTAAAGAGCAACTGGAACTGAAATACTTTATCTATTTATATGCTAGGAAAATATCCGAAATATTTCAAGCAGATCAAGATTGTGGGGATGGTGGCCCTGTTTGGGTGTAAGGTTTCTTATAAAATTTGGCAAGATGGAGCAAGCATCTTATTTAATATTTTACGATAAAAAAGAATGTTGTATGTTTGAAAAGACACTTTTTACTGTCATTCAATTTAGAATATGGACCTTAATTCCATTTGCTTTACGAAATTCGCAATGATATTTTAGAAGAACTTGCTTTTTAAACCGTCGTATAATTTGTTATGATATAGTTAGACTTGAAAAATATCATTTCCGACATTGCAGATTATATATTTTAGTCAGAATGTAAAATTAATGAATGAAAAATTAACCGAATGAAAGTTATAAACAGAATTAGAACTTCAGGTTTCGAAAATTTAGAGTCAAAGAGAATTTTTAGCTATCGTACAAATCTTCCATAGCAACATTTTATTGTAGATAATTTTAAAATTATTGAGCTTAGGGAAAATGATTCTGATAAATTACTGTTCTGTATAGTTGTGACATTTCGGGTAAAGAAGAAAAATAAAAACATAGCCCCCATAAAAAAAACCAGAATGTACGGTATTTAAACCAGTCATTTGGTAATTTTTCCGTTCATACGGTAACGGTTAACTGGAAATTCCGGTTTTTTAAATTATAGTTCTTATTACCAGGCATTAAAGAGAAAATACAGAAATAAAAAGTAAATTTAACTGAATAAATGGTGTTGCCCTTAGGTAAGAGAATATTTCTAAATTTTATGGTAGTTTATAAATTTCTATTTATATACAAAAATCATTACCAAAGTGACCAGCTCGTTCATCCCGACTGGCCTCTCTGATTTTCAATCCTTTATCACTATATTATCATGGGGCTTTATTATTTCTTTTTCGACAACCTATACCCATGTTAATGCTATTGATGGAATTATAGCTCAGGCATTCTTAAAATCTGACTTGTTCACATAAACCTTCTTCTCTTGATAATAAGTGTGCCTCGTTGTATAGTTGTGAGGCCAGTGAGATTTTAAAATTTTTTCAAGCATCTTTTTTACAAATTTTCCGCATATGGAGTAACAGAATCATAAATAATTAATGCAATACTATTATTTAACACAACATAAACACGCAGAAGGCTAAAAAAGCTTATATCAAAACAGTTAAAAAAACTATAAAATAATTTCAATTTTACTTTCATCAATTTATGTTATCCTACCTTGTGATTTGGCACATTAGATCAAATATATTTCGATATTTTTATACGTTATCTCATTAATTAAAGGAAAGACTCAGTATACATGCATAAAAAATGCTATTAATTGCACAGGCAACATTGCATTGAATGCACAGCTAACACGCGATAGTCAAGATTGGCAGTAATCAAAAGATAGTTTCGCTGAATAGGTACTTAAATAAATCGCTTTCTTTAATTTCTATAACATTTTCTTTTGCATTTGAGTTTATGGAAATTTTTTCCAGAATCTTAATTATATGCAAAAATGTGTCTGTGATTTTAGATAGCTTTCGAAATACCAACTCGATGACATCGTTCCACATGTCACTAATGCTAATTTTACTTGTGCTTACATAACTTAATTTATCGTATATAAATGATTATTAAAGAACATCAGTACACTGAAACTAGAACTTGATTAAACAGAGTTGCAGACCAGAAATTTTACTGATATTATCTTTTAAGCAAGTGATACTTAAAAGAAGCATGCGTAGTGTAAAATACAATGATGCCTAATGCTAATCTTTTGAGATCACTTCATTTTTCCCCCGTTATTCCCTGACAAAATTTCTTAACAATATTTAGGAAGGTAAGTTAAAATTGCCCTTTGCATTTTCAGCATGAATTTTCTTAGAACAAATGTTTTTGATAAAAATATATGCAGAAATAATTCCTTTCAATATTTTAGATACTGTTAAAATAGAATGAATATAAAAGAAAAAGCTAAAAATGCAAAATAGGTGATTTGTATTTAATGAGAAACAATCTAGATGGTAAGAAATTTTCAAACATATTACATATAAATTTTAAAGCATATAACATACTTACATATTTTTAAATCTATTTATTCATTTGGTGATAATTGCTTTTATTACTGTATGTAGAACATAAAAGATTAGAATGACAATTTAAAACATAACAATTTTCCTTTTTTATTTAAAAGCAATTTTTATAAATCTTGACATATTTCAATATGACAACACATTATGAAAAAATATAAATAATTTTATATATTGTTTATATTATTTCATATTTAAGTTTATTCAATAATTTAACAGATTTTCTATATCATATCAATACATTCTTTCTTTCACCGAATTCAGGTAATCTTATTAGAATCTTTCGGTTTAAAATTGTCTTTTACCTTTATTTCTAAACAAACACATAATTAAAAAAAGTTTTTATACAAATTGAAAATGATGTTTATACCCATAGAAACGTAAACATGGTATACGCTATAAAAAAATCCCGATCAAATTATGATAAACTGTACTGTCACCCTGGGTGCATCATTTGTAAAATTCATTTTTACCGCAAAATTTTGTGCCGTATATTTCACAGCAATAATAATTTATTTTTAGTATTATTGAATCAGTAATTTTACAATAATTATTACTCTAAAAATTATGGTATATCAAATTTCTATACGTAAACTTTCACGGATAGAAATTTGATACAAAAATTTGAAATTTGAAAAAAAAAATGATTTTACGATAAAAATTTCAGCCACCCAGGGTGCCGGTTCATTTTACCGTAATTTTTTAGTGTAGACCAAATTGGTAGGAAATCTAAGTATAGAATGCCTTATGCTTTGAATTTTTCATTTCAGAATATAAAACATAATTCCGAATTTCAATTATTTCATTTCTTAAATTATAAGTAACGTATGTTGAGTGGTAATAGCTTTAAAAATACATTAATTCCGTGGACAAATTTAAAATGATTCATATACTTAAAAAAAATATTAATTTCTCTGTAAGAAAATATTTAAAAGTTTTTTTGTAATACATTTTAAACGATACTTTTACATTAATTTTATATCCTAAATATTTAATTAAATCTGTATAATAATAACAATATTGAAGTATTGCCCCCCATTTATGATCCCGAAACCACCCTGTTCCCCCGCACCCCAATCTTAAGATAGAAGAGGTTCAGGAGCTATCGTCATGAAAATTAATTACGGATTCCAGGAAAATAAAAAATAATGACGCCAATCGAATGGGGTTATCTTCTATAGACGAAGAAGAAGTGATTTATATCTAAATGGTTATTACTTTCAGCTTCGGGAATGGCTAATAAAATCATCTCAAAAACTGAGTCAACGAAATGAGTTGTTCGGATATTTATACATTAATAATCTATCTGCCCCTGTTCCTTGAAGTTTTGTGAGGTTGTTAATTATTTACTACCTTACACTCTTGGGTTTATGAGAGCTGAGAACTTTGATTGATTAGTTTCCAAGAGTTTAGTAACAGGTTTTGTATTTGTTTAAGTTCATATTGTAAGTAGTTTATGGGAAAATTGATCATTGAAAATGATAAATGCTATCTTCATAATACTTTATGCTGAGTGATTCATATAAATTGTTTTAAAATGTGTGATCTATATTAAAAATAATCATAGTTATTGAAACATCTGGGAGTGTGGTAGTATTATAACTATACTTATTACCCCAAAAAGTATTTAAGTGCTTGATAAATTACAATATCGTTTGTGAGAACCCTTTAATGCCCTTATAATTATTTTAGGATTGTTGCAATGAGACGAAGTGTTTCAAAGCATTGCAAAAATGAGTAATTTATTTAATATAAAAGTATACAAAAGTGTCTTCTTCTTTGTGACAAGTATTTAAAATATTTTTTAATGTTTCTAATGCATCGAATATGTCTCTAAAATATAGAAATTATACTTCCTCAATTGGTAAAATGTTCTTAAATATTGTGCCATTCTTTAATAGTATGAGCTTAATGTGGGTAGATAATTATACTTGAATAATATATAATTAATGATTTATTATGATGATGATTATTTATTTATATAATTAATGATTTATTATTATTATGATGATAAATGATTTAATTGTTTAAATTATTGTAAATAGTTTAGAGTATAATCATTCAGTAAAAATATTTAATGGCATCTTTCAAATCTCTTTGCAACATGTTTCGTTATTTATGAAGTTTTTTTACACGTACAGTCCTTATTAAATACAGAAAAAAATTACAAATGCAATTGGCGTTAAAATTTGTTTCAAGTATTATCGCTAGTTCCAACAAAAATTATTTCTTGTTAAACTAGAGTGTAATCTAATACAACCTTTTGTATAACATCAAAATTATTTTAAACTTAGTTGCTCTATGTTGCATGCGAATATTGATGTAGTGATATTAAAACAGAGCAAATGAGCCAAGAAACGTAAAAAAATTTGACACATATTTGTAAAGCATTTAATAAGACGTTTAAAAAGCATATCTAAACGTCTACAAACTGTTTTTGTTTAGCTACTAAAAACAGGGAATTAACTATTTTCTTGCAACACGTATCAATATTCTTTATAGATTCTTAATATATCCGATTTGATGTAATTGGTTACACAAAAATTTATCAAGCATAAAATCAGTATTAAAAACTACAACTCTAATTAAAAAATATAAATTAACAGCTTTATTTAATTCTATTAGAATAGATTAACTATCTCACACTTTGCGACACTTCTCTCTCTTTGTTGATTTTAACCACTTCTGGTAATAAAATTGATCATATTGTGACTACCACCTCTTTCTTTCCTAACAATAAAACCAATTTTTTTTGTTTTTATAATTAAGTCACCATGAAATAATTTAATATCATATCGTTGTAGTGCTAGCACCCGATATTTCAATTTTTCTGGCAGGGGTGCACTTTCTGTTAAGACTTAAAGAGTTATGGACCGTAAAAAATTCTGTGGTTGAGCAAAAAATTTAACTTTTAAACTTCTTATTTACTCCTAGTTACGACAAATACCTTTAGCTAAAATGCCGATGAACATGCTGAGATTTAGATAATTTTTGACTAGCAAAGCCAATCGGATACAAATTTTTATTATGTTCTCTTCGTGATAAACAAGCACCAACACCAAAATTAGATGCGCTAAATTATATTGTGAATGTTTCTTTAAAATTTTGATCTGACCGAGGAACACATCCACTCACTTTTTTCTTTGTCAACTCAGTTAAGGAATATGTTGTCTCGGAAAAATATTGAAGGTATTTCCGATAATGATTTTAATAAAAAATTCTTAACTTGCTCAATTGTGATTAAATTTAAACTTGATTTAAGCCCTTAATTGCTCTAAACTATTCTAGGTCTACGTGACGTTTTCCTGAATCTTTTGTGTGTCCCAAATATATTACTTCACTTCTTGTAAAACTACATACAATTTGTACATTTACTGTAAGACTTAACAAGTTTAGTTAAGATTTTTTGGCATGATTCAACCACATGCTTTGCCACGGATTGCAGATCTCTCAAGAGCCATTTTTCAGCTGGCAATGTTCAGCCGCGCACAGCAAAGGTGTCTGTTACATCTCTGCATCTACCACCTTTCCATGGCCTTCTAGATGGTCAGATATGTCACTGGTCGAGCATATCTGGGATCTCTGGGTACGCCAAGTTTGGACTGCCTCCGAGTTAAGTTGAATTAGACACGCATTTTCAGGTAGTGTTGAACGCGATGTCGCAGGATATCATAAGGGACTTGTACGCCTGAAGGCCACACCGTATCGCTTCGCATATTTGATCTGCATGTGGTACAACAGAGAACTAAAATTACATTCATTTGCATTTTACCTGGGATAAATGAACATTTTAGTTTAATATTTTTTTATATTATCGTTGTATTTATGTATGTAAAATTTTGTTTTATTCTGACTACTCTTTCTTGATACGCGAGTTTTTAAGGAGTGAATACAACCTTTTTTTTTATTGTTTCTAATCTTGTTGAATTTATAATTATCTTTTCTTAACTGAGAGATAATATAATTATTACTAAATTTGTGTTTCAGTTTTGATTCTGTAAGTGAATTTGCATAAATTTTGGTCAGAGAAACGATTTTGGTTTGCTTAATCTAAGTTTCTTTTTCAAAAAGTAAAGCATATTTAAGAGAGAAGGTGGGGTAATACTGACTAGTTTTTCACAAATAATTGAAGATATTGCCTCATCAAAATTTTCAACTGGTTTTGATTTTTGATAATGTATTTATCTTATAGCAAATTGTATATGAGATTTATTTTCTAATTTTTTGGCATTGTCGAAGTTATCTTTTAATTAAATAAACACGAGTCATTTCATTTTCTTCTAAGAACGCTTAATTTGAATGGTTATAGTTATTTAATTCTACTGGCTTTAATTTTGAAATCAAATGTCTAATTTTTTCTCCAAAAAAAAAAAAAATTGTTGTATTAAACTCCCTCTTAAATTTTCTGATATGTTGTAATTTTTGAATTATGGATGTATAAAGGAACCATTTTGATTAAAAAAAAATTACCAGTTAATAAGAATTCGCAAAAAATCTCACAGAATAAATGATATATTCAGTAAACCACAGTAAATTAACAGAATTTTGGAAATTTATTTTTCGCATAATTTTAAAAATTTCTCATTAGCAGTATCCTCTTAAATGTAATCTTAATTCTATAAAACTAAACTTATATCTTAAAAAAAGTTACAAAATTGTGGAATGTTTAATTTTAATTATCGTTATTTTTTTTTCCAGAGAAAAGTTTCACGGGTACTATTCCAAATAAATATTGTTGCGTTAGGTGTGATTTCAAAAGGAATTTACTTTCAATAAAAAAAAAGCAATTATAAATAATAGTTTTAGATAGGCTTTGTCGTTTCTTGCAAAAATAAACCCTTTGGCAGAAAACATTACTTTGAAAGTTTCATTCTTTTAAAAATGTCAAAAGAGTGAAAAATTAAATGAACGCGGAAAACACTTTCGAATTGTTTGGTTTGCAGGTTGAAAATGAAATTTGAGAGAAGAAAATGAGTTTGAGATAGATTTTTGTTTGTTTCAAAATTTTTGTTCTTTTTGCCAAGAAGATTAAAATGTTAAAAAAAAGAAAACGTTTACCTTAAGTATTATTAAAATTTAAACTTTGGAAAACTGTTAAGCAAAGAAAAAATGAATTGAACAAACGTTTATAAGTAGACAATGTATTATATAGTTTTTAGAGAAGTAACTTGAGGTCCTAATGGATAAGAATTATTACCTTCTAAGCCTTTAATGAAGTTAACTTTGTTTACATGAACATTTCTATTATAAACTAAGCTTCACAAACGCTTTTTTTACAATTAAAATTCTTTACATTTGTAATTTTTCACTTATCTGGGCATTACCTTTTCTTGGTTCTGGGATAGGAATTTTTAAATTGTTAAAATACATTTGGCTTTCTCAATTAACTCTGAACTTAACTGTGCAATGTTGTTTTTTGGTATGATATAATTTAATATCATTGCTCTGATTAGAGCGTTAAACCTGTTTAGAATTGTTGTTTTTGATAATTTTTTTTTTAAAAAACAAACAATGTGTATTAATAATTTCGTTTAATTTTTCTAACATTATAGTGAATTAACGTGGTTTTAAAAAAAATCATTTTTAAACTCAATATATTGTTATTATTAAAAAAAAAAATTTTAAATTTTAATTTGTTTCTGAAATCTAGTAACGTGATATGCGTGATATATATTTTTTGGTATGATATAATTTAATATCATTGCTCTGATAAGAGCGTTAAGCCTGTTTAGAATTGTTGTTTTTGATATTTTTTTTTTAAAAAACAAACAATGTGTATTAATAATTTCGTTTAATTTTTCTAACATTATAATGAATTAAAGTGGTTTTAAAAAAAAATCATTTTTAAACTCAATATATTGTTAATATTAAAAAAAAATAATTTAAAATTTTAATTTTTTTCTGAGATCTAGTAAAATGATCTGCGTAGCACACATGATAACACAATTTTTTTTTTTTATATAATGTACTAAAATCATTATGTATCATTTAGAAATGTTTTTAGAATTTTTGAATTGTAAGGTTTGATTATTTTAATGAAAAAAAGTAGCTAGGGGTTTAGTAAAAATTTTTCCTGGGGCCCAGTGATTCGTCATATCAGCTAAACAAAGGTAAGCCATTAAGGGAAAACATTTCGGATTTGTGCCACTACTTAATCAATATGGTAAATAGCGTCTTCTATTGACATGAATTGAACCGGGATTATTTTAAATTCATTACATGCGCGTCATTAAATATTTTAATACCTGGTCATGGAAGTCTGTTTATAAAACATTTATGTAGTGACGCCCAGTGACGAGTGTGTCATATGGCACTAAAAGGATATTTAATGCCATATGTCTCACATCAGTCATTAAATATTATTTTAATGCCTGATAACGGATTTGTATCTTCAACGCATGATATATTTAACGAATTTCATAAATATTAAAATATATGCTTGAGTAGTAAGCCTGGGTATTGGGGTAACGGAAGTGACGTCATAGTCAACCGGAGCTTATTTCTGCCCCAACCGGAAGTGACTTATTTCTGCCCGCCTGAAATCGAAACTTCGTCTGTAACGTCATGGGGAGCTTATTTCTTTTTTTCTTAAGCCTAATATATGTTTAGTTTCGGTTTCTGTTTTTAATTTAGTTTCGTTTTTTAAATATTATTTAATTTATTAGTTTTTTGAGGTTGGCAACACTTATTATTTTTAATATTAGTTTTTTTAAGGATGGCAACACTTAGAAACTTTGTTATTTGGGGGAGAAATTGTGTATTATGAAGTAATGACGTCATCTTTTATTACATAATAAATATCATACACATGCTTTTACTCTAGTGGTGCCATCTATGTGGAAATAAAATAACTTTAAATCTATTTTTAATATTTAAATCTGTTTTATTATTATTTATTAAATATAATTAAGGCTGAGGATCGAACTTACGCCAACAAAAAGCCTTCGCGGGTCAGTAGTTGGATATCATAACCACTGACCCACGAATGCTTGCTAAGATATGTGTTAATAAGTTTAACTTTTGTATTCTGAACACGTGTATAAATAAAAACTGTTTGATATCGATACCATCCTACAGTTTCATCGATATAGTTTTACTTAATCTTTGACAGTTATTCAATAATTATTTCTGCCCCTCTTAATGCTATTATAACTTTCTCTGGGTGGCAACGGTACTGACCATACACGTGTTAATTATTACATAACACATAAATGATATCATGCTTTCACTCTAGTGGCGCCATCTATGTGGGGAATGTTAGAAATAAAATAACTTTAAATGTATTTTATTATTTAATTTAAATATAATTAATGGTGAGGATTGAACTCACCATGTGGTGATATGAGATAACGATAAATAGAGGTGACGAGAGTAAAGTTTTTCATTCATCATGGATCTTTTGAAGTTCAAACATCCCTTTACAGCAGTCCTCGCATTTTAACTGTTAGAAATAAACTGTTATTAGAGAAAAAAAATTCTGATAATTTCTAAAAAACTTTGAAATAGATTATGGATCATTTACTTTCATCAGTTTATACGAAACCTGAAAATCCAGCAAGTTTTGGAGGTGTAAATGCTATTTATAATTCTGTGAAAGGTAAAGTGAAGAAAAGTGACGTTAACAAATGGTTAGAGACTAAAGATTCTTATACTTTACATAAACCAGTAAAGCACAAATTTAAACGGAATCGAGTGATTGTCGGAGGTATAGATGAACAATTTCAAATTGATTTAGTAGACATGCAATCTTTAGCAAAATTTAATAATGGATATAAATATTTGTTAACTTGTATAGATTGTTTCTCAAAGTTTGCTTGGGCTGTCCCCGTAAAAGACAAATCAGCCAAAAATATATTGTCTGCTTTAAAAACTATTTTTAAAGAAAGAAAACCTGAGAAACTGCAATCAGATAAAGGTACGGAATTTACAAATAAACTTGTTCAACAATATCTTAAAAAGGTAGGAGTTTATTTTTTTACCACAAATAATGAAACTAAAGCAAGAATAATTGAGAGATTTAACCGCACTTTGAAAACGAAGATGTGGAAATATTTTACAGAATTTAACACGAAAAAATATAATGATGTCATTTCTAAATTAACCCATAGTTATAATCATACAAGGCATAGAAGTATAAAAATGGAACCAGCCTCAGTGAATATCAACAATCAAAAACAAGTTTGGAATAGTTTATATAGTGATAAGGTGAATAATGATAAGCCTGTTTTTCAAGTAGGTGACACTGTTCGAATTAGTAAATCAAAACTTACATTTGAGAAAGGATATGAAAATAATTGGACACGAGAATTATTTGTCATAGATAAAATAGTTCATCGAAACCCTATAGTGTATAAATTGAAAGATTTAATGAATGAAGCAATAGAAGGTACTTTTTATGCAGAAGAATTACAAAAAGTAGTCAACTTTGGCTATTATCCCGTAGAAAAAGTTATCAAAAAGAGAAAGAAAGGTGTAAGCACAGAATACTTTGTTAAATTTTTAGGCTATCCTGAAAAGTTTAATGCCTGGGTGAATGATATTCAAAAAGTATAAGTAGTGAAACTTAACCTCTGAAGTCTCATTCTCGAAAATGTCTTTCTACGTGACGTTACCTTCTGATAGCTCCATGCAGTTTTTTCCTAACAACAAAATCTCTCATTTTAAGACGCAGTTACCGATACCAGTTAATCTAAAAGGTGAATGGGAAGTAGGCCTATCTGAAATCATCTATCCGCATTCTTGGCTGAACGTTAATGAAACTAATAATTATTTTCGATACACGATTAGTAATGGTAATATCGCATCGACTGTTAAGCAAACAATTGATGTGGGGTGTTATGAATCAATGTTCGATATTGCTATACAACTATACAACTATACAAAGCTATCAAAGCTATACAACTTGCTTTACCTAAAAATCCAAGTCGGTTTACAATAATTTTCAATAAAGCTACGAAACGAGTAAAAATTAACGCCGTTCAAGGGTGCAGCCTTCATTTAGAAAAGTTAGGTGAATTGTTAGGATTCCAACGTGATACAGCCATTACGGGTAACCGGAAAAGCGAATTTGTGGCTGACGCATGGTCTAATTTTTCCGTTTTTTACGTCTACTCAGATTTAATTTCTCCACAAATTGTCGGAGATACACAAGCTCCTTTACTACGGATCGTTCGAATAAAAGGATATGATGGTGAAACAATCAGTCAGTATTATGATAGACCTCAATACTTACCTTTAACGAGGCACTCCTTTCAAACTAATCAAATGGAGCTCAGATTGAATTCAGGTGTTTTCGTAACTTTTGAAAGTGGTAAAGTGATTATAGTTTTACATTTCCGCATGAGACAAATACTATAAATAGTACGATGCGTTTTTGAAACATTCATTTGAAGAGAAGACGTCAAGATGAGTGTACCGTACGTTTGTTGTGCTGAAAAATTTGAAGATCATTATGCGAGTCAAATTGGCTCGGGGTTGCCCTATTATAAAGGTATTAATTTCCAAAAGGGCTATGGACTTGGTGGTATATTTCGTCGATTATTTAGAGCAGCACTACCCTTTTTAGTAAAAGGTGTTAAAACTATTGGAAAAGAAGTTTTAAAAACAGGAACTCGAGTAGCATCTGATGTGTTATCTGGAGAAAACTTTGAGGAAGCCGTCAAAACAAGAACTAAAGAAAGTGGAAAACATCTAGCACAAAAAGCTATTGATAAAGTGCAGTCTATGGTCGGGAAAGGAAACTATAAAAGGAAGCGTAAGAAGCAAAAAAGATTCATTTCATCCAAAGCACGCAAAGTGAGTGGACGTGATATTTTTGATCCATAAGATGGCATTTTTGTTGAAAGATTCTCCTGAGTGCGTAAAATCGGAATTGGAACTTTTTACTTTACCTGGAACTCAAACAGTTATTCAAGATGGTCAATGGATACAATTTCATCCGTTATCGAATGTGTTTGATAATGCTCCCGTAGAGTTTCACGTCTCTGGAAGTGTGGAAGATTACATAGATCTCAGTCAAACACAATTGTATGTGAAAGCAAAAATAGTTAAAGCGAACAATACGGCTATCACTAAAGATGATGTTATAGGACCTGTGAATTTATTTCTACATTCATTATTTTCTCAAGTAGATGTATCTTTAAACGATCGTATAGTTTCCAATTCAAGTAATACCTATCCCTATAGGGCCTATATTGAAACACTCCTAAACCATGGATATGATAGCAAAACATCTCAATTAACTGCTGAATTATTTTATAAAGATTCTGAGGATGGTTTAAACAAAAGAACTGCTTTTTTCAAAGAAAGCGCAACAGTAGATATGATTGGCTGCATTCATTCAGATTTATTTCATCAAGATCGTCTTTTACTCAATTTAGTGGATTTGAAAATAAAACTAATACGAAGCAATCCAGAATTTTGTCTACAAGGATCTGAAGGATTTAAAGTAGTATTGGATCATGTGTCTTTATTCATTCGAAAAGTTCGTGTGAACCCCGGAGTGATTCTTGGTCATGCTAAAGCACTCGAAAAAACAAGTGCAAAATACCCCATTAATCGAGTCCTATGCAAAGTGTATTTGATTCCAAAAGGGAGCATGTCTTTTATTCAAGATAATATATTTTCGGGTCAAATGCCTAAAAAAGTTATTATTGGTTGTGTAGATAATGAAGCTTTTCATGGAACATTGACCAAATCTCCTTTTGATTTTGAACATTTCGATTTAAATTTTATTGGAGTGTATGTAGATAAGCAACCCGTCCCCCATAATCCCTTGGATCTCAACTTTTCACAAAATCAATACATTCGTGCCTATCAAACTCTATTTGATGGAACGGAGCGAATGGGTCAAGATAGAGGAATATTTATTTCCAGAGAAGACTACAAGAACGGAAATACATTATTTGGATTTAATCTCTCCCCAGATCTATGTTCAGGAGAACATTTAAATCTGATTAAGCATAGCAATTTGCGATTAGAGCTGAAATTTACCAACTCACTAGAAAATACAGTATGCGTTATCGTTTTTGCCAAATTTGAAAATTTGATTGAAATTAACAAGTCAAGAAATATTTTATTCGACTTCGGAAATTGAAGAATGGATGGATTGCAACTATTCTACATTTTATCGCAAGATAAGATAACATCACCTTACTTTCAAGGCGTATATTCAAGAGATACGCTTCCGGATCTCCAAGAAAACACATGTGCTATCACGAATTCAGATGACTCATCACAACCTGGGACTCACTGGCTAGCGTTATTTGTGAATGATCAAAGACAGTTAGAGTTTTATGACTCATATGGGAAGCCTCCCGGATTTTACAACGTGAACACCACTTCCTACACGGACGTACTATGGAATTCCAAAGTGTTTCAATCACCAACATCCAATGTATGTGGACAATATTGTATTTACTTTTTACTCAAACTCTGTCAAGGCTATTCTATGTATCATATTTCAAATCAATTATATTTAAACGATTTTCAGATGTATCAATTTGTAAAGAAAAAATATGGTGTAAGATTTGTGTTTAGAAAATAAAAAGAATGAAACTAATTCTAGTGTCTTTCATGTCATTATTATTAAATTTTACAATTAAATATTGTGATATAGGAAATAGTGTTACATTTTTTATTTCCTTTTAATATTCCTTTTTATTTTTTTTATTTCCTTTTTTCTTTATAATTTTTATTTCCTTTTTTTTCCTTTTTCCATTTTTATTCCCTTTTTTAATTTTCAGAAAATATTTTTATTATTGAGGGAAACTTTCTAACATTTCAGAAAATATTTTTATTTTTATAAAAAATTTCTATCTTTTAAGAAAATATTTTTATTTTTATAAAAAAATTTCTATCTTTTAAGAAAATATTTTTACTTCTTACTAAAAATTTGCTAGTTTTGTAAAAAATATTTCAAACTTTTTAACGAAATTTTCTAGTTTTTCAGAAAATATTTTTATTATTGAGGGAAACTTTCTATTATTTCAGAAAATATTTTTATTTTTATAAAAATTTTTCTATCTTTTAAGAAAATATTTATGTTTTTTCAAAACATTTTCTAGTTGTTCAGAAAATTCTTTACATTTTTCTGAAACTTATTGTATTAATTATTAAAGGGTGTAATTTTACTTGATAATATAAACAAAAATTTCTATCTTTTAAGAAAATATTTTTATTTTTATAAAAATTTTTCTATCTTTTAAGAAAATATTTATGTTTTTGCAAAACATTTTCTAGTTGCTCAGAAAATTCTTTACATTTTTCTGAAACTTATTGTATTAATTATTAAAGGGTGTAATTTTTCTTGATAATATAAACTTTTTCACCTGTGAAAAATGATCAATAAAGACAAAATATATCTTAATAAAATAAATAACATTTTATTCAAAGTTTCACCCAGCCACTTCTGCGGGCATACATCCTAGGTTTCTTAACAATTTTATTTTTACTATACAATTTTTTACTTACATCTAAATGTACTGGTAATTGAACATCATTTAATGTTTTTAAAAATACATTTCTCCCCACTGGAGCTGATTTTCTATTTCGCTAAAAGTCATTGATAAGATTTACTATATTACTTCCAGGAACGGCTTTATCTTCATGAATAATTTCACCTTTAGCGCTCCAAAGGAGAGATTCATTATTTTTTAAGAATTTATACATATCTTTAGCTTTTTCTTGAAATCGAACTGGAACAACAGTTAGAAGTTTTCCCTCCAAGTCTTCAGTTTCTTTTTTGATATTTGAAGAGATCTCTTCTGCAGACTCTACTAGAGGATCGGCTATGTTCGGAATTTCCTCCTGATCGGTTTGAGGCTCTGGTTTATTCGGTCTAGAAATTGAAAAGGGCGTATACTTTTGCAATATTTGTAAATACAGAGTTGCTTTCTCGTCATCTGCTAAGTCCTTTTTCTGTAGAATATTTTTCATTTGTTGATCCAATTGTGATAAATGTTCCGCTACTTGTACTCTATCCTCCGGAACCAACACAAATTTCTTACTGTACTCCATGAATTAATGAACTAATGACAGATATAGCTGCAGGTAATAAAAATGATAAAAATCCTTCTCCTTTCTGTACAAGAATTTTTTTCTTCTTATACAATGGCAATTTCTTCTTAGAAAGTTTTCTTAAACTTTCTTTATGAGGAGCTAATTTATTTTTCTGAGATTTCGTGAGTGGTATATTACCACACAATACATTCAATACACACTCACACAAAGTTTTTATTTCACTTTTTGAACACTTTTTTAAAAGAGGCTTGCAATGTTTAGTTTTAGAGATCAATTTCATGAGCTCTAATGTTCGCTCATTACATACGGACATCTTACTTTCAAATGATTTGAATTCCGAGTGCTTCTCCTATTTATAGGTCTTGTAGAAATCCTCCAAATGCTTTCGCCTTAACTAGAGCACAATGTTTAAAATCTGGTGAGTGTATAGTGCACGAAGAAAAAGTTGTTATCAGTTCATCTACTTTAGGACACCCAAAATCTTCTAAACTGTAAAACACTCTGCCGGTTAGAATTTCTAAAAATTTCCGTTTCTCGAGTCCTTTCACATAGATTTGTGAATACATATCACACAAAAAAGTCAAAATAGTATGAAATTTAATGTAGGGTAATTCTCCTTGGTTCCAATCTATTCGATGAATATTTCTTTTTACCCAAGAATATTGTATTTTCTGCTGTGTTGGAAGTTCTTCGAACGGGAACGGTGGTTGGAATGTACACACTCCGGTAATAGGACTACCTTTCACGGCATGAAAAGCAAGTTCTTTGACAATGTAGCACCCTGTTGAAAGTTGGAAACCTTCAAAATCAATGACTAAAGCAGACATCTAATTTCCTTGAAATTCACCGTTGAAATGAAGTTATCGAGGTTGGTACACATAATAAGTATCTTCAGGAAACATTCCAGTACGCATGCGTAGAGATTCTTCGGTATCACACTTTAAATCAATGAGTAAATAACCATAAGGTTTTGATGTGGCATCTGCATAACATTCTTGAAAAAATTTAACTTTTCGAGGGTACAATTGACGTCCTAAATGTGTAATTTGTGATTGATCTCTTCGATTCTTAAATAATACAAGATAATGAGCATTTAAGGATATTTCTCTCATTTCCTTTCCTCTATGAAAAATGTTTTGAACCACAAAAATAATGCTAAGAGATTTATGGTGGGAAAATTTTGTAAATAATTTCGTCAATTGAGGATCATTTCCCAATTCACTCATGAGATCATCAATCACAATTAATGCATCTGAATATTGATTCAAATCGGATGGAAGTCCTTCGTGAAAAACAACATTAGGCATCTCATCATATAATTTTTGATAAACGCCATAACACCATACTACGTGTTTTGGGAAAGGCTGTATCATTTGATTTTCAATCACTTTTTTATGAAATAACTTTTACCACTACCTGTTGGACCTGCGAGGACTGCTGTAAAGGGATGTTTGAACTTCAAAAGATCCATGATGAATGAAAAACTTTACTCTCGTCACCTCTATTTATCGTTATCTCATATCACCACATGGTGAGTTCAATCCTCACCATTAATTATATTTAAATTAAATAATAAAATACATTTAAAGTTATTTTATTTCTAACATTCCCACATAGATGGCGCCACTAGAGTGAAAGCATGATATCTTTTATGTGTTATGTAATAATTAACACGTGTATGGTCAGTACCGTTGCCACCCAGAGAAAGTTATAATAGCATTAAGAGGGGCAGAAATAATTATTGAATAACTGTCAAAGATTAAGTGAAACTATATCGATGAAACTCTAGGATGATATCGATATCAAATCTTTTTTATTTATACACGTGTTCAGAAAACTAAAGTTTAACTTATTTGCACATATCTTAGCAAGCATTCGTGGGTCAGTGGTTATGATATCCAACTACTGACCCGCGAAGGCTTTTTGTTGGCGTGAGTTCGATCCTCAGCCTTAATTATATTTAATAAATAATAATAAAACAGATTTAAATATTAAAAATAGATTTAAAGTTATTTTATTTCCACATAGATGGCACCACTAGAGTAAAAGCATGTGTATGATATTTATTATGTAATAAAAGATGACGTCATTACTTCATAATATACAATTTCTACCCCAAATAACAAAGTTTCTAAGTATTGCCATCCTTAAAATCTAATATTTAAAATAATAAGTGTTGCCACCCTCAAAAAACTAATAAATTAAATAATATTTAAAAACGAAACTAAATTAAAAACCGATCCTAAAAAAAAACTAATAAATTAAATAATATTTAAAAAACGAAACTAAATTAAAAACAGAAACCGAAACTAAAAATATATTAGGCTTAAGAAAAAAAAAGAAATAAGCTCCCCATGACGTTACAGACGAAGTTTCGATTTTCAGATGGGCAGAAATAAGCAAGCGGGCAGAAATAAGCTCCGGTTGACCGTGACGTCACTTCCGTTACCCCAATACCCAGGCTTACTACTTGCTTGTGTGTATCATATGGCACTAAAAGGATATTTAATGTCATATGTCTCACATCAGTCATTAAATATTATTTTAATGCCTGATGACGGATTTGTATCTTCAACGCATGATATATTTAACGAATTTCATAAATATTAAAATATATGCTTGTGTGTATCATATGGCACTAAAAGGATACTTATTGCCATGTGTCTCACATCAGTCATTAAATATTATTTTAATGCCTGATGACGGATTTGTATCTTCAACGCATGATATATTTAACGAATTTCATAAATATTAAAATATATGCTTGTGTGTATATATTGTGTGTATATGGCACTAAAAGGATATTTATTGCCATATGTCTCACATCAGTCATTAAATATTATTTTAATGCCAGATGACGGATTTGTATCTTCAACGCATGATATATTTAACGAATTTCATAAATATTAAAATATATGCTTTACATTAGTTTATTTTTGAAAAGACACAAATCAGGAAAAACTTCTTTTTCGGACTTACATCTTAACTTATTGTTTAAAGTAAATTAATATCCCGTAGATGAGAAAAGTTACAAAAATAAGCAATGAAGTTCAGTTTCTGGATTTGAAACATTATTTTAAGCAGTGAAAAAGTGAATTAGCATCTACGGCCCCCAAAAAATTTCATATAATAAAAATTGGATTATTTTTATGTAGGTGTCTAATTTTATCAACGGCCCTAATTCTTAATTTGAATTAATATTCATCCGAAAACTCTTACCCTTAATTAGTTGTGAAGCACTTTTAAAATTTAAATGGATCCTGTTCCTCAAAGAAACATGTTTAATAATCTAAGATACTCCTTAATATACAATATATGAGATTATTTTAAAACTCGAGAATATTTTCTAAATTTAAAAAAATTAAAATTTAAATGGATCCTGTTCCTCAAAGAAACATGTTTAATAATCTAAGAATTTCTTTGATATACAATATATGAGATTATTTTATAACTCTGGAATATTTTCTAAGCTTAAGAAAAATCACTCATGTTTTGAAAATAGTTCTCAAAACATTCCTTCCACTTAGTGATCCTTCTAAATGACATTATCTAAATATCATTTTTTAAAGAAAGAGTTTTTATAACCGTTGATGAACAGCTGACTCAGTTTTGAGTTTACGATTACCAATGTTCAGCACCGTATACCTTGTAATTTTGAAACTATTATAGAAAGCAAGGGAACTCCTATATCAAGTTTAAGGAGAAATTCGCCTTCGTCGAGTAATTTCAGATGGAACTAACCCACATTTGCAATATATGGAGAGGAAAACCACGAAAACCTCCCATTGTTGGCCTGGCTGGAAAGGGACTCTAACCCTTGATCCGTCTAGTAATGTGGATATTTTAAGTCAGCACTGTGGTTGGTGTGATCCGAGTGAGGAATTCGTGTAGACTAGCCATGGGTAGGATTCGAACTCAGTTTACCTCATTGGGAGGCGAATAGTCTATCCCCTCAATCACCATGGTTCCAAGAAACAGCTTTTAGCAACAACAAAAAAACATACTAGGAGAACGAAGTTTTTCCGTTAAAATATAAGAAAAATATGAAAATTTAATTTAATCTTTTTACAGCATTTATATAGTATTTAAGTTGATCGTAAATATAATTTCATAAGAAATTAATTTTGCTATTACTGTTCTTATGCACTTACATACTTTGTTGTGTTAAATGAAACTTTCAGGACATAAGAGACAAGAAGTTATTTGATTCCTCTAAATCTACAAACTACCATACTAAAATTGAGCTTAAATGGAAGATGAAAAATACAAGAAGATTACGTTTAATTTATGTAAAAGACACATAAATTAAATTATTAAATTAAAATATTATTTATGATAATGAAAAAATTAAATTTGAAAAAAAAAATCGCTTATCGCTATCTACCTTATTTAATTATTTAATTAAGAAAATTGGCTTTTCAGTTATGGAAATTGTTTCTTTATCTTATAAACCTCCTAACTATTCTGAAAAACCAGCAAAAAGCAAGATAAGGGATAGATAAAATTAAAAAATACGGTAGTGGTGGTTAAAATATTGATATAACTATATTGCTATTTTTAGAACAGCAAATGGTTTTAATAATTTATGCGTTTCAAGGGTACGTTGTTCATAATATAACAGATGAAAAATTAATTGCCATGCCTTTTTATGCATTAAAAAGTCCCACAGTTTTTTATATTAAACCGATGACTTATTTTTTAATATCGATGTATATGAGCGGAAATCAAAATCTAAAAATAAATATTTCTCCTTTAACTGCTAAGTAATAACATAAGAATTCATACCTGCTAAATCTTTGCCATAATTTTAGTCCTTCAAGCTTTTTATACAAAATTATTGCAAACATGGTAATATTTTCATTAGTTTGATTTTGTTTACGGTAAAACCAATGTACGATTATGTAAATATCATATAATTAGACGCAGTGGTGTTTCAATCACTTTTGGATTGAGCCTGCTGATGTGAGTTTTGGAGAAGAGTCTTTTGTCCAATATTTTGGAATTCTTTGGAAAATTGAAAAAAAATTAAAAGACTTAATTTTTCATCTAGACAACAAAACAGATTTTTCGTACAGACAACTTTACCAAAATTATATATTTCTTACACCATATCTTCGCCGATAAATTTTTTTAAAATTTATTAAACTGTTAAAAATTAGAAGTAGACGATGGAACTAATGTTTAAGCCAAAAATGTTTCATACAAGGCTTTTTTACAACAAAATTTTTTTTTGTAAAAACATAGTTCTTTTTATTTTTATTTCTTTTTAAAAAAAAAAAACTTTTTTTTAAGCAGAAATTTTAAAGTTCTCTAACAATCATATTGACGTGTTTATGGCTTCATGTTAAATAATTTTAATGGAAATAAGTTAGTTTCAGACATGAGAAAAAATAATGGCAATTTAAAGAGTCTGTTGAAAGTGGAAAAATTATACCTTGAAGCATTACAAGTATGTGCTATGCTATGATGCTATGAAATGCTTTAAATTAAAAAAATATAATGCCGTAAATACTGCAATCTATTAATAAAAACAGATTGTTTCGTATGAAGAATGAAAAATGATTAATAGTTACTAGAAACGTTTTTAGTATATATATTGAAGTTTATACAAATATATAAAGATTCTGCTTTATTTATATAGATTTTTAAAGGTTTAGGAAATAGTTTAAACTGTTTTCTTGTCTTACCTATTTTTCTTATTTCTCTTCATCTTAGTACTAAATTTTGACTGATCTTTAAAATTTTTAAATCCTCGACTGAAACAAATAGACATTGTAGAGAAGAAAATGTCCAAGAAAGCATGAAATAATGATAGAAATCAGTGAAGCTCAAAATAAAGTTATTATCAGCAACACTTCAACACACTTAATCCTAGCTTTCAAGTCTTCATATACTTTAGATATGTCTTTTTAATAATAATAAATGATTTTAGCAGAAAACTGGTAAAAGAAAAAGGAAGTCTTTATAAATTTTAGCAACAATCACCTTATCTTGTCTTTACTGATTATTTGTAGACATTTATTTTGTAGAAAAAAATCAAATTTTCCACAAAAAAAAAAAAATTTAAATTATACAATATGAAATCAACGGAAAATAAAGACTTGCATGTAAAACTTATTGATATGTACGTAGTTTATATTTTCATTTATATTATTTGGTATCGTTTTAAATACTTTCAAAATAAAAGAACTGAGAAAGACGAGAAATAAACTGGTAATATTGCTCTTCTTGTTTCAACTGTTAATGTTTAAAATGTTTAAACTTTCTAGTCCACCCTAAGAAAATTAACTGTTAAGTTATATCTTTTTTTTCCGCTGAAGGATGATTTTGGAGAAGGATGATTTTGAGGGATTGCTTTATTAGATAAAAAAAGAAAACAGTTATTTCTCTTTTCTTTTCTTTTTTTAATTCTTTTTTTTTTTTTTTTTTTTTTTTTTTGCATCTTTCAAACTTGCTTCTATATATTACAACTGCAATACGATCATAGTAAATCATCCACATTTTCTTGCGAGAGCTCCGGTACCTCTCCATAAAAGAAAAAGGAATATTAAAAATTAAATTTCTTTCGGAAAACTGAAAAGGTGAGAAATTTTAATAGTTAGTATATGTACGAACAGTTGTATCAAGGAAGGAGATGTTGGCGAATTTACCCCGTAAATAGTGAAAGGAAAATCATTAGAAATCATCGCTTTTTATCATTCTTTTGCATTTAATTAACTATTACATATTTTATTTTATTTTATTATCCATTACATATACTTCAGTTTCAAGAATCTCTTTCCTCCCCAAATCCCTCATTAACCAAGTAAAGGGGACTAGCAACTTTGAAAGTTTCACTGAACCAAGTCTCTCTGAAATCCTTCAAAATTTTGTTTAAGTACTTTATTATTTGCAAGTGTTTAGAGAAAAGGGGGTATGAATCTAGATAATGTATAATGTAAGTTAAAAAAAATTTCGATACAATAAGAAAACAATCATATCAAATGGTTAAAAAATCTATGATAATTTCCATCATTAAAGGAGACAAACTTTCCGACATGTGACAAATATGCATGTTTTTGAAATTTCCTCTTTCTAGCTCCTTAGAAAAAAGTAAGTGGTTAATTTTTTTTTTACTTTTACAAGGAAAGGTCCCAAAACTCTCCTTAGAAAAATTGGAAGTTTCACTGAGCGACGGGCCGTACGCCACTGAGCGTCACTCTACCGGAAAACCACTTAGAGCCAAAAGCGCGATTGATTATTCTGATTATTAAAGTGTGGTTAGGGAAAGAAGAGTAGGAAAGGGGTTAGAAGCTGGAATTTTCAAAAAATAATTTTAAAAAAAAGCTAAAATTATGCAGAAAAAAACTATGACTTTAATTAAAGTTTTTATTTTTACAAATTTAGCACAAAAGAAAATCTCCCAGATGTCTCCCACTTGACTGAAATTGCAACTGTTCCTGTTTTTGAAATTTTCCCCTCTGTACCCCATAATAAAAAATTAAAAAAATAATGGTTAAAATTATCCTTTTTCATACCTCAAAATTATATCCATTGTTCTAAAAGTTTCAAAAAGTGACAAAACTAAGAGGGGAGGCCGAAAGAAAGCAATGAGGGAGGGGACTCATATTTATATACAATAGGTAAAAATCAATAGAAATGGTATCGAAGCTTTTTTAAATGCAGCACAGTGTATTATATTTTAACTTAGTAACACATCAGATTTGTAGTAAATAGGAAAACGATTATGGTTCAACACACTCTAAAATTTCAAACCGAGTTCAAGTAAAGAAAACGAAGTAGCCGAAGCGAATAAAGTAAAACAATTAAAGAAATTTAATGGTTAAAATTATTCTTACCTTTACCTCCAAATCAAATTAATGATCATAAAATTGTTTAAAAGTTACAAAACTAGGGAAGTTTTCCAAAAAAAAGCAGTGAATGATTTGGGTCATATTTAGATTCAAAGAGTAATCTTACATTAAAATCAATAGAAATAATATCGAAGTATTTTTTTTCTTGCAGCGCAGTGTATTATATTTCAATTTAGCACTATACTACTATTTCTAATATTACTCACTTCAGTACTTTTAGAATTACAGTAAATTTGGATTATGTTATGAGGAAATTTGGATTATGCTGAGTCTGACCATTGGTGTACCGTCTAATTACATAAAACATTCACACTAAATATAGGTCTTGTTCTCTTTTTTAATTAAGTTATTTATGGTTTGTTATTGAATTAATTTTAGTCTAAAATTTTAATATTGTTGATTTAAACATAATTGTAGTTTTTTAATAAACTCTTTAGAAATCACTACATAATCACTAATTTCCCTAATCATTAGAGTATCAATTAATAATCCAAAACTACCACACTATGGTCCCTAATCATTATGTCAAAATTATTGAAATATTTATAATCCAGAAATTTAAATATTTTAAATGATTTAGATACGCTTGTAGTTTTCTATTAAGCATTTTGGTGATGAAAAGAATGTATTATTTACGTCCTCTAATCACAAGAGTATCATTTAATTGCATAAAACATTCGCACTATAGGTAAATATCTCCTGATAGCTTCAGTCCGCGAAATACTTCCAGAGCATCGATTCCATTTTATCTACTCATGAGAAGCTAAGGTGATGTGTCTGAGTACATAACCATTCAAAATAATTTCTGCATCTAAGCTTTAATAGTCCTTACCCGGCTGTTAAAGAGAGCTATAAGCAATAACAAAATACCTTCTCCTAGGGCATTTCCGAACATATCTGTTCAATGCTCTAAGATTCAGCCGAGAATGTGATTTTTATCTCATCAACTAAACTGTTGAGTTGAAGGATTGAGTTTTTTTACTGTCTATCCGTACGGCATATAATTGCCCCTTAGGAATATTTCCTCATTTTGTTTTTTCTACGATTTTTTTCCCTATACTTTTACTTAAGTAATTAGACATATCTAGGAGTACCACATGAAAATAAAATTGAATAAAGAAATAAACTGAATCAATTATTTTCGCGTGAAAATAATTGATTCAGTGTGAAGGTGACGTGAAAAAATTTTACAAATTTGTCATAGGATCATATATAATTTTTAACTGATGAAGTATTTATTAACAGCAATTTCAAAGTTTTACAGCATTTCTGTTTAGATCTTGACTTAAAAGAAATTTTTAATTTCTTCATATTTCTTTCAAATATTGTTTTGATCCAAAGTAATTTCTGCTTCTGAGCCTCAACAGTCCTTTCCCGGCTGTTAAAGAGGGCTATGTGCAATGGAAAATTACCTATGCCTAAGGCCAAACATATCTGTTTAATGTATCTCCAAGATTCTGTCAGGCATGTGGTTTTTTAGCTCGTCAACTAAACTGTTGAGTTGAAGGATTATTTATTATCTATTCTTACGGCATCCAATTGGATCTCAGGAATATTTCCTTTCTTTCTTTCTTCTACTTTTCTTGTTATATACTTTTATTTAAGTAATTAGACATCTCTGGGTGAACCACTTGAACTTAAAAATAAATAAACTAAGTAAAAAAAATAAATTATTTTTTATATATTTGGTAAGGTGATATACGTACCACACACACAGTACCTAGTAGGGGTACACAGTAGACCTACCTCCCCGCGGTGTACCCTGCGCAAAGCTCTATGCGGCTAAGGGGTCTACAACTTTCGGCAAAATTTGGAAAAGTTGCACTGCTGTCAGATTCCCAGGCTGCAATCCAAGCAATCGGCTCACAGGGAGACACTTTGTCGGATGAAGTGCTTCAGTGTCGGAGACTTATCAGACTTTTGGCACTAAAAAACAAAAGAGTAGTCATCCAGTGGATTCCCAACCATTGTAACATCTATGGTAACGAGCAAGCTGACTTTCTTGCTCGCAAGGGAACACAAATCCTTCAACCAAGTTGCTCTGGACTGTCATTCCATCCCATAAAACTACATATAAAAAACTTAATGAAAATGAATACCTTTACTGGCCTACGAGAAAGTATAAGGAATAAATGTGGAAATAAGTAATTTCCAGTTATAAACTTTAGTGTTTTAGTCTTTTACAGATTCGTCTCCAGTATGGAAGTGAAGAGAAGTCAAGAAATAATCAATTAATCAATGTGACGTAAGACATCATGTTCTATAAAAGAACGAACAATTTCTTTTTTCAGGTCAGACTGATGAACAGCCCACCCTTCTTTTTAGTCTTTGGCCGATGGCCTGATATCCGTCATAGGATTAAGATTGTATTTGTTAATAATTATTCTTTTGTTTAACATTACGAATTTTAGATTTCAGTTAAACATTTAAAGTTGTAATAAATGTTGTGTTCCAGTTTACTTGTGTTTTCATCATTTTTTAGCGTACTCTGTTTTGCGGGTTAAACCCACAATAAGAACTGGAGCGAGACAGATATTAAGGCAGTGCCAGATAAGCCTCGCCGAGATGCAGTAGCCACCTTTGGACTCCTGGTCCTGTTAACCTGGTCCTGGTTAACAGGTCATGATTGTCTAGGAACACCTGCATCGTAAAGGTATTTATGACCACCCTCAGTGTCAACTGTGCGGTTCTGGAGAACCAATGAATAGCGAGCACCTTCATTGCTGTAGGAGGCTCCACGGACTTGACTAGGAGACCGCAAGATATTGGCGTGCGAGAGAGCTTTTGGGAAGATGACTTCCGTCTTTTGTTATTCTCTACTTTTATTGTTCTTTTGTGTTATTGTCTGTTTTCCCAGCCATTGGAAATAAAAAAATTAAAAAAATGTCATTACCTGAGGAATTATATTTAAGTTACTAATTAGGTTTTGATTTAAAATGGATTTTTTTTTAATAATATAGATATTATATGTGAGTTTTTCATAACAATTTTTCTACTCAGATAGTTTTAATTGGATTATAGATTTAAATAATTTATTACAAACTTTTCAATGTTATATATTTTAAATGTTTAAAGAGGTCCTGTATAATACAAAAATCTTATTGTTTTTTTTTTTAAATAAGCTCTTATTTCACCTTTAAATGGTGTGAAATTTATATTTCATTTCAAAAAGAAATCGAGGCATGGATTATTTCATTTTTACCCCATCCCAAATTATATTAATATAATTACCACTTAGTGATGTTAATAGTTTAAATGTATTTTTTTCTTAATCATTTTTTCACGTTTTCTTCAAAAGGAAAAACTGAACTTATTTATAAGACTAAACTACAAAGAAAAACATTTGTTAAATTTACAAAAAAAAAAAAAAAAAAAAAAAAAAAAAGACAGTAAACTGGTGTACCAGCATGAAACCGTTTAAAGCAGATAAGTATACTTATTTTAGCAGATGAACTCTATTATTTTAACAATAAATTCAAATATATATATATATATATATATAACGACGATTACAAATCATGCTATTTTATAAATGATAAATAATCAATATAATAAGAAATTATTAAGTTAAAAATAGAAAAAAAAATGGTATTTAAATTCATGAAGCGAAGAGAATATTTAATTAAGGAAAGGTGTCTGGTTTGATTTACGCGACACTTAGAATGAAGTTCGTATCCTCATAAACTTATGTGTCGTATTATGTTATGTATGAAGCTCATCATAAATGTAAGAAGCGAAATAAATTTTAAGACTTCAGAAACGAATGCTGTCTACTTTTTTATGATAGAAATAGAAATGACACTCACAATTGATAGCATTACATTGTATGTCATGCGCGACTAAATAACCAATAGTTACTATGGTGACATTTATCCCGATAATAAAACGTCTTTCATAGAAAATCAAATGATATCAACAAAATGCTTCAATCACTTCAATCTTTATATAACTTATGGTTTCTTTGAAAAATTTTAGGGGCAATAGAGAATTTTTCTTTTAAAATCGATTACGTATAAATATATTCGGGCCTGCTAAAAAGAAAATACTTTTTTAATATAATGGCCATCGAACTACAAAATAAGAAAGAAAAGTTAGCTATTATAACTAACCTATAGAAAAACAAATTTTGATAGGAAACATTTTTTTTTCTATTGCAGGAGATTTTTTAATGGATCTTGGATATTTTCAGGTCATTGATTTTAAATCTGCAATCGGTTTCTTTCTAAAAAATATATTTTTAATGACATTTTTGGTCGATTTTATGTCAAAATGCACAAGTTTAAAAACGTTATAAATAACTAGGAGTCACCTTAATATTGCAACAAACTTCTAGTGGAGTTAGAGATCATCATCAGTCTCATGCTGGATGACACATCATGTCTGGAAATATTGGCATACGCCACTAAGGGCGCTTTCCTATTATGGACAGTTTTGCCGCGTACTTCTGAGCAGGTCTTAATTGGGAATTTGCATAATGGCGTAGAACGACATTTTCTGGCATGGGTTTCTATACAGTTCTAATCCTTACAATAATAACTTATGTAACAGAAGATCATGACCAAACTCATTTAAACTCATGTAATGTGTAATTATTTCAACGAAAAATATTTAATTTTAGTTATATTTCACTGTTTTAAAGCGATGAGGAAACTACAATTTTTAAAAAAAGGAACGCACTGAATTTATTTAAATTAATTAAAGCAATTTAAATTTAAATAGATGCAAATAACAGTTAATTTCTAATTGAAAGGGTTTAATAAAATGTGCGATATTTATTAAAAATAAACCTACATATATTTTGATAAAAAATACTGCTCTGAAGACCATCAGTATAATTCTTTAGCTTTATATTATCTTGTTTAATATTCAAGCTTAAAATAAATTGAAAGTAACAGTTGGGTGCATTTCTAATAAAAAAAATGGTTTAGAAAACGAAAAAGTTAATAAAATAAACTCGCACTTTTCTTGTTCTTAAATGAGAGTGTCAATGTAATAAAATTCATAAACTCGTTTAAAGGTCAGGATTTACATTTGAATGTAAGCTTTTCTGAAAAATTTAAATAACATTATTCTAGAACGTTGAGATTAGAGCCTGTCAGTCGAAAATGTTTTAAAAATATATTGCAAAGTGACATTAAAAAATGCTGCTTTTATCTTGGCAATAATGTACTTAAAAATAAATAGTCAAGGAATTAACAACTGCATTTAGAGTTAATTAAGACTAGTCAAGGCATATGATTTAGGTAGATCACGAGTTTAGCAGTATTATTTAAATTGAAAATATTTTTTAGAAAGGATAATCATGCACTGAAATGAAAGTAAAATATTTTAACAATTTAGAAAAACCACTGCAATTAGAATTTTTGCAGTACACTGTAAAAAAAAAAAGTCCCATAAAAATTACGGTTTACACCGGCAGTTGAGTTGCAGTTTTGCAAAATTAGAAAACTTATGAGATATATCCGTCGTTTGAACAGAATTTTACCATACACGAACTAATTTTTTCTGTAAAAAATATCAAGAAAATCTGCAATCAGACTCCTTTTTCATCGTAACAAAGCAAGTTTTTACGGCAGCAAATCTGTCGCCTCAATAGACCTTTACCGTATGGGAACAAGTTTTATCTACTAAAGTTGTGAAGCAAATCTGTATTCACAACAGATAAGGATATGTAAGCAGAATTTGCTTCGACCAGTCATTTATGGGACTCGAACCTGTCACTTCAATGGGAGGGTCACGCTTTGTTTCCTGAACAACTGGGGCTCAAGTATTTCGTTATAAAGGTATAGGGACAGTGAGAATTTCATTCCAGTATGGCATCAATTTAAAATTAAATTCGAATTGCCATTATCCGATGTTCAAAGCTATAAAATAATTGCTAAAAAGTAGGAGCGAGTAAAGAAAATAATCATAAAATGTTTTTAGAAAAGGTAAAATTTTACTACGAAGCGCAAAACTTCACCACAAAAACTAGAAATTCAAATACGGCTTTAATCCGTTTGAGATTAGGGTAAAAAAAGTTTTGTCAACAAAACGATTTCAAACCGTTAAATATACTGATAAGTTCCAAAAAACAATTCTATTTTTTGTACAGAATAGTTTTCATAGACATTAAAAATGTCAAATAAAGTTGTGGTAAAAATGGCTAATTTTTTAATTTAATTAAATTCCTGTTGCCTAAATTATATATATTGGCATTACTGAAACCTCCTTTTTTGATTGTTTTATAATCTAGCATATTTGCAAAGAAAAACAGAAATTTTGAAAATAGCCCAGCTAAAAATAAACTTCAGAAAATCTGCAGAAAAAATGCAGTTTGTGGTGATTTGGCCCATAGCACTACAGAATTTTTGAAGTCGAAACACTGCAAAATTACTGCAGTTTGTAAACTGCAGTAATTTTGTAGTAGTACCAACTTCAAAATTTTTACGGTTAATATACAAAATGTCTGTATTTAGTGGTGCCATCTATCGTGAACGAAAGAAGATACTGTAGTTTTTGTTAAAAAAAAAGTTTCTATTGAAAAAACATTTTGATGGATTATTTTTTTTAACTTAATCTTATTCTATATTGAATTTAATTATTTAATTGGGAAGTATAGTACTTGTGAAAGTTTCTGTTGTGAACATGTTGACACATTGTATCCTGGGATTCGAACTCGCTTCCTGTCTGGCGTGAGTTTAACCGATTAGCCCTCTCGGCTACAGCCCTGTACCAGGACGGCTGCAAAGAACTAAATAGTTTCATGAGCTGGGTCTTGTTGGCAAGAATAAAGTTTTTAATTGTTAAATCAAATTAGGTGAAAACACAGTTAATCAATTTTCTCTGTGTTAACAATTTGAATAGCATCATTTTATAGATATCCAATTGTTTTGATTGTATACGGTAAAATAACAATTAAATGACTCATTACTTAAGAATGTTTTTTATGAAAAATTTCTAACTATGTAGATTTGAATTTTTTTTTTTTTTTGCCCTAAGTTTAGTTATTTTTCTTTTAAATTTAATTTTTAAAAGCAAGGAGCTTTAAGCGAATTTGTAAAGCATGCAGTTTTATAAATATTATGCTCATTTAGATTCTATTGAAAATACTATGAGTTATTATTATTATTATTTTTTTATTTTATCAAACAAAATTATTTTTTTAATATATGAAGCTTTATTTTTAAGCAATAGAAAAAGATATATTGTTTTAAATTGCCTAAATTTATTTAATACGAATTTCTGAAACAAACTGAAATTAACAAATATTTGAAGAAGAGGTTTGAAGCTAATAAATCTGGATTCAATATCACTTTTCAAATTCAATTTTGCTAACTCTTTTGATATAAATTTGTTTAAAATCCAAACTAAATAATTATTTTGATTAGAAAATATAAGTATAATTTTCGTTCTGCAATAGTCCTAGCTTAGTATGAATTCGAATAAAAAAATTAACTAATTAACATTAACTACTTGCCTTAACTTTAATATTGTTTTTACCATAAACTTTGCGCAAACATAGTTTTCTGAAGTCAAAAAGAAAAAAATAATAAAAATTAATAAAAATAAAATTTTTAATAAAATTACTAAAATACAGGAATATTTAAATACCTAATTTTAGGCATATTTTAAACTAATTAAATTGTGTCAAAATCTTACTTAAAAGTTTTTGACGCTTCTGAATCATAAATAATTACAATTAAATCAAGTATGCATTTTATGAATTTTAACTTTTATGAATATAGATAGTGTACGTTATTTCCGTTATCAATATTTATGTTCAGAATTTTTACCTAATTATAAGAAATTAGCATATAATCAAAGAAAAGAAAAAAAAGACAAACATTATAAAAAGTTGATTTACCAACCAGGAAAGCAAGATTTGAAGACCAACTCTTTCAATTTTACAACAATACAAAATAACTGCAGTTTTTCTGCAGAGTCATCAGACGTATACTTCTTAAACAATGACTGCATAATTACTTCAAATTTACTGCAGAATAACCACGGATTTGAAGTTTCAATTTTTTCTAAATTTATGATTTTAGAGTGACCTCACTTAAACTACAGTAATTTTGTAGACAATAGCTAAAAGTTTTTTCAAAATAAATTACTGAGAAATTACTTCAAATTAGCTGCAAAATAACTGCAGTGTTTTTACAGTTAAGATTGCACTACAGAAAATCTGCAGTTAACTCTAAAAAAACTGCAAAATTACTTCAGTTCTGCAGAAAAACTGCAGTCTATTTTTAGCTGGGAGATTCCACTATACTGCTGTAGTTGTCATTGTATTTACTTATTCGGAATAAGAGTAAAAAAAATCAAGATAAAAAGAGTAAATTTCTGAATTATTCTCATTTTTGTTGATTTGTATCATCAAAATTAAAATATTGTTTTACGCAAAGAGTATTCAGTTTTACTTGTTCTGAAAATTACTAACATTTGTACAGTATTTTGGCAGATTTATAACCCTTTTGTTGTAAAAATATAGTAGGTCTACAAGAATTGTTACTTTAAATTTCATGGAAATGTTAAATCAATGAAACATATTGATTAAAATGCAAAGTATAACAATCTGAGACAGTTCAAAATTTCTAAGTTTACGGTAATAAAACTGGTTTGATGAAAACCTGCTTTTTTAATGATTATTTATGCGATGTTTGAAATCAAGTAGAATAAAATGTCTTTTAAAAGAGAAGGCTTTTTAAATGTTAAGCGTACAAAATATTTTTTCTTAATTTTTGTTTATGATTGTCATGATCAAAAGCATTTTTTATCTGTGTAATGATATATGAAAGTATGACAAAAACGCGTAAGTAATAAAAACGGTAAGAAAACTTGAATTTTTAAAGCTCTTCAGTTCATTAGACTTAAGTTATAGTGCTATTAAATCATTTCATATCTTTGAAATGAACTGCAGCTGTTTCAATCCTTATTTTAAAATGCTGAGAAAAAAGTACTTTAGCATTTTTCTTTCATAGGTATAGTATTTTTTAAAAAAATAATACAAATATTTTAGAGCGTTTTAAAACGTTTCTTTTAAATTAACTACGAAAGAATTAATACATTCGGCACTATTTACCAGGTATATCATTAACATACATACATACATAGGTGTTACAAGAATTTTTTCTCCGTGTTAAAACATTGTTGGTGGGAAATTTGAAAAATAACAACTTAATGGAAATTAATGGGTTACCGTCGACTGAAATTACAGTGGCCATTCTCCAAAAAAATTGAACGGCAAAAAGCAATAACTCATCGGTCTTTGAGAGCTCTATAAAAACTTAGATCTGTAATGTTGTCACGATTGAGACAAAAGAGTTTTCATATAATGATCACCAGTGTGAATACATCTAATATGTTATGGATTCATATTAATTACTTTCACGGATTTTTTTATGACTTAAATTATTTGAATTATTTATATTTTGAATTTTGAGAATTTTTTAACCTTTTGCCTACGGCGCCTAATGACACCTGATATTCTGGACCATCTGTTGTGCCAGCCGTAAGCAAAAGGTTAATGTGAGTTTTTGAATACTTTTAGTTGAATCTGTTAGCAATTTTGATGCGTTATGCTTATCGATATTCCATTAAATGATAGATTTGTGGGGAAAAAAATTTATTTGTATGTCGTTTGTTCAGTAAGCAATTTCAATTCCATAGCATCCATGATTTGTGAAGTCCGAAATACTTATTTTACCTATTAGCAAATCGGGTCTTGGTTTGGATTTCATGGTGGTGTCCTCACTTTTCTACTGCAATAATCAAGAATAATAGTAAACGGTGAGCTTGCGTTGCTATGGCAACCGCTGCTGTTTGATAATTTTTTTTGAATACTTTTAATTTTGTTATGGATTAAGTTGGTGAGTTTATTTATAAGATATGTGACCAGAGAAATCCCATAAATACTTCTTGAGTTGTGAATAAACGAGTATTTCATCATTTGAACGCTATTTTTGCTTTAATTAAGAATCAGAAATTCTAACCTACCGTTCAAACTAGATCGTTTTTAATACTAATTCAAGTGAATATCACAAATTAAAAGGGACCAAATTGATTGATACGCTCCCAAAAGTTAGAGTTGAAGCAAGAAAGAAACGATGCCAAGGCCTAAACTTACCAAATCTGAAAAAGCCAATGCCAAAGAACGTTGATGGGAATGCCTGCTACATACAAACGGGAAAACGAAAGGATTCCGTTCACAAACGCAAGCATGAAGCCCGTCCCTCACAAAAGAACCAATGTGATTGAGAGAATTGAACCCTACCGAAGACCGAGTGGGGACTCTCCGAACCTCCTTCATGCAAATACGAGTACTGGGTGTTGACCACCAGTTAGGGATAAAAGGATCCATTTTCAACGTACCTAATAACTTACACAAGACTATAGACTGTTTTGCTCGCAATATAAATGATTCACTCACTATTCATGTAAAATTGAAAAAAAAAGCTTTCAAATCATATTTCATGCATGAAGTTGCGAATCCGAAACGGGTGTATGATGCAGCTTACAATCTCCATCAAACAACATTGTACCAATCCGAAAATGTTTATATTGATCTCGATTGGCTGTTCAATGTCTATTCAGTCATCAAAAGAATTTACACAGATTGTGTCTGAGCTGCATTTAAATATGTTTGCGAAATTGTGTACCGAGCAATTCAGGATTAGCAGTTAAAGATGTCCAAGGTGAAAACACAATAAAGCTTCTCCTCCAAAAAAAAAAAATAAATAAATAAATAGACAACAATCATTTTGCCAATGGATAATCTGTGATAGTCTTGCGGCCATCGCAATTTTCTTCATTTTTTAGTGAATCGTATTTATTTATACTTTATTTTTGCTTGTGTTACAAGCAAAAGTCATTGGAGGGTTATGATTGGGAAATTTTTATACATAAATTTTCATGAAATATGGTTGTTGGAAATTGTTACCACATAATTCAGAGGAAAATCGGTGTTACCTTAACCATACTAACAGTAACAGAATATCAGAAAACTAGAGTTCAATATAGACTGGAGCAGTGAATAAAATGCTGATATTTTTTCTCAAGACTCATCAATTTTTGAAGAAGAAACCATTGGAAATGAAACAAAAAATAAAGTTGATGAAAGAACACAAAAATTGGAAGCAAGAGACTTTTTGGAAGAATGCTTGACAGAAAAATTAAATATTTAAGTTTCATCTGAAAATCATAGACAGTGAGAAGTCAATCCTTTCTCTTGAAAAATTTTATGAATCGAGGATTTTGGGAGTAATATAGTTTTCAAAACTAAATTTCTGAGGAACCTGGGTGGTAAAATTGTTTTGAATAAGAATTTTCAAAGGGATTTCAAATAGTGTCAGTCATAATAACATACATTTTCTTTCTTTGCTCCAATAATTATTTTTGTTGATAGTTTCTACTGAACTATAACTTTTTAATTGTTCTCAATTATTTTTTTTCTTTTTGCTAAATTTAGTCACCGCAAAAAAAAAAAAAAAATTCCTTAAAATTGATTTTAAATAGAATATTTTCAATAGAAAAATTTATTTGTTACTTTGGACATCATCATGATGTTGGATATTTATTGAAAGAGGAATCAAGAAAAATAGATTTAGTCACCAAACACGGTGAAAAGCTCCAGAACAGATTATGGTACAAAGTACAGTCACTTTGGGTGCATTATTCGCAAAATCCATTTTACCATAAAACCTATTTTTCCATAAAACATTATACCTTACATTTTTCTGTAATATTTATTTAACTAGAGTGATTCAGTGATTTTATGGTAATTATTACTGTAAAAACTGTGGAATATCAGATTTTTGTTCCGCAACATGTTCGAAAAAAGCATTTTACTCTAAACGTATTGGTACCCTGAGTGTCAGTTCTTTTCACGGTAATTTGATCCGAAACTCTTTACACTTGTGTACCAATTCTAGAATTGACTTCTTTTTAATTGATACAAAATTTTTATTAGGATATTAAAAATGGTAAAAATAACCCGGAGTAATAAATTTAAATTAATATTTCTCATGTAAATTATACTTTGTCAATATAGTAATAATAATTGTACACATAATGATTGTTTACAATTCATGTCGCATCTACTTATGTCACATCTACTTTTAAATATTATTTTAAACTTGATTAAAAGAAATTTATTGCTGGTAATGAATAACAATTTGTTAAACTCTGAATAAGAATAAGTTAAATAATATTACTTTCTATTTACTCATTTTTAGTGAAAGGTGCTAAATATTACTTTGTACTAATAAGCGAGCACTATTAATACCAATATTTAAACCCGAAAACTAATAAACATTTTATGAAATGAATATTATTACTACTCAAAAACGAATATATAAGCGAATTTAGTTTACATCATCAGCGAATTGAACATAACTTTGTATTTTATTTTAAAGTTCCTCCGATGACTTAAAATCTAAACCACTTCACTTAGTTTTTTTGTAAAACTTTCTGCAAGAGAAGGTCATCAAATCATGCAATGTAAAATTTCAATAAAACTGTCATCCGTTACCGACAACAACATGATAAGGGTGGTTTTCTTGAAATGAAGAAAATCTTCAGTAAGCTAAAAACAGTTTTTCTTTTTCATTCTGAATAAAGTTTTCAGCATAAGAGTTGTCTGAATTAAGAATGAATTTAGAATTATTTTCTAAAATACATTAATATCAGAACACATTAATGCTGAGTTGTGGTTCTTGTGTGTGTTCTGCTCAATTTTCTATTGATAATTGCCCAAAATGAAACAAATAATGTTGTTTCAATGTTAAAAGTCAGTTTTTATATATGTAAATAATTTTAATTTAAAGAAATAACAGTTTTGATATTTAATACCTTCTGACCTGCATACCTTGCATTATAATTTTGAGCCCAACTCAAGTAAAGGATGAACACTTATATTAAGGATAAAGTAGTCTTCCGTAATATTTTTCGCGATGAAGGCTAGATTAAGTAAGTTTGAAAAGGTTCTCTAGGGCTTTTTTGTGATATAAAAAGTGATAGAGTAATAAAGTATCAAAAGGTTCGTCAAGGCCTTTTTTGTGACGTAAAGAGTGGTAGAAAATAAAAAAACTATGAAAAGGTTCATGAAGGATTCATAGTGTTGGCATATTGATTTCTTTTTTGAATCTTTAATAAACCAATATTTGATACTCTAAAATACCGTGCTTATTCTGAATTGTGTTAACTCAATAAAAATACAAGAAATGGGGAAATAAACTACACATTACATAGTTTATATAGTAGTTCAAATTATACCAGTAGCATTATAACAATCAGTAGCAACTTATATCATAAGCAGTAATGTAACTTATCTCTAATGAATTGTTCATTAAATATTGAACAGCAAGAACATGTTTTCATTGCCAAAAAAGGTTAGAAGCTTATTCAAATAGGAGGATTTAACAAATGATAAAGAAATAATCAACTTGACTTATTAAATACTTTCAACTTAAAATAAACGGACTACTCCGTTCTTTTTTCCTTAAAAACTGACTATTTATAGTAATTACCCCTACTCTTTTCAATTTATATAACTTTGATATATTTCATTATTTTAAATAATATAAACTTTAAAGAAAGAATTAAATATTTCTACTAACAACTACATATAGCAACTCGAGAGACGCAATAAGCATAATTATATCGATTCTTTAAAATCAAGAATATTATGAAATTCTTGAACGAAGATTATTTCTAATAAAAGTTGTGAGAAACCAAACCAATTGAGCAAAAAAAAAACACGTAGAATCTACGTAAGGTTAATTACAGCTTTCATAATAACAAACTATCTTAAATACTAAAAGTGCTCAAAAAACAAAACAAAATTAAGCTAAAAAAGGAAAATAAATATATTCGTGCGTAAATGTAAAATTTTAACCCACATTTAGTTTTTCAATTTTGGTTAGAAAACGTTCGAGAAATTCTCAAAAATAATTGGAAGTTTAAAAAAATCATCTTATATACAGATTTAAATAAATATATATATAAATTTTAAAAGTAAGGATAAAATTTATATTTAATACATGAAGCCTTAGTTATAATATGTGTGGAACTCGGTGAAACACTCTCTTACTAAAAGAATAATCTTTAGGCTCTAACTTTTCATTTGTACTAGTCTTTTAGATAAACAATTTAAAATAAGATCTTGATTAAACTTTTTTACGTTTTCACTTTAAATAGGAATAGTAATATTGGATATTAATAAACAAGATATAAAATATTTTCAGATAAATTATGGACATTTTGAGAAGATTTACTATGGATTTGAGATTAAACTATGGACTTCATCAACTAAAATCTTCTCTTTATGATGAAGAATTGGCTTAGATTCAATTTCTAAACTTGGTACATTAGACTTGAGTTATGGTAATAATTAATAATTTCTCACCTTTGGTATGAGTTGCATTTGTATCATTTTGCATTTAAACTTATATAAAGATGCTGATTCAAATTTACTTTGTCAATAGCTAATATTTATAAATTTTTTCAAAAATTAAATCTAAAGCATTTAACATTTCTATCGTTTCTTTTAATTTAACCATGAAATAATTACCATAAGAGTCATTAAATAATTGTTACACAATTCCATATGTCTAGAAATTATTCAAATTATAGTGTCCAGTATAAAATAAAAATTTCAGATTTTTCTAACCGTTTAAATGTAATGTAAGCAAAAGATTGCAATTATTATTTAAAAGTCATTGAATTGAAACATATAGATATTAAACAGGATTTTTGTTATAGTTAAGAAATGTTGTTGTTTTCTTTTCCATTATCAGATTCGAACTCTTGTCTCATTGTTTTAAATTTACCTTATTTCAATTACCTAAAATGCTTAAAAATGTAGATTCTATCAAGAAATGTATCTCTCTTTTGCAATGGAGTAAAAAAATTTCAAGACAATATGTATTAGGCTGAAAGCAAAGAATTTTTTTCCAATGCCCACCGAGAGAATCACCTTTCGTCATACAGGCATCTGAAGGGTAGATTTTTTAGCCACTCTTTCAGGAGCACCAAATTAGGTAGGCCAACGTTGTTCCCACGCTGAGGACAGATAGTACAGAGTAGGAAAGAATATCCATGCCTTTCAAGGGATTCAAACCCAGGTCCTGATGCAAGGCCAGTTCTACTTTGCAAGGCAAGGTCTACTTTGGAATACTTTCTGCATTAGTTTATTTTAGGAAACGTATTATTCAATGTATATTATTATTATTATTTTCAGATTAAGTTAATAAGGATATATTTCTATTCTTTCTATTTATTTCTTCTTCGTATATTTTCAAAGATAGTATTAGTGTTTTAATAAAAATAATTAAGAATTCTTAAAAATACAAAAATTGAAATTTTTTTAACTGAGCTCCACAAAATACATTTTAGTAAAAATTGTAAAATACAAAGAGTGTTCCAAAATATTAATTTGCTTTCATATTTTCTTTAAAGTTGAACATGGAAGACGAGGGTATTATAATATAATTCCAAAACAATTTTCAAACAGATTAAAATAAAACGATTTCGCATTTCTTCAATAATAAGTAGAATTAGTTTCATAAATAGTTTCAATAAAATTACTCGAGATTTTTAATACGTCCTTCAATTAATCTGTATCTTTTAAATGTCTTAGCAGCATTTATCATATTTTATATTTACTTGTCCTAGGAAAATGTGTTCTTAAAAATAACGAAATTGCTCACTTGAATTTTCCACAGAACAACAATTTATGTAATATTCTCAGACAATGCGAAAAGATTGCTACAGAAAATGTTCGTAATGTTTTTCATTTAGTAGCAATTTTCAAAGTTTACCTTTTTGGATAAAATTATTTTGAAAAATAATTTTTACAAGTATACATTTGTTTTTACTTTTTTGTGTATTTATTGCATATTTATTGTTTTTTCAACCGTTTAACCCACTGGCGGTTAAAGAAATGGGCGAAATTGGGAGAAAGTTTCTCCCCTACACACAGCTTCCCTATCTATTAACATTGGAAAACCGGTTTTGCTATGCAGTGAAGACTGCAGGTTAATATACGACTTTCTACGTGCAGAACCGTCAGTGGGTTAAAAGCCATATTAAGAAATAGTACGAAACTTTATAAAGTCACTACACAAACGAGCATCTAAAGACAATAAAATTAAAAAAAATGAGTGAAAAAAATTATATTAGTTTTTAATGATGTTCCATTTTTGGAATATTTGCATTTGAGAAGGGCAGTTTTTACTGACGAGGGTCAAGATCGCTTCAACTGTATTCTGGTACAGGTGTGTTCTGGTCTTATATACCAGTGAATTGACGTTTAATTTTCGTAGTGGTAGATACGCCACAATACTCCCCCACCAGAATTTTATCAGGGATAGAATTCGATGAACAGATACCACTAGTTGCTGTACTTGTGACAGATCGGGAGAGCTGGAATTGAGGTCACCGGAATTTCGAGTGCTGAATGTGAGAGGTGTATTAACTTCACAGTAGTACTCGCTCTAGTGTTGCCATTAGCAGTCGAGTGTATGCAGGCAGGCGTTGAGTTTAATCGAGACGAGACTGAGTAGCAACAGCGTGTGGAAGTGGATAATACAGTCACAAGTAGCAAGTCAACTGTTCAATGTGGACAATCTATCGAAGTAGGTGTTACCAGATCGAAGTGGGCGTTACTGCGCGTTCGAATCACGTCCGAAGGTCACCAATGTGGGGGGCGGAGTTATCGACCATGCCAACCGTCATCTATAAAAAGGTACCTCATGATTGATTTGACTTGATAGGTGCTGTATTAGAGTACCTGCCCGCGAAGCGGGCATCTCGCTCCTTCATCTGTTCGTATAAAAATAGTTGAGACTTAATGGCATTTGGTAAAGTAAATGGATACGAGTGTTGGCAGTAGGGCCTCTGTATGATAACAGTCAAATCTGATATTTCGTGATTGATTCAAGTTAGCATGTCTTATATACCAGTGAATTGATGTTTAATTTTCGTAGTGGTAGTTACGCCACAAACTGTTTCCAGGATTTTCAGTTCTGTTGGCTCATCAGATTTCTTTTTCTTATTCGGTCTAATACTTTTTATTTAATTTTTTTTATTTAATTTTTTTTATTTTCACTTGACACTCGAATAAGATTTTGAATTTCATCTTCTCGACTATTACTTTTAGAAACAATATTTTTCAGACATAAAAAAAAAAACATAGAATGGCATCCGTATCAATTAAAATTTTTTGTCCTTCATGCTCTAACAGAAAAATACTTAGGTCTTCTTAATCTGATTCAGAAAATATTTTTTACTAAACCATTGTTTGTTGTATCGTTATGCATCTCTAAAAAATGGTGCTAAGAGTAAACAAAATTTTTAAATCAGACATATAAAAAAAGCGCTCTTTTCTAAAGAAATGTACGTATTTAGTAGCAACAAATTTATCACGGAAGAACATACTTTTCTAAAGGGAAGCACTTTTTTAAAGAAGAGTGCTCCCTCGGTTACCAATTTATTGCGGAAGTACAAGAATCAGGGGGGGGGGACTATCAATATTATGAATCTATCTAATATTATTGCTTGGGACACATTGAAAAGTCCCTTAGATGTTAAGTTTTGACTCGATTATTGTCAAATACCACAAGAAAGTATAGAAGACATCACTTTATCGAAAAAAATTTCGTTTCAATGTTTAAACTTCCAGCAAAAGAGAAAAATACTGAATTTTAAAAAAAGGTATATCCTGCATTACTTTCTAAGAATTTTGCCACTATCAGTCTGTTGTGTGCAACCGGCAAATTGATATCAAAAGAAGTTGAATGTTGAATAAGAGCCATAATAAAACGAACACAACTCAATGAAACACTAGAAATTTAAAAATAGAACTTTAGAGACACCGATGCTCCAAAACTAAATGCAAAAAATACCCCATAAGACAAATTTTAAATGCATAAAAATTAATAATATTCGGACTTTAATTGCTCATTCAATTCAAACTCGAATGCCATGCTACAGTTTTGAAACATTGGCATATGAAAGGTTAAATCTGTTTAATAATTTGTTAGTCTTCTTTTCCTTAAAAATGAATTTTTGTTTTGATAGTTATTATTTTTTGAAACATACTAGTCAAACACAAGCAAAAGCAAAGTCATTAATTTTTTCTACTTCAGTATAGAATGGAAATATATTTTAGTGTCTTTTGTAACAGATTTGAAATTTTGTCGACCTTGTTTTAGAAAGCCTAAATTCTGAATTTATATAAATATCACATTTTATCTACATGTTATATCTACTTTCAATACAGCTTCATTTCCGAGAAAAATTATATTCTTGCAACCAGTAACAGTAGCGTGGATTTACGACCACGTATTTTATTTTCTTATCTATTTTCTGAACTATTTGTTCATCCAAAAACGAACTAAGCCAAAGAAAATCTCCATCTGAATGCATTATATACATCGAAGAAAAGAAAGTTTGAAATGTAAAATGTGAAATGTAAAATGTTTTACTACATGTCTTAATACTTGTTGACTTTCCTGTATCATTATTTAAATAAATTTTCAACATCAGTATGGAGGAACTAAATTAAACATATTGTGACATTTTAAATAAAATATATAACAAAATAAAATCAATGCATTGTGCTGACTTTTGCATTTAAAAATAAATCTGTATACATAAATATACATATAAAAAATTGGGTTCCAGAAATATTGTTAAGGTGCATCGTACATATTCTTAAAAATCTATTTCATTATTAATTTACAAAACGATTCCTTAAACTATGTTAGTTTTCAGATTTACTGAAACCACAATGCAATGTCAAATTGAACCATGTTCATTTGAAGTATTGTGTAGTGTAATTATAGTTAAATGAGACTGATTTATATGATTATATTATTAAATTTTTATAAGTTTAATTGTGCTGAACTATACTCCGTTTTTTGCATATTTAAACGATACAATGATTCAATTCATTTCGAAATTTTAATTGAGTATCAAATACTTCTTTTTTCAGAAGAGGATGTAATTTTTTTCAATGAATTAATATTATACAATTAATAATTTACCTCGTTGTTCATATAATAGTATCAATAACACAGATTCAATATACATTATTGAAAAATTCATAGTTTTAAACACTTTCACCTTTTTAAAATTCTTTCAAATTTCCAAATGATATAGTTAACTGCCATATATTTCCTATATAGATCAATATAAATCTGGGGTTTAGCATTAAAAAAATCCAAATTCGATAACCATAGTGAAAAGGTTGATATTACTGGGTCATTATCACATATTGTAATTATTTACAACAGATACTCCCTGAAGACAGTTAAGTATACTTTATTAAATTTTAAAACCGCAATATTGACCTTAAGTAAATTCATGTTTAAACGAATTTCCCTCACTAAAATGTATGGATTTTGTGCGTTTCTTTTACTTCTTCAATATAAACAAATTATTAGTATCATTGAGACATAATACTGAATACGAGGAAAGGTAACACAATATTGAGTCTATGTGTGAATACCGAAAAGCTCCATACCTTTAACCCAATCTCTTTGGTAATGATTTTGGTAAAACAAAAGCTAAAATATGTTAACAAATATGCATAAATTTGGTAATTTTAAAATGATACCTTAGAGCGTGGCATAAAAGCCATTTATTCGTTTAAATTTATGTTTCAGTTTTGTAGTTTTTACTAAATATGTGGTAATAAGAACTATGATTTTGAAAACAGAATTTTCGGTAAGCCGTTAGAGTATGAAGGGAAAAATTACCAAAATAATGATTTAAATACCGTTTATTACAATTACTATTTTAATTTATTATAGAATTATTTAGTTGAAAGTGTTGAGGGTGTATTTCAGAATTAAATGTAGAATTATTAAGAATTATTATTCTATAGAATCATTAAAAGTTGAAAGTGTTGTAACAGAGGACGGGTCAGGTTTTATTTTAATTATAAGTAGTGTTGTGTTATTGATTGATAAAAAAATATAATATATTTGAAATGAAAATGAATCGGAATAATATTTTAATACTGTAATAATTATTTTGAAAACATTATTTTAATTTTTTTAGTTCATAACGCCATCTGTTGACGAGCTTTATATCTAATTCTGAAACTTGATAATATAAAAACTGTTTTTAAGCAGGGTGAAGCAAGGATTACAAGCCTTATTCCGGTTTTTAATTGGTTTTACACGTCATTCGTTATTTATGTTTTCCTAAAGCAAATTAAAGCACTCCCGAATCAGAAAAGTTATTGGTTAAAGTATTCATGAAGATTAAAGCTCCGCAATTATGAACCTTTTGATAAAATAGAAGTTATTTCTTCTGAATCGATGACTGGCCATTTTATTTCCTAAACAATCCATTGATTCCTTTAATTGTATCAATTAATCAGTTCCATCGAGATCGAATTGCATCGAATCAAATTATCTAATTTCCACTTCATCGGGTTTATACCTTGGTGGCGTACTTAAGAATTTATAGGCATCAAAATATATGTAATTTAAAACATATACCTTATCAAAAATACAACAAAACCTTTATATGATACCTCACAACTCGTATACTTATAGCATAAAAATATTTCCCTTTATTACGAACGAGCCTTTTAACCATAAAAATAAGAAAACAACATTCAGCATCTTTTAAAAAAAGATGACTTCACAAAGAATATGTTTCCAGTAACCAACGAAAGATTAAATCATCGATCAACTTGTCCAAAATACGGAAATCTTCTAATCCTTTACTTTACGTCTTTATTCTATACTCGAAAAAATACTTTTCTAAGCAGATTTTTCTTTATGTAATACTACTAAGAAAAATATTTGTCTGATGTAACTGAAAATATAGAATCACACTTTATTCTAAATAATATAAAGACGAATAACAAGCATTAAAAATATTGTCGGATATTTCTTTTATTTTGAATAGTTGAAAACCTATAAATTGATGCTCCAAATTTATTTTTATTAATTTTCAGGTTTTTGGATACATTTGAATTTAAGTTTCCAATTGCGATTTGGAAGTTCTCGTCTAAATATTTGGAAGTATTGCTGTCATAGGGTCATTTTATGCTTTAACGTTGAGTAAAAATATGTCAGTCAAGCGATTCAGTCTCTGATTTATCTGGGGTTTTTCTTTCAATAATTAAAATTAAAAGAAAAACAATAATCATTAGAAAAACAAAAATGACAAAAAAAAATTTGGTATTTTAAGATATAGAAAAAGATCATTTATAAATGAAGAAAAAATGGAATCATTTTATTCAAGTCATAGAAAATAAGTCAAAATGTTTAGGTACACTATAAATGTTTAATATAAAGTGTAAAAAAATTAAAATTGCGTCATCAACTTAGACAATTTTCCCCATTTAGTTAAAAACGAAAAAAGTTTGTAAGCAAATATATTAAAATAAAAATTTCGCTTAGATATTTTAAACTTTACAGAATGTATCTCATTTACAAAACTATTAAGTATTTTCATTTTCTCTTCTCACTTGTAAGCATAGTTATTAATTATTAAAACTTTTTGTACCGCAAGAAATAACCGGCTTTTACAAAATTAACGTCATTGCTTAAACTGAGAAGAAAATGATAATAATTTTTCGTTTCCTAACAAATTAGAAAACTAATTCTCTCGGAATTTTACAATTTGGGTGTAAATAAAGATGACTAATCATAGAAGAACCATTTTACAATCAGTGGAAAATATTGGATGAAGTATCCCATAATACTTCCAATATGACGTCGAATCTGAATTTGACCAATAACAGAATTGTTCCGCCCGCGCTTCTGCCTGTTGCTTGGCATTGGACTTCGAAGTACGGAGAGAATGAAATGAGATGACTAGAATTTGGCGACTTATTGCTTTCATCCGTATAAGTGAAAATTATTCGCAATTTAGCGCCATCAATTAATGTGTCTAACATCATTTATTCGTATTTTAAAGTATAAACTGTTTCATAACGATTTATATAAGTGCGAATAAAACAAATATTACTACGTAATTTTGTAAAAAAAAAAGACGTTTTCATCAGATAAATATAGTTTTTTTTTCTTTTAATATTAAATATTTGTTTTTAAATTTAGGATTATAGTTAAAACAAATTTAAACTCTTGATTAATTCAGCATATAAATTTTATATAAGTAATTAAGATTAGTATTAAGCAGTCATAGTTAGAATTTGCCTATTACATTTTCCAATTTAATCACAGACAATCTGATAATGAATAAAATTTACAAAATAAAATGCAGTTATGTAATTAGATAAATGAAATCAATATCATTATAAAGATAAATGCTATTTATATTTTGTTGTTAAATAGTTGTTTTAAATTATGATTTTATAATTATAAATTATTTATGTGTAGAATAAGCTATATGTATTACTTCAAAATAAGAACGGTTACTAGTTTGAAATAAAGAATTAAATGTTAAAATTGAATTGTACACTGATAAGGATTAGAATATATAAGAATGAATATAATCTGGATACTAAATTACTTGATTAAAATTTATTCAAAAGATGAATTTATCTTATCTCTAAATGACAAAAAAATTCAATTGAGTGTTAATAATCATTGAAGATAGAAAACTCCCTTCAAATTAAAATTAATAAATAGAAGATGGAAACATTGTATAACTTCAAAATAAATTAAGCTTAAGTTATGAAAAAACTAACTTTTAAAAAACTATTATATAATTCTTATAAAAAATATTTATATAGATATAAAGAAGAAAAAAAAATGTATTTTAAAAGATAAGAAAAAAAAACTTGATCCCAAGTTTTTAAAACGGTAAAAAAATAATAAATATTTTTTTTTTATTTTATATTATCAACTTTTTCTCATTAACTGAACACTGCTTTTCTTTTATCAATAGCTTTATAGTCATTAATAGCATGTTTTAAAAATGGATTTTAAATAAATTTATTTGCAAAATTATGTTTTGTTGAAAACGCATAATAATATTGATTAAAATTTCTCTTAATATTTTAATATGATTACCTTTTAAATTAAAATTTAAACTTATGATGAATGCTATGATTTCAATTCTTGTTTTATAAATACCGTTTTTAGATTGAAAAATAAAAATATCAAAAACAAAAATTTTTTGGAAAGGTTTTATAGAAGAAAATTTTAAAATTATAATTCTTGATATTGAACTCGTAAAAGCTTATATATATTTAGAGGAATAAAACGAAACGTAAATTAAATTTTGATATTGATAAGTATTCTTGCAGAGCATCGGGAATATTAAATGAACTATTATTAGCAAATTTATGAGTAAACATTACATTTAAAATTTTCTCCTGGTGTATGGAGATCACATTCATTTGTGAACATTGTGAACATTGTCACATTGATTGAAAACGTTCACAAGGATTTAAAAATGATATATTTGTAATAGATAACTAAGAATATTGAAAATAATAATTATTAAAAAAACTTTTCAACATTTTATTTTTGTATACTTGTGTAATATGCATTTATTATTATTATTATTTTTTTTTTGAACCTGATAAAAATTTGTTCTTAACTTTTCATTGTACTTTAAGCGCAGCTAAAGTTATTTTAAGCAGTAGTGTCATTTTAAAATTCATTAAAATAATTTCCTTCTTTACTCATTAAATTGAACTGTCCAGATGAAATCCTCACCATCTCCAAAACACCAAGCTAAAAATAATCTACAAAGTTGAACCACATTATGAAATGTGTTGAAATGTCTTAAATGGTTCTGTATCACAATTGTTACATTTACTTATGGAAACTGAAAACAAAACTTTATAAGTTATGATATCAAGCTTTTGCCCAACTATTAAATAAAAAAATTACTTCCTAGAGATATTAAACTACATATCATTAAAAGGTTGGCATATCAGAATTGAATGAAAATATTTAAAATTTACCGAATGTTTCAAATGAAGATAAACTTTTAGACTTAGATAAGAAACACGTCTTTCTTAAATTGTGCGCAGCTTTATTTCAAGCCTTTATTTTCTCTTTTTTTCTTTTCGTAGCTATAGAATTGAGATTGTGCAATCTTATATAATTATCATATGTGCTCCATCTTTTTGACTTTATTTCTTATTTTAAAAATTTTAATTTGGAAATAAAAATTTCTGAAGCACTATTTTAATACAATCGCAAATGAAATATCAAATGAAATAACAAATTGACCTGTTAAAAATATCAAATAAAATCCTAATTCCATTTACTTTGATCAATATTTGATATTTTCTCAAGAAGTCGCTCAATTCTGAATATGACTTCAAGACTTGAGACTTAAGAAGATTACTTTTTTCTTAAGGAGTACAAGTACTATTTCCCAGAAACTCCTGACAAATTTATCGATTTCTAGTCTAAAAATGACATAAATTGAAGTTTATTTTAATTTAAAAAAATAAAAGATACCAAAATAGCTCAATTTAGATGAACAGTGAGGTTTGAAAAACCATTTCTCGTCATAAGCGCTTTGTTTAAAAATGCAATGACGTAGATAATCTGAAACGATTGATTGGGAATACACAAAAGAAGTTAAAGCTTTATTACAATAATGCAGAAAGAAATAACTTTTTTTCATTTTCAAGCTAATATTTATTCTTCAGTCGAAGATGTCTCGCAAGCTTATATTCTTCAAAATCTGAATTTAAGTTACAAAGAAAAAAAAACATTAAAGCTAAAAATATGTGGATTAACGCAAAGCAATGCTTTATTTGGTCATTAGTAAGGCGGTTCTGATGATAAACTACATATTGACTCATTTTATTTCCCCTACAACACTAAGACGTTAATTTTAAATTATTCGATAAACATTCTTGTAAAGCTTCCTTGCAAAAGCAGCTTTAAATATTTCACAAAAAATTTAAGTTCTTCTAAAACTAAAACATAATTCACTTAAAAATATCCTAAACACCAGATCAGTTCTGACGTTCCCTACTTATTTACACTTTCTCTTTCCTGGACGTCAGCAATATTTCCTAATAAAAATTTACATGATCAGCTTCATCTATTTTTATATACGCTTTGTATTTTTCCTATAAAATTAAAACATTGATTTTTTACTAAATATGCTATACACTAGTTTTAAATTAACAAAAAAAATCAGTCGATATTGAGATTGAATTATATGTTAAATCTAAACATATATCTAAAAATATTTTATTTAATGCAATTTTGTTGAAATATTTTTATTACACTTTTATACACTTGCATAAATCCAAATTATACAATAATATTTATATTCAATTTCATTTTATTAGATTATAGTATTATTCTAATTTAGTAGAAGGTATATTTATTTTACTTTATAGTCTTATAGTTCTATTTTACAATGATTTTAAGATTATTTTATTTTACAGTTTTATTTCATTTTAATATCAAGAATTGTGTAGTATTTTAACAAATGCAATTAATTATCCTTAATTTTGAGTCTCAAACTATTTTGAACTACGTCGTTTAATTAATAAGGAAAAGAAGAAAAAAAACTTATTGTTAATTTAATTAATTTGAGCAGAGTGATTTTGAATCTAATCAACTAAAATTTGCGACCTCCTAAGCAAAGCTGTTACTGAAATTAAATTTTGCATTTATTTATTTTCTTCAGAACGCCGGTAGAAGAAGGCATCTAGCTTGGCAGTGGCCACAGCAGATTATAAAAGCATCTGCTGATTTTATCTACCTCATATTTTAAAAAACGCTTGCTAGGAAAACCGATAATAAGCAAAAATTAAAAAAAGGATAACATTTTTCTATGTGATGTTATATGAAATAAGGAGTAGCTCTTTTTTTAAAAAATTGATACTCAAAAAAGACAGATACCTAATGTTCATTTTTCTGATTGTTCTTTCATTTGCTTTCCAAGATGGTATAGAATGGAAATTTGAAAAAAAATTAAATAAGCACAAATCAGAACACAATAAATTACAATTCTTATTTTTTTTTCCTTTAATATTTTTTTAAAACTTTTATTATCTGCAAGTGAAATTTTTCTTTCTGATTTTTGTATTGGGCTTAGTATTAGCCCCTGTTTTTTTTTTCTCTTTTTAAGGAAAGCTAATTGCCATTGCATGAAATTCAATTTAAATTTGAACAACATAAAGTTTTTGTGCATAACTTTAATGCATTTAATATTTGGAATGCATGATAAATCTATTTTTATATTTAGCTTACTTTTTACAGTATCAATCTCTTTCTGACTGCGTTGAAGTCGATGATAAATTTGAATTTTTGAGGATATTACTGCAGATAGACTCTTGAATTTACCTGAAATTATCTTGAAACTACCTCTACCTGGATTCGAAGTAAATAAATTATTTAAAGTAAATTTTCTAAACTCCGCAGTATGATACGTTAATCTTTTAAAAATTATTCTTAAATCATTTATTTTAATTTATCACCATTACAAAGAAATTCATACAAATTTGCAAATAGATTCCATATTTAAAAGGTTAAGTATATTTTTTCATTTCTCTGAAAAATATGCTTCTTTCTAAATTCTTTAAATGCAGTTTTATTGTTTATTGCATGTTTTATTGCATGAATTCATGATTGTAAACATTTTATCAACTAAAAAAATTTGCTCAGTGATTTCAATTTCAACTAAGACATATAAAAAGCTTCAAAAACCATACATGGTATTTCTTTTCTTTATATATTTTTTTGAACAAAAGGCAGAGTGAATGATGTAATTACAGATTTTAAATATTCAAATCATAGTTATGAAATAGTATTATTTTTTATTAAATAAAGAGAATGGTTGTACAAATTCCATTTACATTTAAATTGACAATGGTGTATTAATATATTTCGTGGAAAATTTTTCTACAGGCATAGAAGTTTTTTTGTAATTAATGCTCATAAATTTGAAATATTTACTGGTGATATTTTTCCTTCATCTAGGTTCTATTCAGTAGCGTGACATCTAATTTATGAACATCTATCCAGTAATGAATCTATCTATCCTAGGACGAATATTCCAATATTACTTAAAAATGTTTTAAAACAAATAAAAAAATATAAACAAACAAAAATAAATTAGTTTTTACACCTAATTAATATAGTCACTAGCATACAGAGTTATGTCTAAATGTATAATTTATAATTTTAAAAAATATATTTCAAAAACTGATAATTATTATTATTTTATAAAATATAATAAACTTATTATGTTATAATAAATAATAAATATAAAAATATAATAAATTATAATACGTTATTTAACAAAATTTAATAATCATAATTAAAAAAGATGAACATTTAGAGCATTTCTAATTGAGTTTATTGTGAAATGAATTTCTAGTGCTGCTGGGATTGAATACGTCCTTGTTTGAAATTGACTGTAATGAGCAGGCCATTATGAAATCAGGGAGTAACTCTAATTTTGACATTATTGTTAAAACCATAACCGGAAATATATTAAATTGACACAATTGTTGTAAATTCTTCATCTAGAATAGGGTATGTTTTAAATCCTATAATGTACAAAACCCATTAAAGATCATCAACTAGAAAATGATAGGTTGAATATGCAGTTATTACATATTTAAAAATATTTAAAGTAACGTAAAACATTTACTTGATTTCATAAAATGCTGAATAAATTAGAATAGTTTGATTCGATTATATTTAAATTGAATACTATATCTTAAAATAAATTTTAAATTTAATTTAATAGGTTGAATATGCAGTTATTATATTTAAAAATATTTAAAATAACGTAAAACATTTACTTGACTTCATAAAATGTTGAATAAATTAGAATAGTTTGATTCGATTATATTTAAATTGAATATTATATCTTAAAATAAATTTTAAATTTAATTTAAAATCATAATATTTTAAATAATGGTTAAAATATAATGAAGTTGAGATACATACAAGTTATTTTTTTCTAATATATTTCTTTGTAGTAATAAGTTTATTACCCTAGTCCCTTTTTTTGTCAAAATGAAAAATTTTATAATTTATGTTTAATATTATTTTATAGTAGCTAGGTTTTAAATACTCAAAGTTTCCTTTAATCTTTCACTAAATTTTAAGTTCGTGCCAAACATCTTTATTTTGTATTGTCTATTTTCTATAACCACAAGGCAAAAATGCGCCTTTAATTAAAAATATTTTCTTCTTTATAGAAAGATTTCAGTTTTCAAACTGGGATCTAGATTTTAATATAAACTAATAATATTTTTTCTAAAATTAATTTAATTTTTAAATACCTTATTTTACATTCTGCAGTTTGGAAAATATAGAAATTATTAATTATTTTAACTTTAAGATTATTATTGTTTTTTGCCTCAATCAGCTTAAAAAATGCCCTACATAAAGGTTTGGTTTTTTAAAAATGAATTATTTAAATGTATTATTTTTAATAAGGAAATATTTTTTGTAACCACTAAAAATTTAAAGAATCACATTATGTTTGTGATTTTTCATACTTTGAAACTAAGAATTCAGAAATCAACAATTAGACACACAATAATATCAATGAGGATTGATCTATAGATTGAAAAAAATACATAGACATTTTTTAAAGTTCATTAGTTTATTCTATAAAATACTACCTAAAAACTTAAACTCAACTCATTTGCTACACTTTTTTAAACAATCCATATTTAAAATCACAAGGAAGGATGATTTTTTAATAATATGAAAATTTAAAATTATTGGGTAAGAATCATGCATTTTAATACCTGCTGAATTGGATAATTATAAATTGGCGGGTATGTGTTTTTAGTAAGTATTTTTTCCTGCCACTATTTCAATTCATTAGAGGCATATCTAATTTTATAAAAATTAAAATTAAAATTTTTGAAAAATTAAAATTTTTTTATACATAAGACTTTTCTTCTTAGATTTAAGAACTATTGTCGTACGATTCATGAGTGATAGTTTAAGTTGAGAAATCTAATAAGTTATAAATAATTTATAAACTTGTTATTTAAGAGATTAAAACTGGAAATATATTTTTAATAGACGGAAATAAAATGAATAATCAAAGACAAGAGTCTCTATTAGTGTCTGTTTGGACTAAAATGATTTAGTTTCTTTTATTATTTTATTTTTCGGACATTGCATAATCAAATGAGGTTTACAACATGTTTTTCTGTAAAGCACAACTAAATTAAAATTCAGAGTATTTTTTTCGTAATCTTAATAACTCCAAATAAATCAAATTTTCTAGATTCCATTTATTAGTAGCTTAAAATTTTTTCCAAAATTCTACAAAAATTTTATGTTTATGGAAAATAACAAAAATTTTCTGACTGTGTAAATTGCTGACATTTCTTTAATTTTTTCATAAATTTTAATTGTCATTGTTAGGTAAAAACAATATAAGAACATAAGTTAATTTTAATACTTCATAAACGTGCATTTAAATTAACTTAAGAGCATTAAATACTTTTCCTTATTGGCTAACAAAATTAAAATACCGAAGACTTTCTGGAATATTCGGATGGACCAATTAATTAAAAATTTTCCAAAAATTAAGGTTGAAAGAAAAAAAGTTTTTAATTTTTATACTAACAAGAGGCTTTTTTAAACAGTGTTTTTATTTTATATTACCTAAAATTGTTTAAAAAAACTAGTTTCTTACATTAGATTTGTAGGTGCATAGTATAATTTGTTGGGGTAGAGTAAATGATAATATTATGTTTGACAACCTTAATATTTTTAAATAACCTCTATCGACAAACTTAATTGAGTTTTGGCAATAATTGACAACATTAATTATTGAGTTCTAAAACGTTTAATATTTTATTATATCAGTAATTAAAAAAAACATGAACAAAAATATTACTTCTTATTTTGAATTGAAAAAAAAATCACATTTATGTCTCTTAATAAACATAATTAACTCTACATAATATAATAATTAATTTTTTTAAAAAAATCTGAATTTTAAATTATTTATAAAAACATATTTAGAATTAATAATATTTTTGCTTATAATTTTTAGGTGCTATTAAGAAGATATTTTTCAAATAATTCTTTTTTAGACAACTCTTTCAATAAAATTTAAGTTTTTGAACTGTACATAGTTTGTCCCATTTATCAACCCATCAGTTTTGGCAACTTTTCCCGAAGAGCTTGGCGACAGCTCCGGAAAGTCCATCTTAACGGCAACCCTGAACAAAAGTCCGGAATATAAGAAAGGGAGTATCTGAGAGTTTCAATTCTTTACATCTTCATATTTTTCAACCTCAAGATTGACTTGGTCCAAAAAATTAATAATTTAGAAGACCCTAAGAAAATAATTAACTTATCGGTAACATTTTGAGGTAAGATGATTTTTCTTAGTATTTAGTTGTTAAAACTGAATATTGTTTTACATAACTTTGCAACAACTGCTAATTAATAATTTTAATTCTTCTCAATAAATAATGCTTTTTAAACTAAAGCTTTATTTCGCAGTTTATCATATTTCAATTCAACAATTTTAGAAACATATAATAGCAAGTAAGCAAATGTTTAGCCAAAAATATCACACAATTCGAATTTCTATTCCTTCTGTATACTCTTCCCGAAATTAAGTAAGCTTTTAAAAGTGAAAGTTTCCGTTGTCAATAAGCATTTTATACATAAAATATATATGCTATCACTTTATAAATTAAAAAAAATATTTAAGAGGTAAGATTTCTTTTTCTTTTCTGCATTTCTTTTTCAAACTTTGAAAAAGAGAAAATAGCATATTTTAAACGGGGTTTTTAGTTAAGTGCATGTTTTCTTGGTAAATACTGCAAAGAATACTTAATAAGAAATACTAATTAATGAATAATAAAATAATAAGCAAAAAAATAATTTTCCGAAAATAAATATTATAAGTTTAATGATAAAAGGTAGTGGATATAATCTAAAAATTGTTACAAATTTAAAATAGTTTTCATTGAGTAAGGAAAAAATAAATTGCCATTACTCATTGAAAACCAGAATATTTAAGGGGCTGTAAACTAAATTAATTTAATTACAGGGATGACATTAAATTGCTACTTAAATTTTAGTCTATAAAACAGAATGTACAATAAGGATTCAAGAGGTATAAAATATATTTCGATTTAAAATTTGTTTGCGCAAAATTAGTATGATACTACTAGATATCAGGGCCCATGTTCACTACTGCTCACCAGCTCCTACGATTTATTCGCCATCATTTTTCTTTCTTGAACTCAGGTAAAATTATTGCTGCATTTTTTTTTTTTTTTTATTATTATTATTCTTTTTTACTAGCGATGCTACTTGTTACAATTCGCATTCCCATAAAAAATACTTTCCTTTTGACTCATAACCTTCCTCATCTAGATATTTTTAAAATTTCGTCTGGTCGAAATTATAATATAGTTATAAACAATTTTCAAAATAAATTTGCCACAATATATGCTGATACAATTTATACAAATTATTACACATATTTATGGCAAGAAACTTTTTAATAACTGTCAAACACTTAGTAAGTAAATCCTTTACTTTGTGAAGTCTGGTTGGAATGACGATGTTATTTATAATAATTTAAATTAAGAAATTTTAAATTATAATAAAGAAAGTAAAATAAATCTTCTTACGATTTATGTCACTAACCCCGCCCCCCTTTAAATATTTATGTGTTTTTAACTGGGTATGATGTAGAACACTTGGCAATGGAAACCATTTACCATGAAATATTGTGCTTACAAAATGACAAAATAATGGTATTTTTTAATATATTATTAGTGTATCATTTATCAAATAACAGAAAAGAATAGTAATATAAAAAATATTTTAACATATGTCACTAACTGTCATCCCAAGAGTTGTAATTATCTTCATAGATACAATGAAAAGCACTTGGTAACTAAAACCATTTCCAATTTTAGGTCTGATTTCTGGTTGATACGACGATGGTATTTTTTAATAATATCTTAGTTAACCATTTACGAAATTTTAAGCAATAATGTAAGATAATACGAGAAATCTTCTTTTCAAACATCTTCTCCCTGAATATTTGCGAGTTTTTAACCAGATACAATGTAAAACACTTGGTAATCGAGAACATTTACTACAAAATGTTGTTACACAACACAGGTACTTGCATTACATAATTAGTGCATTATTTAGCAAAATACAGCTAATTATAGTTGTTGAAATTTATCTTCACTTTTGTCACATTTTGAGGTCTCTAGAGTTATAAGCATTTTGGTAAACACAATATGAAACGCTTTGTAAATAAAGCTATTTACAATGTAAAGTCTGATTGATGTGAACATGATATTTATAATAACTTCTTAGATAATTATTCACGAAATTTAAATTAATAATGAAAAGAATGAAATAAATTTTCGTTTCATTCATGTCACTAACTCCTCTTCTTGAATATTTCTGAGCTTTTATTTTCATACTATGTAAAATATTTAGTAATTGAAACCATGTAGCATACATAATTGCGGTTGAAAAATGATGGTTTTTGTAATATATTATGGATGTATCATTTAAAAAATTACAGCTAATAATAGCTGCAAAATTTCTCTTCCTAATATAACTAACTGTCTCATTAATAGTCGTGAGTTTTTTGATATACACAATGAAATTAACTGTGTAAAAGTCGTTAGGAAATTCTACGTTTACTTGACAATGATATTTATAATCTGTATTATTACATTATTACTTAAAAACTATTTCTAATAATGATTAATATAATACCATAGTCACATTTAGTTTAAAGCTTTATATTTCCCCTGATAAAATCAACAACGCTCTTAGAGCAAAATTAAAAATAACGGAATATAAAAATTATAAATAATTCTACAAATCAAAAATCTTAAATTTTTACTAATTTCCAACCATATGTATCTTACTATTCTAGGATTGAGTGTCAAGATTGATTATTGATTGATCTACAATTCTATAAGTGAATATTTTTGATTCCTTAGTGGTATCTTTATTCAGTAAGGCATACATTTAATTTTGTGCTTCGATTTTTAATCATTCTATTTTTTTAACATGTGCAGTGTAACAATTTATTTAAGTTTCAATTATGAGAAAATAACTTGCGTGATTAAAGATGTTTAATGATATACTTGTTAGTCTCTCAAAAGGTTTTAGATATAAAGGAAATTAAATTTTCATATCATTTATGAGTTACTCGTTCTACTTGATGGCCCTTAATCGCAAGCAGTAAAGAGAGAAAAACTTAAGTGTATGTATATTTGTTTTCATTTTAAATTAATATTTTCAACATCTCAAATTTATGTGTGCATAATTTTCGACATTCTCTTAACTGCAAGAAAAATATAATCTAACATCTCTTTGAAGAAGTTCGTTATTTAAATTTCGAGGAGAGTTGATGTTTAGACGAAAGCTGTGATGCTGAAACTATGTATATTTAATTATCTAACAATAACGAATAAAATTCAAAATTTTCAAATCACGGTTAAAGAAATTTTAATAACGCAAATCATCGAATTTAAAGTAGTTACTACAATATATATATATATATATATATATATATATATATATATATATATATATATATATATATATATATATATATATATATATATATATATATATATATACTAATTCGAGTTTTATACATTTATAAATATTACAATATTTCAAAATTGAGTGAAAAAAATCATTATAAAAAAATTTATGAAACTCTAAGATCAATTAAAAAAAGACATTCAAGAAATCAGAAGACATTCAAAAAATTTTCTATCGTTTTTTAATCAACAAGTTAGCGAAGTGAATTTTTGTATAATGTCTTTAATATCAAATAGGTTTTTTTTTTTAAATCTCATTTCATTTTTAAATTTAGTGTTAAATATATTATCATAATGCAATACAGTTCATACAGTTTTTTGTAATGTAAAACTCAATAATGCTATACAATTTTCCGGTTAACGTTTAAAAATCTTCAATTCAAATTTTAAAAGGAATGTAACTTTCTTTTACCAACCAAAATTAAAGTACACTTAATGCATTCTACTGAAGAAAAAAAGAGTTGGTGTGAGATGGATTTGCACTTTCAGAAGAAAATGCAATTAAAATAAGTGAGAAAGATGCTCTTTTATAGTACAGTTCTCGACCATCTTAATTGGCTCTTTTCTCCAGTGAGGAGAGAAATATTAGGAAGATTCCAATGGCTTTTAGTTGAAATGGTTCCAATTTATCGAAATTTTAAGCAATTAATGTTCAAAGTGAAGCTTTTAGAGCCATACTGTTAAAAAAAAAGCTATTTTTCGTAACAATGGCTTCGAGAACTATTTTTTAAAAATAAATTTTTTTCAAAAAGTATGGTTAATTATTTTCTATAAATCAATAATTTTAAATTCTGCATTTTTTTTTAAATTTATTAATTTTGAATTTAATAATTCAACATATTAATATTCATTATATTTAATGATAAAAAATACTTTAATTCTATTTCAATAACTTAATTATTATTGAAATAAATGTAGTTTTAATTCATATGCTAATAATTTTGACGGAAATAAATTATGTTTCTTTTTATTTTATATATATGTTTCTTTTTATTTAAAACTAAATAACGCAAATTTATTTTAGTACCGTTATTATAATTGTACTAAATTATTATAATTGTATAAATAATAACACGACATTAATTATTGAAAAGTTTAAAATTTAAAACATAGCTGTAATATTCTCTAATTATACTACACAATATTTAAAGTAATGAACATATAGAACAAATATTTAAAACTCTAACACATATTAAAAACAATGAAGCATTTTTTCATATAGCTCAAGAAGTTCGTCAAGAAGTTTTTATCTTATCCTCAAAACGAATACAATTTATTACATATCTTTTAAAATATTTCCACACTTAAATATTTTAGAAATCATGGTGGGGACCTTCCATTTAAAACACTTTACTTTGGGGGCACCTGTAATAATTTTAGGCTTTTACATTAAATTTATTAAAATAATCGCTAATATATCTCCTTTTGTGTAATACACTAAAAAAATTGGCAATTTTTAAAATTAGTTATAAAATATGGTTTTATAGAGTGTGGTAAAATTGGGTAAAGGTGATAATATTTGATAGTTTTATCATGATACCTTAGAGCAATGCATTAAAACCAGTTATTAGGTTAAATTTGCCTTTTAGTTTAGAATTTTTCCCTGAATGTGTTATAATAAGAATTATAGTTTTGAAAGCCAGAATTTTCAAAAAACCATTACCTTGCGAGTGGAAAAATTATCCAAATGAATGATTTTAATAACTTTTATTTTAGATTTCATACAGTACAGTAGTTTTTTTAAAATTATTATATCCGCATACAGTGCACTGAAAATACTAATATTTTTTCAGAAATTGTGATCTAAGAATTGCTTTTTAACGTTTTATAATGTTACGAACAGTTCGAATCATAAAACTTAAACTATATGATTCATGGTCCTGACAATTAAAATTACAAACTAATTTTTACTAATGATATTTTAAGTTTCAAACTCTAACACAAATACGTGCTTCCCTGGAAAAACATACCTTATTTCAACACCTTTGAATGTGTGACGTTCAAAATATGGGAGGGGTGGTAGACAAACGAAAAAATATGGTCCCATTATTTAAAGCAAGAGATCAGTTGAATTTCCCTTATTGCGTATTTCGCCATTTCAAAGTAGTCATATTTTTAACTTTTCATTTTTTACGAACTGTTCCATCGATTTCTTGTAAATATTGGACAGAAGCATTTAAAATTCAATCGATTAAATTGGCGTTAAAATTTGCATACTATCATCAATCAGTAAATCAAATAGTAGAAGATAATATATAGTTATAATTTTTTTTTTTACTTGCAATTATTCTTGGATAAACATGTTTTATAATTATGTACAAAAATGTTCTGATTCACATCATTAATACTAGAGATGTGGTAAAATGGTTTGTTTATTCAGAAAAAGCAAATTTTTTTGTGTCTTATTTAGTAACTTAAGGTATCGTTTGCACTAAATGTGCTTAGGACTTCAAACCATTAAGTTTTAATACGTGAAAAATCGAGCATTAGATAAAAAGTTATTCAGAGATATCTTTCATCTTTGCTCACTGTACTTAGAATCAATTAAAAGTGTTTATACTATTACCATTATTTTTAAAAAAGAATACTATATCTGCTAATAATTATAAGTTAAATATTACTATCAGAAGAGATCAATTGCCATCGGCAACCAATTGATTTATCTTTCAATTGCACCTGTTGATGAGTGTTCAAAATTTGAAAGAAAACACTTTTATTTAATCTACATAACTTGTCTTAACCAAATAAGTGCTCGCGCAACCTACTATATATATATATATATATATATATATATATATATATATATATATATATATATATATATATATATATATATATATATATAAAATGCAGACTTGGTCGAATATCTATCGAACTACAGGACCGATTTCACTGAAATTTGATATGTACTTACATTGATACAATACAACTCTGCAAGGCCTGTATATCTGTAAGAGGAGACCATACTCCTATTTAAAAAAAATTTTGTTTACTTTGCAACCGCGGCTTCATTCTCTTCGACTCCAACAATGATCATGCGTGTGTATTACAATTGTTTAATAGTTATTTGTTTGTATTGTATCAATTTATGTACACATCAAATTTCATAAAAATCGGTACTGTAGTTCTTGATATATATATATATATATATATATATATATATATATATATATATATATATATATATATATATATACATATATACAGTAAAACCTCCGTTAAGCGGACATTCTTGAGACCGAAAAATTTGTCCGTTTAGGGAAAGGGTATCCCCCTAACAACGAAGTTAAACATTGTAAATTGTTTTTAGAATATTTTCAAAGATGTGGAAATAATTAAATAATCTACAATAACTATCTACAAGGATATTTATTCAAACTTTAAAAAAGATAAAAACAATATATAAAGAAGTTTGATATAAATACATAACTCTATATGTATCTACAGATAAATTAATATAATTTTCCTATTGGCATAGATATTCAAGTTACTCATATGATACCGAATAGGAGCTTTCAGTCTTCAGTCGGTTTCAGTTACTAGGATTACATCACTTTATACTTACTTATAATTTGATAGGGTACGTGGTTAATACCTTCTTGAAAGTTTACCTCCCTTCACAGAAAAAAAGCAATGCGTATCAGTAAATTACGAGGACTTATGGAGTTGATTATTCACAATCGATCAGCTCTCAAGCGTCTGAATAATGTTTCAAAAGAAATTTTCAATGGGGAAGAAGCATTGAGAGTATTTAAGATGTCATTTCAACTTGAGGGGTCTCGTAGCCTCTGTGGTACACATAAAAAATCAAAAGATGCCGTTGTCCGAATTATTTCATGAGAGCAGTATCATTTTCTCTATTTTCTTCACTAAGAGAAGGCAAGGTTACAGGAGAAAGATTGGTTCTTCAGTAGTGAAATAGCTTATCAATATTTTTAGTTATGGATAAGGCAAAAAATTTACATGCTTTAAAGCTGGTAAAAAGTTTCTTGCAATTTAAAGCAAAAATAGTTTTTTTTTTCAAATTTATAAAAAGTAGTGCCCGGTTTGAAGAAATAAAAATAACGTTTCAGGGCCAAAATGACTGGTACACATATGTATGACTGGTGTATATATATATATATATATATATATATATATATATATATATAAAGAGAGAGAGAGAGAGAAGCCTCGGTTAAGCGGACACTCTAGGAGACCGAGAAAATTATCCATTTAAAGGGTAACCTAATAACAAAGTTTAACACCGTAAATTGTTTTTAGAATATTTTCAATGTAGTAAAAATAATTAAATAATCTATAATAACTATCTGCAAGGATACTTATTTAAACTTTAAAAAATATAGTTTTCGATACAAAAAGAATTGTATGAAAAAGTTTGATATAAATACATAATTCTGGATGCCATTGTAAATAAATGAATCTAATTTTAAAATTGACACAAATATTCAAGAAGTTATATGATACCGAATATGATCTTTTAGTTCTCAGAGTGTCGGTTTCAATTTTTAGGTTTACACTACGCCTTAACTCCTAACCCATCAATTGATAGGAAACGGGTTAATACCTCCTTGAAAGTAGACCTCCCACGATTCATGGAAAATAGAGAGAAATGCTTACCTGTAAGGCACGAGGACGTGTGGAGTTGATATATTCACAATTAATCATCTATCAAGTGTCTGAATAAATGTTTCATTGATATGAACACTTTAAAGAACTATATTTCTGTTCTCTATTTTTACCCCAGCTGTGTTAAATACAGGTTTCAAATTGATAAGAAAATGAAAGAAATTTTCGGTGATAAAGAAACATTGAGAGCATTTAAGAAGTCATTTCAGCTTGTGGGGTCTCTCAACCTGTATCGTCCAGATAAAAAGATCAAACGATGCCACTCTCCGAATGAGCAGCATCATTTTCTCTTCTTTCTTTGCAAAGACAGGGCAAGGTGATAGAAGAAAGATTGATTCTTTAGTAGTTATATAGTTTAGCAATATTTTTAAATATGAATAAGGCAAACAATTTACGTGTTTTAAAAAATGTTTTAAAAAAAGTGACAAGTTGCATATTTTTTATCTTGAAATTTTAAACAGAATTTTTTTTTAAATGTGGATAAAATATTGTCTGGTTTGAAGGGATAGAAAAAAAAACTTTTCAAGGCTAAAATGACTGTCCGCGGCCGGTTACGAGAGTGTCCACTTTGCAGAGAATGTACATAATGGGTCATTCATAGAAGATTCACGGGGAATTAAAATATGTCCGTATTGAGAGGCGTTCGTTTTTCAGAAGTGTTAATAACAGGAGATTTCAATGTATGTATGTAATAAAATTGGAAATGCTTACAAATATTTGTAAAAATTAATCATAATTTTCTCTGGATATAATAGACATTTTTCTATGCATTTTTTAAATAATAATTCACGAATGAAAATTTCAAGGACTTCATAACAAGAAATCTTAGTGGCATTAAATTTTGATAAATTCTCATGAAAATCTATTTCAACCATTTCGAATGAAAAATTAACTCAGGTAAGCAAAGGTGTTACTTTCTATGCACTTCCATCAACATTAGATTTATTGAACTTCTCAATTTTTTTTTAAATCTATAATATATGGCTTAGGACTATTTTCTTGAAATATAGGGTAAACTAACCAGTGAAGGAACACTTAAGCTTCACTTGCCTTTTAAAAAATCGTATTAATTTCAAAATTCGTAATTTTAGTTAAATGACAGTCTCAACATATTTGTTACTAATTGCAAATTATGTAAAAAATTTTTTAGAGAATTTACATAATATTGTTTTAAAGTTTTGGAGGTTCAAATATCAATTAGTAAGAAGACCAAGTGAAGGAACAGCTCTTACCAGTGAATGAACACACAGTGAAGGAACACTTAATTTTGGCTATTTTTAATGCTCTTTATGAATTTACAAGCCATACACATATTTAAAAACATGCCTATTCTTGAAATTATTACATATAAATACTTGGAAAAAGTTAACTTTTTTTTGTAATCGTGAATTGAAAATTAAAGTGTCAACATATTAACACATGCTGTTCATTCACTGGGAAATCTATGCCCAGTAAAGGAACATACCTGTTTCCTCACTGGTTAAAAGTTGTTTTTCGTATTTTTAACATACTTTTGATGCGGAACATCACTAAAGGTACAAGAAAATAAAAGTTTATCTTTTATTTTCATTAACTTAGAAAAAAAACCAGTAAAGGAACACTTGTTCCTTCACTGGTTTTTCATCGTTTGGTGATCCAGTGAATAAACACCCTCTTATCTCAGTACTTTATTATGGTATGATGCTTAAAAAAAAAAACTCCAATAACTATATTTTGAATTCTCTTTTTCACAGTGAGAAAAATAAAACTATTACATGCAATTGATTCCACTTCAAACTTATAAATACAAACACTCACCTTATAATTTTTTCAAAGAAACAAGGTGTTGAAGAGATAATAACAAATTTAAAAATTTTTTCCAGAGATGTCGATTTGACCAGATATTCCAAAACATTGCTAGATGACTTCCTATTGTTTGGCAGTAAGCTATTTTTACCAATCAATCTAAAGAAAAACCTATAAATTCTTATTTTTAATCAATATATATGAAATGTTCCTTCACTGGTTGGTTTACCCTATTTATTATAACGTTATAATTACATTTATTATTTTTTTAAGTTAAAATGTGCAAGTAATTTTAATTTGATTGCTGTTACACTGATTTTGTCTTTCCGAAACTTGAGCTGATAGATAGATGAGGAAAAAAAAACACAAACGTTAATTAAACTATTAGACCTAATACTAAAGTACTTAAGTGATATAAAAACTTTCATACATGATACTGTTTTACTATTAAATTCTTATAAACTATTTTCTTTTTAAATAAATTATGGTATAACGTTTTTTTTTATTAGTTTTGCACAATATATTCGCGTAATTCAATAACCTAAAGCAATCTAATAATGCACGAATATTTTTTTATATATATATTTTTTATGCTTAGATGTATATTTTTAGTAACAAAGATAAAAAAAAAAACACAAGATGATGAGAGAAATTTCAAATTATTTAAAATTTTACTCAAAAAAAATTAAACACAGCAATAGTAAAAAAAAAATAATTCAATTTCCGTCTGCAACAAAAAAACCACCATTTTCATGTTGAGTGTCAATTATCTTGACAAGCCAAAAACACTCTTTTTATTATAACTGACAGTAAAGACTTATTGGCTGTGAGAGAAATATTACACAATAATTGGACTGAAATAATGTTGATCATTAATCTGGTTTCCTAATTGGGACAAAAAAAAAATACAATTCTTATTCTTAATGCTACTGTTAGGATTCTTTGTAGGCAATTTTTATAGTACTTAGCTCTATGTCTTTTTGTGTAATTCATTTAATAAATAAGAATTCGTGTTATTTTTTAATAAATAAAAATTTGGCACCTACTATTCTAAATCTTAAAAAATAAAAATAAAAAATGAAACTTTTCAATTAGATGAAATTTCTGTCACCATTTTAGATACATCATTTTTCATGTTGCTTACAAGAACAGCAAGTTTTGTTCCAACGAGTTTTTCTTTTTTTGAAGTTTAATATCAGTCTTTCTCTAATCAGTCAGTTTAATATCAGTCAGGAGATCTCTTCTTCCGGGTCGGATTAACCTGATGAATTTTATATGATGTGTAAAAGAAAAATTTATACGCGAATTTGGTATCAGCTAATAACTTTTCACTTAATGCTATTTTCATTTTAATTGGTTTCAAATGAGAAGACAATTTTAGAACATTTAAATCGATAAATATTGAGTAGATTATTTGCCTCAAGCAACGTAATCATGATTAGCTAAAACTCAAATCTAACACAAAACAGAATAGGGAAAATCAACAATTTACCTGGTTTTACAGGTCAAAAGCATAACCTTTGAAAACAGTAGTTCATGAGCTTTCACTATTCGAAACAAAGATTAAGTTAGAAGTAACAAATTTTTTAAAAAAAGTGCACAAAATTTTTTTTCAACATTAGACGCTTGCAAATAGCCCAATAATGTGACGTTAGCAATTGATTTAAATTAATTATTGATTTATATTAGAAATTAATGTATATTAACAAATAAGTTAGTAATTTTTTATGTTTAATCTGGTTATATCCACTAATCGAAAATTAAAGCCAATGAAATTGAAATAAGTGAGTGTGATTGCCGACAAAAGCATATTGTATGTATAAAAAGTATATTTTTAACTCAAATACGTTTTTAATAGCGTAGCATTAGCTAAAAAAGATTATTGTTATAATCAAAAAGCTCTCTGGCTTCATTAAAGAGCTGCACGGATTTTGCATGAATCTTTTTTGACCTGCACTGAACTTTGCACTGACGTGTTAATTGATAGAAATTGTGAAACGCTTTCATAAAAGTTTAACTGCGTGTTTCATGTACTATTTTGTATTATGAGGAAATATATATACAGTTTGAGAGAACATTGTTCAATTATTTTAATCATAATGCAGAAATTCATCAATTTTGATGAATTGTCACAGAAGCTATTGAAAATATCATTCTGATTATTGAAATTTAAATTTAACAAGAGAAATACATTTTTATGACAATCTCTATAATTCTTATTTCGTGAAACTTCGCTTAATTCACAACAAAATGAGAAAATTGCGTGTATCTGAAAATATTTAAATGAACTTCGGAATTCACTACAAAGCAAGCTTCAACTTTGAGCCATCGCATGCACCGAAATCAACATTTACGTGACCGTTTCTGAACGTCCTTAATTTATCTTGTCTTCGTTGTCGAAAAATTGTGATTGATCAATTGTTCCGACATTCAATTCAATTTTCAAAGTAATTATTTTGAAGCAGATCGCAAAAATGACTGGAATAAATTTCATCGGTTTGTGCGTTTGGATAAATTTGTATAATTGGTATCCTAATAATAATATAACTTTCGTGTAGTTGTTACGTTATTTTTAAATAATTTATTTTATTTTTTGCTCTAGGTATAAATATTACATTATTTCTGTATTAAAATATGTGATTTACTATGTCTGAAAATCATTGATCTGCATAAACGTACGTGATAAATTAGTATTTTAATTAAGTATAAAAAATGAAAAATTATTTTCGGAGTTTTTTTTATTAGCAACAAGATTGAATAAAATTGAGTGTTTTTTTTTTTTTTTCATTTACTAACAAGGCTTAATTAACTTAATTTAAAATAAATTATGCTTTTTCTTCTTTTAGAATTGCGAACTTATACAAGTTGTGTGTCTCTTATATGTAATTATTTTTCATTATTGGTTTAAAAACTAAATTCTTGTGTTCGCTTCAAAGAAGGAAAATATTTTCAATCGATTTTATTATGCTTCATATGTAACAGTTTTACACTGTTATAAATTAACGCTACTTTGAACCATAATATTCTTTTAATTTGTTCAACCTTACTATCATATTAAGTTTATATCATGTTAATCTTTCTCTAACTTGATTACATAAAACGATTGAATTAATGCTATATAACGGTTGCAGTAAATTTTGGTCCAAAGTTCAAAGTTCGCCACATTTGTAGTAGTGTAAATTTTCTCAGTTTTCTTATGAAATGATTAAAAACCGTTGTCACATAGTAACAGAAAGATGTTGAAATGAGTAAAATATCTATTGAACTCATAAATTGAAATAACAGTTATGTACTTCATTGCATATGCATACAACCAATAACATTGAGAGTAACTATTTGTAAAACAGCATTGTTTTTCAAATCGATTCTTTTACAAAATAAAAAGCTGCTTAAGATGTTAGTTATTGATTTACTAAAGTAATGTCTTGTATACAATATTCTTACAATACTTTAATATTATAGTGATAAAAAAAAGAATAGGGTATACTTATGGTATAAGAAAATGTGAATAAATCACAAATTAAGAAACAATGTAAGAAACAACTCATTACCAGGATACTATAAAACGAAAGAAACACTTCATGACAATATTATTTTAGGTTTCAAATTATAAGTGGAAAAAAGAATTCTGGTAAAATTACCAGACAATAAATTACTATACTATACAATAAAGATATTACTGATTAAAAAAAGCAAAATTCTTCAAAATAAAATTCTTAAAAACATAAAATTAAAATATATAGTATTTAAACCATGCATTTGATAATTTTAACATTTATATAGCAACGGTTCGCCAGACATTTTGATTTTCAAAATTCAAGGTCATTATACCATACATTTAGTGAAAAATACAAAATTGAAAAGTAAATTTTACCGATTAAATAGTTTTCATGCATCATGATAAAATTATAAAATTTTACTACATTCAAGAAATTTACAAATTATAAAATCACTTGTTACAAATATAAAATCACATGTTAAAAATCACATTACAAATTATAAAATCGCATGTTATTGTTAATTTTTTAGAAATCATTGCCAAAGCTCTACGGTAAGAATTATAGAGGTTTTTGATGTCCCCATTAAAACTCTTTCAAGATTTGCAACTTAATAGTTTAAATTTGATTTTTCTAAACATATAATATACTTTAAATTTTATATACACTTTAAATTTTATACAATTTAAACTTTATACTCTTGAAATTTTATATTCTTTAAATTTTATGTACAGTTGAAGCACAGTATGCATAGTTGAAAGAGTATGCTATCAAGAGTTTTTTTCACAATATCGCATCTTCTTAATGTTTAAAAACGGTTTATTAGTCTTCTAAAAACTTATCACGATGCTAGGTGGTCTAGTAATAAAATTTCATAGAATGTAATTTTTTATACCTAAATATATATTTAAATGCAATTTTTTAAAACTTGTAAATAACAAAATAAATGTCATTGGTAAAACAAAAACTGTTGATGTTGCTGAGTCTCAACTAGTCTAGTAGCCAAAAGCGTGAATATATGTACAGCTGTCTCCAGCATAAACCTCAGAGCAATGGAACGGCTTACATATTTAATTAGTTATTTAACTAATAAATCATAATACAACCTATTCAGCCTCAACCTAGCTGAAAACTATTTTCTCTATATTCTCTATTCTCTTTTCGAAACTCAAAGAAGAGGTTCAACTGTGGTTGCGGAATGGTTGAAGTGTCTAAATACACCGAAGAGCCATTACATTATGACCACCCTTCATCTATAACAATGTATGATGTGAGCAATGCTTTCATGGGGCATATTAGGACCCATAATCCTCATAGAGCAATCCCTGACGTCTGTAAGCTACTTGAACATAGTTGCAGACTAGGTTCACCCATTCATGGCAACATTTTTTGCTTTACCAACAGGATAATGCACCATGTCATGAAGGTCGAATCGTCATGGATTGGTTCGAAGAACATTCCACTGACTTTCAAGTCGTGTATTGGCCCCCAAATTCTCCTGACCTTAATCCAATAGAGCATTTGTTGTTTTACTTGTAAAATCAAATTCGTGCTGCCACGCTACCCCCTCGCAATGTGAGGGAATTGCAGGACCAGTTGGCGAGCGCTTGGTACCAGATACCTCAGACTACCTATCAGCACCTTGTGGAATCAATGCCACGGCAGGAGCTAGCAGTTTTGAGGGCTAAAGGTGGTCCTACATGTTATTAGCAGGGTGGTCATAATGTAATGGCCCTTCGGTGTAGAATACTTAAGAATTTGATTTGCATGTGATTTTTTAAAAAAAAAAATCTAAATTAGTTTTTTATGTTATTGCATTAAACACACTTCTGGTACCATTTTCGCATGGAGAAAGAGAAAATATAAAAAAAAGTCAGTTTTAGGAGGTTTTAAGTAGTTATTTTTAAAAATAAGAAAATGCAGCATCGTCTTTATATTTTAAAAATCAAATTAATTTCAGGAAATATAAATGAAACCTGAAATATTCTTGAACATACTCTAAAAATTCTTTTAGACATTCATTTTTTTATCTATACGTATTATTTCAGATTCAAAAAAGGCACTCTATGTGGCAGAATATGGAATAAATTTCACAATTAAATAACTACATTTAGTTTTTTTTTAATTTTTTGGTTAGTTAACATCCGTATAATTTAAGGGTTAAGCATGTATTTTTTTTAATAAAAAGGATTATTAAAGAAGAAATTTCTTTCTTTTTTTCAATTTAGATTATTATGATTCAGTTATATAAATAAGTTTTTATAATTCAATTTTCAAAATAGATTATTTTAATTAATGTTTTCAAACGATATAAGTATTCTTCTTTAAAAAAATATGGTTTTTCATCAAACACAGAATTGTAGACATGATAAATTTCCTATCACAAAAAGTGATAGTTTTTTTTAGCTCAAAAGGAGATATTTTAATTTTTAAAAAAGTGAGCTTTTAAAAAAATTAAAAGTATACATATTTTTCATTAAAATATTAAAACTAGTGTAAATATCCATCTTCACTGATGTATTTAAATTTGATAGGAAAAAAAACAATACTTGACTGAATTTAATGATAGCTTCTCTCAAAATTTTTATCGTGTTATTGTAATATTAAATCTAAATCTCTATGTAAAGCATATATTATAATTTACTTATGGAATAATATTCCTCTTTATTACTAAGAATGAGAAAATATATTTTCAATAAAAGCATCTCATTTATCACTTCAGCATTTACTTTGCCTTACTTTAAGTTTCAAAAGAACGTTCTAGTAAAGAAAATGAGATTTATTTGACATTTTGGCATGCAAATGAAACTGAAGAAACGATAATTCTAGAAACTACCTTTTGAATAATGGCAAGATTTCAAATATTTCAGTTACATCATGCTCCAGTATATATATATGTATATACATATATATATATATATATATATATATATATATATATATATATTGTAAAGTTAAGGGTGTTAATGGTTAAAAGTTCTATTTTTTCGTTCTTTTATCACCTAATCACTTAAATTAAGTAAACATTACTGCAAAAATTATGGAATAATATTTTACGGTAAAAATAGAATTTTCTGTAAAATAGATTTTATTAATGTTGCCCGTTCTTTATACAGTAATTTTGATCTGGAATATTTTTTTTTTTTTTAGTAGGCGCTTTCCCATCATTTTACAAGAACTTTGAGATCATGCATTGCTAATAGCAAAAATGATAGATGATTTTAAAGTCAAATTTAAAAAAGAAGGGTTTAGGAAACGCATTCGTCTAGCTAGAGAAACTAAATTCACTAGTTGTAGTATTCGTCAACAAAGGATGATAGCTAGAAAAATTGTGAAACAATAATTTAAAACAAGCCATCATTTGCATAGGCAAAATTATGTGATCTATGGACATAAATAACAGACAAACTTGCAAATATTCTGTTTTGTAATGTTATGAAATGCAGTGAGAATGTAGAAGATTTTTATCCGGTCAATTATTCTATCTGGTAACAAACTTTTTATATAATTTGGAAAATTTGTATAAACCAGTCAGTCAGCAAATGGCTAATAAAAATATTTCATATTTCAAAGAAAGTTATCAAAATATCAAACAAAAATATCAAAGGAGCAATATGTGCTGTCTGAATACTACTGATTTCGAAAAACATCACATTGAAAAAAAAGTATGGTCAAAATAACCAGAATATAATAAAATTTACCTTGTTTTTGACTGTATGAGAGAACACCAAACGCTCGGGCATTTTTATCGAAGCTTTTTAGAAAAATTTACAATAAAATAATGTTTCATAACATGTGATAAAGTTTGGTAAATAAGGTAAAATTTGGTATTTGTTTCATAATACCTTTAAAGAAAGTTATAAAAAAACATTTATTCGGTTAAATTAACTTTTAAGTTTTGTTAGGTTTTACTAAATGTGAGTTAAAAGGAACGAAAAGGGTAAATCTTTATTATTTGAATAGAAAAATTACAAGATGAATGACCGTATATATTCATTTTATTAACCAAAAATGCGTTTTTTTTTACCAGAGATGTCTTTATTATTCAATACGATAATTTTACTAGAATTGTTGTCTTTGTGCAATATAGCCTACAAATTACTTAAAACTAATTATTAAGTTGTTATTAAAAATAATACGTTGAACTATTTTTTTTCAATTCAGTTCACATTCGAATTTGATAGAACGTGTGATTTAAAAACAAACCCTGAATGAGAAGGTATTTTTATTCTAAGACAGCATTTCACTGCACTTTTAAAGAGCATCTAGTACCATAGACATAAAACTTTCATACAGTGTACCTGTTAGATAATTATGCAACTTTCTGTACAGCTTTATAACTTTTAAATAAGTGCAAAATTCGGAAAACTTTCTCCAAGTTTCCAGAATTTAGAACACTTACTACTGAGTAGCAGAGTAAGAATTTATCCTGAAATTTAAGAACCTAATTAGGACTTGGTAGATTGTTAAATAGATTTTTCTGAAGGAGCAAGATGTTTGTAATGAGAAAGGTTGCATTGATGTTTGCAATCGATTTGTATTATTATTTTCGTCATTATTCAAACACTGAAATTACAAGTATCTTTTCTATTCAATATTACATAAAAATATTATATTTTACTTATGAGTTCCGAAAAACAAAAATAATGTTTTAAATTCAGAATTATATTCTTTTTAAATTTGGTTCAATAGAATAGTAAATAAAATAGTTCAATAATTTGGTCAAATTAAAATTTAAAAAAATTCATATATATTATTGAAATTTTTGAAGCCCATCAAGCTTTAAATCTATGGGTACCAGCTTGTCTGAGAAGTAAAGGCAGCTTGTGCACAATGCTGACCACATTGTAAGAGTCATATCGTTTCAATCACGAAATCGTGGAGCGTTAACCTCTATGACCATCCTAGCCCCCTCGGGCTTTTTCGGGAATGTTTTTACTTTTTTTTTATTGAAATTTTGAAGCTTTCAATTTATAGCATTTTCATTCTATGGTTTATGCGAAATTAATAAATTGTTTTAATTTTTTTTTTGTGTGTGAAAGCAGTGTTTTATAAAATTTTTTGAAAGTAAATCGAAATTAATCTTTATACATAAAGTTTGATTTTTAAACAATATTATTTGCGGTTGTATGTCTATAGTGCGATTTTAATTATTTATACGATGTCAATTTACATTAGTAATGTTTCATGTTATTGTATGATTATGTTGAAATTCGTTATCATTACTAAACATGGTTTTAATATAAAATAAAACTTCAATTACATTATCCTAAGAAATGAAAAACTTGCAATTTCTGAACATATCACATTGTTCAATTATATTTTTCAACATTTTTGGACAACAAATTACTTGTTCACTTTTCTTTTGAGAATTTACCTTTTTTTCTAAAATTCTCCTTCTTTGTTTAATTATTGTGAATTTTCTTATGTGTTTCCTGTTCTGTTATGACAACATTCTGCTTTATATTTTACATTAAAACTGTTCATTGATTAAATTGCTGGTTTTGGATCGCACAACCAAACCAGTTTCTGGTTTAAAACCATAAATTATACTGAAGTTTGTAATAGACAGTAATTAAACTCAGTTTAGGATTTTTTTTCGTAATTTCAAAGGAAAACTTTTTTTTTTAATATTATCGAAAACCTTTTTAATTCTGGTTTTTTTACCGTTGAGGCTACGGATTAATTTCGCAAGTTTTACGGTTTTACACAATCAACCCAGTTTCCAGTTCAAAACCATAAATTTACGGAATTTTGTTACAGTGTAATGATAGTAGTAAAACTTGATCTTAAATGTTTTGTGTAGAATGATTGAGTAGTATATCTCTCTCAGGAAAGAAAATCAGAAATTTGAAGTGTATGATTTCTTTCTTTGAAATAAATACTCTCGGGACCTTCTCAGGAGACAAGATTTTCACGTCTTTAAAACTGATCCTCTTCATTCATTGGTTCGTGAATGAATTCAACGTAGCAGGCATTAAATATCTATTTTGTCACATATCTTGTTCAATTTCAAAAGAAATCCCTCTGTTTTCACAGTTCAAAATGACATACTTCTTTTGTAGGATTTAAAAGAACTAAATTGATACTTAATGTTTAATCTTTTTTTATCCATTTTATTTAGTAAAGTAGAATTTTCGACACGTTTCACTTTAAACAATTTTTTTAAACTTTATATTGCGAAATAAAATTAAACCTTAAAAACAACAAATCGTTACAAAATAAAAACTAATTTTATATTTTAAACTGATTAAAATTTACTTTTAATAGAATGATAAAAACGTCTCTATATTACATTTAGTAACCAGAATTATCATTTAAATAATCGAATGCTTGAAAGGAGAGCATCAGTGGCATTTTATAAAATTAATCCCGTTTTGCAAAAAAGAAAAAAAAAAAAAACATACGTTTAAATAAAAATGCATGTTTTTTTCACATCATAAATTTTAATTTATTAATTAAATTTAATTTAAAATTATATGAATATAAGTTCTACTTCAAATCTGTGCCAAATATTTTCCGAGACTCTGGCCTAAAAAAAAAAAATTATAAAGAAAAGTTTCACTAACAGTTCTTTGGGAGCTTAGTTCAAAATATTATATAACTTGTATTATATAACTTTTACCCATTTTCGGCTAAAGGTGCGTAAAAGTACCATTTCAATAAGTATAGTATTTTTTTTATTAACACTGTGACACATATTTTTCATTAATTTCATTTTTCCGTTGTGCCGACCAGGTGGCCGAGTGGTTAGCGTGCCTGACTGCGGAGCCGCTGGTTGCGGGTTTGAATCCTGCTCAGGGCATGGATGTTTCTCTCTCTCTCTTTGTGTTCTATGTCCTTTCTCCTTTGTGAGTGATTGTGTGAATGTGACCCGCCCTATAAAATGGTTTTTGGTAGTGTGACTTGGGCGACGCTGCTCCACCGTCGTGGCTTCGCCACAGGTGCCCACTGAGTAACGAAAAGAGAGTAAGCAGTTCTGGCATTTTCTGTGGCCAATAGGTCTTCGTCCCAAGCCAAGTGCCCGCCATTAAAAAAAATAAATAAATAAATAAATTTCCGTTGTTGTCAATAGTTCTAAAGACATTCATAAAATATTAGTAATTCAATTGAACCAAATAAAGTAAACACTTTGTGATGAGAAATTATTAAACTACATTAGTTTCCTTACTTAAAACAATTGTTGATAAATTCAATGTTTTCAAAGTGTATAATTATTCCACTTGAGATTAATCATATGTTTTAATGATAAATTAAAGTTGCAAGTTCTATAAATAAAATAAAATAAAAAATATTTCAAGAAAAAAACTATTGCTGAACTTAGTGATTTGGTTATAGATTTATCCAATGGTGCATAATCACACCATTATTTTTCCTTGGCAAAGATATTATTCTTCCTGTTCGAAACTTTTTTGTCTCCTAATTTCTTTAATGTCTTGTTTTTTAGAGTTTACGAATATTTCAATGAAAATGATTCCACATTTTATAAAATTTCTATACTTGGTTTAAAAAAGGTTAATTAAAAATAATATATTTTGCTTCAAAGTAAATGCGATAGAAAAATTAATATTTTTATTGATGTTGATGTATAATCAGAATGTCAAGAATTATGTTCTAATTATTATAAACAATAAACCAATTTAATTTTTTTAAATATATGGATTGCAAAAAAGTGCATAAATTGCATTTTAAATTCTGAAAAAATGTATAGTTTAAAAATTTTTTCCAAACACTCGCACATCTATGCATGATTGTTATCTAAATGCACTGTTAGAATTTATCGGTTTCAAAACCTTTGAGGTAGAAAGTATTCTTTACCGTTAACTTTATGGTTGCTGCCTGTTATTTTACAGTAATTAAAGAATCACAATTTTAATAGTGTGATTAAGAGAACAAATTCTATAACTTTCAACTATGACTATAAGAGCATAATACGAATTTACAATTAAAATACTTCGCTCTGTATTATATAATCTCACGAAATAAAATAGTGATGCGTCTTTTGTACAAAAATTTAATACTGTCTTTCTAAACCTTAGAGTATCAACGAAAGAAAAACAATTCTTTTTCGAAAAATCTTCACGTGAATGCACAGCAATGTAATTATGACATAGCATAATTCAAATATTAATTATCTAACCGTATATTTGTGTTTTAGTTTTATTAGATACGCGAAAATCATAGCACTGCTTAATCATTTACTAATATATTTTCCTGAAATAGCAAAACTTTAATGAGTTTGTGAAGGAAGCCACGACTTTTGTTTTTGTTTGTCTAAAAGTGATATTAAATTTACACACAATAAACATATTAGTAAGCGAATAGCATCACCTGAGATAACGGAGGAGAATAATTAATAATGTTTAACTACCGTAACTTTTAATTAATAAAACTCTGAGAATATTTTTGATTTTAATTTTTATTTAAAGAGAATATGAAAAAAAAAAGTTATTGCCTGCATACGTTTAAAAAAATGGTTGAAAAATATTTAACCATTATAATACTGAATTTAAACGGATCTAAATAATTTAGCTATTTATATAACACACGTCGTGCCTGCAGTATTTAATATACATCTAATTAATATATATATTTTAAAACCTATTCAAACAAGATATAGTTTTAGAGTTAAAAGTAAGTACATAAAATATAGTTGATATTAATTCATTTTAATAATTTATTGTAAAAAAGAAAATATAATTAAAAAGTATTAAAATAAAAATATACTTCTTTTCTCTACACTGTAAAAAAATGCTGGATCAAAAAAAGTACCAGCACTCAAAATGCCTGTGCTTTTTATCATAAAATATATTTTTATTCAGTAAAACTGATAAACCGTAAAAAAACAAAAAATGTGATAAACCGTAATTTTTACCATAATATTTACTGTAAAATCACTGAATCACAGTAATAAAATAAATATTACTATATATATTACGGTATAAAAGTTACGGTAAAAAATGGATTTTACTTTAAAATGCTCTTGTTATTTGTTACTTAAATTGTCCTCAAATTTAAAATATGAGTAATAGAGAAACTTACCTTAGGAATTCAGTACATTTTTACAGAATTTAAATCCGGAATAGCAGTATATATCAGTATATATCCATTTATAAATTATCATTGGTACACATCATTATTATTGGAACACATTTAAAATATTTTATTCATTATTTTTTTTATCCATTACTATTTAATACATTATTATTTTTGAAGTTTTAAAGTAAGTGTTACGCTTTTAAATCTCTATGCATTTAAAAAATTGAATTTCTACGAAATCAGCAAAAGAATAAATAAAATGCCTTGCACACTAACATATTCAACATTCCTTAAGTGCAAAGTAATCAAAACTAATTTTTTTTCAATCTTTTTATACACTACATACAATGTATAGCACAATGATGTTATTTAACTTTTCTTTATCGAGAGAAAAGTATATTTTCTTTTATCTGTTTTGGCTAGTAAGATATGAGATCAGAGTGTAAAATATCTCAATAGTTTTTATAACGGATCTAACATTAACATATTAATGTTAATGTTATATAAATAGTAACATGAAATTTTATTACATTTCTCTGATACTAAAATTCTGCAAAACAAGGGCAAGAACAACGTTAATACATTTATCATTTTTTAAACATTTTGATAAATTTGTATTTATTTCTTTTCAATTATAACTGTATCTTTTATAACTTGAGTTGAGATATCTACTTAAACACCTTGTTTTTATATTTTAATTTATATTTTTAAAGAGCATTTATTTAATTTCATAATGACGAAAAACATTGATTTTTAGCCAAAAGAGAATGAATAGTTTGCTATGTTTTATAAATTTAGTTTTAGTCTTAAAATTTTTGATAAATAACCATTGACAAAGTTTTTGACCCTTTAGAGCTGAAATATTAAAACTATTTAATTACTGTGTTAAAACTATCACATACTAATGGGTCTTTTCTAAATTTTATCAGATTTGTGGCTCTTTTTTTTTAACTTTTTCAGATAATATCAATGCACTTTTGAGTTGTAGAAATTGGCTAACTCCAAATAACCACGGTCCGGGCCCACGCACATTAGATTACAGCAATAGAGAACATCGTAATAATTTTTATGTTCTAATATTAATTTTGAAAATGAAGTCTACCAGCAGGAACATTTCCTCTACTGCTATTTACAATATGCAATTTAAAATGTGATGGCTTTTGTTTTACTAGGTTCGTATTTTTAAAATATAAGTAAAAACAATCACTTTCTTTTTTGGCGAAAATACTTCTGGGTGAATAGCAGTTTGTGAAGAAAGTAAACTCACCTTTCTACTGCCCTGAGATTCTTATTTGCTTTTACTGGTAAAAATGGAGGTGATGAAGGTTTACTACTTTTCAGTTTCTTTTTGCTTGAGTTTCTGTTTACAGTAGAACTTCTTATTTAAGAGCTAAAAAGACAATTAGATTTACAGTTTCTGGTATACTTTTCACAGCTATTATTCTGGAAATATATTTTTCACGACTCAAATTTTATTTGTAGTTTTCATTCAATCTACTTTTAATTTGAAACTAAATAAATGGATATAAAAGTAAAAATACTGTCCTACTTCATTTTAACTGGATTTTCTTACTAAAATTCTACAAAACATATTTTTACTAAGAGTATTCATTTCTATGTTTTAACAAAATAACTTAATTTTAGCACACATCCGCTCGTTCATAAAAAAATAAATATGAAGACTTTATAAAAAAAATAATGAACAAAAACAAAGCCACATATAAAAATAAATAATTAAAAATATATTAAAGAAGTTCTATCAGAAACTTTAATTTAAACAATACATATTTGTTTTAAAAAATGGATTTACATTATTTAAAATCATACTTCAAAATAAGGATAGCGAAAAAATATCGATTGTAATGTGCAACGTTTTTCGACTGACTATAAATTTTAAGATCTTTTATATACTTTTTCTAAAGTATTTTTCCTTTACAATTTATCTTATGAAAAAAGTTCAAAACATCACTTTTTTATATAGTTGTGTGCTATGGGCATAAAAATTAATATTAAATATTCCAAAAATTCAGAAAAGCACGGAATCAATAAGTTGACAATCGGGAACATCACGCATCGATGCTTAAAATTACCTAAAAATATCCAATAATTTTTGTCAAAATTATGTTATTAAATTGTTTTTATTATTTTAAATTAATAATATAATTTTAATAATTTTATTAAATTAATTATCCTATTACTTTTCAAAACCAATATAATTTTAAACGATTTCTAAAGTCCTTGCAGTTGGAAATTTATGAAAAGCTACACTTTTACACTTTTTGTTACACTTTTTTAGAAATGTTTAACCATTTTTTAAATACCTGCTTAAAGGGGGGAGTTTTTTTTATGAATATTATAAATTGATATTGGAATGTATGGTGACAACTTATCTTAGATTTATTATATATATATACAATATACATATAATAATAAAATACATATAAGATATTAGATATGTATACCGGCCTCATACACTGTGTAAAATAATTTTGCTACAAAGTAAGAACAGAAATACAATTTCATTCCAAGTGTTTGATATTTAACACAGTCGTAGCAATGTTTATGGATTTGAAGGGTAGGAAAGTAACTGGATTAATTGTAATGCTCTGATTCTCTAATGGAACTCTGGATTAGGATTACATTTATAACTGTATTTAACAATACGGCTATTATCAATAGTTATATGTACAAATGGGATGAAGTAACACTTCGTCACATGCAAAAGTTTGGCTAGTAACTAGCTCTGGAGGATGTTATGATTTTGATATCAAAATATTTCATTCTAGAATACCAATATTTAAGAATATATAGCGCTATTTTACCATTATTTTATATTTATTCTGCCTCCTTTAAAATAATTAAGGTTACAATTAATTAATTTAACTTATTTTTATTCTGGCACTCACGATAACAAAAGTTTTGATAATTGACGCGATATTATCGCATCCTAAACTATCATTTTTAATAATGACAAGATATTATCGTATTTTTTACTTGTCGTTGTTGATTACTATCGTATACTCTAGAACAGAGGTTTCTAACTTACATGAAGCGGGGGGCCACAATTAAAAACACAAATCAAATGGCGGGCCACAACTTTATCAAAATTTTATGTAGGACTCTTTTATGTTTGAAGGAACACTAAATATTACTGTCAGATTTTTACCAAGTTGTGCAAAACAAAATTATTGAATTACAAATTAAAATAAGAAGTAGATTTTTAAAAATATTTAGTTGTATATTAAATACCACAATAACTTTAGTGTGCACCCATGTATTAAACAATTAATGTGCAACAGATATCTATTTGTTAAGATATAAAACTTTAAAAAGGTTGGTATAAAAACTTATATAGTAGCGCACAAAATGTTCAATGAAAAAATTGAGGTTTTTCTGCTGCAACCACCAGAGAATAGATATTTACATTTTAATTTTAAAATTTTCAAATGTGTGTGTAAATATTTTCGTCCAAAATGAGTGGTTTCAAAAAGTTAAATCGGAGAATTTCTTTGAGAAAATTTCTGATACACACATGCTAAATTATATTCACAAAATTAAAAAAAAATGAAATAAAAAAGAGCAACATGCACGATTATTTATGTATTTGAATAAATATTTTCTTGAATGCAAAACCCGAGAAATAATTTTTTTTGAACCGTTGGTATGATGAATTTCACAGAAACGAATAAATTAGGTTTCTATTAAAGAGAAAAGTATTTTAAACCTATATAGATTTTTTACGAAAATTCTCCGCAAAAAAATTACAACTAATATATTTTAGTTCGAGGGCCGCAAAAAAAGGCTTCACGGGCCGGATGCGGCCCCCGGGATGCCAGTTAGAAACCACTGCTCTAGAATCATCATTAAGGAATTGAAAGTATTATTAATGTTATTTAGAAAACCATATTTAACGATAGATCAATATTTTGTACTGTACAACTGAAATTGTATGAAATATCCAAAAAAAAATTTTTATATATATTCATTTTTCAATAAAGTATTTAAATATAAATATATGTTTGAAATATAAGACTTAAGTATTTTACACAGTGATTATTCTTGAGATAGTTTAACATTCAAAGTTTTGAGTGAAGTATTTTTGCAGATAAAAATATAAGCTAACTAAAGTACTGGCAAATTGTGACTCACAAGAGATTTAATTAAAATACTCAATTCTGAATATTTTATCCTGCAAAAAAATAGTTACCCTAAGAACGTTTGAAATAAAATACTTTATGTGTGTTGTTTGACTATTAATAACTAGTTTTAGTAATTATCTAAACTGCATCAGTTTAAAAAAGTAATAATTAAAGAACAGTTTTCTAAACACTAAATAGATTGAACTTACTATAAGCCATAATTTGAATAATGAATTACAGAAAGAATTTAATTATTAAACAAGTTTACGTTAGCATATGTTTAAATACAAAGCAAAGCAGTTATAACAGCGGTAATTTTTAAGCAACGTTTCCAGTTAGAGGAACGTAATTAAAATAAAGCAACAGTATACATCTGGGCCAAAAGTTTCGGTGCTTTAGATTTCTTTATTTTTAAGAAACCAGCAATTTATTTGGTTAAGTAATCAATATAATAAATCACACTATATCAATTGTACTATTTGTGAAAAAGGAATACATGGAAACTCATTTTCTTCCCCACAAGTTGGTCGGTTAAAAGTAAAAAAATAACTTTTCTTTTATTTGAACTGTTTCAACAGTTATCTTGTTGAATTAAAATTAATATATATATATATATATATATATATAAAATATTATTTTAATTTATTGTGAGATAACGTTTAAAAGTTATCATTTAAAAAATGATATAAAAAAAATTAATTAAAACGTTTTATTTGATTTTTGCGCTACTGAATATTTGAAATTTACGCCTATCTTTATCATTCTCTAGTAAATTATCTAATTTAGTACTTTATTTCCTCCCATTTATATAATTTCCTTTGCTATTTAACTTAGAATTTAAGTCTTCTTGGAGTGAAATGCTATTTGTTCCATTCAAAGTAAAGATCTTCTTCCATAAAACTCATTTTAAAACCCATTGAGTGTTCGTGACTGGAATTTATTTCTTGCTTGTGATGACATCTAACCTTCTGAATTTTGTATCCGTCTTTAACTTTCAGCCTTTTGCCCTCGAAAAAATATAAGTTTACGCCACTTTGCAACCTTTTCAGCCAAATTTATTGTGTTACATATAAAGTCTTGGGATGTGCACAACTAAAATGTACAATACTATAATATGTATTATATGCAATTGAATTACCAAAATTTCTTTAAATTATTTGAACACGACCAAATTTTAATACACTTAATATTGGTTATTTTTTCTGGTGAAGTCATTACAAAATGTTTTATTCAATATTTAGAACTCATATTCTTACCCAAAGAAAAATCTGATTAAACGAAAGTAAAAATTACTGGATCTTAGGGAGCAAGATCCATGCTTTTGCTTGCAAAAGCATGGATCCATGCAAAATGCTTTTTATTTCAAATTTAACGGAGCAAAAAATCTCATATGTTGTAATTTTTGCGAAAATATTAACTAAATTGTAGATCAATAAATATTACTGTGAAGATTACGGTATAAAGTCTTATAGTATTATATTTTTAATTAAATTTAACGGTAAACAATGCTGGCACCCCTTGGGTGAAGGTATTTACTTTTTACAGTAATTTTATAAGAATTTTTTACAGTGTTTGTTGCCAAATGTCTCTATTTCATTAGGATAAAACTATTTATGTATTATTTTCAGGAGCTTAGTATTATTTTATTGTTAAAATTATTAAGAACTTTAGGTTTTTAATAAAACTTAATCATCATATAAATATTATCAACTAATATATTTAAACAGTTTGAGTAAAAAACTACATGCTTCATCCTAACTTCAAATTGTTAAAAAGTGAGCTTAAATAACAATAACACAGAAAAACTTTATTTTGTTCTTTTTCAAATTATTTTGAAGAGAAAATTATCACTTGGGATCAGAAAATTTAGGATGCAACCGTGATTTTACTTCACAAAATACGTGACATTATTTTTTACAAAAATTTATTTGTTTATTGTGGCTTTTTCTTTTAAATTTCTGTGTATCTATTTTAATTGTTTGTCTGTGAAATAATTTTAAATGCAAGAACAAAAAAAAAAACGTTACAAGATAATGCCGATTTACGTTAAAAAAGAAAGCAAAAATAGCAACTTGTGGCAAATATTGCACTTTTTACCATTATTTTGATTGTATTCTGATAAGACTAAAATGAGTAATTTAAACGTTCTAGTTTAAATGTATAATGAGATGCAATTAAAACAATTTTATGAGATTAAAAAGTATTAAAGATTACTTAGCTTTAATTTTTACAGTCTTTAAAATGAAGTTCAGTTTTTCGTCTTAGCAACTCGAAATTGTAAGAATGGCAAAAAAGTATTTCCTATTTTGATATATGAATTTTTTTTTTTAATTTAATGAGAAATTCTTAAAATGATTTCTTTGCAAATTTTAACTACTTACAATGCATCAATTTAAATGACAACCTAATTATATTTTAATAATTATAGAATTTATGAGATTTGAAATTTTTTTTGTTCTATAAAAACAAAAACACTAAAACATGTTATAATATGTTATCATACACTCACATGGGAATAAAAATGGATAAGCGAAGAATAACGTAATAATAATGAAAAATTAGATATATACTTATTTTTTTCAGCGAAAAATTTTAATCCATTTCATTTGTATTATATTAATTTATACTTATTTGCTATGTTAAAAACATTCATGATGTTTTGAACTTATGATTTCTATTTAAAAAAATAAACCAAAATAAATTTAAATCCCAAATCTTACTTAAAATTAATCAGCAAAGTTTAATGTTTACAGTATTATGACTCTCTTTCTTATTTTATTTTACTTATTTATTTATATAAGGAATAACATGTAGTTTTGTTTTAATTTTAACCACATTTCTTATGCTCAAAAGCTAATTCACATGAATTGATATCCCGTTTAAGATCAAAGAAATGAAATTACACAACATTTTAAACATTAACATTTTGATTAATTAATAAATATTATAAATAATTAATAGACAAGATAACACATTATTATTAAAATTAATCATTTCTAAAAACTTAATATTTCGTTTTCCTAAAATCATCTTTCATATTGATACTGTATGAAAGAATTTAATCTTTCGGTATTAAATTACAGTACAACACCGTGATACCATTTTATACAAGTTATATATATTCAAAGTTTCTTTCAATTAACATATAATTATTTGCATTTACGGATAAACAAAGTATCTATTCTTCATATTGCTTTTCCTGTCATTTTAATACATATATTGAGTAGATATCTTAATTACTATTAGACTTTTCATTAGAAAAGCTTTGAGAAAAAAATAAAGATTTTGTAATCACTGAAAAAACACAAACGTTTTATTGTATATTTTACTCTAACGAAAAATGATAATTACCTTACCATCTACGTAATTTAAATAAGCAGGAAAAGCGAATAAAGGAATCAAATCGGAATCTTTAAATAGCTATTACATGCCATTTAATTAGGCGTCATTTTAATAAAAGTAAATTTCAAATACTTGTTAATAAAAAGGATTGAAAAAAGCATTGCCTTGATATATTCAATAAAAAATATTTTTCTTAGAAAAGTTTTTTTTGTTCCGAATTAAATACTAATTAGTCATTAAATACTTAACATCTCTCAGCAACATGCATTATATATCAATTAAAATGCTTGTTATAAAACTTCCACAAATTGATGAATTATTTGCTTTAAAGTAGGAAAAAAAACAAAGATAACTTTCGAAGCGACGGAAACTCCTTTAATTAGAAGCTAAGCCATGAAAAGTAAACCCACGTTTCAGAAATAATTGGAATTATCTACCAACAGATAGAATATCTCAATAATTATTTTTCCTCTCGTATTTTTTATTAAATATAATAAGACCTCTTAAAATTTTATGTTCTATACTTGGCAGTATTATTAAAACCAATGCTTTTCTTATACTTTTCATTGGCGAATACATCATTAAATATAAAAACATAACATTTACTTTAAATTCATTATGCTTGCAATATAACAAAGGATTAACAATCTGTTTGAACTAAATGTAACACGTAAGAATCAACTGTGTCATATTTCTAACTAAAGCAACTTTAAAAATATTTATCACAGTTATTTTCTTCTAATTAATTTCAAGGAAATGTAAAGACATATTCAATATTATTACTTTTCTAAAGTAACTCTTGGTTATAAGTATTTTTGATTAAAATTCTGACTCATTTTGAAATTTTTAAAATTTCTATCAGAGGAGTCAAGACTTCAATTATAACTTTACTTCCACATATTTTTTTAGAGAAGTTTTATTTTTTATATTTAGTATCGTTATAAAAATCAATGTAAATTTTGTTATCGGTAATTAAAGTGTTAACCAACAAAACTTTTAAACTATTTGTAAAATATTAAATATGCAAAACGTGTTTCTGAAGCAATGTTTAAACTCGATGCATTTGCAATCTTATTTGAAATGCGCACAATTTAATATAACTATTGATAAAATTGTGTATGTTACCCCTCATGTATGACATCATCTTCATCATGATTAATAGCTCGACAGCTCAGAGTGGGCCTTGGCCTTCTCAAGAAGTTTCTTCCAGGCTAACCTTTTTCTTGCTAGTATTTTCCTGTAAGTGTTGATGTATGAAATCATCTATTATAAAGATTGCGTAGTCATTTTTACAAAATATGCAATATTATAAGTCAAATAGCTTTTAAAGTTATCCTTACCCAAACAACTGTATGGTAAACCACTAAGGTTCGAGTCACTACAACTTAAAATTATGACCTATATGTGTATATTTCTGCTTAAATTAATCACGATTCTCCCAATTAGGGCAGTATCAAAAGGCTTTAAGTTTCAATACATTCTAGGGGAATACATAAAAAAAGACTTATAAATTATGATTAAAAATTATCTCTTTTCAAGGAAATAAATTTCACTTGATTTTAATAGCAAAAACACTAGCGATCGATTTGAGAACCCCGTGAATTTCTTTAAAAGTTATAAATTAAAAGTCACCTAATAACATAATTTTGAAATAAGCCGCCTGTCTTGGAAAAAAAAATAGCACTTTATTGTTGCTTAGCAACAAATGCTTTTAAAATATTTCTTGTGAAAGCTTAAGTTTTAAATGTCATATGTAAAGTAAGATTATTTAGTACTTTTCAGCGAGATAAAAGCTACTTAATGTTGCAAGTTATTATAATTAAAATTAAACTAAAAGCCGTCCCTATTAAAAAAAGTTCATTAGAGAAACGATAAAATGCATTGTTTTTCTTTTTTCTCCTCTAAGTGCCTCTATGTTCTTGACAGAATAATTTAATATCATTCCTGTATGCAAAAAAATATTAAACAGTATTTTAGTTGAAGTTTAAAATCTTTATGATGTTTCCGAAAAATTAACTTTGAAGCAATAAAAATGAGAGTAAACAGACAAAATTAAGACCTCAATCAGAATGTTAAATTAATAAACACATTTAATATAAATGAAATGTTTTTTTTTTTTAAATTCAACATTCAAAATTTGTATAGAAATGACTTATCAGTCTACAAACCTTAATGTGTGTTCTAATGTACATGCAGCCACCAGTTTTGTTCTGTTTACTTCAAAATCAGCCCATATAAGTTTTCGATTTGATAAAACTATTTTATCCCATGACGTCATCAAATGTAAGTAAAGTTATCTATAGTTCTTAAAGTGAAACTTATAATGTGTTTAAGTCATTTTTTGCAATCAATATATTCATTGCAAAAACAAATTGGTTTGATGAGCGTTTCTGTTTGTTCTTGCTTGATGCACCTGACTATTATAACTAGCAATCTATTATGAGTTTCTCTAAATATATATGCTCATCGTTGGCCTGCAGAGTTCTCGAAAATTACGAAATACATTAGTGTTTATTTCCGATGAAATATTTTGCCTGATGACAGGCACTGTTATATTTTTAGCCTTGGCAGATGCCCGAAATTTTGCTCTTTTAACATTAACCGGTTGGCATCTGTAACCTTGAGTCACGGTTTCCCACGGTTTGAGATGGGGTTTGAGTCATTATCACCCTCTCCACAGATACTCATTTATACTGCTGTCCACATTCACACATCATAGAACACAGAACAAATATACACACAGAGGGAGAGAAAGCCATCCATGCCTCAAGTGGGACTCGCACCTGTATCCATGTATGGACCCAGGGGATTTGCAGTCAGGCATTTTTGCCGTCCGGTCACCTGGTAGACTTCTGGTAAAATGTATCAGTCATCAAATAACTGGAAACGTTATAATCCATAAAGCAACTATGAGTAATTTGATATTATAATTTAAGGGAGAAAATTTAATAACAGTAGACGTACAAATTAAACAGTTAATATTATTTTAGGAAAAAGCTGAAGTTCTCTAAAATCTATGTAATATTGCTGTAAAAATTATTTCTCTTGTATTTGATCTGAGGGATTCTTAAAAATTCAGTTAAATTAGGATCAAGAAAGTGATACGCATATTTTTGTAGTAACGCAAATTCTTGCTGGTCGACTAAATGATGTATGCGTACTTTTAGAATAAAAAAAACTAAACATACATACGTAATCCGTCCCATGCCTTGATCAAATCTACGTACTAGTTTCGTGAATTGTATTCCGAATCGAAATATGTGATGTTGAATAAAAGACCTAATTTGAAGAAGACAAAAACGAGAAAATCAATGATCCAATAAAAATATAAAGGGGAAAAAAACATGTGGAATAACATTTAAATGAGACAAAAATTAGTAAATCGCTCATAATTTTGAAAGAAAGAATTAAATGAAAAGATATTTAGAGAAACTAACTGATTAAAGAACTAACTACATTATATTCTACTACTACATATTCAGTTGAAAACTACTACATATTCAGTTGAAAAGAACTAAGTAGCTTCATTAGGTGGTTTTAGTTGGTGCGATAAAATTCTGGTTGCTTAACCGTATTCGGTGAAACAGTTTTCTCAAACTTATCAGTTTGATCTCCATTTTATTCATGGTCATTTGACTGTTTTGAATAAATATGGTAAAATAACCATTCAATAAATTGTTATTTAATCATTTTTCCGAAAAATTTCTAACAGTGTGGCAAAGTACAAATTACCAGAGATATGCCATCCACTTTATTTGCCCAACTAACACCATACAAGTTTTATTTGTTTCTCACAGTAAATCTGCATTAAAAAGAGCAATTTTGTTTCCTAGATGTTATAAAAAAAAGCGGCACACGTCGTGTAATATCTCTGTAAAAAAGATTCCTGGCACTGTTTCGAAAAATGGAAAATTTGCATGGGTCGAATATATATATATATATATATATATATATTCAAATTCTGCATCAAAGGATTAACACAAAGGATTAAATTAAAATATAATTTAATATGACTAATATGACTTATTTTATATATGTTCAAAAATGTATAAATCTTCAAAAAAAATTTTTAATTATTTTTATTGATTAGTTTGTTATCACATATATAAAACTTCAAACAAATGTTCTTGTTCATCAAATTAATTAAATTTCATTTCATTTCTACGTTTGAGACATGACAACATGAGTTGTTGAGATAATTAAGCCTAAGTAGACCATTGCTGTTAAACAGTAATTCAGACACATAGTTTAAATTGTTGAGTACTAATCCTCTCAAGTTAACTAATGGTATGCTTTGTCTCGAATGATCGATGCAGCCTCTTAAACATCTATTGGTGTACGAAAATCAGTTAAATGTATCACTATATAGTGGATAAACAAAGAGGAATACATTCTATATTAAATTACACAATACTTAGAAAAAGTTTCTAAAATTATAATTCATATTAAAGCAAGTTGTTTAAAAAAAAACTCGGAAATAAGAAAACCAATATGAATTATGAGATATAACATATAAAAATAAGAGTTTCAGGTTCGAAAAAATAACATGTTAATTTTTGTTTTGCTAAGCAAACGTAATCTGTATAAATTTGTGAATCCCTGGACTGAGAGAATTAAAATCATAAATGTTTTTGTCTACCTATATCTTTAAGTTTTTTTATGAGGGTCAAAATGGAATGAAAGTTTGAAGGTTTCAGTTTTACAATAAAAAAGAAATTAACAATAATTACAATAATAATAAATAATAATAATCAATAATAATTATCAATAATTAATATTTTTATTTATAGCGTGTTATTATTGTTTCTTGTTAAGCAAAGGTAATCCGTATAAATATCTAGAATGTCAACGCTTAAACCACGAGAATTAGAAACATATTTGTTTAAGTTTACATAAATTTTTAATTTTTTGGTGGTGAGGGTTAAAATGGTATTTTAAAATGTTTATCTCTGTAAAGTTTTAAGGTGTAAGTTACATAGTAAAAATAAAATTAAAACTTTTTGAAAATAATTAATAATAATAATTAATAATTTTAATAGTAAAATCAGTAATCATTAATGATCGCAATTATTAATAGTAATGATCATTGATTGTAAAAATAAATAATAGTATTAATTAATAACTTAAAAAATAATTAAGAATAATTTTAATGATTATTTTAATAAAAATATGTTACCTATCAGTTTTTATAATACAAATACTTTTAAATGGTCGTTTAGAACGAAACACTTACAAAATATTCAGGAAGTATTAATCCTTTATAAAATGATATAAGAAACTGAACGTACTTTGTCCATATGAAAAGAAACATTTATTATTCAGAGAAAACTTTTAAAATGCTAAGGAAGATAAAAAACTTCTCTCCTTCGAAAAAAAAAATCATGAATAAAGATAAGTACCGCACAAAAACAAAATGCACCTTCAACATTTCAAAGTTTTAAAAACATTTTTCCTTACCTGTCTGTCCTTCATTATTTTATTCTTTTCACCCATTAGACTGAGTAAAAGAAATTTGAAAAGAAATTGACTGAGAAAAAGTCTGATAAATTAAATAATTAGGTTAGCAGTTCAAAAACGCAATATTTTATAAACATTTTGAATAAAAAAAATTACAAATATAAATATTTTAAACTGTTTCTCAATTAGGTGCATAAATGTATAGAGTTTGCACAGTCTTCTTACTTTTTTTCAAGCATTTTATTTTGATCTCAATTATTTCTTTGACAACATAACTTTTAATAATGTTGGCATTCTATTAATTTTCAGTTTATCATTAAAGTGTTTAACTGGCAGTTGAAGAAGATATTTTTTATTCAATGTTTTTTATATATTTCAATAGGCTTATGACTTATTTTTGTTCTTCTAGTGTTAACAAAATATTCATTTTTTATGAGTAATTTAACGTTTCAGTGAAAAATATCTGTAAAGCTTATTATCTTTTTTTAATGAGTAACTCTTAAAATATACAATTTATATTTTCCTTTAAATATAGTAATTCTCATTACTTTTGGATATGGTTGGTGAGTTTTTTTAATAAGAAAATTTTATTATATATTATTTTAATAATTGTCATTTGCATTCGAAACTTTCGTCTGGGAAACATTAAAAAATATCTTAAAGGGCACTTTATAGATCTGATATTTAAATAAAAGTTTTAATCAGGATTTTAATGTGTTTTTTTTAAATTTATTATTATTTCCTTAACTTGTCTTTTTTTGCACAATATCAAAAACAATTACAACTTCCTGAAAGAAAAATATTCAACGAAAATTACTGTAATATGTTAATGCACTTGTTAAAATTTAAAGTGTTTATAAGTTTAAGCGAAAAGGAACTTCAGACAAAACATTAATCCTTTCCTGTTTATGAACTTTCGTCACAGGCAAGTACATAATTTTAAAGCTAAAAACTCATTAAAAAAATACAGGGCAGTGACCAAAACAGTTTCCTTAATAAATATACAACTGGCCATTAAAGTAGTTGTATCAGGAAATTGCGCAAATAACTATGCGATATTTTTAAGCAAATATATTTTATTTTATAACCGTCGTTGAACGGCCGACCCAACTTAATGGGTTTACGGCTACTAATGTTCAACTCCGTAGCCTTGTAATTTTGAACCCAATCCAGAAGACAAGGGAACTCCTGGATCGAGTATTGGGAGAAATTTGCCTTCGTGGAGGACTTTTTGATGGAGCTAACCCGCATTTGCGTTACATGGAGAGGAAGACCACGAGAACCTCTCACGGTTAGCCTGACGGCAAGGGGACTCTAACCCATGATCCGTCTACCACTGAGGATATTTCACGTCAGCACTGTGGTCAGTGCAAGCCGGATGCGGAATTCGTATCGACTGGGATTCGAACCCGGTTCGCCTCATTGGAAGGCGAACGCTCTATCCCCTGAGCCGAAAATCTGTAATTGTCAAAGAAAATTAAATCTGAGCAAAGAAAAATTTTGTCTAAATTGAGCTACGCACAGTCCCTCTGATGCACAGATTACATGTATATGCAAGCTGTAAATCGATTAAACTATAATAGATTTCTATTATTTTCTTAAATATGTAAGCATTCGTAATCAATCATTGTCATCTGCGCCCTTAGTTCATCATTTCCCTTTAAAATTATTGACTCATAAATTATATATATCGTAACAAAAACTTTGACCAGTTAAACCTACTCCATATTAAACGACCTACTCCATATTACAACGAAAATTAAATTTTTTATACTCTTGTGTCTATTAATATTGTAACCTTCTAAATTTAATAATTATTAAAGATAATAACATTTATTTACATCCAAAAATGTGGGAAAGTGCGTATTTTAATGATTTGGTTAGAAAAACTAGTTTTCTATAGATCTGAGGAAAAAATAATAATTTCAGATGCTAAATATTAAAAGTCTTCAAAAAGTCTTTTCATTTCATTTGTTTTTATTGTTTTTAAAATGTTTTAATTTCTGTAAAGCTTCTAAAGAAAATTATCTTAAACTTCAGAAAAATAAACACGTTTTTTTTCCTGCAAGTTTCGATCCGATACAAATCCTAGTTTATCCAAACAGAGAGTAATATAATTTCATGATATATTTCAATCAGTGCATTTTTAGAATAATTCTGTTGAAAATGAGGGATGAAGGAGACATAGATTAAATCCCTTAAGGTATATAAAGTGGGGGTGGGATTAATTCTCGGACTAGAAGCCATTACTCACGCAGGTAATTAAATTAACTTGCGTATTACGGCTTCCCATCCTTATAATTGTTAATTAAGTAATTGCTTATCCGTTACAAGGGATTTAGTTTAAACACTGAATTTCCTCAACTAGCTTAACAACTAAACAACTCAAGTCGCTTTCAGATGTGCCTTTAGTTGAATGTCCAGTATACGGGTATTGTTAGACTCTTTTATAGTGCATTTTAAACTCATAACAGAATACATTTTTAAGTGAATTTTAAGAATACATTAGAAAATAAAAATGTCAGCAATGCTAAACTAAGGCTGGTAATTTTGTCTTAACTAATAGATTTACTAATTTGAATATTTGTGATTGGCTATCTTCTTGGTCTATCTCTAACTCATGATTACACTTTAAAAAATATTGCTCATTTATTTTATAAATTTAAAAATTTATTTTTTGTTCAATAAGAATTTCCGAACTGATCTCTTTTGTACTGTACTAACTATGCTTAAATAAGCCACGGAATTTGATGTTGAACAACTAAAAACAATTGTGAAGAATCTCTTGTTTGTAGTTAAAATCAAATTGAGCCTTCAGAAACACTTTAAAAGATGTAGTTAAATCTAAAATTGAGTAGTTGAGAATTCTTTCACCAAACTCACGCTCATGCACATCATTCATGAATTATCTTCGTTTTCAAAAACACTAATTTAGAAAGCTTTTGATATCGTCAATAGATTGTTTAAAATCGAGTACATGTTTGTGCTATTTTATGCACCTACAGAAACAGAAATTGGCCGTTTTGCAATGTATGTAGCAATTGCGCTATAAGGACAGTTCTATTTTAATTTCTAAATATCTGATAATTGTGTTTAATAACTCTAAAATATTTAAATTCTATTCGCGTGAATTTGTTCCAGTAATTTATGTGCTATGTGTATGTTTGCTTTGTGACATAACTTTATTTTAAAAATTAGTGTGTAGGTGCATCTTAGAATGACTACAATTTCTTTAAATTGTATAGTAGGAGAAAGAATTTACCGATTCTTACTTGTACATCTTATCTAATAATTTGTTATTGTTCCATCATTGTATGACAAAACAACTTTAAACAAATATGTATCAAATCTTTTGATAAATGAATTTTTATAACTGGGTGCATATAATTCTTAAATCTTATGTAAAAAGTACATTAATATCCATGCCTTAATTTAGAAGTCTTTCATAAAACACAACCTGCACACTTCTGGTAAAATTTATCTATCTAAAGCATGGTTCCTAATAACGCTGGATTTCAGTTCAATAACTTTTATCCTGGGAGAAAAAATATGATCAAAACTGCTAGAATATGGAAAAATATGCCGCGTTTCTAGCTCAATTGGAACATCAAAAAACTCAATAATTTTTAGCTACATGCTTTGGTAAATGTATTGTTGAAATAAACAATAATATATGATTTTATAATGTGTGATAAAATTTGATAAATGTGATAAAATTTGACAAATGTGATAAAATTTATTAATTGCATCATGACATCTTAAAGCATGGCAATAAAAATCATTTATTTGGTTCAATTTGCTTTACAGTTTTGCATTTTTTTTATTAAATAAGGTAATAAGGACTATAATTTTGAAAACTAGAATTTCCCTTAAACCATTACCATATGAATGTAATAATTACGAAATGAATAAATGGTATACATTGGTCTGATTTAACAATTTTTTTTAAACCAGAAATGTCATTACTATACAGTATGGTAATGGTACAGATTGCCAGAATTTTTTTATCTTCATTTAAAGTTACTTTAACCTTCCTCTTGCAGATAATAATTAAATAATTATATATAAAATAAATTATTTTTACTGCAATTTGTCGTAACACCAGGACTTTGTTTTTTAATTTCTTTAAATAACTTATAGTGCAGATATATATAACTTATATTCATCTGAGTATCGTTTAACTCCACAAAAAAAAGAAAGAAATCAGCAATATTTATTTTGATCCGTTTCATTCCAAATTCTTTATTAAATACATTTAATAAAAAACTTTTTAAATGATTTTTATGTGTTTATTGTTGAGCAAAAGATCAGTAAAATCAGTAAATCAAAAAATCAGTAAAAATAAGTAAGTTTCATAGCTGAATCGAAAGAGAAGTTGACATGTCGACTTTTCTTTCATTTTAACTATGAAACAAAAGAGAAGTTCCCTTTTTCTCTTTTCTTTTCTATCAAACGTGAACAAATACACTGTGAAAATGGTGGATCAAATTACTATATAAAGTAAACTTTGGGTGTACATCATCCGTGAAATGCGTTTAACCGTGAAATCCATTTTAGAGGTAAAATATTATACCCTAAATATTACAGAGGCATTTATTTTATTAAAATGAATCAATGCTTTTACGGTATATCATTGCTTTTACGGTAAAAATTACGGTATATCAGATTTTTGTTCTGTAACATGCTCCGGTAAAATAAATTTTCCGATGAAAAGAACCGGCACATTGAGTTCCATAATTTCATCCTGATTTTTATACAATGTAAGTTAAATTCCCTAATAATTTAAAAGTTTAAAATTGTTGAGCTGTAGCTAAACTTTTAAATTATATATCACATTTATGTTAAATAAATTAAATCGCATTGGGAAAATGCTGTTGAAATAAATCATATGAAAATGAAACGTATATAAAATAGCAAATGTAGCGTCGCATTTGATAAATTATAAACAACTCAACGTGCAAAAATAAAGGTTCTTGAAATAAAACATTGCCGATAGTCTGTCTGTTAGGAAAATCAAAGAAAATTCAGAGCAGTATTTTAAATTTTTAAGCCAGTTCCTAAGTATTTGAATGCTTAAAGTGCTGTTAGCTATGTCAACTAGTTTTTAGTGTCGTTCAGTTTAGCGTAAAGAAATACTTGCACGAAGAAAGAATTCTGGTAAATTTATAGATTTCAATAAAATATATATACTTAAACTATTCATAATATCCAGAAGTTTGTTTCTTTTCTTAACTATCTTTATTTAATTACACTTTTTTTTTTAAAGTTCAGAATTTACTCCACTAAAAATACTTCTACAAGGTCTGTATGCATTATTTATTTTATCGTTTTTAGTTTTAGCTCTATCCAAGGAAATTTTTAATCTGCAATAATTTTTATGACAAAACACTATTCCGATGAAGTGTCTTGACACAGAATCTCCGCTTAGAAGCAATGCTTAATAACAAAGAAATAAAAGTTTATTAAATATTTCATCAATACAACATTTTTCTTCAAGTTTAACATTTTTCTTCCAAACAATATTTGTTTCAGAAGAGCCAATACATAAAAAAGCTATATTATATTTATTTATATCTGCAATATAATCTGTATGATATTGGTTTTAAAATAAAAGAGAGTGCACTTTTAGGAGTTATTTTCTATTTTAGTTATACTTCTGACATTTAAAAGTAGTCAATAGCTAAAAATATTATTTTAAGTCATAAAAAACTGTGCCTTTTTCTCGAATTGAAATATGTTTGTTTCTTTTCTCGAGGCGTTTAAGAATGCTCATTAAATTTAATTTCTACGGGAAAGCAAATTAACGTTAGTTTTGATTATTCAGCATATTTTCACTAACGAGTTTTATCTTGAAACTTGAAAAATCAGCTTTTTTATTGTAAGATAATTGCGTTGAAGGAAATATTTTAATTTAAAAACCCATTTGTAAAAGAACTGTTCTTAATTGTTTTTAATGTTTAAATACATGAGTGAAAGAAAGGACTAAATATTTAATTATAAAATTTATTATGTCTAAAATATGCAGATATAAATTCATCAAATTTTCTCACTTTGTTATTAATTGAATATTCACTTATATGTAAATTTCGTCAAGCGTTCTTTTTGCACTTTAAATTCGTATACTTTAAAAATTCACCGACTATTATGAAGACTATTATAAAACTCAAGACTATTATCACAAGAATATCCCCACAAGACTATCACAAGACTATTATGAAACTCCGTTTCTTATTTTTTTTTTTATAGTTTTGAATGTCCGATTTAGAAGATTCCCTTAAAACCATAAGTTTAAGGTTTTTTTGTATCAGTTTTTGATTCCACTCTTTCTACTGATGATCAGTGATAACACAAAGGTTTTTTTGTCATCACTGGGATTTGAACCCGGTTCAACTCATTTAAAGGTGAACGCTCTATCCCCTGAGCCTCTACGGCTCCAATACTTTGCATTTTATTTTATTTTATAACCGTCGTTGAACAGCCGACCCAATTTCATGGGTTTACGACTACTAATGTTCAACTCCGTACCCTTGTAAATTTGAACCAATCCAGAAGACAAGGAAACTCCTGGATCAATACCCCCAGAGGTATTGATTTGTTATGGGAACATGGAGGTCTTTGAGACTCGACAGATTTAACGTGCATCAGTCACCATTTACTACACGGGGAGTCTTTGGCCGGCGAGGATCGAACCCACGACTTCTTAGACATGGGCTCAGTGCCCTACCGACCAGGCTATCCCGGTCCTAATACTTTGTGTTTAACAAAAATCGAAATTTTTAATATTGGATGAAACTGCATCCCATCTCGTGTAACGTCAATTCAATCTCAGAGTTTATATTTTTACGCAGATATTAGAACGTTATTTCGAAATTAACATTATATTTTCACCATAAATCATATGGAAAAACTGACTATAGTTAACATTAATATATAGTCATGCTAGCCTCGGTAGCAAAACTCTCCAAGATAGCAGACGTTGGCAGATTTTTACACCCTCTGCCGATAATTTTCTAAGTTTTCTAATAGCTCAGTAATCATAATAACTCAGTTTTCTCTTTACATTTAAAAAAACAAAATAAATATGGAGAAATTACTGTAACTCCATTTTTAAACTTGTCTAAACTTGTTTTAAGTAAAAAGTAAAATGTGAAAATCTAGAATTTTTAATTGAATTAATGGACATTACGAACAGCAAAAAGATTTTTTTCTGTTTCTTGATTACATACTTAACTATATAGGAATTTATTCCATTTTTTAATCTCATTATATGAAGTTAAACTACATAACAACATAACAACATAAACAACATAAAGTCTATGTGTGTAATTATTTAGGACCTTATAATTACAGATTTTACTACATATATTTTGGATTAAGCAGAATTTTTGCTATCTGACTCAATGTGTGAAGGTCTCAGGCAAATTTTGATTAATGAGAATAGTGCTGTAGATTCCCTCTAAAAATTCTATTACCGGGATGATAATTATCTGAATAGAGAAATTTTGAGAAGCGTTTTTATTATGCTAACCGTAACGTCAATCTTATTTTCCGTCTTCCATTGATATTTTGATTTGTAACGAAATTTAGTTGTAACAATGCTTTGCAATATCTCTCTAATAACTGAATTGTACAGGCGATAGTGAATTCGCTCGTTAAACAGTTTTCCCGATCCGATTCTTAGCGATACATTCATTAATACTTATTTTATTTTGTATTTACTATTTGAGTGAGTTTACAGATATGTTTCTTTAAGCCTAATGTCTTTAACAAAATTCGTATCATCAAGCTAATGAGGGTAATTGATATTTTTTTTGTTAATTTGGCGAGAAGTTGACAAAATCGAAGTCATTACAAAATCGAAGGAAAATATACGAAATTTGATTAATATATTTTTACAGAGTAGGTGCGCGTACATTTTCGTATCAAAATCAAATATAAGTAAATATAATATATATTATATCAATCAAGGTATGTTTATCAGTAAAATCTTCAATGGCAAATACTACAACAGTATTATCTTGGAAATAGTGTACTATTACACATATATATACCCCCCCCCCACTTTTATGATGCCCATTTATAACAGGGTTTACTATTTCCATTCAATTATGCCTGAATCACCAGCAATCCTCCAAATAATCAATCAGTGTCAGAATAGAGATAACAATTGAACAATATGAAGAGTTTCTTTTCCCAAACATAAGAGGCTCTTTTCCGAAATTTCTACTGAACGAATTGAACAGAAAGTTGGTGTTATTTCTTTCATTGAGGATTGGTTTTCTTCGCTCTCCGACACATAAATTGTCCCACTCTTTATTATGATATTTAATGTGAGAAAAAATACTACTAGCAAATAAAAATATTTTGAAAAAAAGTTTTTTTTTTTTAAAAAAAAATTATATATATATATATATATACATATAAGCTCAGTCGCCTTTCTAGATAATATTATATTTTTATAACTGTTGTCAATTTACAGCAACTATAACAAAACAATATGCAATAACTATGATATAATTATCTTATAACTAATTTTCTCTATTTTTAGCCATTTATATCAATGCTTTCTTACAAAAATATCAGACTGTATAAAATCACACAGATTATAAAATATAAAAAAATTTAATTATTCCAAAAGTTACTAAGCGATTATATTATTTGAGATCATATAGTCTATATAAATAGAACGAATGTTTATATCTATGTGTGTATGTACCTTAAACAAATCATCAATTCTGAACTGATACGCACCAAATTTAGTGTACATCATGTGTTCGAAGCCACGACAGACTTGTCTATTTCAAAACAGTCTTCTTTGAACAGTTCGCATGCTGCATCCCAAAAAAAGAGATTTCCATAAGATTTGATAAATAATACATAATATTAGTGATTAACTAGCATGCAGCTATAATGAACTAAAAACTAATTTTATCACAAGTTTTTATGAATTATATTTCCTAGTAGGTTCCTTATGTTAGGCAATCGCATGTAAAATAAAATTTAATAATTTCGCGACGTATGGTGATGCTGTAAATAAATTCATATTCTAAAAAGTACATGAAATCTCTCGTTCATTATAAAGATGCTTACGATTATAAAGCGTGTTTCCACAATTTTAAATGACGACGGAAATCAAGTTGGTTTAATAAAATATATTTGAAATTACACATTATGAGCATGGACAATTTTGTTAAAAATAATACTGTATCCATAGTTAGTCTTTCTATGTGAGAAGTTGAACTTTCTTCTCGTATTAAGCTAAATCTAATGGAAGCCGCACTGGAATATATAAAACATAAGAAAGAAATAAAAGTTATGTATACTAGTTACCATGAATGTGTTGTATGGTGATATTATAATACTTATCCCTTCCCGTGGGTGGTAAAACCTGATTACTACAGCACCTATATTGGTATAATAGATTCTCATTTCAACAGCACTTGTAACAGCAATACCAGTAGTATTTATTATCACATTTAATTAAGCATTACTGGTGTCTAAAATAGTTTGGTTATTTCTTGCAGCCTATGAAGCAAATACCGATGTTAGTTTTTTCACCAAAAAAATTCTTATAAAAACATTAATTCCGTTTATAATTTTTGTGGTTTACAATAAATAAATTTTTGTAATAGGTACACGTTAAAATACAAAAATGAAAAAATGCACTTATTCATATAGGGATATCGTTAAAAATCGCCTTATTATTATTGACGCAAATGAAGCTTAAGTTTAATAATATTCCCTACTAGTATTGTTAATTGGTGTTTTTCACAACAAATAATGTTGCTAATATGCAACTCGTATTACTGTAATATTATTCCAAGATACTAATATAGGTTCCAAAATATCTACAATAGGTAATATAGACAAATAAATCAATCGGCGTGAAAATGGTTGCAAAGAACACAGCAATTTATTCACATAGAGAAATTATTGTTTTAGGAAATGCTACTAATATTATTGTAATATTGTTCCCAGATTCCAATATCGGTTCCAAAATAACTACAATAGGCACAGTAGATAAATAAATCAATAGGTTTAAAAAAGGCTAACGCAAATTTTACACATCGAAAAAATTATTGTTTTAAGAAAATGGCAAAATGTTGTTAAGATGCAAACCACTGTCTTTCAAATAAGTTAAGTAATAAAGTTGCTAAAATTGCTTTTTTAAAAAAAATAAAAACTTTCTGGGGCTCTTTTAATTGTATTTTACTAATCGTATTTATTAATGATATGTTGCATAAATATTGGCTATAAATTTATATAACTGAATCCTAGGGAAGAAAATTATTAGGTATTAGAAACATTCACTAGAATTTATTTACTTCCTCAATTTAGACAATTTGAAATTTTTGTCTACACATTGCATGACGAAAACCTTAGCTACACCCTAATTTAGTTCAATGACTCGTTGCGGTTTTTTCCCGCTCTAATATTTTATTACCTTTCTATAATATAGTAAACAAAATGCTTTTGCGTTGGATATCAAAGTAATGCTTAAAATAAATATGCACACACATGCAAGAAATACACACGATAAGGTGTGTAATGTTTTCTGTAACAATTTTGTTTTTCCAACGGATGGCACGATTACAAAAAAAGAAAAAAGGGAGAAAAATAATATCAATAAAAACAATAACAATCGAATATCATCTTCAATAGAAACTTTTCAAAATTACTTTTTAAAAAACTGTAGAATAATTATTAACATCTAGTTTGATGAACAATATTTAAATACGTGTCTGAAACAGTAATAAATTTTATTAACTTATTGGTTCGTTGAAACTTTTACCGCCCATATTATTTTATTTAAACATAGCCATCTAACTACATGCATTTTTTTAAACAAAATACTAAAGTATTTCATTGAAGAAAATTCATTATGAATTTTCAGTGTTATTTGTTTCATTTAACAAGGATTTTATAATGATTTTTGAAATACAGTTTGAAAGATTTTTTTCATGAACTTCTAGAAAACTATTAAATCTTTAGAATTAAATACAAAGCAAAACATAAAGAAATTTTCGCTAAAGAACTTAAAGAACACTAGGATAGAAAATTTATAACACTGGTTTGGTATAGTAATATTAATCTATATGAAAATTGCTGAAAGATTTTTTTTCTGTTTAGTTGTCTTTTTGTAAAAATTATGACAGCAGTGGAAATGAAAGATAACTCAGAGAGGAAAATAATACTCTGAAAATTATTTTTTACATTTTGTTTGAAAACTGAGGCAATATTTGTATTTAAAATTAATTGTTCAAATAATTTATTGTTTTATTAAAAGTTATTACAAATTAACTTTTTTTAACATATTCATATAACCTGCAGTCGACTTTGTTGAAAATACGATTGAATATTATAAATTTATTGAGAAATAATTTTGGATATTTTTAATACGATTTTAAATTTAAAAAAATACCAGTTTTTCATTTAATTTTCTAAAAAAAAGACGTAACAGTTTAAGTCAATCAAGAAAATACTAAATTTTTATTGCTATTACTAAAAATTGACAATTATTGATCATTTTTATTACAAAATTTCCGATGAAATGCTACATGAATATCATTAATCAGTTTTGATAATTTTTAAATAGATTTTTAAAAAACACTTTAAGAAATTAAACTGTCAATAAATAACTTAAATAGAAGGATAAATCCGCTAAGATAACTTCTTTTATAATGACCTCTCCTTCGAATGGATTTCTTGTATTTCACGAAATATTTTTTATCACCAAAAAATTTTAATCCTGATTTCTAGAGAATTTTAAATGCTTTATACGTGTTTAAATTCCAATTACCAAAAATTTCTCTAACAATTTTCTTGAGAACCTAATAAGAAAGAGATTATCATGCTTGAGATAACATTTCCTACATTATCCATTGTTAAAAAAGTACACTTTAAAAACTGTGGTTTAATATTTCTACGAATATGATAGTAAAATACCCAAAATATTGGGTGAAGGAACACATTATTATGGGCTGACACCAAATTGATAGTATAACACATCGGCTGATAAGTTTCCGGTCCGACATACAGATGGCGCCCTAAATGCAGAATTAGTATTTTGTTTAGCAAGTCCTAACCTTTAAATAAAAAGTGTCAAACATTTATAACGATCTGTAGATTGATTTTAAAGTTACAGTGATTTTAATCTTTGGCCTCAAAATAGGCGTTTGTTTCAGCGATCACTTCCTCATTCGTGCTGAATCTCTTACCCGCAGGAATTTTCTTCAAGTCTGCAAACAAGTAGAAGTCACTAGGAGAATCACTAGGTTCGGATGAATAGGAGGTGTCTGACACAACATCAAACAGCTCTCGTAATCATCAATTCGTTGTTGTTTTTGGTCAACTGGTAAGCACACGCGGCACCCACTTCGAAAACAGCTTTCTCATAAACAAATGTTCGTGCAAAATAAAGCCTGCACGCTCTTTTGATATATTTAGAGTATCAGCTGTGTCATGCAACTTCACTTTGCGGTTATATATAACAATTTTGTGGACTTTTATTATGTTTTCCGGGATAACCACATCTTTAGGGCGTCCAGAGCGTGGCGCATCTTCAACATTTGTACGACCACATTTAAAATCAGCAAACCAGTCAATAATGGTCGCTTTTCTTGGTGAAGAACCCGGATAATACTTATCGAACCAAGCTTTAGTTTCTACCGTGTTCTTTCCCATTAAATAACAATGTTTAATAAGAACACGAAATTCTTTTTCATCCATTGTTTCAATAATATAAATTGGTGTTCGATTAAAATCACTGTAACTTTAAAATCAACCTACAGATCGTTATAAAATTTTGACACCTTTTCTTTGAAGGTTAGGACTTGCTAAACAAAATTCTAATTCTGCATTTAGGGCGCCATCTGTACGTCAGACCGGAAACTTATAAGCCGATGTGTTATATATACGATTTAAAGTTTATACTTTAAATCTTAAATACTTGAAATTGAATAATCTTGTACCATCTCTCACGCTTTTACTTAAATTATTATCACTTCCGAATTAATTTAATTATTTTAACTTTTAATTATTTAAATTATTTTCACTTCCGAGAGCACCAATGTTGGCGCACAACCTATTATCATGAAATGTCAAGTAGAATAATGCGAGTAGTTTGTTTACGATCTGGAATATGCTTGAGAGAATTCGTTGTCATACACAAAGCTGATGTTCATCAACGGAAACAAAAAAATTGTCGTTAAATGTGTAATTTTTTAATCGTGTAATAATGATAATTATATTTTAGGTTTTAAATCTCAGAGAGTTATATTAACTGATTTTAAAATGTATAATTTCTATCGGTTTCCGTTCTGTTAAGCCTAGTTCAAATTTTCATTATGATTCTTTCTGTATTACACGGATCTATAATTTACAAACTAACTTAATTTTAAGAATTAGTGTATGAAGGCGTTCTAAATTAATGATCCTTATTTTATATTTCATTTCAAAAATAATTTTACTAAATCTTATGTAGATCTTATCTTACTATAAAATTTTTTTTTTAATGCTATTGAATAGCAAAGATGGTGGCGGAAACGTTACATTAGAGTAAAAGAATACTGATGTTGTAAAAACACTAGATCCAATAATTATGTATGGTGTTTCACTACATCAATTTGGCAAAAAATAGTTGCAGCTATTTCTAGCACGAGGATATGCTAAAACTCTTTACAGTGTAAATTTGCTGGATGTGTGTATAAATAAGAATATATGCCCATGCAATAGGAAATATTTTGTTAATTTTATGAATAATTTTATAAATTTCTTCGCTTTTAAAGAATCTTTGTATATATATATATATATATATATATATATATATATATATATATATATATATATATATATATATATATATATATATATATATATATATATATATATATATCACCTGTTAATAACACGAAACAAAAATTTTGCATATCAAAATTGAAGGAATTTTTCGATACCATGGCTTAAAGAAGTCATAGCAAAAATAAAAAAAATAAAAATACTACAAAAAATAGGTATCATTTTTCATTTTACCAAACGTGCAACGAAAGTTAAATTTTTGTTCGTTTTTTTTTATCAAATGTAAAAGTGAAATACGAAACTCTACGTTTGCCTGGTTGAATACAAGATCAAATATTTAAAGTCCCTGAAGAAGTTTGAAGTTGAGGACCGTTAACAGGCAAAATATGTAAGCGTACGTGCACTAAAACGCAAGTTTTCCCAACTGAATGTCGTATTTTGTAGTTAAAACATGAATTTTAAACAAAAATATCTGTGGGGCTGTAGAATTGAAATTCTGATGACACTAGCATTTTAAAGTTTTTGTAAAAAATTTATGCATTGTTTAAAATAATTCATAGCAAATTTGTATTTCAAACTTATTGACTTTATAATTTGAATACGAAAGTAGCTTTATGCATATATTTAACACCATCTCAGCAAATTTCCACCTTAGATATTTCTTTAAAAATTTACTTTAGTTTGCAATAAAATACTTAATTTATTGATTTGACGTGTCCGATAAAGCTATTTCATACAATAATTTTTATATTCTCAAATCAATTAAAAATAAAACATCAGATGATGTCTCAATTAGTTATATACATTAAACACAGTCATTTTTCTATGAAAAGTGAATAATAAAAAATAACAATATAAGGGTTACAAAAAATAAGTAGAAACTTTTTTCACGTAAGAATTTCTATACAAGAATTCCTCCATCACATTTTAAAAATGTATGTTTAGAAATAAACATTTTTTTCAAAAGTTTATTAAAATTTCTATCTTGTCAGTAGTTTTTTTCTTCTTAAAACCTACTTTTGTGCGTATTTTATTTGTTTTAATAAAATCATAACTTTTTCGAACGTGCTGGAAAACAATAGCGTTATGTTGCATTTCAATTATTTTTGACGAAAGAACTCAAAAGACCTATTTTTCTTTTTACTTTCGTTTTTTTTTCTGCAAAAGATTGTTTAGAAATAAATTTTAATTATGTTATTATGTGCATAACATAATTTTATATGTAAATTCGTGAAATGTATTATCATAATAAAATTATCCATTATGACGAAACTGCTGATATGCATTAACTTCAAACAATAAGCTGTGCATCGTAATATTTACTTAAGATGTTTTTCATTTTTTAGCAATGGTATATAAATATGCGTGCATCCTGTCTTCTATGACCTGCTTGGAGCACTGACTTAAGGAAATTAAATATTTTTAGACAAAATATAATGTCAAGGGGACAGCAATGTACAACGTCTAAAATCGTTTAATGTGTAGCCTTTGTCCATCTCTATCTACTGCCCCATTCCTGAGCTAGGTAACTACAAGCTTTCAGTGTGTAAAGCGAAGCTAAAATATTATTCAACAAGGTAAAAAAAGTTATATTAAAAAATATTATGAATAACTTAATTTTTTTTAAAAAATGAACTAATTAAACAAATTTTCGCATGGAAAGGTTCTAGAAATATTTAGCTAATAATTTAACATAAATTAAGTATGTTTCTCGTGGTGTGTAAAATTACAATTAATTTAGTGAAGAAATAGTTTAAAGAAACAATTAAAGAATTGTAGTTAAGTTTTATTTTTTACAAAACGTAACAAGAAATAAAATCAGAAATAATAATTACTAAAAATCATTAATCTTCTACATTCACTAGTTTAATTTTCTTTCTGCTGTAATAAATTCTGGATTTATGATTAAACTAACTATAGCTAAACTGTGACTTAGTTAAAATGAAGATAAAAAAAATAACACTAAGCTGCATGAAAAGTTAAGTTAATAGTTACGCAAAATAATTGGACAAAGGCTACTCATGAAATGATTTCAAATGTTGTACCTTGCTATCCCCTAGACATTATAAAGAAAACAAACTTAAAATAAAAAGTTTCAGTAATGCGATTTAAAGCAACTCAAATAAATCTCTCAAAAATATCAGCGATAAATCTAATTCTCTTAAACTACCTATGATGATTAAACACGAATTTCTTCTGTCTGATTCCCTATCCTTTCATTAAAGGAATTAGTAATTGAAGTAATACTTTAATTCTCTTTTTAAATTATAAAATACTCATTACTGTCATGTAATTATCCTTTTAAATGGATCAAAAACTTTGAACTTTGGACCAATTCTGCATATTACTGTTTGCAAACAAATCATAATCTCCAAAATCCACTTGTGATTGGAAGAATGCAATTCACACGTAGTTCAAGAAGAGAGATGATAGTGATCGTGTTGCCATAGTAACATCACATTCACTCTTTTCCAACACATTTTGATCTAAACCGAAATGCATTGAAATCTGAAAACAGATTTTGAATCCTTTCCACTCGAAAGCCAATTAAAAATCCATTTTCCACCGTTCAAAACTCTAATGTGTCCTGACAACTAAATTCCGTTTATAGCAGCTGCTTTTACTCGCACACTGACAGCTTGTGAAAGATTAAAGAGGATTTAGACAATTTTTAAACTCGTGTGTTTTCATTTTTATTGCGTTCACCAGACTATCTGTCTTGTGAGTTTGAAGAGAAGTACTCTGTCAATAAAATATATCACAAGCGCCTACATTTTTAATTTACGTAAACTAAAACTTAAAGGATTAAACTTTTTGGATGAATCGCTTAATCTCTACAAAAATAAACTTTCAAAAAGTTTTAAGAAGAGAGAATAATTAAAATGAGATTTTAAAACTTTTTATCTGTTTTAAAGTTGGTTTGAAGCAAAATTTAAATGACACATTTTTAAACTATTACAAGCAGTTTTATGGTGATAGCTTTTTTCAATAAATAAAAAATATAAAAGGAAATAGAAATTTGTTGATTATACTGATAGACTTAATTCATTCCTGAATCTTATAAAATTTAATAGAATACTCATTTGAATTCATTAGTTCTTCTTCAGTTTCGGCATCAGTAACGTTTTCTTTCTTTAAAAGATCATGATAAATCTTATCGTCTGCTTCCTTTAGAACTTTAAACTTTTCCGTAAATGATTGAAATCTTGCCAAAATATCTTGCCTTTATTCTTAGTTTCACTATCTAATAATTTAATCAGTGAATCATGTGGTTTTGTGAAAACTGACCTTAAAATTCTTCGTTCCATAACGGCAATCTTTAGTTCAAATTCAACTTACTTGTCTAAACTTTTCTTAAAATTTGATGCATAACGTTTTCAAAAAAAAAAAAAAAATTAAATAAATTAAATCAATCAATAAATAAATTAAATGGATTAATATGTTACTCCGCAATGACTCAGCAATGAAGTTCAAAGATCAGTTCGCAAGGTTCCAGTTTCAGTAATTTTACTTCCTGTTGACAAAAAATATTTTCATTTTATTTACTTTTAATTTATTTATTTGCGCGTAAAAAAATTATTAACTATTTCCTTAAAACACTTATCCCTTGCAATACTTATAATTGATATATTCGATATTTGAAATTAAAAGAAAAACAAGTATACATTGAAATTATTGATCTTATATATTCTAAAAAATGATTTTTTTTACCAAATGTTAGATTATCATTTAATAAAAATTATATGAGTATAACTGGTAAATTTTAAGATTTCATCATATTTTTTAAAAATGAAATTTTTTTTCATATCTAAATTAGAACATTTTGAGATAAAAACATGTTGGAGTACGCCTTTTTTTAGCATGTTAAACAGTCTGTCGTAATGCCTAGCAAGCGAGCAAATAGTGATCCAGTAGCAACTACAGAAGCTGTTCTGAGTGCTTGGAAAGCAAAATCAAGTATTTTAAGAGGAAAACCCCAAGTAAAAACTAAATCAATCAGAAGTATTAACCTCTGAAATTATTTGCGATTTTACATATGAATTAACAGTTAACGATTCATTTTCTTTTCAAAAAAAGAAAGAAAAAAGGTAGTTTTTTGTTACTTTCTTAATGCTTTATCACACGTCTCCTTAAATTAACTAAATATGAGTTTTCAGAGTTGCTAAATATGGATGAGTCAGAAAATAAGTTTTTCGCTGGTTATTTCAATGGCCACTCTACTTTTAGCATATTCCAAGAATTCTTGATCCTTTATTTATTTTCTAATGTAAATAAGTATTTCCTTCTTGTCTTGATCAGTTTATAATGTTCTTTTAAGAGTCGTTGTTTTACACTTACAAGAATGAGTAGTTTATACTTGGAGGAATTAAATCTAATTTTCAAATTTACTTCGATATGGTTGAAAGCGTTTGCTTGCTTCATTTGACTTTATCTCTTAGAAAAATATTTACTTACTTAATTTGAAAATTTTCAATAATAAAATAATGAGCTTAAATTTATTCATAGAATTTTCAGCTTTAGTTACTTATATAGAGTTTATTTTTATTATACATTTACATAGGTTATAATCCTTAAGCGTAAATATTTCTGAGAAAAGTATGCGATGATAAGATTACACGTGGATAGGTTCTTTTCGAAAAATTGTTAGTTAAAGTAAACTTATTTGTTAAAATTCCGAAGTTAAACATAATTTGAGAAAATATTTTAACTCATGCTCATGAATATACTTATTTCAAGAAAAATAAAGAAGAAAAAGCAAAGCTTTCCCCCAAACATTTATAAAATACTGCTATTATTTATTTTCATTGTTCTTTTACATGATTATATTACACATTTTTAATATTTTATTTTAATGAATTTTCCAAATAACTTTTATTACCTTTTACAATGCAGAAAAAGTTCATATCATATTTTTGTTTCATAATGTATCAATATCCAAATTTATAAAACTTATAACTATTGACTGAATGTTATTTTAAGTTGATAGTTAGAAAACATGGATACTATATTTGAGATAGTTTATTTGATAATATGAAATCTTAGATCTTACTCATTTAGCGTTCAATAATAGTTCACTATTATTAAATAGTTCACTAATTTAACAAAAGTTTCATTAGTTTTAACAAAACAAAAATTGAATCAGCAAAAAAGCCAATTAAACAAAAAGTTAATTAAACAAAAGTTAATTTAACAAAAGTTAAAAAGTTAAATTAGTTGTTCACTAATTTAACTATAGTTTTATCAGCTTCATATCTTCAATTTTATGAAGCAATGTTACATGCATCAATGTTTTTAATGTTTTTAAAAAAAAAACCTTACTATTAGGTGTTTTTTATGGTAACAGAAAATTTTAAAAATAAAGAACACACCAGAACTATTCTTAAATGCATGGAGATTTTTTTTGGCCAGTAACCAGGACGAGAAGCAAGATCTTCTATGAACACTTGATTATCTAGGAAAATAAACTTAAAAAACCCTTTTGAGGTTGAACATTTGAACTCATCGGTTTAACTACGTTGATATTAAAAAAAATAGAACGAAACAAATAAAAGAAAACGCTACAAAGGTTGCTGATTTATATCCGTAACTCACAGCGTGCTTCTAAAACCATGGAACAAACTTGGAAAGAAGGTAAGACATATCATGAAAATTAAGAATTTCATAGAAACCGGAATGTCATCGTTCGTCAGTGGGAGAACTTTCCTATTTTGTATTATTTCTACGCGTGCCTTTTAGCAGGTACTTTTATTAATCTAAATTATCTTAATTTCAGCCAGCTCTTCTGTTTATTAACGAAATCATTAAATTACGAGAAAACAGTTGATATTGAACCAATTTTAATGCTATTTCCGATAACAATTATTAGAAAAAAATTAAAATTAAGATAATTTAGAAAAATCAATGAACCTGTTCAAAGGCAGAAGTCGAAACAGTTCATAATAATTTTTGTAAACAGTTTATGTGAACAGCTTCTCAGTTCGAAGATTGGAATTTTGGTTGGCAAATGAATATCATATGTTACATGTGTTTCAAAACATAATTAATAGTCAATAGTTTAGTTGGGGATAATTATACCTCCAAACCTTAAATCTAAGATAGATGGTTTCTTTTTAAGTTTAGGTCTACATTATTAAAAAATTTTTTTGATTTTCTACACTTTTAATTTCATCATTTATTTTAAATTTAAACTCCTATATTGTAGAATAAATAAATTCCCAAAAATACAATTATTTCTATTTAAAATATAAATTTGGCACTTGTCTCTGACATGCCTTCCATCAAAAATAAATGAATTACAAAGAAACACTTTCAAATTCTCTCGCTTAATCTTTAAATGACAAATTAGGAGTTCAGAAGATTGACAGCTTTACGTTGCAATTGTAAAGTTCTCAAATTGAACAGTGAAATTTCGCAGATGCCTGTCTTCCCTCATCGCCAACAAAACGCGCCAAGAACAGACACAAGGGATGGTATTGTTGATGGAAGATGTATTTGAAAGATGTGTAATTTGGCTAGGGACATCACTGCCCTTAGTGACGTCACTGACATTGCTGTAGGTAATTAATTTCATTATCGACGTCATGATAGAATATGGAATTAGAGCAACAGTTGCACTCTCTCAGGAAAATGTTGTTTACGACTCGAGTGCTGACAATGGAAATAAATAAATTTATTGATTATCTGGTGGCTTATTAAGTGCGCCTTACAAAACAAGAATTTATAAGATCGTCTTGAAAATATATTAGTTTGTAGCACTCTGCAAGTGTTTTATTGCAAAACAATTTGTTCTGTTAATTCCATGAACTATTCAAACAAAAGCAAATTCCTTTTCTTTGATAGCATTGGAAATTCTTCATAAAAATTTTTGTTGAATTGGATTAGTTTATGGATGAAAATTATTGAAATTATAGTGAAGTATACTGATGTAAAATACATTAAAATTTATTAAAAGTTAAAAAAGTCAACCAAACTAAATTTCAACGCCCAACCGAAAATAAATTTCTGGATCAAGCATTAAGTTGAGTGCTTTTTGACTGCTTCGTTGAGTGCTCTGACTACTCACATTTACGGCATTCAAAACATGCTATGCCATTTAAAACACCCTCTCAGGGTTGCTTGATAGCAAAAACGTTCTAAAATATATTATCTTTTTACCGTTGGGGATACTTTCGCATCAGTAATCTGGTGAGAGCAATACTGGAGCAATATCGAACAAACAATATCTGCCTGCCTTAATCCTGATGCTTCTTGGATTTTTTTGTACGTGTTTTCTTTGATGTAACATATAAACTATTTGTGATAATTTTGTACCTATATTGCAATTAAAATAAAATAACGCTTCGAATAAAATCATTTAACTAGATTGCTGTTTAACTTTGTCATGTGTTCGCATTCTACTTTTCTTTAGTGGCTAAACAGTGGTTAAAAATATAGTAACAGTATACTTCTATCTACCTCGTGTAGCCTGCTTTTTTACATCTATTTCTAAAACGATGTGGGACATATCCGAACTAAAAACATCGTGTAGAGTTTGGATTAAACATATTACAATAAATCATTGAAATCGCATATATCTTATATAACTAATTGAAATATAACTTGCATACTGTTCCGTAGACAAAACTAAAGAATTTATGCTGTAAGAATGTAGCAGAAAATTTGACTACAAAAGGAAAAAAAATAAAAATAATTAAATTATTCTAATGATGAAATATTTAATTTATATCCTGAAAATTGTTATATAATTGAAAATTGATAATCTATTTCTCATTTTCCTTACAACATTTGGAATGCCATCACGCTTCGACTATCCCAATCTCTACCCCATTTTCGTTTTAATGAAATGAAATTTTGGAAATTTCAAAACATACTTTTTTTTATTCGAAAGTTCATTTAATATTTTATGAGATAAAAAGAAAAGTACAAAATGATGGTATTTTTAAAGCTGAAAAGGGTTTTGTCGATAAGTGTAAAAATTGAATATTTGTGAAATGAGTTCAGATTACCTGTTATTTTATAATGCAAAAATAAATGTATGCTAAAATTTAGAATTTTTATATGGGTTTTTTCAGTGTATCTAGCTAAAATCGAAAACTTTTTAAGCTAATCGAAAAAAATTTGAACAGAATTATAAAGTTACTTTATCTAAAGATATTCCCAAGCAAAAAATTATTAAAATATATATTTATTTTTTTTTATTAATTTATTTAAAAATAGTCGAAAAAATTGTATACAATCTTTTACATCATTTTAAAGAATGTAATTTTACATGGCAAAATAGAAAATGTATGTAAAATTGTTGGAATAGCTACTGCGAAATTGAATTTTACATGTATGACTTTTATAAAAATGCAATTTCTTCGATTCTATTCCACCGATTTTGAAATACGCAAAAAGTAAAATTAACATTAAAGGGTACAAATTTAAGACCGCTCTCTTGATCAAACAGTTGGGACCATATTTCCCAGATTTTATAACCGTCGTTGAACAGCCGACCCAACTTAATGGGTTTACGGCTACTAATGTTCAACTCCGTAGCCTTGTAATTTTGAACCCAATCCAGAAGACAAGGGAACTCCTGGATCGAGTATTGGGAGAAATTTGCTTCGTGGAGGACTTTTTGATGGAGCTAACCCGCATTTGCGTTACATGGAGAGGAAGACCACGAGAACCTCCCACGGTTAGCCTGACGGCAAGGGGACTCTAACCCATGATCCGTCTACCACTGAGGATATTTCACGTCAGCACTGTGGTCAGTGCAAGCCGGATGCGGAATTCGTATCGACTGGGATTCGAACCCGGTTCGCCTCATTGGAAGGCGAACGCTCTATCCCCTGAGCCATCGCGCAGTTAATCCTTATATTTTGGGGCTCAGAAATCCAAATTCTGTCGGAAAAAAGGCATGTTTATTCAGAAAAAGTACATTTTAGTGCCTGATTTTATAACTTAAAATAAAGTCTGTCTTAATTCATTAGCATATTTTGAGGTAACCCCCTCGAACCATGGTGATAGAGACCTATAACGTGAAGATCCGATCATTAGATCAGAAGTTATTCAGGGTGGTCCATTTATTGCTTTTTTTGCGTACTGTACATCATTGGATAACAGAGTAACTTATACTAATACATACTTTTTTCCATTTTTCAATAAATAAAGAGCGGCTTTATTTTATACTTTATTTTCAAATCTAAATGAATTAATAATGTTACTTAAGTTTACATAAGATGGATTTAATAAGTAAACAAAGTTCCCTGACAATTCCCAAAACATCCATACTTTCAAAACAAGCATCATATACCCACTTTCATCTAAAATATAACGATCTGAATCTTTTGTGAACGTCCGCTTTTATGCATCGCTACATTTAATTCATACTCTGTTATGTTGATCAAAGTCGGGTATTTGCATATAACGCCCATAAGGAGCTAATTGGGTAATCCACTTAAATAAGGAGGTTGAATTCATTACTGAAGCAAAAGCTTTTCATTATGAGGCGTTAGTTAAACGGCAGGAAGCTGCTTAGTGAATGCGTTTATTGGTAAAATAAGCAGAGCTATCTCTTTCAACTTTATGAAAAATCTCAGCCATTTTACAAAAAGCAAAAACCCCCCGTTGCTAAGATTTGATTACGATCCAAACTCTTTTTGTGAAATTTTCAGTGAAAGTGACATTATTAGTCTTCCAACGACGGCATCTTTGAAAATGATTGCGATAATATTGTTTTTAAGTCTCTCGCTTTTCATCATTCTTTAGAATCGCGAAGACGGAATTGCGGACGCATAATCAAACATTAGTCTGTCTTCCATTTTCTTTAAATAAAATAAAATACCCGTAATCGCAATTAATTATCGAAAAATAGGAAAAAGATTTTTCATTAATCACTCAAATCGAGTACTTTATCTTATTTTCTGGTGGCAGCAAAAGGTACTTAATTCGGGATCCTTCTTGTCAAACAAAGATAATTGTTGGGTAAGTAATTAAAGCCTCTTTTCTGCTCCGAATGAAAAGTACAACAAACATGGGGACTTAAATAAACTGGTTGCAACCTCTTTTCCAGCGTATTTATTACAGTTTTTCAGTGGGCGTTGTATTTGTGAAAGGTACTTTATTAAATGCATTTAAAATCATCTTGTATGTGATGGATTTTAATTGCCTTAAAATTTAATTAAATATCTTTTTTTTAGTTTAATGCCTGTTTGAATTTAAAAAAATGTTTTTAAAGAAATGAATAATGAACGGTATTAGTTAGACTTAAGAATTCGTTATTATTAATTTCGTTAAGAAAATAAAATGATAAAATTAATCATTCGGTGTAAAATTAATCTTGATTTACACATACTGTCTTTGCTAATTTGAATTGCTTTTTTTAAGAAAAAATAATTAACTCAGAAAATATGTTTTTCTAATTAAAACGTTTTAAATTGTGTCTTAAATAATAATTATGTAATGTAATTATTTTTCCCTATCTTAAAATAAAATGAATATTGCATAGTTTAAAGAAAAACACGGTTGCTTAAAAATTATATTGCGATTTTAGAACAGCAAACATAACAAAAAAGCATGCAGTTTTAAACAAGATATAACTATAGAATGTGTTACATTGAAAATATTAAAATAATTTCTTTTAACACAAATATAAATTGTAGTCATTGAGTACAACTAAAATAATATAAACACTAATATTTTTATGCCTATGTTATAGTGTGTACCTATCGTCTTTAATTTATAAATGCTACGTGAAATGTTTGTTTCTTCAACAATTTTCTATTAAGTAAAAAATAAGATGCTTCCCACAGTGAAACTAAAGTAAGTTCAACTTTTTCAAATAAACGTGAAAAAATTTTTCAATGGAAAAATAAATATTTTTAATATGTCTCAGCAAAGATTTGTTTTCATTTTTTCAGAATTTGCGCACAAATGAATTTTCAAATTTTTCTTTTACTTAAACTAAAGTACTGCAGGATTTTAGTAAACTTTTTAAATAATTACTTTAAAAAAAAATTTAAATATAGTTGACTGAATATTCATAGGAATGCAGATTTTTTTAATTCTTTATGTTTCAGTCAAATTGAATAATCTCAGAACATATTTCAGTTTTTTGCATATCAGGTAAATGCGGATTGTGAATTATATTATCTTGGGGAGCAATAAATCAAATCAGGTTCCTTAGTTTATATCATACCATTTTAAAAATGGCAAGCAATTTTATAAAAATTTGCATTTAGCATTTTTAACCACAAAGCAAAAATTTATTATTTAAAGCATACTTACCTAAGATAAGTTTATTTAGTTAATTATTCTTTTTTTTTTTTTTTTTTTGAAAGAAAACTCATGAAAAGTACAAGAAACCCATTTTAAAGAGAATAATTCAAAATTCCAAAATAATGAAGACATGAAACTTATTATAATAAATCCCCATTTTAGATTAAAGTGATTTTTAAAAAAAACTGAGATTAAAAAATAAAATCAATTAATTTTGAATTCTAAAAATCTATTTTTATTCATAAAGTTAAACAAATACGGTGATTATTCCCTGATAACTTTAAAAGATGGGTTTAATACGAATTTGGCACTTACCAAATAAATGGTTTAAATACCTTATATTTAATCTTTATTAACCAGAATTATGTTTTTTCTTTTCTTAAGAGAAATTGTATAGCTATTCAGTACATTAATAAAACCAGAATTCCTTTCTCCGTGTGTTTTACTCGTGCTTAACTTTGTTTGTGAAGAGATATTTCATCTAATTTCTGTTACTGAATGGTACTTATTTTAAAAAATAAGCACTCTGCTTTTAAAAACTTGTATAAGTTAGAATAATTAAATTAATTTTTTTGTTTCGAACAATAAATAAAAACTAACGTTTTATTTAAAAGACATTAATAATAAATCGAAATATTTATATTAAAATTTAACTTGTATAAAATAACTTTGAAAATATTTTGTTATTTTGTTTTTGTTAAACGTATGTATTATACTTTTTTTCACGTAAATATTTTTTTTTACATTTAAAGATAGTAACATGATTTTTAATTAATTGAAATTTACGTATTTTAGTGAATTTATTTAAGCATAATTTCGATCTCGAAAAGATTATTAAACTAACAAATCTAATCTCGTTCCTGTTTTTTTTTTTTTTTTTTTTTTTTTGTCAACTCATTTTTTCATTTTTAAAAAAATGTTCAAATTAATTTATTAATAACATTACTTTAATTTTGACATATAATAATAATACCATAGTCAAAAAAGTAATTCCATACACCTACGCCACACTATTTGCTTCACAATAATACCCAACACAAAAAAATTAGTTACAGTGAACTATCATCATCTGCCATTAAATGAAAAAATTCCTTAATTAAATCAATTTTTCCCCTTTTTTGTATGAAAACCTTTTTTGAAAATAGCTGTAAGGTTTAAAAGTCAATACAAATATACCTGAATGAAAATTGGTTTTCCTTATAATTTGCAGGCCTTAAAAAATAACCATGTAATTATAAAATATTTTATTTCATAATTCATATAATATCTACATTTTGTAAACGTAAAACTTTATCATTAACTTTATAAACTTTATATTCCCGGACTTTGATGTTAAATCTAATTTTAATAACCTACTTAATAAAGAATTTATTTTTGTATACAGTGCATTGCTTAAAATTATTCTCTATCAATGTTTTAATTAATAAATAACATATTTTAACGCCATACTATTATATAGTTAATAAAATGTATAATTAATAAAATGTATAATATAGTTAATAAAATGTAAATGATAAATCAGTATATATAATACTGAGCTGCTTTTCTAAATTTACGAATGACTGAAGTTAAATATATATTATTAAATGACTTATTTAGGTTAAAGTATATTTATCACGAAGCATTTTTTAATGTAACACAGAATAAAAAAATTTTTTCTCTTTACGATATTTAAGAAATGTGTTAAAATAAGTTGAAGTCTGTATTTGAATAAATACAGACTTCAAGTTATAACAAATATTTTCTAAAACCTAAAAATAAATATTAAATGTGGGGTATTAAAAATATATTTTAATCTTCTCTTTCAGAATAGCAAAAAAAAATATTCCATCTCGTATTGCCACAGATCTTTTTATTCACCTAAATTAGTTCACCACTTGACGATCTAAAACAAAAGTATTTGTTCAAAATATATAGCCCAAAACATTTTCTAATTTGTGTGCCTACTCACATAAATAAATACCTGTTCATACTTACTTATTCATTCACTTAATACCCATTCATATCAGAAAAATATATGATAATTATTTAATGCCCAACAAACGTAATTTTACACTTAGACATTTTTCCTACTCAGTATCATTATCGGTACTTTTATTTTTAATAGTTATAATTTACTAAAAAGGAATACTTCCAATTACTGAAACTTAACTATTACTAATCACTAATGCTCAAACTAAATTTAAATCTAAACTAGATTAAAAGCCCAACGTATTGTGTCATATAATAAAGTTATCCATCATAGAACACCATTTGGAAAGAATAAATGAATTTATCTCTATTCAGAATGAAAAATAAAAGAAAGAAATGATCGAAATGATGTTTTTTTATATCCACAATCAGTCTTAAAATCTCTTTCATTCTTAAGTCTTAAATATAAGCCATTAAGATATATTATGAATATGCGAAGATAAAAGCTTATTATGACTTTTATTCAAAGTAAAACGATATTTTTTACTGAATGAGAAACGAAGACGAGCGTAAAATTAAAATATTAATCTAAAGTTTCTTTGAAGATTTCAAAGCTCTTATTAAGAAAGATAAGTGAAGAGATGAAATGGATTTTTTTGAGTTTCGAACCCCACCTTTTGTTAAAAAGTTAGAGTAAGTTAACGAAGGTGCATTAAATGGTTTAAAATCTTATGCATCGCATTTGAACTAAGAATGTTTCAAATAAGTGATATTTGTTTTATTACATTATATCAAATGTATGACACTGAATTATACGCACTTTAAAAAATCTTGGATAAATTACGGTATACAGTACCGAAACTTCAGCTGCATCAATCGTGAAATCTATTTTATCGTGAAATCTATTTTACCGTAAAATCCTTTTTTCACCGTAAAATATTATACCGTAATTTTTATAGTAATATCTATCAAGAATGTCTGATTCAGTGATTTCAAGGTAATTATAATTAAGAAAATAATAAAATCAGTGTATTGGTATATAAAAAAAATAGTGTTCAATGTATCATACATATAATCCCGAAAAAATCATGCATATAATCATAAAATCATGGACAGGTATATAATGGGAAAAAACGATATTGTTCCGTAATATATTATGGTAAAAATGAATTCTATAGTAAAAAGTAACGCCACCTGAGTTTCGGTACTTTTTATCGTAATATGATTCAGAATTTTTTTCCAGTGTAGTATATAGTATTTGTACGTGGAAAGTGAAGTTAATACAAAAATCTCTTGGTTAACTTTTTCTGTAATGCATGTTCAAATTTTTTCATGAAAATTATTGACAGTTCTAATTTTATGTTTATAATGATTCTGTGCATTAAATAATTACGTCAATCAAATATATTTGCACATATTTATAAAAATTCATACATTTTGTAAATCATACGCAAAGTATCAATTATACATTTGTGAAGTTATACTTAAATGAAACATTTGACTAACAAAAATTTTCAAAAAAAAAAAAAAAGCAATTATAATAGTACATCATAGAATTAAGCAATGGTTTTCACGAAGGAAAAAAAGTATGTGGTTTAAACTAAAAGAATATGGTAAAAACTACTAAGTTTCTGACTCCATGGGAACATCAAAAAGCTTCGTAGTTTTCTCCAAAGAGCTTTGATTATGATTTTGGTAAAATAATCAATAAAATATGGTTATATAATATGCAATAAAATGGGTAAAAGGATAAAATAGTGTAAATTTATTGTGATACATTAGGTCATGGAATAAAAGCCTTTTATTTGGTTTAAGGTTTTATTTTCTCTTTAATTTTGTATTTTTTAATAAATATGTGGTTATAAAAACTATAAATACCAGAAATAAGTTATTGTTTTTTTATACCAGAAATCTCATTATCACACAGTATGTGTAAATCATACGCAAAGTATCAATTATACATTTGTGAAGTTATACTTAAATGAAGCATTTGACTAACAAAAATTTTCAAAAAAAAAAAAGCAATTATAATAGTAAGACAATTACAAAAGGGTTTTCATGTTTCTTAACAAAAGATGTCAATAATATTCTATAGTAATATATATCTACTTCCGTATATACTGAAATATTGACCATGCTGTTACATCATAGAATTAAGCCATGGTTTTCACGAAGGAAAAAAAGTATGTGGTTTAAACTAAAAGAATATGGTAAAAACTACTAAGTTTCTGACTCCATGGGAACATCAAAAAGCTTCGTAGTTTTCTCCAAAGAGCTTTGATTATGATTTTGGTAAAATAATCAATAAAATATGGTTATATAATATGCAATAAAATGGGTAAAAGGATAAAATAGTGTAAATTTATTGTGATACATTAGGTCATGGAATAAAAGCCTTTTATTGATTATTTTAAGGTTTAAAGTTTAAGGTTTTATTTTCTCTTTAATCTTGTATTTTTTAATAAATATGTGGTTATAAAAACTATAAATACCAGAAATAAGTTATTGTTTTTTTTATACCAGAAATCTCATTATCACACAGTACAGTAGTTTTATTACATATTTTTCCGTGTTAAAAGTAAAAAAATAGTATGATTAAGATAGCTAAAGTAACGCTTATTAAATTATATTGAAACTGCTTTAATTGCAGCTGTAGATCTGTAAGACTTTTCGCAAATGTATAAATAGAAGTTTAGATTAATTTGGACGACTTGCATATTTTTAAGCCTAACGTGACCTTTTGTGCTGTTTGTTTAATAGCCGATTTTAACTACTAACCATTTAAAATTTTATTTAAAAGCACGTATTACCATACAAACTTTTTTTTGCTTATAACTTTAATTTCTAATTTACGATAAACAGAAATTGTAAAAATTTTGTACAAAATACAACACTTTATATATTCGATATTAAATGACATATAATAATTCAATTGCTAATGAGAATCAACTCCAGTATAGATATGTCATCCGTCAGCAAGATACGTGTCCTCGAATTAAAACAAAGCATTCATGCAAAAATACAAAATCAAATTTTAATTATGCTTTTAAATATTAGGCATTATTAATTATCACAACCGGCCAGTGAGAATTAATATAATAAATGGCTTCCAGCCATGACCCAACCGCTACTTTTTCATCGAAAATGAAACCCTTTTGCATTTTTTTGTTTTTTAATAAATATTGAATAATCATGAATTTTTTATAAAGTTCTGAGAATTACTTTATTTCACTCCTGTTTGAAAGTTCTCTTCATTTCAGAAATAACTTACATTATTAATATCAACAGTTTTTTTTTTTTAAATTTTCAATTTTTGAAAAAGTAGTTAGAGTTAAAAATACTACAAACCTGCAGCTAGCCAGAAGCAAAAATTCTTAATTTCATTCTATACTTTCAAACTATGCAGGTCGATAAAATGTAAGCATTTTTTATTTTTTTTTATTCTTTTAAATTATCTCTATCCAATACGATTTAATTTAGATCACTTTCAACTAATCAATATTGTTTCTTATATTTAAACTAAAACATTTTATATAAGTTAGTAAATAATAAAACAATCACTATATATGTAATATTTTAAAAAAATTCCCCTGTCCAATATTTTTTGTGTTTTTATAGAAGAACTAAAGAATTTTGAATCAATTATCTGGAGATTTGAGACAATCACATGGGCCCTTTAAATTTCTTTTTACACGCTTGAAAAATATATTTTGAAGCAGCCGAGAAAAAACAACTTAAGTCCTAGGCATCGAATGCTTTTAAAGCACCTGCGTCAAACAGTATTGGGGAAAATTTAACACTATAATTTTAGAACATTTTAAAAAAGAAAAATACAATTCCCTAATCTTAAAATTTTATTAGTGTTTCAACTATACTTGTTATAAACAAAATGAATAAAGTATCACTTACGTTTAAGCAGCATTCCTTGAATTTCATTTGTCTTTTCAAAAAATTAATAATTCTTAACAGTTCTAAACTGTCATAAATACTTTTTCCTTGTATTATGAGATCATGACATTGCGTTTCTTGTTAACATGTTATAGTAGTTCTATTGGTAAACAGATACAACTCAGTGGTAGACGATCCCTTACCGCTGGGCTAACCGAAGAAGGTTTTCGTGGTTTTTCCCTCCATATAACGAGAATGCGGGTTAGTTCCATTAAAAAACTCCTCTACTAAAGTTAATTTGTCCCAGTTCTTGATCCAGGAGTCCCATTTTCTTCTGAGTTGTGTTCAAAATTACAAGGCTTCAGAGTTGAACATTGAGCAAAAGTTCACAGATCATATTACTCATGAATTAGAATAAAAAAAAACCTTTTTCAATTAATGAAATGTTAGCTATAAGGATTTTCTTGAATATACTTGCTCTCCTCAACTTTCAAACATATTAAATTTGAAAGCTGATAAATAAATTGCAGCACATTTTTCCTACTGCACAGCACTTAAAAGATCCATGATTCCATGTAACTTGGCGAAATTAATCAGCAAAAGAGGATGCGAGTAAATATTTTCGAAACAAAAAAGTGATGGGGAAAATTTAATGTATTGAATTTTAAACTTTGGGAAATTTGAAACTTAGCAGTGACTGAATTAAAGGATTCCACCCCAAAAATACTTATCTAAAACTAACTTTCATTAAGTTATATATCCTTCCACTCTCCACCATTTCATGTCCTATAGTATCATTAAGACGTATTCTTCTTTTCTCACTGTAAAAAACGATGCTCAAATTTCATGAAACTTTTTTTCGTTTTTTACGAAACTATATCCTGGCATATACTCCGATTAAAAATTTCGTAAAACTGACGAAATAACTATCATCGCTTCTTTAATGAAACGAATTTCATTAAAATTAAAGAAATATTACACCATTCTATTTTTTTCTAAAAAAAAGAAACAAGAAGGAAACCTCCCATCGACTAATGTTCTTAAATTTTTAATAATCATTTTCACGTGATCACCATATAGGTGGATCAATGTTGAACAAACAACACAAGAAAGACAGATAATAGAGAGAGATAAATTAAACACATGCCATGATTTGAACCAGGGATCTTCCTCGCTCGAGGTCAGCTCCTTGACCACCATACTATCCTCTCGGCTTCTTTATTTTCGATCATATAGTCTTCATACTAGTTAACAATCCGCACAATGAACTGCAATGAGGTTCCTAGTAGAGGAAAGATTTTCGTTATATAATTGAGGGTTCGTGTTTTGTCACAAATCACGTCCTTTCGTGACGAAATAATTCTCAAAACTAACAAAATACAGCTCAAGGATTTTTGAATCGTCAAATAGGAGAGTTAAGAGTGCTGCGTTAATTAATAACCATCATTAATAAGCTTATATTATAATATATATCACAGTATTTTTATTTCTCCGGACAATTCGATATTAATTTTATTTTCTTCCCAATTAATAGCTTATTTTGTTTCAGTATTCCGCTGCCAACACGAGAAAAGAAATTACATTAATTTTGAAACTTTGCTCATATTTTTAAATTGCAAATGCATTTTTTGAACTCTCGACGTCAATACTATGTCTTCATTATCGAAATTTATTTAGTTTTTATTGAAGTTATTTAATATAGTTTAGTTAAAAAAAATTAAATTCATGTGTATAAATAATTATATTAGCAAATAATATTGCGTATAAAAATTAATAAAACATTCACACTTTAATTACTATTCAAAAGTCTCCAAATGCTAATTGAAAGGTTTTCAATAAAATGACGTAATTTTTCACTTTAATTAATTCAAGTAATTCTTGGTTACTGCTTCTCTATCATTAAAAATGAAATCAAAGAAAAATAAAATGTATTTTCGAAGCAAAATGAAGAGCTTTGCAAATAGTAAACTATAATTCATCTAAACTTGTAATTTTAATATGCTTTTCAAATAACTAATCCTTTCTTAAAAAAAATATAAAATGCATGATTCGTGTAACATATTTTCTGTTAAAATTAATTAAATTTTGCCAAGTTTATTTTTATTACGGAACTTTCGTTCACAATTATTAATTGAACTGCACAAGAGAATAGATTTATGATGTGTCTATTTTGATAATACTTTTTTAATTTGAACAGAGCTATTATTTGCAATAATTCTTTTTTGTAATTATTATATTTGTCATAGGTTTAATTACATTGTTAACTATATAAATCGTACTGAAACATACATAAAACGTTCATAAATTGTACTAAAACAACAGAAAAATATAAAAATAAGTGTCAATTTTGAATGTCTTTAAGAAACGTTTTTATAACATTTTATTAATCGTATTCATCAATTGTTCCTTAAATTCTAAAACATTTATATTATTCCAACTATTATCATTTTAATGACCTATTAAAATTTTATTAAACGTAATTAAGTATGCTCTTTTTTCAAAAAATTTCATTGAAATAATTGAATTAAATTATATATATTCATGGCAATTATAGAGTTGAAATCTTCCGACTATTTCTGAAATTAAATTATTTTATTTTCAAGTAAATTCATACTTCTTTTTAAACAGTAAAACCTTAGAAACAGTAATTTGTACTATTTTTAAACAGTTATTTTAGTGATTTCAGAAGCATCAGTTCCAATTGGAACCTTAATATCAGTAAAATGAATCCTAATAAGGTGTAGATTTTCTGATATCTCAAAACAGGAATCAAGTATATTTTGGATTCCATTTAAATTAAAAAGAAGTATTGAGTATCAAGATGCTCTCAAATATATGATTCAAATTAACAGAAATTAAGGTTGCTTCCAATTTGAGGGATATTATGGTTCAAATGCTCAAAATTGTTTGACATTGAAACTATATTTAATAAAACTATTAAAAGTTCAATATTTAATTTTCTTCAATTATCTTTTTTTTTTGAATAATTTTTCTAAATAAAATTTCTCCTTCTTCAATCTGTGTAGATTGTAACTCATTCAACACCAAAAGAACAAAACACTAAATCCTTATTTTTTTTTTTTTTAATTCATTGGCTTAGATTTCTCTCTAAGTTTGTATTAAATTGCATGTAGTAAATCAAAAACAGATTTCTATCGGAATAATATTTCTTCTATCCAAAGAAATCTCTACTAATAGGATATATTCTCCTCCTTAGATTTCACAAACTACAATTTCCGTGGCTTCATTGAATAATAAAGCTTATACGTAGTACGATACTACGCCCAAATGAAAGATGAATACCGTTGTATCGTCCCCTAATCATTTGCAAGGGAATGAAGAAGGGCGTGTATGATCTAAGTCATTTCCCTCCAAGCTAACAATATTCTTTTATTTTGTGATTGATTCCCTAGGAAACACATTTTATATTAGTCGAGGCTTATAAAGTTATAAATAATCAATTTTTGCAAATATTTCTGAAACCATACAGATTAGGAGAATTTTAACACATGTATAGATTTTTATTTTTAAGATTTTCAAATACATTTCGAAGCCTTTGCTCCCCACGGAACATTTGGCAATATAGGATAAGCATGAATATAGAAAAAAAATATATCATGAAACCAATGGAGACCTAATTTTCTAAAATTCCAAATTAGTTGTTTATTTTTAAATATTCGAAGACGACGGGGTCCATAAAAGAATTCCATAAATATATTCTATTAAAGGAAATAACGATTTCACTCGTAAAAAAATAGACTTTTTCCTCAGTTCAGCCGATTTTGACTGTGTAATAACTCTCTGCGATAACCGATTTTTCACGTCATCAATTTGTCAAAACTCAGTGACCCTCAAATTGCAAATTTTAAAAATATATATGAATTGACAAGCATAAGTCAGTATTTATTTTTTTTAAATTCTTTAAAAAAATGATGTGCATGGTCGACAAATAAATAATCATAATCAAAATATTAAAAAAATACAATTAATCCTGTAAAAAAAACTCTTTTATAAAATCAAAATCCCAGTTAAATAATTTTTTAAATTTGAGGTTTATTCCCTAAGATTCAAATTTTGTTTTTTAGCCGAAAATTACAAAATTATAAATAATCGAATTATTAAAAAATAGTAAATAATAAAAAAAATTCTTTTCTTACTTATTTTTACATTTTAAATGAAGTTATAATTCAGGACTTCGTTGTTGCTTTAAATTAATACTAATGCATCTTCAAATTGATTTTAATAAAACAATGTCTTTTGAACTATATAATTTCTATGTTGTTTCGCACACGTAAAAAGCGAACTAAAATGTTAGTTTTGTCTTGTGTGGGTGATAATAATGAATATTTTCTGAAAAGAAAATAAGAAAGTTATCATCAAAAGCTTCAAACTCTTTATTAAAACAAGAAATTAAATTGACGGTGATTCTGTTAAATAGATATAGAACACAAATAAAAGAATGTCATGGGAAATATATTAACTACATACTTCAGAAAGTTGCATAACAAATTAAAGTTGAAGTGTTAGATATTGGATTAAATAATCTTACAATAATACTGTTGAATACTAAATTCATATGTAAAAGAATTATTTTATATATATTTTTAGATTTTTTTTCCTGAAACTTAGACGCTAATATTACATTAAAAGAAAATATTAAGACAATAAAAACAAAGCTGTCACTGAATTAATATGACGGATTGTGTCTTAGAATTTAAAAAGAAGTCGTTTTATGCCAGCAATTTAATATCGTTTTTTTTATGACTGGCTAAAAATTTATAATAAAAATATGTCATGCTTAGAGATAGTAAAATAAATGCTTTTAACTCTGTATGTGTATACAATTTTTCAAATTTTTTTACACTGTTATGAAAAAAAATATGCATTACATGTTAAATATTTTTTTAGGTTTATATTCAATTTGAGTATTTTTAAATTTCAAAATTACATATTTTTCTTAAATCATATTTATCTACAGTGTTGAATCATTAGAATAAATATTGATTCGAAATCATGATTATAATATTAATTTTATTTGTTTTTTAAATTAAGTGTGAAAATAGTACATAATAATTTGATAATGAGCAACTATAAAAACATGTACGATAAAAGGAATGACTTTACGTTTAATATGTAGGATGGAATTACAATGTTTATAGAAACATTTATATCAATACTATTTTTAGTCACATCAATAAAATAAAAAGATTTTGTAATAAAAAGTAAGAAGACAATATTTTCAAAAATTTCACTAAAAACAACTATTATTTATCTAATGTAATTAAATTCTTCACAAAATTATTGAATTAAGTTAATGTTTAAATTAATGAAAATATATTTATATGAAGAATTTTTAAATTATCGAAATAAATATAATTTTTGTCATACACAAATTCAGTTCGGAAAACAATTAATACTAAATTCTATCTTTAGTGTAAATACTTTGCAATTTTAATAACCAACTATCGACTTCCTTCTAGATTAAATTAAACAATAAATATTATTGAATAAATGTGAAAAATTGCTACAAAAATCTTTGATTTAAAAAGGTTGTGTTTAAATTACGTATGTTTATTAATTATAATGTTTGAATTATCAAGTTTAATATGTTATTTTCTTGTTCAGATCCATTTATGTGATATAATCCTGGGTAACAAAGCAATTTTTAACTTTTGCCATGAGCGCATTTAAAAAATTAATCCTGCTATCTTCTATTACGTTTGATTTTCATATTTTCTATTCTTGCAACCTCATGAAGAAAATATATTTTTAAACCATTTTTGCAAGTTGATCAACAGTATCTGAAATCTTTATTTCCTTTCCCTTTGTATGTTAGGTTTTATCTTTTATTTTGAATTGTTTTGTTGTTTTTTCCATAAATAAATTACGTAACCTCTTACCTATTTTAGTGCTGTTTGCTTTTCTATTTCTCTTTGCTAGCATGCAAGTAAGCCGTAGCATGCAAGTAATACCAAGGTGTAGGAAATACCATATCGTGTTATTCTATGCCTCAAACGGTCGACTTTTTATGCCGTTTTTTTGCAATTTTGCATTGATATATTTTGTTCTATTTGACAGCATTAATTTTTGTGGATATAATAGATTGAAAAAATAGATTATATATTTCCGTAGATAAAATGTCTAGTTTTTAATTAGTTGCTAATTTTAATTTGTGTACAAATTTTACTATTTTTGCAAAATTTTACTTTTTTTTAATACCGTTGTAGAATTTTTATATTTTGTTAAAAATCCTTTATTTTTTATTTTTTTTTTTTTTTTTTGTTATTAGTGTTCTTGTTATGTTTTTTTAAATTATTTTTTCTTTATTTTTTCTGCTTCGGAAGGTATTGACCATTGTATGCCAAGGCCTTCTCTATGATCTCTCCATTCTACTGCCAGGGTGTACCATTTGTTCCCCTTTAGTACTTATCCAAGTGATGATACTACCTAGAGATAGTTGGATGACTTGCGTGTGCTTTTGACCTATTCAGCTTTGCTGACTGTAGCTTAGCTACTACACTAAGGAAAAAAGTATGGCCAAAACTACAAGAATATGGTACAATTTACAGTGATTCTGACTCTAAGGGAATACCAAAACCTTCCGCAAAAATTACAGACTATATAACAACCAAACCCAATGCATCACTTGAAATTTGAACTAAAAACTCGTGAAATACTAATACTTCAAACATGGAACACAATGTTTTAAACTATTATTTTGACTTTAAAATTTTGAGCTAAAATCTAGAATCTGACGTCTAACAGAAGGTTATATTATCTCTTTAAAAGCTTGCGAAAATTGTAGTCTTATTGTTAAATTGGATTTTGTTTAATAATATTACAAACAGAGTAAAACTTTACAAATTATATCGCAATTCTAAAACTTATAAACAATGAAATAATTTTTCTCTCTACAAAATGAAATTAAATAACTACTTCATAATGTAATTTATTAATGCATGAAAAATAAATTCAAATTCCGAGTTTTTAATTTTTGAAACATTTGTATGTGATCTTTTAAAGATAATTTAATCCTATAATATAAGTTTCGTGCTTATTTCTTTAAAAATTTAAGACATTTCATCGATTTTTCTATAAACCAGAATATGTCGAATATTAGTCTTTAAATACTTAGATACAGTTTATTGATTTTATTCATGAATATATTAAGTCATTGCATGTTACAAGATCATATCTAATATTCCTGAATAATTTATCAAATGGAAAGGAATACATTAACATTTTTAGCTTTGCAATGGCTGTTAAATGTACTTTTGACTTATATTAATATTTAACTCTTATTCAGTGTTTTGATTTTGGTAAAAATAATTTTTATTGCCTTTAAATTTTATATATTTTTTATTATGTATTATTTTTATTCAATGGTGCTTAGAAAATATCTTAAGAAGAAAAAAAAAATGAAACTTCAAACAGGAAGTTATTAAATATAACTAACTCTTAAAATGAAAATAATTTAGCTTTCACTCTTTGTTTTTTTTTAATTATTTCATGCATAGATAACGTGATAATTATTAAGATAAAAATGTTCATACTATTTGGAATAGTAAAAATAATGGAGATTTAATTTTCATTCATCAAAACTTCAGAGCCAAATAGCTTAAATCGAAATGGGTGACAAGAACTGGACTACCAAAAACAATACAGAATATGTAAAGGCAATAAATAATTAATTAAAAATTAAAAACCGGAAAAAATCAAATGTAAATAGCAAAGATCAGGTGGATTTTTGAACATGGGTAAATTATTGCCTAACCCAAACACGACTGGCTTTTATAAAATTTTTAAATTTGCCATTATTTGAAGTTGATTAAATATTCAAAGAACAGTTATTCATCATTGAAATATCTCTAATTTATAAAATTAAGTATTAATATTTTTTATATGAATAATTTTTGTTTTCAAACTACTTTTTTTGGATTTAATATTTTAGTTCAAATATAATTCTGATAATCTACTTTTTTTTGTAACTATTAGACTGTTTTCATAGTTAAAAAATTCCAAAATATATTTTTTTGCTTGCAATTAGAACTTTAGAAAAAAAAATACTAAAGAAAATCCGGTGCCTCATCTGCGTCAAAGAATTAAAAATTAACAATTCAATAAAGTATTTTCCTGAAGTTTAAGAACATTCCATATCTAATACTTTTAAAATGTTCTTTATTGGTGAAATTCTTGTATTGCCATTTAGATAGGGCAATAAAATGCCAAATGAATAATAAAAATTATGGAAAAACAAAATATTGTTCCATGTTAATATTTCAAGCATATGCGAAAGATCCTTTAAAACATATATTTTTTTGACTTATATGTTACATTCCATAAAATATCAATCATCTTATAACGAAGTAAAAGCTTTCAAAAGATAAAAATGATGACTTCATATTCTATTTCAGCTCATTCTACATAAATATTGATTCTTTACATTTCAAGTATTTTCCCTACCATTGGAGAACTTAGAAACTTTTAAATCTGTCCGTTATTAGATATTTTAAGGCATATTACATTTTTTTTTCATTTGACGAATCTATTAGACTGTAATCTTTAAAAGCTATGGGATCAAATATTTTTGTATTTTACATATAGTCAGATATAAAATGACCTATTGTGATTGAATGCAATAATGAAATGTTTTTGAAATGAATATTATTCTATATGAGATTATATGAAAAACGATACATTAAGCGCAGGAATTTATCTATTAAAATAAAAGGAAGAATTTTTGCATCATTTAGTTTTCTAAACATGGAGGCTCATAGCAGTTCATTATGGGGTATAGTGGACAAGTAGTGTCCTTTTTGTGTTGTTGGAGTGACGTTAGTTCACCTTTATGGCGCCCATGAAAAAGTGAGCAACAGTGCCATCCATACTTTTTTTTGATAAATAATATAGAGTGACAAAAAATTTCTTTACTTTTGATGAAATCTATTTCCTCGAAGAAGTGGCCATAGTTATTTCGTCACTTTGACAAAATGTTCGTTAGAATTCATTTTTTATAGTGTGTGTTTCTCACTTACAACACAATTCTTTAACCGCTTGTGTAATAAGGATACTGATGATTGTGAATAAGGATCATGAAATTGTGACAGAGGCAGCAAAAAGATTTGTCAAGTCCTAAAAATCCCCCCCCCCCCCCGAAAAGAAACTTTCGAGAGGAGCGTTTGATAAGGGAAGCATTCTCAGATGTTTTTTTTTTAACATTATAGGCAATGTTATGATATTGTTATTTAAAAGGTAACAACAGTGATGTTTGCTAGATTACAGTTCTGTTTGATTTAAAAATTTTACAAGCTATTTTTTAATTATTTATATTTGAACTATTATGACTGGTACGGGATATGAAAAGAAATGAAAAAAAAATCGAGACGGTACTCAATTAGAAGGGTGAATATTGCAAAAATATCACCATGTTTTGTTTAAAATTACCCTTCTGAAAACACATTTTTATCAACATAAATAATGTGCGTCAACAGTAATAGAAATGAAAAAAAAATTACGTTGTGCACATTTACAACAAAAAACTCTCTTTTCTCTAAACACAATTTTTTTAAAGGAGAAACATGATCTAACTCATCATGAAAACAGATTAAAAAATGCTTCCCGATTTGATGATCATTATATATTAATGATCAAAACTGGTTAAAATATCTTTCATCAAATAAAAATAATCATTTCTAATTAATATTTCATTTCTCATTTCAAATTCAAACTGTCGTAAATGTGATTTAACATGAGTTAAGAAAAGATAGGGTAAATACTGAAATTGTAATTTCATTTGCATTAAACGTAATTTTAGTCAGTTATTGTTTCACTTTTAAGATAAATGACAACCAATCTAATTTTTTTCCTTTTTTCTTTTCAAGCTTCGGAAATTTTCAAGTTTCTGGAATTTCTGTTCAATGATGATATTTTAAAACTTATTTAATTTAATTCAGAATATTGTAAAAATGTTCTACGTGATTAAATAATATGAATGAATTCTGTTTTTGTTTTAGTAAACTAGTTAAAATCCAATTACATTGAACATAGTTCTCCCAATAAATGTATAATAAGTTAATACGTCTAGCTAATAATAACAATTTATAGTATTAATGTTTAAAATTCTTTCTTTGTGTAAATATAATATTAACCAAAGTTTATCATATTAGACCACGTGATCTTATATAGCAGAAATGTTTATTATTAGTTTGTTCACTATTCGGTAAAAAATAAATATATATATATTTAAAAAAAATTTAACTAATATATAATACTTATATACTTATACAATTAAATATATTATTTTAACAGTAAATATGATAATAAGAGATATTCTCTTCGTAAACAGCATTCAGAAGACAGTTTAAAGCCTAAGAAATATTTTTAAAAAATAGATAAATGCAAAAATTCATAAAATGTTCCAGTCTCTACAAAACTATTTATTGAAAAAACTACAATCCTGGTTCATAAAGCTAAAATGTACGGTATTCAAACCATTCATTTGGTAATTTTTCAGTAAATATGGTATCGGTTAACAGGAAAAATTCTGGTTTTCCAAATTATTAGCACAATTCAGTACAAAATACAAAACTTAAATATAAACTTAATCGAATAAATGATTTTATGTTATACTAGGTAACTGTGAAAAAATTAAAAATTATATCACATATTATATATCCATATTTCATTTTCTAAGCGTTTTGGTAAAGATTATCGAGACTTTTGATGTTCACTTTGATCCAGAAACGCGGTTATTTCTACCATATTCTGGTTCATTTGACCATATTTTTTCTCAAGGTATATTTTTTATCAAATTGCTCATTTTCACATGCAAGAAAATTCCACACACTCACATAGTTAACCTGATGTTATCTAAGCTGTCACCCGTTCACCATTATGGATTTTTTTACTCCTGTAATTGAATCATTACGCTTAGCTTTGTGTTATTCTACTAACCAATCACTCGTGTCCGGGATTAAAACATCGAAAACATCGGTCCACATTACATTTCGCAAATAGTAATTTATGATTCTCTGTCTTAAGTCAATATTAGAAAAATGGATCATTTTATACTTTTTAATTTAAATTTTCCAGACTAATTTTTTTATATATTTTTGGAAATATTTTCTGTTAATACACACTTGTGTTTAATAAGTTCAAAGTATCACAAACTGTTTGAGTACCACTCCCACAAGTAAATCAGCAAAATTTTTTTGCTGCTCATAGCATTTCTAAATAGTGTTAAAAATTCTAGATTTTTAATAACAAATTATCTTTCTAACAATACTTACTTAGTAATAACAATAAAGTGGACTTATCAAAATGAATAAACAAAATCATTTAAATGCAGAAAACTTTAATTGTATAAGCATTCTTTAAAAGCTTCGTCTCAATTGAAGATTTAAAAAAATTCTGATTTGGTATATCGTAAAATTGGAATCAAATCTGTTTGAAGTAAATAACGTTTGCTTCTTGTTAAAGATCGAATAATGATTGTCAGGTTAAAATATGTTCGTTTAGTTGTATTTCATGGAATGGAAATAGGTAATGTATTTTCCCTGTAAGCTGTCAATTTACCCTGCGCGCCAATTTAGAGCTATCTTCTCCGCACTTTATAATTATATGTAAGGATGGATTTTGAAAATTTATTGAAGTTATATCAACTTCCGAATTCCTATAAAAAGGTTTTGAAGTCTAGAACATATAGACTTTGCTATGTATTGAAATAAAGGTTAAAGGTTGGTTTAAGTGGTTGTTGAATATACTTTTGACATATATTAAATTTTAAAACTCATCCAATGAATTGATTTTGATTATTACTTTAAAATTTTATGTTTTTTAACCATACGTTATTTTTATTAAATACCTTACATCTATATATTTGTCATAAAATGGGTACTGAAAAGTTCTAAGAAGAATTTGTTTACTCCAAACAATACTATGTTAGAAGCATATTTATAGTTCACATATTGGAGGACGTTTTGCGATGTTTTTATAAATTTGGAAAAGAGGAATTAATTACAAACTTATTTCAGATTACGAAGTAAACGTCAAATAATTTTTTTTAAAAATACACATAGATGTGAAGAAACAAATACTCAAAATTTTTAAGAAGCATTTGTTTAGTCCTAACCATACTACGCAAAAGCATTAATATAGTTAACATAATGAAGGATAATTTGCAAATTCTTTATAATTTTTTGCAAAAAGGAATTCATTTGAAACTTTTTCAGATTACAAAATAAGCGTCAAATGTTTCAAAAAGCACCACAGATTAGCAGAAATAAATACTCAAAATTTTTAAGAAGCATTTTTTTAGTTAAAACCAGGTTACGTTATAAGTTTATATATATAATTATTATAATGGAGGACACTTTGTGAATTTTTTATAATTTTTTTAAATGAGAATTTCATTTTAAACTTACTTCCCATTACAAAGTAAGTACCAAAGTTTTAAATACCCATAAATGTGAAGAAATAAATACCCAAAAATATTTAGTAGCATATGTTTAATGCATATCATACTACGTTAAGAGCATTAATATAATTAACATAATCAAGAATGTATTGCGAATTTTTTATTTGACATGAGGAAATCATTTGAAACTTGTTCCAGATTACAAAATGAGGGTCATTTTTTTCAAAAATACCCATATGTCAAGAAATAAGTATTCAAAAGTTTTAAGAGGGATATGTTTACTCGAGACAATGATGTGTATAACTGAGTAAAAGATGGACAATTTGCGAATTTTTATAGTCTTTTGCAATGAGGAACTCATTTGAAACTTGATTAAGATTTAAAAAAATGAGAGTCAAAGAACCCGTATACGTTATAAGATATAAACTCAAAATTTTGAAGAAACAATTTTTAGTCCAAGTATTGCTAAGTTAAAAACATATAATGGTTAACATGATGGAGGACACATAGCGAATTTCTTATAATTAGTTGCATTGAGAAATTCATTTGGAACTAGCTTTAGATTAAAACGTTAGCTTCAAATTTTACAAATATACTCTTAGTTTGAAGAAATAAATACCCAAAATTTTTGTGAATCATTTGTTTTGTCCAAACCATGCTCCGCATAGAGTCAGGTTATGTTATCCCTACTAAGAGCTTATGAGTGGGTTTGAACTCTCATCCATACTGAGAAAGTGGGGTGAAGCGCTCATCCCATAGCCCTATAGTAAGAGAAGTCATGAACCATAAAAGTGGGGTGTAGCGCTCACTTTTCCCCTACTATGCCAAAACTGAAAGAACTACTCGTAATTGGAACTTCAAGTTTAAAAATGAAAAATTTTACCTGGAAGATGTTTCTCATTCTGGTCGTAAGGTTAATTTTTTTGAAAAATAATTAAACCCAATTTGACATGAAGCATTGCTTTAAACAACGTGAAACTGAACGGGGAAATGAAATGATACCAAACTTGTATTTTTAAAATAACTGCAGAAACTTAGTTGTCAACCCAATTTGTTGTCAGAAAAACAAAACACCCACAAATAAAACAAGTTTTTCCATATTTTATCAAATAACGCATTCTGTTTTATTCAACAATTTAAAAAAGTTCCTTTTTTATTTTAAAGAATAAATTTTTGCTAAAAGGTAAAACAAAGGCAAACAGTTGTTTTAATCAATGTAATTAGTAAATAAGCCTTTTCTTTAATATTTTAGTACACTTTTACTTTTAAATCTTTTGTGGAAAAAAAACCACTAGGTTAATTCCGTAGATTTGTTTGCATTATTTTATTTTTAAAAATAAATATAACAATATATAGAAACAGGTGTTTGAAGGAAACAAAGCAATAGGTAGTTTTCTTTTCTGTTTAATTCCCGATCTAATTCCATGCAAACATTTTTTTATATTTAAAGTTTTTTCAGCTGGACATACTAAAAATTAAATCTTTTCATTTGCAACAAATTGAATGATACATTCAGTGAACATTTTTTTTCTAAAGGTAGAAAAATGTGGATATTCTAAAAAATAATCTTTTAAATTATAAATGAGTTCTTTTTAAAATTTATTCCTGCCATTCTTTTTTTATGAAACTTTGTTAAGAGCTTATCTTACGTAATTAATAATGTCTCTAGCTTTTATGCTATTATAAAATCCAAAATAATGACATAGTATAAAATGAAAGGAAAAAAATTTCCAATAAATGATTTTGAATTCGTTTCCCCAGTTAAAATATATTTCAGAAAGGGACGCAAAACACATTGATATAATTTGGTAATTCAATTAGCAATTATAAATAATATTTGTAATAAAGAATATTTATTTATTTATTTATTATTTAAATTTAGGAAACACTCTAACAATGCTGATTTTGGTAACAGTTTTTTAATTAATTTTTTGAAAATAAATCATGTTTAATTCTAGAAAATAGCTAAATCAAAAGATCATAATCATATCATATCAAATTCAATCATATAATAAAACCATATTAAAACCAGTGAAAAGTTGAAAAAATGATAAAACATTAAAAACTGAGTGGAAGAAAGTTCTATTAATTATTTAAAAATAACGCATTGTATGACACAATATTTAATCAAAAAAAACTTTTCAATAACACATTGTTGGTCACATACGTTTTTTCTTTTAGCTTCTTACTTCAACTGGTAATCATTTTTTAAACATCTAATAGCTTTACTAGCTTTTGTACTGAAAAAGAAAATATGATCAAAACTACTATATTGCAAAATTTACAGCATTTCTGTCCTTGTGAAAAAGGTCGGTATTTTTTGCCGAAGCACTTTGATAAAGATTTTGGTAAAATTCGGAGTAAAATAAGGTTTCATAATAGTCGGTAAATCTTCTGATATTATTACATTTTACACAATGACATTAAAACCGAATAAATTTACTTTTCAGATGTATATTTTACTAAATGTGTGCTAATAAAAAGTATAATTGCGAAAACAACAATTCCCTATATAACTTTACCATATGAAGAAAATATTATCAATGGGATGATTGATATACCTTATATTTTGGTTTTTTGAACCATAATTATGATTTTTTTTTTACCAAGCATAATTTTACACTGCATAACATTATCATACAATATGGTAATTTTACCAGAATTGTGTTTCTCCGTGTGAGAGAATGTTTTTAACGTTTCCCATATCCTCGTCTTCCTCTCTAATAATTCGGAAAAACTGATTTTTCATTACATGTCATAATGTTAGATATTAGACTTCCGGTGATTTTAATTAATATTTTCACAGCTCCAAAAGTTAATCCAAACCTTAATTCATTCAACAACTTAAGCAAACGTAAAACTGTTAATAGATTTATGATATTCATTCTGCAAAGTTTTCACACATAGTGTCTTCAAATTCAAATATATTTATCCTAATATTCAGACACTAAAAAAATAAATTTTAAAACCATTCTAATAATTAATACAACTTAGCTTATGAACTGCTAATGATTGTTGGATAAAATGAGTTAGTATGTAACTAGCTTTTCTCGTAGATTATTCTGATATGGATAAACACATGCGAAGAAATTTAGAATTTTTTAAAAGGCAAAATAAATCATTTTTAAAGGAAAAAAGACGAGTAATTTTGGTAAGGGATAATTGCTCTTTAATATTATCATTGTGCATGAGCACAGGTTTCAACGTATTTACAGGGTCTCTTGTTTTACAGTAGAAAAACACTATAAACTGTCAAAAACAGTAAAAGTAAAAATGCGTATTCTAGAAACAAATAGTTTATCAATCGACAATAAACATACTAGATATATATACTATATATATATATATATATATATATATATATATATATATATATATATATATATATATATATATATATATATATATATATATATATATATATATATATATATATATATATATATATATATATATATATATATATATATATATATATATATATAAATGCATACCGGTCAGTGAAACTTGATCTTAAAAAAACCTCGATGTAGGGCATAACAAACAAATGTGTACCAGACAGTGGCCTGCTGACATTTCTGACAAATATGCTGACATTCCACTCATGACTCATAATTTCTGAAAGAAAAAAATTAACTATGGAAATGGAATGAAACAAAAGATTAATGAATATGAAAGAAAGAAGCTTTACGATTGAAAAAGCTACGGTGCACTTTCAATCAATAACAGGAGTGAATCATTCATACTTCTTCTGATACTTTTCCTGATCCATACGTCCCCTGAAAGGTCTCATGCTTTTTCCGACACTTCTCTTGATCCATACTTCTCTTGAAAGCCCCCATACTTCACCGTAGTCATTCATACTTCTCCTAAAGTCGCTCATAGCTTTTCTGAAGTCGCTCATGCCTCTAATAAATTATTCCTCGAATGCATACTTCTCCTGAAGCCATTCATACTTCTTCTGATACTTTTCCTGATCCATACTTTTTCTGAAATCTTTCAGACTTCTCCTGAAATCGTTCAGAATTCTTCTGAAATTGTTCATAGTTCTTCTGAAGTCGTTCAAAATTCCCCTGGGAAACTTCCCCTGATACATACTTCTCCTAAAGTCGTTCACACTTCTTCTGGTACATGTCCTGATCCATACTTCTCCTGAAGTCATTCATACTTCTTCATTAGTCGGTCATAGTTTTTATGAAATCGTTCATACTGCTTCTGAACAACTTCTCTAATTTATACTTCTCTTGAAGTCCTTCATACTTTTCTTGAAGTCGTTTATACTTCTGAAGTTGTTCATATTCTCCAGGTCCATTTTTAAAGAAATCATGAGGCCAATTTCCTTTTAAAAAAAGCATTTCAAGAGTTTTTCAAACAACTTCAGTTACATTATGTACCGACATATATGTTGTCTTTTTAATTTTAAATTTTTGCTGTTAATAGTCATCTACTAAAATTTTAAATCGAGAGCCTAGTAGAAATATAATTTATAATTAAGAAATTATAGGAGATAAATTTTTCCATCTGTTCTCATATATATTTTTGATCAATTTATCTCCTCATTAGGTAGCAATTGCAAGTAGTTGATTTTCGGAGAAGTTTTCAATAGAAGATATCTAGTAACCAAAGTGAATTTGCTCATAATTTTTTTCTAACTGTTTATTAAAAGTTGAAGTAATAAAAATTAATTTCATCACCATAAATTAATTCTTCAAACTCAGAACAATTTCAAGAAATTATTTCCCCTTGGCTGATACGGTAGGGAGATCAAAATTGGCCTAAGTAATCCCGGTTGATGATTTAAAAAATGTCGTAAATTCTATAAAACTTGGTGTTATTACGATTCTCGTTAGCAATTCAGAAATGTTTTTACATGAAAGTCAGAGTTGTTTTTGCTTGATTTTTTAGTTTAGTTTTAAGGAAGAAATAGAAAAAAAGGCATCACATGTATTTTAACACTATGCTTATAAAAAGTACATACAAGATATTGCCAAATTATTTAGCATCTCTGAAACAAAAGTATATAAATTTTAGAATACATAAGATGAAATAATAAATATCTAAAATGCATGTTATATTTGGAAATAAATAATTTAATTTATAATATTTACAATTTTGCAAATCCTTTTACATACGACATTTATGAGAAAGATAATATTCTATGATAATAAAAGTTTTAATTAGTAATTAGTAGAAGAATTGATTTGAATTCCATTCTGGATTATGTACGAATAACAAAGAAACTCTTTCTTTGCTTTTAATAGCTTAATAATGTAAAATAAATAATTTTTTGCAGATTTTAAAAGGAATAAGTATTTAAACAAGATATATATATATATATATATATGGAGATCTTAAATGCTTATATTGCGAGATTTTTTTAAAGAGTATCTGTACAATTCATTAATATCTAGAAAAAATCATAGCTGTTATTTCTTATTCAAAATTTGTTTTGGGAAGTAAACTTATTTTTTTCTATTTATTTCTCCCAATCACAATTTAGGGATACATTAAATAAATAGTAGTCCTTAATCTTTTAATTCTTATAAGTGCTTTTTGCGTAACAATGTTATGATAAAAAGCATTAGACCCATTATTTTAAGTTTTATGATAATAAATTTTATGCATTTAATATCCACTGCATAAATTGTGTTTTACTTTTTTTTAACAAAAACAAAAGAAATATTAAAAAGGATTATTAATAATAATATTCTTTCGTATAATGTGGAATTTATTTACTTGCGTTAAAAAAAATAAAAATGCATGTAAAATAACATAAATATGTTTAAATACGTTACTAAGTTTTTCTCGGAGAAATAATTTGCAGAATTTATCTTTAAAGATATTAAGAGCATAACTCTTATTTTAAGAGGAACACTTTAGTTTGAAAGCTCAATTGTTTTTATTTTACTGATACTTAAGATTTATATAATTCTTTTTTTTTATTTATTTAAAAACATCATTTTATTTCAATTAAGTATTATGTGTTAAATTTTATAGTTAATGAATGTATTTTAATTCAAATTCTTATGTATTATAATGTATATTAATTTCTAATTCTTAACTTAGAATATTTTAAAGTTTATTTAAATAAAATAAAAAACTACTTTTTCTAAAACAAATTACAAATTATTGGTCTTTCGAACTGTTTTTTAGTTTTTGTGAAAGATGTTTGCAATATTACCTTTAATAAAGAAATATTAAAAAATATTAAAAAAAGTTATTGTTATGAATTTTTAGATGTGAATGCTGTTTTTATTATTACTATGAAGTATTTAAAAGGAATTTTAAGTGAAATAGCACTTTAACTTTTAAGAAAAGTATAAATTGAATCTCGAATTTATAAAATTTTAAGCTAGATATTTTTCTTCTTTTTTTCTGAGTCGCCAATTGCATGGCAACACAACTTCAACTAAAATAATTGAAAGTGTGTTCCTGAAAATCGCTGTGAATCCAAAATTTAAATATCTAGTTAAATCAAAACCCTGAATTTTATAGTAAGGCCATGTCTAAATATGTCTTAACGTATGTCTAAATATTTTAATTTCATTTCAGGAAGCAATTCCGAAAACTATGCATTTGACTCTGATATTGGTTGTTTTCGATATATTTTTTGGCACGTTCCCCACATAAGTGCAGAGAAATATTCCATAGCCTTGTTTGTTTTCTTGCTCAAATACCAATAAGATTATACTAACAATTTGAACTTTAATATTATAATGTTACTAACTTATAACCTTCTACACTCCAATTTGAACAATAGAGCCTCTCTTATTCTCCATTCTTATCTGTTTGTGGCTAGAGATTTTGCCTTCTTCTATGCTTTGCCGATTACTTTCAGAATAATTTATAAGAGTCTTGAACCAAGTCATTTAACGCCTTTCTCTGCTTCCTTGAGGATTCCAATCAAAAAATTTTATTTTAAAATCCTCAAATTTCTCATGTCTGTCAAAGTAAACTAATAAAATTTACTATGACTTCTTTAGAGAAATTTTTATCGTCAGGTTTCTTCAACTCTCATCTGATTTTTTTTCTTTGAAACTAATATTAGAGCATTCTAAAACATAGATAGAAAAATTGGGTTCCATAAAATTTATAAGAATTGTGAGAGCATGAATGGATCATGTTATTAAGCAACATCCATACCGTTTATACCTTAAGATATAAATCTTTTTACTACATTTTACTCAATAAAGACTTGATTAAAACATTTTAGATAAAAAGTCCGATTTTCTTAGGCAAGAGACATTACGTGAGTATACTTTAAAATCTTGAGATTTATCCGATGCTTCAGATATTAAAAATGTAATCTTTTAGATAAAAGATTATCTGTTGAAGAAAAATCTGTAAATGTAGAGAGAATTTATTTTCAGGTCCTTACATACAAGGTCTCAATTTCGGAATAAATATATAAAATTGGAGATAGTAAGAAAAATAATATGTAATGATTAATAATCCGAAACTATTTTAAAATCCAAAAATATTTAATCTAAATAGTTAAAAATAGCACAAAAGGACGAAAACCACATTGGAGAATTATATTCATTGCGCAACTAAAGGATTTAAAAAAATTATTTTAATGTGCACTGAAGCTAATGTTTTCATGTAACATCGAAACTTTTGTATACTATTTTTAACAGCATTATTAAGACAATTGTGAGGTTTTACAAAGTATTTTTTCCTAAATATAAAATTGCATCTATCAACAAGATTTTTTCTGCATGTACTATATTTAAATATTCAATAGGCTGTTTTTGTATTGACAGTTTACTTTTAAACAAAAAAAAACAGCACACAAATGTAAGCAGTTTCACAAGTCTCTATGTCTAAATCTTCGTTTTATAAACTTATATTGTGCTATTGTATTGTTTTATTCATTCAGATATTTCCAAACTATAATAACATTTTACAATTTCAAAGAACAGACTACCAAACCGAAATTTTTACGTATGTAATATATATTATTTTGTTATTATTTCAGAGCGTAATTATAGTTCTTATATTATAACATTTAGTATAAAATTCAAAACTGAAAAAACAGAATAAATGGTTTTTAGGCCATGTACTGAGACTGTCATTCTTTTAATAAAAAGCATGTTATTGCTTAGAATCTAATAAACTTTTCCAAATTTTTTTTAAAACTTTGTTTTGCATTTAATATTTCAAAAGTTTTCGCTAAAGCAAACTAACTTTCGCTAAGTAAGCAAAACTAAAATCAAAAAGAATTTCTTGTACTTTGCTTGAACTGAATTTTTATTAAACGATCTGAAAATTCCTCACTTTATAAGTCTAAACTTCGAGTTTAAAATACTTATAAGTTAAATATATTATAGAGATTTCTCCTATAACTGCATTGCAACTGCATTGTTGCATGTTTGAATAAATTCTGGGATTTCACGAAGATTTTATAAAGAATAAAAATTTTCTAAATATTCATTAGAAAAATAGTGCTACAAGTGTAATTGTATAAACATAGCCATCCTCACAACTTGACTTACGTTTCGTTTTATTGCAATCGAAGTAATATTTTACTATATATTTATCATTAATAAAACTGATGTTGACATTGCTCAGAATCTAATAAACTTTTAAATTTCCAAATTATTCAAAAACTCTTTGCTTTGAATTTAAATCATTAAAAATAAAATCAAAAGAAGTTTTTGTACATTTTTTGAAGGAAATTTTCATTATAAGTACCTGAAAATTTCTCGCTTAGTATTTCTTTTGCTCTAGTTTACAATACCTACAAGTTAAATACATTGTAGATATTTCTTTATCAATACTTCTTGAAAAGTAACTGCATCATTGCATCTTCGAAAGAACCATCATTCCAGGATTTCACTAAAGTTTAATAACGAATTAAGAATTTCTAAATAATTATTTTAAAAAAGTATTGCCCAATATAAGTGTATATGTTTAAGCATAACTCGCAACGTGATTTAATTTTAGATTTTATTGTAACCGAAGCTAATTTTTAATTCTCAATATAATTCTTATAAGAAACCTTCTGTAGCAATAACTCAGAATCAAATGAAAATTTCAAATTTCTGATTTTCTAACAGTTTTGTTTCCAATTTAATATTTAAAAAGTGTTTACTCCCAAATAATTATAAATAAAATCAGAAGAAGTTTTTTTGTACTTTATTCGAATTGAATTTTCATTAAAAGTATTTGAAAATTCCTCGCTTAATATTTTTCAACTTCCAGTTTTCAATACATGCAAGTTAAATACATTGTAGAGATTTCTCTATCAATACTTCTTGAATAGCAACTGCATCGTTGCATCTTCGAATGAACCATCATTCCAGGATTTCACGAAAGCAGTCATTTGAGTAGAAGCAGACATACAACGTAAGCACTTATATTTACGCGCTATTCGGATGATTGAACAATTGGCGAGAATATAATTTTCCGCCAACTTACGCCTAGATATTATGTATGAAAGTAATGCGCAGATGACAACATATAAGACATTAGTCTTTGCTTGCTTCAGTTGCCTAAGTAAAATTAATCGTGCTAACCTTGACACAATTTAGGTGAGGAAAGTATTTACTACACATCAAGAAATTTGTGACGCATGAAGATAATGCATATAGTAAACGTTATAGAGGTTTATAATGGCGCTTTTCAAAGTTTAATCTTATTAAAACTACATATGAATAATAATTCAAAATGATAATATTAACATTCATGCAATTATTTTTGAAAAATAAATTTTATTTTGCACTGTTAGTAATTTTGGAGATTGTTGAACCATTGCTTTAACTTTGTTGTGAACTTAATAAAGAGATAAGTAGAACCTATATAGGCCCATTTTTTCCACTTATTGTGTGTTAAAATATTTTTGAGATCGATATTGACTTAGAAAGAGAATTACTTAAAATTAATTTAAAGATTAAACTAATTTATTTTAAAGATTAAATTAATTTGAATTTATAAATTTGAATTTTACTATTACATGACGTAAATAAACTTGAGCTTACGTGATTAAAGATGATCGAATTTATAAATTTTGTCCCTATAACTGCACTCTAAAATATTCTGGATCAAATTGCTATAAAAGTACTGACACTTAAAATTCCTGTACTTTCCTGTAAACCCATTATTACCGAAACACCTTCTGAACAAAAAATCTGATTTATCGTAATTTTTACAGTAATAATTACCGTAAATTCACTGAATCACTTTAATTAAATATATTTTAGTCTAAAACATAAGCGGGCCAACATGCGACAAAAACAACAAATAGAAAAAGGGGTTGAAAAAAATACCAAAAATAATGCAAGAGCTTTATACTTTTGAAACTTCTTTCACTTTCTTCTGTTTTTTCCTTTATAATGTTTTTCGAGTGATCCGTTACTTTTCTCGAGTGAATTATAATTAGTACTAAATAGCGTCAAAAAGAGCACCATAGAACTGAGCACGTCAAATAGAACCACTAAGCATAAAAATAACTATTAAATGCGCACAGATATTTAAATTTAGACAAGAAATATAATACGATACATAAATGATTTCCTCTTGTTATCAATAATCATCTTATCATAATTCTGTAACAAACAGAAATCTCATTTAAACCCTCACGCGACTTAAAACAAAACCAAGCAGTTAGACTTGAGATCCGACTCTTAAAAAAGCTAAACGAAGTCAAAACATAATCTCATTTATTTGTCAATTTCTTTTGTATTAATTATTTTACCGATTTGTTTGGTTTTTGTGTAATAGTTAGGTGTCCAATCCTAAGCATGTGGCATATTTATTTGATGCTCTTGGACGCCAATCCTGCCAACTATTCTAACACTCATGAACTAACATGAACTCAACATAAAAGGATGATGCAATTTTTAGTCTATAAATTACTTTACACGTAACTAAAATAAAGTAATATTTCCCTATGTGAGTCAAGAAATATATAGAAGAAAATATTAATCTGAAGATGTTATAAAAATAAATATATAATAATGATTTGTTAGAAAAAGTAATGTTTTTAAACCCGTTTAAATTTTTTTAAGAATTCGTGTCACTATACAACACGAAACTATTTCTCAAATAAATAGAAAATGTGTTGGAGAGAAAATAAACAAAAATAATTCCAGCACCTCATACTTTTCGATGCTGCTTTCATTCTTTTTCCGAAAAAGTGCCATTATTTAAGTACTTTTCTGGCTTTTTTTCCCGTTGTTTTAAATCGATCGAAACATCTAAACATTTTTTTAACAGAAATAGAAGAAACAGATGTTATGGAAAATAATAGACTGCACTAAAAAACTGTCAAAAACTTCTTTCTGGTAAGAAACATAATTTTACCAGACAACTACATAAAAAATACATTTTTACACATAAAAATAAAGAAAGAAATGTGGAGAAAAAAAAACTTTTTTTTGTCATTTCGGAAAACTTAGTGTAGGGATGGCAAACATAAATCATTTGAAATCGTTCTTGAGTATCTGAAATGCATTTAAAGTGATCCGACTCGAGTTTCTTCAAAACATTTTCGATGGAAACATTAATATTTCGTTAAGTTTATTTTTCTTTATTTTGAATTAGTATTCTTTGTGTCAACATAAGTGACAAATTCTATCGTAGAATGAATATTTTACATTACAAACTTTAAATCCAATAAAAATCATCTAAAAATATTGCTGATGAATATTTTTACAATATTTTTCTTTATACTGTCGAAAATTAAGAATTCCCTTGACTTATAATGTGTTTTTATTTTAAAAATTTAACCTACTTTTAATACTCGTGTAAGAATAATTTGCTCTTAATGCGTGAAGATTTTAAACATTATATAGTTAAAATTAAATAATAAACAGCTCTAAAAAACTTATTTTCGGTAAAAAGCATAATTTTACCATACAACTACATAAGAGATACCTTTTTAAGAATAAAAATAAAAGAATTGTGGAATAAAAACTTTTTTGCCATTTCAAAAAACTTAGTATATGGGAGACAAACATAAATCATTTGAAGTCGTTCTCAGATATCAGAAATGCATTTAAAGTGATACTACTCTAGTTTCTTAAAAACATTTTCAAGAAAAACATTAATATTTCGTTAAGTTTATTTTTCTTTATTTTGAATTAATATTCCTTGTGTCAACATGAATGACAAATACTAGTGTAGAATGAATATTTTGCATTACAAACTCTAAATCTAAATCAAAAAATATTGCTGTGCTGCAAACTTTTATTATATTTTTCTTTATTCTGTAGTACATTATGGAATCACTTTATTTATAATAAATTCTCATTTTTAAAATTTTAGTTGTGATACTTGTTTAAAAATAAATTGCTTTTTTAATACATAAAAATCCAATACATTATGAATTTAATTTTCAGTTGATGTTAAATCTTACCGTATTTTAACATAAAAATATATCTATATTAGGCAGATTAAAGTATGTATGAAATTATGATAATGCATTTTCAAATTATTTAAGTAGCAGTTTGACATACCCAAATTCTAAATATTTTATAATTATAATAGAAGTAAAACATAGAATTTACACAACTCTTAAAACACTTTGAAAAAAATGTCTAAAATAACTATTTTTCTATAAAATGTCCATATTACTAAGTTTTCATTAGCTTGCTTTTGTGTGTGTGAGGATGGAATCTTACAATCAAAAAAGATACAGCTCTCAACACTGTAAAAACATCTGAATGAAATTACGATAAAAAGTACTGGCACTCAAGGAGCCGGTACTTTTTACCTTTTTAAGCAGAACATGGTACGGAATAAAAATTCTAATAAAACGTAATTTTTACAATAATATCTATAATAGAATATCAGAATCAGTCTAATGAAATAAATATTTCTGTGATAATTACTGTACAATATTTCGCTGTATTAATGAATTTTACGGATGATGCACCCTAAGTGCCGGTACTTTTTACCTTAAATTCCTGTTTTACTGGGACAAGTCACAGAACTAGAAATCTGAATTACGGTGAATATTTTACGGTAGAATATATTTTACGGATAATGCCCCCAAAGTGCCGGTATGTTATACCGTAATTTAATCCGGAATTTTTTGCAGTTTGCTAGCTGGAATATTCAAATATGTACTGAAGTTGTAAGTGTGATCGCAACAAAGTGTCAACGGTATTTTTTGGGGGTGGAGGGGGCTATACAAGCAAAATTAATCGCAATAATACTGTATAAACGGAATTTATCATGAGTCGAATTTTATATATTAAATATTTGTTTTTGTGAATAATTATTACTCTTTTTCGTGAATTTATTTTTGAAATGATCTATTTATAAAACGGCATTTATAGAGTGGTTTATTCTAGCATTTAAATAAAATAACTAAATAAAGTTTTTTAAATTCTTTAACATAAAGCACACTTAAAAAATTTTTTTCTCTAAATATAACGATTTTTGTACGCACATTCCTTATATTTGGTGATAAATATTTGGTTTAAATGAATGAAATTGTTTTTACTAATATATTTGTCATGCAAAAAGTAGCAGCTTACTAAGAGACACTTTCATGAAATCCCAGGAAAAATAGCTAATTTAAATGTTCATATTACTTTGGAACATCAATATTCTGTTCTTTTCTAAGCAGCTTTTTCTCTTTTCTCAGTTTTCAACTCTTTCTAACTATAAAAATCTTTATTTCTCATCTAGAATGATAAATAAATCTTGTGTTTATGAGTTTTGCAAAGAATTTTTTAAAAATAATAATATAATCAGCATGCATGAAATGTGCATGTATTTGCATTGGTGTGAGAGAGAGAACATATATATTTTAGAGTTGAGAAGCATTTGCTATTTTTTTTTTTTTTACTAAAAAGAAAAATAAGTGAATCTGAAATGAAAATATAACGTTAGATACTGCTAGCCTCTCAAACCCCTAATTTACTTAACTACATAAAATGAAAATTACACGCAGCATTATTCCCAATAAATAATAGATATGTATTATACTATTAAAAATATTTATTTTGTTTATTGTCTTCATGAAAAAAATAATGTTGGAATTAATTCACAGACATTTATATAGGGAATTTGCAGTTCCAAATACACACCACTCAGAAAATGTCAAAATTATCAGAATATGATTAAATTTAGCGTGCTTCTAGCTTAATGGAATACCAAAAAACTTTTTATTTTTCACCAATGTGCCTTGGTAGTGATTCCGGTTAAACTAACAATGAAATATAATGTTACAATATTTGATAAAAATTTAATAAATAGGGCTAAATTTGATAATTTTATTTAACTTCTTAGAGCAAGGCAAAACGTTTTATAATAAGAATTAATTTTGAAATCTCTATTTTCCGGTAAAACGTTACCACGTGAACTTAAAAATTACCAAATGAATAGTTATAATTACCATATAGTTTGTTTTTATTACCAGAATTATGGTTTGTTTTCGTATTCCCCAAAATGTCACTACCATACAGCTCGGCAAATTTACTAGAAGTGTTGCCTCCCTCAGCATGATTAGGTATAATTTATTAACCATCTATAAACAATTTAAGCATATTTTAAATCAAATCATTTTATAAAGAGATCGAAAGATTTAAATATTTAATGAAAATGATTGATTTATTTCTCAAATAAAATAGAATTCAATAAAGCTTAGATTCAAATAGAGAAGATATCACTGTTCAGTGCCTGCGTGAATGCAGTGAATAGTATGAATCATTTACCTGACGGACAGAATTTTAATTAAACTTGAAAAAAAAAACAAGTAGAATAGACGTTTTCCATTTTAAAAAAACGATTTATTTACGAGCAAATTCTTTGTTTTTTTTCACTCGTCGAATTGATTATGTCTGATCAAAGCATTTGAGCAAATTATTTATTTTTTCTCACTCGTCGAATTCATTCATTCTGATCTAAGCTAATTGACACCAACATTAGTTTTTTAGAAAGTTATAATACTGTTTTTGCAAACTAATAATATGTGTTACTTTTATTTCATTTTCATGTTTCATCATTTTTTAAATATGGAAATTCCCAAAACAAAAAAGGAAATGAAAAATAGCACAATACGAAAATAGTATAAGGAAAACCGCTCATCACTAAGAAAGTTTTCAGTTAGATCCAGTTTGAATTTATGTATTTATCTGCACCGAGGTGATATTTAGTTGCCATCTTGAATTTACTTACAGAGGATTAAAGAGTCAATGAGGAAAGAAATTTCTATCTAGTCAAGAGGTCTATTATTTTTGTGTATTTATTTACGGTGAACTCAATGAAAAAAAATCTGGTTTACACAATAATTAAAATAAAGATTATAAAAACTCTATAAGATTTATAGTGTTTGACTTATGCTTCATTTAGAAACAGAACACCTATATCTTACAAAAGAACAATTCATTATTGACTTAATACGCAGAAAGCAATACCTCGTTTATCCAGATTGCTAACTAAACTATAGCTCTTAGCTTAAGCTAAACGCTTAAGAACAAAACTAAACTATTAAGAGCTAAACTAAACTCCTAAAAGCTAAACTAAACTCCTAAAAGCTAAACTAAAAAATAGCTCTTAAAATAATTTCCAGCTATTCCTTAATTATTTTCGTGTTCATCTATTTGCAAAGGACGATTAAATTTTTATCAAATTTATATCTAATAACCTTAGAATTGTGAAAAAAAGGAAAAATAAAAGTTTCTTGTGTTAATTGTTTTTTTTATTATCTTGTTAATTGATTTAGAAAAAGAAATAAAGCATATATCCACTGTTTTACAAAGCAAATTGTTTTAATTGTTTTAAAATCTAATTATATAATCTTTTTAAAAAAAGTGATAGCTTAATTAATTTTACTCTACTCTGCTGCAATTTAATTATTAAAATAGACAAAAAGATGTAAAATAGAATAACGAATCACTTGCATGTAATTTCAAATGCATTTATATTTTTAAAAAAAAATGAGATTAAGCATTTTTATTTTATTTCTTCAGAATGCATGATAATTATTATTAAAGTTATCTAATTTAAAAGTAAACTAATTTTAATGGTAGAGCTCTATCACTTTAAGAACAGTTTAATTTAAAAGACAATAATCTAAGTATACTAAAAAAAAAACTCAATTAAATTTCAACAGCCTCTATAATTGAGTTATTAATATTAAAAAAATATTAAACCTAAAATAGATTAGCAAATCTAAAAAATCATTACGCATTTTTTATGTATATAAAAATATGATTAAGAAAGGAAATCATTTGAAAAAATAGTTTCGCTATAAAGAAGCATAATAACGTCAACGCATTAAAAAAATAGGACAATACATTTTTTTTTCAATCAAGAAAATCTTCTTATTCTTCTGACACAATTAACTAAACATTTCAGATTCAATTCCAGTGAGCTCATTTATTTTGAAATCATTCATGCGTTTGTTATTTAATTAATAAAGTTGCAATATGACATGTTGTGACACTGACTTAAAAAAAGTTAACAATAGCCTATTCCCAAATAGAGAGTTAATGCCTTAACAAAATAAATGTTTTTAGATAGTGGATGTGTTATATTAGTAGGTAATCAAATAAAATTAGTTGGAAGAACTACGGAAGGACAAGGCTTTACTCTAATTGCTAATTTGGTTTTCTGTTTTTTTATTTTTTAAGTTTTGTTTACATTGATTGTTTCTTAATTTCTTCCAGCAGACCCAAATGTCTATCCCTAAAATAATTATCTTCTACGTTGTTTGCTATACTTAAACATTTTTACGGTGAAATAATTAATTTATAGCAACATCGTTTATAATAAGGGACAGATATTCAATTTGTATACATAAATTAGATTCGTTAGTAAAAAAATATTATAACCTTTTACAACGAGTAAAATAAATGCAGATGTATACAGATAAAAATATTTAAATTAATGTTTATAGTTTTAAAAGTGTCCTATAAAAATTATATTTTAAGACTTTCGTGTATTTTAAGGACATATATTTAATGACTATTATATTTAAATATATTTATTTTTCACATATTTAAAGCCTATATTTATATAATTACAGATATTTTAAAGAAATATTAATGTTTATTGAAATTACGTTTCAGGAAAATAAAAAAAGATATTGGAAGATTTAAATTTGCTTATTAATTAATTGGGTGTTATATATTTAATAATAAATTTAATTAATAATAAAAAAATACACCTCTCCTAGGAAGCTTTATTGGAATGTTACAGCTCTATTTTAGGCTTCCCTAAGCCTTAATGGCATATTAAAACTCTCCTTTGTGCTTAGACAGGCCTTAATGGTATGTTAAACATCTACTTTAGGCTTAGCTAGGCTTTAATGGTATCTTGCAACTCTTCTTTGGGCTTGGCTAGGTCCGAAACATATTATATTGCGATACTAACTAAAAACAAAATTAACAATAGCTTGTTTCCAAAGAGAGAGTTGATGCCTTAACAAAATAAATGCTTTTAGATAGTCATGTGTTATACTACTTAGTATCAAATAAAATTAGATGGAAGAACTAAGAAAAGACAAAGGCTTTGCTCTAAATCCTCATTTTGTTTTCTTTTTTAAATTTTTTAATAAGTTTTGTTTACATCGATTTTTTTTAAATTTATTCCAGCAGAGCCAAGTATCTGTCCCTAAAATAATTATCTTCTACGTTGTTCGCTATGCATCTTTACTACGAAATAATTATTTTATAGCAACATCGTTTTTAATAAGGTAGAGATATTCAATTTGAATTCATAAATTTGTAAAAAATATTATACATATACATCAATAGTAAAAAATATTATGAAGTTTTACAAAGAGTAAAATAAATGCTTAAAGTATATATAGATAAAAGTATTTAAATTAATATTTATAATTTTAGAAGTGTCTGATATTGATTAGATTTGCTTCATATATTTTAAAGATATATAAATTTTTTTTTTAAATTAAAATTTGAGCAAATAAAGGTAGAAAAAAGAGTATATAATAAAATTAAATATATGTATGCTAGCCAATAATTAATTGCAAAAAACAATACTTGCAAAGTTTGCAAAGTCAGCACGAAACATTGTCGAATTTATTTCAAATTAATTTAACTCACTTTTATTTCGAAAATTTGCATAATCTACACAATAATCCTTCTCAATATTCCACATTGACATATTCTTGAGATTTTTTAACTAATAAATAGTTTGAATTTCTCTTCTAAAATCCACTAATAACAAACCAACAGGTATACTCAACATCAGTTACATACTTAATAAGATATACCAAAATACCTAAAATTAAAAAAAAATAAACTTTACGTTATTTTTTTCTCTTATAAAAAGGATTACTATTTTGGTTATAAAAATTCTTGTTAATGCCTTAACAACTAAAGTATTTATAAAATTTAAAATTAGTGTGATCTTTCTTCCGATGTACAAATTAAATATGATCTTAAATTTATATTGCAAAAACATGAAAAGAACGTTGATAAAAAAAACCACTGTACCCTTTTACACAGCTCCAATATTCGGTAAACCATAACTTCTTCTTGCATTTTTACTTTATTTTATAGCCGTCGTTGAACATCCAACCCAATTTTATGGGTTTACGACTACTAATGTTCAACTCCGTCGCCTTGTAATTTTGTACCCAATCCAGAAGACAAGGGAACTCCTGGATCGAGTATTGGGTGAAATTTGCCTTCGTGGAGGACTTTTTGATGGAGCTAACCCGCATCTGCGTTACATGGAGAGGGAGACCACGAGAACCTCCCACGGTTAGCAAGGGAACTCTAACCCATGATCCGTCTACCACTGAGGATATTTCACGTCAGCACTGTGGTCAATGCAAGCCGGATGCGGAGTTCGAATCGACTGGAATTCAAACCCGGTTCGCCTCATTGGTCGTCATTGGTTCGCCACATTGGAAGGCTTTCTCCCCTGAGTCATCGCGGCTCTTCTTCTTGTATTAGCTACAATTAAAAAGAAGTGTTAACATGCGTGGCTTTTCACATTGGGTTGTTGTTGTATCTTATAACAATTGAAATTTAAACTCGCCAGACATTGGTCTTCAGTGAATTAAGTCAGAAAGGTGCGCTTTTCGTTTAAAAAGAGAGCACCACGAGGGAGAATGTACTTATTGCCTCAGAATAACATAATTAAACAACGGCAACACTCATTCGTCATACCACTTTCTCAATTTAGGCATAGATCTGAAGGGGGAATAAATTTTCTTCAGATCCATCTGCTGATGGTACTGCTTAGTGACCGACCACAGGACTTTTCAATTCCAAAAATTTACGAATACTTATATTGCATATATTCAGCGGGTGTTAGTGGAGTCTAGGATCAAACCTTGGCCCCTCCGGACCGGAGTCTGATTCACTAAGCACTGGGCAAGCAAGGCCTTTTTCCACACTATAAAAATTATAAATGCATTAATAAATGATCTGACAGTTTTTATTGTAAAAAAAATGTCATTAGATTTTTAGTTATGTTTCAATTTTTTACATTTCATAATAAATGATATTTTATATTTCCTTTAAAAATTAATTCATTCTGATTTACTTTTATTTATTTTTTTTATGTATTTTTAATAATACTAAAATACTAATTAATGATTACTAGTAATAATAATTACGAATTATTACTAATATTACTATTAATAATAACTAATTTGTTTGAAAAAGATTCTTATTACAAGGAAAAGGTTGTATTTCATAGTGATGATTAAGTGCTCATTTTTACTGAAGTTTATAGTTTTAATAAAGGTTTTAGTTATATATTTAAGTAAGTGATGATTTTGTCTCATATCGTATTTTCTTTCTCTAGGTCTAGTAAAGATGTGTCATAATTCCCTTCTTCTTGCATCCATACTTTCATTGATATACATAACCTCCTGTAGCCCCAGAGTACCAGAAAATACTTCAAAATCAGAAGCCAGCCAATCTACAGTCGATATAGAAAATCTAAATGACCCAGTGATCGCCCCCCTGCTGAATCCAGATGACGCAGATTACGATAAGAGAGAGTGGACGGAAATGCGTGGCATGTGGGGCAAGCGAGGCTGGAACAACCTCAATAACATGTGGGGCAAAAGAGACTGGAACAAATTAAACAACATGTGGGGTAAGCGAGAAACTGGTGATATACCTCCTTATTGGGGCAAACGTGACTGGAACAAGCTTTCTAATGTCTGGGGAAAACGTGGATGGAACAACCTCAACAACATGTGGGGTAAACGAGGCTGGAATAACTTGTCCAATGTCTGGGGTAAGAGAACAACTGACAAAGACGATGGCAGCAAGAGAACTACTCAATGGAACAACCTTAGAAGCATGTGGGGCAAACGAGCAGCAGATTGGGATATCCCTACTGTTTGGGATAAAATTCCAGCAGATGGTAAGAAATGGAGTTTTTTATGTAAAATATTTCAAGATTTCGAAACGTAAGCGGAAAGAAAAAAAAAACTAAAATATTAATTTAACGTACATTTAAATATTTTTACATTTACATATTTTTTACATTTATGCATTTTTACATACATCTACATACGTGCATATACATTTACAATCATTACATTTTACATGTAAATGGAGGGTAAATCAAAATGAATGCCTCAGCTTCACGGGTTCACACCGCAAAGTGTAATAAATGTATTAAATAAAAATGTATATGATGATGTATTGTAAGCAAGTTTTGTAAGTGATCCTGACAAATGCTCGAAATGCGCTCCTTTTATAATACGGCATACATCAAATCTGGAATTTTGTGCAGCCAAAGTCTACTGGTGATAACAGCTGTTAGCCCTGGAGGCACATACACTGGAATTTTTAGGGAGCATTCTTACTGCATGAGATACGTATATGCTGTCATACTTACGCATGTGTGGAATGTTTACCTTTCACGTAGTTTTTAAACATTCGTACACCTGTCTAGGCAATTACATACAATGTGAATGCTTCCTCATGAACTCATACAAGAAAAAGTCGCATAGTATGAGAGCTGAGGATCGTAGTAGCCAAGGCAAAAGAGCATTGCCTGCTGCAGATGTGTAACTGTGGTTACGTGTTATTGAAGTAGCTCCACTATTCATCGGTCTTGTTTTGCAGAAACACTAATCACAATTAGACTCACATCTCCAACGCAATGAATTGACGACCATTCAAAACTTGCTTATATTGCCTCTGTAAACTGTTAGAAATTTCTCGATAAAAATTATTAAATAATAATTTATTTATTATTTTACCATATTCAATCAAAACAGTCACATAGCTATAAAAATATGACGTTAAGAAACTGTTAAGTGTGCGGAAAAAACGTGTATTGATTGTTTTTATCTAATACGGTTTAATAACCAAAATTTTATCCGCGCTAACTAGATCCACCTTATGAAGCTATTTTATTCCGTATATCTGGGTATATACTGTAGCTGAGGGGGCTGATCATTTAATCTCATTACCAACTGAACAGTGGTTTGAATCCCAGCGTGATATCACAATATTTTCTTATTCCTTTAATACATGAAATAATACAAGCTGGTTTCTAATAGACAGCACTCTCTAATGGGTGACCCTAAACTATTAGAATATGAAAAAATCGTTCACTCACTGGAGTTATAGTGAAAATATCGTTCACTCATTGAGGCTCTGTGGGGCGTAGAACCCAGAGAGCTCCAATGTTCGTTTAAGTTTCGCTTTTATGGTTTATAAACTATGCTAATTGTAAATGTGTACAAACCAAATAGTTTTTGTAATAATGGTTTTTTTAACTCTCCTAGTTGCAGATAGGTACTTAATTTACTTTGCACTAGAGCTGCACAATGGGCTAATGCCGACGGTCTGGGAAAACAAACCAGAGGATGATCCGAAGACATGTCGTCGCAATATTTATCATCTATGAAGGGGATGGCTATTATGCTTTGGTAGCACGACGATCTGCGCGCGAAGTCGATCACTTTACGGTAGAACAGTTTAACGAGAACCGATGCCTCACACCCTCTGTCCTTACGCAGGCTGATCAAAATGGTCACCCACCCGCTTACTGACCGCAGCCAGTAGTGCATGACTTCGGTGTTCTCCTGGGAATCGCGTCTTTACAATCAGTCTACTGCGAAACCTACTAGTTGCATACAGTTTCAAAACCGTAAAAGTATTGAAATGCTCCTAAACATAGTATGTATGGTTTAGCGGATGTATAAACTGCTGTCAGTAATTTTAACGTAATTTCAGACTGACATTTCTTACTGTTTATGTAAGTACGTATTTAATTAATACATTTATTGCATGTTGCATACAATACCTATAAAAATGGGAACTTCCTTTAGACACAGTTAGTATTTTACATTCTTATTTGTCACGATTAATGCATAAATAATGTGCATTTGGAATCTCCACTATTTTGGCCATTCAATACAAATTTAGCAAATTAAGCTTAATGTTTACATTTTTAAGCACATGCATGTGTGTACATTTGGCAATTACATAGATTTGAAATTAATCTGTTAAATTTCAATGACAATAAATCTTACTCGATTCAATAAGTATAGCATTTTAGTCATTATTATAAAAGGAAATAAAAAGACTACAAAGTGATTTTATTAAAATGAAATTAAATTACATCTTTAGGAATGAAGAAGAAATATTACGTATTAACACCCCAATTAGGAATCGTTTCACAAGAATTGAAAATTTAAGACACATAGATAAGAAGGGATAGCTCAATGAATAATTACTTTTAAAAAACCAAATATGCACAGAATGCTAACTAGATTTTAAAGGAATTTTCTTAAAGGTTCCACAACGAAGAAACAAATCTGTGAACAAATTAGTTGTAAATTACAAACTCTATACATACATGCAGCGGTAATTAAATTATCAAGTCTTTAATCTTAATAAAGTTAAGAAGGAAATATGCATTTTGTGGAAAGCAATGATACTAAATCTATTATTCAGTTTGCATTTTACAAAAATAAAAATTGGAGTTTCAAGAATTTAAAAATACTGTGGAATTCCTTTCTTTTCCGAATCCTGAAAAATATCTTGAGATTAAGCTATTTTTATTATTTACAATGACAAATTTTTTTTTTTTAAAAAAAAGCCTTTTCCTTATTCACAAAGGACATATCACTGAGCAATGAATACAAATTAGCTTTTAATTTGGCAGTTATTTATCTTAAGAAGATCGTCATGCAAAAAGATAAAGATAAGCTTTAGCATATTAAAATAAAGCCCACTATCCTCTATCATAACTTTTGATTTGATATTTCATAATCAGGCCAAACTAAATATTTTAAACCTTTTTTGTAAGATGCCGGTAAGTGTAAAGAGATGTGAGTTCGCTACTCGCTTTATATAAAACATATTGTTTTTTATTCTATATTTTTCAGGAATTTTTATTTTGTAGTTTTTGCTTGATAAGTTTTATTTTGTACTTTTTGCTTAGCAAATTTTATTTTCGTTTCAGTTATTTTAGTGTTTTTCTCACTATTGTACTGATATATCTCGTTTTGGTTGTACGAATACAGGATTAGAAAACACTTTCCTGCGGATATAATTGTGTGAGCTGATTAAGAGATTACAACATTTCCTTATTTTGATTTTCGGCTTTTAAATGTTTTTTTTATAATTTTTTTAAGAAAAGTTCAAAAACAATTTATTTAGTAATATTTTTTTCTATCTTTAAAAATATAATATTTTTTTCTATCTTTTTTTTCCTAATTGTTTCTTCTGTAATCTCTCTTTTTGTATCTCTTTATTCTGCGCTTTATTGGGTTCATATATATATATATATATATATATATATATATATATATATATATATATAGCTTCGAAAACTTGAACAGTAATAATCCGTGCCAGGGAGATGTTGAGTAATCAAAGTATGTCAATTTTTCAATTCAACTATAAAGTAAAAGATTTTTTTCTTCGAGTACACAAAGTTCTAATTTAGAATACTAATCTAAATTTACTCAATTATTAGTGAATAGTATATCAGGGAATATTTTTATTCGATCAGAATAGATTTTCAAAAGCTACTTACTTTCACTGTCGTATCCTTTTTTTAAAAAAATAGAAATATTTACATTTTCCTTTAAAAAATATTCATTCAAAATAGCTAACAAGCAATGTTGATTTTTAAAAAAATTATATTTTTGTTGTTATTAAGTTCAGAATTTATAAATGAGCAAAATACAGGCATTTAAAAAAACTTCATTTGCAAGCTAGATTTTTTTATCGTGTCTTAAAAAAGTAATATAAGTATTTTATTACTATTTTTAGAGGAGTTTTCATACATATTTAGTTTCAAAATTCTTTATTCAGCAAATTTAATTTTGTTACAGTTGAGTTAATTTTCCATATAATTAATGATACCTCGTACCATCCTTGCAGATAATAATCAATGGATAATGGATGTGCCTAAAGGCATGCTTAGAATCTGATTTTGTTTCATAAATTCGGATAAAATTACCGTACTGTATAATAATGGCATTTCTGATAAAGAAAGAAAGAAAAAAAAACTCTTGTTTATAAAATTTAAATATTTGATATTTAAACCAATCATTTGATAACTTTTCTAGTCATATAATTACGACATTTATTAAATTTCGGTTTACAAGATTATAGTTTATATTGCCACACGTACACTCATAATTTAAAAAATGAAAGTAAAACCAACAAAATAAATGGCATCGTGTATTTTATCACATTTCCCAAATTTTATAATATGTATGAAGTCATATACATATAGTCATATATATATATATATATATATATATATATATATATATATATATATATATATATATATAAAACTCTTATTAAATGATTAAAAAGTTCTAATGAATAGTGATTAAAAGAACGATGATGCACATTAATTATGCTACAGAATCAAATTATTATACATTCTATAAGTCATTAAATTAATTATATTTTAAAGACGTATGACAGCTAATAATTAAATTTTAATTAAGAAAATGAGTTTAAATTCCATCCTAAACATACTTGAAAAAATAGTCTTTCTTATAGTGAATACAAAAAAATACTAGCAAAAACTAAGTTTAAAGTTATTTTTAGAGCAAATTAGTAAGCTTAAATAGAATTGTTAATATATTTTTAATAATCTCTTGAACAAATTTTTAAATTAAGCAATAATTATTTTCTATTTTTATACCAGATAATGGTGTCACAAAATCATTTCCTCTTCTCCTAATTATTAATCTTAAAGGCTAAATAAAGAAAATCTTAATTTAAAATACATTCTTGTTTTACAGAAAGAAAAAAAAATGAAATTTTTAGAGTTTGAAAGAAACTTTTTTGATAATCTAGAGCAAATTGTAGCTCAGGGCTTTCATGAGTTATTTTTTTTTTAACGCAGCTGTACTTCTGACATTTTAATTAAAGATTATAACACCCAAAGTTAAGAAAATACTCAAATTGCTTACAAAAATTCTCTAGAAAAGAAACAATCAAAATTACCTTATAAAAGACATTTTATAAAATGTTTAACTTAATTACTGTAAATTGATTCAGCTAAACAATGAAAAATGTACATATGTTTAGTTTTAATAGTTCGTTCTAATGCAGAGAATTAAAATCAATCACTTCCTTGAAATGCATTATAAGTTTAGTAAAGTTTCAGTTTTAATAGAACTCATGCAAGTAATATATCATATTTTAAGTCCCTGGCGTATAATTATTGTTTACGCTGCAAACGATATTTCTGGAGTTTATGCAAAAATAAAATTTAGAATAGAAAAAAATTGATGGAATTTCTTTTCTTCATGGTTAAAACTTTCAAACGTGTCATAAGTTTTAACTGTTGAAAAAAACTAAACTAAAGTATTAACAATTTTTTCACTCATTATTTTGATATGTCATTAATTTTAATATGACATATTTTTACAAGTTGCTTACAAACTATCTTAGATACTTTCAAAGTTTTCAGCATAACTTTTATTTTAAATTTAAATAAATGCATATACTTCTAAACTTTGATTCTCTGATTCAAAGTTAATTAAAAGTTTGGGGTAAAGTTATTGTGCCATAAATACTTTGTTTGTTTAAAATATTTAAAACTCTTTTCAAGTAAAATTTATAAGAGAAAAAACTCGTTTCTACTTTAAGTATAGTTAACAATTTATTGCCAATAGAAATATACTTCATTGTAATTTTTATATCAACAAATTCACGTTCCACATTAAATTTATGTTAGGTTAAAGAACTTTACGTGTACAAGAAGTACAAGAATATTTACATTAATATTTTTGCAACTATAAAATACTTTTAATTAGTAGAAATTGGTTAATATTATTAAATATTTTATTCTGCTTAGATCAAGTTTCCTTTTAATAATAATAATAAATTTCTATGCTTCTACCTTTAAACTTTTCTGATCTTACATTTCTAGTCAGAGTTTGTTTATTATTTAAAATCATACGTATGTTTATTATAGAAAGTAATAATGATCTAGATAATGCTCTAGTAGTTAGTTTCGTAAGTAAATTTTATTGTAATTATTTCAAATTTCTACCGCTTTAAAATAGTGGTTGGACTGGTTATAAAATTTAAACTGTAATTTTATGCTAATATAAGTTTATAACAGTTTTTAAAAGAAATAAAATTACCCAAAAATTATAAGCAAAAAATAAGTTTTGTTGCACTTAGCTTTAATTTTGGATTAGACACCAATTATTTTAGCGTCGGTTGAAACATTGCGTGTATCATGTAATTACTTGCAATTTTATTGTAGTACTTAGTTAAAAATTACGTTACTCAAAATATTTAAGAGTTCCTCTATCTAGGATTCTCAATTAATGGTGTAGTAATTTTATCAAATTACACTGTTATCTATCTCAAAACAATTAGTTCAAAATTGAAACATTATTATTATATGTTTCTGTTTAAATTCAACCATATTGTAGAGTAATTGAGTTCATAAATTAAAATTTTATTACTCAATTCAGGATCATATTAACACTGTAGTAAATTTTATGCTAAAGCAAATGGCTATAAATCTAATAAGATTCCTGCAAGAATATGAAAAACTCCTTTCCCCGTTATAATAATAATAATATTAAAAATCAAACTAAATCCTCAAAAAAAACAATTATAACTTGATTGTCACTCATCTTGTAAGCCCTAACTTATTTTCTGTCCCCCTCCCCTGACAAACGTACTAAAATACAATATTTCACTAACAATTTTGTGCCTCAATGCATACATTACCCTTCAAATCCCAAATTTAAATTATGTTATTTCCTGACATCTATTATTTTAATTAGTTATTAAGCTTCAAATAATAGCATTTTTATGAAGTTTCAAGTAACATTTTTTTAAACTTATTTATTTATTTTTGTTTTTCTTAGGGGGTTTCAAATAATGGCTTTTTGTATAAGATTTAAAGTAGAAGTATTTTTTATGACATAATATTTTTTATAAGGTACATTGAAATTCTATTATGAGTTAGAGCCAATGGATGGATGTTTTGCTTAGAGTAAGTTGAAAAAAAAACATTGCGTGGCCGGAGAGACAAATTGTAAAGTTAAATTTTTTTTTTGAAACCATGCTAGTTGTAAATAATTAAATAAAACATACAGGTTAGTATTCATGTTTTTTTAACCACACTAATTGTAAACGGTTTCAAAATCGTAAAGGTAAAAAATGTTCTTTACCGTAAACATTATGGTTAATAGGATGGACAGACTGCTGCCTGGTCATTTTACCGTAATTTTAGAATGAAAATCCTAACAATGTAGTTGGATAAGAAAGTAAATAAAAACATCTAACCAATACATCATTTTAACTAGTTTCATCGAATTTCATTTCACGAAACAAACTAGTCTGTTCAGGTTTGATTTAATTCCTGTGAAATAAAATGCAGAGATTTTAGTTTAGTTACTTTTTCCTAGCAGTGGGATCTAAAATTATAAATAAAACTAGCTTTTGTGGAACAAATTCTTTATAACAAAAGTCGGTTGCGTCTCAGAATCCCAGAAATTTGCCTTTTATAAAAAAAGTAGAACTTTTGTCAACTCTTTCAAAGTTGAAAAGACTTTGTTTGCCTTTTTTTATGGCAACAATGTATTTCCGAACTTCAAAAAGGATTCCAAACTTTCTTACAAACGTTGCAGCAATTCTTTTTCTCTTTAAATTATATTAACTCAGCATTTTACGGAGTAAATCTAAACTAAAAATAATATTTTAAAGCAATATGATTCATTTCTGGATGCAATTGTTATAGTTACACTGCTTGTGTAATTAATCATTGAAAGCGCAGAGTCAGTCCCTAGAGTATTATCTTGTAATATATATTGTTTGTCGGCTAATAAACAATGTATTTTAATCTGTTTATAAATTCTTAGAATAGAAATAAAAGCGAAGCTCGTTGATAGTTAAACTAAAGCACGATTAAATTCCACTTGAAGTATAATCAAAGGTTCTGTCCCAGCTCGCTTTACAAACATATGATTGCTTGGCATCCATCTTGGTGTTTGGTGCAAAACATCATGGTTTTGTTGCAAAACTTTCTTCAAAGCTTTTTGTTTAGTTTAATATCACCGGATAGACTCAACAAAGTGCATCACGTTGCTTTTGTATTTCTAAGTTTGAAACTGATTCAGGAGATACAGGGGGTGGACAAAATAATGGAAACACTTTTATACTAATACATTTTTACATATTTCTCCAAACAAAAACTGAAAGCATCATTTCATAGCTTTAGAAGTGTTTAGATCACGTGATTTCTCATACTTATCAATGGAATTTTAAGCTTTCAGAGATTTGGCGGACTGACAGTAAACAACAAATGGAAAATAGTGTTGTTGAACACCGTATATCAAAAAATATAGCAAGAAATTTGTAACTTGTAGTAAGTATTTCAGTTATTGTATAAATAATTGCTCAAACTTTCGTATTCCTAGCGTTAATATTTAAAAAAATATGGACATTTTTAATAAAAGAACTAGTTTTTTGTCTGACGTTTTCTTGCATTAACTTTTAAAATTGCCAATAAAATTAAACAAAATGTTAGAACAATTTAAAATTAGTTAAAAATTTGAGAAAAATTCGCTTAAAATTACGCAAGATATGAGTAATTAAAGTTGTTCTTTTATACTGAGCATGCTCGGGGGAGGGGAATTTGAAATGTCTTTTTTTTTCTTAATTTTATAGAGAATAGTATTCGGCCCATAATAAAAAAAGTCCTATTTGCATATCTTAAAAATTTAAAAGATTTTAAGCATTTTCAAAGCAGTTTTTGTACTTTTTAAAATAAACTTAAAATGATATGGGATTTTCTACAAATATTATTTTGTATCATAAGACAAAGTTAATAATTAATGTTCATAGGCCTAAATAAGCTTGTATAAGGAAAGAAAACAGGAAACAAATACTTTTATGGGGATGATCCCCTACAATGCCGGTGTCAATTTTTGAAATCTTATTTAATAGTACAAAGTGAAACATGAGTAAAACTCCTTATCATTTTGAGTTACTTTTAAAAAGTGCTAAAACTACTTAGAAAATATCTTGAAACTTTTTAAACTTTTAAGATCATATTTAAGATCATATATTATAAATCATATTTTTTTATTAGTTGCCAAATACAATTATAACAAAAGCGCAATTTTAAACGAATTTTTCTGAAATTTTAAAGCCATAACATAGTAACAAATTTTAATTTTCTGCAAAACTTTGTTCTGTTTTATTGAGTATTTTTAATGTTATATCAAGAAAACGTTAAGACAAAAAATTTGTTTGCTTTATAAAAATGTCCATATTTTCATGAATATTTAAGTTAGGCTTCCGAAATTTTGTAAAATTAATGTATATAATAACCAAAATAATTGCTGCAAGTTACAAATTTATTGCTACATTTTTCTGGCATATGGTTGGATTTAAAAACACTATTTTTCGTTCGTAATTTACTGTCGGTCTCTCAAACTTCAAAAAGCTAAAGATTCCATTGATGCGAATGGAAAAATCGCATGATCTAAACATTTCTGAAGTTATAAAATGATTGTTTAAGTTTGATTCTTAAGTTCTTGAGAGACATGAAAAAATGCATTAGTAAAGAAATGTTTCCATTATTTTATCCATCCCATGTAATTTTATTTTTAAGTTTGAAATTGATTCTGTAGATATTTCAAGTTTCAACTGTTCTCACAACTAAGAATATTTTAGTTCTTACTTAATTTCATGTTTCATTTTAATTACTGCGCTGATTAATTATTATTAGATCAAAAGTTTTGTTATTTGCTGTTTTTTTTAAACTGTACTTCAGATTTAATGTCTTTTTATAAACTGCATGAACCATCATTACATTATTACCAAATTTAATTGTTTTAAAAGTTAAATTTTTGCACACACTGATGTTAAATTTCAAAAAAAAAAAATACTCTATGTTTACTTAATAAAGAAGGAAACGGTATTTGAAAATCGTGACAAGTACATGTACACGACAGAAAAATAATTTATTCTGCCTCAACTGGTTTTGATATCACGTTTTTGCCTGAATTAGAACATAAAAAAAAATATATTAGAATTTTTTTTGTACGAAACTTTAAAAGAAACACATATTTTATGCTATTATTACTACTATTATTGCTACTATTACTACTATTATTACTATTATTACTACTATGACTACTATTATTACTACTATAATTTAAAAAAACTTATTTAAAAAACAAGATTTTAGATAAGTAGCTTTGAAAATTTATAAAAGAAAATATATGAGTTATTATGTAAATGCCAATAGCAAACAATAACGGGCAAAAGCTAAAATACACATAATTATATGAAAAAAGGGAGGCAGTAACGATATAAATTGTAGTACTTTCTACACGAATGCATAACCACAAGCAAAATATTTTAAAAATCTTACTCGGTTTCTCTCGGATATTTTTAATTTATTTTCAAGCCTTTGCTACTTTCTTATAGTTTTTTTAAACGTAGAATTTATTTATAATTTTGGCATAATAGTTAAGAATAATTAGTTTGCGCAAAACAGTTACTAATTTTTTGTTGATATAGAAAAGTTAATTTTATTTTATTTTGCAATGAACATTGACCAACTGATCCATATCAAAATAACGTGATAACTCTATACATTTTTAACATCTAAACGTCTTTCAAATTTTTTTTTCTTTCAACTTCTTATATTATTAACTAATAATATAACATTTCTGTCTCAAGAAGTGAAATTCTATTAAAATGTGCAAACGTAAATTATGTTAATTAACGTTTACAAAGGGAAATGTCAGTTTCATTTTACAAAAATTTTTAATTCATATACCAGTGCTTAGTCAACTCTTAAACATACTACTCAAAGTATTTAATACTTTTTACCAAAGCAGTTGTAAAGTAAAAACATAAATAAACCTCAAATTTTTATTGTCCGAAGCTTAGTCAAAAAGATTGTAGCTTCATCGATGCTTTCTTTGTTGCCGTGAATTTCAGAAATGTAAGTCGAATTTAAATATTCATTACAAAAAATCCTAATAACTCAACAAGAAAGGCCTTAAATATTTTTGAAGAAATTTCTTTCAAATGTAATGCTCTCAATATTTTTTAAACATAGCTATTTTCAACAAAAACACTTTCTTAGAGTTAAAATCCATAAGACATATTTCAAAAGTACTGTTTTTGTTCATAAAATATGTTTTCTGTTCTGTAAAAAAATCATTAATATTAAGCAATACTGGCTTTAGAGTATTCTGCTCTTATTTGGCAGCTTTTTGTAACAAAATGGAAAGAAAATTTGAATTTTATTTTGCATATTTACTATGGAAAGAAATTTCGACGGAATAAAGGCATTTTCTTTTGAAAATATCTGAAACTGTTTACATAAATTGTAATTTTTCTGATTCAACGTTTATAAATATTTGTTTTTTTTTTTTCCTTATTACTCAGAAATTATAATAAAAAGAAAAAGTTGAATGCCTAAAAAGCTTTTTTTTTCTCTTTTTGGTTTGTAAATTGGTATTCAAATCCAAAGAATAAATATTTAGAGCTTTTCAGCTTAAAAATTATTTTCAGGGTGCAGAAAGGGACCAGAACAACGTAAGTGAATTATTTTTTTTAAAAAAAAAGCTTTTAAACAATATAATGTTGTAATTTATTTTATTTCTTTAAAAAATATTCTATTACTTAGAAAATAGAAAACAAAACAAATAAGTGATAGAGGCATCGAAACGACGTATCATTCTCGAATATGAGAACAAAATAAGTTGATTCAGCCATTCTAACTGACATTAACTTTTAACTTTTCTAACATAAAACGTTATTTTTTTTTTGTCTTTTACTGTAAACCTATAAGTTTCAAAGTAAGTATTTTGAAATTTTAGTGTCGCAGAAAATTTGGTAAAATGTAAAAAAAAAATCTCATCCTATAAAAGTAATAAATACATTGTAACAGAATTTGGAAATGTTCCTGGAAAATGATGAGAAAGCGCCTACATAATAAAAAAAATTCCAGATAAAAATTACTGTATAAAGAACCGTCATTATTAATAAAATTCATTTTACAGAAAATTCTTTTTTTACCGTAAAATATCATTCCGTAATTTTTGCAGTTATGTTTATTTAATTAAAGTGATTAAGAGTAAAATGCAAACTGTCAAATAATTAAAAAAGAAGCAAAAAAGAACTTTTAACCATTAACTTTAAAACATTTTTGTATAGATTTTTTTTAAGTAAATATATGAGAACTCGTGAAAACCCAGTACAATGATAAAAATAACGTGTGACTTTACGGAGTTTTCTTGTAGTAAACAAAAGTTAACATCAATAATACTGAACTAAGTTTGGGATATTTAGGACAAAATATTTAAAAAAATGCACTAGGCTCAGGGTAAAATATAGCATAAATGGATATAGTCTATAAAATGGCATGATAGAAAAATATTAATCTGTATTTATTTCTTAGAGTTTAATATTTATTTCGTATAGTATACACGTGGATGAAAGTTAACTTCAATAAAACTAAATCATCTTTGGATATTTTGTCTCCAAATTTTAAAAAAAATAACCATGTTTGGGGAAAAATATGATATATATGGATATAGCACATAACGTGGCATGGTAGAAAAATAATAATTTTTGATGCATTGCTTATATTATAATAGTTATTTTTTATAGAATACAGGAGGGCGAAAGGTAACATAAAAAAACTTAATTATTTTTTAACATTTTGACTCAAAATATTAAAACGAAATAACGATTTTGGGGGGAATATCGCATTTATGGATATAGCATAACATGGTTAAAATTATTAGTTTGTATTTATTTCTTAAAGTATAATATTTATTTCTTATATTATGCATAAGGACGAAAATTAACATAAGTTAAACTGAACTATTTCTTGACATTTCGGCTCAAAATGAAAATAAAAAATTACCCATGTTTGGAGGGAAATATAGCATGGCAAGGTGGAAAAAATATTATTTTGTATTTTTTTTCACAACATGATATTTATTTTCTAGGATAAACCTGAGGATGAAAGTTAACATCAATAATACAAAATTATTTTTCGACCTTTTGGCTAAAAAAAATTTTTTAACCATTAACCATTAAAAATTTAACCATGTTTGGAGGAAAATAAATCATATGGCATGGCATGGTGGAAAAAATATTAATTCCCCAAAATCTCGCTTAAACAAAGTTATCTGTATTGTTTTCTCTCAATATTTTGTTAATACAAAAGTGTATTTAGCCTAATCAATTATTTTTCTTATAGAATGAGTATCGTAAAAATTTTACTTCCGAAATGTAGAGTAATACTTCTTTTATTAATATATTTTTGTCTGCATTAGATACAATTCAAAAAAGCAATTATAATATACACTTATGAATCTATTTTACCTCTAAAAACTTTTAAACCTATATTTTTAAAACAAATTCACGAAGAAAAGGTATGCGTCCAAAATTTCTATTCAGTTTTCAAAATGTATAGAAAAAACTGCATTTTTTAGGAGGGGGGTGTAAGAGCACTTCAACGTTTTGTATAGCATGGATAACATCACTGTGTCTTCGGTTTGCATTATAAAATAAATCTTTTTCTCCATCTGACGTTCCCCACTGCGAGGTGCCAGATCAGGTATCATGCTTTTCTATTTTCCTGTCACTAAAAGTCCGTAGTTACCTTGGATCTATTCGTGAAAAATAACAGCTTGTAACCTGAGATTGGAATACTTTTCAAAAGCTGCCTCTACATTTTTCTTTTTGTTTTTATAGTATTTTAAAGTTGCACTGAAGTATGTTCAAGAAATCCTATTTTATTTTATAATGCTTCACAAAATGGAAGAAAAATTTGATTAAACAGATAATTATTGTCTATGAAACAATGTGTATTATACCTTAAACTAATAAATCTCGACAACTTTAAATTATTAATTTTAGTTTTAAAAAACGATAATGTATATTAGTTCAAATTGATTGAATTGATATATATTTCAAAATTTACGCATTTTAACCATTTAAAACTCAATGCTGTGTTTGTCTCTCTGATTTTTCTCTGGTTATATTTTCCAAACATTTTCTCAAACAATATAGAACTTTTTAAATGAAAACCATAATACAATATCACATTAAAATATTTTAGACGAAAATGAACTTCTACTTAGATTTATTGCCCAATTGTAGCAAGCTATTTTAAAAACGGTTTGTTGCTCAACATTGCAAAACATTGCTCAAGATAAATTATAATCAATTTTCTAAGGTTTTTTTTTATGTTTCTTTTTTCTAATTATTTAAAAAGCTACATAAGCATTTTTTTAATCCTTTTTTGTGATTTGTTTCTTTGTTTTCCACATATTTTTCGACACATTTACAAATAATTTGCTACAATAACGATTCAAGTTTAATAGGCGATAAATTTTCTATCGAAAACGACATAACAGAGATGACAAAATTAGTTTTAAAATGTATTCCGTCTTAAGATGCTTTCATAACACGTATTATGATTTAATGACCCCAACAGCTCATTAATTCCTGATTTTTTTCTGTAATTAGTTATTTTGAATTTTACGTATCAAAATTAAATTTTGAATAATGAATTTGATTTGTTTCTATTGAAATTCAATGTTCTATTGCAATCAATTGATCTGTTTCTATTGCATCCTCTCCTTCCTATGTTTTCCATACGTTGTATTACTTGTATTGCTTATCTAATGCTAATATTTTCCATGCGTCTATTATTTTCATAGTAATACATTTTTTTTTGTCAAATATCATAATAATTGCTTATTTCTACCTCATGTATTGTTTACGTTAAATTTGATGATATCAGAATCAAATGACTTACTGATAAAAATATGGAGATTGCAAAGCGTAAAATTCGAGAAAAAAATGTAAATCCATCACAATATAAAACTGAAAATGCTGGAAGCCTAAAAGCCTACCATTTCCAAAAGTCTTATTTCAAAGCTAACAAGGAAAGCTGATTTATTCAAGATATTTTTTTTACTTTTATGTTAGTGGTATTATTTTGAGATTCTAAGGGTAAAAATTGAGATGTTAAATTGCCGTGAACTTGAAATTTATGTTCCCACAAAATTTCGAATATATAATAATGCTTGTCTCGGACCGTGTTATATATTGATAAAAATAACTGAGTTCAGTGGAAATATGCTGAGATAAATTCTAAGACAGTACGACTATTGGGATTATATTGGTATCACAAAAATAATAATGTAAACGAGATATATATTAATGATTCTGATATTTATCATTAAATTGCTATCATAAAACTTCTTTTTTTATCAAAGTGTTAAGGAAATTTCCCATAAACTATTTTTAGTAAATATACTTCAACTATATTTTGTATATATACTTCAACTATTTTCGTCTATATTTTTGTACAATTTTAACTGCATTTTGTAAAATTTATTTAACCTTATTTTGCATTTAAATTTTAAAATGTAAGGTACTAAATTATTTTTCGTGAAATTGAATAACTGTCTAAAATCACTACTGGCTCTAACTGTAATTTTAAATTAAACCAGAATAGTTGATAAATATGTAGATTAAGTTACATAAATGCAAAGTGATAATTAGTCATAAACATTTATAATTTTTTATTACACAGTGTTCCTTATTATCATATTAAAATTGGTTTCAATAATATAAATGCATTTTAAAGGGTCAAAAATAAGATTTTATTCTCGGAAAATTAACATTATCTATTAGTGTACAGTGTAAAATAACCAATAAAAATGTATAAATATCGATGCTGTTACATAATATAAATTATTCAACAGTTATTTTTATCTATACAAGTTTTACGTTATCTTTACAAGTATTACGTTTATCTTTAGCGTTTTACTTATTGCGTTTATCTTATCTTGTTTAAGATTTAAAGAATTAATTCAAATATTATGGCATTAAATAATTTTTTTTAGTTTAAATATTTCTCATATTGTATTATGACAAGCTTAAGTATAATTATATACATCAGATACATTATATGCATTATTTAATGATTTTTATTTACTAGTACCATATAGTTTGTGTAAGGCATACAGCTGTTTAACAAGGCAAATACCTCACCAATCATGCTAAATTCCATTTTGCACGCAATCTTTTTTGATAAAATTTGTTCTGCTTAAAACTGTTATTATAAACTGTTGTTGATAAAACTGTTTTTAAGTTATAAATTAACCGAAATCTCAATTTTTATCTTGAATGCATTGTCAAGTTCTCTTCATCTTGCTTCCTTGTTGTGTGCTGGCTGCAAAACATGAATAAGTGTAACACTTCTCCTTTTACATTTGTTTTCTCAGACTTATTAGTAATACTAACATTTCAATATCAATAATTAACCAAATAAGCAGATTAAAGTGAATAATTTAAGCGAATTTATCACATTAACTGGCTATTATTAAGAATAACCAATGCAGTTTCGTCAGTGCCATTCTTTCGCAATTTTATTGGAGATATTTCCGGATCGTGATCTGCCACGCCAATTACAATCACTAAGGCGCCAAATTGATTTTAAACTAAAAAGATTAACGAGTTATCCCCTTCAAGTTGGTCCCTTTCAGTGATGTCTTTTGTTTTGTTATTCGTTGGGTCGCAGACCGGAAGTTGCTAAGACTTGGCGGTTATTCTGCCACAGATCACGATGCGGAAATCACCCCTTTTTATTCTCCCTTTGACCAAAAGAAGCGGTTATTATTAATATTGACCGGATTTATTCTTTTATTCGCAACACAAACAAACAAACACACACACACACACACACACATATATATATATATATATATATATATATATATATATATATATATATATATATATATATATATATATATATATATATATATATATATATATATATATATATATATGGGTGATTCTCACGAAACATGACAATTCACTGTCCCTTGCTCCAAGATCTAACATTATAATACTAAAAGAACTTTTTCTTAAAAAAATTAATAAATAGCATTGTTCTTAGCATCTTAAAATAACTTTGCACTAGCATTGACTGTTTTGTATAGTTAAAAAATTTATTTGAACTTCAAAATGTCATTTTCCTGGCATGTCCCAAACAATGTTTCCAATAATAACTAGCTTCAAACTAAATTTTTCAATATCTTTTTTTTTTTATCTCAACTGGTGTAAGCATTTCTAGAATATATGCAGAGGGTATTATTTGCAAAAACTACGTTTAAATTAATTTTTTCTGTCAATAATTTGTTTGTCCCAAGAAAATCTGTCATTTTCCTGGCAACTTTTATTTAGTGGTTTATAACCAAAATAGATAGAGCCAGCAATCAATATCTTATGTTAATAGATTGATTAGATACCCTCCTATATGAAGATGTCTTGTTGCATGAATAAAGAACCAATTTTCTGGAATCCTGTTGTTTTCTACAACATATAAACGTCTTAGGCCAAAATATTTAATTAAAGTAAAGTTATATGCTATAAAATGGCAAATTTGTCATTATCCTGGCTGTCATTTTCCTGGCTTATGAATGCCAAACTGCTAATACTGTAAGGAAGGAAAGCAAATATTAACCTAATACCAAGTTTATGTATGATTGTAATATGCTTGGATGTAATCAAAGTTATTTATTTATTTAATGATTGATTATTATAAAAAAATTTATTCTGTACATATCAGCGACAAAAAGTTTTTTGATTCCTTCTGCAGTGGATAAAAAGAATTAATTTAAGCAATTTATGGTCCATCTAACATAAAGGCTTAAGTTGAGTTACTTATTTGTAACTTAACATGACTGTCTTTTAAACTTCTAAGCTAATATGTCATTTTCTTGGCATTCAAGATTTGGTGAATTTCAATTTTATTTTTTTTTCCAGAGAAAATGTCAATAAACTACACTGCTGTCAGTAAGATATTAATAAGTGTAACTAAAGAAGTATACAAAAAAAATTTTAGATTATTTTGATGACTTTAAATTTGAAGAAATTTTTTGGTCCGAATTGTCATATTTCGTGAGAATCGCCCATATATATAGATAGATAGATAGACAGATAAAGAAAAATATTTCTAAAGATCATTGTAAATCAAAATATTGCTCGATTTCGCATAAGAGTATGTATTTTTTTAACTTAATGAAAAATTCAATTTAATTCATTATTTTTCATTTTAACGGTACAAACTCAGCATATCTTACTCATAGATGTTCACAAAGATAAAGACTCGAATGTTATAAATCATTTTAAAAGACAAAGAGTAACTTTGAAGACTTTCGTTAACTGCTTTATTTGACTAAAATTTTATTCCAGAGTTATACCTGAGATTTATTTGTTATTACAAAACTATAGACCACAAATCGATTAAACAAGTAAATGGAGTGCAAACTTTAAAGATTCTTGATTTCTTACATTTATTTTTTTAAAAATTGTGACAGCAAATAATCAACAGATATCGTTGCCTCTTGGGAACAAAAATGAATTCAAAGTACTTTCTGATAAATATAAATTTAATTCTTGACATCTCTGGAAGTTATTTTTGAATTCCCTAAAGTATAACAGCTAAGTTTTCTTACGATTACTTTCTTCAGACATGCATATGTTTTATTAAAACTTCTTAAAAAGACAGACATTTTGAAATATCTTTATTTTTAATGTATTTTAATGTAAAATATTTTTTCCAATTTCATTCTTAATGTCCAAAGAATTTACAGGAATGTTTCATAAACATAAAGAATTTAAAGGTAAACTAAATATATGTAAAATATGAAAATGTATGAGAGTTATGATTTTACAAATATGTAGAAAATTTTTCTAAGAAAAATGTTTGTTTAAAAACTATTAGTATAAGTACATTTGCATAGTTAATAAAACAATTTTAAACATATTCATAATTCATAGCCAACAATTTATATAATAGTGAAAGTCAAGACAGATAATAATAAGTGAGAGTTTTCTAGTGGATTACATTACGTGCTTCATGGTGAATAAATTTGTGAGTTTAAAAATGACATAGACTATAAATTTGAGCCGTATATAGTCAGTTTAAAACACAAATTTTTCAATTCCTTTATTTTGTAATTAAACTTATTGTTAAAAATTGATAAATAAAATTGTTCTTCTAAACTGTGGAAAAGTATGGTCAAAATTACCCGAATATATATATAAAAAAATTTTTAGTTTCGCCGTCTGTGGGAACACCGAAAGGATCATCAATTTTTACCGAATCACATTTTGGTCAATTTAAACATGGGTTTAAAATCTGTGGTAAAATTTAATAAATATGGTAAAATTTGGTAATTTTATCCTGTTACCTTAGAGCATCGCATAAAATAATTTATTTCGTTAAATTTATTTTTCTGGTTGGTATTTTTTACTGTATGTGTGGTAATAAGAACTATAACTATATATTTGAAAACCAGAATTTCCTGCAAATCAACAAATTAGCAAAATAATGGTTTAAATACTGAATATTTTTGTTTTATTAACCAGAATTATAGTTTTCTTTTTCTTACCAGAATTCATTATCACATGGTATGGTAATGTTACAAGCATTTTGTTTCCTCAGTGTAAAAGTTAACTTGATTAAAGACTTTGTGCTTGCATAAAAAAACCTTGTGTTTGAAAAATGGTACAATGAAATATGATTACTTATTAAAATTATAAATTGTACCAATTGATTTTAATTTGAATATGCATTTCTTGGAAAAACCATTGGTTGTACTAATACCAAGAAGTTGTAGTAAATATGCGAGGTATTTTAAAAAATCTAATGTTTAAATTTTTTTTTTAACTTTGTTTTTAAACTTTCTTGCATTAAGCTAAAAAGTAATTATCAAAATAAATAAATACTTACAAAAAAAAACCTCTAATTCAAATTAACAAAGAAGTACTGTCGTTTTAAAAAAAAACCAAACATATAGCATGCATTATTGGTCATAGAATTAGTCGAGTTATTTTTATATAGTTTAGTTTTTTATGCAGCATCTTTTTCAGCGTCCGTGCACCTCTTAATCTATTTGCAACAGTTTGGTTTTCTTTTCACTAAGGTCAGTTTATGAGAATTTCATTAGTAGTTCATACTAGTTTTTACTAGTTACTAACTACAGTTTATTGATAATTATAATGTATTTTAGTATTTATACTGATTCGATGAATCACCCTAATAGAAATTTTTCTTTTTTGGCATAATAAGTATCTTCTTACAGCCATGGTGCATACAATATCTAATATTTACACAAAGCTCTGTCCATACAGATGAATTTTTTTAAGGTATTGCATGTACATAGTAAAATGCATTTTCGAAGCACAGTATTACATTAAAATCTCAATTCTTTAAAATAATAGTAAGTAACATATACATAAATTCATCACCAGTTCGAAAGTAGAAATATGGATTTCTTTAAAAACCCAAGGAGGTGTAAAACTTTACGAACAAATCAGGAGAATATCCTTTATTCGAAAAGATCCAGCCTCAATTACCAACGGATAATGACGTCATCAAGCATTGTTTACGTACTTAAGTGAAAATTTCTTCCCAAAATATTGCTCTTATTTTGACACATTAAACCACCACAGCCTCTAACAAAAGCTTTCTTTTCCCTTGGTTCTCTCACTTTTCCTTTGACACCATGATTTACGAACATGCGGATAACTCTTCTTGTAAATCCCATTTATAATCTAAGTTCTGACGACAGTGATGTATGAAAGCTTGCTTTATCTGCTAGAATCATATGTCGCCTAATTTGGCGACATAAGCCTTGTTTCTGTCAGATAATGTACCATGAACCGCGTTCCAGACCAGCGTTTCAACTTGATTGCCGAACGAGTAGTTTGGCTTGGAATGAGGTTAATCAGAGATTGGATTCTACTAATGGATAAAATGATGAAACCACTTTGGTATTGAAGATGTCTTCATGGGAGCAATCATTTTGCTGTAATTACTTTCGCGCGAATTCCCTTTACGGTTGTTCTAAAATAGTAATTATTTCGTTATTATCAGAGTATAATTTGTGTTTTATTTTAAATCAGGAGCTTTGTACACAAAATGAATTCCAAACTTTGAAATTTACGCCAACATACAAATGTGTGTACAGAAATTTTATAGTTTAGATCGTGTTTGATGCTTGATTTCAGGCTCTTAATCTCGTAGATTAATTATTGGATATTTAAAAAAAAAAAAATTTTATTATTTCGTAAAAATACTACATTAATAAATACTGAATAACTTCTTTTGTGATCTTTTTAAAATTATTTTTTGGTCTTAAAATTAGAAAGCTGTTTCCGGTATTTTTATTTACCTAAGCAATAAATTATTAGGCGTACATGAAATAATAAGATGATCGGTTTGTTCAAGAAGCATTAAAAGTGATTATTAAACCCATATCTTCTCTGTCCCGTCAAAATCACGGGGTGAACTTGGCCTCCTAATTCTCGTGCGCGTGATATTTCTGGGCTAGAGTTCAAGAGTAATGCACCAAAAATGTTTAAATATCCATTTCTTGTACCAATAATTTTTTTATTTCTTTTTTTACACATTCGATGGCAGCACTGGACTACTTTTTAATAAAACCGGAATACAATGTTGGCCTTTGGATCTTATGTTTGAAATTTATCATTTAAAAAAATTATTAATATTTATTAATATTATGCGTAAGTTTAAAATTCCGTTTTAATATTTAAAACACATTTTTTTCTTGCCTACTGAAAGGCCAACATTCTATCTCAAAAAGTCTGAATATTGGCTGTAGAGCCGCGATGGCTCAGGGGATAGAGCGTTCGCCTTCCAATGAGGCGAACCGGGTTCGAATCCCAGTCGATACGAATTCCGCATCCGGCTTGCACTGACCACAGTGCTGACGTGAAATATCCTCAGTGGTAGACGGATCATGGGTTAGAGTCCCCTTGCCGTCAGGCTAACCGTGGGAGGTTCTCGTGGTCTTCCTCTCCATGTAACGCAAATGCGGGTTAGCTCCATCAAAAAGTCCTCCACGAAGGCAAATTTCTCCCAATACTCGATCCAGGAGTTCCCTTGTCTTCTGGATTGGGTTCAAAATTACAAGGCTACGGAGTTGAACATTAGTAGCCGTAAACCCATTAAGTTGGGTCGGCTGTTCAACGACGGTTATAAAATAAAATATTGGCTGTACCTCAAAAAATTGTTTCTTTTTAAATTTGAAACTGAAAAAAAAATCTGAACATCTAAAAGGAATACATATATTGTACGTACACTTTTTCTATTTGATTTTCTTGAATAAAAAAAATAGGCACTCTTATAAACGTTTTTTTTTTTATAATAAGCTCGTTAAGGGGTTAAGACAGACACAAACGTTTATAGAAAGATACTATAGAAGATTAAATTAATACCATTGAGTATATATCATGTATTAGTTTAAATGTTTCACAAAATACAGGTCGTGACTGTTACAAGAAATATTAAGGAATAAAATTTATTTATTATTGCAAAGCAATCTTATTGATAAATAAAAAATATAATATGTATATATATATGTATTGTGTAGTTATAAGGTATTTAAATGTAATTGGTATTGTTAAAGAAAATGTTTAAAAAAAAATCAGATCAAAAGTATTATAATTGTTTATAATGTTAAAAGTTATAGTTTGCATAAATAATCATCCGTCACTCGATTAGTTCAATTTTAAAATAAAATAAGGTACTTAAATAAAAGCAATGATCCTGCAGAATGCATTTTTGCCAATTTACATTGAATGATTAGGAAACATTGAAAATAAATAAAACAAACTATTTCTTTTGAAGGGATTTCATTCTCTTTCTCAAACTTTGAGTTTTTTTAAAACAAAATAAGGAAAATAAAATAAAAAAAGACTAGTATTTATACAAATAATAGCGATTATTTGAATTCAAATAAATGAGCATTCAAATAATCAGAGCTCTTATATAAAAGTTTAAATTATCTATTGTTATATTTTGTATAAATATATATGAGTTTGACTAATAATTGATTATAATTCAAAAATGTGTACAATGTATTATTTGAAATAATTTACTACACCTAACTGAATTATGATTAATAAGAGTTATCGCCTAAGGACTAATTGAATTGATCGTGATTAAGTATACTTAATAAAATTCATTAAAGTACGTAGTTAAAAACAACGAAGAAATTCAACAAAGTTGCTTTAGTTGTTTTTTTTTCTTCTTACATGTTTTTCATTTGAAAAGAATGTAATTAGTTGAGATTCAAAACTTAATTTAGGATCAAATATAATTAAACATTTCATTTAAGGGTGTTGTTGGGTAACCATCCTCTTTGATACATTCCTCTTTTTTCTAATTAAAATTTCATTATGTTGAATTTATGTTTTATTAAAAAGGTGAAATTAGAGGGAACGTTTTTATTAAAAATATTGACATGTTGTCTGATATTTCATTAATAAATACCGCAAAAAACGATAGAAAAGAATACTTTAAGCTAGATTGAATATTTTATTAATAAAAAATAAGAACGTACTTTGAACAAAGACTATCTGTCAACTTCTTACCATCAATTAGTTATAGGCATGCTGAATAAATTCCTTTCTCTTTAAGACTTACTTTCATCTTTTTTATTCAATATTTATTGATCAAATTAATTTGTAGTAAAAAATGTATAATATTTTCTTTTATTGATAGTTTTAGTACTGACAACTGCATAGTACATGAAAAATAGATTTTTTAGAAATTAGAAAATCGGACTAGATTTAGAAATTACTTCACAAGGAGGGAAGAAATCCACATTGTATGTTAATGACATTTGTGGTATTTGGCCAACAAAACCAAATTATACGTTACTCGAACCATTGATTTGATTATTTTTTTCATATGGAAACGGTTTACCGAAAATTCTGGTTTTCAAAATTATATTTATTATTACCGCATATTTAGTAAAAAATACAAAACTGAAAAGTAAATTGAACCAAATAAATGGTTTTTATGTCAGTATACTTTAAGATGTTATGATACAATTACTAAACTTTATAACATTTGTCAAACTTTATCACATAATTTAAAATTATATTTTACTACGAATTTTACCAAAATCCTTACCAAAACGCATTGGTGAAATTTACCGAACTTTTTACTATTTCCATACTACAAGAAATACGGTATGTTCTGTTAGTATGGAAGTTATTTAGTATGTTCTGTTAGTTTTGACCATACTTCTTTTCTCAGTGCATAATTTGACATTCTAAAAATACCAAACAATTATCACTAGCATAAGATTTCATAGGTGAATATAAATTATTTTCAAATGTGAGAAAACTAGTTTGATTCTACACTGATAAGAGGCAAAAGTGTAATGAAGTGATTACCTAAGAGAATGAAAACACTGTTATCAAAACGTACAACATGTTTATAATAGTTACATTAATAGAAGTTATAATGGATACTATTTGTGCATAATAAGTACAATTTGATGTGCTTAAATTTGTTACAAAATATAATATTAAATGATATGCTATATCAATGCAATGCCTAGGATATGCAACAAAAAAAAAAATAGAATTTATATAACAGTGTAAGGTTGCTAAACTTTCAAACAAAATGACAAATTTAATCAAAAGGGTACACCAAACATCAAACCAGTTCTTTTTAGTAGTATGTTTGATTATATTTTCTCTTTATCTGCTTATATTGTTTAGATTGAGAATTTTTGCTTTAAAATTCGCAGATTTGTACTGTTTGTCTAAGATAGGCACTCTGCCAGACATTCGTTTGGAGCTGTGGCAGTGACTATGGTAACGAGGTATGATCATTTCAAGTAGGGGTGCGGGGTCCCTCTTTAGGACTGGTTTCGGCGAGAGAAAAGGAGACCTCTGCATCGAAGCTACCCCCCCGAAAATGCCCTCTTCTTGTTTCCATAACACCAGACTGCCGCAGACTTAGTGGCGGTCAGAGTACCTGTCTTAGACAAACAGTATAACCAAAATTGATGGCTGTTGATTCCAGTCGGTGAATGTTGACAATCGCACAGTAGCTTTGCTAAATGTCCAAAATATATACTAGGTCTAGTTAAGTACCACTGTACGGTATGCCTTTAACTAGTACTCCGAAGACTGATGTTTCTCTTAATCTGTCCTCAGCAGATATTAAAAATCCAATATATATAATTATCTCAACGAATAAATTATATCAAATCAGATAAACATGTAATTCGGACATTCATGGTAACATATATGAATATATATATATATATATATATATATATATATATATATATATATATATATATATATACAAAAGGAAAAAAATATATAAAATGAAAAACACGAAGAAAATAAAGAAAAACAATAAGTTTTATTTACTGCGCATAAGTTGCAAGTAAATAGAACTCATAAAATAAGTTCAAAATGCAGTGAAATTATGGAAAAAAATTACAGAACAATGAAAAGAGGGGGGAAAGAAAAAATAATAATAAAAATAAAAATAACAAGAAACAGGGGGGAAAAATTCAGAAAAAAGGAGAGAAAAAATTAATCAAAAGCCGGAAAATAAAAAGATATAATCTTTTCATCAGCTCACACGATTAGATTCGCAAAAAGGAGTGCTTTCTGACATTGTATCAATATTGCCAAAGCAAAATATGTCAATACAATAGTGTGAGGAGTACTCAAAAAAAATTTTAAGAAAAAAATTACAACAAATAAAATAGAACACAATATGTAAAAATATCACGTAAAAGCAGAAAATAAAATATAAAGAAAAAACAGAATAAAACATGAAAAGAAATCTATGAAGCGAGTACCGAATTAAAATGAACTTAAATGAACGGGAAATTTTTCAAGAATGATTTAAAATATGTTCGTAACAAGATTGCCAGTTTGCAAATTATGAAACCAAAAGTGCAAATTGACGTTAAAGCTTAAAAAGAGGGGTTTTGTATTAAACAGCATTCTTACTGTAATACTGAAATGCGTTTGATTTGTTAGTTACTGAGATTGGGGCCGAAAATGGATGTGCGCAAGGTGATATTATACTAGATAATTTAAAGAAGTTAACAACTAATAATTTTAGAAAATCAACATTTATTTAATAAAAAAAGAAAAGAGAAAAGGGAAAGAAACATGAATTGCCTGTTTTGCACATAATTTTAGCCACGGATTTGCCCGAAATGGATTTGCACAAGGTAAAAATTATATAAATTATCAAAGAAATATTTAGTGAACTTATTCACAATAATATACAATTATCTCAATGATTTTATGTAGAATTTAATTACTATAGTTGGGTATCCATTGTTTTTTTTATCAAATTTTGAAAGAGTTTATCTATTTGTTTTTTGGATAAATAAATATTACTACTTATTCTTTTAATTCTATTCATTTCATTAAAAGTGGTATTTAAATAGATGTTCCTAGAAACATCATAATTCCAAATAATTAGTTTATTTACATTAAAATTATTTATTTTATCGTATAAATCAACAAAAAGCAGATATTTACTTCTTTTATAATACCCAAATCCAAAAAATTGAAATTAATATTATGATCATGATTACGAAGCAAGATTAATTCCTCGAGGTAAATATTATTTAATAAAATAGTATAATCCTGAAAATTAAAGATAATTAAATCATCAATTAATCTAAAAACACATTTAATATTAAGAGTATAATTTTTTCCATAATAATGCAAAAATAAGTTAGCTAAGAGAGATGAATAATTAGATCCTTGTGATATTCCATCAATTTGAAGAAAAATATCCTTTCCATTATAAAGATAATTATTAAAAAGACAAAAATTAATTTGAATTTCCCAATAATCAAAATCGCAATAAAGGATATTTTTAAAATCATAGTAATAATTCAAAAGGACATCATTTAGTTTAGAAAGGGGAATGCTATTGAAAAGATCCTGGAAATCAAAAGTCGCAATAGAATTAGTTTCATTATGTTTAATGAATTCTAAAATCGGTTGATTATTAGTGATAATCCAAGAAAAATCTTCTTTAATAATATTGTTAATAATTTTGTTTAAGTAGTTAGAGAAAATGGTGCCAGGTTTAGTTAGGTAAGCATTAGATCCACATGTGATTGTTCTAAATATTTAAGGAATTTTATGAATTTAAGGACTGATAATTAAGTAAGGAAATTGTATATTGCTCATTTTAATTTTTAACCTCTTATATAAAGCTAAAGGTTTTTTTAGTGACAGTATTATTATTTAAATTACTAAGTTTAAAATTTTTACTGTTTTTTAATTCCGTATTTAAAAGTTCAACATAGAATTTTTTACAGAAGATTGCATAATTATTGTTAGCTCTGTTTATAGGAGTATATACAAATTTTTTTGTAGTTGCTTAATTGATTGAAAAATTTCAGAAAAATTTGTTGAAATGTTACTGTTATTTAAATTATCCTTATTATTGAAAATAAAGTTTTTAAAGTAATAATAAACACCCCATTTCCATTCTGTTAGTATACCTAAAGGTAAGGAGAATCTATTTGATATCTTTAAACGAAAACTATTGAGATCACTAAGGAAGTATTTTAGAATTTTATTAATGGATTTATATTAAATGGGTCTAAATTCTGTGCCTTTTATCATTAAACTCCGAAGTTCTGAATTTTCTGTAAAATTCAAATTACAGGTAATAATATGTTTATGATGTTTATCAACAAAATCAAAATATTTGAACAAACATTAATGAATTGAGTATAATAATAACGTAAAGCAATTTCACTACTTCTAAAACTACAAATTTTACATTTTCAAAAATACACCTACAAACATACTTCTGTAATTTAAAGCAATTAGAAAATTAATGACAAATGATAAAATTTATTCATATTTACACTTCATTAATCTTTTGCTTTCAGCTGGTACATTAAATAGACAACACTGTAAAAATTACGGATTACAGTAAAAAAAAAATTAACGACACTCAGGGTGCCGATACTTTTTGCATGGAAATTCTTTTTAAATGTAAAATACATTAATAAAGAACAAAAAATCTGATGAACAGTAATTTTTGCAGTCATAATTACGGAATCACTGCAATTAAAAAATATATATATACGGTAAAAATGTATTTTACGGATGATGCATCCAAAGTACCATTATTTGATCTGGAATTTTTCCAATCTTTTGATTGCTAGTGCTTTAAGCAAAGGGTTAACATGATTTGAAACTTGATATTTTCAGAAAAGTCTCTAATTCAAATAATGGCAAGCATACGAATGAATATATTTGACATTCATTATCATTATCTATTTGACATTTAAATATTGGATCAAATAATATTAATATTGGATGAATATAAAAGCAAACCATGTACCGTACATTAATTCCGAATAACAAGGATCAATTTGATTCTAATCCGTTGAATAAAATTATAATTTTTTCACTAACAATGCATATATAGACCCATTAGTAAAAGAGCATATTTAAAGAACTAAATATTATAGGTGTTACAAATGAGTTCCCACTTTCTCAAATATCAAAGAAATCATAACCCAGAACATCAAATATTTCAATGAAATATATCCTCCATCTAACATAAAATCATTATAAGACATATTTCAAAAATGCATTGTGACAGTAATATTTCCTTAAACTTGTGAGGAGTTAGCTACTATTTGAGAAATACCTTTCTATTTTTGAAAGTTGATTTATTATTTATATTCTTTGAAAACTCAAATCCATCATGCAGTTTTCCAATAAGTGTCCTTAGATATTTAACAAAAGATTTTTGTTGCTATTCTCCCTATGGTAAATGAATGAAATAAGGAACTATCAATATACATTACTCATTTATTTCAGCCATAACTATAAATCAATCATATAATGTATTTTGCATTAGTATTTATATTCGTTCTTAAAATTATAATATATACTATTCTATTGTATTTCATATAAATAAATAAATTGTTCTTGAAATAATAATTTCATTGTTCTTTAAGCTTTACTAATTTCTTTACGTATACGCAGAAAAATCTAAAATACAGTTTAGTGCTTTAAAATAATTAATCTTAATTTCAAGATTTATATTAATCAGAAGCACATACTTTGAAAAAATTTGAGAGCTCTAGTTTATGTAGAATATTGGTAGATAAAATGAAGTTCAATGAGAGTGTACAAAATTCACTCTAAATACAAAGTATTACAAAATGCAAATATATATATATTTGTGTGTTACAGAATTTCTCATGCGAGACATTCTATATTAACTGATAAGCTTAAGACATATGTTTCTTATCAAGTTTTAGATGTAGAAGTCGGTCTCTCACAAAGAGCCATAAAAATTCAAAATGAACCAGATAAGGCCAGATAAAAGATTATTTTCTGAAGTTAATGGGCAATAATTCTTAGATGAAGTACACATTAAGATAGTCCCAAGAATGTCCCAGCACCAGAAATACTAAAAGAGTACAATTAATATCAAAACAAAATGAACAAAACTTCTTTTAAAAAAATGCGCTAAAAAGCAGCAGAATTTTCAAAAAAAGAGAGAATAAAAATAGAAATAAATGTAGAAAAAAACAAAATTAAAAATATGACCACTGAAGCCGACGTCTTCAGGGGGTACCGGCCCCAGTGGCCAAAAAACAAAACCTTTTCTATTGAGGAAGAAGGCAAAAGCCTAAAAACCTTCCTCAGTACCCCGAAGGTTTTGTTTAAAAGTCCAGGAGAAAATCAATTTGATTTGATGATTTTCTCCTGGACTTTTAAACAAAACCTTCGGGGTACTGAGGAAGGTTTTTAGGCTTTTGCCTTCTTCCTCAATAGAAAAGGTTTTGTTTTTTGGCCACTGGGGCCGGTAACCCCTGAAGACGTCGGCTTCAGTGGTCATATTTTTAATTTTGTTCTTTTCTACATTTATTTCTATTTTTATCCAGCACCAGAAAAGTGCTATCCTTTTAGCGAATCAAAATCTCTAAATTTTATCAATTGAATGACGTTTCATTGAGATAAGACGATCCTTGCAACTACCTCCTTTTTCAGAACCACTTTATAAAATATCGGTACAGCCAAAAATGCGTGTCTTTTTTCATATTTCCATGGCTAGATAAATCTGGACCAAAATCCAACATCCCTGCAATGGGAAAACCATCGATATCCCACGAATAATGTTTGCAATGCTCCATATAACGTAATAAAATGCTTTTTGAAATGAAATAACCTAAGTCTCTTCAACTATCTAGCCTGTAAAGGCATAACATTACACACACTCACACACACACACATATATATATATATATATATATATATATATATATATATATATATATATATATATATATATATATATATATATATATATATATATATATATATATATATATATATATATATATATATATAAATAAATAAAATAATAATGGCATAGTTAACTTCACTGTCATATTCCAAAGGGTCTGAAAATGGCATCTTGAAGGAATGTTGTAAATACAATGAAATGATGATATATAATTCCCTCTGGGGGGACACACTGTAGAAATACTCTATAAAATCTAAATATTCTAAATCTAAATACTCCATAAAATAATACCGTAAGAATGCACTTCGGGTTCATCATTCGTGAAACTCATTTTACCATAAAATAAATTTTTAATAAAATAAATAAAAAACATTATACCATAATTTTCAGAGTATTATTCATTTAAGTAGAATGATTCAGTGATTTTACGGTACTTATTACTATAAAAATTGCGGTATAGCCAGATTTTTTGATCCGTAACATATTCCGGTAAAAATGAATTTTAAGGTAAAAAGTACCGTTATTCTGAGTACCGATACTTTATACAGTATTTTAATTCGGAATTTTTCACAGTGTGTACTGCAATAATGGAGAAAAACCTTGCATAAAGAACGAGGTATCTCATCACTGATGCTAAATAGTGCTTCCTGATTATCTCGTCCGTTACGATGAAAGACTTAACCGTTTTTCTTTTATTTATTTGCCCCTAACTGAATAACCGAAGCAAGTATTAGAGTAAAATAATAACTCTAATAATAAAATCATGGTACTAATAACTTTTTTTTATTTTTTTATAGTAGAACTAAATAGAATTCGTACATTCGTGCTATTCGTGCTAAATAATAATATTAAAATAATGAGTGTAAAGCAAAATTCAAATCACTTTTGCTTCTTTCACTTCTGGCAAGTCTTGAGAATGGGCACCTATTTTTGAGCGCTTGGATCATGTCTATTATTAATTCAAATTTGTAAGTTTTTAAAGCGTATGAAAATTTTAATCAAGTGTAATCAAACCCATTATTTACATATGTAAATCTATACAAATTTAATTTCATATTTTTCAGAAACCCTCCAAGGATTATACCTCCCAGATCAGATGTGAAGTCTTAGAAAAAAGCAGCCATCTGATGTGTCGTCCATGCGTCATGCGGCATAATTACAAACTTTAGATGTTTAAATTCTGTTTACATACAACATGTGTATAACCTATAATCCTCATGAAGTATTTATGTCTCTTATTTTACCTTTTATAGTAAACTTATTTGAAAATGAAATACAAAATTAGTAGTTTAAACATGTTTTAAATTCAATCAAATTTATTTACCCAAATAAAACATTAAAATATTCATGAAATGAAAAAGCTTTATTACAAACAGCTAAAAAAATATTACGAACAATAAAGTTATTATAAAAGTGGCACAATAGATTTTATTAAATTTATGACACCTTTGTTATTATAGCACTTAGTACTGCTTTATTTCCTTACATTAAAATGTAACAATATTATATTATTATAGTTGTTACAAGTGAAACATCTCAAGTGTTGTTCGCCATTGGAGCTGAGGATTTCATGCAAATAGATTATTTTAAATATTTTTTTATGTTATGGAAAATGAATGCACAGATTATTTTAATCATTTCAAAGTGGTTTTGAAAGTTATTTAAATCTCTAAATTTTACTTATACTATATCTCAAACTTTTCCTTACAATGAACAATGCTAATTTGAAAGTTTTTTTTTTCAATCTTAGCATCAGACGTAAAAAAGTAAGAATGCAAAAGAATTCAAATATATAATGAAAGAAATATAGAGGTGAATATAATAAAAATATACATTATAGATCGAGGATAAAAATAAACCATTCATAGATGAGGTGCAGCAGAATAAACTTCGATATTTGTTAACTATTCACAAGCCATTTCAATAGTTTTAATTTGAAATATAAAGAAACATCCTTTGAATACCTGAGTTTATTTAAAAGAAAAAAGTATAAATAATTTGAAAATATATCTATACCTGATAACGAAATAAAGTTTTATCCACTCTTTTAAATTTGTTCAAAAAATATCTAGACATGATAACGAAATAAAGTTTCATCCACTCTTTTAAATTTGTTCAAATTAGAAAAAATTAAAAAATAGCATTTCCTCACATAATAAATAAGGCTTTATTTTACCACTGTTGTGTTTTAGTGGTTAAAATACTGAACATTGTTAAGAACTGAGGTTCGTTCACTAGTGGCAGTTTGAAGTCCACCCAGCCTCAGATCCATTGCTATCAGCTTGTCTGGGAAGTAAAGATGGCATGTGCGCTGCGCTGACCACAAACATACCGTTGGTAACGACAATGCGAAATCTTAACCTCCAGGACCCCCCTAGCTAACATAAGGCTGCTGTGGGGCTGATTTATTTTACTTTATTTTACCTAACAAATGGTTCTGGACACAATAAGACCTTTTTAAATATCCATTTATTAGAACTAATATAAAGAAACATCCTTTGAATACCTGAGTTTATTTAAAAGAAAAAAGTATAAATAATTTGAAAATATATCTATACCTGATAACGAAATAAAGTTTTATCCACTCTTTTAAATTTGTTCAAAAAATATTTAGACATGATAACGAAATAAAGTTTCATCCACTCTTTTAAATTTGTTCAAATTAGAAAAAATTAAAAAATAGCATTTCCTCACATAATAAATAAGGCTTTATTTTACCACTGTTGTGTTTTAGTGGTTAAAATACTGAACATTGTTAAGAACTGAGGTTCGTTCACTAGTGGCAGTTTGAAGTCCACCCAGCCTCAGATCCATTGCTATCAGCTTGTCTGGGAAGTAAAGATGGCATGTGCGCTGCGCTGACCACAAACATACCGTTGGTAACGACAATGCGAAATCTTAACCTCCAGGACCCCCCTAGCTAACATAAGGCTGCTGTGGGGCTGATTTATTTTACTTTATTTTACCTAACAAATGGTTCTGGACACAATAAGACCTTTTTAAATATCCATTTATTAGAACTCTTTAATGTTTAATATCCTTTGAATTTGTTATGTTTTGCAGTTTAATACAAAAGCTGCTCACAAACTTTCTGTGATGAATTAAAAACATAGAAATTTATAAACTTTAACAAAAAATAGTGCTAGTTAATTTTTGTTTAACTGAAAATATAAGACTTTAATATTAACTATCTTTTTTATTAATTTTTATTTATTTTATTTTCGTATCATTATCCTATCTTAAATTACCTTTAATATTTTTGTAACTAGCATTCAAAAAAAATTACAAATACACTAAATTCAAAATTGCATAGTTTTTTCTGACTACCTTTTTAAAAATTTATTATGCATGAAAATTTCAAAACCAAATTTTCCCTTTCTTTAATAAAAATAAAGGTAAAATATAAACATAAGTATGTTGCTGAAAATGTCATTTTTAACAAAAAGCAATAACTTCTATAATAAATATCAAAGTATACATTTGTCGAGTTACATAGTTATCATGTGTAGTCTTCAAGATATATTGAACGAAACATAAAACAATTGATAACGGAGAAAAAAGCATTCAAAGTTTCAGTATTACTTAAATTATAATGAATGAGGGAGATATATATTTCAGAGACAAGCTTAAATTACTTTTCCTAGTGAAAAAAATTAGTTTTAGAAATTAAATATATTCCTAATTTTTGAAATTCTTAAAATATGTATATCCTAATACTCACTAAATATTTTGAAAACTAAAAACTCCTTTGAAATGAACAATTAGTTTTTCTTTACTGATATCATCTTTTTGGTTGTTTGTTGATAATTCTGCTAAGTATTTCTATGGGTATTTTTAATCACCATGTTATTGAAAAACGCAAGAGCTTTTGAATTTTTATTTAAAAATATTCAACAGTTCAATTATATTTAATTTAATACATATATATTTAAAAATCTGTATTTTCCTCTAAGAATCATTTTGATATCGAAATCTATTTGCTTGTTTAAAAAAAACCCAGCTTCAATAAAGACTGGCAAGACTTCTGATATTTTTCTTATTAAAAACAAAATATTTATCAAATATTTAATGAAAAACAATTGAAGTTTTTGGCTTGTATAATTGATTCTATAATATTTTAAATATTACACATTCAATAATAGAATATCTAATAACATTTCTGGATTTAATGTTTATAAGATAGCTGTTTAAGCCTTGGAAAAGGATTAACATATCAGCCATTACGCACAAAGTGGTGACTATGCTTTCTTATAAGCAACACTCATCCTTTGGAAGCTGCATTAAATATTTCAAATTTATGATTTAAAATATAATATATAATAAATGTAAGCAACACTCATTATTTGGAAAATTTATTGAATATTTCCAATTTATGATTTAAAATATAATATTTTATAAATCTAATATTTTATAAATATAAGCAATTCTTATTCCTTGGAAACTGCATTAAATATTTAAAATTTATGATTTAAAATATAATATATAATAAATATAAGCAACACTCATCCTTTGGAATCTGCATTAACCATGTCAAATTAATGAATTAAAATTCAAAATTTATAAGAAACTAATAATCAAATGCAAATCATTTTCATTCATAAAACGGCAGATAATATTGTGAAAAAAGCACTGATAAAATATCACTACTGTTGGGACTTGAAAGAGAATTTCCTGACAATAATTTGATTAGAAAAAATAAAATATTTTTCAAAAAAAAAAAAAACTTCATGAAAAAAAGGTCCGAAAATGTCTTTATGTACCAATTAATTATTTTTATTTTGTAGACAACGCTAATTAAATAAATTTCATTACTATTTACACTTAATGCTTTTTACTTTGAATGTATATCCTAAGCTTAATTTTAAGATGTTATTGATGCTATATATGTGTATAAATATGAGAAATAAAGTGTATCTTCATTGTTATGAATCTAATGTTGCGTGTTATTTTGAAATAAAATATATCTAAAGGATTATACTGTGTTCATCTTTTAAAATAAAGCATCATAACGTTATTCGGTTTCTATTACTAAATATCTGAAAGAATAGGAAACTAAAGTAGCTTATAAATACTTTCAAAAAATGTTCATTGCATTCAGAGAAAAGCTAACATGAAGCAAATGTTTTTGATAATTAAAATTAGGTTAGATAAAAAAGATTGATAATATTGTTAAAAATCAGACCTAGTATGTTATTGTTAGTTTTTATTACTAAATATTGTTAGTTTTAAAGGCTAAATTTTATATTTTCATTCCTAAATATTTCAAAGTATAGGAAACGTAACGTGCTAATAAATATTTTCAGAAAAAAAATTTTCAGCAAAAAAAAAATCTAATATGTTTATTTATTACGTAAATTGGGTCAAGAAAAAAAGAGCTTCCCAGTAATTTGAAAAAATATTTGAGACAACGTTTGCTCACTTTTTATTATTAAATATTTCAAAATGTAAAAAAAAACGTTATATAAAACGTTCAAAACATATTTCTTTCAGTCAAGAAAAAAATTTAATATGTACCAAACGCTTTTAATGCATAAAATGGAGTTTAAAAAATAACCTCAGAATTGCTTTTAACAATGAATGGTTTTCAAACAATGAGATAAAGAAATTATTTCTTTAAAACATTTTAAAGAAGTAACCGCATTGCATTGTAAAAGGCTATTAAAAAACGTCTATTTAAAATGCAAAATGTATTTTTAAAGAATTATCGCTTTATGAAGATATTTGTGTACGTTCATATTAATATTGAAACTGTAAAACTAAAAGCAATTTCAAAAAAGCCTCGTATCCATAAAAGGTAGAAATGTAGTAATAATAACAATAAAACTGCAGTTATTACAAGAACTAGCGTTAAAAAAGTTAACAATAATTTATCTATGTAAACATAGTAGTAAACAGATTGTGCAGGCAATCGCCCCTAAAAAAAGGCACTTTTATAGGTGCGATTACATGACATTTTAAGAGTTATTGTATACTCAATATTAGCGTACTGAATTTCGTAAACTAGTCCATACCCCGTACCTCTAACAATATAGAAAATCTACTACCTAGTTTAATAACCAGGGGAAGGCTGTAAGATATCATGTTCAAGATACAGTGAAACCTCTCGAAAGCGGCCACTCTCCGTTCCACAGTTATATGGTCGTTGATGGAGGTCGATCGTTCTTAGAGGTTTCCTCAAATGGTAATAGAAGATACATGATTTTTCGCAAACGACATTTTAGTCAGTATCATTTTCTTGGTGCGGAAATTCCACTTCTGTTGGGGTAATGAAAAGACGGATCGATAAATAAAATTTAACGTCCATAAAAATGATCCAAACATACATAATTATATGTAAAAACAAATTTACCATTCATGAAAGATAAAACTATTTTAAATAAATAAACAATTAAGTTTTTTGTTTAAGTTTGCATTTAATTTTATTTAATAAAAATTAGTTAGCTTTAAAAGGCTAGAAGAAGTTTCTTTATTTGAGATACTCGTTTTTTTTTAATTAACTTTTTTTCTAATTTAACTTTCAACTCTAAGAGTAAATAATTGAGAGCATCGTCTTTAGTGCTCTCTAACTGCAACATGAGATTGTATTGTAAAAAAAGACCTCACTGAATAAAAGTCTCACACAGGTATTTTGAATCCATTTCAATCTACTATTTATTTGTTTTCTTACATTTATGTTTTTGATATTTTCTCGAGTTTCCTTATTTAGACCCACTGGGAGAGGTTTTAATAGTCTCTCTTAAATGTTTTCTTTACCTCAAAGTCTGTAGAAAAAATTGCGTGCTTCCTAAAAAGCGGTGGTATATAGAGGTGGTCTTTCCTGAGGGTTTTACTGTATTTGGTTTGACCTATCTGGTTGAATCTGCTTATTATTACATTTCCAAGCTTAGAAAACATAACAAACTAATAATATTTTCAATTACTATTTCTTTCAGACAAAAAAAAATCTAATTTTTACCAAATGTTAAACGGTATAGGTTCTAATTAAAAAGTTCAAAGGATAAACTGCGTTGGTTTCTTTATACCATTTCATAAGTTCTAAAAAAATAAAGTAACGTTACTGTTCGTTTTTGATATAAAATAATTAGCATAAATTCAATTAAATAAAAGGAATATCTTAGTTTAATTTAAGAAATGAAGAAAATATAATAATTTCAGAACAAAATGTAATTTATGGTCAAAATTTTATAGAATTTGTTTCTAAACTTAACTTACTTTTCAATAACAATACAAGTAAAAGTTTCTGTTTTAGGACATATTTTTAGTCCAGTTTCTTGTTAATTTAACAGTTTAAAGCCACTTTTTAGTAAGGCAAAAAATATTTTCATAGGACATACGGGAACGTAGTAAAGGACACATAGAAAAGAAACCAATGTAAAAATTCAATGCTAACATCTGAATAGGTCTTCTTATTTTTGGTTATAAAGAAAGCATTGGCAATTTTACTTTGAATCTACTATACAATAAAATTATGATTACAAAAATTACTAAAAACTCATTATATGTGTTTCAGTGTCAACAATAATAATTTTAAGAAATTGGAATATTTGAGTATCAAGATTTAAAAAAAAAACTTGGTACTTTTAGTAGGGCGAAATATGTCAGAACATATAACAAATAGGGAAGAAAACATAATAAAAATTTGATGATAATTTCTGAATAGACTTTCTTATTTATGGGTATATGCAACTATTGGAAATTTTATATTTAATCTACTATAAATACAAAGTTTATTAAAAAAAAACTCGATAAATATTTAGTTTAAGACGTTCTTTAACATTCATTCTAATATATATTTCATAATCAACAATAATAATGTCACAAAACTGGAATATTTGATTATCAAGATTTTAAAACAAAATCTTGGCAATAAGATATTTTATACCCAATTGTAAAATTTGCTTTGGAGATACCGTTTCTAAAGTTTTTGAACTGCTCATTAACTTATTATCATCAAACTGAATTTCATCTAACAAAACTTCCCAATTGAAGAGGTTATAAAAGCTTAATTTTAAGTTTTAGAAGTTTTTCATTTTTCAGTTCCTCTTTTAGTTTTAGCTTCCTTTTTTTCCCAAAAGCATACAAAAAATGTACCTTTATTACTGCAGGACTATTCCTACTTATATTACCAAATATTAATAGTTCTTATGATGATAGAAATAGAATTCACCCTAGTTATTTTATTTATACAGTTAAAATATGAATTATTAAATTACTTAAATGATCTTTAGAAAATAATATGTATTATCTTAACATAACATAATAGATAAGACACATAACAATTTTACGAAATAAAGACATTAATTTCATAAAATTTATAAATTTAAAAAATATTTTTATCCCTCATTTTGTCATTTTTTTTCATTTAATTATTTTTTCAGCTATGGAAAAAATTCCTTTATTAAATAATGCTGTTATTATTTATAAAATTTTCATTAATTTTGTTAGATATTTTCAAATATCTCTAAACAATCTTCTGTTACTTAAAATTGTTATTTATTTTATGCAATCTTTATGATAACAATGAATATATAGTATGCAAAAAAAGTCACCAACATTGATGTCTTTTGGATTAAGCATCATATTTTCAAGTAAAAGGATATAAATTTGATAAATGAAGGACTCAGTCTTAATTAAGCAAATTAATGTGTACAGATGGTATTTAACTTTACGAAATTATACACGAAAACATTCGCTAGACTTGAATTCTAGACGCTTAAACGAGGCAGATAAGCTATATTATGTAATGGAAAATATGATGCCAGCAGTTTAGATAGGAATTTTTTAGACTCTTTACTGTTAATTTTACTTTACTTACAAATTCATCTCCATAATCAGTGAGGCAAATCAAAAAATATTCGTACGCAATTAAAAAGCTTTTTTATTCAACGATAAGTTTATACAACAAGAAATTATTTTTTATAAACATTTATTATATTTCATTATTTAGTTCACAAATGGTAGTAATATGCGAAGAAATAATGAATAGGCATTTAAAAAAAGTGGTTGAATATTACTTTAGAAATGAAATTAAATTTTAAAATACTAGTACTTTAAGGTGAGATAAGGAAGAAAAGGAAATATCATTAAGGGCCCAAAGTTTTAACCGCTTTCCACCTTACACTAACGGAACGATGTCTTATAGATTACGGCTACCCCTAAACCTTTTATTTTTTGCAACCTTCCAAAAAGAAAAGTATGTTTATTTAAAGAAATTACATTTTTATGCATGATTTCGTGACGTTAAATATTATTGCTATATATAAAGTTAGACCCTCGAACCATTAACCCATTTTTGGCTACTGGTGCTTAACAGAACGATATCAATAAATGTTTCTTGCAATACAGTGACGCATCTATGCATCATTGCACTTATGCACCTATGGGTATCTATTAACTATTATCCTTATTCTTAACTATTTCTAACTTATTTCATTAATAAAATATTGCTTTTCATGCACGAAACTTTTTTTTGTATTTTAAGGAATGTAATTTAAGCATATGTCAATAAAAATATTGCCACATTTTATAAAAATCCATGGTAGGTCTAAAATGAGCTAATATTGAATCATAGTACATTAAAATACTATTATTAGATCAAAAAATGTTCACCTCATTATTGCACACTGCACTTAATGCACAAGAACAAGTCTTTACACAATATTTCTAGGAACTAAATCGTAATATATAAAAAAAGTCATTTCAAAAATTACGTTTCTTTCATTTCAGTTTAATTCCTCATTAGGATTAATGCATTGTTAGATTATGTATAATGTGTTTTTTTATCACTTTGACTGATTCGTTGGTTTATGATTTAAAAAACTCTTCACTTATTTATCTTACTTTCTTTTGCTTCATTATGGAAAGTTTAACTGAGTAACTTAACTTGAAAAAAGTCCATCAAAAATAGAAAATGATGCGAGTGTTTGTTCAACCAAAAGCTTTTAGTTAATGACAATTTCTAATTAAGTTTTGGCAAGTTTTTTTAGTCACAGCTAATTAAAGTAACTTTGAAAGCTCTCTACATTTTTCATAGCGGGCATTAAATTTTTTTTTTTGTTTTGTAACAAATGAAAAAAAAATTTGCGTTAAATCTTACGCTTTTTCATGGCGAAATCAATTATAAGGATAAGATATATACATTTTCAACTTTTTTCAGAAACCGTGAGTTATGAAACTAATTTTCATAGCTTGAACAGAAACTAAAAAAAAACTTAAAAAATAATTAAAGATAAAATATTAATTAATTTCAATGTATCTATTATTTGTGTTTAAATGCTCATTTTTTATTATCTCAGATTTTTTAGCAGAAATTTTATTATAATACTAAGTAAAAACATCGGAACATTTTAAGATAAACTGTAAAACTAAATAATCACAATGTTTTAATTATTCTTAGTAAATATAACAACGCTGGTTTTAAAAATAATTAGAGAAAAATACTAGTGGGTCATTATTAACAGACACTATTAGTTATTGTAAGCAGTTACTACTTTTTAACTTCTTATACGATTAAATATTTGATACATGGCAGTGACTGTGATTTAATTACCTTTGAAACAAATTTTCTGTACAAGACAGTAATAACTTTGAACTTTTCATCTAATTTTTTAATCAAATCATGGATATCAGTTAGGTACTAATGGTGTTTTAGTTTTTATGGATAATATGCAGAACTCTGTTAAGCCAGTGTTATTTCGCCACATTAAAAATTATAAAATACTTTGTTACAACTTCTCAAACATATTATATACCGATTCCTAAGGCTTTCAATCAGTCAATCTGTATTTCGATGAATGGGCTGATAGCAAAGGGATAAAAATCAAATCGACACTAATGTAATTTACATATTTTGAGTTGTACAAGATAATGCTGTTAAGTCTGATTTACAGACAATAAAATCCATAAATAGATAAATGTATTATTTATTTATTAAGGATAGGCAACGTACAATGCGCAAAAAAACGAAATATCATAAATAACTTTTGATCTATAGTACTTATTTTCATGAACTCATTCTTAATAGTTCAAAGTGACTATGCTAATTGAATAATTCAGACAATATTTCTAGTTATGAAATCAAAAAAGAAACATACTTTTCAGAATAAACATGACTTTTTTTCGACGTAATTTGATTGCTGACTCTCAAAATATGGGGGAGTAGCCAAACTCTGGAAACTTTGATCCCAATAGTTTGGAAAGAAAAGCGGTCCAAAGTTTGACCCCTTAATGCCAATATTACAATTTTACTATGTTTTGAGATTTCTTTAAAGGAATCAAAAATATTTTGCACACCATTAAAAATATGTTTATCCAAAGATAATTCCATGCAAAAAAATTGTTTTAATAAGTATTTACTTTTTAATTTGTTTAATAATAATGATAATCGCAAGGTGTTAAAATTTTTATATCATTTTAAAGAATGTAATTTTATATGTCAAAATAAAAAATTTTAACAAAATCGGAAGAATAGTTTCTGCGAAATCGAATTTTAAGTAATACGACTTCTGCAAAATTCAATTTCTCAAGAACTATTTGACCGATTCCGCTTAAATTTTGTATTTTGATATAAGAAGTTACATTATTTAATATGGTGTAAAAAGTTTTATACTTTACAATTAAAATTTCTTCGATTACTATTAAATAAAGCCTAATTTTTTATAACACTCTTCAATTGATTTGACATTGGTTACACTGTAATAAAATTCGGATTAAATTACGGTAACAAGTACTGCACACAATAAGTGTCAATACTTCTTTCCGTAATATATATTTTAATGTTAAATTTTGTGGAACAAAAATCTAATATGCCATAATTTGTACAGTAATATTTAATGTAAAATTACTGGATATCTGTAATTAAATAAATATCCATGTAAAAATCACGGTATAACCTTCTACGGAAAAAATAACCGGTTATTTTTATTATTATTTACCAGTAAAATGGATCTTACAGATGCTGCACTCAGAGTGCCAGTTCTTACCGTAATTTGATCCGCAATTTCTTTGAAAATAGAAGTCTATGAAATTTGAATATTTACATAAACTATGCATTAAAATCTTTGTTGTTCAAAGAAAGGTGAAACCTGAGCGCAATTATGCACCCACAGTTAAGCAATATCCGTTTCCGTTCGAAAAACTCAAATATAAATTAGAAATATGATTAGAAATTGAATTATTAACGTGTAAAACTTAAACATATACATTACAAATACGATCAAAATAAATAGAAATAATGAAGTCTTGATGATGCTACCAGAATACTTCAAATTTAGTAATGAGTTAAGTTTACAGAACCCAATTCCCCGATGAGCCATTTTTGACTTTTCTATACATTTCGAAGCCACTTAAAATTATTAATGGAGGATAAAACAGTGTGGAAATAAATAAAATAACCAATTCTTTATGTTATTTTGAAACTAATTTTGCAAGTCTTTTGAAAATTACTGTACAGGAAACACTGTCGCTTCCCATCTGATATTTTTTCCAAAATTTAGGAAATGTCTTTTGGGAAGACTCTTATTAACGGGTTTGTTGTACGGTATTGCGTCGTGTATTGTGTATTTGTGTTTACAATAATAAGTTAAATTAAATCAAATTACTTTCGATAATTTAATTTTAAAATAATTACGTATATGAGTTTTAAAGAGTTACTTGAGAAATGTATAAAATATTTTTAAAATTTTGAATTTGTTAAATAAAATTTGCTTCATTAAAATATTTACTTATTAAAAATTTATTTAATTATTATTTAAAAATTATTAATTATTTAAAAATTCGCGATCCAATTATGGTATACAGTACCAGCACTTTGGAAGTATATTCCGTAATATCCGTCATCCGTATTATGGTAAATTTAATTTTACCATAAAATTCATTCTTACCATTAAAAAATATACCATAATTTTTAAAGTAATAATTATTTAATTCGAGTTTTTTTTAGAAAAATTTTAATTATTATTGCACAAATAGCGATATATCAAAATTTTTGTTTTGTAATATGCTCCGGTAAAAAAGGATTTAAGTTAAAAATTACCACCGGTACCCTGCGGACGGGTATTTTATACCATAATTTTATCCGGAATTTTTTACAGTGTGGCATTAAATTAGCATGCAAGAGAAAAGGATAAAAGGATAAATAGATAGTAAAACTCAAGTAAGTAGAAAGTAGTAAATTGCTTACTCTTTAATTTTAAAAATTACTTATACTTTTACTGTCGTTGCAAATGTAAAGAAAAAATTATGTTATTTATAATTTGAAATTATTAAATTAAAGCTCCTTATTTCAGATTCACTAACCTTCAACCTGTTAATTCTAATCTTAACTTAAAATTATCTTTTCATGATGTTCCTCGATTTTATACGTAATGTTCCTGTACTATCGTTATACGATCATTTTTTGGCAGAGTAAATATTTAACTTTAAAATTTTCATTGATATGCTATATATATATCTTATTCAAAAGTTTCAACGAAACAATTTTATTTTTATACATGAGATGATCAAATTTTTTAAAAAAAAATCCTCTTCATTATTTCTACAAAAATTACTCACAGTTGCAGAGAAATATATGGAGAGAAACATATTCGAAACAAACTTTAGTTATGCAATTTTAATTTTATTGTCTGGTATAATGTCTTGAATATTTTAATTTGAATCTGGTTTTGGTATGAAACTGAATTAAGGTTCTCCCTATTCTAACCAAATATTTTGAGTATGTAGGACAACGACAATTTTCGAGCAACTGTTTTCTCGTCAAAATTTAATAACTATTACTTAAAAGCGTACAACATTCGTTAATTGGAAGGTGCGTCGTGAAATCTACTTCCATGCAAATTAATTTAAAACATTATTCAGTGTCATATAAAATCTTATGTGCAGAATACCATCTGTTATATTATTTCGTGGAAAAGTTTGAAACAAATTTCATTTTCTTTTTTCTGAAATTTTATAAACTTTTTTTTTATTAATTATATATTAACACCTTTAAAGCAATTACAATAGAGAATTTTTTTCTGTTTGTTTTTCTATTTCATGAGACTTTTTAGTGAATATTGGATATTTTCTGGTTGCTGATTTCAAATCTTAAATTAATTTTGCCCCTAAATATACACATTTTTATCAATTTTTTGACAAATTGTACAAGTTTAAAAGCATAAATATAACAAAGAGTCTTTAGCCACATAAGCGTATTAATATATGATAAACTCTGCCGAAATTTAAAAAAAGACCAACTCTTTATGTTATTTTGAAACTAATTTTGCAAGTACCTTGAAAATTACAGAAAAGGAAGCACTCCAGCTTCACATCTGATATTTTTTTCCGAAGTTTAGGAAATGTGTGTTGGGAAAAATAGGAATTTGACTTAAGAATTCGTTTTACGGTATTACGTGTATTGTGTATACAATTATAACTTTCATAAATTAAATGTAATGAAATTACTTTAATTTAATTAATTAATTTAAATTAAAAATATTTTTGTTTAATTTAAATTTAAAATATGCACATGTATGAGTTTTAAATAGTTACTACTAAAATTGTATCAAAAATTTTAAATTTTGAATAAATTAAATAAAACTTGTTTCACTAAAATTCTTACTTATTCGTACAATATTAAAAATTCCAGATCAGACAACGGTATAAATTACCAGCACTTTGGGTGCATCATCAGTAAAATCCATCTTACCGTACTCTTCATTACATTCTGTAAAATGAGATACTGTAATTTTTACAGTAATATTTATTTAATTAGAGTGTTTAAAAAATTTTAGTGTAATTATTATCAGATTCTTTGTTCCGTAACATGTTGCGGTAAAATTGGAATTTACCTTAAAAAGTACCGGCACGCGGAGTACCGGTACTTTTTACCGTAATTTGATCTGACACTTTTTACAGAGTAGTACTAAATCATCATGCATGAGAGAGAAAAGAATAAAAGGTTAAGCTAATAAATAGTACAATTTTTATATTCATAGTAATTTAAAAAAAGTAAAAATTAAGGCGCAAACTCTGCTTTACTTTTAAAAAATACTTTTACTCATACATTCGCTACAGATGTAACGAGAAATTCTATTATTTAATATTTGAAATTAAAAGTCCTGATTTCTAATCGCTAACTTTCAATTTTTTAATTCTAAGCTTAATTAAAAATTAATTTAATGTAATGCAAATGTTTTTGATTCTATGCTTTAGAATTTTGACCCAAAAAATTTTAAATTCTACTATTGTTGATGAAATGCTGAATTCTACGTAAAGATTTCAGTGAAAAAAACTTTTATGATTGAGATAACTAAATATAAAAAAATTCGTTTCAATATTTCAAGAAAAAATATCCTTAATTTCAGTTTTAAAATTTCATTTCCGGAAAGATATCGATTCGAAACAAACTTCAGTTATGCAGTTTTAATTTTTCAATCGGGTATAGTGTCATGAATATTTTAAAATGAAACTGGTTTTGGTATGAAACTGAATCGAGGTTCCTTATTCTAACCAAATATTTTAAAAATGTAGACAACGACATTTTTCGAGTTGCTTTTTCTCGTCAAAATTCAATAACTTGCATTAAAAACGTACAAAATTCGTTAATTGGAAGGTACGTCGTAAAATCTACTTCGTTGGAAATCAATTTAAAACTTCATTCTATGTCATATATAATCACATGCGCAGAATACAATTTGTTATAATATATTAAGAAAAAGTTGCGGTTGTGACTTTGCGAAAGCTCAAAAAGCGTTCTATTATTAATTATGTATTAACATCTGTAAAGTAACTACACTAGAGAGCAATTTTTTTGTTTGTTTTTTCGTTGCATGAGATTATTTAGTGGATCAAGGATATTTTAAGATCCTTTATCCACTAAATGCGGGATTATTTAGTGGATCAAGGATATTTTAAGGTGTGTTCAGCCGTAATTGAATAATCGAACAATCACTTATGAGGAGAGAACTTTTCTTATTTGTTATTTGTTGCGCATGCGCTCTGAAACTCTTGTTAACTCGAATATTTTTTATACCTGCTTCAGTTGAATTAGCGATTTCACGACAGCATGTTTTTACTCTGGCTTTAAGAGTTTCAGAGCACAGAGCCTTTTTCCCAAATACTTTGGAAGTTTGAAGTATGTTCTTATTAAGTTTTTTATTTTAAAGATTTTAATAAATAGTTTATTTTTGCAATTTAGTTTTATTTCGTTATTCGATGGCTCATATTAGTTTTAATTCATGTTAGTATTCCCCCACATCTGGTCCGTCGAGCCGAAATAAAATTTTTAGTTAGGGCTTTGAATTACTTTTCATGAGCTTTCAATATGCCAAAATTATTAGAAAGAGCTACTTAAGCTGAAAAGAGTAGTTAAAAGTAAAGTTACTAGGGTAACTAATTCTATCTCTGACTTGTTGTAAGATACTGAACTTAACCTTGAACATTCAGATATTTGTTTACGTCAAATAAGTGAACTCAATTTGGAAGTATCGAATCATTTCAAAGACATCTTAGTTGCTTGCGATGAAGAAAATTATTCAGATTACGAAACTGAGCTTTTCGACTTACTGAATAAATTAGATAGTTTTGAATTGTCTTTAAAGAAACGAAATAGTAATTTGACCGAAAATAGTAATTTGCCGAACGCACAATCTCAAACTTCGGTTTTAGCTGAAACTCCAAAGGCTTACATCAACCTTCCAAAGCTGAACTTACCTACTTTCTCAGGTGATTTATTTTCTTGCATATCATTTCGTGATTTATTTTCCGCTACTGTACGCAATAATGAGTTATTATCAAATTCTCAAAAATTGCAATATCTAAAATTATCAGTTAAGGGCGAAGCACTATCGTTAATCAACTCTATTCAAGTTTCAGACGCAAACTTTGAAAAAGCATGGAAAGCACTTACTAATAGGTATCACAGTGAAGTCGACTTAGTTTATTGCCATTTGGATAAGTTATTCACGCAGCCTTGTTTGCAAATTGAATCCGCTAAAGTTTTAAGGAAACTTCAGGATTTATCAACTGAATGCTTAGAGAATTTACGAATTTTAAACCAACCGGTTGATAATTGGTATTCAATCCTGGTTTATTCATTAAGAAGAAAAATTGATAACGTTTCATTAAAAGAATGAGAATTATCACAGACGAAAGGAAAGATTCCGACCATTGAAGAATTTCGGTCTTTCTTAGAAATGAGGGCACGCGCACTTGAATCGACAAGCATGCTGCTTCAAACCCGAAAGTGAGAGTTGTAAAAGCGAAGATTTTCAAAACTCATATTTCGCCAAGCAAATAGGAATGTTGCATATTCTGCGATGGGTCACATAATATCTATAAATATGAAAAGTTTCTTGCTAAATCAGTTCAAGAAAGAAAGACTTTCGTTTTTAAAAGAAAACTTTGTTTTAATTGTTTGAAATTCGGGCATATACAATATGCGAATAGCAAAAGCAAACACTGCAACTTTTGCTTAGGAAAGTATCATAGTTTGCTGCATGAAGAAGTTGAGGATTCGAACTTAGCGTCTGTTGAAAATTCTGAAATAAAATCTTCTGCTTATTATTCAACAGGCGAGAATTTTGATTGTAGCATCCTTCCAACTGCCATAGTTAGGATTTTTGATTCTTCTGGAATTGGTGTTGATTGCCGAGCACTTATAGACTCTGGATCTGAAACGAGTTTTATCATTCAAGACTTGGTTCAACGTTTACGTTTAAAAAAGATGAACTCAAACATATCTTTGTCAGGTTTATCAGCGAAACCCATGACCAAAGTTAAAAACTTTGTAAATGTTACAATTGGTTCAAGACTGGATCCTAACTTTTGTTTAAATATATCCACGTTAGTTCTTTCGAAGGTAACAAGTAGTTTGCCGAAACACAAGCTTGACTTTAACGAGTTTACCTACTTCAAAGGATTTCAACTTGCTGATCCAAACTTCTATCAGCCAAACAAGATAGACGTGCTATTAGGAGCAGATGCAATTCCTAGTGTTTTTCTTGGTGAAAAGCATAAACCAGCTAAGGTTAATGTTGCTGCTTTCCGAACTGTATTCGGATGGGTGGTCACAGGAAAAATGAGTTTTGCCTCTACAAGGAAAGTCAGAAATTTGCACATTACTTGCTGTGATATCGACAAGAATTTGCAAACCTTTTGGGAGCTTGACCATATTCCATGTAACAGAATTCTTAGTGAATCTGAAAAGTATTGCGAAGAAATCTTCCAAGAAACTACGACTAGAAATGCAGAAGGAAGATTTGTTGTTCGATTACCATTTAAAAGATCAAGTCCTGAATTGGGAGCTTCCAGAGAGTTTGCCATTCAACGTTTGAAACGCATGGAGAGAAAATTGGAATACAACCCTGATCTAGACAGAGCATACAAAACTTTCATGTGGGAGTATATGTCCTTAGGGCATATGGAATTGGTACCTCCAGAAGAACTATTAAAACCTATTCACGGGACCTTTTATTTGCCACATCATACTGTTACGAAATGTGAAGCTAGCTCTACAAAATTCCGAGTGGTTTTTGACGCATCGGCTAAGTCTTCAAACGGAATATCTTTAAACGATAAGCTACTGGTCGGACCCGTGATACAGGATACTCTTGCTGACATAGTTCTTAGATTTCGCATCCACCAAGTAGCTATTGTGGCAGACATCGTAAAAATGTACAGACAATTCAATGTCGAAGATATGGATAGGGACTATCAAAGAATTGTTTGGAAGGATTCATCGTCAGATCCAATTCAAGACTGGAGGTTACGAACCGTAACATACGGTACAGCCTCAGCTTCATATCAAGCTACAAGATGTTTGAAGCAACTTGCCCTCGACGAAGCAAAGGACCTTCCATGCGCTGCCTTAATTGTTCAATGAGATTTCTACGTCGATGATTTAATGAGTGATGCGGATACTGAAACTGAAACGTTTCAGCTTGCACAAGAAATTATATCTCTTTTGAAAAGGGGTTGCTTAGAACTGAAGAAGTGGTCATCAAATTCACCAAAGATAATTCAAGCAATAGACCCTCCAATCGAAGACATAAGCCCACCTCGGCGTATTGATATTGATGACTCAATAAAGACGCTTGGTCTTCAATGGCAACCATCTTCTGATTGCTTTTCCTTCAACGTGATTGAACATTTATCTGCATCAGTTACGAAACGACAACTCTTATCTGAACTATCTAAAACTTTTGATCCACTTAGTGGGTTGTCACCAGTAACAGTTAAAGGAAAAATCCTAATGCAAGAGCTATGGAGGAACAATCTAAACTTGGATGAAACTCTGCCGACCACGATTCAACGGGATTGGTTGACTCTGTCCTCGAAACTTAAAGATTTAAAGAACATCAGAATTCCAAGGTGCATAGTGCTGAAGAGCTCCATAAAAGTTGAAGTTCTTGGATTTTGTGATGCATCGGTGAAAGCCTATGCCAGTGTAGTTTACTTACGAACTAGTGACAGCCTGGGAAATTCGATGACAAGATTAGCGGTAGCTAAAACTAAAGTAGCACCGCTGAAGCTGATTTCCCTGCCTCGATTGGAGCTATGTGGACCATTACTTTTAGCTCGTACAATACAACAAGTTCTGGAATCTCTTTCCTTGAAATCGCCAATCATTCACTGCTGGACAGATTCCAAAATTATCTTAGCTTGGATAAATAGTGATCCTAGTCGACGGAAAACGTTTGTCGACAATAGGGTAAGCAAGATCCAAGATATAATTCCCCAAGTACAATGGCATCACATCAAAGGCGAACACAATCCTGCAGATTGTGCTACCAGGGGAATCAATCCTATTGACTTGAACTATCATCATCTGTGGTGGACAGGTCCAGATTTATACAATATCGACACAAGTTCTTCAGTTAATGATTTGACTGAGGAAACACTAAGTGAAGTAAAACCGGTGAAAATTCATCACACTATCCAACCAGAGAACACAGACATCTTTCCGTTTGCCAAATACTCAAGTTTGTCCAAACTAAAGAGAGTATTAGCATACTGCAAACGTTTTGCTTCTAATGCTCACCCTGGTAGTTCAAGAAAATATGGCTTCTTAACAGCTCAGGAATTAGAATCAGCCTTGATTCAGCTCATTCATCAAGCGCAGAAAGATGTATTTCAAGATGATATTGCAACCTTGATTAAACATAAAAGTCTTAGTTGCAGATCAAAAATAGCCCCTCTAAATCCTTTCTTAGACGAGAAAGGAATTCTTCGAGTAGGAGGCAGACTACGTAACAGTAAGCTATTAGAGACTGAAAAGCATCCAATTTTACTTCCCAAACACCACAAGTTAACAGATTTGATACTGTCTGATATTCATCTCAAGTACTTGCATGCAGGTCCCCAACTGATGCTTTCAGTGCTAATTCGAAAGTATTGGATAATTGCAGCTCAGGATGTTGCAAGACATCACGTTCGGAAATGTGTCATTTGTTGCCGACATAAAGCTCAAACCATGGAACAACTTATGGGAGATCTACCTAGAGATAGAACTTTACCATGTAAGGCCTTTCTAAAATGTGGCGTTGACTATGCCGGTCCATTTTCAATAAAAACTTCGAAAGGAAGAGGTAGATCCACCTACAAAGGGTACATCGTGCTCTTCGTGTGCTTTGTAACAAGAGCTATTCGCCTGGAGCTAGTGGGTGATATCACTTCAGAGACATTCATTGCTGCTCTAAAGAGATTTATTGGTAGACGTGGGCAGTGTACTGATCTCTATAGTGACTGTGGTACTAATTTTGTAGGTGCATCCAAAATACTGGAAGAGGATCGCAACTGGAGGACTATAACGAACACAGATAAAGTATCCCATCATCTAGCAGACAATAACATAAGTTGACATTTCAACACCCCGCCAGTGCCTCACATGGGGGGCATCTGGGAAGCAGGTGTCAAATCCGTGAAATACCATCTACGCCGCATTCTGGGACACACCATACTTTCTTATGAAGAGTTTTACACGCTTCTAGTGCAAATTGAAGCGTGCTTGAACTCAAGACCCATTACACCAATTTCAAGTGATCCCAACGATTTAGCTCTTTTGACTCCTGGTCATTTTCTAACAGGACAATCCTTAACATCAGTGCCAGAGAGGGTCTTCCTGACAACAGGCTATCTAGATGGAATCTATTGCAAAAACTGATACAAACATTTTGGGATTGGCGGAAATCCTAATATCTATCTCGGCTGGAAAATTGTCCAAAATGGTATTCCAACCGACAAAACATAAAGGTAGGTGATTTAGTGATCATAAAAAATGACAATTTACCACCACTACAATGGAGCTTAGGAAGAGTTATTGAGACATTTCCAGATAGTGACGATAAGATACGAGTTGTATCTTTAAAAACTGTTAATAGTATAATTAAAAGACCAATTGTAAAATTATGTCGATTGCCTCTTGACTCTAAAATTTAAATACCACTGTTTCAAAAATTTTGAGTCAATAAATCAACTAATTTATTGAGAATAATTTAGAATTGAGTTTTATGTTTTTGTAATCTTCAAAATTTACTCTAAGATTTGAGTTTGTGATTCTAAATTTATGCTTGTTTAATTTTTCTATTAGATATGCTTATTTAATATTTATTTATTTATTAATACTTCTTGGAAATACTACTCAGAAGTGTTTTCAGTATTTTCAATGTTTTGAACAAGTTTAGAAAATTTTGATTTGTTTCATTTTCTTGTATAATTGTTTAATTTAATTTATTAATTGTTGAAGTTAGTTACTTCAAGGGCGGCGGTATGTTCAGCCGTAGTTGAATAATCGAACAATCACTTATGAGGAGAGAACTTTTCTTATTTGTTATTTGTTTATTCGTTGCGCATACGCTCTGAAACTCTTGTTAACTCGAATATTTTTTATGCCTGCTTCAGTTGAATTAGCGATTTCACGATAGCATGTTTTTACTCTGGCTTTAAGAGTTTCAGAGCGCAAAGCCTTTTTCCCAAATACTTTGGAAGTTTGAAGTATGTTCTTATTAAGTTTTTTATTTTAAAGATTTTAATAAATAGTTTATTTTTGCAATTTAGTTTTATTTCGTTATTCGATGGCTCATATTAGTTTAATTCATGTTAGTATTAACCCACAAGGTCACTGATTTCAAATCAAAAATAAATTTTTTACCTTAATAGACATCTGTCATTATTTTGTTGAAATGTACAAGTTTAAAAGCATAATATGTAACAAGGAGACATATGAATGTCGCAACAGACTTCTAGGGGAGTTACGGCAAATCATCAGGATTAAAATTACATAAAATCCTCTGCCCGGAAATCTCATCATACACCACTCAAGGTACTTCTCTAATATAAACTGTTTCTTCGTGTCCCTCTGAATAGGTCTTAACAGGGAAAACCACCCTTCGCATGTACGATGACAATTTCCGCCATGAACTGCTATGCAATTTTAAACCAGATGATGAGCCTTAACATCCCTAGAAGTTCATCGCAACATTTGTCAGGGTCCGTGCTGTATATTACGTTTTTACGATTGTACATTTTGACAAAAATCTGACTAAAATATCATCTTTAAAATAATCAGCAGCTTCAGGAGCAAAACTGATTTTAACTTTGAAATACCTACTACCTACCTAGGCAAGTTCACGTATTGTATGAATGCAACAAAAAAATTTCCCAAGTGTTATCAATTGAAAATAACTTGTAATTTAGATTTTAATTGTATAATGTTGGTTCCAAAATATTTTCACAACATGAAAAAAAAAACGTCAGATCGCCCTGCAGAACATGAAAAATTAAAACAACCAAATTAAAATTGAAATTATACCGGCAACCTCAGTGACGGTACTTTTTACCGTAATTTGATATGGAGATCTTTACAGCATTCTACTTTTTCTGTTAATTTATTTTTGTTTAATTCTGCTAAATGTTAATTTTTTCTAAACACGAAGAAAAAGAAAAGCTATATTGATAAATAAAAATAAAATAGGAAATATATAATGTAAATATATTGAAAGACAAGAAAAATGGTAGATAAAATATTAAAATCAAGCCATAATTTATTTTTGAAGCCAAAATGATGTGTTTAATACCTAACATTCTAACTCGATAAAAATCGAGTGTATCTTACTCTCGATTTTTATTAAGAAAATAAGTCCAAGTATTTCATAAATCTAAAATAAAACGCTTAACCAAACGATTGAAAAGAATTTCAGGTAACCAATTAAAAATAATTTAACGAAGAGATAAATGCATTGTCCAATCCGTAATTGAACTGATAACCGCTTTGGAGCTTTACTACAAAAAGTTATGCCATTTTCTCACCTTTAAACAAAAATACGTGCGCTCTCTTTGAGCTCATGAATTGATGGTATAACCTTCTTAATATATTTTATGGCAACCATATTGAGTAAATAGAAGTCATTTTCTCTTCTTTTTTTAATGTTTAAATTTGAATTTAAAGTAGTTTTCATAAGTACAAAAAAAGGAAATGAAATATGATTTACTTATTAATTATTTATCGCTTTAGTCATCTACACTGTAAAAAAAAATCGAATCAAATTACAATAGAAATTTTGGGCATTTTGTGTGTATCTTCCTTAAAATATATTTTACCATTAAGTCTATTTTACCGTAAAATATTATATCGTAATTTCACAGTAATATTTATTTACTTAGAGGGATTCTATAATGATTTTATGGTAATTATTACTGTAAAAATTACAGTTCACATCATTTGATCCTGAATTTTTAACAATATGCGTTCAACAAATATTTTAGTAAATAAATGAATAAAAATCTTTTTTTTTAATAAACTCTTAAGTTTAAAAAAAATGCTGTAGAATTTTGCATTTCCTCCTTAAATTTCCCCCCTTAAATTAAAAATAGAACATTTTTAGGCATTACATTTTTAGACAAACATTTTATGTTAATACAAGAAAGAATATTTCAAAATTTACTTGCTGGTTATTAATATGTTAAAAATAATTCCTACATTTTAAGTGTACAGTAATCAAAATCCTTTGTAATTTAACATGAATATTTTATTCGGATGAAAACTTTCTAAAACTAATACAAGTTTTCAAGATTTTAATACGGGAACGCTTAAATAATTCCGCCTTTTAAAACGACGCATTCCCTCGTCTCGATTTTAGAGATTACTAAATTGTACTCTTCGCTTTTATCTTATTAAAATAAATTTAAAATAATACAAGTTTTATTTTTCACAAAGGAGCGTTTGGTTACTGGGTCATTTCAGCTTGAGAAAGAATTGCGAAATTCATGAAAACTTTATTGAAGTTTCGGGTAAAAGCATACTTACTTGGAGTACCTTTGAACTTAAAGAATTTGCATAATTTAAAAGATTTCCAACACACAAAGAACGTATTCTATATGCCTATGGATGAAATCATCCTAGTTGATAAATACATCGTGAAATAAAATCGAAAAATCAATGTTTCATGTTTAATCAGCTTCCATCTATAGAACGTGCTGAGAAAGGAAAAGAGTTAATTAAACGTATTCTGAAAGAATGTGCATAAAGTATATTTTTCAATTCAGCTGGAAATTTTTCTTTACAAATTCAGTTTTTGAAAGGTTTTCTTTTTTGGTTGAAGCATGTACTTCTTTACTTCTTTTTCAAACCAAAATATATTTTTAACTGTTAAACACTAGCACAAATATTTCAATATAATCATAAATTGTTAGAAAAAAGATAAAATGTCTCTACATTTAAATCACTAAGTTAAATTTTAAAAAAGAAATAATTTATAAAAAAAAAAAACTGTCAGCAACAACTGTTTATAAAATAATTATTTTTATTAACTTCATTGCTTCTTAGAAAGTGGTTTTTCTTGAGTAATTTTTATGTAAATTAGAGATTTAGATAAAAAAAATTTTGAACCAGCAATTTTCAATAAAAAACCCGAATCTTATTAAAAAAATTATATTTGGTGAAAAAATTCTGATAAAATTACAGTACTGTATAGTAAGGATATATCTAGTATTAAAAACCAAATAAATGGTATTTAAACCAAACATTCATTATTTTTTCTATTTATATAGTAATGATTTACCGAAAATTCTGGTTTTCAAAATTATAATTCTAATAACAACATATTTAACAAGTAATGCACTACTGGAAAATAAATTAAATCGAATAAATGCTTCTTATGCGATGTTCTAAATTATCATGATAAAATTAGCAATTTCATCACATATTTTAAAATCAAGCACTCAAATTATTGTTAATATTACCAAAAGCATGACTAAAACGCTTCGGCAAAAATGACCTACCTTTTCCATAAATAACTAAATTTTACCATATTCTGGTAGTTTGGACCATACATTTTTTCACAATCTACATTAATTTTTTTTTTGATTAATAAATAAATATATGATTAATTTTTTATAAGATATAAAAAATACTTCTATCAAAATAATAAAAAGAATTTTATAATATCAATATTAAAAGAATACTAAATATATACGCCCTCGTAATTTCCTCCGGCTTATAAATTAGTTTTCTATGATAGAGTCATACTGATTTAGAAAAAAAAAATACTTTATTGTTTTGAACTTATAATCAAATTTTTAATGCGCAAGAAGATGAAAAACTCCGTTTGAGTTTTGCTTCTTTCTGGAGAATAACAAAAATCGAAAGAGCTTTCAGGACAATTCAATAAACGCGCGTCATAAGTACATGATATTTTAAAGCGCTACAACTTCAAACCAATTCAGAGTTTTATTTTAATTTTTAACCTACGTTGAACAACCGACTTAATTTTTGGTTTTACGACTGCTAATTTTCAATTCCGTAGCCTTGTAATTTTGAGCCCAATCCAGAAGACAAAGGAACTACTGGATCACGTATTGGGAGAAGTTTGCCTTCGTAGAGAGCATCTTGATGGAACTAACCCACAATTGCACATAAAGAGGAAAAACACGAAAGGTATTACGGTTATTCTGATTGTAAAGGGACTCTAACAAATGATCCGTCCACCACTGAGAATATTTTTCATCAGCAATGTGGTCGGTGCGAGCCGGGTGTGGAATTCGTATCGACCAGCAATCTCTGGGATTTGAGCCACAACGGCTCAAATTCAGAAATTTTATTTTATTTTATAACCGTCGTTAAACAGCCGACCCAATTTCATGGGTTTACGACTACTAATGTTCAACTCCGTAGCCTTGTAATATTGAACCAATCCAGAAGACAAGGAAACTCCTGGATCAGTACCCCCAGAGGTATTGATTTGTTATGGGGAACATGGAGGACTTTGAGACTCGACAGATTTAATGTGCATCAGTCACCATTTACTACACGGGGAGTCTTCGGCTGGCGAGGATCGAACCCACGACCTCTTGGACATGGGCCCAGTGCCCTACCGACCAGGCTATCCAAATTCAGAAATTTGAAAAAAAAAAAAAGAAAAAAAAAAAGAAAACTCATGTATGCTTATAATATTATGCATAGTTAAGAAGTTGTAACCATTTAAAATGCTTTTTAATTTACGCATACCTTTCGCCAACTTTAGGGCCCTGAATCTCCTTAACATATTTTGGTTGTGCTCTTTTTGATATTTTAAGATCACGAATCTTCAGGATCAAGATCAGATGCAAGATCCAGTTTTCTTTGAATATTTTTTTTTCTTTGTATCAAATTATAAGAAAATATTTTTTTTCCTCTTAACTTTCTGCTTATTTTTGGGGCAAACGTTAGCGAAAATACTTACTATTGAAACGAAAACTGTTGATACAATTCTTAAACTCAATATTTACTGAATTTCTTCATCATCAACAATGAGAAAAAGTTGACAAATCATTAACAATTATAATTGTTAAAGAAGTCATGGTTGTAGTAAAATTTGAAGTAACAAATTTGTTCCTATTTATTAATGGACAATAAAATATTTTTAAAATTAAGTCAAATTATAAACGAATAAAAAAAAATTTTAAATTTGATTTTTATACCGAATTGAGAGATTGCACATTCATTAAGTTGAAAAATTTGCTATAAAATGAGATTCAATGTTAATCAATAATTGATTGTCAGGTTTCCGTAGTCCTCCTTTCTGCGCAGAATGAGTTTTGATTAGAATTGATTCGCTGTGTTGGTACACACTTTAAAGAAGAGATGATGTGATTATAACATTAGAGATTTTTTAGTAAAAATGATTAAACAGTAATTTATTTAAATATTATTTTACCGTATTTAACAAAAATCGTCAAAAACCATAAAAACAATCATGTTTAAACAGTTAGGTGTGCGAAGAACGCTTATTAATAGTTTTTACCTAATACATTTTAACAACCATAATTCTATCCGTGCCAACTAGGCCCACCTTCTGAAGCAATTTTGTTCCAAGCTGCTGGGTACATAATGTAGCAGAGAGGACTGATCAGTCAATTTCATAACCGGCTGAACAAGGGTCGAGTCCCAGCGTACCACAATATTTCCCCCATTCCTTCAATACATGAAGAGTTTTTAATGTTCTACAGTCTTCAATCGTTGACCCTAGACAATTAGAAAATAAAACTATCATTCACGCATAAATGGCGCAGCTCCCACAGAACTCCAATGTCTGTTTAAGTTTTCTTTTTATGACATAGAAAAAATGCTATTTGTAAATGTTTACAAATCCGTATAGTTTTGTATTCACGGTTTTTTATCCGAAATGTTTTCAAAACCGTATAGTTTTGTATTCACGGTTTTTTATCCGAAATGTTTACAAAACCGTATAGTTTTGTATTCACGGTTTTTTATCCGAAATGTTTACAAAACCGTATAATTTTGTATTCACGGTTTTTTATCCGAAATGTTTTCAAAACCGTATAGTTTTGTATTCACGGTTTTTTATCCGAAATGTTTACAAAACCGTATAGTTTTGTATTCACGGTTTTTTATCCGAAATGTTTTCAAAAGCGTAAAGTCATAGCTATAAGTCTTACTGCTAATGAAAGGGACTGTAAATTTAGAATGAAAATTCTAACAGCGTTAATGAGTAGGAAAAATTGTGTTACATAATGCTAATTTGTTTATATTATTTATTTTATATTGCGCTGTCCTGTCTCATGAGTAAATACTTTTATTTGCTGTGTCTACTATGTTTACGGTAATTAAAACTTCCCCGCAACATTAATGAAACTGATACTACTTTATCTTCATTTTGTAATTTTTTTCAAAATTGAATTTTATTCTTTCTGATTAAAAATTAATTAAAAAGTTTTTTGATGTTTTTTGCACGTTATTTGGTAACTATAATTAAAACTTTAAAGAACATAACAGAAAACATTCATCGGTAAGAAAATTTTTCTATGCGTGTGAGTTATGTTGTTAACATCTAATACCTGTCTTACATTAATTTTGAAAATGCAGTTAGATTTAATTACTTTCCTTCATAAAAGGAAAAGGAAAAGTTTTACAATTCAATTTACTTTTAAAGGAAAAATTCCTTGACTTCGTGAAAGTTTAGCGATTATAAAATATAGTTTATAATCACATGGATATAAATTTTGAATTTTTAAATATTTTGTTTTAAGAAGTTAATAGACAGGAAAAGTGTTCATTCTAAAGTTTGATACATTTTTATGATTTATTTTTAATCAGAAAACTAAGTAATATGTACAAAAATAGTAAGTAAAACTAATTAGTTTCCAAATACTGTTATAGTTTTGAAGAATTGCTTTGATTTTAAAAGCAATTAGTCCCACTCGTTTCAAGCCACACCGATTATATTAAAAAAATTAATTAAAATTTTCATCAGTTTATTAAAGAAAAATATTAAGGCGAGATTTTTTTTTTCTTATCTAAAATATTATAATCTTTAGACTGACGAACTCATTATTTGTTAAACTCACTACAAATTTATTCTTTTTTTAAACTCCATAGCCGTAAGAAAATTTCCATTTCCAATATCACAAAACTATATTCATCAAGTTATTAATCATGTACTTATAAGTCAACGATATACTTCTGGTACGGTACAGCACTTTTATTTACATCACGCAAGAGCTACAAAGTGGGTCATAAGCGATGGTCTGGGAAACATCCCGAGGATGATCCGGAGAGAACATACATACCTCACATACCGTCTTACAGAGAGAGTGTTTCTACTTAAATATTATTATTACTTTGCATTTCCTTAAATATAAGGGAATATATGGGGCAATAGGTATGCATTGACTAGTTGAAGTAGATGATAAAAAACAGGATTAAAATTATAGTAAAAAATAATAAAAAAATATAGTTATCCAAGTGACATTTCAAGTAAAATCATAAATTTTGCATAATATGAGTAAGGGCAGACCATGGGAGATAAATCTCCTTCGACCTGTTTAATCAAAAGCAAAATTAAAAGTGGAATTTAGTCAACGCTTTGAAGTACAGGCGTATCCATTATAGGCGTATTATAGAAAAAGGACACCGCCAAAAGAAAAGCCAATTCAGTCAACCTCAAGATGACTGTGTTAGTATTTAAATAGTTTGGTAGAAAATTTAAGACCGAAAAGTTAATTGGAAATTGGAGTAAACCAAATAACGTATATGGTAATGTTTGATGAGGTTGACGAAGAAAGGTTAAAAATAGATTTTGGTGTTAAGTTGTCGTGACATTGAATAAAAATTAATTACGCACTTACACTGAAACAAAGGGTAGCCATTCCATTTGTAGGGAATAGAAATATTTGAATTTGTTCTTCATAAAATTGAATTGAAATAAAGAAACTGATTTACTTCTTTGAAAACTTATTAGGGATGATGAATTTAAAGTATAAAGAAAACTTTAAAAAAGCTAGGAAATATGTAACGCCGGTAGTGGTATCGCACCTATAATACTAGGCATATAATTTTGTTTGCATGGTTGATATATTCTATACAAACACCAGAAAAGTACAATATGATGAGTACTAAAAAAAAGTTTATAAAAATATGATATGATTAATAAAAAAATATATAGGAATATGAAATTTTAAAAATTGCTGATAAATAAAAAACATGAACAATTTCTTGGGTTAAAAAAGTAATTAATTGTAGGTTTCCAATAAACTAGTATGCATTCATAGTTACTACTTGGCACTTTAGTTTACTATAAGAAAATCCTTTTTCAATAATTACTTCAGAAACAAGATTGTTTTCTTTTGAAAAAGGTATCTTTTTTAAGGGAAATTGAAATACAGATATTGCATTCAATATAAAATAGAAACTCGGCAATAAATTCATGTTAGAAAATCTACATACTTGAAAAACTAGAGAAATAGGAGAAAATCTGACAATCATATCTCATATTATTAACTCAATATTCTTTTGGTTTAAATAAATGTTTTTAATACACATTCCAATACATTTATCGTTAGTTTTGATACCATATATACATTTGTAGTTCATTTTGCCTAAATTTTATAGATTTATAAATAGTTTTGTAATTGGCTTTGTAATTAGTTTTATAATTGGTTTATAATTTAAGATTAAAAACTCACTTTTAATAATAATTCCGGAAGCGAAATTCCCTTTTTACAGAAAAGTTTTCTCCTGTTTTTGAACAAAAGAAATTAAATACACACCAAAAAATATGGTATCAAAATGATTTTAATAATGATTAGTGAAAATATAATGATTAGTAAAAATATATATAAGCTTCTACTTGATACATTTTTAATAGTTATGTAATTAGTTTATAATTTACGATTGAAAACTCATTTTAATAATAAATCCAGAAACCGAATGTTTTTTTGTCCGGCAGTTTTTTTTCTTCTTCGAAATAAAAGGAAATGAAGCACACCAAAAAACAATAATATAATTACAAAAGACTTATATTTCAGCAAAAAAATAATGATGTAAACAATATAAAAACTATGGAAATATGAAAGACCAACACTTACGTACTCAATTATTCTTTGTTTTTTTTAAAAAAATATTAAATATTTGTAAAAATATGATATAAATAATATAAAAAATATATTAATATAAAAAATATAATAACATAAAAAATATAATATAAATAATATTAAAAATATGGAAATATAAAAAATAATATTTTTGATCAAGACACACAAATTCAATTAGTCTTTTGCTTAAATAACGGTAGTAAATATATGTTTTCAATAATCTGTGGACATGTCCATCGTCGTAGATAGTACTGGAATGTATAATTTACTATTAAAATTGCTATTTACTATTCTTTTTTGAATAATCACTACAAATTTAATTCTCTGTTGAGCATTGAAGTATATTTGATAAGTGTCACAAAAATAAATATATTCCATTAAAATATCTTACAGGGAATAATAAAACTGTAGGATTGTGAAAGACAATTTTTATTGTTAATGTATCTCATGTTCTCAAAAATTAGCTGGATAAAAATATTCGATAAATTGTAACAGGATTTAAAAAAAAACATGTAAATTGTAACATTAAAAGCTGAAAAATATCAAGATTTCGTTATTACATAGAAATATATGGGCATAACCTCTGAAAAAGTGGTTAAAAAAACCATGTGAATGCATGTCGAATTCGAAGCAAATAGATTATGTGCTTAGAAGTTTCTATTCAAATACCATACTCTAAATTTGCTTGTCGTAATAAAATCCTATTAAAAATATCGGGATTTCAAAAAAATCATGTAAGAATCTGAAAACCAGCGTGACACACAAAAAAATATGCTGTTGATAATAAAAACAACGGAAGATTTTTTTTCTGTGAAATATAGAAATTTCTTCTTTTAATCGTATATTCTTCTATTATATTGACAATCTCTTAATTTACGTTTTTATTATAAATCTTAAAATTAAATTTAAAGTTTTACACAAATTATTTTATACATTTTAAGCTACGAATTATTTTAGAAACCTAAGAGCGCCTTGCAACAATATATACTTACAATATATTTACAATTTATATTTACTATTTATAACAATGCATGCAGAATGCTTAATATTCTACTAAACATTTGTTGACACTTCTTTGAGGAAAAAAATACTTTGTAGTTACCATAATCAGTTTAAATCAAATTGAACGCAAAATGGAATAAAACATTTTATTCAAAATTAAAAGATTACAAAATGCTCAGCTTATGGAATTGCTCAGACAAAAATCTGTTATTTCTTTATCTTTGCAGTAATATTTTTGAATAAAAAAATTTTTATTAAGATTATTTGTGGCTAGAAAAGTTGTGTAAGATTTGGATCTTTTAACATAAATCTTGAAGCAAATGTAAGCATATGCATCTATTTTAGAAACAAAAGCAAAAGACATCCAAATTCTTTCTTTAAACAAATAGTATTAAAATAGATTATTTTAAATATTGTTGGGTAATTCGAACAAGGGGGATATTTATATTTAAAATCTTTTTCTTGACATTGAGGGCATTAGAGAATAGAACAGTATTGCACGGGAACATTTTTAAAAAAAAACACGTTTATAAAAGCAATTTTTTTTCAAAATCATATTGCGAGGTCATGGGATCCATTTTAAAAGATCAATTCATTTGGATGCAATTGTTGTGACCATTTTTGACTCTACTGTGATTCACATATTGATTGATTTAAGAGATTAGTCGGGAAAAAGTCCGGATTCAAAACTTTCAAGCGATTGGTCTAACTATAGTGAAACAAGTCGAACAAATTTAGTCAAATGACTTCAATGAAACTCACTAAAAAGTAAATTCGAAAACAGAATGAAACAAGTTTTAATAAAGACCCTTGTTACTTTAGAATAACAAGTCGTGATATGATACTCGTATGACTTTCAAAAGATCAAAAGTGCAACAATGTGGCAGCAATGTTTCACAGTGACTTTAGTTCCAGTAAAGTATAGTTATGACTGCCAACTGACAAAGTTGTACTAAGAATAGTCAGTGAGACTTTTGTGTGTTAACACGAGATAAAGTAACACTTGAGTCATACTATGACGTCTGTAGTACTTTTTAAAACAGTAACATCTGTGACTGTGTACTCTGTGACCATTTTCTTTTACTTTTTATGACATCACTGTGACAGTCTGTGCTATCTGGGTTTGTTCCTAGCAGGTGGTCACATATTATAGCCGAGATATCTAATATGTAAATCTCATGAACGGCTGAATGGGGATTCCAATCATAGCGACGATATCATAATATAGTTTCCAGTCATTTAATACTTGAAGAGCTGCCAGGGTTCTGCACTCCCCAATTGGTGATTCTGTACTATTAGACTAAAAACTTCTTATTCACGCAATGATGGTAGCATCAGATAGCCATTTAATTTTTAAACATGTCTACTATTTCATATTGCTCACGATAGAGGGCATCACCAGATAAACTAATTCGGCCCCATTCCACGTTTTTTTTTTTTTTTTTTTTTTTTTTTTTTTTTTTTTTTTTTGGACATAAGGCAACTCAACCACAACCAGACTCCAATATCCGTTACCAAACGAGAAACTTAACATAAACTAACTCCAATGTACAGTTAAATTTCATTTTCGCGGTATATAAACCATTCTACTTTTAAAAGGTTACGAAACCGTTGTTTCTCTTCATTATTTCTCTTTATTTTAGTTTTGTATTCTCATTATTTTAACCATATTAGTTGTACGCAGATTTATTACCGATAGGGTAAAAAAAAGGCTCCTAACTATAAATTTTACAGCTAATCGGATGAACACAAGGTTGCCGGTTATTTTACCGTGATTTTCGAATGAAAATTCCCACAATGCATAAATGAAGAAAGTACTAGTTAAGACTGGAATTAATAAATTACAATCACTAATCCATTTTTCCATAATCATTTCTGAAATAAAATTTTCTATTTTCTGAATAGCCATTTATTTTGAATAAAAGTGGTATAAAATATCTTTTTATAGGAATGTTATTTGATTTTTTTTTTTATATGCTTTAGCTATAAACTTTAGAGAATAGAACTCTTGAAATAAATCGAATTGTAAATTTAGATGTGAATGCAAATGCGGTACATTCATGAGAACACTTCTAAAAGTTTTCTTCTTAAAATATTAATACCTAGGACTGTAAGTAATAATTTACAATTAAAAACCCATTTTTTCAATTACCACTTCAGAAACAAAATTCTTTGTTTGCGGAACAGTTATTTCTTTCGAATAAAAGTGGTGTAAATTACCTTTTATGAAAATGTTATTTGATTTCTTTATATGCTTTTGTTATATACTTTGGAAATAGTATAAAACCTTTGAAATAAATCGAATTGTAAATTGAGATGCGAATGCAAATGCGATGTATTCTCGAGAACACTTCGTAAAGTTCTTTTTTTCTTTTTTAAAACTCTTCGCAGTAAATTGAAATTTTACAACAAACTCAAAGTATTAAGAATAAAAAAAAAGGTTTTGGATCAATAAATTTTACAGCTTAAGAAGTACAAAAAAAAAAAAAGAAAAAGAAGAAGAAGAAGAAAAAAAGAAAGAAAAAAAGAATTCTTGAAAAGGTTTCGGAATATATGTCTAACGAAATAAGCCGTCACAAAGTTACTTTTTTTAGAATAGTACGTGAAAAACTGGTTGAACTCAACAATTATTATAAAAACAGTTAATATTTATTTTATTACAAAAACTGATTTATTTTTACATTATTCATTTATAAAACGTTCAATTTTTTCATACACATGTTTTATAAGCGATCCACACCAAATCTATTATAAACACATATATATTTTCAACACTCAAAGTATGAATGAATAGAAAAAGTTTCAAATTATGGATTTTGCAGTGTAATTATAGGATGAACAGGTAGAACCATTTAATGATCATAATGTCAATGACAATTTCCGACAGTACTTAATTTTTAAAGAAATGTAATAGTTTTTTTTTATTATTTTATTGATGATTTTAGACCCTTTTATTCATTTTTCTGAAATGGTCATTTCCCTCATGGAATAGAAAAATTACATTTTAATGGGAAATTGCATCATGACCTCCCCTGGCCATTAATGTTTTAAAACGGCATTGTAAAGTATTAGTAATGAAACTTTAATTGATATTGGTAAAAAACAGGTGGTGCCCCAACAAATTGTGCCTGAAATCCCCTTTTAGTGCATTTAAATTGATATCAGCGACTTCTGCAAAATGACGCGTGAATTTCTGAGTGCTAAAGAATGGGGGTAATTTTGATGAACTTGAAGTTTCGAAAGACGAAGCCACATGATTCGACGACTTTTTTTTTTTTCGACTATTAGATATTTTTTGCCAATTTTGAAGCGGATTGTGCTAAATCTTTCAAAACGTATACTGAAAGTGACCGGTATTTTTCTGATTAAAATAATTGATGTGCTAATTCTAAAATGATGAAATAATCGTAACCTAAGGTGAAACTTGTGAATTCGCTGGAACAAAACATCTTGCTAGGAACATACTGAAAACAAAACCTTGTTATAAAAATGTAACATTATATTATCACAATCAGATACATTCGATTTATTCATAAATCAACAAAATTAAGATGCTCTGGTTAAAATTTAAAAAAAAAACTATCGACATATAGCTGTTAAAAAAGCTGAGTCAAAAATGAAGGAATTTTAGTGAACAGTTTAAGGATTTCACGATTAAGGAACATACTGAAAGCAAAACCTTGTTATATAAATGATAGTAACATTATATTCTCACAATCAGATATATTCGGCTTATTGATATTTCAACAAAATTAAGATGATCTGGTTAAAAATAAAACACAGGCATGTAGCTGTTAAAAGAGATGAGTCGGAAATGAAAGATTTTTAGAGAACAGCTTAAAGATTTCAGCAAAAGATTTTTGAAATGAAGGATCCTTAGTTGAGATGTTTTTTTTAAAATGACGTCTCTGGTGTTTTAAATTTCCATATGTTCAGTATTAAGAAATAGTAATTTAGAGTTTAGAGTTACTCTATTTTAAATTTGTTCTTTAAAAAAATGGTTGATGTCAACAAATATGATTATTATATAATATTTTCGCATATTGAAAAATTTTTATTTCCTTAATACTTTAGAGTTAAATATTAGTTTTTGCAATATTCTATAAAAAGAATTCATCATATTCGTCCAATGGGACAGCGTGAAATGGGAACAAAACTCGATTCACATACAAAGAATTTTCAGATCACATACATCATATACTTATTCACATTTGGAACAAAAACAATTCACACATTTGGAACATAAGCTCACATGTAAATTCTTTATCTTCCTCTCAAACACCTGCGATTAAAAAAAGAGACTATTCGCTACATTCACTGCACTTGATCTACGCTTAATATATACCATTACAGTATATATGAAGAGAAAACGTAGAATAAAAATATCTAGAACCTATGAAAAAGAACCTTGTAGAGAATGTAGAGAATCTAAATGTTCTTTACTAGACTATAGGCTCTATGCGTGACCAGTGAAAGGGTGGTTTCCGTGTTTTCTGCTTCACTTATCCCTACTTCATCCATTGTTAAAATCTAATACATGACTATTTTATTCCATTACTTTGTGTATTTTTTAACATTTTAAGATAACTCTTTGACACAGGTGCTACTTTTATATATTTTTTTCTGACGCTCTAATTACAAATAAAAATATATTTTGATATTTTTTAAATGTAAAAAAACAGCCTGTTACTAAAAATTTGATTATTGGAATTATATTTGTATTAATATAGAAATTCCGAAAACGCGTTGTTTGAAATTTTTCCATTTTATTCACATTCAAAAATTTATCAATAATAATTTTATAAACTAAACAAATTTCAGATTGTAATTTCTTTTAGATCTATATTACTGCAAATGAGTGAAAATGTAAAAACGTGTTGTTTGGAAGTGAGCCGTCAGTCCTGACTTGCCAAAGGACACATATGCCCCCTCTGCGTCCATATATACTTATTTCATAACCATAAATTATCAAAACTCTAACGATGATATTTTTCACTTATTTTGACCTAAATTATTACAAAATAATGAGAAAAGTATGAAAATATGTTTAATGAAAATTTTGCGTAAAATAATTAAAACTGATTTCAATTTGTTTAATCCTGAAATATACCGTTCTGCCTTTTATAGCTGTGTAAATCGCTACCGTTAGCTATCTGGAGTCAGGTACAATACCATTAGCTATGGAAATCACAAAATGCACTATATATAGCTCCACTCTTTCATATACTTTATTATAAAACATTTCATTCAACAATCTAAAAAAATCCCGTGAATATTTGTTCGTGAACCTAACAAATAAGTTACATAAAAGGTTACTTACCTTGATACTGGGTAAAAAAAAATGAACGTTGAAAAAAAATTAATCTGTCTGTGGCTCTGTAAGTAATATTCTGTATGGAAATGAATACAACCCATAGCAATGTTTTAAATATAGCAAAATTCCCCATAAACAGGGATATTAAAAACTCTATTTTCCCCTACCAACCCATTTTATCAATCCTTCCTTTAATTGTGCAAAATTAACTTTTTTTATTCTTAATTATACATATATTTATAAAATGATCATCCATGTGCAGGTGCCACATTGAGTACATTTCATGAGAGTTTAATTTTGCTCAGAAAATCCAAATTAGAAGAGTTATTAATTGTTTAATCTGACATTTGGAGTGAATTAAATTTATTTAGACTGGCAGCTTAATCCATTTCATCATTTTTGACTACTAATTACTTCCTGTTACCTGCTTTGGGATTAAACATTTTAATTTAATTTATTAATTAAACATTTTAATAAAGTACATTACACAGAAAAGAAAATTAATCAAAATTAAGAAATTTAAAAATATTTTAATGCAATTAAAATGTTCATTGTTTAGTTTTATACATTAATATCTGGCAAAATTTATTGCTTAATTAAGTGTTAATTTGAAGCATTTAAATAAAAGAGCATCCAATATTATTTCCCTTAAATAATTAGAATTTTTGTTTGAATTTCGATTTTCGTACATTAATTAAAATAGGATTTCAATAATCTCTTTTTATTGGAGGCATTATTCATAAGCGAAATAGGACAAATAATTTTTTTAAACTCAAAACAATGACAGTAGTAAATGTGTTGCATGGTTATGTCGTAAATAAATCTTATAATTCAGTTTCTAATAGAAATTTTAATAGCATGTTTGATTGAAATTAGCTTTTGTAATAGGAAATGAATCCTTTATATTAAAAATTAATAAATTTTAAGGTATCTAACAGTTAAATTTTTATTTTTAAAATATCAGCTCATGTAATTCTTGTTCATAACACATTATTCTTCATGTCATGTTTTAAGTACAAAGTCGAAATTATTTAGGCATTCTGTATAAATTATCCCACTAAAAATTTGAAATTACAAATTTTACGAAAATAATTCTTAGAATGAAATATGTTTATTTTTAACATGAAATGCCAAATTATATTAAGACATTTATATTTTTATAAAAGTTTTAGATACATTTTAAATATTTGAATAAGCGTCATGAAATTAAAGACAAATGCGTTTTTAAATATTACTCTTTTACTTTATTGAATAGGTTTAAATGCGCTTAAAGATTTCTTTTCTGGGAAAATTGCAATGTGTTAACAAACTTTCATTATTAAAAACTTTTAAGGAATATTTTAAAATATAGTTAAATCAATAGAAGATAATACGTATAGATTTCATACCCGCATTCGTTGAACAAATACAAAGAAAATTTCGAATTAAATTTGATTTATTACATTTTTATCATTTAGAATGACAATGGTATGAATATGAACATGAATATAGACTTATATTTATTTCTTTTATTTGATATTAATATTATTTTTGAATAACGTTCAAGCTTTATTTACACTTTATTAAAAGTTTTTCTTAAAATAAACTCATAAGTTTTTGCTGCATTAATGGCCATTTTGGTAAAACATTTGGAAAAAGTTTTAATACATTCTACGTTTAAACCACCTGGTGAGAAACATTTTGCTTAACATGATTTTTAACTTCAAATATTACTTAAAGAGTATTAAATCAATTCATAAATGTCAAACAAGACATGTGCTTGAATTTACTAAACTGTCCATTTCAAATAAAGCTGAAATTACGTTTCAGTTTGAATTAATATCAAAAGAAGAAATTTTATAAAATAAAAACTTAGATTTGCAAAAGATCCCAAATTCCAAATTTGTAAAAGTTATGATTTACCAAATAGTCTTACCAAACACCAAGAAAATTGAACTGAAGTACCTAAATAGTAAACTGTATGATAAATATGAAGCCTCAATGTCTTCATATTTAAGATTCTCTTTAAAAGATTCTCACGCGAGCATGCTTGCTTGGTGACACTAAGGCTTTTTGGGTCTACACTAGTTAACGATTTTTTTTAAGATGCTTTAAAAGATTCTCACTCGAGCATGCTTGCTTGGTGACACCAAGGAGTGTACCCTCTACCTCTCTCTCCGAGATGTGGACTTATGTCCGTACCGAGGAAATTTATTTCTTTACATCCTTTTTCCTTGGGTACTTTTAATTTTAATTAAATCTACAAACCGTAATTAATTTCTGTAAATTAAATATCTACAATTATACCTTTGATTTATTTTAACATTAAAGACCCTCTCAAATTTACGCTTTCTTTCTTTCTAATAAATTTCTCGTTTTCTTATATTTAACTTTTATACCTAGCGTTTTTTTTTTTTCTTTATCACCCATTTCTTCTAATTAAAGCCTTTCCTGTGTTACAAAAATGAGTCAAAAGATATGTCTCACTAAATAAATTGCAAATTTGCCCATAATTAAATACTGTGCTGAATTTAAATAAATGAGGGAATTTATTCGTCTCCATTTAGTGATTTTTGGTATGTTTTTATTTCTCCTGTATGTGGTGAGTACTTTTAATTATTGTTATGAGTATTTTTTTTTCACTTTGGAAACATCTCTAAATTGCGTTAAATGATATATTTATGTTTCGATATAGCATGTTAGTGTCTTATTTATATATATATATATATATATATATATATATATATATATATATATATATATATATATATATATATATATATATATATATATATATATATATATATATATATATATATATATATATATATATATATATATATATATATATATATATATATATATATATATATATATATATATATATATATATATATATATATATATATATATATATATTATTTATTTTTTACGTGACACAAAATGTATAAGAGTTTGAAAGAATCCGTTGTCAGAGATAAAAGAGCAAAATGTGAAAGCTTAGCAACAGCAGAAAAGAGGAAAAGATACGATTGTGATTTTAGAAAAGTGATATTAGATAATGATACTAGAACTGTGGTATTAGAAATTTGATATTAGAAAAAGAAGGAGCAAAAATACAAATAAAACAGCTCGTGATTGGAGTTGATAGACGAAGTTTGGCTTTCGCCTATGAAAGAATGAATGATATTAATCGGTGAATAAATTATGAGAGATAGTTAAAGAAGTACTACTTATGTATAATTTTTTTTCTACTTTTCAAAAGTCGTATGTCAAAAATAAATTTGTTTTTTGTATAGTGAATCAAATCAATCAACATTCAGTAATCAATATTTATATACAAAGCAGCTAGCTCTACTTAGTCTACTTTCATGTACATTATTTATGAACTTCAAGGCTCATCCTTATAAAATTCTTCCTCTAAACGGAAGTTTTACGAAATCTTACATGTGATTACATTGAAATAAAAATCAAACTTTAAACATATACATAAGAATACATTAACGACCAATCGCAACGTCACGAAAAATTAATATTTAATGATCATGCGGTTATGCAAATTTGAATATTTCCTTAAAATATAACTAATTACGTAAAAGAGGAATGAAAACTTTGCAAACTCTTATAGGAAATTGTTTTTTCAATCTAATCTGAGTACTAGGTTGTCTGATGTGTTGAGTGAAAATCAATTTCTTTTCTATCATTCGATTCGTTTTTCATTTCTTCTTCCCTTTGCATTGCATTTCATTTTGCATTCTATGAAAAATTGATGGATTTCATTTTAACGATGTTGAAAAAATATTTTAAAAAATGAATTTATCAATTAGGATAATTGAATCACGGGAATAATATTCAGAGATAGGAACTGAAACATAAATATTAAATAGAAAATATATATTTTTTTGTAAATAATGATTTATGTTTTTTAGCATTAAATTATTTAAAAGTCAAGTTATATTTTCTTAGTTACTCTTTCCTTACTTTACTTTTATTTACGCTTCTTAAATTATTTGGACCTACAATAATACTATTTATGTCTTGTTTTGCAAGATAATTGCACTGTAAAAAGTTCCGGTTCCAAAAAATTACAGTAAAAAGCACTGGCACTTTAGCTGCCTCCTCTGTAAGATTTATTTTTCTGCAAAATCCATAATTACCGTGAAATATTATACCAACATTTTTACAGCAATATTTATTTAGTGTAAGTCAGTGAATTCACGGTAATTAGTACTGTAAAAATTACAGTATACCAGATATTTTGTTCGGTAACATTTCCCGGCAAAAATCTATTTTACAGCAAAAAGTATAGGCCAACTGAATGCCGGTATTTTTTACCGTAATTTTATTCCAATTTTTTTACAGTATACATTAGTCTTCGACATTTTCATAGAAAGCCTTTGATAATCTATTTATATGTCTTGCTTTAGAATAAACAGGTTGACCATGTATTAGTATATGACGTTGAATGCTATGTTTTACGCCTGATAAGAACAAATCTTGTTTGCTCTTATCTGGATATTGTTTTAACAGAGTAATAAATTTCAGGGATCTATTTGCTGTCACGATATTATATTTTTAGCTGATGGAAATAACTTCACCGTTTAACTTTAATTCAGTTGCTTCATTTATCAGTTCCTTTTGATGCAAATTTCAGAAATCAGTAACTAATTTAATTTTTTTAAGAAAATCATCTCTTGAAATACTTTTAATAATTTTGGTTCTCATGAAGGTAAATTTAAATCTTACACAAATGGTAACATTTTCACACCATTTCAATTTCGGTACCATTCACTGCATACAATCTTTAATCCGCTGATTGTTTATCTTGAGTTGAAACAGATTAAATGCTAAATGCATGTGCCATTATTCACTAAGAAATCCACTTTCAATTTTTTTCTCATATGTATAATGGAAATCGGCGACAATCCTGAACATTACCATCAGAAAAGTTTACCGCATTATCTACAACGCATTGGCGTCTCCCTGAAAACTAATGAAACTGGAGAATGTTGTACAGAACTAAAAATATTGATATATTAAGCTTCATCGCTCACAAGAAATCAACATAAAAATAACAAGAAAATTTAAAGCAACATCAGTTGCCAGCATATTCCCAGAGAGAGAAAAATATTTGTCAAGACAAAAATTTAATATTTTTCTCACGTATCGTTTTCTCACGTTTTCTCACGTATGAATGGGTGAAAATGGTTGACTTAGGAACAAATGTGCGACCAATGGAGCGTTTAAGATTTCATTTAAATAAGCCAAATGTGGCAAGAAAAACTAAAGCCAAAATTGGGTCTGCCAAAAGATTAAAGTTACCTGAAGGTCAGCGATGGACTGCAGGTGTTAACACTTATGGGGGAGCTGTTGACAGCTAACTTACAGTTAGTCTTAAACAAGTGATAAGAGAATTCTCATACACAAAAGAGCACACAGTTGTTCACGTCAGAAAAGGATACTTGGTTAAAGATGGTAATAATACAAAAGCAACATCAAAAGAAACCATTAACGAAATAGGAAATGCCAGGGAAAAAATTTGTGAAATTAAATAAGAATATTATTACATTTTCTAAATACGAATTAAACTAAGAATTTTTTCAAACAGGTATTAATCATTCGAAATAAAATTAATATTCTAATGTACAATTATTTAAATAATTAACAATTATTTAAAATATTTAAACCCAATATTGTGGAAGTAATATATAAAACAAAATAGCTTAGTTTATACAATCTAAATTACATTAAATAGGTAGTACTTAAATCACAACCATTATTTTTAATTATAAATTATTATTTTAACAAAGATGCACCATATTAAATTAACGTAATGATATTGATTGCCATATATTTAACATGTGTATATCAATTTGCCAAAGTTATATGTAATAAAATATTTTTATGTTAATAAAATATTTTTATGAAAATTTTTCCAGGTGCTTTATTTTTAATTCACAATAACAACGAGTAACAAAATACTAATATAATTTACAGTAGGCACAGTAGGCTATAGGCATCGTGATGAATAATAAAATAGAAAAACGATATTATTTGTTATTTAAAAAAAACTGTTTAAGTTCCAGCCGTAACAAATATTTAATACCGCATTTTATTAAGCAACACGAGCATCAATGCACCTGCAAGTGACGTAGTGTGGGTATCTTGATCCTAACTGATTGTTGAAATGTGGTATTTGTTTACGTTAGCAACTATTATTTAATTTCTATTTCGAATAAACCAAGCCAGCATTGTATCAATTCTCCTGATATAAAACAATCTATATTCTTTCACAAAGATTTAAATACAGACATGAAGCCATGTAAAACATAAACAAACTAATAATGCATCGAAATTGCCTGGTACATAAAACAAAACTATATCATTGTTTTATAAGACATAAGCCATAGTTACTATAAAATGCACAAACAAATAATAAATCTAAGTTAAGTAAAAGTCGCAGATGAGAAAGAATTGTATTTCAAAATGTTTGATGTGTGATATGGCTCTGTATTTAATGAAATTCACATTAATAAATATTCCAACTTATGTGGAGAAATTTAGCTCAGCTTTAACTCACCATTTTGCTAATAAATGATCAGCTGGCGTTGACTTCATAGGTCACATGTGTGGGTATCCGTGGTATTCTTCTTCTTGAAGTAGAAGTACCCAATTATAGCTATTTTTTATCGCCTTTGAAATAATTACCGATGTTAGTCTGCCAAAAATTATTTTAAAAGTATTAGTGTCGTTATTAATTATTTCTTAGAATTATAATTCATAAATTTTAGTTATTAGTACAGATTGAAAAAAAATTATGTTAATTATGCTAAATTAATTTTGATAATAAGTACAAATTTAAATGAAAAAAAATTTTCACTAGAAAGCTAAATAAATGGAAAAAAATACTTATTCGTCGAAAATTTCTCTATCATTATTGACACCAATGATGTTTAAATAACTTTGAAATAGCTATTACTGGTATTATGTTGATTGATGTTTTTAATAGGTACTAAATATGTAAATGCTGGTACCAAGAAACTTACTATAGGTACAGTGAAAATAAGTTTTTTTTTCTACGGTACACCAAAGGGGAAAAAAATTGTTGATTACGGTTATTTATTTATTTTTTAATTTTCAGGTGTTTAACTCGAACAATAGCATCATAGCGAATGATTCTGAATAAGGTTAATATTTCTATTAATGTAATGAACTTCTAAATATTCGTTTGATTTTATATAATAACGAACAGCCACCGTGGAATAGTAATAAATAAAAGAAATCGGAATTGTTTTAATTTAACTAATTCTGTTGGTATTTATTATTTTTTTTTTTTTAATTTTGTGCTTGATTTCTGCTTTGTTGATCAATACTGATTCCTTATTATTTACTTTTTTTAGCCTGTACAAAGAAAGGGTATTTAGCTAATATCACCATAAAGCTAAAATTGTTTGGAGTTGCCTAGCTGGGATAACAAACCAATTATCCTGCGGAAATCGTAAGATAAATGTGTAACCCTTGGCATCACCTAGACGGAAAAACATAACTAATTCCAGCGATTTGATTTAATTGTAATGAACTGTTAGAAGTTATGAAAATTTACTTTGCGCATAATTGTTCCATAACTAGCGTATTACAGCAATGCATTTATTTATAACTGGAAAAAAAAATCGAATGAGGTATGGTAGAGGATACGATAAACGAGAATAAGAGAATTCAGCAATTTGAAATTGGACAGCTGGGTTGACGCGCTGACAACAACACTTTACCTACAAAAAAGGCAAGCCAAATGAGTGACCTCTTGCTTCGCCTAGACGTAAAAAATAACTAATAATAATAATTTTTCTCAATAATTGTAATGAATTTTATTAATTATTATTAACTATGAAATGGTACATAATATACACATAATGGCTTCCTAACCATTTTATTACACAAAATACATTTATCAAATTAGAAAACGAATAAGGTATGGAGTGGAAAGAAATATACGACAATATAAGAGATAAATCATTCGGAATTTCTCAGCTGGGGTAACAGTCGAATAACGTTATTTGAGTTACGAAAATGGCAAGACAAATATATAACCTCTAACATCAATAAAAGCGTAAAAAATAATTAAGACAATTAAATTAAAGTAATAATTTTAATAAGGGGGTTATTTACTTGTATAAGTTGTGAAAATATTCGTAGCACTCATGCACGTGTAAAAATAGATCTGCATCTATGTTATTGCATTAACAAGTGTTTACAGTTTTTAAGTTCGAAAGTCAACAATCATTTTTTTTTAATAAAACTAAATACCATCCCTTAATAACAGTTCCTACTATTTATCTATCAATAATTTTAAGCCAAGAAATAAAAATACATTTTTTTTAAATTATCAGCATTTGTAAATTTGATTAAATTATTCAAATTCAAGACATGAGTCGCGAAAATAAACGTAATAGCATTATAATAATGAATTTTTTATTAATCTAAAAACCAAAACTTTTATGGCGGAATAAACTATCGAACTTAAATCCACTATCATTGTTTATTTAGTTTTAAAAAAATCATCTTACCAATAAATGTAAAAAGAATAAATATTTGTCGAAGGTATAGTTAAAATATGAAATTTCTGAACATCTAGGTATGTATATTAGCTTCACAATGAAGGGGTGTTTATTTACCCTTAAGCTGTGAATATTTTAAAAAAGAAGAAAAATATTGAAACTACTCCTATATTTCACGCAACATGCATAAAAACCAATTTAGTGGTATGATATTAAATTCAAAGAAACTTTGAGAAAACACTAAAAATTGTTTCTATACATATTTTTCTCTATATAAGTATTACTTTCCAACTTTCAAAAAAGTGAGATTTAAAAAATATTAAGATCCTCATTCTCTGTATTAGAGAATTTTTATTATTTAGAAGAATTTGCATTTGTATTCATTTATAAAAGTAATGAAAATACTATGAATAACATTGCTTAATAAATTACAAATATATAAGATGAATTAAAATTGTTTATCGAAGCTATAGTCTCTTTTATAAAAACATATATTATATTTATAAAATATTTATAAATATAATATAAATATAGTATATATCTTAGAAAAATCACGTTTGTTAAAAATAGAAATATGTCTACTCTTATAGTAGAACTAAATAAATAAGCATTAACTATACCTACATTCTTCTTTTAACAACTTTTTAAAGTTATCTTATACATACATTATACAACTAAAAATTTTCTTTTACTTAGGCAAAATCAGTGATTTGATGAAATATTTATACCCACATATTCATAAACTATACTGCAATACTTTCTAGTAATATAATTTTACCAGTTCGAGGTATAGTTTATATTTTGCAATTATAGAGTGATTATTATAATTTTTCCATAATGACCTATTCTTGGCACAATCAAAATTATAAAAATAATGAACTAACATTTCTTAAATAAAATATTACACATATTTTGTTTTGTTCAGTACCCAATACTTAGTACGATATTTCCATTCCATATCCATTGTAATGCTGTAGTATATTATAGATTTCCAAGTTTTAAAAATTTATTTAATATTTAATTTTAATTTAATTAAACCAGTTATTTAATTTTCATTACATTTTATCGAAAGTAAATATAAATATTTTATTATTTTCTTAACAATCAATGTAACGGCTAACTTTATAATTCAATACAAATGTAATTCTATACAAAACTTAATTCACTGTCGGTAGTAAATTGAACATCAAAATCTATTTTTAATCCTTTAATCCTTAAGTTACTTTATATCTCTTACCACAAAAACGTTTCAGTTACAGGGTAATATTAATTCTCACGGTTTTTTTTTTTCTTTGGCGATTATGCTATAGCCAAAATATTTCAAATTTAATATTAATTACGAGGGGGGGGGAGGGTAGACTTTGCTTACGGTTGTTTTATTTTTCGATAAATCGCCAACTATGGATCTTTTCCCATGCTCCTAATTGTCCGTTGGGCACAATTCAAATTACTTTCAATTTTGAATTTTTGGCTTTAGGACTGAGGCTTTCTCCTTTCGGTCCGACCGTTAATTAACTTTTTGAAAGTCTTCTTTGGGTTAGATAATACATCTCTATATCCCTTTAAGGAAGCATATTTTTATTTTTTTTATTTCTATATCTTAACGGCCATAATGTATCTTATATTTCTAAAAAATATAGTAACAATTCTTTTTTTGATATAATTTTGTTCAATTCTATGGAATAGATCCCTATGTCATAAGAAGCGAAATGTACCGAAAATCATTACTACTACGGCCAAAATCTTCACCCAAACTGCAATGAATTTAACTACAATACATAGCTAAAATGAACCAACTCCCATCAAATTGCTTAAATAACTAAAATGGACCAAACTTCGATTAAATCCAATGTACTATATAATATTTAATCCATACACAGTATTCAATAAAGTAGTTGTATTCAGTATACTACTCTAACTTGTATTAAAAAAAAATTTTGAAATTATTTAAGAGATTTTTTAAAAAAATCAATTGTCTTAAAATATCCGCTTAAAGAAAGCTTTAAAGATTGCAATCGACAGTTTATGAAACAGAAATTTATAAGTGTTGCCGGTGTCTTTTTTATTATCTTACGTTACTGATTTATTTTTTTTTAAATATGTGACTATAAAAATAAACTTGATATTTTCCTTCTCTCTGTTATTTTCTTGATATTTGATTATTGATATTTTCCTTGATTCTGTTTGATTATGGTTTACTTCTGAGTGTTCTGAGTATTTGCTTCCTTCTATAGAAAATTAAGAGCAATGTTTTTATTTGTCATTTTTGATCATTATTCATTTATTTACCTTACATGCTTAATGCATTTACTCTTTTTTATAAGTATTTTTTAAACTTTTTTTTCAATGCTTCCTCATGCAGCATATATTTCAATAAATAACCAAACAAGATAACAGCATTTTATTTCGAGACATAAATGTCTTTATCATGCAAATATGGCTCTTTTGTCAGAAATTGTATTTGTTAAACATTATTTATGCGTTAAACGCTACTTAAGTGTAAACGCTACTTATGTTAAAACGCTACTAAATGTGTTAAACGATACCTATGTATAAACGCTACTGATGAGTTCGCCATTTTAAATAGCGATGTCAATAATCATGTCATGAAGATTGATGTCAATAATCGATAATATTACAAGCAAAGATTTTAGCTAATTTAAAGTTTTAATTAAAGGCTGGAGCGCCGAACTAAATTAATCCGATTTAGAACGAAAAATTCAAATGCAATGAGTGTAATAAGTTTAAAAGGTCGTAATCTGAGAAAATATTCTTTTTTTCAAAATTTACAAATGTTTAATTTAATATTTGACAATGTTGCAGTAGGAAACACTGTTTAACTTTCTTTTGCAATGAAAATCTCATGATGGTATATTCGTACAATGGTAAGTTAGTAGTCATTGATTTTGATTTGTGAACCATACAGTAATTGCAAAATTTAATGATTATTATTTAATGTTTTTAATTTGATGATATCTAAACATATATCCGTCGAAATTGAAGACACAAATTCAGAATTTCAGACAAATTTAGTTAATTTTTTAAAAAATTTCTCAATATTCCAATTTTTTTTTTTTTTTTTTTTTTTTTTTTTTACGTTTTGGCTGTTTGGCAGTTTGTTTCTGGTTTGATGACAAAGGAAAGTGTTTTTTTATTTTAACGTAATTATTAAACAGTAAAGCTATATATATATAATGCTCCAAAACTTAAGCAAAGAGTAAGTTTGATACATAATCAAACAGTTTGATAATTTTTTTCAGTAAAAGGTGGGATTTTTGTTGATTTGTTTAGTGTACAGTATAAGCTTTTTGTTGGTTCATTAAGTATACAGAATGACTTTATAGCTTTTCGTGTAATATAGAATTGCAGTTTTCCTGCGACCTATACACTCCTTTTCCAAAATTTTCAATGACCGTTTAACATAATATAAATTAATTTCCACTTGATTCATGGGTGATCTTGAACTACTTGGTAAAAATCTTAAACTTTAAATTATTCCCAAAGAAAAAAGTTGAACACCGTTCAATCACATGTTCTGAGCAAATAATTCTGATTCTCAAAATCTTGCTCAATAATGACCACACGATATTCTTTCGTGTCGTGTTCCATAATTTTGAACTATCAGCCTAAGTCTTTATAATTCTTAACCATCAGCTCAGTTTTTAATTCTTCTGAAAGATTCAATGATTAAAATTTTAAATAATCAGCCTAAATTTTTATAATTATGGGCTAACAACCAATAATTTTATAATTTTGAACGATCAGTCTAAAATGTTAAATGTATTTCTAAACAATTATTTTTTCGCAGGAAACTTTTTAATTAAAAATCACAAATAAACTGCTTTTATACGTTGTCATGGTAGGAAAAAGACAGACAATTTTAGTAAAAGCTAAATTTAGCTAAGTAATCAAAATCAAATAAATGAAATTGGCTTAAAAGTATATTCTTTAATTCTTATTCAAATTTACCCTTTACCAATTTAAATTTCCTATGATCCACCATTATTTCGATATATCGTAGGCATTTCTCCCTTTTTTAAGTAAGAATTTTTCTTCAAAATCAATTCCTTTTATTTTGCCCTGGGACAAGTTCACTACCCTAACAATACGTAACAGGGCGAAAAGAAATCACTTGATGTATTTGAAGATTTCAAAATGGGTAACTCATACATTTATTCAGCCACTTCCATTCAAGTGAAAAATGTGTACCAATTGGGAAAGTTTTTCATTCCTCAGGAGGAAAATAACTTCTGAAATTCGGAAGTTATTTATGGCTAAATATAGCAGACGTTACAAATTATTCAACAAAGTTAAACATATTGAAAATTTATTGTTGGTTTAATATATTACACTTTTCGTATGCTTTTAATTCCCCAGACAAATCTTAACTGCAACAGTTATTTATTTTTCTTTTTGAAATAATTAAGTGTTAAACATTTGATTTAAAAAGGAATGTTACCATAAATAATCTTTAAGAATTTGAGTCAATTTTCTTGTCAAATATTTATACATAGACATAAAATAATCATTTATTTTTTTAATATTATAAAGAACTGCTAATTTATTGAAGTTATATTAAATTTCAATTTTTAAATGTGTGTAGAGGGGATTACACGAGTAGCATTACATACTCGCTCGTTGCAGAAAGAAGCATTATATAAAATTGTCGGTTCATTTAAACTAATTTTTACGTTCTACTTTTCTATTTTAATAAATTAGGGGTAATTTCATGATTTATGGATAACTCAAAATGCAGTCAAAAGGAATAGAATATTTTGGTTTCTTTTATCCTTTTCAATTTACTTTCGACCTCATTATTTTTATTTTTTTTTTTTTTTTCTTTAATGAAAAAAAAAAAATTGCACTTTCTGAAACGAGATGAGTAGGATAAAAAAATATAACTTAAAGGAGAAAAAAGTCAAATCGCGATTAAGTTTTTTTTTCATAACTTCCCGTATATTCTATTAAGAAATTTAAAAAATAATTACAAAAATAAGACAGGGAAGAAAATAAAATTTTTAATTGATGCAAATATAATTTCCTTAATTTGGCTAGTTGTGCATATTCGCCCTAGTGCGATTAAGAAGATTATTAGATCATTAGGAGAAGGAGATAATAATTATATAACTTTATGAAAAAGGATGTTGATAAAAGATGTTAGTTTACTCACTTTCAAATATATTTTTAAAATTTTATAATTAGGAACGTTGGCGCGAGTTAGAGTGTTGGAGATGCAATGATAAAATAAGTTTTATTCAAGTAACAAATTCTCCACACATAAAGTTCAAACTAAGTTTGTTTTTTGTTTTTTTGTAGTTATTAACTCCAAGATTGCATTAGGAGAAAGATACGTGGAATTTTTATTGATTTGAAGAAATGATATTTTTGACATGAAATAAAAAATACAGTTGGTCAGCGCAAACTTTTCAAGAGAATTTCCTATATTTGATAACAAGCAAACTGTTCGATAATACACGATACCTTTTTGGTTACTTTCTTGGATTATTAAAAAAAGAAAAGGAAAGTAAAAACAAAACAAAAAAACAAACAAAAAAAAACAGTATAGTAAAGTTAAGAAAATGTATCTTTTTTTAACAAAATTAAGAAAATATACTTTTTTTTTACATTTTATAGTTATTATATTTATTAAGAAGATATTTTTTTAACGAAGGTCAAATAATTATATTGACTATTAAACTAAAAGTTCCCCAAAATAGTGTAATATAACTAGCTATTCTTATATAGTGGACTTCTTTTTTAAAGAACAAAAATTTCGAGGAATACCAGAACTAGACTAAAGATATTTCGAGATATTTTCATTTAAGTAATAATGTATTATTCTTATTCATCTGCTCAATTTTCCTCTAAATTTAATTTTCATTTCAAATACGTGTATGGATTTTTTGCATGCGTTATGCAGGTGAAAATAAGTTTAAAAAAATTATATAAATTTAAAATATCGATATATTTATATAATATTTTTTTTTTTTTTAAATGTATGTTTTTTTTCTCTCGATTAATTTAAAAACGACACTCAGATATATTAAATGTTAAATCAGTTACAGTAATTAATTATTATTAATTACTGTGTAACTGATTATTAACATGATAACTGATTATTAACTATTATTTAACATGGCAATCAACTTTCAAGACTAAGGCAGTTTTAAGATTGAAATGGTCGCCCTATGACAACTAAAAGCCAATAAATTGGGATTAAGCCAAATATATCAGAGTATCAGTTAACAACTAAGATTAATAAGTAATGATGCTGACTGTTCTGTCTTGTAGCTGATAAATATTATATTTTGCTTATTCTGGGGAAGGAATAACGTCTGTCATATTTAGTAAATATACAGAATATTTTGAGAACTCTTAACACTATAAAAATAAATCAGAATTATCTTTCTTTTCAGTTGTAATTGAACACGAATATTTATTAAAAGCATCTAAAAATTTAAAGTTTAGTGTACTTTACTCCGTTAATTTTATTTCAGTTGCTAATATTATAAAATAATATAATATGGTATTTGCTAATTTTATTTTAGGAACTATAGTAGTGTGGCTTTTAACACTGTAAGAAATCCCGGATCAAATTACTGTATACAGTATCGGCACCTTATGTGCTTCATATGTAGACCGTAAATTGTCATTTTACCGTAAATTACCTTTTACCGTAAAATATTATACCTTAACTCTTACGGTAATGTTTATATAATTAGAGTCATTCAGTAATTTTACGGTAATTATTACTGCCAAAATTGCGTTATATGAGATTTTTCCTTCCGTAAAATCTATTTTCTCTGAATATTTTTCCTGGAATTACTTACAGTATTTTTGTAATTTTGAATATATTGTACTTTGTTAGAAATTAAGAAGCTTGCTCGAACATAATGCGGTTGTGAATTTAAACATTAAATATTTACCCAATAGTTAATTGTTCTTAAACTTGAGTATACGTTATTATGGTCCATAATGGGAGTAAGCAAGGTTCTATGCAAGATCGTATTAAAGTTTCACCTCTCCATTTTAAATTTTAAATTTAAATAACTCTCTCTTTAAATGAGTTTAAATGATTTATTAAGTGAGCATGCATTGAAAGTATGCATTTGAAAGTAACATTGCATGTTACAGAATGCTTACCACAATATTCATTTCAATTTTGAAATATATTAGTTATCAATCGTAAAATATTGTGCTTCTTCACAATAGCATATAGTATGCATAAGTAAAAAATTTCTTCTATTAATTTACTTATGCGTTATTTAAAACTTTTGAGTTTAAAATTTTACGTGATAGGATTTTCATATTTTATTATTTAAATATTTTTGAATTAGATCTATTTATTTTATTAATGTGCTTAGTTAGTAATTCTTTCATTTATTTATTTTATTTATTATCTATTTTATCTATTTCAGAAATCGTATTTTAATATCAGTTTAAATGACAGAAAAACATAAATTACATATTCGAGATATATAGTGTGTTATATTATTTATCGAACCAATTGAATGGGATAATGTATAACACGCATATTTGTATTTAAATAATATATTTTTTAAATTAACCTTTTTATTTCCAATAGATTAATTAATAAATAATTATAAATAACAACATTTTCCATTTGAAATGAATTAGTTCTAAGAAAACTATAGATGGCGCCACTAAAGCTAAATGCTTTCAAAAGTGAATCACTACAAATTTAAAACCCACCCATACATCATATTTTATCCCATTTGTTTACGTTATCCTATTTGTAAGTCCACAACAAAAAGAATTACCGTTTATTTCTTGTCATAACTTAAAATATTTTTTTTTCCAAAAGACTTTGATACTTTACATTTTTATTTGTGTATTTATTTTTATTTAGTATAATGTTTTATTTCTACAAAACTTGTTTTCATAGTCAGACGAAAGATGGCACTAAATGAACGTTTGATATTTTTCTGGATTTGTTAGTTTTATTATAATATAATAAATAGAAGCATTAGAGTAATAATTATAGAAGAAATAAATATATAGAAATAATATGTAATATAATATATAATAATATAATATATACTAAATAATTATTGAAGAATAATTATATAGATATAATATATAAGCAATAATTGTAGAAACATAAGTAAAATGTGAAGAAATTACAAACACAAAAGACAAAAGCCATTGCCTTATTTATCATAGACTTGAAGTAGTTCAGAAAATTCCAGTACATTGAAAAATTTTATAGTTGTAGATTTCCTGATCAGAATTTTGCGGTACTTTGAAGTGTATAATAGTTGCTGGGGATTCTATAAAATATTAATGAAATAATCGGTGAGAATTTATATTTTTAACTAGTATTATATTTTGAACTAGTATATATATTTTTAACTACTTTTATATAAACAAATACTTAGAAGTTTTAATTGCAAAATTAGTTTACATAAATCTATTGATAACATTTTTTAAACTTTTTCTTCAATATGACATATTATTTAAGAATTAAATGTTTAGCATCTATGTTCAAATATTTAGTTAAGATTTTTAAATTACGCTTCTAATATTCTGGTATATGATAATTTTCTAAGTAATAATAATAATAATAATAAAAACCTATAAGGTGTAAGAAAATTGTGTAAAAATTTAAGCAATTTTTCTGCGGAAAATAATTTATTTATTGACTTTGACATTTGATTAAAAAAAACATTAATGTGATGTAAATGTTATGCAAATGATTTTATTCTCTCATTTTATTTATTTATTTATTGTTTTAATTATTTTATTTTATTTTTCAGCACATATTTTCATAAACAAAATGAAGCAATGGAAGATTTACTCTATATTTCGTTTTTCTGCTAGCAGATGGCAGCACTGGCGTATAAATTTCGCTGAAAAATACTTAGGATTAGGAATTAGGATTCTGGATATTTGATTTTATGTTCTTCTCTGCGATTGAAAGTTATGGTATCTGTAAACATAAAATTTTTTAAGAAAGTAATTCTGCTCTTGACCGAATTTGGAGTGAAAATTTTCCGAAAAATAAGCTCTTATTAAATTTCCTAGTAAATCGACTTTGTCTAGTAAATCGAGGGACTAAATCTGCACTGGGAGAATTAAAAAAATTATCTGTGCATACAAGATACACAAATTTTGATAAGCAAAATGTATTTCATTAGCCATTTAAATGTAGATCGGAGAATATATAACAGTTGTGCAAAATCTGCCCACATTTTAATTTAATGAGTAGTTATTAATAGTATAATTGGATGAGAATAGAATTTCGCTTAACGAGAATATCATTTTGTTTAAGAAATCCCTTTCCCAAAGAAGAAAAAAAAATCTAAAGAAACAGGTAAGAATTGCTTTTTACTATAAGGTGAAACCAAGAGAGATTGAACACTACAAGGATTATAGAATAAATACAGTGTTCTGACTGCAATTTTAGGTATTTATATTACCGCAAAAGTGCAGTGTGTACCGATTGTTACCAGCGTTAGGCATAAGGATATTTCGGCATGTTTCGATTTGTATAAATTGAAATTTATAGCTTATTTTTCCCTTAGTTTTCTTTAGAATGGCAGAAGAAAAAAATATTTTGAAATTAAATGATTTCTCATAAGCTGCGGATCTTGGCTAACAGTGTTCATATCAATAACAATACTTTCTAGATTAACAATAATTAATCCTATTTTTATTTTATTTTTTTTAAGGCCATGCAATTTCCCTTACTTAAATGAAAGAGTTTATTCGTTCGCTACTCAGAAGAAATGAACACCGTTATATTGTTTCTATGCTAGAAGAGATAATGTAGTTTTCCGATGAACCAAAATAAAAAAATAAATAAAAAGAAAAATATTGCAATCATTCAAGGATCCTCAAATTATTTTTTTTTTAAAAATTCGGATTCGTTCTTTTTTTTTTTTCCATTTCTGTAGAATGCTCAGAACCCAGCTCGTTCCCCTGACTCAAGTGATTGCGTCTCATTCACCATTGTTTATGTGAGTCTGACCTTGTCTGACCTTGTTTATGTGAGTTTTTATTTTCTGTTGATTTTTATTTTCTGAATAATTTGAGTTTTTGATGAGTTGTATGAGTTTCTTTTCTGTATTAGTTTTCTGTCTTGCTTGATTTTTTCTCCTGGACTTTTAAACAAAACCTTCGGGGTACTGAGGAAGGTTTTTAGGCTTTTGCCTTCTTCCTCAATAGAAAAGGTTTTGTTTTTTGGCCACTGGGGCCGGTACCCCCTGAAGACGTCGGCTTCAGTGGTCATATTTTTAATTTTGTTTTTTCCTTTTCTACATTTATTTCTATTTTTATTCTCTCTTTTTTTGAAAATTCTGCTGCTTTTTAGCGCATTTTTTTAAAAGAAGTTTTGTTCATTTTGTTTTGATATTAATTGTACTCTTTTAGTATTGCTTTCTAAAACGTCATTATTTTCTATAAAAATAAAGAAAGAAAATTTTATTAACATAATACACATTTATATATTATTTTATGCAGGAATATTTTGTTCAGATGTTTAACGGAAAAAAAATCATGATTAACTGGAGTTAAGTAAAAAATTAAAAAATTAAATGTATTAGTAACAGGAATTTAAAGATAAATTGCATGACTCAATAATGAGTATGAGAAATATCTTTTCTCATTAACGAGACTTGTATCATTATAAAAGATGTCATTTCTCTAGAATTAAGTTTTTTTATATCATAAAAAATTTCTATACTAAGATTTATATCTGGTACTATACATATATGTTTGTAAAAAAAAGATCTTGATAGAGGTAAATGAATTTTTTTACAACATAAAAAAATGATCTTTACAGCAATTCGAACTTCAATTCAGTAGTTGCATTTATGTAGGCTGTGGAGCAGCTCTCATGATATTTTTTACTTCAAGTTTAGCAGTTAATAATTTTCGAACCCAGAATCATACGTTATTTTGTTTATTCAATTAGATTTCATGTACATTTTCTAATCAATTCAAGTTTTATATCTTAAGATTTTTATACAACAAAAAAAATGTAACACAAAGTTAAGCACGCAAATTCTTTTTAGCATAGGAATATTAAAATTCTTTTTTTTCTTAAGTTGAAATACTGAATTCTAATATATTAATAATAATTTATATAAAAATCCAAACAACAATTTCATATCTCATACCCCAGTGTTGTGCAAGAGAGCTTTTTTTTAATTTTTTTTTCCTCTAAAGAATATATCTTATGCGAAATAGCTACTTTTATAGTGGAAGGCTTAAAATATTTTCTATTCCTTTTTTTTTTTTTTTTTTGTATTATGAGCAAATTTTTCTAGCTTAATCTTTCCTTCACAAATAAAGATACTAGGAACATAAAAAGGTGATTAAATGTATTAAAATAGTAAGATAAAAATGAATCACTAAATTTACGTGGACTATGATGGCAAAAGTTTCTTGGGACTGCCTTGGCCTGTCATAGGCTATAGTGCCCAAGAAGGAGAAGAATGCAACTATCTTAGAACCGATATTGAAACCTTATAAATAGAGGGCCGTAGCGGGAGATGGATTTTTTTTTCATTGCCATTTGCTAGTGATAAACATTAGATGTATAGTGACTTTCTCTTTTTGGCCCACTTTTAAAGGTGTATTATTCTCTGCTTTGTCAATTTAGCTTTGCCTGCTGCATCATAGACAGCATGACAGAATTTAACTAAATATACTTGATTCTACTGACGCAAAACCTCAGAAGCCTGTGGCTGCAAATAGTTCATGAACGTAAGGACCAGCTTGCAGATTGGCAGCGGTAGTTTTTTCTGATGAATTTGCTTTAATTTGCGGTATCATGATTACCGCATTCACGTAATACGCCATACTGGCTATGGTGATGAAAGATATGGATTGAACAATAAGGTTCCTCGTTTTTCAACTTCTTTTCGGAGCCAATTGTAATACTTTTTCCACAAAGATATTACAGGTATAATCTTTTTTTTTTTTTTTTTAAATCGAATAATATCTTCTGTAATAATTTCTCGTATTGCCAAAAAATTTCCAATTTTGAAAAAATACACGAAAATTGTCTGTAATTTAAGTTGGGTAAAAACAGTCATATTTTTAAGTTGGGAAATGTCGCTCACGTTGAACCCTAAAAATTCAAGTAAAATGCCTATACGGAAATATAGAAATCTTCTCAGGAAATTGAAATGAAGCACTAATACGCTACAGATATGGCTTTTGCTCACTTGACCAGCGATGCTAGTCGAGCGATTTAGCTCTTACCAAGTATATGTGCCTGCCACTAGCCATCATCCACTATTTTTATCCAACAAATAAACCACATGTAGGACCGGTTTAACTAATCTTAATGGAAACCCTCTAGGAAAACTGTCACAAACTGGAATTTTGATTGAAATCTTGATAGAACTTGCCTGAAAAGCAAACTCAGTCTCATGATACCATATCTAGCCTCACAGTCATATTTTGGAAGGCCGCTTTTATAATCAATTAGCCATTCATCCTAATTTGGCAACATGGCACGTAAAGGTGGTGAAGGAAAATGGATTCTGCATTACATCATTAACATTATTTTCATGTTTTCATATTTACTGATAACGAAAAATAGAAAGTATTTTCTGTATTATTTTTTTCAAAAAATAGGTTGCAGAATTGATAGAAAAAAAGTAGAAAATCAGTCATCGTAGGGAGAGAAATACCTTTTTTTTGGGGGGGGGGGTGGAGTACGGATTGTCTGAAAAAACTATGGCGTGACATATATTCATTTCCTAAATATCTAGGCGTGACAAGACCATCATGATCAAACTACGTATCTTCATACATTTTGGCGAAAAAAATATTAAGTTCCCATTTTTACACACACCTGTTAGTTTAACACTATCTGCTTTTAAAAAATCTTCAATTGAGTCATTTAAATCAATTAAATAGAACTAATTTCATTGGCGAAGGCTTTAAAAATATTTGAACAGCTTGAGATAAGGTCATTTATTTACGGCTATCTCAAATAATTTAGAATAATTTTTTGGATAATGCCGAGAGCTTTTCTTTCAAGAACCCGACAGACTGAGCAAAGCGCGTTTATTGATCAGAGTGAGCAGAATTCTAAGATTGCACAAAGCAATTATGTGTCAAATTATTAGAGAAAGTAACTTACATTACAGTTTATCCAGTGTCGGAATTTGCCGTTTTCTGAAGCTTTTCGTTTTGGCTACATGTTTGATACCATTTTTATTGGTCTAAATATTTAAAAAGGAATTATAAGGCCATAGTTATATTATCCAGACAAACGCGTATAAGTAAAACGTTCTTGCTGCGAAACAAGATGTGTTGCAAGAAATTCTTGGAGCTCAAAAAGACAAGGTTGAGAATCGCTGTTAATTCCACACAATAGAATATCATAACACAGCTGAGCTTTAAAGCGAAGAATTTCTTAAACATGATACAATGGAAAAATACTTACGGGTTTATTACTTTACCACCGGTTCTAAGAACTGATTGAAGGGGTGCAAGAAGAATCATTACCATTTCCCGACGATACTGTGTTATTATAGAAGTCCTTCACTGCTTTAATGTGTCACACTTAGTAAAGTTGATTACTAACACAGCTTTTGACTACACAGCTATGGTACTAGAAATGACATCATAAGACCGATCTCATTTTCTTGGTAAGCTCAACTCAGCTTTTAATTAATTTCCAATGTGTGATTAGTTCGTTTGTTGTGAAGGAATAGTGGAGGATCCCTTGGGTCAGACACACATACCTGGGAGGATCTAAATCACTTAATCTCTTTCAGAGGAGGCATTTGTGTCTTTGTGAAGTGTATTTTATTTTCCTTTTGCTTGTATTTTGAGGATGAAAACTTCTTTGCAACGCAAAGAGATATTTCTTAACCAAAAAATATGGCTGATTTTAAACGGAACTACAATTATTGACAATTTCGCTTTTTTTATTAAAATTTTAGAAATTTTTAAGCAATAGTTGTGATAGGAGATATTATTTAATTTCAAAAAGAATTCAATGCCCCTAATCGTCCATATGGATTGGTCATTTTTGAAGGGTATTACATTTTGTTTGGAAAAAAAGGTGAAAATAAATGAGACACCCTAGTGAAAAATCGAATGTAACAGTGAATGAACATGCGAAGGTCATGGGTAGGATTTTGAATCATGGGCTATTTCAGCTGCTATAAGTTAAGTGAAATCTTTACAGCAATGGGTGTATCAAAGTTCTGGATTCCAAAGTAATTTCTTTCCCACAAAAAATCCTTAAAGCTATCTTTGAACATGATATTGTCCACAAAGATTAGAACAGAATGTTCAAGAAATTTTTTCATCAGGAAACATACAGCTTGCATGTTGGTAAAATTTTTCCCTGGATATGTCACCTATTGAGCATGTGTGGGACATCGTTGATTAGTGTCTCCTCGCGTGATTCTTATCCAACAGCGTCTACTTACAATATTTGAGTATGCCTAGTAATATTATAGAATATATTTTCCAAGTTTTCAATGTCTATATTAATACTTTCCTATAACTAATCCCTTAGAAAAAAATAACAGGTGTACAGAAGCGACTTTGTTGAGCTCTTGGCTATCCCTCTTTCTCAAAAATAAGATTCGCAATTATCTAGTTCACATAATAAACGCTATACAAGATAAAAGAAACATAGAGGATTTCTACATTCAGAAAGGGCACAAATGAAAAGAATGAAAATATCCCGAAAATAATTGAACTTGATACCATTTTCTTTTTCATTTTAGAGCGCATACTCAGAGCATCTGTAACAACAGTTTCTTTTAATAACTACGGAACTAATTTGAAAAAAAATTCGCAATGAGTTTTGATACTTTTAACGTCAAGACAATCTATGTGACTATCTACCACCTCACCTGCAGGGTAAAACACAAAACAGAATCAAGCAGGGATGAAAAATGGAAGTAAGGAGAACTTATGCTATGAATAAATATATTTGTAGTTTATTTAGCAAATGATTTTGCTTTCTTGCTTCACAACACAAAAGAGAAAGTTCTGAAGAAAGAAAATTCTGTTTTTCTCATATATATATCTTTCATTCCACCCATTTAAGAAATTACACACTATCATGGCAACACTGACTGTATGGTAGATAAGTATATCATTGATTATTATCAAGACAAAGGTGTTCACTAAGTTGATTAGTCAGTCCAAAGCTCAGACCCAGAGATATATTATAGAATCTAAGCCACTCCAGCCAAAATAGCTAAAAATAGCATGTGTTATTGTTACATATCTGGGATTTTTCACTTCCTCGACTACTACCAATACTTTCTTTAAAGATGGAAATGGTGCCTCATATTTTCTCATTGCTCTTACCTAGCAATAATCTCTGGAACATAATGGGTGATTGATTAAAATTGGAAAATTAATTTATATATCTTCATCAAGTCGAATGAAAAAAATGCTACTAGTCATCCTACAAGGACTTGTGAAAAGCATGCCCCAGAATTTTAAGGGTGTAACTGCCTCCCGTGGAGATTCTATCAGCAGTTTCAAATGAATAAGTGTTTTTTCTTACGAAAACAGGTAACTAAATACTTATTGGATAACACTGTATTATCTCAGTCTTTACTAATTGTTCATATATTTTAAACGAAACGCAAAATTCAGGCATTTAGAGCATATTTTCGAGGTAAAATTAAATAATGTTGAATTTGAAGAGTGCAAAAGTGTGTAAACTTCTCACGTGTTGACGGAATTGAAGTAATATTATAGTACACTTTCTAGGAGTTGAATCCCTGTTCCACTGGTTATGCGTTTGATGCCTTAACCATCTCACCTGTAATCTATACCCAATTTGAAGGAGTCAAGAGTTTTCATAAGGCGTTGATCTGAAATTTCTATGGATTACATTTCGATACTATTATCTACTAATAAAATTAAGATCAAATAACTGATCCAAAACAAACTAAAATCGATTAACTTTTTAGAAAAAGGAATGGAATGCCGCAGGATTGCCCAACGAACTGCAGGGTCAAGAAATTCTACCCTTATTTCTCTTACTCAGTACATGCATATATTTATCGAATCTTAGTACAATTTCCTTAATGAAGCAATCACTAATATACGTAAACAGCTTTCAAAACTAGATATCTAAAAAATAATACAAACCAAAAGTATAAACAAAATGAATCATCTTCCGATTTGAATAGGCCGACGTACATGTGTATTGAAAACCTTCAAAGAGCGGTCATTGTAACGAGATGAGAATCCCAGATATCTTGAAATCTGAATCAACAGGCTTCAAATTGAACCAACACCCATTTTTATCCTTTTTGCATTGAAGCAGACCACTCGCTAAGAAAAAACCTACGGGGCAAGCCCTGAAAGATACATCAAACACGTAGGTTGTCATACGTAGTAGAACCTCCTCTTGTATTCTAGATGAAGGGGGGGGGGAGTAGGAACAACCGCAAAATAATAAAATGGATACATCTCAAGTTGCTTCCTTAATTCTGTTCTTCTTTTGTGTTCATGCCTCACCCATAAGGAAATTGGGGGCGCAGCGCGCGCGCCATGTGCGTGCCTATGCGAGGGTGGTGGATCGACGCACACGCGCGGCCTGCACTGAGGAATCTATTAAAGTAACTACCACACCTGTGCGACTCATAAGAGGCTGCTGGAGAGTCAATCTTTTTGCTTCTTTTTTATACATAAATCAAATTCTTACATCATTCTTTTTTTTTTCTTTCTAAGTCATTTACACACACACAAGTACTGTATATCTATCTACTATGAAGTGGACATTGAGACAATTGAAGATAGAAGAGGAAATCCGTCAAACCAGGTCAAACATTTCTTGTAGCATAAATTCGTCATTTTAGAGAAGTTAAAGAAAAGTAATAATTAACACTAGATTGCCTAAGGAAGTCATTTTGACTGCTTTTAATTTCAATTAGAAAAACAATGATGTATATAATGACACAATTTCTTAGAATTTAGTGACTTTTTGTACAACATATAATTTTTTTTATTGTTAATATTTACTAATGACTTGTTATATAACTGTAAATAATATAAAAAATATTAAAAATTAATTTTAAACAAATTTATTTACGCATTCACAATCCTGTCATTTTGACTGCTTTTAGGCAATATAGGTATATACTAATTTTCCGTCTTTCTAGTGTTAAGCACATTAAAACTTGTTAGTTATGAACTTATTAAACGCATAAATAAGTGTATAGTGTGAATTATTTTTTAAAAAACACCTCTCTATATATCATATATATATATATATATATATATATATATATATATATATATATATATATATATATATATATATATATATATATATATATATATATATATATATATATATATATATATATATATATATATATGTAATACAAAAAGTATAATACTTTTGTATTAATAAAAGAATTAAATCTCTTTCGTTTTAATAAAATTTCTTTGTTAAAGAATAAGTGCAGAGAGATTCTATTTTGGGATGTCAAGGCTGATAAACATACGATTGAGTTATTTATAGAATCTCTCCCCCTTTTACTTCCATATAAGGAAGCATGAAATGATTTTCCTTAATGCGTAAGGATACAAGAATGCCGACGACTGTGCCTGTTTACTCAAATCTGAGTTAGTATAAAAGCGAGAGCAATGCTTTTCGCATGGCTTTTTCCATCATGTTATGATCCTGAAAAGTTGTTCCGGAATTGTCCAAAGTCTTGTCCACCCCCTCCCTTGCGGAGTGTGGATGTGAAGTGTTATCGATACCAGCCTACTACCATTTAATAAAGATTTTTTGTGTGTAACATGGCTTACGACTGCATTATTAAAGCTAAATACACCACTGATAACAGGGATGAAGCTCTGTTATTATAAGCCGGCAGAATTTTTTGCTTGGTCGAGGAAACCAGTGTTTCGAAAACCTCATCCATCATCCTCCGGGGAACGAAAAAAAGAGAATCGCCCATCCCGGACGAAGGACGAAAGAAAGAAGTGCCTAGTCCTCGGTGAAAAACGAATGAAGGAAGGTCTGTTTTACCACTCCATCTTTAACTACACCTCATCGCTGTGAGAATGCTGACGTTGGCTCGAGCTCGTCACATGCCTCTCTGAAACCCATAGTGTTGATCGAGATGACCCTACAGTGTCCAATCTGGAAATGACCGATAACCCTACAATTCCGTAGTGCTCAAATTGTGAAAACAAAAGTGAATGTGCGCGATTTACATTAAATTTAGAGAGAAGCTTTTTGCTTCTTTATTAAAAGTTCCTTTCATTAAAAAGCTGCTGTGAACACCAGTGATATGTGAACGCCTGTAAAATCCCGAAGATTTATGTGAAAACAAAAGTGAATGTGCGTGAATCTTAATCATGAATATTCATGAAGTGCAATGATATTTGTTCTTTCTCTTCAACGAAAAACAAAAAGTCATGAAGGTCAAAGAACAGTGTGGAAAATGGAAAGAAAGTACTGTAGATATATTTTTTTTTTATTCTCTTAGTTTTCGTTCTCACGAGTATGATCAAATATTTTGTTGATATTGGATATGAAAGTGATCTAAACGTTTTATAATGAAATTTAATCAATAGAATTTTATTAAGAGTTAAAGTGCATTTCTTGTTTTTATATTGCTTTTTCTTTATAAATTATGAATAACTGAGTATATTATTTTATAAATAATATGATTGCATTTCTTGTGTTTAGATTGCTTTTCTTTAAAAAATATAATATAATATTGTTGTTACGTGTGCATTTAAAATGTTTTTGAGGGAAATAAATGTGTTTCATACGTCAATTAAATTTGTGACGGCAAACAAAATTAAAAATGTTTCAGCTTTTCAAACAAAAAACAAAACTAAAAGAAATTTGTAAGGCTTTTTCTTTTTCGGACTTGGTCAAAACTAAATATTCCTATTAAAAATGTGAAAAATTAAATGTTACCCAAACAAAAGGACATTTCACACTTAACAAAATTTGTGAGTTTCCCCTTATTACGATAGGCGAATTTGTTAACTCAGCTAAGTTTTTTATACTTGATACTGAGTTAATGTATGCTTTAGTAGGGTTGCAAACTTGCAAAGATTTTGTTTGTTTATTAATTGTGTTGGGCCAGTTGTTACTCAAGTTGGTAAGAGACTGATCATCTCTGCTAAATCTAACAATGACAACTTATCCTTGCACATTAGACAACAGAATTCTCATAATGTTAAGGTCAAAAATTGTGAAAAAAAAATGAAAGTTTAAGATGTTTCAACAAAAGTAAACATTTTGAAAAAATGGAAGTTTAAGATGTTTCAATAAAAGTAAACATTTTGAAAAATGGAAGTTTAAGATGTTTCAATAAAAGTAAACATTTTGAAAAAAAAAAATAGAAGTTTAAGATGTTTCAGTAAAAGTAAACATTTTGAAAAAAAAATAATGTGAGGGGTAACAAAAATAAAAAGAACAGGAAAAATAGGAAAAAGAAAGAATGACCAAGAAGTTAATAACAAAAAGTACAGGAAAAATAGGAAAAAGAAAGAAAGGCCAAACATTTCAAATGATTCGAAGATAGAACTAGGTAATGGGTGCATACATTATCAGGTTAACATCGACGAAAAAATAGGAAATAAAAAGAAAAGTTTAAGTAAACAAAATTTTGAAATAGTTCATGTAGCAAAGCTTAGGAAATATCACAACCCACAAATGTTGAAATTAAATCATGAATAGTGTCCAAAACAAAATTTTTTACTTCTTCAAGGGAAGAAGTGATATTTGGATAAAAATCCATACAAATTATGTATATTTTTGTGTGAAAAATTTTTGAAATATTTAGTAGATTAGTTATAAAAATATGTTTCATTTTTCTTTCTCTTTAGTTGCCTAAACAGATAAAGTGTATTATCATGTTTTTGTTATTGTCATTGTATATAGTTGTTTTTTTTTTTTTTTTACAGATAATTGAAAAAATGTTATTTGTAGTAGTGAAAAGGAACAGTCGTACCAACATAAATTTTAAAAGTTCAGAGAATTCCAAATTTTATTATGATTTCTTTTTGGCTTGCCAAAAATCTTTTTTGGGGGGGATGTAATACAAAAAGTATAATACTTTTGTATTAATAAAAGAATTAAATCTCTTTCGTTTTAATAAAATGTCTTTGTTAAAGAATAAGTGTAGAGAGATTCTATTTTGGGATGTCAAGGCTGATAAACATACGATTGAGTTATTTATAGAATCTCTCCCCCTTTTACTTCCATATAAGGAAGCATGAAATGATTTTCCTTAATGCGTAAGGATACAAGAATGCCAACGACTGTGCCTGTTTACTCAAATCTGTGTTAGTATAAAAGCGAGAGCAATGCTTTTCGCATGGCTTTTCCATCATGTTGTGATCCAGGTAATTTGTTCCAGAATTGTCCGAAGTCTTGTCCACCCCCTCCCTTGCGGAGTGTGGATGTGGACTGTTATCGATACCAGCCTACTACCATTAATAAAGATGTTTTGAGTGTAAATGGCTTACGACTGCATTATTAAAGCTAAATACACCACTGATAACAGGTTGAAGCTCTGTTATTATATATATATATATATATATATATATATATATATATATATGTAATACAAAAAGTATAATACTTTTGTATTAATAAAAGAATTAAATCTCTTTCGTTTTAATAAAATGTCTTTGTTAAAGAATAAGCGTAGAGAGATTCTATTTTGGGAAGTCAAGGCTAATAAACATACGATTGAGTTATTTATAGAATCTCTCCCCCTTTTACTTCCATATAAGGAAGCATGAAATGATTTTCCTTAATGCGTAAGGATACAAGAATGCCAACGACTGTGCCTGTTTACTCAAATCTGTGTTAGTATAAAAGCGAGAGCAATGCTTTTCGCATGGCTTTTCCCATCATGTTGTGATCCTGGTAATTTGTTCCAGAATTGTCCGAAGTCTTGTCCACCCTCTCCCTTGTGGAGAGCGGATGTGGACTGTTATCGATACCAGCCTACTACCATTAATAAAGATTTTTGAGTGTAACATGGCTTACGACTGCATTATTAAAGCTAAATACACCACTGATAACAGGGATGAAGCTCTGTTATTACAAGACGTCAGGATGTTACTTTCTGAGGAAACCATAGTTATCTATTTTCTGGCTGACTACAACGTTGATAAAACCTCATCCCGGGGGACGAAGGACGAAAGAAAGAAGTGCCTAGTCCGCGGTGAAAAACAAATGAAGGAAGCAGGTCTGTTTTCACCACTCCATCTTTAAATACCTGTACACCTCATCGCTGTGAGAATGCTGACGTTGGCTCGAGCTCGTCACATGCCTCTCTGAAACCCATAGTGTTGATCGAGATGACCCTACAGTGTCCAATCTGGAAATGACCGATGACCCTACAATTCCGTAGTGCTCAAATTGTGAAAACAAAAGTGAATGTGCGCGATTTATATTAAATTTAGAGAGAAGCTTTTTGCTTCTTTATTAAAAGTTCCTTTCATTAAAAAGCTGCTGTGAACACCAGTGATATGTGCACGCGTGTGTGAAGTCTCGAAGACTTATGTGAAAAAAAAGAGTGAAAAAGGAAAACAAAAGTGAATGTGCGCGAAGCTTAATCATGAATATTCATGAAGTGCAATGAAAAATTTGTTTATTTCTTCTCTTCACAATCATGAAGGTCAAGGAAAAGTGTAGCAAATGGAAAGGATTTCATTCAGATACATATATTTTTTTTTTATCCTCTTATTTTTCTCTCTCATTCTTATGATTAAATATTTTATTGATATTGGATATGAAAGTGCTCTAAATTTCTTATTATGAAATTTAATAGAGAAATATATTTAAGAATTGATTGCATTTCGTATGTTTACCTTGATTTTTTTAAAAAAATTATTATATAATAGTGTATTTTTATGCATTTAAAATGTTTTTGAGGGAAATAAATGTGTTTCAAACGTCAATTAAATTTGTGACGGCAAACAAAATTCAAAATTTTTCAGCTTTTCAAACAAAAACAAAACTAAAAGAAATTTGTAAGGCTTTTTCTTTTTCGGACTTGGTCAAAACTAAATATTCCTATTAAAAATGTGAAAAATTAAATGTTACCCAAACAAAAAGACATTTCACACTTAACAAAATTTGTGAGTTTCCCCTTATTACGATAGGCGAAATTATTAACTCAGCTAAGTTTTTTATACTTGATACTGAGATACTGTATGCTTTAGTAGGATTGCAAACTTGCAAAGATTTTTGTTTGTTTATTAATTGTGTCGGGCCAGTTGTTACTCAAGTTGGTAAGAGACTGATCATCTCTGCTAATTCTAAAAATGACAACTTATCCTTGCACATTAGACAACAGAATTCTCATAATGTTAAGGTCAAAAATTGTGAAAAAAAAAATTAAAGTTTAAGATGTTTCAATAAAAGTAAACATTTTGAAAAATGGAAGTTTAAGATGTTTCAATAAAAGTAAACATTTTGAAAAAAAAAATAGAAGTTTAAGATGTTTCAACAAAAGTAAACATTTTGAAAAAAGTTTAAGATGTTTCAGTAAAAGTAAACATTTTGAAAAAAAAAATGTGAGGGGTAACAAAAATAAAAAGAACAGGAAAATAGGAAAAAGAAAGAATGACCAAGAAGTTAATAACAAAAAGTACAGGAAAAATAGGAAAAAGAAAGAAAGGCCAAACATTTCAAATGATTCGAAGATAGAACTAGGTAATGGGTGCATACATTATCAGGTTAACATTGACGAAAAAATAGGAAATAAAAAGAAAAATTGAAGTAAACAAAATTTTGAAATAGTTCATGTATCAAATCTTAGGAAATATAACAACCCACAAATGTAGAAATTAAATCATGAATAGTGTCCAAAACAAAAGAAAATTTTTTACTTCTTCAAGAGAAGAAGTGATATTTGGATAAAAATCTATAAAAATTTTGTATATTTCTGTGTGAAAAAAAAAAAAAAAAAAAAAAATTTTTTTGAAAATTTTAGTAGATTAGTTATAAAAATATGCTTTATTTTTCTTTCTGTTTAGTTGCCTAAACAGATAAAGTGTATTATCATGTTTTTATTGTTATCATTGTATATAGTTGTTTTTTTTTTTTACAGATAATTGAAAAAATGTTATTTGTAGTAGTGAAAAGGAACAGTCGTACCAACATAAATTTTAAAAGTTCAGAGAATTCTAAATTTTATTATGATTTCTTTTTGGCTTGCCAAAAATCTTTTTTGGGGGGAATGTAATACAAAAAGTATAATACTTTTGTATTAATAAAAGAATTAAATCTCTTTCGTTTTAATAAAATGTCTTTGTTAAAGAATAAGCGTAGAGAGATTCTATTTTGGGAAGTCAAGGCTAATAAACATACGATTGAGTTATTTATAGAATCTCTCCCCCTTTTACTTCCATATAAGGAAGCATGAAATGATTTTCCTTAATGCGTAAGGATACAAGAATGCCAACGACTGTGCCTGTTTACTCAAATCTGTGTTAGTATAAAAGCGAGAGCAATGCTTTTCGCATGGCTTTTCCCATCATGTTGTGATCCTGGTAATTTGTTCCAGAATTGTCCGAAGTCTTGTCCACCCTCTCCCTTGTGGAGAGCGGATGTGGACTGTTATCGATACCAGCCTACTACCATTAATAAAGATTTTTGAGTGTAACATGGCTTACGACTGCATTATTAAAGCTAAATACACCACTGATAACAGGGATGAAGCTCTGTTATTACATATATATATATATATATATATATATATATATATATATATATATATATATATATATATATATTTTAAATAAAAGCTAAGCTGCAAGTGTTAAGAAACCCCAACTTTTCTCTAAACATAGAATGAAAATGATAAATAAGAACTTGTTAAAGTCACATATTTTGTAATTTGCAGGGCGTTTTGTAATTCATAATTTGCTCTTCGGAATTAAATCTGTATTAAGAACGATACATTGTGTATTATAACAACCCTTACATAATAAATTCTTGACCAAATAAAACACAGGAAAAAGAAGCATGCAAATTATGAATAAAGCTAAACAACGTGAATAAATTACAAATGTAGTCTTAAAAATGGACTTACTATAGTTTCGGTTTTATAAAAAGAACCTTTTTCAGTGAGGATACAAAACGTGTTTTGTGTTTCAACACTGCGGAGGTTTCGTATTTGTGAAACCAAAACTATATTTACGTATATTTGTACCTTTACGTTGCTTTGTTTTTTTCAAACATAGCACAAATTATACTCAATCAATATACAATCAATTGCAAATTAATATACTTAAGTGACTCTTATCAATTTCGATCGCAGTAAATGTGGGATCAAAAGAATCAAAACAAATTTTATTTTCTGATTCATGTATTTTCTGATTCATTTATTTTCTGATTCATGTTTTCAAATTCATGTATGTGAAACTGCTAAACCAAGAAAGTCATTGCCTAATCTGCATATTAATCTATTGATTAACTGGGGTCATCCATTCAAGAGTGGAATCTAAATTTTTCGCAATTTACCAAGGTAATGTGAATTTCCTTATTGTTAAAGTTCAAAATATTGTTCAATTGCCCTATCAGCTGAAGTGTTAATTGTCCGATATTGTTGATTTGATTTTTCAGAATGCGAAAAATATATTAATAGCATTATATTAATTTCAGCTTACAGAATCGTAACGTTTTATTCTATCAAAGAATTATTTCCACTTTAATGATGGCCAAGTGGGTGATGTGCAGATTATCTAAGTAATTTGGAGATAACCTAGGTTGTTTGCAGAATGAAATAGTCTTTTATCATTTTAACGGATCACTTTAGTTAATCTGGAAATCAACTAGATAATTTGTAATATAACTGATTTCTACACTTAAGCGGTAAAAATAAAAGTTGTTTAGAAACTTTAAAAGAAACATTTATATTTATAGCGTTAAGTTCATAAGAGTTATTACAGTTCTCAACACTAAAAGTTAAAATAAAGTATCCAAAATCTGGAGATTATTATGGGAATCTTTGTTTGGTATGCATTTTCTAAGTCATGCGGAAGAAGTTGTGAGTTAAACCAAGCACGCCTCAAAAATAGAAAAGAATTAAAAATTCCAGAGCTTTTCTATCATATGGTGTTACGAAATGCATTTTAGACATGAAACTTTATGCTTAAGCATCCATGAAATATGTCAGTTATTTTGAAACTTTCAAAAAATATAACCCTCATAGCAATTAACAACATTTTATTAATATATCAGGAATATTCCAAATTATTAACAGCATGAGTTAATAAGAAATTCGGAATTTTTTTACGACACATATTTCACTGCATAAAAAGAATTTTCTATGTCCAGTTATTATAAAATTGCTGTTTTTATTTCTTATTTATTGTTTGCTGCAATTTTTATTTCTTTATGACATGTAGCTGAAATTAATACAATTTACCAATGTAATTAACATTCTCACATATTTGTGACATTCTTAACAAATATTACATATTAACATATATTACATATTAACATATATTACATATTAACATATATTACATATTAACATCGATACACTGTTTCGCTAAAAGTAGATAGTCAACACGGAGACAAAAATTAGAGTATTGTATGATAGTGACATTTCTAATAAAATAAAACATAACTCTGACAATAAAATTAAAATATATGGTATTTAAACTATTTATTTGGTAATTTTCCCATTCATATGGTAGCGTTTTACCTGAAGTTCTGATTTTCAAAATTGTTGTTCTTATTACCACACATTTAGTAAACAACACAAGACTGAAAAGTAAATATAACCGAATAAATAATCTTTTCAAACCATGCTTTAAGATATCATGATAAAATTTTTCAATCTTACTATGTCTACCAATTTTATCACATATTATCACACATAATTTTTTATCATATTTTATCTCATACTATCACATATTTTTATCATATTTTATCTCATATTATCAAATATTTATATCAAATATTATTTTATCGCACATGAAATCATATTTGATTGTTAATTTTTTAAAAAAAATTATAACCAAAATGATACAGTGAAAATTTCAGAGATTTTTGGTGTTCCCATTGAGCAGGTAATACGGTAAACTTTAGCATATTTTGATATACTTTAAAAATTCCGGTACTTTAGGTGCATCATCCATAGAATTAATTTTACTGCGAAATCCCTTTTTAATGTAAAATATTATTCCGTAATTTTTGCAGTAATATTTATTTAATAATAGTATAATTCAGTGATTTTACGGTAATTATTACTCTAGAAAGATTCTTTATAACCAGATATTTTTATTCCGTAGAACATGTTCCAGTAAAAATAGATTTTACGGTAAAAAGTACTGACACCCTGCTTTTTACCTTAATTCGATCTGGAGTTTAACATAGTTTTGGCCATACTTTTCTTCTCAGTGCTTCACAGTATCATTCATTGACTAAAAATGATATACATATTTACTGGTTGGCTTGTATGACCATAAATTAACATTTCGGATTTATTTACATATTTCACATTTACAATTTATTGATGACTACGTAAATGATGCTCACAATTTTATCAAAAATATTTTATTCACTTTAATTTCAAATTTCGTTTTTGTTTTTGATTGCTGCGAAATGGCAATACACATAGTAATTAAATGTTTAGTTAATGTTTAGTTTGAAAAATAATAAGTCTGGTTTAAATTGTAGAAAATAAATAGTGTGGTTGAAAAATCTTTGTTCGGTTTCAAATTAGTAAAATAAAATATTTTTAGTTGAAAAACATTATCTAAATCTGTATATATCTGTAATAGTAAATATCATAAAATCATCAAGCAAAGATGACATTTTATGTTAATTATCTACAAATATATAGTAGATAATTAACCCTTAGTTTAACCTGATAATTATATAATATTAATAGCCTTATCATTTCTTCTATCAAACAATGCATGTCAACATGTGCTTGCAGAAAATCAAACCTAGAAGTATACTCGTACCTGACAAAAATTAACATAGGGATTAAACTTTTTCGTATGTTATAAACTCCAGTAATCTATTTTGAATGAAACAACTCCACTTCTTATGTATACGAATTTGACATCTGGATTACACTTATATTACAATTAAAGACAATTGTAATTTTATAAAAAAAATAGCAATCCAATCTGTAATTGGTAAGTATTTAAAAGTTCTTAAGTTATATAATCACAGTTCAACCTCATAACATTAATTGTTTTATAATATTTCCGATAAAATAAATCATATCTAAATGTATACTAGCTTTCCATGGAATCTAGAAATATATTAATAAATATAATTGCATTTTGGACTAAACTCAGTCGATTGCGGAGATAAAGTGATAAGATGAGCGATTTTCATTGGTGATATTTTTACATAACTGTTCCTCATTTTAGGGAACATAGCTTTTCCTCATTTTTTTCCCTGACTGGTACTTTACAAGCTTCCAGAATTTTTAATAAATAAGAACAAATTGGCCGTGGTGGCTTAAGAGCGATCGTCTCCCATTGGGGCGAATTCTGCTCCCGGCTTGCGCCGACCACAATTTTGACGTAAAATAACTTCAATGGTCAATATATAACAGGTTACAATCCTTTTATCATCAGGATTACGGCAAGAAATTTTCGCCCTCACACAGTACGGATTATTCCCATCAAAATGTCCTCCACGAAGTTCAGTCTGACGCAGTGCTTGATTTTTAATTAGAAGTTTCCCTGTCTTCTGGATTTGGTTCAAAATTTCAAGACTACAGAGTTGAACAGTTGTAATAGTTGTAAGCCTATATATTAGTCGGCTGTTCGATTCCAGTTACAAAATAAGATATATAGCTGCACATTACACAGTAATATATTCTTCAGCATACGTAGCAATTTTTATATTTTTCACCAGAAACACTTTCCCCTGAAAATGTTGAAAATGTGGCTTATCAATTTACCAAGTACTCTTATTAATAGTATCGAGGTAAATCTGACTTTTTATTTTAATAAAGTTCCATTTTCTAGTTTCACCATTTTTACAAACAAATTTCACTGACCTTCAACAGAGGTAAAAGACGCCAAGTAGTATCTATAACATATAAATAGCAATCCAATTTGTAAAAGGTGTAAGTAAATATTCTGAATATAAATGCTCTCAGTTCAACCTGATAATATTAATAGTCTTATCTTTTCTTCAATCAAACAAGGCATGTCAACGTGCACTTGCTTTTCAGGAAATCAAAGCTAGAAATATACTTGTAGTTGCAGGCTCACAATTGGATAACGCCTACTGCTGAGAGTATAGGCGGCGGCCCCTGTCATTATGACAAAGTATTAACTCATTAATTTCCCTGCAATTGCATTACTTTTCTCTCTATTATATATAAACATTTTTAGAATGGTAAAACTTCTTCATTTGCATGGGCTCGTGTGTCAGTGAACTTTAATATAAAAGGCAATCTTGCTATTTATATATTTAATAAACTCTTCAACCACGTGAGTAATTTGCACCGACCTTTCATTCAAGTTAGGGTGTATTTACAGCGAAAATTGTTTTTTAATTAAGGATATCTTATTCGGATGCGAGACCTAATTTAAATCACAAAGTGTTTAGAATTTTGATATATCTAGTTCTTTTTATGTTTTAAGGTCTGACTGTTATGTATGTGTAATTTTTTCCCCTTTTCTAGATACCATATAGGCTGAAGACTATCAAAATCTGATTAAATTAAAAGGAAACTGCAGAAAATTGTCATTCAAAAACACACTAATCAGTTTTTTTTTAAGGAAATGGATAAAAAGGGAGTGAGATTGCGTTTAGTATGTTTTTTTAATCAATTTTACATATCGATCTAAAACTAGATGGGTTTTAGAACCAAACAAACAAAAAAAAAATAAATAAATAAAGTACGTTAAAATCCTTTACACTAATGACAATAAACATGTTTAAGGGATCGATTGTTTAGGAATTGTAGGTGTATAATAAAAAAAAATACGGTAAATGGAAAAGTGAACACCGGAAAAAAGCACTGGAAGAAAAATCCTGGAAAAAATAGCCCTGGAAAAAACACCGGGAAGAAATAATTCATTATTCTATAATTTTTATGATGTTCTCAAGAAGGAAAAAAAAAACTGTAGAAAACCAAAATTTAAGCAAATCCTCACAAATTCTCACTCTTAACAGTGAGAAATTTTATTGTGCTTTTAAACGGTATCTCTTTAATTTTTTTTTTTTTTTTTATTCTAAAAGAAATAAGCTCATAACTTTGAATTAATGATTAATTTAATCTTGAAGAATGTTCTTAAGAATTTTTTCGCCAATCATTACGGCAATTTATGATAGCCAATTTATATTAAAATTATTATTGTATTCTACACAATTTCATATAACTTAACACAAACTAATAGGTGCCGAAGTTTGATTTAGGACAGCTTTTAAAAACAAACAAAAAATTTCCAAGTAAATCTAATAGTCATTTGATAGTTCATGAATATAGATGGAATAAATCGGGATATTACTTATCTATTTGACATCAAACTAGAAAGGAGCTTACGGTTTTTCCATAGTGTGTAATTAATGCTAACGGGACCAAGGTTGACATTAATTCTAGGGCAATTATCTTCCATTTAGACGTCAATGTTCTAACCGAGCCCTTTTTATACGAACTGAAAAAATTATTGTTCAAACATTTTTTTGAATGATCAATAGCTTTTACGTTATACCCTCGAGTTGAGTAATGAAAGGGAATGTAAACTAACTTGATGTATTAGTTATTACTGAGGTGCTTTAAGAATACATTAGTTTTATAATGGCATTTATAATTGGTCATACTAACATAATCTTCGAATAATCTGTAAATGTATTTGTCAGTTTAAAGTTAAGTCAATTTGCATGCAAATGCGAAAAATTTAAATGATATAGATTTGTTTGATTTTATAGATATTTATGTCAATTAAAGAGACTGTTTACGCAAAAAAGAAGATTTAAGACAGTAAAATTAACAAGCATGTTTATGCATACAATTAACCAATTATACTTTAAATAATGTAGTGCTAAATCTGAAATATTACTTGAATTTATTTTTACTAGCGTCTATCCATACTTTAAAAGTTAATGCGTTGACAAGATTAAGAGCGTGGATCGTAATTAATAGTATTTAAATAGGTTATAAAAATTACGATAACGTGAATTTTAACAAACTAACCAAATATTAATCATACATATTACATTTATCATACATATTAAACTGAATTCCAACAAACTAATCAAACATTTATCATGCATACTAAGTTAGTTAACTAAAATTCACGTTAATATGCATGATAAATGTTTGCTTGTTAAAATTCTCGTTTAATATGTGTGATATATGTTTGATTAGTCTGTTGAAATTCACGTTAATATGTATGATAAATGTTAACTCTGATGCTACTGCCAATAAAATAACTTATTTTAGCCTGTCTTTTTTCCAAAAGACCATGCTGGTTTTTATGTATGTGAAAAGCAGTCATTAAATGGAGAAACTTATAAAAAATTTATCAAAATAGGCGGAAATTAAAGGTCTAACAACATAAAAAAACATGTGCATATAAATTTCTATAAACTGTTTCCGTATAAACAGAAAAATTACCAAATGAATGGTTTAAATACCGTTTATAACGTTTTTTTTTAAACCACAATTATAGTTCTTTTTTTTAACCGTAATGTCACTACCATACAGTATTGTAATTTTACCAGATTTTTTCTGTGTATAATAAACTTACTGATGAAATAGTATGTATTCTTATGAAAAAGACAATAATAAGGTATTAATATAATCTATATATTTTTATAACCAGAGTGAAATATAAAAAATATTAGTCACATGATATAATTTCATACTTGTGATAAATACAGCTTTGGGTTCCACTAAAGGAAATAAAATGTGTCAGTTTTTTTTTCTCCAGGCTATTGGGTTATCTATCAACTAAAGATTAACTAGATATTGTAAGAAAGGTAAAGCGAGTAACAAGCATCCTAAATGACTGTTTGTCTTTATCTGCATCCTAAATTTCATGTCCGTGACATTAAGATGTCACTAGATTTGAAAACTGATATTGCAAACATTTATTTGAAACAAAAATGATACACTTGGTTGTTATTGGACTACAAGATCGATATTTGCGTTTTAACCTAGATTTAAGTGAATACAATATTTAGAAGTAAGCAGCTAGAATTAAAAACAAAAGACCAGTCTTTTATGCAATTTTTAGTGAAAATAATTCATTTTTTTCTATCTTAATAAATTATTTTTTTTATATGTATTTGTTTTTTATAATTTTACTACTATTCTGGAACTTAATACCATAATTTGAGCTGGAATTTTTTACAGTGTATGTTTCTGTTCATAGAATGAAATTTAACAAACATTAATTTGCATTATCATGTGGTTTATGTTAACACTACATTAAGCTTATTGCAAATTTTCATGATATCACAGTTCAACGCACTCAGTTTTACTGTGTACATTTTCACAGAATTTAATGTTATTTAAATAAAAACCTAAACCAGTGTAATGTGTTTTCTTTTTAAAATTATTTTAGCTTATTTTGAAACCATCTAAGAGTCATTTAATAATTTATATTTGCGTGAATTAAATACAAATAATGAGAACAACCGTGATATCTTTATTTGCACTATTTTTCCTTTTCCTCATCAAACAAGTACCTAATTTAAGGAACCAAAAAAGCTTTGTTCCCCACCCTCTAACAGTGCCATATCGTTATTTGTTCTTCCATTCGCACCTGAGGGGCAGGTTTCTGACCCTAAGGTTTCCATTCTTCTGCGGTTTCCTTCTTATACTTTCTTCTTTTCTTTTTTCGACATAAACCATTGCTCATGCGCCGCAAAGAAATGCACGGAAAGACGCTCCCCTTTTAGATTCATTCTTTGTATTTTACTGTTTTATTTATACAATATCTAAATCCTGTTACGCCATATCTGATTCGCTGAGAGACACGAAATTCATACGCGTGGATGGTTTGTTGAAGTGGTATACCGCTTACGAATGAGGAATTCGAAACATTAAGTCTGTCTTCAAGATGTGGACTCTTTAATTTCTTGAAGAAAAATTCTGTTGCGTATAGCGGATTTCACAAAAGGATGAAAATGACATATTATCTTATGGCGAAGGCTTAAAAGATGCGATTGTAAATGAGAGTTTAAGGCCGAAAGGCGTACATTCTTTAGATGTGCGATGATAGTTTATTGTATTTGATTCTTCCATTTAATGTTGCTTAAATATTAGCTATAGGTTTAATAAAGACTTTAAGCCTGAAATGTAGCCATTCACTGAATCGCTTAGAAAATTAACTTATTTTTTTGTTAAAGAACTGCGGAATGTTATTTATATGCTTTTGTACTTAATTCTCTCAACATTAGGAAGAATTTGAGTAAAATTCTTTTGGATAAAAAAAAAAGTATCTGCAGCGTTGCAACAAATACAGTTACGTCAAAGAAAAAAAAAACCTTTAATGTTTAATGTTGAACATTTGATAAAATTTATTTATTTTTAAAAATTAGAAACGTAAATAATCCTTATGAAAAATGACATATATACTACTTATGTACCACGTGATATTAATATTTTAATAAAATCTATTATAGTTTCATAAGTTATCATGTCCATGGGGAGATGCAGAAAAAAACTTATCCGTATCTGTACTCTAAACCAATACACTGTAAGAAATTCCGGATCAATTTATGATAAAAAAGTACCACGATTTCGAGTGCGTTATCCGTAAAGTTCATTTTTACTGTAAAATTTTGTACCGTAATTTTTACAGTAATATTATTTAATAACAGTGATTCACTAGTAAATACTACTGTAAAAATTACCGTATACCGGAATTTTTGTTCTATGGAAATTTACAGTGTACGCTTTTGAACAAGAATAAGTTTATTCTTAAAAGACTAAATGGTATTAATATGTTAAATACATCGTATATAGCTTCAAAAGTTATCGTATCTATGGATAAAAAGACGAAATCCGTATCCGTATTCTATCTTTATGAGCTATAGCACAAGAATAAATATATTAGTTACATACAGAATGATATTGATATTTTAATTAAATTGAGTACAATGAATGATTTCAGAAGATCGCGTTTAATATACATAAAAATAAAACTATCCGTATCTGTATTCTATTACTATCAACGGCACTAAAATAAAATATAATATTATTAGTATTTTAATTTATTACTTAATATTTTAATTAAATCGAGTACAATAAATGGCTTTAAAAGTTATCGTGTTCAATTTATATAAAAATAAAACTAACCGTATCAGAATTTTATCACTATAGATGTCACTAAAATATAATAATATGAGTATTTTCATTTATTGCTTAATATTTCAATTAAATCGAGTACAATGAATGGTTACTGAAGTTATCGTATCCAATATATAAAAATAAAACTATCCGTATCTATATTCTACCACTATAGATATCACTAAAATACGTTATATCTTTGACATTTACATAAGTTTTACTTTTAAAAAAAATTGTAAGAATAAGATAAAAAATATACCCGGATGTATGTTGCTCTACATTTCATAAAGAATTAAATTTCATCTAACTCGTTTCACGGATTTTCATTGAGCAGAAAAATCATTTACTATGGTCATTAATAAACGAAAAATTCCAGATATTTTTAGCAGACATTAGCATGGAATAAAGAAAGTTATAATAAATGTTGACCTGTAAGCTAAATACTTATCTAATAAGTATTTATCAGTAATAATTGTTTATAATCCTATGATAATGGTATTCTCAGGCATTATAACGGTTTTATTGGTTTTTCAAATTATCATTCATTATTTTAAAAAGTAATCAAATTATATTACTTTAAAACGATACATTTCACGATAAAGATATTTAGAGTACTTTTCAGCGCAAGCAAAAAATAGCCAAAAAATGCAAACTTCCGACAATTTTTTTGTACTATTTTTTTTTTATTTATTTTTTAAACAGTGAACAAAATGAAAAAGACGTTCGAACGAAAAGAAATGACGTTCGAAGAAGCCAAATAAAAAAAAATTACAAAAAATAAATAAATAAAGTGCAAAAAAAGGGATAAATTTCCTTGTGCCTGGTTAATTGTTAACCATATTTAGCAATCTTTTTCAATTATTAAAGGGTAATAAGTTTGATATGCTATGCTGAATAAATTTTAAGGGGAATTGCGTTCCGTCAACATTTGTTTTTCAAATAATGAATAAAAATTATATAGCAGTACTAAGAATTAAATTTTAGCACTATTGCAGAATAGTCAAACAAAAAAAAATATTTTGCAGGCTTTTATAACAATTAAAAAACTATGTCTGAATTTTAAAAAAACAAGTTTATGGGCAAATGTACAGTAGTAATCAAGAAAAACTTTTAGGTCTAAATTTCCTTTCTAGAATAGAAAATAAATAATTACAATACAATAAAATTTTCAACACAACTAAATGTTTTTAAAAGAATTTGTTTCTTTATTATTTTATTGTAAATTTTTGCTTATTTACTTTTTGTGTGTATGAAAGATGAATGTGATAATTGAGTAGAGCATCTGATAGTTCACAGAAGCTGAAAATTTTAACATATTCACGATAGTTATTAATTTTTATTGTTATTATTATCTTTTTAAATTCAGTATTCCCTTCTCCCCTTTCCCTTATATTTCGGTTGTCGTTTGTGTTTTTATTTCCCATCTATCTGCTTGCTTTTCGCCTAAGTGTTCTAAACTTTTTCATGAGACGCTATAGAAAACAAATAAAAATAATTTAATAACTAATTTATAAACAAATAATTTAAATAAAGTTATAGCACTATTTTATAAAATATTTGTAGGTAAGTAGACGTGGTAAAACTAAATGATAAATGCTTGATTTTAAGAACTCAAAAAATATCATTTTAAAAACTATGTATTGTTTATCGACGCAAGCAATATATGTGTGTATGTTTCTATTTTCGGAGGACTTTATTAACTATTATTACATTTGCAAAAAATAAACAGATAAACCATTTTTTTGTAAACAATGACATATCATATCTTAAATTTTTTTTTTTTTTTTTTTTTTTTTTTTTTAAATGCAACGTGAATCAGTTTATTAGTTTGACTTGTATTTTAAATAAAAATATTTGAGAAAAATTCTATGTAAAACTTAAAATAATAGCATGATAATTCGAACCAAATTATTAATTCCAGTAGTTTCTTAAGTAGCTTGATTGCATCCAGCAACCTTGAAGTGTGGGCATTATAGGTGAAAAAATGGATTTTCTTCTTCATTAAGAAAACTACTTTAAGTATCGCAACTTTATAAGCAATGTTATAATAATAATGAAAAAACAAGAAACTTAAACTAATAACAAAATATTAAATTTTGTTTAAAAAGTAAAAATGATAAAAAATAAATAAAAAATTTTCCGGTCATGCGTATGATGAGAGGAATTTAATATGTTATATTAATATGTTTTGCTGCTATGTCTATTTCTTAAGTACCATTTAATTTACACAAAGGGATTCACTTTGCTTTAAACCAGAAAAACTTGCATCAAACGCAAAAGAAACAATGTAATATGAAATTGTTTATGTTTATTTCAATTTAGTTGTGTCTCGTAGTTAGTAGTGTAATTTGGTGATTGGATTTTTGTTTCAAGTAAGCTTTTGTGCGTACTATTTTTTATATATTTGTCTTGTATTTATTCTTCTGCATTTACTTTATGTATTTTATATTTTTTATTGTATTCTCTTCCTGGACTTTGGAAAAACCTTCTGAGAGAGAAATTTTAGACTTTAGTCGTGCTCTCTCAATAGAAAAGGTTTTGCTTTTATGACTTCCGGAGCTGGTATCCCCTGAAGACGTCAGCTTTGGTTGTCATATTTATCCATTTTTTTCCATATTACATTGTTTCTTTTGCTTCAATTCCTTTCGGATTCACTGCTGCTTAGCGCGTTTTTCCATTGGAAGTACATATTATTTTTAATTGCTTTTAATATTTTGAATTCTTTTCTTAATATTGCATCAAACGCATTATTGTAAGTGCATTTGAATTTCACAAACATTTTGAGCAAAACAGGTTCAAACAATTCAAATACTTTTTTATTCCTTTAAATTTTCCTTTCTGGGTTACTTTCCATACATGAAATTAAATTTCTTTGCTAGTATAAATAAATATAACTTTACATGGCTTGAAACGTAGTTCTAATAATATATACTTGCTTCAGAATTATAACGACAAATTCAACAAATTCAAATCCTACCCTCTTTTCCCAAAATGCCACCAACATCAGGCTTCAGCTGAACATAATTTAAGCTGCTTGGGACTTCTTCGGGAAGAAATTGACACTTCTCCTCTCCTTGTTTCCGACATTTTACTCATCAACGGATTTATGGATCTGGTATGACGCCGTCAGATCTTTGGAGATAAGTAACAGCAGCAACAACAACGACAAATTAGTATTAAAGTCTCTATGTATTAAAAGCTACAGAAAAATGTAAGATGTAGATTAAATTGTTGCATTACGGTAACTAATAATAGAAATAGATAATAGAAATAAATAGTTCAAGCCTGGTGTTTTATAAATTTGTATTTAAATGATAGCTTTTGAAACAGAAGCATGAAAAAGAAGCACAGTAAAAAGGGCCTTAGATTAAAAAACCCGTAAAAATAGCATTGAAAATAAAACACCAGAATAAAGGCTCTGGAAGAAAAGTCCTTTATAAACTATTATTTAAATTTAAATAATAGTTAATAAAGGACCATTTCCATTTTTTTTTCATTTTTTAAAATTAGTTTTAGTTTGTCATTATATTTTATAAAATTAAAAATTTTAACAAAAATGCTCAAGTTTATTTTTTGATCATTTTACAAGTATACTGTGTATTTAATTTTACAATATACAATAAGTGTAATTATTGAAATTTAGAACAATTTTAGATTTGCTTAATTGTTTTGTTAAATAGTACATTGAAGAAAAAAAGTAAAGTCAAAACTACCAGAATATGGTAAAATTTACAAATTTCTGACTTTATGAGAACACCAAGAAGCTCAGTAATTTAATGAAGCGCTTTGGTAATGATTTTGTTAAAATTAACAGTAAAATATGTGACAAAATTTGGTAAATGTAGTAAAATTTAATAATTTTGCAATGATATCTTAGAGTTTGGCATAATAACCATTTATTCGTTCAAATTTACTTTTCAGATTTTTTACTAAATGTGTTGTAAAAAGAAGTGTAATTTTAAAATACAGGATTTCTTCTAATCCTTTACCATATTAGCAAAAAATTACCAAATGAATGCTTAAAATACCGTTTATTTTGGTTTTATCACTCATAACTATGGTTTTTTTTCCTCAGAAATATCATTTTCATACAGGTACTGTAGTTTTGCCAGAAATTTTTCTCTGTGTATGATATGGAGAAAAATCTTTTAGGTATACTTTAAATGAGACCTTAATTAATATTTTTTTTAAAAAGTATGTAACTCTTCAGTTGAATGAATACTTAATAGCATAAAATTTTGGATCAGTGTACCGAATTGAATTGATTATCAAATACATGTAATTATTAACGAGGTGCTTTTTTTCCTGTGCTTTTTGCTTTTTTACCAGGCTTATTCTTCCGGTGCTCTTTTTTCACCTACCTTTGAAGCAATGAATAAACTAAGTATTAAAATCCAAATTGATTTTTCAAAAACGAAATGAGTAGAGATTGAAAACAACGACCTCATCTTTCAGTTTTATGTCTCAATGAAACGGATGTAAGACCACTTATCACGAAATTTAAGCCACTTTTCTTTTACGATATGTCTTGATTTATTTTATTGATGGACAACTCAATAAAAATTGCGAATGTTCTTAAGTGAGATATTTTACACGGGCACACCTAGACACTCCCACTTGCATTTTGCATCGATGTTCTTCGTAACAAAAGATTTCAATGTTACTTTTAACACTATGCTTTAATTTTGAGTTGAAGAAGTGTAGATTCTAAACAGAATTTTCATTAAATTTCATAATCAAACGGTGAATTTTTATTATTAGAATCATGAAAAAGAGAAAGTGCTAAAAGAAAAAGCTCGAAAAAAGCACTAGAAAAACGATCAAAGGAAGAAAAAAATAGTGCGCCGGAAAAAAGCTCCTCATTAACTACTATTTAAAAGCAAAGTCCAATTTGATTCAGGCCGTTGAATCCAAATTTAATGTAATAAATAAGTATAGGATAAGTAGCTAATTTTTGAAAAATTAATAAAATACAAAGTTTAAGTTTAAGTTGACTGAATCGAATTTCGAGCAATTTATGCATTTTTTTGCTGTATATTAGTTTAATCTATTCAATTTATAATTTTTTATTGTAAATGTATTCACTCTTATTTGCATTTTGTATCGATATTCTTTGTAACAAAATATTTTTATATATATCTTTTCACTATGATTTAATTTTGTGTTGAAGAAGTGTAGATTCTAAATAGAATTTTCACTAAAATTTATAAGAAATCGGTTTGTTTTAATTAAAATCTCATAAAGAGAACCGAAATAAAAGCAGCGATAGAAAAAGCTCGAAATAAGCACCGGAAAACGAGCGCCGAAAAAAACACTGGAATAACGAGCACCGAAAAAAAACTGGAAAAACGAGCACTGGAAAAACAAGCACGGAAAAAATAGTGCAAAGAAAAAAACATGTCATTAACTACTTTATTAATGCAACATCCGATTTGATTCAGAACGTTGATTCAGAATTTAATATAATTAAATTATTTTTTGATTGTAGCTCATTTTTGAAAAATTAATGCAGGTACAAAGTTTAATTTGAAGTTGACGAAAAAGAATTTCATATACTTTATGTATTTATTATTTTAAATACAGTTAGGTGATACATTACCAATTAATAGCTATCTTCTCTGATCGTGAATCTTTTAATGAGTTGAGAATACTAACAAAAGTGACAAACTAGTTCAATTTAATAACATTTTTAAATAAGTAGCTGGTTGAAAAATTATGACTTGCATAATATTATAGCACATTACAATATGTGTAATTAGTGAAATTTAAAACAATTTTAGAGCTGATAATGAGTCCTTATTAATTTGCTTCAATGAATAAAGTAGAGTAGGTTCTTTCCGTCAACTTTAAATTAATGCTAATATGTTAATTATTTTTTTTAATATCTAATTGCGTTAGAATAATCATTTAATTACAATAAATTTTTGTTTAACGTCCCAAATATAATCGGGCTTAATAGTCACATAATAAGTAATGGAGTAATAACGTATTACGTAAATAAAATGAACAATAAATAATAATAATAAGTAATTATATTCCAGGTGATAAATAATGCTGTGCTTTAATTTCGGTGTTCTTTTTTGCTGTGCCTTTTTTTCTAGTACCTACTGCTTTTCCCGATATTCTTCTTTGCGTACACCTTATGATTAGCTCCAATTCATGGGTGTTAATGTTATTGAAATTTAAAAGAAGTTCAAGCCTCTTCTATAGTTTGTCAGAGATGATGAGTAAATTATAATATTCAGTAAAAAATACTAAAAGAGTAAAATAACTGCTTAACAATTCTACCGGGGGATTTAATTAATAATGTTAATTGGAGTTCTTAAATTAATTACTAAAATTGATTTTGAATTTGCTACTCGCTTTATAGATTACATTTTGAGTTTTATTCAGCATTTTCTAGATTTTTTTATTTGATTGTTTTATTTTACATTTTTTGCTTAGTAAATTCTATTTTCGTTGAAGTTTCTGGTGCTCCTCACACTATTGTATTGATGTATTTTGCTTTGGCTATATTGATACAAGAGTACTTTTTCCGTAAATAATCGCATGAGCTGATGACAAAATCATAGCTTTTCCTTATTTTGTTTTCAAGTTTGTTTTTTTTTCAAAAATTGAACATTTAAAAAAAAAAATTACATCTTTTTCCATATTTTCTCTATACTTTTTAACTTATATATATATATATATATATATATATAAACCCTAATCATTTGTACACTTGTTGTTCACGCAAGTTAGCGCATGAAATTTGTTATCTCTATTGAATGATATAAGTAAATGGAATTCTTTCTTCACTTCATGTCAACCGCAACAGCAATTATTGACAAAATATCGAGCTCAATTCTTCAGCAATTAAATTCCATTCCAAAATTGACACGTTTTTTTCCCCAATCATCGCAATTGCTGTTTAGCACGAAAAGCAAAAATTACACTACTCCATCATCATTTGTCTAAGACAACCAGGTCCGATACTCTTTTCCTTTAAAGGGGCATCATGGTTCGGCTCCAGGGTATGATTTAATTTTTGTTCCATTTATTCGATCTCTTCCTAGAGAAAAATATCTGTGCCTTGGGTGGCCGCTCATGGAAAAGTTTGGGCCTTTGGGAGGTAGAATGCCGAAAAAATGATGCTGAGGGTTTTTATGTTTATGAGATTTATCATGAACTCTGATGCCAACAATTCATTGAACGGTGAACGCCTACTACCTTTTCGGCTTGGGATGATTGAATAGTTTCATGATGGGCGCAGCTAATCGCAAAAGCTTCTTGTAGGCACTGAGTTATTGCTTGCTACACATATGCTTTAAAAACTAGGTAGTCTTAAGATTAAGAGCACGCTATATCACTATCACGGTAGAAAGTCCTCTTTCACTAACATTAGTAATTTAAATTTTAAGATATGGAAAGAGTGATTTCAGGTTAAGTCTAGAGTAAGTCATTAAATTTGGAATGCTAAAAAAACTGCAAATTATCAAAATGCAAACTAATTTTGACAGGAGAGGGCTATGTAGAAGTTTATTCTAATAATTAACTTGTTTTTTGAGGAAAATATTTTTTCCACATTCGAAACTTCATTGTTGATTGTGTCTACAATGCGCCAAAAAAAAAAAAAAAAAAAAAAAAAAAACGGAGTACCCTGAATAACTTTTGATCTAATGATCCCAATATTCACATTCTAGGGCTCAATCTCAATGATTCGAGGGGGCAACCTCATATGTGCTAATTAATTAATGCAGATGATACTAATCATACTTAAAAATGTACTTTCTCTGAGGAAAAAAAAAAACCTTCTTTTCGACAAATTCGGATTTCGGATATGATCCCCATAGTTTGATCAGGAAATCGATCCAGTCTGGATCCCTTAATGTTGATTTTACTTTTTGCTTATTTCGCCATATATCGAAATCATTTTAAGAGAATTGAAAAACTTATGATCAAAACTCGAAAATTCTTTCATCTTAAGATAATTTCACTCAAAAAATAAATTTTAGTAAGCACTTACTATTTTTATTATTTTATTTAGTAATAATCAAAAAAAAATTGAATTGCAAGTTATACGATTACGTCTTTTTAAAGCATGTAATTTTACATGAAAAAATACAAAATTTGAGTGAAATCGGTTGAATAGTTTCTGAGAAAGAAAATTTTAAAAATGTCGATTTCGCTCGAATTTTGTATTTTGCCACGTAAAATTAAATGCTTTTAAATGACGTAAAAGCATTTATACCTTATGATCAAAAATTTTATCTACTATTATCAAATAAAATAATAAGAATAATAAATATATACTAAACTTTATGTTTTGAATGCAATTGTTTTTGGACAATCGAATTTTATAATTGTGTGCAAAAATCTTTTAATTCTCTTAAAAAGCTCTCGAGAAACATTTTGCGTACGTTTTTGTGTCATTAGATCAAAAGTTATTCAGGGTGGTCGGTTTTTTTTCGGCGCACTGTATATTTACCTGATATAACTTTTCTTTAAATTTTAAATTTTATTAGACCAATGCAGATGAAACAGAATTTGCGATGTATATTACTCCCGTAGTGTAGAGCTTTCTTACGGATATGTTATATTTTTTGTTCGAGATATTTTATTTTGTAACTCACTAAAACTTTTGGATCTGCAAAATCGCCATTTTTTAAACATTTTTTTTTAATATGAAATTATGATTATTTTGATTATTTTGTTCTTATAAATATGCAGCGCTATTGAAGATGACAAAGAGTTAAGTTATCCGAGTATTATACTTTTGCTTATCTTATAATTGACGTTAGTACCTTTTATTTTAAAGTTTTTTCTATAAATTAATATATGAGATAACCACTGTTACCTTAATAATAATAAGATAGAATTTCAAGTTGTTATTCCATTATTCAAGTTGTTATATCAATATTAAGAGCTTTTTTTACCGAAAAATACGACGGTTCCTTACGTATGTTACGCAGCGAAACTTTTGAAAACAATAGGAGGAAACAATAATACGAAGCAGTTAATTGAAGCTTTTCTTTTCAGTGGTTTAACTTTCAATTGATTTAACTTTTCGTAAGAAAATTTCCGTATTTACACTTTTCGTAAGAATAGAAAGTAATTGTGTCAAATAGAGCTGAAGGAAAATTGAAAAAGAAAAAAGAAATACGAGTTATACCTCTAATCCATTCCAATGCCAAAAGCATACGTTCAATGATAACAATCAGCTTTATGATTCCCATGAAGGAAATCTACCGGAACATCATCAAACGCGCTATAAGATGCTTCTGACAATAAATTATAAAAAAAATTAACAATACTTGCTTCAGTTCACATTAACACTTTAATCATTTTCAACATCGAAGTTATATTCCCACCCATAACGGAAGTACCTTAAAATTTTGCAGGAAACAACATGGTTTCATCGTTCCAAAATCAAAGTCTGTATCGAAGAAAATAAACGATTCATTTAACGGTTGATTGAAAACTTTGCTCTTAGAATGTTAAGTACTGCTCCCACACCTAAAGGTCACGTTCATCAAAAGAAGCAAGGAAATGGATAGGATGCGGCAAAATTTTAAACTGAAAGAAATAACCATGCAGATGGTGACATAGAACCGATATTCGAAACTGTGACATTCGTCATATTTTTCTGAATACATAGGTAAATGTTTTTTTTATATGAACAGAGTATATCTTAATCAATATAAAATAATTTATGTCCCATATTTTTTTTCTTAATAAAATATTAAGTTTCTGAAAATATAGGTGTAATATATTTAATATTTTTAATATAGGTGTAATATTTTTAATTAATATTGATTATGTCTTCGTCTCAATAAAAAAAAAAAAAAAATTCTTGAATTTTTTTTCCAGATTCTTAGTCAAAATAAAATTTCTAATTTTTCTAAAAAATATGGGTATGCCATTTTTCTTAGAAGTTAAGTAAGTCTTAGTAAAAATTTTAAAATATGGATGTATTATTTTTTAGAGAGATTAATTAAGTTTGCATGGAAAAAAAATATTACAACTTTTCCCACAATTTTTAGTCAAAATAAAATATCATAATTTTCTGAAAATATAGGTATATGGTTCTTTAAAATTCAGGGTTGAATTTATCTCAAATAAAATCAAATTGAAAAAAAATGTTCTAAACTGCAAATACTTTTAAATCTGCATTTTTTTTACTCGGAAAAAATCTAGTTCTCCCCCTTCATCGGCTTATTAAAAGTAAAGATTTATAGAAAACATGCAGATATTACAAGTTCTGGTGTGATTCAATATTTTCAATTAATGAAAAAGAAATCGTAAACTATATGTTGGATAAATTTCACGATTGTCAATTTATTAATTTCGCACGCTCATATATACTTCTCATTTGAAATGTTATCCTTACTTATACTAGTGATCAGTAACAACTGTTTCGAAATCTCGAAACTCTATTGTAATTCTAAACAAAACTTACTTTTGACGATTTGATTAATTATTAATGGCAGAACCATCTTAAGTCTTCATTTTCTCTACAGAAAACATCATTTATCATTTCCAAAACAATAAACAAAATTTGGTTTAACCTTAAAATGCACTCCCCAACTTTCAAAATCAATTATTTATCTTACATTTTTTTAAAGCTTAATATTGTGCTGTAACTTCAAAGCATTAAAGTTTACCGCGTCAACCTAAACAATAAAAATGTTGCAGATTAGCGCTTAATGACAGGAATACTTTCTTAATCGGACGTTGTTTCTTCAACGCCCGATCATAAAATTTGACCTTGGAATAGAATGTTTACAATTACACTAGGACTTAAAACTCAGCATAATGAGAAAGGTTTTTCCTTGCTGATTGTAGAAATCAATGACTTGCAGCAATTGTTTAATTACATGTATGGAAAATAGCGTTGATGCCTGCATTTTCAAGTCTACCATTTGGCAATCACAATATTAAATGATATCAAATCCAACCTATGCATCAAAAGGTGAAACAGAAGAATTTCGGAGGAAGTTAAGAAACAAGCAATTGTTTTGCCCATTGAAAGAATAAAATAAACAATGGGTGTTGGGCGAGTATCAATCGGGTGGACTATACATTTTTTTCTTATCTTAATCAAAATAGTGGGTTGCATTTCGGCATTTCCGCTATATTTGCATATATTGGAATGGCAGAATAAATATTTAATCGGATGTTGCAAGGAAAGTGGTATTGTAAAAATTAAGTTAAAGTAAAGTGAGTATGATAATAATAATTGAATATGAATGCAAATGGAGATATGTGCAAATAACATCCGTGGTGCTTCTGTTAAGTACCGAAACAATTGTTCTGAGGTACTTTCGTGGAAAGGATACTGTGATGCAGCATCACAGATTCCTCCGAAACGTATTATCGTGTGCTTAATTAAGTTCATTTGTATTAATCATGCTTATTTTTACTTTGTTTTATTACCAACACGGAGTTAGCGAAGAATTTTTGGAAGCCAAAGGTTTGTAGTCTAATTTAATGTATCTGAGCACTTAAAATTACGGTAACTGTTATACACCGAAATGGGGGCATGAAATATAATGGTTAATTATTTCGTGGCTGGTGTATCACTGTAAAAAGTTTGGTGTAAAGTAATTGTCGGCATTCTTTGCTTGGAGATAAACTAAAACTGCTTACAGTACATGGAATTATCTTTTTTTTAATATTTACTTCTTAATTGCAATAATTCTTTTTATTATTCATTTTCTTTGTTTTTGTTCATTGAAAATATATATTACGATGTGCATTAGAATCACTTCAATAGCCTTATTGCAAAAACATTTTGTTTAAAGAAACAAGCATATTTTAATAATATATCCACCTCATTCTTTCAAATTATTGCTATTTTGTCAATTTTATATACTTTCTTCGCTCGATAACTACTGTTCAGTTCTCAAAAATGTCTTTTACATTTGAGAATGTATTTGAGTATACATTTGATAATGTATTTGTTATATTTTAGTTAAAATACATTTTTACATACCAAATTATGGTTATATTGCAAAACGTTTTATAAAATTGTCAAAAAAGCTATTTTTTAGAAAAATTAGAATATGAATGCTTGTTTTTTTTAAACAAAATGTTTCTGCAGAGGAAATATTAAATTGATTCTAATGCTTATGAAAATCTGTGTCGTCTCTAAACAAACAAGCAAAAACTGAATAAATAAGTAAAAAAGAAAGCTATAACAATGAAAACGCATCTAAAAATCTGACAACATACACCGTAAAAAATTTTAGTTTATTTCAACACCAAAATCTGGGGCAACTATTTTACACTAAATTCTTAACTGTGTAGTGAAATATGAGAAAGGTTCCTTTCAACTTTTTCTGTGTATAATAATTTCCCACATTTTTTGTATTTATAATGCTTAAATTTCTAATAGTAATAAGATATGATACACCTAAGGGACAATAAAGTTATTTTTACGATACATTCAAAGGCATAGCAATAAATTTAGTGTGCATACATACTCCAATTTTTAAAATGAAACCGGTTTGTAAATCAAGTATACGCCTGGCACAGAAAGAATATTAAGATGAATTCGAATTTGGTTTAAGAGAAGAGGTTAGAAGTTAAATGTTATACAATAATTTAACACAACTGACAGGCATTTAGAATATAATTATTCTTAATAAATGTGATAACTTAAAACATATATATTGTAACGGTGAACTTTCGTTTCAGCAAATGAATTGCAGTACGTGAAAACGATAACTAACACTATTTATTACTCGACTGTAAACAATTGCTGACGATATCTAAAGTACGTCCAAATCTGGTGTTTCCGAAAACAAAAATAATTTCCAAAAGTAGTGAATGCGCGTGGTTTTATATAAGCACTCTACTATATTTTTGAAATACATTTTGTAAGCGTTATATCTATTAGGCTTAGTTTATATTCAAGATGAATCAATTTTCGAATAAAATTTAATTGGATACCTGAAAGCGACGTCACGTGTGTGTGTCGAGCCTAAATATCTATAAAAAATATGCGTTAAAAGCAAATTCCACAATTTACCTACGCGTGACGTATTTATGTTATTAAAATTAGTTATGTACTGGAAAATATTAGTTATGTTAGAAAAAAAATAGCTATGTACTGAAAGGCGAATTCTTTGGAAAAGTGAGGCAAGTTCTTTGGAAAATTGGAACTAATTGGTTTAGAATCAATGTAAAAATTCACCATGTTATTGTTAACGCCAAAAACACTTAAATGATTTTGTTGATGCGTATTAATATAAATAAATAAGTTGTGTACTTATAGGAGAAATTAATAACGAAAAGGTATTTATTCATATTGGGGAATCGTATAACTATATCGCTATATCAATACTGGTGCAGACATAGCTTAATAACTTTTGGTATAAAATACAACTTGTATTAAGGCGCGTGATTTTAAAAAAGAATTCTACTATGGATTTTCCTTGCATCATAAATTATTTTTTCCAGTGGGAGCAAAGATAATTTATTAATATTTTAATGAATTATAATTAAAAAGACTTTTTTCCATCATTACTAGTAATTAAGCATTATATAAAGGATAAGATAGGGAAAATATCATGCTCTGCAGTCCTTTTCCAGGTGTTATAAGAACTGCAAATAATATTTTAATGTTGACTTTAATACCACTGATAAAAGTATGCAAAACTCAAATATTAAAGAGAATGTAATGAAGGTACCAACTATACGATTATAGGTGCAAAACACTATATTGGAATATTTGGTAATTATTAAAACTACGTGAATACTGAGTAATTTTAATATAGATATTGTGGAAATATGAGTTCTACGGCTTCTCGAAAGAGAAACGTATCTGAGAAAATAACTTGGTAGTGGTAAAAATTGAGGATCATGAACTGGTTGCGAGCAACAGCATCATGCCAAGTGTTTGGAATACACTTCATCTTTAATCAAATGGGGTGGACTATAAAATACTTGCTTTTCTTAGTTTAATAACACAAAAGTGCACCAAATAATAATAAATAGATAAATATTTGGAATTATTTTAGCTTTATTAATTGTGTCAGCACATGCCTTTCAGTTTGTTTGTTTTTTTTGCATTATTCGTTTAATATTGATTTATTGATTCTTTTTTTATTCACCCCATACGAAGAGCTGCTATCCATCTAGTTCATTATAAAAATATTGACTTGGTCACCTTTTCTGGCTTTTTTCGTTAAAATAATCACCACTCTCATCTTTTTCTTATCATCTTTTGTAGAAAGACAATCGAAATTGTTGAATAGAAGGAAAAAAACAACAACCAAGAATTAAAGACACGATACCGGCTTTAAGTTTGAAGCACTTCCAGAAAAGGCACTTACTAGTGTGTTACTTTAAGTTAAAGCTCACTAGTATTAAAAAAACAAACAAATGAGAAGGTGCTTTTTATTATTTTTTTTTTTTCGCTCTATAATAAAGCATTTTTATAAATATTTTCGATTTAAAATCTATTTTATCGTTATGTTTTCTTCCAACTCATTCTAATTTTAAGTTTCCTTTTTATCACAATTTTTCGTCCTTTTATCGTCTTAACAAACCTTTAAAGAATATATATCTACTAAAACAATCTTTTCATTGATGCAATTTTTTATGATTTTCATAAATTTCAAAGTGGTGGAACTAAAGTAATATTTTAATACCATTTCCACTTACTGAAGTATCGCATTTCTAATAACCATATTTTTGAAATATGGTTTTTAGAAATAATAACCATCTGTTTGTAAGACAGATTTTTTTTCACCACTACTGTTTCACTTCTTCAGCTGCTCTTCTCGAAACACCTGCAAACTTGTTTTTCAAACAAATCTAGAGCTTTCAGTTCTATTAAAAACAATCAAGTACAAGGCCTTAACAGCAAAACTTTAATCATACAATTAACACACATGATTGAAAACACGTTTTTTACACGACAAGTTAGAGGTCGTCCACAAAAGGCTACACATTTTTTTTTGTTGTTACTATTACTTTCCTTTGTCACAAAGTGTTTTACTTCATGATACCCACAACCCTCTTGTCATATGTCACATTATATTACATAAACATATTCAAAAACGACGATATTGATCATTTATCAAGTTTTATTTTTAAACTTTTCAACTTCACTTTTTAATTACATTTGTGAGCATAAAAATAGCAAGATTATATGTATCTTTTTCTGATTAAAAAATATAAATAAATTATCTAAAAATATTTACTTAGTTGATTTTTTAAATGACTTTTTAAGTTATAATGTGTAACCTCCCCCTTGTCACAAAATGTTAAAAAAGTATGGCTAAAAGATACAATACTTTTTTTTTTTAATTTAAAAAACATTTTGTTTTATTTCACTTCATAAAAAAAATCGCTCTTACTAACTAGGAATAATAAACTAGGAATCTAATTATTGTAAGAATATATGTTATTTGCTGGTATTATAAAAATAAATTTCATTTCAATGTGGTTAGAGTATACAATGTTTTCCATGCATTACTTTTTCAAAGTTTGTCTTCTTAATCACAATTATGATGTTCATTATTTTAAATTAAAATGAAATTAATGATTATAAATATCTAAATAATTCTTCGCTATAGTGTTTTTGTTTTATATTATAATGTTAAATTTCTGAGGTAAGTCTAGGACAATGCACTTATAAATCTTGCTAGGGGCTCACCTAAGTCTACCTATGCCAATGAATCTTATATTTTTATGCTTTAAAAATTTATGCAACATCATCTAATTTTAAAGTTATTCAAAGCTTAAATTTGAAAAATATGTAAAAACTTAAAATAAGAAAGTTTAATCGCTAAACGCAATAGAACACGTTTCACTAAATAAAATGAAATAAAAATGTTTTTAAATATTAATTGGTTACTTTATCAATAAAGTAATTTAGTTCATATAACTCTCCATGGGCTAATATGTATGACGTATCTATCTACAATAATGTATAGTACATAAGTACACACCGTCACACCATAACTTCTATCGTGCAATAATCTATACTCAAATATTTTAATAACCTTCAGAAGATATCTATATTCTCCCCTGGTGTAAAATTAAAATAAAAAGACCTCCTATCCAGTTAATGTACTGCCTTAACTTAATTTTAAGACATTTTATAGGAAATGTGAAGAATCGTAATATTTAACTTTGATTTTGAAATGTCGTATAAACTAAAACATAAAATAAATACACGGTTTTAAAACACATAGTTTAATCGTTTCTACAACATAAACCTAAAAATAACTAAAAACTTAATTTGCACTAAAAAAACATAGTATGATTAAAACTACAACAATATGGTAAAATTTACCATGAACTATGGGAGCAACAAAAAACTTTATAATTTTTACAGAAGCGCTTTGGTAATAATTGTGGTAAAATTAACAATAAAATAAGGTTTTATTATAAGTGACAAAATTTGAAAACGTGGAAAAAGTAGGTCATTTTATCATAGATATTTTAGAGCCTTTCATGAAAATCATTTATTCAGTTGAAATTATTTTCTAGTTTTATATCTTTATTAAATGAGTAGCAATAAGGACGGTAATTTTAAAAACCAGAACTCTCGGTAAACCGTTACCATGTGAACGGAAAAATTACCAAATGAATGCTTTAAATACCTTATATATTTGGTTTTATTTTCCAAAACTGTTTTTTTTTTTTCATCAGAAATTCATGACTACACAGTACGGTAATTTTACCAAAATATTTTTCGTCTGTTTTTTTTTTTTTTTTTTAGTTTTTGTCACGTTTTTATGTTTTTTCTCCGCTGTGAAGTTATGGAAAAAATACTCACTTTAACATAACCAGAACAATATTTACCAGCATTTTTAATTAAGCCACTAGGTGAATTACATTTTTTATGCAAACAAATACTTAAGTCACAAAACAATTTAAACTAAGCTGTCTAAGTCTTGTCTAAATGAATCTATTGTCTAAATTTTCGAACAGCAACTTTTACGGGGCAAACCTTATCATCGTTTTAATGAAAAAAATTATATGCTTGCATACATTATTCATTCACGGAGTAAAACTGCACATCTGTCTAGAAACCTCTGACTAATCCTTGACCTAAAACTCTTCAGGAGCAGTAATAAAATTTTTTACCTATTTCCTTCTTCCTAAATAGCATTCACTCTCATTTGCATGAGGCCATTAGCGATTTTTTCATATAAGAAGGCATAGTTTATTATTACCGTAATGATAAAGATATTCCCTGCTAACTACAAGCAAAAATAAGTTTAAATTATTAAGCAGAATCTACTTATTAGTACTCAAAAATAATATATCGTTGCGAAGTTCTAGAATGGATTATGCTAAGAAGATATATAAATGGCAGGTAAAGGTTTCTTTGATGACTGTTTAATTGCTTTACCAGTTTCTTGGCAGGAAGTTCTTTTAATCATATTTCTCGAAAATGATGATTAAACTTACCACAAATATCTGGGATCAGATGAAAGACTATTTAAGACTATCTCTCAGGATATATATTTTTTTATTTGTTACCTATTTTTTATAACATGTTTTTAGAAAAAATGAAAATAAAAAGCGAAAATCAATAAAAAAAATCATAGTGAAAATTTTTTTAAAAAGTTCAACAAATTAATGTCAAAGTTTAGAAAGTTTAAAAGGAAAATAGAAATAAAAATTATAAGTATAATATTTCGAAAAATTAAGAAAACGAATAAAACTTCAAGCAAAAGTTTTTAAGTACAAAATTCATTGTATTTTTTTAAAGTTCCTTTTTATTACACTTTCAATGCATTAAATAAACTAGTTTTTACTCTTTGTATTTATTTTTTATCTCTCCTCTGCTAACAAAAAGAAGCAAAATCCTACCGTATGAAAGTACTAATTTATTATAATTATTAACATTGTTTTTGAAGTTTAAGTGCATAAATTCGTAAAATATTGCACCACAATTAGCAATACAGTAAATGGATATACTCGAAACTACAGAGCCAGGTTAGACCGTTGTTCGAAATTTCAAATATTGTTGATTTATTCTAAATCAGAAGTCCTATCCAGCCAAGTCAAATCCTAAGTCAAGTTCAAAATTACACAACAGAGACTACTTAACAAAAAGGATTTTTTAAGGATTTAGGGGAATATAGAAGTGAGAAACATTTTTATAAAGTTACACCATTATAGAATAATGCTCTTTATTATTTTTTCCCGACAGGTTACTTCACAAATTTATAAAATTTCCACTAGTTAACAACACGTAATACACAGAAACAACTTATTGCCTACAAATATATGGCGTTTTTCCTCCAAATGGCACTTTAAAAACACTTTTCTGAACAATTTGGAGGCATGGCTTTTATTATATTTCCCTAAGCCCTGAATTTTAATGTGATTAAAAATCCATTTATACTTTCAAAAGATACTGGGGATTATTGTGCGGAATGATCTTTTGGTTGCTGTGAGGAAAGTAGTAGACTATATTTTCTATTTTAATCTATTAGAATTATTTTAAGCAAATCTATATATACTAGGAGGCTTCGCCCCCTGCTGGGGATTATTGTGCGGAATGATCTTTTGGTTGCTGTGAGGAAACTGGTAGACTATATTTTCTATCTTAATCTATTAGAATTATTTTGAGCAAATCTATATATACTAGGAGGCTTCGCCCCCTGCTCGCTGGCGCTCACCAACTCCCGGAACTGCTTTCGCAGTTCATTTCGGATTGCTTCGCAATCCAATGCTCGCTCATTGGATACGTTCTTAACGTCTAGCTTTTGTATACTTTTTTGAATACTGAAGTTCCGAAAACTTTTCACTGTAGAAAATTCTTAATTTGAAATTGCAATTGTTAATTTGGGCATTTGGCGATACAACACTTATAGAATTGAAGGATTTGTTACGTCAAGCGCTCAGGTATCATAATTTTGATTTATGTCGCTAAGTTAACATTGGAAAAATTCTATGGCTGGCAACAGCATTTTTATTTTTTAAGTTGTTTATTTTTATTTTTGCCGCAGCTGAATTGAACAACCTGATAATGCTCACTCTGGTTATTGTTTCCGTTTTTAAAAGCGCTATATGTTGAGCCACCTCAGTTAGATTTGGCATGTGACATTTTTAGATGCAATCATTGGTCGATTTTCTAACGTTGCCATTCGGGAAGTTGTAATGAGGCTTTTTTTTTTTTGTTGCCGTGTAAGAGAAATATATATATAGATATTTCTCTTACACGGCACCAAAAAAAAAGCCTCATTACAACTTCCCGAATGGCAACGTTAGAAAATCGAAATTTAAAAATGTCACATGCCAAATCTAGCTGAGGTGGCTCAACATATAGCGCTTTTAAAAAAGGAAACAATAACCAGAGCGAGCATTATCAGGTTGTTCAATTCAGCTGCGGCAAAAATAAAAATAAACAACTTAAAAAATAGAAATGCTGTTGCCAGCTATAGAATTTTTCTAATGTTAACTTAGCAACATAAATCAAAATTATGATACCTGAGCGCTTGACGTAACAAATCCTTCAATTCTATAAGTGTTGTATCGCCAAATGCCCAAATTAACAATTGCAATTTCAAATTAATATTGAAATGTTCAGGTTTAGAATTTTCTACAGTGAAAAGTTTTTGGAACTTCAGTATTCAAAAAAGAATACAAAAGCTAGACGTTAAGAACGTATTCAGTGAGCGAGCAAAGCGAGAATTGAATTGCGAAGCAATCCGAAATAAACTGCGAAAGCATTTCCGGGGGTTGGTGAGCGCCAGCGAGAAGGGGGCGAAGCCTCCTAGTAAATGAATAATGCAGCTGTAAATAAAAAAAATTGCAATTAAGATATTATTTTGTTTTTGTTATTGGAATCCAAATATCATAAAAAGAAATCCAGATTGATGCTTCATTATATATATTCCACACGAATAGTCTATATGTATTTTTTACTGTGCATATTAAGATTTTCGCTTTAAATTTAAAAAATATTACTCAAAAAATTATTATAACTACTGCACAACTTTACAAAGGAAAGAAATCACGCATTAAGAGAAAAAAAAGCATATAAAATATTTTCACAGATAATAATTGAATGTATCTTTATAGAATTGCAGATGGTCATAAAACCAATAAACGAAGAAAACGAAAGGCGATAACAATAGATAATGGACAGAAACTGTCAGCATTGTCTCCGTTTGAATTTTTGTCTAGTAATTTAAGATTTCGAAGGATTTTTATTAGGATGTCGCCAAGATTGTATCGTATCTTCTCCCACGACTTGAGGGTCAGTAGAACTCCTGTTGAACGTCTCCTTACATGCAAATCACCATTGTGATTTTTGACCCGTGGAAGAGGTCTTGTCAGTAATCAGAGAAAAGAACTTTTTTCTCCCTATCTCCAGTTTTGTTCTTTGTTCTTACTTTCCTGTCTAATTTCATTGTTCTTTTCTCTTTTTACCATATGGGTTTTAAGTTCAGAGGCTTCTGGTCTTAGGAAGCTGATCTTGCGACAAGAAATAGAATGTTTTTAAGTAGATTGTGCAGTTTCCGGTTGTAAAACGGGGCTTTTTTAAGATTACACTCTTAATTCTTTTAAAGCGTATCAGAAAAATCTATGAATTGCATTCTTTGTATACAATAATAATAAGTGGGGTAAAAAAACGCTCGTTAGGGAATAAATTAATACTCTAGTTCAAAATATTTATTATTCAAAAGTATTGACTTTATTCAAAGCTATTTAAAACATTATTCTAAAAAGGAACTTATTTTTTTAATATTTTATTACGATTGAAAATACTAGCCCCTGAAAAAAATTTCACTGCTTATCCAAACCATGATTACCCATCTGACACCGCATTTTATGACGATTTCGACTCTTATCTACCTTATTTCTATGAACCACTTACACTGTAAAAAATTCCAGATCGAATTACGGGGAAATTGATTTTTGCCGTAAAGTTTTACCGGGAAAAAATCTGGCGCTTCGTAGGTGGTATTTACTGTAAAATCACTGTAATGAAATAAATGTTACTGTGAAAATTATGGTATAAAATTTTACGGTTAAAAGGGATTTTACAATAAAATGGCTTTCACGGAAAATAGATCCAGCGTTCCAGTGCTTTTTACCGTTATTTGATCCGAAATTTTTTACAGTGTATTGCATGATGATTTTGCTTGTTACCTGTTGCCTATCTGTTACTTGCTTGTTACCTATTTGTTTTGCTTGTTCTGCTTGTCAGGTTATCCAAACGATAAATTATCTATCTGACCATCATTTCATGACAATTTACTTGTTATCTACAGTATTTCTATAAACTACCGCCATGGTAAAAACTCAGGATCAAATTACTATAAAATACTTTTTTGCCATAAAATTTTACATATAAAAAATCTAATGTGTCGTAATGATTTTCGTTTATAAAATAAGAAATAAAATTTATTTATAAAGCATCTAATCACCTTGGATCAATTTTTGTCATGAAATAGCAGTTTATGGTGTAAATAAAATTTCTAGATTAAAAATTTCGTGTTTAAAATTTTAGGAAAAAAATAAATTCGAAATAAAATAAAAAATTTTATATAAATTTTGACACAAAAAAAGGTTTCTTTATTTCTGACAATAATTTGAGTGCGTTGAGGAAAAAATTATAGTTGCCCATTATGTTAGCAAACTGAATCGAATTTGGTAGTTGTTTTTATCATTAAGGCATAAAATTTCTAAATTTATTTAGAAGGATTATATTTTATTATGATTTTTATGAATGTTTAAACATCTCTTATGAACAAAATGTTTTGGTTTCTTAGCGATCATTATAGGCAGATACAGATGTATTCAGATTCTGAAAATAGTAAAACTATATGCATCGAATTGTGGAACTTATTTCTGTCAGTGAGAGAAAAAAAACATGGCCAAAACTGCCAAATTATAGGAACTATTATAAATTTAGCGTGGCCCTAGCTTTATGGGAACACCAAAAATCCTGGTAATTTTTATTGAAAAGAGCTGAACTATAAAACAATGAACTCTGTGATTTGTTTTAAAATTTGGAAAAAGTGGTAAGATTTGGTAATTTCATCATACCTTAGAACATGGTATAAAAACCATTTATTCGTTAAATTTAGTTTTAAGCATTGCATTTTTACTGAAAGTGTGGTAATAAGAAAAAAAAAATGAAAACCAGAATTTCCGGTAAACCGCTAGCAAATGAATAGTTTAAATACCGTGTATCTTGCTTCTTTTATTATCAGAAATGGAATATTTTTACCAGAAATGTCCTTACCATACAGTACGGTAATTTTAAAAGAATTTTTTTTTCTCTAAACAAAATCGATTCTTTTGTGATATGCATTTATATACAATGCGATAATTTTAAAGTATTTCCAAAATTTTACGAAAATAACTATTTTCGAAGGAATAACTCCAAAACCAACTTTAAAAAATTTGGTCAAAAAGTTTTGCATTTAAAAATATTCGTTTTCAAATTATTCTAAGTCTTCGCATATGTCAAAATAATTGACACATTTTTAAAAGAATTATTTAAATAAAGTCTGAAGTTAAAAACAATGTATATTCGTATCGTTTTGCAATACTTTTCTCGTTTCTTTCAGTTGCTCATTGGCAGATACATCAACATTGATTTATATAAAATATAAAAGTAAGGTCAAAATTATTACTTTTTTGCAACATTACGCGAAGGAAATTCTGATATAATTGCCGTACTCTTTTCTAATGAAATTTCTAGTAGAAAACATATTTCAGGTAACAAAAACCAAACCGTATACCGTATTGAAACTACATTGTACTACACTGTTAGAAACTACATATACCGTATTGAAACTACACTGTTGGAATTTTCTTTCTAAAATTACGGTGAATTAACGGGTAAAAGTTTGTTCATCTAATTAAACCGTAAAGTTTACGGTAAAGAGCGTATTGACCTTTGCAGTTTTGAAACTTACAACTATTGGAGTTTAAAAAAATGCCGATATTAACTTTTTTCTGATTCTTTTTAATTATACATAATATTTTATCTTAAATTTGCGTTTTATACATTAACCAACTTTTCGATATTTTTAATATAGTTTCAAAACTATTGCATAGTCTAATTTAAGAAGAAAAAAAAGCAATAAAAATAAAAATATTGGGTGAATATGTTTTTAAATATGAAAAGTAGTTCAGAGATGCTTTTTCCAAAAACAATACATTATTTCCAAAAACAATACAATATTTCTTTTTTAATTGCTACATTTTAACTTTCGTTTTTGAATCTATTCATTGATCACAATCGTAAAATAACCTATTTAACGTTTTTCAATAAACCATCTATACACTGCATTGTGTTTAAAAATAATTACTCTTTCACTAAAAAGTGTCTTATTAGATATAAGTTATTATAACAAATTGGTAAATCAGTTTTGTACCAATTCAAACATCTAAACAAAGATTGATCGAGGCATATATTCTCTTTTGTGTTGCGAATTACATGACATAATGAAGGAAAAATAGATAAAATCTTTAAAACGGGAAAATTGTTGCAACTTATTTGATCGAAAGGAATATGAACAGCCATGCGTGTAATTGTGTTTGAAATTTTTTTATGTAGCATGCCAGCTTAATCAAGGTAAAAGTGCTTGCATGCTGTAAAAATAAGGACTAATCTCAAGTAATTCGTCACGCTATTGCGAAAAAAACTGCAACTTTTAAGTTTAACTAATTTTTGGATTAAAAAAAAAAACAATGATTTACGATAATGCTTTAAAAGAAGCAATCAGTCGCATGAAATTCATAAACAGTCGTAAGTGTTTTGCACATTATTTGAAATCTTGGAGTTCTTAGGATAATAATAGTGTTTAAATTTGCTGCCTCAACTATATTTTCAAGTTAATTAACTGTATGTCAAGCTCATTACGTGGTAGAGAGCGCATTCGTAAGAAAATGCTCCAATGTTGCCATTCATCAAGGATGCTCCTATGTAATTTCTAAGGAAGAAATTCCCACAGAGGAATATTCATTTTGGAGGAAGAATATTCGTAGGAGACATTTTCGAAGGGCTTTCAGAAGAACATTATCTAAGTTGACCAGATGTTCTTAAATCTTGAGGACTGTCTTCGAATTTCTTTGATCGTCTTCAACAACTTTCAAACTCAACGAGGGCAGAAAATGTACTCAAATTTTTTCGAAAATATATATCTTATTTTATATACGATAAAATGTAAAAAAAAAAAAATCAAAAATTCACAAGAAAACAAAATAGTCAATTAAAAAAAATGAAATAGTTTTGTTGTACCAAAAAAAACAAACAAAACATAAAAATATTATAATGCTAAAACTAGCAACGCCATACTCGTCTTAAAAAAATGATTTCAGCAAAACGTAAACAAATTTTAATAATCATGTACCTATCCATTTTAAGATTTTAAATGCAGAATATTATATGATATTTCAAAATTGCTTAATAATGAAATAAACTGTGAAAAGGAAGGTTCTGCATCTCATATTAGTCATAAATTTAAAAAAAAATCTGTGTTGCACAGATAAACAAATGCTTTCAAAAAAGATGTATAGTGCGGCTTTGAGGAGAACTTCTCCAGACTGAAAGTCTGGAGCTGTTAATTGCTATGATTACAAGCTAGAGCACATTTCTCATGGTGCTGAAATGTAGGAAAGAAGGTGTCGATTGGTTTACTCTCGACGACATACGCTAAGATTAAGACAAAACTATTCACCCCACACCCCTATTCGAAGTGACCTTTCCTCATAACCATAGTACCCGCCACGACGCGATACGAGTGTCTGAAGGAGTTCTCCTGAAAGCCGCACATTTTTTTTTTTAGGTTTTTATATAGGTGCCCCTAAATCATAAAATTTTTCGAGGACGCTATGCTGATTTGTTCTTAAATCATGGTTTATAAATCTGGTCAACTTACCATTATACTAGGAATGTCAGAGTAGGATTTTTTCGGAGACCTCAAAACATCCATTTTTGATCTCGGAAGAAAGTGACACATTTGGAAGACCTTACGGAAATCTTTCGGAAGATGACCCTATAATTTCGGCCTAAGCTGCTTCCTTGTCAATATTTTCAAGTTAAATCGTATTCACGTACATCTTAAACCTGATTACATGATAGTATGGTTCAAATCGAATATAAACATAGTTCAATTTATTAGATTTTTAGCGCTGAAGCAAATATTGTATTTATTATGGTTCAAAATACCGATAATTTGAAATATTATTGCACCAATTTTCCTGAAAGTGTATATAATAGTATAAATGCATAATATATATAATTTTGTTTTACTTTTTTGAAATTTTTTTTAGTATCTATAATCCTTATAACCACAAAACTTTTGCTTCCAAACTTAAAGCTTCCATTTTTTGTTTTTTTACCAACTTGTTTAATTTGATTAGGCATAACCAGATAAGTGTGAAAATGATACATCGCTTGATTAAATAGCAAAGCTTCTACTACTTTACCATTAAATTTACTTGAGTATTTTAGAATACAGACTTATTGTTTCTCTGGGACACTGAGTAAATTTTAAACATTTATCATGGAAATTAAAACTTTTAATATCTGTTTCCTTATTATTTACGGCATTGTTTTTGGTCTTAATAATTGGTTTAAAATGTTTGTTAAGTCAAATAAAAATGTTTTAATTTTATTTATCTCAAGCTGTTTTGGATATAAAAGATAGAACTTCTACTTCCCACTATGAAAAAAAATCAAATGTGCCCTTACAAAATATATAAATAAAAACAATGGTAAAACGTTTAGTAATAAACAAATAATTCATAATTCTTTGTCTCATTTCAAGTATTTGTATATTTTTTCTACACAATTTCAAGATTTTATAATTTTTATACTTTTTTGAAGCATTTCGATAACCATGCTTTGCTTTTAAGAATTTGAAATTATACTTAGTAACCAAAGCATCTATATTGAGAACGTTTTTTTAATACTAATTTTGATGGAAATTGCTCAGATAAAAATTTTTAGGTATTCGCTTAAAATTAAGTTTAACCATATCACTTTACAGTTTAAATTAAATACTTAATTAAATATTATTTTTCTTACAGATTATGAAAATATCCGAATATATACAGATTATGAAATATATACTTAACCTGCAATCCAGCAACTGAGTGCACAGCTAATACTGATGGTCACAAGCTTCAAAATCAAATCAGAGAGTTATATTTAATCTATAGTTTGTAATCAAATTAGTTTGTTACCTAAAAATTCTAAAAAATTCTTCAATGTCTGCAATATTGCTAGTGTCTTAAGTCTTCATGACTCCATTGCTAGAGTCTTAAGTAAAGTCTTCACCACCCACTGGGATTGATAGCGTCCACATTGGCAACCCATAATTCATTTTTCACTTCATAGGTAAAATTTATCGACCTTCCATCACTTCTAGTGCAATAAAAACGTGTTTTAAACTTTCGCAGTATTAACAAAGCAGTTTAAATAATCAATGGATTTATTCCTTTGTAAATCAGCCAGAAGGGTTTCATTTGGAAAATTCAGCAATTACATTATTAATATTAATACAGAATTATTAATATTTTGAAATACGTTGTGAATTATTCACAAGATGAATCAGGACACATAATACTACGACTCCTGTCTGCGACAAGTAAATAAATTCCTTTAACATCTATTCGACTTATGAATGTAATTATTTATTGATAAATACGAAATTATTTTTGTTTTCCAAAAACCACAAAACCGCAAAATAATTTACTTCTGGTTTAATGACAGAGTATTTTAACATCATACTCTGGAGTTAAATGTAATGCCATTAGTGTTATTCTTAAATCGTGACAAAATGATATAGTATCTGACAGTTGCAAGCGTTGCGTAGCAATCATGGTCAATAAAACTTAATGAATTCTTGTAGTTACAAGCATTGAAGAGTATCATCCATTTTATTTAAGTTCAATGATCTTTGAAAAACGGGAAATGAAATAAGATTTAGCTTTTATAATTTGTAAGAAATAAATTTGTATCGAAATTAGAAAACGTTTTGTTCTTTTAAATTATCCGGACAGTTTTTCAAATATTAAGGTAGTAATCACATAATTAGTTTCTTTATAAAAATTTCTTATCGTATATGTATGTTGAAAATAAATTCTAACCAACTAACAGTACAAATGAGCGTTTTGCACATTAAATTTTGATTCCACTTGTGCTAAAAATTACAATAATAAACTCCCTACGAATGAACCCTAGCTTTTATTAAAGATCCAAGGAGTAAAAATTCAGAACATGCCTTAATCATATGACAAAATTTGAATGTTGTGTTTACTATAAATTTGTTCCCCCATTAATGAGCATCAAAGTGGAGCAGATATTCGGAGATCCTGCAGTGCATAGAACACGACGTTTTTATTTTCAAAACGCTATAGTCCGGAAAAGATGCCTTATGTGAAAGAAAATTAAAATAAAAAAAATTTAAATTCGTTCATATTTCCTGGCTGCGCGTCACACTTAAAATTTAAAAAAAAAACGGAAAAATATAGAGCATTTTTTTTAAGATTTTGACCTCTGCTTAAAATCGTATAATTGACTTACTTTAATGCATTTTATTTATGGTTTCAAATTATATGGTTTCAAAAATATTCCATTTCAATTAATGGTATAAAAAAGTGATATAAGTTAAATAATTATTATTTCAATACACATTGTTGATATGACGTGTTTTATAAAAGCAAAATAACACATTTTTTACAAGGTTTTTGATTTTTTATAGCTATTCAGCTGCCACATTCATGGCATATCAGCTGCCGATTTTTAATACACCAAGGAAGATAATTATTGGCCTGGTGTTTCAATTTCCCCCAACTTAGGCAATGAAAAAATTTTCCTTTACAGTAAATTATTGAAACACGAATGTTTTTTTATGTTATTTTTTAGAGAAAATCAAAACCTCCATTTTTTAAACTTCAAGATTCTTTTAAAGAACGCTTTAAAGGAAGTAAACGTAAGATAATAGAGAAAAAAATAAATCCCTTTCATAATAAAGCATCTATCTCAACAGTAGCTAACTACAGCATTGTTCATCTAATTTCATAATATCCCGATTTCTAAAAATCTGCCCATTTCTTATCAAGATAAAGAACTATTCAAGGAGAAGCTAAGCATGTTAAAAACAGAGTTATTTGACTTTTAGATTTTTCATAACGAGTTTGACTCATTTCTCGAAACATTTTGATGTATCTTGGACCAAAAAAAAAAAAAAAATATCTACTATTTAAAAGCAGTCAGAAAGACGTCTGAAAAATGATTTCTGGAGAAATCCAGGGCTGTCATGCCACTGAAGAAGAATTTTTTTGAATTAATAAAATAATAAATGATATTTATATCAATAATCAATTTAATAAATAAATATAATCATCTTTAATATTAATAGCATCATCGTATGGCTCCAGTAATATTGAGGGAGGATACAAAGGAAAATTATTCTTAAAACTTATTTTAGTTTAACCAACTGCATCAAAATTTATGTTGGGTACCACAAAGTATCTTAGAAATTTCCCTTCGGAGGCTGGTAATTTTGCTTTTAAAATTGTCGCACACCGAGGGTTCACTATCATTCGCATTTCGTATCGTCCGCAATCATATCTAATATTATGTTTTCAGCGTGATCAGAAAACTTAGTTCAATGACTGAATTCACAGTTTGAAGTATAACCTCCAATACAGCGATATTTTCATACTTGAAAATGTTTTCTCGTGTTGAAACACGCATACATGAATCCTTTCAAGATGAATGTACTATTTTTCTTTTTTTTTTATTCTTGGATTGAACTAGCATTATTTTCAGCTTTATAACTCTCTCTATTCGCAGCAGTTAGTCATCTAGAAGGTGATGGATTATTTAATGGAATTGATTGAATTTGCCTTCTCACACGAATTAGGTAATTATGTTAATTCTACAAGTATAGCTTACGGTGATTCATAAATTGCGATATAATGTGAAATAGCTTTTAATTTAAGCACAACTAGTTTATAACAATATTTCTGCCTGTCATTATCACGATTGTAAAAAGTTTTTATTTTTGAATCGAATTTTATAGTAACAATAATTTGTTGAACTGTTCTATATTTCGACACAGTAAATTCAAAAGCTTTAAATTTCTTCCCCCAATAATAGAAACTTCGTAATACAAGCATTTCATTTATTTCTTCAATGTCCGAACTTCTTAAGTAAAATTTACTTACTTGAAATTTGTTTAAGATAATTTGAAACTATTTTTAAATAGAATAGCAGAAAATACTCTCGTATTATTAGTTTGCTTCGAAAAAAAATATCATTCGCAGCCCAATCTTAGAACTTTCAAAAAATTGTCGTGTTGTTATATTTTTTAATTCATTAAATTGTTATGTTTATTGACTGTCATTGTTATTATACAGTACTGATCTGCCATGAATAAGGGCAAAAAAATTAAAATTTTTAAATTACTCAACATTACTAACTGATTCAACATGAATAAACTATGTTTGTTACAATATATAAATTTGAGCCGCGATGGCTTAGAAGATAGAAAGGTCGCCTCCCAATTAGGGTTCGAATCCCTGGTCGATTCGAAATCCGCACCTGGCTCGGCCGGTCACAGTGCTGACGTAAAATATCCTTTGTGGTAGACGGATCATGGATAGTCCCCTTGCCGTCAGGCTAACCGTGGGAGATTTTCGTTGTTTTCCTCTCCATGTAACGTTAATGCGGAATAGTTCCCTAAAATAAAAGTCCTCCGCGAAGGCAAATTTCACCCTAATACTTGATCCAGGAGTTCCCTTGTCTTCTGGATCGGAATCAAAATTACAAGGCTATGGAGTTGACATTAGTAGTTGTAAATCCAAAAAAAAGGGGTCGGCTGTTCAACGATGGTTATAAAATAAAATAAAAATAAAATCTGGAAAATTTTACGTAATGTTCGGAAAGAGGTTAACTAATATGGTGACTGATAGGCCAAGAAAATGACGAAAAACTTGAAAAAATTTAGATAATACTAATTTTTAGGAACATTGAGCAATCAGTATGATTAGACCATAGAAACACCCCACAAGAGAGTTAAAGCTAAACGCATCGCTTATTGTCTCATCCCGAGGTTGTCTAATGTGGTGGATGATCACTGATATAATTCCTGTTTTTAAGCACCTTGAGCTATCAGTATGCATTTTTTTTCTTTTTTAAATCATAAATTAAGTTTTAGAAATTACCTCGTATCAATTGTACTATTTTAAATGGCATTAAAAAAATTTTTTAAAAAATTAGCATTTTTTATAAATTTTTAATGTGATGCTCAACCAGAAGATTTTAACCGATCTTAATTTTTAATATCAATTTTCTATTTTTAATACAAGGAATCTTCCCTGCACTATAGCGTTTTGAAAATAAAAACTTCGGTCTTTTCGGATTCCCTTTATATTAACGAATTATTTATTCGAATCAAAAACAGTAATGTTTCTTTATCTTATAATCTGAGAGAGATTTATAAGATAAAGCAAACAAATGGAAATATGAATAAAAGCTGTTTTCAGTAACACAAAGGCGGAAAAGAAAATACAAACGAATAATAATGACTTACTGACGCCTTTACAGAAAAGAATGCAATAATTGCAGACCTACGCATTTGTGTTTGAAAATAAGAAATCTCATGTTACAGCTTTAACTTAAGTTTAAATTAGGATTCTATTTTTGAATTATTTATGAATTCTCTGCTTTTTTTTCCGAGCATTCAGTTATTTTTAGTTTACATATATCAGATTGCCAACAAAAGTAAAAGTTTAATTTTCCTACACTTGTAAAATTAAACATAAAAATTCTAACTTAATCACCGAAATCTTAAAAATCAAAATGCAGAAAAATTTAAACACTACGGTTAAAAACTAATTTTTAGAGATAAATTTTTTCCCGTAAAATATGGAGACAACTCGAATAGTTTCGGTTCTTAAAGATATTAGGATTTTACTTGCTTGCTAAAGAAAATATGAAGAATAAGAATTAGCCATTATTATTGCTTCAAAGTAATTTGAAAGCTAGAATAATATGTATTGACAGATAGACACATGTTTTTCAATAGTTAAACCATGAATAAACTATAGAAACCATAATAAATTTTGTGTTTTTAACAGTTTACAGATAAAGTTAGTGCATGCACGCACGAACACATGATATTGAGGAAGCTTACCAGAATAGCAGTAGCAGAAATGTTTTTGTGAGTAACAGTTTAAAAAAAAGGTTCAAAAAGGAATGTCACTGAAATGTTTCTGTAAGCTTTCAAAAAATTCCCCACTCCTCTTTTAAAAAAAAGATAATAAATAAATATTTAATTAAAAATTTGTCCCATTTCAAGTATAATGTTCTTATTATGATACACTTTTAATAATCATGTATCTAAGTTATTGAAAATCAGCTGAATGATCAATGTATTTATACTTAAAAAAAAATTTATATTAATTTTGATATAAAATAACTCTGTAAAATTTATACGTTTTTAACACTAGATTGCCTAAGGAAGTCGTTTTGACTACTTTTAATTTCAATTAGAAAATCAATGATGTATATAATGACACACTTTCTTCTAGTGTTAAATAAAAATAAATTCAACATATCGCTAGTAGTTTAAATTAAATAATTGATTAAATAAATAATTTTCTTATATTTTATTACAAAAGTGTGAAAAAAGTAATTTTATTTATGAATGTAATTATAATAAATGTCACCAACAATCCTTCACCTGTGTTTTTAATACAGCTAATACTGAATTAAACATATATTTCAAAACCCAATCAGATAGTTATGTATTTTATAAGTTATTAATTGGAAATCCAATGTTATTTATATTTTGACAATGTGCCTTTAATTATTAAAAATAAAGAAAATACATAAATTATACAAATAAATTAACCTAATATATTCAAACTTGCTATATAAAAGGAGTTAAAAGTAAGCGAAAAGTGAGCAAATATTTACATATTTTAAAATTCTTAAATATTAAAATTTCTGGCATTAAACAATACAACTGCTTTTGTAGGCGAAATCAAAATCTTCACGATCAAACAAAATTTAAATTCACGAAAAGATCAATGTTAAAATTTAGATAAATCAATGTGAATATTATCAGCCGATAAATGGGTGTCTGGTATCATCAATCAATGTAGATATTATTAATGTAGATATTATTAATGTAGATAAATCAACGTCACAGCGTTAAAAAGCCTATTTTTAAAAGACAAACTATTTTAAAGAAATCAACAGTAGAATTCATTTTTATTGTTTTGAATTTGAAATGTAAATAGTTTTGACAGAGATACTAGGACAAAAAAAAATGTTCCTGATTTTTAAGGCATTTCCAATACTAATTTAATCGATAATTTTTATAAAATTTTATAAATATCTATCTTCTCTAAAATACTAGTAATAGCGCCATAAACTTGCTAGCTCCCTCCAAACGTCTTCAACGCAATGACCAGTGAATTAAAACAAATACATATTTTAAAAGAGTAGTTTATTTGTATATTATTTCATTTTGTTCTTATTTTGTGTTTAATTTACTTTCTCTTCAATATCAGAACTAATTTCATAACACAACCAAGTTTTTCAAATTTACAACTTTCAATACTTTTTTCGCAAAAAGATTTCGACCTCTCTGAAGCATCAAATTTGTTTTTCGATAAACGATTCCTTTTTGGAATTATTGCAAATGGCCTAATCTTCTCAAAAATTCTTCTTTGATAGGAATATTGTTAATTAATTTTTGTTTTATTATTTCTGAAATTAATTTAATGCATTGCTCGCTCATCATTATTCCTTTAACGATACATTATAAAAAAACATATTCAAAACTCTTTTTTTTTAATGTAGATGAAAATCTAAAGATTTATAAAGATTCAGGCCAATAAAATATGGTGGAAAAATTAAATATATTCTGTGTGTCTACGATTATCCTGGAATATCAACTTTGTTTTGAAACTCTTATGTTATGAACGCTTACAAAAAGAGTTGGTCAGCTTTTGAATAGTTTGGGGTATAAGTTTATCCCTGAAGCTGCTGATTTTTCATTCAGAGCCGAAAGAAAATCCACTCCCTCAATATTTATGACTCATAAGAAAGGTACAGATATAATTTCACTGATGCGCACCCTTGCGGAACATTACTGTCAGATCTTCCAAGCGCAATTAAGAAGATAGCATCAAGTGATTCTCTCCCTTCATTTTTAAAGGCATTAACGGTGGGTGCACCGGAAAACGATTGATTTCTTTTAAGTTGGAAAAAGAACAAAGAACACACGGTGGATAGTTCCTTATGCTCATTTGGTCAAAACCTCTCTGTGGAAAAGAACAAAGGAAAGTCTACCGTTCCACTTCACGTCATCGAACAATACTGAGGTTTAGAAAGAAAAAACAATGAATTTGAGTGCTGTTGGTTGGGTATATCGTGTACAATGTATCCTGCAAGAAAGAAATGAGAATTTGCAGGCTTGAGAAGTGAATGATTTTTCTCATTAGAAAGTTTACAAATGTTTATCACTCCTTTTATGTAAGATGATGATAGGTGAGACCATGTTTGGTAAACAAGAGATGATTCGCTTGTTTAAACGGACGATGACACTATTGAAGTTTTGAAAATATTTATTTTATATTAAATAATTTATTTGATTCAATGAAAAATATAATTTTCTAAAAGAAGGAATAATGTATAATAAAAGAGTTGTATGTGCGAGAATTTATTATTCTGAATTTTAATAAAAAATAATTTTTGCAGTCAAATACTTAAAAAAGAAAAAAATAGGAGATGATATATGTTGTTTAAGTGGATGATGACACAAAAATAAGTTATTTGATTTAATGACTCATATAATTTCCTAAAAGAGGAACTACTGTACTGCAAAATAGTTTTATCTAATTAAAAAACAAACTTAATTTTAATTATCAAATAATTAAAAAATAAAAATAATAAACGGGAGATGATATGCATTGTTTGAGTTGACGATGACACCATCGGACTCATGAAGTATATTTTTTTTGTATCGTAAACAATATTTGATTCGATGATTCATATTAATTTCTAAAAGAGAGACTACTGTATCATAAAGCAGTTTTATGAGTGGGAATTTCTTATTCTGATTAAAGAAAAAAAGTAATTTCAGTAAAAAAAAGTGTCTTAAAAGAAACAGGAAGTAATTTGCACTGTTTAATTGCACGAAGCTGTTTAATTGTAAGCTTGCATCGGAGTAAGGAAATATTTATTTTCTAACAAATGCTTTATTTGATTTGACAGTAGTGAGCGCGGTTTCTTCTTCCGATGGAAGAAAAAACTTAATTTTAGTAATCAGTTACATTAAAGAGAAAGAAAAAACAGGAAAGGATTTATGTTGTTTCAGTGAAAGCTGACACTATGGAGTCATTTTGCGTGAAATATTTCATTTGATTCATATTATGATTTAGAAATATATATATAATAAATAACTATAAAAAATACATTTTACAATAATTTGTATAAAAAAGTGTATTTATGTATTTATTCAATGTAAATTATAACATTACGACGTGATTATGAGTAAATATCTGAATCATTTGCACGATGGTAGAGATCCAACAACATCGATGTTGGGAAACCTGAAACATTGAGATGGAAGCTTGGATTCAGCATGCAGCGAATGGATGTGTCTTAGGACTTTAGGATGTAGATCTTTGACTAGCTACAGCATGCTCCAGTCCAACATTATCAATCTCCGTTAATGATAGGCACCACGTTTTCTAATTCATTTTGTAGAGGCTCTCAGTTTTAAATATTAGCTGAAGAAAGTATAGTTTAGCGAAAATTTATAGTGAAAGTGATATTAGCTGAATGCCCATTTTTGTACTAAGTAATAAAAAATATAAATAATTAATACGTCATTACTAAACAGCACTAAGAAATCAAACACAAAAATGAAAAAACCTATACCGACCCTGTAATGTATATTTCCCATTCATTTGAAGTTTTAACATTCGTAAGTTTTAGCTTACTTAAGGTAGTACTCTGGCAAATGGAATGTAAATAGGAGAAAAGAAGAAAACAGGGCTCGAAAAAACCGCCCGTCCTCGGCGGTCAAAAATTCCCCGCGGACAACAAATTTTTCGAATCCGACGTCCGTGCGGACGGCCATTTTCCCGTTAAAGTTCGTGATACATTTTCAATTTTTGTTATCTTACAAGAGTCTATCGCCTCACTTCTATAATGACCCTCTAATCTAGAAATACAGCAACATACTGAGCTTGGTGGAATTGATGTTTTCTCTGTCTGGGAGTACTGCAGCGGTTGAAAGGAGCTTTTCAGTAATGAACTTACAAAAAACACATTACGTACTGGTCTTAACAAGAAGAGTTAAACGCAATTATGAACATCTACCTAAATGGAAAACCCCTTTCAGATTTCTGAGCACAAACCTCTGTAAATCATTATATTGATTGTGGAACTGGCAAACGTCATATTTGATTCATTTAAAAAACGCAGTACCCTCGGATAAATTGACATTCCAGATAACTTGACCTTTGTCATTTAAATAACTTCATATAAGAAATAAATTATTTCATAAAATAAATACTAGGTTACTATTAGTAACCTAGTATTTCTTTTATAACTGTATAATGTTATCCTAATATTTGTAATCCTAATAACTACTTCATTGTGCAATTTATATGATAAATGTTTGTAATAAATAAGAGAAAATTATATTTTTATTTATTTAGAAGTGACGGGTTAGTTTAAAAGAAGGACGGGTACATTGTTGGACAAGCCGTCCTCAGGGACGGTTAAAATTTCCGAGTTTTTTCGAACCCTGGAAGAAAATTAAATAACTCATATTCTAGATAATTATACGTTAATACGTTTCTACAAAAATACGCAGTCATTTGGCCCGAGGTTTAAGTCCCCATTCAGGTTATCAAAAGTAAAAAATTTATTAAAACCTGCAGCATCACCGAGAATAAACATTTATCTATCTAACATTTAATATATTCTGCTTAAGTATTTATCAGTAGTACCGGAAAAAAAGTTATTTTAATTCTAATTCATTAAAATAGTAATACACTGTCATTAGTGCCACTGTAAACTTAAATTCTGAAATGGAAAACCTTTTGTGGAATTTTTATTAAAACTGCACCAATTACCATAATACCAGTAGTATATATTATTAAAATTATTAAGCATCAAGTATCCAATTAGTTCAATCTGTAAAGCTCTTCGAATAATGGAATTCTTAGCTTAATATTTAATTAATAATTAAATTATCGATGGTTTTATTTAGTTGAATATTTTAAAAATAACATTGATGTTTGCTACTTTGTAGCTCTATTTGATCAAAGAAGGATTTTACTCTGCTCCCTATTTAATTATTTTTTATAGATAAAATAATGATAAACGATGTTTTCAAAAAATTTTTCAGTAAAATGTTCATCAGATAAACTAAATGTTCAATTTGAACTTGTTCATTTTGCTTATAGTTAAGGTTTTAAAACTAAAATACAATTGAATAATATATATATACGTAATACAAAAATTATAAAAATACTTTTGTATTAATAAAAGCATTAAAACTCCTTCGTCTTCATAAAATGTCTTTGGTAAATAATAGGTGTAGAGATATTCTATTTTGGGACTTCAAGGCTGAAAACATACCATTGAATTATAATTAGATTTATATTTCAAAGGAGGAGTTATTTTTAAAATCTTTCCCTCTTTCACTTCCATATTAGGAAACATTAAATGATTTTCCATAATGCGTAGGATTATAAGGTATGCAGCGACTGAGCCTTTTTACCTCCTTTTCTGTTAGTATATAATGCAGGAGCAATAGTTTTTGCGTGTCTCTTTCAACATGATGTGACCCTGATAAACTATGGTGGAATTGTCCACGAGTGCTGTCCACCCGCCTCCAGGGGGCGAAATGTTACCTCCAATAGCCTACCTTTAAATAAAACTATTGAAGAAGTATTTTGGTTCACGACTGAATTATTTGAGCTAAATACTACCCATGATATCAGGGATGTAGCCCAGATATTACAAGCCAAGCAGGATTGAATTCGCGGAGGAAACTATTACGCATTTCAATCAATTTGAATTATAGGCCTATCGACCGGCTGGCAGTGAGTCGTTTATGTGTTGACTTTAGGAAATTAAATCAAATTACAAAAACAGATTCTGAACCTCTACCTTTAATACAGTCTTTAATTGAAAAATTTTCTCATAGTAGTTATTATTCTAAAATAAATTTATCACAGGGATATCATCATAATTCGTATCACCCTGATGATACTAAGAAATAAGCATTCGCTACTCACAACGGTCTATTTGTACTTAAGATTTCCTTTTGACTGGATGAATGCACCAAGCATCTTTTAGTGTACAATTCGTAGAATTTTAAGTAAATATAAAATTAAATTTTCTACAAACTATTTTGATGATATCATTATATTTTCTAATACTTATGATGAACATTTAACCCGCCTTAAGAAAATTTTTGATGTTTGTAAACAAGAAAACTTGAAATTAAAACAGTCAAAATGTTCATTTTTGCAAAAACAAATAGAATTTTTAGGATATGAAATAAGCAATGGGATTGTATCACAAGATAACCATAATATTGAGGTAATTAAAAAATTAATACCCCCTAAAAATGTAAAATCATTGCAAAGATTTCTTGGATCAATAAATGTTTACAATGAATTTATTGATAGTTATGCAAATATTCGGTATCCTTTAAATAACTTGTTAAAGAGAGATGTGAAATGGGTGTGGTCAGAAAAATGTCAACAATCTTTTGAACTTTTAAAAAATGCTTTTGAACTTTAATAATATTATTTGTAAACCAATATTTAAAATTTTTAACCCTAATCATGAATGTCATCTTTTTGTTGATGCATCGTTAGCTGGGATTGGTGCAGTATTAAAACAGACCGATGAATGTGGTGTATTGCATCCTGTAGCTTTTCATTCTCGTTCCTTAAGGGACTATGAAAAAAATTATGCAATTACAGAACTTGAATGACTTGCTATAGTAGATTCTTTAAATAAATTCCACCATTACTTTTTGGCCAAAAAATAGTTGTTTTACTAAAGTAGTTGTTCCATTTTCGTTAAGTTCAAAACTTCTGCAAATTACTCATGATAAATTTAATCATCCAGGAGTGCAAACAATGATTAACTTAATAACCCCTGTTTATTATTGGAGTAACATAACTTCAGATATAACAAAATTTTGTAAACATTGTCATACATGCCAATTAAATAAAAAACCACGACAAAAAAGATTTGGATTATTACAATCCTTACCCCCTATTAATCAGTCTTTTGACTTACTAGCAAATGATAGTGTTGGTGGATTAAATTACTATAATTCAACTAGAGAGTATTTAACTTTAATTATTGACCACCTCACAAGATACATTTGGGCTTTTGCGTCAAAATCCATTTGTTCAGGAATTTATACTAATTTTTTACATCAAATTTTTCAAAATCAAATTCTTAAATCTTTGTTGAGTCATCACCTTTCAACATCGCCTACCGGTCCGCTGACCGGGGGTTGGGGAACACTGGATTAAACAGATAAATTGCGTTATCATGTTGTTATTTTTGCCATTGTAAATAATTGTTTTTTTTTTTTTTTACATAATTGAAAAAATGTTATTTGTAGTAGGGAAAAGGGACAGTCGTACCAACTTGAATTTTTATAAATTCAAAATATTCTAATTTTTATTTTATTTAAATATTAAAATCTAGATTTCATTTAATTCTATTTTAGCAAAAGATGCTCAAATCAAAATCTTATTTTAATAATGTAATAGTTTATATATTATTTTATTTATTAATCTTTTTCTTGAAAAAATATATAATGCATGGAATTCAAAATATGAATGTAAGAAAAACCTTTTTTATTAAATATAAAAACCTTTTTTGTTTAATAAACTATATTTAAAGAAGAAGCTTAAAATAATCCATTGCTTCAGTTGTCATTTCTTCTAAATTTATCAGTATTTATAGTTAAATTAATTACATCTGTAGTTTGTTAAAGTCGTCGTTAATGCAAATTTTAGATGTGACACTAATATAATAGGTAGTATTAGGTGGATTTTTGCATCATTTTTTTTCTCTAAAAGAACGAAACGTCTTTTCACTATAATTATAAAAATAATAAAAATGAACAAAAGTTAAAGCAAATTGTGTCCGCAGACGAATTTGAATTAGCAGACGACAGTGAATACCAAGTTAAGTCAAAAAAAGAAAGAAAATCGTCTGATAGACTGTCAGAGAACATTCGTTTTTCGTCTGCGTTAACATTGCATTCAAAATTAATTGAACAGACAGTTAACAATTTTTCTTATGTGGCACGGGCGTCGTTTGTCATATTTTTATCAAATGTGTACAAGTTAACATGATAAAGAATAAAATGTTGAGATTTCATCTCTTTTATATATATCTACGTTTTTTTTAAAACGTTCATATTTACCTATAAATCAAATCATATTATAACCTATTCACCGTAACAAGTTTACCGAACTTTGATTTTTTTTACTTAATTCATAAACTTAAATAAATTTTTCCTCACCTGTAAACTCTTAAAATGACTAGCAAAAGAAATATCGTTAGAGAATACATTCTACTTCGAATTTCATTTTTAAGGTACTTGTCATAGTCTCATTATTTTAATAGTCTCACAATTATTTTTGCATTAGATATTTTGCACTAATGCTTATATGATAAATAATGCTTCAGTTTGTACTGTTAATTAAAATTTGTAGTTATTGTATTGCATAATATAATAATTTGTCTTATGGGTAATATAAATAAAGTTTGGCAGAAATTAAATTCTTTTCTAGTTAATACATGTTTCTGTACGTTAGATCGCAATGTTTGTTTTTTAAGTAAGGGCCGTTTTGTCATGTACACTACTATATGACGCATGCGTCGCAAGGAGAGCTCCTGTTTCGGCATACCTTGGGAACAACTGTGCTCAGTTGCAATTGTATTGGTAAACTGTACGGTCAGTTCTGTGTTTTTAAAATGTTCAAATATAACAAATCACCCACCACGCCCGAGATACAGTCAGTGAGGCGTTTTTAATCCGCAAAAAATCTGTCTGCTGCTTACATTCACCGACAGATTTGTGAAGCAGCAAATTACCCTGCCATACTCACAGGGAATTTTGCTAGTCTAAGACAATGACTATTTCCGGAGCTAAGGTCCAAGCTTTATTGGACTCTTTTGATTAAGAAGTTTTGGACCACCCCTCCCTACAGCCCAGACCTTACGCAGAGAGATTTTCGATACCCTTTTCCTTAATTCGAACATCATTTTGGCGGAAACCACAACAATGACGAATACGTGAAAACGGCCATGACTACTTGATTAACGGAGCAGACGGCAAGTTTGTATCAAGAGGGTATTCTAAACCTTTTTTTTTTTTTAATGGTGGGCACGTGGGATCATATACCAGGACTGCTACTCTCTTCTCGTTACCCAGTGGACACCTGTGGCGAAGCCACTGTGGTGGAGCAGCGTAGCGCCACGTCACACAACCACAAACCCGTTTATAGGGCGGGTCACATTCACACAAAAGAGAAAGGACATAGAACACAGAGAGAGAAAGAAAAATCCATGCCCTGAGCGGGATTTGAACCCACAACCATCGGCTCCGCAGTCAGGCACGCTAACCACTCGGCCACCTGGTCGGCGTATTCGAAATCTAGTTGTAAGGAAAGTGTTTAAATAAACCAGGTATTACTTTAGCATTATTTTTTATAAATAAAGAAAAAATTTTAAGACTATATATAACGTTTATTATAAACGATAATTTTTGTAATTGTTTAAGTGTGCGTTTTTTTTTTTTTTTTTTTTTTTTTTTTTTTTGTTTAAAAATTGTTTCCGTTTTTAGAATGTGGGCTAAAGCCATTTATCAAATTCCTTCCTACATAAAAAAGGACAACTAGAATTGTTTTTTCAATTGTAAAAAAAAATAAAGAAAAACAAATGAGTGTTTTACACATAAAATTTAATACACATGCATTTTTATAAATTCGATTTAAAGTTCAATAGTTTCATGTTATTTTAAGAGTAATTAAAAACATTTTTTATCAACGTTTTTAAACGTTTTTTTTAGCGACTAATCAACCAATAGTTTTACTTGTATGAATCACTTGCCCGTGAGATAGCAAATCAAATAGCATCTTTCTTAATTTCTGCATTATTTTGTGTTTCTAACCAATCAAATCAAGTAGCAATTTTCACTTTGATTTCTAATTAAAATTAATATCATAACTAATTAACTCATTAATAATTAATTAAATTACTACTCAATTCGTAATTAATAAAACCATTAATTAATTCATAATCGAATAATTGATTAATAAATTTTATTTTATTTTATAACCGTCGTTGAACAGCCGACAGAATTTTTGGGTTTACGACTGCTCAACTCTGGGCCTTTCTTTTCTACGGAGTTGACTCAACTTTTGGGTCAACTCCGTAGCCTTATAATTTTGAACCCAATGCAGAAGACTAGGGAACTCCTGGATCAAGTATTGGGAGCAATTTGCCTTTGTGGAGTACGTTTTGATGGAACTAACCTGCATTTGTGTTACATGGAGAGGAACACCACAAGAATCCCCCACGGTTAGCCTAACGAAGCGACTCCAACCAATGATACGTCTACCACAGAGGATATTTCACGTCAGCACTGTTGTCGGTGCAAGCCGGATATGGATTCGTATCGACCAACCATCGCTGGATTCGATCCAGTTCACCTCATTTCGAAAATTGGATGCGGGACTTACAATCACATCTGAATTAAAAGTTCTAAACTCAACTATAAAATCAATTTAATGCGCCAAACAAAGGTAAATGTAAACAAAATATTAGCTCATTAGATTGGATAAAACTTCTGCTTAAAAAATTCCGAGAATGATGGTAGCTGTACATCGAAGAACATCGAAAAATTCTGAAAAAAAGTTATTGCACATTTAATGTCAACATACATGATTTAAAATTGTTAAATTCATGAGAATATCACTGAAAATGATTATATGAACAGACATTTATATTACACATAAGCAACATCTTTTTTATAATGACTTTGAGCATTTGACCCACGGCCTCTAACATTATCATTCAAAGTTATTATGTATAAAAACATGAAAGAAAAATAAGAAATAATACCAAAAAGTAAGTTAATATAAAATTAAAACAATGAATCGAAACTCAATATTAGTAATTTTGGTTTATTTCATTCCATGGACATTATGATAGTTTTGTATAAATTTAGTGAGAATAATTAATAACTTAATAAACACCCAAAAGCAGTAACATCACTCCGATTTGTGTTAAGATTTTGAGGTGGAAATGTCAAGGTTTATTTTGTTATGAACATCAGCTATTTCATCTGACGGAGATGGGTAATTCCATCTAAATAGGCAGAAAAAAATCAGCAAGACAAAAAAAAATATAAGGTGGATGTTACACGTGAAATGGAATTCGACATAAAAACCACAAAGCTAACCAAGGAACGCCTACGATTTGCTTATACAATTTAAGGAACGCCCGTCTGTAGTTGTTGTCATTAAAAATGTTAAACCGTTTTACGAAAAGGCAGAAATTGCAATATTCAAACCAAAATAATATAGATATAATAGTAAATTATTATTTTTTTACTGTTAGATTTTGTACACATTTATAGAGCAAAGACTTTGCACACTGTACAAAAACTCCAGATAAAATTATGGTAAAAAGTATTAGCAATCCGTAAAAATCATTTTATCCTTAAATCCATTTTTATCTTAAATTCTATTTTCACCGGTAATTTTTGCAATATTTTTTTTATTACTCTGATTCAGTGATTTATAATAAATATTGTTTTAAAAATGCAGCCTATCAAATATTTTTTGTTCTGAATATTTTATAGTAAAAATAGATTTTACTTCAAAATTGCTGGCATCCACATTGCCAGTACTTCGTACCGTAATTTGAGCCGGAATACTAGGAATTTACAAATCGGAATATACTGATTGAAGCCTAGTGTCTATGTATAGGTTCTGTGCTATCTTAACTAAAAAAAAAAGCAATTTTAAGCTAACATTTATTAAAACATTAAATTAATTCAATTATTTAAAATAAATAATATATTTGAAACCACTTCTTTTACTCACTCTTGTTTTTATATTACATAAATATTTTTATCCCTCGTTTGCAAGCATACGAATTGCTGCAGGTAATTTAATTATTAAAATAATTATTTTGATAAATAAAATGATTGTTTATACTCTCAATCATTGTTTAAACGAAATCACTGGGCTTAAAACTCAATATTTCTTTATTAATGTGAAACCTATGACTTTCTTCCGTTGGCATATAACTGTTGCTTGTATGGATTTTTTAAGCCTCGTGATTTAGTTTAATGATATAGTAGTTATTTTATAATATTTTACACGTTTTAGGCAAGTTTTCTTTGCTAGCTGTTACGGAATTAATTCTGATACGAACATAATTCTGTTTAGTTTATTTAAGAACTAAACAAAAATAAAACATGTTGCACAAGAAAGTAAATTTTAAATAGTAGATAGACTTTTCAAAATGATGTCTTCGTTTTTTGTTTAATGAATATACATATATTTACATATCCTTATACTAGGTTATCAACATATCAAATTTAATTATAGAAATCCACTTTTACGAAAAGTACAAAAAAAATATTAAAATTATATTTACATGACGCATGAAATTAAAACAACACTGTAAAAAATTCTGGATCAAAATATGAAAATGTTCCGGTGCTTTTGATGCATCATTCGTAAAATCCATTTCACCGAAAAACTCATTTTTAGAGTAAAACTCATTTTTTCCGTAAAATATTATACTGTAATTTTTAGAGAAATATTTATTTAATTAGAAACATTTATAGTGATTTTATGATAATTGTAATTGAAAAATTACTTTATATCCGATTTTTGTACTGTAACATGTTCCGGTAAAAATGGATTTGAAAGAGTAAAGTATCAGCTCTGTGAGTGCCAATTTTTTTTATTCCTTAATATGATCCGAAGTTTTTTACAGTGTATTTAAAATAATAAATACATCTTTAGGTGATGAGTAAATTTGATTATTGTTTAACATGTGGGAAAATTGGAAACAAACTGAATTTGTAATTATTTGCTAAATTATTGTTTTTATGATATAATGAGTCAATATAAATATGAATAGACAAGTATTGAGAAATAGACAAGCATTTATGAAAATGTGACCAATTACAAGGCACTTACATGAAAATTAGCAAATGATAAAATATAAAATTTAATATAAGCATATATGCAAAAATGTTTCACCAATAATTTAACACTTTTTTGAAAAACAAATTTGAAAATTTATGTTTCTAACTGGCACTTGGTACGCCACAATGATAATATTTACACCTATAGATTGAATAATTTTCATTAATGTAGTACAGTAGTTAAAAATAAACTAAAAAATGAACAAGATGGCAATTACACTAAAGATGTAACGATTTAAAAATAAACTAAATAATTAACAATTTAAACTAAACTAAAGAGGACGCGAGTTAAAATTTTAAAAAATAATGAACAATTTAAAATTAAACTAATGAGTCAACAAGTTAAAATTAAACAAAAATGTGAAATAGTTAAAACTAAGCTAAAGACGTAATGAGTTAAAATTGAAATAAAATGTGAGGTAGTTAAAATAAACTAACTAGGTAACGAGTTAAAACAAAACTAAATAGGTAATGAGTTAAATTAAACTAAAAATAGCAATTCTGTGCCTATAAAATCATTCGCCATGCAACACTATTCTTAAACATTGCTTGCAAAGCGCTCTATTGTCTTACTGATACCACAACATCATTAATCTGAAGAATTAATCCCGTTGTCTGTAAATTTAATCTAATACATTGCAATATTTTTATACTCATTTGTTTACGATACATTGATATTTTGGAGTCAGTGTCCTAAAAGACGTAATACCAAATGAACAAAGCTTTAAGTAGATAGAGACCAGTTCTTGACTGATAAATTCAAAGTATCTTATAGTCTCAAATATCTCTATCTGTCCACAATGGCTGAGAACAGTTGAAATGGTGATGTTACAATAATCATAAGTATTCTATCATTCCCTTGAAAATATTTTAAGCTCTTTGTCGTCTAGATAAACTTTAGATTATGCAGTGGTTATTCTATGTCACGGTCAGAAATTACAAATGACTTCATAACCGAAAATAGAATATTTAATCTAAATATCAGATGACATGTTTTATTAAAAGCAATTGCAATGATATATGAAGTATATGATTATTAGTTATATCATAAATTGATTATTTGTTTACTGATACATACATAACATTCTTACTGATTAGAAAAACAGTAAATATATGATAAATAACGCTTGATAGTATCATATTCTCAAATGTTACTAATTCTTTTTGTAAATAATTTCATCAGAATATTAGTTCTTCAATTGTAATACTAACTAACACTGACGAAAAACGTATGGTCGGAACTACCAAAATGTGGTAAAATTTACCATGTTTCAGGTTCTATGGGAACACTAAAAAGCTCGATAATTTTTACCGAAGCACTTCAAGTATGATTTTGATAAAATTAACAATGAAATATAGTTTTAGTGTGTGTGATAAAATTTGGTAAAACTCTGTAGTTTTATCATGATACCTTAGAACTTGAACTAAAAACCATTTATTAGGTTAAATTAACTTTTCAGATTTGTATTTTTTTTAACTTAAGTGATACCAAAAAATATAAATTTGAAAACCAGAATTTCCGGTAAACTGTTACCATATGAATGGAAAATTTACTGAATGAATGGTTTAAATTCTGTAGATTGTGATTTTATAAGCAAAAATTATGTTGTTTTTTTAATTTTATTTTATTTATTTTTTTTAAACCAGAAATCTCATTGCTATACAGTAAGGTAGTTAAAGCAGAATTTGTTTTCTCCGTGCATGCAAACATTTTATTTTAATAATTTTAGTTCCAAGATTTGTTTTTTAACCCACTGACGGTTCTGCACGTAGAAAGTCGTATTTTAACCTGCAGTCTTCACTGCATAGCAAAACCGGTTTTCCAATGTTATTAGATAGGGGAACTGTGTGTAGGTGAGAAACTTTCTCCCAATTTCGCCCATTTCCTTAACCGCCAGTGGGTTAAAATATTCTATTGCAGACGATTGCTTTTTAAATTGATTTTTACATAGTACTGTGTCCAAGCAGAAAAAAGCAAACTTTATTATAAGTAAATAAATAAATATGATAATCGGTTTCACCAACAAAAGGAAATCATATCCAAATGAAACGAAATGAACTTTAATATTCAAGATCTTCATTTAATTGCTTACTCTTTGTTTTAGTTAATATATTAAACAAATTGATGATAAATAAACCAGTAAAGATGAATTATAGTTCCTAATTGCATATATTGCATACAAAACTATTAATTTTCAACAAAAACACATTTATAATAGAAATATGTGTAGTATGCCGTAATTCATGATACATTATTTAATCATATTCTCATTCATTTTATTTCTTTAAAAAATAGAAGGTTACAAATTTGCGGGTTTAAAATTTTTTTTTGAAGAAAAATTGCTCAAATTTTAAAGCAAATGGTATTTAAATATTTCCATGTTCTTTTTGGAATCTTTCAAATGTAATCACTTAATAACATTTAAAGAAATGCCATTCTTCTGATCTATGACTTCGATGATATTTCAGCGCAAAATTGAACTTCGCCAAAATAAATAAACACCAAAAGGTATGCAGGTTGTTCCGAAAAGTACATCATCGATATATTGAAAAAAAAAACTTTTACAAATTTGGAATCTCTAATTAAAATTTAATCGAAGAAAGGTATTCAGATTTAAAAAAGAAAAAGAAAATGAAATGAGAAAATATTTTGGTTTTGCTTCTTAATTTCCTGTTGAATGAAAAAAAAACCGTCTAACTTTCTTTCATTGTGAGGATCTTCTTGCTAAAATAATAGATAAAAATAATTCAAAATAAACAAATAAATTACATAATTACAACAATTTAAAATTCCAAGTAAACTTTTTTTTTAATAAAGTGAGTAATCAAAGAATACCTCTTATTTTCGACTATACCTTGAAAATATGAAAATGAATTTTTTTACTAAATTATATTCATAATGGAGCTAAAAAAATTTTCGTGGGCAAGTTTAGTGCGTTCATTACGTCCGAACGTTTGGAATTTTTCTATTATCAAAGTTTTGCAGTTGGTGGTCTCGTAAATCCTCGAAAAGAATATTATTCAGAAAAATATAGAAAGAAAACAAATAAAACGTTTGTCATCTAAGAAATAAAAATTATTTCAGATTTTCTATATTTGGATTAGTTTGAAGCATAATTTCGTTCATGCTCAAACCCTGTAGCTGTTTCATAAAAAATATATACAGTGAGATATTTATTAATGAACCAAAAATACCTTTGCTTTTGAAAATAACAGCATAACTTTTTAAAACCACAATGAGTAAGTAAATGATAAAAGTTACTTTAGATTCATCATAAGTTAATTCATTTGAAAAGCATTTTAAATCAGTTGAACCTGTTTATCTCGAACCTGTTTATCTCGAAAACCTCTTTATCTCGAAATTTCTAAAATTCCCTACATTTACTGTCTAAAATCAATGTATTTTCCATGTTTATGTGGAAAATTTTTTTTCAAAACCTCCGTTTCTCGAATTTTTTAATAATAGAGCACAGATGTCAAAACTTTCTTTATCAGTAGAACTCATAGACAGAGATGAATTTCGTGAATGCACAGGAAGTAGAGATGAACAGGTAGGGGGTGTTTCTTGGAATTTCAATCACTATCCCTGCACTTCCTTAACTAGAAAGGTATTCAATGATTCTGGCAGTAAATGAGGGGTTAATGAGTTGTAACCATCAGGGGTTAGCTTTTCAAAATAGATAAGAAAGCTAAGGAAAGCTTCAGAAATTCTAACCAATGGATCAAAGGATAATTAAGAGTTTTAAAGTGAACTATAGAAAAGAGTTGGTAAGCAAACTTGCAGATGCCATCGATGAAAAAAGTTAGACGCTATCAGAATTACTGTTTTGCTTGGAGAAATGTGTCTGTAAAAACTATCCAAATTGGTTTTAAAGAGCTGGTTTTAAGAATAGCTGTGAAGATGATGAATAAGAGGTTGAAAGCACCAGGAAAGAAGAAGAAAATGTTAACGCTGAAAATGCAGTGCCAGAATGGAATGAAATAAAATCTGGGTTTAATGTTGACCTGAATTTTGATTTTTACAAATGGGCAACTGCCTGGCAACATGCGGAGCATTGACAGATGCGGGAATCATGGATAATGTCTAAGGAATATCAGATGAAGAGGAAGAAGCTGAAAATCATATTAATGAATAAAACGCGAATGCAAAAGAAGTAGAAAAGGCTGTAGAATTTATATAAACTACTCTTGAATCCCAGGAAATTGTTGGCTATGAGGAATTTGCGATCTTTCTAACCTCAAAGGAATAATTGAAACAAATAAGGTTATACTTCAAAAATCTATGAAAAATTATTTTCAGTGTCAAATGTATGTTAAAAAACTGTTATGTAAATAGTTGTTTGTGGTATAATTAATTTAAAGAAATGTCTATAATTTTCTACTAAAAACAATTAAAGCACTTTTAATAGAATTTCTTAATTAAATTAAGTTTTTTTTAAAGTACCTGTATAACTCGAAACCTCTTTATCTCGAATTTTTTCCCTTTCCCGTGAGATTCGAGATAAACAAGTTCTGTATTTGTAAACGTAAAATAAAAGAAAATGAAAATATTGGGCAACATATTGGGCAGATTTTGAATTTATTCAATTAATATTTTTGAATATTATCCGTTTTAATTTTACTTGCGAATTAGTATTACACTTTCACACATGTTATGAAATAAATACTATGAAAAATCATAAATATTTTTTATATTTACAAATTTATGATGTATGAATTATTTAAAATAAGTAGTATCATTAAAATTAATTACATATTAATTATAATACATTTTAAAGTAAAATGCTGTATGTAGTAATCACAAAATTGAGATAACCTTAATCAAAAATAATTTTTAAAAAAATAGTAAATAAGTTCTATTAATTCGGAATAATTAAAAACAAAATTAAATAAAACATATATTTGTAAGTCTGTAAAAAATTAATGGCAAGTACTAGCACTTTTCCTTATAAAATTATAAAAAAGATAGAAACGTTCTGGGAAATTATTTCAATTAAAAGCAAGTTGCCAAGCTTTTGATTTCATAGATGTAAATTTTAATCATTCATCTCATAGTAAAAGAAAAAAAAACCCGTTGTTTTAATGATGTGCATCATAAAAAAACTATAGCTTTCAAACTGAATTCACTAAGGAGAAGATAATGAGGAAAACCGTTCATTAAAACAAAGTGTTAAAAAAAACTTTTAAATCTATCATAATAGGTGTAGTAAAAATGAAAACATTTTTACGGCAGGTCATGTGATGTCTCTTATCCAATCATTGTGGTTTCGACCGGGTGGTCGGCTGCCTTTTTTTTCCTTGCTTGATAGAACGGATACTTGTTTCTTTTCGTTTTACGGCGCGCGTTGACTTACTGAAGCACGTGGTTGAATTTAGTTATGATTGAAGCAGCAGCGTGCAAAGACGCGTTATCAAAGATGTTGAGGGCGTGCGATTTTTTGAAGTAACACACTACATTGATACGCTTCAAATCACGTGTGCTTCGTTGTCAATGATTTTGCGGAATTTCTCTGGAGGAGCAGGGATGCTTACGTGAAAGAATTTATCTTCTGAAATATTTCTCAAAGGAATAAACTTACCGAAAACATTAGTTTCTTAGAACGCAACATATTGGATTTCCTTTAAAAAACCCCAATGCAAGTGATTCAATTACACTTCATTTCTTTCTGAATTAGCATCAGTGTTACTTTCAAAAGCGCAGACGATATCAAAAGAATGACTTACGTTGCTGTAGTTGATCTTCGCAATTTACTTATTAATTATCTGTTACTGAAAACGATATTTTTTATCTATTAAAATGACAATTTTTTACTGCAAACGATTTTTGGAATATTTAAAATTAGAAAATCTGATTGCAAATGATATTTACGTTAATAGAAATTAAGAATAATTTTTACTATAGATGACTTTTAAAATTGTTGGCAATCGTTCTTAAACCATAGAATTTTCAGCGTCAAGGGTGAAAACGCTGTATTAATTTAATTTAAATTTCGATAACACGTTTGCAATATTTTATCAAATTACGCCAAGATTTAGTTGTTTTTTTTATGTGATGTAGAGGTATATAAGTGGAAAAATGGAAAAATATTGCTTCAATAATGCAAGAAAGTGAAAGCAGTGAAAGGCAACTTGTGTTTATGTTCATACTCCATAAATCCCGTTTACCTTGATTCTTCCGTAAAAGTGATCTTCCAACGGATATTACACGTAATATCTACGCTCGGAGGATTACCACCATAAAACCCAAGGAGTTAAGCAGCTGTTTTCTTACACTTTTTTTCCTGGTCTTCCGTTGTCTCAACAAACAGGGTAAGTAGGTGTTTTCATTATATCCATGACGTAGGGATACTATTATTACGTGAGTCGCAATTTAAAGTCACCTTGCATCCATTAGCAATAGCACTTATTTCGGATGTTTCTTATGAATCCGTATGTCTCTTTTATAGAATAAATGAGGAAAATGAAATAAATTATATTTCTATTCTAAAGTAATCGTTTAATTTATTTTGTGCTGACAGATATTTGACCTACTATAAATCATAATACCCCAAGAAAAACCTGGATTTTATGAAGGCGTCTTTATTTCAATTATCAAAATTTATATTGCGTCGGAATTGTATAAAAAAATTAAAATCTTTAGTTCTTCAATGCGAAACATAAAATGGCAAAAAAGATCAAAAACGATTAATTTTAAGCTGTTGATCCGGGTGAAAAAGATTATTTATTATTGATTGAAAAAGATCCGGGTGAAAAAGATATTTAAAAATGAAACATTCAGTCTAAAAACTATTTAGTTCCCCGTTGAATTATAATGTTGGTGACTTAAGCCATTGTATCGTGTAAAGGTGTTGTTTCTACCTTAAAAAGTGTTAAATTGTACTATTTTAATAATACTATAGTATAGTATAGTAGATTGAAGTATAGTTGGATAAACGAATTTTACATTTAGATGCAAAATGTGTTTGATTCATATAAAAATTCCCGAGACATGGTAAAAGACGCAAAAATTAAGATTAGTATAAAGTTTAATGATTTTTGGACCACTTTTCTGACCAAACTATGGGACCGTATTTCCGAGATTGCGGCTATCACCCGTATTTGAGGAATCAAAAATTCTTATACGTTGAAAAAAAGGTTATTCAAAGAAAGTACGTTTTTGTGTCTTATTTTGTAACTTAAAATATCGTCTGCACTAATTAATCGTAATATTTGAAATTACCCCCTCGAAACATAAATATTAATTCATATTACGTGAAAATCCGATAATTAGATCGAAAGTTATTCAGAATGATTCATTTTTCGTTACGCACTGTACATTATGATGAAATAAATTATAAAAAATGTGATAAATCTATATAACATACGGAAGTAGTAAATGTAACTAAATATATACTTTTATTATTATTTCGACTAGTAAGTGCATTAAAATGACAGTATCATTACCGTTTATAAATAGAGAGGTTTGATCTTACAGTCAAGCTTTCTTAAACCTTTTGGTGTGGGGCTCTTATAATAGTTACGAAATTTTTGAAGTACCCTAAGAGATTGTGCTAGAGAGACATAATCCTTGTGTGAAACTGTCAGTTTTTTCACTAGTACTGTAATATACTATTGTCGCTTATTTATGTGCATAAAACAACATGAAAATTTTAAATAAAGGACAAACTTAACAATACAACAATGATGATAAATTCAATTACTTATGTAAATTCAAACCCCAAATCTTGGCAAAATATTCGATACTGCAGGGCGAAGCACTTCAATATTCTCTAGATTTGAGTGACACTTTGATTTCATGATGGTTAAAGACGAAAATGTCGTCTCACACGAATATTTCATAGAAAAAAAGCTAAAAGAAAGTTTATATTGATTTCAGAAATCATTGGAAATTCTTGTGCGACTTCCAGCCAAAAATCTTCTAATGACCTTGTAATAAAGTCAATTTTCATCCCTAAATCACTTGATAAGTCGGCAAGTTCTAGTGATTTTAATGGTAAATTTTAATGGTAATTCCCAATGGTTTAACAATCCACATTAGTTCCTCGGCACTAAAATTTGTAGGGAAAATTTTTTCTAAGTTTTCGGAAAGAAACTGAAAATATTCCCTTATCAATATTAACAATTTATCTTTTTGATGATCTGTTTCATCATCTTCACTTAAAATTCATTCATTTGTTGCGATAAGCATTTCTAACGAAACCTTTTCCACCATATCTCAATATGGAAATTTTCTAAATGTGATCTCGATATGGTAATTTTTTTTAATAAAATCTTCCATTTTTGATTTCAAAAAGAATATATTGCACTTTTTCATTGAAGTTGGTTTATCTAGTTTTTTAAACATGCCACTCAAATAACATCAGTTTTTGTAGACGAATCTTATTATAGAATTAATTCACAAAATCAGATTTTTGTTCGGTTAGAAAAAGAGTTTTATCTTTGAATTTTAACAACCTACTTAAACTTTGACTTCTTGAGCATTTGTATTCAAAACCCATATCTTTGCTAGAATTTGAAAACGACGTACTGAACTGAGCGTGATTTCTTTTTAAAAAGTTGGCCACTTTAACACTATCTCGAAGCACAGAAGCTAACTCAGCTGATATTTCGACCACCAGTACCAAATGTTAAATTTTCGTTTCCACTTTCCTTAACTTTGGCTTGAAATCCAATTTTTTCACCAACCATTGTTTTAGCACCGTCCTTACAAACGCTAACACAATTTTTCTATTGAAAGCTTCCTTCAATGAAAAAAGCATTAACCTATCAAATTCATTTTTAATGAAAAATTCATTTCTTCAATAAAAAATTCATAATGTAGCATGAAAAAAAAAAAATCAAAATTACAAAAATTTTTGGTGACCACTGCTGCTCGTGATCCCAACTGAGCTCGTGACTCATAGTTTGAAAAACTGCTCTATGTTATATTATTTTTAATCAGTATTTTTCGTTAATAGCCTTGCATATAAATAAATAGTATAGATTTTTCGTTTACTTATTGCTAAGCTATTTTATTATAGTTTGAAAATAGATTATTATTGTGTAAAATTATTCTACATAATATGTAAATATATTTTATTAATTTTTACACTTCGAATGTGTATTTATTCATATTAAATTCAGTTATAAATGTAAGCAAGTATTGTAAAATTCAGTATTAGTTTTGAGAAAATGTGAATGAGCTATTTAATGCAATATTCATAAAATTTAGTTATAAAATAAGCATACATATTTAAATGTTCATGAGATTTCATGTACGAAACCAAAGCATCTCTTCCTTATTGTTAACTGAATCTTAGCTTAAAGATTCAGTATTAGATTTGAGCTAATGTAAATAAACTATTCACTGTAATATTCTCTCATAAAATTTAGTTTTAAATAAATTAAGCAAAGTTATTCAAATGGCCATGAGATTTCACGAAGGAAAACCACAAACATCTCTTCCCTATTGTTAATTGAATCTTAGCTTAAAGATTGGAGTTCAAAAGACTTTAGGTCATCATATATTCAAAAAAAAGAATTTCTCATTATAAGAGCAACTATATCCGGTTAAAGTAATAAAACATTGTCTTAAGCACCTGAAACAAGCTATCTTATTCTAATTATCAGCCATCCCATTTAATATTTTTTTTAAAGAAAAAATAAATAAAATGCGCCAACGAGATGACCCACTCTTGAAGATCATGGCTGCCTCATCGAACTAAGCAACAGGTGGTCGCAGTGAGGAATTAATTGATTAGGAAGGCTGATCATTGCTACCATGTTAAAAGCCATTTCTCAAAATATGTTCACGGAAATATCGTGTTCGGTTAATACGTTTTGGGAAGCCGAACAATAAAATTGATGAAAGTAGACTACGTCATTAGAGCTTTTAAGAAAGAGACCTTCATCTTTTTAGATGTTTTCAAAACTTTTCTATCTGATACAACATATAAATTATTTTACGTCAAACCAACTATTACATCTCATTTTTGTGCGAATTTCATTACGCTTAAACCTTTGATACAGTACTAAAATTATTGCAGTTTGCTCGATAAAGATACCCCTTCTCGTCTTTAAATAGAATTGTAATATATTTCAGATAAGTTTACGGTAAAAAGTACTGGCACCCTGGACGCATCATCCATAAAATAAATTTTTTTTGTAAAATTTTATACAGTAATTGTTACAGTAACATTTATTTAATTACAGTGATTTTATAGTAAATACTACGGTAAAAAAATTACTGTTAATCAGATTCTTTGTTCCTTAAAATTTTTCGCTAAAAATAGATTTTACGATAAAAAGTACCAGCACTTTGGGTGACGTGTCTAATTTGATCCTAATTTTTTGCAGATGATTTTTTTTTATCCTGATTTAAACATTTACCCTATATGTATATATACTGTTATAGTATCTATAATAGACATTATTATCTCAATTAGAAATAAATTCAAATAAAAAAAGATTCGTTAAGCAGATTTTTATGCAAATATTTTTATATTTTGATAAATAAATGTTTCACAAAATAATGTTTAACCTTAATTGACATTTTGGTTGGTAAATCATTTTGAAATATATCTAACTTTGTTCAAATCTTATGTGAGTGAAGAAATTATAATGATTTCTTTTGTTAAAAATTTAAACTATTACTGTCCTAGATCCTTACGTGTATTTATCACCTGTATTGATTTTAATATCCAATGGAAATTTTTCTAATTAGAAACTTGTTATCTAAAACTTTAGTATTTTTTCGAATAAAATCTGCAATGAAAATAAGAATTTATAAGTGTCAAACAGGGGCAAACCGAGATGACAAAATTAGGCTTCTATAATTAAACCGAAATTATGACACCCTAATGAATTATTTCAAACATCAGATAGCAGCCCCTGTTGTTTACTATTTACTTTTACTCTGAAGACGCTGGAGTTACTCAAAATCAGTAGCTTATGGGAACATATATTTATAATATAAACAACAAACAAACTGCTTATTATTTCTTTTATAATGAGTATTTTGTGATAAAATGTCAATAACATTTTCTCGCTATTTATGCATTTGATGAAGATTTAACTACAGTGAAAAAATAATCATGAAAAATAGAGCATAAAATTCTTAAAAGCAACTTTCTGAATATTTTTTAGTTTTTTTAAGAAAATTTCTTTCTAAAAGACTTATTTAACTGTATTAAACGTCTTTTTTAATCAGTATTGTAACTATTCGAATAATTCTTTTTACAATCGAACATCCGAGTTAAGTAACTTAACAAATATGAGACAAAACAAGGAATAGGGCAGATACTGTGTGATTTTTTACCAACTCTTCTTATCAAATTGTAACCTCTAACGATTCCGATATTTACATGTACTTATATTATACTAACTTTATTCATAAGTTTTCAACGTTATTATAATCGGACTTAAAAATTTATCGAACAGCAATGATATTGAATGGTTTTCAGATACTTTTTTTAAGTTGTCTATAGAATCTATTCTAGTTTGGGAGACAGGTGGATGATAGAATAACTGAAGCATTGATAATGAGAGAAAATCTCTAACTACTTAAAATCTGTGAATCTTTTTTTTTCCGATTGTCGAAATGATAACTCAATTTAGTACTTAAAGGTTATTATAGTTTACATTTTGATCAAAAAAAAAAAAAAAAAAAGGTCATGAGTGATTTTAATTGGGGCGAAGGCTTTTTAAGAATTGTTTCATGTTGAATGAATATTAAGTTTCGACTAAAAATAAATGAAACGCTCAAAAGTATTAGAATCTACCCTGTTCCCTCCTTTACGGATTCCTATAATTTAAAAAAAAAGGATATTAAATATTACGCAAATTAATTATTAAAATTACTTTCGAAGCATATTTTATGTTGTACCCTACTTACTATTTACTACTAAATATTCAATTCTACTTATGCCTTAAGAATAATTCTTGTATTTTGTATTTAGAACAACATTTAAGTAAATATAAAAACTGAAATAAAAATTACTCATTTTTGGCTAAGTTACGTAGTATTAAAAAGTTTTCTCTAGTTATTTTAATAAAAATATCTAAGCATATCAATTCAAACGCAGGCTCTATTCTTAGTTTCGCAGTTTCTTTATCCACCGATTGGTGTACAACTTTTCAAGTAACACAGTTTCAGAACCATAAATGTGTAATTTAGTTATTATTCAATTTAACAAACGTAAAGGTGTGTCGATGTTATCGCAATATGAACTTTCGTGATAACAGATATGCTTTCCGATTTTGGAGGAGGTATCTCTTAATTACAGTAAAATTCCATTTAAAACTTAAAGAGATGTTACCTTATTCATGTGAACTCGCAAATTACTAATCAATCATACTATGGTATCTGCTACAACTCTATAAATTCCTCCAATCTGTTACACATGAGTGATGATTTTCCTTTAACGAAAATAAGATAATTTATTTTATGACTTATTTCCTATACATCTAGGAAAGGTCAAAAATTTTATGGATGCAAGTTGTATTTAACCACCATACATCTGTATTTGTCAAAACTGTGCAATGCATATCATTCAATTTTTTTAAAATTAAAATAATTAGGTTTTAACCAAAAAAGTCAAATTTGCCCGCAAAATTGTCCCGCAAAAGAATTTTAAAGACAATAACTGATGATTGATTGATAATGATTGATGTAACTGATTTCAAAACTTTAGAGTGTTTAGAAATATGTTTTTATTTCATTAAAAACTTGCAATCATATGTAAATTGTATATAAAATGTATATTATTATTAATTAAATTAGAAATATTACAAGTTTCAATATTAATTCATCTTATAACTATGATCAGTGGAAAACATTCTGAGGTACAAATTTTCTTAGAAGGAAATTGAACTTCCACCTGTTAGTTGTATAAAAACAATTGCTGGAAAGCAAAATGCTTCTTATCCATTAACTTAAATTACCTTAATATATTTGGTAAGCTTAAGGTTAAAAAACCATCTATAGCTCTTAAAATAATTATTCTATACCTTATTAACCTAATTACACCTGATTGGTTGTATTATTTTTCAATTATCATTTTGTAGTTTTTATAGTATACCACAATTACACTTTAACAAGTACACAAACACATATAAACAGATGTTTAAAGTTATAAAAACAATAATTACATTTATTTTAGTTAGGATTTATGTTATCCGTATTTTCTTAAATAAGTATGTACACTTATATTTAGATACATTACTTGTGCTTATATTATTTTTAAATTTTTGTATTTTCTGCTTTTAAGAAATGTATTATACTTAATAATTCCCCTCAGATAGAATTTTTTTCAGGTTTAATTAAGATTATAATTATAAATATTTTCTTTTATTAAAAGATTAATATGTTAAGATTTTTTAAAATGGTAGAAATTTTCTAAAAATCAATTATGCTTGTTTCTTTATTACATGCTTTATTTGTATATATTTTTTTAACTAATTTTTTTTTTTGTCAATTTAGATATATTTTTAAAATGCATGTCATAATAAAAAAATTCCTCCTTTTTCTTTTCTAAAAAAAACAAAAACATATTATTGAAAAATAAAAGAAACTAATTTTGAACCCTAAAATTATAATATGAATAAAATTACTAGGTACAAGACAAATATGTTTTGATTTGCACCATTTCTAGTTTGTCTTAACTTGTTTCTATCTTTATGTGTGTACATTGTTAGAATAATTTTTAAGTTTATAAATTAGCCTTATAAATATGGTGAGAAACTATAAGCCTAAAAAGGATACTAAGCTTCTAGAAAGCAAGATTAGTGAATTTCTTTTAATGATTGAAAATGAAAATTTCAGTAGGAGAGCTACTGCCAGAGCTGTTGGCATACCTTGCTTAACTTTACACTCTCACTTAATTAAAAAATCCATCATCTCTCTCTCTCAGTTAAAAAATCCATCAAAATTAACCCATGTGGGAACTTTTTCTTACATTCCAGCAGAGCATGAGAATGAGTTGGCTGCTTGCCTAAAATGTATGACATGATGCAAAGATTTTTGGAAAATTTAAAGTGTTAATCTTCATTCCTGCTTTTAAATAAATCGTTTTATTAGCTGCTTAAACATTTCTTTTTGGTTTATTTATTTGATCTTGATGTCTTATTTGTTAATTACCATTGTATAATTATTTACCATTGTATAATTCATTGTATAACAGTCCCTTTACTATAAAAACTGGTGAACAGTAATTACCCCAGAAGTGATCAGGAAATTCCCTAGAAATGATCAAGAGAAGGGGTAATTCCTGATCACTAAAAATTTAAAATATTTTAAATTCTAATTAGATTTTCAAATAAAAGAAGGTAGCCTAGGACTCATCTCATGTAGCCTCAAACTTCCAGTAAATATTAAAATTCTATCTTGAATAGTTTTTCACAAAATGGATGTTTGCATTTTTTGATCTGGAATTACCCCAGGTCAACCTAAGTTCTAAATTAAACTAATTTACAATAATGAACTGCTTAAATATGTTTAATCAATGATAATTTTTATACAAAAGAGTTTCTTTCATTTCTTCGACTAGGATTGGAAAAAACACATTTCTGTTTTTGCTATTTTCTTATTTAATTTATTTTCGCGTACTTTTTCCTTTCTTGTATGGAAAAACTTGCTTACCCTGATTTAACTACCTGTGTATTTCATTCAAAAAAATTTTCTCAGTATTTTCTAAGGTAACCAAACTTTTTCTCCATTTTGTTAACAAACAAAACAACAATACAATAGCCGCCGCTTTTAGATGTGTTTAGATAAATTCCTTGAAATACTTAGCTTAAAAATGTTTTGCTTTCTGCACGTATGTTTGTATAAATTTATGATGCAAAACTCTAGAAACATGATGTCATGCATACAGTTTTCTAATGAAAGCTGTGTAAGAGCAAAGACATCTAACCTTTTAGCGTTATCTTTATCATCAAGTGACAAGTATATGAATTCAACAGTTCCTTTGGTTTCGACGTGACGTGCAAACAACTACGTTTAAACTTTATATCTGACACTTGCACTTAGTCATCAAGAGTAAGTATCTTAGTTCATTCACGATACCACATACAAACTTCTACCCTTAAATTTTTATACAAAATTATTTTTAATTAAATTAAAACCGTAATATCAACTTCTAGGCAAAATGAATTATTTAATTTATGCACAATTAAAATTCAGAAATTCTTTGAATTTGTATTTAAGTATCGTTTTTGAATTTATCTAATTGAGTGATTGAGTTTAAGTAATTGCTAATGAATAAGATTTTCTTTTATAAAAAGTGTTATTATTTTATTGAATTTATTTTAGAATAATAAACCGTGGCTAATTAATATTTGTATGTTTGGAAATAGGTTATTTATATTAAAAGTGTCTTTATTTAATTTTTAAAATACTCCATTATTTGTATTATTGAGAAAATCTTATGTCTAGAATATTATTGAATAGGATATTTAACAAAAAAAAAAAAAAAATCTGATTAAATTTTAATTTTAAATAGAAATATAAAATCGAGCTACTTTTGAAGAACTGGGAGAATTTTTGTGATTTCCATTGGATAAAATTATAGTACTCACTTTATATCTCAATGCAGCTTGTTAAAAAAAATATAATTCTTAAGAAAACTAAGTTCTGTATATTTTTAATAATGTAAAAAATAAAATCCTGATTTTGTAATGAGATAAATTTAATACCCGTTAATGTAAGCTATTGTTCAAAAAACTATCTTAATACTAATGACAAAGTTTAGTTGTTTGCAAATAATGGGCTGAAAAAGGGGTCACGTATCATTTTACTCACAGCATCGTGTAAGCGGTCTTAATTACCAAATAGGAAAATATATATAATGAAGTTCTTGGGAAACACCTTTTTCAATACACATTTGCTTAAATTAGTGCAGAAAACACATTTCATGTTCCATTTTCTTTCAAAACAATTACCTAAGAATAATGAAAATTAAACTGTTACTTAATCTTATTATTGCAATAAAAAACCAACATGAAAGATATCTAACTTAAATGAATTGAGTAAAATTTTCAAGAATTTTTACGAAGAATAAAACAGTACATTTCTTTAGAAGATTAAGAGAAATAAGAAGACTTTAATACATAATTTATTCTTTTGAATTTATTTGATTACACACTTTAATGTAATATTTTTAAAAAAAAAAATTTAAAACTATAATTTTAAAGGGATTAAATATTTTGTTAATATAACAATATTCTAAGAGATTTTCTTCAAATGTTTGAAATAAGAAAATTATTGAAAGCGACATAACGAGATAATTAAAAAAAAAACAAGAAAGTTGGAGGAAAAAAAAACGTGATATGTTAATTTAAAAAAAAAAAAAAAATTAAACATGAGAGAAAATTTTTTTTACACTGCTTAGTAAATTTAAAATAAAAAAGTTTAAATCTTTTACTTTTTCTTAGTTTTTTTTTTATAAATGTCTCCATTTTTTAAGAAAAATATTAGTTAAATTCAACGCGCATTTTAAAATACGTTTTTCAATTCTTGTTACGCCTAAACTGATACCAGTGTTATATCTGTTCTCTTTATCTTACAATATCGCAGCTGATGCGATTAATATCTCATTCTTATCATTTATAAAGCAAATTCTCGATATATATATGCATGTCACGCAAAATAGTCTTTATATTTTCTAAGATCATTATTTACAAACATTGCTGGAATTCCTGCTATGAATACTCGAATTTTTTTTAAAGTTATTATTGCATCAGGCAATTTGCAGTTTGATTGAACTACTGCAATAATGATATTTTCCGTTTAGTGGGAATTATAAAAATCTCATTTCAATTTGCAGTTTGATTGCGCTACCGTAAGAATGATATTTTCCGTTTAGTGGGAATTATAAAAATCTCATTTCAATTTGCAGTTTGATTGAGCTACCGTAAGAATGATATTTTCCGTTTAGTGGGAATTATAAAAATCTCATTTCAATTTGCAGTTTGATTGAGCTACTGTAAGAATGATATTTTCCGTTTAGTGTGAATTATAAAAATCTCATTTCAATTTGCAGTTTGATTGAGCTACTGTAAGAATGATATTTTCCGTTTAGTGTGAATTATAAAAATCTCATTTCAATTTGCAGTTTGATTGCGCTACCGTAAGAATGATATTTTCCGTTTAGTGGGAATTATAAAAATCTCATTTCAATTTGCAGTTTGATTGAGCTACCGTAAGAATGATATTTTCCGTTTAGTGGGAATTATAAAAATCTCATTTCAATTTGCAGTTTGATTGAGCTACTGTAAGAATGATATTTTCCGTTTAGTGTGAATTATAAAAATCTCATTTCAATTTGCAGTTTGATTGAGTTACTGTAAGAATGATATTTTCCGTTTAGTGTGAATTATAAAAATCTCATTTCAATTTGCAGTTTGATTGCGCTACCGTAAGAATGATATTTTCCGTTTAGTGGGAATTATAAAAGTCTCATTTCAATTTGCAGTTTGATTGAGCTACCGTAAGAATGATATTTTCCGTTTAGTGGGAATTATAAAAATCTCATTTCAATTTGCAGTTTGATTGAGCTACTGTAAGAATGATATTTTCCGTTTAGTGGGAATTATAAAAATCTCATTTCAATTTGCAGTTTGATTGCGCTACCGTAAGAATGATATTTTCCGTTTAGTGGGAATTATAAAAATCTCATTTCAATTTGCAGTTTGATTGAGCTACCGTAAGAATGATATTTTCCGTTTAGTGGGAATTATAAAAATCTCATTTCAATTTGCAGTTTGATTGAGCTACTGTAAGAATGATATTTTCCGTTTAGTGTGAATTATAAAAATCTCATTTCAATTTGCAGTTTGATTGAGCTACTGTAAGAATCATATTTTCCGTTTAGTGTGAATTATAAAAATCTCATTTCAATTTGCAGTTTGATTGCGCTACCGTAAGAATGATATTTTCCGTTTAGTGGGAATTATAAAAATCTCATTTCAATTTGCAGTTTGATTGAGCTACCGTAAGAATGATATTTTCCGTTTAGTGGGAATTATAAAAATCTCATTTCAATTTACAGTTTGATTGAGCTACTGTAAGAATGATATTTTCCGTTTAGTGGGAATTATAAAAATCTCATTTCAATTTGCAGTTTGATTGCGCTACCGTAAGAATGATATTTTCCGTTTAGTGGGAATTATAAAAATCTCATTTCAATTTGCAGTTTGATTGAGCTACCGTAAGAATGATATTTTCCGTTTAGTGGGAATTATAAAAATCTCATTTCAATTTGCAGTTTGATTGAGCTACTGTAAGAATGATATTTTCCGTTTAGTGTGAATTATAAAAATCTCATTTCAATTTGCAGTTTGATTGAGCTACTGTAAGAATCATATTTTCCGTTTAGTGGAATTATAAAAATCTCATTTAAAATAACGGCATGGTGACTACATGGATCTAAAGTGTACAACGCCGGTTTTTATACTTGCGATGTTTTAACACAATTTTTTCAATATTACAAAATATAAAAAATAAGTTTTGAATATTTTTTGAGGTATGGCGTCAAAAATAATCTTGGGTGTTGTTTGTTGTTAAAACCCAATTAAATTTTACCAACAATTGATTTCCTATAAATGGGTCTGAAGTTTCCAAGCCAATGATTCTTATTCACAGCTAAGTTTCCAGTTTTTTTATTTTTTATGTCATACTCATTTTTAGTTTCACTTTTTATGGGTGTCTGCTTTTTTTAATCACGTGTATAAGTTTAAGAATGCATATTTGTAAAATAGCATTTGATGTGCGAATTTAAAAATTTTGTTAGTATTTTCCACAAAAAAAAACTGTCTTTCAGTTTAAATAGCATTGAAGACACGCTTCATATTTTAATAAAATAATCAAATTTCTGATGTGAATTCCTGTTACAATTTCGATGTTGAGAAATGAAACAAAAGTGGAAATGTAGTTTTTATAAATTGTATTATTTTTTTTTAGTTTTCCCAAATAACTTTTAATTCATTCCTTTTACGAAATCATTACAAATCAGGGGTCTGTTAAGAGGAAATGTGGGTCCGTTAACGGACCCTTAACAAAATATCTTTTCATAAAAACGGACCCTTCACAAAATATTTTAGCTTAAAAACGGACCCTTCACAAAATGATTTATCCTTTAATCGGACCCTTCACAAATTTGTTTATCTTCATTATCGTTCTGTTAATCGAATAAACCCTTCCCAGGGAGTGGGGGGGGGAACTTCTCAGGGTGTGGGGGGAAAGAAAGACAAATGCAAACGAAATAAGTTTTGTCTTCGGCAGAAGCTTCTTCCTTTATTCGTCCGAAATGAATATGCAGTATAGGCTAAATACCAAATAATTGTATGTTGCATCGCTAATTTAGTAGCTGCATTTGCTGTTTATTTTTTAAAATTTAAATTTTTTAATTATGATTTTACAGTGTTGAGTCTGATCTTGTATGTCTTTTATAATTTAAAAACTACTTAAAAAAGTTTTTTTTGCAATAACGGACCTTATTTTAACAAATTCACAAAAGCGGACTCTGGTTCAAACAATGTAACTCAACGTTTATTTTATATTCACAAATTATGGGTAATTTTTTCACAATTTAACAAAAACGGACCTCTCACAAAATGTCTGGACAGACCCCTGGAAATATTTTGTTTTTTAATTTTCCTACCAACAAAACTGAAAAAGAAGATACTTAAAATTTTGTAAATTATATATCATGAAGGGACTGAATTTATCAATGTATTACTGGTAAGCACTAAACAATTTGGATACATGAGAAAAATGAGTTGTATGAGATAGCGCCATTAACCCTCGTCAGGGGTCTGTCCAGACATTTTGTGAAAGGTCCTTTTTTGTAAAATTGTGAAAAAAATTACTCGTAATTTGTGAATATAAAATAGACGTTAAGTCACATTCTTTCAATCAGGGTCCGCTTTTGTGAATTTGTGAAAATAGGGTTCGTTATTGCAAAAAAACTTTTTCAATGAGTTTTTAAATTGTAAAGACATACAAGATTATGCTCAACACTGTAAAATTATAATTTAAAAAAATTATAATTTAAAAAAATTAAATTTTTAAAAATAAACAGCAAACGCAGCTACTAAATTAGCGCTGCAATATACAAATATTTGGTATTTAGACTATACTGCTGAACGCAGAATATTCATTTCGGACGAATAAAGGAAGAAGCGTCTGCCGAAGACAAAATTTAGTTCGTTTACATCTGTCTTTTCCTCCCCCCCTTCCTGGGAAGGATTTATTCGATTAACAAAACAATAATGAAGATAAACAAATATGTGAAGGGTCCGATTAAAAGATAAATTATTTTGTGAAGGGTCCGTTTTTAAGTTAAAATGTTTTGTGAAGGGTCCGTTTTTATGAAAAGATATTTTGTGAAGGCTCCGTTAACGGACCCAAATTTCTTCTAAACAGACCCCTGCTCGTGTTTAAATCTTTCAAAAGGCCTAGAGGATAAACATCGCTTTAAATGTCAGCAGCAACAATTAACAATACAGCAACAATTTGAAAACACACTGTAAGGATTTTCATTCTGAAATCACGATAAAATGGCCGACTGCAGTCTATCCATCCGATGAATCATAGTTTATGGTTAGGAGAATTTTTTTTTTTTTTAACTTTATGAATTGAAAACCGCTTACAACTCTTACGGTTAGAAAACCGTGAATACAAAACTGTAAGGTTTCGTAACCGTTCACAAATATCATTGTTTTTAAACCATAAAAATGAAACTAAACCGGACATTAGAGCTCTGTGGATGTTGCGCCATTTATGCGTGAATAATAATTTAGTTTTCTAATAGTCCAGATTCACCGATTGAAGAGTGCGGGACACTGGAAACTCTTCATGTATTGAAGAAATAAAAGAAATATTGAAGTATTAACGCTGGGATTTGAACCCCTGTTCAGTCGATCATGAGTTTAACCAATTAGGCTTCTCTGCTGCAGTATGAACCCAGCTGCCCAAACAATAAGGGCTTTATAAGGCATATCTAGTTGACGCGGGTAGAATTCTGGTTGTTTAACCGTATTAGAAAAAAATTGTCAATAAAAGTTTTTTTTCACACTTAACAGTTGGAATATTATATTTTTTATGATTACTTTACTGTTTTGGTTAAATATGGTAAAATAACAGCTAAATAAATTGCTATTTGACCATTTTTCTCGAGAAGCTCTAACAGTACATATTATCAATATATTTTCAAAAGTTTTTACTTAGCAATTCAATACTGAACTGATATCGATTTTCTTATGTACATAATACATACAATGTTAGATAAAAGAAAAAAAAATCACATCTTTCTTTATATCTTTTGAAAACTGTCATAGAAATTGAAAAATTCAATGCGTAAGGAAATAGGATTAGTACTGCTACTTGTAACTGTAAAAAAATTAAAGAACTGCATATGTACAGTGATTCTTTATTCATTACGTATACAACCGCATGTCCGTTACAATCGATTCAACAATACGACGGTAAATTTTATTATGAATTCAAGTTTGAACATGATTGACTACCTAATTATTGTTGATAATAAATTAAACAAATCTTGGTTTTGTAAGTTAAATAATAATGCTCATATGAATGCTCATGGCAGCAAGGAAGTGCAAATTAAAGGAAGTACGAAATGCGGCAACGAGGAAGGATATGTACGGATTGAAATTTAAATGCAATAAAAACATAAATGACAAATTTTGATGTGTTTTTCACTTTAATAACTATAAATACATTTCACAACACTGTAAAGATTTAATCTATACGCTTGTCATTCAATTAAATAGATCAAAATATAATCACGGTTAAACATTGCTATGAGGCGAATCGAACAAATAAAAACAAATTCTTAAAATTATTTGAACTCTAACCTATTTCTTTTTCAAAAAAATTCTAAATTACAATATGACATTAAATTCTAGTTTTGAGTTTATTTATTGTTTATTTTAACTAAATAATAATACGTTTAAACGAAATTAATTCATTTAACTTATAACGAAACGTTTCCTAAGATTTTAAATTTCATTATTTTCTATTTAGGTCATTGCGGTTCTTTTGTATTTTCTGGCGATAAAAAAGTTTTTTCTCACATTCCATATAATCTAAAACGAAGTGTTACTATTCAAGTCCTTTTTGATAAAAATGAGCTTTTTGTGATAGTCAGGAGATAGTTAAAACAATAAAAATTTATTCTTTTAATTTCTTTCAAAACTTGTAACTAAGCAACCAAAAACTTTGTACTTATATATTTTGTTTAAGTTTATAAATTAATAACAAAAAGTTTAAATTTTTTTAATTAGCTATAGGTAGGTATTTTAATAAAAAGAAATTCAAATAAAATTGTTCTATGGAAACAGTTTAATATTTTAAGCACTGGTGAATAACTATTTTCTTATAATTATCTTTCTTTTTTCTTTTAATTAAGTCAAGCTGATAATGTTCTAATAAGATAAAAGAAAGATTATTATTTATCAATAAAATAACTGAATAGTAGCTCCCAGAAAGCCAATTTGTTTTCTGTAACCCTCTTGCAATTGAATTTGTGCTTAACTATTCCCACAGTCCCAGTTTGACTTATTAATTTTTTTTTATTTATTTGCTTTTTCTTATTTCAATACTGTAAAATAGATTGTAACTTCGTCATAATTTGAAAGTTCATGATATCATTTTAAGAAATTATCCTTGGGCGTATACTGGATAATTATATAAATTTAATTTAAAAAGTCCCTTTAGAGCTGTTCAGTATTCATTTTTTTAAACAAGTAGATAAACTTATAATGTTAAATTCAGCATAGAAAGTGGGTTGTAATTTAAAATTTGCACTTGTGAACATTATTTTTCCCCAGGTAATTCCTGAATATATCCTTCTGCAACGAAGCAAGGGGTAATTCTTCACAAATGAACTTTTTTATATTCACTATATTTCTGCACATCAATATTTTTTAATTCAAAACTGTTAAATGACTTATAATTTAAGTACATTAAAAAAATTTTCACTTTTAGGACTGGACCAACCTGATCTTCAGAAACTTAATTTTTGTAAAGCTGCTTACTTGCTTTACAATTATTGTTTCTGAAATTTTAAAAATGTATTTATCGTCAGATAGAATTGTCATAATTTAATAAATTTTCGCATGTTCTTTATTTTTACAAGTAAAATAATCAGGCCATGTTATGCTAATTACAATATTGCAAATTTTTATGTTATTTTGTGTGTATTATTGATGCATATAGAAGCATATTTTTGCTTTATTCGATTAAAGTATTGTAATTTTAAAGTTTAAGCATCAAAAACAAAACATGAAGAATGTTGACTTTTGAGTTTTATTGCATTTATTTTCTTGAAGCAAATAAATAAAATTTTGAAATCAAATTCAGCCTTAAAAGAGATTTGCAATTTTAAAAGTGCATTTTACTATAAAAATTAATTCATCCGGATGATTAGATTCCATTTATCGCTGCAGTTTTCCAATATGTCTTAATTCACGTTACGTCAATTACAGTGTAATTACTAAAAGCTTATTTTATTTTATAATCCGGATTTAAGTAGCCAATATTTGATGGACATGATATCCCTGTATAACAAATCTTTTCTTTTTGTAATCTCAACCGGCTTGACCTTCGATATGTATTTCCACTCTATAAACGATATACAGTTTTTCCATTAACCATCTACCGAAAAGACTTACATTTAATTAACTTGAGATAGAAATAAATTGCTTATAAGATAATGAGAAAGATATACGAAGTTTACAATCAATACAAAAGCGATGCCGCCAACCGTAGAACGAGGACTTGTTTTAAAGACAAAGACAGCATTAGCAAAGCAATACACAACCTTAGCTTTGAAAGAAAGTTCATTTTTAACGTGGAAATAATTCATCTGAAAAATATTTTTATTGAATCCTTTTGTTTGCTGTGTTCTTAACACCTTGGTGAATATTTTTTTCTGCATTTGTAAAGAAGAAAAAAAAACCTAAGGCCTAGTTTTCTATCTTAGCTTTTTATTGTTTTTGTTTAATTAGCGGAAATGTATTATTTTACTGTGATTTTTTTTGTTGATATATCTAAAATAAATTTACAGCTGTATTGAATGTTTTTTTACAGAAATCATATCATACATGTTCAGTTAAAATATGAAGTTCGGCATTACTTAGAATAATTTTGTTATACTATGAATAATTCAGGGGTCTGTCCAGGCCGAATTTACTACCGTTTAGCGGTACCTTCTTAGTTCCAACCTAGGAAAAACGGTAGTTTCACAAATTCAACTTTAGGAAAAACGGTAGTTTCACAAAATACTTTTTCTTAAAATTTTATTTTTATATCCCTTAAGAAACGATAAATTCATATTTTTGCCATATTTTTGCGTTGATTTTTTTATATAATTTTTAATTTTTCACAAATTATGTCTAATTTTTCACAAAATAGGTACCTCTCAGCAAAACCTAGACAGACCCCTGTAAATTAAAAAGTACATTTTATTTGTATTATATGGTTAATTAGTTACTTCATAGAATAACAGTTTTGAATCTTGTTAAACAATGTGTTTTAAGACTTAGAGGCAAGATAACCAGTCCACTATTCAAAATTTAGGAGCATGTCAAAATCATGAGAATCATAATTTAATTTATATTTGCGCATTACATCCCTTTGGATTTGGTCATAAAGAATGTCCACATGCGCGTCGCATTTAATTTAAACCCCTCAATGGAAGTTTGACGGCGCAAATCCACCTAACAACAGAGATGCTAATTTAGGCATTTTACCACGTCAACATATCTCACTGATTCTCCATGGGGTTCTAGTCAAGTGATTTGGCTATCCAATCGAGATATAATGTGGTACATTAGTGTGCACATAAAAGCATACTCTCCCAGTTAAATAAACCTTGTTGTTGCTATCTTGAACATTAGAGTTATCATAGAATAAAGTGTACTATTCATGAATATATTGATTGAACGGCAAGACTTGATCATCCCGAATGTTTAAATAAATATGCTGTTTCATGCGAGTGGTCACCTCGGCAAGCGGGTCTAGTCCATAAATCACTGACCCAATTCCAACTTCAATCTAATTTCATGATTTTTACTGTTGGTGACTAGTTTTTGACTGGCAAGCTTACTTTGTCAGTTTGAACAATATTATCGTGCAAATTATTCGGCTTAAATCTGATTACACAACTTAGTATCTTTAGTTCAGAGTGTACACTTTAGCGAGACAAAATTTCATTTGTTCGTAAAAAATAGAGCTGTCTAGGATTGGATAAGCCCATTTAACTGCGCATACAATAGTACTAACACAGTAACATAGTCTATAGAGTAATAAATGATATCGATCAGAGGTCATGCATTCCTTGATTACTAAGCATATTTCAAATTCACTAATTCTTATACGTTTGACTTTTCTTTTATTATATTAAAACTTCACTCGAGATTAATGAACTATTTTAAAACAACATACTCCATGATTATAAATCCAAAAAGCGTGATAATTAGTGAAAATTCTGCTGGCAATTCATCGAACAGCTCTCCAAGTAAAAACAGCAAACTCTAAGCAAAAACAGCCTTTGGTAAACAAAATAATTATCGCTACAGAAAAATTAATAAACAACACAGGAAAAATAATTATTATAATTAGAATCTAAGGAAAAATAATTGTTACAGTTGGAGTAATTGTTATATTTTTTGCGCGAGATCTTAAAAAAAATTTTTTTAAACATAGACTCTCTTCATTTAATTGCTCAAATTTTATACAATCTTTCAATATAATTATTGACTACAAATACCGCATATGCGTCTGGTATGAAAATTAGGAAAATAAAACATTTTATTCACATGCTCAAAATCGTAACTGACCAAAAGAAATAACCCAAATGATTGCGCCATCACTTAAAAGAAAAGTTGTGCTCAAGAGTTAATCATCACTCATGATGTCACTAGTACTGTTTGAACAATGGGTAGTCCATCAAGATGTGTCAAAGTCGAGTGAGCAAAATTCGAGGTACGGAGAACTGTCATCAAGATTACCTTTTGTGACGGCATATGACACGGCAGGAAATACAGCAGCTAAAATCTATTGCCATATCTTGCTATCTTCGAGCAGAAGGGTAAAAAGGACGGAAATCATACTTGTAAGTGCAGTTAAGCAGCTTAATAAATCTTGTTTGCGAGGATCTGCTTGGTCTCGTCTCGTCTTGTTGTTTCACGAGTGATGGATTTTTGAAGGGACTTTCCATGAAATTCACAAAAAAGATGAACGAATTAAAATCGGATTAAAATTCTTAATGATGATTTTTATAAATGTAAGAAGAAAAACTTAATTATAATGAGCATTAGAAAAGTAATTTTTAGTGTACTAAAAATCTAAGCAGCAGAAATAATACATTTGAACTAGTCATTTTTTGGAGGAATGAAAGCGAAAACACTTCTCATGTCTTCTGAAAGTTGAGTTTATAAAAGTGAACGTTATAAAACTCATACACACCTAACAAAAACGAAAAATTGTTTTTTTTTCTTCCTTACTTAAGTTATCTCCCATATATAGTAGTAGCTCCGGGTTCGAAACATAGTATGTGTGCGAGTCTTTTAAAATATACAATTTTCCTTCTTACCTTACTTACGCCGTTCCTTCACTCTTTGCTTCATTCCTTTATTCCTTTCTTATTTATTCTTTAATTCTTTTCTATCCTCTCCATTCCGTAATTCCTAGTTTTTTCCGTTCTTTTTCATGAATCTGTTATCCCTTTTATATTTATTATTTTTCCTTTGCATCTACCGATTTTTCGCTTCTTCCTTATTTAAATAATTCCAATACTCTTTTATTATCTCATTCCTTTCTTCTTATACATTCTTTTTCTCTTGTTCTTTTTTTTTCACTTATGGTTTTTCTTCTATTATGTCTTTTAACCTTATCTTCTTATTTCCCTCATTATTATTATTATTATTATTTTTTGCATTCTCCGTTAGTTTTCTACCTTTCTTTTTCTCTTTATTTTCGTCTATCGTTTTATCATTCATTGAATAGCTATATATTGCACTTATTACACAAGGACTTAGAAAAAATTTTGCTGTTCCTATATCTTAATCGTAAATTATCACTTAGTAAAACAGAATTGTGAATATATCTCTATTTTTTAGTTGGTAATTAGAAATACTTTATTCAAAACAAACCTTTACATATGCCTCTTCACAAAATTTTGCAAAATGAATTTTTTTCACACTTTTTTTTACTGGAAAATGCTTGCGTCAACGCCAAATTCACGTTACAAAACAAGCAAAAATAAGTGAGAACAAAAGAAAATTGGTGCTACAAAAAGCACGAGAATCTACAGTTCCAGATACTATAGTTCAGCAGAATTTTTCAAATTTACGTAACAAAGGAAACGAAAAAGGAAGAAAAAAAATGGAACGTGGAAATTTTGATGTAAAAAATATAGATAATTAATAGAGAAATATTTTATCGCCTTATCGACAATATAATGTTAAAATATTTTATCAACTATTAGCTCAAATGAAAATAAAAATGTATATATCAGCTAGTGCGTATACATGAAGAAAAAGTTTCTAAACTGATAAAAATGTGATATAATGTAACCCCGTTAACTAAATCCAACAGACTTCATGAAAATAAAACTTACTTAACGAAACAGCAGTAATCATCAGAATATACGAATGTTTTACTCGTTGCCAAAAGTTTCAAAACGAAGTATTTAAGCACAGTAGTAAATTTATTAATTGTAAATTCAGTCATATATCCAGGAGACTCCACGGCCGTTAAGATTACATTATAAAGCAATAGTCATCTTGAGAACATACGAAATTGTTTCCCAAAGTCTCAAAGCGAAGTCTTTAAACACAACAGTAAATTTATTATTTCAACATAATTATATTTATGTCAATCAAAATCATAGTACCAAAAAGAAATATTTACATATATCTTTCGGAGTTCGTGATAATTTAACGCGTTTCCAGAGAAAACGCGTTTAATTACAATATATTTTGTTGAAATCATTTGTTATAAAGTCACTGTAACCCCGTGAGACAAATTTCAAATCTAGCCATGACAATCAAAGTCTCATTACCGAAGCTACAATAATCATGGGAACTTAGAAAGTAAAGTAAAGAGTGTGGTAATAAAGAAATACACGGGTAATTCTTTTAGCTGTCAGAAAGTTCATAACGGTGAGATGTCTGTAAGTGCGATAATCTTCTCCAAAAATCTATCATTAAATCATGCTCTTTAGGCTTAACCGTTTTTTTTTTTTTTTTTTCTTTTCCCTTTCGTGTAAGCTGCCGCTGATACTCCGTTCTTTCTCAAAAAAGTCGTTCCGTTCTATTACCATTTTAAAGGAAACACGATCATTCTTTGTTTATGTGTTTTGGTAGGTACCATTTTATAAGGGTCTTTTTTTTTAGTAACTTACTGTCATCTGCGGTACTATGGGCGCAACGGAGTTACGCTTGAAGAGTCACAGCAATTAAGGAGACATTGCATTTTCTGCAGTAGTAGAACCGTCTGCCATCTGTTATATTAGATACTAAGTAATAGACAGTGATTTTTTTTTGCCCGCAACAATAAAAGAGGTAATCATGGTGCATGGAGTGTCAGTTCTTTGTATGAAACGTAATGATGTTTAAATCCCTGATGCGAATAAAAGAAATCGCCAAAATCAACTTACGATGGAACATTTAATTTCAAATGACACTCCTTGATTTCGTTTCTGAGAGTTTCTGTGAGAAATCACAGGGCATACTTTTCTGACCCAAATGCTGAGGAAATCAAACGATATTTGCAGGTTAATAGTTAAATGAGAATAGTATGATTTAATGTGGTTTGCAATAGATATTATTTTAAACTTTTATTATAGGTTTAAATTATTATAATCTATTAATATTAATACATTTTTCTGTTTTACATTTTGTTAAATGAATTTAAATAGCTTTTTAGGTTACCATAATAAACCACGTGATTCCAGGTGGCCAAATTATTTCTTTTTTGCTTAATTTCACTCTTTACCTTATCTGTTAATTATTCTTCTATTTATTCATTCATCTGTTATTATTCATTTATCTGTTATTCTTCATCTGTTATTTTTCATTTCTGTGGTGGGAAAATTCCCCTAAAATAAGTGATAGAGTATTATACTGAACAGAGAACTACACGTTAAACGTACTTTTTTCCAGAAACATCTATTATTTAGTTTAAAAATTATAAAAAAAATTTAAAATTCGTAGTTATACAGTTTTTTTAATTACTTTAAACTTTAACTACTTATAAAATTACTAATAAAATTTTATTACTAATAAATTAGTTTCCATTTTTTTTAATTTCACTTTCTAAATTTTCTATATTTTTTTTCGTTCTGTTTCATAATGTTTTAAGATTCATTTATTTCTTAACTTTCGTGGTCATTTAGTTATTTTCTTAACTTAATTTCTCATACCACGAAAGTAAAGAAATAAATGACAAAAGTTATTTCGTCACTTATTTCTTTAATTTCGTGGTATTTAAAACCATTAATGGGATTTTATTTAACTGAAAAATCAGATGCGGCCATAGTTAGTTTTTAAGTTATTATCGAGCAGACATTTAGACACATCACTGAATTAGAAATACGAAATAATGATGAATATAGGACATTACGCAATTATAAATAATTAAAATTAGTTTACAAAATTTGTTGAATTTTTATTTAAAACGCGGTAATATGAAAACACAACTAATTATTGCAAATAAACTAATGTGTGGAATCATTATGTTGCAAAGCTTTTGTGAGAAAATAAAGTAAGAAATGGATATCGATATGCTTTTACTTACTTCTCATTATTTTCAATTTTTTTTTCAAATAAATTTACTTTTTATATTAAATAATGGAATTTTTCCCAAACAAAGTTTAGCCGTTATTAAGCGATTTAAATTAGTAACACGTAAAAAAATAGATCTTAAAGACACTGGTTAGATAATTAATAGTTTGCACTTTAAAAACGTTACAAGTACATCTAGAGAGAGAAAAAAGATTTAGTTAACATTTTGCTAAAGAGAAATTCTAAAACATTTTATTGGAGCTCATTTTTATCTTGTTAGCTGCGAGTTTTTGATACATTCTCAGCTGTCACATTCCGTCTTCTTTCATTTTGGGAGTTCTTGATGTAATAAAAATCTTAAGAACATTTTGTTTTTAGCCATTAAAATTCAGATGTGTATAATAGGAAATTCTTTACAATATTTGTTCCAAACGTATTTTAAAAGTAGTATTTATTCACGCTTTTATGTTACGAAATCAGAAACAAAAATAAACTGATTTAGATTTCTATCCCCAAAATAAAGGGGATAGCAGCAATCTGAAAAATATGGTCCCTACAGTTTGGTCAGGAGAGCGATCCCAAGTTTGAACCCCTTAATTTTACTTTATGTGTATTTCGCTCGATCTAGAAAATTTTTTTAAGCGATTTGAAAATTTTTTAAACTTTTCAATAAAATTCGTTTGCTTATAGATAATTCCAAGCAAAAAATAAATTTTAGTAAATGTTTTTTATTATTATTATTATTTTATCTAATAATAGTTGAAAAAATTGTGAATTGTAAAGTGTAAAATTTTTGCATTATTTTAAAATATGTATTTTTTTCATGGCAAAATGCAAAATTTGGGCGAAATTGGTTGAATAGTTCTTCAGAAATCGAATTTTATCTATACAATTTTTTAAAAATTCGATTTCTCAAAAACTAACTATTCGTCCGATTATGCCCAAATTTTGTATTTTGCCATGTAAATTTATATACTTTAAAATAATGTAAAAAATTGAATACCTTACAATTCTAAATTTTTTCGACTGTTATTAAATAAAATTATAAAAATAATAAATATTTACTAAAATTTATTTTTAGCATGGAATTATCTCTGGACAAACGAATTTTATTATTGCATGCAAAATGTTTTTATTTTGCTTAAAAAAATTCTCGAGCTATAGCAAAATACACAGAAAGTAAAATTAACATTAAGGGGTCCAAACTTTGGGTCACTCCCCTTATCTAACCCGGATTATACTGCCACCCCATATATTTTGGGGGTTCGAAATCCGAATCTATTGCTGTAAAGGTATGTGTATTCAGAGAAAGTACATTTTTGTGTCTGATTTTTCAATTTAGAATATCGTCTGCCCTAATTAATTAGCATATTTAAGGTTACCTTCTCGAACCTTTTAGATTGAGTGTAAAGATCCGATCATTAGATCAAAAGTTATTCAGGGTGGTTCGGTTTTTTTTTTTCTTTTTTTTTTTTTTTGGCGCTTTGTGCATGAATGAAAGTTTTCAAGGGAAGCATGTGTTGTACATATTCAAATCTTAATTTTTTTTACCAAAAAATACAAAGCAATACCAAAATACTTCAGTATCCAATGTACAAGCGAACCGATCTCTGGTTGTAAAGCGATCCTATGCAGTTGTGAGTGCAGCGAGGACGGTTCATAAAAAACTTTCAAATCATAATAGAGTAGCTGAATAAAGTTATTAAAATTAGCTTTCGAGAATATTAAGCTTTCCATACCCTTTAATGCAAGCTTTAATTTTCAATGCATGGCAGATTTGGGTGGGTCAATATGCTATAGTTAATCTGGTACCTTTACTGATTCCCCACTGAGCAGTTGAACTGCAACTGAAATTATTGAGTAAACAATTTCACTCAGCATTTCTGTCCCACGGTGAATTATCTCCAGTCTTCCATTGAACGCTCAGCGTGTGAAACTTTCACAATCCCCTACCTTTCTTTTTAAATCATTTTCCCTGCTGGATATTATATTCTAGGGGGCTTCTTTATGAAATGAAAAAGTATATAGTGCTTGATACGCATAATGGAGAGCTACTTATGGAGAACAGGACGATAAACTGGATGATTCCTTTTTTCTGGATTTAAAATGCTTTGAAACAATAATACCCAAGCTGTAAGTGGGAATTCTTTTTATGAAATAGCATAATTCCATGCACGTTCTAGCACTTTAGTGCGATCCTCATTACTGCAAACATTCATTATAACGAACAGCACACGAACAGTCCCGATTTCTATTACATAGAAGCAATATTATTTTTAAGCCCGTAAAAATGTTCGAGTAATCGTTCATTCAAAGATAGCGAAAAAAATTTTGGTTCATTATTTCTGATTAAAAAAAAAAATTTCCAAAGTCGTTTGTGTTTTTAATATATTTATTCAATAGTAACATAACATAACATAGTATTGACATTAACTGTAATTTATTAACATGTATTTTAAATGTATGGTATTTAATAGTAGGTACTTCATTGTCATAAAAAATTACGTAATTATCACTTATTTTGTCAGTTTAATCCTTTTTTCAATTGTTGCATGTTTTGGTAAAATAAGTACGGAATTTGTTAAAGAAAATATTGGCAATCGCTTTGTGTACTCATGATTTAGTGATCTCGTGTCTTATAGTCCCTTTTCGTTTGGACCACAGAGATCGTTACATCGAGAGGGACTTGTATTTATGTATCATAAAAAACAAAATAGTCCTCTGACTGTTATTTATATGATATTTAATAAACAATGATGATAATACCTTCGGTCGTCATCAGTGTAACGGTACTTGTCTGTTCATTATATGTTTTGCTTATTTAATGGTATTTGTCTGTAGTTTTTTTCCCTCTGTTATTATTACTCTTCTGATTTTGATTATATTTTTTAATTAAATGCATAAAACTAAAAGTACAGTTCCTTTATCATTAAGTAATCAGGTGACATGACCTTAGTATTTAATATTTTTGATAATAATAATAGTCACTGACCGTTTTAAAATTACCAACCGGTAAGTAAGTTATAATAACTTTCATTAAAAAAAAAAAAAATACGTAAAACTGCGTTCGGTTAATGAATGCAAATAAAGTATAAATTTAAAGTAACTAATAAAAATTCTAAGGAATGTCTTGACAATGCGTGAAATATTAAATCATTTCACATTTTGAATCGAATTTAGTCACTCTATAGAATGCCAGACTTCATACATTGACTCGTACATTGGAAAGTTTAGGACTTAGTAGTTAAATGTACAGAATGGAAAAGAAAAATACTAATCAAATTAAAAACATTTCATTTAATTATCCGGTTAATAATGCAATGCATTCTTAATGAGTCGAGATGAAGACATTAAATATATTAATGAAATGCTGCAGAAAATAATTTTAACTGCACAAATCTATCAGAAAAAAGAATATTCTATAAATAAACAGATATTATTGATTGATTCCTGATCTTCAAAATATGGGGGTATGGTATGCAATCTAATTAATTACGATACCAACAGAATATAGTAGGATATAAACAGAATAATTTGAATTGTGATGTAATTTCAAGCCTTTTAATATTATTTCTATTTATTCCTTCATTTTTTTTTTTACATATTTCACATGTCTCTTAAAGTAACTGCTCCAATTAAAAAAAAAAAAAAGTCTTTTGACCGATTTATCAAACTTGTTTACCCTCACTGGATTTCATAAGAAAAATAGTTCTTTAGTTTTATAGCTTATTTTAATAATAATCAAAAAAAAAATTTTAATGTAAAGTATAAACATTTCTATAAACGCTCAAACAGTGTAATCTTTAATTAATAGATCAAATATTTGAAAGAAATTAGTTGTATAGTTCCTGAGAAATATTTTTTTAAATGTCTTAAAAATGTCTGACTACGTGAATGCATCCAAATGCATAAAGAGTTTTGGTGAAATATTTTGAAATTAATATGAAGGTATTGGGTTGTGAAGTTTCATTTAGAAATCTTCTTTTCAATTGTAGTGGGCATTGATAGCTTGTATATTTTAAGATAATCGCATTTTTAACTCGGGTTGCAAACAGTTCTACGCATGGTTTATAAAATATTCTGCCAGGAGAAATCTTTCAGATTCTCTCATTGTTTTCTTGATGTTTTGGAAAACGCGTCCTTGTTAGAAAAGAATCTTTGAAATATGACCTTTTGAGCAAGAAAACATTTCTCTCAGTTGCCTGTTTTATTTTATTTTATCATGACACTTCAAGAGAATTGTCAAAAGAACTCGTTTCGCATGCATTGCCCTTCATTGTTTACGAATTCCTTGTTTTTAACTAATTGTCTTGGAATAACAATTTTCTCACCTGTGATCTTAGATTTTTGTTTACCTTTTTAACTCTTACTGAAAATGTTTTTCTTGAACAAAGATCATTGTCAATCTTTCCAGTACTGCGTTAGTAATACTAACATAAATACTTGTATTTTGACTTCTTTTTTGCAGTTTAATTGATAGAAAAATTTTCCAAAGTTGATGCAACAAATGACACTTTAATCAAATTTAATCTGCCATTTGAGGAGAAGCGTATTTTTATTACAGAACAAGATATTAACGTTGTAAGCATAATCTTAAACACAATAAAAACTTTTTTAAATGATTTTCTTAAAACGAAAAAAAAAAAATGCTAAATAATGTACCACGTGGACCTGTTATAAGTAAACTGTACAGCTGACCAAACACGCAATTTGTTCTGAGAACAATTCTTAATAAATAAAATCTTGGTAAAATTCGCCGAGGAAACAATTCATTTTATACATACAACCAAATCACATGCTTCGAAGGCTAACTTTAACTAAAAATAAAGTTTAAAAATTCTGTAGCAAAATGATATATTGTACTAAATTATAACAATAAACTGTACACAAATTTTGTGCTGCGATGAATTAGTTTAACAAGGAATTTTCGCCCAACCAATTTCTATATTGTTAACTTTATACTTCGTACTGACCTGGTAACGGTAAATGATAATTTTAATGCTATATGGAATGTAATTACTTACCTTTACGACCTTTTTTATTTTTTCGAATATTTTTTTCTTTATACTGAAAATAAAAGCTTTCGAAATGTACTTGATGCAAATTTTGTCGATATAATTTATCCAATGTGTACGAATGAAGTCGGATTAATAAGCTAATGGCGACAAGCTGATGAATTGTTCCCCCGCTACTTTTCCAACTAAGAATTGTGCAGTGCATAGTTCGATGCACTTGTTTTGTTGATGAATCAATGTTAAATATAATGTCAGTGTGTCATGAAAGGAAATAATTTTCCTTTTTAACGCAGCTTAAATGTGCTTTTAAAGCAAATTTTGCTATTGCACTTCAAATATTTTTTTTCAATATTTCTAATATTGAACCAACCATTACACCAAATTGAGTCAAAGACAATTGTGTATGCGATCAATTAAATCTGTGACAATTGTGTCCACGATTGCTCGTGACATCTGGAGAAATAGTGCATAAATAAGGCGGGACTTTTAAATAATAGCTTTCAATGTCATATAAAAAGTAATTAGTTCTGTTTTAACGTATTATAACATTCAATATAGAGATTCCTCATGAGTAATTGATATTGATACACGTAACAAGTTCCCGATTACTAGTCGTGATCATTGGATGATGATTAAAAAAAAATCACTCGAGGAATCGATATTTGAACTTCAAATTCTTCGGGCAATCCCGCTCTTTCTAATAGTTGCGCATCTGAAACGCGATAAGGTAGAAGAAACTGAAGATGCGAAAAATAAACAAAAATAGTCTATCTCTTAGAGACTTAGAAAATGAGTGTGTGGTCACGATACGCTATTTGGCGACCGCCTTAAGCGACGGTCAAAATCCTAATTACAAAGCAAAGCGTAAATCGTGGTCGCCAACTAAAAGAAGAAAAAAACTCCAAACCAACCTTCATGTATCCCCCCTTCTGTTAATCTTAAATATCATCCTTCTTTCTTCTAAACGTGTTGAATGACCTCTTCCCTTAGGCGGTTTTCAATGTTTTTCTTTTTCTCTCCCCCATTTTTTCTTTTGTAGTGTTTTGTTTTGCTTTTTAATTTTTATCTACTTCCAATTAGTCTTTCACCGTGCTGTTAGTGAGGTATGAGATTTTATGAATGAAGGTGATTTTTCAGGACAAGTTCGACAAGTAAAAAAGGATAATAGAGTTTTAAATCGATCGCGGAAGTCAAGATATTTTCGTTTTTTTATTTCCCCCCCTTCCCTTGAGCATATTTGTTTTTAATCTGAATTAGGTAGTTGATGTCACTTTTTCACTTTTCTCTGAAGAGAAATCAAATTTGTCTAAAAGATCGTACTGTTCTGATAGAGTCCTTTTTAACGTTGTCTTTTGGAGCTCTGTTGCCAAGGGGGGAAAAAAAGCCACATGTAAGTGTCTTACACTTAAAGCAATGCGATGATTTTAAACTTTATATATAATCTTGTCGTGAAGAATTATCTGGGCTTGAGAACAGACAAATAACTTAAATATTTAAAAAGTCATTAAACTTTTTTAAAAATCGTCAATCTGGCTATATTTTCCCAACTAGATGAAAATTATCAAAATCACTGCTGTATTGTCAATTTTTGCAAATGTTTCTGAGCCCATATAATGCAGCATTGGAGTAAGTTTTTAAATATTAAAAAATTAGACTACACACGCTTTTCATTTTCACAAAACTGTGGCTTTTCTCCATAGTGGCGTTTTGCACCATTTTCAAAATAAACGTAGACAGCGCTGATATTACGACGGAGCCTGCGAAAAACAGCCTTAAAGATGTAATTGTCTGCAGTTAAACTCACTTGTTCTCAGCCAGCATACAGTTCAGTGCAATTTCTTATTCGTTGTTAATTTTTTTTTTCATTAAACGCGATGAATTTAAAATACATTGTATACATTTTGGTGTTATCTGGAAACATTTTTTCGAGGTATTCACAAGGTTCCATTGAATAACATACATAATCTCTTTAAATCAAAAAAATTCAAATTTTGTCTGTCTGTATTTTGCTTATAACTTGAAATTGCTGACACTGATAATTTGGGATTTTTTTTCTTTTGTAGTTTGCATGTATTATTATCTAAAAATTCGTAAAAAAAAAGTTTAATTAGTGCGTTTGGGGGATATGTATGAAAATAAAAAATCCCCGCATTGATCTATCATTAGGCATATTTATAAAGTAAACTGCAGATGGTTTTTCTTTTCATTTACTTAAAACATCATATCAATATATGCTAGCTTACAACTCTGTTCAATCAGAAACGAAGTTTGTTGTACTTTCTTTAAGGATTTTTAATTCCTTAAATGGGACCCCACCCTGAGATGGTAAAATATTAACGTTTTTCTTGAATTTTTTTTTTTAAGTAGTAGAGACAATGCAGAGACTCCTTGTTTTTTTATGTTATTTAGCTGCAATTTAAGTCTATTTTAAAATTTTTCTTTTACAAAATAATAAAAAATAAGTTGGTGGCAGCTCCGTGTGTGGCTGGTCATCAAAAAGTAGCACCTCACTGTCCTCATGGATTTAGAAGTCCTGAAACATAGGAAAACTATTTTGTTTAGATTTTCTGAAACATAAAGACATTATCTAAAAAGTAGCTATTTATTTTTGATTTTGCTATTTATTTTTATTTTTGATATTCGCAAAAATTACCAAAATGGCGGCAACTTAAAAAAAAAAGTTAAGTTTTTCATTAAAAAAAATATTTATTAAAATACTAATATAAAATCGAAATGGAAAAATATCAAAAAAATCCTATGTTACTTTCTAAAGAATATATTTTTACGTAATTTAAAATAAAGAACAGCTTATTTCGTTGTATAGATCATGAGAAAAACGTTAGGACAGGTCAAAAAACAGCGTTTTGAGAAAAACGCGTTTAAAGGTTTGACTTATGGTAGGGGAAAACGTTTAATTTCTTATATATAATGGTCGATAAATGAAATGCCTTCAATAAGTTTCTATATGCAGTCAACAGAATGGATGAGACAGAAAAAGAATGTCGCCCCTCCTAATCCGGCCGAACGGGCCTTTTTACCAGCTTAGCGACGACTCTCTATTTTCCGGAATAACTTCCAAACGAAGTTAAGTGCCAAGAAATCGTTTTAGACATTAGGAAGGGTACAAAGATTCGAAAAATGCAATAAATTTTTTTTCGAATTTTTGAAATATTCAGGGTGGTGTCCCCCTTTAAGTCAGGGAAGCTTCAGCAAAATAAACGTAGATGACGTCATCAAATTAGTTAGAAAAATACCCGAAATCATGTGTAAGTGTTTTTTTGTAGCTACGCTTTTAAGACATGTTTCCATAAACCAAAATAACTACAGAATTTGAATTGAACGGTATTTAAATTAAACAGTATTTGAATGGTATTTGAAAAATAAATATTAAGTTATTTACTGAACTGTCAAATCATCAGGAAAATTCCTTGATTGTGGTAAATATAGAATATCATACGAAGGTTGCTTGCTATTAATCAGTATCAGTTTGTCGCTATTAATCATTATCAATTGGCTACTATCAAATAATATTTTCAATGTCGAATACTATTGGCCGAAAATAGATAAAAATTAAAAAAATTCTGTTAACACAAAATCTCAATTAAAAAACTTTCTGTGCGCATTGATTAACTAGTAACTAGTTTTAACATTTTGACCTTTTTCCATTTTGGCGAAATTTATTTGAAAATAACGGTTTTTTTTTTTAAAAAACTTTTTCTGAAACTCTATATTGATTCATATCCCAGGGATGAGTTTGGTAAAAAACGAAAAAAGCTGAAAATAGAAACATAAAAATTTTATGTGCAAATACACTTTATAAATAATTGAAAAAATACTAGAAGTTTGAGAAAGAAAAAAAGTGTATGTAGGAAGAATTTATCCACAGAATTTTATCAACGTTTTAATATAAATATCCATGCGAGATTTTATTTATTTGTTTAAATTGTGTGAATATGAATTTCAATGAGTGATTTTTAAATAGCGAATACGAATCTCGCTGTCTGAATTTAAAGTCACGTTAATACGACTCTCAATGCTTGATTTTAAAATCGCGCAAATACGAATCTCGATGTTTTATTTTAAAATCGCAAGAATACGAATCTCGATAATTGTGGCGAAATCGAAAAGGCGATATCTTACATAGAATTGTGAAAATGAGAAACACGATGCGCCATCTTCAATCGCGTAAATAGGAATCGTGATTTGTGATCTTAAATTATGTGAGAATGTAGTTTTAAAACGCCGTTGCATTGGTAAGAAAATGCGTAAAAAAATCTTTCTTTTCGGGAATTTGAAAAAGATATACTTTCTCTGAAGAGGCGGATTATTTTTACTTTTTTAGTAATTGTAAAAATTTTCCCTCGAAGGGCGTTCGCGTTCTCGTGTATGCTATATAGATCTGCTTTGGAGTATCATTAATATTTATATTGATGACTTATATTGTTTATATATATTTTTCTTAGTTTAATTTAGTCACTTAAATGGGTCACAAAAGATAATTAAAAGAAATTTGAATTACCTTATTTGATTTAACTGTCTCGAAATGAAACTTTGAGTTTTATAAATGATTGCTCAGAGAAAATTTGTGGTCAAAAACATCAGAATATGATAAAATTTTCAATGTTTCAAGTTCTATTGGAATACCAAAATATCGGTAATTTTTGCCAAAACGCTTTAGCAATGATTTTGGTAAAATTAATAATAAGATATGATTTTGTATTTGTATGATAAAATTTAGTTAATGCGTCAAAATTTAGTAATTTTATCATGATACATTAGAACAGGATATAAAAACAATTTTTTCTGCTCAATTTACTTTTCAGTTTTGCATTTTTTACTAAATGAATGCTTTGCATTTTATAATGAGAACTATAATTTTAAAGAAAAAATTTAAGTAAAAATTTCCTGTAAATCATTACGATATAAACGGAAAAATTACCTGATGGATGATTTGAATACATACTTTATTTTTATATACCAGAATCATGTTTTTTTTTTTTTTTTTTTTTTTTTTTTTTTTTTTTAATCTCTATTATATCTAAGTCACTAAATCATACAGTACGGTAATTGCACCAGAATTTTTTCCTTGTGAGTAATATTAATTATTAATACTTGATTTTTTTTATCTCTCGCGGATTAATATTAATATTTAAGTATAATTAATAAGTTTTGGTCAGAAAATTCATTGATGATTGGATTCATGATATCCAACCCCATTTTCATTCTACTTTCTCGAAAAACTAAGCAGTTTTTCTAGAATTTCAGTTCAGGTCAGGGAAGACCCCATAACCTTGAACGCTCATAAATAGGTCTCTGATGGTATTTCACACTTACCTTGTACTGTCCAGTAATATAGGGGAATATGGGACGAGAGAATATTAATGATTGGTGGTCTCGCGACCTAAAGCGCTTAATCCTGTTTTCTTCATCAAACAGTGTATAGTTATAAAAGAAAAGAAATAAAATTCCTGTTTTCATCTATTGATTCATCTTTAAATTACAGCTTTGGGTTCATAGGTCTATTCATTTTCAATGAAATGCCTCAACAAAAGAAAAAGTTTTCTACATAGAATAAAGTAAGAAATCAAAAGTTCCAGAAAGTATTATTCATATTTTTAAGAGGAATTTTCGGATTTGGATTTGTTAAAGTTATTTTCCTACTTAAATTTTATATCAAATTTTTTTAAAAAAACCTTATTTTTATTCTGAAAATAGATTTTCTTATATTCTTACAACTGGTGTTACATTCATTTTTTTACTGTTTAATTGCTATTGTTCGATATTAATTTATTGCAATTTTTCATTCACGTATTCTTTTGTATTATTAAAACAAAAAAAATAATTGAAAAATATTTTATTTTATTTACTTATAATTTTTAAATGTAGAAAAGACTTTAAAATTGCTTTTAAGCAGAATATTTTTATTTAGGTAGGGTAGGACTTTAAAAATGAAAATTTGCAACAAGAGATCTTGGCCCTTAAGATATTAACTAATACTTGTTAAATTTGAGCTTTCAACTATCAACAGAGTCAGTTATTAAAGCTCGATAGGAAAAATCTTTGTTTTCTGCTTAATTCTAATCCTCACGTATGAAAATAGAAGAAGGGGATTTTTTATTTAATATCCTTAGACAAAGTTTTTTTTCCTTAATTTTATTTATGTATGAAACTGTCAGATTTCTCTGGAACAATTTTGTCAAATTTTTTATTTTGTCTAATTATATAAAATGATCTAAAAATTTGCATACCTTGCAATTAAAAGGTTTTTTGACTGAAAGTAAATAAAATAATAAAAAATAAGAAATAAAAGTTATTTTTTTGCCTGGAATTATCTTTGGATAAACGAATTCTATAATTGTATGCACATTTCTTTTCGCTTAAAAAGTTCTTGAGATGTGGTGAAATTCTCAAACAGTAAAATTAACATTAAGGGGTCCAATAAACTTTCAACCACTCCCCTGACCAAATAATTAGAACCAAATATTATACTACGCCCTCTGTTTTGGCGGTTAGAAATAATAATCTGTTAAAAAATTTTTTTTAGAGAAAGTGTGTTTTTGGGTCTGATTTCATAACTTAAAATATCATTTGCACTGAGGTCAACCCTTATCATTAAGGTTGAGTTCAAGTAAGTGAAAATCTGATTATTAGATTAAAAGCTATTCAGAGTGTATATTTTCTTTTTTTTAGCTGAACATTATTGCTAAACTTCGCGTCTCATGCTTTTCAACGGGGAGTGAATTTTGCAGTCATTCAATTTCTTTTTGCTATGAAGGAATGGAATATAAAAAATTAAGAAATGTTTTGTACAAGATAGAACTAAATTATACCAAGTCTTTGAATTTTACTAAATTATACCAAGTCTTTGAATTTTATTGACTCTTTTTTTAAGTATTTCGTATGGACAAAAATCTAAATTTTTAATATTTTTAAAGTAAATTTGTTGACTTCTTTTAAAAATGCTATTTTTCGTAAAATATTTCATTTTTTTGGAATATTTTATTTCAATGTGAAGTTTTAATGGCTATTTTTTTATATTTAAAATGAATGTATGTTTGTTATTTATATTTAATTATTAATTATTGAGATACATTATTTTTTTAATGAATACATGAATTGAATCGAAATATATCACTTTATGAATTATTCATTTTGCGATGTACATTATTTTATGAATTAAATTGTTTAATGAATTAAATTATTAAATTTTTTTTTAAATCAAAAAATCGGAAAAATTCAATAAGATACCGGAAATGGGCTCATTTCTATTTTTCACGTTTTAAACTTTTGTATTTGATTGGTAAACATTTCAAATTTTTAAAATTCTTACGAAATATCCCCACGTATTAAGCAAAGCAATCTATCCTCAAAATGCAAAATACAAGTTATAAATTAAAAAGTGATATAAATGAATTGATCATAAATTAAAATAAAACAAAACAATACAAATTATTTAAAAGTTTAAAACGTTGTGACTGCAAAACAAAAAGGGTGTTTCCTCACATTGGAGCCCAAATTTCATGTTATTTACCATATTCTGATAGAAACGTATCATGACAGTGATAAATAGCGTATTTATGGAAATTATCCTTTTTACGCCTCTATTATTAACGCATTTCCGGAAGACAGAACCACTGGGGCTGTGTATGCTTTGAATTCGTTCTCGAATGATGAAAAATGAATAATGGTTTAGGTAATGTTGAAAGAGAAATCTTTTTATGTGGGTCAGAAATGAATTACAATTACCACTTAAAATTCCTTAAAAATTAAGAAAAAACAGACGAGAATGAAAAAAATCGATGTCATCAACCTTTATTCCGGTATTATAATGTTGTTACTAAACAAACTATAGTAGATCTATCTAGGTTGATGTATGGAATTAAGTGACTTTGGTTTTATTCAGATAATCGCCACAATGGATAAAACTATTAGTTTTTAAAATGAATTTGACCCATTATTATCTTGGTGTTGATCGTTTTAAAAGGTTTTTCCGGAGTTCTTTGCGAACGCACGCGCGCGAAATAATATATTTAGAACTATCAATCGACGAATATTAAAAGTGTGTGGATTTATGTTACTGAATATGGACATTTTTATTAATAATTCCGTATAGTAATTTTTAATCTCGAATAGAGAATAAATTCTACAAATGCGTATTTCAATATTTTACTATAAAAAAATGACGGCGTTTTTTTTTTTTTTTTGTTCTTTTTTTTCCTTTCAAAATTAAACAAAAACATTTTCGGAATTTTTTTTAACATGCTTTTAATATTCTTTCCTTATGTAAAGCATGATGCTTTTCATTTTCTGCTGCATGCTGCAACGTTTTCTGCTTTTTAATCGATCAAGTAATTTGTTTTCCAATTAAAAGCTAGAATTAGTGCAATTTACTGTTTCTTCCTAGTGTCATACGTCTTTGACATTTTTTGAGGTTATACTGTTATGTTATTCTCTAGCCCTTTCCATGTAATCAATTAAATCTTTTACCAACAAGAAAAATTATATCTCAATTTTGTAACATGGATGTTATGCTATGATGTTATTTTAAATCAGGTAACTCAGAGTTATAGAGTCGGAACTTTTTATCGTTAAATCTATTTTTACGGGAACAAGTTGAGGGAACAAAAAATCTGATATACCGTCATTTTTACTGAAATAATTAAGCGTAACTAACTGAATCACTCAAATTAACAAAATAATGTGAAAGTTATCGTATAATATTTTGAGGTAAAAATGGATTTTAGGGACCAAAGAGCTGGTACTTCATACCGTAATTTGATCTGCAATTTCTTACAGTGTGCCTATTATCTAACATCTGACCAGTAGTAAAGTTTGCACTTCAATTTTGTGGTATTGTTGTATTGTTCTATAACGTTTGTGTCATTCCTCATTCAGTGTCAGAATTTTGATTCTAAATCACGGTAAAAATAACCAGCAGCCAAGTCTGTTCAGCCAACTGACCGTAAGGTTTACGGTAAAGAACATTTTTCAGCTTTATGGTTTTGAAACCGTTTACAACAAGTGCAGTTAAAAAATCCATGAATTCAAAACTATATTGTTTTTTTAACCATTTACAACTTGTATGGTTTCAAAGCCGTGAAAAAGAAATTTAACTGGGCATTAGAGCTATGTTTTTCATTAGGCAATGGGCATCAGAGTTAGGTTACGGTTGAGTTGCGTTTTATCAAATGAATCTTAGAATGTGGTTTAATTAGTTTATCTAGTTAATTCACCTATCCTTAGTACATACTATACTTTTTTGCGTTAAGCAGCTTAATGGTACTGCTATATATGCGTAAATAAGACTATCGTAGTCCAGGGTCACGAATCGAGGAGCGCAGGAGACTTAAAACTCTTTATGTGGTGAAAGGAATGACAAAATATTGTAGTGTCAACACTAGGACTCGAACTCCAGTTTTGCAGGTCATGAGATTGACAGATTTGCCCCCGCGGCTGCAATATGTACCAGCTGCAAGTGGCTTCATTAGTTGGGTCTATTTGAAGCGATAAAATTCTGGTTGTTCAACCGTATTAGTTGAAAGCAGTTAATAAACAATTTTTTTTCATAGTTGACGGTTATTATATATGGTTACCATACATACAAAGATCACATTATGTATGGTTTTTTACCTGTTTGATTTGAATATGGTAAAATAACAATTAAATAAGTTATTATTTAACCATTTTGGTCGATAAATTTCTAACCGCGTTAATATTAAAATTAACTGGAGTGAGAAATTAAGAGAATTTGCCGACTTGGTCGATTATCTCTAGAACTACTGGACTGATTTTAATAAAATTTGACGTGTACATACATTGATACGATACAAAACAAATAACTATTCAACTACTGGAATGCACACCCATGATCGTGCATTACACTCGTTGGAGTCGGAAGATATGAAACAGCCGTTGCAAAATGAACAAAAAAAAGGGTTAACCCCCTTACAGACATACAGGCCTTGCAACTTGATTTCATATTTGAAATAAGGCAATTTATCATTTCCTGTAGCAATTGGCTTGAATTGTCCTGTGGCAATTTCATACCTTCCGACTCCAACGATTGTTACGCACGATCATCCATGTGTATTACAATTGTTGAATGATTATTTGTTTCTATTTTGTATCAATGTATGTACATATCAAATTTCATTAAAATCAGCTAGTAGTTCTAGAGATAATCAACGAAATCTAAAAATTCTCCTAATTTCTTACACCAATGTACTTTAATTCCAGGTTTTGACCAAACAAAATGAATTAACAAAACAATATTTCCGAAGTCAATAGCCTTAAATTGTTCAAATTAATTTGACCCAATCTAACTGTTAGGGTGAATTCTCTAAAATGTTTTACTGTTGATCTATACAACCAAACCCAAAGCCATCAATCAGATGTCATAAAATGTGCGAGGCGTATTTTATGTTTATTGTTCAACTGATGTTCTAACTAGTCTTTTAAAAAAAAGTAATTCTTGGGAGATCTAATTGTCCTTTCTTTTTTCAGGCATAATTATGTAAATGAAATCATGAAGACCATTCCGTCGAGTGGAAGAAGGTAATAATTATTTTTTAAAGTTATCTTTCTATCTCAATAATTCTCTTTTTATTTCAATTTTTATATCACATTTTAATGCAGTTAATGATGATGTATTAGCAAATAGGTTTTAAAGTCGCCAATTGAACTTTCAATAAGAACCTCAAATATGTAACATGCTGCAATATTTCTAAGATTTCTATGCAGCCGTTCAGAGAAATAAATAAATATAAACTACTTCCTAGAAATGAAACTTTATTGTAAACTTGGTAGGTTTTTTTGTTTCGCTTTTGCTTACAAGAATTCAAGAGTTGTATTTTAAATTATAGTTAGTTTACCGATTCAAATTGATCTTTGTTCCTATTTTAACAGAGTTTTCATTTAAAATGTCATAATTTATTTAAAGTTTAGACAGGGTAAATAACTGATTCTTTTTTTTTTTAATTTTTAAAAGATATGTCCTTTTTTGATTAATATCAAATTTTTATCTAACAACGAAAATAAAATATTACGAACGTTTACCAATATCAGGGGTCTGTCCAGACATTTTGTGAAAGGTCCGGTTTTCATGAAATTGTGAAAAAAATTACTCACATTCTTTCAACCAGGGTCCTCTTTTATGAATTTGTTATTGCAAAAAATTTTTCAAGGCGTTTTTAAACTGTAAATAGATACAAGATTATGCTCGGCGCTGTAAAATTATAATAAAAACAATTTACTTTTTAAAAAAAAAAAAAAAAAAAAAAAAAAAAAACAGCAATTGCTGTTTCTAAATTAGAGATGCAATATTCAAATATTTGGTATTTTGCCTATACTGCTGAACGCAGAATATTCATTTCGGACGAATAATGGAAGAATCGTCTGCAGAAGACAAAACTTAATTAGTTTACATCCATCTTTCTTGCTTTCTGCCCTGGAAAGGGTTTATTCGATTAACAAAACAATAATGAAGATAAACAAATTTGTGAAGGGTCGGATTAAAAGAAAAATCATTTTGGGAAGGGTCCGTTTTTAAGTTAAAATATTTTGTGAAGGGTCCGTTTTTATGAAAAGATATTCTGTGAAGGGTCCGTTAATGGACCCAAATATCTTCTAAACAGACCCCTGATTATTATTATATTTTTAACATTCAACTACTATTATGTAATAAAGTAAATTTGTAATAAAGATAAATTAGATAAAATCGGTATAATTTTAAAATTTAATCAGCTTTAATGATATGATAATTCAGCACACTTTTGGTGGCCCTCTTCCCCTTACCTACAAAGCGCGCAAAAACTTTGAAGATAGCTTGTTACAATTTCTAATGACTTATAAAATATTTCACACTTATGAGTATGTAAGATTAAAAATATTCTTAAAAATATTATTAAAAATATTATTTAAACTATAGTTACTACTTGAGTTTGTATTTATATAAATTTCTCTATATATAAAAGTGAAAGTCTGTATGTATGTTTCTTTAATAACCCGTGAAAGCGTATTTTTTTTTTTTTTTTTTTTTTTTTTGCAGTTTACGAATTTTTATACAGTGGTTTGTAAACAATCGCTAATTATCGGTGTCATATAATTCGGACTTGATAAATCTCGAAATACTGGAAATGTTACTTATTTAATAAAGCGGACGTAATTTTAAAATTTAATAATTTTTATTATATATTGAATTCAGATGTTTTTTTTCTTTGTGGTTCTAAATTTTAGTGCTCCATAAAGATCGCCCGATTCGTTATTTTAAGAGCGATATTTAAATGCAAAAAAAATTACAAATAGTGAAATAAATATTCATAAAATTATATTGTTGGAAAAGGAGAATAAGTTTGAAATACCTCTTTTAACAAATTTTATATAATTATTTTCGTTATCTTTGAAAATGATACTTGTATAAAATGTCGTTTGGCGAAATTAATATTCATAATTTACTTCCTTGAAAATTTGATTACATGAATACATGATTTCTTATTTATGATTACTTATTTACTTCTGTTCCATTTCTGTTAAAAAAAATTCTTTCAAGGTTGTGTCTTAATTTGCATGTGAAATTTTGCAAAGAAACTGGCTTTTTTCTTTTGTAAATGCAGAGTTTACCTCTAGGAAGCATATGTCATCAAAAATTAATTTATTAATTAAAAGCGCAACTATATATTATTACTTCTGATTTTAGTTTTAGTTTTGCTCAAGGTTCAATTCTGATTCTTCAATTTATCCATAAATTACTAAAGGGATGTATTTTAACTAAGACTATAAATAATTTTTATTTTTAAAATCTAATTGTATTGAAAATTAGAATTTTCTAAGATTTCAATTAAATATTTCAGAGAAATAACGAAATAAAACTTACTTGTTTGGCACAAGAAAATAAATAATAATCGTTATAATAATGCTTATTTTATTCTAAACAAAAATTAAAATTTTTATATTATGGGGAAATCATCATTTTTTGACATTTTTGTGCTCTGTTTTATCATATAAAAAGTGTATTAAAAAACTTAAAATCTTGTCACGAGACTTTATTTACAAAACTTTTTTACTTTATTTACAAAAAGTTTTAAATTATAAAACTGTCAAAAATAGCATGTTTCTAACTTTTGATATAACTAAAAAAAAAAAATAATAAAAATTTGTTTAAGCTCTTACATTATTTTTTTATTGAGAATAAAGAATATTTTGATATTATTTTTCTTTTATTTTTTGGTAATTGTGCTTAAAATGCTTTAATATATTTTAAAATTAAAATTATATATCTTTCTATCTATTAAATATAAAGCATTGTACGTTTCGTAACAGTTTTACGCATTTCCTAAACACCTAATAAAGTAAAAATGTTAAAAAAATATTTATCTATGCAAACTTCAATGCAATATGTAATTAGGTTTGGAATACATCGTTTTAAAGTAGATAACAAAAATTTAACAAAGAAGTATCATTGAGAAAAAAATCTTTTTTTTTTTTTTTTTTTTTAATGGCGGGCACTTGGGACGAAGACCCATTGGCCACAGAAAATGCCAGAACTGCTTACTCTCTTTTTGTTACCCAGTGGGCACCTGTGGCGATGCCACGGCGGTGGAGCAGCGTCGCCCACGTCGCACTACCACAAACCCGTTTATAGGGCGGGTCACATTCACACAATCATACACAAAGGAGAAAGGACGTAGAGCACAAAGAGAGAGAAAGAAACATCCATGTCCTGAGCACGATTCGAACCCGCAACCAGCGGCTCTGCAGTCAGGCACGCTAACCACTCGGCCACCTGGTCGACAAAAAGCATTCTTAGATTTAATATTTACTTAAAATCCAGTCTATCGACAGAATGAATCCACGATTCATCTTATTTCGTATATGAAATGTAAAAAAAATTTTTTTCTCATTTATATTATTTTCATGCAAAAAAAGTGAGTTTTTTATGAGTTGTACACTTTAGTAAAAACCATTCACGTTATAAAATAACAGAGATTTGTTAAATATTTTGTTATTATATATCTCTAACAAGAGAAAGGCACCTGACCCTTTTGCTAACTGTAATCAATACGAATGTTAAGCTCTGCCCAAAAATGTAAAACGACAAGGAGAAATAGGAAACTTTCCATTGGCTGTAAACGTGAGTCAAAAACTCCCCGTGTGTTTTTTTTTAGGCATGGCAAACTGGCAACACTCACTGATCAAATTTGTTCAGCGCCCCTCTGCGTTATTAAACTTAACTGGCAGTTTTAGACAGCGAGTTTATCACTTTCTTTCAATTATTTTTAATTGAATTTATAAAAATCATTACAATTGTTTGTTTATTTGTTTTACTTTAGTTCCAAAAATACTTGGAGGTTACTATTTTAAGGATGTCATGTTTTAACTAAGACAAAAGTATATTTTGTAAAGTAAATCATGATTTGATTTAAATATTTTATTTCTTAATATTCTTTCTAGTTCTTAAATTTTGCTTCTTTGGCGAATAAAATATATAATTCTATGGATGACGCACCGTTTGTATTTTCAAATTTATAAAATAATAAATATGAAAATCATTGATTACATATGATTGCTACATAAATGCTTTTCGATAAATTATTAAATGTAGATTTTTTTCTTTTCTCTGTTTATAGTATAACTTTTCATACGACCGAATGAAACTGAAATAAACAGAAGTAAAATTATGACGCAGATACACTTTTTTTTATGAATAATAGAACAAAATGTAATTTAAAGATTAGGAATTGTTTTGAAAGTTTTATGTTCCTGCACATATGCACACAATATGAAAAAAAAAAAATAATAATAACGCTGCATTAAATTCACGTTTTTCAGTCTGGAATCAATAAATTTTATTGAAAGGAAGGTACAAAAAACAAAACTTTAAAACTATAAATCACAGAGAAGAATTATTAGTTCAAGTCATTAATATAATCGTACAGAAGTAAACAAAATAAGACCGAGGCACTGGATTATAAATCATGACGAGAGATTTATTCATATTTACTGTTGTGAAAGCTAATCGTTCCATTAAAGGTATAAAAGGACACAGACTTTTCGGCCAAAAAGAATTTTTAAAAAAAATGTTACTTACTAAAAAACCTATACTTATAAAAACTTGCACCCTGCCCTGTCGATATAAATTTCTTTGAAGAATAGCAAATATTTCAAATGCTGCTAGCTGCTTTATCTCTTTCAATTTTTTTTTTTAGAAAATATATATATTTTATATAATGTTCACTAATTTTTATTGAAATAACGACACAATACTTAATAAACTCTCTCTATATCTATTAAAAGTGTCATTTATAAGATATATTTTAAAAATTACTATATAGGAATTTTCAGTATTTATAAATATATCAGTCCACATTGTTCATGCATTTTATTGCTATAATATGAATACAACTACCTTAGAATTTCATTTTTAGGTATTTAACAATCTTCATACCTATTTTGGTTTGAGAATATAGCTATACATCGATGTTTAGCGAAATAAAAACAATAATTTATTATAATAGCTGTTACTTTTTTAATGAAAAGCGATTTCTTAAGACAAAAATCATAAAAATATTATTTATAAAACATTGAAACACTTAAAAGACAGGAAAAAAACCTTACAATGAAATTTTGTATTACTTTTCTGAATAATGATTGATTTAAATAATGATTTTTGTTTTGTTTTTTTAACTTTATTTTTCCGCTTTATATATATATTGACAACATTGATTAAAAACGAGGTCAAGTCACTTTCAAACTGATTACCAAATCAAGCTTCTTATTAACATTAACTACTATTTGTTTTTCGACGAGTCATATACTCACTCCAATCTTTTTTTTTTTTTTTTTTTTTTTTTTTTAATTAACGCGAAATTGCTTAACGATTTTCATCGATATTGACAACGGTATCCTTAAAGAGGTTTGTGGCACTAATAACATGATTAGCGCAACAAGAAATATGATTGAATGAAATTGAAATTTTGATACTTGTTGCTTAATAACAGTCTTCGTGTGAACATAGCAATTAAAAATCAGTCAACAAGACATTTATCAAGTCTAGTTTGGAAACAAAGTTATAATAAGAATTGAGCCAAGGGTGTGGTTGAGGTGACCAAAAACTCTCAGACTTCCGCAATCTCTCCATTTCAGCCTTGGCCTTCGATTAAAAGGCCATTCTCCTTTACTGACAGTGTGCATGTGTTGAACGAGGTACGTCACACCTAAGATTCTAGTGGGTGGTCCGTACGTGTCCCCTCCGAACAGTTTAAAAATACCCAAGATTAATGCCTGATTCATATTTCGAGTTGTCCATCACGAATTCTGCATTTCACTGTAGGAGAATGAAATGAAGGCATGTGTGAAGGCAATGGTAAAAATAAGGATCAGCCCAGTAAGCAACAGCCCTGTTTTAATTGAACACTCTCACATTCATTTCTAGTTACATGGCACTGATGAATTAATCAATGTAGCAAAAAGCAATCATTCAAATATTTTTTTTTCTTTTAAAGAAAACTAATCAGCAGAATCATTACAAGTTTGGTTTGATAAGAGAAGAATATAACGCAAATTTTATGAAAATAAAATGTTTGATAGAGTTTCTAGAGTTTCCAAGAGATATTTCTACAACGTAAATTGGAGTAGGCGAAAATAAGAAAAGATTAAATACTTTTAAATAACTTCTATTTTAATGATTAGATCTGATAATAAAGCTAGGGGGGAAAAAACGAACCATCCTGAATAACTTTTGATCTAAGGATCAAATATTTACGTTCTAGGATATAATCATAATGATTAGAGGGGATAACCTCAAATGCGCTAATTAATTAGTGCTAATTATTATTTTTTTTAGTTTCTGTAATTGTCATGTGAGTAGTAAAGAATATTAGAACAGTCCATTTTTAATTGTGCTTACTTGTGAGCCAAATTGGAGAAAAAAAACTTATTCAAGTTGGAATTGGTTTTACGTGTATTTTAAAACATATATTTCAAAAAATAATGTTTGGTTAAACTTTCATGCTTAATTTTTTTCACTAAATTTACGAGAGGAAAATTTTTTAGACTAAGTTAATCTTTTAAGTATTTGTAAGCATTTCAGTTGAAAATTAGATTTTTATTCATTTTCTATGTCTCGATGTGCTTGGTTCTCAATATTTTACTTTTACTTTGTTATAAATCATATCACACTCTTAGAAATTTAAAATTCGAATATTTTCATTTATATGACTGACTCATTTCTTTATTTAAAAAGATAAGAATTTGTTGAATTGACCATTAAATTATACGGCCAATCCCTTTTTCGGGTTCAATCCCAACCAGCAACCAAAAAAAAAAAAAAAAATAATAATAATAATAATAAATAAATAAAAATCTCTCTCTCTTTTTCCTTTTTTAATAGTGACCTCTGAAAATGAACATGTTAACACTTATTAGTCAACAGATGGCAGCATTACAAGGTTTTGCCTTTATTTAATTAACAAATTGCCAATACGTGTCAAACAACGTCAAGACTCGAACTGAAAATTAATTTTGCAAGCATAATGTTAACCGTTTATCTGCCAATGATCCAAAACTGGAACATGAACTTAGAATTAAAAATAAGTGACCAATTAAAGCAGAATAATAATATTTTATGTACATTTAAAATTTACATTATTTTTTTTTATTTAGTTTGGTTTCGTTTTAATAGTTGTTGTTTTTTTATGAAATTTATAAATTTGACATTTTTTGTGAATTTTTCTCTCGCTTGTAATATAATTTACCAAAAATCCAATTTTTATATGTCTATTACAATACTTATAAGATTTTAAATGGTTTATATAAACCTCTGTTAAACATCAAATTCAAAATTCAACAATTTAAAGTTTTAAAGTCAAATTATCAGTTTAAAACAAATGTTCCGGTTTCGATACATTGGCCTTTTATAGGTTCTGTTTTTAGATTTCAAGTGATTTATTTAATTATGTTGTATGCATTTCATTCAAATGGTATTACGCACTTATTTAAAATAAATAATGGATGCTCGAATAGCAAAAAGAGGGATGATTGTGTCTAGGTGCAACTTCTTTTAACCATAAAGATCAGAAGCATGAATTTGTTATTGACTGATAACAGAATGATAGTGAAAAATCTTGTTGCAATACTTATAGGATCACTCATTCATACTCAGTTGTTTTTTGTTGCAATACAAACCATTAAAAAGTCTGTAATACGCTTTTTTCGTTATTTGGCAATGATAGAGTTGAAATTTAAGATCAAGAGGGTTTTCAATTTGTTCCTAACTATAGTATTGAATATATTCAAGATTAAAAGGAAGGATAGTTTTTCCTTTCTACAATTTGTCATATAAATTACTTTCGTAATAAATTTGTTGTTACAGAATGAATTAAACAATAGTGTTCTCTGTTTATTATTATTATTATTATTATTTACAAATTTTGATTGCTCTTAGCACCATGTCTAAGAGTTGCATAACGATAGAATAGACTACGGATTTGTAAGAAACATTTTCTGATTGATATTCGGAGGGATATTTGTTCCATCCTGATGAATTAGAAGTTTTTCTTGATACGGAAAACATACATGAAATTAATTTAGTGCATGTTTTTTTCATTCTATGTCTGTAGAAAATTATTTTTGAATATTTTTGTTGTAAGATGGAGTTAAAAGGCAAATCCTAGAGTCACGTGTAAATAATAAAAAGAAAAGTGAAACCCGATCATAAGTATTGAATTAAAAAGTGAAATTTTATTAGCCAACAAAAATTAAAAAGCCGGAAACAATTTTATAAAAATGTCCTGAACGCATGAATTTTGCTTCTCTAGACATAATTCTTATAAACCATTCCTTTAGAATAAGTACAATTTTCTCCACAATAAATGCTCATTTTATGCTTTAAAAAAAGTTAATATACTTCCCAAAATGCTATTCCTACAATTTCCTGGATTTCTAAGTGGAAACTATTTGGTTCAGTTGGAAGTTATGTACTAGAACACGACTGAAGCGAAGGTTACCACCGTCAGTAAAAGATGTCTCTGCAAAACTAAAATTGGAATTAATATATTCTGAAAATGGAGTACTATTAAAAACGCAGTCATTTTTCTTTTTCAATTTTTCTTTTTTAGTCTTTATATACTCGTTAGAATTAAATTTATAAAATTTCTATCTGTTTTGAATTATCTTTTTTAAATGGTAAAACTTTGGTCAGTAGGCATACATTTTAAGCGAAAAAAAATTTACACGAAGACTTGTATTTTTACGGTTAAGGCAACTTCACAGTCAAGCATTTGTTTTTATGGTCAGTGAATGGAACACATTTTGACGGTCATCGACCATAATCTAGCGATGGAATTTTTTACACTGCATAAATTTAGAGTTGAATGAGCAGATCAATTAAGAAAATCTTTTATCTTCAAAATAATTTTAAAAAATCTTTATTTTATAATTTAGTAATTATCAAAATTTCAGATATATTTTTTGTAAAATGTTAAATGTTTTTAAACTTTAACTACTAAATCTTTATGTCTTTTGACTAGCAGTTAGTATACCAATTTATCAAACCTGTACCTTGAAAACACGTATACAAGTGATTTATTCTTAAAATTAATTATTTCTACTCAATTTTTATCGCAATAAAATGATAATAAAATCATACATCAGTTAAGTTGCATGTGTGTTGAGTATGCAATTAAAAGTAAGTATTAAAATAATAAAGTTGCTCTAAGCGAACCTTTCAAGCCTTAAAAATCGAAAAATAGTGAAAGAAAAAAAATCAAGCATTATTTCAACAATTACTTTGAGGGGTTTGTTTCATTATTATTACTTAATTTACATTTGAGATAACATTTTAACCTCATAATAGCCTCATAGTACAAGGATCTAGAGCTTTATATGCTGCATTATAAATTCAGGTACTCAAAACTTACACATGATTGAATAGACATTACTACTTAAGATAAATGATATAATTTAAAAAATAAAAATTACTCATAAAATATACATCCTCGGAATTTACCCTCAAGAATATCACGAATACGAACGCCTCAATCATAACAACGTGCTGCGCGTACGACCACTATAAGAATTTCCAGTTATATCTTCTTTTTCTATGTACCTAACTTTTAAATTGGCGTTACGTACCTTTTCGTGACTTACTCTTATCTTATTTTATGTAAATGAATTATGCAGAAAATCTTCGATCGCGAAATCGAGTAATTGTTTGCAATAAACAAATGATTCTGCTGTCATAAGGAAATTACTCGCAAATTGCTGGAATCTTTCATTTTTATTTCAACATTAAAATTAAATTTTTTTTTATGGTGAATTCATAAGATAAATAAATGCACTGTTAAACATGTACTGCAAACCTTATAGATTGTATGTAACTTTACAGAAAAAATATGATCAGCTGTAATTTTACAGTAATATTTACTACGAAATCACTGCCGCGCTGCAATTAAATGATTATTACTGTTAAAATTACGTTATAAAATTTTATGGGGAAAATGGATTTTACGGAACCTGCACTCAGGGTGACAGTAACTTTTACCATAATTTGATCCGGAATTATTATTATTATTATTATTATTATATATATATATATATATATATATATATATATATATATATATATATATATATCTGTGTGTAGCACTATATGAAAAATATGTATAACACTTCTAAAATATATGTTTGAAAGAAGTATTTTCTTATAAATATAAGTTAGACTTGATTTCCGGTATGCATATGAATTTGTGTTACTAGAAGAATGCAATTATTACCTACAAAAACATTTACTTTATGAACCTTGAATTATTTATTAATTGTAAATTTGTATTTTTTAAAATTTTTTTTTTATTTAGTTGAATGACTTTCTAGTGGTTCTTTCTATTGGAAATTAATAGTTACATAAACGCAGTTCTGCAATATGGTGCTAATTAATTCAATTTATTCAGGAAATAAATTTAGCTTGTATGAAGTTCTTTGAAGAAACCTCAAGTGACATAGAATTATTAAATTCACATAGTCAAGGTATATTCAAAATATACAAAGTAATGATTTATGGGTAGGTAGGTATTTTATTTACGTCGCTCTAGAGCTATACAATATGGGCTATTGGCGACGGTCTGGGAAGCATCCCCAAGGATGATCCGAAGACTTGCCATTACAATTTTGATCCTCTGCAGAAGGGATGGCACCCCCACTTTGGTAGCCCGGCGACCTGCGTGCGAAGTCGTACACTTTACGGTAGAACAGTTTAATGAGGACCGATACCGCACACTCTCGGTCCCTACGTAGGCTGATCGAAGTGGTCACCCACCCGCTTACTAATCGGAGTCAGTTATGCTTGATTTTGGTGTTTTACTGGGAACCGTGTCTTTACAATCAGTTCACTGCGGGACAATGATTTATTGAGTGATGGTCGGTAGTCTGCAGGTCAATAGTTCGAATCAATTTAAAAATCACAAATTCAAACCCTATTCATTGATAGGTTATTTCAAAAATCACGATAGATTCATCAAGATTTATTCAAACCAAATCACATTTCACACATTCAGAGTATATTCATTGATATTGAATTCACTAAAACAAGAAATATTCAGATATCATCTAAGCAAGAATTGATATCCTTTGATATTGAATTCCGATTATTCGGGTTTTCGGAAAGAAATTGCCACAAAATTGTTCCTGTCTATGCACAGTTTCGAATTTTACAAAAAAAAAAAAAAAAACTGGATTATATAGTTATATCCAGTAAAACTCAAATTGTCTTTACTCTGATCAGGTTTTATTTCATTTTATCTCAACTTTTTTTAGTCCCGATAATCTGGATAATTGGAGTTGCGCTCATAAACAGAGTATATCATTCAAGAAGTTTTTGAACTTTGAAAATTGAAGCATATTTGTGGAAAACATAACTCGTCGTGCCCTCATAACTTTAAACTTCCGTTTCCACCCTACAATTTTACAAAAAATATTACGCTCATTGATTTTTACTTGTACTATTTAAAAAGTCGAGATCGTTTGAAAACACTATCATTATCATGAATGGCATGGCGTTTATGGACAAACTTTAAGCCAAAAACAGATTTTAACACGGAAACGTAGAAAAAAAAAAGTCACGAAAACAATAATAACCAAACTGTAGCGAATACTCATTGGCGCGTGCCACTTTATCAGTTAGGCCTCAATTTCCCATCTTGCACTTCCGCTTTGACAGCTAAATTCTGTTATTGGCTCATCGTGAAGGAATTTTAAATTCTCTTATACGTAATCTTCTACTAGAGAAACGATGGATTAAAGATAGACTGAAGGTGGGTTTTGATCGTTATGGCCTGGAATGCCAAGGATTGCATTTCAAATAATTTCGAAACTTTCGCTTTTTTTAAAAAAATTTTAAATTATATAAAATGCCTTCTGCATAATTTTTACGGAAAGAGTACTTGATTTATTTATGTATCTATTTATTTTATTTTTAGTTATTTATTTTGTAAAAAATGTTTAGAATTTTTTTCATTACTTAAACTTTTAATTTTCTGAAATAGAAATTTTTTAATACTTTATTTTTATTTTTTTCTGCAAAAGACCAACTACGTTGCATGTTTAATACTTTTTGAAAAGATTTTAAAGCTAGGAATGATCGCTATGCTGTCTAAATCTTTTCTTTTGAATTTACAATTGCATAGTTGGGAAAAAATAATCACTCATTTTAACATATGGACCAGCAATATCTAAACTACTTGTGTGTCGGCTCCCAGCACGGTCTAGTATTCAAGCTTTGTAATCGTTAAAAATACATTCCCCAAATTTTTTTTTCTCTTTTTTTTGTTATAGGATGATTTCATTGTTTTTTTTTTTTTTTTTTTTTTTTTTTTGTCTTGATTGGGTCACGTGAAAGTTTAATACATTTGATGAAAACTTATTTCGAAAAAAAATATGGTCAAAACAACCACAATTTAACAAAATTTATAGTGTTATATGGACACCCCAAAAACCTCGGTAATTTTTTTTTTCCGAAGCGCTGTGATAATGGTTTTGGTAAAGTTAACAATTAAATATAGTTATATGATATATGATAAAATTTAGTATATGTAGTAAAATTTAGTAATTTTATTATGATACCTTAGATAGAGCATGGCACAAAAACCAGCTACTTTTCAGTTTTTTTTTAATATTTTTTTTTACGAAATGTGTGGTAATAAAAATTTTAATTTTCACGGGTTTATTAAACAGAATAATGGTTATTTTTTCATAAATGCCAATGCCATAAAGTGCGGTAATTTTTCTAGAATTTTTATCTGCGTAAGTAAATATGCCTGAACTTATCACAAATCGTGAACAGATAAAAATAATTTTGTTCATGTTCATTAAACAAACAAATTTGAAAAATTACAATTTCTTAATATCTCTCCGTATTAGAATCATCTAATATAAGAATAATAGTTTATGCATCATAAGAATAAAGCCTATCAAGGATTTAATTAATGTCGAACCTATTAATTTCCTTTTTTCTTGAATTAAAAACTTGTCGACTATTAAGTGACATTTATTGCTGTGACTAATTAAACACAGTTAAGAATTTCAGATACTAAACGAAGTGCCACAATTTTTTTATCATGTTAGTGATAATTTTTCTGAATGACAAGAATTTTTTTTGTTTTTATTAATAGATTTTTTTTTTGTAAAAATCTTTAAAATTATTTTTTATTTTTTGCTTAAATACTCTAATAAATAAGAAAGCTGTGATTTTTATAAAATCCATTACATTTTAATTGTAGGATAACTCTATAAAATTAAGTATTTCTATGATAGAAAATTTATTCATAAGAAAGTAGATATCGCTGAAAATATTTCTTCTGTATAGTTTGGGTCGAGTAAACAATTTCTAAAAAAGAAAATAAAATTCTGGAGTAGCCAAAAATTTAACAAGCTTTGATATAAACTGATTCAAATAAATCTTTCATTTTATGACCAATACAGCGTTTTTACTATAATAACTTTATAATAATTAGAAATTGACCAGGTTCAAAAGAGTGAAATTAATAAGTATCACCCAGTAAATTTAAATTGTAATATTGCATTCTTTGTATTTGCGTATTTATTTTTTAAAATACTTTTTAAATAAATTCTAAATCAAGAAGCAAGTAGTCATGCATTACAAACTTACCGTTGATATTCTTTCGTTTGCAAAACATTCATAAGTGAATCGCGTGCATTTCGCAAATTTTTTTTTTCAAAGCATTTTTATCACACGTGTAAACATGAATATTTATTAGACCGTGTATCAAAGATCTCAGCTAATTCAGTTAAAACTTTTTTTTCTATTTTTACTCTAATTTCAAACGCATTCATGTTTATATGTACATAATTAATAAGACAAAAAGAAACAAGTTATATTTGGAATTGATATCTTTTTGTAATTTAAAGTAGTAATTCTGTTTATTAACTATGCAATGATGTCATTATTTTTAGGTTTACTAATTTTGCCTTCGTTTTTGGAATACTTGTAAACATTCATTAATTATTTAAATGTATTCAAAAGTATTAGCATAGTATTTTAAACTATTATGTCAGAATCAAAGATGATTATTCGATCACGAGTTATTGATTGTAGTTGAGTTAGAGTAAGTTCATACGTAACGTATGAACTTACTTCATACGTTATACTTCATACAATTCAAAGTACTTCAAATGCTTTCTTTAGAGCAATGATTATCAACCTTTTGATACCTAAAGACAAGTGGATACCTTATCAAATCAATGGGGGATCACAAAAATGAATAAAATTCTGTATAGACCTAGCTCTACTACAGACTAATTAAATAGGCGGACTTATTATATATTCATAAAAATTACATTAGCCTAATAATATGTAAAACTGAAAAACGACAATATATTATTTGAAAAAAAAAGTCTCATTGTAGTTTCTAAAAAGGGAAAACTTATTATAATATCCAAGTGATGTTTCATTCCAAGAAAGTTATTTAAAAAGAATTACATTTGATTTTTAACGAAGTATGTTTTAGGAATTGTTTCTATGCACATTGAAAAAGGAATAAATATTATTGAACTCTTACTTTCCCCTAAATGGCTCCTCTAATGGCTCTTGCATTCCATAGGAAAATTATTCAATATTTCAGGAATAGGCAATAAAGAAGTCAAAACCTATCTCGGTGAAGCAAACGAATTCAATAAATAGTTTGCAATGTTTATTCTTTGATATCACTTGCAGACCACATAAAAACTTCTTATGTTTAGAATATCTGCCTTAGGTCTGCTTTATCATCGACCCATAAGTTGAGAATCTTTGCTTCGGCTTTTACTTTTTGTCGTAAACCTTGCTGGCTCTCAGATAAAGGGTTAATAGTTGAGTAACTACAGAATCTTCATAATAAGTTGAAAATCTAAAACGGATATTGCTTTATAATTTTGTCATATTCATGAAAAAGTGAAACAATTTCTCTAAAAATTGAAGTCGCAATTTTAAACGTTTAATTTGTAAAATTATTTTTCGATAATTTAGACATACTTTGTAATTGGGTCAAAATGTAATAATGTAAAAGCTTTACCTTTATTTTCAATCGCGTGCAAACCTTCATTAGAAAGCTGCGTGATGCAATCATGTTTACAAATTTTTTCTTAAACATTCTTATCAAAGAAACTAATACGAATCATGATTATATCGTTGCTGACTCAGTTTAAATTCTTGCTTCATTTTATCAGAATTTCAAATCCAATTGGTACAGAAATGCATTAAAATCAAGCATCATCTCCGCAAAGCATGAAGAAAATTACACCGATTTCAGGATCTTTAAAATAGCGAAGTGTCCATACAGGAAACCAAGCGTATCGAAATCATATTGGATGCCCAAAGTTATTTTCTTGAAAACATCGAAGATAAAAACATTATAACGATATTTTACATTCTGCCCACAAAACTGCTTTAGATAGTGATCAGATGATCGAACCATATGCCTCTTAAGTTGCAGACAAATCACTTTCTGAGTCTCAAAAATATCGATCTGATTTTAAATTCCTATCTTCGGCATCGTTTAAGTTTTCCAAAGTCATAGTCAATGGATTTACACAGAATACTGAAATCGCCAAAACATCATGATTGTCTGCACGTGAGTATTGTTTTATTTGAAGTGGTAATTATGGAACATATCAACTTTTTTTTAGATTTGATAGTACGATTCGATTGAATGAGTTTTGAGTTAACCATTCGGAATAATTTCACTTTCAAATAGCAGAAACTTCAAGTTCAAAAACGGATATGAAGGTCACCAATACAGCATAGAATCTTTGTTTTGATTCCTTTCAAAAAATTTTGAAATTTTAACTTTATAGATAGTTTTAGTTTTCATCTATTAGTCGTGAACCTATCCCTTCTATATTTCATCGTTCTTTTTTAAAATAAGTCTTCGAGACACAGATAAAGGTTTTGTTTTGTTAAACAATTATTCACAGAAAATCTCACTCATTAATGCATACAGAGTGTTCCCTTAAGAAGTTGATCCGTTCTCTTGCATTCATGTTTCTTTTGCTACAATTTAGGTATAATTGTATAAATGTTCTATATCTTGTTATTTATTATATTTAAACATTGCAAACACATAGTTTTTTTCACAATGCATTGTTTTTAAAACTGCAGAAATATGTTCTGTAAAAAGTGGAAACTAAAACTTAACAAAATTATCTCCACTTAGGGCAAATGCTCTTAGAGATAAAACGAATTCCAGAGTAGCTAAGTGTTGCAAATAGTACGTTCATGTGTTAGAGAAGGGGAGATACAATGCGTGTTAGATGTTTGGCAAAAATGTGAGTAAAGGTGTAAGTAGTAGTAAACGTAAATGTGTAATAAGTGTTCAAAAGGAGTATAAATAAAACGATGTGGGATCTTTTTATTCGCAATCATATATTATGCGTATAGCTCACAGCACTTTATACTGAAAACAATTCTTGATCAAATCACGGTAAAAGTACCAGTATATTGTGTGCATCATCTTTAAAATCCATTTCACCATAAAATCCACTCTTACCATAAAATAATATACCGTAATATTTGTACTTGAAGTTATTCAGTAATTTTTCGCTAATTATTACCGATAATTATTATTTTTCGGTAATTATTATTTTTGTTTTGTTTTGTAAAAATGGATTTTACGGCAAAAAGTACCGGCTCCTTGAGTGCTGGTACTTTTAACTGTAATTCCGAATCTTTTACAGTATAGCTGCTCCTCTTTACAATTTCATTTTAGTCATGCAATATTGAAAAACCTTGCATTGTGAATAAAATAATTTCTTACTCATCTTATATGCAAAGTATGAGCTTTAAAAATAAGTTATTTTAATTACTAACGAATATAAGTTTTACTATATGCAAAGTATTAACTTTAAATAGCAAATGCTTAATGGTAACAATTTTCAAATAATAATAATTGCAAATTATTTACAGAAATAGAAACAAATAATTATACATTATGTTTAGAGTATTCAGGTTCTTTACACGCATTCAACCTTATTAAAAAAATTGCTTCAATTAAAAAAAATAATAACACTATAACAAATTTATTCCCCATAAGTTCGCAAATCGACATGATTATAAAAAAATAATGATGGAGTTTATTTTCGAAAGATCTTTATCCGTGCCTTTCAGAATTTTATTTTTCTCTTTCATTTCAAATATATTGCCAAAATCCATAAATCAACTGCCTTTATATTGAGTGAGTAATTAATCTTTTTGACCACCATAAAAGATATCAAGGGAGAAAATGCTTCACGAACAGTTCTTGATCATGCTATTGTTTCCAAATACATCATATTTGAGATTTAAACTATTGTTTTCACTGGTGTGATCGAGGGCAACGAACCTATATCAGTGATCGAGATGAATTGTTTGGTGAACAACGATTGACTACTGGAATTCTTCCTCCTTACGGAATTTTTCATTCGTTGTTTTCTTTAGTTTTTTTTTCTTCCTTATTCTTTCCTTTTCTTGCTAATAACTGGCTATTAAGAATTAAAAAAACAAATCCAAAGAGTATCTGTGTAAGCTATACTGAGAAAAAAAGCAGGGTCAAAACTACTAGAATAAGGTAAAATTTACCGACCATGTTTTTTGGCTTTATAGGAACGCCAAAAACCTCGGTAATTTTTACGAAGCATTTGGTAATGGTTTTGGTAAAGTTAATATTGTACTATAATGTATAAATTGAATAAAATTTGGTAAAATTCGGTAATTTTCTTATAATTCCTTAGAGCATGGCGTAAAAACCATTTATTCGGTTAAATTTACCTTTCTGTTTAGTATTTTTTATTAAATGTGTGGTAATAACTATTATTTTAAAAAGCAGCATTTCCGATAAACAGTTACCTTATGAACAGAAAATTTTACAAATGAACAAATGAATAGTGTAAATACCGTATATTTTGATTTCATTAACCAGACTTTATGAACCAAATCTTTTTTTTTTTTTTTCAGAAAAGTACTTACCCTACAATTCGGTAATTTTATCAAAAATTCTTTCTCCGTGTATATTTAATTGTTATTAATTATTATGAAAAAAGAATGAATGTGGTATTATCCTATTTTTATTTTAATACACTAACCTTATTACTAAAAAAGTGTACACAGTTTATTTACCTTACCTGCCAACTACCAAGCTCTTCATACCAACATTTTTATTTAATATGCTGTTGTTAAATAATTTTTAAGAGTATAAATTTTAAAAATAATGTAACACTAAACCTAAGATTAATGATAATATTTTTTTTAAAGATTTTTTTAAAACTTTAAAAGAAAAGAAAACAAGGAGAAATTTCATTTCTTAATAAATTTTCGTTGCAGAGTAGCGTTTAAAGCAAATTTGTGTAAGTTTGAGCAACATCAAACAATATTGACTTTGTGAGGCAAAGGAATAACCAAAGACTATTTTTCGCTGCGCTTTCAGAGTTAAAAATACAAAACTAAATTCATATTAGTGTATCTTACTCATACATTTGCTTTCTGGAAGGTTAGTTGTAACGGTTTGACCAGAAATGGTATACACCACTTCAATGGTCATTGATATGTGTTGCGTGCACCTCCTAGAAGTATTTAAAGATGTTCTGCCTTCTAGAACAATAAGAGATTTTAAAGTGATTAATGTTAAATATTTTGCGTACATCTGGAAATATTGAAGTGTGTTTACCGAGGGTGTGCGGTATTGGTCCTCGTTAAACTATTCTACCGTAAAGTGCTCGACTTCGCGTGTAGGTCGTCGGGCTACCGAAGCCGGGGTGCCATCCCCTCTGCAGAGGATCAAAATTGTGATGGCATGTCTTCGGATCACAATCAGAGATATTTACTAGACCGTCACCAATAGCCCATTGTGCAGCTCTAGTGCGACGTAAATGAACTATAGAACTATATATATATATAGAAGTGTGTTTAATTATTACTATTACTTTACTTACTCCTTGGTACTTCGTGTTGGGCCATGACTTCCCTAACAATTCTTCAAAACGGTCTGTTTCACGTTTTCGCTTCATTATTAAATATTACTAAAAATAACTAGGTAACTATTTAAATGGAACTGCAAAAAATTTAATTAATAAAATACGCTGTTGTGTCTGAAATAATAACATACACAGTTGCGATTCATTGAGATATTTCGATTCGAAAAGTAATGAAAGCAATTATTCAACTTATGCCATTCGATGTTAATTATGAAATTTCTCTTTGTTTATAAATTTCTTTAAATCAGATGTGTTTTATTGTCCAAAAAATTATAGTGGAAACATTTTTATATTGCTTCATACAAATAAGATTGTTTTTCTTCTGTTAATTTAGGTTTCATACTGGATGTTGAAAGAAAGGAATGGGCACAGATATTCCACTCTGGATAGGTGGACTTCAAAAGTGGGTGACAGGAGTCACTAAACAAACGACTTGTGAAGACATTATCAAAGCTGTTTTATTAGCGAACGAAAGTTTCCACCATCACAAAAGTGGTAGCAAATCACATCGTGACTACAAACATTACGTCATAGTAGAACGTTGGCACAAAGTGGAAAAACCTCTGGATCCGCGCTCCCGACTCCTTAAAGTGTGGAACACTTGGGGTCTGGAGCAATGCAATGTTCGATTCCTCCTGAAGAGAGCACACCACGCTCAAACTTCGGGTTCCACCCCACGTGACGTTAAATCGCACCGGCGGAAGGTCAATTCCAAATCTACAAAAACTTGGCATCCTCGTAAGCTTCGATCAGAATCCGAGGATGATGGAAGTGTTGCTTGTTGTCTGGACAACGATGAACACTTTCCAGCGACGGAAGACCAACTCAGGAATCTCATTGCCTCACAAAGTGATGCTATTGCATCTCAAATTAGGAAATTGCGAGACAAAGATGAAGAGATTGAAGTCATCGAGAACGGAATCCATACGCAGCGGATGCGCCAAATTGGAGCCAATTACGTCCTCGATACGTACTTAGCTGACTCCAGTGAAGGTGAGGCGGCTAATGTTAACACTGCCACTAGCAACGAAACTCCTAGTGATTCTAAAAAACAATCTACCACTGATGTCTGTGATACTTTAGATGATTGCATTGAACTTTACCAAAAGGTTCTTCTAATATGGGACAGGGTGCATCAAGAGGAACTGACCATTAAAGAACTAACTCTGAAAATTCAACAGAGTCTTGAAAAAAAAGACAGTGATACGAATTGCAAACTTCTTGACGAAGACCCTGAACTAGCGTTTGCTGGTCCAGAGAGGCTAGAGGAGATCTTAAACCGAACTAAAAACGATATCGAGAGGTTGTTGAGGATTAACCAAACACAACAATTAACAATACAACAAAATGAAAAAACCTTGTTAGACTGTACAAAGATAATACAAGATAAGCATTACTACTTGCAACATTTAAAATCTGATCTTGATAGGTTAGACCAAGAGAATGCACGACTGCAAGAAGAGTTTTCTGCTATCCAAGTGATATCAATGGATCGAACTGTTTCCTGCGAAGCACCAGAAAATGGTGATAGCAATTCAGATACAGGCTTAAGCTCTATGCACAGCAGTAGTGACGATGGAGGAAATATTTTAGATACATTAGTATAACACTCATTGTTTATATCCAATCATTCTTTTTGTTGTCATATAAAATTTGAATGAATACTGCTGTCAGACATATGTATCAAACTATTTTTCGTTTCTACATTGCGTAATTTAATTTAATTTCTGTGCTTAATGTGATAGAAAAATGTACAACGTTAAGTTAAGAATTCAATATAAAATGATTAAAACGCAAAAAGCAGAATAGTTATGTAACATAGACTTATGGGTCTTAAAATATTTTTACATTGTAAACACATTTTTGGTGCTAGCCATCACTTTTTCTAAAAAATGTCGGAAATATAAAACTCAAAAAATTATAATATTTTAGCATTAACTTTTTCAGCACTTACTGTAGAGTTTAAATTGGACATCCAGTTATAAGAATCACCAATTTTCTGGATCATTTTAAGTAGCTATTGTTATAGTTAGTCTATAGAAAGAACTCCCCTTACCATAAAGTCTAAGGACGTCTGCTGCTATGGAAAAAATAAATAGCGCATTTCAAAGAAGGGAACTTCTTTCTCCCCTGATTATCTCGCTCACCAGAGTCAAAACCTGTCTTAAATAATGACCTAACACTCCCACTTGAAATAGTTAAGTCTCGTAACCATCACCGCAACCACTCCAGGCGAATGGCTAAGGGAGTTCTTTACATAGACAAACAATACGTTTTCCAGTATAGTATGGGCATCAATCAGTAAAAGTTCAGGTTCTGATGCGCCATAACAGACCTAAAACAAATTTTATTTTTATCCAATAAGTTAGCACGATAAGTTAAGTCGATTTCATCCTTAAAGGTTAAAACTATTTATTTCCCTCATTTATTCTAACATTTGATTTTTCGAATTTTGCATGATTCCAATTAGTATGATTAATTGGTGTTCTAATCTATAGCGTTCTTCTTTCAATAACACTTTCTTAGAATTTTCTAACTTCTTTAAATTTATCTAACCGGTAAAATATTACAGAATTTAAAGATACATTCGATAATTTCTAAATCTTTTTTTTTTTGTATCCATATTTAATCGCTTTTATTCGTCACGATCACGAATACAAATTATCTTCAAAAACGTATAGTTTGAAATATTGGACATACTGAACTACACTGAAAGAAATTCCGGCTCAAATTACGGTATAAAGTACCAGCATCATACGTGAAATTCATTTTAATCTTAAAATTATACCGTAATTTATACAGTAATATTTATTTAATTAGTGATCCAGTAACTTTGCGATAATTACTGTAAAAACTGTGATATTACTGTAAAAATTACGGTATATCATATTTTTGTTTCGTAACATGTTCCGGTAAACGTGTGTTTTACGGTAAAAAATACAGGCATCTAGAGTGCTGGCATTTTTTACTATAATTTGTACCGGAATTGTTTACAGTGTAACAACGGTAGGAAGCTCAAAACAATGCTTTAAAGTAAAAAACAACGTAAATACGTTTTAAAGAGTGCTACAGAACACGAAATATTTAACAAATATTACCGCATTTTAAAAATACCTAATGTATTTTCTTATTTTACTGTTAGAACTTTACAATTAAAACACTTTTTGCACTCATACACATTTAAACCAGAATTTTATGTACAACACAATTATGGAAGGTGTAATTTTGAATATCACTTTATTTAAATTGATTATTCTAAAATATTCAACTGATATATTCTGATACACTGTAAGTAAAAGTAATCATATAAGTATATAATAAACAAAATAAATATTGAATCTTTATCTCACCTAGTTTGAATTTTTGTGTATCGTTTGTGTTTCTCAGTCTAGTCTATATTTTCATACATTATAACCAATAGATAATAATTCTTTTCCTTGTTCTATATATACTATTTTAAGTCATAAAATACTTTATTCAGACATGACTCTATGACTTAGATTTATTACCTTTATCTCCGGGTAAAAATACAAGCATGTATGTTCAATTGTCTCTGTAAAATTGCATACTTCATACTATTGTATAAATCAATGTTAGTTAATAAATAAACTTTATGTCTTTCTTAGTGGTAGACTTTTATTACAAATAACATGCATGAAAAATTGTTTTATAGACATACATTGTTTTATAGAAAAGAATTATGATTTCATATGTAAAAAGGGAGCTTGTGTGGTCATAGAGCTGACGTCGAAAATGAAGAAAAACCAGTCAAAATTTCTCTTGTTAAATTGATAGATCCGAATAACTATTTTACACTCTTAGATGTATGAATTTTTAAATAGTATTCATGCTGAAAACTAAGTTCTTTATTTGCTTTCAATATTTAACCGCCTTTGTTGACCAGCTTGTTCAACTTTCAAAATCATCTTGTATATATATTGTACATTTATATGTTTTATATTGTTGTACAACATATAAACTTGTACAACATATAAAAACACATCACAACTGTATCTAAATATTTTATTTTATAACCTTTATTTAAACAGCCGACCCAATTTTGGGATTACGACCACTAATGTGCAACTCCGTAGCCTCCTAATTATTAACCCAATCCAGAAGACAAGAGATTTCCTGGATCAAGTATTGGGAGAAATTGGTCTTCATGGAGGACTTTGTGATGGAACTAACCCGCATTTGTATTACATAGAGAGGAAACTCTCTCATGGTTAGCCTAACGGCAAAGAGATTCTAAACCATGATACGCCTACCACTGACATCAGCACTGTGGTCGGAGCGAGCCGAGTGCGGAATTCGTATCAATCAGCCATCCCTGGGATTCGTGCTATTTATTTAAGAAATTTGGCCAATTTTGTTAAGTAATTAATTTATTTATGAGCTTTTTGGATATTTTAAACTAATTTTAATTAAATAAGATTTACTGTGAAAAAATAGCGAAAATTAACACATTACTAGCGTTATTTTAATCCAATAAATTCATAACCTCAAAAATTTTATTTTTTTTCAATACCAATTGCAATATGTGTCCTTCCTAAATTATGGTTACTTCCCATGATTAATATGACCTGTCTAACAGTTATCATTTACTATTGATTCACTTTATAAACTAAAAACTAATTTCTACTGAAATAATATAAGTCCTTTAAAAAAATCAAAACAATACTGTTGGAATCAAGTCTAATTTCTAGTTTTCAAATATATATATATATATATATATATATGTCCTAACATTACATTTATTAATAAACATTGAGCTTACATTTATTAAAAAAAAACATTTTTTTTGTGACTTGTTAACACCAGCCCGATGTGATGGGGATAGTTTAGACCAGAGGTCGGACACCCTATTAGACAAAGAGCCAAATATGAACATTACAACAAAAAAACATTGGGAGTCAAATCTGCTTGTTAAGTAAACTTTTATTACACTAAATAAGTAGTACACTAAATAAAACTAAATTTCGTACTTAATAAATATTTATTAATGCGAATAATGTGCTTGCATCTCCTTGGAAAGTTTGAGTAAGTCACGTTTGTATCTTGTTTTTAATTTTAGGCATGATTCCAAGTTCTCATCAATAAGACGGTCTCATCAATATTTCTCAGTTTTACTCTTGATAATGTTCATGCTTGGAAAAGATTGTTTGCATACATATGTAGAACCGAAAAGGGAAAGAACAGCAAACGCGAGATTTTTCAGATGATCGTAAGAGTCAGGAATACTATTCCAAGCGTTGAGAATGACCATGTCTTTCTTCTCCAGGTCATTCAAAGCAGACCACTTGTGTTGTGAACTAAGATCACATTTTTTCTTCTCCAATATTTCCAATTCAACACAAAGACGTTCGAATTTAGAGCGCCACATCTCCTTGTTTTTTAAATCCAGCAATTGCATTTCAAAGCTACTAATGTCTATTTCAATAGGAGAAAATTTCAACTCGGTTATCGTAGCATTAAAAGTATTTTTGACAAATGTTAAAGATGCTCTGCTGTTTTTAAATTCCTGAATTCTGCTGAGAAATGCTTCCCTCATATTTAAAATTATTGTTTTAAAATGGTGTTTATCAATAAAGGAATTATTTTCTTGGCGATGCTTCAGCAGGATCGGAAAGTGAAACAATGTTTCCCTTTCAAAATCATGAGCAAAAATGGATAATTTGTATTGTTCTTTTCGAATTTTTGACCCCCCACCCCCGAAAAAAAATGCTTAAAACTAATGTAAGTTCTATCCTAAATTCGAAAATGCAAAATATTCTTGTCCGTAGGTAGTTTTTGCTTGACCTATTGGTGGTGAAATATGTGATGTCCAGTCCACTGATCTCCAGTTTTCCCTGCAATACTCCCAAGTTTTATCTTAAACAAATACACTGTGATAGCATATTTACTAATTCTATTGCTTTAAGGTGTTTATGGCTAATCTTTGCATAAAAAAATTTTTAAAATTTGGTAAAAAAAATATTTTGAAAAATAATTTTCCCTTGATAAATCACGACTGCCGACTGAGGGATAATAAATTCACTGTCCTCGAACTCAATCTCTGAATGTATCATAACTATTTCGACATGCAACGGTAACACTAATGTAAGCGAAATAACAGAAAGTAAAAAATGATTTTGATTTCAATTTAAGGCAGAAAATCTCACTATGAAAATAGTGAAGAAAGTTGGACTTGTTACGCCATCTCTTAGCAATATTCAGAAATACAAAAGTGTTCATGGGATTTAGTGTTCATGGGAGGACCAGTTCAATATCAATGACGTTTTTTTTTCTCTTCGTCGCATGGCATGCGACGCCGACCATACGGGCACAAAAATGCCGAACGTATGAGATGCGACGCCGACAGAGAAAGGGTTAAAAAATACAAGATATGTTTAAATAAATCATTAGATTTTTTTTGGCAATTTCTTAAAAAATGACTACTGTAGTCCCCGTTCTTAACATATTAAAATTTACACGAATATGTCTTTTAGAAATAGCATCATTCCTGTGTCCATAAAAGATTTTTTTTTAAAGTAATGTAAGTTTGCATATAATGAAATGGAATCTACGATAAGTTACCTAGAAAATTGATACCACTAAGCTTCACATGCTTTAAATATAATTCGAAAAACTAGTTATAATGTGTTTTTTCCGTATCACTACCACTAAGTTTTTTGTTTTAATTTCACAGGGAAACAATTTTTTTCTCTTTTGCATGAGATTTTTTTTAACGGATCTTACATATTTTCAAATAACTGATTTCAAATTTGCAATCGATTTCTTTCTCCAAGCTACTGATTATTCTTAAAATGAAATTTTTAGTCTTAATTTTTGACGAAATGTACAGATTTAAAAACGTTAAATTTCTTGACGACAGATTTCTAGGGAAGTTAGAGCATATCGTCTGAATTAAAACTGCATAGGAAACCAAGTCCGGAAATGTCATCATACGCCGCTAGAGACGCTTTCTCATTATGAACGGTTTCTTCATGCTTTTCTGAACAGTTCGTAATAAAGAAGCTCTCCTAGCCAAGTACGACTGCTCTTCAAGGCATGAAGTTCCTTTGCATTATTAATCGAGATTATGTGCCCTAACAATCCCCAGAAATCTGTGAAACTGGAGTCAACATTTGCACAACGACCTGCTATAGATAACGTTTTCAAACTTTCGACAAATAGACAAAAATGTCATTTTAAAAAAATCTGTAACTTTAGGAGAAAAAATAATTTCAGATTTGAAATCCCCTCCCCCCTTAATTAGGCAAAACCAAGTGTTTGTATAAATACAACAAAAATATTGTTTTTAAGTGTTATCTACATGATAGTAGCTTCACCAATATTTTGTTTTGAAAAGTTCCAAAATAAGTATAACTTTTATTTTATGTACCAGAAATAATTTAAGTAGAATACTTTTTTAAATATTTTTTTATTTGCAAACTTCCAAAGCAGAGATCCATATGTTAACGGAACCAACAAAGCTTCACGCTTGTCTCTGGCACATCTTTTAATATCACTTCCACAATTTACTGGTAATAATATAAGGATTATTACTCACTTTAACATGATTTATATTGGAAAATCACATCCAAAGGTTTGTATTTTTAAATTAAGCCTATAAATATTACAAACACCGAATATTACCTAAGTATTCAAGTTTTTTCTCATCATTTGGCTTTAAAAGTGGGCAAAAAAATTTGACCACCCTGAGTAACTTTTGATTTAATGATCGGATTTTCACGCTCAAGGACTCAATTTTAAAAGCTTGTGGGGGTGACCTCAAATATGCTAATTAAAATAAGTGCAGACGATATTTTAAGTTACAAAATCAGACACAAAAATTTAATTTCTTTGAATAAAACTTTCTTTTTTTCGATGGATTCGGAATTTTGACCCCCAATATATAGGGGGTAGCCGCAATCTGGGAAATATGGTCCCAATAGTTTATTCAGGAGAGCGCTCCAAAGTTAAAACCCCTTAATGTTAATTTTGCTTTTTGCGTATATAGCTATATCTTAAATTTTTAAACGAATTGAAAAATTTATACATGCGATTATAAAATTTGTTTAACCAAAAATAATTCCATGCAAAACATAACTTTTTGAAAATATTTGCTATTATTTTATTTAAGAATAGTCTAAAACAATTTTTTTCGTTGCATCATTTTAAAGAATAAAATAATACATGGCAAAATACAAAGTTTTAGCGAAATCTGTTGAATAGTTATTGGTAAATTAAATTTTAAAAAAGTCATATACTTAAAAATATTCATATGAATTTTTAACGAAAGAAGGAAAAATTTTTATAAAAAATTAATTGTATGGAGTGACGTGACAATTTATTGCTAATTTCGAAATTGTGATGTTTTTTTGTTTAAATTTCCTTTCGAGAAATTTTAATTTTTAAGTTTAATGTATTCTTCATTCCTTATGCAGTTTCTCTTTTTTTTTTCTTTTTTCTTTAAATGCATTGTAATAAGGAATATTTTAACGCATTGTTGTTACAACGACAGGTGAATAAAATATATATTAATAATTTATATTAGCTGAATAATATTAATATTAAATTAAATTAAACAAAAATAATTAATTAATTATATTAAACAAGAATGTTAAAATATATTTAATTATAATATATTAAATTAAAAAAGAAAACAATTCAAAAATTCATTAAGATTTTTTATTAACAGAATACACAATATTAGATTTATAATAATTATATTTATAATAAATAATTAGATGATCTATTACATTTTTTTCCGTATGTATCCTTTACAAGAGACAAATAATTAAAACGAATAAAACGATTTTGGTTTCAAGTTTTATAACTATGTACGTCTCATGTTAAAATTAATAAAAATTGCATGAATGTGATACGAAAATATTCCAAGAAAACAAATAAAAAAGAAAAATTTTCTCCTCAGGAGGACAACACGTATACAAAAAATATTTTGTTAATAACAAATTTCAAAAATGGTTTTTGAAAAACAAAAACTAATGCAAAATTTGTAAAATACTTTAATTGTTTATAGATGGTTACAAAGGTAATATTAAGAAGTTAAACACAATTGAACGGACAATTGTAGTTGACGTCAGTAACATTTATACCCGCTCAAATGCAAGGTTTAATTTTGATGAACATATAACTCTTGCTTCCATCACAACATTTAAAAATTATTTATTGCTTTTTTAATTAAATTTTGGTAATTAAAAAAATAAAATTTATATATATATATTTTTTTTTATATAAATATTACAAATACATCAATACTACTTTTCTTGATACACTTTTATTTGCTTACATCAGGAAAACAATTTAAAAAACTGAGAAAAAAGGTTATAAATTTTTAAGTCTACTGCTGCCATCTAGTTTCTAAAAAATATTTTAAAACTGATTGTTTAATTAAGGTACTATTTTAAAAATATTTAAATGGGAAATGAGATTTTTTTTTTTCGCAGTTACAAAAATGCTGAAAATGATTTCAAGATGATAGGTTAAAACTTCTTCCTGCAAACAAATTGAACTTCATTTAAACAGGTGGCATAATTTATCCGAAGGATATATAAAAATTCCTATTTCGACTATATTGAAAAATTATAAAAATACCAGCATTTATGCAGGTTCTATCTCACTATCAAGCATATTTTGATTGTTGTAAATTTTCATTGAGAAGACAAATTTTTTTTCTTGTTATTTATTATTTGTAAATGTTAAAAAAACATGAAAAAATGAAAAAAATTATTAAATTCGTGAAAAAAGTCTATGAAAAAAAAAGTCAATGTTCTTTCTAAAAAGATTTTTTTAGATAATAATAAACCTTGTACTATATTTAAGGGGAAGTAATAATGATATCTAATGGAATATCTAGTACAAATTATTTAGATTTTTTTTATTTATTTATTTAATTATTTATTTATTTTGTATTTGAATATTTTATAAAATAATTTTGCTCTTTAGAACAACTATAGATAAAAGATGAAATTATAATGTTTATTTTTATAGGAGGTTTGAATAATTATTTTTAAAATTATTCATTTAAAGAAAATCTGTGAAATATTTATTCTGTAACAGGAAATTTGCTTATAATACTGTGCTTATACTGCTTTAAATATAATTTTAATAAAACTCGAAAGATGGCGGTAGTATCTTTAAAAATAAAAATGTGTACACTTTGCATAAGATAGAGAGACAATAACATTTCATCTGCTACTCAGAAAATTTTAGTTGAAGTTATTTTTTTTTTTTTTTTTTTTTTTTTTTGGGTTTCATTAAAATTATTATTCTTTAATTTAAATATTATTGTAAATCTTTAATTTATTTGAAGCAAGAACTTATTTACCGTATCTTATATTTCACTAATGCGTTATAAAAGGTTGTTATTATTATTATTTTTGTTTTTATAATTTCCTTACCTTTATTTATTTACTTATTTCTGTTTCATTATTATTTTTATTAATATTAATATACTGTAAATAGTCCTTAATAAAAATATGTGATCATAAATCCGTGAAATTTTTGAAACCTAAAAGCTAAAAAGATTTAGATATTTATACCATCAATTTTAGGGTTGATGGTATAAAAAATTGATCCACTTATTTTTGACAATCACATAAAACACTTAAACTATAATAGTTTTTATCTTCTAAACTACGACGTTTCCAAAAAAAAATAATAATAATAATTTTACAATTTGAAATATATACAGATACACCATGTTGTTTAATTTTCTTCGTGCGTTCGATGGCCAATATTCTTGTGGTTCCTCCTCCTTAAAATTTTGGTTAAAATATTTCTGCACCGCAAAGGGTAATTTTTTTATTTAACTCCTTTTGTTGTTGGAGAAAATAGTTTTGAAATCATTGTAGCTTCAGCCAAAAATATTTGATAAAAGGAAAACTCTTGTTTGTATGAAGATTTCGTTTTCTTTTTCAGGTATCAAAAATCCTAAAATATAAGTCCATTCCAGAATGTTATGATGGGCGAATTCTTAACCCTAACAGTAGGAGGAGGGGGGGGGATTATATGCAAAATATGGTTCCCATAATAAAAGCTGGAAAGCGATTGAAATTTTGGACCCCTTGATGTTAATTTCACTTTTTGTTTACTTCAAACTTTTTAAGTGAGTCAAAACATTTTTGTCCACAATTTTAAAACCCATTTATCCGAAGATAATTCCATGTAAAAAAAAAAAATTTCCTAATTACTTATTATATTGATTTTTTTATTTCATAATAATCGAAAAGTGTAATATAATTGTAATTAAAAAGTTTCGTATAGTAATAATTTTAAATTTTGTGCTGTTAATGACAAAATACAAAAATTGAACGAAATTAATAGTATAGTAAATAAGTAATCAAATTTTGAATACACCTCTTCGTTAAGATGGCGACACACAAAAAGAGAAATTAACATTCAGAGGAGCTAAAATTTTCTCTCCTACCTAAGCATAGAGGAATATATTTTGCGCATTGTCGCAATTCCCTGTCTCCCCAATAATATGTGGCTCAGGAATCCAAATTCGTTAAAAAATATATATATATATATATAAAAAAAGTATGTTTTTTCGGAGAAAGTTCGTTTTTATGTCTGATTTTGTTTATTAAGATATCGCCTGTACTAATGAACTAACATACACAACAGAAGGTCTTCGAACGATTAAGTCACAATACATGAAAATCTGATTATTAGAAAAAAAGCTTGTCTGGGTGTTGACATTTTTATTTTGCATTCTGCATACAAAGTTTGAGAAATGAATTTTCCATTGTAATAATGTTATGTATACAAGATTTTGTATCGTTTTCTCTGCTTCATTATTTGCACTTGAAGAATTCTTTATATAAGGTCTTCAATCCAACAACAACTGCAATTTTAAGTTGAAAAGTTTTGTTTCTACCTAACATAGATAAAAATTACATTTCAAATGGAAATGATTAGGTACGATAAAGACAGAATTGAAAATGATGTATTTCTCTTAACAACTTTTTCACTTTAAAGCATCTCAGTTTATAACACCGTCTTGCAGGGCTCGACATTAACGATGGTCTGTTAGTACGAGACCACTAAAATTTCTCTCGGACTACCATAAATAATTGACAGTTATTTCACTCAGACTACCATAAATAATTGCAGTCAGTTCTCCGCACCTGCAATCGATGTGAATGGTTTCTTTTTTTTTTCCGGAGAGCTTCATGTTTAAGTCTGGGTTTTAATCATAAAATAGCATATTTAATCATAATTTTAGCATTACGCATTGTGTGTATTATACTTTTTTGAATTAAATTCCCTTTACTAACTTTTTAATTCAAATGTAATAGAGACCAATTAACGGACAAATGAAAATGTGTACAGGTTAGTAATATCCTTTAATTACCACTAAATTAATTTTCTCAATTTTCATAACAGCTGAATTACAAGGTTAAACACGTAATTATATATGTAGCAAAAAGTAGTTGTTAATACACATTCCGATATGATTTCCAAACAAATCTTTGTAATAATTGTACAAAAAAAAAAAAAAAAAAAAAAAAATTATTAATGGCTTGCACGTTACAATAACTCTAGTTGAAAAACGAGAACCGAAAACTATTTAACCGACTGGACTATTCTTACAAGTTTGTAAATAAATGTACTACATATACAGATTCAACTAAATATGTTTAATTGATATTATGATAATTTGATAATATGTTGAATTGCTAACAAATTTAATTGGATACGTTAAATTTTAACAGCAATTTTTAAATCAAAACCTATTTCGCCGATTATAGAAACATAAATATTTCTTGAGTTGTTGTTTATAATTGGATAAGAAATTTTGTGAACCAAAGATTAATTTTGAATAATTAACACTTTTATCGTGGCCGTGACTCGCCTTTGTCCCATTCTCTGCGCTTAGAGTTCCTCCACAGCACTAAAATTAAAATGTATTACGCAAATTCCTTTAAAACTTAATTATTTTACTTTAAAAAGCAATGATCAATTGCAATCAATAACCATATTCACTAATACAACAATAGAGCACAGCGAGTATTCATGAAAGACGAGTTATCTCGTCCGTCGCGATGAAAGAGTTAAAGTTATTTATGCTTTGTTATAACTTCTTTTTTTATGTTTCTAACAAAATAAAAATTAAAAAAAAAAAACCTTTAGTAAACTGTTTGCCCAGAACTATATATTCAATAAATCAGTTCTTGCTGATTCTTACTAAATGAGTTAGGAAAATAAAATCACTAAACAACGTTCGTTTCCGCCCGCTGAACAGCTTAGACATTCTAAAAGGAACTAACTGATTCTCATTTAAAATAGAAATTTATTAAGCGCAAAACAGACAAAAGGCGTGAACGACTGTGTCTTTTAAAAATATATATTTTTAATCTTCAGTCGACGATTTACTTTAGTTTATCGATTACATTAGTTTGACTCGAGCATGTATAAAACAAAGTTCTGTTCATCTGTTTTCTCTGCAAACTCTTTAAGAAATGGATCATCTTATCTTTATGCTAGTTTTGTACTGTTAGTGACTGTATAAATGGAGGGAAAATGGGGTTTTTGACAGAAAACACTGTTCATAAAATTTTATTATTTCTCTTTTAGCGTAATAAATTTTTTATGTTGAGATTACTTGGAATGTATATATGGCCGGTTTTCTACACAATTTCTTTATTTTTATTATTAACTATCTTATCAAACCTTAAGGATGATTAGAGACACTATGAGGGACGTTTGTATGACTGGAATTAAGAGAGGTATGTTTTTTGAAGGTTTTGTTGTAGCCTGAAAGATAATTTTTGCGAATAATATATTGGATTTGTAACTGTTGTGAATTTTCAACAGTTACTAATGACTGTTAGGTCAAGTTCAGTCTATTTTTAGCCAGCGCCCCTATCATAAGCCTAAAAATGACACAAAACGTCATTATGGAGAAAAGCCACAGTTTTGAAAAAATGAAGAGGGGTTGTGGTCTAAATTCTTAATATTTAAAAACTTACCCCAATGCTCTATTATATGGGCTTTTAAAAATTTGCAAAAATTGATTTTGATAATTTTCATCTTGCTGGAAAAATATCGCCAAATTGGCGAATTTCAAAAAACGTTAAAAAACTTTTAAAATATCTACGTTATTTGCTCGTTCTAAAGTTCAGATAATTCATCCCAGCAAGATACCGTATATAGTGTAAATTATAGTCCTGCTTTAAGTGTAAGGCACTGAAGCTGTTTTTTTTTTTTTTTTTTTTTTTTTTTTCTAGTCTCTTCAGCGAATTGTTGAATGCCTGATTTGCTTTGGCAATGATTATATCAAAAAATTACATGATATTTATTCACTTACAAAAATGATAAATATGAACTAAAATTTTCAAATGAATCAATAAATCAATAAACTGTAAAAATTTCTAGCATTTTTTGGTTTATTTTTTGGAGATTGATACTGTTAGCCGACAAAACAACTAGCGAAAAATACACCTATAATCTGCCGTTTCTGAAAATCTTCTTGTTGGTTGTAGTGATGAAGTTTTGAAAAAAGGAATACCAGCTGAAGTGTTGTTGACGTCGTTTGACCAGGGTTAAAATTACTTTGTAAGTCGTTCATGGCCGGTAAAAGATAAAACCTTAAAAAACGGGGAGAGATGCATTGCCATGATTGGGTTAAAGGAATTTATTGTATGTCAAGAAACTGCAAGCAATTCCAGCATTTGCTTTTTTTTTTTGTTTATTCTTTGGCGTTTGCTGCTGGCAACCAATTAAACTATTAGCGTGTACGCACAAAATGATGTACGTTCAAATTTATCGTGGCTTAAAATCTTCTCGTTGGTTGAAGTGATGAAGTTTGGTGAAAGGGATACCAACTCAGGCATTGTCCGTGTCACCTTTGTTATCATTTCTATCGCCTAATGTTATAAGTTCTTGCTCATTTCAGATTAGAAATGATAACAAGAAATTATAACAATATAATCATAACAACTCTTGTAAAGCTTCATTGTCTTGAAAATATTTTAGTTACAATTTATTCTTCCATGAGAGTTATTACTCTCATATAAAACATTTTTCCGAAAACTCAGACATTTTTTAAAACAAAGACAATCTTTGTAACATAGAATAATCTCGAATATGAAATCGACATATAAATTGATTGTGCGGGTGTAAAAATGTGCGCTCCACTTCGCACGATTTGAAGTGATTGCGCATGTGCACTTGAAGTGCACATGCATCAAATCCGGTAAAATTCGTATGCGGTTGTAGAAAAAGTATGAAACTTGCCTGAATGAAAATAAGAGACTTTAAAAAAACGCATAAGCAAAAACCGCTTAACGTAGTGGAATATCATCTCAACTGCGACCATAAAATCAAAACAAACATTTACAATGCACGCCCGATATTATGGAAATTAAACTTCTTCTAACTAAATTGCATAATTAAAATCTAAATATATTCTATAATTTTAAGTAAAAAAATATTTAGTTACTTATGGATTTATTACAATTAGAAAACTATAATTTTAAGTTAAATTATATAAAATTTATTTTTTATTAAATCAACCAATTGCATTCATTTATTTTAATATTTTGCAAAAATGAATCCTTCATGTTCATTTTGTGTTTGAGTTCTCCTTGATTTATGCTTAACACATCCATGTTGTTTGCAAATGCTTCAAAGCTTACTTAAAGAAGCGTACGGAATCTAACATAAATTTGGGATAGCTCCATATTAATAAAATTGTTTTTCAGACTTAATATCTTATAATCATTTCGAGAGAAATGCAATAACATATAGAAGCATATAAATCCATTATAACTTATAATATCTTCTTAAGACTATTTCGATCATTGTAATAGTTATAATAATTTTTTTCGCAAAAAATAAGATACTTCAAAATTGCTTTACAACATTTGCATAATTTCAAATTCAATACAATTAAATATATCGGTATAAGAATCGATTAAAACTTACAACATGCGTCGATGCCATTTTGATCAGAGTAATATATTTAATAAGTAATTTAAACTAGCTCCACTTGGTATATATGTGTGATAATTACGTACAGTTAAAGTACGTCCTGTTCTGCAAGGCAATACTCATAGGGAATAATCCCTTCCAATCATATTAGGGGTGATATTGCAAACATGAATAATTTCAATATCTTCTAAGATGTAAGCTTCTAAGGTTTCTCTCATTGTGCTATAGATAAATATGATTATAATTCATGCCAGGCAATATTCCAAATAGCTTTGTTAAATTGATTTTGTGTCAGCTAAATATTTATAATTTGATTTATATTTCAGTTTTAAAAGTTTTTATTGAAAATTTAAAATTGATCAACATTAGAAATGAGACACTATATCATCGCATTTGTATAACTCTGTATTTTACTGCGTTTTGTTATGTTGAATGTTATAGAAATGACGAATAGAGTTATATATTATTTCCTATATTAAACATTTTCTGTATAACTCTGTATTTTACTGCGCTTTGTTATGCTAAATGTTACAGAAATGACGAATAGAATTATATATTATTTCTGATATTAAACATTTTCTGTATAACTCTGTATTTTACTACTCTTTGTTATGTTAAATGTTATAGAAATGACGAATAGAGTTATATATTATTTCCGATATTAAACATTTTCTATATAACTCTGTATTTTATTGCACTTTGTTATGTTAAATGTTATAAAAATGACGAATAGAGTTATGCATTTTTTCTTATATTAAATATTTTCAATAGCCAAAGTGCACGTATTTTAATTTTAAGCTCTGTGCTGAATGACAAAGCAGGGTTCAATATTATCTCTGATTGCTGCAAATAGATATTTATTGCCATTTTATAGTCAATAAAATTATCAAAGCTAAAGTTACCAAATCTACAATCACGAGATGACTGTTTGGCAATTACCAGTTGACTCTTAGTCAAATTACTTTTATCGAGGTCGGAATTGTAATTTTCATCCAGTAGATGCTACATTTAGCAAAATTTACATTATAGATGGTACGAGACAGACTCCAAACAACATCAATTCCCAGAATTCATAGCGATGGCACACGAGTGAAAAGAGCAAAATTTTGTAAAATATTTGAGAGTTCAAATGTCGTTAAAAATCATATGATTAAGATGTGAACTGATTAACAAAAATAACTTACTGCAGATGAAAGATTTCTAGATTGTTAACACGAGTGCTTTATTTCTGAGAACATTGAACTTTCTCCATATTTAAGATTTGAATTTTTATTGTTTTACACTTTTTGTTGCTTATCTTAAAAAAAGAGAGGATACACTTTTGCCTTTATTGTTAATTTTAACCATGTAATGTGAAAAACAAATAAACAAAACAAGAAAGCAAACTGAGTTTCAAATACATTTGAAACTCAGAATTTTTAGTTACTTTCTCCAAATTTCAGAAGAAAAACAAAAATAAAATACAAAAAAAAATAATTATTGAATTATCAACTACTTCTAAAAATAAGAAAGACTGTAAAATAAAAGTTGAAAACACTCAAAATATTTATCAAGAAATTCAAAAATTGAATCATACACTTATTTTTGTATTTCTCGTCGTCTTCTCTAGTATTCGCCCTCGCTTACAGTTTCGCTACTGACGTTTAATCCCTTTAAAGTTCTACGTCAAATAGAGAAATTTCTTAGTTTAGAAAAAGTTATTGAGAAAACACAATAACAGGATTATTTCTTAAAATCCACGATCGAGGAATCTGACATAGTATATGCATTTAAGAAAATCGTTCGCAATGCTGAAATATATCAGAAATGCTTCTTGCACAGGCGATTTGTTTTCAAGCCATATATTCGAATTAGCAAAAACAAATATGAGATCTTAAGCTAAACTTGACATTTTCAATCTTTAATAGAAGAAAAAAAAAAGAATAATTCGCTAGAGGGCATTTAAGTTGGCGATTGTTTTATTAGTGACTTTTGATTTCAAATCTTATCATTTCTCCTATTTAAAATTAATATTTAAGTTTATAAATAAGGTTGAAGATTAAATCCGACAATATCATTGCGAATTAAATTTTACTTCATTAAAATGGATTGCGGAGTATTTTAATTCTTAAGGAATAATCTATTGAAGAACTCTACTGCTATGGCCCGTTTATATTAAGATTCTTTAAGATGCTGTTACGAAATCCAAAATAATCAAACAATTTTTTAGTGTTTATTTTGAAAAGGTAAATCTTATGAATTTTTAAGGACGTTTTAAAATCTTGATGCAGAGTTATAGTCTCAAAGAGATTTTGATATTGATTTTTTCAAAGAATATACAATTCGAATGTGAACAAAGTAGTAAGATTAATCAAGCAAATGCAAATGCGAACAAAAAAAAAAAAAACAAAAAAAAAAAAAGGAAAAAAAAAAAAAAAAAAACACAAATTGTACCGATATTAAAATTATATTGTTGGACTTGTTCAACTTGTCAAAGATTTTTATTAGTCATATTTTGTAGGGAAGAGTATCATTGATATGATATATGTATCTAATATATATAATTCTCTTACGTGGCTCTCAAATTTTGGCTGTATTTCTTTTCCGCCGGTGGCAACGTTTGCTTTGTTTTGTTTACGTTTTGAAAACAACAAAGCATTCTGCCTTTTAATGATGTGTTTCTGATCTAATATATATAATTCTCTTACGTGGCTCCCAAATTTTGGCTGAAGTACTTTGTACAACTAAATAAGATTCTTTTCACAACAATTAAATATTTACGTTATATTTTTCATTTATAGAGAAAACAGTCAGCAAAGAATTCTGTTAGGTTAAAAAACATTTCGCTAAAAAAAAAAAACGAATTCTAAAAAAAATAAAAATAAACAACTTAAAAATAAAAATGCTGTTGCCAGCCATAGAATTTTTTGAAAAATAACTTAGCAACTAGACAAAATGACATAGAAGCGCAATTAGATAAAAATTAAGATATCTGAGCGCTTGACGTAACAAATCCTTCAATTCTGTAAGTGTTGTATCGCCAAATGCCCAAATTATCAATTGTGTTTTTAAAGAAATTCTCTCTCTTTCTCTCTCTCTCTACTATACATACTACTGATTTCATATTGTTTTACAACACATGGCTTTAACACTCTGGTGGGAAAGACTTTAAAACAAAACTTACAACAGTTACTTTTCCCAACAACTGAAACTTAGAATAGTGTGATTAAGAAAAATATGTGAACTGTTTGCAATTTCAAATTAATATTGAAATGTACAGGTTTAGATTTTTCTACAGTGAAACATTTTCGGAACTTCAGTATTCAAAAAAGTATACAAAACCAAACGTTAAGAACGTATCCAATGAGCGAGCAAAGCGAGCAGGGGGCGAAGCCTCCTGGTGTGTATATATATATATATATATATATATATATATATATATATATATATATATATATATATATATATATATATATATATATATATATATATATATATATATGTATATATATATATATATATATATATATATATATATATATATATATATATGTATATATATATATATATATATATATATATACATATATATATATATGTATATATATATATATATATATACATATATATATATATATATATATATATATACATATATATATATATATATATATATATATATATATATATATATATATATATATATATATATATATCATATTCATATCAATAATATTAATAGATAGATCAATATCAATATTGTTGTCAATAGTGTTATTAATATCGATTATATCAATATCGACGATATTGATATCGTTGATATGATAGTTACATAATATTTTTTTCACAGAAAACGAGGAATAAAAATATCACTTTGCGATTAAGGAATCGAGCCTGCAAAATCATTGGAAATTGAATTTTATTGCGTTGAAATAGATCTTGTACCAGTTTATTTCCATTTTTTAATTAATATAATAGAGGAATCTATGCCATGCATTTATTGTTAAAATCCGTTCAATTAAGTTTTTTAAAGTTTTTGTTGCGTTAACTTTAACTGAAAAACTTTATAAGAACATTTATTTTTTAAGTGTAGTTAAATCTAACTTTTGAAGTTGTGTTACTTAAATAATTTAGATTTAAAGTAAAAGGATGTAAACAGTAAAAGGATGAAAATTAGATTTAAAGTAAAAGGATGAAAATTAAGTAAAATCTACAGAGCCAATTATTATAATATTTTTCTCATTATTAAAAGTAAATATTAGATTTATTTAATTTAATGCTTAATAAAGCTTTTTTAGAATCTTTTATGGGTAGATCCTAAATGTGGTGCCAAATTTCATTGAAAATCTTGTTCGTCTTGAGAAAAAGATGAAAAAATCTTGAGAAAAAGAAAGAATAAAATTGGTAAAATCTTTAGAATATGGGATACAAAACACTATTTTTTTGTTAATGTATTGAAATATACGAAAGTTTAAAATACAAATGTTTTAAGACAACAATTACAAGCATAAAAGATGATAAGACTTTCAAGAGCAAAATAAGTAAATAAATAAATAAATAAAAATAAATAAATAAAAAATAAGAACAAAATTAAAATTTAAAAAAAATATATTAATTTGGTTAAAATAAACTTGATATTAGGGGTCACGTTAAAAAAAAGTCATATCACTGGTACTTTAAGGTGACGCTTTTATCAATGCGCCATTAAACATTTAAATATATTGCAAGCGTGAAAAGATAAGAAGGCATTAAATAACCTTTCAATATTAAAAATGAAGCGAACACTCTTAGTTTCAGATATCAATTTCGAAAGAAAGTTTAGTACATAAAAAGTTAAGGTAAAACATTCAAGAAATTTTAATGTAATATTATAGAAGCTTTTTACAAAAATGTGTGCAGAGAACAAAAGAAAATTAAAATAATAAAAAAGAATAGTTATTACTTTTAATATCTTTAAAAGTTCGAGTCAAAAATACATCCAATCCTACATTTTTTACACTAATGATATGTCTTTATGTAATATAAAAATATAATAGTAGTAAACCGTTCACACACATAGTTATCGGTGCAATGTTTCTGGACCAAAAAATGATATAATGAGATCTTTAATTAACAAAGAAGGTCTGGAAATTTTTAACTGTCATCAACCTAAAATAAACAAAGTTATTATGGTATTTAACAGTACATTAACGATTTGTTTCTTATGAAATAAATTCTGTTCTACTTATTCGGTTATGTTTTGAATGCAGAAATATTTCATATACATTTGTCGAAGTTTTTATCGAGTATTTTTTGGTTGTTCTACTGTTTTTATTTATCTTATTTTTATAGTTGTGCTATTCTTGCTATATTTTATTAAAATGGGAAGTAATATTCTTAACACTCTTATTCCAAGTTGCAATTTTATTCAAAATTAAAAGTTTTAAATTAAATAGCGAATAATATGCTATTTTCATACTTCTGTGAGTTTACAAAAGGTACTTATGGGTGTTAGGTCAAGTTTAATCTGTATTTCACCCGCGCCCTCCTATGCTTATTCTGAAAATGACGCAAATCGTCAATATGAAGAAAAGATACTATTTTGAGAAAATGAAAAACGATTGAAATTTTCTCAAATAGTGAATTATCTAGGCTTAAAAGAAAAAAAAAAAAAAAAAAAAAAAAAGAAAAAAAACATTTATTTTGATAATTTTGTTCTAAGAGAAAAAATGTCACCAAATCGGAGATTTTTTTAAAAAAAGTTTAATAACTTTATTTTAAGTTATTTGTCCAGATAATTCTTCACGACAAGATGCCGTATTGAATTTAATATTATATAGTCGCTTTGATCCAAGTGTAAGGCATTGAACTGCAGAGTTTTTATTTTCCTTGGAAAAAAAACTTCGATAAACCATGTTAAGAAGTAGAATCGGGAGTCATTGGTTTGTCGATAATTTTCGTTCAGTTTTGTTAAAGCCTGGTCACCATGATATTCTTTGCCTTTTTTAATTTAATGACGTCACTTTCAGGTTACTTCAAGTTTTTTTTTTCTTTGTGAATGGTTCTTTGTTTATTTTCATATATAACTGTATATTTTCAAGTCACCAACTAGAAGGAAGGCCCCCGATTATACACCATTTTCTTTAAAATTGAAAAGAAATAGTAGGCGGATATAGTAGGCATTAGGTATGGTAAACAGCAGGTAATTTTGTGTAATTTTTTCTTATAGTAGGTCGTTTGGTTTATAATAGGATAAATAAGAATTGAAAAAAAAATCATGTATATATAGAACTGATTTTGACCGACGCATACTTTAAAAAAAAACATTTCATGATTTTTAATAGTAAAACAAGCTAAAATAAGATTTTTTTTTTTTTTTTTTTTTTTTTTTTTAAAAAACGCTCAATATATTGAACTGATTTTGGCAAACTTGAAAAAAAAAGTAATAACGAGTTTTATAGCAACAGAAGGCTAAATAAAACTTAAATAAAACTAGTATACATCGAACTGATTTTGACAAATACATATTTTAAGAAACTTTAAAAAAGCTTTTATAGTAACAGAAGAAGAATTATAAGAACCTATACACATTGATATGATTCTGGCAGCCATACACCGCAGAAAACATTTAACGAGTTCTTTTAGTTACAGAAGTTTAAATTAGAATATTTTTAAAAAATGCTTACATTCTTTTAAATTAGAATATTTTAAAAAAATGCTTACATTCTAGCAGTAGCATATTTCAGCGATAGCCAATAACTGAGTAAAATGAACTGTGGTACTTTTTATTACATCTGTTATTTGTTGATTGAATTACAAATATGAATATTTTAATACAATGAACATTAATAATCAGAATTTTTTTTATGAGAGATTAAAACATTCCGATTTCAGAAATTCTTATCAGATGTTTAAAGAAGAATTTAAAAAAAAAAAAAAAAAAAAAAAAAAAAAAAAAAAAAAAAAAACTGTATACATTGATATGATTCAGTAGGCTCGTTTCGTAGAAAACATTTAACGAGTTTTTTTAGTTGCAGAAGTTTAAATAACAATTATAAAAAATGCGTAAATTGAACTGGTTTTTTACAGTCTCGTATTACAGCGATAGTCACTAACTATGTCAAATAAACTGTAATACTCTTTATTGAATCTGTTATTTGTTGAATGAACTATTAATATGAATATTTTTATACGATAAAAATTAAGAATAAGAATTTATTAAAAAAATGGTGTTCTTTTTAAGCTGTTATAATTTTATAGTTTACAGTTCTTTATGAAGTTAATAGAAATAGTAAATAAAATGTTTTAAATTCGACAAAATGTCAATAGTTATTAATCAAGAAGTTATATGCATATTAACTTGTTATAAAATTAATGTATTTCATATGTTTCATTGTTATAAAAAAGCGATACCAAAGATAATTAGTTTAAGAAATTTAATTGATTTTCTATCAATTTTGAAAATATCTTAAATCAAATAGCGTGCCTTATATTTACTCGCGTGTGAACTACAAAATCTCATTAAATATGTTTTATGAAAATAAAATTTAAAAATGTCTCAGAAATGCTTTCACTGAAAATGTTGAATCGAAAAGATTATAACATCATTTATTTTAAACAACGGATGAAAAGGGCATAATTACGATGATTTTTCGTAATTGGTTTGTCTTCGGAAACACGAAAACTTTTAAATTACGAGTTTTATAATTTTCTTTTCATTAGTGTGCGATATACGAATTGGGCTAAAGGTTTCGGAATGCCATTTCAAATTAAACTTTTTTAATTCATAATCAAACTGTAGTATTAATGAATTTTTAAAAATTATGCATCATGTCTGTTTGCCTACGTAAAACATTTGGAAAGAATTGTCTTGAAAGCATAATTTTTAATTATGTATCTTTTTAATGTCATGTTTCAAACTAAACTGAGAGAAATAAGGAAAATTTAAGAAAATAGTTTGCTTTGTTTTTGATGAATTTAAAAAAATGTGGTTTGTAAGTTATTACTAAAAACTCACAGAAACAAAAAAAAAAATTATGGTTCAGCAATCATTGAGCTGTATTCGCTATTTTTGAAAATCATTTAGAAATCATCAAGCAATTTTTTGATGAAATATGAAATAATATGTAAGACAAGCGTGATTTTATTGAAAAAATTCGATTTCTCAAACAAGTGAAGATAGTGATTTTTTTTCTATTTGACGAAAATTCGCTCTCAACAATTCAGTAGAAACTGTTATGTTAAAAAAAAAAAAAAAAAAAAAAAAAAAAAAAAAAAAAAAAAAAAAAAAAAACGAAAATTGTTTTACGTGTTTTGTGTATTCAATTAAATAAGTATTATTTAATGAGTTTTAGTATTCTAATTTTTGAATTGCATTTAATCAACTTTGTAACATTTAATCAAAACCATTAGCTTTCTTAATCATTAGTTTAGAAAACTATTTTAGGATTAGTTATTTGTCTTGTTTTAAGTTTATAAAATACTTAGTAATTAAAATAATGATTTGATTGACTTTTTATTATTTTACTTTTTCTTTAATTTACTTCTACAGTGATAGTGAAACAAGTGTCTATGTCTTATAAGCTCAACTTTTTTTCTTTTATTGTAATAGAAGAATAAATAGATATTAATTTATAACAAAGGATACTACACATAAATGTTATGCTTTAGGGGTATTTTTTGTTGCTCCTTTGTTGATGATCGTAAAAAAGCTACAACATGAGGCCTGAATCTCTAAGCTTTAATTTTAATCTATGTATATTATCTTGCTGAAAAAAAAGATTATATTGACACTGACAATTAACTAAAATACTATAAACAAGATCACCCTTCACAGAAAATCGCCAATCTGGCAAAATTAAATGAAAATTTTTAAAATCAATGAAAATTTCTCATTTTATGCCTATATTTATGAGTCCGCCGTTCATAAGAATGTTCGAATAACTTATTTTAAAATATTTGAAAATACGATCACAATCTTCTCTTCAGCTCTTTTATTTTACAAAACTGTTTTTTTTTTTTCTTTTTTCATTTGACACTTTATACCCTTTTCATAACGCTGACTAAACATGAATTGGTAAAAAAAATGGAGCTAGCAAAAGACAGAGAACACCTAACCAAAAAGCCACACTGTTAAAATTTTCATTCTAGAATAATGGTTAAATAACTGGAAGCTGCCTGTCCATCCGATTAACCGTAAAGTTTACGGTAAAGAAAATTTTTTTCCTTATTTTAACCTTTAATGGGTTTGAAACAATTTTTTATTTTCCTTTAATGGTTTTGAAACCATTTACTAAAAGTATGGTTACAAAACCATGAATACAAAACTATACGGTTTTTTAACCATTTACAACTAGTATTTTTCAAAAACGTAAGAAAAAAAATTTGTATATTTAACTAGACATAGGAGCTCAGCTTTTAGTAAGGTAATGGGCATTGGAGAGTGCCGAACACTGGAAATTCTTCATGTGTTGAAGGTAATGGAGGAAATATTGTGGTGCCAACACTAGGACTCAAACTCCAGTTCTGCTGGTCATGAGATTGACCGATAAGCCCACTTGGCTATGATATGCACGCGGTTGCAAGGAACTAAGTAGCCTCATTAGGTGGTTCTAGTTAGAGCGATAAAATTCTGGTCGTTTAACCGTATTAGGCGAAAGCAGTTAATAAACAGTTTTTCTCAAACTTAACAGTTTGATTACCATTTTATTTATGGTAATTTGACTGTTTTGATAAAATATGGTGAAATAACCATTCAATAAATTTTTATTTAACCATTTTTTCCGAGAAATTTCTAACAGTGCATGCTCTGGCAAACTTATGTTCTATGTTTATAAGAAAAGCATTTTTTTATGCAAAAAAGAGCAACGATAATATTTCTTTGAAATAGTGATGAACGCATTATGGCCTTACTCAGCCTTTTGAAGCATTTTTGCAGTATCGCTAACCTGATTACGTTGCAATGGAAGATAAATCAACATGTCAACCGCTGACTGGGTTATTACTGATGTTGATTCTACATTCATGGCATATTTTCTAATTGCTCTTCTATTCGGGTGGTTTGAGTTCTTTCCAAAACTATAGAATCAAAATTACCATAGACTAAATGCTTAGACGTGGCATAAAAAATACCTTCTTACCTCTTGCAGACAAAGTATTTAATGACGCGACATAAAATTATCCTTCTCAGTGAAATCCTCCTCCTGAAATCCTTTATTTAATAGCATTGAGGTACCAATGCTTCTGGCGCTATTTTTTTACTCTGGGACGGTGCTACTCGAATCTTTTTCAAACAACTACTCCATAATTTTTAATGAAATAAGATACATTTGTTAAAAACGGATGCATAGAAAGGAAGCTTTCTGTAAATACTTTAAAGTTTTGAAATTGCAATAGGCGAAGTAACTCGATAGTTATTCATGAAATAAGATACGTTTGATAAAAACGGATACAGAAAAAGGAAACTTTCTGTAAAAATTTTAAAACTTTGATAATGCAATAGGCGAAGTAATTCAATAGTAAGATACATTAGACAAAAACGGATGCAAAAAAAAGGAAATTTTCCGTAAATATTTTAAAGTTTTGAAACTGCAATAGACGAAGTAACAACTGCGTTTCTTAATATCGCAGGGGGGATTATCGCCGGGTGGATTAAGATTTTGTCTTTTTGGAAAGTAATACAATAAAAATATTTTTTATCTTGAAAATCTTTCTATATCACACCCTAACAATACTTTTAATTGCTTTCAGTACAAAATTACCACATATTAAGAAATTCTGAGCAAGAAGATTTCATTAGCAAGGGTGTTTAACCCCATTTCGCTTTGGGTATTATGAGGTCACATCTCAGAGATTTATGCAAAAGCAAAATAATTGTTTTTTTATGCTGTAGATTTATTAAATGCGTATTTTTTTAAGTAATCCTTTTTATCTTGTTGCCACTAATTAGAAGACTCAGGACTTATTAAATTACAAATATAAGTTTTGATTTTCAGAGCAAACTATAAAAGAATTGTGAGACAATTACCAAAACAATTTTTGCACTATTAGGAAGATTATGTCTTGAGATAAATCATAAATTATATAATTTAAATAAATTATAGAATTTAGATAAATTCATTATATAATTTAGATTAAAAAAAAACTATATAATAAAAGATAAATTAGGTATTAAAAATATAATTTATTGAAATATAATTCAAATAAAATATAATTCAATTTTTAAATTAAAGGGATTTTGCGTTAAAAAATTGTTGAGTAAAAATATTTAAAAAAACCTCTCGGTAATATTTATTCAAAAAAGTTAGTTTTAAAAATATGATACTTAAAAAATTATTTTTTTTAAATTAAAAAATAAATAGATTTATAGTCTGAGATCACTTCTCAGAGCTTTATGCAAAATGCTTATGCAGGCTGCAACTTTGCATAATTTATATTTTTCTTGTGTAAAACATTTTGTTTTGGTGTCATTAATTAACGACGTGTTTTTTTAAATGAGAAAAATATGTTTTGATTTTATTTGCTAAATGTTGAGGGGCAAAGTTGAGGGTCATAAAATTATAGTTGTAAAATTATCCAGGCATAAGGTATATTTACTTTCAAAATACTGCAAAAAATGCTCTGGTATATTTTTTTAAAGTTTATTTTGAAAAATAATTTACCATTTTAATTTAAAATATAGGAATTTTTACATGTAAAAAAATCATTAATTGAATTTTTAGATTCCGAAAATTACGGAATATTATGTATATTTTTCGCATTATTGAACAAAACCATGTTTCTATAAAGTCACATGCACTAAATCTACTTCATGTTTATAAAATTGATTAAAATTTAAGAAGTTAATGAACTTGTTAGTTTACTCTAAGAAACTGAAAATTAAAGTGCTGTTTAGAAAATAATTATTTAAAAAAGTGTTTTCTAAACCTTAAATCGCCTTTAAATATTCTCTTCACTGAGAAAAAAGTAGCGTTAAAACTACCAGAATATGGTAAAATTTACAACGTTTCTGGCTCTATGGGAACAAACTCGATTAATTTTATTGGAGCGCATTGCTTATGAGTTTGATAAAGCTAACTGTAAGATAAGGATTTATAATTTATGATTTATAATTTATAATTTATAATTTATAATTTATAATTTATAATTTATAATTTATAATTTATAATTTATAATTTATAATTTATAATTTATAATTTATAATTTATAATTTATAATTTTTATAATTTATTATTTATGATCCCGATACCTTAGATAAAACATAAAATCTATTTATTCGGTTGAATGTATTTTTCAGTTTTGTATTTTTTTTTTACTAAATTTGGGGTAAAAAGAAGTATAACTTTGAAAAGAAGAATTTCCTGTAAATCGTTACCATATGAACGAAAAAGTGCCAAATTAATGGTTTAAATAGCGTATACTTCAGTTTTATTAACCAAAATTATGTTTGCTGGTTTTTTGTTTACTGCCAGAAAAATTAGTATCATAGAGTACAGTAACTAGAATTTTTCAAAGTGCTTCTGATACTAATATACGAGTAATAATGAAATAATAATAAGTTACTTATATTTTTTAGTTCTTAATTTATTTAAGTAAAAAGCGAATTGTATTAAATATAATAAAATATTTCCGTTTGAAAATTTTTGATTTCAACATTCTTCTGAATTTCTGAAGTTAAACAAATTTCAAATGCATTAAAAAAAGAAAATACTTTAAAAAATGCACATTTCAAAATTTATTTATCCAAATTTAAAAATGTGAAAGTATTTGGTTTCATATATTTACATTGTGCAACCAATTTATTAGAGAAAACATCGCAGTTCCGATTGGCTTATCCCGAAATACGACCGTCCACAAATCCATGTAAATATAGTCCCCACATTATCAAAATCTCGGGTCATAAAAGGACGAAAATCAAACACACTATCATAGCAGTAGACGGTTGATTTGGGAGATTTCTAGGTCGCTATAAATTTAAAAGTTTCATTTTGAACGATTTATGACTTCAACCGTGGTGCGAAAAAATAAATTACCACGAGGATCTTCTTCTTAGTTGGGAGAAAAAGTATTTTGGGACTCTTAACATCGTCTGCGAGATTTTGGAATTAGGATTGCGTTTATAGGGATACTAAAATAATAATGAAAAAACAGTCAACTTTGCAATCAATAAGAGGATGGGTGACGGTTATTATTGAATTTCTCTTCAAATTGTGACTACATCTAGTATAATTATCACTAAACAAAACAACAGAGGATGTAAAACAATAGTTTGACGATATGGTAGTAAATAATATGAGAGTAAAACACATATTTCAAACTTGAACCTTCAAAATTATGAAGTTCTAAAAAAAAACTACATTCTAGTTTTTCACACTGTATAAAATTCAGTACAGTATGCTGAAAAAATTTATGGTTGAAAAAAAACCATACTGCTAGAAATACAATTAAACTTTACGGTATTTAAACTATTTGTTTGGTAATTTTTCCATTCATATGGCATCGTTTTACCAGAAATTTTGGTTTTCAAAATTGCTGCTCTTATTACCGCACGTTTAGTAAAAGGTACGAAACTGAAAAGTAAATTCTAGCGAATAAATAGTTTCTAAGGTATCATGATAAAATTACCGAATTTTACTTAACTTACTAAATTTTATCATACATTCTAGAACAATATTTTATTGTTAACTTTAACAAATTCTTCAAATCTCTTCGGTAAAAATTCTTATAGAGCTAGGATCGCACGATAATTTTTTCTATATTCTAGTATTTGTAACCATAAAAAAGAAATATTTAAATATTTAAAAAAATTTTTGATTTTTGAAATTAAATTAAAATTAAAGAATACTTCTTTTATCAAAAGAATATCATACACATTTGAAATGAATGCTTTAAATTTTTTAATTTAAAAATGAAATAATTGGTGTTGGCTTGAAACAAGAAACTAATGTCATTTCAGTTTCATCCTGAAAAACACATTAAGTTTGATTTCAGAAATTGCTTTTTACGGTGAATTAAGTTTAATTGTGTGATATTTTAATACATAATCTTTACTTTCTAAGGATGCGACTTTAAAAATGGTATTTCGAAAAAAAGCAACAAAAAAATAGAAAAAAAAAAGAAGCATCTAAAGTGAATGTAAATTTTGAAACGGCGAACGTAACTTTTATTTTGCCTAAGCATTTTCTTCAATTTGAAATTACGATTCATTTAATCTATACACATTTTTCTTTACTATTTCATTTTCTAAAACTTGTAAGCCAGCCTTATTTTATTTTATTTTTTTATACCATGAGTAGCAAAATTTTTTATTACCTTTAAAAGAGAGTCGTAAAAACTCATGAAATGCTCTTGTAATGTTGAATATTTAACATCTCACTAATACAACATTATTAGTTGGAAAATAGTTTTAAACTTTAATAAATAAATCTCATAAAGGTGAATTACTTGTTTATTTTTAAGTGATCTTATGTGAAGCTATTTTAGTAATTAATAATTCTATTTGTATCAGAGGTATTTAGAAACTTAGCTGCAATTAGTGCTGAAACTCATTAATTTTTATTAATCTTAGAAGAATTTGGGCTGCTTTTTAGCAGCTGACTAATATAGAATTATTAGTCAGTACATAATTTTGACTTTGTATATGAGTCTTATTATATTTAATTTCTTGCATATTTTTAGGTGATATTTCTTCAAGTCAATTCAGAAAATTAAAAACCAAATTATATCAAAATCGTCGTTGAAATTTTTAGGTTTAGAAAATATTCGTTAAATTCATGAAAACAATTCTACTAATTGAAGTAATGATCTTTTTGTAAATGATCTTGCAGATAGATCTGTTGAATCTTCGACAATAAGGGCTTATATCTAATCCATTTCCTCCATCACAAAACCAAAGAAGAAATTTCTTTCCAGATCCCAAAAAGATTTACTCTTAACAAGAAAATAAACTGAAATTGATGAATGAATATATACTCTCATAAGAAAAAAGTAAAAAAAAAAAAAAAGATTGGGTTAGTCACGTTAATAAATAAATATATATATATTCATATATATAATCATTTTATAGTGAATTATTTGACTTACGGGCCCCCTAAACGTTGTTGATTGTTCCTTGGGGTGAAAAATTATGTGATAATAAAGAAATAATAAAAAACAATTGTTATGTGACACTGAGCGTTAGCTACTTTTCAGAATAAGTGTCCTATTTTAATAATCATAATATTTTAATTTTCATAATCAGTCTTCATATTTTTGGATGAAGCATGAAAAAAAAGTTCGAAAGTCTGCATCATCAAAATAAATTTGTTCTTGTTTATGGCACATTTTTGCAGCATTAAGTAGCTTTGTTTATTTACTCACAAATTATTAGATTATTGTCATGTGATTAGTGGTAATAACTTTTTTTTAGCTATTTAGTATCATTTAATTTTTAGATTCATATCTCTTAATGATTTCATTAGTCTGAAAGGAATTCAAAGAACCTGCATTGAAATGCCTTCCATGAAAACATTTTTAATAATGATTCAAATAAAAAGTAATTAAAATTTTTCCATTAAAAACCAGAAAAATCTATAGAATATAAACTTTAAACTAGAATTATCAACTACCTTTTTTCAAAAGAATTTTTCTAAAAAGGATTAAAGTTCCACAAAAGTAATACCTGTACAGATCTCATCTGTTCTGACAGATTAATTTTATTCTTCATTAATGTTAAAAATGCAAAATACGAAGACAGAATTTTCTTTAAGAATTATCAACATGTAACGTGACATTAGTTTTCTCGAAGTAGTTTAAAGTTACTTTTATTTTCAAGAGCTGCAGATGAGCCATATGACATGTTTAAATAAAGCAAGGTTTAGTTTATTCTATGATTTAAGTCTGTTTAAACAAAGATACAAAATAAATGAGTAAATGTATTTGAAATAAAAAAATAGCATTAGTAATTTTAGGAAACTACCACAAAACTAAAAAAAATAATGCTTGTTTATTTTTATTTATTTATTTATTTTATTTATTTATTTTTATTTATTTATTTTTATTTATTTATTTTTATTTATTTACTTATTTTTAATTATTTATTTATTTTATTTATTAATTTTTATTTATTTATTTTATTTATTAATCTTATCTATTGATTTTGTTTATTTATTTTATTTTATTCATTAATCTTATTTATTGATTTTTTTATTTATTTTATTTTATTTATTTATCTCGTCTTGGGGAGATTATTCTGTCACATAATCGCACACGATAAAAATTTCTAGATATTTATACGGTAAAAGTATACATCCCTCATTTGTTTTATACATAAAATTTAGGTATATATGGGAATGAATACAAAAAATATTTAAATTGTAAAGTCTTAACAGTTAAATATGACAATTATCATGATTAACATACATTTGAAACTTATAAAATGAGGTAGCATTTGTTTATTTCTTGTTTTATAGCATTGTTACGTCTTTTTTAATTTTGTAGCATTGTTTCGAGCACTGTAGAGTTATTTCAAAAAACACTGTATAAATTCTGGATCAAATCACTGTAAAAAGTTAATGGCATTCAAGATACAGTTCCTTTTTTCCATAAAATCCATTTTTACCGGGGCATGTTACAGAACAAAATATCTATATTCCGTAACTTTTACTTCAATAATTACAACAAAATTAAAGAATAACTATTTAAATAAATATTACTGTTAAAATCACGGTATAACATTTTACTGTAAAAGCGAATTTTACGCTAAAAAGGATTTTACGGATGATGCAACTTTATACCATAATTTGATTCGGAAGTTTTTGCAGTGCATATTCCTATTAATTTTTTGGAATTTGTTTTTCCTTTTAGATTGAGCAAATTGAAAATAAATACTAGTATTTTACGTGGTGTAACATAATTTACTTATAATTTTGAAGTAAAGTTTTGGAATTACTGTAAAAATAAACCTGTTACTAAATTGGTCCCAACATCCCTAAAATATCATCTTTATACCAATTTTCGCTAAAGGAGAAAAAACACTCTCATGTGTTACACTTGATTTAACACGATTAATTTATTACATCTTAATACCATTTAAATAAATCTCGCTGTTGCACCGTTTTTGAGCTATTTTAGGAGTACAGAGTTTTTTGCTTGCTAAATATCTAATGTTTTGAGTGCTTCAACAGAAGTCAGAACTCTAACTTTCCTTTCACATCATAGAATTCTTTACACTCTTATGGTTAATTTAATTACGATACATTTTACTGATCGAAAAGTGTTGATTAGTTTTATTGATTCTATAAGGATAATTAATAGATAAATAAGTAAAATAGGTATTTAATGGAAGCATAAAAGCTTAAGAGGTATTTTTTCTCAACTAAAACTAAAACACTAATGCAATTCTATTATGGAAATATTTATGTTACTTGCTTTCAGATGAAGTTTCGACTGACAAAAAGGCGTTTGTTCTCGAAAAATAAATAATTTATATTTAATTTTTTTAGTATTTCTGTTAATAAATTTAAAAGTGTAATTTATAAACGCTAGACAGAGTAAACATTTCTTGCATACGTAGAAAGTTTGAAGGAGTCAGTGCGGCTTTTGCTAGATTATTTGTGTGGAAATTAATTAGACATTCAAAATCTTAAGATATCTTCATAATTAATTTAATAAAAATGAAACAAAGATGCTTGATAAAAAGGATCACTGACTTTTCTATTAAACTAATGGATTATTTACTCATATAAATGAGTCTCCATTTCTATATAAATAATAATTATGAACATGTTGAAAGATTCCTTCAAATAAACTTATGCATTATTTTCTAACATAAATGAGACTTTTTTTCTCTATAAATAATAATTATACACCTGTTGAAAGATTCCTGTTTGTTTTTTTTTCTAATCAAACTTGGGTAACTTATACTTACCAAAAGGTACCTTACACCCAAACCTGTTTGGGGGTATGGGATAACTACCAAAATAACGAAGAGGCTACTCTTGCCCTTCCCGTAATTCTAAGCATAAGGTTCTATACATACGTTTCTATTATGATAACAGATGAATGATCAAATGAGCACTAAAATTGGGTAAACTCATATAAAAAATCAGAAATACTCAACGCAAGTAAGAAAAAATTTTTTTTAATTACAGAGCAACGAAAAACGAGAGAGGCCATTTTGTCTCCATCCGTTTTTCGGGTGTTAACATAAAAACTAAAGGAAATCCAGCCTTTGTTAAATCTATCCCAAATTAATTCTTGGTACTCTACTTTATCAGAAAAGTTGGTCAGAACCATTATCTGATGCAAACTTGCTAACACCTTAATAAGATATTAAATTGAATCATGCCTTCGTTAAAGTTGAACCTTTCATTTAATGTAAATAAGTTTAAAAAGTGAGATAAAAGGATTCCGTTTTACACAATATTAAGATTAAATGAAAAAATATGATTCTATTTAACATAATATTAAAATTGAAGTAAATAAATTAAGATTGAAGTAAAATATGATTTTATACAGTACAATATTAGGATTGCAGTAAAATAATATAATTCTATTTAGCACAATTTTACTATTGGAGTAAATTTTAACGAGTTTTAGATAATAAGTAAAATTAATTTATCTTTAACTTGTTTTTTTTTTCATAAATAAATAAATAAATAAATGTAAATAAGTTTGATCAAAAGACAATATATAGTGTTTTTAAAAACAGAATTTTTGAAAATTATTATGAATAAGTAAATAAATATTCAATATTTTTATGCGTTGCCTATGTTGTAATGTATCCTGCAATTAATAAAGATAAAAAAACATAAAAAGAACATATAACGCCACATAAGCAAACACAGTTTCGTTTATGTCATAAAGATAATATATTTTCAACGAAATACAAAATAAAAAGTGGAAACACATTAAGGTTCAGAAGAAAATCACAAAAAACAAGTGAAATCACGGTTCGACTAATACAGGGATTGAAACAAACTAAAACAATGTAACCCAACGAAAAAGAGGACAAAAGAAACAGGTGTGATGGAGTAGGGGAGGAGGACCTCAAATGTTTCAATTAAACGAAAAAAATATTTACAAATATTATGAAAGAAAGAAACATTAGGAATGTTTTCAACAATGATTTCTAGAAATCTAGAGAATCAGTTGATATTATGATTTTAAAGATGTATTTCAGGTTGTTTACAGGTACGACTTATAAAAAACATGACAATAAGGGACGACGAATGATATCCTTAAAATTTAAATAATAAACGCTTACCCATTTCCCTGCATAATTGGACTTCTTATCAAAGGTTTGAGTTTTCTTTTTTTAAAATCCTTCAACACTGTTCCTCAGCCACTAGAACCTACGTTCCTGAGAGTCATGTTCTATTTAGAAACATTTTAAAAATATAAGTGAATAATTTTTTTATAATTTATTTGGTAAATTACTTTTTTATTACCACTTTTTCCATAATGTTTAGAAATCTGTTTTTACTTTTAATTTATGCATCTACCTATCTCAATCTATCACTACAACTTGTTTCTGTCCCCTTTTTTGATGAATTACCTTGTTCATGCTTGTTTCTATTCTTCTATTCGCCAACCTCTTTTTCCTTGTTGTAACTTGTTCTAGAGATTTTCTTCTGCATTTCTGCGTTTACATTTTCCTTTTAGTTTTGGACACTAATTAAGGATTTTTAATTAATTTATGTTTGTTTAAGTGGTATTATTTTTCATTTTACACGTTTTTATCTTTATTTATGTATAGCATAAAGTTTACATTTTATTCTTCGGTATAAATTTTTCCTGATTCGATATAAGTCCTATTTAGTTACTCACTTTCGTTCGAATTACTCGATTTTAATGAAAACACATTATTAGAACTTATTAAAAACTGAAATTATTATATACTGACTGTTAAATTTGATTTATTTATGCCATTTTAATTTTCTTCCTTATGGTATTATAAAAAAAAATTTCATAAAAAACGAAACACTAATACATCACTTTACAATGTTATATTGTACTAACACGTTTTTTTGTATGCAAAATCAATCACAATAAATATTGGCCTCTCCCCCCTTTTAAAAAAGTACCTAGTTCTTTGGATTTTTTCCTATTCATTAAAACATGTTCGGTATAATTTTTTAAAACTAATTTTAAGTCTTGTTTATAAATGCAAACTCCTGAGGCAATTCTCAAATTACATAAAAAATGAAAACAGATCATCCATATGCGAATCTAACAAAAAGAAACTTAATATCGAATTGTATGAGAAAATCTCTCTTCCAATTAATGAATAGCATGTCGAATAAAATTGGTAGCGTAATTGAATAACACAAAAGAATATTTGTCTAACTAACAGAAAACTTAAATGGACTCTGAATTAAAGCATTGCAACAATAAATAAAAATTATCGTCTTTTATAAAGATTGATAAAAATATCTATCTGAGGATGTTTCAAACTTGAACAAAGATCATTAAGAAAAACATCCCTAAAACCGGAACATCTTTTTTTTTATTTAATATCGAAAAAAAAATTTATAAAAAATTTCTGAGTTTTTTCTGTATCTAGAGAGTATTTCCAAAAGCAACAGCACCTTTTTACTGAAAAAAGTGAAACAAATAATGTCCTTATGAATTCATTAATGAATAAACAAAGCTGAAAAAATAAATTTTTAATTTTGGTTTAAATTTTAGTCGTAATTCGTTTTTTATTTGTTACAGGAAATAAAAGCATAATGTTAGTACGGTGTTATTGAAAGTTTTATCTAGCTATTTTAATGTACAAAAATAAAATTGCTTTTTTTCAAAGAGGTGAAAAATTAAAATAAATAGTTTTTATATTTCATAACATATATAAAAATATTAAATATATTTATGCAAAGAAAATATATTAATTGCACACTATTACATGCACGTCATAAAACATCTTTACTCTAGTTGAAAAACAATAATTTATGAGAACAAGTATTATAGCTTTACTAAATGACTTAACAATTTTTGATAGTAGATGATAACCAAAACTTTGATTTAGATTTAAATCATAGGATCCAAACCCCTTTTAGAATACCACCCATTTTAAATGTTAAAGAAATTTCAACGTTCTCTCTCAGAAAATAGTTATAAATAAATCATAGCATTTTTTTGTCCCATTTTAAGTCTCTAAATTTCTTTGTTATTATACACTTCTATGACAATGTCTTTAATGTAATGAAAATATACTTAATTACCATGTGTATTTATATTGAAAACGTTTCATATTCTAACTCTTTTCTGTTATAATACCCTTAAGGTTATGAAAACATACCTAATGACCAATGTAATACTGGAAAAGTAATATATACTATTTCTTTTATATTATGAAGGTCTTCTATAACCATGCCTTCAAGGTAATGAAAATATACCTAATGACCAATATATTTATATTGGAAAAATTTTATAATCTAATTTTGATGAAAATACTCGCATATGGTTCAGCGTGTTTGCATAGAAATCAGTTCAATATTTCACTTTTCAGTTTAAATTAAATACATAATTTAGTATTTTATTTTTTATATATTATAAAAGTAATGTGAGATAAGTGATATCTTTCGTAAATGGCATTAAGTTGATTTGCAATCTATCATCAGAGGTTATAATTACAGCTATTATTTAAACAGATATATTTCAAAATCAAATCAGAGAATATAATTAATAAGTAAACAATAGGAAATCCCGAGTAAATTGTATTTTGTTATATTCATTTGAATTATTAAACAAAGGAGAAAACATTAAGTTGATTTGCAATCTATCATCAGAGTTATGATTACAACTATTATTTAAACAGATATATTTCAAAATCAAATCAGAGAATATAATTAATAAGTAAACAATAGGAAATCCCGAGTAAATTGTATTTTGTTATATTCAATTGAATTATTAAACAAAGGAGGAAACATTAAGTTGATTTGCAATCTGTCATCAGAGTTTATAATTACAACTATTATTTAAACAGATATATTTCAAAATCAAATCAGAGAATATAATTAATAAGTAAACAATAGGAAATCCCGAGTAAATTGAATTTTGTTATATTCATCTGAATTATTAAACAAAGGGGAAAACATTAAGTTGATTTGCAATCTATCATCAGAGGTTATAATTACGACTATTATTTAAACAGATATATTTCAAAATCAAATCAGAGAATATAATTAATAAGTAAACAATAGGAAATCCCGAGTAAATTGTATTTTGTTATATTCAATTGAATTATTAAACAAAGGAGGAAACATTAAGTTGATTTGCAATATGTCATCAGAGGTTATAATTACGACTATTATTTAAACAGATATATTTCAAAATCAAATCAGAGAATATAATTAATAAGTAAACAATAGGAAATCCCGAGTAAATTGTATTTTGTTATATTCAATTGAATTATTAAACAAAGGAGGAAACATTAAGTTGATTTGCAATATGTCATCAGAGGTTATAATTACAACTATTATTTAAACAGATATATTTCAAAATCAAATCAGAGAATATAATTAATAAGTAAACAATAGGAAATCCCGAGTAAATTGTATTTTGTTATATTCATTTGAATTATTAAACAAAGGAGGAAACATTAAGTTGATTTGCAATCTGTCATCAGAGTTTATAATTACAACTATTATTTAAACAGATATATTTCAAAATCAAATCAGAGAATATAATTAATAAGTAAACAATAGGAAATCCCGAGTAAATTATATTTTGTTATATTCATTTGAATTATTAAACAAAGGGGAAAACATTAAGTTGATTTGCAATCTATCATCAGAGGTTATAATTACGCATATTATTTAAACAGATATATTTCAAAATCAAATCAGAGAATATTATTAATAAGTAAACAATAGGAAATCCCGAGTAAATTGTATTTTGTTATATTCAATTGAATTATTAAACAAAGGAGGAAACATTAAGTTGATTTGCAATCTATCATCAGAGGTTATAATTACGACTATTATTTAAACAGATATATTTCAAAATCAAATCAGAGAATATAATTAATAAGTAAACAATAGGAAATCCCGAGTAAATTGTATTTTGTTATATTCAATTGAATTATTAAACAAAGGAGGAAACATTAAGTTGATTTGCAATATGTCATTAGAGGTTATAATTACGACTATTATTTAAACAGATATATTTCAAAATCAAATCAGAGAATATAATTAATAAGTAAACAATAGGAAATCCCGAGTAAATTGTAATTTGTTATATTCATTTTAATTATAAACAATGGAGGAAACATTAAGTTGATTTGCAATTTATCATCAGAGGTTATAATTACAACTATTATTTAAACAGATATATTTCAAAATCAAATCAGAGAATATAATTAATAAGTAAACAATAGGAAATCCCGAGTAAATTGTATTTTGTTATATTCATTTGAATTATTAAACAAAGGAGGAGGCAGATAAATTTAACAAACAAATTTACTTAAAGACATATTCAAAATTCATTTTTAAAACAAGGATAGTGGTTGAGAAAAGTGAAATAAAAATAAATACATAATTAACACAGATGGCAACTTGCTCTGCGTTATAAAAAAATATTTTTTGGTGGTAGTGAAATTTAAGTTATTTTTAGTTCAGTTTTTTAGTTTTTAAGTAGTTTTTTCACCACTACATTTCAAAAATTCAAAGTATCATAGAAAAGCAACATTTTGTTGTTATCTCGTAGTGACTTTTTAAAAATCATTAGTTTTACTTAATTCGCTACAAATTTACTAAAACTTTTGCAGAAAGCGGAAATTTTACATTCGTGACTTAAAAGCTTTCGAATTAAAACTTTCCGAAAAAACGCAAGGTCAAAGAAAGGGAATCGTAAACTTCTAAAATGATATTTATCATTTTTGATGCTAGAAACCTAATTGTTGGTGTTTGCTCTGCAAATACGGCACAACCAATGTATCAAGTTTCAAATGAAAATCTTAAAAAGAATGCTGTAGATGTTGATTAACATATAGTAGTTTTACATGGATTAAAAACAAGTCTCTTGCGTTGCAAATATTTAAAAATAATTTAACATTTTTAAAACTTTGGTTACAAATAAGATTTATAACAAATGTCACTTGAAATAGCATAAAAAATATATTCACTGACTTTATGAAACTTTAACTGATGGATTCGTTTCAAATAAAATTTGTTGTAAACTTTATTTGTATAAAAAAATATAATAAATAGATTCTGAAAATATTTTTTCCAGAAAGCCCAATGTAATGATTTTTAATTAAGTAATCGAATTAATTAATAGCTTTTTTCATTATATTCTTAACGAAACTTTGCATATAAAGTACCTAAAAAATTATTTGGTTTACACATAATTCAAGGGTGGCTACAAAATACTAATACAAATATTGAAACATTTTATTAAACAGATATTAAGTAGAAACTAATAAATATACAACTATGATTAACACTATAATTAGAAGTTTACCTTAAATTTTTTTACTCGAATTGATTGACCATCGATTACTAAAGATAATCTCTTCCGCCATTTTCCGAAGCCGGCTCGAATCATTTTAATAGGTAATTTGTCCCATTCACGCAATCAAGAAGCTCTGAGAGTGTCCAAACTTCTGTTCTGCGTAGCATTAACTATAGACTCTAGAATACCCCAAACAAAGTAGTCTAAGTAGTAGTAGTCTGGAGAAGAAGGAGGCCACTCTTTTGGCTTAATAAATTTCGAGCAATTGACATACAACCAAGCATGTTTTGTTTTGGCCTGGTTTTACGATACAGCATCTTGCTGAAATATCCAATCGATTTTTGGATACCATCTCAAAATCGCATGTGGCAATAAATATTTAGCCAATACTTCCCTTTTGTATAATATTCAGCTTTATCGATGAATTTCAGAGGAAATTTTCCGCTATTTAACGCTGCAATCCAAACCCATACAGAATACTTGTTCTGAAAACATTGCACACTTCGTACACTTTCAGGTATATCATCAAAGGTTGCTGCATATACAGCATTATTTTTAGCATTTTAACTTAGGTCTGTGCACAATATTTTCTCATCAGAAAATATTATTCTGTCAACACTTTTATTACCGTGCCGGCTTAGCAATTTCCTATTTTTTTGGAACTGTTTAATTTTGGTGCAGTTGTCAAACCTAAAACTTTTCTTTATCGATAAAGGCAAAATTCCAGGTCTTCATTTAATATAACTTGCATAATTCTTCGTATCACGTTCTTTTCAGTTGCCATTTTATTAACAGAGCGTTATGAATTTATTCATATCTTTTCACGAATTCTTTTAATGAGCTCTTTTGCACGAACTGAGTGCGGACGAGTAGACCTCGGTCAATCTTTACACTTGTTTGTATCAAATAATCGATTTATAGTTCTATATATAAATGTTCTATTAAACCCAAGAGATTTTAATTGCTTAAAGATTCTACCTGGTGAAAATAGGTGATCAAAAAGCTGTTTAGCCATCAAACTTTTCTTTCGACTCCATCTTTAAATTTATTCTAAATCGTCTGCAAAAGCGCCACTCACAGTAATAGTAAGAGACAAATTGTTTTACTCTGTTATTAAAATTAATTACTATTTTTTTAGTGTGATGGTAATTCGTAGCCAACCTGTAATTAGTTTCCAGAATTAAAAATATGATAAAATATTAAAAGTAAACAAGGTTATTTTTTAATTCTATTTCAAGATTTTAGCGGTTCATTGGTCTCATTAAGAACACATCATCATTTTAGGCGAAAATTAGGTAAATCGCAAGGGAAAATTTTCATATTCATACGAAAATCACCGATCAATGTTAGAATCATTAAAGAGCGTGTAAGAGTATTTTTTTTGTTATTATAAAATTGCCTATGTGTTTCCGACAAAAAACTTTAATTACAAATAATACGACAAATTACTGCTTTAATAAGAAATATTATATACTGAGTTATATCATGTAAATAGTTATGTAATACCAAACAATTTGTGAAATTTATGTGTAGTTAAAACTAATTTCCTCTATAGATTGTTAACGACCTTCTAGCAGCCCCTAACACCCTAAAGTCCCTTAACTTAAGTGCTCCCTTAAAAGTTTTCACCACCCAATGAGGGAACAGTTGAAGCCTAAATAAAAAAATAATCATAACAATACGATTTCCCACGAATCAGGAAAATATTGTCATCTAACGTTGATTTTATAATGTATTAGTAATTTTGTCAATTAAAATAATATTGTAGCATAAAATTTTTCATTAATATCTGACTATTTTTGAAAGTTTGTAAAAGTGTACATGTATTCAGTTTCCTGCACTGAGTAAAAAATATGATCGAAACTACCAGAATATGTTAAAATTTACAGTTTTTCTGAATCTATGGGAACGTCAAGAAACTCGGTAAATTTAACTGAAGAACTTTGGTAATGATTTTAGAAAAATTAATAATAAAATTTTACCATGTTTTGGTAGTTTTGACTGAACTGTTTTTCTCAGAGTAAATAATACTTTCTAATTGAAATATTTAATAATAAATATATTAAATAATAAATATATTAAATAATTAAATGATTGTTTGATTCAATTTTTAGTTAATATACTGATATTATCAAACCGTAAGAAGAAAAGAAAATATTAAATATTTAATTTTTAAGCCTGTGATTATTCAGGCAATTTAAAAGTAAAAACGTAATAAAAGTCTTAATCATTCTAAATAATATTTTTTAAGATACTTGGCAGCCTAAAAATGCATTAAATAAAAAAAATGCAATTTTTCCTAAATCTCTTAACTTTTTAGAACATTTTTCAGCATATCTTCCACAACACTCGCACGCTTTAATTACACCCTTTAAATCACTTTAACCGCGATGACAAAGCATCCCACGTTCCCAAGTTCTAGCCAATCTCATCTTTACCTCTTTGGGCCTTCTAATCCCCGCGAAGGTGTGAAGTCGGGCGCTGAATGGTCAGTAAAAAGTGACGTCACGGAAGGAGTCGCAAAATCATTGCCGCTGCTCTTTTCGCTCTGTGTTAATATAAAAGGTTTCGAAATCTGGTGCGATATTCACTACAACCGAAGTTGCCACTACTTTTTCTGTGAGAGTATAAACAACACCAAAAAGGAATTCAAAAAATTCACTAAAATGAACTGGCACCTTTCTGTAATTTTGTTGAGTGAAATTATTGTTTACACCGTTTTCTTTCAATCAACTTTAGGTAAGGAATAACTAAATTTTGATATTATTATTATTTAATAATTGCTTTATATGAAGGTCATAGTAAATTACTTTTGGTATTATTTTAAATCCTTTATACACATTTTTAATTTACTTTAATTAAATTAGACCTTTTAAATTGTTTTAAAATATATATTTTAGTTTTCTTAAAGAGAAATAATTTGTATTAAAACAAAAGCATTTTAATTTTTTTGTAACGAATTCGCTAATTGGAAAAAGTTTTGAAATGTATATTGGTTTGGTAATTTTAATAGACCAATTAATACTTTTTTTCAATAAAATCATAAATCATTAAAATAAGTATTTAGTAAAAAGATTTAATAAGTTATTCAGTGAAAAGCACCAATCTTAATAGTTATTTTTTTTTAAAAATTTATATTAGATATATGATAATTCTGCTTGTTTAATTTTTTTAAAAATATATTATAGTGATTTCAAATATTTATATTTTTGCTTCAAAGAAACGTGAGCAATATTACTATTTACGAACAATGTATGAAATATTGTTTTTCTGTATATTGGGGCGTAAGTTTCAACAGATAGTTTTGTAAACTTTTTCAAAAATTTGTAAAATAATGTAAAGTTTAGTAAATATTTCATTTCTTTACTTTTTTATAATAAATATATTTTGCGTTTTTTTACTTTGTTTTTACTATGATTTTGCGTTACAGAGAAACTATTAGTAATAAAGTTTAAATAATTAATACAGTAGAAAACAGCCAATATTGCCTTAATTTTTAAATATAAGTAAACAGCAACTGAAAATATACTGAATTAGGATGATTTTTATAATTTTATTAATAAAATACATGATTTTAATAACTATAGCAAATGAAACATATAGTTTTAAAACCAAAATGTTTTTTTCAACTTCTTTAAATTATTTCGCATTTTTTTAAACTTTAAAAAAAACCGACTTTTTCAAAAGGTAAATTTCGTAATTTTTTTTTAATTCAATAACTTACTTTTCTTCCAATTTCCTAAATTCATCTTTATTATTATATAGGATCGTATAAACTAAATTCTTAAATTTAGTATTTTTTATAATGAATGAAACTAAAAAATTCTGGATTTATTATTTTAACTAAACAAAAACAGATTTTTATGTACTCAAAAACAAAAAAAATATTTAAATTTTACATAAACAAGTATTAATATTGGTTTCTTTTAAACACATAAAAAAACTTACTTTCTAAATTTAAATTCAATGAGAGATGCTTTTTTTTAAATTTCTTGTAAATTAAATACTACTAACTTCAATAACAATTAAAAACTATAAATTCAACTTTTATAATTGGTTTAGGATGCTTCGTTTTGTATTTATTACCTTCTTTTTATCAAATCTTTGAAAACTACTGACGTTTAATTTCTTTTGGTTTCTGCGTGATATATACATAAAGAAGAATACTTACAATAAATTAATAAAAAAGATAAAAAAATGACATAAAATTTAAAGTTTATTTTGATTCCGAAATAAATTATTTTTTTAAAAAAGGAAAGTGGTCTATTATAAATAATCTTTTGTGGAATTTATAAAACATGCATTCATGATGAAAGCTATATTATAAAATAGGACATATATAATTTTTATTTATTTTTTATGCAGCTTTTTTAAACCTGAAGTTAAATATACTGAAATATCGGGCTGTAAGTGTCTTTTACATTTGTAAGTCAATATTTTATAGAGTATAATATACATTGTAATAAAATAGATTTTTTTTTACAATATAAAATTTTTATTCTTTAAGAATAGTTTCTGTTCTTTATATATACCCTAGTAGCAAAATAACTTGCATATCATTGGACCATCACTAATCTTGATTCAATAAGGTAAAAAAGGCCGATATTGGCCCTATATACAATAGTTAGATTAATCTAATATTTTATATCTAGAATTTACCCAAAATCGGCTCGATATAGAATTATCCATTTCTTCCGATATTTTACAATCACTTCTCAACCAATATCAACCTATATAGAATTATTTTTCCCCAATACTTAAAGTCATTCTATGACCAATATTAAAAAAATCTAGACAGCCCAATATCATTCCTCGGTACATGTTTTTATAGGATCTATATTGAGCCATTTTTCAGCCCAACTGGAGAAAAGATAAAATTGTTGCTAGGGTATAGTCCGATATGGTCATTAAAATCTAGTCCAGTGGTTTCTAACCAGAAGGCTACCCCTACTAGGGTGAATTTCACTGTTTATAGTTGAGGATGAGGTTAGTTTGATTGACTTCTTGCCATGAATGCCTGCTTCTTTGGAAAATGAAATGTACGGAATAGTCTATTAAACTTTTTCACGAAGAGTCAAATTTAGTACGAAATCCAACAAGAATTAATTCTATGAATTGAGGAAAAATTACTCCTAAAAATTAGGTCTTCAATATGTAAATTGTATCACAGAATTGTAGAAAAATTCTATAAGTACATTATTTCCATACTTATTTCTCTTTATCGAATCAAGCATTTTAAGACCATAAAAGGGCCATTGAAAGTGATTTGCGTCAAAAGTTTGCCTCACAATTTCATGCATCCAAAAATTAGCGAGTACATATCACTATACGGAGGAAAAAAAATTCTTTATGTTAATGTATGGCAATGCCATTTCTGGTTTAAAAACATAATTCTGGTAATCAAATTTAAAGTATACGGCATGAAACCGTTCATTTGGTAATTTTTCCGTTTATATGGTAATGGTTTACAGGAAATGCTAGTTTTCAAAATAATAGTTCTTATTTCACATATTTACTAATAAATGCAAAACTCAGAAGTAAAATAAACCGAATAAATGGTTTTTATGCCATACTCTACGGTGGCATGATAAATTTACCATATGTTACCACAGCTACCAAATTTTATCACATGCTATAAAAGCATATTTTAATATTAAATGAACCAAAATCATTACCAAAGCGTTTCTGTAAAAATTATCGAGTTTTTTATTGCCTCCATAAAGCCAGATGCAAGGAAAATTTTGTTATATTCTGGTTGTATTGATCATATTTTGCATGTAAATGCATGTCAGCTTCAGCTTTGATAAATGCATGTCAGCTTCATGTATGAAAAACTTTTAATCAAAATAATAAATGACTCCTTTTGCTTAAGTTATTTTAAATAATTAAATTGTAAACATGAAAAAACATTAAATGTTATCAGAATTCTCTAAGTTTTGTGATTGCATATGTTAAGAAAAAGTATAAATCTGATTTTGGTAGAAGATAATATAAACTTCTACCAAAAAAAAAAAAAAAAAAGTGAGTAAAGATTGGTTGGGAACAACTGGTCTAATCTATTAGTTTTATTAAATGTGATTATTCGCTGGACAGAAAAATTTTAATCAAACTTTTAGCCGTGAAAAGCCATAGGAATCGTGGTCATTGTCTGTACGTTAAAAATGAAGTTATTTCGATCTTTATATTTTTCAAAATCTTAACTAGCTTATGAAAATTTTTTGTAAAATAAAAACTGTTACATTTTTAGTGGTTATAATATTGTCAAAAATAAGCGTTTCACTTTGAATTCAAATAAATAGTTAACAGAACGTTTCTGAATATAACTTTTAATGCTCTATATTAATAGTTCAAACCAAAATACAGCTTTATTCTCATCTTATCAAAGTTCTAGAAACAGATCAAATACCTGCCATTTTAAGAAACCACATAAATTGTGCATATATATATATATATATATATATATATATATATATATATATATATATATATATATATATATATATATATATATATATATATATATATATATATAATAAATTAATGTCATGTCACTCGCTAATCGCGTTCAAGTTTTTTGTATACATAATTCTAAGTGCGAAAAAAAATTTTTTTATCGAAAATTATTTTTGTCTATTTTGTTTTGGCTATAGAGATATTTGTCACCAAAGTATAAAATATTTGTACTTAAATCTGACAGGCTCTTAATAAATCCAAGCATTAATAAATCTAGACATTTTTCTACGCTAAATAGTATCAGTGATTTAGAGGCAACAGTTGAGGTCTGATCAGAGATCTTTTTTAGGTCGAATCGAAAAACTGAGGTAAAGTTTAGAAATGTCTTTGTCAAATAGAGGAACCTAAAAATGCATTTTCAAAACATTGCTTTTAGTATTTCCTGTCAAAGTACGAAAATTAAATCGTACAAGGGAAACTTCCTTTTACTTGCTGAATTTCGACATTGTTCAAAGTAAAAGAAAGAAGTACGTAGAAATAAAAACCTTTATTGACATTTGATAGTTTAAATCGATAACTTATTCTTGTCACTATATTTAAGTAATTTTGACAATTAATTTCGTTTGTAAAAGCATATTTTACTAACAACAGCAATTATTTTAAGTAAACTTGCATTGTTTTAAATATGCTTAATTATTTCCCCATTTTTTTAATGAAATTTTTTATATGAAAGTAAAACTATGCGTTTGGCTAATTTTTGCTCTACACTGCAAAATAAATTACGGCAAAATATATTTTCAACTTGAGTGCAACATCTGTAAAATCTATTTTTACCGTAAAATGTGTTTTTACCGTAAAATTTTCTTTTTATCATGAAATCCATTTTTAAAGTAACATGTTATAATTTTTTTTAGCAATATTTACTCTCTTGCAGTGACTCAGTGGTTTTATTTTAAACATTACCGTAAAATTTACGATATGCCAGATTTTTTATTCCATGAACTTTTATAGTAAAAATGGATTTTCTAATAAAAAGTACAGTGTGTCGGTACTTTTTAACGTAATTTTATCCAGAATTTTCTACAGTGTGCGGAAATAAAACTTGTTATTTGGCTTCTGATGCCATGTGGGGCAAAATTTCGACCGAGCGGCAAAATTCGGTTGATTGTGCTATTATTTTTTGAAATGGCCTATTTTTGCTCTAACTGGTGATTTAAATAATTGATATCATATCATCATTAGTATCAACAATACGGTCTTTTTAAAAATCTTTCTATTTTGCTAGGATTTTTATTTCATCAATACAACTTAGTGTAAATGTTTGTTTTCTTTATCTTCTGAAAAGTAATTAATAAAAGTAATTCTGAAAAGTAATAGAATTCATTTAATTAACTGATGTAATCTTAAATTTATTTAATTAGCTTTAGAAAATTAGTTGATTGAATCTCATAAGAAACTGCATAAAATACAGTTACTTATATGCATTATATGTAACCAAAAAAAAAAAAAAATGACGAAGTATCAATTTATCCAAAGAACTTTTTTAAATTATATCAACTACCAAATGCAATTTTCCTAAGGTAACAGATTAGAACCTCATAAATCGCTTTCCTGGTCTACTTTAAAAAATAAATAAAGATGCTAATGATCAATTACATTTGATTTTGTAGTTCTTTTAATGGCTCAAAAAAGCCATATTTCTTAAATTTGGAATGTACATTACTCAAAATAAAATAATGAACCCCTTAAGAGATTTTGATATTGTGATTGGATTATCATATAATAATATAAAATTTTAATGTGTCGAAGGGATTGTTATAAAATACTTGTTAATGTAGATAATATTTTAATTTTAAGTTAAGAACTTTCGTACAAAAAAAGTGTTTTATCTGAATGAACATAAATTTTTTCAGTATTTGAATTCTTGAACTTTTAAATATTCAATTCAGAATTTAGTGGCTGGAGGCTACGTGGAAGACCAAGAAGAAGATGCTTGAAAAATGTGTAAAAAATGAATAAATAAAAAATAAAAATCAAGACTTGGGAGTTTAAGACACAGAACCGTGAAGAATGTACAATTGTCCTTAGGCAGGCTTGAGAACTGTTAGGCCAATGAGAAGTGGTAGTGGAATTGAAAAATAAGGGGATAAACAGCTATCTGGAAAATATAGTCCCAATCGTTTAATCTGAGCAACAATCAAAAGAATAGTTTCTTTAATTTTATCTCTGCGTATAGGGAACAATTGGAGCAAATAAAAACTTGCATTTATAGAACCAGTTTGCCAAAAAAAATTTAGTTTAAAATATAACGTTTTTTTTTAAAATTATTTATTACGGAAACAGTCGAATAGTTTCTGAAGTTGCAGTTTTAAACTTCTCAAGAACTATTCAGCTCAAAATCCAAGACGTCAAGTTTTTAGTCTTATTAATTTTTGGTAAGGTTTATTAAATAAGAATATTCTGGCGGTAAAAAGAGATTAGACATTCGATATCCTGAGAAAAAAAATCAGACAAACCATAATTTGTTTGCTTATACTTTTAGCATACAAAGTATGGTATTCCTCTAAAAGGAATGTAGATCATAAAATAGAAACGTATGAAACACACACAGATATATTGCAAAATAGTTTCTTTAACGGTGCCTATATGCCGGTATTTTTTCCCCGTTATTTGATTTTTACAGTGTACCTTTTGATAAGTACTCGAATATGATATGACAATTAGAGGCAGAGTCACAGAACAAAAGAAATATCACGTTACGTGACATTTCACAAAATATTTTAAACAGAGATAAAGACCAGAGTTAAATGAGTTTTACTTCTAAAAATAAGTTTTAGATTATGATTTAATCACAAAAAAGTAAATATCTTTATGACATTTTTGATAATATCTTATGCATTGATAAAAAAATATTTTTTTTCTTCTTAGTTCAGCCTACTTAAAAAATTAAAACACGAAGCAATATAGTTTTTACTTAGGAAATAAAAGTTTTATTTACTTATTTTGGAACTCTTAAAAAATAAAATAAAATAAAATAGCTAACTCCAGGATACGCCGTAGAAAAAAAAAATCCATATGCATTTTTTTCTAATATTGTCTTTTAATAAACCTTGTTCATTTCCTTCTTTTAAGATTTTAAAGCACTAAAGAGGATATTAAGAATGCAATAAAGACAAAAAAAAAAAAAAAACATGTTTTTATGAGAACATTTTTTTAATATAAATCATATAAAACTTATTTTCTTACATTTAGAACTTAATTATCATGACGTTATGATTAACGTAGTTTTCAAAAAATAGTTATAAAAAATATGTTCTGCACTGGCCTTAAATAAAAAATAATCATTTAATTATGCGTTACTACAACTTCTATTTTAATGAAATAAATTAAAAACTGCATTTATTGACATGAATTTATCAATATTTTAATCTACATTGTTCTTACATTGAATTGTAGTTAAATTCTTACGTTTGTAAAGAAGACTGAGGGGTAACTTCAAATATGTTAGTTGACATTTTAAGTTACCAAACTCAGGCTCAAAAACGTACTTTTTCTGAATAAACCATTATTTTTTTTGACACATTTAGATTTCTGATCTCCAAAATATGGAGTGTATCTGTAGTCTGGTAAATATGGTCCAGATAAGTTTAGTCTTGAAAGTGATCCAGAATTTGGATCCTTAAATATTAATTTTACGTTCTGCGTGTTTCGCAATGTCTTCAGTACTTTTTAAGTTGACCAAAAAGTTTTTTGACACAATTATAAAATTAGTTTATCGAAAGATAATTCCATGCAAAAAATAACTTTTAGAAAATGTTTAATACTTTTAATAATTTTCTTTAATAACCGTCGAAAAATATTTGAATTGTAATTTAAGAAATTTTTTGCATCATTCTAATGAATATAATATTTAATGTCAAAATACGAAATAAAATCCCAGGTTATCCAATCTTCAACCCCGTATTATTTAAGTATACTAAATCAATGAAATTAGCATAAAATGTGTTGAGTATTAAATTAAATAATAAGTAATTAAGCCAAAAAATTTTTTTAAATATTTTTAAGCTATTAACATATTAAGTTATATATGAGTCATTATATTGTCTAATTGTTAATTATCGTTCTTTATTTGCAAAGTTTATTCGAATTTTATTGGATTTGGAACCATACACTTTGCTTACCATATGTTTTTTATAAGTTTTTGTAACTTGAGAATTCAGAGTTTTGTCTCAATGAGTTAATGTAAATCAAAAATGAACAATAAGGCTATTTTACCCGCATTAAGCTCTTCCTCTTTGAAAGACTGGGGTGAGTTCTTCGATGGCGGTCTGAAGAAACTTCCCAGCTTCACATGGATGGACAACAGCTAATCTGGGAAGTTAAGGTACATGCTGACCAAATTGCTCCCATTATGCTGTTGGTCTCGAAATTGAGAAGTCTGAACTTCCATGAACCATTTGAAAACCAACAAACTTTTAAAAGTTTGTCTTAATGATGCTATTTGAAAAGAATAAAATTTCGTAAAAGATAAAGGTATTTTGCTTCATATAAAAAAATCTCTCAATTGCTTTTCTTATTGTAAAAATTTCATTGCTTTGTAAAAGGAAAAAAAAAATGGGGACTTTAATTTTTTTTTAAATATAAGTCTGAAAATTTGTTCCTAACAAGAGTATTCATAACTAATAGGAAATAATATTCCAAGTTTCAGAAAAAGTTCGTTTTCAAACTGCTGACCATAAGATTTCATGTTCTTCCACTTAATATCCCTCCATGGAGTAATCATAAAATACATTTTCCAATATATCATCAAAGTCAAGAGTCACAGGCTGTTGTCGTTGTGTGGGTGCACTTGAATCATTCGGCCAAAAGGACATAGCATGCGGAGTATACATCCTTGTTAAACTGTTCGCGTTCGGCTTCACACGCAGATCGTCGGGCTACCAAATTATAAGAGCCAATCCCTCTGCAGAGGGTCATAATAGTGATGATTTGTCTTCAGGTTATCCTCAAAAACATTTCCCAAACCGGTGTCAACAGGGCAGCTCTAGATCAACGTTCTACATTCTTCCACTTCATAAGGACGCGAAGTGAGAGCAGATTGTAACAGTGAAAAAGGACACAATTACAAACCATTTTCTAGCAGCCATTGGGGCTCAGGGTATAGAACATTCGCTTTCCAATGAGGTGATCCGGGTTCGAATCACAGCTAGGGTCGATACAAATTCTGCATCCGGCTCACACCGACCACAGTCTTTAGTTAAAATATCCTTAGTGTTGAATGGATCATGGGTTAGAGTTTTTTTTCTGTCAGTTTAACCACGTGAGGTTTTTGTGATTTTCTTCACCATGTAACGCAAATGCAGCTTAGTTCTATCAGAAAGTCCTGCACGAAGTCAAATTTCTCTCAATACTTGATCCAGGAGTTCCCTTGTATTCTGGATTGGCTTCAATATTACAAAGCTACAGAGTTGAACATTAACAGTCATAATCCAAAAATTTGGCCTGCTGTTTTAATGTTGGGCCGGCTGACGGTGATAAAGAAACGGGCATACAGTGGTATTTTATATCCCTCGATTAAAATTAATTACTTAGTCTCGATGTTTTATGAGGTTTTCCTACAATTTCTTTCTTCAATGAATTTAGAGAAGAAAATGTTTTAATAAGTGGTCCTGCGTGATGTGGCCAGCGCATACCGAAAAAAAAAATCTTTGCAGTGGTCGGAGAGTTTGTTTCTAACTGCAAAGCATTTCATCAAGTAACATCTGAATTATGGATTATGAATTATTAAATAATTCTGGTGGGGCCCTCTGGTATGAGAGATGGAGAGTGCTATAATCAGATATCGAATGAGTCAGATGGTGATGCAGTTAGATTTGTATAAGATTGTTACCTGTGGCTTAATGAGTGAGTTGCATGTTATATTATTCTAGATACACTAATTCAAATGAGAGTTTGCAGCAAAGAGCTCTAAATCTTCTGGAGTACTCTCTAAATCTTCTGGACTCTAAATCTTCTTGAGTAACAAATAGGGCGTATTTTTTATGGTCAAACGTAATAACAAGCCTCTTTAGAGTTGGCTGTTTATGAAGCTCGTTTAAACATGTAAACCGAAAGTTTTGCAAATTGCAAAAATAGAGCTGCTTAAAATGACCTTCGGCTATTGTTTTAAAACGTTCAAGTCCTATCCATTTTAACTTCAAACATTATAATTACTTTTATAAAACATATATTATTGACTAGCGTATAAAAAATCAGATTTTCTCTACCAATTTGAAATCTACAGAATTGATTTTCTACTTGTGATCCACAAGTCTATTTTATTCTAATAATTTATCACATCTGTAACTCTACTTATAATATATAAAAATTATGATTCTAAATGTTAATATTTTTTACTTTATTTAAAAATTTTAGCTGTTAAAAAATATTTAAAAAAAAACTATTTATTTGTTTTTCATGCTATAAACTAAAGAGCTACTTTGAAATGAGGCAAATTAAACTGTTGCACAAAACAATATCTAGTAAAATTACTACACTTTAATACTGATAATTTTTCACTTCAGAAGATAACGGATTACCTGAAGTTCTCTGGTTCTCAAAATTAGTTCTTAATACCATACATACCAAAGTTGCAAAACTGAAAAGTAAATACATCCGAATAAATGATTTGAATTTTAGCACAATTACTGAATTTTATCGCATATTATAAAACCCTATTTTATTGTTGATTTTATCAAAATCCTTACCAAACGACTTCGGTAAAAATTCACCGAGCTTTTTAGTGCCAAAGCCCTATTCTGGTAATTTTTACGGTGATATTTTCCCAGTGAAGTAAAGTTCTACCATATGCCTAGTAATAAACTGCTGGAGTCTGCAATCGTAAATTTAATTGAAGATTTATAGTTCGTTCATAGATAAAATATTTTTTTTTATTAATATGTGTTAAACAAATAGAGTAAAACATGTCCCTGTTTAAACATACTTTTCACAACTAATTTGATCAACAAATTTAAATTCTATCCTTTTTAGTATTGGAGCAAAAGATTTCAATTATAGCTTTTTAATTAGGGGCTATAATCACTAACCTATACCAAAGCTTTAGACTTTTATTCGTAAGATTGTTACTCACGTTAACTGATATTAAGCAAGAAAATTCCATTTTTGCTTTAAAAATTCTATAAGTGTTTATTAAAGAATGAATTACAAAAATGAGATCGCCACTTCTGTTTAGAATTCGATGGTTTTATCCGTTACACGAATACATACTTCAAAATTATTTATTGCACTAATTAATGTGAAGAGCCTTAATTACAAGTTGGAATTAGCATTACTCAAGTACAATTTTTATTTTAGAATTAATTCGATTTAAAATGCAAGTAAATTTTATTAGCATAAATATAATTTTTTTTTTTTCATTTTAAAGAGAAAATGATTTTCTAGTCAAGTCAATTATCTATGTTATTTTTAAACCTATCCATTTTATTCCTTTTATACATTTATCAAGTATGTGAGAGTCAAAATATTTGGAAATATAACTTTAAAATAAAAAATCTATCTAACTTTGCATAGAAGTAATTGAATTGTTCTTGTTTATTGAAAGAAAAACATTTTCAAACAAGCTTTATAACTTAATTCTTTTTAAAACTGTACGAACTAAAGAAGAAAAATAAAAAATTGATATTTTTATTGTTGGTATTAAGTAAATAATTGAATTTACAATCTTTTATATTTCAGAATATATAGAAACTTCCAATGGAACTTAAATGAAAAAAAAAAATGATATAGAAAAGCATAAACTCATAACTTAATATAAAACGTTGTAATTGAAGATTCAAAGTTATTTATTTGCTTAACATTAAACTTGATTAGCGTAATATGTTTGTATGAAAAAATATAACTGTACTTATGTATGTGTTTTGCTAGTGTAACGTATTCCAGCAAACATACAGACAAACGAATTTAAAAACAACAACAATTTATTTTAAACAAAACAAAAATAAAAAAAACACACACATTTTCATTTATGATTCGATAGAAGAGAGGAGAGGATCTCCTACCTTCTCGATTAAAAATCACTGACTGACTCTTATACACATGCGCAGTAGTGGTTAGGGAGATATTACACTAGCATATTACTTATGAAATTTTAGGTTTCAGGCAGTCATTAAATAGCTGTTAATATTTTTAAAACTACAATAAAAAATCAATTTTATGTAAATTTTTATCCAAAAAAGTTAATTGTAAATTCTTAAAAAATAATTTCATTACACGTACTTTAAGTTTATAAATTTAAAAACTCAGAATAATGTTCACAATCGTGCTTTATTTGAAAAAGACAAAATATTTAATAATAAATATTAATAATTATTTTTAACTTGTTTTAAATTTTGTATAATTAACAGAATCACAAATAACAGATGGCCATTTTGTGCTTGTTAAATTTAGAACAATACGCGATTTTTTTTTGTAAAAGTATAGTTGGTAATATTTGGACCTAAAACAATAATATTTTTAGTTTTTTTGATTCAATTAATTCAACTTAAATCTTAAGATGCTAAAAAGTTATACGTCATACAACTGTTTGTCTTCTTTTATGTTTAATATTTAACATAACAATTGCATGTGTTGGTTAATTCTTAATTAAAAACAGTCATTGGTTTGAACTTTCACTGGTTTGAAATGTCACTGGTTTGAACAATCACAGGTCTCGTAGAACTACGAGTATTTTAAACCCTATAGCTCAATAATTACATGAGCTTCAATATTTTTTATTGTTTTATATAAAATTTTAAAGTTTGAATTTAAGAACAATTGGGTAAAATATTTCAAATATTCATAAAGCAATCCGAAGCAATTTTACTACAAATTTGATATAAATTATGTAGTTAAAGAATAGTATTTAATAGTTTTGATTTATGTAAGTTTTAAATTATTGGTTTAACTAAATGATTACAGCCATATTTTTGAAACAATTGCATTGCCTTGAATAATTTTACACTATAGAAATTCCAAATCAAATTACGGTAAAAAAGTACCATTACTCAGGGTACGGCATTTTCTACCATAAAATTCATTTTTACCAGAACGAATCAAAAAATCAAATATATAGTAATATTTACAGTAATAGTTAACGTAAAATCAGTGAATCACTTTGATTAAATAAATATTAATGTAAAAATTACAGTATAAAAATGGATTTTACGGATCTACAACTAAATACATTATTTTAATATGCATTACATTCAAAAATTTAAGATTGCAAAATTTGCATAAATACTATTAAAAATTATAATCAAAAAAGAAAATGAGCAAGTGTGTTTTCTTCTTCTTTTTTATACTTTTTTATTTCTAAGAGTATTAATCTCTTAGAAATAAAAGTCTCACTTTTGATGATTCATCTTTGAGATGTATTTTGTTCATTTTGAGAATCATTTCGTCACAAAATCACGTGATTTGTGCCGAAACGTGAGCTATCAAATGTATGACGAAAATGTTTCCTCAACTCGAAACCTCATCGTAGTGCATTGTGGAAAATTGTTAACTGGAACGACAAAACTAGAATAAAGACACGACGATCAAAATAAAGTGACGAAACATAGCGATTAACCAGTAAGTTGGGTAAGGAGTTGGTCTCGCACCAAGATATCGGCTTCGAATCCTTATACCGTCATGGGTGTAATTAATCTACCTGTTCTACTTGGGGGGGGTGTTGTTTTGGCGGCATTGATCTCATTGGTGCCCGTGATAAAGTGACTGTTGAAAAAGTTAAATACAGGTGCGAAGATTTTTTTTTTTTTCTGAAAAAAAAATTATGACTTAATATTTCTTTAATTTTGGAGAAATTCGCTTCCTTGAAGAGGTGACGATAATTATTTCAACGGAATGTTTGCTTGGAGCATACACCAAGAAACAGTTTCGTCAAGAACAAAGAAAGTTTCTTAAAATTTGAGTATACATTTTCATGGTTAAACACGTTAAAGAAGTAAAAATGATGGTTTCTGAAAATTAAATAAACACCCAAAACAAAAATATAATTTTTCTTGTTATTTATTTATATAATTTATAAATGTGTTAATTATTATTATTTTAATTAAGTATTGTAATTGGAAATTTATACTTTAACTCAAATGTTTAAACCGAAATTGTTTTAATTAATTTTGAATTAAATAAAATAGCCGCAAAGAAATATTATATCTTAGAAATGCTCGAAAAATTATATAAGGTCTATCGTAGATAAACAATACAGCTCCTAATACAGTATGTTTTTATTTATTTTGTATTATTTTACTTTTTATTTTCATGCAAGCTGTTTTCACTGCTGAACATCTTAAGAAACGAATAGAAATGATGGTTAATGTCAGATTTGGTGTGACCGAGTATTCTTTATTGGTCCACTGTGTAATTCTCACAGATAAAAGGATATTGAATAAGCCCAGAAAGGGTATTTCTGGGTTATAGTGATAAACGACCTTCAATAGGATAAAAGTAAGCCAATTTTGTGTTAAAAATGTCGTTTACATTCCAGAAGCTAACAAATTTGGAATATCATTTGGAAATGAGTTATTTAGAAAAAGAGCACTAAATCTTTTGAACTCGTAAGGTTGAGTCTAGTATAAGCTTACGACAGTTTATTTCAAACAGAAGATAAAAAAGGATATCATATAAACTCTTTCCTTTGTGAAAATAAATAAAACATTAATATAATACCGTTTTAAAAACATACCACAAATTGAGACGAAGTACATATTTTGATTTGAAAGTATGTAAACATTCTCGTTTTGCTTTTCAAGTAAACAATTTTAGCAAAGAACAACAATAAACCGGAATAGAAAAAAAAATTATAAAAAAATATTAAATCAGAATTAAAGCATAATTTTTAAAATTGTAATATTGATTCCAAAAACGCCTATATTAAACACTTCCTAGATATAAGATTATATCCTTCATTATTTTTAATTCTCTCAAAACTGCTTTGAATTTTTTTCATGATAATTTTAATGAGGTAGATTATAAAATGTAATCTAAGGTTATAAACTGAATGACAATGTTAATACAACCATACAATTATAACCTCAATATTTCGTTCGATCACTTTCTTTCTAGAGCTAAATTAAGACATGGTTCTTCCTGTTGCTTTGAAACGCTTTTGTGACATGTTTATATCATTTTCTAAAAGTCTCAGACTAGATAATTGTAGATCTAACTGATGAATTACAATAAATGCTCAAGGGAGCGTGGTAGCTCAGGGGATAGAGCGTTCGCCTTCCAATGAGGTGAAACGAGTTCAAATCCTAGCTATGGCTGATATATACGAATTCCGCACTAGGCTCACACCGGCCAAAGTGGTGACGAAAAATATGGGTTACTTATTAAAACATACGAGTCATGGGTTAGAGTCCCCTTGCAACCAGGATAACAGTGGGAGGTTTTCGTGGTCTTCCTCAGAATATAATACAATGGTTAGTTCCATGTAAAAATCCTCCTTGAAGATAATTTTCTCCCATTACTTGATCCAAAAGTTCCTCTGTCTTCTCAATTGGGTTCAAAGTTATAGGGCTACAGAGTTGAACATTGGTGGGTAGTAAACACCAAAATTGGGTAGGCTGCTCAATAACGGTTATAAAATAAAAATTAAAATAAATGTTTAGTAAAATTGAAGTCTGGGAAATGTAGGACCAATGCAACGTAGTCATAATTCCGTCATATTCCTCAAACTAATCTTTTACAGTTCTAGGAATATCCATTACAAGTTCTAGGACAAATATTCTTTTACAGCTCTAGGAATATCCTTGCTAAAAATACCTTTCATCAATAGAATAAATCATCGGTATTTCTGGATCTTCTCTGTCAACAATATTATTTAAGCCGTGTGTTATTTTCAAACTATCAGGCTTAAGAAATAAAGGTCCCAAAGCATGATACCACCCATTAGTGTCAACAACATAAAGCAAAGGTGATTGTTCTCTAGGTGGTTTTAACAAAGCAGCCACATAATATATAAATTATTGGAAATCTAATTTTCGGAATTAAGTATTTAATTTTAGAAACTCCAAATAATAGGTCGTCAGTTTAACTTTGTTTTGAACAAAAGATGAAAGGAAATCTTATAAAATATTGGGAAATCAGGTAGAGTAACAATTTAATTCCATTTCAAATATTTACCCGTAAACATCTTACATATTTCATTTTGTAAACACAATAAATTATTCCAAGTAAACAAATTTAAAGAAAAAAAGTAACAAATAGGAATAGGATTGTTTTCTGTTGCTGTTATCTTTATCGCTTAAAATATTAAGAAAAATTGAGAACGGGTATAAGAATTAAAAACAAACAGGCAAAAAATAAAGCAAAGAATGAAAAATCATTTATGCACCATTGAGATTCGCGAAATTTTTACTTCAACTAATTTAAGTATTAAATGCTGACTAATTAAAAATATGCAATACTTACAATCTTTAGATATAGATATAAAAATTTTTTGCTCTTCGACTGAGTCATCTAACTTTAAATACTCTCTTTTCTGTTTGATATTACAATTTAAAAGGTGGATACTTAAATTCACGAAAATTGATTGGTTTTTGACTAAACTGTCTCCTGGGAAATGCAACGATCAACTTTTTTTTTCTTCATAAATTGAGGAAATTTCTATGTTTACTTGCTTGAAAATACAACTCGGATTAACGTAAGATGCTAAACATATAATTGAAAATATAAAACTTAAATAGAGTAAGTGTGGAATAAAATGTGTAATCAGAATCCAGATAACCGACTGGATATGTAAGGGCACTTGAACGCACCTTTCCTGATATAAATTGTAATTGGTTTTGGACCAAAATTTTAGTAGAATTCATAAATTAAGTCATGGTCATACAGGAGTCAAGAAGCAATTACACTAAACGCTAAAGCTAAATATGCATGCTATAACAAACAAAATTCAATGATTGGTCAAAAGACCAGATATTGTATCTTGTATTGTATTGTAAAGTGTTGGTATGTTTAGTGTTAAAAAAATCAAGTAATTTCGTGGATAAATGAATGTGTGAATAATATTCGTGAATAAATGATTTGTGGTTGGTAATGCATTAAATAAGCCAGGAGTACAGAAATGTAGGCTACATGGCTTTTGATTGATACATTTCTAATTTGTAGTACAATTTACGCTTTGGTTTGGCTCCTTAATTTTTTTAATAAGAAAACTACAATAGTTTTCATCAAAAAGTTTTCTGTAAAAACGAATTTTTGCAATTGTTTTAATTTAAAATCAAAATATAGTTTTCTTGGCCCAAAGCCACAAGCACAATAAGGTAAAGAACAGTGCTAAATATTCATGTATTCACGCTCTTTGTTAGTAGGGAATAAATACCTTTTCTCTTAAAATTGTATTTCTTAAAATCACATTTTTTTAGAAAATCTCACCGTATTCTTTTCTTTCAATTCTTAATCACTTCATTTCTAACTTTTTAGTATTAATGAAAAGAAAGATATACGATGTATATTGGCAAAGTTTTGAGAGCTTTTAATACCAGCTGCTTTATGATAACAAAATAACCTGAAAAATGTAAAAATATCTAAAAAAAATACAATAAACACTATTTAATTCAACACTTCAATTAATTCAACACCATTTAATTCAACAATTCAATCATTTAATTCAAAATGATCAATTTACGGTAAAAAAAAAGTGCCGGTACTTTGGGCACATCGTCCGTAATACCCATTTTGACTGTAAAATATTATATCGTAATTTTTTCAATAATATTTATTTAATGACAGTAATTGAATTATTTTACCGTAAATACTGCTGTATAAATTGCGGTGTTCCCGATTGTTTGTTCCGCAAAATTTTACTTTTAAAATGGACTTTAAAGAAAAAAAGGCATTGTCACTTTTTATTGTAATTTGATCCGGAATTTTTAACAGTGTAGAGATAATTTAATTATTTCATTTGCATTTATATTTTGGAATGCATTATTTAAATGACAGGCTGCAGCTAAGAACTTCCCTTAAAGTAAAATGCACAGTAATAAAAAAAAAAATAATGCTTATGTTCATACATTTTTATCTAGAAAATAAATTACTTCTATCCATAAGCATTGCAAAACGAAATTATAATATAATGTCATAGATACGTCATGCATATAACGGAATACATAAATTAAATGAATCATAATTATCACGAAAAATCTTCAGAGGACACTTAAAAATTCTACAAGTATTTAAAAACACAGTTTCATTACTTTAAAGAAGTGAAAAAACAGAGCAATGCAACTTTCGACAATAATGGGATATGATACACTTTTGAAACAACAAGGTACGTTAAAGATTTCAAGAACAATATAATCATACAAATAGCTGTAATAATTTCTAAACAACTTCAGTAATAATCATTTACCAGCTCATAATTTTATGCTTGGGAGAGAGAACTGCTCTAGTTAAAAGTGAAAGTGAAGTTTATTTGTTGGAATATATTTATTTTATGGGAGTTAATTATACAAGCCACTAAGTGAATGTTTTATGTTGAAATTTATGTTGCTATTTTAAGGAAAAAATACTGTTGTTTTAATTGTAATATATTCTAGCTCACAAAGCTATTTTTAGAACAGAGACTAGTTATTGAACTTTCTTTTTAGAAAAAGAAAGTATGTTTGTAATGTGAAATGTCTGTAAAATACTTAAACAAAATGTCAGTAAAAATTTATAGTGAATAAACTGAAATTTTTGTTCTAACTTTTTTTTGTTTAAATGATATTACAAATGAAGTAAAACAAACATCTTTAAGATAAAATCTAAACCAGTTGTTAAACAAAACACACCATTAGATCATAGTACGGCAGTTGAATGTCTTAATTAGCTAAAACAATTACAGAAGCTTAATTTGAAAAATAAGTGTCTAGCTTAGTTAAATAATTTTGTCACGATAAAATTTTTTGTCGATAATAGCAAATTATTTCATTTTTATTTTACTGTATTTAACTAAAACAGTTAAATAACCATAAAAAAGTTTATATTCAAACTGTTAAGAGTGAAAAAAAGTTATTAAATGTTTTTGCCTAATACTGCTTAACAACCAGAATTCCATCTGCGCCATCTAAGTTTACATTATGAAACCATTTAGTTCCGCGTAGCTTGGCCCCGCAATATTCCCTCCATTCCATGCATACATGAAGATTTTGCAGTGCCCTGCACTCTTTGATTGGTGACCCTGGACTATTAGAAAATGAAACTATCATTCATGCCTGGCGCAGCAACCATAGAGCTCCAATGCCCGTTTATGCTTTTTATATAGCTATGCTAATAGTATGCTAGTTGTAAATGGTTACAAAACTGTGTAGTTTAGGTTTTTCTTTTTCTTAGCCGCACCAGTTCCAAATGATTTCAAAACCGCAATAATAAAGAAATGTTCCTAACCGTAAATTTTATGGTTAATTGAATGGAGGGACAGTTGTATGTTATTTTACTGTAATTTCATAATAGAAATTCCAATAGTATATATTATTATTTTATCAACTTAAACACTATATTCATTTATTAAATAATTCAAATTTAGCATGCTATAAAAAAAGCTGAAATGCATATTTAAAAAAAATCAAAAATATTTATGCATCTGATGGAATAATACGCAACTTCAAACCGGAATCTTTAGGAAAGCTGGCAACTCCTTGCGTAATTTTGCAAATACATTTGAATTATTTTCAAAGTTGTAACCTCAATTAAATAGTCAGATAGATCAAATGAAATTCAGTCTAAGTATTCATAAGAATAGATATAATAATTAATAGACTAGATCATTTCAATAGACAATCGTTAATTAACTCTTTCACACATATTATTTTATCAACTTAAACTCTATATTCATTTTTTAAATAATTCAAAGCTGGCATACTATAAAAAATTCAAGAAAACAGAAATGTAAAGAATGCTTTAAAAAAAAAAAATCAAAAATATTGATACATCTGATGGAATAATAAGCAACTTCAAACCGGAATCTTTAAGAAGGCTGGAACCTCCTTGCGTAATTTTGCAAATACATTTGAATGTATTTTCAAAGTTGTAACCTCAATTAAATAGTCAGATAGATCAAATGAAATTCAGTCTAAGTATTCATAAGAATAGATATAATAATTAATAGAATAGATCATTTCAATAGACAATCGTTAATTAACTCTTTCACACATAGACTCTGTGGCTTTCTCCTTTACCATCACAATCGGGAGATCAAAGACTACAAGATTTCTCCCGAGAATTCCAGAGCACGATCTGCTGATCTCCCGAAATCTTCCTTGACGAAATATGCATTCAAAAAGGATTTATTTAAGAACAGCCTAATTATCGAACGTATTTATTTGGTCTTAGAATTCTCTATCAATTGCTTTGAGTTGTTACGTGATGTTTCAAGAAAGGGAAAATTGAAAAATAGTATGTTGTTAGTTATGAATATTTATAAATTATTTAAAATACCATTTTGAGAATTAGATTATTAATTTTAAAAAGAATTTATTTAAGAAAATCTTAGATATATATCATAGTTTCTTGGTTTGTGATTTCCTTACTGATTGCTTCAAATTGTTGCGTGATGTTTTCATTGAGGGGAATTTTTCAAAATATATTGTAACTATGAAATATGCATATTTATTAAAATATTTTTAAAATTAAATAACTATTTATTTATAAATCTAAGCGAATTAAAACCTTTGAAATGTTTGACAAAAAGAGTTTTCAGCAATATTTAGTAAATATGTTTTGAAACATTTAGTAGACAAGAATTATTTCGAAACTTGCGCATTATGAATTGTCTAGTAAAAAGTTTTTGCCAGCTCTCTATATCACAGAGACGTGAAAAAGTTGTACTTGTAAAAGGCAATTAGATCTTTTTTCATTTATTATTTTCAAAAAAAGTCTCTGTCAAAGTTTCAATTCCAAATATTTATTTTATATCATTAATGCTATTGATATGTTAATAGTACATTAAATATAAAAATTGAATAAGATGCCTTTTTTCATAAATGGAACTTTTCTATGATAATACCATACACTGAACAGTTCACTTACTCAGATTTTACTGGTAAAGTATATTATTTCTGTATAATGAGGGACTTTAATTCCTCAAAGAATAAGAAAGTTAGCTGAAAAATTCTTCACTGTTCCCATTTAAAATATTTACCCGAAGATATTGTATCTACCAAAACTTACAAAACAAAATTCTGATCGAATTACGATAATAAGCACAGGCACTCAGAGTACCGGTGCATCCTATCAAGGAAAATCTTTATAACTTAAGCATGTTACGGAACAAAACAGAAATTTTTACAGCAACAATTACTGTAAAATAACCTTACTCCTTACTCCTAATTATACTTATTTTATTTTATTTTATAACCGTCGTTGAACAGCCGACCCAACTTAATGGGTTTACGGCTACTAATGTTCAACTCCGTAGCCTTGTAATTTTGAACCCAATCCAGAAGACAAGGGGACTCCTGGATCGAGTATTGGGAGAAATTTGCCTTCGTGGAGGACTTTTTGATGGAGCTAACCCGCATTTGCGTTACATGGAGAGGAAGACCACGAGAACCTCCCACGGTTAGCCTGACGGCAAGGGGACTCTAACCCATGATCCGTCTACCACTGAGGATATTTCACGTCAGCACTGTGGTCAGTGCAAGCCGGATGCGGAATTCGTATCGACTGGGATTCGAACCCGGTTCGCCTCATTGGAAGGCGAACGCTCTATCCCCTGAGCCATCGCGGCTCTAATTATACTTATTAATTAAATAAATATTACCGCAAAAGTCAAGGTATAATATTTCGCGGAAAAATGGGTTTTCCGGTAAAATGAATTTTATGAATGATGCACACAAACTGCTGGTATTTTATATCGTATTTTGATCCTGAAATTTTTACAGTGTAGGTATGAGTTTAGGAAATGGATTAGATAGTATATTGATCATGTTCATGATTAACTCGTACAAAATATCTACTTCGATAAGAGGATTATCAGTTAGTGCCCAATAGCTGACAGATCAACCGTGGAAAGTTTCTGATACTTTCCAGAACTGATGAAAAATAACCTGGAATAACGCTGCCAGGATAACCGGAAAAAGTTTCTGATGTACTCCTCACTGATGCAAAATATCTACACCAAGTAATTGATTACGAGTTGTAGCTCAATGGTTGACAGGATAACTCTGGAAAAATTATAATTTGTTCCAAACTAGCACAAAATTATCTAGAATATAAGTGACTCAAAATAACCTGGTATAACGCTGACAAGAATAATTGGAAAAAAGTTTTTTGATATACTCCGTCACTGATGCAAACTATCTACACCAAGTAGCTGATTACGAATTGTAGCTCAATGGCTGACAGGATAACCCTGGAAAAATTACAATGTGTTCCAAAACTAACACAAAATTATCTAGAATAAAAGTGACACAAAATAACCTTCAATAACGATGACGCAAAATAACCTGCTATAGCGCTGACAAGGATAACCGGAAAAAGTTTTTCATATACTCCATCACTGATGCAAAATATCTACACCAAGTAATTGATTACGAGTTGTAGCTCAATGGTTGACAGGATAACTCTGGAAAAATTATAATTTGTTCCAAACTAGCACAAAATTATCTAGAATATAAGTGACTCAAAATAACCTGGTATAACGCTGACAAGAATAATTGGAAAAAAGTTTTTTGATATACTCCGTCACTGATGCAAACTATCTACACCAAGTAGCTGATTACGAATTGTAGCTCAATGGCTGACAGGATAACCCTGGAAAAATTACAATGTGTTCCAAAACTAACACAAAATTATCTAGAATAAAAGTGACACAAAATAACCTTCAATAACGATGACGCAAAATAACCTGCTATAACGCTGACAAGGATAACCGGAAAAAGTTTTTCATATACTCCATCACTGATGCAAAATATCTACACCAAGTAATTGATTACGAGTTGTAGCTCAATGGTTGACAGGATAACTCTGGAAAAATTATAATTTGTTCCAAAATAGCACAAAATTATCTAGAATATAAGTGACTCAAAATAACCTGGTATAACGCTGACAAGAATAATTGGAAAAAAGTTTTTTGATATACTCCGTCACTGATGCAAACTATCTACACCAAGTAGCTGATTACGAATTGTAGCTCAATGGCTGACAGGATAACCCTGGAAAAATTACAATGTGTTCCAAAACTAACACAAAATTATCTAGAATAAAAGTGACACAAAATAACCTTCAATAACGATGACGCAAAATAACCTGCTATAACGCTGACAAGGATAACCGGAAAACGTTTTTCATATACTCCATCACTGATGCAAAATATCTACACCAAGTAACTGATTACGAGTTGTAGCTCTATGGCTGACAGGATAACCCTGGAAAAATTACAATGTGTTCCAAAACTGACACAAAATTATCTAGAATAAAAGTGACACAAAATAACCTTCAATAACGATGACGCAAAATAACCTGCTATAGCGCTGACAAGGATAACCGGAAAAAGTTTTTCATATACTCCATCACTGATGCAAAATATCTACACCAAGTGACTGATTACGAGTTGTAGCTCAATGGCTGACAGGATAACATTGGAAAAATTATAATGTGTTCCGAAACTAACACAAAATTATCTAGAATAAAAGTGACACAAAATAACCTTCAATAACGATGACGCGAGGCCGGGATAGCCTGGTCGGTAGGACGCTGGGCCCATGTCGAAGAGGTCGTGGGTTCGATCCTCGCCGGCCGAAGACTCCCCGTGTAGTAAATGGTGACTGATGCACGTTAAATCTGTCGAGTCTCAAAGTCCCATGTTCCCATAACAAATCAATACCTCTTGGGGTACTGATCCAGGAGTTTCCTTGTCTTCTGGATTGGTTCAAAATTACAAGGCTACGGAGTTGAACATTAGTAGTCGTAAGCCCATGAAATTGGGTCGGCTGTTCAACGACGGTTATAAAATAAAATAAAATAACGATGGCGCAAAATAACCTGGTATAACGCTGACAAGGATAACCGGAAAAAGTTTTTCATATACTCCATCACTGATGCAAAATATCTACACCGAGAAACTGATTACAAGTTATAGCCTGGTAGTTTGATAGGATGACCGTGGGGGTTTCGGAACTGAGGCAAAATTATCTTAAATAAAGCTGACGCAAAATAACCTGAAATAACGCTAATTCAAAATAACCTGGTATAACGCTGTCTCAAAATAATCTGAAAAAGCTGATAGGATAACAGTGTAAAGTATCTGATTTTCACCAAACGTGACACAATGATGATAAGTGGATTATGAGTTATAGTCCAATAGCTGCCTAGATAAACTAAGAAAGTTTCGCTAGATAAACTAAGAAACGCGTTAAATGTAGCTAATGCATTGATTGTTTTGAATTCATTTATGTCGATTGAATATTCGTCATCAGCGACAAAATTAAATATTATATTTATAATTAAATATTTAATTGTTGTTCCTTTCATTTATATATATTATTTAATAAAAAATATCTGTTCATAGGTAAAAAGTTTGTCTAGACAATCGTATAAACTTCCGGATAAAAATAATAGATTAGATTTTGCATGTTTTAACTCAAACTCTTATTTCTAAACGAATTTCTTCAATTCTCTCGAACAAATATTCTTTTACTTTAAATTTACAAACAGTAATAGAATTAGTTAACTTTTTACAAAATTAAATTATGTTGCGAAGTTGTTCATTCCTTATATTTACAGGATATAAGTAAAGTTTAATTAAATTGATTTAGAGAGATCAAATTCATTTTATTTGTAGCATAATGTTCAAACGAGGAAAAGAAGTTTACCTTGCAGATGGAATTGAATCGTCAAATATACATTTAATAATAATACTTTTTCCACCAATTAATTTTTCTGTTCACTCTATAAATGGGTTTAATTTAATATTCAAACATTTAGATTGCATTATTATTAATTAATATTTTTGTAAAATAAACAGAAATGTAATAAATATTTTCCATTCAAAGTTTTTAAACAGTTAATTAAACTTTTGTTCACAAAGACGTGAAATAACGGCGAATAAATCACTTAATTTTTTTTTATCAATGAAAATGTTTAAACGAGATTATTTTGTCAAAAATTATTAAATTTGGTTTTCTTTTAAATTTCAACTATTAGAAACTTTGGCTTTCTGAGAGGTTCCTTTCGAAAATTTTATGTCAAAGTTTTACGTGCTATTACGAGCTCATCAAAAGGTTATTAATATTGAAATTTTAAGGCTAGCTAAGGCATCTAACCTAATATTTAATCAATATAAGTTTAGATTTAAGTATCTTGAAACTAAATACTTTTATGCTTTTTATGTTCTTGAAAATCAACAATCTTAATTCCCGGATTACTTTACAATGACCGATGATTTAAAAAATTAATCAAAGAAAAGGAGAGAGAATTTTTTGATGCGTTTTGCTTTGGAAACCAAATACTTTTTTCTTCACTATATTTTAAATTTACTTATATAATACATTAGCGAATGGAACTTTTTTAGAAAAATATTATAAAACTGTATTTTTTAAAATAACCACCATTTGAAGGAGCAATTTTTAGTAGTTTGAGAAAAAAATTACAAAAGAGTGTGTAATTTTTTCTGTTTCAGTAATATGACATGACACAGAAAATCATTTCATTAATTGTTCATTAATCGTAATTATCGTTCTGGTTAAACTTTTAAAATATTATAAAACTTCAACTACAGTTTATATCATAAGCAGACATCACTGCAGCAGATCATCACTGATATCACAAGCAGAATCATAACCTTCAATTTTTCTTTAATTTATAATCGGAGAAGAAAATTCTGACAAAACTACCGTACTGTATGGAAGTCATATTTCTGGTTTTAAAAAAAAAGCGTAGCTCTGTTTATTTTGGTTAAACCATTTATTTTATAATTTTTTCGTCCGTATGGTAACGGTTTACCTGAAATTCTGGTTTACAAAATAACTGTTTTTATTGCCACACATTTAGTAAAAAATACAAAACTGAAAACAAGTTTTGTCGAATAAATAGTTTTTATGCCCTGTTCTAAAGTATCACGATAAAATAACCAAATTTTAACACTCATTATAAAATCATATTTTATTGCTAATTTTACGAAAAATATTACCAAAGCACTTCGATATAAATTACTGAGCTTTTTGATGTTCTCATTGGGTGGTAAAATATATTTCTTCTCGTTTCTTTTAATTATAAGTTAAAAACCAACAACAAAATATTTCAAATTTTAGGATTATTTTTTTTAACTAAGTGTAATTACAGAAATAAAATTAATTATATTTTAGAGAAAGTATGTTTATTCGTATTACGTAAAATAAAGTAAATCCAACACACTCATTATGTTTTTGACTCGAGAATTCAGAAGATTAAGACTCTTAAATCATGAAAATCATTAGTGGTAGGGTAGAAACATTGAGCACCGGATGCATTTACTTCCCAGTCAAGCTGGGAGAGTAAAAAGCTACCACCGGAAAACGAATCCCAGTCCTTCCTAACCATAACACCAGCTCAATTCCTCAACTACTGAGCTATCATAGCTCATACTATAATGTACAACGTGGCATTTTAACGGAAGAAAATTATCGGCATTCAAAGCTTGGTTTGAGCTTTGATCGCCACATAGAGTGATACGACAAACGCTAATTTTTTAATGTTCATTTAACGTTTATTCTTACGACTCTTCTTGCGGCATCTATGATCAAATCTTAAATATATTGCAATTTGCATAGAATTTAAAAAGTTTAAAAAAAATTCCATACATTAACAGAATGTTACATTTTAAAATAGCATCTCAGAAACAGTTTTAAGAGCATAAAAATGTTATGATAAAAAATTTTCTTGAAGATTATTTTCAAAATATAAATCCATAGACTTGTAAGTAGTTGAGCTTAATAAAAATTAAATTATACATTATATATCACCAAAAATTCCAATAAAATTACATCAAGCTTACCTAATTTCAATTTTAAAATAGAATTATGTTCAGTTTGTGAATAAAAATTAATGATTATTCATATCAGAAATTTACTTTATACATAAATACAACATATTCATTATATGGAAACTAGATTGAAAGCCAGTTCCATTAATCAGGAAATTTTTAATTGCAAACTATCGAGCAATTATATGAAATATTATAGACAGGAACAATTCATTGCACAATACTACATTAAATAAACATTCAACTCCACTATTAATGTATAACATAATTTAGTTTCCCTTTTTTTATATATATTCAAACATAATTCAATCAAGCTAATAAATTCTTATTTAACTTGTTTAAATTCGTGAGCATTTTATTAGTAAATTATATTAGTAAAATTTTACATTACATAAATTTTATTGCTATTGATATTTTGTTCACATAATTTCACATTAACTAAACAATTTTTGATTTCTCAATTATAAACAACACAACATAAATATCCGGATCAAATTACGGTACAAACAACCGGCACTGTGGATGCATAATCCGTAAAATCCATTCTATTTTAACCCTGATTTTTACAGTAATATTTATTTAATTAGAGAGATCAGCGATTTTACTAAAAGAGTTACAGTATTTCAGATATTTTTTTTGTTTCAAAACATGTTTGAGTAAAAATGAATTTTATGGTAAAATTGCCGGCACTCAGAGTTCCGGTACATTTTGCAGTAATTTGATCCGAAATTTTTAACAACGAAACGAATTTTTTTACAATGAATGAAATGAACATAATTTTAACCAAATTGTTTTGCAATCTGTGCATTTAAAAGGAATACTTAATTCATAAGAAAAGTTATTTTAGTTCAGTTGAAATTATCAAAGAAATTGAGTTTACTTAAAAATAGTCGAAATAAATCCTGATCTGCTTTCAAGTAAATTGGGGCTCTTTTCACAATTTCACAAAAATATTAAATTTTAGAAAAGTTCTACATTTAACTTAAGCTAAAATAAAATAAAAACATTTGAAACTTTATCAAGTAACTCTAAATGGATTTTTTTAAAATAGGAAAACTTAAATGAATATAATACATTTATTTACAGAACTTATCTTTTTTAAAAAAAACTTTTTATTTGTTTAATTCAATAAGCATAATTTGATTTTTCGAGTAAAGCAAATACAGTTTTTGATATCCAGAAATTGAAAATAATATTCTGAGATGCGATAAAAATATTCTTAAAAAATCTCAAGCTCTTGTTTATTTTTCTTTGCTCATTATAGAAAAAAGTGTTTAGTTGCTTTGAGATAACTTATATTTCATTAGCAACAACAACAACAACAAAATTACGTGAAAAAAAATTCGAGTATGAAGTATTTTTATGATGTTAAAAAACTTTTTTTTATGAAATAAAAGTAATGGAACTAATAATAACTTAAATATATTTATAAATTGATAATGCAATATGAGAAATTAAGTAGAGGTTTTTCCAGACTTAACTAATAATTCAAATTTTCATTTTTTAAGGCATAAATTGATTGATCACAGTTTTCTTTAGAATTAATACTTAAAAAAATAAATAACGTTAAGAAACCGAATTTAATATATTAATTTTGCAGTATCAGTATTTTAGTATGAGGTCTGAAACACATAAACAACTACTTTTTTGAAACCGCAATAAAATATTTTCTTTTCAATAAAGACAAACACGGAAAATATGTTTTTCAAAGCAATTGTTGTACTCAAAGCAATTTTAAGTATTGCTTCTTTGCATTCCTGTTCTGCTATTAAAACGCCTGGGCCCATTTTTTCAACAATAAAAAAGCAATTAAGCAATTTCTAAGACTTTATCTAGAATCTAATTATCTAATCATGGTTTAAATTTTAATGATTCAAAATTTCACGAAACATGTAAAGATGGAGATATAAATAAAATCAATAGTAATATATTATGGTTTTGGTAAAATATTTTTATTTACTGTCTTATTCACTCAGCTTCTATCGATTCCGCTTTTAACTGTAGCAGTGTTCAGGAAACCTGATTAGTGAATCAGGTTAGTAAGACAAAAAATAATTGTCTCATAACAGACACATATATATCTTGATTAAACTGATTAAATTAGGTTCGGTAAATAAATAAATAAGACAAGACCTTCAAGCAAAAACTGTTTTCTTAAAAAATACGTTTTTTGTTTGAAATGTAGTTACTATTGTGACGAAAATGGTCTGCGCGTGTTTCACTCTTTAGGTGGCAATGAATGACATGCAAACAATGATTAAAGGATGAAAATTGGTCAGTTGTCACTCCATTTGATCTATTTCTGAAAGATACACAAAGAAGGAACCTCCCTATGAGTTGCCCCTGGTTCGAATCCCAGCTGTGACAGGTTGGTACAAATCCTGCTCCCAGCTTGTACCGACCACAGTGCTGATATAAAATATTCTCAGTGGTAGACTCAGTCGTAGTAATTGGTTAGATTGGTAATTAGTAATATTCTCAGTGGTAGTAATTGGTTAGAATCCTTTCGCCATTGGGCGAATTGTAAGAGGTTTTCGTGTTTTTTTCTCACCATGTAACTAAAATGAGGTTTACGGCCATTAAAAGGTTCTACACGTAAACTAGCTTGTCCCAATATTTGCGCCAGAAGCTCCGTTGTCTTCTGGGTAGGGTTTCAATTTACAAGGCTACTGAGTTGAATATTAATAGACGCAAATTCGAAATTGGGTAGGTTGTTCAACTCATTTTGCAAAGCTAAATAATAATAAAAAAATATATAGCAGACGATCCATTTAAAATTTTCATTAAATATTCATGCGATAAAAAATTCCATCTTTTAACAAAAATTCTTTTTAATTTTGCAGTTAAATTGCCTTTTACGATACAGATTATGATGCAAATTAAAAGTAAAATTTTATGTTATAGTTAAATAATTGAATATTTGCTATAGTTTTAATAGTTTAAAGTTTCATTTCATTTTGCGAGTTACTTATAATAAGTTAAGGCATTTTACTTCAAACTTATAAAACACACCCATAACGTAGTTTAAATTAACTTAGTAGACCCAAGTGACCTTTTTAAATTAATCACGCAAATACTTCGAAGAAAACTTACTCACCCTTTTCACTTAAAACTACCAGTTGAAAGAGTTTTAATAAAGCAAAGCAAGACGCACTTAGTTTAAACAATTGTGCGCATTAATTTATTTGCGATCGATTATTTTTCTGTCAATTAACGGAAACAAGTTGGATGTGAATTTAACAACATTTTGAGCTTTGAAATTAAAATGCAAATAAACTAAGATTCCCAAGTGAGTAAAGTAGAAGAAAAATATATAAAAAATTTGTATATTTTAATTATTTTGAAAACGTGGAATTAGTTTTTCTTAGTCAACAAAACAATATAATAATTGCATAAAGAAGGTTTATTGAATATATATTTGTATACATTTGGATAAGATATTGTATAAAAATTTCTTTAGCTGAAAATTGTGATTTTATATTTTTAAGAAAATATATATATATAACAATAAATATTCTTCTAGTATATGCAATAATTCAAAGGAATTTGAAGTATGCTATTTAAGTTCGATATTTAATTTTAATTTTCTTTTCAAAATGCATTATACAGAAATGTATATAAAATTAAAACTTGCAATCTATAGTCACAGTATTGTAATAAGGTAACATTAATGCTGACTAAGCTAATTTTGATTTCTACTGATACTTATATGCTTTAAATACTCACTAAATTACGAAAAATTAGTTATTTAAAAAAAAATCAACATCGTAAAAAAATCAATAAATAAATATCAATCAACAAATTATTTTTATTGTTAAATTTCAATGCATAAATTTACCATAAACAATAAATTTCACGAAAAAAAAAAGTTTTCAGCGTGGAGGTCATTGTGCGAATTAGACTTGTGCTTATTTCCTGAAGAAAATGACATCTTGCTTGCAAAAAGATATTAACAAAGAGCAATAATTTACTTCTGTTAAAATAACAGCACTAAGCCGCGATAGCTCAGGGGATAGAGCGTTCGCTTTCCAATGAGGTGGACCGGGGTTCTATCCCGGCGATGGCTGGTCAATACGAATTCCGCATCCGGCTTGCACCGATCACAGTGCTGACGTAAAATATCCTCAGTGGTAGACGGAACATGAGTTAGAGTCCCCTTGCCGTCAGGCTAACTGTGGGAGGTTCTCGTGGTCTTCCTATCCATATAACGCAAGTGCGGGTAAGTTCCATTAAAACGTCCTCCACGAATGCAAATTTCTCCCAATACTAGATCCAGGAATTCCCTTGTATTCCGTATTGGGTTCAAAATTACATGGCTACGTAGTTGAACATTAGTATAAACCCAACAATTGGGTCGGCTGCTCAACGACGGTTATGAAATGAAAAATAACAGCACTAATCTAATCGTTACATCTGGACATGCATTAAAACACAGGATTCCTTTTTCTAAAAATCCTTCACTACCTAAAATATAAATTATCTTGTGCTGCCCCCTGTTGATTTTATTATCAAGTAACGGTCCGATTGAACATCAATATTCTTTTTAATATATTAAAACTTTTTTTTAGTGGCTTAAAATCAATTATCAGCACGGACATCATACATTGACATTTTTTGTTTGAAAAAATATTTTAAATATCTTTTGAAAATTTTTGCAATATTTAAAATTTTTGCCATTAGACAGAATTATAATTTGACTCAAAATTTTTTGTGAATTTAATTTAAACTTTACCTTTAAACTTTAATTAAACAAAGCTTAAGTTTTAGATCCGTGTTATTGCTTACACCTTAGAGAATGCCTCAGTTTTGAATAATCATTACACTTATAATAAATATAAGCACAAAACACTACATTTACGTTTCATATAAGTAAAAATTTAGCCAAAAATATTACATTGTCTCAGAAATATTTCAGCAAAGTAGTATCATGAAAAGTTCATTTTGGCCGGCATTAACAGATTTCTTGGTTGTTATTTTAAAGTTGTTCTCGAAATTTAATATTTTGATCATAGTAGGAATATTTAAGAAATATTTCGACAAAGAAACATTTCTAAAATGGGCCAAACTTAACAGAATATTATTTTAACATATCAGAATATTTCAAAAATAATTCAGTGTATTTCCCGGATTTCTTGAAGCATTTTTGAATCTGATGTGAATTTGAATATTTCCTCTTTCTGAAATGTAGTTTTATTATTTTATGCATTATATGTAGGTTTAGTTAATTATTAATATTTTTTGACACTAAATAAATTTATATTAAATACTAAATTAATGAGAAATATATTCAAATATATATATTTTTTTATGTTTAAAATTTTAATCATTCTATTCATACACATAGATATCTGTTAACATCTCGGTAAAATTCTTTTAACTACAATTTTTGTAATTATTAAATAATTATTTATTCAACTATTACACAGTTTAATTCAGATCCTCTTAATTTTAATTATTCTTGAATCGACTTTTTATAACTAATTTAATTGATTCATTTCACAAGAATGTGATTTTTAAGTAAATCATAATGCATCATTATAATAATTTAAATTAAATCTTATATTGGGATAATAATATTGTGTTGCCATTGTTATTATATATTGATATAAGCAAGGTTATCCTAACCTACACATTAATCTTTGCAAATTAATTAACATTTCTCATTAGTCTATTTCGTACACTTACTATTTATTGTACAAATTTATTTACGAATAGCTTATTTCGAAGCATTCTTTGGTAGAGCGCACCTGAATATTATTATTTTATACAATGAACTTGGACTCCAAAGTTAGTTTTAATAGTAACTCGAAAGGCTTTCAAAATTTCATTCCGCATGAACTTTACCTTAGCGATAAATTTGAGTTTTCAGGATAAGATTTATTGAATGCTCAAGCCATATACCCAACAATGTTGCTAGAACTTTATGCCGGATAGCTACTTCTGGATAAATGTTCTAATGGGTGTTATAAAATGAAGATATGCATGCAATTTTTCTATTCCTTGAACTTGATAGAAATTATACGGTGTATTAGTGTTCTACTTTATTATTGAACTTAAACCAATTTGGTTTTCCTTTCGTTATTTATTTTACTGTAAACTTATATTGTGCTACTTATTCTTAGATAACATGTTTTTGTTATTTGTGTATGAACACATATTATTGGGAATTTACTGTAACACGTCCTTACCAATACAAATCTTAAGATTTTCTTTAGAAAACGCTATTTTTGTGGATTTTCTTCCAAAATTTTAAGATTCCTTTCAGAATTTACTATTTTTTTTTGTTATAAATAGACCTCTACAGTAATTGCAAAGACTTGACTTTTCTATAAAAATTCAGCAGAGTTTTTTTAATGCATTTCATAATCAGTGAACATTTAAAATGTTTAAAGAATTTTTATGCTTTTCATAAATACTATGAATTAGTAAAAGTAATTTTTCATTTAACGTTTATTTAGATTAAACAGATTTAAATTTGGAAAAAACTAAAAAAAATAAAATTTTGGTCGAGTAAAGTTTCGCAAATGTTGTCTTTTTATATATTATATTTCATTTCTATATAAAAAGAAATAAAATACTGAAATTTATAGGGAAGAAAAAGGTGCTAACATTGTGCACACTTTTATGAACTTATTTCACATCCTCTTGTTTGCAGTATGTTAAAATGCTGTATTGCAAAATGTCTTTTTTTACCATCAATGTTCATTGACATGGGATAATATCAACCATTTTTAAATACTTTTACTAATGAAACTAATTCCAACAGAAATCTGCAACTTTAAGCAGTTATAGATTGAAACGAATATTATTTTATGTCCTAAGCCAATAAAACTACAATCATAAATCTATATTATCCTTGTTTACAAGTTAAATGAAGATAACTTAATGAGGAGCTAACAGAAAAACAATGAAACTTCAACAATGCACGTTTCCTTGAGGATAATCGTTCAGCTATTTAAGCAATTTTCGGCACGTCCTTTGAAGGATCAATTGAGCGTTTTGTTCCTTAATCGATATCAAGACACTGCAACCAAGTTTTATCCATGGAAAAAGAAAATGAGTAGACAACAGATGTCAGCAGGGTGCCTTCAGCAATACCCTTAATCCCCTCAGATACCAACTGTTTTCTTAATAAAAGGGGTTTAAAAGACCAAAGACAATGCGTCTTGTTTATGATTACACACATGGGGCAAGTACTGATCCACCTACCTTTTCTCTGTCTTTTTTAGGACGTAGAGGTATGGGCTAATATTCTCTAATCCCTTCCATCCTGTTCTTTGACAACTTCTTAAAGATTAAAGCACTGCATACATTTGTTTTTAACAAGAATTTTTAGAGTACGTAAATATTTTAAACAATACTTATAAGCCTCGAGCACATATATCAGCTTTAAAACCAACAATAACATTTTGTTTAAAGTTGATATTTATTTCACGCCAATGACATGGAATAAATGGGTGACTAAGTAATTTATGTCTTTATTTTTCAACTAGTTCTATGTAATGAATGTAGTTGAATGTAGTTCTATGTACTAGTTCAATGCAAGTTGCTCTTTTTAGTTTTAAACAAAAGAATTCGTTCAATTAAAATAGTACAATTGATTTGACTATCTTTATATTTCAACACAGATTCCCGTTCTCAGCAATTTTGATTTTATAAACGAAGATAAAGTAATTTACTCATTCGGATTTTTATGACTCATTAAATGCTGAATTCCTATTTCCAGATACATGAAAAAATGACCCTTATTACCTTTTTCTCATATCTTCATACCTTTTGAGGGTTAAGATTGGTTTTTGTACTTCTTGTAAGTATAATAGAAAATTTTACAAAATAGTAAAAACCCATCTATTTTAATTTTGCATAATTTTACAAACTAAAAAGACATCTTTGAATTTGAACACTCAATTTCATAAAATTTATTATAATGGCATATTAATTCCGCATATACGTTGTAAAAAAATGCTGTAAAAAGTAACCGGCACTTTCGGTTCAACATCCGTCAAATTCATTTTACTGTAAAATCCATTTTTACTGTAAACTATTAAACGATAACTTTTACAGTAACCATTACTTAGTTAGAGTGATTCAGTGATTTTACTGTGATTATTACTATAAAAACTCCGGTTGTGTTCGTATAAAAGTAGATCGAAAATTTTTTACACTTTAAATTTGGTCATTGAATTTTATCAAGATACCGTTTTATTCTTATAACTGTTTTAGTTCTGAAGTTAAGAGGTCGTGCACATTGGATGAAATTAATTATTGTTCATGTTTCAATACCAGCATTTTGTAATATTCTTATATAAACTTTTGCAGGTTATGAACTATTTGATGGTGAACACCCTCATGGACTTCATCCAGTGTTACGAAATGAAAACAAAGGATATTTCTCTCTACTAGAAGATCCATCATCAAGTGGAGTACTGTCCTATGTTAGACCAGGACGAAGAATGCTAAAGCTTCCACAAACTCTTATTCCTTACCCAAGAACGGGTAGAGTTACTGACGAAGACTACGATTTTACTTACATACCAGATTATTCTTGGAGCACTAGCCAAGAGACAGATCTCCTTGACAGCGTACCTAAATTCACAGCAAGGCTTGGTCGAAAAAAGCGATCCCTAAGTGACGACGATTCTGAACACAATGAGAAAAACGAAAGTCAAAATAGGCATGAGTTAGCCAAAGCAATTCTTGACGAATTTCAGGAGTTTGAGCCAGATTATTACTTTAGGCAAAGCCGACGACCAAGCAGCCGAAGCCGAAATTCTTTTGTACCTCGAGTTGGCAAAAGGGTATCGAATGAAGATTATGAGGAAACTGAAGACAAACGTGCTGCTGCATTTACACCAAGAATAGGCAGGGCAGCTCTCATTCCAAGAATCGGCAGGAACGACCCAAGATTCAAAGTTAAGAGCAGAGGAGCTTTTATTCCACGAATTGGAAGACGAGCCTCTTTGATGCCACGAATTGGCAAATCACAAGAGCACCATGGAGAAAGTGAAATCAACTAAAGTCAATTTATTAAAATTTAAGATTTTACATTTTATGAACAGTAAATTGTGTTTTAGCTCAGATGTTCACAAATTTCCTTACTTATGTACTAAATGTTTTATACAGCATGGGAAAGAAATATAATTTTATTGGAATTCCAATAAGTCACGAAAGCATGTATAATGCTGTAATAATGAAAAATAAAGCCAAAAATATCTATGTTTCCTAAATTCTTTAGTTTTCTTTACGCTCTTTATTCTTGTGATTTATCAGAACGGAGTATCTGTTCAGCCGTTTCAATAAATCATATATATATATATATATATATATATATATATATATATATATATATATATATATATATATCATAATCAATAAACTCATATCTCTATTGCATCAAAGCAAGTTTCGTCTGATTACAGAGTGGTCCTACTGGTCTACTTCCTACTGGTCTATTACAGAGTGGTCTACTTCCTATTCAGTTTTTTATTTTGATAATCTTGGCGGTCACGGTTGCAATAGGATCACGTTTTTTTTCTTCTTATAACTAATTAGAAAGAGCTATCTCCGCATTAAAAAACTCTATTTTGATGTTTTTTGTCTGTTTAAAATTAAGTGCAACTGCCCGGTATAACATATTATAAATTGATGTTTATAAAAAGTTAGGTGGTAAAAGTTAATGATACTGTTCAAATCGGTTGATTAACATTATCTCTATCGTAATTGGTTCAATAACAAAAGAGCTTCTGCTCGGATTGTTTAATATAAAGTGGCGCTATTGTCCAAAATCTAGAGAATAGCGGAAGAAATATTTCAGAGAAGAACGGTATTATGCTTTATCAACGGTAAAATGCTTTATCAAAAACTAGTTCATGACAAATTAAAATGCACTACTTTTAAAACATCAAAAATATTAATCAAATTATAAATTACAGTAAAACCTTTTTTTGTGCGGTGGATAGGGACCGCATAAAAGAAATCGCACAAAAAAAACATTCGAAAATTTTATAAATTCTTACATGTAATAAGCAAGTTTGTACGATATACTACCTAAAACTTTTTTTATGCGGTTGATAGGGACCGCATAAAAAAAGTCGGACTTAGAAAATACATCAATGATTTATGAAATAGATGAGAAAATGCTTTCAATTGAATGAAATAATTAAATTAGACCTAAAGAAATTGTAAAAATATTTAATTCTTCATTGTACATATACCTGGAGAAGTTTTCAAATTATACATTAAATATACATTAATTGTCTGCCTTTTTACTTTCTTTTGGCTATAATCATTCATTTTAAGGTAGTACTTATGTCTAAAAATAAAATAAAAATCATTAAAACTACATATAAATATAAACAAAAGTAACTAATTTATTTATCTTTAATCTCACTATAAAATGAATTCTTAATCACGTGAATCGTGTATAAAACTCTGAATACGAAGCGTATACTGTTCTCGCGTCGAGCGACAATATGTACGTAACTGACTCTGCCCTGTCAGGAGATTGTTTAAAATAAATGAACAGAGCATCGCGAAGTCCAGATACATCGTTGTCAAGGAGACCACGTAATCAGAGTTCGTCCACAACATGTATATGTACATTGATAGTAAACATAAACTGGTGCTAACGCCGCTAAGATTCATATACCGCATAAAAAAAATCGCACAAACAAAATCGGCCACGGAGGCCACGTAATCAGAGTTCGCTCCCAGCATGTATATGTACATTGATAGTAAACATAAACTGGTGCTAACGCCGCTAAGATTCATATACCGCATAAAAAAAATTGCACAAAAAAAATCGCACAAAAATAAAATCGCACATAAACAAAACCGCATAAAAAAGGACCGCGCAAAAAGAGGTTTTACTGTATACGATAAATAATATTATAATTATCAACCTTTGTCCTAAAGTATAACATTACAAATTTTATATAGATCATCATCATATATCAATTATTCAGAAATAGTTTGAACAGTTTAGAAAACATATCACATAAGAAATATACATCTACTTTTATAAAATAATAGCATACGCATATATACGCATTCTTCTTATAAGATGACTAGAAAAGAAAATGATCAATAAATTATCATTGAGAACATACGAAATCATGCAAAAAATTGAAATGCAATAAACAATTATTAAAGGTAAAATAATTCTAATTATTTATTTATTTATTATTATTTGCTTCCCTTCACGGTGGCTTTACGTTTATATTTAAGGAAAAAATAATTTTACCAATTCATCCTATTAATATAATTATCAACTTTATTCAGTATCACTTGGCATAATGCTGTTGCTCGTGGTCAACTCATGAGCAATTCATATACCACTTTCAAGTAATTTTCTCTGGTATTTATCCAGCCAAGAAGCGTTAACATACTTATTTTCTCAGTATTTATATTAAACTGCTCGATATTGGTGCAGTTTTGATAATTACGTAATTACCAAATAAATCAGTCTAATACTTTTAACATATATCAGTATAATTTGTATCTCTTACATAAACTCCAATATTTAAGTTTTGTGCCAAATACATTTATCAGTGATAGCAAACTAAAGCGGAAATTTTAAAAACCAATAAAATTCTTATAAGCCCTTAATAAAAATTTTAGAGTATGAACGTTATGTGCTAGGTGATCTTGATACATTGCTTAAAATATTTATAAGTAGTACTGGGAAAGGGTACTTTTTATTCTAATTTATTAAAATATTAATGCATTACTTTGTGCTACCACTGGAAAAAATATTTTCAGAAATTACGGAAAATCCGCAGTAGAATTCCTTATTAAAACTGCGCCAATCGCCATTAAAACCAGTTGTACGTAGAGCCCCTGAATTAGAGAGGCCGACTTATCACGGACTTATCACTTATCACTTATTCGGAGCAAAAGCTTTTTCTATAATAATGAAGAGCAACAAGATTTGACAACTTATCACTATAAGCGACGTTAACCTCAGCTATAGGATAATCAGTAAAGAAAAACCGTGCATTGATTAATATTGTTTTTCGGAAACTTTCTTTTATGCTTATACAAATTCACTCTAAATTTTTTTACCGGTTAAAAGTCTTAAATAATAATATTGTGCATGTGCTACATGCCAATTACATCAATCTTTTTCATAAATGACTTCAGAGTAAATTTGGCACTAAATTTTATATTTCTGTTAGATCTGGGTTTTTTTTAAAAAAAAAAACATGTTTCCAATAAAAATTCCTATATTTGGTACCTAATTTAAACTGCACAATTCAAGTAACACTGAAAGTTATTCACTTATTTTTTTAATAGAAGAAAACATGCATTTAAAAAAAAATTCTAGCAACTAAATATCTTTTATATACTAAATATATAAGCAAATAAATCTAATTAGTTATAAATAAATTAGTATTTACCTCACATAAGCGAGCTCCACTTCAGGGTTACCAGGTTTAAAAAAATAGAACCCAAAACTAAAATAAAAATTTAGAATTTAAAATGGTTTTCATTGTTTTCATTTATATCAATTTGCACATTCCTAAAAAGTCAAAATATTCTTTTTATAATTTTAAAAACTTTCAATATACCTATTTGAAATTTATTTTTTAAAAAAACAACAACATGGAATTGACTAATTGAAAAATTGTAAATAAGAAGCTTTTTTTTATATAAAAAAATACAGTCTAAACGAATATTTTTTATTTATTACCTTTTTTTTTACTTTCACAAATAAAAATTATTTGGTACATAAAAAATTAAGTTTTATATTATGATAATTTAACTTTATTTTTTCTCCTTCTTTCTCTAAAGTTCTCTAAGCATAAAATATTGCTAAAAAGGAATTTTTTTTTACATTTCTTATGATTTAAAAAGAAAAGTTTTTTTTAATTTTCTTTAATCACGAGGAACTTATCAAAAAGCTATTATACATAATTAAGTGTAGAAGAATTTAAGAAAAGGACGTGTATCTAAAATTATGTCTAGACACAATTTAGACAGAATTTTAAAAAAATCAGAAAGGCTATTAAATGATACTGTTACGATTTTTTTTTTTTTTTTTGTGAAAACAATTTTATTTAAACTTTCATAGACACCGAGAAATTTTTCAGGATTTTTACTGTGGAAAAAATTTACAAGCGTATCTCAAATTCTGCATCTCGCATGGAATATTTTTGAAAATTAGAATAGAATATTTTGTTATTACATAACTAGTTGAACTAGTTGTGTTTGCGATAAATCCTAGAAACTATGAATTAAACCTGTGTGTTTCTCCATAACCCGTAAAATTTGTAACAAATTTAAAAAAGTGGTTTTTGCTATGATGTTTTTGTTAAAAACAATAAAAGATGATTAGTCTATATATACTTTTTACAACGACGTACAAAACTGATTCAAGTCATGCATAGAAAAATATTCACACTCTTAAAGTCTCTGGTTCAAGACACAAATTTTCCATGTACGAAAACTTGGACATCCAAAGGGTAATCAAATTCTGTCCCTACAGTGCACAAAAAATAAACATACCGACCTGAATAACGTTTTATCTAATGATCGAATCTTCCCGTTCCAGGATTTAATGGTTTAAAGGGATGACTTCAAATGTGCCAATTAATTAGAACAGACAATAATTTAAGTTTTGAAATCAGACACAAAATCAAAATTTTTTTCTGTGTAAAGATACCTCTTTTTTCATTGATTCGGTATTCTGACTTCCAATCTGCCGCAATCTGGGAAACATGGTCCCATTAGTTTGCTCAAGAGAGTGGACCCAAATTCGGATTCATAAATAAATGTTAATTTTTCCACATTTCGCCATACCTTGAGAACATTTTAAGCGAATTGAAAAAATTTTGCATACAATTATAAAATTCGTTTATTGAAAGATAATTCCATGCACAAAAATAGCTTTTAGTAAATATTTATTGTTTTTTTTTACTTAAGAATAGTCGGGGAAAAAATTGAATTGCAAGGTATACAATATTTTGTATCCTTTTAAAAAATATAATTTTGATCGGTAAAATACCAAATTTGTGCGAAATCAGTCAAATACTTCCTGAGAAATATAAATCAATATTTAATAAAATATTACAATTCACTTACATTGAAAAAGTGCATAGATTCTAAAATCTAAATGTTAAAAATATTAAATAATTTACAATAATAGCATACATGAGCAAATTAAATAAAAGATTAAGTATTTTGTAATTAATAAAAATATAAATAAGAAAATATAGAAATAAAAAACGAAAATATGAAAATATTACCAACCGTTGAGTACTGTTCTTTTCATTATTAGAAGCGTTTTCTAAAAAAAATTAATGAAGCACAGTTTTATTATAAAAAAATCTCGCTCTGTTACACCGATACTAGTTCCTGAAATCTAACTCATAAAATTCTATTTGAGGCCTAAATAGCATTTATTGTTATATTGTTTTGGGAATATGAACTATTTTCAAAATATGAAAAGAAACAGCTTGTGAGAAAATTTTGTGCCGAGCTCATACTAATTAATTGCAAATAAAAGCGTATAATCTGAGAATTAATAGTGTTGCAGAATATTTAAATAAGATAAAAATGTAATTTGTTTCCTCCTCTCTTAGTTGATGTGGCAATAATAAGGGACATTTCCTAACTTAGTTCATTTTCTATGCAAGTTTTATTACTTTTATGCCTTCTCTTCCATGTACAACCTCAGATTTTGGAAAAGAAGCTATTACATTTCTTTAATCAACTATTAATCTTAATGATATTCTTTTAACTATCAAACGCAACTCTTAATGTGGGTAACATTTAGCTAATTTAGCGTTTTAACTCAACATATTATTATAAATGCGCATATTAAAACATTTTATCATCGCGCTGTTTACATCTTTTATTATTCTCTAAACTAAACATCTGAAATTATTTAAAACGTTATGAACATGTTATCAAGTATAAGCAATTGAGCGATACGGTTCGATACAAGGAGCAAATGATATACCATGAAATTTACTTCTAAACAAATTTAATCAAGTACATAAAATTGATTAAGATGCAATTCTCTTTTGTAATGCTCAACGAGTAAAGGAATCGTTAAAAACATTAACATTGGGTACTGTATTATATATATAAATGTATAGTTCAAAAATGGAAAATAATAAGATTAATGAAAAGAAAAGAAAAAAATTATTGAAATAAAATATTTTTAAAAATATTTAAAAAAATAAAAAGCCGGAAAGCAAAATAATGAAAAGATATGACCTTCTCATCAGCTCACACGATTATATCAGAAAAAAGGAGGCTTTCTAACATTGTATCAATACAAATAAAGCAAAATATATCAATACAATAGTGTGAAAAGCACTAAAAAAATTAAAATTGAACAATAATGAAACATGATTTGCCCGTTTCGTTTAGGGTTTTAGTCACAGATTTGCGCGAATTGGATTTGCACATAAGTTTTTTGTTAACATTCGGGCAAGTTTTACATCTTTTAGCACCACAATCTTTATAAGATGGAAAAAAACAGGAGTTGAATGCAATACAAAAAATCTTTTGTTTTCAGAGTAGTAGGATGTCGAACCGAAGATCCCCTCTCAATAACGCCCTTCGTACCGGGCACAAGATGTAGAATAATTAAAATGTTAAACATACTTTTTACCAGCCGCTAAATTATTATTACTATACAAATCCATAAAAATAGGCTCACAGAGCAAAAAAAAGTTATTTATTAATTTTCTTCGTTTTTCTTTCTTTTCTTTTTGTCTTTATTGTGCTACAGCTATCTATCTATCTATCTATGTATATATATATATATATATATATATATATATATATATAGTATGTATATATATATATATATATATATATAGTATGTATATATATATATATATATATATATATATATATATATATGTTGTCAAAACTACTAAAAAATGGTAAAATGTTTCGTGCTTTTGACTCTAGGGAAACAATAAAAAGCTCGTTAAATTTTACCGAAGTGCTTTGGTACGAACGAACTACGAAATATTGTTTTATATTATGTAAAAAAATTCAAATTTAAATTTGGTTATAATAAGTTAAAATTTAGTAATTTTATTGTGATACATTAGAGGTCATAAAAACCATTTATTCGGTTAAATATATTTTTTGGTTTTAAATTTTTTACTAAATGTATGGTTATAAGAACAATAATTTTGAGGGGCCAGAATTTACGGAAAACCGTTATTATATGGACATAAAAATTACCAAATCAATGGTTTAAACACCCTATATTTTGATCTTTATTACCAGAATTAAGTTGTTTTTTTTCATTTTAACCAGAAATATCATTACTGTGTGTAAATTTTACCAGAATGTTTTTTCGTATTAAAACTGGGAAAGTGTATCTTGTATTACATAATATTAATCCAAAAATTATCAAGATTTCAACAAAACACTTTTTAGACCTAATGAAAATTCAAATTTATTAATTTTAATAGTCTATTGAAACCTTTGAATTTTCAAATGGAATTATAAAATGATCCCAAACCCAATTTTTGCTATAAATTAAATTTGAAATATATTAGAATTTTAAATTTTTTTTCAATTGGTTTTCCTATGATTTTCAACAGAAATTAAGAGAAAAAAATTCATAATGGTCATTTAAATTTAAGGTGTTGTTGTTTATTTTGAATCCTTGTTTTGAATCGTGACAAGATCTATAAAGAAAAATCTAGACATGCGGTAAGAAGATAACATTTGTTTATACGATTCATGTCACGGGTTTCTTAGTAATTAACAGGCAGGGAAATGTCTATATAAGCTTATGAACTTATTATATCACTGTATCATTTAAAAGCATGCAACTGGTGAACGGATTAAAAATATAGAGTGTGATCTTTAAAATATATGAAAACTAAAAAACCATATGGAAGATCGAAGTAAAAAAAAATGATTATTTGAGTTTAGTTAAACATTTTGTATTAGAATCCTAAAGCTCGTTTCAGGAAAAAAATCTTAATTTTAATACTGAAGTACTTTGTTGAAGTTTATTGCTTTTTCTTATTTTCTACAGCTATGTTATTTTTATTTCAAGGCATAAAACAAAACAATGAATAAAGCAGCTTAAAATAAAATTTATGTTTTTGCATGTGGGCCAAAGAAGTTTATGTGCAACATTACGATACTTATGCTAAGGTCAAACTTGTAAACTTATATATATAATATTATAAATTTTAAATACTGAATATTATAAATTTTAAATTTATTAATATATTAAGTATCATAATTAGAGTTTAAAAATTTTATAAATTTTTATTCTAAATAAATTTTATCGGTTGTTCACAAGAAAATTTTTGCGTCATTTACTATTTTGACTTCCAAAATGTAAAATAAATCACATGTTACACTTTCAATTTTTTCATTTAACTTTTTACCTTACACTTTTTGTTTTACTTCTGGAAAATTTCACGTTTTAAAAATTTTTACTATCTGGGATAGCTCAGGAGATTAAACTATCCTTAATCTCACGGGCGATTCCAAGTAAAGAGCAGTCTCTTCTTTCCAAATGATGACCATGCGTGATAGTTCTACAGGCGTCCTATGCTGCAACAACTAAATGTTGCTTGCGACGAACTACCTGACTTCCTGTCCCGCCTTAAGAGAATTATTCACTATCTTATTCACTCTCGTGAATAAGAGGCTAGAATACTTTTATCTATTTTTACTACCTAACTTTTTACTTTCAGTTTTTCTTTAGTTGCTCACTTTTATTAGTTTGTACTTTGCATGTTGCTGTTGCTCAATTTTTATTTAGAAATCTGCTTTTTGGTGAAAGAACTCTTTTATCTTGTCTGCTGCATTAGAAATTAAAAATTAAAGAATATATATACAAATAAAAAAAAAGTATTAAAAAATCCGAAAGTTTAAAAAAGTTTGATGAACCAAACTTTAAAATCGTTTGCAATTTCAAAACCTGAAGAGGTTTTACCGACTGTTACTAAGAAATTATTTATTTTATTACAATTTATTATTCAAACAACAAAGAATATGCCGCGTCCGTTTGTTATTCTGCATAATGTTGATAACCTTATAAAATAAGCTAAATTGTTCGACCAAAAAAAATCGAAGACGTTGCTACAGTGAGAAGAAACCTAATTCCAATAGTTGTAACATACCGAGTATTTGCGAAGCCAAAAACTGAACTTTCACTTGTTTTCTAACAAGAAATCTGTTAATTATTCAATGAGAATGTTTTAAAATGTAGTAAAACTTTATACAAAATTAGGTCAAAAAAAGAAGCGTTTGGTCAATTAATATTTAATTAAGGTGTCTTTAGAGTAGATCGTTGCTCCTCTTGCTCACTGATCTCGCCTACTTTTAAAAGTGCGTTCGAATTGCTTGGCTATTTAAGTCACTTCACTGGCTCTTTGAATAATTATGTATTTTTGTCTGGCTTTATAAGAATGTTGGCACACTCTTTAAAATAAATTCTAAAAATATGTAACACATACGTACTGTGAATCGTTTGAATCATTTGCATTTTATTCAATTTATATACATTATGATATCATTTATACGCATTTCATATGGCAATAGGAAACTCTGTTTGAAACGACAGTTTAAAAGAAACTTCTGTACGCAATGGCCTTAACTCGAAAAGTTTTATGAACTGAGGGCTGTGAATAGTTAGTTAAAAACGAGTTGAATAAATAATTGAAAGAAAGCGTTCAAAAATAAAACATTGAGCACTCTGAATAATTTTTGATCTAATTATTAGTTTGTTTTCGTACTGAGACTCACATTTAAAGGTTCGAGGCCTAATAGTGTTGCTGTTGCTGTCGGCGGCCATTAATGCAGAGGTGATGCGATTGTTCTTGTTTTCCAGTGGCCCAATCTATGACCCAGAATTCGAGTTCCGCCACGCCGATGACTCACATCCGTTTATGACTCATTCATACATCCATTCATTCATAAACAGATCGTAATTTTGAAATGAACCAGGGAACGATCAATATCAATTTAATACCCCCAGAGGTGTATTGTTTTGTTATGGGAACATAGAAGACTTTGTGACATGACAGATTTAACGTGTCCCAGTCTCTATTTACTACACGCGGAATCTTCCACCGGTGGGGATCGAATTCATGACCTCTTGGACATGAAACAAATAAATGAATAAACAGACTACCCTAAAGAACTTTTGATCTAATGATCGGATCTTCACGTTCTAGGACTCAATATTAATGATACAAAGAGGTCACCACAAATATGCTAATTAATTAGTGAAGACGATATTTTAAATTGCGAAATCAGATACAAAAACACACTTTCTCTGAATAACCTTTTTTTCGATGGATTCGGATTTCTGATCCTCAAAACATAGGGGGTAACCGCAATCTGGGAAATATGATCCCAATAGTTTGTAGTTTGGTCAGTAGAGCTGTTCAAAGTTTGGAACCCTTAATGATAATTTTAATTTTTGAGTATATAATTATATCTTAAGAAATTTTATAGTGAATTTAAAAAAAAAAATACTCACAATTGTAAAATTCGTTTATCCAAAATATATTTAGTAAATTCTTCTTATTTTTTATTATTTTATTTAGTTGTAGTAGAAAAAAAGTAATAGAAAAAATTTTGAATTGCAATCTAAAAACTATGAATGTAAAGAACGTAATTTAAAATTACAAGATACAAAATTGAAGCAAAATTTGTTGAATAGTTCCTGATAAATTGAATTTTCAAGAAGTTATATTTTTGAAACTCGATTTTTCAGGAACTTATATAATCTAATTCAAATTTTTTCAATTCAAATTGAAAATTTTTTCGATTCGCTTAAAAATTTCACGAATTATGAAGAAATATTCAAAAAGTAAAATTAATATAATGGGGTCCAAACTTTGCATCCTTCTTCTGACCAAACTATCCGGACCATATTTCCCAGATTGCGGCTACCCCCGATATTTTGGGGGTATGAAAGCGTCATCCAAGGAAAAACAGATATGTTTTTTTAGAGAAAGTGCTTATTTGTGTCTTAATTTAACATAAAATATCTTCTGCACTAATTTATTAGCGTATTCGAGTTATCATCGTGAAGATAGATTCCTAGAGCGAGAAGTTTCAAACATTATATAAAAACTTATTAAAGGTGGTCCTTTTATTTTTTTGCACACTCTACAATGCATGATATGCATAGCTAAGTAAGAAAAAAAAAACTATTTTCTTGTGAAAGCAATTCTATATTCTGTCGGTGAATATAACATACGTACTGCAAAATGCAGTTAATTATCCCTAAAGCTTCTAAATGAGTTATCCTACAATACAAACTAAAATACATATAACACAACGGACCCCTGAGGGGAACTAAACATTCTCCTCTTACAAAGTTTGAAATAAATCGCATTACGCAATTTAACATAGCGTATGCAAATGTAAACATTTCATCAGAAGTGAAAGTCAACGGATGTATAAATTATACTAGACATATTTCTTTCAATTTCAACATAGCTAAAACAATTGCTCTTTCCTCGGATGAATTTCAACTCGTCGAAGCAAGTATTTGCGGAACCAAACTTGATCGTCAAACGATAAACCTATGCCGTTCACTTATTAAGGTTCATATATGCTAATGTTTTACTCCAAAGCAATGGACCTAATGCCTAAAGCTACCGATCATAGTTATAGCTTCGTTTATTGTAAGTGTGGGTGTTGAATACGTGATGTTTGAACTATATCGATTTCCGCGATCATTTGGTAGACGACCTCGTGTGCCGTAAATTGTTTTTAGATCAAAATGTGTGATAATCATCAAATATTTAGAGTCCGTGTTTGAATAATTAGCAATTATTTTAACATAGTATGATGCTTTATTTCTGAATATAATTATTTACATCATTAAGTAGATAAAATTAAGTAGTTACAAGTTGAATAAAATTTAAAAGCTTCGTTGCCTACGCTTAATTTTAAATAAAGATAAATACACTGTTTTTCTTCGTGAAAAATTTTATTTCATAGAATGAAATCATAATTTTAATCTCACTTTAATGAATAAACAAATGCATGTAAAACAAAAAATAAAAATATCCCAACTTTATAGTAAAATTGACAAAATGTGGTGAGTCGAATGATTTTCAGTTTTTCCACAGTAAAAAAAAAAATATATGCGCTTATTTCCATAAATAAAATGTGTTATTTAGAATTATACATAATTATTTCACTATTGTAAATCCAGTTTAAAATTAAATTAACAGTTTTAAAGAACATTTACAATTCTTTTTCATATAAATATTCATATGTTTATATTTTTATTAGTTATTTGTTTGCTTTCATTTTCAATAAATTTTGCTTAGTCAAAAACATATAAAACCTTTTCTATGGGAATAAATAATGATTCAATCATTTTTTTTGTTGTTCTTTTTTGAATGAAGATAAAATATTATCGGCAAGCAGTATCTTCGCTTTTTCTAGCTCAACAGCTCGGGGTAGGCTTTGACTTTCTTTGCCAATGGAATTCCACATCACATTCTCCCCAGTTGTCCATCCCCCCAATGGCCGAGTCATCACTCTCTACCCACTTTTTTATTTTCATTTTCTTTCAGTTCTTTCTCATCATGATCCTATTATTGTATAGTTTGCCTTTCACAATTTTCTTATGCATTTCTTTACTCTTTCGACATCTATTTTTTTTTAACATTGATAAACCATGATGTTTTTGTCTTTAAATAATTTTTGCACTTTATGGTTTTTATCTCTTTCTCCAAATATTGTTTTCCTTACGGGCTCCGTACAATATTTTAATACCGTTTAAAATTTCTTAATGTATTTTCATCTTTATCGGATCGAACTCAAGTTTGAAACACATATGGTACTATTGAACTTATAAGGTTTCATTTTCATGAAATTAATTTAATTTATAATAATCTATTGCTAAAAAAATTAATGCTATTTTTCCATTGTGTATTTGTTTATTTATGCAGTAATGAAATTAACGTTTGTTGTTTATATAGTTACTGAGATAAGTAAAGGTACTTTTGCACCCTTAAAAGTTTTATCTTAAAATTTAGGTCTTGTATTTGTCTTCTCTAGTTTAGCTTAGACATAATGAAGAATTCTGTTTCAGTTTAATTAATATCTAGACTTTTTTCATTCGCTTTTCTAGTAGGTTCTTTTATTAGTAGTATTAGTCGATTTTTTGTGGTTGCAATAATTAATGCATAGTCTGTTTATTTATGTTGACTTTTACTTGAAGATTTATGTTGACTTTTTTAATATATTTCATTGTTGGTTGATTGATGAGATTGCTAAATTCAAAATCATATTGAAACGCACATCTGATTGAGAATCACCTTGCTTAACTCCCCCCTCCTTTGTTAAATTCAAATGTATCTCCAGTTTTTCCAACCATATGATGGCTTTTTTATTTTTCATTGCCATTTTTGAAAATTTTATTAGTTTTGATGGTAAACCAAAATTTTGCAATGCTTCATAAAAAATTTTTCTCTATTCATGTTCTCAAATGTTTGCTTGAAGTATATAAAAAGTATATACAAAGTAAAAAGTATATATAAAATAAAAAATATGTAAAAAATAGTATATATAAATCAGTATACAGAATTTATAAAACTTTCCCATAATCTGGTGGCAAAAAGCTGATTAATAGTTCTTTTATTTTTGTCTGAATCCCCATTGATATTCTCTAAGAAATATTTCTACATTATTTTCTTTTAGTTTTGTCTGTTAACAAAGTTGAAAATATTTCATACATTATATTTAATAAGGTTATCCCTTTCTGTAGCTCTTACAATCACACTTATTGCCGTTTTTAATATACAGGACAAATGATTCCCAAAATTCCTTCTACTGGCCTTACCTCAGTAGCCCAGTTTTTTTTAATTTATTCATAAATTACTGCCATCACAAAGACAACTTTTACTAGTTAAGTTATGATATTATCGGTTTCAGAGGCTTTATTGTTTTTCATTCTTTTGGTACAGTACTCAATTTTTTTTCCTTGTTTGTAAAAATAAATTAATAATAAATTGAAACAAAACTTCAAAAAATCATTTTGATTTCACAATTGTTAAGAATTCATAATAATCTATTTTTTTATAAATAAATATGTCATTAAATCCTTGCGTTGAGTGTGCCGTTAAATTATTCGAGGGAAATTGAACTGTGCATGTTTCTGTATTTTGGATTTTTTGTGGTTCTGTTTCATAAGTTAAATTAGATACATTTTAAAACTGATAAAGATTCATATGGATGATGATCATCAAAATATTTTTAGATATGAATTTGTCACTAATTTAACGTAATTGACATGTTCCAGGAACTTTTTTTGCGCACCAAAATAATAAATTTTCTTTGAAAGGAATACACTAACATCTGTTCATAGATTTTGGCGTAATATTTCGTTATACATTTTATCAAATATTGCACTATTTTTAGTTGTGAGATTTTAACCACTATTAGTTCAAGCTCTGATCCTTTTTTAACCCTTACCCTCTCAAATAATTTTGAAGATGGCACAAAATTTTGACGTGAAAAGACACCTCATAAGCTTGGGGAAAAAAAGAAAAACTTTCGTGAACTGATATTTTAATTTCTGAAAAGTTACTATAACACTGCATAGAGTTGAGGTGACTCAAAGTATTGAGCGTTCGTTTCCTAATAAGGTGCCCCAGGTTCGAATCCAAGCAACAGCTGATCAATTTAAAGTCTGCTCTCAACTCGCACACACCACTTTTCTGATGCAATGGTAAGCAGATCATAAGTTATAATTCTCTTTCCATCGGACTGACAGTGGGAGATTTTTGTAGTTTATCTCTCCTTGTAACACTGTTAGTTTGATCAAACAGCTATCCACAAAATCTAGTTTGTCCCAATACTTGATCTAAGAGTTCCCTTGTCCTATGGGTTGGGTTAAAATTTACAAGAAGTAACGAAATAACGATAATCATAAACCTAAAAATGGGTCGGCTGTTCAATTCTCTGTTTATAAATTATAATAAAATATAACTCGAAATTGGCTGTTATAAAAGAAAGATATTTTTTGGTTTTGATAATTTTTAATCAGGTGAAAAATTCAGTGAAATGGGCGTTCTTTCAAAATTTTGCTATTGAAATAATTAAGCTGTTTGTCATTAAAAAGAAATTCTGCTCAATAGTATATAATGTTAAAAGTTAAAGCTTTGTTTCGAGCTTAAGAAACTGAAACTGTGGGTTTTTGTTATTTTTACAGACGAAAGGTATTCTAATAATATCCGTAAGCCAATCAAAAACTGTGGACAATGTACCTATATCATAACACGTTAAACTGAAACTTCATATTCATACTAAATCATTACGATGGATTGCATTTAAAAAAAGTTTCGTCGGTTGAAATTGCATGTTTTCGGATAAGCTTGGACTACCAAAAATGACCCTATCTCTAATTCGGCTTGCCAGTTTTTAGGCACCACTCATTTAAAAAGAAAATAAATGACATTAAAGATAATGCATTCCCTTACATAGTAATAAATTCAAATCTTTAATTGAGCCTTGAAAGCTAACAAATGCTCTTTGAAAAAAAAACATATTTAGTTTTAGTTAAAAGCACACAAAAAAAACTGTTAGAGATTCTCGCAACTACAAATTAATCCTACGGGAGTCATTTCTTAAACTCCAATATATGAGACGTTTGTCCTTTCTTTGTGAAGAGAATCGCTCAAGATGTCCTCAAGGAAAATGGCGTAAGTCTCACAACCGATAAAGAGATGTAGCAAGTAAATATTTTAATTTTTTGCTTCTTTATCAGGACTATGTTGAAGACTCCATTCCCCTTCAATTAATTTATGAAAATTGAATAAGTCTTGCCAAGTGACAAGATTCAAAATCTTGTGACAAGATCTTGATTCAAAATCAACAATTTTTGTGTGCTTTAACCCTTTGACGCAGAATTTTAATGAAACATATTTTGGAGAATTAAATATTTTTTTTGGATCTTATATTTTAGAACAGATATAATTACGATAATTTAACACATTTTTTGGTAACTATATTGAACTGTTTTTGTAAATAAAAAATACCAAAATATATTTTACGTGCAATTAGAGTGTTAGAAAAAATTATAAAAGGGTCATTGGCGTCTCATATGTACCAATGAGGAAAAATATGAAGTTTAGCAAAATATTGCTGTATAGTAATAAATAAGTTTATGCACACATTCTGTATGAATTTGGAAAAAGTGGATTGTATTTTTGAATTTTGATACACTTTTTACTTTTTTACACAGCATACATTTTTATTATAGTTAATAAACTAGAGAGAATTGTGAGAAACCTTTTTGAAAATAACAGTTTTTGTGTTATAATTAGTTGTCTTATTTCATTTTTTTTAGATTTACTTTTTATTCAGAAATTTGCATGTTTCAAAATTTATTTTCTTTATCTTTTGTAAAATTTTCAATTTAAGATTAAAATTTTAGTCTTTTGAATTGTAATGTGTGTACAACAGTTAGCACATACTTAGACAGTTTGAAATACAATGCTACGATTAAAATTTAGGTTAATGAATGTTCAGAAATAAAAAGCAAGCCAATCAAAAGCCATTTTGTCAAGATGGGTTTTTATATGGATAACACATATTAATATTAGTGTGATCCATACAAAAAACCCATCTTGAACAAAATTTGTAATGCAATTGAAGTAATCTATCTGTATAGTGTATTCGACTTTCTGTCTGAAAATAATGCATGGTTGAAGCTTGATACGTAGTCAAGGAAAAAAATGTTTTTTGAGAACGTCTTGTTTGTACTATAAATTTTTTAAAATATTTTTAAAAAATAAAATATTAAAAAAATATTGAAAAAAATAAAATAAATAAAAAATAATATATTTTAAAATCTTAAAACAATAAAATATTTCTCGAAGTAATAGTCAATAGAGAGCAAGTCTTATAAATTTAGGATGAGATACAACCTCAAATTGTTTCCCGTTTAGATTTTGCTAGTTTTATTTTACAAAAACTGTTGTTTGCGTTTGCCAATGCTGGATTTAATGTTGGTAATTTGGAATGCACGAGTAAATTAAGTTGCGTTCTCAACAACATTATGATACAACAATGCTTAACTGTTTTTGGACTAAAACTGTTAAGGAAATGATCAATACCAGAAAATTTTATTTAACCTAATTTATAGGATCAAAGAAGATTTTATTTGTTAAAGTATCAAAGAACGTGCAAAAAAGCTAAAGAAAAAAAAAGCTAGTCGAATTAAATACTGCTCCAGCGGTGATTACTTATCACAGTCTTGACTTAAAATATTACCCTTTATAGATGAATCATAAGTTAATATATATTTTCAATCAGGTGTGAGTTTCCGTAGTTTTTTTTTTTTTTCTATCCGTCTATCGCGAATGTGCGTTTTTACATAAAAAAAATAACCAGCAAAACATTTGTTCTTGATATTCTTGTCTTCTGGTTTGGTTTTAAAATAATAAGGTTAATCACTTCGACATTAATAGCCGTAAACTAAAATTAGGTTCGCTGTTCAACACAGGTTTTTAAACATAAATGTATAAAGTGGAGTTCAGGACTGTAATAGAAAGGTAGGTATTAATGATTCACAGTCGGTCTAATTTGAAGAATCAGTTAGTGGTCTGACATGGACCATTATCGCTCAAAAGTTAATATTACAATAAAAGAAACATATTAATTTAACTTTCTACTTCAGTAACAACAAATAACTCTTTTATCTCCCTATGGATACCTGATAAACGTGAAATTTTTTAAGCAGCTATAACCCTACTTTATTTGTTTCATTGTATTCGTCATCAATCAATGCTATACTATGACAGAAAATGTTTGATTACCTTTAAAAGAAGCGTTCTTAATCTATTGAATTTGAAATTTACAATTCGAATTTTTTTTTTATTGATGAGACTGATGTTTAAAGTAGTCTCTTGACAAATATACTTCTCTTCCAACGTCCACATATTAATAATATGAATGATGTCATAATATTTATAAAATAAGTCTTAATAAATTCCCTAATGCCTAAGTGTAATATGATTGTACATTAATATCACTTGCTGTAAGATTAATTATAAAATAAATTTTTAAAAAAAATACCTATTTGCAAAAAAAAAAAAAAATAATTAAAAAAAAAATGATAATAATAATTTACAGAACTGACGGTTAAGAAGTTATTAAAATTTTATATTAATGCAGTTTCAATTTCGATCAATACCTATTTTTTATTTTGTCCATGCTATCTTTATAGGCTAGTGCAGTGATTCTCAACCACTGTGCCGCTGCACTTTTGTGTGCCGCCAAATTCTTAAAATGTGCCCCCAAGTTTTAGAAATGTGTGAAGTGAAAATTATAATGCTTTTTTTATTGTGAGTAAAGTTTAAATTAACGAAGAGTACTTATATATATTTGAATATTGTAACGAAGATTTTTCTCTCTCACCGCTTCGTTACATATTTCTTTGTGTCTCGTTTTTGACCACAGATATTTCGGGAATAGCTCAATTAGTTGCATTCGTTCGGTTTATTCACGAAAATGATATAATTAATCAAGTTTTATGTTGTCGTGAGTTACCTTATTTTACAAATGGCAAATATATTTTTGATGTAATTAGTTCATATTTAGAAGAAAATAAAGTTTCGTGGAATTCATGTATTGGCATTTGCACAGATGGTGCTCCAGCTATGACTGGACATCTAAAAGGATTTGTAGCACATGTTAAAGAACTGAATGGGGATATATTAGTTACGCATTGTTTTTGTATCGAAAAGCACTTGTTACAAAATATTTGCCATCAGAATTGAAAATAGTTCTGGAAAAATGTGTTAAAATGGTTAATTATATAAAATCAAGACCATTAAGAAGTCGCTTATTTAGTAATTTATGCCAAGCTATGGAAGCCAAGTTCGAATCCTTGTTACTACATACAAAAGTAAGGTGGTTGTCAGAGGAAAAGTTTTATCTCGTGTACTGGAATTAAAAGACGAAATGTAAATGTTTTTTGAACAAAATAAAAATTATGATTTTGTTCATTTGTTCGAAGATAAAATATGGTGTGCTAAACTAGCTTACTTATCAGATATTTTTGTGATTTTTAAAAACATAAATTCAAGTATGCAAGGGCCGAAAGAAAATATATTAATCTCAACAGATAAACTGGTGGGATTCCAAATGCAAATAACTTTATGAAAGAATAAAGCTCAGGAAGGATATTTGAAAAAGTTTGAGTCAGTCCCAAGAGATTTTAATAAAACTATTAATAAAATTGTTTTTGACTATTTGACAACATTAGAGGAGGGAATTATTCATTATTTCCCAAATTTAGATATAAAAAAATTTGATTGGGTTCGTAATCCATTTGTGTTATCGAATACTTCTGTATTTGAATTAACTTTGAATGAAGAGGAAGAACTAATTTCGCTTTCAAACAATCGAGATTTAATTTTAAAATATTCGGAAGAATCAATTAATTCATTTTTGATTAACATTAGATGCGATTATCCCATGATAGCCAAAAAAGATTTAAAAATATTATTACAATTTTCTACATCTTATTTGTGTGAATTTGGATTTTCAGTATTAACCAACATAAAAACGAGAAAAAAACTGTTAAATGTAGAAGACGATTTGAGAGTAGCATTGTTTTTTTACGACCGAATATAAATGAAATTATCAAAACACATCAAGCTCAAATGTCTCGTCAAAAGTATTCTTATTATTCTCTTGTAATTAAACCCTTAATAAACGTTGTTTTTGTTTACATATTATATTATTTTATTTTACATTCCAAATTATTATCATGAACTATTTTTTACACAGTGTATTATAGGTAAGAAAACAACTTTTAAATTAATTTTTTTCTTTGTGTGCCGCCAAATTTTGAAATCGTTAAAAGTTCGCCGCGACAAATAAAAGGTTGAGAATCACTGGGATTGTGAATTGCTGCTTCATACTTTTGCGCTTAATCGAATGAAATTAATAGTTTAAGCTATGAAGGTTTTTCGTAAAAGGTACTGTTTTGTACTTAAATCAGATTGCTAGCCTGATACTTCTATAATGTACTCTTTACACTGAATCCAATGAAATCAGATTGAATCGATTGAACTAATAGTTTCGAATATATAAGAATTTTGTTTACAAAAAAATTATGCATCTATTTTTTTCTAATTTTGATTTTCATTCATTAAACACTCATTGCTTTCACATTATTAGTTTTATTGAGTGAATTTGAATTTAATCGGGTTTAGTATAAAAAGATACTTTAGAAAAGATATCTTACTCGTCTCACAACCAGCGCAAGACGCTTAATAAGAAAAAATGCACTTAAGAAAATGTTAATTACTGATTAGTCAAAAATTACATTTTTTTCCGATTTAAATCTTTATAAGTCAAATAATATAACATAAATATCAGTCTGTTTGTCAGAGGTAGTATCCAATACTTTACAAGCACACGTGAGATGTATAATAAGGAGAAAATACCAAACTGTAATTTAGTTCATAAAATCATTTATAATTTCTAAACTATCCGCTTTATCGGCATTAACTTTTTTTTTTTTTTCGGTTATACAAAAAATTAAATAAATAAATAAAATATGAGAAGCAGTTTTTTATGTGACTAGGAACACGTAAATAGTTACACACGTAATTAGTTATATACACTGTTAGAAATTTCTCGGAAAAAATGGTTAAATAACAATTGATTGCATGGCTTTTTTACCATATTTAATCAACACAGTCAAATAACCGTAAATAAAATGGTAACCAAACTGTTACGTTTAAGAAAAACTGTTTATTAACTGCTTTCAACCAATACGGTTAAACAACCAGAATTTTATCGCACCAACTAGAACCACCTAATGAAGCTACTTAGTTCTTCGCTACTGCGTACATATCGTAGCCGAGCGGGCTTATCTGTCAATCTCATGACCTGCAGAACTGGAGTTCGAGTCCTAGTGTTGGCACTACAATATTTTCTCTATTCCATTCAACACGTGAAGAATTCCCAATGTCCGGCACTCTCCAATGACCATTAACTTACGAAAAGCCGAGCTTCTATATCTAGCTAAAAAAATTATTACGTTTTTAAAAAATGCTAGTTGTAAATGGTTAAAAAACCGTATAGTTTTGTATTCATGGTTTTATAACGATATTTTTGTAAATGGTTATAATACCATAAAGGAAAAAAAATTTTCTTGTCCGTAAACTTTACAGTTAATCGGATGGACAGACAACTGCCAGTTATATTACCGTAATTTTAGAAGGAAAATTTTAACAGTGTACGTAAATAGGTATACGTTTAAAACTGTGCTTTTCATCAACCAAAAGCTTAACTTCTAAATGGTTAGCTCTATCGACTTTTGCCTGGTCCCATCCAATTTAATACAAAAAAAAAAAAAAAAACAATATCCCTCTTGTTTAAACTACAAATTTTAGGCTACTTACCCTTTACTCCTCTCGCTCATTTATACCCCTCTTGCCTCACCCCTGCCATGGGTCTCAGATGTCTATATCACTTTTCTCATCCTTCAAAGCACAAGGGAATGAGTTTCTATACTACATTTAATCAGTAATTTACACATGGGCCTAAGAATAGTGGTATTTAGGAAACCCGCTATAAAAGGAGAACGTGGGCACTAGTGAGTAAATAAAATTTCCAACAACAATTCTTTTAAACAACACCTCTTTTTCTCTCTTTTTGGTCATGAGTTCTATTTTGTACAGCACTTAAAGATCTATTGCTAGTTTATTGGTTCATATTCAATACAGTTTTATAAAATAACATGGTTTAAATGCTTTTATAGGTCTTAACCCCTTTTTTATAGTATCTTCTGGTATATTTATCCAAAATTTCTTTAATGTGTTTATTTCTTCATTGTGTTTGCATCAAATTGAAGAAAATGAATCCCTTTAATTATATCGATATTATCGTCCTTATTGGATATTTTCTCAGAATGCTTCACTTATCTCTGGTATTATTTTGGTTAAAGTTAGCATTTGACTAGAGTTATTTTGCATAGTGTTTTTTCTATATTTAATGTAACCTTAAACTTTTTATCTATCTCTTAGTAATCGATGCTGCAATTTGTAGGAAAATTTTAACGTATGTGCTCAGAGGCTGAAATAGTGTTTAAGTAAGCGTTAGGAGAAATAGGAATGATTTGCAAAATATCTCTATCATCTTTCTAAATTTCGTATCCCTTTAAATTTAATAAACTATATTTAATCAGTGAATTTTTCCGGTTTATAAATCTTCAAACTAAATTTCTTAATCGAACAGATGACTTAGCAAAGATAACTTAAGACGGATAACTCAAGCTAAAAGTTACATTGAATAACGAACATTTGTGATCAGTGGATTCATATCAGAGTAAATTCTATTTAGAAAATAAAATATAGTGTTTTATTTTATCAGATGAAAAATTCAACTTTGGTTTAAAAAATGTATAAAAAAAATATAGATAGATAATAAATTGTGACAGCGTGGACACATTGAAGTTAAGCAAATTTTTAAAATACATTTTCAATCAATAAAGTTTATAAAATAAGTACCAATAGTGAGTACAATATATCAGATTCTAACTCTTGTAATAATCCTATAAAATAATGCTGCACTACACAAATAATATGTTTTTAGCCACAAAATGGCTACTTTAGCCCACGGGGTCAAAAATGTTTTTAGAAAAAGCAATAAAGTTAATTATATCAGTCTGAAAATATAACCACCTACACTGCGGTTAAGAACAATGTGGGCAATATTCTAGGCGGCCGCCAGTAGGGTCCCAGCGTTAAAATAAAGACTGAAGTTCTCGCTTTACTCGTTTTCTATTTACGATAATTGAACGTAAATAAAACTTTCTTCAAGTTCAAGGTGTGTAAAGGTTCATTATGAAATAAAGCTCTAACGTTTGTCTGCATGCAATATTAAGAATTTTCGACTAAAGAAAAATACTTATACCTATTACCATACCTATACCTATTATCATATCTATATCATAGAAAAATCCAATGAATTCATAAAAAAAATACTCACAATCAGACTAAGCCTAATTGTAGAATCAAAAGCCAGGACATACATCAAATAAATAGTGGTATTCTTCTTTATTCAGCATAAATCCGATTTGGTTTCGATATATAAGTCCTCCACGAAAAAAAAGTATTTGCTTCGATTTTTACATGTTCCCTTGTCGGATGATTTCGGGTTCTAACTTAAAATATATAACTAAGAGCAGTATATTCATCATTTGTTTGGGTCCTTTAATGAAAGTGATAAAATAAATTTTAGGGATATTTATAACGGATAACATTGTACTGCGCGTAACAAAAGAATATTACAATTCATAACATTTAAATAATTTCTATCGTAACAATATTGTAAAGACGCGAAGTCTAGTTATTTATTTATACTTGCATAGGTGGGCCCATGTCCAAAAGGTTGTGGGTTCGATCCTCGCCGACCGAAGACTCCCCGTGTAGTAAATGGTGACTGATGCACGTTAAATCTGTCAAGTCTCAAAGTCCTCCATGTTCCCATTACAAATCAATACCTCTGGGGGTACTGATCCAGGAGTTTCCTTGTCTTCTGGATTGGTTCAAAATTACAAGGCCACGGAGTTGAACATTAGTAGTCGTAAACCCATGAAATTGAGTCGGCTGTTCAACGACGGTTATAAAATAAAATATACTTGCATAGGAGCCGCGATGGCTCAGGGGATAGAGCGTTCGCCTTCCAATGAGGCGAACCGGGTTCGAATACCAGTCGATATGAATTCGTATCCGGCTTCCACCGACCACAGTGCTGACGTAAAATATCCTCAGTGGCAGACGGATCATGGGTTAGAGTTCCCTTGCCGTCAGGCTAACTGTGGGAGGTTCTCGTGGTCTTCCTCTCCATGCAACGCAAATGCAGGTTAGCTCTATCAAAAAGTCCTCCAGTAAAGCAATTTTCTCCCAATACTCAATCCAGGAGTTCTCTTGTCTTCTGGATTGGGTTCAAAATTACAAGGCTACGGAGTTGAACATTAGTAGTCGTAAAACCATAAAATTGGGTCGGCTGTTCAACGACGGTTATAGAATAAAATAATATACTTCCATAACATCTGGTTCCTTGAAACTTTTGGTTCGAGAATGGCTTAAATCTCAAGTAAGAATGAGTAAATCACCAATATTACCTTCATAAGTATGCTGTAAATATCAATGCATTCCTAACAGTTAAAAGAATTAAAAAAATCTTAAAAATGATAATGCTTAAATCAAAGTGCTATTGCTTGTCGTTATTTTATTTCACATTAATAATGGCGATTCCTTCTCCTGAACTTGTGCCCCACAAACAAAACGTGCTTCAGAATTCTAAGAATCTTAAACAGTTTACAGAAACAAATCATTTTGACTAAAGAAGAAAATTTATCATCCACTAAATTCGCTACCCATTCTTTTAAGGGAAGTAATTTTAGATATTTCTGTATTGAAACAAATTGAAACAGTTCAGAAAAATTCTGAAATATTAAAATGTTATATATGAGAGAGATTTCTATGAAACCAGAAATCAAGCTTGTTGTTAATGTTGGTGATAAGTGCAATTGTTGAAAATCGTTGCAATACATATAGTATTTCTCTAAAATTTAATGATATAAAAGTTAATTTCTTTGAGTTTCAAATAAAATCTTTCGAAATTTGAAGAAAAAGGATAAAAAGAAACCTAAATACAAATTTTCATTCTATGAAAAATGATGGGCACTTTGGTATGATAACAAAGATTATTGGGTAAGAACAATAGCTCCGTGTTTTCTCATATATAATTCACTCGACGAAAATAGGATAAAATGCCTATACAATTTATAAATATTTTATTTGACTTTCATGTCCCTAATAAGAAAATATTAGGAGAAAAATAATATAGTGATTATTATCAATTCCGGAAGAGGTTTTCCGGAATTTATATAGTAATGAAACTGATTTTTAAAGAATTGTCAATGTTTGCACAATAGCAAAAACTCAGGAACCTACATTGTTTTGCTATTGTGCATCAGATCATTTATTTTTTTATATTAGTAAATAATGCAAAAACTAAAAAATATATAGTTAAAAATAATTTTCCAGATATTTTAAAAGTATAAAAATTTAATTTGATTAAGGGTCGCAAGTTTTTTAAAAAAGAAATGCGGTAACTTTCTTGTGAAATTTTCTTACATTATTGTAGAGTACAAAAAATGTTTTCAAATATTCTCCGACTCATAATTCATTCACTCAAAATTTTTTAAGACATAACGAAAGAAGCAAACAGATGATTTAAAATTACCGATCTAAGCTAATGGGACCATATTTTCCAAGATTATGCGTTTTGACCAAAAATGGCTCTATGCTGCTTAAATTTATAATTCATGGGTTTCTTAAATTCGACTGATATCTGTTTCAGGGCTGTTTTGGCACATTTTTTCTCAATTTTGAGAAACTTTTTTACTGTGAACGCAAAATAAGACGAATTTTTTTTCAGGCATTAATTTTCTTTTAAAAATTACTTTGTCTTAAATATCACTCATTTTTAACACACAAATAATCTTTATTTTTAGAAGAATCATTTATTTTTTTTTTAACTAACATTGCATTTTGTATTGAATAAATCCATTAAACTAATATTTTTGCTGAGAAGATTATTTTAAGTGTGTGATGTGTTTTAAAATAAGAACAGATATCGAAAGATAATAGAAATACGATTTTATAAATTTAATTAATACATTTAGTTATTTTTTATCAATATTTAAAGAAAAATATTTTTTCTTACTCAATTGTTCGATTTTTTTATGCTACTTACAATTTTGCAGATACTAATTAGATGACAAAACAATTGTTTTACGTACAATTAACTCAGTACAAATTCAATAGAAGTTATATTCAAGAAAAACTCTAAGTATAGAGCTATATTTTGCTCATCTGAAAAATTTTATGCACGACTGCATAAGATGCACGACTAAAAAATTGGAAATGTTAGAATTAATCAGTAAAAAAAAATTAAGTTTTCCTCATTTGTATTCTCCATAATAATCAACACTTAACTAAATACCTAATTTTTTTTAAAATTTTTAATCCAAAAAAATGACCTTAGAACTTTTACTATAGTCTTTACAACACTTTTACTTTTTGTAACTTTTACAAAACGCATGTATCACCGAGAAGTACTCTCTTGAGAATGGTTTTGGATTGAACAAATGAAATATATTTTTTTTATTAACTCTCAAACTTTAAAAGCAATTCTTGCATTTTATATTTTTAAATTTTAACTCTACAATTCATCCTGATCATTAATTTCAAGTTTTTCGTTGCATTATTGAAAAAAAGATTTTTTTTTATCTAATTTTCTACTTTACGTCTTATTGTCCGATTTGTTAAAATTTTTCACGTCTTTAGAAAGCTTCATTTTCTTTTCTTACTTTCTAAAGTTTTCCTACTTTTTAAAATTTCACTATTCATTAACGTTTTTATATCCATTTCTTTCTAAATTCTAGATTTTTCTTCAAATCCAATGACATTTTTAGCAACTAAAGGTTTATTTTGTTTTTTTAAAAAGCTTGACGACAGATTTTTTACAAAATATTTCGAAGAACATATTTTATGTTGACATATATATATAAAATAAAATACGTAATTTAAGAAATATTTTGTTCAATAAGGTAGATTAACGTACGGAATATTCCCTACATTTTTTTCAAGAAATCAGATACTGCACTTGATATCTAAATGCTACATAAGTATATGATGTCTGATTATAGCATTGTTATATCTGATTGATTGTTACAGATGATTGTTAATATGATGCTATATATAATGCTATATGATTGTTATATATGCATGCTGTTTTGAATGAGTTATTGAGAATATGACCCAGCTGATAAAAAGTCATTTGATTCATCCTAGATGACGTAACTTGAAGATAATAAAAAGAGATATAATTATATTTTTCATTATTTTCTTCTTTAAAATTTTGTATCGGTAACTTGAAGATATCACAATTTGGTTAAAACTTCAAAAGTGCATTTATCTCTCGGATACTAATAGCAACAAAATTAAATTGGGAAAAGTATTGAGGCTATCATAGACGAGGAAGCACACAATTAATGAACTACTGTAAGATAACTGATATAGTTCACCCTTCAAAACTTAAACATATAAGTAACGCATCACAATCTGGTCACAATTTAGTGTACCAAGCCTTCTTTTTTCTTTTTTTTTTTTAAAGTATTCTTTTCTCCATTAATCAAGCTGAAAAAAAATATTATGAGCAGAATGTTTGCTTTAAAAAGTAATAATACTTCCAGATTTTATTTCATATATTTAGCAACACTGGAGTTTGATTCAAGCAAGGTGCTCACATTAGTTATTAAAAAAATTTATACAATTGAACTTTATACAATTAAAACTTTTGCAATTAAAAAACTTTATAAATGGAAAATACTCTCTTTCTACAAAATGTAAATTTGCAGTACAGAATGTAGGTTTACAAATGAATTATTTCAGACTAAGGTGACATTAGGAACCACCAAAATATAATTAAATGGTTGTTAAGAAAAACATTTATTTAATTAGCATGAAAATTATTTAATTGGTCAGCTGTCTGTAATCTTCGAATCGAAGGCACCACTTAAGAAACCATTTCATTAAAATTTTGAATTTTATCATGACCTTTTATCCTAAAACCATTTTATATCAGGTGAAGAAAACAAGATCGACAAGATTTGTTGGATGGAAATTAATAATAGTCCAAATCCCTGTGTTCCACATTTCTTTATTATTTCATTTTATAACCTGAGTTGAACAACCGACCCAATTCTGTGTTTACTTCTACCAATGTTCAACTCAGTAGTTTTGTAATTTTGAACCCAATTCAGAAGACAGGAGAACTCCTGGATCAAATATTGGGAAATATTCGTGGTGGACCTTATATTATTAATATAATTAACCTGCTATATATTTAACCTGCTTTTGGGTTTAAATGGAGAGGAAAACCATAAAAACCTCTCACGGGTCTCAAGGGGACTTTAACCCATGATTTCTTTACTACTGAGGATATTTTATATCAGCACTGTGGTCGGTGCGAGCCGAATGCGGAATTCATTTCGAGCAGCCTTCACTGGTATCGAACCCAGGTCACTTGTCTTTATTGTTGTGTTAATATACATGGAATATATAAAATCATAAGTCATTAAAGCCCAATATAAGGTCACGAAACATCATTAAGTTTAAACTTAACCCATAAAAGGGACTAGTACATAAAATATTTTGTAATAACTATTATAGTAATAACACATTACTTTCGGGTAACATTAAAAATATTTTCTTAAATTATATAAAAATTCTTGTTTCCTCAAATTATGGAAGAAAGATGAAAGAAATTTGCTTGATCTATATAATATGTATGAAATCGGCAAATTTTTACTTTGGAAATAAAGTTAAAATTTTATCGTGACTTCACAAAATAAACTTAAAATTCTTTATTATATTAAGAAGCATGAGGTTAAATGAGTTAGTAATAGATATTAATCGATTAAGTCATATTGTGGATTCAGTTTAAAAAACAGAAAAAAAGCAGCTGTATCTTAACTCTTTAAGCAGAACTAATATGCTAAAAAGCATACTTTGAATATGTTTCGGTAAGAAAAAAATATTTATGAAGAGAGAAATTTAAGAGAGGAAGTACCTGCGGAAAAATCATCCACGAACGTTCTTACTCTAACCGTTAAGAATTAGACCTTTACTAAAGAGCAACCATAATTAGATGCTGTGGCGTAGCACCATAAATGCTACTAATCCTGACTATTTTAGAATGCTTTCAAGTTTTGATGCTGGTTCATTAAGTTTTAAATGAAAATAGACACAAAAGGAGTCCAATCAAAAAAATTAAATTTTAAAAATTAAAAGTATTTCCACTGTTTTGTTCCTAAAAAAGTATTTTGCAAGGCAGCAATATTTTAGAATTTTTCAATTTTTTATGGTCTTGTATGATCTTAAGAGAGTAACATATGGTAATTCAATGTATTTATTTACAAGAAAATAATAACACAATTGATTGTTTAATGACCAATAGATTAGACATAAATAGATAGGATAAATATTAGGTAGACATAAGAAGATTACAAATTAATGATGATATGCTATTTTAATTGAAAAAATATGTTAGAAAAAAGCAAAATAAACAATAATAGAACAATCCAATAGGGATGATAGCAATAATAACAATAAATAAATAAATAACTTCATTACAATGATAATAAGCAGGGTAAAAACATAAAAATATAAATATAATTACAACATAATTTATCAGGAAAGCGATGAGATAAAATTTTTTCTTCAAGATTAGCAAACTACAAACATTTTAAATGAAAAATGAAAATGAAACTTTTGTTAAGGCATTTTCAACTATTATCAATAACATAAAAAAGATACCTTTGATAATGAAAAGATATTTAAATTTTAAAACATTCATAATAGAAAATACAGTCTTTGAGCATAATTGAAACGACATCAAATTGTGGCTCCCATGGCTTTTAGGGCTAAAAGAGCATTCACAGCTTTCTAAAAAATAAAAGTAAAAACCTTGATTCTATTATTTTTTACATTGTATCAAAATTTTTAATTCAAGCATAAAATAATTGTATTACTTAAATAAAAAATAGTTTTCTGTGATAATACGAATCTTTTAGTATAGCTTTATTAATATTTTTTTTAAATTTCTCTTACTATTTTCAACTATTTATTGACGTAAAATGTGAGAAAATATTTAACGTTTAAAAAAATCATATGCAAGAACAAGGAAGTTCTAGCGAATTAGTCAATAGCTCAAAAATATGTTTATTAAGATTTCATATTTCTATTTATATTAAAACTGATTATCTTTGATACATTATGAACATTTTTAAGTACTCCCATTTATTTTAATACAATGCTTAAGCATACAATAATCTATCTAATGTCAAAAAAATATTTTACCCATTATCGATTTGGTAAAATTATTCTAAATTATTAATAATTTTTTTACCCAAAGAAGTTGAAACTTATTTATTTTTTGTTTTGTATCTACTTATTTTTTCGGAACGTGTTAAGAATTTTTTCTTACATTTTAGGCTGACAAGTTGTATTTGAACATATTATTGTTATGTACATTCTGTTTACTTATTATACTGCACAGTTATATATAAATTCTCAAAAGTCAAGTAAAGGAAACTCTTCGAACTAACAGATTAAAATAGCCCCAATGAGCTGTTAAATTAAATAAATATTTTCTTTAAAATGAGCACAAAAAAGTTAGCACAATGCTTTAGTTTTTTCAGTTTTAAAGTAAGGTTGTTGCTAAATTTAAAGACATTATGGTACAGCTTGTTCAAATTTTTTTAAAGAGCGTACTGTTATGTTAGATCAAATATTCACATATTTCAAAGTCTAGAAACAAAATCAATAGTTCAAGTAAAAAATATATTTAATTAACATACCTGCCACCTTCTACGGATAACAAATCTTTTCAATCTCTTTTTGTCTAATTTTGTATCTTTCTTTGGTTCCCCCTTCTGCAAATAAAACATACAAAATTATATTGTAAATAAATTACATTGTTTTATATTACACATTCGTCACTTTAAAAGATTCAGCAGTTTATTAATAGAATAATTTCTTTTAAAAAATCAAAAAAGGAAGATATCTATTAGTCCCCTTAATGTTAATGAGGGGATTTAATCTTCGACTATGCCAACCTTCATCTATCAAAAGGTACCTCAAGATATAACCACGTTAACATGTCTTATATGATAGTGATTCAGTATTTAATATTTGTAGTGGTAGCTACGCCACATTACTCCCCTTCCAGAATTTTATCTGGGATAGAATTCGATGAACGGTTGATTCATGCTGTTTATTTATTTATAGCATTTTTGCTCATTATATTTTTTCTTCATTTTTTTATTTACAGCATTTCGCTCATTTTTTCCTTCATTTTTTGTTTATAGCATTTCACTCATTTTTTATTATTACCTGGAGACTTTATTTACTTCACCGGATCTTTTTTTTTCCTTTGAGCAGTTTATATAAACCAAATCAACTGTTTAATGTGGACAATACATAATGTTAGCGAGTTCATTATTCGGTATTTAATATTTATAGTGGTAGTTACGCCACATTTACTTTACTTTTCGCTGATTTCACCATATATCGAGAACTTTTTAGGCGTATTTTAAAAAAATTTGGACATAATTAGGAAAGTTATTTTTCCAAAGATAATTCCATGAAAAAATAATTTTTAGTAAATATTTATCATTTTTTTATAATTTAATTTAAAAATAGGCGAAAAAATTTTGAATTTTACGGTATGCAATTTTTTGCATCATTTTAAATCATTTAATTTTACATGACAAAATACAAAGTTTGAACGAAATTGGTCGAACAGTTTCTGAGAAATCAAATTCTAGAAAAGTATTATATTTTAAAATCAATTTCTCAGGAACTGTTTAACTGATTTCGCTCAAAGTTTGAATTTTGTGATATGAAATTAAATTCTTTAAAATGATAAAAAAAAATTGTATACCTTACAATTTAACTTTTTTTTGACAATCAAATCAAATAATAAAAATTAAAAAAACATTTACTAAAATGTATTTTTTTGCATGGAATTAATTATCTTTGAATAAACGAATTTTATAACTGTGATGCAAAAATTTTGCTATTCGCCTAAAAAGTTCTCGATTATGGTGAAATACGCAAAAAGTAAAATTAACATTAAGGATTTCAAGATTTGGATCACTCTCCTGATCAAACTATGGGGACCATATTTCACAAATTGTGGCCACCCCCAATATTGCGTGGTCAAAAATCCAAATCCGCTGAAAAAAAGGCATACTTAATCAGAGAAAGTATGTTTTTGCGTATGATTTCGTAACTTAAAATATAGTTTGCACTAATTAATCAGCATATTTGAGGTGACCCCTACCAACAATTTAAATTGAGTCCTAGAACGGAACAAAACGGGCAAGAAATCAAAAATTATTCAGGGTGGGTTTTTCTTTTTTGACGCACTGTATATAAAGAGAAAATCTTTATAATATTTATTAATGGTTTATTCAATGTTTTTCATTGTGCTTTTAAGTAGACAGAACACGTTTTAACGGAGTTTTTTTCCTCGAAATTTGTTTATTCTCATTACATCAAGTATAAAGATTGTAATTTGTTTAGAATAAAATATATTTGGTTTGTATTATCTTACAAGTAGTAGATAAGTAGAAATAAAATTCTTTTGTGGTATTTAAAGATAAGTAATGTTCGAAATATAAAAGTAAATAAATTTTGACACAAAACTTACTATGTTTCGTTTACTGCTAATTTTTTTTAAAAAATCTTTCGATAAATTGTTTATTATTTTGAATAGGAATAAAATTTACCATGCATTTAGTGTGTAAACAGTTCTTTGTCTTTTAAGACTTTGACCTTAACTGAATTAAGAAAATTCATATTAATATTTAAGCGTGGAAAACTCTTTTTTTAAATAAGAAAAAACAGAAAAATGTATTATTAATACTTTAATCTTAGTTAATTCCAAATTAAATAAAAACTACTTATAATAATGAAGTGTATCTTAGAAGAATAAAGTCAAACATAAACCGCTTTTTTCTCCTTTTTTTTACATTTAGACAAAGAATTATTTAACTTAGGATATAAAAATATTTAAAAAAATAAACTTAATGTTTTATAACAGAAAAATTAACCTAATTTTTGTTACTAAAGCAAAATATACTTTTTAAGAAAATATTAAGTTAAAAAGATATTTTCTAAACAATGCAAATTATTTATTTATGTTTAAAACTATTCATAGATGAAAATTTTGACTTAGTTAAAACTGTGGCTTCCATAACTTCTCGGGTAAAAAAAACATTCGTTACTTTCACAAACAAACAAAAGAAAGGTTTTCTTAATACAGTTAATTTTCCTATGACATCAAAATTTTTAAATCATACGTAATAACATTGGAGAAATAAAAGCAGTTTTTCTCTGATGCTATAATGTTTTGAAGACAATATAAATGTTTCTAAAGATATAAATGTAAAAAGTTTCAAAGTAATTAAAAATATTTTCTTTTTATTTCAATTACTTTTTCAACCCTTGACATTAATTAGAATAGGAGATATAACTTAATATTTTTTTCTTCAAAAATACGTATAAAAACACAAAAGTTTTTGTAAACTAACAGATTTTGTAAACTAAGAACCCAGTACCCCCAGAGGTAGTGATTTGTTTTGGGAACATGGAGGACTTTGCGACTCGACAGAATTTTAACGTGCATCAGTCACCAACTACACGGGGAGTCTTCGGTTGGCGGGGTTCGAATCCACGAACTCTCGGACATGAGCCCAAACCCCTACAGATCAGGCTATCCCGGCCCCAGATAGTTATTAAAATAAATATCAACACATGATATGCTAAACTAATATTAAAAAAATTTTTAGGCTTTTTTCAAGAAATATCACTAAAACACTAAATAAAATATCGAAGCAAGCAAGCAAAATTATTTCATATATTTTTTTACATTGCATTGATCATTCTCAATTTTAAATAATTTTATTTTTTTACTTTAATAATATAATTTTATAATATAATTTAAAAATAAAAAATTATGTTATACTAGATGCGCCAATATTTTTTCTTTATTATATTAAGCAATATTTATGTTGTTCCACCACACAGCATAAAGACATAATTAAGTAAAAAATATATATTTCGACTTCACATCGCTTTAAGCTATTATTAGTTTTAAAAAACATATATATAGTTGTTTCATTTTCGGTTTTAATAAAATTACGCGGGATATATTGTATTCTATATTCATTAAAAAATAACACAAAAATTGCTCCTAATAATTTCGATCGGTTGTTTATATATACCTCTTAGAGGTTATCTCAAACTGGCAAAGATTCCACATTTTACAGTTTCTTTTTTTCTGAAATGCTACTACATAAAGTGCGAAAATTGCAGTTGAAAATTGTGTCGTGATTTTTTATATGAGTAGTGGAGAAACTTAACAAATATTTTTGGAATAAGCATTTACATTTAAAATATTTAGTAGAAGAATGCTTAATATTTGGAGTTGACTAAATTTTCAGAGAGAGAGATAGAGAGAAAGAGTATAAGTTACTTTTCTGTTAAATTGCTTTTAAATATATATGCTACAGTTAAAGTGTGAAATTATTTCATAGTATAACTAGGCATTTCATAAAATAACTAGTCAAGTCAGTTACAGAATATAAAATTATTGAACTATGCATTCCAAAAAATAAAAATTACTTCATCGTTTAAACTTGAAATACGATACTCAAAAGTTCTTTGAACCGGTTTAAGCTGTTTTCAGTAAGTTTTAAACCAGCTTATAGCTGCTTTGCAATGACCTATATGTGTGTACGTTTCATTCTGTTGCTTTTAGATAGTTATTAATTATTAATGTTTATTTATGATCAATCAATTCATAAAATAACTTTGAAATTGTTTATTTTTTACTTTAACGGCCCATTTTTGGTTATTTCATAGAATAACTAGGAAAAGTAGGAACTTTTTCATCTATTATGTATTTTAACTGACTTGTCTAGTTATTCCATGAAATGCTTAGTTATTTTATGAAATAACTGAATAATACACTTCAACGGTAGCATATATAAACAGAAATTAAAGATTTGTGTTAAACTTCCATTTTTTACCATGATGGGTATATAGTTTTTATTATTTTGAATGAGAAATTAAAACGGGTGTGTATTAACAGTACAAGCTTTTGTTTATCATTCAAAGTAAAGCTATTATAAAATTCTTAAGAAATCTTAATTAAAACTTTACCATACACTTTCATTTAAGAATAGAAAATAGCAATATATATATATTGATAACTGTTTTTTAGTGGGATCTATTAAATGTAAAATGTGTCTTAGGATATAAGAAAAATCAAACAAACATTTAAAGAAAAAAATCTTAGCATTAAAGCATAAATTTTGTCCAAGAATTTAAAAGTATTTTAAAAAAGCAAAAGACGCAGTTAAATCTTTTAATAAACAAAACAAAAAATAATGTAAACAAAAACACTGTCAAAAGCAAATATGACGCAGACAAAATCAGGAGCTTTTCCCTAATCCCCACCAAATCTTTTTTTCTTACTGCTATTCATTTGTTTGATTCTAGTTCCAAATTTTGTTCCCTCAAATCAATTGATAAACCTATTTTTTTCCTGTTGTACCATGTCTTTAATTTTTCTTTCCTTGTCTCAGTGTTTCCCTTTTTACAGTGTTTCCCTTTTTACAGTGTTTACAGCTACCATATTTAGGCACTGAAGAAAGTTTTTTTTCCATTATTTTAGAACCGAAACTTGGCCAATTTAATTTGCCCTCATTTCACTCTGTTTAGTATTGCTTCCATTATTCACCTATTTTTAAAATTTTTCTGACAATATAGGCACAAAATAAACATCATCTATGAAACTTAAATTAAGTATTGATATACATTGGTGTTCACTTTACCTTTGAAACACTAAAAAAAAACTTACTGCAAAATCACAAAAATTCAAGTTAATTACCTTCAACCAGGGATGCTTCAAACTTTGTGTTGCAGTCATTCTCCGCCTACAGTGAAAGCAATTATTTTAAAATTTATTCCACAAAACTTACAAACGATCAATAATAAAAATAATTTATGATTAAATGATTTGAAATTAATTTCATGTTAATTCTTCACGTAATTTTTTAGTCTAGATATTGAAAACAATGTGTATTAAATATTTTTAAAGATTAACAATAATTTTTAAAAAATTCTCAAAATTTTTGAAGCTTTTGTCTTGGTTTTGTTTACTCGTATATGAATGAGGGGTACTGCCACCCTGTGGTTTTGAACTCGGAGCTTTTTCTCGCTCGCAAGTCTCCTCTATCCTTCCACCTGAAAGTGGTGCCCTGCTCGTTGGCTGATTCGATTCGTGTATCTTAGGTAATCTATTGCTTGATACTCTCCGTACTGTCTGGGTCTCTCTGCATCTTCGAATACCCGAATCGGGTAAGACGAGGTTTTTGAAACGAGGTTTTTCGAGATTCGTCTCATAATAAATTATTGTACACATTATAATTTTTAAATAATATTAATTTAACATAACTTTTAAGAAATTTTAAAAGGCCACCAGTGTCTTTTATTTAATTGTTCAAGATATACGGTGAAACATAATTTTCAGTTACTGAATAAATCAATTTTAACACAAGTTACGAAACAACTTTTATAAAGTTCAATTCGGTATAGTTCAATTAAAATTTAACATCCTTGTAAGAACAGTCTCAGAACCAATCCTTGATAAATTGAGCTGTGTCTTAGCTCACTGTTACGATTTGAATTACTGAATAATGGTTTCCAGAATATTCTGAGTTTTAATAAATTCATCATTTAATAAAATAAAACATCCCAAAAACCTATGATTTAATGATTGGAATTTTTATTTTAGCCCTTCAATACCATTATGCAGTGATTATTTATGTTTGTGATCAAATGTTGGTAAATAGTATAAAAATGTGCTTGTAACTATTAAATACTTATTAAATATTCATTAAAAATATAGCAATCTATATATATACATACATATATTTATATATATATATATATATATATATATATATATATATATATATATATATATATATATATATATATATATATATATGTTATTAGTGCATTACTCTTTTTATGCATGGTATACACTTTATATCAGAAATAGAGAAACTGTGACATGTGAGCCATTATGAGGCACATAACCGGTATCTATGTAATGCTAGGGAAGTACGCATTATACTACTTTCATTTACATACATGCACTAAAACATTTACAAAACATTTTTGAGACTTGAGGCTATGAAACACGGATTTAGAAACAAATGCGATTTTGGGTGTTATCATGGTACTCTCTAGAACGTAGGGTGTAGTGTATTGCCTTCCCCACGATGGACGTTAACATTGTAGAGGAAGCTGAATTTTTCTGGAAATGTAGGCGATTGCAATGAGTTCCTAATTGTTAAATCAAATTGTATTGCAAATTATGAGAATAAGTTGCAGTAGTATATTGACAAAATGTTGAGAGCATGCACACTTATTGATAAATTTTATATAAGTTGGTGGTAAAAAACCACCTTTTTTCAGGTTTAAGAAAATATTATGTTTGGTTAAAAGCCCCAAGTAATGATTCAATGTAAATGACAAATAAGATTAAGCAACAGTTGTTGTACTAGATAGGATTTAACGTATGAAATATTTTGAATGTAATAATGTAATAAATATTTATTCAGAAATTAAAGTATTTTGAAAAGTTGAAAGTATATTGAAGTGGCTTATAGTATAAGCGTTTTCATGAAGACGCCATTTTTCACATAAAAATAAAGACAATTATTAATATAATTAGAATTGTATATGTTACAACTTATGTTTCATACTATGAATAGAATGAATAGAATAAATAGATTGAATAGAATATATAAAAAAGTATAAAAAATATAAAATTAATAAAATACACAGAACGAATAATCATAAAAATATTGTATTAAATTGTTGAAAAGTGCAAAGTCTCACTATTATATTTTTGAACTTTAATGAAAAGAAAAAAATTTCAAAAATGTAAGTAATATTTTTTTTTTTTAAATTATTAACTTTTGGAGTATAGAAGAAAGACTTCAAAAATAAAATATAAAAATTTCAGAGCATTTAACACATTTAAGAATTTTTTTTTGTTTTTTGTTGTAAGGGATATTTTTTAACAGATATTAGATATTTACGCATCACTGATTTCATAACTGCAATTGGTTTCTCTCTCCAAGCTACAGTTTTTAGCGGCATTTTCAGTCTATTTTCGTTGAAATGTGCAAGATTAAAAAGTTTTATCTATAACAGGGGGCTGCGTAAAAGATGCGACAAACTAGAGAGTGAGGACACATAATTAGGTTAAACTTTTATTGAAATTTAAGCCTGGTCATTTTGTCATACACCGACAGAGGCGCTTAGCTATTATTAACTGTTTCTTCGTATGCTTTTGAGCAGGTCATAATAGGGAGGCGTTCCTTTCCATGTACGACGACATTTCCGGGCATGGGTTCTGATACAATTTTAATCTTGAAGATGTATTCTAACTAGAAGTTTGTCGCAACATTTACACACCCCCCTGTTATATATAACGTTTTTAAACTTGTACATTTTGACGAAAAATAGATAAAAAATATTATCTAAAGAAAAAAATTCTGTAGCTTTAGAAGCAGAGCTAATTTTAGATTTGAAATCCCCACACTCGATAAAGGCAAGATCAAGCATTCATATAAATACCACAAAAAAATTTTTCCCCAGTTTCATTTTATTTTTTTCATAGTGTTTTTTTTATCTTTGTGTTAAGCAAGTTAAATATTTAAAATATTTAGTTACTAACGTTCTTGAAAAAGATGAATGAAAATGCATTTTTATAAAAAAGAACATCATTTGCATAGTAATTTATATATATATATATATATATATATATATATATATATATATATATATATATATATATATATATATATATATATAAGGTTAAAAGAAAGTATTTTTGAGAAAGTTAAAATAATCTATACTCACGTTAAATCTTTTATTAATAACTTAGAAATGAAATCTTTAGCTACTTGAGATATATTCGAAAAGCTCTCGTCTTCAAAATCAAACACGGCTTTTGTAACATTTCCCATTGTTTCTAGTTCAGTGTCTCCCATAAAGGGTGACAAACCAGACAATCTACAAACAAAATGAGATAAAATTAAAAAATATATATATTTTCTATAAATATGCAATTTTACCAAAAATTCTAAAATTTATTGTTTGAAAATATATGTGTGAAAAAAGTAAAAGGAAAAAAAATATACGTTTGATGAAATTTAATTCTAACTGTTTTCTATCACTAAAATGCAATTTATCTGCTTCATAAGATTATTGTATTTCATTCTGTATGTAAATAGTATTGTGTTAAATTATACTTATAATGACAAGAGGAATTGAGTAATTTCATCTAACTTAGGGCTTATAGTTGGGTGCATCCAGCCCATGTTTTTGACTGCCAGGCCATTATCGAATCTCTCTTTCAGCTTGGAGCACCTCCCATCGAAATTCTCTATGGCCATCGGGCTTCAGAACTTGCAAATCTTGTTATCAAGACTTTTGGAGGACTCTAATCTTTGCACTAACATAGACACGACAACAACAACAATTGGGTGCTATAGTTTTTTTTTTTTTTTTTTTTTTTTTGAAAAATGGTCGACGATATATCTTGAATAAGTGAGTTCACTTATCATTGTAGCTATCAGAAAATGAATGAAACTTACATTTACAGAGCTCCGATAGAAATTTTAATGCACTATCAAAAATTCTGTATAAAACTACGGTCTAAAGTACAGAAACTTTTTGTGCATAGTCATATTAGCGTAAAAACCATATTTACCATAAAATATAATATACCATAATTTTTACAGTAATATTTACGTAACGGAAATAATTCCGCGATTTATGGTAATTATTACTGTTTTTTTTTACGGTATTTCTTTTTAATGAGAGTAATTCAGTGAATTACGGCAATTTTTATTGTACGAATTACGGTATATCAGATTTTTTGTTCCGTAACATGTTCCGCTAAAGCTGGATGTTACGTTAAAAAGTACGGGCATCCTGAGTGAGGTACTTTTTACCGTATATACCTCCGAATTTTTTACAGTGTGCTATCAAGTCTGAAAGTTGTCGAAAATTTGATTACACGAATCGTTTATAACAAACACGAAAGTAAGTGATTAAACACATAGCAAAAATATAATTAGTTATTTTATTTTTGAAAAAAGTAAAATATATTGCAATGAAAAAAATCGTAGCTTCCCTTAATAAGTATGCTAGTATAACTTGAATGATAACATAGTATATTTCTGGAAAAAAAAGCAATATAATTTTTTAAATGAAACTTATATGGCTACTTACAACACATAACATATAACTCCAACACTCCACATGTCTGTAGTATAGGAAACTTTGTCAAAATTTACTACTTCTGGAGCTACGAATTCTGGCGTACCAAACAAAACTTGTAATTTTTTACTAGGATCATATTTTCTTGCTAATCCAAAATCTATAACCTTTATTTGATTTCCTGTTCTCGTCATACATAGAATATTTTCTGGCTGAAAATATATTATATCAACTCATTTAGCGAGCATATAATCTTTTTAAATAAAATCAGATATTAGTTTTTAATTCAGTTTCAGTAAAAAAACGAAATATTTTTATACTGTTATTTTTTTTAAAAAAAAATCAGTCCAATAAAATAATTGTGATTTCGTTACATGCAGTATATTTTTTACGATCTCCTGATTTTTATTGAAACATAATGTAGTACTGCATTTTATTTATAAAATACTCATGATTCAAGGGCATGAGATTTGTAAACGGAATGACAGCTTTTCCACCACCATGCATAAGCTGAAACATCCCATCCTCTCCTGAGCATATCCTTAACTAACTTTATAGTAGTAGATCTATTACTGAAAACGCAAATGGTTGCATCAAAGATAATGGAATGCTTGCACAATATCAAGGACCCAGTTTAGAGCTAATCTAAACAATGTGCCTAAGTCCCATCACCTCCATAAAGTACTACGCATATATTTAATTAAATTTTAATGGCAAACACAAAATAAATAAGTTTTTTTTTATTTTGAATGAGAAAATAGCAGAATACTTCTTGAAAAAGAGATGTACAGTGGGGTAGATTTCTAATTAAGCGGAACTAAAAATTCAAGACTACCTTTTCATATTTTAAATAAATTTTTAGACTTTACGTATAAATAATGAAATCGACTCATGTTTTGGAAATGAGTTTGTGCTTAATAAGCAAAAATAAAGGTAAACTCAATGCAAAACCGGGTTACATAAAATATTTTAAATCTTCGCAACTTGATATAAGCATTGGTCTAGGTTTTTAATCCCACACAAAATTATAAAATGTTACGATTTAAATATAAATATTAGAAACTAGCAGCCGGAGGCTAACAGCTGTTTCGCCTGCACAAGTCTCTGCTTGGCGGATACTCATGAATTCTGCTGCATTCGACAGAACTGTTCTGAATCTATGGCACTGGTATTTTAAGGGATTGGGTGGTTTCCTCTTCATATTCGCCTTCACGAACTCACCGCTTCACGGCTCCAATTTGTCCCTTCTGCTTTCGTGAGAATTAACATTAAATTTGGGTTGATACATTTATATGAAGAGAAAGTAGTGCTAGTTTTGTTTTAAAAGCAATTTCATTTCTACTTAAGTGTTGTTTGCTTTAATATTTACACAAAACAAACAAAGTTAACAGTGGGAGCATGTAATGAGTGACCTAAGCTCTGCGACTCTCTAAAAGACATTTTTCGTCTAAAATGTCAATCATATGGTCTCTACTTTTTTTGACCACTACACCTCATGAATGAAGTAAACAAAAACAAAAAATATATAAAGTAATATTTACTTTGTAGAAACAAAATCTAATAAAATCATGTAATTCAAATAAATTTAAAGTATACTTTTAGAGTTAAGTGATTAGGATTTTTAGTAATCATATCAGTACCGTTAATTTTTAGTAATGATTTATAAGTAATAATATCAAAGATACAACAATATAACCATAAATTCCAAACATTGCGTGTAAAGTTCAAATATCAAACAAACTTTCGATACTTAGTTATCCGTTTTACAATAGAAAGAGCATAATTTTGCCATATAAAAATCAAGAATGCTTGCCGATATTTCATTACCTTCATATCCAAATGCAAAATATTTTTACTATGTATATACTCTACACCTTCACATATCTGTCGTACGAAAATAGAACATGCTTTTTCTGTTAATACAAAATCATCACTAATCACTCTTTCAAACAATTCCCCTCCTTCTATCCTAGAGTAAAAAGAACGTATTATTTAGTTAAATTAATATATTATCTTAAAACCAAAAAATAAAAAAGAAAAGAAAACGCAAATAAATTACAATTGAAAGTACAGAAATAGACATACTATAGTTTCTATTCCATAAACGAGAACCTTTCTCATTGTCTAAACACCAAATGATGGTATAGTAGTAAAGAGACAAATATTAGCAAAGTAGTTTAACCTAATAGATACCGAAGAATATGTTTGAAAAAGATAAGACAAAGGGAGGTACGAAACAGGTGCGAGGGGGTTTGGCGGGAATTCCAGAATACATTAAAATATACTAACTATTGAAAAACGGCGGGATACTAGAAAAATCATTTACGAAATTATTAGAATTTTTCAAAACATGGAATGATTCCCAAAAATCAAGTTCGGTGATTAATGATGTTAGCTAAAGAAAATTCACAATAGTGATTTGAATTCAAATCATATACATTAACGGTTAATGTCCTGATTTTGTACATACCTTTCGTGTTCTTCAATTTGAAGTTAACGGTTACGTTTAGTTGTCCGAAATACGCAAGACCACACTTGTACAGAATTTGACAAATACCCCAGCTATTAATATCAACCGTAAGGTCTGTAAGGTTTGTAAAATTCAGTGAATTTACAGAGGACAAAATTGACTTTAAATTCAAATTTATTCAAAATCTTACCAATTTTCCAATATTTATTTTTTATTTAACAGAAGTCGAAAAGATTTTGAAAATTAAAGTTTACAACTTTTTAAAGTATGCAATTTTACATGACAAAATGCAAAGTTTGAGAGAATCGGTTGAATAGTTCTCGAGAAATCGAATTTTAAAAAAGTCGTATAGATGATTTCTCAGAAACTATTCAACCGATTTCGAGAAACATTTTGTACTTTATTAAATAAAATTATATACTTTAAAAATACCTAAAAATTTTATACCTTAAAATTTGACTACTATTTAATAAAATAACAAATATTTACGAAAAACTTTTTTCTTTGAATTGAATTATTTTTGGGTAAACGAATTTTATAATTGTGTGGGAAAAAATCTTTCAATTTTACTTTAAAAGCTCTCGAGATGAGGCAAAGTACCTAAAAAGAAAAATAACATTAAGGGGTTCAAACTTTGGATTGCTATTTTTGATCAAATTCTGGAGACCATATTTCCCAGATTGCGGCTATCCTCTATATTTTGAGGGTCAGAAATCCGAATCAGTTGAATAAAAGGCATGTTTATTCAGATAAAATAAGTTTTCGTGTTTGTTTAAACAAAACTTAACTATCCGTAACTTAAAGTATCATCTGCACTAATCGATTGGCGCGTTTGAGATCTCCTCCTCATTAGGAATGAGTCCTAGAGCTTAAAGATACGATCATTAGAGAAAAAGTTATTCAAATTGGTCCAATTGTTTAGCACATCGTATATTTTTGTGCATGCCTAATTAATACCCTTTTTAATGTCTGAAACTCTTGTTCACCATTTTAATATTTGGCAACAGCAAACTCTATGAAATGTATGGTAGACTGAAGCAGACTATTTTACAAGGCTTAACTTACTTGCCAGCCTATTTTGCCACCAACGGTGAGCGGGCTCGACGAAATTTCGTGAACTGGTTAAAATACTAATTTTAGTTGATAATAAATTCGTATTAGATTAAAAAATTTGTTTTACAGAACAACCAACAAAAAGGTTAGCTGTCATTTATATTATCTCAGTACTGCGGAACATATGCTCTCGGGTTAATATTAAGTAAGCGACATTTCCTGAAATAAACTAAACATTAAGTGTTTAAAAACATTAGTTAAAGTTTTAAAAATATTGGAAATGTGACAACTCTTGTTTGAGATTTTGATGTTCGTTGCCAAGTGTATTCTTATTCTTTAGCTGAAAAAAATATCTTTATCATTAATCAACCCAAATGGTGTGCGGAATGATGTGATTGCTATTATTAAACTCGAAAATAATTAATTGACATTCCTACTTAGCCTTTGAAAGCATACTGCACAAGATTAGGTAATCGTATTTATTATAACTCTGAAGTTATTTATTACTCTGTACTCTGAAGTTATTATAACTCTGTACTTATTATAACTCTGAAGTTACTTTTAAAAAATATTAAAAAAAAAATTAGATTTTTTTTTCTCAACTGCTTCTAATGGTTTCCATATTTTCACTTATAGGACTTTGCGTAGGGATTAAATTTTTACAAACCTTCAACAAAAAAAAAAAAAAAAATTGTGAAAAATGGTTTTTTAAAGAAAACCGTTAAGAAAAATTACAGTTGCCAATAATTAGCGATGTTTCTATCAATAAAATAGTTTTAAAGATATTTTAACAAATTAATTAGCAATCTTGAGTTAATTTGTAGAAAAGATAGATTTTTATTTCCTTAAAACATTTTCTTTCTTTTTCTTTCAGCTCGTATTTTGCTGCTCGTGTCTCATTATTTTATTATTTCCCTGAAGGTTTGAGTCCCGCAGTGGACTGATCGTTAAGACACGGTTCCCACCAGATCACCGAAGTCAAGCATCACTGGCTGCGGTCAGTGTGCGGGTGGGTGACCACTTGGATCAGTCTGCGTAGGGACCGAGGGTGTGCGGTATTGGTCCTCGTTAAACTGTTCTACCGTAAAGTGCTCGACTTCGCGCGCAGGTCGTCGGGCTACCAAAGCAGGGGAGCATCTTCAATTCGGCAAGGGGAGCATCTTCAAAGCATCTTCAATTCGGCGCTTGTATATATTTAAAATCCAGTTGATTTATTTGTTGGAGGCTAACCATTGAACCATATGGAGTAGTATATCTGTCAGGGAATGATTGAGTTGCTTCTTAGTTGCCCGTGTATGAGAGATACTCCTTGGTACTGACTGAGATTGAACCCAGAACCTTGCATCCGTTTCCTGATTATTGCAACTACCATTGAAAAGAGTGTGTACGTCCATTATTGAGTTAGATGGTTTTAATACACTGATTATTTAATTTAACGATCAACTCTACTAGGCTTGCTGAAGTTCCATTCATTTGGAACTCTCGGCATTTTTTCATGCAAATTATCGGCCAATTCTTTGAATTTTAGGAAAATTTCTTAGAATGTACAATTCAGTGATGTAAAAGGTTGCTAAAAATGCTTTTGTAAATACTAAATATTTAACTTTTTGTTTAGTTTGAGTGGTAGGTCGTCGTGGTAGGCCAGTAGTTAGGGAATTGTACTGCTTCCTGGATGAGCCGAGTTTTGATTCTCAACTCCGTTAAAACCCACCGAGTACATACGATATACATGCTTATAAAATCTTTCGAATCGAAAGTTCTGTGGTTGGTCACTGAGTATTATTATGGGCAAAGGGGTTTGGAGAGAATTTTCTTCCTTTTGAGATCTATGTCTAAATCGAAGAAGTGGCCTCACGAATGAGTGCTGGTGCCATCTAGCCTAAGGGTTCTGAGCTAAGACATACATTCACACTTGTGGTGCTCTCTTTAAAAGGCGCACCTTCCTTACTTAATTCGCAAAAGGCCAATGACTGATGAGCTTGGCTCGTTATTAGAAACAACAAAAGTAAAAAAAAAATGTCGACTAGTGTAGTAAATATAAATATAAATTAGAATTAGTTCCAGTATAAATTAGAGGTACTCACAATTCTAGAATAAGGCACATTTCTTTTTTTCCGTCATCAAAAGCATCATAGAGTTGAAGTAAACGAGGATGCTGAAGCAATCTCATTATTTCTACCTCCCTCTCCACATCTTTACGATCTTCCAGTCGTGGAGTGTAGATGAATTTGGCAGCAAGTTTTCGACCAGTACTTTTCTCCGTGCATTTATAGACCGTCCCAAACTTGCCTCTTTAAATTAAAGAAATCATTAGATTCGTAAGAACAAAACTACAAAATCTCATTATTACAATTTTAAAAGTTTTAGTTCACACTGTCACCCTTATTATTGTTAATATTAAAAATATTAATAAGACTAATACCATTTTTAATTTTTTTAAAATTTTAAATTTTAATTCGTGATAATGATACTATACTAAAAATAACGAAATTTATGGAACATTAGCATGATGCTGGTGTACTTTTCTTTCTAAATAATATAAAGCTGAAACTTTTCAATATCTATTTTTTAATAAATTAAAATATGCGTGTAATGATATGCATGTACCAAGAAGATTTGCATCGAAACAAAGTGAAGTACTTTTATCTTAAAAAAAAGAAAAACAACAAAAAAATAAAAATATTGCTCCGAAGGTCTTCGTAATGATATAGCAATTGAATATACTCTAATTGCTTTTTTTATTAAATTTGATGTTTTTTTTCTAAATAATGTGACTTTGCCTTAAATAAATTCTAGAAGAAATATATTGAAATACTATCAACTAGGTATACCTCGTCCAATTTTCAAGTAAAAATCCATTTATTTATGGGAAAGAAAAGAAAATGCAGAAAAAGTTTTTTTTTTATGTCGCGGGTACTAAACGAATTTATTTATTTTGTATGAATATACTTTCATTGTTTTTTCCCAATAAAAACTAAAAAGTCAAAATCAATTTTCAATCGAGGACAAATCAACTAAGATATCCTGGGCAACTTTGACTTATATATATATATATATATATATATATATATATATATATATATATATATATATATATATATATATATATATATATATAAAATACTAATTCATCTTATCGTCACTTTTCTTTATTCTCTGTTAGTTTATTTTCTCAAGTTTCTAGTTTATTTCCTTAAATTTAGAGTAGCATTTCTGAATTAAATGTCAGTAAATATTTTTACCTGCCGAGCTCGGCATGCAAATTGTATTCTTCCTTGACATCTGTTCCTATTTTCACTTGAACATTTCTTGGCTCAAAAGCTAAATATATGTCTGAAACTGTAAAAAAAAAAATTTGTTTTAAACATTTTACTCATTGCAATGCAAAACACTGCTATATGATAAGTTTTTCAGTTAAAATGACAAGATTGCTTTTTGTCATGATAAATGTTGTTAATGGTAGCAGAAACGTTATAACGAGTATTGAAGCATAACACCATTCAAAGTGGCAATTATCATTTAAAAATCTCCCAAGTCATGGTTGTTTTTAAAAAATATGTTTTCTAGACAATTTTTTGAATCACAAATTTCTCAAATAATAAAAATAATTTGACGGATTGAATTTATATAGACTTTCAATTTTTAATATCATAATATGGTTCATGACAATATCATATTTTTAAAAAAACTCTTGTCGGGCCATCATCAGTTATCATATTTTTTAAAAAAAAGTCTCTAAGTTTAAAAGAATCAGCAAATAAGTACACTGTTTCTTATTTCAATTTTGTTAAATATTAAAAAAAAAATTATAACAGTAGGTGCATTTGTTTAATCTAATGAAAACTTAAAAAAGAAAATACAATAATATATTTCATATCTTCAATTATATCACTATTTTTAAGAGTTCTTTGGAAACTTACTTTAAACAATTATTTCACAATAAAGAAATTGTAGTAGAAAATCATGCGATATATAAATGTTTTAAAGTAGTTACAAATGTTTATTAGTTATTTCTGTATGGGATTTAAAATTAAGTAATAATTATAATTTAACAATTAAATTCTCGGACAGTTGGGATATACTGTAAAAAACTCCGGAGAAAATTACGGTATAAAGTACCGGTCTTAAGTACCATTTTACCGTAAAATACTATACCGTAATTTTTAGAGTAATATTTAATTAGAGTAATTCAGTGATTTTACGGTAATAATTACTTTAAAAATTGCGGTTCATAAAATTTTGTAATATGCTCCGTAAATTCTGTAATATGCTCCGGTAAAAATGGATTTTACGGCAAAAAATATCGACTCTCTGAGTGCCGGTACTTTTTACTGTAAATTTATCCTAAATTTTCTACAGAATAATATTTTATAGAAATATTCATTTTATTCAGGAATTTAACCGTTTTTCATGCACATATTTATTACATGATTATTTTTTAGAATTATTTTATATTTCCAAATGTTTTAACGGCCTAACAAATTTATAGTTAAATCACTTTAAAATAGTTTTCATAATTTTTTTTTCAAATAAAATGCTCAAAAACTATTTGATCATGAAATTATGTAGAGTTTATAAACTGTTTTTATCTGTAGTTAAAAACTTTGATTTTTTTTAAGGTAAGACAAATGTAAAAGTTGGGTATCTTCTTTAGTCTACATAAAGGTTGGTTCGATTGAGTAGTTCTTCCTCTGCCGAAGATATTATCCAAAACAAACAATCTCACATCTACCTTCCTTTCAACTAATTTGTTTTTTCTCTGATGAGTTCAAAGTTTTTAAACATCTTATGCTAAAAGTAAGACAGTGAGATTTTGAAACTGATCCGGTGGGCAACATTCCAAGCAGAAGAAAAAACTAAGTTCATGGCACATTTCGGAAGTAGGGTGGTTACAGTGGGAAAAAAAACCCGCATCTAAGCAAAGTTCTTTTTTTATTTTCATTTCAATTCTAGATTTTTTTTTTTCACTTATGTATATGGGAACAGACCTATTTTATTTAGAGAACTCATTAAAGTTGAGATGTTTTATTTAGAAATAGGCTAACGTTTTTATTTGAAGGGAAACAAGACATTCCCCAGAGAAAACTAATAAACTAATTCTTTTTTTCATTTTCAGAAAATTTGTCGTATCAATGCTTTAAATGTTTTTTAATGTACTTATTCCTACATAATTAATAATTAAAATTTTAAATTACTCTGGGGTAGATTTTTTTTGCTTTTATTTCTATTGCAGGAGATTTTTTTTTAATTTTTTTTTTTTTTTTATCAAATCCTAAGTACTTTCTAATCGCTGATTTTAAATCTGAAATCAGTTTCTCTCTCCAAGCCAGATTGTTTTTTTTAAATAATTACATTTTTGGTCCACTTTCTGTCAAAATGTACACGTTCAAAAGCGTTATATGTAACAGGGAGTCTCATAACCTTCTATGAGAATTAAAGCACATCATCAGAATTATATCCGGAAACGTCATCATACACCTCTAGGAACTCATCCCTATTATGAACTATTTCTTCATGTGCTTCTGAACAGGTCAGAATAGGGAGACGCCCCTATTCGCCTACGACGACAATTCTGGGCATACGCTTCCATGTAATTTTAATCCTGATGATGTGCCTTAACTCCCCTAAAAGTTTTCCATAACATTTACGTGAATCCTTGTTATATATGACGTTTTTAAACCTGTGTACAATTCAACAGAAATAGGCAAAAAAATCATCTAAAAATCTGTAGCTTTAGGAGGATTTTAGAGTTATTGGTACTAACTTTGGATTTGAAACCCCGACACCCGAAATAGGCAAGATCAAGTACTTGTATAAATTCAAAATAAATAAATAAATAAATAAATAAAAAATTAAAAAAAAAATTTTTTTCCAGGGTTATCAATAAAATAAAAAAATTAAAATTGCATATTACATCAGATATCTAAGTATTTAACTTTAAGTGATATTTTAAAATATTACGTTTGTTAACATTTTTTTCACAGAAACGTATATTTAGTGAGCATATAGTTAGGAAACCTGTTATACGAATTATATTTATGAAAATTAACGCCTAAACATTTAAAATGAACGTGTTAAATTTTATACTAATAAGTAATACATTTAATTCCATAAGTTGTTTTGATGGCTATAGCTAGAACGTGTTAAATTTTATACTAATAAGTAATACATTTAATTCCATAAGTTGCTTTGATGGCTATAGCTAGAACGTGTAAAATTTTATACTAATAAGTAATACATTTAATTCCATAAGTTGTTTTGATGGCTATAGCTATAACAAACTGTTGCAATGCTACACCATGATTTGAGAACTCCTGTTATGGTACTTGATACTCTATGGTAATACTATACTAAAAACTAATGTATTTTTAATTAATAATTTATACACTAGATTTTTTCCGCAGTAAAATTAACTTTAACATAATAAATTGAATTTTATTAAGGTTGTTAAACATAATTTATACAACTATTGCTTCAGATTGCTTCAAATTTATTTGCAAGACTAATAGAAAATATTGATAAATGTTTGCTTCGAAATTTTCCAAACAAAAATTTTAAAATAAAATTACCAGAAAATAAAAGATGATTCTATCGATCCGCAGTAAGGGTTAAAATTTAAGTCATTGTAAAAGAATTTTTATATGTTATGAATAGAGCCTTGAATTCAAAAAATTGTACTTGTTTTTTGTTTTGATCATAGTGATTAATACGAGACAATTTAGATTTTGTAACTTATATTCTATCAATGTATGTTACTTGTTCAATTACGTGAAATAATTTGAAATATACAATTTTTTCAAACTCATTATTTACTTATTGGTCAATTATTTTATTAGTCAATTAAGTTTTGGAGAACAATTTTTTTGAAAAAATAATGAATAAATAATAATAATAAAATTATAAAAAAATTAATAAAAAATTTCTCATTTTCAATATCATTTTCCTTTTAATAATGATGCACAATATCTAGTTTACTAATATTTAGTAAACAGTATTGTACTAAAATATAAATACTGAAAATTTCATTACATGTGGAGCAATCCAATATATTTTATAATATAGTAAACTATAAATATCTAAAAAAAAAAAACATTTGTTTTTTAATTGTCATACATTTTTATATCATTTTCGTTAGCTCGCTAGAAACAAAATTAACTGGGAATGGCTGAAAAGTGATATTCGTCAGAGATGAAACTAAAAAAACTGTTGACACAAGACTTAACTGAAGTGTCATTTCCTGGTAATAAATCCTTTCCATTTACCTAGACTGAAAATATACGAGACGTATTTAAGTCCAAAACAAAACGAAGGATTAACACCTACAACTCTTCAGTTTCTCTAATTCTTTTTGAATATCCAGACACTTTACAGTGCGATTATGAGCTGTGATAACCTTTGGGTGAAGAATTCGAAACGTGACACCCTCTAAAATGACTTGTTGGAACAGATGTCACCCTGCAGATTCTTATAAGTCGTTGCCAAACTTTAAATACTAAATAATAGAAAATTCTTACTCGTCTGGATGATGTGAAGTTGTTCTCTTTTGAGACATGACGTAATTCGGAGTTCTTTCATAAAAAAGTTTGCCAAAACGACAAGTATCTTGCCAGAAAACGTATACAACTCTTTCAAGAAATCTGTTTTCTCTGTCTTCTTCCATTCACTTTGAAGATTTATGTGTTATAGAAATAAACTATAGCGTATTTGCAACTATTTTCGTAGTTTACGAACTAGAATTTGTTTATTAACTTCAATTTAGGTGTTACAAAAATTAAATGAAAAGATTTAGATGAGTATTTGGGAAACTTTAATTAATTTTTGTTTCAGTATAAGAGCAACGTTAAAGGAATTTTAATGTGGACATACCGACTTTCAAAATACACCGTAGCAAATAAATTATTTGCTTTCATATTTATATACTGATTAATTGTACAGCGGTAGATACAGTTTTTTAAAGTTATTTGTAAATATACTTTTAAGAGTATTTGTGGCTAAGATATTTTATGGACGTAAGCTTGTGGACCACGATCTATTGCTTTTGCAATATCAGGTACAAAAATTTTTAACCAAGCGTCTCATCGTCCTTTTTTTTTGTTTTTATTTATATTTTTTATTAAATTTTATAGAATAGTGATAATTACTACAGTGAATTATTGTTTAATACAGAAAACATACGGAGACTCTTTTTACTATTTTATTCATCAATCGTAGTTTATCTGTCATCTAATTTAGTGGATATTCGGTAGCTCGTTCAAAATACTCAGAAGTAAAATAGCATAAAATAAACATACTGTTTTAATATGGTCTAAAAGTATTAGACCTCAATAAGGAATTTACTTCGCATTTTTAATGTTCTTCATTCCTTTATCATAATAAAGTTTTGTTTGATTTAGGATTGCAGGCGTGGCGTGCAGAGGTCTAAAGATGCCCGTGGCAAACTTTTCGATTAGATGCCCTTTAATATGCAGCATTTAAAGAAAAAAATAAATCAAAAGGTTGGAACGATATGCATTTGTTAAAATTTAAACCTATAAATGCATGCATAAATTGTTCTATGGCAACAAAAAAAAAATTTCCAACAAATTATTACATTTAATGGCTTCAAATTCATGATATAATTTGTTTAAAAAATTTAAATTTATTCTTCTTAAAATGTTTTAATTTAAGTTTATTACAAAAATAATTTAAATAACAAACAATTATTAGAGTAACAAAAATAATTAGTTTTAGTGCCCTTTAATTGCCAATTGGATTCTCCCTCTAGTCTCCCTGAATCCCCTTCTGCACATCCCTGAATTGCAGCAATAAGAAACTAAAACTTTGAATAAACACAAATATCCATGAAAGTACATAATTATGAAATATCTAATAAAAAATTTCTTAATAAAAATGATATTAGATGAGTATTACAGTAAAAGTACTATTAACAACTATTATATAGAAATCGTAAACCAATAACTTGTGTCTAAGTGTACCCTTACAGTTCATTTGAGTAATATAGTTATAAAACCAAACAAAAAAAACTTTTCCAAGTTCAGAAATTTAGAAATTCATTACAAATAATATACTATTTTTCTTTTTTTATTAATCATCTAAAGTGAAAATTCCCGTTTTTAATAATCAATAAATTGTTATAAAACAGTAATAACAGCAATGAGAGTTTTTTCTTACCGCTTTTCTCTTCTGTTTCATCTACATAGATCATTATCTAAGACAGACTCTGCAACAAAAACATGCAATAGAGTTAACTATTCTGAAAAAAATTAATAAGCTTTTTGCAAGGATAAAGTAAGTTAAACTTCTGCATATTCGTTGAAGTAAAACCATAAAGAATACAAAAAACGTTAATAAAATGAGATTTAGTGATATAAATAAAATTTATAATATAGGTATGTGAAAATTGTTTTTAACATTTGTAAAATCTGTCAACTAGTCATGTTTCCGTACATTTCTGTGCAATGATTTATTTTGCATCATTTCTGTATTGAAAAAACTCTTTTTATACAGGACCTCATTCTAGAAATATTTTAATTCTTATATTTTCAGGAGTTTACTAAAGTTTCCATAGCGATAATTATTTCTATTAGTGAAGACGGACTAGGAAAATTGTTCACCATGAATAACCGTTTATAATGAACCACTGTTTACGTACTGACTAAGCAAATAATAAAATAAAAGACTTTCATTTAAATTCATTTACTAAGTATGTTTCTTTTTTTTTTCTTTTAATGTTTGAAAAAACGGCAATAGTTAACGAAAGAGCAGTTTAGGTTAGCCAAAAATTAGTATTTTTAGAAAACAAATATTTAAAAAAAAGCTAATTCATTCGCAAGAAAATTTTCGGAAAAGATTTTATGAATTTTTCCTACAAAATTTTGTTGGAAAATGTGATAGATATATTTTGAGTTATGTAAGACCTAAGTGTGCAACACCGACAATAAAAGTGTAGGGCAATACTTCAGTATGCTGTGAATAAACATGTAGACTTGTACAGGTAATCAAATTAATTATAAAAATTAATTTTGATTAAATATATGCTATTATAAATTCATACGGTCACTTTGAAATTTTAAAGATATGCACACACGAGAAGCGGCTGTAAAAATATCATTTGGATTTCAAAATAAAGAAATTTTTCTCTGTGCAGATGATTTTTTTGACTAATTGATTCTATATAATTTGCTATGGAAAAAGTTCTAGACAGAATGAAATATAGAGTTGACGCAAATATATTTTTAATGCTATGATCTACTCGGATTTTAAGGGGGGATTAAGAAGAATGTTCTACAACTAGAAACGAAAAGCCATTTCCTGCTACCGTATTCAGATAGCAAACAGATTTCCCCAGAAGTTGCAGCTGGATACTTCTAAAATTTCGTAAATATTACTTCTGATGAGTAGGGGTATTTCAAAAATTTCAGAATAACCCTCGCATTTATCTGAACAAATTTATCATTTGATATATTTTCGATATCACTTCGAGAAATTAAATTTGCCGATACGTCGATATTTTTTGACGAAAATTTTATGTTTTATTAATTTTTTTGACGTTATAGTTTTACATATTGTGTATCTATGAACTCTTTTTCTCAAGCTCTATAAAAGTTAAATTTCTTTTATTTAATAAATAACACTTTATGGGATAATAGTGACTAATAATTTTCATCAGCCTGTTTATGTGTTGTCGATTAGTTTTCTTACAGCTATTAAGATTTTTGGAATCATCGTAAAAAATATGACATTTCATAAAAGCAATTTGATAGTTTAAGGAAGCCTATTCATATCATTCGTCTTTTCGTATTCAGTTTTTAACGTAATTTATATTACGTTAAAAACTTCAAAATCAAGTTAAAATCAAGTTAAATTTTTTTTTAATTTAATACATTTTTTTTTCAATTCAAAACGAAAGTTCTAATAAATTCTGATTTAAATATAACTATGAATTTAACACATACATTCTAATAACAATTTCTAGTATAGTTGGTTAATTGAAATTTCGATATTTAAAAGCAATAAAAAATTAAAAACACAAATAATTTAATTATTAAACAATAAAATATAGATACTCAAAAAATTATTGGTTCTATTTTAGCTTTATTATAGTAAACTACTTTACAACGTTTATGAAACCTGGAATAAAAACATACTGACATGGATAAAATCTCAATCATTAGGTTAGCGAAATTGTATTTTTTTTTCTAAAAAAAATTTCTCGATTGTTAACACTAGTTACAATTTTTTAGGAATTATTAAAAGACTTTTAAATTAAATTTAAAACAGGGAATAAATTTGTAAAAAATACTCTTTTAAAATACATCTAGTTAGCTTATCGTATTTTTTTTCTCAATGTAATTTACATATTATATGGAAGAAAATAGATTATTCAACTTTTCGTTGAAGTCTGAAAAGCTGTTTTAGCTAGTTACATTTAAAAATTAAAGTGTATTTCTGAATGACTATGTTTAGCATAAAATATAATAAGTTTAAAATAAAAAGTTAATTTATATTAATTTAATTACATTAATATAATTATAAATTTAATAATAACGATGCCACAAAATCATATCAAAACCCTAAAAATGCTTTTCTAAAAAATAATAAAGTTTTTTTCTTTATATATATATATATATATATATATATATATATATTTGATTTATGCTTTAAGCATTTATCTAATCAGGGTTTCAGTATGTTTATCAAATCTTACATCTAACCCATAAAATTGTTTCTAACAAAAATACGAAAGTTTGAGCATGAATTCAAAAGTGTTTGAAATAATTCCAACGCCGAAAATTAATATTTTTTTCTTGTATTTTAGTGACCTTAGGTATTAAAAAGCACATTAGAATTACTTACTCCTTGTATTACGGTTAAAAATATATATCCAGTGATTATGGAATCTTTTGAACAAGCTTCTTTAGTTTGCTTTAATAATAATCGTTTTTTATCAATAATAACTTATTAATACCATTGTCAAACGCAATCAATTTTGAAATATATACAGACTTAAATTCAAAAAATACTTATAAAGATTAAAAATATATCATTTATAAGAATATTTTAAATATCTACCATTGATTTTCGTAATACAGTTAAAATAAAAGAATTATTAGCAAATAGAACATTTGTAAGAGGAATTCAAAATAATCTTTAAAGTAAAACTATTTATGTACTTATTATTAATTTTTTTGTTCATAATAATAATTTTAATAGTGATGGTAATTAAATTTAAACAGTTTATAATAATCCCATTTTTTAGAAAATATGTTTGATATATATTACATTTATAACAAAATATGAAGTTTTATAAATAGGGATAATAATTCTTTAATAATGTTTATTAAAGTTAATTGTTTAATAACCATGTTAATTATCTTTGGTATGAACTACAGTCACAATCATTTACAGAAATAAATATTACAATATACATTTCTAATTTAAAAAGAATATCAACAAACATAACAATATTACATATTTGAGCGTTAATACGTTTAAATATTTATACCAGGAATGTTTTGATAATTACTTACAATGTTTCTTTATAAATTAAGTATTTTTATTATGTTATTCTGAACAAATTTCGATGCTAAACTATTTATAAAACTATTTGTTTTCTGATCGTTTGTTTACATAGAGCACTCATTAAAAAGATCTAGTTCCACAAAAAAAAATCACCCTCAAACAATCTGCTCTAGATAATAGACAACAACGCATACGCGTGTTGTCAGTTTTCTAAAAATAACGGCCGCCTGAATTATGACTCAAAAATTAAACTTCAACTAAAATATTAAAAAAAACACCGGAATGCAACTTATCTATCAGACAATTATAAATTCAACAATTTTGAAATCAGAAAAATGCATACCTAAACTGAAAACTCCTTCAAGTTTTCCACGTGAAAACTCTCAACATTATCCACTGTTTCGAACTCATGAAAGTGAAAAAACGGAGCACTTAAAAAACTCTAAGATTTCCTTCTGTGAGTGGCGATCTCTCGTTTCTATCACATGGAGGTTCTGCGACTGCGCATTAGTTTTTGGTTGTGACGTCATTTCTTGGTTGGGGAATTCTGCATGATATGCAAAAGTATTCGTTTGTTTGTATAACTTGGACTGTTGTTTTTTATGTCTTAAATTTATCTTCTAACAAGAAGTCTCGACCGTTAAAATGAGTAGAAACCCTCTTAAATCAATACTATTATATTTTCTCATGTCATGACATTCTTGGGTTCCTTTAAGTATTTTTGTAAAATAAATAATGACTGTTGAGTGTTTTATAGATACTCAGAAATCTAAATTGAGTGAGAGATTTTTTTCATTCAAAAATTAGTCGTTATTTCTAAAATAACACCTTACTTTATTTTACCGAGGTCTTACTCTTAATTGAAATATGAAATGAAGAATGTAAAGAATGATTGTTTTGCTACTGATTTAAAAAAAAAATTGAAATATATTTCTAGTTAGTTTCAGTTTTTAAAAGAAAAATACAATTGATTTCTATATTTGATTCATTGAAATTTTAGTTTAAAATAATATAAATAAAGGTGCTAAAAAAAGTAGTTACGTTTTTGTTATTATTATTATTATTATTTACCTAAATTACTAAATTAGAGGCAGACTTAAGAAATTACTGAAAGCTAACTAATATATTAATGAATTATTCATCACTTATTTTGATAATTCTTTTGTTTTCAAACAAATATATAAAATTGCACCCAAATTTATATTAAAATATTTATTTCTGAGTAATATAAACAAAAATATAAGACTATCAAGTGATTTAAAATGCATTCTACGACTTTTCCTATCTTGAACTTAGAAAAAATAACAAGAATTTATAAGAATTTCAACTTCAGGCAGGGGATAAATCGACAGTTCAACTTTCAAAAATAATATTCATGAGAAATGTTAATATTTGAAATCAAGTATGAAATATTTGAATCAAGTATGAAACCGAGTTCACACTTTTGTCAACTATATATGTTTGCTAATTAAATATGATATTTCGTGAATATCGAGAAATACAAGAACTTATTTCAACTAATTTTAAAATGTTATTAGTAAAGTTAATAAGTTAAAACCAAGCATGAAAATCAAATTAAAATCAACGCCTCTTGAAAATCAAACAAAAATTGTATCAAAAATTTATAACAATAGCAAATTCATAATTCATACGAAAAACAATAAGTATAATGCAACTTGTAAATAAAAATAATATTTTAATAAAAAAATATCTTTAGTTAAATATTAAAAATATTAGCAAAATGTTTTCACTTGCTATTGTTATTACTTTGATACATGATTTAGGCAATAATAAGCAAAATTTTAAATCAGGATATATTTTAGCTAGCATAATAAATAATAATATATAAAAAATATACTAGTTTATATAGCTCCCTTTTTTTTAATGTTTGCATTTTTCGTAGTGTTTACATACGATTAGATTCATCTACTTCAAGAATTAAATTTCTCACTTAGTTTTGCAATCAACCGCTGCTGTCTACACCGCAAAATGAAAGGCATTTCTCTTCTTACGAATGCTTTGACTTTGTTTGCAAACATATCTTGTCTAAAAAACACAAAATCATAAAGCGCAACTAAACGTTCTGATTTTAAATGTTGCACTGTTTCATGTTATGCATTCGATGCCTTACTTTGCAACTCAAAATTGAAAACTTCAGAGTTCAATTTTTTTTTTTTTTTACTGTGAAAATACTATTTAAAACGTTTTAATAATTTTTAATAAAAGCTCTTTCTGTAAATGAATTTCATTTTGATATAAAGCAAAAAAAAAAAAAAACATACAAATCTACAAAACATTACATTTTATATGTAATAAAGAAACTTGAAATAAAAGAAATAATTATTGAGTAAAATCAGGTAATTGCCATAAAATTATACATAGTTAAGAATTAATTTGTATTAATTTAAATTTGTGAAAAACCACATAAAAATTTTTGAAAAATATTCTAATATATTCATTTATCAGTCATTGGTATTACTAGAATATATTTCGTATTACATTTTCATTGATAAGGCTAGAATCTTTTTGGTATTAAATTATCATTGCTATTACTAGAATACTTTTCGAATCACATTATCATTGATATTACTAGAATATTTTTGGTATTACATTATAATTGGTATTACATTATCTAGCATTTCTTATTGTTTATTGAGAGAGATATAGATCAAAATTACTTATAAAAAATCAGATCGTGTTTTTAAAGAAAATATAAGACGGTTAAAAATCTGTCAATAAAAAAGTTTGGTGATTGTGAAAAAGCTTTTGTTTTCAATCACGTATAATCATTGATTTTTTTTTTCGAGTTCGCATTTAATTGAGTGAAAAAGCATTTTTTAAAACAAATTCCACTAAATTATAAATTTAATTATAAAATTTATTAATATTGATTGAAAATTACCATAAATTAAAATTTACGTTTTATATTGTCATAATGTAATTAATTATTTATAGTGAAATTTAAATAAACATATAAATGTCGCTTAATATTTTCACTTTTTATAGATGCAATTTTTTCTGATAAATTGTTTTTGTAAAATTGAATTAGTTTCGCAAAAATAATTCTGTAGAACGTATTTCTAAAGATTAACTTCATGAAACTGATTATCTTAACTTGTTATTATGTTATTTTATAAAATAGAATATGTATTATAAAAAGACAGCAAGGAAATTTTTAAATATTACAAAATACTCATACAACAAAAATAAGATATAAAACTTTCAAAGTATAATTAAAGAAGTTCAAAAAATTAAAAACGAAATAAGTGATGTGTGAAAAACCTAAAATTATGGAAAGAGGGTATTAAGATTTTATTATATTTTTGCTTTTATTACATTATTTTTCTCTTATTGCTATTATTTTGAAGAAAATAAATTTATGTTTATCATTTTATTTGTGTGTGTCACATTTTAATTAATGAACTAAAAGTATGTTTAATTATATGTTATATGTTATCAAAAGTGTTCAAGCAAAACTTAATATCAAAAAGTATTAAAAACTCTAAAACTAACATTTTTTTAAAAATTTCTTGTGAAAAATTATAAGTTGACGAGAATGAATGTGAGATTTTGCGTGTTTTTCGTCGGCATTAAAATCGAGCAACCTACTGTATTAGAATACATTTCAATATATTTCGTCAAAATAACTGTCTTATCTTTACTTCAAGACTGATGATACACTGAGGAAAAAAGTATGGTCTAAACTACCAGAATACAATGTTTCTAACTCTAGAATAATTCCAAAATAGAACTTCCAGAACTCTAGAACTTCCAGAATAAGTGTTTCTAACTTCTCGTGTTTCTGAATTATGGGAACAGCGAAAAGCTCGGTAATTTCTACCGAAGCATTTTGGTAAAATTAACAATGATTTACAATGATAAATGATTAACAATGATTAATGATTTTGGTAAAATTAACAATAAAATATGATTTTATAATATGTGATAGAATTTGGTAAATGTATTAAAATTTGATATTTTTATCATGATACCTTAGAGCATGGCATAAAAGCCATCTATTCGATAAAAGTTACTTTTCATTTTTTTATTTATTACTACATGTGTGATAATAAGAACTATAACATTGAAAACCAAAATTTCCGGTAAATCGTTACTGTATGAGCGGAAAAATTACCAAATGAATGGTTAAAATATCTCATATTTTGGGTTTTATTATTAGAATTGTGGTTGCTTTTACCAGAAATGTCATTACCATGCAGTACAAAAATTTAACCAGGATTTTTTTTCTTTGTGAACAAACCAGTAAACAAAGTAACTACTAGTATATAAATGCAATTCATGAAAAAAACTAAAAAAAACCACAATGCAAAACAGTGTTACTTAGAAGATGTAGCATTCCTTTCCGACTAGAATGGTTTAGTTTTGTTTAATTCTAATTTCTGGTTTATTCGTTTACTACCATACTACCATGTCGAAGCATTAATAGGGTTTATATTTCACAGTCTTCTTTATTACGTGACTCAAAATTAAAGACTAAATTTTAAAGGAAGTAAAGTGAGAATAACCTAATGTAGACATATCAAGAAATAACAAGAAAACATTTAGAAAAAGATGTTTATTTGTTACATTTCTTTCTGAATTACTTACATTATACACTGTACAGCAAATGAAATGACACTTTATCTGATTTACCAAATAAACATTATATAAAACAAGTGGGAATGAACATTATATGAAACAGTATTCTATCAGTATTCTATTAGTTTCTTAGATTTAAGTATTTACCTATGTGTGAATCTTCAGAATAGGAATTCTGATGAACTATTCTTCAAGTATATGACATGAAATTACTTTTAAAAATTAAATATGTTAACATAATGTGCTTCATGTCTTAAATATGCTAAGTACTCTTGTATGACGTAAAAGTTAAAGACGAATATTCTTATAAGACAATCGTCATCTTGGATTCAGATTCCTCGTAAGTTAGTACAAGAAACATTAATGTGTAGAAAGGAGAAATATGCATTTTAAATACAGTTTTATCACAACGAAAATCCCTTTCTATTTGTATAGTGTAAGTATCAGTACTAAAAATCAGTACTAAAAATTTAACAGGAGTTTTCATTTATATTAAAACTTTTTATTAAAGTCTTATTGTTTATTAGCACTTTTAAGCACTTAAGTATTCTAAGCATATTAAAAAGCAATGTTTTAGAAATTTATTTATAAATTCATAATTCTGTGATTTTGGATTTAAAAACAAAGTTTAACTATGTCAAAAACATTATTTTTATACATTTAAAATTAACTTGAGTAAACTGTTTTGTAAAATTCATCATTATTTAAGCAAGTTTTCATTAAAATTCATTTTTAATTTGTTAAGATTTTTTTAACCTAAAATAAGCCTTTCTCTTGCATTTCGACTTATTTTGGCATTAATAAAATTGATCCAAATGCATTTGAAAGGTAGGTATTATCGAACAGTACTTATATTTTAATTTTGTTCTCTGTTCATTTTTGAATTTAATTTTATTTATTATAAAATTGTTTTCATCTTCTTCAAAATTAATATAAAAAATTACTCAAAAGCAAGAGAACAAATAATGAGATAAACTATTCTGTTAACAATCATTTAAAAAAATTTATTTTATTTTATTTTGATTTCATTTTATTTGATTTGAATTTGGTCTAGTTATAAATATATTGTAATTTTAAAAGGAAAAAATAATTGCTAATAATTTCATGCTGCATCTATTTAATTAACTTTCTAGTTAAATAATTCCATAATTTACTGATTTTGGATATAAAAACAGAGATTAACTATGTCAAAGCGTTGTTTTAATTATTTTAAAATTAAATTGAGTAAATTGTTTAGTCAAATTCATTATTATTTTGTCAAGTGCATTATTCGTTCATTATTATAGCAAGTATTAATCAAATTTCATTTTCAGTTTGTTAAGAATTTTCTTTTTTGAAGATTTTTTTAAGAAGATACACAAATCCTGTTTTAATCTCTTGTTGTTTTTTCTTCAAAATTAACTAAAAAACAACTCAAAATCCTAGGAACTTAAAATGGTTTCATAAGCTGTTTTGTTAACATTCATAAAAAAATATTGATTTTAAATGACTACTGTATAAATATAAGGTTAGTTATTAAAAGAAAAAATTTGCTGATATTTTTAATGAATTTATTTTAATAATTTCTTAATTTAATAAATGGTCTGAAATTAATTAGAATTATTTACCTTTGTATTATTAGAACACACTTTAACACAATTTGTATCAGTTGTGAGTATATTAGTTTTAATATCGTAAAATGCTATTTTTATTTCATACGCATTTTAAAAATTATAAACTTCATTTGTTCAAAACATATAATTTTTGAATCATTTAAAAAAATATTTTATAAATATAGTACAAATAAATAAAATGAAACGATTTGCGAAGAAATTAAGGTCATGTCTATTTAAAATTCCATAGTCTTATAAGAACTTCGAAATGTAAATTTAAGTGTATGTATTTGTCAATATATTATCCATGTATACCTTTAAAACTTTATTACCGTCAGTTGTGTTTTGTATGTGCATTGTATAGGTTATGAATATAATTAGCTAAAGTTAGAAAACTCTTAAATTACTAGTTGATACAATTCCAGAAAAGTTATTGCTTTAATATTTAGCTTTTCTTATATCAATTAATGAAAATTGAAGTAAAAGTAATGACATAGTTTGGTGTATATTTTACATTTACTTGATATGTCGAATGTAAGACTTGTAACATATTTAAACTTTATAATTCGAAATTTTTTAACAAGTGACAAATTATGCGTTATGAAAAATACTTTTTGGCACTACTATTAGTTAACGAATTTTTTTTTTTTAAATTTTTAACATTAATTACAGAAGTTTAAAATTCCATAAGCTATAAATTTAGTATTGTTATAAACAATATATGAAACAGGTTTTTCATTTGTATTTCAAATTAAAATAATATAAGTTTGAAGCTCTTTTTGGATATAAACTAAATCTAAAAATCCTAATTACGCAAACAAAAATAATTACAGAACTTTTAATATAGCATGTGCTTATAGCTATATTTAAGCTCCCTGTTTTTGATCAATGTTTAGATAAATCAATTGATATGAATGAAACTTTTTAAATTTAAAGGGGAAATAAGGTCATTACTATTTATCGGTTAAAATACAAAGATGCTGAGAAATCACATACCACTAACACATTCATTATGTCTAATTTGTTAACATGTCATGCTGGTTTAAAATAATTATTGTTTTTAGGCACCTTAACTATTTCAGAAACAACTTTTTTTTAAAAAAAAATTCATGATATTAAGTTATTTAAAAAAGTAATTTCAAAAAATTAAATTTCAAAATAAGTTACAGAAAGTATTTAGATTTTGTGATGTATTAAAAAACAATTTCGTGATTTATGCATAGTTTTACCACTACTTGCTTAAATTAATAATATCATGTAAAAAATATCATGTGAACTTATCGTAAAGAAATTTTTTAATCTAACTAACTTTCGATTTAATTTTAAAAGCTTTAAATTTAAAGTAAGTTTCATGCTTCTAGTTTATATATATATATACATTGCTGAAATAAATGACAGCATAAGATTGATAGTAAACGTCAAAGATAACACCATAATTTTTGATTTTTATCTTGCCCTTTTTTCTAAATGAGCAGGTTAAAACTTATCACAAGAACTAAATTTTAACAATTGATAAACTTTTATAAGAATAAAACCAACAAGCCAGATCTGCATAGATAAATTGTATAAAACATTATTGTAACTCGGCTATATTTTAAACTAGCAACGTATTCTATACATCAAATAAGTGCAATTTTTTAATTTTTGGAAAACATTATTTTTGTGAGAACCAGAGTTTCGTGCATTATGTAAAGAATCTAACTGACAAAGATGTTGAAAGTTACATAAAAGGAAAAAAGCTAATTGTTTATTGCCTACATTTATGCTATATATAAAACTTTCAATTAAAATTTCAGCAATAAGAAGGCTTTTAAAATGAAACATTTTTATTCTTTTTTATTTGAAATTATATATTTCCTTTAGAAACTATAAATAGTTGTTTAGATTAATTGTTAAAAATCCAACATTTTTTAAAATAATATCTACTGATAAATCCTACAAAATTGCATAAAATATATAAAGATAAGAAAAATACATAAGTTGTTCCTCGTGTCTTAAAAACCCAAGAGATTCAACAAGTACGTAATAAAAAAATCAATAAAATAATCTAATGTTTTTTGACCACAGCAATATTTGAAAAACTTGAGAGGCTATAAGCAAATCGAAAAGAAAGAAAAAGAAAAATCCCGCTTTTGCTTAAATTGGATAATTTAATTGCCTTACTGTTATAACCTTTTTTTAAAGCTTTTTTTATTGATAAAATTATAAAAAAAAGGGTAATAATTGAAGTTTTTCACATTTTGGAGAAAAAATTTTTTTTTAAAAAAATCATGATTTTAAAAGTATTGTATACCCTTAAAGGCATTTTAAATTATGATATAAAATTAAAGTAGTAATATATGCCTACATCATTCTAGTAAATTTCGTACAGTTAATCATTAAACTTCTGTGTAATAATAATAGAACATGAAAACTATTTGTGAATCAATTTCTAACTCGGTTTTTAAAGAGAATTTAGCTTCAAACTTTCTACATGAAAACAATATAACAATGTATTAAAAATCAAACTATACGACTATATCAACTCCACAATTTTTTTTTCAATGTATAAAGATACACACATCAATGATCGTTTACAAAATATTTTTTGATTCATTTTTGACGCCGCTATACTAGGAAACTATATTAACAATTCATTCAAATACAACAAACATTTCAGCTGCCTGTTTCTAAAACTGCTTCTATATTTCATTAACTATAAACAGCCGGAATCGCAAACTAAGTTCCCTTTTCACTAGTCTCGTTAGCAAATAAGCCTCATATATTACACGCTCTCCTATTTCACTTTTCTCCAAAAATGTATACCTATACAATCATTTATACAGAATCAAAAACAAGGATTAGCATTGTACCGGCTCTCTACTTCATAAAAATATTTCAGCTTTATACTTTTTCTGTTCTATAGCAGAATTAAGTTCATTCAAAGCTTTCTCTATGCATAGATGGAAACGCTTTTGCTTGAAGTGCGTAGCTCTAATTGCCATATATCTGTCCATCCTTTATGTGAAACACGCGTTGAGCTGGTACTTCAAATGCACCAGTAAACAAACAGTTGTCGCGCTCATAGTGCAATATTTGGTTCCGAATTCCCTTATATATTGCACCTATATTAATTATCATATGGCCGTTTCGAAAGTGTATGTCACATTGAAGGAAGGATTGTCAAAAGAATTTTTCCGAATGTACTCAGATCCTGTGTCATCGGCGGGGTCTCCTGTCTTGAATGTGGCAAGTTTTGGTGGTGGACCCCACTCATCAGTTGGTTGCATGAGAAGTCTCAATTTCTGAAAAGAAGGCAATTAATAGTATTTGTAAGTTATTAGAGTAGAATTAATTTAAAGCATGAAATTTTCATAGTATTTCAAATATATTGCAATCCTAGGTTGAACAACTTTATTTTACTTCTTAAGGGGTCGCAGTACCCAAAAAATGACCAAAGTATCGATATTTTTTATTGCTTATAATAAAACTTAAAACAATTTCGAATGCTGTTGAAAAAAATCATCTCTCTATTTACATTTTTAAAAAAGTTATGAATGATTTTAGATTGCCCTAAAACTGAAATTTAGACTTTAAAATGCTTTTTCTCATAGATGATAATTTTGTGTTTTAATCTTAATTAAATCCCTAAGGAATTTTTTTCTACTTAAGATAAAGCTTTGAAGTAAACTTTTTTTTATCTTAAGTATGATGCACTTGTGTAAACTGTGCATGAAATAAGCATTTTATGAGGTATTACAATTTTAACAGCATGTTATATATACCTAAGAGGAATTTTTAACCTTTCTCCTTCTTTTTTTTCACAAAATAATCTATAAAAAATGTTTTAATTGATATATCAACAAATGAATGCACAAAATTGTTAAGATGAACACTGTAAGCACTAAGAAACACTGTAAGCATTTGAAAATAAGTTAAAATAAAAAAGCCTTAAGGATTTAAAAATTTTGAATTTTTTCAATTTTATTTTTAAATTTTAAAACAATTTAATTATATTTTGAAGATAAATTATTGATTATAAGTTAAATGAGCATGTAAAACATCCACAAAATGAATGATTATACCTTTATTTTAAAAAACTGTTGCAAGGGTACTGTGACCCCTTAAGTTACATGATACTGTGGTTCAACTTTAACACGAACATGTTTCAATTATTTACCTTATTAAGGTGGCAGTAAAGTTATTTTAAGGTAAATTTTACTATAGGCCGCAGACATTTTGGGCTCCTTAATGGTATGTGTTTAAGATTCATTTTTGTATCACCTACTCTTTTAAGTTAGTCGTAGTAGCAGTGTAACAATATGCAAAAATCCTTTTTTAGCAAATTTAAAATAATAATAATATAAAATAAAAACTTAACAATACTCTAAATATGTAATTTTTAAGTAATGAACATATACTGTAAAAGATAATGCATAAAATTACGATACTTTAGGTACCGTAATTTGACCGTATTTCAATACCAGTATTTTATGTACCGTCATTAGTAAAATCCATTTTTACCATAAAATATTATACCATAATTTTTACAGTAATGTTTATTTAATTACAATGATTCAGTGATTTTACCAGTGAAAATTGCGGTAAATCACATTTCACCGTAACATGCAAAACCGTAACAATGAATTTTATGGTAAAAAGTACCAGCTCTCTGTGTACTTTTTATCGTAATTTTATCTGGAATTTTTAAATGTGTACCTTAAAAAAGCGGATACTGATTTTTCCTAATTCTTTTACATCAGTTAAGAAGAGTTTATTAACACGAGTGTGAAAGTGTTTCTATTAGTAATAAATCGTTTCTATGTAAGGATTTCTTTTTAGTTTAATGTTTTAATAAGAATATAATCTTACTTCTCGAAATGGTCTTTTTGTTGTAGTGAATATTTTGTAAAACATCAAAACTACTATAACCACCACAGGAAAGAAAGCAATCACCCAACCAACAGCATTGGCCCAAGTAGGATATACATAATTTCCACTCTTTGCCGGAGTGTATTCAATCCAGTTGAACACCAGAATGAACTGAAAATAACATATTTACATCGGTTAAAAAGTTTTATTTTGAAAATGTGCTAAAGTATGTAAACAGATAAACAACAACATAGGATGGATTTAGAATATATATAGAGTGTCTTATAATGGGCAAGAACAAATTCAAATATTTTTTTTATGTATTTAATATCGGAATATCTATTAGATTAAAATTAAAATAGATTCAATCATGTAAGGGATACTTTCTTGTAAAAATGCATTCACAGTGATATCAAGGTCTCAGAATATTGCGTTCGCTGCGCAAGCGATTTCAGCTAAATATTCCGAAATTTACGTTTTGCACTTGCGCATATGATCTAATGCGTTAAAACAGTAACATCAGCATCCACTGTAAATTCAACCTAAATAATTCCATAATCTTTGCTGTCATAACATAATGGTGTATTTTAATTTCCATCGCGTGTTGGCAGAATTGGTCGTTTCGTGGGTAGCATGTCTTATACGACCAATTTTGTCATCCAAAGTAAAAAACAAATACAAGAACCAGTTGTCAAAAAAAATTCGAACAATAGGAATTCATTAGGAGAGCTTACGTCTATTTATTTCGTCTAAATTGGGCAGATAGTAAATCGGTTAGACCAAAGTATATTTAAACCGGAGAAGAAGCACTCTCATAGTTTATAGAAGAGACAATGATCGCCTATTAGTAAGATAAGCTAAAAACCTATTATAAATGTTATAATTGTAAAACAATTCATGTTAAAATCAAAATAAATTACGTTAAAAAGACAAAATACCAATTAAGAAATTTCATAATGTGTTAAAGCAATCCCACTTTGAAATTTATTATAAGAAAACGAAAATAAATGATAGAACATTGCACAGTGAAATATTTATCTGATGGGGATTAACAATTTTTCATCATTTATAATCATGAAAGCAAATGAATAAGGAACAATGCGAATGGTAGTAATTGGAGCGCGTTTGCAATAATTGGAATATGAATTCACAGATTTAAAAGTTATAGATAAAGCCGAAACAAAAGCTCGAAAAAGGCAAAAGTTCACAGAATGTAACTTGTTTAGTTTTTGTGATTATGGTTTATAGAACGAAAAGATTGCTCTAATTCTGCGGTTCTAATTTTTTTTGACTGTGCGACTCTAAATGATCGAGCTTTTTTTGAGCCCATATTTAAACCCGACTTAATAAATGAAGTTCATTAGTTGTTTTGGATAGGGAATAGAGCGCTCGTTCAGCAATGAGATGAACCAGGTTCGAATCCCAGCAATGGCTGGCTGATTCGAATTCCGCACCCAGCTCTCACCGACCACTGTGGTGATGTAAAGTATCCTCAGTGGTAGAGGGATTATGGGTTAGAGTTACCTTGCTACCAGACTCACCTTGGGAGATTTTTACGGTTTTCTTCTCCATGTAACCGAAATGCAGGTTAGTTCCATCAAAAAGCCCTCCACGAAGGCAAATTTCTCCCAATACTTGATCTAGATTTGGATCCCTTGTTTTCTGGATTGGGTTCAAAATTACAAGGCTACGGAGTTGAACATTGGTAGAAGTAAACCCTAAATTGGGTCGTCTGTTCAGCGATGGTAATAAAAAAAAATATTCAAAAATAATGTAATGTTGAGAATGAAATATTTTCATCATTTCATAAAGTATAGTCATAAAGTAAAAACTTATGCTAAGGAGTTAAAATCACAGGTATTGAGCGGCATCTGAATTTGCTTTTGCATGAGCTACACATGATTGAAATGAATCGTCCTCGAAAAAAAATCTAATAAACGTAGAGAATGGTTATGAGAGAAACATAGTTTTAAATTGGTTATTTTATTCAGAAATGAAAATTGCGGCGAGAAATACTGATGAAATTTTTTTTTAGAAGCAAACTATTTCTTTAAATTATTTAATGCATATATATTGTAACTGAAAAAACCAATACTATTTTAAATTTTGCTATTTTTTTCACTGACATTTTACTTAATAATTTCATATAAATAACCAAACTATTAATTTAATTATGTATTATTGGTTGGGTGTAAGTATGATTGTCTCATAAATCAATTCATTTTATAATTTTTTAACCGTCGTTGAACTGTCAACGCAATTTTGAGTTTACGACTACCAATGTTCACCTCCGTAGCCTTGTAATTTTGAACCCAATCCAGAAGACAAGGGATCTCTTGATTAATTATCGGGAGAAATTAGCCTTCGTAGACGACTTTTCGATGAAACAAACTCGCATTTGCGTTACATGGAGAAGAACACCACGAAAAACTCCCATGGTTAGTCCGACGGCATGGGGACACTAACCAGTGATCCGTCTACCACTGAGGATACGTCAGCACTGCGGTCGGTGCGAGCCGAGTGCGGAATTCGTATCGAGCAGTCATCGCTGGGATTCCAACCCGGTTCACCTCATTGGAAGGTTTACCTCAATCCCCCGAGCCACTTGAGCTCACTTAAAAATCATTGTTGGTTAAAAACAGTCCAGAAACTGCATCTCTTTCATAAAACCCTAGGGTACCACGGAACACCTCTGGGTTTTTGAAAGTTTGATATGTTTCTAACAGTCTCCTTGTAAATCATCTTTATTTTTATAAACACTTGAACAGGTCTTTATGTCTTTTATCCCGTCTTTCTCAATAATTGATAAGTCGATTTCGGTAACGTTTTTTTTTAAGGTTTGATATAAGGCAAAAATGAGAAAATCTGTTCCTGTCTATTGACCATAGTTGCAAAATATTTAATATAATGCATTTCTTTCGGGTCTTTTTCTCAAATTATGGTAAACATTTCAAGGTTTATCTTTAAAATGAAGAAAACATTTAAGAAACAAGTGAGAAATAAAGTAGTTTTTAGAATATTCACAAATATGCTTAATAATTTAATATTTAACTAAAAAAATTGCACATGGGATGCATTTTCATCGAATTAAAATGAAATTGGTTGTTGACTGATATACAATTTTTAATCGGCATTTGTTATACATAGACAACCTGTCGCCGATTGCCACTGTTAAAGTTTCTAAGGTTTTCTACATTAGTATTATTATATAAATTTATCTTAATAATACAATAGTATTTTTATATTAGCTCCATAAGGTTTAAAAATTGGTATGAGAATTCTAACTTGTAATACTCTATATATAAAAAATAAATTTTAAAATTTTTTGAAAAAAATGTACATTAAAGGTGGTCATAACAGAACACAGCATATATTACACATTCTATAGCCAAACTCATACAAATGTTAAGCTATTATATATATATATATATTTTAACATTTTCTTTAGTTTTAGCTGAATTTTTGTAGTAGGCTTTAAAACTTTAGCACCCTAACACTAAAAAAGCTTTATCACCCCTAACAGCAAGAAAAGCTTTAAAACATTAGGCGCTTAATTTAGCAAAGTAATATACTGGATTTTCTTTTCTAGAAAAGCCAGAGAAAATGCACTTCAAAACATTTCTTTTTCTTCAGAGGTGAAAACAAATTCTATCAAGGAGTCATTCTTTTGAAGCAGCTGGTGTCCTTGAAAGTCAACGTCTTGCCTCTTACAAGAACAAGCAAGGCTCTTGTCTTTCTCAAAACTAGAGCACTGAACATGGATAGAACAATTAATTTGTTTGAAAGGCTGCATTAAATTTGGAATTTCTCGACAACTTAGTGACAAAATAGGAGTTCAGACAGACTGAATTTGCATACTCTCTCTTTCGACTAAGCCTTCTTTCTTTATTTTTTACTGTGAGTTGAAATATTAAATAGCTGGTTATAAGCTGCTGACAGGGGAATAAATGCCTATTGTTTCATTTCTGAAAATAAAAAAAAGTAGTTCCTAGTGATTTTTTTTTCTTATAAAGGATGGAATGATGCAAAGTAAAGGTTTTTTTCTTAGAATTTCAAAACAAATAAACTAAAACAACAGAACTTTGTTATTTATTTATAATGACATTTTATTAACTAATTTCCTATAGATTAACTATAAATCCTATAACAGTAACTAATTCGAGCTTGTTTCAATATTTTATAGAAATAAATTGATTTTTTAATTGATTTTTTTTAAAATACCAGATAGATTAAGTATTGCGAATCATGAAATGATTCCCAAAATAAGGATTTTTAATGAAATTTAAACTATTTGTATGTAATAAATTATTATCATCTGTAAAAGGATTTTCCCTATGAATTAATTTTCAATTACGTTTTCGCGATTATAACTGTTAGACGTATCTCATTTTTTTTTTTTTTTTGCATTCATTTTGAATTTATCCTATATAAAAGAATGATAAATATAAATTTGAAAAGGAAATGCATGGTTCACCAGTTCTATGTAGTAGTACACTTTAAAATGAAGTGTAACACTATGTAGTAGTACACTCTAAAATGAAGTGTAACACTATGTAGTAGTACACTTTAATTTAAAAATTTAAATGATAAATTAACTGCTGATAAGGATATTTACACGTAAATGATATTGGCAAAGGTTTTTTTTAATAAAATTGTATGCATATTTTTATCCATACATTTCCGCATTATAGATCTAGCTAAAAGGTAGAAACACGCTAACCAGATGATTTATATTGCTCTCTATATCTAATATAATATCTAATATAGATATTGATGCAAATATAGATGAGAATAAAGTAATTATTGTAGGGCGAAGATTATTGTTGATCTACTTAAAAAGGTTGCTCTCTATACCTAAAATAATATCTAATATAGATATTCATGCAAATATAGATGAGAATAAAGTAATTAAGTAGGGCGAAGATAATTGTTGATCTACTTAAAAAAAAAGGTTGCTCTCTATATCTAATATAGATATTGATGCAAATATAGATGAGAATAAAGTAATTATTGTAGGGCGAAGATTATTGTTGATCTACTTAAAAAAGGTTGCTTTCAATATCTAATATAATATATGCAAATATAGATAAGAATAAAGTAATTATTGTAGGGTGAAGATTATTGTTGATCTACTTAAAAAAGGTTGCTTTCTATATCTAATATAATATCAAATATAGATATTGATGCAAATACAGGTGAGAATAAATTAATTATTGCAGGGCGAAGATTATTGTTGATCTGCTTAAAAAAAGGTTGCTCTCTATATCTAATATAATATCTAATATAGATATTGATGCAAATATAGAGGAGCATAAAGTAATTATTGTAGGACAGGAAATAAAGGGAGTTTAGCTCACCTAGTCAGATTTGGTGTATAATGAGTTATGGCTAATAAAAAGTAAGTGCAATATTTAGGGCTCTTTGACGAAATATGAAAACAGAGTGGCACGGCATAAAGATTCAATGCGGCGTACACTCTTCATGTTGTCAATTCAGTGTCGCAGATCTTTTAATAATTTCATAAGAAAGTGAGTTATCACACTTTTAACAAATTTTTTTTTAGCTCATGCGTTACATAAAATAATTTGTAGATAAAGTGTCAAATCATATTTTTAAGAATCATTATGTAACATTTAGTTTTCCTATAAATTAATTTTCATTTATTTATTTAATTTTTTCTGTTAAATAGTTACTCAGAGTATAAGAATGTAGTGTGTGAGATGTTTAACTTTTTAAGAACTGGAAATGCATTAATTAATTTAATGAAAACCATAATCCATGCTTAAAAGTTCAAGTTTTCATTTTTTCGGATCTGTATAACTATTATTGTATTCAATAACACTTTTCCTAATTTTGGAGACAAGGAATTTGTTGACTCAAAACTTTTTCAGAAAAAGTCATTTATTTAATTTGAAATCCTGATCTTGTAAATTTTGTCTAAGTAAAATATTAAAAATTTGTGTATTTTTGAGTTCATTTTCTTACCACTAATACTGCTGGAGTTAGATATTTCCACATAATAGCCCAGAAATAAGCCCATCCTGCAGATCTTGTTCCAATCATTTTCTCAATGTCTCGCAAAAACTTTTCAGCACCTAAAATATCAAATTTAGTCGTTATTATTAATTTCAGTTTTTAAAATATGAATAGAAATGTAAATAAGATGTTAAAAAATATGAATTTTAATGAGTTATAATTTTTATATTTTCACAAATTCAATTAAAAGAATATATCTAGCATTTAAATTGTTAAAAACTGCCTTTATCTTTCACTTTATTTTAGCCATACATAATACATAACTATTTATTATTATTCATGTTCTTATGCCGTAAGCTAATCGGAAAATCCGGATCTTTGCAAACAGCCAACGTCACTAAGCATTGCGTTTAGGAGGTTTACTGTAATAAGCCTAAAACTAACGTCGTCAGTTTGCAAAAGAATCGAATTTTACAATAAGTCCATGGCATAGTGAAATCAATAGCTATAAAATTTGAAAACGATAATGTTTTCGCGTTGAATTAATTATTGAAAAAAAGTATTACAAAAGGCATAAATAAGACAATCATTTTCAAGTTAAACATCAATACCATATTTGTAAGAGGCCGTGCAAATCTTACCTAAGCACGTTCTTGACAATTTTGGATACCCCTTTCGTTAGCAAAGATAAGCAAACTGCATATCTCTTCCCATGCTTACGTAAGAAAGTCGTAACAATCCCCTAGTTATTTTTTTTTTCCTCTTAACTTTGACTTTTACTGAAGTGATTTTAATTTAAAGATTCAGCATTAAATTCTCATAACAGATGGTAAACCTTTACATGGAACAAAATTAACGTTTTAATTTATCTTTTAAAATTTTTAAATTCCTTGACTTTTTGCAATTTTATCTTTATCCAAATTGAATTTTTATATTAAATTTAACTTTTATCCAATGTAATTATTTTTCGAAATTTCTTATTACATTTTTGCATATTTAATAAAATTACAAAGAGCAAAAAAACGCTGATAAATTATGGCATTGTACGTTAATCACATTTCTAGTAAAAAAAAACATCGGTAATAAAACAGAAATATATGATTTTTAAACCATTCATTTCATGATTTTTCCATTCACATGCAATTCTAGTTTTCAAAATTACAGCTTTTATTATCACACAATTAGTAAACAAAAACAAAACTGAGAAATAAATATAACCGTGCAAATGATTTTTATAAAATGCTTTAAGGTATCACGATAAAATTACCTATTTTTACCACATTTACCAAATTTTATCACAGATTGTAAAACCATATTTTATCGATAAAAATTTCTGATCTTTTTGGTGTTCGCATAGAGCTAGAAATACGGGAAATGTTACCATATTCTGGTATTTTATATCATACTTTTTTCTCAATGTGAAAACAAGGGAATTTCAAACTTTTACATCATGCCTGACCCCTTGTTGGTCAAAATATACAAGTATCAAATCTGGCCTTACGTAATATTTGAACGGCCCCTGAAAATGTATTACCATAATTCCAGGATATCAGAACACATTCACAAATCGCTATTATCAGAACTGAAAAATTGGCCGCATACTTGTCAAACAATTGGAGCCAATAAACACCAGCCTAGAAGGGGTAAAAAAAAACAATTAATTTTAAACAGTATTTAAAAATTACATGCATGAAAAGAGATCTTTAATTGCAACTTCTAAAAGTATATCATACGAAAATTAGACCTTAAAGATTCTGTTGCGGCAATGATTCAGTATAGAAATGGTGCAAATAACAAGAAAGGCCAAATTTAAGTATCAAATTTAATAACGTTAAGCAACAAAACAGGATAATTTGATGTGGGTAATACTTGTTAAGATTTCCATTGCCTGCCGAAAAAGTGATGCATATTGATAACTTTGATGAGCGATTACAGCCCCCTCTATTGGTGTGGTAGAAATTCGTAACAGATGCCATGATTCATTAATTAGAATCATTCGATAGAGAAAATAGTCCTTGACGACGTCATGAGCCAAATAAAAAAAATAGTGCGTGGAGTCCCTCCGCACGGAAGAAGTGAAACTTTGTAATGTGGAAATGAAAATAAGAAGGGGTAGAAATCGATTTTTAGTGAAATCATATTGTTTTTTTAAGACAAACTTTATTAACATTGCTTACAACCACCTATCTACATAGCTTTATTCTAAAATGTAGCGCAGAATTACATTACAATAATAATAATAAAAAAATAATAAAAAAACAATTATCTTAGTTTTAAACTCTTGAATTAAAAGCGTAATAATAGCGGTACAGGAAAATAACATTAAATTAGGGATGCAAAAATATTTATAGAAAAACAATACTTTTATAACTTTTATTAATTTTATGTTAGTGAAAACCAAAACAATATGGAAATGAATGAGGGAAAACTGGATCCTACCACGTGATTTTCCGGCCAAAAAAATGTAGCGTTAAACGTTTAACGCAACTTTGTTGGAAGTCGCATTAGAAGTTTCACTTCAAAAAAAAAAAAAAAAAAGAAGAAGAAGGTTGTCAAATTTATACCAGTCCTGATTTTAAGAACCCCACTATGCAATGATTAGTGAAAATTAACCACGATCCAATCATGACGCGCCTACATTCTGGCCTGACTCGAAGTTGCCTTCGCTGGGTAACGCTTGTCTGAAAACAGGTTAGAAGAATCGGAAGTGAAAGATCAGTTTTTCGTTCGTATTGTGACATCACGAACCAGATGTCAGGGTCTTGTAAATAGGGTTTTACGTAGCAGCAAACTTTCCTTAAACAGCAAAGAAGAAAAAAAATGCCATATTACGGTTTCTTTTTAGATAAATTTCTTTGAAACTTTTACAATTGTGAAATGACCAGGGACTAACGTCTAAACTTTCCTACCTTCCAGCAAGACCTTAAATGAAAGATGCATTAGCGATGAATTATGCTTCACATATTTAATCTTGTTGCATTACTTTGTAAATAATTTAAATATTTAAAAATTAATTGCTCAAATATCATTAAAGTAATTACAAAGTCATTTTAATATTTACACACTTAAAAAAATTCACGTTTGATAATAACGATTAGTATGTATGCGCTTCCATAAGGTCATGTTGCAATTTTTATAAATTATTGTAGGGAAGGTAAATAATTTCCTTGCCATACATTTTTTTTAACTATTCGAATGAAGAAGTAAAAAAAAATTGTAATAGAGCTCAATAATAATATTTAAATTAGGAAAAAATGTATTGAAACTCTAACCGATCAATACAACCCAATGGAGAAATCCAAATTTATAGAAAGTATTATATAGATAATTGCCAATGCTAATACTCGCAAATGTAAGTATTTCTGTAGCTAAAATTTAAAAAGTTTCCCTGTTTCAAAAATAGATGTAGACACCACCGATTGTTTTGTAGGTTGTAATTTTTGCTTTTTCACCCTGCTCTTTTGCGACTTTTTTTTTCCTTTCGAGGACTTCCGATAGTTTTATGTCTTTTGACCATTTTCTTACTGGGTGATTTAAAGTATTGGTTGCACACAAACTGGTTGCAATTTTAAATTTTGGAATATATTGATTTGTGAATTTTAGTGTATGACTTTCATCTTTATTATCATATCCGCAAGGTTTTTATTTTTCTTAATAATTGAATAATTAATTATTTCGAATAAAGGAGAGCTTTCTAACGTAAGGTGAACTCCACCCAACTTGATATCTAACTAATTTTTGACAGTTTTAAATTTTCAATTATTCTGATCGGTCTCAATATTTATTGTTAAGTATCTGAAAACTTTTATATTTTTCTTAACCTAATAATTAATTGGAACCTCAAACATGTTTTTAATTGATTTTCAATAAAGACTTTAGTGGTATTCATTGCACATAGACGTAGCCATTATATAACATCCGGTATAACTATAAAATATAAACTTTAACAACGCACTGAAACTAAGACAAAATATTGTTTCTTACATTTGTTGTAAATATTATTCCACCTAGATAACCTAGGATACTTAAAATGAAGACGACCCATGTTTTCTTCTCTCGCAATGAAGGGAAACGATCAAGTATTGCTGTCGTAACAGTCTCCAAAAGTGCAAACTGAAAAAAAGAATTGAATATTAACACCGTAACGATCGATTAATTTTCAAGAAAACGGTCATAAAAGTGACTATTTTGCCAAATACACGTATTTGATCAGTGCTGACATCTAGTTTAAAATAAACTAACTATTTACAATTACCTTAAAAATATCCTGGTACTGCCATCTGATGTGTAAGATGAGAAATAAAATGTTTTCCGGCCAAAAGAAATGAATTATTTTTATTCTTATTTTCGCGTTACTACTGAACACTCCAGCCCGGAAATTTCACGGGAGTGAGAAATAGAGGGCGAAACCTCACCCCGTCATTTTCACGGGTGTGAGAAGGAAGGAATTAAGTCTTTGTAAGTTTTTTTTTAAAGTAATTTTGCAATCAACACATTTTTCAGATTTTTTTATCTACTTATGGTAAAAGAGTAAGATTTTTCCTTTACAAAATTCTGTGTAACGAAAAGCTAGAGCAAACATTTATTACTTTTCATTTATAATATATACTAATGGTATTATGGTCGAAATGTTTTTGGGAGGGGATAAGGAAAAATCTAGAAAGAAGTAGTCAATAAATATCCGCAATCATTGTTTTTTGCTACATTTAATAATTCGATTTCTAAATATTTTCCGATAAGAGCTAACTAACTAAATTCTTCTAAACTCTATTTTAGGTAATTACAATATGAAAAACTTTGCATGCAACACACAATGCAATAGGTTTAATGAGATTATAATATTTAATAAGAATGAAGTAAGCATAATTGATATTAATGTGATTGTTAATTTCAAATATAATGTGTCAGAATAAATACATAAATGCAGAAATAGTCCTAAGTAAATACGATAATTATTCATTTAAAATTAAGTGGTTACTCACAATACAAGAAATTAGAATATTGATACTTTTATTCTAAGAAAATTATAATTTGAATTTATGTTATCGAACTATTATCCAATGCTATTATTAGAGCTATTATTCAAAAAAAAAAAAAAATCATAATTAAGGTCTTTATTTGTCAAGACTAAACATACTTGGCTGTCAAGTCCCAGGGTGAGAAGCATGAAGAAAAAGAGAAATGCCCAAAGTGGAGCTACAGGTAATCTCGCAACTACCTCTGGATAGACAATGAATGCGAGACCAGCACCTTGGTCTACCACTCGATCAACTTCCACATTGAGCTCATGAGCCAAGTATCCAATGACTGAGAATATGACGAAGCCAGCAAAGATACTCGTCAAGACGTTGCTCACAGACACGATAAGTGAGTCCCTAGAGAAATAGGAATTTTTAGAAACATTTCACAATTTATGCCACGAATTGGCAAAATTAGCCAAACATGTATATAACTGCTTTCCGGTATTTTTTATAGACTTATGATGAAAATTTAAAAGCATCACATTTTAAGAATTTAAAAGCTAAAATTTATTAAAGAAAATATTATTTTTAACTAAAAAAAAATAGTAGAAAAGCAATTGTTCTGAAATTAGTGATCAAATTTTTATGGATATTAATTGAAAAATTGCAATAGTAAAAAGAAAATTCATAAATCTTTAGTATACAGTTAAGGCAGGCCAAACACTAAGGAAAGCAAACGTTAAAAAAGAGGCACACGTGTGGTGAATTCTTATACTTTTGGGTTAAAATGTGCAGAGGTGATCGGCACATGCTAATGCAAAAGCATGGGAAACTGCCTCTCGTATGTCTCTTACAGCTCGTTCCCTCAATGTATAGCCTGCCTTGGGTAACGAACTCGAATATGTTATATTCTAGATCACGGTTTCTTAAACTATGTTCCACGAAGCATTCAGTGCTTCTTGAAGCATTTACCAGAACTCCGAAAAAAAAATCGTGAACGTGTTTAAAATAAAAATATTATGAATGAAATTTTTTTTTGATAATATGATATTTTGTGCTTTTAGTGTGTAAGGATAAACAATTAAGCATCTATTGTTTATCATTGTTCAGGAAAAGGAGAATTTAATGTATGAAAAAAAAATCACCATTTAATCTCTCTGTTTTTCGTCCGTTATTCGATTCGAACATATTCACTTTAAAAACTAACACCAGACTGTATTATCCACACCTTAATCAAACCTAACCACAATGTTTTACGAAACCAAATAAAATTTTTTAGTAAAACTTATTGTACCAAAATAATAAATTGTGGATCTGTAATACTTGCCAAAAATTTATTTATTTATTTACTTATTTGTATATATTCTTGCTGTTTGCAGTGAGAAATAAAACTACAACAAAATATTTAAACGGATAAATCAAATATGCTTAATTTTGCTGATGAGATTTTGATCTAGAAGACATGATAATTTCTTACCCTTGTAAGACAAGTGTAAATTTAGCTATATTCTCGATTAATGATTCATATAGGTCACTGGCGTGTTTAAATGATTTTGGTACATTATATAAATTTTTCCGATCATTGACATTTAGGCAATATACCCACGAAATAAATCGACATTTGAATATATCGGAATTTTATTTTGGTTATATTTCATATCCAAAATTATTTTTCTTTTAATTTCTAAATTTTCATTTTAAGCAGTCCTTGGGTTACTATGCATTTTTTTCCATTGTTATTCCTAGTCGCGCTTAGTGTTAAATTTAGGAGAAACATTTAAGGTAAATATTGTCAATATTAAAATAACGCTTAGGTTTACAAATTATATTTCTTGAATTTAAACAAACGGTGTCTGTTTCGAATTAATATTAAATTAGGCTTAATATTTATAATAATGACCTTATAGACTCTAGATCCTTGTACTCTATCAAATCTTTATGCGCTTTTATGTTTGATCGTTGCTTAGAAATTTTTTTGTACTGTTCCAATTTTAAACAAACTCTGTTATACATAGCATTCTTTTCTATAGTCAATATCTGAATTAATAGCAAAAACTAATTACTACACTAATTTAATACAAAATAAACAAATTCAGTCGCTAATAAAAGCTTAAATTAATTTTTGCATTTAAATTGAACAATTGCGTCGTAAATATGTGCTTCATTTCAATTTTCTAAATTATCATAAATAATAAAAATTCCATATGTTAACTTAATTTGTTGTCATTTCACTTACTTGTAACAGTTGTTGTGGAATTTATTATAGGAAGAAAGAGTAATGAGACCACCCCAAGCTGGACTTAGAGCAAAGAAAATCTGGACGGCAGCATCACCCCATACCTATGCAGATAAAGTTTCATAAATGTATCTATACATAAGGGTTTATAAATAAATTATTTGAAAAAAGAGTTGGATAAATATATTCATCGATAGAAATGTTTAACAAATATTTATATGCTAAATATAAAAAATAAAATAAAAATATTTCCTCAATATAAAAAAAATAACGCATTACAAAAACTTTTTTTTTACGAATTTAAGTATTAAAAAGAAAATTTTTTGAAAAAATATGTGAATTTTACCCACTTCTCACAAAGAAATGTTTTTACGAAAATAAATTGTTAATCTTAACATAGTTCATAATGTCTGTCATCTGTAAGCATTTACTTTTCTTCTTTAAAATTATAAGCTACTCTTTTTGATGAAGAATATTCAAAAATATACAAATATCGCCAGATCTTATCCTCTCCTCATCAAATAGGTATTTACTTTATTTATTTAATAACTGTGGTGGAACAGCTGACTCAATTTTTGATTTTTCGACTACTAATGTTAAACTCTGTAGCCTAGTAATTTTGAACTCAATCCAGAAGACAAAAGAACTCTTGGGTTGAGTATTGTAAAAATTGTGTCTTCGTGGAGGACTTTTTGATGGACAGCAGTTGCATTACATGCAAAGGAAAACGTTCCACGGTTAGCCTGACAGCAGGAGGACTCTAACCCGGAATCCATCTACCACTGAGGATATTTTACGTCAGCACTGTGGTCGGTACGAGCTGGGTACGGAATTTGTTTCGACCAGCCGTGGCTGGCTTTCAAACCCAGGTCACCTTATTCAGAATCGAGCTCTCTGTGCACTAAACCATCATGGCTCGCTATTTACCTATTAAAAATAACAAAAAGTTGAAAATGTTAACTGAATTCAGTTTATATTAGTAAATAAGAGCCAAGGTAGCTCAGGAGATAGAGCCTTCGTTTTCTAATGAGGTAAGCCGGGTTCGAATCTCAGCTAAGGCTAGTAGAACGAGTTCCACACCCGGCTCTCACCGACCACAGTGCTGACGTAAAATATCCTCTGTGGTTGTTATAAAATATATCAGTAAATTGAACTTTTGACAAGAATATTATTATTCGCGTTTTTTTTTTTTTTTTCCTCTCTTAATATTTTGAGAATTTTTCTTACTTTTTTTTACATATTTTTAATTATATACCTCTTCACAATTTCCTGATGAGATTACCAGTCTTAAACTTTGATTTTGGTTGGTACGAAAGTGTGGGACCACCCTTACTGATATACTTTACTCTTAGCGTATTTCGCCATATTTTAAAATTTTTTTTAAGTGAATCGAAACAATTTTGCATAAAATTCGCTTAGCTAACGATAATTGCAACCAAAAAAAAAATATTTTTTTCATAATTAATAATTAAATTTTATTTAATAATAGTCGGAAAATTTTTTAAACTGTAAGGTATATAGTATAAGGTTTTTACATTATGTTAGGGGACAGTGAGGCTTTAAAATCTTGAAAATAGAAGAGCCGTATTCACTTTAAATATTTTATCATATATATATATATATATATATATATATATGTATAGCACAATAAATAAATATAAAAAGGAAAAAAAGAAAAAAGGGAAAATTTGAGAAAATTAGTGAGTTATATTTATCACGTATAAGCTGCAAGAATATAGAACTCATTTTCTAAGTATATAGAACTTATTTTACAAGTTCAAAATGTAGTGAAAACTACAACAAAAATTACAGAATAATGATAAAAGAAGAAGAAAATTATTAAAATGAAATAAAATTAAATTAAAATTAAAATAAATCCAGTAGAAATTTGGAGGAATAAAAAGATATGATCTTTTCATCAGCTCACACGATTATATCCGCAAAAAGGGGTGCTTTCTAGTATATATTATATCAATATAGCCAAAGAAAAATCTTTCAATACCATAGTGTGAGGAGCACTCAAAATAGATAACATTAAGTAATAAATATCACGTAAAAAACAGAAAATAAAACATTTACATTTTGTTTTCCGTTTTTTACGTCATATTTATTACTTAATGTGTTCTATTTTGTTAAAAAAAAAAAAAAAAATTTTTTTTGAGTGCTTCTCACACTATTGTATTGATATATTTTGCTTTGGATATGTTGATACAATATTATATAGCACTCTTTCTTGTGGGTATAATTGTCTGAGCAGTCGAAAAGTTTATGTCTTTTTCTTCTGAGTTTTTAATGATTTTTTTAAATTTTAATTTAATTTAATTTTATTTTAATAATTTATTTCTTCTCGTTTCAATATTCTGTAATTTTTCACATGTTTTCTCTACACATAAATACAAAAATTGCATTTTAATTTGCAAATCGTTTAAGAAAAGGAGCATTTAAAGAAAATTTTATGAAAATTTAAAATGTTATTACATTTTATACACATATTTATGAAATAATTTCAAGTAACATTAACCTTATTCGTAACCAAATTTAAAAAAATACTATTAATTAATTTATTTATTTTTAAAAAAAATATTCTTAAAAGGAAATTAGTGCAAGGATATTTTAACGAGATGTAATTACAATTATATTTTAATTAAAATCTTCACCAATTTTCAATATTTTCATTTGAAACTTGATACATTACTTATGCTGTATATACATAACTGGCACACCAAAATTGAGTTTGAGCATCATAAATTAATCATACATAATTTAATTTTTCATTCATTATCCAATAATTTTAAAGATTCACAGTATCCATCATTTTTAAAATCCACTGTTCCCTTTAAGAATGTAATTTTAGATGGTAAAGCAGGGGGAAAAAATGGTAGAAATCGGTCGAATTGTTCGTTATAAATCTACAATTCGTTTTAAAAATTTGGTATAAAATTATCATTACACGCATTTAAAGAAGTAAAAACAAATTAATATAGAGATTATTGATAAGTAATATTCAAAAAAGTCTGTTACCTGGGCTGTGAGCAATCGACTCCAATTGGGCGTGACGTAGAAGAGTATTCCTTCTACTGCACCAGGCAACGTCACTCCTCGGAAGAACAGTATAATCAACACCACGTATGGGAATAACGCCGTAAAGTAAACCACCTTAAAAAGGTATCATTAATAATCAATTTCTCAAAGTTACATTAAGCAGGCACACCGAAGAGCCATTACATTATGACCACCTTCCATCTATAACAATGGACTCGCCCTGGTTTTCATGGTTTCTCGCCCAGGAACAATGTTTTCATGGGGCACATTAGGACACATAATCCTCATAGAACAATCCCTGACGTCTGTAAGCTACTTGACCAGGTTCGCCCATTCATGGCAACAGTTTTTCCTGGAGGGGATGGTGTTTACCAACAGGATAATGCACCATGTCGAATCGTCATGGATTGGTTCGAGGAACATTCCAGTGAACATTCCAGCCCCCAAATTCACCTGACTTTAATCCAATAGAGCATTTGTGTTCCTACTTGGAAAACCAAATTCATACTGCCACGTTACCCCCTCGCAATGTGAGGGAATTGCAGGATCAGTTGGTGAGTGCTTGGTACCAGATACCTCAGACTACCTATTAGCACCTTGTGGAATCAATGCCATGGCGGGTGCTAGCAGTTCTGAGGGCTAAAGGTGGTCCTACATGTTATTAGCAGGGTGGTCATAATGTAATGGCTCTTCGGTGTATATATAAACTCATTAGAAACATGCAATTTCATTTTAAAATCATAACCTAACTAAATGAATTTGCCTTTTAGCTTTCTAGTTATATTCCGTTGCTGGTGCGGTGGTTTAAAATAACACACACACACACCAACATTTAAGCCCACGCCTATGCCCCTAAAGGGACATTCATCGGTTACTGGTTAAGGTTGGAAGACAAGACAGATACTGTAGAATACTTAGAAATTAACAAGTCTTCATACAATCGCGGAAGATTAATCAAAGATAAAAAAATTATATTATAAACTTCATACAGAACTAAATGTTTATCCCACTGAAATAAATCAATATAAATATAATATAAATATAATATCAAGCAATAGATAATTTTTATAAAATTCAATTGTCCACCTGTCAGACAATTTTATAAGGGATGAATGAAAAATGTCTTGCTAACTTTAGCACACAATAACGTTTGAAATTAATATGGTAAATAAGTTCTGTTAAACATAATTATTTCAATAGACTAAACGTGCATACAGCTTTATGCATGCCTTAGTAGCAGATAAATTTTTCCTCTCTTAAATGTTGTTTTCAGATCTAGAAAGTGATCAAGGAGAGTAATCTCTAGGAGATAATCAAGGATATAATCTAGAAGATAATCAATAATTTGTGCAATTTAATCAAATATCTGTCATCAAAATGTTTAACAACGAGATAAGTCATCTAGTTTAGTTAATCAATTCTAACAAAGAACGGCTTGGAGAAATGTTTGAAAGTACCCATAAGAAAATAATAGTTACATGCCACAAAATTACTGAAAATCGTTAGTGTTTAACAGCAAATAACTTGAAAAAAATGTTAAAAGAAATTTTGTAAATTAATATTTAAATTAAGCTAGTTAGAAATTTTATCAATTGAATAATTAATTCAAAATTAGGTAATAAATATTAAATTAACTTTTTAGATAAGTTTTAATGGTTTAAATCCAACTTTATCAATTAAAATATTTGCTGTTTATCAAAAATTTCGCTTCCACTAAGAAACGAAAATGTTTCTTCTATTCAAACATTTGTACAGTACAGACGATATTTTATAGATGGCAGCACTAAACTAACTTTATTTCTTTATTTTGTTCATAGATGTCAGCACCAAAAATGTCATGCTAAAAATATTTCTTCTAACTCATAGTAACAGAAACCTAAGAATGACACTTGATGTTTAATTATATTAAAGTAATATTTTTCCTCTCGACTCAATTTATTGACGATTTAGTGGAACTATAATTCAATTACAATGGGGTTGTAATTTTTCTTCATTTTTAAAATGAATTCAATGAGATATTAATGCTCTTTATCAGGAATACGTTAAAAAAATTTTTTAAAAATAATAAATAGATATAATAAATAATAATAAGAAAGCTAAAAATTAAATAATAACCAAGTTTGGCTTCGTTCCGTACCAAAACATGAATTTTCAACCATAAGACATGGTACAATTATCAGGGATTTCAATTTCTGTTCTTTTATTTAAATATTATAATTTGTTTTTTCTAATAACTTTTATCATGTTCCACATAAACTTCGTTTTATAACTGTTTTTAAATATTATTTTATAAATAGAGACTAATATATTACGCTTTCTTAATGAAATGAAAAATTTTTGAGATTGGTTTAATTTTTATTTTAATTTTTCTAAGAATTTAAATAATTATGGATTAAATTTACTAACTTGAAATCATTATTATAAAATGAAAATTTTGTTTTATAAATGCATTTCTAAATCTAATTAAGCTATTTTTAAGAATTTTTTTCCTAAAATTAAGTTACATAAAATAAAACTTTTAACTAATAATGCAAAAACCAATGATGTGAAATAATCTGAAATATTAACAATAATAATATTCTCTAATAATAATATTCTCTAATAATAATCTCAAATATTACTAAAAAAAGCAATCGTTAAAAATAAATATACAAGGTGATCTTAACTCCAGGCTTGTAACTTTAAAATCAGTTTAAATAGTTTAAAAAAGATTTGACAGATGGCAGCACATTGCTTACAATACCTAAAAGATGTAAGAGATGAGATAAGTGATTTTGGATTCATTCTCCTCAGGTATGGTGACAAAGGGAAAATATGTTAAGTTCTAAATAAGCTTTTAATCCTCCTTGTTTTAATTTTCGCAAATAAACTGATGTGGGATATTTATTTGGATATGGTGTTCTATGTATCTTCGAAACAAGTAAAATACAAGAGCGTAAATGACGTATTTTATATTCTCTACTCATTTCTTTATGAGCAACTTTTACAAGTACAATTCTGCGATCAATATTTTTTGAAATGTATTACACATTTTTCTCTTCAAATATTCGACAAGTATCTTTGATTTGCGTAATTTACATTAAAAGAATTGTTCAACATCATCTAAATGGATATTATGGGTTTAAGCAATATGAGTTTAAGCAAGAATAAAATTAAATTAAAAAAATCAGTATTAAATAGCTTATCTCAGACTACTATATAATTCTATCGCATTGCATTCTTGCAAACAAGTCTTTAAAATGTTGGAAAATTACACAAAGCTATTTTTTCCTAATCTATTAAAACGATACAGTGCTTTCAAATGATAATTTATCATTAAAAATTTGTTAAATAACAATAAAATTAATATTATTAATATCCGGGAAAATAAAAATCTAAATTACAAGGTTAAGAAGTTGAACCTTAGTCGCAAACTCAAAATTGGGCCGGCTGTTCAACGACTGTTAAGAAATAAAATAAAATCCCTTTTACGACGCTAGCAAGCATGTATTAGTGTTGATGGTCGCAATTGTTAACATTTTTTGTTAATACTGTATTTAGGGCCCGACTAAGCCTAATTGGGGCCCGGGGCAAAAACCTGTTTGGGGGCCTCCTCTGCTTCACTTTTGTAGTAATGAAGAACCTAACTTTATGGAAGTATTTAAATTTTTGACCTCATTAAAATTAACAAGAAAAAGGACTAGAGCCTAAAATAGCTATAAAGTATGCCCCCCCCCTCCAATGGTCAGGCGAAATATCATTCTGTCCTTGTTATTGATTTTCTTACAATTCTATGTCCATCATGCCAAATGCATTTTTCTGATTGTTAACTTTCTTATCTAACTGTGAAAAATTCATATCCTTGCTGACATTAGGGCAGAATTCGGCAAAAATTTCACAATTAATACAGGCTTTTGATGGGTCAAATTTGTCCATTATAGTTGTGAAATTTAAGCTGAAATCCGCCCTAGAAAGCTATGGATTTACGAAATGTAGTTTGTGTTCATACGATAGATTAATGAAGAAGCTAACATAATAAACTGACGGATTTTACTTTGTACTGATATTTTGTTTAAGAACAAGTTCATTAAAGACGGAAATGTAATATAAACTCTTCGACTTGGGGGCCCCCTTACATGTTGGGCCCCGGGGCGGCTGCCCCGTATGCCCCTGCCTTAGTCAGGCTCTGACTGTATTGCTGAATCGAAGCACTTTACTTTCATTTTGTATTTTTCCACTCGTGAATTTTTTTTTGTTTTAGTGCCTTTAAACCTTACTTCAGACCCTGCATTCCTATTCAAAAAATACATGTTTTTGTGCTTACTATCACCTCTCCAAATTCATTCCATGATCATATAAGAATCACCCTGTTTAACTACCAAGAAAACTGCGTGCATCAAAACTAATCGTTACAGCCGTAAGGGTATATTAACTTACCAAAACAAATAAATCTCATCTTCCCATTTGGTGTAAGAAGGCAAAGGATTCCTGTTTGGTGGAGCTATTTGGGCATTGCCTAAGCGATGCTCCTGACAATCGCCCTTTGAAATCTCTCGTTGACGAGACAACCTTCAAATCACCAGAAGATCGTCCGATTTATCATTGCAGCTGCAGACATTAGTAAAAGCCCTAGAATTTTCCATCACATGTGTGATTCACCCAATCACCGAAGTGAACCCTGCAAGGCAGCTGGTGGTGTCCTTTATTATTCATCTTCATTTTAGACTTCATTTTTACCGAGCAGGCGTGCATTCCCTCAATTTGTCATAACTTTCCAATCCCATACTGCCTTGTAAAATCTGTATGGTTTGCCAAAACCTATCAAACCCTTCAGCAGCGGCCATTTATTTTTTTTTACACTCTTTACGAGTATAACCATAAGAATATAATATAATTTAAATTAATCGATTATCATCGATACTAGAATTGATTATTTTATAATATATTTTAGGATACATACTTCCGGTTCCTAGCATCAACCCACGATTTGATTAGAGGGCTTCAAGAATTTTAAAATAACTCATCACATTCATTACTACATAAAAATCCAGCTTTTTAAAAATGTACAAATTACCCCAAAAAAAAAATTACCGTATACTAATCAGATATACTATCACTAATTTAACACTTTAAGATTAAAATTGCATAATTAACGAAATATTTTGTCCTTTGCTATCAAAGAAATATTGATGAACACATTGTTTTGATTTATTTTTGCGTTTCCAAAATCTAAAAATATAAAAGACGCAAAGTTTTGCCTCTGGTTTTATTTCAAATTTAGCGTAACTTTAATTTCTAAGACAGCATTCTAAATATAGATACTGAAGATATCTCTTCATAATTAAAGAAAAAAAAATGCTTTCTTAAATTAGCTGTGTTAGTGGCTAATAAAAGCTTCTTAATTTTTTTTCGCACCACTTAGTATTTGCACTTAGGACAATGTCTTCAAACTGATGTTTACTTACCGTGTCTTTTAAATTTGTTTAATATCCTCAATGAAGAACTCTTTTACTAAGCTATCACTTTCTACCACCAGCTAACATTATCTTTTTATTAATAAGTGGTACTTATTTTCGAATGTTTATCCAGAAAACCCACGAATTCAAACTTGATTGCTTTACCATGTTATCTGAAAAGTATCCGAGTTAGGTTTATAGACCCCCCCCCCTCCCCTGTGTTTCACAGCACAGTAAGTTTCACAAACCTTAAAGACGTCGTTTCCTAAGTATTTAACAAATATTTCGTCGGTGCTAATGTATAAACTAAAAGTATTTTAATGACTAAAAGAATATAGAAAAATGTGTAAATTCAAGGTATAAAAGTATCTTTATTCGTTTTAAGTAGATGATTATTTTAGTTATAGCTATGAGTATTTATATACTAAAATCATTCAATATTGCTCATTATACATTGACTTAGATTTTAGGAATTTATTTCACATTTTTAAAAATGCTAATAATTTTGTTGATGATCTTTTTAGTATTCAATTTTCTCTTACATTTTAGAAATTATTTTAATTTCAATATTTAATTCTTTTACATCCGAGGTTCTCAGCCTGTTCCTACAGTTGATAATATATATTTCTCATAGATGAGTGATTAATTCAGATTCAATTTAGACGTTGTAACTATAACACCAAATTTTCTTGTTATTAAATATTTTCCATTATAGAGTGTACTTTCAATAATATGACCTATGTAATTCATAAAGAATGAAGATTCATTTATCTAACATGTTTTAAAGAAATACGAATGCACAAACACCCACAAACGGAACAATTAATAAAATCCCGAAAATTGACGTCTGCTATATATGTTTTTAATCCTTCTTCTTTCATGTAAACATCTTGTTCAAGCCCCTCCCTTAGTCTAGCTACTTCCAATTTTATTGCATTTTGTTTCGTAATTTTTCTTCTGTATCTTGTTTTTTTTTTCTCTCATTCTGTGTTTTTTAAAGAAAGTTCCGCATCATAGAACCGAAACTATATTATGTTTAAGTTGCATCACTTAGATTTTATAAACGTTGTTTACATGTAACACATGACACGTTTATATTAACCCCTTAACGATCGGTTAATTTTCAAGAAAACGGTCATAAAAGTGCCTATTTTGCCAAATACACGTATTTGATTAGTGCTGACATCAAGTTTAAAATAAACTATCTACTATTACCTTAAAATATCCTGGTACTGCCATCTGGTGCGTAAAATGAGAAATAAAATGTTTTCCGGGCAAAAGAAATGAATTATTTTTATTCTTATTGGCGCGTTACTACTGAACACTCCAGACCGGAAATTTCACGGGAGCGAGAAATAGAGTGCGGATTCTCACCTCGTCATTTTCACGGGAGCGAGAAGAAAAGGGTTAACCACTTTTAGAGGTATTCTTTGATAGTTTATAATGATTTTTCATTTATGCTTAGTATAATTATTATTTTTGAGTATAAAGATCTATTAATATTAGTAAGAAGTGTTTATGAATGTTAATTATCAATCAATATGTCTAATTATTTATTAATATTAAGTTTAATTATTAATTAAAGCTAATTAACATAAGTTAGTGTTAAGTATAAGTCATGATGTTGCGTATTAATGCCTTACCTTCCCAGAAGACTGAACACCTTTACTGAGGCATAAAAATACTATAACCCACGCTAATATTAAGCAGGCAGCAAGTGTCCATCGGACTCCGCCAGTTTCTTCGATTCCGGAAGACTGGCCAAGAACGTAATTTCTAGTGGAATCAAATCAGATATATGAGATATAATTGTTTGCCATTTTAATATCACAAGTAATAAAATATTAGAACATTATATAAAAGGAAGAAGAAAAAAAACACCATTAATAGCAGATCTAAAGTAATGTATTTTAGCATTATTGGCGTCGTACACTTGTTATGATATTTAACTTCTTAGAAATGTAGCTATTTCCATGTTCAGTTTTAGCATAATTTAGATTTATTTTCCCATTTATTTTTAAATTTATTTTATATTTATTTTAAATTTCTTTTATATTTAGCAAATTCTGAATTTAGCAAGTGATAATACAAATTATAAATTACAATTGCCCACCATTTTTGTTTTTCTTTTTATTGAATTATACGATGCGATTAAGAATGTAGCACAAATACATCGTAGTTTAAATTCTGGTGTTGAAACTACAAAAGACTACTAAAAGAAATTTTCTTAAAAACAGTAAATGGTGATCAAATAGTAAACACATTATTTACAGCTTTTATAACTTTATGTGATCACAATAAAGTAATTAGATTCGAGACTATTGGATTTGAGAAGATTAAGCTTTATATTTATAAGATTTTTGTTTTAATAAAATCCATATGCGAAAGGAGTAGACGAGAAAATATTAAATTTAAATTTTCTGTAGTAATCTTCTATATTTGAACGACTACCAGCTATGAATAAAATGCTTTTTTGCCAATGACTAGACTAATGCCTTTTTTTACGACTAATGGCAATCAAAAACAATTGAAACTTAGAGTGCTACAGGTATATATCCCTAATAAAAATTTGATTGCTTAACTAATTTTAATAACAAGACCCCATCCTTACAGACACGTCAGACGATGAATAAAAATGTAATAAAATATCATTATTGTCATGTGATGATTTCAAAATTTATATGTCAAGATATATTGATATATATTACGCAGTCCTAACTAACAGAAGTAGCTCGAATGTTAGAGGTTGATGCACATCATGTTTGGTTAGTATAGCTGGACAAACAGCAGCTTTGTGATTCTTACGTTTTGAAGTTATTTATTAAGTTGTCCACAGTTTTCATGTTATGGTCCTCTTCCAATCCCGAATCGAGAGTGTTAACTTTTTTTAAAATTACAAAAGGTGATTTAAGAAATGTTTAGAAATTTTATAGTGTACTCTAACTAAACCTCTTATTGGTTTGTCTAATATATTTTAAATTCTGTCGTAAATAAACAAATAAAAAAATGCGTAGTACTTTAGTTTTTTTCTTCTCCATTTTCTACTTTTTCATCATCACTAGAAAAATTTAGTACGAAAGTCGATCTTTCAGGACAACATTTTGAAAGAAACAAAAGACTAGAGAATCGGGGAGAACTAGCCCCGAGCCGATATAAGTATAAAGCATATTAGAAGAAATAAAACAACGTTGAAGTGATTGCTTTAATGGTCATTACTTGAAATCTCCAATTGAATTTTTTCCCCAACATCTGACAATTCCAGTTTAGCGAATGTTAAAAAATATTTAATAAGTTAAAAAAAACTAAACTTATACTTACTCAAAGTATTCATCGGCTGGAGGTTTCTTGATCATGTATTTTACGAGTGAACTTAGATTATGCGCTATGGAATAATTTGCATCAAAGCAGGTGCGGTTATAGTAGGTGCCATTTTTCTGCGTACAGTCCTGTGCGTCATTGTAGGAGTAGCAGGCTATGAATTGAAGAATATGGCATTTATTAGCAACCAAAGAGTGAACCATAAATTTTTTGGCTCCTAATTATTTTCAATAAAATCAGGTTATGAATGAAAGAAAAAGCATTTATCAGAGAATAAATAAATAAATATATATATATATATATATATATATATATATATATATATATATATATATATATACAGTACCGCTCAAAAGTATAAGTACACCTAGAAACTTATAAAAAAATGGCGAAATTCAAAGTGTCATAACTTCTTTAAAAATGATCAAAAATGCTTCTGCTTTAGCTCATTTTGAAGCTTAAAATCTCTACTTTTATGTACTCTAATTGTTTTTAATTAATATATTCTGCAACTATGTACAATTACACTCTAAACAATCATAGAAAATTGTATTAATTATTTGTGAAGTTTGACGTGATGTACGGGCACAAAGGGGTTAGATATTGTTAATTTTTATTATACCATTGAAAAATTTGGACTTTTAGCTTTCATTTAAAAAGAAAATTCCAAAAAACATGATTTTTGACGAAGTTATTGTCAAATAAAAAAAAAGGTTTTTTTTTTTCAGAATTTAATGATTTTTCAGCAATTATAATGAATTTTAGTGTAATTATAATATGATATGAAAATGTTTTAATTAAAATAAATTAAAATTTAATATTTCTCGATAATATTATTTCGTAATTTATTATAACAATTTTAACTTTTTTTTTTGGAAAATATAATAATGAAATATAATAATATAATATAATAATATGAATATAATAATATAAAAGCGCGGGGAGGATATTTTGAAAAAAACAAAATATGATGTAAAATATTTTTTTATTATTACATTTTCGTTTTCAAATTTTTTCTGAGAAAAATACGAAAAAATAAATTTCAAAATATTAAATTGTAAACGTTGATTCTTATTTCATTATTATACTTTCCAAAAAAAAAGTTAAAATTGTTATAATAAATTATGAAATAATATTATCGAGAAATATTAAATTTTAATTTATTTTAATTAAAACATTTTCATATCATATTATAATTACACTAAAATTCATTATAATTGCTGAAAAATCATTAAATTCTGAAGAAAAACCTTTTCTTTTATTTGACAATAACTTCGTCAAAAAACATGTTTTTTTGGAATTTTTTTTTTTAATGGAAGCTAAAAGTCCAAATTTTTTAATGGTATAATAAAAATTAACAATATCTAACCCCTTTGTGCCCGTACATCGCGTCAAACTTCACAAATAATTAATACAATTTTCTAAGATTGTTTAGAGTGTAATTGTACATAGTTGCAGAATATATTAATTAAAAACAATTAAAGTACATAAAAGTAGAGATTTTAAGTTTCAAAATGAGCTAAAGCAGAAGCATTTTTGATCATTTTTAAAGAAGTTATGACACTTTGAATTTTGCCATTTTTTTATAAGTTTCTAGGTGTACTGATACTTTTGAGCGGTACTGCATATATATACAGGGTTATTCATAATTCCCTCCGGGGTTTCGAGGCGTTATAGTAAAAAAACGAAGATGAATATGGCAAAAAAGAACATATGAAATTGCTCCGAAAGTATTCAAGTTATATATACATATATATATATATATAAAAGTAAATTCAAACTCACTAAACATAGAAGTGTGAGTCCAGATTGTTTATTATTTATTTACTTTATACGAATACAAAGGAGGAAGTGAATTAAAATTAATAAATGCACGCAGATTAGAAAAGCTGTGAAAATTTTGTGTTTAGTCCCACCTAAGTTCAATTTTGTGGGATTAAAAACAGAATTTTCATTGAATGAACGCAGAATGGAAATTGGTAAAAATCATAAAAAATGATAATAAGAATTGCAAGCATTTTCGTACTTAGGTGTAGAGCTCTAGGATTTGAACACATTTCCATTAGCTTAAAAAGGTTTCATAATAGTAAATGCTAAAAAAACTATTTTGCAGAGAAATGTATTTTTTTTTTTTTATTTTTTTTTTTAAATAAATAAATAATAAAAGTGATGTATTTTTCTGAAATCAATTTTTTCCATTCGAAATTTAAGTGATAAAATGCTATAAGTGCAGTCAATAGGTACAATCAATCAGAGACTATTTTATGCAATTTATTCAATTAGACTAAAAGGTACTGTCTGCAAATGTATGGGTACTTTGTCCCATTGTGACACTAGCCCCACAATGCCATGCTTGTAAAAAAGTTGTGATGTTGTTTAGGCCAGTTGCGCAAGCGCAGCTTGAATTCATCGTCAGTTTGAAACCAGTGACCGTCTCCCGCATAGCATTTATGAGCTCTTTAAAACCATGAATGTCACAGGGAAACTTATCTGGAGTATAAATTGTGTGGCACAGGATACCCCATTTTAATATTTAAAGAAGCCCCTTCAATGTCACGACTATCTAAGATCCAGTGTTGTAGTGCAACAGGATTTTTCAATGAGGCAACAATGAGTTAACGGGAAGTCCTCTTCGTACTAGCAGCTACATTCCAAGCCAATCTCCGCTTTTCTGTTCAGAATAATTTTGGTTAAACAGTCACTGCCACATTTTTTTTTTTACTATTATTTAACTATGAAAGCCAACCATCTGGTTTTCAGGGATGATTAGTACAATGTTAGCCTAAATGGTTCATCCTATTTCAGAAGACTGTTTTTTTACAAGTATGCAACGCTGAAAGACGATAGAACATGAAAAGATACATATACTCCCCAAGTATCCGGTACATGCTGCAATTGTCCAATGTGTGCACCCTTGGTCATCCAATACACATCCTAATTACAAACCCATTGTGCCCATACTTCCAATAGAATGCTTCTATCATGTTCGTCATAAAATCGATGCGTTTTTTTTTTTTTTTTTTTAGTGTTGTTGACATCGGGGAAACTGATGAAGGAGAAAATTTATACACTCCCGATGCCGGCACAATTACAATGAGAAAAAAGTATGGTCAAATCTACCAGAAGATGCTAAAACATATCGTGTTTTTGGTTCTATAGGAACACCAAAAAGTCCAGTAATTTTTACCAAAGCGTTTCAGTAATGATCTTAGTTATAATAAAATAAATGACCTTAGAATAAATTATCTTAGTAAACTATTTAAACTTAGTAAAATAATAAAATGTGGTTTTAAAATACGTGATAAAATTTGCCAGATCTGATAAAATTTGATAACTTTATCATGATTCCTTAGAGCATGACATAAAAGCCATTTATTCGGTTAAAATTGTTTTTCAGTTTTATATTTTTCACTGAATGTGGGGTAAAAAAGGCAAACAGTTACCATACGAACGAAAAAATTAACCGATAAATGGAATAAATTCCGTATAATTAGGTTTTATTAACCAGAATTATGTCTTTTCCTATAAGAAAATGTCATTACCATACAGTACGATAATTTTACCAGAATTTTTTGTCCGTTTATGAAGTGGAAAATTTATTCAACAGTGCGGCAGAAATGCATTCTTATTGAATTGATGGACTTTGATGGAGTTATGCTACTGAACTTTAAGATAGAACTGATTTACCAATGGGATGAGTATGGTGACTTAGTGTCGACACATTTCTCACATTTCCGCTGAGTACCAGAAATTTGGTAAGTGTATGAATCTCCTGTTTTAAACTTATAAATTAATAGTCCTTGAAAACTGGATAACCCTGAATTTGATTTATTTTTTTAATTAATGCATTTTGTCAATACCCCAAGCATAATTCATTCTATTTATAATTAAAATAAACAGTTTTAAATTGTTTATAATCATGGAACAAAATATTCGAAATAAATATTAATTAATCGCTTGACAACCTGCAGTTTGATACAAATAATAAAGCAAAGTTGCAAATTTCCCATTTCATCTCAAATCAACGACCCTGGCATAGTCGTTTCAAGAAAAAGTAACACAAATTTACTTAAAAGTGACAATAGTTTAGTTTTACAATTTTTTTTATGCAACTCAAATCACGTCTTTGGAGTATCTCACTGCATAATTTCTCATTATAACACCAAATACAAAGCCACTGTTAAACAATAGATGAATCTAGATTCGGCATTGTATTCAGCATTTTTCAATTAAAGGGTAATACCATTTAATAAGAATACGATATATTTATCTCTATTCCTTCATTTGGAACAATGCGTAAGATCGACATGTAACCAAAGAACCATGAAAACGGTCCTATCGCTTGAATGCTTACGCCGATCTCTGTTTATATTTGCATCAAACTGAAGTCAGTAACGTTAAAAATATTCATTTTTAAGTTGGTTTTGTATAGGTTGTTGTTCCGTATTGTTAAAATATAAACTAACTATCTAGATTTACGTTTTCTGTTGGAAATAATCCCTCTGTATAGAAATAATTCTCTGAATTAAAAATATGTTATTTATTTCAACTGATGAAAAAAAAATGAATAATCATAATATTTAGTGACAATTCATGGAAATTAAGCAAGAATGCAATTGATGTTTCGTAATTATAACTTATAATAATGATCATCAACATTAATGATTTTAATTTTAAACATTAATAAATTTAATTACTTTATGTAATAGAAGCATAAATCACATTGTTTTAAAGATACCTGAATCGGTGAAGCTTGAAATTCAACAATCTTTTCCTTACAGAGATTGTGTATTTAACGTTCAAAATTTTAATCTCTTATTATCACACATTTTTTTAATCAATGTAATAGTGTATTTTATACCTATTATAAAAATACCAAGGAATTTCAATTGACTTTTATACACCCTTCACCAATGAACATATTTCTATAGATTATATTTCTATAATTCTTATAATTCCATTATTCTTCTATAATTCTATTAATAAGGTTATATTTCTTTGATTATGTTTCAATGATAATGGATCGATTTCTTTGCATCTTTTCCGCCATTTCTACAAGAGTCGTAGTGGCTCAGAGGATAGAGAACTTGTCTCTTATTAAGGTTACCAGGTTCGAAACCCAGAGATGGCTGGTCAATATGAATTCTGCACACGGTTCGCACCTTCACAGTGATGACTGAAAATATTCTCAGTGATGGAGAATCATAGTTTCGGCTAAATGTGGGATGTTTTGTGGTGTTCCTCTCCATATAACATAAATGTTGGCTTAGTTCTATCAAAAAGTTCCCTTCGAATTCAAATTTCTCCCAATATTGATCCAGGTGTTACCTCTTCTATTTGATTGGGTTCAAAATTACGAGGCTTATGGGATTGAACATTGGTAGTCTTACACTCAAAATTGGGAGGAATGTTTAACAATGGTTATAATTAGAATATATTTTCTTTTCCACAAAGTAATACAAGAATGCCAATCAAAATAAAGAAAAAAAGAAAGTTCCAAAAAGTTCCAAAAAATTTTTACTTTGGAACGCATTTTTGAAATAGATATTTGTTGTAGAATTGAAACAAATTGCTTGAATATAGCTGCCGTTCTTGCCTATCTGAAGCTGAAATAGAAAAATCTCGTTGCCGATGCTTTACTTACACAGTAGATCATTGGACTAATGTATGAGTGGAGAACAATAATTTTATATATTCTATGGTGCACTCCTTCTACGTTGTTTCTAGGAGCAACATATAAAGGCTCATGCAATATTTGGTATTTCGTAGATGTTGAAATCTCAATACCCTTAACTGATTTAGTCTATCAATAAGCTATTTCGATTTCAATGAGCCATATTGCTCAGAGTTCCATACAAAAATAAAACACAAGCATCCGAATAAAATTGAAAAATAAAATAAATAAATATATAAAATTCATCCCAAGTATTAAAAATAGTGGGCTGTGGTAAAATGTATTTAAGGCACTGAAGTGTCATAATGAAGAACTGGGGATTCGATCACCAGTGGCGGTTTGAAGCCCACTCAGTTTCAGATTGATGAGTATCAGCTTTTTTGTGTAGTAAAGACTGCCTGGGTGCAGTACTAGTCACTTTTCCATAATCATACCATAGGTCATGATATTGTGGAAATTTAAACTGGCCCTGACCCGCAGCTTACTGCAGTGGGAATGCTTTTAATTAAAAAATATATGCATCAATATTAAATATTCGGGGGGAAATTATATTTTGATTTTGAAACCACACTAGTTCGTGTCACCAAGTATGGAACAACTGCATACAACAAGAATACCCAGTCCTTTTTCTCCAATCACCTCAAATGGGACGATATTTTTTTCACATCCTCAATGGGAAACTCTTGAATTGAGAAACCACTATACGTTAAATTTAAAAGGTTCTTCTTTTTAATGGATTTCCCCTCCCATAATGTCATGCATTAGAATTTCTTCCATGAAAGTTACTCGTTTGAAAGCTGATAGAGTAAACCTGTCATCTATAAATGATATTGATATAATTGATGCCAGGGCTCGAAAAACCACCCGTCCGCCCGTCCTCGGCGGTTAAAAATTCCCCGCGGACAACGAATTTCTCGAATCCGACGTCCGCGCGGACGACCATTTTCCCGTTAATGTTCGTGATACATTTCCAATTTTTGTTATCTTACAAGAGTCTAGCACCTCACTTCTAAAATGACCCTCTAATTTTGAAATACAGCAACATACTAACTAAACCAAAAAATGGTGGAATTGATGTTTTCTCTGTCTGGGAATACTGCAGCGGTTGAAAGGGACTTTTCAGAAAACTTTTCACTTAAAAAAAAAAAAAAAAAAAAAAAAAACACATTACGTACTGGTCTTAAACAAGAAGCGTTAAACGCAATTATGAACATCTACCTAAATGGAAAACCTCTTTCAGATTTCTGTGCAGAAACCTCTGTAAATCATTGACTTGATTGTGGAACTGGCAAACGTCATATTTGATTCATTTAAAAAACGCAGTACTCTCGGATAAATTGACATTCCAGATAACTTGACCTTTGCCCTTTAAATTATTTCATAAAAGAAATAAATTATTTCATAAAAGAAATACTAGGTTACTATTTGTAACCTAGTATTTCTTCTATTACTGTAGAATGTAATCATAGTATTTGTAATCCTAGTGACTACTAATTCATTGTGCAATTCATATAAATGTTTGTAATAAATAAGAGAAAATTATATTTTGATTTATTTATAAGCTACGGGTTAGTTTCAAAAGAGGATGGGTACATTGTTGGACTAGCCGTCCTCGGGGACGGGTAAAATTTCAAAGTTTTTTCGAGCCCTGTGATAACCCATAATTGATATTGGTTGACCTTTTTTTGCATACATACTGTTTGAAAGAATTACGAAATCAAGACTGCAAATCAACTTGTTGAAAACTATTTTGATAGTAGGTGGGATCAAAACAAGACCCACAGACCTGGAAGTCTACATGCGATAATGTTTTAGAAACTTCAACAATATGGGAGTAGCACACAAAGCACTAAACAGTTCTAAAATGTTGACCAAACGGTGGTATATAATAAGTCTGATTAAAAAAAACTATAATCGAGACACATCGGTATTATCCTTAAAGAAAGAAAAAGAAAAAAAAGAGAGATGCTCATACAGGTATAACAGTTAAATTTCAACTTCTTTCAACAGTAATCTTTTTTACTGTTTGTTGTGTCGAAAATCAGGATAACGACATTGTATGGTCAATAGTATAAAACAATTTTTTTTTTACATGCATACTGCACACGCAATTCAGGGAAGATATAAAATTTTATGTACATTTTATGAACGTGGTTTGTTGCTATAGTATCATGCATGAAATAGTTTATTATTTATTTACAGTGTTTCACATAAAAAAAAAATCCCTTTTTGACAACAATTTTAAAAAATAAGTTACACCTAAAACTTCAAATTCCACATGTCTAAGAGGGAAAAAGCTATGAAGGATCATTTTCTGGATTCCATTCGTGCTTTATCGTAAACATATTTACGATCAGTCTGAGTTTATCATCAATATCTTTTACACCACACATTATTCACTCGATTAAGGACGCCACCTTGAGGATCGATAAGCAACTACTCTTCCTCTGAAGTGTTAATAAAGATTATGAGCAGTAAAATACATTCGAGTTTACGATCTAGATTGTTTTATGAAGGTTCCCGATATGACATATGCTCTACATTTCGGGAAAAGTTTTTTTTTTTTTTTATATTGCAGATTCATTATTAGAAGCTTTCTAGAAATTTCCAACTAAAGTGAAAGGAGAATAGAATATAAACTTTTCAAATAAATTTGGAAAATATTATTATATTTATTTGCAAAGAGTTTTTTTCAGAGGAAAAACAGAAAACTGTTACAATCGTAAAGTAAATAGTTTATGAATGCTTCTTAACAGAAATTTGCGTTCTAAAAACCCATTTTGGAGAAATATTACGACGCAGTTCATCTTAATATTCGTCGTATTAAATAGTGATAAAACTGAAATATGTATCTTTTACACATCTGCATAATAGCACAATAAAAGAGTAAAGATGCCAAATGTACTAATTTTTTTTAAAAAATTATCTTTGTTAATAATATCAAACAGTTGCTGCCTATAATGTTTTAAGTACGCCTATATTTATTATGGTTAATTTTTATTGTTTCTGTAAAACTTTAAATAAGCATAAATTAAAGAATTTAATATCAAAAATAATTGATTTTTCTTAAAAGCACGTCAAAAAATGGCATTAGAAAATTTTTTGAACTTGTGTATTATTACACAGTACCAGCAAATTCGAACCGAAATACCAACAAATTCCATACTAAAATCCTAAAATAATTGAATCCATATCAAAATTCTGAAGGGAGAAAAAGTCCATTATTATGCTAACAACTCATTTTTTTTTAAATTAAAGCATTGTAAAAGTATTTTAGTATTGCTAAATCTAATCGACACTCGTAATGTTTCACAAAATGTCGTTGCAAAATGTCTTCCATTTACTTAGTAATATATTAAAACATAAATATTTTCTTCTTAAATTTAGCTGGAATAATTTACTAACTCGAAACAATATTAATTTGCATTTTAAGCAAACTGATGATTATAAGAAAGCCCTATAGTACTTTTTTTTAAAAATTATATAATTTTTTTTAGAGCCGCTTAAATTACACTACTTTTCATTCACGAATTTTTCTTTCGACACGCTAAACTTAAACTTATTCCAAGTGAGTAAGTTTGACTGTTGCCACTTTTCACCCACAAACTTTTCAAACGCTTTCGTTTGCTTTTGCATTCATTTGACCAGAATTTATGCCGAACTCCATATTAATAGTCTGTCTCTCCACAAAGACTATTGTTCTCCAAGGCCAGCTTTGCTCGTTTTTATAAAACTAATAAAAAATTGAAATTGCGTTGAACTAAGCGGAATCTAAAGTGTTGCTTCAACGATAACAGTATGCAAAGTACCGCGATTCGGTATTTAATGTGGGGTTTACTATGTTGGCATATCATCACTCTATTTGGCACTATAACAATCTTAATTTTTTTATTTCTTTTCTTATGCATCGAATTCAATTTATGCAATAATCATAATGATAAAGTGGTAAAAATACTATAAAAAATCGACTATATTAATTAAGTCTAACACAAAATAATAATATTTTGCATAACACATAGTCAACGAAATATTTTAAGAGTTTTCAATTTCTGAATGATCGTTTAATAAATTTATAATAGTCATAAAATTTCTGATTTAAAGCCCATTTTTTTTTATAGTGAAAATAAATTAAAGTAGTAACTATTCCATAAAATCAGTAGAATAGTATCCATTTTTTTCTGTGGATTCCTTTCAAACTTTGGTATCTTTTCATTTGAATTATAATGATTAACTGTTGGCTAAAATTTATATCCATTTCAATTTTGTTTTTTAAAAAAAAAAGACTCTTAAAATGAAAAGGAATTGAAAGTTTATGTGCTTGAAGTTGTTTTTGAGCACACTAGTTTATTCAGATTTATGAATTTAAGCGAATATTCCTAGATGCAGGTTAATAGTTTTAAACATAGGATGAAAGATGCAATAAGAGTGGAATTAATCGTAAAACAGAACATTTTTGACATCGACCACATTCCTCTCTATAGCATATTTAATGCCTACTTTGTGAACCATTGAAATTGTATGAGAATAATAGAACGTAAAAATCCGAACGTAAAATAGTCAAATTGTGTTTATTTCTTTTGGTTATTCCGTATAGAAATATTTCAACTGTTGTAAATATTAAAATTCAAAAGTTTTAGAAATAATTTAAATGTTTTTTAAAAGTTACTTAAAGCATTAAAGTTGCAATAAGAGGAGATTTTGAAGCAAAAGTGGTAATTGTTTTTAAACATAATTGAGCATTTTCGTTCAACATGAAATATCATTATGCGATATGCCTTCAACATGAAAGTGCATTTAAAATATGTTCATTTCTTGAGCCCCATCACGCTCAGGACCCTCTCATTGCAGAATTTTTACTGAATTCTGTTACTTTATTTAAATTTTAATCATGCTTGATTATTTCTGCAGAAATGTTCTTCGTTGTAAAAGAATTGAGATTTTTAAGCGGTTTTGGTTAATTAAAAATTCAAATAAAAGTTGCAGTTATTTTACATTATTGGGGGCTTGAAATTAACAATTTTCCGTTGCCGAAAGATCTCTAATTCGACTCGGGCTATCAAATAATAATTATCATTGGTTCTCCAGAGCTACAATCAGTCAAAAATGTTAATTTTCTTTTCTTTCTTTTTTTTATTTTTTTTAATTAATTTATTTATTTTTTTATTTTTTTGATTTTTTTTTAATTTCATGTTTGTTTTATGTTTTGTCGCAAAATAGCATTGCTCTTTGTAATTTTAACATTACACATTTTATGTATTAGGTTTTATTTTGTTCAAATTCAATTTGTTAATTTTTTCTAAAAAAAAATTTTAAAAAATTCAAATACAGGCCTGTAAACGAACCAGTAAGAATGTGCACGATCTTGTAATACTCTCTAGTTACTAGCTCTTTGGTCTAGTGACTAAGTTGTCTTAATTTCTACACCTTTATTATAATTTTTAAAAAAACGATATTTGTAAGAAAAAGACGTAAAAACAAGGAAGATATTAGATATTTCTTTAAATAATAAAGTTATATTAAAATGAAATTTTTTATAAGCAAACAATTAGTCGTATTTGTTGCGAAAAATATTTCCAGTTCAAAATAAAACAAAGTAAGCTATTTAGGTTTGCTATAAATGATAGACCTGAAGCGTCGGTCAGACCAAAAAGCTGAAACAATCCAAAATACAAATAAATTCTAAGTATGTCATACGAAGTTTACTTTGTTCAGCGAACGGATTTACCGATAGACATTGTGATATGCACCTAATTCTGCCTACTTTTATAATTTTATACGTTTTCTTTTGTCCCTGTTTTATATCAAAGAAAGTATCACAGAGTTCTCAATGGGGGACATTAATGGAAAGATTTCAAGTTTCATTCTGATGAAGAATACAAATATACCTTTTCCAACACCAATTTATGGTAAGGTTGGAAACAATGAATAATAAAATACACAGAATTGCAGCTCTTTGAAATTTACAATTTGTTGACAAGTTGCTGTTCTTTAAAGTATTTGTTTTGAAAAATAAAATTACTTTTTAAGACTTATTTTAAGATAAGGGCTTTATTCAGTTTGCGAATGAATGTCCTTCTCTAAATAAATATTTATTTATTATTTATATTATTTATTTATTTATAATTATTTATTTAATACTATTTTTATAACCATTATTATTTTCTGTTTTTTATTACTTTCCAAAATGCAGTATGAATTAAATTCCATTAAAATTGACAAGCGTACAGATTTAATAGAGAAATTATGAATTTTTTGCAGTCAAGTATTCTTATGTCAGAAAACGTGTCTACGTTTTTCACTTTGTTTAAATTTTGAATTAGGTTTGAAGAAATTAATTTATGTTGACAGTTTTGAATTCTCGCTGTAATTAATGGCATTATAATTATATTTTTTTCAGCAGCATTCTCTTACGATTGAAGATTTTAAACAAATTGATTTTTTTAAAGCTTTCAAATTAGTTTCGGAGATAATATTACGTAAATTATAAAATTCAGGTGTTTCCTAAACAATCGCAAAATGTTCAGCAAAATACGTATTTTTTCATCCTTTGGATGCAACCAAAGCTAAATAATCTCCTTTCATTTAAAATAAATGTATTATTTTAAAATAAATATATTATTTTAAAAAGGGAATAAATTTTATATTGTGAGTTCGTGTTCTCTCATTTCACCTCAGTGACATGTGTGTGACGTCAGAACAAACTTCCCTCCTTTCAATTGCTCGTCGTTTTTACTTTCACTACCAAAAAAAGCATTTTTCAATTAAAATCTTTATAACACATTTTGAAACTTCTCATTAAAATTTTCTTTCAGGGTGATTTTGAAAATTCAAACCGGGGAAATCAGGAAACTAAATTTAACTTCACAAATTTTTTAATAAGAATTTCAGTTTTGGTTTTTCGATTTTAAACTTTATTTTTTATTCTAAAATTAAATGGTTTTCAATTTCACTTCCTTTCACATTGTTTTTACTAATTTAAAAATATTTATTGCCGGTAAACTATTCAAAGAAGAAGAACGAAATAAAAACAACGCTTTTTTTGAATTTCTGTTTTTGGTACCTAAACACAACGCGGAATTACAAATTTATTTTGAATTTTGCAACATTATTATAATCCTAGGACAAATGAGATGAACGAGCGAACAAAAGAACTGCGCAAGCAGTTTCGATTTTTCGTCACATTTAAAGGCTAAGTCAAAGTTCTTTTTTATTGCACCCTTTAATTTAGCTTCGCAAAAACTCTTGTGAGAAGAATTTTTATTTATTTATTTTATCGATTCATTTATCTATTTATTTTTATATATTTATTTTTATATATTTATTTATGAATTATTTTTGTTTTATTTATTTATTTTGTTATTTATTTAATTTTATCTATTTATTTTATTTATTTATTTATTTATTTATTTGCAGTTATGTACTCTCATGTCAGATAAGCTAAAATAGATCTTCTCTAATCAGTTTTGGAGTTCAGAAATAATAAAGTTGCGTTTACTAAAGAATGGACATTATTTCACTCCAATTCTTAATTTGATTGCCCTCCTCCCCTATCGGTAAAAGGTCTCATAGCACTGCAAGACAAATGAAAAAGAACTGCACAAGCAATTACTAAAATTAAGGAACTGGAATATTAAGTAAGACTAAGGAGAAAAAAGTGAGCGAAGCGATCTGAAAGGAATTATGTCAGAGGTTTCAGGCTTTCACAAGTCATAGCGAGAAAGAGGCTAAACGCCTTAGTTCAATATAAAAAGAAATATAGGACTTTGATTATTTTTTATATTTACCATTTAAAACCCTCAGAAAAAATAAAGACAATTTAATATAATCGAGAATTATAACAGTTTCATGAGGGAAGTTTTCACAATAATACTCTAAATACTTAATTTCATAAAATAAGACTATTTTGTATTTTAGCGAATAAATTATCATCGAAATTGACTAAATTCTCTACATTAGCAAAAGATAATTATTGATAAATATTTCCACAAAAGTTGTAAAAGATAAATATAATTTGGATAAACAAAAGTTAAAAATGACATTTAAGTGCATCAAAGTAAATAAACAAAAAGACGATACTAACTTCACTAACCTCACAAAAAGACAATCCCTACATTTCTTATATTAAAAATAGGTTGTATGCGTACTTTCTTTTACGTATTTTAAATGCAAGGTTTAAGAGTCAGAGATGTTTTCATCAGACTTGAGAAGTATTTACTTGAGAGGTCAAGTGTAGCGGAAGTCGAATATCATTCAGCCATAAAGTTGAACAAAAGTAGTTTTTAAATCACATGAAAGTAAAATAAATCAAAACTATTAACTTTCTTTTAACTCTGAATCATATTTTGCAAAATTTTCTCGTATTATTTTATGGAAAAGTACAGTATTTTTCATAAACAGAAATAAATATGTTAAACATGAAATTCGTATTCCAAAAAGTACACTGAAACATAAGTTTAATAATCATTCAAAATATAACAAAATAAATATTTTAGTGAAAATAATTTTTTTAATTGAGTTCCTACTTTTATAGTACTGACTGTCACGATAAACAATGGCATATTAGATATTTCATATGACAAACTTAAACGATATTGCAAACTATGCCAGACCAAAAAATAACAATAATAAAAATCGACAAAGAAACAAGCGACAAAGTGCGAAAATAAAGAATATAACGGTTAACTATGCTTTATATTTTATCAAAAATTATAGAAAGGTATTCAAAACAACTAATAGGGAACTAAAATAGTGAACTAATGAAACATTAACAAACTTAGCCTATTAAAATTCTAGGAGCCGTATCAATGTCATGGTCATGTGCTGCTTAAATGAATAGGCGTGATAAGTGAGTGATGGGCGTGTAATAAAAAAGCTATATATATATATATATATATATATATATATATAGCACTCCTTTTTGCGGATATAATCGTGTGAGCTGATGAAAAGATTATATCTTTTATTTTCTGGATTTTTTTTCCTTTTTTTGGATATTTATCCATGTTTTCTATACATTTTGAACTTTCTTCTCTAAATTTAACTTTGTGTAAAGTGCTTTAGCTTTATGCTATTAGCTTTGTGACCATAAAACATATGTAATTAAAGCAATGAGCGCAAAATTGTAAAACATTATTAGGAATTTTTTTTGTGTTATTACTTGTGAAACCCGTATAAAACTATGCTCAGTCAATATATGCAATTAAAATAATGAATACGAAATTGTATTGTAAAGCATTAATAGAAATTGATTCTTCATACTTGTAAAACTATTTTTAGTCTACATATGTAATTAAAGTAATAAATATACAATTGTAAAACATTGTTATGATTATTTTTTTATTTTTTTTTTTTTTTGCAAAATTATGAATTAAAAACGTGTAAAACTGTGTTCAGTCAACTTACATAATTAAAGTGATGGATGCAAAATTCTAAATCACTATTATGAATAAATTTTTTACCCTATTACTAATTAAACGTGTGCAAAACTGTGTCCAGTCAACATATGCAATTAAAATAATGAATAATTAATTGTATATAATTTTCCACACTAATACATTATTAGGGATTAAGTTTTTTTACGTAATTTATTACTAATTCATATCTTTGGGGAAAAATTAAACAGTTTATAAAAAAATCAAAAATTAAATAGTGATTTAATTTCAAAACAAAATTGTAGATAGAGTTGCTAGGGTAAACAGGACAAATGATTGGGTTTAAATTTTGTCTCAATCAATTCTGGAACTGATTCTGTGAAACCAAATCTGTGTTAACAAAATTAAACATTTAATTTCGCCCTTTTTAATTCAGATATTACAAACTGTTGTCGTCAAGTAACAAAAAATGATTGTTGCAATCTTGAGAGTTCTTGTGCGGAACGAGCAGAGGGAAGATCCTCCTAGTACTTCATAAAAAAATATATACGCAGTCAAAATGTTTCACTTGTGCGTAAAAGCATGTCAACAGGTCATACAGGGTATTCCAGGATTATTGGGATAACCTTTATCGGGAGGTAGAGGAAGCATCTTCGTTCGCCGTTAGGTTTTTTAGTTAACAAAATGGATTGGCCGTGGTGGACTGGTTCCCTAGCCAAGTATCGCATGGGCTGTTACGAATATCCAACAAGATCTGTCCTTCAGTGGACTGATCGTAAAGACACGGTAACCAGTAGAACACCGAAATCATGTGACTGTGGTCAGTAATCGCGTGTGTGACCACTTTGATCAGCATGCATAGGGACTGTTGGTAGCACGGTATCGATCCTCGTTAAACTGTTAAACTGTTCTACCGTAAAGTGATCAACTTCGCGCGCAGGTCGTCGAGCTAATAAGCCAGGGGAGCCATCCCCTCTGCAGAGGATCAAAATTATGCTGGCATGTCTTCGGACCATCCGCAGGGATGTTTTCCATACCGTTGCCAATAGCCCATTGTGCAGCTCTAGTGTGACGTAAATAAATTACCAACATTCCCAACAAAATCTAGGTATATTTGAGTGAGTCCACCAATCCATGGCTCGACGGTGTAATGCGTGCATCGCTAGAAATGAGGGAAACTTTGAACATCTCTTATGACATTTTCACAAATCATCCACCATAGCTCATGTTATATCTTTGACCAATAAATATTTCAGATGATCTGTTTTGTGTCTCTTTGTTTCTTCTATCTGTCATACAACTTTCCCACGACGTTACTGACTATGTGTTCTTATGCAATTCTTAATCCTTGCGATTTCCTCTACCACCTCTTAAAGATTGCATCAATAATCCTCGGGCAAACTGTACATTATGATTGTATTTTTTGACGCTAACAAGAAGTATTTGATTATTATAGCATACAGTGTTTCTTTATGATTAATTATAATGTATCTTTAGTTTTTTGGAAGCATTTTGTTTAGATGTTTGTCTTTCAAATGAGCATCATTTAAAAAATTTTTCAGGTACCTGACCTGTAAGAAGCTTGCACTTAATATATATTTAGAGCAGCTATTATTAAAATATACATTCCTTTATTTGGAACATATGATTAGTTATCTTTAATTTAAATCAAAATTGCATAAAAGAGAAAATCAATTTAATTTTCAAATGAATAATTACATAGCAAATAATACAGTTTTGTTAAAAAGAAAGAAGATATTTAGAAAAAATATTTTAAAACAAATTAGTTTCGGACAATTTTGGTCATTATACGATATTTTTAAGGCTCATGAATATTTTAAATGTATATTTAAAATTGTATCAATTAGCCAACTGTAAAAAAAAATGCGTATCCCTTGCGCGTAATTTAGGGCATTCCTTATAAACTTGTTTTTAGTATAATTTAAAATTTTCGTCGCTATTTTAGTGGCAAAATAATATTGTAGAATTTAATCTAATTTATTGGAAAGAAATCAGATAATAATTAATGATTCAGAATATAATTATAATGAATGTAATACTAAATGTGATCATAATTTGTATACGAAATATCCTCAATAGATTAAATAATTAATTTAATTCAATTACATCAATTATTTCAAATAATTAGATAATTTGATCCAATTAGGTTTCAAAGATATAGTTTAAGAATATTAACAGCTATATAAAAATTTGTTTTAAAACTAGTACAATTTTAAGGTTAGATTTTAAGCAACTTGTGAAATTGCTAGTGAATTGAAAAATGTGAAATTGCTTCTTTAAACATTAATAGTATTTTAAAATAGTATCGTAGCTAAAAAGATCCTACATTGATGAAATCTGAAATCAAATATATTCTATTCTTGCGAGTAAAACGTAAAAATAAAATTATGCAATTACTGTTCCCTTTTCGAGTTTCGCCTTGAGACAAGAAAATTTACACCCATTTTCACCGGTTCTTGAATGAAAATCCCTGCATTCAGATTTGGCGCTTGTTTTCCAAATTCTACGTTTCCAGTAACCTTTTCTGAGAAAAAAGTACTCTTCACACTGTGTGATCACAGAACAAGAGAGTGCCAAATAAATCATTATCAAGCACCCGGCGCCAATCCTTGAAAATTTCTAACGACCCGTTAAGGGTATATAAATATAAAATCTATGAACGAAATCTTATTGCATGCATTATTTAAGGCAGAAAATATCTGCGTTGAAGACAAGTATGTCTTCTGCAGTGGTGTTCTCGGTGTTATCGCTGTTTTGGCAAAGTGTTCATTGTACAGTTTTCCCACCAGTTAGTAATCCCCCACCGATTCCAGGTCAAGATTTTAGAGCATTGGATATCTCGGGACAACAGTTTTATGTCCAAGATGATTTACAGGCTGGTATCCCACAAACTGTGATTAAAGAGGACAGGTTTTTTTCACCAACTTTTGAATCTAAGCCTGATGATCAGTAAGTTTATGGTTCATTTCACTTTTCCTAAATTTTGTACGTTGGATACTATATAAATGCAGTTTAGTGATACTTTATTTTTAATATAAAATGTGGTTCTTAAAATGATGAATATGTCATTTATTTTTCAAAAAGTATAGTAGTTTTGGAATTATATTGAAGTTACGTATAGTATTAAAAAACTATAAATAGAAGAAAGTTGTTAAGACTAGGTTAAACATAGCTAAATCATTAGATAAAAAATTAAAAAAAATATTTTAGATACATTTCATTGTATTTACCTGTTTTTTAGTTTCTCTTACAAACATATTAAATTAATAATTGACTCTAAAATAATGCGTATACTGCAAAAAATTTATTATATAGTTGCTACCATTTTTGATGTTTGCGATTTACTAGCATTTCTTACAGTGCAGGGAGCCACAGTTTTTATTAATTTTTTTACAGTTATAGTTTTGCTTTTTTGGTTATTCATTTTTTATTTGTTTGCTTACTGAAAACAGATATTTTCATGAGCACTAGACACAATTTATCGCTTAAATGCAAAAACATTTTGTTTAAAAAACAAGCACTTTTTTAGTAATATATTTGTACTAGCTCATTCAAACAATTGTTATTTTGTAACTTTCATATAATTTTTTTGAACAATAACTACGGTTCAGTACATAGAAGTGAATTTAGGGTTTCTTTTTTGCACAATAACTACAGTTCTTTACATAAAAATGAATTTAGTTTTTCTTTACACCAAAAAGTGGCAACTGTACACCAAAATGTTTCACTGTGTTGCTACACGTAATCAAGAACAAATCACTAATACTAATTAAATCGAATTTCCACCATGAGATTATAAAATGTTCGGTTTAATCTTAATCACGATAGATTTAATCCTAAGTAAGAAAGTAATTTTTGTGTAATCCCAAAAATAACGTTTATGATACATACTGAATTTTTTTCTTTGTATTTTATAGCGCAAAAATATTGTTTTCGTGTGGCATAATTTCAATTAGAATTATGTCACACGATATATAATTTTAATTAATTTTAGTTAGATACATACTTACTATGTTAACGAATGATTTTGCAGGTAATTTTGAAACGAAAAATTAAAACAACTTCATGAAACCAATAAATAATATTGCAAGCTGCATAGCACCTTTGTTTAAAATTGTTTCTAGTAGTAAGTTTAATTTAATTCTTGAAATAAAAAATAATTTTCAAAGAAAAAAAATTTGCAAAACTATCGTCTGGGTGAGTTCAGTGAATTTTAATCGAACCATTTTATTTGTTTCTTGCAATATCCACTATTTTCTTTTTTTTTATCTGAAATAATCAAAACAAAAAAATTAAGTTATCAGTGTATAGCACCAAATTTGAGTTTATAATTTATAAATAATTTTTTATTTAAACATTGTGAAATTTAAATATGATGTGACATTATTATGACGTGATCCTAAATATTATTTATATCTCTAAAATAACTTTTAGTTTCGAATAAAAAAATTTTTTTTTTCTTTCTTCATCACAATTTTTTTATTAATTATTTATTTTGCTTAATATATATATATATATATATATATATATATATATATATATATATATATATATATATATATATATATATATATATATATATATATATATATATATATATATATATATTAATAACTGAACTGACTGAAACATGTTTCTAAGTTTTTTAGTTCTCTTTAAGAAAAGCATTTTGATAATGAAATGTGAAGTAAGATATAATTCAAATAATACAGACTTATACATTTCAAAGATATATTTCAAATAATAAGTTCCTGAATATTATTTGAAAGCTTTTTTGTTCATAGTAATAGAATAAGATTTTTTTTAAATTTTTTATTACAGTTCTTCTTTGTTATGTTTTTGAGAAAAAGCAAGTATCAATTAAAAAAAATTTAAAAAAACGAAATTTAAATAAATAAATAAATAAATAAAACTTTAATATTTAATAAATATGCGGAGTCTATTCTTATCGTTTTTTATTACATATTTTGTGACACACTGCAATAACAAAACAATTCGTTATCTACATTTCTTTTTGATGTTGCATGTCATAAAGTTAGTTTCAAATATATATTCAAGGAAAATATTATTTTGATAGTTTTGGTAGTTTTATATGCTTTATTAGTTTAGAGTTTACGCCTCTCTATTGTAACCTGTCTATCCTTAACAAGCTACATATCATATATATTTAGCCGATTTAATTAAAATAAATTTCAGATTGGTTTAACAAATTTTAAAAAATGTTATACGAAAAAGTAAACAACGTTAGATCATGATATCAGTGAAATTTTTAAAAAAATTAGGCGCTGGGGATTATTTTAGTCAGACGTATCTAATAAATAAATACTTAAATTATTTATTCCTTTAAATCAATTTTAAAAGCATTCAGAGAAGAGAATATATCTATCTATCTATCTATCTATATATATATATATATATATATATATATATATATATATATATATATATATATATATATATATATATATATATATAATAAAGACAAAAAGGAGAGAAGAAAAGAGAGAATAATTAAGAAAATTAAGAAAAATATGAAAAAGTTTTATTTACTGCGCATAAGTTGCAAGTATATAGAACTCACTAAATAAGTTAATAATATAGAGAAACCAAGGGAAAAATATAATAAGGATTAATGACAATAGACGAAAAAACATTATAAAAATAAGAATATTTCAGAATTTTGTTTAAAAAACAATTTTAAAATAAAAATTTGTGAAACAAAATAATGAGAAGTCATAATCTCGCCATCAGTTAACGCGATTATATCTACACAAAAAAGTGCTTTTTAATATTGTATGAATATATTCTAAGCAAAATATATCAATACAATAGGGTGAGGAGCACCAAAACATTTTAAACAAAAATAAACCATGTTGATACAAAATAAGAAACAAAATAAAAATATAAAATAAAAATATACATAGACATAAATATATAAATGATATTCATTTATATAATCTTTCTTCTTCTCTTTTCATAAGTCTGTATTATATTTTTTCCGTGTTTACTCTATATTTTTAATTTGTACATTTTATTTCCTATACATGTTATTGTATAGAAAAATAAATAGTGGAAGAAAAATTTCTGTACAATTTTACTCAGGAGCTGAACGATTGGAGGGTTAAATAAATTTATATTATGCATAATTTTTATCTATTTCGATTCGGTTTAGCATATTAATATTCCCTCTGTGATAAACGTATATTTGATTTACAAACTATTTTTTTTAAGAATCAGATTCACGAATCATTAACTAACTATTATTGATTTAAATTGTATGTGAAAATAACTTCACTGCTTTTTATGTGTATCATAATCCTATTGTTATTGTAAATTATAGTGTTTCGAAACAACGAAAAATGGTGGCAAATCACTTTACACCAAATAGAGTAAAAGGATATTAACGGGGTGTTTTATTGCACCACTTTGATGTAAAGTAGTTGCTACTAAATTCACTTTTAAGATCCACGTAAAATTTTAGTATGGAATTCTTGAAAAAAAAAATTTTAAAGTAAAAATATTTATTATTTTCATAGAGTTCAAGGCATCACAATTTCGAGCAAGCACAAAGACACGTAAGAGCCAAAGTTGTAAGAATCACCCATGGCCTACTTTACATTCTAGACAAGCTTGGACCCGACATTCTAAATTTAGGTGGGCTTCAAGCCGTTACCGGGGTTTAAATACCGATCTAATATATCAACATTTCGGTGCCTATATGGCCAGAAATTGTCACTGTCACCGTCATACGCGCTTACGGTTACATACGTGCAAAAGTCAAACTAATTTTGAAACTTCTAATTTTTAAACTAGTTGCGAGCTAGTTTGAGTACGTATTGTATGTTTATTTTCTCGTGACTTGCACTCTTGAGAGAAAAAAAAAATACACAATATACTAAATTTTATTGAGATTTTCATTTCAATAAAATAATACATAATCTCTAACAAATAAAAAACGAATCAAAAATGCGTAATAGTATATTATGGAAATTCCTTAGGGGTTGTGAGATCAATTTATACAAACATAGCTTTATTTGAAGTTGATCTTCAAGTCTTATACATTTGCCGTGAAGTCAGGAATCATACGCTTCTTAAAGTTTTTTTAAAAAAGTGGTGGTAAAAGTGGGAAAATACGATGTATTTTAATAAGTACATATTCATCACTGAGTTAAATACTTCAAAACAAAAGAAATTGTCGTGAAATACCGAGTTTCGAAGTTTTAATTTTAAAGTAAAAACTATTAAATTTTCATATCAGTATATAAACCCCTTTTTAAATTTTTTAAGGGTAAAAACACTGTGTAAATTTTGGAATACTTCTTTTTTACTAGAAAAATAGCATTCCTCTCCAAAAGTTCTGAAAGATCTCTTAGTAGCGCTACATGTACCCATGCTTGTTACGCTCAGTTATGAAATAGTCGCAAATTATAAAATTTATGAATTATGAAAGTTTGGTAAATTTCAAACTAACGTTGAGTATAGAAAACTAATCATATCTTATAGTTTATTTTCATAAATCGAAACATATTACTTTACTGATACAAAATTTTCGAAATATTTTTTCAATACTCGTGTAAATTTTTTTTTATGTAAATTTTAATTTATTTAGTCTTGATGACAGGTTCTCGGAAAAATTTTCAAGTTAAAGTTATTACTGAATATATGAGAAACATTTTCGATCATTTTTCACTTGATCTAAAAAATAATCATTATTTGATAAAATCTAATCAAAAAATAGTTCATATTATTTTTTTTCTTACAGTATGACACGTTTATTTTAAGTGTTAGTTTAAAAACAAAATATTAATAATAAATTTAACTTCTTTTGATATGCGTCTAAATTTCTACGTCCAAAATTCACATAAAAAGAAAAAATGATTTTGACCACAAAAGTATTTTAAAATAATGAGATTTATGCTTATAAAACGATTAAACATTCAAAACTGTTTTCGGGGATAAAATTTTTCTTGTTTGGAAAAGAGATGTTCGTTTTAATCAGACTACAGAATTTGGAATATTAAAATACTATAATACTAAAATATTATATTTCTGAATTGTCTTTATAACATAACTTTTTTACCTTAATTTTAGGTGGTTTGTTTCGGATAACGAATCGGTTGTTAGAGACTTCCCAACATCATCAGAAGCCTTTGAAAGACTTTATGCTAATGGAATGCCTGCAATAGGACCTGTTGCCACTCCTCCGCCTGACGATAATTACATTGCACAGTCCACCGGAACTTCGAAGATACTTCCAGATACTGTCGGTAATTTAGATTCTGGTGTTTTAGTTCTAACCAAAGGACCAAACAACCAATTTATAACAGAGAGATGGATACCAATGCAGGTACCAGCGTCAAAAACAATTGATATTGTTAATACTGGAGAAAACCCCAATATAGTACCTGGAAATTTACCGTCGGCAGTACCAGTAAAAGGCTTTCCTGTTAAAAGCCAAGGAGTCCCCGCTGATAATTTAAATATAGGTCAACAAGTATGGATTCGTGTACCGGCATCTGCAGCGTTACAGAAAGGATACCCGAATGTGCCTACAGTAGTCGATAACATGTCTGAAGTTCAAGAAGTTGTAGACGTTGTTCAGCCAAGCATTAAACAAAACATTCAACCTCAACTTGTTAAAGGCTTCCCAACTTTTCCTTCTGCTCCACCACAATCTCCTACAATGGTTATAAATAAATCACCTATCAATTCGATTCCACCACCTTCATCTTCATATGTAACGAATAAATCCCCATCCTTTGTGGTCCCACCGCCTCCCCCTCCAATAATGAAAAGCATTGACATGGGGAATCCCAAAGGTACGGTTATGGTAAATCCAACAGTTTCAACTATTATAGATAAAGGAGGCGTCGTGGGTGGGAAGGGTACAGTTGCTCAACAAGTAAAACATATTTGGATACCATCTTCACAAAAAACTGGAAATTTCATAACTATTCCTGCTGGAGGTGCAATTAATGAAAACCAGCCAATCATATCCAAAGGTTTTCCTGCTGATGCAGTGCCACCAATGTCAGTTTCAGAAACGTGGGTCCTTAAAGATGATGGAGTTGTTCCGCGATTTGAACAGCAAAAAACATTATTTCCTGTACAGAATGTAGGTAAGGAAAAAACCATTGTTGCAGACCCACCAGTCTTTGTTGATTCACCAAAGGGTGTACCAACAATCGGTAAATCTGTTGATACGGTTATGACCCAAGATATTTGGCCACAGAAAACAGATATGATAGATGGTAAGACTTTTGTAAAGTCTGGGTTAACACAGCAAGTTTTTCCTGTACCAAAATCTAATGCTGTCGTAGTCGAAAAAGCAGTTCAAATGCCTCCTCAAAATGTGCAAAATGTTTTACCCAATACCAAAGTTGTACCTATGCTTCCACCACAACAAACACCGTTTATACCATCATCTCCAATGGCGACACTAGTGAAAGGTAAACCACCATGTCCAATAACACCTCAGGCGATAATGCAAGGAAAACCACTTCCGTATGTACCTTATTTACCCAACAGTGTTCAAAGACAGCCCATGGCGCGAATTATTCGAATGAATCGTTATCCATTTGGATCATACTACGTTGTAAATCCAAGAATGAGACCAAACTTATATCCGCTGCCAAGGCAAGCAACAATAATTAAACAGGTGAACAATAGAATCGTCCGAATAATCCCATCTTCTTCTCTACCTTTAAATATGCCGCGAAGAGTTACATTACCAATTCGTCAAATGGCTCTTCCAGTGACTGCGGGTAAGACAATGATGCCGATGTCAAGAATTTTATATCCACCTGTTCAAGCTGTTGGCAGAGTAAGGTATGCTTTCCCGTGGGGTGGTTACTTAAATGCCTTACCAGCATTCGGTAGAACTGCTTCACCTTCAAGACCTACAAAACAAGTGGGAATAGAAAGTAGCTCTAGTTCTAGTTCATCAGAGAGTGCAGAAAGCAGAGAGGTTCCAGTCAAAAGAAAACCGAAAAAGGCAGAAAAACCCAAAGAAAAAATTAAAATTATCAAATTAGAAAGCGAAGAGAAACCCATAGAAAGCTTAGAAACGATTGAATCTGTTGAACCAGAAAGTGAAATAGTAGTAGAACCAGAACCTGAACTTGAGACAGCCGAATCAGTTGCATCTGAAACTGAAAGTGAAGCAGTTGAAGCGGATACTACGGAGACGGCACCTGAGCCTGAAACAGAAACAGAAGCTGAAGTACCAGATAGCTTAGATATAGCTGAAAGTCAATTCATTCACAATATTGCACCTCGGTCGTACTTAGACTTTAACTATGAAAATATTAAAAATTTGGGCCAACCTTACAGATTTGGTTATGAAAGGCGAGAAAGACCTAGCACGTTTCTAGCTCAAGAAACACCTGAATTAAATGGGAGGGTGTTAGGTAGATATACATACAAAGATGAAAATGGAATTTATCGCAACATTGCGTACGTTTCAGATAATGACAGTTACAAAAGAGAACTTTTGAACAGTGAATCAAAACTAAGCAACCAGAAAAAAATTGCAGAAAGCCTTGGTAAGGAGCACAATACAGAAGTCTCGAAAAAACCATTAGAAAATGTTTCGGAATCTCCATTACCTTTTAATATAGCTTTTAATCTTCAAAGGGACTAAATATCGCTTACCGTAATTGAAAAGTTTTCAATATTACAGACCACCATTGCATTTTAAAATATAGTTATAGACTACCATTAAATTTTGCTCTAAATACATTAAATGTTATTTTTAAAGATTGCCATTTTTTTAATAAAATAACAATAACTTTAAAAGCGCTGATAACATTTTGAAGAAAAAAAATTACATTTCATTGCTGATAGTTGTTGAATGCTCAACTTAGCTTTACACTGCCAAATAACCTTTTTTTACTGAGATCAACTGTTTTTTTTTCTTATCAATGTTGCATTTGTTTGTACGCATTATTTGTACGTAAAATGATGTATATCATACTAATTGAATAATCATTTGCATGTATTTTAAATATAATACAAATCATGTTCACAATAAATGTTATATTTTAAATTTTTTGCAGTACTATATTGAATTTTAATCATCTGATTGTTTCTAGGTCAATAAAGAGGGAAAACACAAAGTAAATGTTATATTTAAAATAATATTTTACAGTTTTATCATAAAATTATATTTATTTAACTATTCCTACAATATGGAAAGCGGGTATAACAGGAAATAAAAAAAGAATTTTTTATGTTTTAATTTCTTTGCAACAACCACGAATAATTTTTATTATTTAAAAGTTACTTTTAGTACTTAAACTATTTAAGAGCTTTGAACTGAAAGATTTGAAGAAAATCTTAAATTTGTCCAAGTCTTAGTTCAAGCTGCATGTTAAATAAAAATGTATATATATATATATATATATATATATATATATATATTGAATTTACATTTAATAAAAGGGGGTTCTTCGGCCGACTGGATTCGAACGCCCTTTCTCGCGAACATGAGTTCAACGTCCTACCAACCAGGCTAGCGCGACCCTCGAACGTTATTAATTTATCATGTACTTATGTGAAAATATCTTTTTGATTCAGCGTCCTAATAATTCTGCAAATTCCGAATGTTTCATAGTAATATTGCTCATTAAATATTAAGAATTCATAGTTAATATTATGTATGTTTTCGTATTGAAAATATTTTAAACATCTGATCTATTATTTTCTTGTCAGTTAATTTATCTAGATTTCGATACTTTTATTTTTAATTGTAACTCATATTATAAATGGTAACAATATAGTAGGAAATATAAAATATCTTGAAAGCATATTAATAATTCCAATATTAATCATAGGTAAATTTGACATACGCCTTTTAAGTTTTCGTTTAAAATCTAGTTAAACCACTTAAAAATCATTTTTTAAATAAAAAAATTAAATATTTTTCTAGATATATGTATGACAGAATTCTTTCCATGCTGAAAAGGTTTGTTTTTATAAAAATAAATTAAGCACTCTAGCAAGAATAAGTTTTTTGTTGAGGGGGCCATAGATATTATAAGTATGGCTCCAGAATGTCAAGGCCAATGCCATGATGGTTCAGGATCATGCACAGGACTCCTTTACTTCCAGACGATTAGGTACATATCGATTTGAAAATGTTTAGCCTTCTAGCCGCAACAGAGAATAAACTCCAGTCCTATACATAAGCAGCCAGAGAGTCTTAACTACACTTTCATGCTTTATTATAAATACTATAATCTTCTTCCACTAGATTCAAACCACGATAAGAGCAAAACTACATTTTAATTTGCATCTTCTCTTGCAAATGTATAAATTTAGTAAAAGAATTGTTTACATAATTAATAATTAATTAGAAAATAATAATGCCTAATTTGGATTTAGATCATACGGAGTAACTTTAATTTATAACAAAATATTGTGATATTAATAGCTTTAATTACAGTTAACAATTATAATTAATCCGGTAAAAGGATTTCTCAAGGCACATGATTAACTAAAAGACAAAACAAAAGGCAAAAGCAAAGTTCGTAAATATAGTCATCCAATTTGAGGTCATTCTGGGAAAATTTATAGATTACACGCATGAGAAAATGTATATTATACAAATTTTCAAAATATATTTAAAATAGTTAATAAAACTAAATCTATTAAACCTGAATAAAATTTATGGTATTTTTACTGAGACTCTTTTTTAAAACATTTCTGAACTTGTTTATTAAAAAAGCTGAAACAGTGCTGAAAATAAAAAGTAAAATTTTTTTCCGTTACTTTATTACAGACAGTTCGGGGATTTAATAAATTTTTATTATGATTATAGACAATTAAATTCAACTTAAATTAAAGCAACAAATATTCTATGCATAATTTTTAACGTTCTTGTATGAGCGAATTTCGCTACACGAATATAAAATTAATCTTAATTTTTTTTAAACTAGTGATAGAATACAATTTTACAATATTGTGTTGAGACCGCAGACGAATTTGGAGACATGCAATAATGGAAACACTTCTATACTAACACATTTTTTCATATTTCTCAAGAAATACTAAAACAATCATTTTATAACTTCAGAAATGTTTAAATCATGCGATTTCTCATATTTATCAATGAAGTTTAAAGCTTTCAGAGGGTTGAGGGACCGACAATGGATTACAAACGGCAAATAGTGTTTTTGAACACCATATTCCAAAAAATTTAGCAAAAATTAGTAACTTTTATCTTGGTGTGTATTGGCAATAATTGCACAAAATTTCGTAAGCCTGGATTAAATATTTATGAAAATATGAACATTTTTTAAAAAGAAAATTTTTTTACGTTTATTTTGAAACAATTTTAAAAATGTTAAATAAAATAGAACAAAGTTCGCAGAGCAACTCAAAATTAATTACAAAATGTTTGCTCTAAAATTTGAAAAAAAAATTTCGAAAACTGTGCAATACATTGAAGAAGTAATTAAAGTAGTTCTTTTGAACTTCAAATGCGCGTAAAAAAGTTAACATTTTTATTTTTAAATTTTGTAGTGAATCGTATTTGGTATCTAATGTAAAAATCTGATTTGAATATCGTAAAAATTTAAAAAATGTTTCAAGCAATTCTTCTAAGTAGTTTTAGTCCTTTTTAAAAGAAATTCCAAATAAGGGGCTTTCTATAAATATTATTTTGTATCATAAGATAAAATTAAATAACAAATAATAATACCTTACAATAAAGGTTCATACACCGAAATATAAATGTTTAGGGAAATAAAACATGCGAAAGAAAAGATACTTTTATAAGGGATGATTCCTAACAATGCCAGTGTCATTTTCAATAAATCTTGTTTAATGGTAGAAAATAAATATGAGTTTTCTTTTAAAATGTGCAAAAACTATTTAAAAAATTACTTGAAACTTTTCAAATTTTTAAAATATTTAAATCGAATTTTTTTAGTAGTTGCCAAATACTGTACAAAATTATATCACTACAAAGTGAGGAAAGAAAAAACAAATTAAATTTTTCCCACACACGCGCAATATGAATAACATCTACTTTAATTACTCATATCATGGACAATTTTAAACAATTTTTTTTTAAATTTTGAAGTACTAATTTTAAATTGCTCCAGAAATATTGTTTTATTTTCTTTTTAATATATTAACTAATTTTTTTATAAAACTTCCCATATTTCCATAAATAATTCAGCTAGGTTTACGAATTTTTGTCCAATAACTGTTCATATTAATCGAAGCAAATTTTTGGCTACAGTTACAAAAACACTATATATATACATATATGTGTGTATATATATATATATATATATATATATATATATATATATATATATATATATATATATATATATATATATATATATATATATATATATATATATATATATATATATATATATATATATATATATATATATATATATATATATATATATATATATATATACATACATCACATACAATCAAAGTGAAACTTCAGTATGTGTAATACGTTGTCAATTCAAGAAATTCAGTACACCCCCTTTAGTGTTGAATAAAAATATTCCAATATAATAAGCAACAATAAAATGATAAAAAATAATGCAAAAATATAAATAATTTTCGAACATATTTTTATCCCATACCGCATATTATTTAAAAAATGTAACTTTAATTTATTTAATATTTCTACACTGTATACTTAATTGCATTAAAAAATTATTATGAATGGCAGGTTGTGAAATAAAAATGGTTTGTCATTTTATTACCTAAAAAACTAATTTAATTATATTGAAATTTGAACTTCGAAAATTAAAATTTATATATTTTTATTACTGTTTTGATATTCTATTTTGACTCGAAAGAAAAAGTTTTAAAGAACAGCATCTGTAATAACTGAATAACAACAATAAAAGAATTACCTAGAATCACGCAAAATTGATTTATAGTAATAATGAATAATATCTATAATATTATAAAAGCAGAATGAGTTTTAAATTTAAAGAAAATGATTAAATCGAAGGATGTAGTTCAAATAATATTTAAATCAATTGATTGGAGAATAAGTTGACATTCAAACAGTTATACAGTTATTTTCAATGCACTCGTCAACTGTCTGAAAAACGTTTTTTGTTATTGCTATATAATAAAAACAAACACAATAAAACTTAATGTAGTATATTTATTTCACTCATTTTTACCATTTTGTAAGTATTTTAGTATTCTAGTATATTCAATATTTTTTTTAAGATAATAAAAAATATGTCCATTATAATGATCGCTTTTATATTTTCAGCTGTAAGGAAAAATGTTTTAAAAAAGTAACTGCTTTACAAGAGTTTTTTCTATTTTTCTTTTTACGTATGGAAAAGGTTGGGAGTTTTTACAATAGTTAATGCATGGATGTTACAATAGAAACATAAAGAAATACATTAATAAATGTTTAATGCATTGATTTCTGAAATTAAAAAAATCTAAAACTCATTAATCCTTTTTTTGGTAGAAATTTTTCAAAAAATAATAAATGAAATCAAAATAACAAAAAACATTCAATTTAACACTTATGAATACGACTAAGAATTTTTTAAAGCAAAATTTACATCATTATATAAATTGCAAAATGTAAATAATAAATTTTCATTTTCTAAAATTCCTTTTGAAATTCTTAATGACCAATAATATTTAATAAATTAAATTTTAGGTACATAATAGATTTATTCTGAACTAGAAAAAAGCTTTTAAAACATTAATAGCATATTTGATTTGAAAAATGTGAGTAATTTAAATTTATCTAGATATATAATGTATTTTCAAAAAATAATTTGTAAACGGATAAATAAATAGTAATTTTAACTTGAATCTAATCTACATTTTGCTAGTAATTAAATACTGTTTTGCTAAACTTGTTAAAAATTTCCATCAAGAAATATAAAAAAAATTTTTTTTAAATTTAAAGATTTCAGTCGGTAGTTTAAGCTATTTGCAAACTAACAACATATTAAAAAAACAATTATTTCAAATTGTCATTTTCAGAAATTTTTTTCAATGTTGACCAAATAGATTCAAATTTTATCACAATTTAAAAAAATAAAATATAAGCATGACATTATTGTCACTTATAATCTTAAATGCATGCTGCATATTAAGTTTAAAAATTTTTAACTGTGAAAACACTTTTAAAGACGAGAAAAAAATAGCAAAATAATCCAATTTGGCTATACTTCGCATATATATGATATTTTAGCTATAAAAAAATATATTATTATATCCTAAAGGCAAAAAAGGAAAAAAGAATTAACCTGTTTCAAAAATTATGTCTTCAAATTAAAAAGAAGAAATGCGATATAACAAAAAAGGAAATAAATGTCTGTCGAAGATAAATACCATAAGAACGAAAGCACTTAGATAACGTTTAAGATAATATTTAATCAAATAATGTTACTTAAATAGAAAAATATACAAGATAATATTTAATAAAATGATATTTAATCAAATTATTTTAAACAAGTTGCAAAAGATAATAGATAATATTTAGTCAAATAGCAAAATTTGTGTATTAAAACAAAAAGCCAAAATGAAAACTTAACATGTATCATGGCATATCAACAAGCATAAACAACTCCCAATGTAATAAATGAGTTGAAAAAAGTCTGAATGAAGATAAAAAAAAATACTTAATTAGTGCGTTAATTTACATAACAATTGTTAATAGTTCTACACGGAAAGTTGAGGGGATGATGTTTTGCAAAATTTTTATTCACCACTTGTTTCGGGCTTTTTGGAGTACGTCATCATTCTTTCTAGAACTGTTTGTGGAGGTCTTTCAGACATTACAATAGCATCAGCTACACTATGAGAAATAGTACCTGGCTCATTGGTTTTCACAACAGCATGAAATCCCTTCTCATCAGCTATGTAATTAACATTTCTGTATACTCCAAGAGGATCACGATATCCGTACGAACCTTGAACCACTCCTTGAGAATTCGAGGTCTCGTTTCTATGCTGGTAAGTGCCATTTCCATCATGCTGGGTAAAACCGAAAACATATGGTTTAGGTTCAATGCGCAATTTGCGCAGAAGTTCCAATTTTCGAGAAGATAGTGGTGTTATATTACCAGAGAAGAATTCGATAATTTCGTTTTCGTTTCTCAAACGATCGCTTGGAAATATTTCAAGAAATCTTGGTTGTATCCGGCCAGAACTGACTAATCCTTCGTTTCTGTTAATGAGAACGGCTGGGCTTTGATTCATTTTTGATGATATTGGGTTTGTAGAACTTATTTGAAGATTATCCAGAACGCTTTCTTTTTTTGCATCGTTTCCGGCAACATTTATCTCTGTGTTTGAAGACTGAATACTTCCCGATTCAATATTTGCTTTTTGCTCAGTTGATTCAGAAACAGTTGAATTTACAACAGCCAAATCGGAATTAGGTGCGTTTAATGATTCTGAGGAAGAATTGAGATATGCGATTGAGTTTAAACCAAGAATTTGCATTATTTCGTGCACCTGAGATGAAGAGAGAATTTCACTGTTGTTTTTCGTCAAATAATTAGAAGGAACATTGTCATTAGTGGCAACTGTAGCTAATTCAGTGATAGTGTACGGTATAGGACGAATCCTACCGTTTTCCGAAATATCAGGGATGTTCCCATGATAGGCTGAGGTTGTAAAATTTGGAACTTGAAATAAAATAACGTCACTATCGTTTTGACTTACTTGGTTTGCACTTACAAGAGTTTGATTTTCCCCAATATTGTCTATGAGGTGAGAACTGCTCTCAAGTTCACTCGTAGAATTTTCAGAAGAGGAATGAGACAAGGATGCGTTACTTTCTGGAAAAGGCTCAAAGTTTAGTGCAGACAATATTCCCAACTTTTCAAGAATTTCTATATCTTCTGGAGTTAATGTCATTTCTCTGTTACTTGATTGTAAATTGCTTGAAGAATAGTCATCAAATGCTATTTCGTAAAATGGTGGACCATTATTATTTCTCCCAAAGGAATTAACAGAAGTTGATCCTTGAACGGGTGCCCACACAATCCTTTGGCCTATAGTTGGAGTCTCAGTTAATGAGAAATTATAAGGCTTGTCGTTTATATTTTCTTCAGCAGCAGCAATTGTTTCAAATGGAAAGTCGTAAAACGTTTCAATATAGGAATCATTATCATTTAAAGGTATTATTTCAAATGGAAGTCTTGTTGACACATCTCTAATAGGATTCAGATAATCAGAATGTAGGGCATGGGTCGGAGATGGGGCTTCAAAACTCACGACTTGTTCATTTAAAGGTCCGGCTTGTCTCCCTCTGGCACCCAAAGCATCTATTAATTCTGGATGTGGTTGCTCCCATAATCCAGCAGCTAAGTCAACTGGTAACTCCACTAAAACATCTTCTACATTACTCACAGTATTTTGGTGTCTGCTTGCAAGGGGTGATCGAAGATTATTTGGATTAAATATTTTAAGTTCATCATTTCGATTCCTGCTACCCGTGAACTGTTCCAAAATAGCACGAGAGAGTATCCTGTTGCTAAGTCGAGATCCATAAGCTCCGTCTGGTAATGTGGACACACGGACATCACTAGGTATGTTCCCTTGCGCCATAAATCTGTTTAGAACCGCAGGAACCGGTGCATTTCTCGATATTAACCATAAATCCGAATGCTGCGTCTCAGCTGTTTGAAAATCCACAACACTATCGAGAGATGTATTATTTTTATGCCGGATTATCCTGTTGACTTCTTGTGAGGTAGTTATTACGATAATCTGGACAACAGTGAATACAATAGAAGTTCTAAATCGTGACATCTTTACTTGAATTGAAAGAACTATGAGCTCGTTCGCCTTCTGAGAGGTCGAATGGCATAAAATGATATCAGAGTTTCCGTTTTTATACTATCATAAAGGTATGGCATCTGACCAGAAGTAATTCATTTCTGTTGACATTTTTTTTTTTTTCTACTCTCAGAACCAAAGAGCTGTGAAATAGCTGAAACAAACTGCGTATAGTTCTCTTTTGTACTTTAAGTCCACTGAACCGCTTCTTTAAATACTTGTTCATTCAAATGTAATATTTTTCTTGCATTTATGTTAAGATTCTTCAGAAATATTCATAAATATTTGGGCAAGGAAGCTGAAACACTTCCTTCCACGACATTGCTTATGAATTACTAATAAATAAACAACCTGGAACTTTCCATTCAAAAGAACCGAGAGTAAAAAAAATAATTTACTATTCATAGGTTCCACTTTAGACTTCCTGAGTTTATAGATCAAGGACGCAATCAAGGACGAATTGAAATTTTGATTTACATGCCATTATATATTATATAAGGCTAATAGTTTAAAAAAGATTATAAAATTGGTTGAATAATTTTTAGTGCTATTCCTTTTATTTGTAGTTTATTATAGCAGTGGCGCTTAAGTACTTCCACAATAACATAATGTGAAAATATCATAAATTATAACAATAAATTGCTGATAATCAAATAAAATTTTAGCCTTGATTAAGACAGTATCATAATTTATTTATTTTCCTTTAGGTCATGTAAAAGTTTTCAAGGTTTTCTAATTTATTCGAATTTTATTTTTCAATTTCTAAATCAAAATCTAAAAAAAATTTATTTGCAAAATTTCAATTAAGCATATGGTATTACTTATTTTTTTAAAATTAAAATATAATTTTATTGTATAATATTTTTATTGCAAACGAAAATTATTTAAAGAAACAAAGGCATTATGTTTTAATTGCTTTAAATATTCATTTAAACGTTCAGGTTTTAATATTAAATTAGATATAAATTATTAAAATTCTAAGTTATACTAAAGGTTGAAAACTATTGCAAACTATAACAATGAAACAACTTTCACTGATGTGAAGTTCTTGATAATAATCTGAGATTATTTTCTCATAAATTAAAATAAACATTATAGTTAAACTTAATTAGTATTCATTTTTCAAAGTTTGAAAACATTTAATCAAGTATTTTACACTGAAAGCGCAGATTAAAACCTGATCATTACATTGAAAAAAGTTAAATACATCATTATATAAAATATTTGAGGACTAAAATATGAAAATGCTTTTTATTTCAAATTTTAGCAGATGATAATTTAAATTTTATGAAAAAAAGATGGTTACGTTTGGAATGGTTTGTATTAATTTCTTTTATCTACATCAATATGATCATTCTGGTATTTTATTAATTTTAATAAACTTAAGAGCAGACCATTTCTATTTTATAAAAGATAAAGTAGGTTGATGTACTTATCATATTTTATTACGTGTTTATCTATCTGAATACCCGTTCTTAGTATGTGTGGAAAAAAGTATATAAATTATTCTTAACCAACACTATGAAATCATGCGCAAAACTATAAGACAGGTACTGACAGAGTTAATTAAGCTAAGAAGAATCAATTTTTTATTTATCTTTATTGTTTGTCATTCTTCCTTGTAGCTTTATGTTATCAGATTAAGTAACACATGTTTTTGGAATTTCATCCCTTAAAAATAAATATGAATTATATCCTGTACTATTTGGTGCAATGCTACAGCTAGAAGACAACAACTGACAGTCAAATTTTAAATTAAATATAGTACAGTTTTTACATATTTAATTTAAAATAACTTTTTCTAGCCGCATACTTTTAGATTTTTTTTGGAATTCGTTCGTATTGAGCTTGATAATTCTTGTAAAATATATTAAAAACACCATATTTGTGATACCAGAGCAATTACAAAGCACAGAATTTAAAAATATGCATCAAAACTTCCATCCTGTAAAAAATAATTTTAAGCAATTTTCGCATAACGTTACTAAGCAGGAAACATATCTGGTTAATTGGCAGGAAGAGAAACTTTCTGCACAAGTTTATGTATTCTCATTTAATTTAGATTATTATGTAAAGCTCAAAGAGCCTTGAATTTCATGAATACGGTGTTCTGCAATGGCCATCATTAATGTATATTATTATAAAAAGAAGAAAAAAAATTCTCATTTAATTTAGATTATTATGTAAAGCTCAAAGAGCCTTGAATTTCATGAATACGGTGTTCTGCAATGACCATCATTAATGTATATTATTATAAAAAGAAGAAAAAAAATTCTCATTTAATTTAGATTATTATGTAAAGCTCAAAGAGCCTTGAATTTCATGAATACGGTGTTCTGCAATGACCATCATTAATGTATATTATTATAAAAAGAAGAAGAAAAAGAATTAAGAAATCAAAGAATTAAGGTTATAAAAAAAACACATTGCAACAAAGGCAGTAATGAAATACAAATTATGATAGAAAACATCAACAAAATCTGAGAAATTACTATTAAGGAAAGGAGTGAAAAAAACATTAAAGCATGTTTTAAAAAAAAACATTATTTCATTTTTTATGTTTTGTTTTAATTCAAGCTATGCGAGTAAATTTCTATGATTTTAAAACTTAAAAATGTGTTTCTGATAAGCACATTTTTACTTAGTTCTGCAACTTCCCACAATCAAACAGATTTTTCAAATCTGAATTACACCTTAAAAAGATACCTTAGGGGCATAAAACTGCGCTAGCTTAAGACTCAATGGGGCATCGAGAGAAAAAAGGAAGTAGTCTAACTGCAAAAGTAGGTACATTCCAGGTAATAGGCAAATTATTACAAACGTTGTATTTACAGTTTCATTTGGTTGGCACAGAAAAGTTGACTAATTGATCTTTTTTTTTAAATTTTAGTGGAAATATTAGTGCGCCAGACTTGAAACAAGCGTGTTGTCCTTGCCAAGCCGAACGTAAAGATTTAACAAAAACATATTACGCGTACTAAGCCTAATTACAAAAGAGGTGCTATTTGGTTTTTTATATTTTTCACATAACTTTGGTAAGTCATTCTCTAACATCAGAGTATTATCAACTTTAATTATACAAAATTTGATTACTATTTGTGACTAAAGAATTCAGATTAAAAGCGGTTATTTTTCTTCATTACTTTATCAAATTATTCAAACAAACAAGTTTTGACATAAATTGGGTCGCTAATATTTCACAATAAAATAACAAACTTTTTTCGATTTATTAATAAAATTTAAGACAATAATTGAGATTATCATTAAAAAGTTTTTAGAATTGACAGAATGCAAAAATTGTTATGAATCAACATTGATTGAAATCGAAGCTATATTTCTCTTTTGTCATAAATTTAAATTATGTATATGGCTATAGATATTTAAATATAAATATAAAATATCTCGTACAGTTTTTATTTTTTTTATTTATTTTTTATTATTATTATTATAGTGTGAAGACATTTAATCCAGTTTTATGGAGGCATTTTTGGATCAGTTTTAGAGAGAAATCATGATTACCAAGTCTTATGGAAGAATTAATCGTAGTATTGATTATTTTCTGTTGTACATTGCGTGAATGAAAGAGGAATTACTCCTGAGATTTCGAACAAAGCGTCGTTGCTTAATTTAGGAAATATTTTTTAAAGGAAATAAATATGGCCATAAAAATGAAAATAAAATAGTAACAAGCATCTTTTTTAAGAAAGAAAAAGAGTTGCATTTTTTCAATGACGATCATGATCATAAAATGGTCGGACTGAGGTCTTCAGTCATCCAAAAAGAACCATATCCTAACGCCAAAAGTTTTGATCTATCAGTGAACGAATAGCTCATAGCGGACGCTTAGGAGCAGGAGAAAAGATCCTAATTTGGTGAGTTATCAGTAGATAATACAGTGAAACCTCCAGGAAAGACCACCTCTATGTAACGACAACCTCCATTTACGACCACTTTTGGGAGACACCCCAAAATTTTCCCCATAGACTCTGTGTTGAAGAAAACCTTCTGGAGAGACCATTAAAACATCTCTCGGTGACCGGGCAGACATTTGTACCAAGTGCCGAAAAGGTCAAATAAGGAAATACGGAAAAATATTAAAACAAATATGTAGTTCAAAATGTCCGTGACTTTTTGACGATACGATCTCATGTTCCAGTCAGAGGGCACTATAGACGATGATTGACTATGATTATCCCTGATTTACATTTAGAGTTGAAATTTAAATGAAAGCAAAGACAGGCATCATTTAGAAAAAACAAGCATCTCAAACAGAATGAAACCTTTCTCATCTTTTAAAGACAACTAATTTTTATGATATACAATAAAATGCATACTTAAACAAAAAAAAAATGTTTTTTTTTTATTATTTAAAATGGCTTTATCATTCATAATTGGCAAGTTTGTTTTTACACATATTTATATCAGTTGGAATCATTTTTATAGATGCTGCATTTTATTCAAGGATCCGTCTTTTCATGACGCAAACAGAAGTATAATTTTCGCACCAAGAAAATGACACAGACTAAAATTTAAATCGTTTGCGAAAAATCATGCACCTTCGTTAACAATTTTGGTAATCTCTAAGAACGACCAACCGAAATCAACGACTATTTTACAGTATAACGGAGAGCGGTCGCTTCCGAGAGGTTTCACGTTATAACCAAAAACAAAGTCAACCCCACGTTATTAATTTGAAATAATATGGCTACGGTTCAATCATCAAAAATACCAACAAAATTTAGTACAACCTTCAGCCGAAACATTTTGGAGGTTAGGGAAATAAAGCAGCTTAAGGAAGATATTTTTTTGATATTCGAATAGTCGCGACTGTGAATTAATGTGTTTATACACTTGCATTGAATTAAAAAAGTTAACTGTTACATAGAGTGCTAAGAAGAGAATAAAATATTTAAATTCGCATTTTATAAAATATGATTAAAATTAAATATTGCTATAATTTAATCAAAATTAGATAAGGAATGATTGAAAAAATTACATTTATGAAATTAAAGAAAATTTTAAAGTTAGGAAATATGTACCGCCTATAATGGTATCACAGATAGTAAAATCAATTGAATAAAAATACTATACAAATTTTTAATTTACTTGACAAAAGAGATGCAATCATCATTAAACGTTTTAACACAATTTATAATTTATGGCATAGTCTCTTTTTTTTTTAAATATAAATGCGAATATTAAAATATAACTAACTCAAAAATCAAAAACTAATATAAGTGAATGTGTTATCTTTTTCTCATTTTCATAAAAATGAAAATAAACGCGCGCTGTCTTCTTACTAGGTCAAAAACCAGGAAAAGCGAAACCCAAATTATAGAAATTTACAACATATTGTCCAGACTCTTGTCAGTAAAAGTAGAAAGAAAAATTTGAATAAACGGGTCGCTATTCATTCATCTCTTCGGAGAATTATTTTTTTCTACTGATTTTTATCGACAAATTCGGTTGCAGTTAAAGGGGGAATAAGGGAGAAGTATCACTTAATTTGACACGATTTGCGACATCGGCATATTTTCCACAAACAATTTTCCACTAAAGTGAATATGTGCCAATATTGAATTCATTCTTGTCTATTGTTTCTTAATTTACACCTCAAGTAGCTAAACAATAAAAAGTGTAGTTTCTATTTTTGGTTAAAGTTTCAATAAACTTTAAACTATTTTATGAGTTAAATAGTATGAGAAGTTTCATCGAATTGTGTTAAAAGGTTATGTATTTCATTTAAATATGAGTCATGTCTTTGCAAGAGCCGACGTTTGTGTTTAAACAATTTAAATTCGTGATAGAATTATGAATTATCTATTTTGATTTCAGTCGCTTTCCAACTAAATATATTCTAATACTAAATTTCTTTAAATTACTTAAACTTATTTTTTTTAAATCATTATTGCATTTAAATTAAATCCATTAGTTAATTTTTATAAAAAGCGAACATAAAATATTTATTCTTTTCTTATCGATCTATGTATAGCTAACTTTTTATTTCAAAACTAATGTAGGCTCATTAATTCACTGTCTTGCCTAATCGAAAACAAAAATCTATTTATAACTCTTTATTATTAATTTCTTACCACAAATATGTTTCAGTTACATGGTAATTCTAATTCTCAAAGTCTTGTTGACGATTCACGATCGCCAAAGTATTTTCAAACCTAATATTGATTATGCTGTGTTGGATTTATTTTGGGTATATTATCTTTCGAAAATTCGCCAACCTTGGATCTCTACTCTATGATCCTAGTGTCCGTTGGGAGCAAATTCATTCAATTTCAAAATTGGTGGCAACAGGGGGTGACCTTTTCGGCTTCCCAGTCCCAACCATTGGATATTGTTCTCATACAAAACTTCTCGATATAGAGAATGTTATTCGATCCCATTAAGAGATTTATTTTCTTTATTTTTGAATTATGGCCATTTTCAATAATAGATAAATCAATTTTGCTTAAACGATTTTATTTATTTCCGTGAGACAATTATTTTATTACATCCAAATTAATATGTGTATGTAGCGTCCAAAAGTCAGGGACAATACTTCAATTCCCACTAAAATATTAGTAATGGAGATCAGTGGTATCAGACTGCTAATTTTTTTTTCTTTTTTTTATGGACGATTTTATTTAATATCATCAATTGTTTTGTTTATACATTCTTTTAACTTCTGTGATTATTGGTTTACATTATAATAAATTCCGGATTATTTTACCATAAAAAGTGCTGGCACTCAGGAAACCAGTTCTTTTTACCATAAAATCCATTTTTATCGGAACATGTTATGCAAAAAAAAAAAAAAAAAAAAAAAAAAAAATCTGATATACTGCAATTTTCGGAGTAATAACAACTGTAAAACCAAATAATCTGTGCAATCAAAGAAAATTTAATTTTAATATCGTTACGGTATAATATTTTAAGATAAAAATAATTTTACGGATGATGCGCTTAAGTGCCGCAATTTGATCCAGAATTTCTTACAATTAATAATCTTTGAGGAGTCAGCTTTATTTTTAAAGTCACTATATGTTTATAAACTTAGAATGATGTGTTTCTTTATGACTATTAACAAGTCAATATTAATGAAACTATCAATAAAAAATGAATCAAATGTAATATTTCATTATCTGCAATTTAAACAAAGGAAAAAATCACCACGCAACAAATTTACGTATAAGATTATATACTTAAATTTGATTGAAATACTTTAAACAAATATTTCAAACTAAATATTTATATTATAAACTAGCCTCCTCCCGAGAACAGCTGGTCTGCGGTTTCAAATAAGTATAATTTCAAGTGTTTTTCAATATTTATAATCGCACAATCAAAAATCAAGACAATATATAAGTACAAACTCATATTACTCTTATGAGAGTGAATTTAACTTTTGTCTCTTTACTGTTCCTATGGTATCATGGTGAAGTTGTTTTAAAATTCCCAGTATGCAACATGTGTTAACATTATAAAAACAAATATTCTAATTATCTCAATAGTGATTTTGATGGATAATAAAACAATATAACTTTGTTAAAATCAAACTGTGATCTAGATATTATTAATTATGTGCATTTATGCCAAAATAATATGTTTAATTCAAAGAACGGTAAAACAACACCCTCGCCTTGATCTTCTAGAAAAGGAGTGCATGGATGTGGCGCTCATCTCGCGCCTCGGGGAATCACCAGATTCATTCTTGTTTTCTTTCTGGGCACTGAGAATCACGTGGGTCTACCCAATAACTGCTAGAAGAGAGATGACTTCGCCACGTGTTAGCTAAAAATTTGATCCTTTAGTAGTCCAAATGCAATGACATATAATGCTTTTGGACCCTTTGTGCAGCTTAGTAGCTCTAGCGCAGTGACATCTTTCTTATTTTTCCTTGATGCGCAGTTTATGTTCGTTTCTCAGGACTACTAAATTGATCCGTGCCGAGGCCTTCTCTCTTCTAGGAAGTGTTGGTTTACCGCTCCTGCCTGCCAAGGGCGCTATTCTATGTCGACCCTTGTATTATTTTATATATCAAATAAATTTTGCCAATCAATTTTACTTAATTTTTTTAAGCTAAAGTAAAATATTCTTGCTTTTAAAAACTTTTCTCTTCTTTTTTTTAGAACCTGATCTAGGGCTTAATGTGAGTACACAATAGTTTAAGTAGGATATAGTTTTACGTTTAATGCCTCTATCCGCTATTGTTGCCCAACCTTGTACCATTAAAAAGTTGGATGATTTTTATAAGTTTTAAGATAGTTTTAAAGGATAATAATACAGAGTTAGAGAAGTAAAAATTTGTGTCTAAAAAAGAATGTCAAAAAGCAATCATTATTATTAGTATTTGACAACAAAAAGTTTTCGCATTATAGTTTAATAATTTTATGCGTCATGAAATTAAAATGCCGTATGGACGAATAAGAATAGGCAATTTATTTTTAAAACTAATTGCAATGATTAGATATAGCATTTTTTTAAATTATTGATAACTTATGTTAGACTATATATTTGTTTTTAGCACAACGTTTTACTTTATAATTTAATCTATGAACATAGCAAGCTTTAATTGCTTCTCAAAATTCGTCTGCTTAAATTTTTTTTAAATATTTTGAAACAATGATGTTTCCATGACTGCACAATGCTGAAATAAAATAATATATTTTCTTATGAAAATAAATGCATGTTTTATTAAACACAAAAAAGAAAAAAAAAAACATTTTTCATGAACGCATGCAAACAACTTCACTTAGAGGGTTAGAAAATATCGCAAAAATATTTGCCACCTGTAACAAAAGACGTAATTTCGATGTCAGGCCTGATCTCCATGACGCCGCAAAATTATGATTGCTTACGAACCATCCCATAAAATTTTATATACTATAGAAAAAAACACTTTCCAAATCGATGTTCCGATTTTTGAGTTACTATTAGTAAAGACAGACATATATACAGACTTTTACTTTTATAACTTTAGAAATGTATTTTGAATTCAGAACTTGCGCGCGTTTTGAATAAACTATGAAATGAAGTTTATTTGTTTAGAATTACATAGAATATGTTTATCATTATTCTAAACATAAAAACAAAGGTACCACTCCATTTCTAGCAGCTGCTAGAAACCTAATATCTCATTATCTATATTAAGTGCAGTACGCAAAAATTAAATGGACCACCCTAAATAACTTTTGATTTAATGATCGGGTCTTCACGTTCTAGTGCTCAATCTTTATGTTTAAGGGAGGAGAGCTCAAATATGCTAATTAATTTGTACAAACTATTATATAAACTACGAAATCAGGGAAAAACACATTTATTTTTTGTTGGAAGGATTCGGATTTCTCCTGGGAAATATGGTCCAATGTTTAGTCAAAAGAACGGTTTAAAGTTTTGACCCCTTAAATTTAATTTTTCTTTTTGCGTATTTCACGATATCTCGAGAACTTTTTATGCAAATTAAAAAAAAATTTGCACATAATTATAAGATTTGTTTGACAAAATATAATTCTTCGCAAAATATGAATTTTAGAAAATTTTAATTATTTTTTATTATTTCATTTAATAATACTCCAAAAAACTTTTGAATTATAAGATATAATTTCTTACATCCTTTTAAAGAATGTAATTTTACATGGCAAAATAAAATTCCGAGCGAGCTCTTTCGAATAGTCATTGAGAAATGAAATTTTGAAAAACTCTCATTTTCAAAATTTAATTTTTCGGGAACTATTTGACTAATTTTACTCACGTTTTGTATTTTTCCATGGAAAATTACATTCTTTAAAATGATGTACAAATTTTTATACCCTAAAGCTCAAAAGGTTTAGGCTATTATTAAATAAAATAATAATCATTTACTAAAATTCACCTTTTGCATGGAATCCAAACTTTGGACCACTCTTCAGACAAAAAGTTTTGGACCATATTTCTCAGATTGCGACCAGCCCTTCTATTTTTGAGGTGAGAAACCTGAATCCATAAAAAAAGGCATGTTTATTCAGAGAAAATACGCTTTTGTGTCTGAATTCTTAGCTTTAATTATCGTCTGCACTTATTATTTAACATATTTAAGATCACGTCCTCGAGCCATTAAGATTGAGTTTTAGAATGTGGAGATCCCATCATTAGATCAAATGTTATTCAGGATAGTTTTTATTTTGCGCATTGTACATGTTTGTAATAACTATTACCACAATGCCAGTATATGCCATAACTAATTACCATAAATAATAAAGTATCACTGGCATTAATAGTTTCGAAATATTTTCAGGCATCAGGAAATAAAGTATTACAAAACTAAAGGAAACTTCATTTAAAATTAGCTTGTTTTTTGAAAAAAATTGTAAAAACAAATTTTTATAGCTTACATTCTAAACACCTGCACTTACATTTATTTTGTAGGTCTAAGATTTAGCTTTGAAAATTACTTTATTTTTTGATATGACGAAACCTTCATAAGCAAAAAATTTAAGCACGCAAATTTATTAAAATTTTCTTAGTATTTATTTTTGAAATGTAAAATATTAATAACTATCAAGTGTTTTTCAAGATAAAGCGTTACAATATTTTTACAAGTATGTTAAAGGATAGAATATATTTAGTATTTAGTCAGAGAAAAAGTTAAAAAATAAATCTAGGCCACACAGAAAAATTTTGAATTTTCCGGTTTTTGCCATTTATGCTCTAAAGCTTTTTTATATACAATGGTCCAAACAACACGATCGATTTGAAAATGCTTGAATCTAAATATTCTCTCATACTTGCATTTGAAAAGACAAATTAATTGCTAAACATACAGTTACTACAAAGACTTTATGTGTAAATAAATGAGACGTGTCGCTGCATATTTTTTATAGTATTCTGTAATCTTCGTATAGTATAGTATAATCGCATAGTATTGTATACTTCGTATAGTATAATCGTTGGACTTCGTTGCAAATATATTATAATATCTATAAAAAATTATCTAAACAAAAAAAAAAAAAAAAGAAACGTATCGTTGTGATAATAGATTATAAAGAAAAAATCTCACATCTCGAATAAGATAAACGTCAAAGAAAGAATATAAATAATATGTAAAACATATCGGGAGACGAAATACAAAATACATGACTATAATTTTGTGAAATCAAGACAAAACAATTTGCTTTTTAAAACAAACACAGATTCAAAACCAAATTCACTTAAAAAGATTTCGTTTCCAAAAAACAAATTTAATAAATAATTATAGATATACATTACAGTTGATTACTTAAATTAAGTACTTATGAATCTTAACAAATTTAGCATTGAGTTTGGATACTTGTTTATTATAATATAAATGACTGTATGACTGCTGTGTGACTTGCTAAACAATGGTAGGCACTTTATCCATTACTGTATCTTAATCTATCAATGCAACTTTTTTAGATAAAAGACGTAATCATAGGAAAATATTATGCAAATAAGAAGATTTAATGGAAATAAAACGTTTCCAAATTATCAGCATTTTTAAAGAGTTATTAAAAACAATTAGATATTATTTATTTGTACTGTAAGTGAATGTCGCGGCATTATATAGAGCCTAAAAACTATATTTAAAACTATAGAGCCTAAAAAATATAAAAAATTTTATAGAAAGAAAAATTTTCTAAATTTAATCTAGAATAAAAATATGCTGTACATTCACAAGTACCTATATTAACCCTTTTTATTAATATAAACTAATACATCAAATTAAACTACAGAAACAGATTAAAAAATACTGCATTTCTCCCCTAAACATGCAAAAACTGTGACATTAAATTTATCTTTGCTGAAAAATTCGAATTTTTTTCTTAGATTTTGATCACCCAACTTTATTAAAATATTTTACGAAGGAGATTTAAAAAATTCTTAGAAATTTCATGTTTTAGAAATGAATGTTGAAAAGAAGTTTGATTTTAGAATAAATAAGCTTAATTAAGCTTAAGATTAATTTTGTGTAACAGAACACAAAAATATCTTTGAAAATCTTTTCAGTATTTTCCAGGAAAAGATATATCAAAGCAGGCTAGAAAAAAAACAATCTTTCTTTTCTGAATTTGCTGAAATATTTGAAGTCTAAAATACAACAAAGCGTAATAATATAAAATGAGTGGTGTAAATTCATATTTTTATCATACATTTGCAAGATTTACACTTCAACCCAAGAAGTATTTATTTAAATTTTGCAAAAAAATTTAAAAAAAGTAAATAAAAAAACATTAATAAGATTATTACTAGATATAAATATATACAATCAGAATAGATAAATATTTCAATGAAAACATGACTAAAAATCTGCTTTATCTCTTAAAACACCATTTTTACAAATGAAAATATGCTTAAATTATTAAAGATTCAAAGAAACATTTTGGCCAACTCAAAGTGTTTTTCCCAGGTATTTTTTTATTTACAAGAATAACATTTACCTGTTAATAAAAACATTCATACAAGAATTAAATAAATCAGTTTAAAATATAATTACGACGAATGATTCTGAGGAAAATAATTTTTTTCAAATATGGTTATCGTTAAATTTTCTGTGGATAGAAAAAAAGAAAATTTTTCAAAGAGAGGAGGAAAGTTTTCTTAACCGAAGTAATATCTTTTGAGATCTTAAAACAATGTATTTTTGAATATTAAAGCACAACATTTTGAGTGTAAAAATGTAAAAATAAAACATGGTTAAAAACAAGTTTTAAAAATCCAAGCATGCTTCCTTTCGTTACTGAAGGAAGAAAACTGCACACACGATTACTAGATAATATTTCATCACAAAAACTTCACAGGGTATAGCGAAAACTGGCATAACAGCACTATCTTGAAGATGAATTTATAGAATAATTCGGTACTTGAGCAACAACAGCAACGTCAGCACTGTTACGATTTCCCACACCTGGTTCATTTGTTCGAAGAACCGCGTGAAATCCTCCAGCGTCAGCAACGTAACTTACATGTCTATACACGCCATTCGAATCTCGGTAACCATAGCTCCCTCGAACCACACCATCTTCGCTTTGATTTTCTTCCCTATGCTGCATATTTCCAAAATCATCTTTATGATTGTACTGAAACCTATAAGGCACTTGAGGTATCATATTTTTCGATTCTTCTAAGTAATAATCTCCACTTTTTACGTTTGGTGCAATATCAGCAATGCAGTTGACAAACGCCACAACGAAAGAAACACAGAACACGAAGAACTGAACATCCATCTTGGAAATCGATCTGAAACAACTATATCTTTTCAGAAAAACAATCAATTGTGGCTGAACTCTGGAATTGTTGTTTCTACAATGACCGTTAAGATACGCAAAATTATTAATAACCTTTTTCCCACTGAAATGAAATTGTATGTAAATAACTCGTAAAAATAACCTAGTAAGCAGAGAAAAAGGAAGAAAAAAAAAGAACAAGATGTCTAACTGAATTGCTCCAGAAGATGAGCTTTTTTGATGAGCAATAATGCATGAGGAAGTTATTCTCATATACGTGAGCATACACAAAAAGATAATAAAAAGCATTCATTATCTTCACTTTCGAACATAAAAGCTTTCGATTCAGTGGAGTGTAAAATTAATGTCAGTAAAAAAGAGTTGTTCTATCCAAAGAAGCGTAACGGGTGTGGCACATATTAAGATTTGATTCGCGTCCTTGAGAAATGTAAACAATAACAATACTTCCTCCATATCTTCTATCAGCAAATTCTTAGCGCGTCTGCAATACAGCGATGCTTAAAATAATTTTTCTGAGTTCGCGTCCTAATAATAAATAAAAACAGAGCTATTTAGGGTAAATGAATTCGCTTGGAGCAATTAAAGTTTATTTCTTTTTAAGATCAAAAGTATGCAAAAAAAATGATCAAATGAAAATGCTTTTTCGGTTATTAAGTACGTATAAATCTTAAATGCAATTAAGTCTTATTTTCATATGATATTTTAATGCTGAATGGAAATACACAAATTTTCTTTACTGTTGTATTAAAATTTTATTTTTTTCTACTTTCAAGCTTCTTTGCATGTCGTATCTTTTTATGGTGCTCTATAACCTAATAATGTTTTTCACAAATCAATATCAAATAAATTTTGTGAACAATATAATAGATAATAAATTCTTCGACCTGTTTGTGGATTTTTTTTTGTTTCGTTTAACATATGATTTATTCAGAAAAACCAATGCTATGTAATGATTTTATTTAGAACGCATAAATTGAATATAAATCACTATAACTATGAAAATTTTGATTTGAAAAGGAACATAAACTATGGTATTGAACTTTCAAAAATTTTCATAAAAGATAAAATATTCGCGAACTTAATATGACTTTTAAATTTAAAATTCGAAATCAATTATTTATGTAATTTAAGAAAGTTGTTTTAATGCCGACATTTTAAAAAATGATTTAGTGATGTTTTTTTTATATATAAAATAGAAAGTAATAAATATCAGTACATTTTTAATAATAGTATTCAATAATTTGAAATTTTATTTTTCAAAATTGCAAAATGTGCTAAAAAAAATAGTAGATTTTGATGGATAATAAAACAATCTGACTTTGTTAAAATCAAACTGTGATCTAGATATTATTAATCATGTGTATTTATGCCAAAATAATATGTTTAATTCAAAGAAAGGTAAAATAACACCCTCGCATAATCTTCTAGAAAAGGAGTGCACAGAGGTGGCGCTCATCACATGCCTCGGGGAATCACCAGATTCTTTCTTGTTTTCTCTCTGGGCACTGAGAATCACGTGGGTCTACCCAATAACTGCTAGAAGAGAGATGACTTCGCCACGTGTTAGCTAAAAATTTGATCCTTTAGTAATCCAAATGCAATGACATATAATGCTTTTGGACCCTTTGTGCAGATTAGTTGTCCTAACGCAGTGACATCTTTCTTATTTTTCCTTGATGCGCAGTTTATGTTCGTTTCTCAGGACTACTGAATTGATCCGTGCCGAGGCCTTCTCTCTTCTAGGAAGTGTTGGTTTACCGCTCCTGCCTGCCAAGGGCGCTATTCTATGTCGAACCTTGTATTATTTTATATATCAAATAAATTTTGCCAATCAATTTTACTTAATTTTTTTAAGCTAAGGTAAAATATTCTTGCTTTTAAAAACTTTTCTCTTCTTTTTTTTAGAACCTGATCTAGGGCTTCAAATTCAAAAGTTTTCATAAAAGATAAAATATTCGCGAACTTAATATGACTTTTAAATTTAAAATTCGAAATCAATTATTTATGTAATTTAAGAAAGTTGTTTTAATGCCGACATTTTAAAGAATGATTTAGTGATGTTTTTTTTTTAATATAAAATAGAAAGTAATAAATATCAGTACATTTTTAATAATAGTATTCAATAATTGAAAATTTAATTTTTCAAAATTGCAAAATGTACTAAATAAATAGTAGAAATTTTCCGATAAAAATTTATCTTTTTTAATTGAAAAAATTACAGTTAGGTAAACAGATATAATGTCCCAGCGAAAAGAAATACAGGGAACTTTTAAAGTGATAAAGTTTTATTGTAGAAAAAGAAATAGACTTGCAGTAAAGTGTGTATTGCCTAAAATCATTCTGAAAAAATCTGTAGATACAGTTCTTATAAATGCACATAAACTAATGTCACTTACTAAATTATGAAACCTCTATTTAGTTCAAAAAGCATCAAATGAAAACTCAACGCTTTTAGACATACTATTAAAATTTCTTTAAAAATACAGAAGAAAAAAAAACAGGAATCATCGTTAAATTACGTAACTTCTCGTTAAAACGCATATAACGCATTTTTCGTTAACAGAATTACGGAATATTATTTGCCTTTCTCTGGAAAAACTTTTCAATGTATTGAATGATTCAGAAACATCAATGTATTATAATTTATATGAAGTGTAAGTAGTCGCAAATTTGTTGTTGTGGGTAGCCTTCGAACCGTAGCTACGAACAAGGTTTGAATCCCCGTGTTAAAAAGATTGTGGTTATCTGATTAAATTACATTTTTCCTGATAGTGTATTAGTGTGCTGTTTTCGACTGGGGAGTAATTTACAGAATTTTAATGAGTTTCTTGGGAATAATTTTCTCTATTTTAACACAAAATGTGCGTTTTTTTATCTTTTTAATACATGAGACTCTGGAAAAATTATTTCCAGTAGTAAACGGAAGTATTAACCACAATTATTTTAAAATGCACTATTATAAGTGCTTCTTTTTTCCCCATGAATTCTGACATTATAAATCACAAATAAAAAGAAAAACGATCATTTTTAAGAAGTATATAGTTTTTTATTTGCAAAATTTTAATATGTAAATGTTGGTGTTAAAGAGGGATGAAATGTCAATTTTGAAGAATCTGATATTTTTTTGAACCATTTACAAAATCGAAACACGTACTTTGATTTTAAAGTGAAGAGTCGCAGCAATTAAGTACTTCGTAGAAGTACGATATGTAAATACATTAGAACTTCAGTTATTCGAATCTCTTCATCCGAAAAACCTCTGTTAACAAGTCCTTTCTGATTTTCCTTATTTATTTTTACTCGTGTACGTACGCTTTTTTTCCTATTTCAATTTCAAAATTATGTTATTTTAGTTGAAATATACATGATGAAATTGAAATAAACATTTGTTGAACATAAAATTAATCATTTTGTACAAGTAAAAATAAAATTTTTGTTGCTTTAGTCAAGTTCCTGCACTGTCATGACTAGTGTAGTGTAGTTTGACTATCATAGATTCTAATTTTGCAAATAAGTTTATTATTTTATTTATCACAGAAATTTACGTATGTAATTTTGAAAAAAAGCTTATGAAAACATGTAGAGGTATCAATAAATCAACTAAACTCAACCAATTCCCTTCGAAATACAGAATTAGATGCTGTTTTGTTCAAATGGTTAATTGAATCTCTAAATGGTGCATAAGTGCAATTGGAATTAGAAGCAAAATATATTTAAATCCAGTCGAGAACGAAACATTTATTAAATGGTCATACTAAAACAAACTAATTGTAAATATCATATAGAATTTCTTTTTTTGCAGAAATCCACCTTCAATTTTTTAAATTTAGATTAACAAAAGTAGGTTTGGTCCTATCAGGTACTAATTCAAATTTTACTGTACTTATGTCATATTTGTATCAGTCTCTATTCAAAAATTACTTTTGAGTTTGTTCTAAGCTTTACTTACCTCTCTGCATCTTATAATCAAAATTTCATATATGCTTCTAGGTAATATTAATAGTGATATAAAAAACTACTTTAAGACTGTAGATTATTGTTTGAAGAAAAAATGTCAATATATTTTAAATGCATTTTCTTTTATACTAAAAGAAATATTGAAATTTTTATTAAACATCTACAGAGGAAATATTAACAACTTACAGTCTTAAAATAATTTTTACCAGTTTTAACTTGCTGATCTAACATTTTGTAAAACTATTATATGCATTAAATATTGTAAATGTTAATCATCTCCCTTCATTAAAAAAATCATTAGCTACGCTGCCAACGCCGCTGTTTTGGTCGCTCAACTTAACGTTACATTCTGTTTTGTTGCCTGAAAACTATAAAACATAAAAACTAGGAAGTGCAAAATAGTAAAGGAATACAGTAGAATAAAAAAAAAGCATTCCATAATTAGTTCGAGAATCATTAACCGTTAAACTTGTAGGGGAAAATATCCTACGAGGTCATTCTACAGGCCACAGGACGACGAAAGGTCCACATTTGCTTATGATCTTAACACAGATTGTTTCTCGAAATTTTGATTTGTTTAAAAGTTATTGCAATGTTATTTGCTTTTTGTCCAAATTTTTAATCTTTTTTTAACGTAGTATTTTGCTTTGCTGCACATGACTTAGAAACTTGAAATTGCTTAGGAATATAGAAAAAAGTACAGCGAGTATAACAAAATAAAAAATATAAGAATCGGGAATTATTAACTGTTAAAATTTTATGAAAAAATACCATGTTTAGTCAATCAGTAGCCCGTTGAAGTGCAACAATTTAGTTAAAATTTGGCATGCTTAAAGAATTTTTTTTTTTTTTTTTTTGTGAAAATGACGTAAATTTTGCTTCGAAATTCTAATTTGTTAAAAACTTATTGCAAACTTATTTCCTCTTTTTTGCTTTAAATACTAACTATTTATCAATCCAGGAGCTGTTTATTTTTTTTTATTTTATAAACGTAGGGGAGTGTCGGGTACCACCGCCCACTATCAATTTCATATGTATAGAATATTTTTTCAAGTCAATGGGCCATCGGATATTAATTGTTATATTAAAAAAAGATTATTTTCAAAGTTTCAAGTATTTATGCAGCTGGTAACATGGTAAACAATAGTTTTGAAAATATGTTGAATACAGTAGTCACATTTTTTAAATTTCTACTTTTTTAAGTAGAAATTTAAAAAATGTGACTACTGTATTCAAGATGTGATTTAATAGGGGAGTGTCGGGTACCACCGCCCACTATCAATTTCATATGTATAGAATATTTTTTCAAGTCAATGGGCCATCGGATATTAATTGTTATATTAAAAAAAGATTATTTTCAAAGTTTCAAGTATTTATGCAGCTGGTAACATGGTAAACAATAGTTTTGAAAATATGTTGAATACAGTAGTCACATTTTTTAAATTTCTACTTTTTTAAGTTAAACTATTCTTCTTTTGGTTTATTCTTTTTTGCATTATTTAATTAGATGATAAAACAATAGAAACATACAAAAATATTGATTAATACTCAATATTATACAGAAATATAAGCAATACTCCTTAAGTGGGCGGGGCTACCCGACTCTCCCCTACGCTTGAGTAGACGTCAATCAAAAGTTGCAAGAGAAAGAGATTACTTGTTGCCAGATATAAATCTTAACATATATAGTGAATTTTTTAAAAATAAAAGATAATGAAAATATAGAAGCGATAAGAGCCTATTGCTATTTGACTTGTTGTATGTTTCATCAATGAATACCATTACTTGTCATTCATGAATACAATTCATGTCTTCTAATTGAGTCACACTTCGTGTTCTTTAGGTAAATTTTTTTTCAGATGATTATTTCTCAAATCCGGGTAATCATCCATTTCGCTGCGATTAACATGTTAAAGAAATGTTCTTACACAAAGCTACAATGATTCTTTATTTTGAAAATAAAATATTCTGTGTTTTTGTGGAAAATATCGATGTTTAAGGGGAAAGAAACAGCGATGAATGAGAAGCGATTACGAGGGTGGGCGAACGAAGTCTACTATTATTAGTATATAATTAAAGCAATGCTTAAAACAATGCATGTATAATACTGTTTAAAATTGACAAGTAAAGGCACATATTTAACGAAATAATTAAAATTTACTTTTTAATTATATCAGTAGAATATTTAAATTTGATTGTTTCACAAGTGCGCCAAACACCTGGTAAAATAGTGTGAGAAAATAATAGTGCAGTTTTCCACTTGATTCCAGAAAATATTTTTTTACATATCTCTCTAAAGTTATGTAATACCGATTTAGATTTTGAAATAGGTCGAATAAAAACTACATTTGAGGGAGAGTAGAGTAATCTAAAGCAACCTGTGGTTCTATTTTTATATTCACGATTTGATTCATTAATTGGCCAATTTTTCAATTCATGTTTTATTTATTCATTTAACATTAATTTCCTGTTTTATCCAAATTTATTAACTCGTTTATTCAGTGATTAATTGATTTATAGTTATTTCTTTTATTATACACCTATTCAGTCAAATTTTTGTGTAATTTGGTTGAATACTGATTATAAAAAAAACTGTAAATTTTATCGTAGAATTTCATATCACAATTTTTACTCGTAGAATTTATTTAATTCAAGTGAGTCAATGATTTTACAGTAAAAATTACGATATATCATGCGTTCTGTTTTTTTTTCTGTAAATGGATTTAACGGTAAAAAAAAGTAACCGTACCCTGAGTGCTGGTACTTGTTACCGTAATTTGAATCGGAATTTTTTACAGTATGACAAAAACGCAACCCCGCTGAAAGTTGCTGAGAACAAACGAAATAAAGTTTTATTTCAGGATTTTTTACAGTGAGAGCTTGGCATTTCGGATATTTGTAGAAACCTTGCACGTTTACTAATAATTTCTCGTAAATACAGATTTCAGTTATTGATAAGTATAATATGTAAATATTAGGGATGTATTATTGGTAAAAAAATAATACTTCTCTACAGACGATAATATGAAAAATATAATGTTTGCTCTCTAAAACTTCGTTATGGAAATATCTACGATGTAAAAAAATTCCAAATAAAATTACGGTATGAAGAATCGACGCTCACGGTCCCGGTACTTTTCACCATAAAATATATTTTTACCAGAACAAATGGTCTAATACACCGTAATTTTTACAGAAATAATTAAAATAAAATCAGTAAACTGCTATAATTAAATTAATAATATAGAAAAAATTATATTTTACGATGAAATAGATTTGATGCGTGATGCACTCAAGTGCCGATACTTGATACGTAACTTGCACCAGATTTTTTTTTGTGTAGCAGCTATCTACAAAATTGTTTTCAAGTTAAAAACATGCCTATTTTAGTTTCGAGTCATGCAATGTGCGATGCTCCAAAATGCCGGTACTTTATGCAGCAATTTGAACCAGAAATTATTTTTCTAGAAATTAGTAGATGCTTTTAAACACTATGCATAGTAAAAACATTTATCACTGAAAAATTATTTTTCCTGAGTTTAAAATAAGTTTAATTTTGAAAATGTTTTATTATTTTAATGATAATTTACAAATTCTTTTAGTTTACTTTAATTAGAAATATAAATATCTATATATTAAAGTTAAGATTTCAAAATAAAGTAAAATAGATGTCACAATTATTTAAAAATGTTATTTTTTCCTCTTTTTTTAAATAAATTTGATTCTGAAATGATTGATATCGAAAATGATGAATTTTTTTTAACTCAATTCTTTTACATTAAGCATAAATAATGTTAGCACAATTTGAATATTCTTTGGAAAATACTGCACAATTACTGTACAATATATTAAAAGTGATAAATTTTAGATATCATTTTAAAATCCATAAAAATGCCATAAAATTATATGTTCATTTTAAAAATAAATATTAAATTTTTAAATTTTTTTTTTATATAAGAAATCGTAGACGCTATTGTAGTTTATTATTGTAATTGCAATGATATTCCTTTGAATAGAAATTAATGCAGGGCGAAAGGAATTTAATGCTTTTTCAATCTAAAAAATATTTTCTAAATAACAAAGGATATAAAAACATGTTTTAAAACAAAATCATATCGATTTAAAATTGAAATTTTTTAATTTGAATAAACACAGAAGAAAAATGTAAAATAATTCAAGGGTAAAAATCTTCCTTTTTGCTATTCCCTTAGAAATAATATAATTGAAGAAACATGAAATACAAATTAAACATTTATTTAAAATATCTAAGAACATTTTTATGTACTTAAAAAATAGTGTTATAAGTTAAGCATTTAGTACAAAAAAATAAGTTACTGAAAAATTTTTAAAGATAAAATTACAGATAATGAAATTATCTTGTACAGATATAGGCATAATTTATGATAATTTACGGATATAAAGAACACCAAATAATAAGAAAAATGAATAAAGTATTCCCTATTTTTATTTTAAAATGATATTATTTGTATTTTGCTTAACACTGAAAACGATGAGGAATTAGTTTCAGTTTTAAATGTTACCTTATAGATTTTTAAATTAGTCTAAACACAAAACGCAACTTTCTACCAAACAATATCTTCAAAACAAACGGTTTAAAATTATTTTAAATTTTACAGAATATTTTTCTATTTAAATTGCCTTTTGATAAAAGTTGAATGCCAATCATAAAGGTAACACGGTAATGCTTTAAAACTGAGATTTTTGTTAAAATCATTTTTAAATACTTATCTAACAATTACATCTCATGCTTTTTCTGATATCAGAATCTTTTGTTCACTGCAAAATGTGACACACACACACAGATAAATGTTACTACAATTATTTAAAAAAAAATTACGGAATAAGTTATTCACTTAAATATACGGAATACTATACAGAATAAGTTATTCACTTAGCATCAATAAATAAGTATTCTGCAATTTATTGAGATATTCTTTTTATTCCAAATCTATCAATTGAAAGACAATGACTTAATTTTTGTATAAATAGAATAAATCTTAAAAAGAACTAAGTAGCTTTCCAGAATCTAAGATGGAGAATAATCGGCTAAAACTTTAACGTCAGCGCTATCAGCGTAACCAATTCCTGGTTCATTAGATTTTACTACAGCATGAAAACCACCTTTATCAGCTATATAGTTTACTTGCCTAAAAAGTCCTTTATAGTCCTTGTAACCATAGTTACCTTTTACAACTCCATCCCCTTTAGTAGATTCTTGACGATATTGAGTTGTACCAAAACCATCTCCAGTTTCATAGCCATATGCGTATGGTTCTGCATTCGGATAAACCTCCTGCGATGATTTTAAAATTTCCATCGTAGGCTTCTTGTAAACAACAGTTAGTGGTGCAGCAATATTTGCAAAGTCATTGCTGAAATCAGAAGGGCTGTCAGTGCTGACTATGTTTGAGGCAGTAGAAAAACTTTTTAAACCAGTTTCTATTGGCGGAGACGATGACTGCTTCATTACTTGCGGATTATTTTTAGTTTTGCTTACCATTTTCGGATTATTTGTAGCTCTGTTTACCATTTGCGGATTATTTGTAGCTCTGTTTATCATTTGCGGATCTTTTCGATCAGAGAGCGGGAACACTGTTAAAGTGCTGATTTTATAAGGTTGAGCAGTAGCTTCCACACTAACACCTGCATTTGCGTTAGGTGGTAACTGTAACTGTTTCAATATTTGCTGATTGTTTTTAAAAGAGTTTACCAACTGCAGATCCTTTTGATCAGATTGAGACACTCCAGCTTTGAACTGGTAACGTTGAGAAGGTACAAACGAGTTTTTATCAGCATTTTTGAACGCAGGTGTACTGTTTGGTGGCATAAGATTCGTAGGAGGAAAAGTTGAAGTTTTCACATTGTTTTGAGGCTTAGAAGTGATTATAAGTGACTTCTTTGCATTTGTTGCAGGACTTGAGGTTGAAAACGAAGATGGATTTTCGTCACTTTTGACACTAATCTGAGGAGATCTTATCACTATTTCATTTGGTGTAATTAAAGGAATTCCAACTTTGCCATCCTTAATCGGAATAGGTTTCAATGTTATTGCTGTTGTCTTACTGGCAGGGAATGACGCAGTTAAACGATTCTGTAGATTTAAAGGCTTACTTACAAATGGAACATCAGACTTCCTACGAATATTTTTCTTTCTGCTAACACTGGCGAACGGTGCTGTTTTGCCTGAAAAAACTCTCTTTGGATTCCGGTTTTTCGTTTCATCCATTTGTTTTCTGGCTCTTAGTGTATTCAGATTCCGCAGGCCAGCATATATCGGCAGAATTTCATAGCCACTTTGTAACAAGTACTGTGGAAGAGGACCACTGCCAACTAGAACAACCCTTTTCTCAATGCGCTTAGAAGCATATGGTTTACCAGATGCAAAAATAAGTCCACTATGGATTAAAATTATTGCTACCGATATCCACGACATGACTAGAAACTACTAAAGTAACTGTGGCGTAGAATATTTTTATATAAATGACGAGCTACAAAAATGTCAAACGATATCCTACATTAAGAAGCCAATTGTTTCATTCAATTCGGATTTTATTACTTTCGTCTGGAATTTTCATTTTAAAAGTTTTCAGATGGACAAACTGAAATAATTGTAGTTTGAATCTCAGAGAAAGGAAGGCATCCTCTGTGACGAATTTCCGACTTCTGTTGTATGTGTGTGATTTTCTCACGCACACTATCCTTACAAAGAATAGATACGCTTTTGAATCTTCAACATTATAACTGTCATCATTAATTTTTGATCTCTTGAGTTTTTAATAGAAAAATTTTCATCAGTGCTTGAACTATGGAATAACGATCTACGCCTGAAAAGTAAGTAAGAATGCGCACCAGAAACAACAATAGAAAGTCATTTTTTTCTCTCTTTTTCTTAAAAAAATAAAAAAAACGCACATCCCTGAAAAGAATTTGTGAAACTATTCGTAAGCAAATTAAAGTGATTAAATTGATTTATATCAGAAAAAATTTTTTGGTAATGTGAATATCCTAAATGTCTTTATCAGTGATTTGATCAAGAGTTATTTATTTTGTTTGTATTTATTTTAATTTAATAATTTTTCTGTATTTTAAATAAGACAATAATAATGATCAGAACAAAAAGGATTTTTATTATCTCCAAAGAGGCCGAATTTCTTTCAGAATTGAAGTTTAAATGCTTTTAGAAAAATGGATATGGTTATACTCTTTTCTGCGCTGGAGGTTCCTTTTATTCCTAACAGGAATTTCAATTTTAAAACTTTAGAGATATTATTTTCACAATTAAAAATTCTTGTGTCATTTGATGTTAATTCTGATACGTAATAAATTCTGATCTATATCAAGTTATTTTGGTGGTAATTATTATTAGGAAGCTGCCCGCAGTAAGTATACACTATTGTAATATTTGCATTTCTATATATATTGATAGTATTCTTTGAAATTGTTTGTATTGAGATATATTCTGACCTGATGTGCTCCATTCTGGTGCGCAGTTATCCCAAGGAAGTCGACTGTTCCATGATGCGAACATGTAGAAGATTGTCCATGCAATGATCATGTTATAATACAGCATAACAGTTCCGGATACTATTACCATGCCGTATCCGAGACCTAAAACCAAAACCAAAACAAAAATGCATTAAAATTCCTATAAAATAAGAAAATAAATTCAAAAAGAATAAAATTGAATTAAACCGTTATTACCAAAGGTTAGCGATACGAAAAAGTTGATCATCTTGATATTTGTTTTTATTTAAAGTGTTGTTCAAAGATAAAATTTGCATAGATTTTAAAATTCTTTTTAAAAATTTAAGTATAAAAAAATGCACACAATTTAGGTTGCAGAGTTTAATATGTATAAGCGGGAAAGAAAACTGCAATTATAATCTAAATGTACATATGAGGTATGCTATAATCTAAATGTACATATGCAATTATATCTAAATGTACATATGTAATTTACATATGAGGAGGATCGGAGTATAAATATATGAAAACCAGTTTAATAAAATGTGGAAAGATTTCTAGAATTCAATTTTTTACCCCTGTTTTATCCGGAAATCAAAAAGTTTTTGATTTTTTATTACCTCAGTTGCTATTTAACAAATTTATACAGCGTTTATGTTTCTTTCCCTGCTCTTGTTAGGAATTTTAAAAATAGGGACATTACGAAATAATAAGGGTCATTACGTAAAATCATGTATTTTCTATTTCTGTTTTTCTATCTTTACTGGATATACATGAATGATATAGGATAATCCTGTTGGTTTCTCTATGCAGCATTTTAAAGTTAAAACGCAAAAGCTTCGAATTCATATATTTTTAAATTTTAAACCTAGTGAAGATTGAAGAAAACTAATAAGAATTAAGAATTCTGGGTGCGGTGTTCTACTGGAAGAATTTCAATATACAGAGGTCAGTTAACTACAAATGTGAAAAATATATGCGTATTTAATTTAGTTCTTTAAATCGCGATTACAGAAATGTCTTTTCTTGAGAATATTATTTTTTAAAAATAGTTTAATAGCTGCAGAAAATTTTTTTCACACACTTTGACTAAGGTAATTTTAAGAAAAAAGACGCCACTACTTGATTAAGCTTAGAGAAAGGCCCAATGACAGGAATCAGCGAATTTAAGCAGAGTGGAGACGACATTACATTAACTAAGTATGAATATTAAGCGGTGTTATAAACAATGCCTAGTTAAAAAAAATTACAAATTGCATAAAAGAATACAACAAGGTTATCATGAGGTCGTGCGCTTATTGTTTACATTACATTACCATATCTTCTCAGCATGAAAAACCATTTTTGTAAAATGTTTCTAATTTTTTTCCCCTATAGGTTTTCACACAGCTTTTTCAACTAACTTCTAGGGGCAAAAAAAATTAGTTTTTCACTTTGTAAATGTGAAAACATAAATTTTGAGACATTGCATTTTTAGACTATGTCCAAATATTGGGAATTCAGAACAAATTGAAACATTATTAATTCCTCGATCTTAACCTTTCTTATGTCATTTATTTTTCTTTTGAATTTCTACCAGTTTTTTTGACGTTTTATGAACAATTAATCAATACCTTTTAAGGAAGCAAATTTAATTTTAGGGAATTTTATGCCATATCATATATGTGGCATAATAGAACAAATCTCAAGCAAGGCTTTCTAACCTTCAAAACAAATGTACTAATTCAATTTATTTGATTGAACAATAGATGGCAGCACAAAACTAAAGCGAGGCTTAGTGTGCCTATAGTTATAATAGCAAGACCAATATATTATAATGAATTTTGCACTTTTCTCTATTGTACTTATATGTGGTAAGTGTGAAGTAGGTGGTATACAGGTGGTATACAGACTCACGAAGGGGTTAAAATTACCTATAAAGTTTATTAGACTACAAATTCTTAAAATTGCCTTTGGGAGACTAAAAAAAAATCTTTACCAGTGAATAATGGACAGAACCTATCAAATATGGCGATAGGTCCGAGACTAGCGTACTGGCCAAATGAAAGTTCCATGAACATGAGTGGTAGACCAGCTAACAACATCATACAAATGAAAGGAATGAGAAAGGCACCTAAAATAAGAATAATGAAACATTTTAATAAATAATTTTAACTCATTCTTACAAAATTGTGTACTTCAACTTTCTCAGAGATAAAAATTCTTTGACGTCGTGAAACCTTATCTAATGCATCATTTTCGTTAAAAGAATTTGAATTACTCCAGAAAAACGTGACCTGAAGCAGTAATTTATCGAAACTCATTTATAAACTGTTTTTTCCGCAACTTGCGCAAATTTGATGGCTCTTTTTATTAGTTTTTCAAACTCCTATTTATTGAACTTTCTAAAAGCACCAACTTTAATTTCGATCATTTTTACTAAGTGAGAAGTATTTGAAAACATAATGCAAAATGAAGTATTTATAAAAATTAAAATCAGTTACACAAAACGTTTACCAATCTTTGTAATTTATTGCAGTGATTGATGGTTATTTTCTATCTATAGATATAAAATGGTAAATATTTGTTACGTCTCGCATATGTTTCACATATATCGCTAACTAGTAAGAATAAAGAGAGAAAGAAAATTTGTATTACTCAATTTTTATTTATAAGTATTAGAAAATAAAATTTTATAGGGATTTATTATGAGTTTGTGAGTCATAATAGTTTTGAGGTATGAAGTTAATCTACTTATAAATACACTAATGTATTTTAAAACGCAAATGTCATTATAAATTTTTAAACTGTAAGAAAAATCTCGGTTTGCAATCATATTGTATTTATTTGCAATGCTTATATTTTGAAAGGTAAAGAATTCCATCGCGTTTCTGATATATATGGATGATTCTCACGAAATATGACAATTCACTGTCCCTTGCTCCAAGATCTAATACTATAATACTAAAAGAACTTTTTTTTAAAATTAATAAATAGCATTGCTGTTAGCATTTTAAAATAACTTTGCACTAGCATTGACCGTTTTTTATAGTTAAAAAATTTAATTGAACTTCAAGATGTCATTTTCCTGGCGTGTCCCAAGCAATTTTTCCAATAATAACTAGCTTTAAAACTTCCTATAAATTTTTCAATATCTAAATTTTTTTATCTCAACTGGTGTAAACATTTCTAGAATATACACAGAGGGTATTATTTACAAAAACTTCGTTTAAATTAATTTTTTCTGTCAATAATTTGTTTGTCCTAAGAAAATCTGTCATTTTCCTGGCTACTTTTATTTAGTGGTTTATAACCAAAATAGATAGACCCAGCAATCAATATCTTATGTTAATAGATTGATTAGATACCCTTCTATATGAACATGTCTTGTTGTATGAATAAAGAACCAATTTCTGGTTCAAAATCTATTTCAAAAATTTTTTCAAGGTGAGTAGGTTTTTCTGTTGTCATTTTCCTGGCTTCTTGAAACCATTAATAACATTAACTACATATATTTATCTGAGTTATTCTAAGAAATCCTGTTGTTTTCTACAGAATATAAACGTCTTAGGCCGAAATATTTAATTAAATTAATTTTAAAAAAATCGTTTTAAACAAAAAGTGTATTTTAAATATAAAATATGTAAATATATATATATATATATTTTAAGTCAAATTTGATTTTTATTTTATAAACTATATTTCATAAATTAATATTTGAAGTCAGTTAAGAAGCACTAATTTCAGAAATCCTATTATGCTATACTCTGTGCTGAATAACAGTAAAGAGGGATGGAATTGAAAGGCATCTAAGTTAATCGCCAAAAGTGCCTAAATAATATCCATTTGATATGCATGAGTAAATACTTTAAACTCTTTTAACTGACTACATTTGAACTAAAGTTTAATTTTTATGCATACATTTTTCAGAGAATTATCAAAGCCATTAAAAATTATTTAAAGTGAGTTGTATCAATATATATATATATATATATATATATATATATATATATATATATATATATATATATATATATATATATATATATATATATATATATATATATATATATATATATATATATATATATATAAATATATATATATATATATGTATATATATATATATATATATATATATACATATATATAAATATATATATATATATATATATATATATATATATATAAATATATATATATATATATATATATATATATACATATATATAAATATATATATATATATATATATATATAAAGTATAGTTGTATGAAATTGCCCCCATATGCATTTTTATAACAAAACAAGATATATTGGACAAAATAAAAACTAAGTATAATATAACTACATTTCCCACAAAAGGGGGTTGTCTTCAAATTGAATTTCTACTTACCTCCGCCGTTGCTGTAGCAGAGATATGGAAATCTCCAGACATTCCCCAGTCCCACTGAATAACCGAGGAGGGAGAGCAGGAAATCGAACTTCCCCGTCCATGTCCCTCTCTCCACTTCTGCTTCAGAATACTGATAACTCCTATCATCATCTCCCTGGGGAGATAGGGGCACTTGACTGCTGACTCGAGAGAAGTTACTCTCCAATTCATTCTGCAAAAAGACATTAGCAATTAGATAGCCAATTTAACAAGTGCTATATCAGTTACGTGGGAAGAAAATGTGTGAGTTAATTCATTTCTAATTAATGTAGTAAAATATATATGTATTGATACATAGAGTATTATATTACTTATACTTTTTTTTTTACTTTTAAGTGTTGTGAGAAAAATATTTCTGTAACCAAAAGAGTGAAATTTAGTTCATGACTGACTATTCCTTGATTGTTTCTAAATTTTGAAATTAAAATAATTCGAATTACTTGGTGTGAATGACTATTTGAACTACTTAATGCAAATAACTGATATGTATTTTTTTATGCTTTATTCTATGCTTTTAGTGTTATGAATAAAAGATATCTGTTACCATGATAACGGAATTTAATTCATAACTGACTACTCCTTCATAGTTTTTAAATTTCGAAATAAAAAATTCAAACTATTTATTGTAAATAAATGATATAAACATGTTGTTCCCCATTCTTTTATTTATTGTTTTGTTACTTATTTTAGCAGTAGCCCAGAATATAATTGTTAAGTTTTAGGGAACTATATTTTGTACTAAATAAATTAAAGAAAATGTATTTAGATTTCATTTAGTAAAGGTAAATCTTTATTTCAATGGTATGTGACCAAAAAGTTGCTGCACGGAGTGTAGATTAAAACTCCAACGAAATGTTTCAAATATTTTTTAATCGAACTTAAATATGAAGAAATATTTACTTACTGCCAAGTAAGGTAATTGTTTATCTATTTAAAAGGGAAATTTGTTAATTTTTCATAAATATGAATGAAAAAGGTGTTGGAGAAATTTTGTTTACGTAGTTAGATTTTTTTTTTCGCGGTTAGATTCTTTTTTGAAAATGGTATGTTTAAATTCTTTCTAAGTTTCGAAAATTGTTTCGCTATTATAATTTTTTTTTCTAAAAAAAAAATAGTTTAGAGTTTGATTAAGTTATGAATAGTCAGCGCGAACTTAGACGCCAGCGCGATCGAGAACCCGACAAAGACCGGCCGAGACGAAACATGTCTCTAATAGAATTGATTCCGAAATTTCACGGAGACGGGGACTCGGTAAGCAAATTTATTCCGAAAATAAAAGAGGTAGTGGGATTGAATGGATAGAATGAAGTAGAAAAATCAACAAGTTTAAAACTAAAATCAGTGACGTGGCTGAGAATTTTATTCAAACGAGCATTACAGTAAGCAAACTAGAAAATCATAACCGCGTTGTAAACATGCCAAAATTAAATTATGAGAAAAGAATTCCCTTAGCAACATCATTAAAGGAATTAGCAATTTGCAGTCAGGGAGAGACAAAATCAGTTTTTGAATTTGGAAACTGTATTCGAAGATTAGGAGACATGTTTTTTAACGGCAAGTGTTGAGCAGAAAATCCTCTTACTAAATGTGGTCGGGGACCATCTATCTAAGCATGTTGGAGCAATAGCGATTTTTTTTTCCAAATAATATAGAATTTGCGGAACTTCAAAAAAACAGGACCCGATGTCAAAAACAATTATTCATAAAATGTATAATAATGACAAGTCAGGTAATTCCAATTATTGCATAAACAAAAATTACTCGTTAATTCATTTATCGAAACGCAATAAGAAATCACCGTGAAAAGACATTAGGAAACAAATTTGCGTACAGCCTGTTTAAAACAAAAGTATTAGAATATATACATTCAGGGATAGGAGGTCATTTTAAATTTTTTAAGGCGTACAATAGATTAATCGAGAATATCTTGGGGGAAATATGTAGAGAGATACAAAAAATGTTGTAAATTCGTGCATTCCCTGTTCACTTAGACGCAATGCTTTTAAAGTTTGAACAGCCCCAACCCAAATGGTTTACCAAAGTACAAATACGTCAGAGCGACGTCACGCTGATATTTTTGGACCATTAAAAGTTACAAAATCAGAAAATAAGTATGTATTGTCAATGATAGATGCTTTCCCGAAGTACGAAGATTATCAAGGATGCAATCTGAAGCTATTTCAAGAGCAATTTTTGAAAAGTAAATGGTTTATAGAGGTTGTCCCACTGGTAATACTAAACATTTTTCGGAAACAAAATATTCCGAGTTTTGACAGGTTAAAGGCATTGAAAAAATTCATACTTCTAAGTATGCTCAATGAATTCATATTTAAATGAATCCATTCTGTCAACAATTTGCAATGAAAATGGGAAATGGGACAGACAATTACCGCGAATTATGTCAGGAATTAACACCGTAGTAAATGAAATTACACACAATTTACCATTTTTTATCAATCATTTAAAATATGCGCGTCGAATTTTCTGAAATTGTCCAATTTGTCCAAAAGTGATCAAAGAAGGTCTTTATATGAGATTTTTTTTACCAAAACATTCTATTTCCACAGTCCATATTAAAGATGCAATAGATCAGACACTTCATGAAATTTTTTTAAATTTTTGGAAAAGACCGTATCTTTTAAAACTGGTCTCTTGTTAAAATATATGTGCCAGTTTGTCTGAAATATCTATATTTGTCCAAAAGTGCCCCAAGAATGTCTTTAAATGATAATTTTTTTAAACCAAAACATGATAATTTCACAGTCCATATTAAAGAAGCAATAGAGCAGACATTTAATGAATTTTTTTAATTTTTTGAAAACAGTGAATTTTTTTAAACTTTTTTCATATTAAAATATATATGAGTCAATTTTTCTTGAAATGCACATATTTGTCCAAATAAGCTCAAATAATGTCGTTAAGTTAGATTTTTTTCACTAAAACATTATTTCCACCGTCCATATTAAAAAAGCAATAGAGCGGACACTTAGTGATTTTTTTTTTAATTTTTTGAACAGTGAGATTTTTTTGAAAACTTGATAAATGTGCGTCAAATTTTCCGAAAATGCCCATATTTGTCCAAAAGTGATCAAAGAATATCTTTAAATGAGACTTTTTTTACCACGATATGATATTTTTACAGTTCTTATTAAAGAAGCGAAAGAGCGGACACTTTGTGATTTTTTTTAAATTTTTTGAACAGAGCTATTTCGTTAAAACTGGTTTTATATTAATATATGTGCATCAAATTTTTACAATGCCCAAATTTGTCAAAAAGTGTTCAATGAATGTCTTCAATTTAGACTTTTTTTTAAACCAAAAAACATGATATTTCCTCAGTTCATATTAAATAAGCACTAGAGCGGACGCTTTGTGATTTTTGTTACATTTTTTTGAAAAGAGCGAATCTCTTAAAACTGGTTTCATGTTAAAATTTGTGCATCATTTTTTTTCTGAAAAAGTCCATATTTGTCCTAAAGTGCACCAAACATGTCTTTAAATGATAATTTAAAAAAAAACTTGATAATTCCCCAGTCATTATTAAATAAGCAATAGAGCGGACAATTTTTGAAGTTTTTTAAATTTTTTTAACAGAGCGATTTTTTTAAAACTAGATTCATGTTAAAATACGTGCCTCTTATTTTCTGAAAATACCCACATTTATCCAAAAGTGATCAAAAAATTTCTTTAAATGAGATTTTTTTGACCAAAGCATGAAATTTCCTCAGTTTATATTAAAGAAACAACAAAGAGGATACTTGGGGATTTTTTTATGATTTTTTAAAAGAGTGAATTTCTTAAAACTGGTTTCAAGTTAAAATATGTACGTACTCATACGTGCGTATACTCATATTTGTACATAAGTGCTCAAAGAATGACTTTAGATGCGATTTTTTTGACCAAGACATCATATTTATACTGTCTATATTAACGAAGCAATCGAGCGGGGACTTTGTGAATTTTTTCAAATTATTTAAACAGAGCAATTTTTATAAAACTGGATGGTTAAAATACGAGAGTCACATTGTTTGAAAATACCCACAGTTTTTGAAAAGTGCTCAAAGTAAGTCTTTAAATTAGATTTTTTTTTTACCAAAACATGATATTTCTTCAGTCCATATGAAAGAAGCAATAAAGCGGGCTCTTTGTGATTTTTTAAAAATTTTTTGAAAGCAGCGAATCTCATAAAGCTGGTTTCATGTTAAAGAACTTTACCAAAAAACATGATATTTCCTCAGTCCATATTAAATATTATTCACACTGAGAAAATCTCCATCATTAAATTGAAATTCAAAAGTCCCAACTTCATGAATTGAGTTAGATGATTAATTAGTCCGGAAGAATTCCTCTAGTTTATGCCACAAATACTAAAGCGAAACCAATTAGTATTAAATTTGGAATTAAATTTAAAATGAGAAATAAATTTTGAAAAAAGAAAAATTGGCAAAGATTGAATTGTCCGAGACAACTGAAATTTACAAATTCCGAAAGGAAAAGAAACTGTTTAAGATCAAAATAAACAAAGAAATAAATTATAACGCACTCTAAATTTCTAGGGGAGCAAACTGAAACTTCAATGTTTAAGTTTCCTAACTATATATATAGGTATATTAATTCTTTACCCTGGAGTAAAGTCATAAGACGATAGATCAAGGAGGAGGTGTCTGTAACAATGAAAGTTACAAGTTAGAGAATGAAGAAAAATCGTTTAACGTTAAAATAAACAAACTAACTAATAATGAGGTACTAAATTATATTTTCAGATAAGCCGACAGAACATTCAATGCAAGGGTGACCTTTCAAAGAATGAAGCCAAAACTACTATATTACTTTCCCACGGAAGGCAATCCTCCTTTAAATCATGTAAATGTCCACAAATCTAATCGATATACTGTCCTTAAGTTTACGTAGAGATCTGCAATCATTTGAAACAGGTTTTCCCTTTTTTTTAAATAAATTAATTTGAGACAAAATTACATTTGTGTAGATAATTATAAACACATTAGAATTCCTGTAAACTACTTTGCTGACAGGGAATGAAGAAATTATTTATTTTTTTAACATAAGAATTTTTTTAACAGAAGAATATAATGTGATTAATGAATCAAGAAAATCTGAAAAGAAATTAAACTGATTATCGGACTTAATTCGTTTGGATATATAGTATTGGCAGTATCATTTAAATTGCATCCAGTAAAGTCATCAATGAATCTTGAATTTGTAATACTAACTTAGATTTATTTTGCATAAAAAGGTGCATTAAAATAAAAGCAAAAAAAAAGGAAACTGAAAAAGACATCATTTGTTTTTTTCAAAAAATTGAATATATTAAGCAATTTTAAAATCCTTCATAATCTGATTACGTTCTTAAAAAGTCGATGTTCAATATTCCTGCTTCAAAAATTATGTCACGAACAAATAAAAACATTGAATTTTTTTTTTTTCGTGTCATATCATTAAACCTTTTTCATCCATGACTAAGCATATTGCGTGACATTGAAACCAAATGAATTTTATTTATATTCGTATAAATAATTCATAAATCCTTCATTCATTTTGGAATTGAATCACGTGTGTGATCATGAATCATAAGTCAAGAATAAGGGGAAGTACCAATCGTTAACTATACAAGCAATTTATGTTTTTCTCTCTTATTTTCCGAGTTTTAATTAAAAGAATATTTATTATTAAAAATATTTTTGTTATTCTTACACGGGTTTTGCATGTATTTTTTTTAAAAAATTTGATAATAATGGGAATCATATAGGTCGTCGGGGCCGAGAAAAAGCATTATATTTGAGTTACGGAATAAAAGGATAAATCCCACTGGGGAACATTTTTGTTACATTTATGCAAATACTTGATATTGCTTAATTTTGGCTGTGGAAATTTTAAATCTAAAATTGATTTTGCTCCTAAAGCTGAAGCTGCAGATTTTCTTCTTAAAAATTACATTTGAAGTCTATTTTTTATCGAAATGCGCAAGTTATAAGACGCTGCATAAAACAGGAGGTCTCGTAAATGTTGTAACAAACTTCTAGAGGTGTTAGAACCTATTATCAAGATCAAAATTGCATAAAAACCCATGCCTGGAAATGTCATCGCAAGACTTAAGGGGCCTATTATGACATGTTCAAAAGCACACAACGAAACAAAAATGAAAGAGGAGCCTCTATCGGCATATGACGACAGTTCAAGGCACGGGTATCTATGCAATTTTAATCCTGCTGATGTGCCCTAACTCCCCTAGACGTTTGTTTTAATATTTATGCAACCGCTTGCTATATATAACGTTTTTAAACTTGGACATTTCGACAAATAATAGGCAAAAAAATTATAATTAAAAATACTTATCGTGGAGAGAAAAACTGATTGCAAATTTGAAATCAGCGATAAAAAAGTATCTAAGATCTGTTAAAAGATCAGATGCAACAGAAAGAAATGCACCTTAATGTTATTTGCACTGGCACCAAACCAAGAAATGAGATAACGTAATAAGAGCATCATTGTTAAGTACGTATCATATTATGATATTAATTGCCAGTCGTTGGTAGGAGAATAAAAAATATCAACTTTAAAGTGAATAAAAAAAGGCAAATAAATTAAGGCCGAAAGCATAACTTAAGAGAAAACTAATAAAAATAAAGGTAATGTGATGTTTAAGAATGTGGCAATTGTGTAACACAATAACTCAAAAGGATATAAATGACTAAAATTTGAAAAAAAAATGAAAGAGAACCTAAAGAAGGAAAGAAAGAAAGAGAGAGATTCCTTCGATATAGCTATAAGTCATTTCGGAGAAAGAAGACAGCAGCCACCCTGAAGCAAGTTCGAAAAAGTAGTCGCGCAAAAAAGAGGGATCAATCATGGAAGAAATTTCTGAGAACATTCTTCCAGGCATTGCGATATCCAATTAACATTTAAGAAGCAAAAATAGTAAGAAACTGAATGCTAAGATTGTCTTAGTCAACCCCGAAACGCAAAATGAAGGAAAGAAATCACCTCACAAAATTTAAGATTTTGAGAAAGATAGACTCATAAGCCATGTTTCACTGACATTCTCAACCAAAAGGTGGCAAGGTAGCAAGCGCAAGGATAGAGGGGCTTTTCTCGCCCACAGGAAACATAAAACCAGGCAGATGATGCAATAATCCCCGAGCATAGAAAACCCTCTTCCAAAAGAGAAGTGAAATTTTGAGAGGCAAAAAATAATATTCGTAAATTTCTCTATAATCAATCACTATATTAAAATAATTTTGAAATGTACCAAAAAGACTTTGGTGCAATGCTGGCGAAAGTGGTTGAAAGGATAATCTATAAAAGGATCTTATCTATAAAAGAGGTAAAACGAAAGAAATTAACTGTACTCAACATTCAGCACTTAAAAGGATGCTTTTGATCGTAATCACCGCATAATAGTCAAGACTCACCACTACTTAGCTATTTTTGATGGCTCTGCACATTAATACATAACCTAATTTTTTCTTATTTTAATTACAATTGATTTAGTAGATCCATCATAGTTCAATTCTATTGAGTAGTAAATATTTTCCGTTTATTTGACGAAAAGTAATCTATTACTTCTTCAGCTAGCAAAGTATAGTAGACATTGAATCGATTGGATAGTTAACGATGTAATTTATAAAGGACATTGACCCTAGCAAAGTTACGTGTATATTAATAATGTCATGGATGGTAAGAGTTCAGCTTCCGTGTTATTTAAGCTGGAAAAGTTAATTCAATCGATTCATTCAAATAATAATTGAGAGAAATCTTAGAATCAAACATTTTTAAATTATTCTTTATATGTGTATTGGCATTATGAGTAAAGGATGATTAAAACCTCATTTTTAAGCCATCTGAATTAATGCCATCTTTTTAAACTAATGACTTTGATCATACAAAAATTAGATATAGAAGTGAGAGTAATATTCTGTGTAATGAAATTAAATAATTTAACTTTTATAGACAGAATTGGAAAGTCAATGAACTTGAAAAATTTCCTGAACATACCTTAACCTTTTTTTAGAACAGAAATCTTCGAGTCAATTAAATCTTTAGCATTAAAGATACTTGAAAAATCCTTTTAAAAACTTAGATATTCAGTTTCCAATACTATTTGCTTTTTTTAATGCTATTTAGTTTTATGGAACGTGTAAGAAAATCACCAAATTATTTTTGACGTCAGTGGTTCTTAATTAACTGCAACAATAAATGCTGCTGGTATTATGATAATAAGTTTTTTTATGATGCCTTCTTTCCCCTATGATATTGAAAAGTATTTAAACAGTGAAACAAAGTATTCAAACAATATTATGAAGTGGTTCCAACATGAAATGAGTGTTATTTTCATAAATAAAATTAAAGCAGTAATAGCAGAAAATATTTTCGGCAAAAAAATTTTTTTTAATAATCTAATTTTTATTTTTAAAAGAATACAATTTTATTTATAAATTTTAACAGCTACTCCGTTGTGCGCTATGGTAATAAGATTTTTAGAGCAGCCCTCATTCATCCAAAAGGACTGAGTATTCAAAAATATATTTATAGAATGACTTCAATGTAAATATGAGGTTTATTTTCATTTATAAAATGGAAGCAGCAGAAAATATTTATGGTGAAAAAAATTTTTTTCCATTTTCATTATCTTTTTAAAGAAAACCTATTTTATTTTTTTACTACTCCGTTTATTGGGTCTGTAAAAAATTGCCTAACTATTATTAGTCACCATTGATGCTTAGGCAAATTTAAATTATGTAATAGGCATTACTGGTACTGTTTAAATATTCCATGAATATATTTTTCAGTATTCTTCCCTTTTGGGAAGCCGAAAAAAATTTATTGCGACTGTACCGAAGCCAATACATTAAGTATCTATTACCACAACACCTGTTACCAAAATTCCAATAGTACCTATTTTCCCGGCACCGCAGGGACCAAAAATAATTTAATGATTTTTCGTGTTTCTTTAACATGATAGTATTGTTTTCTTTATTATCAAAAAGCTATTTCCATTATTTTAGTGTTGTTTGACCACTAAGTAAGTAAAATAACATAAAAAATATATAAAAGTTAAAAACTTTAATGATTTCTTTATCATTAATATTTGTTTATCGGACTCTACAGCATTTTGTATACTCACACACAAAAATAAATTTTTCCGTACAGATGTTTATAAAATAATTGTCAAACATAATTTATCATGATTTCAGTTTGACTCTTTACAGAGAGTATTTATATAATTACTATTAATGAAATATTGAAAAACATTTTCAGATCTTTTAGAAATATATGTTTTATTAAAAACTTATCTAATCACTTAAATGTAGATAAATAAATGTTGTTGTTTTTTAAAGTTTCTTAGCAATGATTTAAAAAAAAACATATTAATGGCGTTGATTGCATGTTATTAAGAGTACTAACAAATTGATGCATTTAAATCTCAGAAAATTTTAATGGCTGCAAAATTGGATACAACTCTGTTTCCAAGTCCTGTACAAAATATCACCAAACTATTATTGCCGCCATCGATGCTTTGATAATTCTAGTACTAGACACTACTGGTATTGTTAAAAAATTTTAATAAATATATTTTTTGGGTATTGTTTTCTTTCATGGAAGCCATAAAAAAAACCTATTACCTCAGCACTTATTATACTAATACCGGTAATATCTATTGTTATAATGCATTAAACACCAGATAAGCACCAAATTTTGTGATTTTTTGGTAGTTCTCGAGCGGATTAGTACATATTTTGTTTTTTAAAAGATAAAATGACAAAATTCAGAACAGTTGCATTGAATTATTGATATTGTATGCGACATTAGTAGTTTTTACTCATTGTCTGGAGTTAAATGGAGTGCCTCAAAAAATAATTATTGTTAAGATCAAATAAAGATTAAATTTCTAATTGGATTTATATTTTTTAAACATGCTACACCACAACCTTTTTTTTACTCTATAGATTCAATACTTAAATCTTCTGGTGGTCTTTCTTTTCAGATTTGTAAATGAAGCACTCTTTCAAGAAAAATTTAAAGGATTTAAAGCGCCCTAAAACCAATACCGATAAACTTAAAATCACCTAATCAAGTTCCTATTAAATTCCAAGATAAGAAGCGTAAAAATTCTCAAAGCTAAATAGCTAAATGCATTTTTTTAAAATTTTTAATCATATTTTGAAAATATCATAATGGTTTTACCTATATTATCACCCTCATCTTATCCGTGGTAACAGTATAATAACTCGACAAAGCAAATTATTTAATATTTCTTATCAAGAAGATGATCAAGCCCACTTTTCTAAGATAATATCAGCTGAATTAAAATTACCACCGGTGTCGATAGATCTCACTGATTCACAACATGATTTTTGCCTAAATTTCATGTGAGCCTTAAGTAAAGCAAAAAGAATAAATTAGTTGAATTTCATTTTATTCTCAATTTTAATAGTTTTTATTTCTTTTCCTTTTATATTTTACAGTTAATGAAAGAATCAGATTAAAATGATGCCCAATCCGCGCGTTTTCATTAGACAGGTAATTCACATGACATGATCCAGTTTTTCCCTTCAATTTCAAGAATTCGTTGGTTTTCATCAGTGCATATAAAACAAAAATCATAAATAGACTATATTTAAATAAATAACCCCAAGAAACTGAAGTGGTAATATATTAATTAATTAAAATACTTATTTGTCTTCAAAAATATGCTTTGCTGTGATGCGCTGAGTGATTCAGTGGTAAAAGGAAGTAGTAAAATGGTGAAGTTCCGTTTCAACATTGAATATGACATTACAAGCGCCTCGCCCAACTATAAGTCTAAAAACTTTAAAAATTATTTTTTATAAAACTCACTTCTGTAATGTTCAATAATCATTTCTGATCCAGAGTTTGAAAACTTTTCTTTCTTAAAAGCCATGTAAAAAATTTGGAATAAATAAGAAATCATATTAAAGAGACGCAAGAAAACAATAGCAATAAACAAGCATTGGATTATCAGATGCTAATAGTATGATAGTAAATAAGGAAAATCACCTGTGCCTTGCCAGATTTTTTTAATCTTGCTGAATATTCAAATCTGTCAACGATCCGCCCACTTCACTGACGAGCTCGTCAACTGTGGTGACTCCCAGTTGTCACCAAGCTAGTCATGATGACTCGAATCACCTCAATTGCGGTCCCCCTAAACAGTCGCTCGGGTGACTCGATCGACTGCCATCGCAATTCATGCTTATTAACACTTGATGAAATAAAGGATATACTTTTCAGACATTATTTTTAACAGTTAGATTTATCGTTAAATAATGGACATTTCAGTTAGATTGTGGTTGAGTTGTGTCTTGTTAAATGAACCGTAAAAAAGGACCTAATTAGTTTATCTGGTGGTGTCATCTATCGTGAGAGACGAGAAATACTAGACTTTTTGTGTTATACAGTTATGTAGTGCTGCTACCTATGGCTTCAAGACATTTTAATATTCCAAAATCATCGTTTGGGGAGGCCAGGTGTAGAAGGCCTTCATGTCTAGAATTAATCGAAGAAATATTGCGGAGTCAACCCCGGGATTAGAACTTCCGTTCATTCGCTCATGAGGTTGACAGATTACACGGCTTCAGTATATAACCAGCTGTAAGAAACTAAGGGACTTTTTAAAGTGGGTGGATTTGAGACGGATAAAGTTCCATGTTGTTTATTCGCATAAAATGAAACAGTCATTAAACGATTTTTCGCAAAGGTAACAGTTTGGATACTTTTTTTATCGTTCAGCCGTTTATTGTTCAACCGTTTAAGTTGAAAACTACGAAAAAGGGATTTTTCTCAGATTTAACATTTTGAACATAATCTTTTTCTGGTTATTTAACTTTATTGGTTGAATATGGTAGAACAACAATTAATGAAATTGGGATTTAACCATTGTTTCTGTAACAGTGTGTATCGTACGTAGCCCTTTATATTCCATTCAATATTCTAAATATTTTCCAAAACATTTCTGTTGTTCAGGCTAGATTGCATCCTCGGCTTTTAAAATAATTTTTTCATTTTACAATTTCAACGTTTATTTTATATAAAAAATTACAAATATCTAGCGCGAAATCTAACTTATTTAATTACTATTTTTAATTCAAATAACATCTTATAAAAATGTATTTCTGTCTGAAATATCTTTGCACCAAATATAAATATAAAACAATTAATATTCATATTTATAAGAAACTAGGTTTCTTAACAATATGTGGATAAAGTTATTATACTTCATTGTTCTTTACATGATGATGAAGTTGTCCTGTACATAATAATGTGAATTATTTTACTTAATATCGTTATTTAATAAGCAAACTAAAAATTTTAAAAATATTTACAAAATCCAAAAAAAAAAAAAAATAATAATAAATAAATAAAACATTTTTTAAAGTGTTATAAGTTTATTTTGAAATTTTTATTACAAAATATTAAAATTTAAAATTACCCTGTTTTAATTCAATTTCTTCCAATTTAAATTTTTAATTCACTCTAGAACACACTCTGAAAATAATTTACTTTTCCATATAAAAAAAATACTTTTTTTTTAACAATACCCAGATTTTAATTTTTTCAGCAGTTATTTCTATTAACAATTAATGGATTGAGAAAAAAAATCTATTTTTAAAATCACATACTATTAATTATTTTTTTTAATTGAGCCTAAATTAAAGTTAAAAACAAAATTTTTGATTCCTCAACGAAAACTAAATAAAATACCTAAATAAAGTCTTAATGATTTCTAGTGTTTGAGATATATCGATTTAATTTGTGTTGAATAGTTGAAAAAATATATTCAAATATTCATTCAGCAAAAAACTTTCAAATTTATAGCATCACTTGAAATTAAGTAAGAGGAAAAAATGCAACAAAATTTTGTCTTGCGTTCTATCTATGATGCAATCATATTTTTATCACAATTTTTCAAACACTTAGGTGATTTTTATTTAAAAGTAGTAATTAAGTAGTAAAAAAAATTTTTCTACAATACTTGATTCTCAATTTTGTACTTAAAACTGTCTAATTGAAGAGTAATACTCACGTCAAAATCAATGTAAGGACCTAGACGAATATTTTCCCTGCTACTTCCGCATGAACTACTATCGTCTCTGAAAAACACTCCATCATTATCATGTCCTGTCAATCGCTTTTGGTTATCAAACTGCTTTCTCATACCAGTTTTTTAAAATTTATAGTCAAAAGTTAAAGCACTCTCCTCTCTTCTTTTGTTGATGTTATTGGAAACTTCGGAATAATACTCACTTAATAGTTGAAAATGTGTAGTTTTAGCTGAATTTACACTTACATCGTAAAACAAGGTTTACTTGGAAAGATAAACACGTGTTGGTGATTTATTTTTGCCCTAAAAAGCCTGAAAATTTACACTCTAAGCTTTGTTTATCACTTCATCTTACTCCGTAATATTTCCTGAAATACCTAGTATTTTGCTTTTAGTGCGCAAGCGTGAATATGAGTTCCCCCGAAAATGGGGGATGTGAAGGGGTGTTACATGTTGAATTCTAGACTGACCTGCCATCTACAGGGCGATTTATAATTAAACTTCAGGAAAGAGATCGAATTTGATGACGTCACGTAGGTATTTGGAGAAAACGTTGGGTCCCGTTTCATATTGATTTTCGTTACTTTTCTTTGATGCTTTTTATTTTGGATTGCCGTGATTTTGACTGAAATAAATTGACACAACGGAAGCCGGAAATTATATCACGAAAGTTGAGTTTCATTTTGACGAAATGATTGCCGTAATTGTTAAATTAACTTTCGTTATTCAACATTATCTGATCGTTTGTAAAGTTGTCATTAATGTTATTTTCAAACCAATGACAATACATTCAAATTACCTTGACACAAGATATATGTTTAAATTTTTAAAATAAATAATCAATTTCATTTGTAACCTTTTACTTACGGAAGTTTTAAGGGATACACGCACTTCATATTATAGACTTGAGTTTTTATTAAAGGAAGTTTTTAAACTTTTCATTCCATAATTCAGACATAAGTAATTGAAAATTTATTGAATAAAAAGTGTTTCTAAAAATAATTTAATATAAATTATGGTATTGCTTTAAACTGGCAAAATCTATTGAAATCACACATACACGTGGATCAAAAGTAAAGACTAGTGGTAATACCTTAAATTTTATAATTTATTACATTTAATTTGCATCGATAAATTTTCGGTTTTAATACTTTATAATAAATATATAAATACCATAGATTATTGATTTGGAATGTATTATAATTCCAAAGTAAAACTTGTAATAAAAATATAATACATCTCTTTAAGCGAATTGATGTATTTTCTTCGATGATTTTCACTATTACTTTTAAAAAAAAACGAATTTCAATGAGGAAACATACAATTAAAAAATGTAACAAAAAAAAAACTATCAAAACTTCTTGTATGGTAAACAACGTTCCACACTCTAAAAAATCCCCGACAAAATAATGGTGAAAAGTACCAGTACTTAATACCATAAAATGAATTTTCACTGTAAAAGTTTAAGGTGAAAAAAAAAACTTTTACTTCGTAATTTTTATTGTCAATCAGTTTTACGGCGATTGGATCCGGAATTTTTTTAACAGTGCATAAAGATATAAAAGTAGTAGAAATGTGTGTTCTTATTAGGAGATGAAATCAGTTTAACCGTTCTGTAAAACTGTTTTCTTACAATTTGGCTCTTTCGGCGGAAAAGAAAACAAATACTTCTCTCAGATGAGATTCAAATAGATTATTGACGTCTTTTAGAGGCACTTTGAAAAGACCTCATTGAAGCTGTATAAACATTGCTGTATCTTTTATATTTAATTACGTAATTTGATTGTATGCTTATCTGTGATAATTTTTCCAGAAATCATTTATCATGGCAAATAGAATTTACAAGAGTTTCTGATATTTCATTTAACTTTCATTGGAGTAAAAAAAAGCTAAAAGAAAAAATAATCCCATAGGCTTGACAAATTTTGACGAAAATTAAACAAACGTCAATATTTTAATACATTTGTGAACAGAATACATAATATTTTTAAAGGGAATACGAAAGTATGAGAATTCTTAAATCTTAGATATTTAAACATGAGCCTCTTGACGCAATATTTTTATTGAACATATTTTTCAATCATTTTCCATTAATTTATACTAATTTCGGCCAAAATGAATTAAAAATACTATAGATAGCATTTCAATTATTTATGGTTAAGCAATACAGCATGAAATTTCGTTTTCTTTTTCTACGTTAAAGGCAAAATCTTCCAAAGAATATTTTTTTTAAATAATTTTTACTTATTTGTAGTCATTTAGATCTAAGAGAAACAGTTATTCATATTTGAAACTGAATGAAAAAAAAGTTTCACACTGAGTTTTGGATTTTATATTTTAGTACAAATATAATTCCGATAATTGCATATTTTTTTGAGACTAGATTTTTTTTTTATGAAAAAATACAAAAATATTTTTTTATTTGTAATTATAGCTCCAGAAGAAAAAAAAATATTTAAAAGAAACACCATTGTCCCATCTGCGCCAAATAACTAAACTCTTAAAAAAGGAAATATTCCGCAAATGAAAATATAAACACTTTTTTATATTTGTAAGATATTGGGATATTACAATAAATTTTAAAAGCAGTATTGTTTTGATTTTTTAAAAATTTATTTCGGCATGGTTGGCTTATTTATAGTACGATTAGTTTAGAATCATATTTTTAACAGAAAAATGTTTCGAAATTCGAATGTTAATCTTTTTAGGGTAATAAATTTCGATAAGGAATTTATGTATGTTATGTTAATGCATAATTAGTACAAGAAGAATTATGAATTAGAAGAATTAGAATTATGTTAATGCATAAATAGTACATCAATTATGTCTCGCATCAGTTATGGCTATTTATAAAGAATATGTTTTTTTATCTATGCAATATTTGTTAGTTAATAGTTAGCTATCAATTATCAGATATAAAGATACCAGATAGAAATCCTGAAAACTCGAGTTTAAAGGAAAATAATGGGATAAAGAACATATGTTATCAAAACATAGTAGAAAACCTACAAAATGGGGCTTTTTGTTTTTGTAAAGAAATATGAATCATTTTACGAAAAATTGTTAAAAAAAGTGCCTGTACATAATAAATCTAGGCAAAGCACTTGATGATTTTTTCAACTGAGCAATTTATAGGTTTCCAGTTTGAGCTTTTTATAGATTGATTTTATTCATTACTAGCTCCCAGATTGGCTATATAATCAGACATTTACTTTCTATAAATTTATGCAGACTACTATTTGACATTATAACACTTAAATAGGCACATAAAAAATTTGGCGAGTTGAACAGGTCAGTTTCGGATTTGCATATTTATAAAACGCTTATTCTCATTTTAAATTATTCAGAATAATATAATTTAAAGATATAATAATTGTATCTAGACTCACTTTTTTGTAAAAGTTAATGTAAACAAATTGATTTCATATGAAATTAAGACAGTGATTCATTTTAAGCTATGTAAAATTGGTTTAAGGTTGACTTCAATAGATTGTTTATAAATTTTAAATTTCTTAATTTATAAACAGTTTCTACAAGTGTCAATGTAGAATAGCTTTTAACTTTAGAACTTTATAACTCATTTTCCACATATTTAAATGAAATGATAGTTTTGTTTCACGTTATATCTCATGAATAAATTTATCAGATAAGGATAAGCATATTTGATAGATCTATTCATTAACTTTAAACTATACGGTATGTTCGGATATCGAATACTTTAGATTTTATTGATCATGGTAAAGAAATTAAGACGAAAATTCGAGGTCTGTCTTGTTTTTATATTTCAGAGGATACAATACAGATGATCTTCACTAAACTAACTTTAAAATGTAAAATTAACTTTATTTTAATGGTGGAAATTTTCCGAAATCAATAATTGAGACATAAAAACATTAAAGTTAAATAACTTTCCAATATTTGTGAATGTTCTTTTAAAAAAAATTTCAGCACTTCCAGATATCTTTTACAACTAAAACTTTTTTTAAAAGTATTGATTACTTAAAACTCTAACTTTCCATTTACAATTTTCCAAGTTTGAGAGTTTTTCATGCGTATTGTAAGTAACTGTTACATTTTTTACTTACCATATTTTGGCATGTTACTATATTTTTATCCAACATCTTGATAGAAAATTAGTTTCTTCCTTTATAGAAGTTTTGTAATTTTTCTGAAATCTTTCATAATTTTAAGGATTATTTATAAAGATGCTTGATTTTAAGCGAAAAATTTTCTAATTATGATGTTTCCAATTTTCTTTGTATATCAAAAATTTCACTCAAATATAAATAAAATAAAAATTAATAAATTTAACCACAAAAATTTAATACAATAAAGTATCATTCATTATTTATTTCAATATTTTTTATATACAATTTTTTGTTATTTGCTTTTCATAGCTGTGCTTATTTTTATAATTATTAATAAAACTGTAACAAGGGCAACAAGTTTAATTAAACAAAACGTCCTGGTCTTGGATAAGGAAGCATGTAATTTGATTCAAATGTGAGCATGTGTTTTTGTAATTTCTTGGCAGGAATTAGAACAGTTGATTTTAATAAGTCTTCAGAATGAGTTTGAAAATTGCTAGGCTCGCTACTTGGTTTCTGTAACTGTTGAGCTTCTTCGTCTGAGAGGTTCAGATCGTTATCTTCTGACATCCCATGAAGCAACAGCTCATTATTTTCATCTTCAAGGAGGCTCAGCAAAGAATTACTTGATTTGCCTACTCTCAATTGAGGAATAATTGACCCTGAAGAAACTGCTTTACCTACTCTCATTTGAGGAATCATAAACGAAGATGATTTACCGACTCTCATTTGAGGAATCATAAAAGAAGATGATTTGCCTACTCTCATTTGAGGAATCATAAAGGAAGATGATTTACCTACCCTCAATTGAGGAATTACTGAAGTGAAGGAGGATGCACGACCCAATCTAGGATATGGTAAAACTGAAGAAGAAGACCTTCCAAGTCTGGGATACGGCAAAACTGAGGAAGAAGACCTTTTAAGTCTAGGATAGTGTAAAACAGAGAGAGAAGTCCTTCCGGGTCTTGGATATGGTAAAATATTGGACCTACCAAAACGAGCTTGGGGTAACAAAGTTTCTGATCTCCCTGGTCTAGGATACGGTAAAATATTATTTTTTTTTACTGAACGGCCATATCTTGGTAAAGGTAACATACTGTCTGAAGTAGCTTTACCAAACCTTACATTTGGTATAAGATATTGTTTATCTGATTCTGATCGACCAGGCCTAGGATAAGGTACAAGGAAAGTGGCCACGGCTTCTTCTTTATCAGCGGTATCTTCATCAGAAACATATTCTTTGTCTTTAGTCTGTAAGTTTACATTTGGTGGTAAAGGTTTAGTACCGAAAAACCGTTTTCCAGGCCGTGGGTAAGGAATTAGAAACAATTGTGATTCTTCTGGTTGAAACAGTTCTCCTGTCAATTTATCGGGTTTTGGTGGGTTTGATTTTAGAATCATGTTTATTCTTTCATAGTCTTTATTCCCAATTAAGGATCTACCGAATCTGGGTTGAGGTAATATGTAGGTTTGACGTTTAACACTTTCACCATCAGATCTACCTGGTCTCGGATAAGGTAAAATTCCTGGTTTAGAGCTTTTATCATACTTGAAATATTTCCCAATGTCATTTGAAGATCTGCCTGGTCGATAGTTTGGTAAAATATACAACGATTGCTTTGATTTAGATAACTTATTAGGCTCAGTTGAACGACCATATCTAATCTGGGGGATCATTGAGTCCGTTGTTCGCCTAACTCTTGTTGAAGTGTTTTGATTAAATTTAGATGCATCTTTCTCTGATAAATTTATATTCCGCTTACCTAACCTCGGGTAAGGTATGACTGTTCCATTGCTATCTGCTTGACGTTCGGTAATTGAATCAAATTGAAATTCGTCATCACCTGGCAAAATGACTTCCTCATATGTAATTGAATTTTCCTTATCTTCTTCTTCCGATAAATATTCGGAGTTTCTAAATTCTTCTTCATCGTCTAAAACAGGTGTGCTAACTTCATTCATTTCATTTAGTGTTTTAGGTAAATATGGCATTAACCAAGAATCAGGATAGGGCATTATTAAATTTGGATCAACTTTTGATCTACCAGGTCGAGGGAATGGTATGATGGCATTTCTTTTAGATATTCTTTCTGAAGTAATTTCTGAATTTTCATCTCTCAGGTAAGGGAATTCGTTTATTGTTTCTGGTTCTTTTCCATCTTCATAAAACATGGATGATAGATCTACTTCTTGCGTTGCTCTAGACTTTCTTGCCTGTAATTTTTCATTGGTTTCAAAATTTTTCTGCATAGCAGATTTATTTGGCATATTATGGATGGAGCCTTTAAGATTAGAAGATGATTGTACATTCTTAGGAACACTATCAACAGCAGAGACATCTGAAATAAATTTATTTTAATTAATTTAAATAAATAGTAAATTAATTAAAGTAATAAATAAAGTAATAAATAAAGTAATAAATAAAAGTAATAAATAAAGTAATAATTAAAGTAATAAAGTAATAAAGTAATTTAATTAAAGTAATAAATAATTTAAAAATTTGTGACTAGACACATGATGATAAGATAAATTGCTAATAAAATCAAATAATTTTCGGACATTGATGGCTATAAATATGATCTGTATAGAAAGCTCACCAAACCGCTCATATCATAAACTATAAATCTTTGACAACTCTTCGAAATATGATACTGCAGTCCCGTACAATTCCTGATAATAATGACGCAGTAATTTCTCAGAGCCTCTATCAGTATACCCTAAATCTTATTTAAGGTATCTAACATAATTGCCTAAATCGCCCTAAATGTTCTTATCATTAATATTCACAAATTATCTTTTAGTACCAAAACAATGCTTTTCAGATTTTCTATTAAATTTTTTCCCATAACCTTTATCATTTACGATAAAGTGACAACACTGCGATATAAGCGACAACACAGCAGAGTTGGGCAAAAATTTAATGGATTACATTTTTCAATTACAGTTATTATGATTAAAAGATATCATAGTTTTCATTACAACTGCAATCATGATTACAGCAATCAATTACAGTAATTAATTACTTGTAATCGTAATTACAACAATCACTTACAGTAATAAATTAACTTGCAATAATGACTAGAACTTTAATTACAAATGTTATCGTAATTACAATAGTCGATTACAGTAATCAATTACTTGTAATAGTAATTACCACTCACCATCATTTTGATTACAACTGTATTCGTGATTACCGTAATTGATTACAGTAATCAATTACCTGAAATCTTGAGTATCATAATTTTGATTACAACTGTAATCATGATTCCGAGAAATTGCGATTCCAATTGATCAAAACAAAAACTGTTACAGGTAGTCATGATTACAGTAATCAAACTATGAATGATTACATGAATTCGTGATTACAAATAGTTTATTACTGCAATTGATTATTGTAATCATGATTGCAGTTGTTATCAAAAGTTATGATTACTTGTAATCGCAATTACCTATGATCGTGATTATAAGTAATTAGTTATATAGCAGTAATTATATGTAATTAATTACAGTTGTAAGCAATTACTTTAATCTTTGCCCAACTCTGCAACGCAGTATGTTTCAGCTAATACACTGTGAAAAATACCGGATCAAATTACGTTATAAAATAGTGACTCTAGGGATACTGGCTCTAGGACATCATTCAAAAAATCAATTTTACAGTAAAATCTATTTTTACCGTACAATATTTTACCGTAATTTTTACTGTAAATATTTTTGAAATAGAGTGATTCAGTGATTTTACAGTAATTATTATTGCAAAAACTACGGTATATTAGATTTTTTGTTCCGTAACACACATGTCCGGAAAAAAAAAGTTTTTGCCGTAAAAGTTACCTGCACCCTGAGTGCTGGAACTTTTTACCGTAATTTGATCCGAAATTTTTAGACAGTATAGAAAATATCTGATTTTCGAAATTCGGACACCATTTTATGACTGCAGCTGAAGATATTTAAAATTGTATCTAAACTTTGATTTGCATATTTTATAGTAAACTCAATCATAGCTGTATAAAATAAAATCTAATCCTGTAGTTGTTAAACCGTAGAAGTATATGAATGTATTTATAAGTAAATAGTTTAAATACCAATTACATATTTTTCAATATAGTTCTAATTTTATTCTAATAAAATAATGCAAGATATTCTTCGTGATTTATTCGTATTTTTCCTGAATTATTTTAAGAGGAAAGAGAATTTAAAATAAAAATAATTAACAATAAGTAAGTAGAAAGTATATAGTAAGTAGATAGAAAGTAAGTATATAGAAAGTATATAAAATTATATAGAAAGTAAATAGACGGTATAGTAAGTATATAGAAAGTATACAAAATTATATAGAAAGTAAATAGAAAGTATAGTAAGTATATAGAAAATATATATCGTAGAAAGTAAGTAGAAAGTATATAAAAGGAGGAGACATTTTATTTATTCTTTAATAAAAAATACTGTTAAAATATTCTTCATAAAATGAAAAAAAAAAAAAACACTTTGCGAAAAAGATGTTATTAAAGATATACTTGAAGAAAAAATATTTCAAAAACGAAATTTTGTCTTAAATAACGTTATTTTATAATTTTCATCAAGACTTGTTGAAATTTATTTTAAAAGAAGTATATTCTTCTCTCATCCTATATACCCTAACAGTAATTATTTTTTAGAAACATCATTTCTTCAAAAAAAAAGAAAAATAATCTCCGTTTTTAATTATTAAAAAAAGCATTTAATTGACTGATTAAAATTTAATAGACAGAAGTTTAAAATGTTTAACTAAATTCTCTAAACTCTGCAATTGATCTATGTATGCTTGGCTTTTTTTAATAGTTAATTTTTTTATAGATTTAAAAACAAATTTAAAATTTGGTAAAGATAACAATTAATTTTTTTTACAACGGTTAAAGTTATAAAATATATTTAACTCTCAACAGTCCGAAATTATTTCAAATTTACATTCCATCTGATATAATTATAATTTTTTATAGTAATATTTATAAAAACTATGTAATTACTAATTAACTGCAAATATGAGTGCAATAAGTATGATAAAAATAATTACATGATTTTAGCCATCACATCTGCGGTGTCTGACCCAGAAAAAATACCATATCCCTTATAAGACGACGTTAGACCGGTATGGGTTAATTTTTTATTTTGGTATTTTAAAATTTTAGAAACAAAGATGTCAAACTTTTTCTTTGAATTTTCAAATATGAAGCCTGTATTTTATCTTTGATTGGCTTAAAATAATCTAATAAAATATATTAATATTCATAAATTCACATAAAAAATAAAATTGCAGCATAAAATAAAAATTTCGATTTAATTTTTCACTTCAAAAAAAAAAAAGAAATACACTTTTTATTTTTTTTTTACTTAAAATTTTTGTTGTGTTAATACGATTATAATCTAGGAAATATATTTTTTATAAATAAAATCATTGATTTTAGAACTTAAAATTTTATAAAAAATGATCGTCTCAGAGTTTTAAAAATATAATTTCGACACAAGTTTTTGAATTTGAGTTTAACATGTACCTTTTTTTTTTAATTCTGTCTTACTATATTAACAATAGTGAATTTCATTTAGAAACCACCAAAAATATAATTAGCTTCATTGCATAGTTATTATCAAATTTTTATGTATTTTATTTTTATATATTTTATTTTTATATATTTCATTTTTATATATTTTATTTTTATATACTTCATTTTTATATATTTTATTTTTATTTATTTTATTTTCATTTATTTTATTTTTATATATTTTATTTTTATACATTTTACTTTTATTTATTTAAATTTTATATATTTTATTTTTATTTATATTTCCTAGCTCATTGCCGTGTACAAAATTTTTATTCTCAGATAAATATTATTCAAAATTTTATTACTTATATTATAAGAATACGTATTATAACAAACAATATTACAACTTAAAAAACAATATTATTTTAATGCAATAAATATAATCAATGCTAGAATTTATGTATTTTAATTATTTTATGCAGAAAAAATTAAAAAGAAGAAAACTACGCTAGCACATTGTCTCGATTATTGTATTAGAATAATTATTACTATAGACCATAAACATTAAGAGTAGCTAACATGAGAGACTCATAACTTGAGAACTAACATGAGAACTCATAAACTATTGAATGATTTTAGAAACACTTTTATTCAGTAATAGTGTTTAAAGCATTAGCCAAACTCCTCTTTACCAGAAATTCTCGATTTTTATTATCATTTAAATTGTTTAACAGTAAATAAATAATGAGTCAATACATCATTTAAGAAAAAGATTTTATTTAGTAATGCATGTATCTTAGCTATTCTTATATGTACTCATATTTTCCAACATTCAAATATTAAAAATGAATTAATGTCTTATTAGCCATCTTACAATATAAAATTAATCTAATTTTATTAATGTTTGTAGTATTAATGAAATTCTTATCTTGCTAATTTTCCTGTAATAAAAAAATTTTTAAAAATTTCTTCATCTAATTATATCATTGATTTTTTTTAAAAAAAAAAGTTGGTTAGTATAAAACAACAATTAGCTTTAGTAATGAATAAGATGTAATTCAACAAAACAATTTATATTTGTAATTTTATGAAGCATAATTACAAATAAATATATATTTCAATAATAATTCAGCAATAATTGAAACAACAAATAGCTTTAGTAATGAATAAAATATAATTTTAAATTTTTTCGAATATAAAAAAATGATAATAATTTAAGAGCTTTTTCTTTAATTCAGGGAGTAACATTTAAAACAAAAACACTTACTGTCCCTGGCCAAATTATTAGACGCACTATAAGGTTCTATGTAAAATCTTAATGATCAGGTGATACTCTAGAGACGTAAAAACAATAAAGCTATATAGTATCCTCTGATCATTAAGATTTTACACAGAATCTTATAGTGCGTCGAATAATTTGGCCAGGGACAGTAAGTGTTTTTGTTTTAAATGTTACTATTGGCCAGGGACTGCAAAAAAAAAAACAGCATTTAATAGTTAGTAATCCATAAAATATTACGATAATTCTGAATTAGTAATGTTTTTTTAATGTCAAAACATTTTAAGAACTCAATAATCCTAAAATACATAGCATTATTTTTTAAAGAAAGAGAAACTTGTTATTTTTAAGCTATTTTCAAAACAATGAATAACTGCATGTATATGTTAATCACTGTAAATTATAAAATTATTAAATTTGGAGAAACTTACCGCTAAGAAACTGTAAGCATAAGCAGACAACAATGTATAGGACCTCTAACTTTTTAAATCGGCCAACAGCTGCTCTTAGCTGCGCAACCATCCTTTGATTATTCTGCTTGTCTTCAGCCTTATGGATCTTGAAATCTGCAACTCCAGAAGACTACAGTGAATTTGGTCTTCTTTTCTTTGCCCACGAGCTTTTATACCCAACGCTGAAAACTCCAAAGACGTTGACATATTGTAAAACTAGTCTTACAATTATTTCATGAAAGCGTCCACGTACGATGCAGATTTACTAGTGTCAAAAAGCCTGTTACTAATAAATACTAATTTCTGGTTGTTGGGTAAAAGGAATTTATTTCCAATCTTTCACCATCATCACCTAAGTGACCTGACATTAATGATAAACTTAGCCTATATAAAGTGTAATAGATTGCGATTATTGTGTCTTAAAGTACACCTTATTTTAGCCTTATTTCTATTTTAAGAAACCATTGATCACTTAAAGATAATCTTGCTGATACCTCAGAACTAGAATTTAAGAGTGTGTAAAGTTTGAGAATATTTTACTTTTTGTTCTCTAAGTACTACTATATATATAAGAAGAATTTTGGGTTTAGTTTACGCTTAGAGTCAAAGATGCATTATAATGTTTTTAACAATACTTTTCCCAGAATTTGAATTAAAAACTTTCTTAATTTAAATTTTTTTAACTACAAATAACTCAAAAAGTATTGTTGTGAGTCAAGAAAAATGGTGAGAAATATTTTGGTAACTAATTTTTTATTACATTTTGGTAGCAAATGCCTCATTTATGTTTCATATATTATTATATTTCTTATATTACATGTGCACTCAATATGCATTCCCTTAAATATTTAATTCAGATAACAAATGTTATATTTTTTAAACATAATAATAGCTTGAAAAAATTAGACTGGAAAAGAAAAGCTTCAAAGTAATATTTATAAATTCATTACTAGCAAGAATTTAAAACAAATTTGAAACAATTAGTAGCTATTGCATTTATTACACATATATCATAAAAATCTAGGAAATAAGGGTTAAAAAATAGTAGAAGAGCAAAAAATTGTGTATAAAATAATATTGAATATTCAATAGAATTTCAACGTTAGTTAATGAAACCAAAAACGGAAATATATAGGATTAGTGTGGTAAAAAAAGCTTTTAAGGTGGATTGAAACATTTTTATTCCTTGCAATTCTTCAAAATAATCAAATGGGTTTTTTTTTATACCACATAGCTTTTTCAATTTAATATGTGTAGTTTTACCCCTATATAGGTAAATCTTTACTCTAGGACTTAGCAATCATGAAATATGATATTTAGACACAAAAATATTCACTAATGATAATTAGTGTAATATTTACTTAATAAATTTACTTTTTATATTTCGTATTAAAATAAGTTGTATCATTAAAAATGTACTACATAACTCCATTGTCATCCCCCAGACAATTATCTCCTTGAAATAAAGTAAATAACTTCCAACACGCATCACTACTTGACGTACTTGAAAAGTTACTTAAGTGATAATGGCAAGCTATTAAAATAGTAAAATCTAAACATAGTGCCAAAATTCACCCTGTTCTCAATATCCTTTTTTTAATAAAATTTAAAAAGGAATATGATGTAATCTTAGAAGCTTAATCAGCGATACACTCTTAGAAATTTTAAAGAGTATTGATGACTACAATAGTATTCAAATCTACTGTAATCTTGAAGCAGTGCTAAGTTGAGCCCCATTTTTATACAAAATGATCTTTGTTCAATTTAGTTACACGATACAATGGTACACCTTGAAACACATCCATGCATATGTTTGGTTCTTATTAGTTTTTTTTTGTGCCCATTTATAACAAAATATAAGGTTGCTTTATTTATTTGAGATACCCTATTTAATTACTATGGTTTATATTTATAAGAAACTTTTATGCAAACTGCCAAGACCTCATTTTATTTATGAATAGTTTGAAACACAAATATTTATAAAAAATTTCATTATTATCAACTACTGGATATTATTAGAATTTGTAAATAAATTTGTTTATACGAGTTTTTTAATAAAAAATAATGCCCACGAGTGAATTTATGCTAGTGAGTTTGTGTCTACCTGTCATTTGTTGTTTATATATTTCCTAGTTTTGTTACAAGAAGCATTGAAATACTTTCCATAAAATGGAATTTTTTTTTTTTAACCTTCCAGTGTTTGTGAAAGATCATACCTGCTTTATAACTGAAATGTCTTTCTTAATCAAGCTTCTATAAAAAATTTTCAGAATATTAAATTGCCACCAACTCATATGTCTTAAATATGACAATAAAAGATTTTTTTTTTTTGCACTCATGCATTGATGGAATGATCAGCGCACTTTGAACTTAAATATTGTATAACATTGCTGCAACTTTAATATAATGTCAAGATGAACTAAATTATAGTGCAAATTAGTTTTTGCTACGTTTGGCACGATTTAATACAACTTGAAAACAAAAATGTTTCCTTTTTAACGCGTTCGTTGAAATTGCAAATTCATATGTAAATTCAAATTCATATGCATTTATATGCAAATTCATATGGGTGATAGGGCTCCTATTATCATTTAATCTTACAGTTCTAATTAATCAGATTGTACGAAACGGTGAACTCTGAAGTCAAGCATCATTGGCTGCGGCCAGTGAGTGGGTGACCCTTTTATCATCTTAGGAAGGATCCGAGGATAAGCGGTATCTGTCCTCGTTAAGCTGTTCTAAAGTAAAGTGCTCGACTTCGCTCTCAGGCTGTCGGGTTACTAAAACGGGGAGTCACATCCCCTCTGCAGAGGATCAAGATTGTGATGTCATGACCTTAGAACACTCTCAGGAACGTTTTCCAGACCATCATCAATAGACCAATATGCAGCTCTTGTACAAACTGAATATTGTACTACTACTACTTCTATCATACTGCTCCTCAATAGTAAGATAGTGTAAAGCTTTCAAAAGTAAACTGTTTAATTGTGGGTGATAATAAGAAACAAGTTATCATAAAGTTATCTGAAAATGATAAGGTTTCATAAAATATATAAGATAAGTGGTCCCTCTTCTAAAAATCGCATCTCACAAATAGCATGAAATCATAAAATATATCTTTTGTGTTTCTGTATTAACAATATTAAAGTATAAATTCCACAGAAAAAACCTTTTTGGAAGTAAGCCAAATCACGCTATATTCTGTCTTAAATTAAAAAGCAGAAATGGAAAATATTATTCAATATTGATTCGTTTAGATATAAATGGATTTCTATTATTAGAGTTTCTAGCTTTTTATTCTTTTTATACCATTATTTATTCACCTGTCTTTTTTCCAAAATCATTATTCGAAGTAATTTCTAAAAAAAAAATTTCCTCAAAAATACTAAATAATAATACTTAAGTATAGACTTTCGACAAAAACAATGGCATCTTCTGGTTAGCAAAAACTATGGAATAAGTAAAGAAAAAAAAAAGTGCCCTATCGAAATAAAGCCACTTCTTATTAAAGCCAAAATATTCACCACATTTTTATACGACTTTAAATATCTGATTTGGCATATCAGTTACAGATCCCAGAAGAACAATTGCATCCATATTATGTCACGTTTCAGAGATGGCAGTCTTTAATTCTGCAACAGGCTGAAACTGCTTCATTCATATACATACATATATATATATATATATATATATATATATATGTATATGAATGGTAATATAGTGGAAGCGCTGCAGATATGATAAAAAAAAAACTAACTTTCTCCTTCATGTTGCATGAAGGCTGCTGCCATTTGCAAATAAAATTGGAGCTCCGACTCTGATTTCCAGCAAGATACTGCATCAATTTATGTTGTTAAGTCTTGACAGTCTAGGTTTTTGGATGATGGGGTGAATAACATGAACAGTTTACCCTTTTAACTGTACTCCAATTAAACAGGAGGGCTATCTTCTGTAGAACTGCATATACCAAAAAGTAACAGTTTCAATTTGTGGAAGGCTGACATCATTGAGTCCTGAAATCATATTGATGCTAATGTTCTTCAAGGTCTTCAGGGCAACATCATATATTTCAAGTCATATATAAATATGACTGATATATGATTTATAATCAAAAGTGGCTTTATTATGTGTCCGGGTGGAGCAAGAAGTGAGTTACTCTTTGTAAATATGTCTTTAGATCTAGAGACTTGGGAAGTATATAAGTTTTGGATATTTTCTTTGTGTCCAGTTATGGCAGAATATCAAGGTGACTTTATTTAATTCAGACACATTGTATATAAATTAATATATGTTTTATCTATAACTAAAAAAGAACGTGAGCATTTTTTCTGTCAAGATATAAGATGTCGAAAATCTGACTAGTTTTTCCGACTAATTTAATTTCCAGTTTTGCAATGATAATGGCGCTGTGTTTGTTTTCTGTGAGTTTCTCACTGTTATCTTTAAAATGAAACAGAAAGAAACATTAGCTGTTTGTGAATTAAATTTGAATCACAAATAAGCACTTTTTTTTGCCTTAAGTAAAAATAATTTGTTGTTTACTTTTCTGATTTTAATCAAAATATTATTAAAACGAGTTAAAGTATAAACGTTAAAAAAGAGTAATGCCAATAAGTAATACATAATTAATTTTTTCTTCCTCTTTATCCCTTACAAAAAAAATTTCTGTACTAATAATGTAAATGAGATATCAATCACATCAACAATGAAGAAAAAAAACTGGTTAAACGCAACTATTAAATTAAAAGTACTTGTTTTATTTATTTTGTGTATATGATACGAGGTTTCTCAGTCCAGTTCATTGTAAAAATCTTTGAAAATATTAGGAAACTGAAATATTAAAACGAATACTATTTATTATATTTTAGTACTCGACTAAAATTTATATTTTTTTAATTATATTTTTATAATTTTCGTCTTGCTTTTATTTCCCCCAATCATTGTAAATTCATTCCGGAGAAATATATTAAGAGGTGTGAATTTTTTTTTATTAAAATTAGTTTTTTTTCGAAATGTATTAATGTGTCATGCCTAAAGACGTAATGGCTGAAGGGATAGAGATCTTGCCTCCGAATGAGGTGAATCGGATTCGAATCCCAGCGATGGCTGGTATATACGAATTACGCATCCGGCTTGCACCTACCACAGTGCTCCCAAAAAATTTCCTCAGTGGTAGACCGATCATAGATTTAAGTCCCTTTGCCATCAGGCTTATTGTCAGGTGTCCCTTGTCTTCTGGATTGGGTTCAAACTTACAAGGCTACGGAGTTTAACATTGGTGCTCGTAAACTCGAAATTTTGTCAGATTTTCAACGACGGTTAAAAAATATAAAATCTGTCATGTCACGAGTTAACATAAAAAAATATTAATTTAATCAGACAAAATAAATATATAACCATTTAGAAATGTCTAAAAATTCTTCTGGACCAATATGGTAATAAGATTGAGTTTTAAATTTCATTGTCAGACGAATACAAGTCGTTATGCTACATCTATCATTAAAAGTGGTAATGGGTAAAGATATTGCAAAACCAAAGTTAAATTTTCTTAATTTAGGAACAGTTTTAGTTTTTAAAATTCACAGTAAGTTTATTTCAATAAACAATGTGTTATTCTCGGTAGAAAAGTTTATATTTTTTACAAAAATAGTTTAAAGATAACATACTTCTTACTACCAATTGATCTGTTTTATCAACACAAACTGTTAAAAATTTCGGTCTCTTGCTGTTGTGTTTTGACTATTAACACTTGTAACACTTATTATGACTGTTAACACTGGTTAACGATGTCTATTGGCACTTTGTTTTGCAGAATAGGTGGAAAAAGTGTTAATAGCCATAACAATATTAAATTCACGTTATTCACTTAAAAAATAGTAGTTTATTATTTTTTAGTACCAAATTATTATTACCGAATTAGTACCAAATGCATATTTTCAGTACTACAGGTGAAATAATGTTCATTGAAATTAAAAATTTGCGAACAAAAATTCTAGGAGAAAAGTTTTATTTCATTCTGCTATCGACGCAAAGTTTCTTAAACTTTGCATTGCAGTGTGAAAAATACAGTCTTGAGAAAATTTCGAAATTCTAATTCGTGTGTTTCAAATTCTCTTCAGTAAAATTCCGAAATTCTAATCCTTAAAGAAAGGTATGTTTATTCGGAAAACGTTTTCGTGTCTAATAACGTAATTGACAACATCGTCTGCACTAATTAGTCAAAATATTTAAGGTTAGTTCCTCGAACCATTAATATTGAGTCGCAATATATGAAAATTCGATCATTAGGAGCAAAGATCACTGAGAGTGTTCGCTTTTTTATTTTGCACACAGTTCTTTCGCTTATGCACAATTTGCTTTCTATTATTATCATAAGATACTATTAATTCAAGTTTCAGTAAAACATAAATAAACTCAATTAAACATTGAGTTATTATTTAAATCGATGCAAAGATACAAAGTTACGCTTATAGGTCAAGTTCAGAGAGGGTAACAGACTTTCGAAACTTACGTATCACAGACACGGAAAATTATCCGTCTGGCATAATCGATGTTAGAATCACGTGGGGCAAGGTAGTTCGGACCGGGGCGCGAAAGATTGTCTCGTCTGCAATGTCTGCCGCATTGGCAGGCCTGTAAAGCTTACTTCCCTGGCAGGCTGCCCATTTGGAAACCTGCCAAGTTTTTAACTGAAGGGAGGGAAAATGGCGGGGGTTGAAGTGGACTGAGAGGGAAATTCCTATACTATCGGGATATTTTTAGGTTTTACGAGAAATGTTCCAACTGCTTTGAAGTTCGCATTTTTCCGCCCCCGCATAAACGATAATAATAAAAAGATATGAATGGTAAAATATTTGCTTCAAACTTATCAACATTTTAACTTTATTTGGAATGTTTATATTATAATAAAAATTAAAAAAAAGATTAACTTTTATCTCACGGAAAATTTTCGTGTCGAAACCAAGTGCTCTCATTGACACCTAATATATAATGACATTTTAATGATCTTTAGCTAAAGACAACGCAAAATCTTAGCGATAAGAAGGAAAGAACTTCCTGACAACTTGACTTGAGAGCATGACATGACTTCATACACTTTGATTTATTTTTATTTCTTATTTATTTATTTATTTATTTAATATAATTATTTTTAACCCTCAAAAACTGTGTAAGCTCTGTTCGGATGAAAAAGTACAAAGATTCCACTATGTAAACCTGTCCCTTTTCCAAAATTTTACCTTTTTTTAAAAAAACATAATATATTGTTACTTATTGTAATGTATTATTCCATATAGAAACTACACTATAAAGTATTCAGGGTCAAATTAAATACCAGAACTTAGGGTACATCATCCGTAAAATTCATTTTTACCGTAGAATATTATACCGTAAATTTAACTGTAATATTTATTTAATAAGAGAAATTGAGTGATTTTACGATAATTATCACTGTAAAAATTACTGTCTATAAGATTTTTCGAACAGAAAATAGATTTTTCCGAAATTTAATCAGGAATTTTTTATAGTGTGTGTTGATGAATTTAAACGTGTCTTTTTTGAATAACTGCCAAAGTATTGCTATTTTAGGGGGGGGGGGAGGAATGTTTCACAACAGTGTAAAAGTGTACAAAAACAACGTTTTTTTTTCAAAGTTGGGAACGTGTGTATGCCAGAAGATTTGTGAGAAAATTTAAAAATATTTACTTGCGTGTAAATAGCTGAAAACTTTAATAAATACAAATTCTTTACCTCCTGGATTTTAGAACTGAAATATCTTCAAAAAATTACACAATATCAGCTAATAATTGAAGAAAGTAGTTTTTTGCCTTAAAAAGACTAACTATCCTCTTAATATAAATTTTAATTAAACTATTAGCCTAATCCAAAATTAATAAACAAATAACAAGTCAAATTTTTAAAAAAAGGTTATTTTTTGATAATCATAATTTAAACTATTTTAAAAGATGCGGCTTTAAACCACTTGATGTCAAATTCTCACTTTTCAATCAAGTATACTTGCTGCAATGTCATTATCTGATTGCATTATATCTAGCATTAAATGTATATTTTTTTAAGTTATGCAAAAAAGAAAACTAGACTTCTAGAAAGTGTCTATACTCAACTCATAATGAAATCTAATTAAAATTCTATAGTAAAATATATATTTCTATTTGTATAGTCAACAAGAACATAAAAATCTGTATGTAAAATATATTTCAGAGAAATGAGTTGCCCATTGTCAAGAATCTCCAAACCGAATGAAAAAATCAAAGGAGATTTGAAACAGAAAGCTTGAAGTTGCCAACGGAAAATTGGAGAAAAGAAACTAGAAAAACCATTTTAGCTAGATACTTTTAGTATATATTTATAAAATCTTTTTCAAAAAAGAAATTAAATATTTTGGATCGAAAATTTATATTTAACCGTGAAAAAATACTGTAATCTAACGAACCACTTCTGATATAAAAACGACCGAGAACATTTAAGCACGTTTAATTGTTGGGAGAAGGTGAGAGGAGTTCAGAAATTGTTGGTAGGAACACCTCCTAATTTCAATGCAATTCTCAATCTGCAATTTTCCAACAAGCAATTAAACTGGTTTTATTATTTCTAATCCTGTGTTCCTCACTAGCAATTTGATAGAATTCAATTACGTTTTTCCTCTTCCATGCTTAAATATTAATTTCGACCCTAACTTTGGATACTTTTTTACTTCATTTTTAATAAGGATTATAAAAACAGAAACAGAGGACGTTGATTACAGAACACTTCATATTTTACAAAAATCACTTTGAAGGGCGTGAGTTTTGCCCAGTTACATCATTTGATGTCGACAGAGGAAGGGAATTCATCTTTTGATATTTATATCTCTTTTCACTTTCAGTCACTAATGAGATGTTCTTGTTGATTGATTTCTATAAAATAGCGTAGTTTTAAAAATGTTTTTAAATTAAACCATTAAAACATTTTTAATTGAAACTAACGGCTCAAAAAAGAATGTTTTTTTTTTTTTTGCTAAACATAATAATCAGTCCAAATCATTTTCGTAGGCAATTATATTATGAAATTATCCACATTGAATTTTAAATAATACTTTAATATTTAAGTTAAAACAATCAAAACACGTTAACTGTTTCTCTAACAATTTTGAAACCAAACTATGATTTGTTTTTCGTTGCTTATACCAATGATAAAATATTAAATTTGTATATATTACTAGTTGAATAGCTGTACAGGTGAAACAGCTCTGTACAGGGTGAAAAAAATAAGCATCAGTTAATTAGTACTGACCAAGCCTACAAAATTGTGCACAAAGCTTTCAGACAAATACCGTCGCAAATAATAAAGCTAAAATGATACCAATATATATATATATATTATTTATTTATTATTATTTATTGCCCTTCTCGGCTGCTCTTCATTATTAGACTAAGCGAAACACATTTTTAGTTGTTCATCTCATCAAAATAAAGGCTAATTGTATTGAGTAAGTAAATAAACACTAATTGTATTATAATGCTGATGCTCTAGGCAACTCATAATATTTAAAATTTATCTCAGTCAAGCTACTTTCTCCTGTAATTATAAATATCTATATAATAAATCCATCATAAGGATATACATGCATTGGTGAAGCTGTAATCGGCACCAAATTTACTTGTAAATACGTGTACCTATATAAGAGTACATTTGATACCTATTAAAACTGCATCAATTACCATGATGACTGTAGAGCCCATTTTATTTTATTTTATATTTTATAACCGTCGTTGAACAGCCGACCCAACTTAATGGGTTTACGGCTACTAATGTTCAACTCCGTAGCCTAGTAATTTTGAACCCAATCCAGAAGACAAGGGAACTCCTGGATCGAGTATTGGCAGAAATTTGCCTTCGTGGAGGACTTTTTGATGGAGCTAACCCGCATTTGCGTTACATGGAGAGGAAGACCACGAGAACCTCCCACGGTTAGCCTGACGGCAAGGGGACTGATCCGTCTACCCATGATCCGTCTACCACTGAGGATATTTCACGTCAGCACTGTGGTCAGTGCAAGCCGGATGCGGAATTCGTATCGACTGGGATTCGAACCCGGTTCGCCTCATTGGAAGGCGAACGCTCTATCCCCTGAGCCATCGCGGCTCTGTAGAGCCCATTACAAAAATTATGTATAACTGGTGTCAACAATATGAGGGCTTTCTACGGTGGCCTGTTACGAATAAAGAAATTTTTCCTTAGTTTAGCCTTTTACTACATAGCGTATTATTTTACTTCAATTAGTAATTTAATAAAATTAAGTATCATTGGCGTCAAAAATCACATTGATATTTTTTAAGTTTATTTCTCAACGAATTAGTTCCATTTCTTCATTAATTTAATTTTTCAGTGCAAAACTGTTTTTTTTATTTCAATTACCGTAGAAAACTCCTTTAGTTTTATAAAAACACGTTTTAAAAGCATAACTATAAACAAAATAAACACGTGTTTTCTGTTAATTTAAGAGATAATAATTTAGTGATGTATTTTTCGTAACACAGACATGCAAATATTCTTTATTTTATTATATGTTTACATTATTTTTCATTTTATTATATGTTTTTATTTATGTTGCCTTTCTCGGTGGCTTTACATTATTAGATTAAGCAAGAAAAAATTAAGCAATTCATCCCATCAAAATAAAGGCTATACCAATTTCTATGATGATAATAGTATCTGTTACCAAAATTAGGCATCATTGGTGTCAATAATATAATGGCGACTTTTTACGGGACTCCATAACGAGTAAGTAGCTTTTCCGCATAAATTTAGCTTTTTAGTACATAGCTTATTTTTTTATGTAACGCAAATGCTATTTAGTTCGATTAAAAAGTCCTCCAAGATGGCTAATTTCTCCCTATTCTTGATCCAGGAGTTTCCTTGTCTTCTGGATTTGGTTCAAAATTACAAGGCTATGAAGATAAACATAAGAAGTCGTAAACCCAAAATTGGGTAAACTGTTTAACGAGAGTTATAAAATAAAATTAGTAGCTATTACCATAAATAATTAAAACATAATTGACATCAATATTACTTTGCCAATTTTCAATGATCTCTTAAATGAATTAGTACCATTTACTATTACCAAATTAGGATTGACGTCAATAATAAAATTGGCGCTTTATTACGTTTCTCTAAAACGAATTAGTACCATTTCTCCTTTAATTTTGCTTCTCAGTTCAAAACTTATTTTTTTTAGTTTTAATTACCGTTGATTTTACATTGTTTAGTTTTATAAAAACACTTTTTAAAAGCATAACTGTAAACAAAATAAATATGTGGTTTCAGAGTACCTCAAAAATATTAATCTGGTGACGTAGACTTTTATGCTATCACGTTGATCATTTAAATAATTTGGCATAAAGAATAAAAAATAATTCAATAATTCCGAACCCGCAATATACTAATTTTTCTGATTATAGCTAAAAGATAGCAAACATAATTTATGTTATCGATTATCTCTAAAATATTTTACAATACTGCACCATTTATAGTTCACTTTTAAACAATAGCTTCTGCTAAGACAATGAGAAAATTCCAACTCTTAAATGTCTTCGAATTTAAAAATCTCATTAAAAATTAAAAATCGGGCTTCGTCATTTGTTTAGAATTGTACTCTTTTAGTTTCATGTTGAATTTCGTAGTCTTAGAGTCTACCGTTTTCCCGCCATCCGATATACAGACGAGCACAAATTCTTAATTTTATTATTTGTATAGGTGTGTTTAGATTTGAATTTTCTTACAAAAGATTAATTTTTAAATTTGTATAATCTGTTTATCAGGAATATGTCTACCATAAAAGAAATAAGATTGCACATGTGAAATTATGGTTTTTCTTTATTTACGTATGATTGTTAAACCCTAAGGGGTCTTCCAAGAACAAAATGTGGTAAAAACTATAAAAGTATATTAATTAAGTGGGCTAGGACATACTTACAGAGAAAATGATTTAAATCTAACGAAATAAGTGACATTTTAAAAATGGAAAGGTAAGAGCAAAAAAGGTAAACCAAACACCAGGTGACTTTTGCAATTGATAAAACGTTACAATGAACTGGGATTAACCTTTGGAGAACTGTAGAAGCGAATAGTTACCGATGGAAGAAACTTTTGAAAACAGCCTTAGTCAACAACGGGCTGTAGAGCTACAGAGATAAAAGAAGGGACTTTTCACAAATTATGTCTCAAACTTTGACAAGGACATCCTGAGATTTTGTGACAACGAAGAGGGAGGGAGTAACAAAAAGTGGAACACTTATATTTTTGTAAATGTTTTTATTTTATTTTATTACCGCCGTTGAGCAGCCAACCCAATTCTGAGCTTATTACTGTCAAAATTGAACTCAATAGCCTTGAAAAATTTGAAGTCTAATCCAGAAGACAAGGGAGTTCCTAGATCAAGTGTTGATGAAACCTAGCCTTCACGGAGGATTTTTTGATGGAACTAATCAGCATTTGCGTTGCAAGGGGAGAAAAAACACGAAACCCTTCCCAAATAGCCTGACGGCAAGGGGACTCTAATCCATGACTCGGCTACCACTGAAGATATTTTACATCAGCACTGCCGTTGGTGCACACCGGAGGCAGAATTTGTATCCCTCAGCCGTCGCTAGGATTCGAACCTAGCTCTATCCCCTGAGTCACGGGGGCTTAAACAATTTTCTGATTGAATGATTTAATATTATTCATTTAATAATTTTTGCATCGTTTTCACGTTTAGTATGTTTCACGGTAGTTTCACGGGTAGTTTTCCAACAGGTAGTTTTCGAAAGGGTAGTATTCCTTTGTGTAATTTAGGGATACGTATGACAAGAGTGGAGATATTGTTAAGTGTGATACTTTGTAATAAAAGGGAAAAAGGGAATTACAAAGTAATAAAAAACATGAAATGTGGCATTATTTATGGATCACGTGACATTATTTATGGACCACGTGACATTATTTATGACAATCTTTAAAGTTTAGAAGTGTGTTATATTCCTTCCACCTTTTGAGAACTACCCTTATAAGTTAACCATTTAGCGCACATTGGCTGCTACCTCTAGCCACAAAGAATTTTTTTCATTAAACAGGCAGTGGATAAACACACTAGTCACGTGTTGCTATTTATATTCATTACATGTATTCGAGTTTTAGAAACTGCCTGAGGCTAGAGTATTTATCCACTGTCCGTTTAGAGAAAAAATAATTTTCTTTGTGTTTAACGATAGATTCTTCAGAAAAAATGCAACCCTTCTTTTTTAAAAAACTTTTTCATTATTTAAGTTCTGCTGCATGAACTATAATAATTCCTTTTTAGTTATTTGGTTATAATTACAAAAGATTTAAAAAAATGTCATTAATTGTGAAAAATTATGCATCTAAGTTACCAACATTATACACCACAAGTTTTCCTTAATTGACATGGTAACTAAATCAATACCGAAAAAAAATAATAAAATATTAAAGAAGACGAGTTGTCATTTTAGTATTATGAACAAATATCATCATCACTACCACGAAACACTTAATATATGTATTTTCGGTGATTATAATTGTTTATAAATCTATAATGGATTTCTCAAATTCCTTTTTTTTATTTGGGCCGTATTCATTGTTTTCTGTGTTATTATATTCAGAAAAAATGAATTCGTGATAGAGATTTCGTTATCTTAGCAATTAATAATTTTTATAAGTATCTTAGTCTAATAAGTAATTATCTCTTTTTATATATTAATAAATTAATATCAAATTACTAATGTTGTGGAAACATACATTTGATAATATAAAAACTAAATTTACTTCAAATACTTATGATGGGGGTAAAAGTTGGCAGTTTCGAATGTTCAAAAATGAGCGCCCTTTCTCAAGACTCGCTGTGTGGGAATGAGCATAACAAAAGAGATTTGAAAACAAAAAACGCAAAATATCCTATAAAAATAATAAATAAATAAAGGTAAAAAACCGAACGTTAAAAAGAATACCAAGAATTTTTTTTCTAGTTTTGTTTTTCAATATTATTTATTTTATTTTTCCTTTTTTTCGGTACAAATTTTACTTTTTCTGTTTCGAATCTCGTTTGTTTTTTACATTTACGTCTAGCGGGTCATGAAGATGGACTTCTTCTTCTTCTTCTTTTTTTTTCTGAGCACAAGAAATATATCGATTTTTTTCTACACTCCAAAAATTGTTTGAAGCAAACGAAATTTTTATAAGATCAAGTATAATAATCGATTAGCATAAAAGCAAAGATTAATTTAGAATAACTTTATTAGGTTTTGCGACGCAAAAAAAACTTAAAATAAATAAATAGAGCATTAGCTTATTTCAAATTCACAAAATAAGTTTGATTTCACTTATTGAATTTTGTTTTTGCAAGCTCATTTTATATTAGATATTGAGTCATATACTGAGTTTTTCAGTTCATAACAATTAATGTTTCTATGTAGACATTTCTGATAATGTTTCTATAGTGATATTTCTGAAACAACATTTTTTTACATTTGTGCGCATTCATAAAGTGATATTCTGCATAAAATGTTAATTTATTAAGATAAATGTTAATTTTGTTATTATTAATGTCAAGAAATTAAACTGCAATAAAATTTTAAACAAATTTAAGTCGACTACATTTTTTTATGATTTTATACTTTTATTATTTCATTACATGAGCGAAATGTAACTGGTGTGCAAAAAAATTATTTTACCATAAAAGGTAATGTTACAAAGTTAGAATTTCTAAATCTTTGAATTTTATAAAACTAAAGTTAAAACCCTTGCTTTTAGCATGTAAACATTATTTGCAAAACAATATACTAGTTTCTGTCATTTGCATAATTTTGAGCATCAGTAGGTTTTCCTACCAACAACGAAATAATATTTTAAAAGTATACTTTATCGCAATTTAAATAATATACTTAAAATACTCATAAAAATGTCATGAAACAATAAAACTGCTTTATTATATAAATTATATGGTTGTGAAATAGTTTCTAAATTTCGTATTTATTTTTTTTTTCTTAGAAAGTATTGAGAAAAAAAAATCATGCACTACTGACCTGAGCTCTTTCCGCTGCTTCTAAAAACTGCACTCGACTCCCCGATGAACTAGCTGATTGGCTCCGAGGAAAAAGTATGTTTTCCATTTATTTTCTTTATGCAAAGTCTACGAGTGATTTTCTTTTTAAAGAAAATAACTCAGTTTTTATCTCATCTGGATGATAACTAAAGAAAAACACTGAAATGAATTTGTTTTTTCGAACTGAAATTTTATGACTTGAAAGTGCAGCATCACTCCAGCTGTTAGGGTGTGTCTTCTCTATTTTAAAATTAAAACTTAAAAATAAAGAGCGATATTTTAATAAAAAATTGAGTTATACTTATATCATTTTTAAAAATAATTTTAGATGAACCTTTGTATTATTTCACTTTGAAACTCTTTTTAAAAAGAGATTTTATGTAGATTTGTAATTATAAGACAGTAGCAGCATATTTTGTTTTTCAAAAAAGAAGCAATCATTAATTATTAAGGTAATCTCATCACGCAATAATTTTCTGATTTCCACCATAAATCACACATACACTACTTTTGAAGAGGAAACTTTTTCTTTCTAAATAATATTTAAATCATTTTAACAATCATATCTGATAAAGAAGAAACACATCCTTTCCTCTTTTTCAATATAAATAAATAATATTTATAAGCATAAGTTATTTAAAAAGGTAATTCATATACTCCTTAAATGAAAACAATCGAACGATTGGCAATCACATAACCACCAATGATGTCTATCTCCTTAAAGTTATAAATTTTAAATACTTTAAAGGTCAGAATAGATCAATCTTTTCCGATGCTTACAAGATAACAATGACGTAGTAAATAAATAGACACGCGCTTAACGTACGTTCGTAAACATCAACTATAAGCCGGCAGGAAGCGCAAGAGCAAATTCAAGGAACCGCCACATCAAGGTGCAGGAATCAATTCTATTGGCGACATAATCATCTTTTTGGCGCATAAAGCCGTTTTTTATCCAAAAATTTCACTAAGTGGCTGGGTCATTAATCCTTGAGTTTTTTCATCCTGTGAATCATTTCTTTAAATGAAGAATTTTGGATGCATTTTCTTCACTGAATGAAATAGTGTCTATTTTTAAAGTTTCTTAATTTAAACGAGGAATTTTTATTACTCATCACCTTTTTTCAGTTACAAATAAATAAATACTAAACCGCAACAACATAAACTAAACAGAAATATTAAAACCTTTTTATTAGATTTGGCACGTGAGTTTTTAAAAATATATGACCTTTATTTTAAGATTAACAATTTTAACGAAAGAATGAATCATGATTTTAAATTAAACAAATATTGGGATCCATAATTAAAAGCAAAACGCATGACCAGGGTCACGTTGATCTTAAGAATTTTCGGATTTTATTGGTAAAAAAATTTTTTTTTAAATCTAGAAGCAATAGTTAAAAAAAATTCCAGTCCAACTCTACTATTTCCAAAAGTTAACATGATTTCATATAGCAATTAAAAGTGCAGTGTGCCAAAAAAAAAAAAAACAGACCACCCAGAATAACTTTTGATCTAATGATCGAATCTTCACTTTTTATGACTCAACGGTTCAGGGAGGTGACCTCAGAATTGCTAATTAATAAGTTCAGACTATGTTTTAAGTTACGAAATCAGACACAAAAACGTACTTTCTCTGAATAAACATGCCATAATTTGAAGGATTTTGATCTCTGACCCCCAAAATATAGGGGGTAGCAATCAGGAAAATATGCTCCCAAATATTTGATCAGGAGAGCCCTCCAAAGTTAAGTTAAAGATATATTTATTATTTTATTTAATAATGGTAAAAACGATTTTAAATTATAAGATATACAATTTCTTACATCATTTAAAGAATTTAATTTTCCATGGTAAAATACAACACTTAAGCGAAATCGATCGAATAGTTAATCGATCGACCTGAGAAATCGAATTTTGGAAAACTCTTATTTTCAAAACATAGTTCCTCGGGGACTATTCGACTGATTTTGCGCAAGTTTTGTATTTTACTATGGAATATTACATTCCTTAAAATGACGTAAGAACTTTTATACCTTATAATTCAAAATCTTTATTCAATAAAATAATAAAAAATAATTAAAATTGTCGAAAAAAAGGTATGTTTATTAAGAGAAGGTACGTTTTTGTGTCCGATTTTTAAACTTAAAATATCGTCTGCACTTGTTAATTGGCATATTTGAGATCACCCTTCGAGTCATGAATTTTAGAACATCAAGATCAAAAGTTATTCAGGGCAGTCCGTTTTTTTTTTTTTTTTTTTTTTTCGTTTTTTTTTTTTTTTTTGTCATTGTACAGTAAAACAAAAGAGCATTAGATTTCTGATTATATTTTGATTTAGGTACAAAATATATGCACTAAGAAAAAAAATATTGTCAAAACTACCAGAATATGATCAAATTAACCATGTTTCTGGCTCTATGGGAACCACATAAAAAACAAGTAATTTACCAAAGCGCTTTGGTAATAACGTTTTGCTAAAATTAACAATAAAAACAACCAATTAAATTTATAAAATTTACATGGTTTTTAATAACTTGCTGTTTGGTAGTAGATGAAGTAAAATTAGGTAATTTAAATCAAAAATCGGTAGTTTTAACAGTGCTAGTATAGTTTGAGATTACGTAAAAAAAAATTTCACCTCTACTTTATTTAGTAAACACTTGTTAACTTGTTGTTTCCTATGTAAGCTGTAAGTTAGCATCTACCAACATTGGAAATTATAGAAAAATATGCATTTGTAAATCTAGAAATGCTTCGACATGGCTGAACTAAATCAGTAGCTTAACTGTTACTCAATAACTATTACATGAGGGTAAATAAAATTGCTATATCAGGACTGTCTCCATCCTAAAATGGATGCGTAGAAGTAGCGGCTTCAAATCCCACCATCAATTTATTTATATTCATTGTTACGCTCAAATGCGCAGGCTTGTGTGATCATTACAAAGCTGAGCTAATATGCTATTGCTAAGTAGATAGCACAAAATAAAGACAGAGCACACATTTGAACACGGTGGGATTCAAACCAGCTACCTCCATGCTGTAATAGATGCGTCTTTGATTGTGTCTGTATAATTTAGGCAATATTTTCGTAAACTTGAGTAGGGCTTATGAAGGGTGTTTTGTTTAACATTTAATTTTGAATATGTATAGAGACTCACGTATTCAATATAAAAGCTGTCTTGTAAACTTTTGTCAAATTGAATAACAGAGATTTTCATTCAAAATAACTAGTTAGAGATAAAATAATGGTATTTTTATTCGATTTACTGAAAGGTCAAGCGTAGAAATCATGCTATTCAATAAAACATCGCTAAAACTTTACAATTCAGTGAAAAGTTGTTTAATGATCCAAAATGTTTTTAAATACCTAATGTAAACATAATGTTGTAAGGGACTTAAGGTCATTTCTCGAGTTAATAGTGGAATCGAAAAAGGTAACCTTTTAATTATAAGCAGATTCGATTCCTTAGTAAGAATTTGTAAGACAAAATTTATTTTTGTATATTTTAAGCGAGTGAACATCAAAACAGCATACAAAAATTGAATGAGTCTTTTTTTATGTTAATAAATGTATTATATTATGCGAAATAAGTAGTATAAATTAAATAAATAATCAATGTCTTAAAGTAATTTGAATTTCTTATTAAAAGTATAAAAGTTTTTGCGAATAAAATATGCACAGGCACAAAATTTAAATCAAATTTTCATTTATTATGCAACGTACAATTGCTTGAAAGTACAGAAGTAGTGACAGCAACCGATCATCTGCATATTTAGAACAGTATATAACTATAAATAATCTAATTAAAAGCTCCTGGTGAAAGAAGGTATTAAAATAACCTGCAAACTTGGAGATATAACATGGCCGGCCCTTGAAAATTATTTTTATTATTATTATTTTGCTGGGTTAAGTCGGAAATTTTTTCTTAAGAATTTGCTAATTTTGTTAAATTTTGCTAAATGTCACTAAATTTTTTTTATTTAATATTTTTGTACAACTTTAATCATATTCTATAAAAGATTTTAAATCAAACCACGATAATAAGTATCAGCCCCCTGGGTGCATCATCCGAAAAATTAATTTTACCGTAAAATCCATTTTTACTGTAAAATTTTATACTGTATGTTATATTTCTGACGGGATTTTTTATAGTGCATTTAAATATGTCTTATTTCAATGAATAATGAGTGAAAAGCCTATCTATTTGATAAACTAATAATAAAATTGTCAGTTGAAAGGAAAGTTAGGAATTGCCAATTGAAAGAATTGAAATAAATTTCCATAAAAAAAAAATGAAATACAGAGTGATAAAACCTGTTCTCTATTTGAATGGATACAATTCCCATCAGCGAGTAAAATAACTTCTCATTTATTTTCAGTTACTGTGCTACCCTTTCTGTTATTCCTAAGTCTAAATTCAGTTTTAGTGGTAGAATTACGTTGTTTATTTTTCAAATTTAATCTGAGAGAAAAAATGATCAAAACTACCAAATTATGGTAAAACATACCGTATTTCTGGCTCTATGGGTAATTTTTACCGAAGCGCTTTGTTAATGATTTTTGTAAAATTAAACAAAAATATGTTTTTACAATTTTTGATAAAATTTATTATTTGTGGTAAAATTTGGCAATTTTATCATTATACCCAAGCCTTTGAGTATGGCATAAAAACCATTTGTCTGGTAAAATTTATTTTCAAGGTTTGTATTATTTACTAAATATGTGTTAAAATGAATTACTATATTAAAATCAGAATTTCCGATAAAACCGCAACTTGATATACGAAAGAATTACTAGATAAATGGTATAAATATTGTATATACCATGATTATGCTTTATTTTATTTTATAACCATCGTTTTGTGAACAGCCGACCCAATTTTATCGGTTTACTACTACTAATGTTCAACTTCGTAGCCTAGTAATTTTGAACCCAATCCAGAAGACAGGGGAACTCTTGGATCGAGTATTGGGAGAAATTTGCCTTCGTGGAGGGACTTTTTTGATGGAGCTATCCCGCATTTGCGTTACATGGAGAGGAAGACCACGTTTTTTTTAAACAGAAATGTCAGTACATAAAGTACGGTTATTTTACCAGAATATTTTATTTTTTAACCGTATCAATGGATATCATTTCAAACTTTGAAAAATTCTAATAATCAATTTAAAGGTTTTTCTAGTATTCCATCTTTCTCCAGTGTTTAAAAAAAAAATTATAATTTCTATGTATCGCAACTCCCGCCTAACATGCGTTTATCTCCTTTTTAGCATTAATTGGTTCAAATTTCTTCCTCTTGTCTTACTGGTTAAATCACATTCGCACGAATTTGCCTGGCTACTTCATTACTGTCATTTAGTGTTTAGACACTGAAAAGATTTTTCTTTATAGAACCGAATTTATAGTATGTCCATTTCTGTATATACATTTATTTGTGCATAATCATGGTGTTTTGCTTTTTCATATCTTGGCTAGTTTTTTAAATTGTTGTCAGTTCTTTATTGTTCAATGTTTTATAGTTCAATGTTATAGTTTTTTGTAAATAACTAATTCTAACCATAGTATTTTTGTGTAAATTCCTAATTACACCAATTAATATTTACATTTGTTTTTTTTTCTTCTTCTAATTTAAATTTTCACGTGTTGTCAGGCACAATTTATCTTACAGTCAGCACGGTAAAAAATTCTGAATCAAATTATGGTTAAAAGTACCGGCACTTAGATTGCCATTACTTTTTATCGTAAAATCTGATAATGTTGTAGAATTTTACAGTGAAAAATATTTGATTTACCATAATTTTCACTGCACGGAGTCGATAAGAATAAGATGATAAGAATAAAGAGATCAAACACAGAAAAGGGAGTTTATTATTTAAGAGCTTTTTTTGTGATAAGTCATTTTTTAGCAGAATTTTCTGTTATTTGTTTGTAAATAAGTGTTTTTAAGAAGTACCTATGCAAAGTTTATGAAAAAAATGACGAATTTAAGAATTTTTAGAAATTTTAGTGCTCGTAAAATAATATATTAAAAGTGTTTTAATTAATGGGAAGTTTTGGACGAATTACAGCGACTAATGCACATGCATTATCTAAGAATGTTAAAAATTTTAATTTCGTTTATTTTTCAAACTCATCATATGCATGAGAACTATTTACTCCATCTTGATATGTTTTGATAAGATAATCTATAATATAATCCTTTAAAATATAATGTATCTATTTTTAATACTGATTTTTTTTTCATTTTTGATATTCTTTAAAAATTCATTTTTCCAAATTTGGGGTAAAAAGTAAATGCGTCTCCAGCCTACCGCTTGATAGTTGCTCATTTCAACATTACTTTTACACTTAATATTCTTGAATAATTCATTAATGTTTTTTTAAAACAGGTTCATATTTTTATGCTCTTAAAAGGGTTTAATTAAATAATTTAAAGCATGTGATACAATTAAGTGATTTTAAATTTTTTTTTATATAACAGTGCATGTATGTTAAACGGAACAAATAAATTTTAAACGTACTTTTCTCTACGCTGATAAAAAAAAGTACGATCTGTACGAGTACAAGTACGAGTACACTGATAAAAAAAAGTACTACCGAATTGTGGTAAAATTTATCATATTTCTGGTTTGATATTCGAACACCAGAAAGTTTGGTAATTTTTGCTGAAGCGCTTTGGTAAAATATGATAAAATGATACTTTATCATGATACTTTAGAACATAATATAAAAACTATTTACTCGACTAAATGTACTTTTCAGATTTATATGTTTAGCTAAATGTGTTGTAAAAACAACTATAATTTTTAAAAGTTGAAATTTCGTTAAACCCTTACCATATAAACGGAGAGAAAAAAATTAATAGCGTATATACGGTCTAATTTTTTTTTCCCACCAGAACTGCCATTACCATAAAATAAAGTCTTTTTACCAGAACTTGTTTCACTGTGTTGTGTAGGAAATATTTCTGTTGATAGTTTTAATATTTACATCTTAATTTTGAACTTTTATATAAAAAAGGCATTATTTTAATTCCCTAAACTAGCTTACATATTTAGACAACTGTCTTTAAATAACTGCGAATATATATTAAAAAGGACATTTATTAACAAATAAACTTTAAAGGTTCTCTTTTTTAAGACAGTACAGCTAGTACTTCCATTTTTCATTTTTATAAAAAGTTTTTGATATATTTATTTACCTCCATAAATAGTCAATATTTTTTTTAACTTTCTCTGGCAATACCATTGGCGTTATTTTCCAGTTTGGCGCTTTCAGGGAATTCCCGAGAAGTAACCCTTTTCTTTGGCGGGATGCACTGTGGGACAAATCTCTTTAGCGTCTGTTCCGGTAGCCAGATCGATCGCATCAACTGAAGAAATGTCTGATGACGTCATACTCCAACTAAACTATCACAAAGGTCACTGGGTTACCTCTACAACAGTGTAGTTAGAGCGTCTACCAAAGACCGAACTGGAAGATTCTACTTTCTGGTATCCCTGAATTGATTACTTGCTTTAGCATGGGAAATACCAAGTTGCGCTTCACGTCTATTATTTTTACGTATGAGACAAGTTTTAGGACATTTCAAACTAAACATTTCATTTTTACAAAGCAGAGAATAGCTTGTTCTTTAAAGCAAAATACTATGATATAATTACGCTATTTTATTACTAAACTCCGATACTGTTAACTCAACATTGATTAAAAACTGCAATTTTATTTTTTAAAAGATGATCTATTAAAATAATACTAAATTTCTTGAACAGTTTTATGATATTTATCATCTTACGTTTTGACTAGGCATTATTTTTGAAAAGTGAACAATGAAAATTTTGAGAAAAATGATGAAATTCGTGCTATTGTTTAAAAAAAATGAAGTATTTCAATTCTTAAAAATTATATTGCTATATATTATGCTTTACAAAAATAAAAGAAGCTGTATTATTTTTGTGGTTGGGAATGTGTTTTAGTTTCATACTTTAAATTATTTAAGTGAATTTTATACCGTAAGAGATTTTAATTTTATATTTTCATTAATTTTTTTCTTATCATACTAAGAAAAAATGTCTGTCTTTATTTATTTATTTGTTTTAATTTTCTAAATGCTTGAAAATATTTCTGGCATATTCGGTTTTGTATGTCCTAATGCTATGAATAAATAAAAAATAATCATGTAGAGTCCAATACTAATACACTTTCATTTAATTTTGGTGGAAATAAAAAGAATACGTATTATATTAATATAGTTAGAGATTACAATAATTTACAAAGGTAAATAAAAAAATAATAAGCTGATTCAGTTTGATATCGTGGATACTAATTTTTTTACAAATAGTTTATACTTAAAATCTAAAGGTAGCTTTAAATTAAATTTAACAAATCACATTACAAACTGCAGTTTTACTAAATTAAATATTATTCAAATTCTTTGAATGAATCTTTTTACAGAAGGATTACTTACTTTTAAAATTTTTCATTTATTGTTTTTTTTTCTTTCTTCTCTATTTAATAACAAAATTAAATCATCGTACGTCTAGTGCATTCTTATTTTTTTTTTATCAAAAATTAAATTCCAACTTCCAATTCCATTTTTTGCTAGAATCAATCATTTTATAGGAAAATTACGTAAATGAATATTTGAAAAAATATCATTCTATTCACAGTACTGCGCAATATTTCTATTTCGTAGATTCTAATCTATTTCGTAGTAAAAATAATAAATTGCTAAACAATTAGTATTAGTAAGTAAAAGTACTTTATTTTGCGCACATAAAATATTCCGCAAAAAGTAGTCATGATTGCTTTTATTTTCAGAATTTGATTGATTTCCCTTAGTCAAAAGTTGAATAAATTGAAACATATATCACAATAAAATTGATCTTTAATAAATATGTGGATACATATCATAAGATTATAAACATGTAGCCAGATACAATTAATTTCAAAACAGCATGGCCGATGTATTATACAATGCTTTGTTCAATGTAAATGAACAAAACATTACGCGTTCCTTTAGTTCACATTATTTTACAGCAAAATAAAATAAGCAAATATAAACGAACATGAAAGAAGTTAGGAATGACAGGGCATTTAGGGTATTATTACACTGTCCACAAAACTTTTTATTTATATTTTTGTTTTGTTTTATTTATTTAAAAATACTTTAATTTATAAAAAAAATGCCCTTATTAATATTAAAACATGACTTTAAGTTCGTGAGACAAATTTAAAAAAATTTTAACTTGTAGGCACAAATTCAGGAAAAGACAGCTATCCACACCTAGTTGCCAGGGAATCCTGAAAAAAAATAATAATTATACATAAAAATACATAATATCTTTCATAAATAATACCATTAATGCATAAAAATGTGATATGTAATAAATAAATGTGATATGTAATAAATAAATGTGATAAATAAAATGTTGTTTGTGACTTGTCACAATAGTGTAGTTTGTCCCCATATACTTCCAATCCTTACGAATGGTATAAATACTTTTTAGTTTTAAGCTTAGAATGAATTCTTAAAATAAAAACATAGTAAAATATAATAATGTGGCAAATAATATATGAATTTATCTACAACTCTTCTATATAGCTTTAAAATAATTCCACAATTATTAAAATTATTACAATGATCATACAATTATTATTGCAAAAAAACACAAGTTTATCCAATCCCTCTCATGATGCAAAATATGTTTATTAACTATAAAACAATTCACAGCAATTAATTTTTCGATTTGAATACCTATTTAAATGCCTATCACATTTACATATAGATTACTTATTTTTACATCGATATGTATTACTTGTCAATAGGATAGCTGATTATTCACTTACCCATGAGGCATTTGTTTCAGTCAAAATAATATTTTTACGGTTTATAAGAAATGAAATCAAATTTTAAAAACTCTTTTTTTTTATTTAAATTATGATAGTTGAATGAGCATTAATTGAATAAACTTCTAGCAAAACAACAGAATAAATAGATAAAATATTTTCCAACACTTAATATCAAAACATCATGGGAAAATACCGTAGTAACTCAAATGGAAAGGAAATGCGAGTGGGATTTTCAGGGAAGTGGCACTTTTTCCCTAATATACCACCTACAACAAATTCATTTACACATGACTGTCCGTAATTAATTTATGTTTGCCGGACATTATTGTGTCGTTTGCTGCAAGTCAAAAAACAAAAAAAAAATTAATAAAACACACCGATACGTTTAATGGAAGAAATTTTTTAAAAAATACATCCTTTAGGTAGACAGCATACGGTTTATTTTAGTTTTCGGGTCTAAAACTAACGCAATAACAAGGATGTAAAAAAGTTTTTTTGTAAATTTTATCTAATAAAATTTATCATTTTGTTTCCATAAAATTTGCTTTAAATACTCAAGTGTATAGAACACTTTTGAAGTTTAATAAAACAAGTTCTTTTAAAACTATACAGTAAAAAATTTCAGATCAAACTACGGTAAAAATACAGTCACTCAGGATCGGTACATTTTACCGTAAAATCTATTTTTACAGTAAAAAGTACCGGTATATTAAGTTAAATGTATGTTACGGAGCAAACAATCTGTTGTACTGTTGTTTTTACCGTAATAATTACCTTACAATCACTGACTCATTCTAATTAAATAAGTATTATTGTAAAAATTACAGTATTATATTTTAAGTAAAAATGGATCTTACGGTAAAATGGATTTTAGATGGATGATATGCTGGTATTTCATTCAGCAATTTGACTTGAATTTCTTACGGTGTATAGCTTTAAAATAATGGCATTTAACTAGACTTTAGTCAGTATTATCAAGTAAAAAATTGCTTCAAAATCAATTCACGACTTTAAATGACTTAATTAATCACGATCTAATCAATACATTAGCACCACAAATTCTATTTCATGCGCTTGCTTAATTGAAATCTATATTAGATGGCAGTTATATTTATTATTGCTGTTTTTCAAAGAATGCGAAGTAAGAAACGAAACGAATTTAATGGTTTATCTAATGACCCACACTAAGATACAAATTTTCATGTTTTCTTAGCCCTACATCTAATATTCTAATAAATCAGTGCTGATTCTTAATTTGTAAAGTTCATTATTTTAGACTTATTCGTACTCACGAGCATCAAAGTAGAGAAATTTAGAATTTGTTTTTAAATAAAAAAATTTTTGCTTACGATTCGTACTATCAACCATCAAAATATGATCATCAAACTGGTTTTGATTAATCGATATTATACAGTTATATTCATTCGAAATATTTAGGTTTTTTATTTCTTTTTTACATGGATTTAAAAATTATTTATTAAGGTGAAAGCTATATAATATCCTGTATTTGAACGAAAATTAAGTAAACATACTTAGGTAAGTTTTTCTCATTCAGTATGAAATCAAGCAATTTATTCTTCTTCTTCCTCCTCTTCTTCCTCTTCCTCTTCGTCTTCTTCCTCTTCTTCTTCCTCCTCCTCTTCTTCCTCTTCTTGGGCAGGAGGTGGAGAGGCTTGTCTAGGAGGAGAGGGTTCTGGGTCCAAACCAAAGCTAGGTGGCTCTAGATCCAAAAGATCGTCATCTTCGTATGTTCTGTGCTCAATCACTTCCTTGACTTTTGGAGCAGTTGGATCCCATTTGGGAAGGGCTTTTGGACCACGTTCTTTAAATTGATTCATTCGCTCGGCCCAAGTTTTTTCATGTTGATCCTTTAATGTTGTCTCTAGGCCCTGTTTGTAGTTTATAACATATTTCAAATATTTAAAAAAGCATATATAAATCAAAATATGTTTAAGATTAAAATAGATGCGATGTTCAGTAAAAATATCTTTTTAAAAATATGTTTTAAGATATTTTTAATATCCAAATTCGAGAATTTTTAAAAATAATTTTTTCTTCCAAAGATTTATCATTTTTATTAAAATATTTTTTTGGTATTTTTTTTAATATTAAAATATTTTTTTACATATAGCTGGCTTTGATATGAACCTATTTGAATTTCCATGTTATGGTACAAAAGAAAACAATTGGCACTTTCTTTGTACTTTGTAGTTCTAAAAAAATATAAATTATTTTGCAAAGATTTGTTTTTTTAATAAATATTTTTAAGAATCTTATATTTATAAAAAATACGTTTTCGAATAAAAATTATCAATGAGGTTGATGAATTGGAGAAAAAATTTAAAGCTTACATTTTAAAGCTGGTTTGAAATGAGTAAGTCCAACCATTTATATAGAAAATTGCATTATAGAAAATATTCAGTCATTGCATGTAAACATATAATAATTTTAATTTCTATCAATTTAAACTTGCTAGTCTAGATTTAAAAATTATTATTATATAAAATAAATTTTTAAACTAAGATAATTGAATTGAATCATTTTAATTTAACTGAATAATTTGAAGAAGAAAAAATTTTAATAGAAATATCAATAATTGCTTAAAAAATGATAATATAATATTATGTTCAGAAATGGCGCAATTTCTAACTGTTGGTTAAAATTAAATAAAGCAGTAGCAGAAATTGGATAAAAAATTCATGCTAACTCAATCGGTTTTTTTATTATAGAACACAAACATTAAGGCTAATTTTCATATAAAATTTCATTACAATAAATTTCATACATGGAGTATGTTAACATTAACTAACAAACTTATTCAGTGATATGCCTAAAGTTTTCTACAAAACTGCAGTTAGCACATTTGGCAATTGGGCAACTCACATATTGATAACTAAATTAAATATTAGGCATTGGAATATTTTAGGAATTCCTTTTTAATCTTATTGAATACCAGCTCAATAGTTCTAAAATGGATTTTAAGGAACACTTACTGATTTTTAAATAAATATCATAAGGAATTTGGTTAGTTCGAGATTAAATAAAAACTTTTTAAATTTTATTGTTTCGAACTATTTACATACATTTGAAATAAAAAGATCTCCAAAAATGGTTGGGGAACCAGTTTATAATCCTTAGAAAATAATGTTAACATTCACGAAGACATTTAATACCTAAGCTGATTATAAGTATCCAATAATTATTTTTTTTAGATAAATTAGGCAATGGCAATAAAATAACTGTTATATTGGAATTAAAATAACGCAATCATATACATTTAAACATAATTGTTTTAATAAGGTGTAAAAACATATTTTGTTTAAAAAAAGTATTTTATACATTTTCTCAATTACGAACTCATGCAGACAGTTTAAAACAGGCACTTATGGGGCTTAATTTTTAATAAAACTAAATCAAAGTTTACTTGGAAAGATACTGCATGTATACATGCATTTGAAGTTATATGAGAGTTCTCATGCATTTGTAGCTCATAAAATGTATATTAAGTGTTTCATTTTTTTTCTTTTTTTTATTTCCATTTCCAAAAAGGGTAGAAAAATATTAAATGAACTTAAATTGCATTAATAAAAACTCCAAAAATATAACTCTTTAAAAAATTATTTGTATTAAAATGGCTGTTGCAAAAATGTGATCAAACCAAAAATTACTACAAAATATGTTTCAAAATTGTGTGAAGACTAAAAGTTTCAAAAATAATTAAAACAAAAACATATTAATTTCAAAAAATATAACAAACAAAAATCGTTGAACAAATACTCAAAAAGTAACCAAAACACAAAAATACTTATTCACGTAACTCTCGATGACTCGAATATTCGTTAAAATAAGGTTTTTCATTATCGCTAAATTTTCGTCAGTAACTAAACGACTCTGTAAATACCAATTTGAAATATACATTATTTGCAGTAGATAAAAAAAAAAATTTTGATGAGTCAAAACATTTAAGGTATTCTCTAGCTTAAGATTAAAAAAATTCAAATACCATAATTAAAAGTTAACTATCAGGGTAGATTGCTTGGCTGTGCATTCATTGTGACAGCTAAAACCTGAATAGAATTTCTGGAATAGACTGAAGGGTACTAGAAATATAACAAGATATGAAAGCCATCTAAAGCTACTTCTTTATAATATCAGGATTTTGAGTATCATAAAGTATGTAATCCATACAGAAAGGTAGTCAAGAAATAAAAAGTAGTATTATGTAGTGAAAGATTACAGAAGTGTTTAGTAAATAATCTATAGAGCAAGATATCTGCATACCGCGTACAGACTAAAAATAGAGCATAAATAGACCTAACTGAAATTAATATTCAATAAAAAATTAAACAATTCAAAATAATTTACTCCAATTCCATTTTAAAAAAAAACTCCACAAAATGAACATTTGTGCAATGTGACCGTGTCCAAAAGGTTGTGAGTTCGATACCAGTTGGCCAAAGACGCTCTGTGTAGTAAATGGTGACTTGTGCATGTTAAATCTGTCGAGTCCCAAAATCCTCCATGTTCCCATAACAAATCAATAGATCTGGGGCTACCAAATTTTAGATTGATCGTTTGCTGGTTCAGGTCAAATTGATTCATCTGTTGATGAATGAATGGATGTATGAATGGGTCCAAGCTATGAACGGGCTGCGACACGTGTGTGGCTGAATTAATATTTGTGGTCATAGATGGCGCCATTAAAAAAGAAGAAATACAACTTAAATTTTCTTTTGGCAAGTAGCATTAGAAACAACAAGAAGAGATCACCCTTTTCCTCTAGTTAATTATAGAAGGTTTTTATCTCTATATATAAGATAAATGCAAAGTGGTTGAATTAAAACTCCTTCAACGAAGGCGAATATGCTTAAATGCCTGATCCATTGTCTTCTGAGTCTGTTACAAAACTTACAAAATTACAAGACTACGCAACTGAACACTGATGATAGTAAATCAGAAATGAATCAGTTGTTCAACTCTAGTCATAAGATAAAATGAATTATAGTAAACGATTTAGAATCAGAAATTTAGAATCGGGCACTTTTTTCGAGTATAGCGACCGAGTTTATCAAATCAAAGTGATGATTAGTCGATTCGTAAACTACTACCACAATTCGCAGTACTTACGAAACTTTTACCCAAATCTAGGTTCCTATGGTTTTCCCGAGCCATTGGGCTAAACATGAGATTGTTTTCATTGTCTTTCTCTCCATATAACGCATATGAGAATTAATTTTACCCAAATAGTTCTCCGCGAAAGCCAGATTTTTCCAAAGACTTGCTTCAAGAGTTCACTTCTCTTCTTGATTGATTTCAAAATAACAAGGCTTATAGAATATTCCTCAGCGAAAAGCAATACACAATAAATTATTACTTAATAATATTGTTTAAAATTGTTATTTCTTATATATTTTTAACAGTTATTTTAAAATTTTATTAACTGGTTAAAAAAATTGTTATAGCCATCCACCTCTTAATGAAACAATAATAAAAGGGGAAAAGTTTCTAAATTTTAAATTTTGAAACGCACTTTACAGCTCTTAATTGAAAATTTATTTATAACTGTTCAACTCAGAGAAAAATTAGAAATTGTTTCAAAATATACACTTTTGCAGTTAATTTCATGGTTATACTAATAATAAACTCAAAAGTCAAAAATAAGCTAGTTTAACATGCATGCATTTCTGGATTACAAATGAAAAACCATGGAACCAGAAAAACATGTTCATTTTTCTTTAATTACAATTCATTTAAAAAACTTTATTAATTTGCTATAAAAGTGGTGTAATTATAAAATTTAAATGATTCATAAACTGTGCATTTTCATAAATTTCGAGTCATCGAGAGTTTCGAAAATGTCGAGGCGTGGACAACGTACTTGTTTTCCTAAATTTTAATTAACGGAATAAATTAAACACAGGACGACTACAGAAATACTGTAACATTCTAATATAATGGGTATATACATGCAACCAGTTCATTTAAAAAAGGTAATTGGATAAGAACCTCATTCACAAATCATTTTTTACATGTAATAATGTTGGAAAATTTTTAAAAATAATAATACATTCCGCATCTTTTATCAAAAATTAAAAAACAATTTTAATAAAATTAGATGATTAAAATTTGATATAATGCGAAGTTGTGAAGCAAAACCAATTAAAAATATTTTAGTTGTAGATTTAAAAAGTTTAGTATGGTGCATTTAATTAATAACTTTAAAGATCGTTCTCAAAATTTTAATGAGTTATCTCAGAATAATTTAATTAACATTAAAAAATAATATTTGAGATATGTCAATAATTTAATTATATCCATTCGAAAATAAAAATATAAAATAGGGTGAGTGCAAAAAAAAATTAGCGTTTTAAATTTTTTACATATGCATCAGAGCTATATTTATTTTCCATTTAGCAAATCTTTACAAATCTTGCTATCAAAAGCAATGTGATTAAGACTTGAAAAACTGAAACTAGAAATTTCCAAACTCAGTCCTGCCCTTTTCAACTGAAGTAAAGTAAAAAATTATCGTATATATTTTCACTTAATGAAGATTTTATTTGTTAAAAATTTAAAAAAAATTAAAAACGTTATTCTTATTCTTGAAAACATTATTCTTATTCTATTCTTATTCTTTATTATTCTTGCTTTAATTTAGAAAAAAAAATACAGAAATTATTAGTTTATTTACACAAAACACAAGGGAGACAATATATACAAGGCAAACGTGTCTATAGGATGCACAAATCTAAAACTACATTAGAATTATTTTATAGAATTTGAGTTAGGGTTTTTGAATTGAGGTGAAGAAAACCTAATGCTAAATCTATTTTCAAATACATACACCGTCAAATAATTGTTTCTTGTCAACATACGTCCTCCTGTCCACTCGCCTCTCAAATTTGCTTGCAACATGAATTTTTGGCTAAGACAAAACAAGGAAAAACATTTAGACACAAAACTAAAATAATTAAAAAAGTGTGACAATGAAATTGAGACTTTTGGGTGCCGTTTCAATAATTAATAATATTCAAACCAAAATGGATCCCAATCTATTGGTAAAAAAAGTTTATTCCAGAAATATTTTTAGCAGATAAATCACCCCAAAAAAAAATTTTTAAGAAAAACTTAGAATTAATTAGATACTATAACTAAGCTGCCCCAGATTTTCGATGACATTAGCATTTTTTACATATTTTGATATATTTCCTCTTTTCGAGCACTTTTTACATTTAAGAGCATTTTCTAAGTTTTGGGGATTATTCTTGAATCTGTTTTTAATTATTTTAACTTCAAGTCATTTTATTACATTAAATGTAATAGAAAAATTTGTTCATGAGTTAATATATTTTCCATTCTTTGTTATTTTAGCATATAGCATTTATTAAAAAATTTTATGAGCATAGAAAATGCATTGCATTGGTTTACTTGCTATGACATAAATGAACATAACTTTAAAGAAAAAAATATTATATCAATTTAATATTTTTACTTAATAGGCCATTTTGTGAACGTTTAAGAACAATTTTGCATTTCAGGGGCATTTTTTGCATTCTTAATAGAATTGTTTTTGTCTTTTAATGGTATTTTTGCAATTTTACGAGCATTCATAAGGCTATAAGTATGTATTTAATGAACCTGACTTATTAAACCTGGCTCTGAATTACTGTTAGAATTCATCTTTTCATATTTATATTAAGTTAAATTTTTAATTTTGTTGGACAAATTATTTTAATTTAATCAAAAAATAAAAAATACAATAAAAAATTCCAGTATTTTAAGATTAGATAGTTTAAGTCATAATAGACATATTTTTAAAAACCTAAAATAAGTTTTATACCTTAAAAGTTTTCAGAAATGCCTAAACTTGGAAAAGTGCCATCCTAAACTTATAAGTAGAGTGTGAGTATTGATGAGACATCAAAATTATTTCATTGTCACACTTGAATCATTTTTTCACACCCACTTACGCTTTCAAACCATGACTTCTTATCACCAAATGACCTCCTATCCAACCGCCGCTCATATTTGCTGGCGACCAAAATCTTCGGCTTCATGTGGTATGGGATGATAAAGGGATTAAAATGAAGGAATTATGAAATGGGTAAGAGGTTAAAAGGTAAAAATAAGTATGCTTTTGAACTAGATATACATTTAGAATTATTAATGCATACGTTTGTACATTAAAAATGGTTAAAATTAATTTTATATTCTATTTATTTTATAATTTTCTATCCTTCTTCGCCATTTCCTATTTTATATACAACTATATGAGGCTAGTAATTTAATTATAAGAACTGTACTAAATTTACTTAAGTTTGAAGTAAATATCACTTACATCCTAAAATGTAACTGTATTTATTTTAATGTTTATTATTTATTGAATACACATTTTAAATATATTAAATCTATTTCTAAAATATAAATACGATATAGCTGCTGTGTTTAAGTAAAACTAGCAACGTAGTCATTAACAAAAATTCATTAGAATATTTTTTAAGTTTCTCAATACAATATCCCGGTAATGTTTCTTAATTAATGTAACATAATTTTAGAAATATCTAAGCAAATATATTCATCTATTTAAAAGCATACCAGAATATTCAGGAAGACAGTTATTGTTTCAGTTACATGAAGTTTAAATTCAGGGTTAGAAAAGTTAAATGAAAAATTTGGACTTAATTTAAAATGTTATTTGTCAGGAAATTTTCTTAGGTTCTTAAGATAATGTTACAAAATAGGATTAAAAGATTAAAATTAGAAAAATTGATAGCATGAAAATTTATAAGAAATAATCATACTCAAATGAATGTAAAATTTTAAATTCTAATATTAAAATTAATTTAGCTTTGTGAAATAGGTGATAAATAACAATAAGTATAACCTCTTACTAAAATATTGTACCAAATGGTGTAATAGAAACATCATATTGTGACATCAACAATATTATAAAAACATAATACCAGATGTTTTAAATGGAATACAAGAATTTAACAATGCTAAAATTTTTAACGTTAAACGAAAAGCTGAAATTTTTATTTTGCATTAAAAATCCCTAGAAAAAAATTTAAACATTTCTTATAATTTTATAAAAAGAAACATGTAAATATTGAAAGATATATATAAAATATGTAATAAAAATTATAATTATATAATAACAATTATAAATATTTTAAATCGGTCAAGAAAGGTTCAATAAATATTCAAGATCAAAAGACATTCAAGATCTCTCGGAAAACTACAATACATGCACGATATTTATTTATTTTTTGTATTTATTTCTTATTATTAAAAAGAAAAAAAGAATAATGAAAAAATTTAAGAAAATTAATACGTTTTATTTACTGCGCTTAAGCTGCAAGTATATAGAACTTATAAAATAAGTTAAAAATCGAATACACATGGAAAATAATAAAGATTAATGAAAAGAGAAGAAAAAATATTAAAATAAAATATTTTTAAAATTTATTTAAACAAAATTTTATTTAAAAAGAAATTTAGTTAAAATAAATATATATTAAAAAAAGCTGGAAAGCAAAATAAATTAGCAATAAATATTCATTATTTTGTTTATTATTTGTTTGCCGGCTTATTAACATATTATTAATATATATATATATATATATATATATATATATATATATATATATATATATATATATATATATATATATATATATATATATATATATATATATATATATATATATATATATATATATATATGTATGTATATATATATTTTTTTTTATTTATTTTTTTATTATTTTTTTAAATATCTTTTAAAAATATATTATTTTAATTTTTTTCCTTCTCTTTTCAATATTCTTTATTATTTTCCACGTTTTCTCTATATTTTTAACTTATTTGAAACGTATTCAATTAACATGCATTAAAAACAACAATAATCAAAATATCTAATTTTAAGATATAAAGTTCCATTGTCTTTAAACTAATTTTAACGTTAATTTAAATGTTAAAATATTTCTGTTACAGTAAATTGTAACGTATTTCTTATAATAAAATATTATAACTAAACATTTTAATATCAAATTCTAAAAATAACTTACTGGATATTTTCCTTCTGCTTCTCTGTAAAATTAAAAAAATAATAATAATTAAAAACATTTAATAATAGGTTAATATTTTTATATTTCAAGCAAATATCAATAATGATTGCAATGCAATATTTTAATCACAGTTGAAACAATAATAATGTAATAATTACTTACGCGGGATCAATTCCTTTTTTAAGAGCCTTTTGTCTGTTAATTTGTTTTTGCCTTTCAGTAAGTTCTCTCAACTAAAAATAAAACAAACATGTAATTTTAAATGCACATAAAATGTTTGACTTAAATCAAATTCACATTTAAGTTTTTAATAAAATATTTTAAACACCTATTATTGTAATAAATTAGTTATGATTCAAAATCAAGCAATGAACCATTATTCTTTATTAAAAATGCTCAATACTAAATAGACCGTTAAAATTTAAAACAATGCCTTTATCGAACTTAATTTTATGAACAATAATCTTATGATAATTTTATAATGCTTAACAAATGAGTGATTATTCTTAAATTAATGAATATTTCCTGAAACTAGGACATAGTTTACAGCTTGGGTTATTTTATTTCCTACTGCTACTTAGAAGATTATTAATACTTATTTTAAAATGATTTAATTATAATACTTTACAATGCCAACCAATTGTCTACATAAATCGTTGTGATTTAAAATATCAGTATTGTTTCCTATCATTATTAAGTTAATTAATATGAATAAAATAATAAAAGCAGGAATATGATCAATTAGTTTCAATTTAAGGTACCGCAGCAAAATTATAAATATTCTAAAAAGAAAAATTATGCAAATTAATACTATTAAAGCGATAAAATTAACATTTATATGAGAATTAACTGATATAAAAAATATGAAATTAAAAAAAAACTCATTATTATTTATATGTTCACATGATATTAATACAAAATTTATTTGATCTTAGACCCGCTCACAAGGGATGGTCAAAATTCAAATAAATTTAAGGAGAAATTAGTATGAACCAGTTGCTCTTCTTTTGTATAACTTTAAAATAACGAAAAAATTTAAATTTCAGCTTTATTCTTAAACGACATTATAGCTAGTTTTACCATAGTGACTGTATGTTACAGAAGTAAAATAAAATCTATAAAAAAGAATGAACAAGTACGACGACCGCATTAAGACATTTCTTACATCGTAGTCTTGTCTCTTCATTTTTTCTTCTAAATCATATTTATCACTTTCAAGCTGCACTATTTTAGCCCAGAGTTCTTCGGCTGTTCCACGTAATTTTTCAGATCCAAGCCCTTCGATGTTCAAAGGTTTTACACGATATGTCAAAGCGATTTCCTTATCTTCGGCCAGCTGTTCTTTGGATTTGCCCATCTCGCTGCGAGCTTGTTCGACGTTGCTCATCTGGAAAATAAGAATTAATATGAAATTGTTTCCTTGAAGTATAATTACTAAGTAAGATTTAAAACTGATTGATATAAAAAATACTTCATTACTTTGTCAAAACCAGCAGGGTGTCCGGCTGCAGGTGTCACAACTCCTCCGTCTTTCTTTTGAATGACGAAGTTTGGTTTGACACCTTCCTTTTGCTTCTTCTGTTCTTCGAGCATGGCTTGCCTCTTCTTCTCAGCGTCTTCTAAACGCTTACGCTTGGCCTCAGCATCCTTTTGTTTTTTCTCGTCCTTGACAAATAGAACTAACGTAAGATAATAACATTGACATGATACAAAATGTTAAAATTGTCATAATATAAGTTGTTAATATTGGTATGCCATCAATTTTTCATATTGTCTTGATATAAATCGATACGATTGCTTGTTGTAAATTACATCGCAATAGATCCCAAAAAGAGGCAGTACAATTTTAGATTACAAACTGGCCGTGGCTGAATATTTATTCAAAATTGAGTATTCTCTACTGACGTTTGCTAAGCATACATTATAAATGTAAGTTATCTTTTGATCAGTTAAGTATTAGAAAGCAGCTCCCAGAAAAACGGAGAAATTAACAAATTATATTGAACAATAATCAATTCACATGAGCAATAATGAATTCTTAATTATCTAACTATAATTAAAATTGTACTTAAAATTGCTTGCTATAAAACAATTAACGTTAAAAACATGCTATATGGAATTTTTAATTTAAATACCAGCTTTTATCTATTTATTCATTTTTAACTAAATACTCTATTTTGCTTTTAATTAATCACTTAATTAATACTGCAATTAAGATACTCCAAAGATAGAAAAGGAGCTTTTAATTAAACAGCATGGAGTAAAATAATGATAATCCCCATATTTTAAATTATTCAAGGAAGCATTTTATTTGACCATCACGATTTCCATGTAAAAAATGCATGTGCGTATCACCATTCAGTAGAAAAACCAAAAACTTGAAAAATGCTAGTTTGAAAACAACATAAGGGAACAGAATGATATAAAAATGCAACCTATACAAAATACTAATCATTATATTGATTTAAACCATAAAATTATTATAACATTAATTTCTACTTTCTAAATCAATTTAAATGATTAAAAAAAGTTTTCAAAAATTCTTTACACATCAAGTAGTTAAAAGATACTTAAATAATCAAAGTAAAATAATGATAATAATATCAATAAGAGTAATAATAATAATTATAGTATTTATATTACTATAAAAATACTCCTGATAATCGTAATATCATTTTTATTATTATTCTCTTATCTTTCTGACTCTATTATTATTATTACTATTATTAATATTATTATTATTACTTACAATTTCTCTTTGCCTTTGTTCTTCCTGCTTCTTTTTCAGTTGCATCATTCGTTTCTCTTGCTCGGCTCTCGTTACCTTACGTCTCGCCTGTTATAACAATTATGAAAACATTTTAGTTAAAAAGTTGAAATACTTAATAAAAACAATACATTTGGAAGATATCAATGTAAGAAAGATTCTATAAACCCTAAAAAATTTCGACTCCGTATCATTCACTAAAAACTGAAATTGTTATCAAAAAATAGATATAAAGACGATTTCTGTGATTTTATTAAATTATAGTATTAATCGTAAGTAATAATTCAATCATGAGATAAATCATAATCATATTAATGAAAAGCAACATTTGACTACACAGCATTTAAACATAATTATAATATGGATTTAATTGAATCTTAAAAATTAAAATAAAGCAATTTGTTAAATTGAAATAATTTTTTAAAATATTTGACAAGGTAACTGATAATAATATGTAAAACTTGAAAATAAGAAAAAATTAGATTCTTGCAATTACGATTTACTGAGGAAAAATAAATGAAAAGTAAAATTAGAAGGAAATCAAAATCTAGATTCCATGATAAAAACTAGTATTAAATTCAATAAAAGCAAGAAATAAATAAAAGAAACAACTAAACGAAAAAATTAAACAAAAATGTAACTTTTATTAAATTACAATGTCACTCAAAAACTATAACTCAATGATTGTCATAAAATAATTAATTGTTTAAGAAAAAGTATATTATTTAGTGAAGTTAATTAGTTAGATTTAATTAAAATTTAAATTGCAGATATTAATGTATATCTCCACTCTGCAGATCAATATTTTAAATGTATTTATTTATATTTACACTTTTTCATTTATGCATGATCATCATCATTCATCATTATTTTTTACGGTTTTTGTACATGATTCATTATTTCATTAAATCTGTTAGAAAAGGATTGAGCAAATAAATATAAAAAGAAAATATAAAGGTTAAAAACTACATGATTTTCTACGATAAAATTTTCCCAATATAGATCTGAAGCAGAATTTCAAAATAGCGAAATTAATCAAACGCTTAAAATGTATTATGCATTATTTTACATATATTTTCATTTTTAACTTCATCAGACAATATTATTATAGTGCTATTAGCCGCATGAATAAATACACACTCATTATTTTCTTCTTCCGAGCTTTTTTATATATCCTTATATTTTACATATTTTGTTAAGGTATAAAAGGAAATGATTAATACTTTACGCATTGCCTAAACATTCTAAATAATAACCACAAACACAATTAACCAAGAATCTTCGAAATAGCTAATATTTCACACATTGTCTAGGCATTCTTTAGATTAAATTATAAAAAACATAGATGAATTCTATTCAAGAATACGGCAGGAAGTACTATTAATTATTATATTTTAAAATTTTCCTAGGAACAAAAGGTATTTTGTCGAATACAGCCATTTCACACATTGACGTTATATATATATATATTAATATGGCTTACTTGTCGTTCTTTAAGTTTCTTGAGTTCCTCTTCTTCCTTTGCTCTTTGTTTTCTCCATTGCTCAATGTATTCAGCCCACATGGCTTCATCTTCTTCCTTCTTCTTCCTCAACTTCTCCTAAAACATTGATATAAAAATATATAAATCAACCGCAAATTTACCTATGTAATTTTTTTTTTTACAAATTTGATTTTATTTTATATTTTACATTACATAAGAATAATTATTTATGATTTCCCTTCCAAACTGCTAAACAGGGTTTTCAATGTTTAAAATTTTTCAGTAACTGAATTTTTTTTTACATATTTTAAATTTTTTTTAACCACTCTGTTAAACTTTAGTTTACTCTTTTTAGATTTAAATGCTTCTTGTCACTTTAAAACACGATTGAAATTTTACTTTTTGTTGCTCAGAATTTTTTCACAGAAAATTTTCTTATATCACGGATGAAAAACGGAAAAAAGGAATGAAGTATAACTGAAGTATTCGGTTAAAACTAGATAAAAGAACCATGACGTTGTTTCGGAATGTTTCAATGAATACTTGGATGAATCTTATTTTAGGCGTCCCATACTATCAAGTTCACATGCGAACGAATAGTTTTGTCTGTCTAAGTTACAAGTATCAGCTTTTGTAGCTATTAATTTATGCATTATTCTGATTAGTCAATGATTGCTTTCTAATTTAATTGCCTAGTCAAAACTAACAGTGCCTGTAGAATAACAATTCAAATTTATTGTGTGCAATTTTTTTCCTTAAGATTAAAAATTGACTAAAGATCTAAATTGAGGTATGATACTCCATAGATTGTTCTATAATAAAGCAACGATACAATAAAGTGGGCTAAAGAATAAAACGAAAACAAAATTAAACACTATTGATCTAATGAAAAAGATTTTTCCGTTTTTGTTTTTTAAAGGTTTGACAGAAGCAAATTTTAAATGATTTATTAATTTATGAATTTAGACACAATAAATTATTTTACCTTAATAGGCAATTTCTTTATTGTTACAGATTTTTAACTGACAGTTTAATCTTTAAAACATAGTCCCAATTGTAAAAAGAAGTCTGGTATGCTTAACTTTATTTTAACATTTTGTGCTTGTATACTATATCTCCGCAAATGATTACGCGATTGAAAAACAAATTTTAATGAATTATAAATTTCGTTTAGCCAAAATAATTTTTATAATTAATTATTTAAATGACTTGAAAACATAATATGCTTTAAATGAAAGGATTATAAATTGCATATATTTCTACATAATATTAATTTGAATAATTTTAAATCATGTAATAGTGTATAATGTGATAACTTCATAAATTTTCAATCATGTTAAAAATTTTGTCCCTAAACTTTAATATGAAGAAAAATTGCAAATATAAAAATAATTTTAAGGCATTTTGAGCATAATAATCAAATTATTGAAACAATGTTTTTAATTTGCTGTTCGATCTTATGATTTGAATTTTAATAAACCGAATAAGTAGAAAAAAAGTATGTTTCTTCAAGTAAGGTTTTTGATTTACTTAGTTACTAAAAGAATCGTTTGCACTAATTATTTGATATATTTAAATTAATTATGTAACAATGAAATGCATTAAGTGAAAATATTATTAATAAACCAAACACTAGTGAGGATGATTTTAATATTTATTTATATGTATCAAAAAGACTGCTCTAATTATAAGATTAGTTTATTTACTTAAAAGTGATTATTTTAAAAATTTATTTTATACAATAAAAATCAATTGTTAATTGATAAATAATTGAAAATTGAATGAATTAATAATTAATTGATAAGATTTATTATTAATTTAAAAATTAATAATAATGATCAAAAAGAGGATTGAAAGAAAATTTAAAGAAAATCTTTTAAAATAATATATATTTGCTGACAAAATAATTATGCGAAAAATCAATTTTTAATTACTTTCATTCAAAAAAGGAATTTTGTTATAACAAAAGAATTTCATTCTTAAGAGAATTTAGATCTAAAACGTTTTTTATATTAAAAAGCATCTTTAAAAAAAAAATATTTATCTTAAAGTGTTTTTTTAAACAATAACTTTAAATGATGAAATATCTTAAAAAGTTCTAAACTTAAAAGGATTTATTATCGAAAAAACTCCCGTTTTTAAGAAAAAGAATCAGTTAAGAAATAAAAAAGTTTTTTTCTTAAATAGTAAAATGAAATATCTTACTTCCATTGCAATTTCGGCTTCAGTCATTTTCGATTGAGATTCTTCGCGGCTGCAAATAATATTTAAAATGTTAGTTTTGACAAATAAAAATTATATTTCAAAAACTTAAAGAAACTTAAACTTATCTATCAAACGAATAGCATATTCTTTGATTTTTTTAAAAAGATAATATAGTTATTTTTATCAAAAGAATCGTTTTTTTTATAAATATTATAGTTTTAAAAATAATTAAAAAAAATCTTCATCATGCTTTGAAAGCTTAAATCCAATTAAGGATTTTGGAATTCTTCTTCAAATTTTTTGTATAATCCAAACATAAAAAGGGTTAAATTTAAGCTATAAGGAAATATAGATAAAAACCGTGAAAAAGGCAGATACAATATTTTATACACAGACATAATTTTCCTTCCTTAAATAAAAACCTTCTTCAGTGTCAAAACACAGAACTGCAAAAGATACATAGAAAAGCAGAAAAAACTTCAAGCAAAGTACAACAAAAAATCTTATCCCCGGTTTTGCAAAATAAATAAATCAAAATCAAGCAAAATATAAAAATTACTCCATAAGTTTGGAAAGAATCGTATGATAATTAGATTAATAAATAAAATATAATTAGTTTAGTACTTTAAAAATATGAAATGAATAAAATAAATCTAAGTTAGTAAATATGGAGCAGTTAATGATTGATTTTAGAAGAATTGCTTTCGCCGAAATGTAATATATCTATCTCTCATTAAATTTTAAAATGTCTGAGAATCTCATAATAATCTTTTTTCTTATCTTCCTTCAATTTTTGTGAGATTAACTTTTTCAATATTACTCTCTAACTCTATTCAATTGTATTTTCCTTTGCTGTATCTTGCTAGTAATTTTTTCTGCATTTCTGCGACTCTACCGAATTCATTGAATTTCAACACTGCAGAAGGTTTTTCCTTGTGAACCATAATGATTGTCGGCATTCGCAACATTAATTTTACACTTCCACGTTGTTTAGTTTAATCTTAGTAATAATTGCAACAATTGAACATAATAATAGTTTTAAAATTATAAAAAATTAAGCATTTTAGTTTTGTTCATAAATAAAAAAAGGTTCATAACAATAAAGAGCAAAAAGCAAGCAAATGCATGCATACTTGATTTTTCATGCGAGTACGTGCAGACTTTTTATTTAGTTTTTGTTATTCTTGTTTGAATTGATTTTTATAAAAGTATCTTTCTCTTCGATGTTTACATTTTATAAGTTATTGCCTTCTACATTATACTCAATTCGGTAATTAATGGTTGTATAAAATTTGGAATATGTGAAATAACATAATAAGAGAAAAATTCGGAAACAATTTAGAATATTTTTTAAGAAAATTAATTACTATAAAACATACTTAACAGGGATGCTTATTTATTTAATACAAAAACATTTTGCCTCTTCTATATAAACAATTAAAATCATCATAGCAACTCTTAACAAATAAGTTTTTTCAGTCATATAAATTATTGTAAACCTATTTTTTCATAAAGCGTTTTGAGTCGTATAAAAAATAAAATGATTTAAAATTTCTGATCTTTTAAAAATCAGACAAAAATCTAAAAATTTTAAAAATAAATAAATATGAATTCAAAAATGAAAATAGTATCACCACAAAAATGCGTACAACAAACCACAAAAAATTAACAAAACCAAACAAAGTTTAAAATGCAAAATAGTGGATTTGGTAAAATTACGGGTCAAAAAAGTCAATAAGCATCATGTGACATGCAATTGGGAGTCACTTTTGCAAATATGACGAGTAGGCTTTGGGATTTATGGGATTTGGGAGTTTTAAGTGGAGCATTCCCATTCTTAAATTTTATCCCACTTACGTTGGTTTTTGTCCACTGGATGCCCTGGATAAAAGGAAAATCAAAAAAGGCTATTAGCACCAATTCTACCTAAGGTTTTTTAAAACTAATTTGCTTTAAGCGATTCATAAACTAACTGGATTACAGAGCTCTGAACTTAGAAAGTATGAAACCGATTCAAATAAAAATGTTCATCAAGAAGACAACGTATAAACCAAAAATAATATAGTTAGATGAAACTCACGACCGTTTTTGTTCCTACTTTCACACTAGCATAGTCACTTAATCATCACTTTCGTTAGATCAATGCATAGAATATCTAATTTTATTAGAAGCAAACAGTCAACTGATTATAATCTAAATATACTTTTCCCATTACTACAACATTTACAATACCGAAAATAAAATTTCTTCAGAAACACGTTTCTGTTATATAAAAAATCTGTTTTACATAACAGAAAAAAATTTTATATCTGTTTTATAAAAAAATGTTCTGAAATATTTTTGTACCAGTTTATTTTTTACTGCCCAAATTCTTTTTAGAAGCAACAAATACATTCTCGAAAATCTAAACATTGAACTAAATTTTTTAAATCTAAAAAATTTAGTAACTATTATAATTTGACATTTTATTGTATTATGTGTTATACGATTTTAATAATTCATGTAATAATTTATTTTATCAAACATTTGGCTTAAAAATTACAGTACTTAATTCAAGAAGTACTATTTTAACATTAAATTAAAATTTATTAAAAATGTCATCGAATTTTAATTACACGAAATATACATAAGCTTTAAATAATTTTGTATTGTAATAATCATACATAAATATTACTCCTCAACTATATTGATCCATAATTTACTCTTAGGCAAAGAGCACTGCACCAATTATTAAAAAAATAGGCCATTTAAGCAACAATCATAAAATATCTAAACTCTAATATATGCATAAAATATTTTTTCTAACTAAATATAATAATCATTGCTATAAAAATGTTTCTAAAGCAAAATATTTCTCAAACGTTGTATAAAAATGTTACAAAAATTGCCACACAATTAAGTCTGCTATAGAAGCAGTGTTAATTGCGTAAAGTGCAAGCGTAATTCTTATTTATAGGGGGATCAAGATTATAAGTTTTATTCAAACCTATGATTAAGAATTATGAATGTTTTTTTAAAAAATATTTGTTTATAATGAATTATACATGGCGTTCCTCGTTGACCTCCTTTTGTTTATAATTTTTGAACCCTTTGCCCAAAATGAAGTCAAAAAAAGTCAAAAAGTTAAACGTGAAAAGAGCTATGTCAAGAAACATTATTGAGTAATGACTTGAAATATCAAAACATTTTTCATTGCCTGAGAAAATAAAAAGTTATTGAAAGACAATTATTAGAAAAACTAAATGTTTTATCAGGCAATCAATCAGGTCTTTATGTTCACCATCTCTTCTTCCTCACTCGCAATGTGAAGTATTTCAAAGCTTTTCTCTTTCCTTTTGATTTAATTGAGGATTTACGATCTCAATACGTAATCTGTTTTATTTTATTTTCAGAAGAATTTTAAGACTATGCATTAAGGGAAGTGTTTAGGAACACCATATATATTTTAAGCATAATTATATACAATTAGCTATAGCATCTTATAATAATAAAGATTTTTTTTTAATTTTGAGTTTGTAAAAAAAATTTATATCAAATAGGTACTAAACTTTCCTTTAGATGCTCTAAAAGCTCTTGATTTTTTTCCCTCTTAAATCAATAAAGTTAAATCAACAAAAGAGAAACAATAAGTTTTCAACGTACTTCTTCCTAAAAATGAAAAGAAACAATGATTAAAAATACATAAATTAATTACAAATTCAAAGAATCTATTTTTAATAAATATGTATGAGGAAAAATATAAGGAAATTTAAATAATTATTATTTTTTTGATTTGGGATGACATAGGTAGTTTTATAACAACTACAAATACAGTATAAAACGTAGAATTAATTTTTGAGATAAAGTGCCTTTTTTTACAGGATCACATTTTAGAAAATTTCTGAGACAATATTTCAAAATGTTTAAATCCTTTAAAATGCCGTATGGTTGTTAATTTTTGATTGTCAAGTTATTTTATAGTACAACTTTATACTTTTTAAATTCTATCCTGTTTCCAACAATTAAACTATTTTTATTAAGAACATACATTTCCTACATATTTTATATTCAATGCAATAAATATTACACTATAAATACTACTACACAATAAAAAAATAAATGCATTAAAAATATTAAACTATAAAATTTAGATATAAAAATACTATTTTATTATACCCTTTTAAATAAATATATTGGTTTTATACTTATCATATTCCAACATATTTTCGATTAAATGCATAAATCAGAAAATTTGCAATTTTTACAAAACTTTTTAAATATTTATTTAAATCACTTACACTTTTTATGAAAATTTAAAAAATTTTATAAATGTAATTTTTATCATTATCATTTGGCAGAATATCAATTAAATACATTTACCTAAAAGTAAATAATGTGTTTTACTGAAATATGTTTAAATTCTTATTTTTAATGTTTTCTTGATCTATTTTTCTTTTAATAATTTTCACCATAGATAATTTTTAAATACAAAAAATAATAACTTTAAAAAGTACTTAATTCCATAATTATTGCATATCTTCTTAATATTCTGTATCAATCATAAATAATATTTTTCTATTACAAACCATAATTGTTTTCTCTTTTTATTTATTTATTTTTTTTTTGAATTTTTAAAAAATTAAACATAAAAAACAAAAATTGCTTCGTTAGATATCTTAGATATGTAAGGAGAAAATTTACAACATTTTTAAACCAAGACTAGTTTAAGTTCCTGTTTAAGAGCTTCCAGTCACTTTTGTATGTTCTATAAATTCCCCAAGAGCCTCTGTGGATCAAGGGATAGGAGGGACTCGCCTCGCATTAAAGTAACCAGGTTCGAATACCAGCAATGGCTGATCTCTACAAATTCTGATTTCGGTTCGCATAGCTCACAGTGCTGACATAAATATACTTAGTGTTAGACTTATCATGGGTTATAATTTCACTGTCGCCGGGCTAGCCAGAGAAAGTTTTCCTTTGCATATTCCCACAAAAAGTCCTCCACGAGTTGAACATTAGTAGTCGTATAAACCAATGTCGTAGCAAAACCATAATTGGATCGGCTGTTCAACGACGGTCACAAAAAGTCCTCCACGAGTTGAACATTAGTAGTCGTATAAACCAATGTCGTAGCAAAACCATAATTGGATCGGCTGTTCAACGACGGTCACAAAAAGTCCTCCACGAGTTGAACATTAGTAGTCGTATAAACCAATGTCGTAGCAAAACCATAATTGGATCGGCTGTTCAACGACGGTCACAAAAAGTCCTCCACGAGTTGAACATTAGTAGTCGTATAAACCAATGTCGTAGCAAAACCATAATTGGATCGGCTGTTCAACGACGGTCACAAAAAGTCCTCCACGAGTTGAACATTAGTAGTCGTATAAACCAATGTCGTAGCAAAACCATAATTGGATCGGCTGTTCAACGACGGTCACAAAAAGTCCTCCACGAGTTGAACATTAGTAGTCGTATAAACCAATGTCGTAGCAAAACCATAATTGGATCGGCTGTTCAACGACGGTCACAAAAAGTCCTCCACGAGTTGAACATTAGTAGTCGTATAAACCAATGTCGTAGCAAAACCATAATTGGATCGGCTGTTCAACGACGGTCACAAAAAGTCCTCCACGAGTTGAACATTAGTAGTCGTATAAACCAATGTCGTAGCAAAACCATAATTGGATCGGCTGTTCAACGACGGTCACAAAAAGTCCTTCACGAGTTGAACATTAGTAGTCGTATAAACCAATGTCGTAGCAAAACCATAATTGGATCGGCTGTTCAACGACGGTCATAAAATTGATAACCATAAACTCAATAATAGGTTTGGCTGTTCAACGATGGTTTTAAAGTAAGAATATCAATTCAGTCAAAGCTAAACCATCATTAATTATTAAAACCATTTTTAATTTTTAATAAATACTAAAAAGCAGATGAAAAAAATTTAAACACATTTTCTTTCAAAGTGAAATAAACTTACTTTTCTACTTCTTCTTCTTCCTCCTCCTCTTCGCTGTAAAATATAATCACAAATTATAATCATGTTGTTTTATAATTTTAGTAAGCAAGTAACATTTCTCTTTTTCCAAATAATAAACAATACTTGTTCAATAATAAAAGTTTTCATTGAGCAAAAGTAAAGTATTAATTTTTTTTTCAGCTATTTTTAAACTTTGTAATACAACACATTTAATAAAAAAAGCGAGCATGGAATCCTAATAACATAAGTGTAAAACTTTTAAATCTTATGAAAAACTTGTTTAAGCTCTACGTTGCAAATTATTCTAACTAAATACAAATAATGTAAAAAATGTATTGATTATAAAAATGTTTATTGCATTACATTTTGATGCTTTAAAAAATAGTTTAAATTAACTATAATATAAAAATAAATATTGTTATTAAAAAAAGATATCGTATAGAACTTTAAAAAGCACACTTCATTCATTTAAGAACGCTAATCATTTCTTTCACAAAAGAACATTACATACATCGTGTTAAAAAGATTTTCGTGTAAATAATGTTAATATTTGTTTAAGCAACATTTTGGATCTTCAAGCATTTTTTTTATAAATTTCAGTCTTTTAGTTCAAACAAATATAACTTCTTGATTGATCATCAAAAGTCATCATTGATCACAGTCATCAAAAAGAAGGGAAACAGAATCTAGGTAATAACTTTCAAGTATTTTATTTATATTTTACATACTAAAAATATGACTATATAGGCGAATCTCAGGAATCATTAACCTATATGTCTTCAAACTTCAAATTTTGGCACGTCAAACCGTAACCATCGAAAATTGAAAAAAAAAGGTATACAATCCAATTCTGCGAGTTACAAGTTAAACTAATGATACAAGTTTGTTCTACTTTAAATAAGCTTTTGGAATATCACTAACATAAAACTCGCAGAATTGTATTGTATACCTTTTTTTTCAATTTTTGATGGTTACAGTTTGACGTTTATAAGAAAAGTTTGAAGACATATAGGTTAATAATTCCTGAGATTCGCCCATATAAGTCAGATTATAGATAAAGAATATTTTAATGTCTTTAGTTTTCAATCTCACTGTTATTAAACAACATATTAAAAAATATTTTACATAATTTGCAAAAACAATAAAATAAACAATATATTATATACACAACCGCAACAATATGAATACTTAATAAATGATATAAAAAATTTAGGGTAATGGAAGATTAGAAGGAGATATGAAATTAACGTGATATTCATGCATGCAAAAATTAAGTACAAACTACAATTTACATTTTGTAGTTACTTAATTGTAAGTAAATATCATCTAACTAATATTTATTAAACATAACAACCTCTGTAATTTATGTTTTTATAAGAGCTTTAAAACCTTGACATTAAGTATCTATTTAATCATAATCAACAAATAACTTCCTTTTATGCTAGCTTTAAAAAAATAAAAGTCTGTCAACATATTCAATTCTTTTGTTCAAAAGCAAAAATGAACTTTATTTTGATTATAACAATATAGTTAAATTTAACATTGTTTTTATATTTTTTCTAATCCTGAACTTATCATAGAGCATTCTGTTGTTTCCCACTACACTGTACTGTATCAATAAAATTAATGTTTACAGTCATCTTAATCACTAAATAAGATTAATTTAATTTTAATACTTTTATTATTCCAGGCATACTGCTAAATATCTTTAGTGGAGAAACGAGTTGAAAAATTATTGACGAGCTGATAAAATATTAGTTACTGTTAGATTTTTAAAAGCAATTAAGATACGCAAAACTTTTTTAAATAAATATTATGGTTTATTAAATCAAAATCTGAAAACTTGAAATCAAAATAAAACACAATTGTTTAATTATTTACATATTTATATTTAAAAATTTAGTTCATTTTTAACTAGCTTCAAACTAACTTTTAAGTTTAAGATTGTTTTGCCATAATTTATTTAGTACACATAATAATGAAAAGTTACTTTTTTAAGCTTTTTTTTTTGCAAGAATAACTTGAAGACTTGATTTAGTTTATATATTACATTCTCAATAAAAAAAGATTATCAAATCTAAAATTAAGTTTCAATTAAAAATAAATTATTTTTTCGAAGAATAAAAACTGAATTTTATATTACCATAGCTGTTATTAAATAGGAATTCTATATTTCGCATGCAAATCAACACAATATTCCCTTAAGACAAAAATTTCTAAATTAACTCATGAACAAAAATTATTTAATTCAGAAACGAATATTCTATTGAAAGATATTTGCTCTAAATTACTATACTTCATTTAAATATTTAGTAATTAGAATTCATTGACACATTAAATACATTTTAAAAAATCAATTCATACATTAAAGCATAATAATACTTTCTAACTTAAAATTGATAGGTGCTATGTCGGAACAATATGGTGGAACATTGGAAAGTATCAGGATTGAGGTTCTCCATGCTGAGGGAAATCTTCACACGGGATTTAAATATAACGCACAATGAGGCATTACCCTACCTTAATCAAATAGGTAATGTAAATTCAGGCCCCAAAAGCAATGCTTAGGAACAAGAAAAGACCTGGCTTCAAAAAACTCGAACTTCAGGTGGATATGTCGTTTTCAGCTGCAGTACATGGAATGGTAAGATATATCAGGGCACTACGTATTATTTTTCTAAAAGCCTTTTAATTAAAGCATGCTTTATAAAATACCATGACTATCGCATACTAATCAGAACTTACATAATTATAAAAGAAAGAAAGTCTCATTTAAGCCTAAAAAGCCCGATATCTAACATTTCGTGAGATTAATTAAAAATTAAAACATTCTTTACAAAACTATTGTAAATATAATTTGCAGTTTCAAACCCATTTAGCAGTTTCTAATTTTAACTAACCTGTTCGACGTAGTGTAGAATTGTTTTTTACATTTTTTTTTTAAAAAAAATTTCCGTTTGCTTTTCTTTTTAATCATTTGCTTTTAACTTTGCTTAATTTGTGTAAAACTTTTATTAATATTTCTTTTAAATTTAAAAAATGGTATATTGAGCACACGGGAATACATTCGTATACAAAATCCATACTTTGTCCTAAAATGTAATCAGTGGTGGTAAAAAAATGAATTGCTTGGTTGTAACTCAATGCTAAAATAAAATATTTGATAATAATTATCTGAGCAATTTTTTTTCATTACATATGCATTATGCTTTTATAGTTCCAAACGTACGAGTATTTACACAAAAAAGATGTATTTTAAAATTATTTAAAACTGTTTTAATTTCTTTTTGTTTTAAAAATCTTTTCGATTTTTTTTAGTTTTGATTTTACTTTTCTGCAGTTTTGTAGTGTTTAGTTATGTGACAACGGGTGAAACCCTTGTCCGCAAACTCCTTCGGGGGTAGGTCGGTTACTATTAGTCTAAAACTGTTTAAAAAATAAAATTTTAAAAAAATAAATTGAAAATAATAGAGGATTTGTAATATTTAATTACATCATATTTTTCAATTCTAAATTTCACAAAAAATAAAACATATTGTATAGAAATTTATAATTTATGATTTTTTTTAACTATTTTTAATTATAATATGTATGGATTGGCTTTCTTTATTATTAATGAATCGAATTTTTATTAATATTATCTTTTTTTAACTATAATTTTACTAACATAGCACTTAAAAACCTTCCTAGATTTAAACAACTTGGTTTCTTTTGAACAGAAATACTTGATTTATTTTATTACCAAAGACAATTACAGTTAGTGTGACAATTTTACTGAATTATGTTTATAGATCGAGATAATATCACAATAAGAAATGATATAAAATAACACAAATGATACAAATTACCAAAATTTGTAATAAACTAACTATCAAAATTTAACTATATGATGATAGTCATGGTATTGTTGGTACAGAAGCGAAAGCAATTAACTAACTCTAACTATGACTAATATGAAATCTAAAATGTTATAGCTAGAAAATTATGCTACAATTTAAAAGAAAGACAATAAAGCTTAAGAATTGCAGCTTCAATACATTTTGATAGTTTTGGAAAATAGCGAGAAAGCAAACAATATATTGTTAGTATTTTTTAAAACAAAAAGCAAGAAGCTTAAAACCTGAATACTTTAACAATTCAAACAGTAATTTGCTTACTTAACTATAATTTAACATAGCATTCAATGATGGGTTAAAAAATCTTAGAATAATTTTTAATACAAAGAGTATTGTAAATACTTTAGCATTGAATATTTACAAAATCATAAAAACTAATTTTACATTTTCTACCGCATGAGATAGTGATACTTGTATAAATATTTTAAAAATATAACATAATTTACAATAAATGTAAGGTAAAAATTCCATACATTTTAAACAACTATTTTAAAAACATATCAAAGTAATGAAGAAACATAAAAAGAAAAATAATTCATAATATATAATAATTATCTATAATACCTGTATTCCCGGTCGGAATCTGCCATTAGGAAGTTTCAAGAATAAGAGAGAGAGAGCCTACAAAAAAAATCAAAATTTTTTAAAATCGTACATAAGTAATACACAGTTATTATATATCTCACAAATACATTTAGTTATATATAATTAGTTTTAAATATAATTTTAAAGAAATCATGATAGAGTAAATGAAAATACTATTATCAATAAACAAATAATAAAAATGTTTAATGTTTTGTTAAATTTATAAAAAATTTTAAGGATGCACAATTTTATTTTAAAGCTTCAATAACAATCATTTATATTTAAAGCTAATTTAAAATGATAATTTAATAAAATTTTAAGATGCTAAAAAGGATTCAAATTCAAATTAATTGCGGGAGTTGATAAATTAAGGTCACTTTTGTATCGTAGTGTTTGTAGTCTATGTATTATTTAAGTCTAAGTATTTGCATGCCTAACTATGTATTATTTAAATATTTAAACATTCCACCATTGTTTTTAAAATCTTTCAGTATTAGGGAATTAAGGAAGACTAAATTAAATTAACTCTAGATCTCATTCTTTTGTTCCACAATCTGCATAATTTAATAAAATACACTAAGCATCATAAATAAGTTATCTATTTATCTCATCGATATACTTCATGAAAAGTAGTTTTGTACTTATCTGCATTAAAACTACTAGAAGAATAATCAGTGTATATAATCAAAGCTTTTTTAAACTATTTACTAAATATAACTCATAAAATATTTTTTTCGATAGTAAAATTCTTATAAATGAGTCAAACATATGAAGAAAAAAATAATCATAAAGTAATAATATCCTTATGTCATTTATTCATATAAAAGTTGATATTGACAACAAACTATCTATTATTTTTATTAAGCGCATGAATGCTTAATAAAATTGCTTTAGTAGCACATGAATGCTACATGAATTAGCTAGCTACTATCATACGAAAAACTCAATCTTATTTCATCAAACAATATTTTTTTATAAAAATTAAAATATTGACAAGTATAAATTATTTCACATCAATTCAATTAGCCATTCGCATATGTTAAACAATCATTATTTCTAAATACTAAATAATCTTTCGCAGTTTTTTATAGATATGTTATTTTTTTTTTAAATCCAATACACAAGTAGCACGGCGATAAAAATCCAAGCAAAACCTTCAAATCAATGATTAAGTGCACTTCACTGAAGACTATTCCAAAAGTTTTTTAATTGACAATCCAGAACTCACATACGAATCCTTGCTTTTGTAAATCACTAAAGCATTTTAACTATTTTATCCGATTAGGAAAACACCTTACCTATCTCAACCGTTCACGCTGAGCAAAGAACAAGCCAGAAGAACAGACCCAGAACCTCACTGTTCTTGCCTACCCAAGGAACTGGAAGACTTAAGTGGGATGATTGCCAAACAACCGAAAAATTCCCAACACCCAGAACACTTTTAGAACCTGATATTTGGGAGAGGCTGTGCCTTAACTTGGCTTAGAATACCAAGGAGAGAGGCAGTCGGTAAAAACACACGGTTGCCATTTGAACCTACAGGTCTATTTTATTTCTGTAACTTTGGAAAAAGGTTGGGACAAGAAGATCTCTTTGCAACCTACCAATGTTATCTCTGGAGGCTTTATTTAGAACTCCGGGGGAAGCAGAGTTTTTTTTTCAGTTTGTTCGATTTTTGTAAAGGCTTCTTTTGTCTCTATCCGTCTCATAGAAAATTGGGGCAAAAATAAAGATTTAGAATGAAAAATATACCATAACGCTTTTAGTTAAGCAATTAGAACAACGGTCATAATTTTTTAATAATGGCCGTTGATTATTTTTCTCGAATTGATTATTTTTCTTCATTTTCCAATCCGTTGAAGGGGAATGAAATCTTTTTAACGTAAAAAGAAAAACGGTTAAGAAGAAAAACTTAAAATTATTTTTGGAAACAACCGACTTCTATGGAAAGTGAATTGGAGGACAATTTTTGCAGTTTTCAATTTAAATAAGTTTCACTTAACGTTCTTATGGTGTTACATCAATTTTTTTACTCATTACATCTTCTAGATTTTATTTTATAATAAATTACGAAATTAGATTAATCTTTATAAAGCTATATTTTCCTTTTCAGTGGTTTTTCAAAAAAAATGAACTTCAGCGTAAAAGAAACGTTATCATTAATTATTTGTTTGAATAAATCTTACTTTTGGAGCATAATTTATTTAGAATCTAAATAATATAACCTTTAAATAATTTAGTTCTGCTAAAGAGGTTTTTTCTCCTAAAATTGTATTAAAAATATTTTACTAAACTTTTTACTATGAAAATTATGGTCATTTTCTGTGATTTCTTAAAATGGGATTGATGTCAAAATAACTAACTGATATTTCTTACATTAACGAAAAGATTATATGTTTGCTTAGAAAAAGAATTAAAGCTTGAGTCTTTAGTCGATTTTTAGAAAAGATGTTTTTAATGATGCTTTTTTAACTTCATGAGATTCTGAGTCAAGTGACCTTCTTTATTTAACGAAATTGGCCAAATATTAGACGTGCCAACAAAACATTTAGATCGTTTTCAACTGATATGAAAATGATAACATATTTGTTTCCCAGGCACGTCGCTTAGTATTTAAAATTTACTTGTGTCCTCAATATAATGGGGTTTATAAATATCAATTTTTTTCTTTATTATTTTGAGACTTTTCAGATACTCTCTTCGTGTTTAGTTTACTTGTCAATGCGTTTGATTCACTAACATCTTAATTTTATTTTTTTAATTTTTACAAAGCTAACTGCCTTGACAAAGTTGCCTTTTCAGGTAATGAGAGTTTTCAATAATTTTGCAACTTCAAAAAACATTTTTGCGCCTCAATTTTTGTTTTATTGTTATGAAACTTTTTCAAATACTCGCTTTAAAGGGTCTTCCTCTATTTTAAGTGCTTTTAATTGTCTCAAAATCTTAATTTTTAATTTTTTTATACATTTAATTTTTTTATCAAAGTTACTTTTCACGTAATAAAATTTCTCAGCGTCCTCGCAGCTTCAAAATAAATGTTTTTGCATCAATTATCCCTTTATTGAAATGGAACTATTTTAGGTACGCGTTTTGAAGCGCCTTTCTTTCATTTTAAGTGAGTTACGGGGACTCAATGTCTTATTGTAAAATTTTTAGATTTTTAACAGTTGTAAATAAAGAGTGCTTTTCAAGAAATTCAACAAATGTAAATGAACGGTGTTATAAAAGAAATATTTAATGTCCATTTATGATACTAATGAATAAGATTACCAAAACTAATAAATTCTTAAAAATAAAGTATAAACATTTTATTTAATTGAAATTTTAACGAAAAGAATAAAAACACGTTCAAAAGGAACTCGCAAACTATATATAACCAAAAACTCTAATTTTATCTCTAATAATCTAATTCACGTAAATATGTCAATTCTATTAAATAATTTTATAATATTTAATTTCTTTTCACTTTAGTTTTGTTGAACTTATTTCGAGTTCATATTAATATTCTTTCTGTGCTATGTGTATGTTTGATTAAAAACAAACTTTCTTTCAAGAATTAGTGTATAAGTGCATATTTACAAATTTTAGATTTCAAGTTCAAAAACATAAAGTTTTGAATGAAAAGTAGCAACAACAAAAAAACACATTTCTTATCAATTTAAACAATTAGCCCACTTAATGAACCCAGCATAATGGCTACTATATACCTAAAAATAGGGTTGAAAATTGAAAATATACGTGTTTATTAATGAAAAATAAGGTTTTCGCCTGAAATCAGGTTGACCTAAATAATACATTACATATAAATTTTATTTTTGCTGTATTTTTAGATTTTTATTAACAAAAACGAAGCTAATTTCCACGAAACTAAATAAATAAAGAAAGAAAACTAAATAACATAACGAAACTAATTTTTCATCAGGTTTTTTAAGCAAATTAAAGATTTTGATAAAGAAAAAATTAAACTTCGGGCCCACTCTGGGAGACCTAATTATTTTTTTTTAATTTGATAAAAAAAATTAGTTAACTGTAAAAACTTTTAGTTAGATTTGAAGACTTTCACGAAAAAAATATTGGGATACAGCATGTTAGTCATTATCTCATTAAAACATTAGTTGTCATAAAAAATTACCCATTTTGAAGAGTAATGAAAATACTTCATCTGACAAAAAAAAATACGAAAGATTACGAAACTGCAGCAGTAACAGTTCTTTCTAGTATTTCATAATGAAAACACGTGTTTAAAGATAAACAAAGAATCTAATAGAAGTAAAGTATCACTTTTCAGTCTCTCTGCACTACTATTATGACGTATGGGTATTTACGATTAATAGAGCTTAAACGCACATTATTCATTGTAGCTCAGTGAATTAGTCATCTTATGTTTCTTTCCTTTAAAAGTAAATTCACCATTCCTTTCACTGTTTTTTATGCGTTCATTTTTTCGTGTCCTTATGACTACATATTTGAATTGCAGGGTGATTCTTTTTAAATGCGCATTAGTTTTACGCTTCTGCCTTTAACTATGAAAACCTACACCACATCTCGAAAAAATAGTAAATATTAAATGAAAGCATTTTTAAAGTTTAGAGACATCGAAATTGGTTAGAGCACGCAACATTAGAAAAGCACAACATACTGCCAATTGTCGTTCATTCAAAACATGGAGTTTACGGCTCCGCAATTCTGAAATATATTAATGTTAAAGCTCCATAATTTTGAGCAATGTGCAATGTGGTCAGCATGGTGCAATGTGGTCAGACTTGTGCATAGGCTGCCCTCATTTCCCAATCTAGCTAGCACCTATCCCTCTGAAGCTGAGTGAGCACAAGCCGCAACAAGAAATAGAACCCCAATCTTCCTAAATTAAAATTTAGGTGATTGTGCGAACGTGGTTCATTGCACGAATTCAATTACTTTAAATGATTTGATGTTAATATATGTTAATTTAAGGAATTTAAAGCAGAAAATGGCTTTAATATTAGTGAAAGTTTTTTTAGTTCACGCAGCAACTGCCATTGGCAATAAATTTTTTTAAATATTTTATTTATTTTTTTTTTTTTTTTGAAAACAAAAATATTTTTTAAACCACTGACGTAACGTATTGTAAACTGCAATTTTATCCGCAAGACCAGTTTTTCCATGTTATTAGATAAGAAGATAGTATATTAGGAAAAACACATTCTCCCAATTTTATTCATATGCTAAACGGTCAGTGGGTTGAACGAGATGGCAAGATCACTCATCAAATTTGATATTATAAAAATTAATTGAGATGCTAAAAGTTTCCTATCTAGGAATTTAATAAAGTTTGCAGAACATTCATAAACTTCAAACATTCCTTTTCACGCAACGTTAGAAAAGCACTACTTCAACCTATAGTCAATTATCGTTAAGTCAAACCATGTAGGTAACGGCTCCGCAATTTTGAAATATATTAATGTTAAAGCTTCGTACTTTTGAGCATGATGGTGCAATGTGGTCGGACTTGTGTAGAACATTCGTAAACTTTAAACATTCCTAAATTTACACTGTCAAAAGTTTCGGAACTTTGAGTGAAGGCCCTACTTTTTACCGTAAAATTTATTTTTATCGGAGCATGTTATAGAACAAAAAACTGATATACCGCAATTTTTACAGTAATAATTACCATAAAATCGCTGAATCACATTAATGGAATAAATATTACTGTAAAAATTCCAGTACAATATTTTTCGGTAAAAAGGGATTTTACGATAAAATAGATTTTGAGGAGGACGTACCCAAATATACGGATTATGTAACGGTGCTTTAAACTACAGTTTGATCCGGAATTTTTTACAGTATATTAAAATGATTAATCAAAAGGCTAAACTTCTTATGCGTTATAATTAATTACTTTCAATACCTTTAATACATTTTGAACATGTTTAATTGTTTTGAATACCTTTAATACATTTTGAATATCTTGAAATTGAGTTTAAATTTACAAAACACATTAAACGTCAAAAAATATGATATTATGTGAACATTTTGATTTATGATTGTATGACGAATTTTCTCATGTCAATATATTTCGCAGCAAATAAATTACTACTTTACCACTTTTGTTAATACTGCTTCAACGAAGTGTTTAAGCTTCGATTTCAACCTTTTCATACTTTTTAAAACATATGAGTTTATTAGGTGACCTTCTACATTCTGGAAAAAATATGAATTTTAAATTACATGATTAATAGTAAAAAATTTCCAGCTTGATATTCATTAAAATTAATTTTTAAATTTTTAAACAATATTGTAGATAATGATGTTTAATAGAATTTTCCCTGAAGTTGCTAAAGCATTCATTACAATTTAAAACCTAACACTTAATAATGACATAAAAATAAAATAAATTGCTGAGGTACTTGATAGATTGTTCTTGAATAAATTTTATGCTAATTTGGAAAGAAATCTTTGTTTTAAATCAGCAAATTTAAATGTAATTTCTTCAATTTTTCAAATTATTTAGTTTGAATTTGATAAATTATAATTTTAACAAACCATAGCCTCTTGCATTGTGTAAAGGCCTAATTTTTCATATTTTTCCTTGTTTTATTAGTTAAACTTTAAAATTTAACTAACTTTAAAATATTAAAAGATCTTTTTTAACTTTAACTAAAACATTCGACTTTCATAAAAATAACTTTGGTGATTTGATGTATTTGTGTACCAAATTTATCAATAAATATTATGAAGTATTAAGAATAATAAACTAATCAAATTTTAGTTGTTACATTATAAATATCTAATATTTGTTAAATTAAGATGATTGCTGTCTGATATCTTTCAGTTAAAAACTTGATTAAGTCTTTAGTTATGTGTCTTGCGTACATAGTTTATCAAGTATTAAATTTTTAAAACAGATAAAACTAAGATACATTACTCAATAAATTGTAAATCATTCATAACTTTCAAAGAAAATGGCATATCGTTAAATGATGATATATATATAAATAGAAAAAACTAATATCTTTTAAAAATATCTACAACTTTGGAATAAAAAAAAAAAGAGAGATCTGGGCGTATATCCAAAAGGACTGCTTTTAGATAAAGAAGAGTGTGGAATTTTTCATTTCAACTTCAGCTCGTTTCTTCTTCTCGCTTCAATGTTCATGCTTTATTTCTTAACACCTTTTTTTTAAAAAAAACTCTAAGAAAGGTTGTTGACTGTAGTTTTCTCATAAATCAAATTTTTCAGATAAAATAAAATTGTGTTTCAATTTTAATTCGTCATGGGGGAAAAATCCTTGTCAATCTTGTCATAAAATTTCTGTTTAAAAAGTTTTTTGGCAAAAAAAATTGATTGTTTTTTATGACTGTATTGGTTTCTGTCAAGAGATTTTATGAATTTCTGTGACCTGCTCGTACGCAAATTTAATTCAGCAATCAAATATAAATTAAAAAGTTGTGATATACTCGGAAAATTATCAGTTGGACGTTGATTCATATAACTGTGAATCTTGAACTATAATTCCCTGCAAGTTTACTTGAAATAGATTAAGGTGCTAAGGTGCACCGTTTTGGTACTTATTATCCATAGTATTGTATAATTAATTTAAAAAATTTTTGATTTGCTTAACAATAACATTCAACCTAGCACCATATTAAGGTTGAAGGAGGGTTACCTTCAGATTGTTCAGATTATTAGTGACAGATTGCCTTCAATGCGATTCAATTATCTGGTAACTTTGGGTATACACAGACAAAAAAGTATTGACAGAACTACCAGAATATAGATAGTAAAATTTACCGGCTAATTAAAGCACACCAAAAAGCACGGTAATTTTTGTCGGAGAGCATTGATAAAAAAATTAAAAACAAAATATGGTTTTATAATATGTGATAAAATTTAGTAAATGTGGAAAAATTTGGTAGTTTTAACACAGTAACCTTAGGGCATGACTAAAAACCCATTTATTTCGTTAAATTCAATTTTCAGTTTTGTATTTTTCACTAAATAATGCGTGCAATGCATTTCTTACTAATGAACTTGCTGGGGGCCGGGATAGCCTGGTCGGTAGGACGCTGGGCCCCTGTACAAGAGGTCGTGGGTTCGATCCTCGACGGCTGAAGACTCCCCGTGTAGTAAATGGTGACTGATGCACGTTAAATCTGTTGAGTCTCAAAGTCCTCCATGTTCCCATAACAAATCAATACCTCTGGGGGTACTGATTCAGGAGTTTCCTTGTCTTCTGGATTGGTTCAAAATTACAAGGCTACGGAGTTGGGCATTAGTAGTCGTAAACCCATGAAATTGGGTCGGCTGTTCAATGACGGTTATAAAATAAAATAAGATAAAATGAACTTGCTGGTATTATGAACCATAATTTTGAAAACTAGAATTTCCGGTAAACTGTTACCATTTGCAAATACCTGTATTTTGAAATACCAATTTGATGCAACTTAATGGTGATAAATTGAACCTGAATTCCATCCAAGGTAAACCATAGTATCACATTATCAATTTTAAGAAACTTACAAAATAATAAGGACTAACTTAGCACCTTAATAAGGTGATAAGTTAATTTTATCAAAACACTAAGTAAATCTGCATCGAATTAGGTCTTAAATATATTATATAAAATCTAGAGTACTTAACGAAATCATTCCAGTACGATTTTACACTGTACGAAATTTCCCGCAAAAAAATGGTTAAATAACAATATTTTTAATCGTTATTTGACCATATTCCATCAAATAAGCATAAGTAAGATGGTATTCAAACTGTTAACTATGAGAAAAAGCGTTTATTAAATGTTTTTACCTAATACGATTAAAAACCCAATTTTATCTCATTAATCAATGATATAACTAATGAAGCCTCTTAGTTTCTTGCAGCTAGGTATATTATAGTCGAGAAGGCTATACTATCTGTCTTAGGACTGACAAAACGGTGGTTCGAGTTCAAGCGTTGACACCACAATATTTCCTCCCTTCCCTTCAACACATAAAGAGTTTCCAGTGTGTTTCACTTTTTAATGCCCATTACCTAACGAAAGGTCGCGCTCCACTGTACAGTTAAATTTATTTTTTTTATGGTTTTGAAACTATACTAGTTGTAAATGGTTAGAAAAACCATATAGATTTGTATTTATGATCTTATAACCATACTAGTCGTAAACGGTTTGAAAAGGTAAAATAAGTAAAAACGTAAACGTAAAGATAGAAAAAAATTTCTATACCGTAAACTTTACCATTAGTTGGATGGACAGACTGCTACCAATTATTTTACCATAATTTCAGAGTGAAAATTCTAACAATGTAATATTTGAATTATGATAGTTTTTTTCTGTAAGAGGAGAAACATTTTAAGAAATAAAATTAAAATAATTTTTCGAAATTAATTTAAAAGACTTGGGCAGTCAAAATGGTTAAATCATGCAAAGTCCATCATCTTGCAAAATTTATTGCTAAAAAGGATAAATAGCTTGATAAAATTTAACAAGTTATTTTGTAAAAACATGCATAAATGTTTTAAATTTGCTTTTAAGAAAATAAATATAAAACGAATTATATGCTTCAAATATTGCCTTTTGGTTTTTAAAAAACCTTGTAAAAAAATAAAATTATTACAGTATAGTTATAGTGAGGCAAAATAAGATCATGAATTTATTGTAAGAATAATAAGATAATAAAGATTCATAAATAGTGTTAATAACAGAAACTTATAGACGAATATTTTGCACCTCAACTAATATTTCGCAGGAAAACACATAATAATAATAACTAAGATTCTCATGATCGGTTTAAATTCGTTCAAACTTGTCCAGCAATATTAATAAGTTGGAGTACAGCTTAGTTTCCTCCTGCATATATTTTTTCAAAACATTTCTTGGTCAACTCTTTGATGACTGATATTGACGTTTCATTAAATCATTTTTGACAATGATATGCAGCTTCAAAAACTATCAACGAAAAAGAGGATTTCTTAAGTTAAGTTCTATGAATAGTAATATACTATACTTATTTTCTACATCAATTTCTAATTCTGCTTTAAAATCGCATAAACATTATTTAACATTAATTAACATTATTTAAACGAAGATACAAACTGCTGATAATTGCAATATGAATGGTTTAAAATGACAACTTTTGACGTTTTTTTAAACAAAAATTAAAGATAAAAAAGATTGTTTAGTTTTTTTAATTGAGATATTTATCTAAACAAAGAAATATCATTATCTTTTCGATGCATGAATTTATATAAAAGTAACTTTCTATAAATTTGATTATATCCAATGTCTGAAATATCAAATATTTTCATTTGGCTTTTAACAAGATGAAGTATTTTCTCACGTCCTTACTAAAGTAATGATTGATTTAAACAGTCGTTTGAAAATAAATTATGATATTTCTTTTTTTTTAAAATGTCATTTTAGTGAAAAACGATAGAAGTAAATGCGTTAAAATTTTTGTTTAAGCTTCAGTAAATTTATCTTTCATATTTTAGTAAAAAAAAATGGTTAAAACTAAATTAAAACATATGCTGCTCTAAACAATTCCTTGTTTATAATTCAGTAAAGTAACAAGGATAGAGAAACGAATGAATTTTAATTTATTTTAAATGTTGAAAAAAATCATCAATCAACGAAATTATCAATTTTGTGGTTTAAAATTTTATTACAGGTGAAAATTGTTTCTAACTTTTCTCTGCTTTACTTTTGCTCCTCATTAAGAAAAAAAAGTATGGTCACAACTACCTGAATATGGTGAAATTTACAGTGTTTTTGGCCCGAAAAGCTCAGTAAATTTTACTGAAACACTTTTATAATGATTTTGGTAAAATTATGCAAAGTACAGTATATTTTGATTTTATTAACCAGACGTTTGGTTTTTTTACCAGAAACATCTACTGAAGATTATATGAACAAATTTCGTATTTCTTAAGAACTAATTAATATTCCGTTGTAATTTTATTTCATTTTATTGGGATATTATTATATTTTAGCTCTTTAGTATTTTTGAAAAACCTTGTAATTTTGCATTAATTTAATATAGGTGAAGTAAAATCCCTTTTTAGTCTCGTCCTTAAGTGTCAGTCAACAATTTTAATCTAATTTAGTGCAAATATACATTAAAAATGTAAATAAATTCTAATAAACCCATATTCATCGTAAAAATATATTCCATGCAACTTAAATATATTAAAAAAATAAATAGTTACGGTTGTAGTGTTACTAAACATTTTCGATTTCTCGAAATCTATTTTCCCAAATTACTGTTTAAATTTGTTTTACTTTTTTTCTTGAATAATTAATTTGTTAATATGTTTTTTTTAAAGAAATTTGATTGTATCGGCGCCAAGACTTTTTCTCCGATTTCCTTCCCTAAATCTCAATTTTCTACCCAACTTTTTTTTTGTTTCTTTAGGAATTTTTTGTATTTAAAGCTTAAATTTTTTTATAATTTCTGTGACTAACAAGGACAGAATTTCACAACAGAACATATTTTCTATGATTATCATGAAATATAAATAAAACATGGGATGAAATAAAAACTGAAAAATTCACTAAATGACTTAAATAGAGTTAAAGTTAAAAATTCATAAAGCTTTTTCTCACTGCGACACAAATATATGTAAAAATGCATTAACAATTTATGACAGACTCTGGAATGAAAACATTATAAATAAGTAAAATAAAAAACGAAAATATAAATTAAAATACCTTAAAATACCTTTAATTTATTTATACTTTCTTTATAAAAAATGAAGAAATTAATACTTTCTTCATATTAAATGAAGAAAAGTTTTATTCTTTGCAATAAGACGATATATTACTTTAAAAATAATGTTGCGAGAACTATATAAATTGAATTTAAAAAAGAAAATTTGCCATCAAAAATTTTTAATAATGAAAATAACTACAAACTTACTTTACATTGATAATAATGTTGATGTTTGAAATTTGAATTCCCTAACAGCCTTTAATACCAAACAGTATATACATTTCAAATGATGCTTTCAAACTCAGATTACAGGAATTACACAAAATTCCTTAAATTTCTATGTTTTCATCTTTAACAGTTTTGATATTGAAATCCTACTTTGTTCGCGTATTATATTCTATTTTGCAATATAAATCAGATAATTGCATAATATCAATTTTATGCCTGCCAGAATAGCAATTTATATCTTCCCTTCCCTGATTATTTTTACAGTTAAGTGAAACTCATTTATTTTTGCAGAATTGAACTCCCGCATAAATTTTAATAACAAAGATTGTTTGAAATATAATTCTGTTTCCCGGGTTTCTAAAAAAGTGCTCGTCAGAACTTAAACTATAAATATAATGTCTAGCTGAAATGAGACGTAAATGTATCCAAAATAGTACAGTTTGGAGAATAAAGTGTGGGTGTTCTTGCGCTGTTTGAATTCTGCTTTCGTTTATTTATGTTACTTTAACTTAAGGACTGTATGCATTGATGGAAACACATCTGTATCACCTTTTTAAATGAAAACAGTGTTCGTAATGTTTCTCAGAAAGCGTGCGAACAGCTGTAACTAGCTTTTCAACGTTTAGATGGTGATTAAAGTTTTCGCAGTTTATGTACTATCGAAAGGCATCACCACTGAACCTATTTTGACATTGAATTTGAAACTATTCAAAATGAAAACTATATTACGTGGAGTAATTTTTATTAATTATTACATTCTTGCAAATTTATATAAATATATACTAGTAAGTACCACGTTACTCTAAGTTTAGAGAAAAGAAAGTTTATCAAATAATCATATTTAGAACATTTATTCATAAAATATATAAGAAAAAAAAGGCAATCAACGCTGTTCGAAATTTCTTGGAAAAAATGGTAAAATTACAATTTATTTGCTTGTTATTTTACAATTTTTAACAAAAACAATCAAATAACCATAAAGCAGATGGTGTTCAAATAGCTAACTGTGAAAAAACTAGTATACTGACTTTTTTCACCTACTGTGACATTGCTTCCCCTTTACGATTAAACAACCATAATTTTATCTGTGGCAATTAGGCCCACCTTATGAAACCACTTAGATCCTTCAAACTGAGTAAAATATAATGCTAATCTGTCAATCTCATGATAAGCTGAACGGGGCTTTATAATTCATTTCTTACAACATATGAATAATGTAAGAAATTTGCCATAAAATATCATGCAAAAATTTATAAATGCAGCACAATTCATAAAATTTAGTAAAAATTATATTCTAAACAATTATACTTTAGTTCGCAAAATTAAATTATAAATAAGGTATTAAACAAATCTCAATTACTTGAAGAAAGACTTATACTCATTTAATGATTGTCATATCTTCATCAAATGTAAACAATATTCAATAAATTTTTCTATTCTTTATTTTTAAATATTTAATTATAAAAAATATTCCGTGCAATCAAATATCAATTTAATTAATATTCAGTGTTTTTAAACACCAAATCGGAAAAATCTTATAAAACCATTTTAGTTAAAACATATAATTTGTTAAAGTATGAGCCATGGATCATATTTTCATAAGATATACTTGTAAAATTACATCTATGTTTTTAGAAAATTAAGAAAAAAAGAAGCAGAAACTTAAATAATAAATATTATATTTCTAATTCCAGCAAAAAATCCCTAAGTTTAAATATTTATTTTAAATATGATTTCGTGGCAGATTAATGTTATGTGCAAATCAACAAATTATAGGGGGGGGGGAATAATATCTTATCACTCAGGTAATAATGAGGAAAACTTTAAATATCCCCAAAAAGATAAGTAAAATATATTTAGTTAGCTTCTTCTAAATCTTTAATCTTATCTTGTTAGTAGCATATTTAAAACATCTTAAGATGAACTCTTAAAATGTTTTTAAAACTCACACCTCTAAATATTTACTTTTACCGACATACGCTTAATCCATTCAGCCCTTTAATGTTAGCAATTCATTATTTTTAAATTTTGTGCCAACTCATTTCGTCATTTTTTTTAATTCTCGGTTTGAAGCCAAAGTTAGCAGATTGCATACATTTGGACTCGCGCAGCATTTTTTGTGTTTCTCATTAAACTTCTTACTTTCAAATAAGACCCTTTTCATTACTTTAAATAAATAAATAAATAACTCATGTTAAAAATCGGAAGTCTTCACAGAATTGTTATTAAAAAAGTCAGAAAAATAATAAATTTCCTAATATATACTGAATAATTTGAAATGATGATGGATAAAAGTACATAGAGAAAAGCGTTCATTGCAGTTAGTTTTCTTTTTATTAAGTGACATTACCAGCAGATTTAGTTTGATTTCTTAAATTTTAATTCAAACTAAATCCATTCAATAATCAGATTTGAACTAATATATATATATATATATATATATATATATATATATATATATATATATATATATATATATATATATATATATATATATATATATATATATATATATTCAAATCTCAAGCAAACAAGTTAAATAAATTCATTATAAAATAAATTTTATTTCATTTAGAAAACTATTTCTATATTTAGAATTTTTTCTTATTCATTTATTTTTGTAAATGTGAAATATTAGATTTTATACATCCTATTTGCATTAAAAATTAAATACCTAGTGGTGAGCACCGCCCTCTACTTCTACTCACTCAAAGATTAAGATATATTTTCGCTTTATAAACCAAGCTAGCTTTGCTCGGTACCAATTTATACTCGTTTGTCAACTTAACAACAATAAATTTGGGTTTTTCGTCAATATTTGTTAACATAAATAATTGTAGATTTTTTGGAAAAAATATCTTAAAAGTGGTTCATCATCTTATTTCTTCAAAATTTATCGTTAATGGGAGCTTTCGATTTATTATTTCAGCTACTAAATATATAGTCTGTAAAAATACAATTGCTTTATACCATTGGTCAAACGGGTTTGATTATTATTACTACCTTTAATTGTTTTTTTTTTGTATCTAGCATAGTTTAGATCATTTTAGTTCTTTCTTTATTTCTTATTTGTTTTTTAACGATTATTCATCCTATAAAAGTAATAAGTAAATAAATACTAAAAACGTTTCAGGAAGGATTCCATAAATATTTTTCTTGATGATTTCATGATATTTAATATTAATTTTCGAAACTGAAGTGATTTGACTTAGACATTATTGGGTCAGGCCCTTTCTAAATAATTTCGATCAGTAATCAATTTTTGCAGCAATGATCAAAACACAATTAAATCTTCATTATGCAAGTGCTACAGCTTAGTGAAAAATTTCCCATGATGTTGCTTAACCCACTGGCGGTTTAGCAAATGGGCGAAATTGGGAGAATGTTTCTCCCCTAAACATTATTTCCCTATCTCATAACATGGGAAAACCGGTTTTGCTATGCGGAGAAGACTGCAGGTTAAATTACGACTTTTTACGTGCAGAACCGTCAGCTTCTGCAGCCCATGAAGGGCCACGACCAACTGTGCTCGTCTCAGTTTTCTTGAACTTGAACTCTGAAGTGCTGGCTCCGATTGGTTGATCAGCCGAACACAGAATCCTGAGTAAGTCTCCAAGCATACTTGATACTCAATTTATCGACCCACTGAAGGAATAAAAGACTGGGTCAAACTTGCCCGATCCAAGGATAGAACTCCAAACCAGTGGCACAGAACTATCGTTCAGCCACTGGGCCTAACTTCTGTTTCCTTCAATTATAAAATGCCCACCATTAAAAAGATCTGTTTAGGAATAGGCTTTAAAAAAAGTTAAATAGTTGTTTCCAACAAAGAGTTCTCGTTTTATATTCCTCATAACAGAAAAAACTCGTTTTATAGTACTAAATAAATAAAGATATTCAAAAAATGTATACGTTTAAAAGCAAAACTAAGATAAATATTAATGAGCGGTGTTTATGCGGCTATTAAAATAATTAGAAAATTATGTTGCACTCAAATGAAAATTTATCCTTACAAAATATTTGTTCAGTAAAAATAAAGTGTAACATTAATAAATAATAAATTAATCAAATATGAAAAAAACTGAACACACATAATATGTAAAACTTTATATGCATCTACAATAAAATACAATTGGGGGAATCTGAAATAATCATTCCTTAAAAAAACAATCGCAATATCATAGTTTAGAATACATTGTAAAATTGGGATAGTAAAACTGCATTACTGTCTCTTCTATATCATCTCAACGGAAAACATATTATTTAATCATTGAAAAAAATAAACGCAAAAGGATTTAAGCGTAAAATTTCAAAAAGAGGATACTGATATCCCCCCTCATCTTGACAACAGCAGAAAAAAATCGGAAGAAGATATTATGTGCTATTTTGTTACCACTCCAAAATGAGTAACGTTTAAAATATTTTCGTATTTATATTCACCAACTTAAAAAATATTTACAAATGAAAAACATATCACATAGCTATACACATATTCGAGCTCATGTAGTGAAAAAAATATTAAAAAATTTTCTTTAACTGGTATTTATCAACCTTATGATTGATGATATTCTCCTAATGAAAATCAAAACAAAAAGTGTCATACGTCAATTAGGATAACAGTCAGTATTCTTTTTGATTCATAGCTTATAAGTAAAAAAAATTTATGTAGTTATAAAGTTAATAAAGTTGTTATTCATTATTGTAAGTCATTGAAGTTGTCATTGCTATCAAAAATGATGAAAATTTGTAACTGTTGGAAAAGCAAAGAGCACTGTTATTTGTAAATGTTGATTTGATTCTAGTTTATTTTCACATATACCATTTCTGACATTTTTGAGAACTAGGATTATGACATATTGTGTAAATAAAAACTTAAAGAGCACTCAAATTATTGAAAATATTTCAATTAAATGAAAAAAATCACAAAATTTGTACTTTATTGAGTAGAATAATGCAGAGGAATTGAATATTTTTTTATGGAAAATAATCCCATCAAAACTTGTTTTATATTTTGTAAAATTATAATGAAAAAAATAACAACTTTAGCCCTTGTAAAAATTGTAAACACTCTTAATACAAAGTAAAAATTCCTGAAAAGAAACTACTTGGTCGTTTAAACATCACAGATTTTCAGATTCCCAATCAGCCTTTTTTCCGTGAATATATTGTGCATCTTAAACAAAAGGATTTTTTTTATATATATGTACGTTTTTATTTAAAAGATTGTGGATCATACTTTCTATTCTGTTAAATACTTTCAGAAAGATCCCCATTCATATGTTTAAAGAGTTTCACATCAAATATTTCATGTAGATATCCAAAATATTTTTCCTCAAAGCAAAATTTTTTTTTATTCTGACTATTGTGGATGCTGATAATTCTATTCTCCTACTTCATCAGTTGTATTTTAAGCAGTGATCCTTATTTAATTAAAAATACCACCTCGAAAAAAATTTCTTTTTAATGCAAATAAAACTTCCAAGTATTAAAGCATTTCTGTAGGTTATGGTAGGTTATAGCTTAGTAGGTTATAATTTTAGTAGGTTTCAAAAACTTCTAGCTTTAATTGCCTTCTGGAATGGAAAAGAATCTAACACCATAAAAGCATTTGCACCATAAAAGCTAACGCATTTGTTTCCTTTTTTTATTAACTAATGCTGAACCAGCTGTGCTACGTACAGAGAGTTAAAAAACATCTTGACATGAAAAACTTAAATTAAAACGCTTTGTTTTCCTTAATAATATCTATACTCGTTATTATATATGATTATACATATTATCTGATATTTGTGATTATATCAATAATAATGATTAGATGCTTCTTTTTTTTCCACAAAAGATATGAATAAATATATAACTAATAATACAAAATATTTAATCTTTTAACTTTAAATATTTTCATTTTAAGAAAAATGTAAAATTTCACACTGGTTACTCCTTCCACCCACCTTGTCACAAATTGCCAAACTTTTACACCCCCCCCCCCTCCTTTCCAAGCAAAACATCTTTCATTAACGCCCCGCCCCTCCCCAACGGGTAGAAAAATTAACTAAAACTGAATAATAGTATCACCTCTTGACCTGATCTTTGAATTTCACGGGTGGCTCATGACCATTGCAATGTAACACACCACTTTTATTTAATGAGTTATACAAATTTTTGTTATTTATGAAGATTTCATTACCGTTGCCATCTAGGAGAAACAAATTCAATTCTTTTTCTGAGGTTACGCTAGCCTTTTAAATATTTATTATTACATTTTTTCTTGTTTTCAAAGCACTCAACCATTAAATATATTCAATTAAGAGTTTTAAATTCAATCAATAAAAGTTCTTGTATAATATTTACGACTATCATCAAAGTTTTTAAACCTTCATTTAAAAATTTAATATTCATAATTATACATTTTATATTACGCATTTTATATTATACATTTTATATTATATTTATTATATGTATTATAATTTACCATAAATAAATTTCTCATATAATATTATTATATTATAGTTATGTATAAATAAATATCTCCCACATAAAATTAAGCTAATGCGTATGACGACAATATTGGGATATTAGTTTTTAGAAAACTATTGCGAAACATTCAGCAGAAAACTATTGCCTTGCAACTAAACTCAAATTCGGAAATTTTTATCCATACTCAACATAGTTACAAGCACAGTATCAGGTGTTCCGGTTGTTAAAAAATCTCTGTGATTATGGTATTTAAAAAGACACAAAATAACTAATTTTAACTCATTAAGAAACTTAAAAATTGCGAATAGTTTTTTTTTTAAAATTATGTTTGTAATGTACTTAAAATAATTATAGAATATTTATTGACGCATTTCAATTTTAAGGGCAACTGTGGGGAAAAACTGTTATCGATATACGATTGCTAATTTGTAGGTTTATTCAAAAAACACGCTCAGCCTATTGGAACCATATTTTCCAGATTGCGAAGGAAATTCTTGTAGAAGATGGTGTACTGAAAGAGGATTGTGAAACCCAAGGTGAAACCAATGCTTTCAATTACCCCTATAGTTTGGAGGTCATCTGAATCCGACGAAAAAAGGCAAATAAAAAAAAAAAGCAGATAAAGTATTTTTATGTGACAGTTTTTTTTTTAACTTTAAACATCGTTTGCACTAATTAATTAGCATATTTGAGGTCACCCTTTCGAATTATTAAGATTGAGTCCTAGAACGTGAGAATCAGATCATTAGATCAAAAGTTATTTAGATTAAGCCACTGAGTGTGTTTTTTTTTTTTGTGTTTTTTTGCGCTTACTCAAATGTTACCGTTATTATTGTTTTTCAATAATAAAGTTAATATCTAAGTCACCTTTGCATTTTGCAAAAGAAACGAACCGAATTCTTTAATTCATAATATGATGCATCTTTCATGTAGTTATTTTTGAATGTTAGCTTAATAACCTTATAGTTTTTTTTATTGCATTACTGCATCACTTCTCTTTAATTTCAATACATATTTCTTTAACTATTATAGTTTAAACTATGCACTCATTTTATCAAAACTAAGCATGACCGTAGCTTCGAAAATGTAAGCTTCTTTCGAACAGGATTTAACCTTAACTTGTTAGAAACCATTAACTACACCTGGTCATTTTTTTTAGAATAACAAAATATATCATACCAATTAATCCAATATGAACCTCAGTACAGCAAAGCACAACTTCACTGAGGTGACGATCCCTTAAGGTATATTCCCAATTCCAATGTTTACCAAATCTAAGGGACAGTAAAGTGCTGCCGCCAAAAAGCGATCTTTAAAAGCGCGCCGCACAACATACGATTAGTTCAATGTTAGCGACTGCGTGACACAGCGTCCTCTCGTGACAATATTAGTAACTATTATTGAAACTGAGAATTAGTGATGCAAGCTCAAAGTTGTAGATTCTTCTTCAGAATGACAGACTTGAAGTCGTCTACAATTTCTTTCTTTTTTTACGGACTTTTTTTCCCTTTAGAACTTGCTTTCTTTTTTACATCCCACTTAAGTTTATTTTTAACTTATAGTTGAGGTGCCTCTATGAGCGGAGGTGGTTGAAAAAATAAAAAATAATCTTTCATCACTTAAAAACATTTTCATTTATTAAAATGAGAATCATTCACTGTTAAACAGCTTTTAAGAAGAAGAAAAATTTCAAGTAAAATTATATTTCTGCTACTTAACTTTTGAAAAAAGAAAAAACTAAATGTCTTTTTGATGTCACGCATGTATTTGTTATATTTGGCAACTATAAATTTTATATTCATTCTTAGCTACTTAACTAATTATTTGCCATAGTTGGTAAAATTAAGACTGGAACCACTTGAACTTATTGCCTAGATCATAATGGTATTTAAACAAGTGCTCCTTTATCCTTCCTCTTAAGTCTAAAAGTTAATTTACATATGCATTGCGTTTTATGTCTTCGGAAATGTATTTCTATAACTCTTTAGCGGATGTTCGAATTTAAATATTTTTATAAAGATAATAAAATTTTATACCGCAGCTGCTATTGTAAAAACTCATATATTTTAATCCATATCAACTGAATAAACTGCAACCCATGCATTTCACTGTAAAAAAATAAAATCTACAGAAGAAACGAAACTGTATAGAAGAAAATATAGGTTTTTGTTTCTGTTTTTCAGCGATATCCACGAAATGTCAAAAATTCCCTTTTGTGTGTTTACTTTCTCTATATATTTAATGGTTTGAAGCTGTTTTGCCGACGAAACGGTTTTCCCTGTTTTTCACCCGAATCATTAACAGATTAACCGTCAGTTCACCGTTTTACTTACCTAACGATACCTTTACCTTTTTTTCCACATTAATTCACAATTATTCTTTATACTTGCTTATACTTTTGAGCACTTATTTTATGGTTTTGAACATCGTATAAATAAAACTGCGAATCAACATTATTCCCTAACTGATACTCTGCCGGAGTGTCATGTGTTTTTAGATATAATGTTTTGATAAATTAAGTTGCCAGACAATTTTATAATGGCGAGTCACTATAGTTTTAAATATTTTTACTCTTAAATATAATTCAATGAGTTTTAAATGTGTTTTCAATGAGAAAATAAAACACTTAAAGTTTTTTCTGCGTGATGAAAGCTAGGGCTTCGATAGCTCTGGGAACAGAAATGAGGTGACCCAGGTTCACTGTTGATTGGTCTTCTCTCTCCAATTATAGCTCCTTTATAGTCTAATGAAAAATAACAGTTTGTTATAATGGCAGAGGTTTTTCTTTTAAATAATAGAATTTGTTTGTTAAAATGACGAAGTTCGTTTGTTGAATTAACAGTACTAATAGGCCTAAAAAGCTGGTGTCTGTCTTTTGATAACAATACTTTCTGTGAAATAAACGGTTTTATACTGGCATACCAGCTAGCAGTTTTTTCTCATAAATTAATTGTTTTTTTTTTTTTTTTTTTTTTTTTTTTTTTTTTTTTGCAGTGAAGAGTTTGGCTGATATATTTACAAACTTAAATGCCCATTCTCTGAAATCATAGCTGTCACCCCTATTTCTAATATTAATGCTTAAATAAATCGTTTGGTACGGCAATTAATGATGCTAATTTAATTTTATGTATGATATTTTAAAGTGAAAGAAAAGTTAACTTACAAATATTAATTAAATATGTAATACTTAGTTATAATAAATATACATTTTATTAATAAAATAAGTATATACCTTAGAAAAACAGCTTTTGATCTATAATTTGCACAATTTTTAAAATATATAATTTTCATAAATTCAGCTGAAAACTGACGTCAAAACTGTCAAGTCAAAACTTGTATAGCATCACATCTGAATTGTGCAAAAATAAAATAATTAAACATTTAGCATTGTTTTTTTACGTACTTATTCCTTTGAGGAAAATTCCACTTTTTACAATATCGCAATTTTTTATTTCACAAACTGTGAATATTAATTTTACTTATACTTTAATACTAAAAAATAAAAGCTTTAATAATTCTGAAACGATTTCACAAAAATACAACTTATTTCTTATACAATAGTTTTTCTAAGTTTAATTCAGCCATTAGTAAAGGGACCAGGCTTTTTAACAAATAATAAGTAGAAAAGAATAAAATATTTAAATTTTTGTATAATTTTCTCCATCTATTACATTGTCTTCCGTTTTCTAACAAAAATACTAACATTAAATAAGACACAGAACGTTGCTAATTAAGAAAACGAAAATAACTCCCACTGAAAATTTTCCTTTTAAAAAATTTCCTGTATTCTTGTAAAATTGTTTTTATTTTTTGTTAAAGTTGCAGTGAGGGGGATCGTGAAAATTTACTCTTCATTAACCCTTGATTAAAAGATGCTTTTCACAACAAGACCTTACAATTTTCCAATCAGAAAAGATGTAGTAAGTTTTATCTGGAAATAATATTTTTTTAGTAATCACAAATAGTTTTAAAGTAGTTTATAGAAGTTAAATTTAATATTTTTTAATGTTTGAAGGAATTAAATTATTGTGTATAAAATTTTAAAAAATAACGGTTTAATCATCAAAAGTCGTTTTGGGAAGGCGAATAATTTATCTGTTCTTTAGCGTAAAATTCAATACCTCATTAAGAGAAAAATGACATACCAATTTTTCAAAACCTTTAAAAAAATAGCAATGAAAAATTATGGCAAAATTTTGCAATTTTTAACGAATTTCTGAGAGAAGTATTGACAAAACACAATAAGAATTGTCATGATTTTTTTAAAGAAAATTATTAAGTATTTCGCATAACGATCTCCTGAATGAAATTTTAAGATAACAATTAATACGAATTTCCTTTATTGATAACATTCATAAATTTTTAGCTCCTATTTATATTTCAATTTTTCCGTTCCATGACTTGACATTCATTCAAAAAAAGAAAGAGTCTTGTAATTTTAAAACCAATTCAGGCGACAAGGGAACTCATGGATCAAGTTTCAGGAAAAATTTGCTTTCCTGGAGTACTTTTTGATGGAACTAACCCGCATTTGAGTCACATGGAAAGGAAAACCACGAAAACCTCCCATGGTTAGCCTGGTGATCAAGAGACTCTAACTCATATTCCGTCCACATCTGGGGATAATTTACGTCTATGCTGTAATCGGTGGGAGCAAGGTGAGGAATTCGCTTCGACCAGCCATCGCTGGGATTCGAACCCGAGTTACCTCATTAGAATGGAAGCTCTCTCTCCCCTGGGTTACCACAGCTCCGATACTTTTATAATGGAGTGTTTTGTACTAAACAAATTGTTCTTAAAATTTTTCTTTGTATAGTTCTTAAGAAATAAGGCTGTGTTCAAACAAATTGGCGCTTATATTTTAATATGAAACCAGTTTTTAATGAAATCTGTATTACGAAAAATTCTAAAAATTTCGCAAATTGTCCATCTTTATTCAAGTCAAGTGCATCCTATGAAATAAGAGTAATTTGGACAAAGCAAGTAATTAAGAAAATTTCTTTAATTATTTTTTAAGAAATAAGGCGAAATTCAGAAATAAAAGAAATTGACTCTCAAATTTTGATATAGGAGAGAGAATTCGAACCCATGATCCGTCTACCACTGAGGATAATTTATGTCAGCACTGTGGTCGGCGCCGGGCCGGTAGCAGAATTTGCATCGACGAGCTATCGCTAGGATTTAAACCTGGTCACCAATTATTAGTAATAACTGCTTAACGTGATTAATTATCCTAATTTATTATATTAACCGAACAATTTGATCATCTTTAATTGTCGGTTATTATTAATTAACCACATTGTTAATTGACAGATTGATTACTTTTACCGTACATATAAATATTTATTATTATGGTTTTATTTCATTTCATTTTACATGACAGAAGATAGTTGTGAAAAAAAGATGTTTTGCATTTAGGAAAAACATTGACCTAAACTTTATTTGCTATTAACTTCATAAAACTTTATTCACACTAAAGAGAGAGAGAGAGAAAGTTATTTTCTGCAATTTTTGTATGCCCCCGATCCTTTCTAGAAAGAGTGTAATTCGCTGGTCTTGTGTCTGCTTGAGAAGAGAGGAGAAACGCATTCCTTGCTGGAGTTGCCCTCCTTTTTCTTCCTTCTTTATTTATTCTCTTCAGTTTCCAGCTATCAGTACCTCCTCTCCCTATTATGGTCACGGAGAAATTCGATAGAAGACTCCGCGTCACATGGCCATGTGACGTAATTGCGTTGCTCTTCCTGTTCCTAGAGGCTGAGATTTACAATTATTTAATTGTTTGTCTTAAAATTGTTTAAATGGATATAGTTAATATGCAAGATAAGGCGAAATTCGACATTGGTCTCATGACTGCTCCTTTCATTATTGTTTTTTTTTTTTTTTTGGTAAGATTGTGATGTAAGGGTTATCCTAAACTCCTTGCAATATAAGAAAACATTATAATCAAGTTACTGTTGAAATTTAAATATTGATCGGAGAAAAAATAAAGATTAGGAAAAAAATATCCTTTATGTTTATATATAATAACAATTCTCATTTCTGGCAATTGTAATATTTTAAAAGGTGTTTTAAGCTAATTCATGCGTTAATATATTTTATATTAAAGAAAATAAAGAAGCCTTTGTTCAAATATTTTTACTCGAAAAAATATCGTTTCTTCTGTATTGAAAACAACCGCATACTTTTGCGAAATTCAAACTCAAACAATTCACTAAAATCGAATACAATATTCTCATTAAAGTACTACCCCTTTATAATAGGTATATTCGTATCTTATTTCATTGTGTATTTTTATTAATAGATGCTTTAACAAAAATAAAATTTTTTAAAAATTTTTATTTAAAAAGCTTAAGCCTTCGGTATATAAAACATAATATTAAAGTTTAATTTGGGAAATGGTCTTATATGCTATTTGTAGTTTTCTGAAAACGTTAAACATAAATATATTACAAATTTACGATATGATTAGAATGAGATAGCTGTTTAAGATTTTATAATACTTATTTTAAAAGCACAGTTTAAATGAACTGAAATTAAATTTTTTTTATTGAATATAATTTCTTTTTTACGGAATATAAGCTATTTTATAATCACATTAAGAGAAAAAAATTATTTTAACAAGAAAAAAATTCCCACAATGCAATATTTAAGTCAACTATAGCAAGTAGAAAAACAATTGTATATTTCAGTACATTAATGGTAATTTCATGTGGGTAATTTAATAGGTATTTTCATAACATAGAATTTTATAATTGAATCCTCCTTTTCCCTTTTAAAACTATCCTCTACAGAGGGTGTATTATTTTTCATTAAGAGAAATAAGATATGAAATTTTAAAATTAAATTTAATGAATTTTTTTAAAATTATAAATCTTAATTAGCGATGGAGAAAAATACATACGTTAATAGTACCTTCAATTAATTTTAAGTTTGATTTGACCACTGAACATTAAATTATCGCTTTATTTAAAAAAATTATTATTTTAGTAAAAACAAATTCAAACAAGTTTTATCATTCACTGTTTTACAAAACTCTAACGAATAAAATTGTTTCAATAATGTGTGCGCATTGTATAGTGTCACATTTGTGCAGCAAATTCATGAAGCAATAGCAGTGAAGAAAAAGAAAAAGATAAACAGTATTGAATCTCTTTAACGCATATTAAAAAACTTGATTTGACCTTAAGAAAATGAAGTTGTTGGATTTTTTCTTCCTTTATCACACTAAGATAATAACGCACAATATAATTATAACAACTAAGTACTATAAAACATTATAATAAGTATTCTTTTATAACAGCTATTATATTTATACTGATTTCATTAGACAATATGTTACCTTTATACTTAGTGAAGCACAGTATAGTAATAGCATTATAAAAACTGAAGTGAATATTTTGAAAATTCATTTTTTACTTTAATACACATATCATACAACTTACGAATTTTGCATAGATAAAGATTGCATTATTTAAAAAATTTTAGTTCATGAAATTCTAAAAAATTTTTGAAATTTTATCGATTCTCTAAAAAAAAATAATTCCCACAACGTAAATAAATTAAATATACGTTATTTTAAACACATTTAAAAATATAAAATCCATCTAACACATAGATAATAAAGTTGATATTTTTTAATTATATGTTAGAGGTGTTTCTACTTATAAGAATCGACAAAAAACTCTCTTATGCTTTATGGAACAGTAAAACCCTATGACGTCATATGTTTCTCTACATAATCAACTCCATTATTAAACAATCAGTTTTGCTGTTCTGTGAAAACCGCATTGAATTTGTTTGTTTAGCGAATTGAAATGATGCTCTTCTTTGAAAGATCTAGAATGCAATTGTTTGACTCTGAGTTGATATTATTTGACTGGGCAGATACTAAGAATTAAATATACAATGAAAAAAATAATTATTTAACTAGTTTTCATTTAAATTTATAATACTATATTAAATTCACTTAGGTAAAATAAATAGTCTCTTGAAAATGTTTTAAAAAAGTGATAAATGAAACACGCTTGTAATTATTCTTAGAAAGACAGACATCTGGGTGTCACATAAAACAAAATTTATCCTTTAAAAGATTGAATCGAAACACATGGGAGGGGGATGAATCCCATTCGGTATGCTTACCTGCAGGGTAAATTGATTTCCCCTATTTAATTCATTGAGAAAGAAGTAGATTAAGACGAATCAGCGTACAATTTTACCAAAACTGCTTAATTTTTTAAAGGTTGAGATAATATAAATTAGAATAAATACAAATTTTTTTAATTAACTAATAAAAAAAAGTCTCATATCATTAACTAATTTTCATTTGAAAATTTATTTTATCTATTAGACTCAAAAAAAGGAAACCTTTTTTCTTCAATGTCCGTATATTGAAATTCGTCATTTAGGTATTAGTAAGGTTGCCATATTAAGTGGACTAACGTTTCCTCTACAGTAAGGACAGGTAGTACAGTGAATAAATGCCTTGTCAGGGATTCGAACCCCGGACATTTCTGATGTCAGATCAGCTCCCTGATCACTGCAGAGTCAGGTTGGCAAGAAATGAAAGCAATGTCATAAATGTTATTATTATTTTTTTAAAAAACAATAAGTATTTTTTTTTACTATTAGTTATTTTAAAACCTTTAATTCATTTTACATTGCACTATTGGTGCCGATTTTTAATATGAAATTAAAAAGAATTTGGAAAAAGTTATTTTAAAATATTTGATAAAACTGGATGTGTCGAAAAGTATTGATTTTTCACTTTATTAATTATGATTTTTCATATTTAATATTTTTATTATTTATTTCTTATATTTAGTGTAAAGACAAAGTATTACATTAAATTACAAAATTTTAATTTAATTCCTCTGATTTAATTATCTAATATCGTTTATTTAATATTGAGGAATTCACAATTTGTTTTAAACCAGTCATTATTTTTGTGATTTGAACTTTAAGTATAAAAATACATTCGGTCGTATTTGTTGTGTTTAATGACCTATACTACATTTAAACATTTTTTTATTAGTTACTGCGTCCAGAAATTGTCTTTTCGACAAGAACATGGCTGAACTTTTGACGTTGCAAAAGACACTTGGAATCTCAGATTATCACAGTGAAACCTATATTTTGACAAAAATTATTTTTTTACTTAAATGATTCTGCAAAATGATTAACAAACAATTCACAGTTGAAGCAAAACTGTTTAAAAAATGACAGTTAAAAAAATGAATTTTTTTCGACGAAATTATGGTTAAACTTTTAACGCTTAAAGAGAATATCTTCGTAATTGATTTTTCAACTTTGTATCCTGAATTTTAACACATAACAGTCGACCTTTAATTTTTTCGAAAAGCAGCAAGCAACACTTCAGTTTTGTCTGAAGTATATATTTTCTTGGTATTCAAATATTAAGCGTTTTTTTTTATTAAACAAATACTACAAGATCACACAAAACTAATATATTTGTTGAAAAGCGAGATATTATTTGAGAAGCTGGAGAAAAAATTTGATAATGCGAAAATACTTTTTTGAGAACATTGGTATGTCAGAATTGGAATTCAAAAAAAAAATAAACTTTATGAAATGGAAATTAGGAATAATTTGATTTTAAATAAAAATGAACTTCTTTTATGTATAATGTAGGATTTAGTGGCATTCTTCGTGTGTTACTTTTTGAAAGAAGAAATAAAAAATTTTATATAGTATAATCCGTAAAAGCATATAAATTTAACAGTACCTTAAATAACTTTCTGACTACCAAATTTTTCTGTTTAAAATGGATCTACATTCAGAAAAAAAAAATTGAGCTTACACTATAATTTAATAACACTAATACAGCGATGGAAATTTTTTGCATCAGTAAACGAATATCTCTTAGTAATTAGCGAAATAGGTAGTTCACATTCATCAGAATGACTCTTAAAAAACAGTTCAGTTGACATTCGGTGTCAGCATCCTGAAAGAATAATCTCCCTAATTAAATAATTACTCCTCGCGCTAAAAAATTGACTCAAAAGAGAGAAAAAGGAAAAATTGAAGTTTAATTTTGCATGAAATATTTTTCACCCAATTTACAAAAAAAAAATATTTAAAGGTTAATGCAAAAAGATCTAAAAAATTGAATATGCTAACTTTATTGCTACTAAATTTTATGTATCTTTTAAAAATGACAAAATGACTGTCTGTAAAAAAAAATTTTTAACTAAACATCAAAGTTAATCGCATTTATGCACATAATTTTTTGACATTAAAAGAAGTTTAAAGCTCTCGAAAAATTTTAAGTCCGATTTTTTAAATTCTTTCTTAACTTTCGACACTGTGCGCATCTAAGAATATCTATAAAAAAAAGCATTTCCTGGTAAAACTAAATTTTTATCAAATTCACGTGCATCAAAACATTACAAATATTTCCATATGCAACAATACACATGTAAAATATTTTAGTGGAAAATTTAAACGTGTACAATCACTTTTACTATCGACTTTTCAGTTGTTTATTCATGAAACCAGATAAAAAGCCTAAATATCTATCAATAATAAATTCAGTTTCAAAAAGCTTGAACTTTGTTTATTCTCAACAATACAACAACTGATTTTTGTCTTCGTAAAACTATATCATTCCAAAAAAATTTATTATTTAGTTTTTGAAACAATTGAAAAACTTTAAACAATGAATGATTAAAATAGATTTGAAAGTTGGCAAGAGCCAATAACGAACTGATCAAATTCGAGGTTATACTACTATGAAAGCCAAACTCCACTAATGGTCTCCCCTGTAAAACTATTATCGCCAACTTCTCATATAGTTAAGCTAATTCAATGCGACTAATTCTTTCCCTGAAAAATCGTACTTAAAAAACATCTTGAATATTATAAACCACCAAGGAAGTTGTTGACAGTTTTTAGAGAAGTCTTGTTCTCTGAAACTACTGACCTTGTGTTCTAAAGAATAAAATGGTGCCATTGTTTGCTGTGCGGCCGATATAGACAGATATAGCCTTTGTTCTTTGCTGACATAGGCGAAACCTCCGACACTCAGGGATTAAACGTAATAAACAAAAGGAAAATCGGGACAGAATGGTTTTTCCTGAAGTATTTGGGACAGAAGCCAAAGAATTTTCTACTCTAGTTTTCAATTAACTTCTTTTGCCTCTATTGCAACACATTGAATAATAGGTTATCCTTAATTTTACAGTAATTAGGTGTTGATGATTTAGCTCATAATAAATACATTAGTAGAGACATTAAGGAAGAAAATAGTTTGTTTTTTTTTAAATTCAAAATGGGATACATGTCAAATCTTATTTTGCTTTCAAGGTGAACGGTTGAAACTTAATCTTAATCTTAATCTAAAATCTTAATGAAATTTTAGACATGCTTACTTTAAATTTAAATTCCTTATACTCCTTATAGTAATAAATTCCTTTTACTCCTTACATTACAATTATTTCCTTGTACTCCTTATTACAATTAATTCCTTATAATTTTCTGAAAAAAAATTCTTTTAATTGTGATCAAAGAATTTAAAAAGTTTCAGCAGTTTGTGCGCAAGATGATAGCAAGTAACAAATTTTTAACGAGTAGATTAGATCTTTATAAAAGAAGCTAATAAAAAAAATATATTAGAAATTTATAAAAATTGTGCTTTCTGTCTCAATGTCCTTTTCAAAATCAGAAATGAAAGTTAATTTTTGATAAATTATATTGTAAAGCATGTTAGAAAAATTTATCAAAAAATGAAATTTCAAAAGGAATTTGTATTTCATGCGGTAGAAATTTTTTTCTAAAGTATTTAACGTGACATGCTAAAAACTCTTACTTTAACCAAATATTGGTCATTTATTTAATCATTAATTTACTTTAAATTACCTTTCACTAATTATAAAATATTTTACTCATAATAAAAATAAAAAAAAGTTTTAGATAATTTTCTAACAATATTTGAAAAGAAGTTTTGTCACAGCTAGTTTAATACCTTAATTAAAATGTAAAACACTTTCAACAGGATGCACTGTTATGGAGTTTTGTTATTTTGATTATTATGTTGTATTTATAGTGCAAAGTAAGTAGTAGTCAAATTTGTTTTCATGCTTATTTATTTTTATTTTTTTGCTTCATTTTTATTATCTCCCAATATGCGGAAAAAGGGAGATGGGCAAATGTTTAGAATGTATGAAAGAAAAGTTTCCTTCAGGAGTTTTTTCCGTGCTATTAAAGATTGACCAAAACTTTCGGGATCATGATTCCATAAAGTATCTCTGGGTATCTGAACTGTAAAAAATGGATACTCAAATTTCACGAAACTTTCTTCGTTTTTGACGAAACCGTTTCTTGATATATGCTCCGAGTGAACATTTCGTAAAATGACAAATGATTTTCGTAAATTCTTCAACAAATTAACTCTGTCATTTCTTCAAGGAAGCAAATTTCGTCATGAAATATTTTTCCAAAAAAAAATTTCGTGCCTAATGTATTGAATTTTTTCTAAAAATCACTTTGACACCTTGGTTTTCAACATGCATTTAAGTCAATGTTACTCTAATAACACAAGAAAGAAGCCTAGAACAAAAAGATAAATTCACCTTAAGCGGGATTCGAACCCAGGCTCTTCCTGTCACTATCCTCCTTAACCGCTGTGAAGACGATCGGCGCATTTCGTTTTTTTTTTTTATTCTCGTCTAATCTTCGCATCTTAGATTCGTTTTTCTAGTTAATAATCTTCCATATTGCCCTAGGATGAGGCTTCAAGTGGAGGAAACATTTTCGTCAGATATTTGAAAGTTCCCGTTTTTTTCATATATCACGACTTCATCGACGAAATAATTCTCAAAAATTGAAATAATATAGATCTCAAGGATTGCTGAATGGTCAAAAGTGAGAGTTTTCTTCCTGACAGCGTGCTATAGTAATAACTTGCCAATATCGATTGCAAAATGTAAATAGTTTCATGATTCAATCGTGGTGAAGATTTTGTTCAATTTATTCAATTGTGGGAACATTTAGTTTAATGAATCAATTGTGGTAAAAGAAAACAGAAATGGTCAAACACTGAAAGAAGTCGGTAGAATAAATAGCAAAACGAGTGAAACTGGATTCGAAGTATAAAAGGAGCATATTAAATAGTAATTAATTAAAATATATTTTAGTATTCCCAATAAATGCTGTTTTAAAAACCGCTCTGCTATTCATAAGTTTCTGTACAATTTTTACCTTAACTCCCCTGGAAATTTTTCGCAATATTTATGCGACCCCCTGTTGTATATATTTATGAAATCGTACATTTCTACAAAAAATTTCATTAAAAAAACTATAGTTTGGAGAGAGAAACCGATTGCGCATTCGAAATCAGCAATGCAAAAGTATCAAAGATCTTTTAAAAATATTATGCAACAGAAAATAGGAAAAAAAAATATTGTTGCCAGTAGTTATAAAGATAAAAGAGATGGGAACTTACTCTTTGTCTAATTTTATCTTGCATAATAATTTATTAGTTTTGTTAGTTTTTTTTTTTATTATTACAAAATGAAATTTGATTATAAACTACGATAGAAAGCCGTAGTAGCTCAAGGGATCGAGCGCTTGCTTTTCCAATGAGGTGAACCGGTTTCGAATCCCAACGATGGCTGGTCGATACGAATTCCGCATCTGGCTAGCACCGTCTACACCAGTACTGACATAAAATATTCTCAGTGGTAGACGGATCATGGGATCAAGCACCCTTGCCATCGGGCTAACCGTGGGAGGTTTTCGCCGTTTTCCTCTCTGGTTAAAGCAAATAAAGGATAGTTCCATCAAATAGTCCTTCTCGAAGGCAAAATTTCTCCCAATACTCGATTCTGGAGTTTCCTTGTCTTCTGAATTGGGTTCAAAATTACAAGGCTACGGAGTTGAACATAATTGAACACAAAATTGGGTCAACTGTTTTAAAACAAACAAAACAAACAAAAGTTTTTAAAAAAGTATGCAAAGTAAAGAGAAAGGAATGGCAGAAAACTACAAGTAGATATTAACCAAATATCCAGGTAAAGACAAAGTTTACTTTGCGATGCATGTGAATAAATTTAAACAGTAGGAAAAAAAAGCATTAATAATATTTTATAAATATAACATAGTTTCGGTTATATAATGAAGCAGTGTACAAATACAAAATAAAAGATTAAAAAACAAAGATTCAGAAGAAAATCATAAAAAACTCTTGTTGTTTCAAGAAGCAGAAACGGAAAGGAAATATTCTTCCAAGCATTGGATAAAAAGGGGATACTAGAAGAGTAATTAAATGATTAGACTTTTGCACAGTATGAAATGATTCCTAAAAACCAAAGTAAGTAGCTTAAAAGCAATGTTGAATAATTTTAGCAGATGGAAATTTAACTATATGATAATAAGTCTTGCTCTGTTGGGTTACGGAAGATCATTTAGTAACTCAATTTTTTTTAACAACTGGATTTTAATAACTTAATTTCTTGATATATCTTTCGGGTTTTTACGTATAGTTTGCCCAAAAGTAAGGTATAGTTTACGCAAGATCTCAACCAAAAAATTCAGTACAAACCCAGAAAATAATTTTTTTTTACTGTGTTCGTCTACGACTTCCAAATTAGGGTTACTTTTAAATTAAAATCTTTTGAGGAATTCTTTTAAATTATAATTTCGATTTAATCGGATTTTTATTTTCTGTGAATGTGACTACACTACTCTTTAAATTTAAATTAATAAAGAAATTAATATCGTAATTTTAGGTTAATTAACCAAACGGGGCAATATAAATTACTTCAACAAAGTATTCTATGAACTCTAATTTAAGTAACACTGTTTTAAGCTTGATAGTTCCTTGTTCAGTAGAAGTTTCGGATCACATTATATTAATACTGTACATGTTTTAAAGGTATGTTCATAAACCTTTACTTATATTTATGATAATTTCATCATAAATGTTTGAGTTTTTAATCCCCAAACCCGTAATTTTTCGTAGTTTAACTCTCTTTAAAAATATTTAATCATAATCTTAGTTAATCTTTTCATAAAAATTTCTTTTCATTGACTATACTTCAATTTGGATTTTTTTTCCATATTAAAGTCGTGATAAGTCTGATAACATGGAACTATTAGTGTACGGGTATTGACTTCGATAGTCTGTAACTTTATTTCAATAATTTAAAATTTTTAGCATTCATTAAGAAGTTAAATATGTCATGCTCAATTTTTACTCACTTACTTGAAAACGGTTTAGTCTATAAAACGTTTTTCTCTGAATTTGCTATTACAACTTATAAGACTAATTTTGTTGATCCATTATATTCTATTTCTTGTTATGTTAACTACTCATAACATAACAAGAAACATGCTTATTATGTTTCAAAAAAGAGTATTTTTTTAACTCTTATCAGAGGAAACATTTTGATTTTCATGATCTATACTCTTTTTGATCTACTCTTGTAATCACATAAATAATAAATAATGACGACGTGTTTGGTTTTGCACTTAATTTCTAAACTTACTGCAATAATTTGTGGAAAAAAAATAGTAATTTGCTTTATTGATTAATGTTTTGAATATTGCATTATATTTACTTTAGTCTTTTTAATCCCCTTCCTGAGCTAAAACCAAATATTGAATTCTTACTGCTGACAAAAGTTACCGTGCTTCTTTCTTTCCCTTTTTCTTCTTTTTTGTTATGGTTTTAATATACATGCTTTGGAAAACATAAGGCGAATTCCTGATGACAAAGAGTGTAACTGTAGACTCAATTTATTTTGTCAGTATATTTTTATTTTTAGCTGAAGAAGCAAACAATTAATCTCTTAAGCTAATTTTCTTTAGTCTGCTAACATCTAAAATTGAAAAATTGCGTAAGTGCCTCTAATGTACGGTAATTAATTTATTTTATTGTCATTAGTTTTTATTTTGATTAATTTTTGTTTTAACTAATTTTTACTTTATTTTTTTTACATTTACTTTATTTTTACATTATTATTTCAATTAAATTTTTTTTTGTTTCACGTATTTGCCTCTATTTTAGCACGGGATGGTATAGGAAAATACTAAATCTGTCTTTCATTCTTTTTTTCCCTATTTGCGTAATATTTCTGAAAGTATGATGATATAAAGTGATATTCCAGTAAATTAAATTTAGTTATTTGCATGAAATTAATAGTACCCATTCAACGAAAATTATGCTACAGTTAATAGATATTTTTTAATTTTGTTTTTGTCTCCCCCCCCCCTTAAACAAAATTTTTTCTTAATTCGTAAATAATTCTTGCAAAAGATTTAAATGAAATAGTTCGAAAATAATGCACAAAAAATAAGACTTAAATTGTTTAAAATTATAATTTTAAACTTTGTTCAGATCTTATAATTTAATATACCATACCTTATTAATCTTTTTTTTCCAATTCTTATTCATAATATATAAGAATTACTTTGTTTGCAAGCAAGTTATCATGCTTATTAATAGTATGAATAGCAAGAAGAGAAAAAATGTGATTTTATCGAATGAGATAAAATTTGGTAAATGTGGTATAACTGAGTAATTTTATCTGACGGATTAAATTTTTTATCTGATATTTCTTGAGTGGGAAATGTTTTCCAGAAGTACAGCCTATCTTTACTGTGTAATATCTCTGAGGGACAATAAATTTTTCTCGTTACTGATTTGTTAAAACTTGGTAATCTTTAAAATGCAACCGATGGCCCAATAGTCCTTTTTATGAAAAATATGCATAAACCGTTCTTCCCCTCGGCCTTCATTCTTTAAAAAATATCTAAAATTAGAACTTTATTTCTACTTATAGTTTTTTGACAAAAAGAAAATCTCACATTTTCTTCTTTTACAAATCTTCTGTAATGAGCCATAGTGGCTTAGATGATAGAGCATTCGCCGGCCAAAGAGGTGAACCAGGATCGAATCCCAGAGATGGTTGGTAGATACGAATTCCACACCTGGCTCACAAAGACCACAGTACTAACGTAAAATATCCTCAGTGGTGGACGGATCATGGGTTAGTTAGATCAAAAAGTCCTCCATGAATACAAATTTATACCAATACTTGATATGAGAATTCTCTTGCCTTCTGAATTAGGTTCGAAATTTCGAAGCCAACCTAGTTGAATACTTCGAGCAGTAAACTCAAAATTGGGTCGGCAGTTCAACGACGTTTATAAAATAAAATAAAATCTTCTGTAATAAAAAAACTAATGAACACATAATTCAAAATTCATGCAATTATCTTTAATAAGTTTACAGCATAAAAAAAAATCATGGAGGAAAAATCATTCAAGGTTTCAGCAGCTCTTGAAATTCTACAAATGGAACCTAATCGTAAGTCGCATTCTTATTTAGATAAATAAAAATTTCTCTATTTAAAAGATAACTGATTGCATCTTATAATATGAAAAAAATATATATTGTGATTTGCAAGGCACTGAAAAAATTCTGGATGAAATAAGTTATTAAGTACCGACGCTTTGGATGCATCATCAGTAAAATCCTTTTTTACCGTAAAATATTATACCGTAGTTTTTACAGTGATATTTATTTAATTAAAGTGATGTTGTGAATTTACTGTAAAAATTACGGTATATCAGATTTTTTGTTCCTTAACATGTTTCGGTAAAACGGCATTTTACGGTGAGCTCCGGCACTTTTTACCGTAATTTGATGGGAATTTTTTGCAGTTTAGGATCTTGTTACAAGAAAGAGTATACTGCTAACTGTTAAAAACTGTAAAGTAATTACAGAGAAACCAAAAATAATTAAACTATATAAAGTCAAGAAACATTGTTTTTATTCATACAATATGTAAATAAAAGTTGGCAAAAAATTTTAGTCCTGTGAGCGAGCATATTAAGACTTTTCACATCAATGCCGAACAACAGGTTACACAAATATTATCTACGGATTGTAAAAAATATCCAAGGCATACAACTGCATCAGAAAATCGTTATTATTTTTTTACAGAAATCTTGCTTGTTCATAAATATATATTATAATCACATGAGTTCTTATACTGCCAGCATTGGATGTATGAACAGTTTTTTTTACAGATTGGTTTTGATTGCCCAGGAAACATAATGTTATAAAATTTGGATTCTTTTAAGTGGAACGTTGAGATCATCTCATTCCTCAACTTGCTCCTTCTTGGCTCCAAGAGCCCAGTCAGGTTTGGTCTAATGTACAAAAAGAAGTATAAATTAGTACACTTAACTAGAGTACTATATTAAATAAATAATGCTAAGAAACTGAAGTGGTAAGATATTACTTGATAATGAAACTTCATTCACTTCAAAAATTCACAGATTGCAAAATAACAATTGACATGTTATCTCTCAAAAACATTCACCCATTTTTAAGATTAGCCGGACATAAATAAGCAGAAACAAAGATTTAGATTATAAAACGTAAAGTAGCCAAAGAAAAATGGAAAATAAAGGTGAGAAACAAAACTAGAAAAACTTCAGAAGCCGAGAAAGAATAAAAATAAATAAAAACATAAGATAAACATGTTTCCACCCAAGTCACATCAGCTCATCTTGCCCCCTGGACTGATTCATTCATATGAAAGCTGATTCTCTTGTTAACTACATTATTTCCTCTCTATTCCTCAATAACGCATAGAAATGCTTTTAACCATGGCTGAACCAGTTCAACCACAGAGTTTTTTCTTGTTTTGTTTTTTAAATGTTTATTTTTATTCTTTCCCAGCTACTACTGTTTTTTTGGTTTTTATTCATTACCTTCATTTCCCATTTTATCGTTAGCAACTTTACGTTTTAAAATTCAAATCACTTTTGTTTCTTTTCATTCACTTTGATAAGTCTTGAAAATGGGAACCTATTTTTCAGCGCTTAAAACATGTCAACTGTTATTTCCAATCTGTATATTTTCGAGGCGAATGACGTTTTTTAAACAAGTAAGAGCACACACTGTATATTATAAATAGGTACAATATATTTTATGTAATTTCTAAGTTTTGCAATCTAATTATAACTTTTGATTAGTATTTTAAAGTAGTATATAAATATTATTCTGTTAAGATGTAATATAAAAAAGAAAAATTAATCTTACATTTAAAAGGAATTTAGAAATATAAATAATAAATTTAAAGCTAAAAATATTTAAACCTAAATTATTTAAACTCATTTAGAACTAATAATTCATTTACGTTATTAAATACTGAAATTTTACTGTAATTAAATTGTAAAATTGAATTCTGTTTTTTATATTAATATACATAAAAATATATGGGAATATATCTAAAAAAATTTAAAAGCCATAAACACTTACCTGTATTTAAGGGCATTCTTAGTGTTTGTTTATAGTGTTTAGTAGCTAGTATTGAACTTTTTATAAAAATTTATTTTAAAATATAAAAAATCTATATTTAGTAGCAAAGTTTCATTAAAAATTTCGAGCAAATTTTATATCAAAAATATGCATACATATAATTTCAAAGAACAAATAATAGCGTTCAAAAACACAAAAATATCAAAACAAGAAAACACCACAAAAACACATACAAATATTCAAAAAAGCAAAAATATTTTTTCTGTAACTGCTTTTTTAGTAAAAAAGAAAAATTACTAAGCGATACAAACAAAGGGTTAAAAATAACGGCTTTGTCAGCAGCAAGTTTTTACAGACCCTGGCCCTTAAACGATTTTAAGTCTATTCTAATCTCTGAATGTGTGCTAAATTTCAAAAATCAAATCTTATTTAATCAAAAACTGAAGAAAGCATGAATAGCTTAGAATCTCTCACTTCGGAATCGTTTTAAAAACATACTTTTCAAAAATGCCTAGTTTCTTTTCTTTAAAAAACATTGTGGACAAAAATAACCAAAATTATATTACTTGTTCAAAAAGATAATCGTTGTGCTTAAAAATCTGCTTAAAATTCAGTAAGAGATAGAAATGTTACGGTTCGCTGCATTCTGCTTAGAAAAATATGTATTATTAATAACAAAAATCAAATTTGTCAAAGTATTACTTTATATCTATATATATATATATACATTTAACAACCGTCCGACTTTTAAATGTATGACTACCAGTTTTCAACTCCATAGCTTTGTGATTTTTAACCCAATCCAGAAGAAAAAAGAACTCCTGGAACAAATATTGGAGAAATTTGCCTTCGTGAAGGACTTTTTGTTGGAACTAACCCACATTTGCATAATATAGAGAGGAAAACTATGAAAACTTCTCATAGTTAGCCTGACGACTAGAGGACTCTAACCCATGATCCATCTACCACTAAGGACATTTCACGTCAACACTGTGGTTGGTGCTAGCTGCGTGCAGAATTCGTATCGACTAGCCATCGCTGGGATTCGAACCTGGAACCTCATTGGGAGCCGAGATCTCTATCCTCTTTGCCACCGCGGCTTGTGAACTTACTAAAAAGTTCTTAAACATTTTTTTATGCATATCACAACATTCCAATTCAATACATGGATCTTACAATTTTCATCAGTTAGCGGCAACCTCTGTTTACGAACTTTGTACTTGAATTTGAATTAAAGTTATAATAAATTATATAGTTTCTTAAACAGAATGCTTCAAAACTTACATTTTTATCTCTTTTTATTTGCCTAAAAATGTTTTTTTTATTCGACATTTATTTTTTGAACATCTTGGCAATTAAAATTGAAATCGGAAATTTTTTTTTTGTAAATATTTATTCGAAATATTCTTTTTTTCTGTTGATAATTACACAAATTTCAATTTTTATGTATGTTCAAAATGTGTAAAGAGTTCATTGGACAATAACAATCACTGAATGGCACGAACACTGAAGGATCTCAACAATTCGATGGTGAAACAACAGTGGAGTTACTTGTTTGCCCATTCGGGGGCTTTTTTCTGTGGACGAAAAAACATATATATAGAATAGATTCACGTTAAACGTATAGAAAATTATACATATAATGTGTTAATTTCTATTTATTCCAAATTGTGGACATTATGAAAGAGAAAAAAAATAGGACAGAATATAAAGAGGATTCATTACGGTCTGTGAAAATAATAGATTTGTAATTTATGTATTTTAAAAGCGAAGGATAATACATGAAAAGGCAAAAAAAGGGAAAAATCATGCATGGAACACGAAAAAGGAAAGGAGGTAGGAAAAAATAAGATACATGTTTCTTTTTTCATACAATACATTTAGAACAGTATTCAAAATAATAATTTAATCAAATTAGGTAGCATAAAAGATGAAAGTTTATGATGAAACTTCTATTTAAATTTTAATTAAAACATTGAATATTGAATTTAAACATTAAATGTGCATTTCAGAAAAAAAAATGTTTTATTCAAAACAAATTTTTGCTTCCAAAATTAACTACTTAACTTATGAAAATAAATCATTAAAGTTTAACAAGTAAGTTTTAGAAAATTGAGCAAAGTTTTATTTTAAAAGCATTGTGTATCCAATTAAATAAATAAGGAATAATTTTTATTTTAAATAGTCTACATTTATAAAATCATTAATAAATTAAATATATAATGTATCTATACGTTAATTGTTTTCAAGTAAAAAGTTTTTAACGTTTATAAAACTAAAAATAGTTACGATACTTTAAGCTCCTCTCTTAATGTCTTTATTTACACTTAACCTAATAAATGATTGAACTTATATATTGTACATATCTCACTCTAAAATCAAAAAAAGAAATATTTAAATACGTGAAAAAAAGAGTGTCTTATAGCTATTTCTAGTGAGGAAAAAAAATTTAACTTTTTCCATATTTGACATTACTACTAATCAGTTACGTATTAAATTAAAATTACTGTAATGAAATGTATAAAATCCCTCTATACATCTGAGCTTGTCTTGTCTCCGACGTATCATTAAAAAAAGCACTTTTTTTTTTTTAACAAGATGCTTGTATACAGTCAAAGCAATCTACATTCAACATTTTTTAAGTTTACATTACCTCCTTGACATCTTCGTCAAGCTTGAATTTTGTTGATGGTCCAACAGATTTGAGGTTAGCTCTGAAGTCATTATCAGCCTTTTTAGCAGCGCGCATAAGTTTCTCAAACCTAAATGTAGAAAAATTCGACATAAATAAGCAAATAAACTCATCAATACATTCTTTCCGACGATCGGTCCCATAATAGTTTAATCATAAAGCACGATTACCAGTAGATCATCACTGGTAGCTGTCAGTGAGCAAGTGGGTGATCACTTTTGATCTGCCAGCAAAGGGATTAAAGGTGCATTAAACTGTTCTACCTTAATATACTTGACATGACGTGCAGGTTATTAGGCTATTAAAGAGGAGGAACACCCTCTTCAGAGAATCAAAATTGTTATGACATATCTGTTTCTACAGATCATCTTCAGGGATGTTTCACAAATTGAGGAAAATAGTCCAATGTGCAGCTTTAGTGCAACGTAAATATTAAAAAAAACTACTACTACCCTCTTGATCCATTTGTAGGCAGAAGTTTCGTCTTTTTCCATGTCCTGCCAATTACATTAAAATTATTTATAACCATCCTTCGTAAAGTTGTTTTAAGCTTTCCTCTTTTTTTATTGCCTTGAGGGTCCCAATACACAGCTGTTTCATTTTAAACTTCTCAGGTTTCTTGGAGAACATAACCATATCCTTGTACGATTTTTAATTTTAAGTTCAATTGTCATCTACTTCGTAGTTCCAAGAATTTTAGAGTCAATAATTTTGTGAAACCACTAAACAAATAAGAGTTATCTTGAACAGTTCTTGATAAATAATTGACATTTCTTCAAGTTATTTTTATTGCAGTGGCATATTTCCGATCCATAGAGAAGTATGGATTTCATTTTGGCATTCAAAATTCTAATTTTTGTGTATATGTGTATTTAATGTGTATTTTCAGATGTGTATTTTCAGATTTCTTGCAAAAAATTTAACAAATTCATATCTGTTAATAGTTAAGCGTGTAAGCAGAAAAACTCAATCGAAGCTAGTTGCATCATTAACGAGGAAAATGAGAAGAAAAACATAAATATGCAAGTAAGAGAAAATGAAATATAATAATAGAAAATAGCCATTGAGTTTCACTTCAAGATGTTTCCCTATATCTTGTTTAAAGGATTTCTCAAATATGTAAAAAAAGAGATGTTTTTCTGCAATTCGTTCTTAATCTGTTTAAGACAATTTATTTTACAAATTACTTTTTTTCGCAATTTAAATAGATTTAATAATTTATATTTAAATCGAACTCATTCCTCCTAACTTAACTTTATGAAACAAAAAAGTAATAGATAATATAAACTAGCAATATATATTTTTGCATTTCCTGCGTACAGAAATTTATAAGTTAAAAATATGAACATAAAAGTGCAACAATGTAAAAATGTCAACTTACTTTCCGTATTCAAATCGAGAAACTTTTTTGAGAGGTGGTTTGATGCTGAAAAAAAAACATTCAAATTTAGTTTAAGGCTTTTTTTTTATCATATTTAAAAAAAAAAAAAAAGACATTTGAAATACAGTAACGAAAAACATGAAAATTTAAAATATATTTTAGAATTTTAATTTAAATAAAGATTTTGAATTTCATCTTTCGTTTTAAATTGAAAACGAGAATTTAAATAAGACGAAGAAGTAACAACTTACAATTTTCCTCTAAGGTCATTGACTTGCATGTTAAGTTCATTTATCTGAAAAACAATGATAATTTATGAAAGAAAATTAAAGAAATTTAGTAAATACTTTCTAATAGGTGTTCATTACATAAGATAATTATTAATATTCCATATGATTTTTTGATTTTGATATCATTTTTTATTTTGGATGATCTTACGATAACGGTTTCGATATCAGTTGTTATTCCTTATGATTTTGCGATTATGATTTTGATATCATTCGTTTTACCGTATGATTTTATAATAATGATTTTGATATTAGTTGTTACTCCTAACGATTTTTAAAACATTTTGTTATTTTTTATGATTTATGAAAAAGAAATAAAACATAAATTTTATTTTATGATGATCTCAATAATTTCTTACTCATAGTTCATATGAAATTAAAAGCAAAACATTCTTATGGAAAGCAAGTTTTAAGAAAGTTATTTATAAGGAAATATATTTTTCAATAAATTATTTTCACTTATATTAATCGATATTTTAACTTTAAATGTATATTTTTTGAAAAATATGTGAATTAACATGTTTCTTTAATATTTGTTTATATTGCTTATAACTAAGGTTTTTTGGAATTTCGTCAAAATTAAATATTAAATAGAAACAATGTTATTAATTATTTTAAGTTCCTTAGTTACATTTAAACAAATCTTACCAATGTTAAAACTTATACACATTAAGTTTGATGGACTTGTTAATTTTTACAAAATTTTTTAACATATTAAATAATGACGATTTAAGCTTAGACGTAAAATGAAATTAATGCTAATAGTAGTTATGAGTTTATAAATCTAAAACTACAGTCAAAGGCTGGGAAAATTGTATAGCTTATATTTATTTTAAAAACAGCGATAACTTATATTTTTTTAAAAACTTATATTTATTTTAAAAATAGCCAAATAATAATGATTCTTTTTTCTGTACTTGTCATTGAATTTAGTAAATATAAATTAATGAGACTGTTTTATAAATATAGTATTATTTTAACTATAGTATTACTGAACGTAATATTTGTAATACTGAACCTTTATAACATACGACCATGCATGTTGAAGTACAAAGTGAGTGTTTAGGTATGCTAAATGTACCATAGTACTACTAGTCTACTTTTTGTCTCTCATTTATAAGATATTCTTCAGAACTTGTCAGTTCACTACTTTCAAATTAATCATGGAGACTCATTTAGTTATATACAAGATTTTCTATACGAATCTCATTTAAGTTTATTTTTACAATTTAATTACGAAATGCAGTATTTAGGAGATAACTTTCAGAAGAAAATATTATAGCTGCGAATATTTAAAAGTGGAAAATTGTTTTTTACAATTCGCAAAGGCAAAACTTCAATTATTCGTGGAATCGGGAGCGAAACTCAATATCAGCAAATAAGCATATTTCATGGGCAATTCTAAAAGTGATCAAACGAATGCTCTTGTTTATTTTATATAGATTTAAAACCTAAATACCTTAATTGCAATTGATATTTCCACCAACTCTTTGAGCTTGTGAAAAAAAAAAAGAAATGCTCTGCAAAACTAAATAATAACAAATCAGCATTTGGTGAAAGTAAAATCCCCAAACAGGATCTCAAGCAAACAGAATATAAACGAGAATGAATGACTGGCTTGGGAAACCACATAGGACATAATTTTGAGTCAACAAAATATTCCTCAGCAGTATTACATGTAGACAGAGTATGAAGGTAAAGTATCCCATTTCGCAACAGCCGGTTTTAGGCCTAGGTAGTCATAGAAATTTAGGCTCCACAATTTTGTGACCATCAACGGCAGGATTATGGGATAACGGCATTATGCCCAAGCCACCATTTTTATTCCATTTCGCAACAGCCGGTTTTAGGCCTAGGTAGTCATAGAAATTTAGGCTCCACAATTTTGTGACCAACGGCAGGATTATGGGATAAAGGCATTATGCCCAAGCCGCCTTTTTTAAAAAACGCTGGTACCTTCCCGTCAGAAGCTAGATGGGCTTCAAGGCGCCACTGAGGTATTAAACCTCAATTCTTCACAAGTTCTCAATTATGTTCAGCTTTAACCGATGAGTCATCGCGGCTCTTGTAGACATGTGGGGATTGAATCCCAATTCTTCACTAGTTCTCAATTCTGTCCTGCTTTAACCAATGAGCCATCGCGGCTCAGGTAGACAGAATACCATAAGTTTTCAAAGAATCAGTATTTTTTTTAGCACTTTTATCGTGTGAGATTGCATCCGGGAATAAGGCAATTGTTGAACCATAAAGCAAAAAGCAGATAATTAGCCTTCAGATAATAGGTAAAAATTTTAATTAATGTTTTATAACTTAACTATATCGATATTTTAGAGAACGTAATGAGAGTTATCCAGTATAAAACTCACGATTAATTTTTGACGCTTGTAATTTTCGTTCAATTGCTGTTAATCTTTGAGATAGACAAATACTGAAATACAAATAACTGACCTTGTACTCTTTGTGTCTGACTTCGTATTCCATATCATACTTGGTACTCTCCAAAGTAAGAATGCGTTCATGTAATTCTTTGCAGATTTGCATTAGTTCGGCTACAAAAAGCGAGGGAATGGTGGAAAAAGCAAAACATAATTAACGCAGTTAAAATAAGCCATTTACAGAGCATGCTATAATAACTAAATGCTTGAACATACACTAAGACCAACAAATGAACGAATGAAGCATTGGGAAAAGGAAGGGAGGCAAAAAATTAACAGTAAGATTCTCGTTGAGATGATGTATCATTTGATTGATAGCTAAAAACTAAAGTCATAAACTTTGCATAATTGCAAATTGCAAATTGTTGTGGAATAAACGTTTTAAATTTTCAAAAAACTTTTACGTAATGTATATGTTATCATTTTTTAAAAAAAGTTTTCATTGACAAAATTGTGTCACTGACAGAATTTCAAAAAGTTATTCAATAGTTATGATTCAGTGGCGCAAATTTAATTATTTTGATTTCTTATTAACGCATTGTTGTTATAATATCAAAGAAATTGTGATGATAGCATTTTTTTTTCATTTGACATTTTTTTGAAAGAATGAACTTTTTAATGGAAATTCTTATAACTTCTTCAAGAACAATCATTCCAATGTTTTTACTTTTTTGCATTTTTAGAAAAAAACATACAGTTTACTTTGCAATATTTTTCAATGGTTTATTTTTACCAAACATTTTTTCCTCTTTTGTAAAGATCTACATTTTTAAAGTCAGCATACCGCTTTATCTTCAGCGCCACCATTTTGAGTTAAATAAATGATAGTATAATAAAGTTTAATCAAATATTACTACTGAAAATATCTTCAAACCTATTTTCCTTTCGAAGTAAATTTTAAAAAATATAACAGTATCGATATTTGTCAAGCGTCTTATTAATTTTATCCATTTTTATGATCATTGATATCACTGCAGAAATTACTGCAGCATATTTGAACTTAACCAAATATCATATTTAAAGAGCCTATTTGAATTGAACTAATCCAAATTGAACAAATAAAAACTATTTACTTAAATGTTCTGTTCTGACTATAACTGATATTATAAAAAAAAAGCATTTGCATCGTTTTTTGCCTTAGTTAGTAGCTCAATCTCGGAAGCAAAATAGCGAGACATCTTAATATAACAAAAACAAAAAGTCATTCCAAAATAACAAAATATTGTTAGTTTGCAAAAAATATTACTCACAAAACTTTGATAAAACAAAGTTTATGAATAAACGGCACAAAAGGGTAAAATAACATCAACTACAAAAAAAAGAACGAAACAAAAATGCCATTCATTATCAGCTCAAAAAATTCAGACCATTTCAGCGATGTTTGTAAACACTAAAAAAGCGTGAGTTGGCGTAGCTTTCTCCTTTCTTTTCATTCCGATATTATATAAAAGCAAAAATGTAAAAAAAAAAAAATGTTTCTCATTGAATGTCGCCATACCACAAACTCCTTCTGCCTAACAGCGTATTCCAAATCGTATTTAGCGTCTTCTAGCTTCACAATCCGTTGATGATATTCCTTGCAGATGGCCTGCAGGGCAGCTACAGCAGGCCCAGATAGATCGCGAGTATCAGGTTGAAGGAGAAGGAAATGCAGGAAGGGAAGTACAAAAAAAAAGAGGAAAAAGGGAAGAAAAGGAAACATTATCCTCAAAATGAGTTTCAAGGAAAAAGACAGTATTTAACAGCATTACTTTTATTTTGTCAAATATTTTTGAAAAGTATAACTAATGAATTATTTTTAACCAATAATGTTTGAAATAAAACATTCTCGCACAAGCCGCCTTCCCCTCCCCCCAGACAAGCTGCACTAAAAATTTACGGATAAGTTACAGTATAAAATACCGGCACTTTGGGTTCATCATCCATAAAACCCATTTTATCATGAAATCCATTTTTACTGTGAAAAAGTATATCGAAATTTTATAGAAATATTTATTTTATTGAACTTAATTCAGCAATTTGAAGGTAATTATTAGTGTAAAATTACGGTCTAGCAGATTTTTTTGTCCCTTAACATGCTTTAGTAAAAATGGATTTTACCATTTTTCGATCCATTTTTACTGTAAAAAAGTATATCGAAATTTTATAGAAATATTTATTTAATTAAAGTTATTTAGCAATTTGAAGGTAATTATTAGTGTAAAATTATGGTCTATCAGATTTTTTTTGTTCCTTAACATGCTTTGGTAAAAATGGATTTTACCATTTTTCGATCCATTTTTTCTGTAAAAAAGTATATCGAAATTTTATAGAAATATTTATTTAATTAAAGTTAATTCAGCAATTTGAATGTAATTATTAGTGTAAAATTACGGTCTAGCAGATTTTTTTGTTCCTTAACATGCTTTGGTAAAAATGGATTTTACCATTTTTCGATCCATTTTTACTGTAAAAAAGTATATCGAAATTTTATAGAAATATTTATTTAATTAAAGTTAATTCAGCAATTTGAAGGTAATTATTAGTGTAAAATTACGGTCTAGCAGATTTTTTTGTTCCTTAACATGCTTTGGTAAAAATGGATTTTACCATTTTTCGATCCATTTTTACTGTAAAAAAGTATATCGAAATTTTATAGAAATATTTATTCAATTAAAATTAATTCAGCAATTTGAAGGTAATTATTAGTGTAAAATTACGGTCTAGCAGATTTTTTTGTTCCTTAACTTGCTTTGGTAAAAAAGGATTTTACCATTTTTCGATCCATTTTTACTGTAAAAAAGTATATCGAAATTTTATAGAAATATTTATTTAATTAAAGTTAATTCAGCAATTTTAAGGTAATTATTAGTGTAAAATTACGGTCTAGCAGATTTTTTTGTTCCTTAACATGCTTTGGTAAAAATGGATTTTACCATTTTTCGATCCATTTTTACTGTAAAAAAGTATATCGAAATTTTATTGAAATATTTATTTAATTAAAGTAATTCAGCTATTTTAAGGTAATTATTAATGTAAAATTATGGTCTATCAGATTTTTTGTTCCTTAACATGCTTCGGTAAAAATGGATTTTACGGTAAAAATTACCGGCACCCGGTAATTTTGTATGTATTTTTGTACAATGTATTTTTTACCGTAATTTTTACAGTATAAAATCTCTACAATTTTGAAAAAAACGGCACAAGGGTGGCAATAGCATAAGTATATCACGCACCAACCAACTTTGCTTCCCAGGCCAGCATGTACCCGTCGAACAGAAGCTGGGTAGGCTTGAAACCACAGACTGGAGATAGATGGAAAAGCTTTACTAGAGATTAGTTATTTTAAAAGAAAGCTCAAAGTCTTAACCACCGTGCCATCGCGGATCCTATTTTTTAAATACTAATTTGTAAGATGTTTAAAAATTTTTGCCTAATTTTTTCTCGTTCTTTTTCAAAATATTTGACAATATAAATTTTTTGTGACAACCAAAGTTCAAATTTTAATCTAACACTGAAAACTAAAAATTTTATTCTGATTTAAAATGAACACTGAAAATGTAAAAACATGCTATGTAAACTCGTAGATTAAATAAGTATTTTAATTATTTCTTTGTAATATTTAGCAAAAGAAAATATGCCTACATGCTTAAAACTTCTAGCTTTTCATCATTTTCCTTTCCGTTTTTTTCTTCAAATTAATTTGCAAAAACCTTTGGTTCCCACAATACATATAACACACAATTAAGTTTCTATTCTCTATTATAACATAGAGCAAAATAAATTTGCATACACAAATAAAATATGTTTCATACTTTGAACTTGCAAATACTATGTTCATTAATTAAGAAACATGGAATATTTACTCATTTCCTAAGTTCTTCTAAAAAAGTATATAAAATAAAATAGTGACAGTCTATATATATATATATATATATATATATATATACTAAACAATGCATGCGAAAATAACTTCAAACAAAAAAAACTAATCTCTAAATAATAAACATTAAGAAAAATATTTTAAAAAAATCATTAAAAAATAACATCAAAAAAAGCAATGAAATAACTTTAAAAAATACAAATTACCAAACTTAAAACATGACATAAAAACAAATTAACATTATCACCGAATCCAGAACATTTACACTTAAACTAAAAAAAAAAAATATATTACAAAGCAACATATAGGCATGCCTCAAAGATAACATTTAATAAACTACATTTATTTCACATTTGTAAATTTCTGATAATAAATTCAAAAATAAACTATCAAAACTAGAATAACTAATTTGTTTTGAAATTTGAGTTGAGAAATTTTAAAAAAATATCTCTTTTTCCAAAATTCCTTTGAAGTATGTATATAAAATATCTTCGTACAAAAATTCCTTCCACTTATCGAGATCTTGTCATAATTCCACAAATTCTTATTTTATTAAAGCTTGCTATATACTTCATACGTGTTTATCATGGAACGAATAGTTTTTAAACAAAGTTTTATCGTTTCCTAAATTTTAAAGAACATAATAAGTTCTTTAGTTCATCTAAGAAATAATATTAAATAATATTATCGTTTTAATGCAATCTTAATTAGATGTTAATAAATTATATATTTAAATTGTTAATGTGTTCAGCTTTACCTTCATTGATTCCATCTAAGTTCTTAGAAGGCCCACATCGTTCGGCAATGGTCCTTTTCCTTTCTTCGGCTTTTCTTTCTTGTTCTTTCTTTAATTCTTCGGCGGCTTTTTTCCTCAAAAGTGTCTGGAAAGAGTACAATATGTTTTCAGAAATGCTCGCATAATAGATACAAAAAATAATAATAATAAACAAGTTGCCCAAGAGTCGGGGAGGTTCAGGACAGTAGTACCCAATTTTTTTTACTATGGCACCCTAAAAGATTCTTCCTTTAGGTGGAACCTTGATTTGAGATTATTTGATATATTGGTAAAAAAAAAAAAAAAAAAAAAAAAAAAAAAAAACAATTTCACAAGGCATCATCGAGCGATATAAATTAACATGACTTACAGATCTAAAACTCAGTTGTTTAAAAATCTAGAAAAACATTTCTTAGCTGCTTCTTTGAGTTTGCTATCAACTATATCTGCCACGCACAATTTAATACATCTTTTTGCAATCGCGTGTAGTACATCAGCTTGGCCAATCCTGTTGCATAACAGGAATGATATTCCTGTAGCGTTTTCGTTATAGATTTTTGCATATTTCTAAGGAGTCGTAAGTCTAAGAAGTCTTCTGTATCCCATTCATTGAACCCAAAGGTTCCACGAAACAACATTAGGGAATCACTGGCCTAGGGGACAGAGAGCTCGTTTTTCAAAGAGGTTACCCAGGTAAGAATCGGAGCGATGACTGGTCAATGCGAATTATACTCTCGACTCGCACCAACCGTAATGCTGGTATAAAATATTCTCAATGGTAGACGAATCATGGATTAGAATCCCCTTGCCATCATGTTCTAACCGTGGAAGGTAACTGTTGTTATAATCTTCTCTTCAATTAATACATAAGCGGCATAGTTCAATCAAAAAGTCCTCCATGAAAGCTAGTTTCCTCCAATGATTATTCCAAACTTAAAGACAGACCAAGAGTTTCCTTGTCTTCTAGGTTAGGTTAAAAATTACTAGACTACGGAGATGATCATTGATAAACGTACACCCAAAAATGTGTCGGTTGCTCAAAGCCTGTTACAAAATAAAATGAAAACAAGGTGTCCAAAAGCTATGGAAAAGGTCAAGCATCTCAAAAAATGCGTGTAGGATGAAAAATCTTAAAATTTACCAGTAAAATACTTTTAAAAAATTCATTTAATTATACCAATTAAATTCAATACATTCATTGAAAACATAACTCAAAGTGACCGATTTTTGGTAAAGCTTCTGAATTAACTCAGAAAGGCTCCAGGTTAACATCATAATAGGTTACTGGCTTTAAGAGGGAAAGTTTCTGAATTCTAAGAAAGTTTCCTGTTTTCTACCAGAAATCTTACTAGTATAAATAAGACAAATAAGCTGTGCTAGATTAAAAATTTCAAATTAGACAAATTTACAGAAGCATTTCTGATTTTTTTTTTTTTTTTTTTTACCATGTAACCATTCCAACTAAATAGAAATTTCTGAACCTGTATTTACTGCTAAATTGCTTTAATCACTCTTTTACGGCTTTTAAAAATTCTTTGTGCCTCTATATATGGCTCTTACAGATAAATAGATTTCTTTTTTTTCTTCCTCACTGGCACTGCAGCCTCGAGTGGACCTTGACTTTCCTCAGAATTCCATTCCATGCCATCCTGCTCTTAGCTAAAGTTTTCCAGTTTATTATCCTAACAATTTAAAGATCTTTTTTAAGACAATCAATCCACCTAAGATTTAGTCTTCCTCTTTTTTGATTACCAGATGGTTTGAAAAAGATCTTTTCAGTGACTCAACCATCATCTAATCTTATTAGGTGCCCTGCCCATATTAACCTTTGCATGGTAATAAATTTATTAATGCCTAGCTTTTTAAATGGTTTATAAATTTCTGAAATATAGAATTATATTATTATACCTAATTCGAGATTAAATGGAAATTATTTTATCTTTTATAATTTTTGCAGTGATGTAGACTTTTCTAAATCTTTTTAATCACTGCTACTATGCACAGTTTTCCACATCTTTACGGTCCTTCTTAGTAACCTTTAATGCTATTTACAATAATTATGTATAGATATGTTGCAACGGTACATGCAAAAGGTTTTTCAAGCTTCAGATGAGAGTTTAAGAAAATGAAAACTAAGTAAAAAGAAGAAATGTTTACTATTTAAGACTTACCCTCAACTTCTTCTTACGGGTAGGTGTCATGAAACCTCGTTTGCCGCCACCTTTCTTGGCTTGAGCTGCGGCCTCTAACCGGGCCCGCACCTCAGCCTTCTTTTTGTCCTTCTCAGCCTGTATTCTCTTCTGATCCTGTTTTTAAAAAAATTTTATATATATACATATAAAATATATAAAATAATTTAATATTTTAATAAAAATTATAATAAATAGAATATTTTAATAAAAATTATAATAAATAAAATATTTTAATAAAAATTATAATAAATAAAATATTTTAATAAAAATTATAATAAATAAAATATTTTAATAAATAATAGCATACTTACATCACTTTATTATCAGGAAACCAGTAGCAGTTCATAGAAAGAAAACAAGTAACCCATGTTAGATAATTAGAATAACAAGAGGCAAAGGAATTAAAGCAAAGAAAATTATGTGCTATGTTAATAACAATAAAAATCTATATATATATTTCTCTTACACGGCACCAAAAAAAAAGCCTCATTACAACTTCCCGAATAGCAACGTTAGAAAATCAACCAATGATTGCATCTAAAAATGTCACATGCCAAATATAGCTGAGGTGGCTAAACATATAGCGCTTTTAAAAACGGAAACAATAACCAGAGTGAGAATTATCAGGTTGTTCAATTCAGCTGCGTCAAAAATAAAAAGAAACAATTTAAAAAATAAAAATTCTGTTGCCAGACATAGAATTTTTTGAAAGTTAACTTAGCAACATAACATGATACCTGAGCACTTGACGTAACAAATCCTTCAATTCTATAAGTGTTGCCCAAATTAACAATTGCAATTTCAAATTAATATTGAAATGTACAGGTTAAGAATTTTAAACAGTGAAAAGTTTTCGGAACTTCAGTATTCAAAAAAGTATACAAAAGCTAGAGGTTAAGAACGTATCCAATGAGCGAGCAAAACGAGCATTGGATTGCGAAGCAATCCGAAATGAACTGTGAAAGTAGTTCCGGGGGTTGGTGAGCGCAAGCGAGCAGGGGGCGAAGCCTCCTAGTATTTATCTATTACATTAATCACATTTCTTATACAACTGATATAAGAAAAAACGGGCATTTTTGATTATCTAGCCTGAACTCATATTTTTGAAATGTTGAATCCAAATCTGTTCATCCGATCATTAAAATTGAAAGTTACTAAATTTATTTGTCTTTTCTTACTGTCTTAATACATCATTTCTTCGTAAGTATTGTTTTGAAAACAAGTTATGTGAAACTGCTTCGTAATAAAAAAAGATCCTGAAAACAGCATAAATGAAATATATATTTAATGCATTAATATAGTAAATTTTATATTTAGTAGATAAATAACAGAATGTTTCTACTCACTCTGCCATGTTTTAAGATTGAAAGGCCCAAACTGGGTGGGACCTAAAAGAAAACAGTAAAATTTTTATTTTTGTATATAAAAATTGCACTAACTAAATACAAAATTTTAAAACAACGGAAAGATCATTTAGTAGTATTATATTTTTATTTTGAATGCGAATTTAACTTTTATTTTATAACAGTTGTTGAACAGTCGACCCAATTTTTTAGTTTACGACTTATGTTCAACTACATAGCCATCGCGGCTATATGAAAGCTAATTTTATTTTATATTTTATAACCGTCGTTGAACAGCCGACGAAATTTTTGGGTTTACGACTACTAATGTTCAACTCCGTAGCCTTGTAATTTTGAACCCAATCCCGAAGAAAAGGGATCTCCTGGATCAAGCAGTGAGAGAAATTTGCCTTCATGGAGGACTTTTTGATGGAACTAACCCGAATTTGCGTTAAATGGAGAGGAAGACCACGAGAACCTCCCACGGTTAGCCTGACCGCAAGGGGACTCTAACCCATTATCCGTCTACCACTGAGGATATTTCCCATCAGCACAGTACAAGCTGGATGCGGAATTCGCATCGACCAGCCATCGCCAGGATCTAACACCGGTTCACCTCATTAGAAGGCGAACGCTCTATCCCCTGAATCATCGCGGCTCTATGAATGCTAATTCAAAAATTCAAAAAAATATTAAGTAAATAATTAGACTAATTTTAATTTATGCTAAAAACTTCATGAGAAAATATCCAATTATTCGATAAAAAGTTATTCATTCATGATCCTTCATTATTCATTATTTATATCTAGGAATATTAAAGTTGATATTCAACTTCAAACTTCTATAGTAAAATTTATTAAATCATTTAAGTATATTTTTATTATAAGGCTCTGATTTAAATTCAAAATTCAACAAAGATGGTAACGATGGTCAAGATGAAAAGTTATTTTTTAAAAAAATATTCTTAATTCGATTTATTAAATTTTAAAATGTTTATAAAGGTATAAATATTCGAATTTCATTGAAAATCAATTAACCAAATTATAAAAAAATTCTAAATATATATTGTACTGGAACTATAAAGTTTCTAGCAAAAAGAAAAAAAGATTATAAATAGTGTTTTTTTTCTGTAAATTGAAGTAATAGCTATTTTCCCAGATTTTCTTTTACTTTAGAAACGAAGCGTAAAAAATTATTTGGCATGTTTCCTAAACTGCCTTAAATGAATTTGGCGCAAAACGGCTTATGAATTGTAAAACAGACATCTTTAGATCAAAAAAGATATTCGAAATCTTTTGCTTGTATTTTAAGCTGGATTTTTTTATGCTATATACGTCTGATAAATCTGGCATTTTTTTAACTGATGCGCCTAGCAGTTTTCCACCCACCTCTGATTGAACAGAAGATTTTGAAAAAAAAAATTTTTTAATTACAAAGGAGTAAAAAGAGTAATATAAAGCCTTTAATACTCAGATTTAAGTACTAAGAATTCAAATATAAAACAAAACTTATATTTGGTTAATTTAAAAATGGTTTAAAGCTTCAAGATGGCTTAAATATTTAAAGAAATTTCCATTTTATTGCCAGAAATATATTAAAACTAGCTTCTAATATTTTTAGGACTTGCAGTTTTTGTTGAGTTAAAATTTTCTTAACTTATCTTATTTTATTCGATAACAGTTAATTTGGTACTTAGGAACTATAGTAAAATTAAAAAATAAAATAAAAAATTCATAGACTATGAATTTCAAAATTAAATAATTAAAAATTATTCAAAAAATGCGCTATTAAACAAAGAATTCGCTCCGTATGTTCTTCAAATTGTTGGTAATATTGGAATATTTATACTCAGATTAAATTTAGAATTAAATTATTATTAAAACTTTGACACCTCTTGTTTCTAACAAAAATAGTTATAATGAGATATCATACAATAAAATATTATTAAGTACGTATAAAGCAAAAAATAGAAAATTAAAATTTAAAAAATATTTATTTATTTTGATATTACTGACAAAAAGACGAATTCATTATCCTAAAAAAAAATATAATATTCTAAAAATTTTTAACGTCGCGTTAAATTTAAAAACGAATTAAAAATGTATTTGTTTTAATTTTATATTCGTCTTATTATCTATTAATCAGAGTATATAAATTTATTTTGCTTTTTAAATTGATTTTATTAAATGCATTTGTAGATTCTAATTTATTTAAAAATAATTCAAAAGATTTACTCGTTAAAATCAGCATCAATTCTTTTGAATATTTACAGTTTTCAAAACGTTTTTGTGTTTTCAATTTGTTAAAATATATTTTTAATTCTTTTGAATATATTAGCACTTTTTAAATGTACTTGTAAATTTATATTTTTAAGTATTTTGTAGAGGCCCGGATAGGTTGGTAGGTAGGGCGTTGGGGCCCCGTATCCTAGAGGTCATGGGTTCGATCCCCGCATGCCGTAGACTCCCCGTATCCAATGGTGACCTACAAACGGGCTGCGACGTGGGTTTGATTGACGTCGTATTCTTGGCCATAGATGGCACCACTGAAAAACCGAAAATGCACTCTCTGCTTTAAAATTCGCTTTGTTTCCCCAAGCAGCATTGGCAAGTGACATTAGAAACAACATCAACAAGTATTCTGTAAATTTGAACTGATTTTAAGAAGAAAAAAGTTACTTTTACGTTAGTTTTTTTTATTGTCAATTTTTAAAAGATATGTAACAAACCTTCATTCCCAGGTTCGTATCCAAAGTTAAAATTCTACAGTTCACTACATTTTTTTAAAAATTAAATTTGATGCAAAGTGCAAAAAACAATATTTATTTGCACTAATATTTAATATATTACAGGGTCAGGTAAAGGAGGTTCATGAAGACTGCCTTTGACTACTGTTGCGCTAAAGAAAAAGGATATTTATTTAATTTTTCTCAATATGCATTTATGAATGCTTTTTAAATTACTGCATAAACTGTTAAATTTTTAATTTTGTCAATTTTGCATTCAATTACTTGTATTCATTTGTATTTATAACGATATTTTTGTATTTATATTTATATAAGTATATTCTTGTATATATCCTTGTATTTATATTTATGTTCTTATAATTATAAGCATTTTAGCCAAACTGTACTTGAATACATTCACTTATTTTTGCAATACAAAATGAGAAAAATGCATTCATTCCGTTGTAGATATGATTAATTACATACATGTGTAGAGTTAAATTTTTAATTTATTTAAAAGTATTTAAAAATTTGTCGAAAATATCTTAACTTTAATATCTTTGAAAAAAAATACAGTCTTAAATGCATTAAATAATTTAAATTTGTTTAAATATATTTGTATTTTAAATTTATATGAATGAATTTAGTTTTAATTGTCGTATGTTTTTTTTTTTTTTTATTGCCTTCATACATTTTCAAACGCTGCTCTAGAAAAAATGCGACAAATCATCAACATTCTTTTTTTTTTATTCCAGAAGTTAACCAAAAATCCATTTCTCCTCTGAATAAATTTATTAATATAAATTTTTTTAAATAAATTTACTTGCTGTTTTTACAGTTCAATCGTAAGTATATTTAGAAAAGAAATATTTCAATTATTTTCTTACAAAGCATTCATAAATTTACAAACGTTTCTCTAGAAAAATCCTCAATATTCTTTCTTTTCTTTTTTTTTTTTTTTTTTTGCATTCCAGAAGTTAATCTAAAATCCGTTTCTCCTCTGAATAAATTTATTAATATATATTTACTTCAATAAATTTATTTTTCATTTTATATAATTCAATCTTCCGTTTAATTTTTTAGTTTACAATGCATTCATACATTTGCAAACGCTGCTCTAGAAACAATGCGACAAATCATCAACACTCTTTTTTTTTTTTTTCATTCCAGAAGTTAACCTAAAATCCATTTCTCAGAATACTTTCAGTAGAAGTTGAGAAAATAGAAGGGAGCAGCAAGTTTATAAATAGGAAGAAGGATCCAGTGTTGTTCTTTTTCTCTTTGCTAAATAAGGCTGCATTGGGAGAGTGAGAACGGAAGATCGTCGAAAGTTTTTTTGCACCCCCTCAAAATAAGAGCACCGTTGAAGAGATAATCGATGCGGGTAATGACTTTCCAAATAAGACAGGCTACCAAACTTTTCAAAACAGACTTTAATTTTATTTTAGAAAAAAAAATTTAAGCAATGCCAGATAATTTTTTCAAGAATTCTATCTAAATTATTTTCATCCTAAAATAATCTGGAAGTTTCAAACTCCTCATTTTTTTATTAATTAAATGCAATTTTGTATTTGTAGATCTAGATGTGAGTTTTATTTTGTGGCAAGAAGATTTTTGTTTTACTTATTCAATTTAATACGCTTTTAGATACTTATATCGTTTTTTTTCTTCTTTTTTTTAAGTGTAATTACTGCTATTTCTATATTATTCATGGATTGACAGTTTACCAATTTTTAATGGCTTTAAACATTTTTATGCATTTTATAAACAGTTTCTATGGGTATTAATATTAACCTCACACGGAATAAACTTAGAGAGCAATTATATATAAATATTAACTTCATAACATAGTATGCCAATATTTTTACAAATAAATCTGTCAATAATGGAAAAATACATTTCCACAGTCCTACCGAAAAGCTTTGATAATGACTTTGGTAAAATTAATAACAAAATATGGATAGTAAATATGTCATAAAATTTGGTAATTTTATCATTATATTTTAGAGAATGGCATAAAAAACATTTATTAGGTTAAATTTACTTTTTAGTTCCATATGAACAGAAAATTGCCAAATGAATGGCTTATATACCGTATATTTAGGTACTTATTATGGTTCTTTTACAGGATGGTTCTTTATGCTCTTTCACCGAAAATGCCATTACCATGGTAATGGCATTTCCGGAGAATGAAATTACCATGGTAAACAATATACTGTAATTTTATCATAATTTTTTTTCTGTGTTATCTTACTATACTATTTTTATAAAATGTACGTTTATGGATTTAAAAATTCTAAGAAATTTTTGAGAATGAAAACAATAAGAACATGCATCCAGTCAAAAATAAAATATTGCAATTAGTAAAAGAAAATTGTCACAAATTATTTACCACAGGAGAAAATAATTTCAAACGGTGTGATATATTTGTTTAACCCCAATATTATGTTTTATTAAATAGAAAATCAAATTTAACTATGATAAAAATCTTATAATTTTAATTGTTTTAGTAACTGATAACAAAACAAGATTAAAATTAGGACTGATAACGAAAACGTTAGTTTAGTTACTTAATAAAATAAACTATGTTCATTACTTCAAGTAACGCAATGTATTTTAAAACTATGTTTTAACTTTTTAACTTTTATTAGATTGTATCAAAGTTCAGTATTGAGCTGAAATCACTTTGTAAATTATGTAAAAATAAATCTTTAGCCTAAATAAGTTTAAAGCATATTTAATTTACACAAAAATTAATTATAAAAAAACAAAACTTTTAAATTGCACATTTTTGAATTGTACATTTTTAATTTGTACAATTCGTAAGTTTTTGAAATGTGAAATTTGTAAATTTTTAAAATGTATAATTTTGTTAGTATTGTACATAAAATTGAACATTTTTAAAGTACAAACTAAATAAAGTTTTTTAATTAGTAAAAGCTTTAATAACTAACAGCTTCGCGTCACAGTTTATTTCTTTGTGGGAAAAATTTTTAATTGAAAAGAGTGGAAAGAATGTCCTCTCATTTTATCATTTTAAGACAGAATTTTAAGATAAAAATCTAGTGCATTTCGCTTATCATACTTTCAGCATGGAAGAAATTTTTGACTCAACTTAAAATTACACACTTAAAATAATATTTTTTATTTTATTTTATAACCGTCGTTGAACAGCCGACCCAATTTTTGGGTATACGACTACTATTGTTCAAATTCGTAGCCTTGTAATCTTGAACCCAATCCAGAAGACAAGGGAACTCCTGGATCAAGTATTGGGAGAAATTTTCCTTCGTGGGGGACTTTTTGATGGAACTAACCCGCATTTGCGTTACATGGAGAGGAAGACCACGAGAACCTCTCACGGTTAGCCTGACGGCAAAGGGACTCTAACGCATGATCTGTCTACCACTGAGGATATTTCACGTCAGCACTGTGGTCCGTGCAAGCCATATGCGGAATTCGTATCATCCAGCCATCGCCGGGATCGAACCCCTCCTTGGAAGTTCACCTCATTGGAAGGCGAACGCTCTATCCCCTGAGCCATCGTGGTTCTTAAAATAATATAAATCATTAAATAATAATATCCAACAAAATATGTATTCTTAAAAGCAGTATTCACATAAAACCGCAACATCTAGATATTTACCATCGTCGACGTAAAGCAGCATGTAAAGAATTTACATTTAGGGTTTTTAGTATTGAAATTTCACTATATTTATGTATTTCTGATAAGCCAAAAATTTACAGATTAAACCTGAACAATTTTTAGAAAGTGCTTCGAAAAATTTCTTCGCTACCAGAAATAGGATACTTCATCACTAATATCCTATTAATTTTCATTCCTATCACATCCTATGCCTCCTCATTCCTGTTCATGTCAAAATTTCCAAAAACTCCGTCATCACGGCCTCATAACTCTCAAGAGGTCATTTATACAGCATTAATGATGCTTATAGACGCCCGGTGGCTGAGCGGTAGCGCTTCGCGCTGTCGTGCCACAGGTCCATGGTTCGATCCTCGGGCCGGGCAAGGTTGACTCAGCCTTTCATCCCTTCATTGGGTCGATAAATGAGTACCAAGCATGCTTGGGAACTAAACACTGGGGGTTCCGCGTTCGGCTGACCACCTGACCGGAACATCTGCTCCTGCACCTCAGAGCCAGAGGTCAAGAAAACTGAGATGGACACAGTTGGCCTTGGCCCTCTATGGGCTGTCGCGCTGCTGAGTTTTGTTTAATGATGCTTATAAGTTGCTTTTGTTTCCTTATATAAGGCAGTATCTCTACAATAAAATCAAAATTGAGGATTTCATTAAGCTATTAATTAGATAACTTTTTAATGCTGCGTGTTTCATTAAAAGATAAACAACGTATACTTAAAAGTTATCTAATCATTAATAGCTTAATGAAATCGATTAAAATAAACTTTGTTCTTAATTCCGTAGTATTTTACTTTTCTTTATTTTTTTTTACATAACATATTTCAACTGTTTATATCAATGAACGGAGAAATTCTGTTCGATAAATTATTACTTTATTTCTGTGATCTATATTTTAAGGACTTTAAAAATTTATTCCTCAAACTTTTGCACGAAAAAAATTACATAATAAATTTAGAAATATTTTTTTTTTTCGAATAAGCGTGATAAAAAAATTACTTTTTTCATAAATATAAGAATAAAAAATTTATTTCTTTGTTATGACATATTTTATAACAAATTCATATTTTATAACAAATTCTAAAAATATATAATGGTTCGGCCGGATTAAGAGGGGCAACATTCTTTTTGTGTCTCATCTATTCTGTTGACTGTATATAGAAACTTATTGTAGGCATTTCATTTATCGACCATTATATATATATATGAAATTAAACGTTTTCCCCTACCATAAGTCAAAACTTTAAACGCGTTTTTCTCAAAACGCTTTTTTTTGATCTGGCCTAACGTTTTTCTCGTGATCTATACAACGAAATAAGCTGTTCTTTATTTTAAATTACGTAAAAATATATTCTTTAGAAAGTAGCATAGGATTTATTTGATATTTTTATATTTCGATTTTATATTAGTATTTTAATAAACATTTTTTTAATGAAAAACTTAACTTTTTTTTAAAGTTTCTGCCATTTCGGTAATTTTGCGAAGATCAAAAAAAACCGCTATGCTACTTTTTAGATAAAGTCTTTATGTTTCATAAAATCCAAACAAAATCGTTTTCCTATGTTTCAGGACTTCTAAATCCATGAGGCCAGTGAGGTGCTACTTTTTGATGACTAGCCACACACGGAGCTGCCACCAAGTTATTTTTTATTATTTTGTAAAAGAAAAAATTTTAAAATAGACTTAAATTGTAGCTAAATAACATTAAAAAAAAACAAGGAGTCTCTGCATTGTCTCTATTACTTAAAAAAAATTCAAGAAAAACGTTAATATTTTACCCTCTCAGGGTGGGGTCCCCACTTAAGTTGCTCTTATAATTTATCACCCATATAAACATTCTATTTAGTCCTAGTTGCTATTACAACTTTTACATTCTTGATCGTTAACTTTTCAATACTTAGTACAGCCTTTCAATTCTTTTGAGTACAAACTTTTGTTTAATTTAAAAACGGTAAAACAATAATATTAATTCAAACGCCAGAATTAAAATCGTGTGTATTTTAGATCGGTATAATTCGATTGGGATAACAAAAACTGAGTTGGAAATTGTTCTCGGAATCACTGTGGCATATTGGTTAGATTTATATTATCAGCACTTGAAGGGTACGAGCTGAAGTATTCACTCAGTGAATAATCTAATTAGGTTTAATTTATTTAATAAAAATCCAATGAAATACAAAGTCTTCTTCTTTCACTTCTCATGTTGTTGTAAATGGTTTTGCCTTATCATCCGAAAACTTGAAATAATGCACACTAAATACAATCTGTACGTATGGGTGTGCACGTATGGGTGTTCACACGTAAGGGTGTGGACAAGAAAATAGGTAAAATGACAGTCGAATGAATCGATCACCTCTATCTTTCAATCATCATATATCCACAAGTATCATAACTTTCGAAATTCAAACTTTCCAATAAAGATACTAAAAATTGCAAAAAGGGGTAGCTTAATGAAATGCCATAATAAATATTGACCCAGTATCCTAAAAAAAATCAAACCGGTAGTCGTGCAATCCTATGACGTCATAACAGAACGTCATATCAGCTCAGATTAGTGTAAACCCATGCATTCGTATCTTCCAGGGAAGGTTATAAATGTCTCTTATTGTACTGCTATCTTATATTTATGTCGAGAACTAGTGTTAATAATAAGGTGAATGTATATTAAAATAAGTGAACTTTAGCCTAAACCTTTGTGACTTGGTACGTAACAGTCAGCTGACACTAAAGTCTTATATAGACAGGCACTTGGTATGTAGTAAATTGCTACATTTGGCTTCAGTTTATATGAGTCCACACATATTTCTTCAAAGAAAATATTGAACAAAATTTTCACACAGAAATGAGTTTTTCTGAACTCAACTTTTTCTTGAACACCAACTCTCGAACAGTGATATTCCTTTAAACCTACCTTACTGCATTCGCTTTTAATATTTTGATCTGAAACTTTAGCTTTATAAGTTTCAACAGATGTTAATATATGGTAACTTAATGATGGACCTATGAAACCGGATGATAAATGGAAAGAAACGAGATGATGGATCTGAAAATTGATTCACTTCTATAGCCATAATATTAAATTTACCATTTTTTGCTACACTTATCAACAGCAAAAAGCACGATTTAAGCAAAGACAACTTTTGTCAAACAATGAATATCCAGTTTCGGTAATATTGTCATGCACCTATTGTATTTATAGAGGCAACATTCAACTTTTGCAGTAGTTGATAATTTTATGAACTTATTATATACAATTCTATAATATTATTACAATACTATAATATAATATTAAAATAATACTGTATATTATTACTAATATTACAGAACTTATAATATTATTACTGCATTATCATGTACAATAATGCAGTAATATATATATATATATATATATATATATATATATATATATATATATATATATATATATATATATATATATATATATATATATATATATATATATTTTAAATCTTCAATTATAAATGTTGAAAATGAAACATCTAAACTAAATAGATAACGACATCCCATAAAATTATACACATATTTGAAAATTTAAATAAGCATAAAAAAATTTTAATTCAGTGTAATACTTGTAAGAGCTAAAGGTAACATAAGGTCTCTATGTACAGAACAAAATAAAATATTTATTTATAAATTATTCACATACTTAGTCAAAGCTATTTGAAAAATTGAACTGGATAAAAAATTGAGGGCCGTTTATTTACATAAATTTTCTTGCGTTAGCATTTTAGGAGGGACCTGATAAATACAAAATGGTCATTATTTATGCACGATGATTGATTACTTATTTTTAATCATTTGAATAACAATCATTTTAACAACTTGTTACGCTGCATGATTTTTAAAAAACAATTTAATTTTTCACAAATATATTTTAATTTAATTATTCAAGCTCTTTTAATGCAAATATAGTTAGAAACGAAACTTTGATGATAGAAAAAAAATTACTTAAATAAAATATATTATTTTTTTAATTGCTTGTATGTTATTCTATGAACTTTATTTTATAATTTAATAAGTTTTTAAAAATTTTTGTTAAGTGAAATAGTAATACACATAAAAGCAGCACAAAAACATATAAGTCATACATTTGTATCTTATACTAACCTAAAGGTACTATATAAAAATTTTATTTCACAAAATCTAACAAAATAAGTATTATTCATTATTTAAACATTTTTCGCAACTTTTATTATTGAAATTGCGATACTTTAAAATGTTTAAATCATTATCAAGGTTTGTAGTAAAAGAAGCAAAATAAAACTACTTATAAGCAATATATTCGAATAAAAAATTACAAAAACATGATATATTTTAAATTTAAATATTTGTCTTACAATCAAAATAATCTTATAACTAAATAACATCTAAAAACTGAAGTAAAAAATGTATAATTACCTGCTAAAAGAATTAGAAGAAACCTCAAGGAGTGAGGATGGTTTCAGAGCACTTGTTCCACACCGAAGAAACTCTTAGGAAAACATCACTTTAGAGAAGGCTTACGCTGGGATCATTTTCCTAACTCCTGATTGGGCATAGGCCGAATGTATCCTCCAATCACTTGAAGTTTCCCCTTAACGTCTTGCTCTCCGATATTCTTAGCTAAAAGAAAAACATAAGGTTAAATATTTTCTTTCCGTGGCAAGTTGGAAATAAAGCCGCCCTTCGGTTCCAAGATATTTTATGAACTTCGACTGAAAAAACTTCTTTTGAACTTCCAGAATACCTGAGATTAACCCAGTCCCTCAGGAATTAAAAAGTAATTTTATTTAAACTATTGTTTCCAGGAAAGAAAACAAAATCTTCTGGCTATTATCATTTTTATTTTAACATATTTCTTATAGTAAATATGTTAAAATGAGCACAAATTAAAATAAATAAGAACTTATCATTTTGTTCACAAATAAAACTTTAAAGTGAGTAATAAAAGAAAACTACTTTTTTATAAAATAATTCAATGAATAGAAGATTCAAAATAATCATTTTCTAACATTCAAATTTAAACTTCCATAAAATTTCCATAATCCTTCTTTAGAATCTTTAGTCGTTGCAAAATAAAATACCCATTATAGATTGTTATATAATCTATAGTCGGTACTTCGAGTCAATAGTTATTAGAAGTTTTCAAATAAAACATCTACAGTCATTATAATTAATTTCGTAGTGGTTTTCAATTTTAAACTTTAATTGAAACAAACTACTCTTCCACTATAGGTTCTGAGCCGCAATGGCTCAGGGTTTAGACACTGAACTATCATTGTAAGGGACTGGGGTTCGATAATCAGCGGTGGTTAAAAGTCTACCTATCTGGAGGTCGATGAGTACCAGGTAGTCCGAGAAATAAAGATGGCAATGCTGACCACATTGCCACAATTATATCATGATCCATGAATTTGTTGAGTTTTAACCTCTATGAAACCCCTGGCCCGCGTAACGGACTGTTGCAGGAATGCTTTATTTTACAATAGGTTATAGATTTGGAAAAATTCAAAAACTAAATTTCATGTCCATACATACTTCATACTTCAATTTCAGTCCATAAGTAATTTAAATATTAAAAAAAGATAAATAATTTTAAAAAAAATTATTTTTACAGAGAAAATCAAGTTTTATAATTATGTGGAAAATTTTTCGATTCGCGTCATTAGTACTGAAGACATTACGAAAATCGAGAAAATTGTAATTCATATTAAAGGACCTTAATTTTAAACAACTTCATTGCTTAAACTATTGGGAACATATTTCCCAGATTGCGGCTAACCCGAAAATTTTAAGGTTAAGAATCCAAATTTTTTGAAATGAAGTATGCTTATTTTGAGAACGTACGTTTTAGTCTCTGATTTAGAAACTTAAAACATTGTCATTACTTATTAATTAGCATATTTAAGGTTAGACTCTCGGATCATTAGTTGGAGTACTAAATGTGACAATCGGATCTCTAGATCAAAGGTTATGGTGTTCACTTTTGTCTTTATTTTGAGTATCGTACTTCACTCCTGTGCTGCCTGAAATCGCCTAACTCGTTGATGTACCAGCATATAAATAGTTTCACTTTTTAAATTATCTTATGTATATTAAAACTGATATTTATAATAAAAAATAAGTGTAAAATGGTTTCCAAATACTTTAACCAAGTTTTGGCTTTTAAATCAGAAATTTTGTTTTTCATCCTTGACAGTGTCTAGACGTTTTTAAGTCTCTAAACGAGATATGTCTGAGGAAAATTAGAAGAGAATATAGACATACCATTTTCGTTGTTATGTTACGTTATTATTTCAATTCAGATTCATGATTTTCCCAGATTTAACTTGTAATTCCGTGAATATTCCTGATTTCTAAGGTCACATTTCATTTTCAAGGCCGTAATTTAAAATTTTTCCTCTAAAAATTATAATTTGAAATCTTCGAAAAATTGGGTCGAATAGTCACTATGGCCTTTTTTTCAAAAGATACCATACACTAGAAAAGAAGAAAATATGCCAAAAATTTATAACGACAGTATATTATCTCTTGGTATGGATGGTAATAAAGAAAGTAGTGTAACTTGAGCATGCATATTAATTGTATTTGTATCTACCACTTTAAAGTGATAAATTACAGTAATCACAAATTTTTTAATGCACAGTTATAAAATGCAACAAAAAACATTCTCCTCATCAAAAAAAATGTCTTTTAATAATTGTTTATTTTATTTGATTTCATAATAAAAGTATTTACTTTGAACCACTCTGTATGTTTAAAACTGCCAGAATATACCTTGTTTTTGGCTCGATGGAAACATCAAAAAAATCGATACTTTTTACAGAAGAGCTTTGGTAATAAATTTTGTAAAATTAACAATTAAATAAGGTTTTATAATATGTAATAAAATTTGGTAAATGCGGTAAAATTTTGTAAATTTATCATGATACCTTAGAGCATAGAATGAAAATCATTTATTCGATTAAATTTAATTTTTAGATTTATATTTACTTTCGAAATGTGTGACTATAAGAACTATAGTTTTGAAAACCAGAGTTTTCAGTAAACAGTTAACATATGAACGGAAAAATTATCAAATGAATGGTTTAAATGCCGTATAGTTTGGTTTTTTAACAGAATTATGGGTTTTTGTTGTTTTTTTACCGGAAATTTCATAAACATACAGTAATGTAATTTTACCAGAATATTATTCTTCGTGCATATTACTGAAGAAAAAATTTAGTAAAATATGCTTATTGTTTTAATAAAATTTAACACATTAGTTCTTAAAATGCATAAATATCAATAGCTTTGCAAAAGTGTTTAAATCAATTTATTTAATAACAACTGTGAGATAGCAGTGATTAGTATTGATTCATGTTAGCTTTATTTTGAGACATATTTTCAAAAAAATAAATAAATAAATAAGTATCTGGTAAAAGCCTTTGAAAAGATAATAAAATTCGACAAGTGTATAAGACATCAAGATAGCTTACATAATTGGTATAATATTAAACGTTTATGTTATTTCTGCACATAAATCTCAACCTTTAATATTCTTATATAATATTAACAATATTATTAAGCCTATGGATATTATTAAAATCTTGGGGTTACTTTTCTCGATTTTTTACATCACATTAATAATATAATTTCTAAAACTAATCATAAACTAGATTTTATAAAACCTAAGACCATGATATAATTTCATGCAGAAAATAAATTTTAGTATACATTTATTATTTTTTATTATTTTATTAAGTAATAGTGGAAAAAATTTTAAATTTGCAAGGTATATAATTTTTTGCGTTATTTTAAAGTATGTGATTCTGTATGGCAAAATGCAAAATTTGAGTGAAATTGGTTTAATAGTTCCTAAGAAATAAAATTTTAAAGAAATCGTATATTTACAATTCGATGTCTCAGGAACTATTCAACCGATTTCGCTCAAATTTTGTTATTTTGCCATGTAAAAATGCATATTTCAAAATTGCGTAAAAAATATATGCCTTAAAATTCAAAATTTTTTTACTATTACTTAATTATTAATATAATAAAAAATAATAAATATTTACTGAAATTTATTTTTTGAATGGAATTATTTTTGGATAAACGAATTTTCTAATTGTGTGTAAAATAATTTCGATTCGTTTAAAAAGTTCTCGAAATAAGGCGGAATACGCAAAGGATGAAAGTAACATTAAGGGGTCCAAAATTTGGATCACTATCCTGACTAGACTATGGGGACCATACTTTCCAAATTGCGGCTACCCTCTACATCTAGGGTGCCAGAAATCCAAATTTGAAAAAAAGGGATGATTATTCAAAGGAAGTACTTTTTTGTGCCTTTTTTCGTAATATCTTCTGCCCTGATTAATTAGCATATTTGAGGTCACTCCCATGAACCATTAAGATTGAGTCCTAAAACGTGAAGATTCGATCACTAGGAATCAAAAGTTATTTTAGATTGTCCATGTTTTTTTTTTTTTTTTTTTTTTTCTTTTTTGGTGGACTGTGCACCACTGCAACTGGATTTTTATTTGCAGTGTGTTTTTCGTGGGTAAATTAAAATGAAATAAAATAAAGACGTATAATTACTTTGTGATTTAACGTAAAAGTGTAAATTAAAAACTGATCTATAAAATAGAAGTGTGCATAAATCTAAAGAACGTAATTCTGTAGTTGTAGTGAGAAAGCAACGAGGTGGTTTTATTTTTAGACCTCAAGCTAGCTACCTTATAGAGAGGACTATGGAAGGAAACGTTTCCAAGACGTGACGTAAAAATGCGAAGGGAACAATCTAATTTCAGAATGAAACCTACATTCTGTAACTTTTTTTTTCCGTCAAAAGTTATTGTGTGCCATTGACGTATTGATAGTGCGTGCATTTATATGGTACAAAACTGATCAACAGAAAAAGTGTTGACTGGCGAATCGAATTACGTATATTTTTTTTAAGTAAAAACAATCAAAGTCACACCTATTATAAAATGAGAAAACATTTTTTACTGACCAACACAATTGCAGATACTTTGAAAACATTCAAACATTTTAAATTTAAAAACGTCTGTTACTAATATGAGACATTAATTCATGCTGCCAAATCTGTATAATAACATTTGAAATTATCTAGTCGAATAAGAAAGTTTTAAATGTATAAAAACATTTTATTTAATATTTCTCATAAATATTATGAATTTAATCATTTGAAATTATTAAACTTTACCATTTCGGATAAAAATTTTCAGTATTTTCGTTTTTGAAAGATGAGAATTTCTGACTTATGTGTAAAAAAGATGATTATATTGCGATTAACAATTTTATGTATTTAATAGTTATTTAATGAAAGGGTGACTAACTACAGGCTTCGCATATGAGTCTCAAACCGAAGCAAAAGACAAATATTCACAGAGCTATAGTTAAAAGGAAAGAAATACATTCTGAATATCTTTCATATCTCTTCTCTGTATTGATTTTGATACACTGCGCGCAGAAAAACATTCTCGTAAAATTACGATACTGTATCGTAATGAAATAAAATCAAAATATACGGTGTTTAAACCAATCATTTGGTACTCTTCCGTTCAAATAACAACGGTTTACAGGAAATTCTTGTTTTCAAAACTATAGATCTTATTACAGCACATTTAGTTAAAAAATGCAAAACTGAAAAACAAATGAATGGTTTTTAATCTAAGATATCATGATAAAATTACGAAATTTTATCACATTAAACCAAATTTTGCCACTGAATATGAAACCATATTCTATTGCGGTTAATTTGTTAATTAGCCACAATAACGGTTATTTTATTAATTTTTTAATTTTGTCAAAATCATTACCGAAGCACGTCGGTAAAAATTACCGAACTTTTTAGTGTTTTTATAGTGCCAAAAAACACGTTAAATTTCCTCGTATTCTAGAAGTTTTGATGACACTTTTTTTCAGTGTGGATAATTATTACCAGACATTACTTAATTAATATATTAAATTATGTAGTAGAAAATTATTATTTTTAAATGTTTTGCTATAGAAATGGGTGATATTTGTATTATATCATTTGCACCATCAGTGAATGAGAGTCATATAATAGAACAGAAAACTAATATGGAATTAGGATTCGCTTAGGGTTCCTGCTATCGAGGCATACAAGAAATTATTAAAACTTGAAGAGATACTACTATTAAAAATAATAAAGGAAACTGTTCTAATTTCAGAGGAACACTACTAGAAACATTGAAGATAACTTCTTTAATATACGGAAAAAAAACAGCTTAAAACATTCAGTAAAATAACTAGAAAAAATTAAAGAAAAATGTTAGAAGCCTGAACGACAACGGCAAAGAAACAAGGTTAAAAATGAAGAGCTGATCAAAATTGAGATAATTAAGAAATAAAACGAAGTCTGGCAGCAAAAGCATGGAACAAAAACTGTTGAAAACATGAAAGAGGGGAGCAAAAACTGTTGAAAATATTGAAGAGGGAAAATATGGAGAGGCAACAGCCCCAGGTATACAGCCAAAGGAAGCACCATTCAATTGACGAGTAATTTACCAGTTTTCCTGTATAATTTTATGAAAAAATTCAACTTTTTGTTAGGCTTAATGGAAATATTTTTATTGAAGAATAAAAATGATTTTCAAACAAATTTAATGAATACACTGGTGAACAATTTTTTGCTGTATTTATGCAAATCTCACACCTAATTCGGGGTGTGGGGATTTATCTGAAATTAGTTATGCTCCCGAAACGACAGTTTTTTGGATGACATTTTCAGTCTATTTTTTGTCGAAATGTACTACTAATTTAAAAACGTTATTTATGATAGGGGGTTACGCAAATGTTGCGACCAACTTCTTGGAAAGTTAGGACACGTTATCAAGAGTTAAACTGTATAGGTACCCATGTCCGGAAATGTCGTTGAACACTTGTTCACAAGCACATGCAGAAGCAGTTCGTTATATGGAAGCTCCCCCAGCGACATGTGACAGCGTTGCTGGACATGAGTCCTTAATATACTTAATAATAACATAAGTCCGTTGCTGGACATGAGTCCTAATTTGGTTTTCCAAGTAGGACCACAAATGCTCCATTGGATTAAGGTCAGGTGAATTTGGAGGCCAAGACATGATTTGAAAGTCATTGGAATGTTCCTCGAACCAATCCATGACGATTCGACCCTTATGACATGGTGCATTATCCTGTTGGAAAACACCATCCCCCGCAGGAAAAACTGTTGCCATGAATGAGTGAACCTGGTCAAGTAGCTTACAGACGTCAGGGTATGTTCTATGAGGATTATGGGTCCTAATGTGCCTCATGAAAACATTGTTCCTGGGCGAGAAATCATGAATACCTGGGCGAGTCCATTGTTATAGATGGAGGGTGGTCATAATGTAATGTCTCTTCGGTGTATATATTAGATAAATACACATTTACAAAAGAATAATTTTTGGTTGCATTTACATAAAAATGAATCTAAAGTATGAATTAAAATTTTTATGAATATTTATCATTCCAATGTTTTTTCCCTTATAATTTCATGGGGTTTCTTTTCGTTACCCTTCGAAAAACTCTTACATCTTAAACATTCTGGGATATATAATATGAAACGAGGTATGAAACGCTGATATTCCATTTCGACTAAACAAAGCCTTAATAAAAAATTTCTTTATAGATTTAACAACGAAAATGTTTTTTTTTTTTTTTTTTTTTTTATGTTTTTGTTTAAGCGCTCGGATTATAAAATGAAATTAATTTGTAAAACGGATAACGGAAAAAGATTCAAAAATTTGAAAAACGAATTTTAAAATGACTCCCACTTTACAAAAAAAATGAAGAAAAAGATCACAAAATGTCCACTCCTGTGCTGGCGATATAATAGAGTACAAAATAGAGTAATTTGGAATAAACAAGTTCTCATTAAAATTTTTCTATCAATATTTCTCGACAAATATACGAGCCTTCATAAAATTTTATGCTAACGTAAGAAAATGAAACAGTTTTAAATTAATTCTGCATTATAAAAGATTTGTTAAAAAAAATCCCACTCATATGTTGGCGATGTACATACTCCGAAATTTGTGTAGTTTGGATTGATCTAGTTCTTATTAAAAAATTCTTTAAAGTTTTCTCTTTAAATCTTTCTTTAAGTTTTTTTTTACCAATATGGCTGTCTTCAAACAATGTGCCGGTGATGATGTTGATCGCCATTACTAATATTTTAGTGGTAGTTAAAATATCATCATTGACTTTTGGCCGTTACATACACATCTTAATTTGGATGTAATAAAAAAATTGTCTCAAGGAAATAAATAAAAACGTTTAAGCAAAATTGATTTATTAAATATTGAAAATGGCCATAATTCGAAAATATAAGCATAATAAAGAAGAGAAATCCTTTAAAGGGATCAAGATTAAATATTATCTTACACCGAGAGATTTGTTAGCATAAATGATATTTAATGGTTGGGACTGCGAGGCCCCAAAGGGCACCCCCAGTCACCACAAATTTGAAATTAAAAGTGAATGAATTTGTTCTCAACGGAGACTAGGAGCATTGAGAAGAGATCCAAGGTTGGCGAATTATCGAAAGATAAAAATAGAAATTCACCCAAATTTTGAATGCCTGGAAAATGACATATTAGCTTAAAAGTTTTAAAAAAAACAGTCATTTTAAGCTAATAGTAAGTAACTCAATTTAAGCCTTTGCGTTAGATGGACCATGAATTGCTTAAATTAATTCCTTTATACACTGTAGAAAGAATCAAAAATGTTTTTGTTGCTGATATGTACAGTTGCCCAAAAAAAAAAAAAAAAAAAAAAAAAATAACGAATCACCCTGAATAACTTTCGTTGTAATGGTCGGATTTTCACGAACTAAGTGTCAATCTTAGTGCCAGATTGCGGGTACCCCCTATATAAGGAATCCAAATATGTAAAAAAAAAAAAAAAAAATGCTTATTCAGAGAAAGTAAGTTTTTGCTTCTGATTTTGTAACTTAATTAATAGTTAGCCCTAATTAATTGGCATATTTGAGGTCACCCGCAGGAACCATTAAGATTGGCACTTAGTTCGTGAAAATCCGATCATTAGAACAAAAGTTATTCAGGGTGATTCGTTTTTTTTTTTTTTTTTTTTTTCCGGACGGTACAGAATGAAATTGCGGATAATAATCAATCATTAAATAAAAAATAATAACTTTGATTACATTCAAGCATATTACAATCTTACATAAACTTGGTATTAGGTTAATATTTGCTTTCTCTCGTTACATTCAACTGTTTAAAAAAATTTCTGGTAACTGTTTCAATGTCCTGGCATTCATAAGCCTAGAAAATGACAGCCATGATAATGACAATTTGCCCTTATATAGCATTTAACTTTACTTTAATTTAACATTTAGGCCTAAGATGTTTACATCCCGCAAAAAGCAACAGGATTTCTTGAAATAACTCAGGTAAATCTATGTAGTTTATGTTATTAATGATTTCAAGAAGACAGGAAAAGGAAAACATAAAAATCTACTCACCTTGAAAAATGTTTTGAAATAGGTTTCGAACCAGAAAGTTGGTTCTTTGTTCATGCAATAAAACATGTTCAGATAGGATGGTATTCTAATCAATCTATTAATATGAGATATTGATTGCTGGCGCTATCTATTGTGGTTATAAATCACTAAATAGAAGTAGCCAGGAAAATGACAGATTTTCTTGTGACAAACAAATTATTAACAGAAAAAAAAAATTCAACAAAGTTTTTGAAAAATATACCTTCTGCATATATTCTAGAAATACTTACAACGGTTGAAACAAAAATATAAAAAAATTAGACATTGCTGGGAAGTTTTGAAACTAGTTATTATTGGCAATATTGTTAGGAAAATGACATTTTGAAATTCAATTAAATTTTTTAAATATACAAAACAGTCAATGCTTGTACATAGTCATTCTAAAATACTAACAGCAATGCTATTTATTCATCATCAACAGTAACTCGACAGTCCTGGGTGGACCCTGGCTTTCTCAAGAAGACTGCACCAGTCCTTTCTTCTGCGTGCCACGGCTTTCCAGTCTCTGACCTTGATTGTGGTAAAGTCCCTTTGGTGGCAATCCGCCCATCTCAGTCGGGGTCTGCCTATCAATTATTATGAAAGCGGCATGCATAACCTCAGGAATTTAAATAAATTGGACAAAACGAGTAACTTTTATTTTAATTTTCTATAAATAAACCTAAAAATATATTGATGTTTTAAAGCAAATTGAAGCTTATTACTATTAATTATTTAAATGATTTCAAATTATTCTGCATAACAAAATTTATATGACCATTATGCCCACCTTTATGTTTACAATATACATAATAGAAAATTTCAATAATTTGGACTAAATAAAGTTTTAATTAAAAAAATAATTAATGACTTTATGAGCAATATGTGTGTCTTCCAACAATTTGAAGCTCACATTTTAGAATGAAATCAGTTTAAATTAAAAAAATTTTTACAAAAATATTATTAAAAAAATCATAAAATGTCCATTTTTTATGTTGGTGGTATACATATTCTGAAATTAGATTAATTTGGACTAAGCAAGTTGTCTTGTTAAAAATTATCTATCAATATTTTTTTACCAATATGGATGTCTTCGTACAATTTGATGCTTTCTTTTTAATACGAGATGGATTTTAAATTAAATCCGCAATACAAATATTTATAAAAAAATTCGAAATTTATACACTCCTTTTGTTTGCGACAAACATTCTCTGAAAGAATGATTTGAACTGAAAAGGTTTTTATTAAAAACTTTCTATAAGTGTTAACAACTACAGGTGCCTTAAAACAAATTGTAACCTTTTAAATATTGCATTAGTTTTTAAAGAGTTCTGCATTTCAATTATTATTAGACAAAATCTCAAATTATCCATACGAGCGATATAGATACACTGAAGTTGGAGTTTTGTCGAAACTGATTCTTCTTTCTTTTTTTTTTTTTATCCAAATTATATTAAAAAAATTTATATTAACTAATTTCAAATGAATTACACTTTACAAAAATGTATTAAATATATGCAAATTGTCAACATTTATGTTTACGAAATTCATTGTGTTGAGTGATATAGACTAAACAGGTTCTTATTAAAAATTTTCTGTAAAACTGATGGATGTTTTTAATCAATTTGACGCTCAAATTTTAAGATGACATCAGTTTTAAATGAATCACGTTTTACACAAAATTATAAAAAATTCACAAATTGTCCTTCCTTTTGTTGGCAATAACTCTTAGGAAAAAGTAATTTAAACTGAAAAAAAAAAATTATTAAAGTTTCTTTAATATATTTCAAGACCAATATGAGTGTTTTTAAATAATTTGACGATCCCTTTTCAATGGATGGTGCTTGCAGTATAAATGTAAACAACAATCTCGAGCTCTTGGCCTGCTCTACTTTCGGTTAGAAAGTATACAGCTGCTTACTACAGCTTATTCTGTGAGGTGATATTTTCAAACAAATAATTTTGTTTTTAATAAGAGAAATAATTTCAAGAGCTCAAATTTGCTGTATTTCATAATGTATTAATGATATTAAGTGATTCTGGGGAGTTTGAAGTGAAAATCGGTTTGAGTTATTTATAGATATAGTGCTAAAAAAAAGGTGACATGATTGCTAGATTTAGAAAGAACTCGCTTTTTTGGCAGTTCAGATTTGGCCTCTTTTTGCATGCTTTTTAATGTTTATTCTTGGTGCAAGCTGTGCACCATCTTGCATTAGTGTTACTGTTTGTCTACAATAGGTATACTCTGCCAGACATTCGTCTGGAGCTGTGGCGGTGACTACGGTAACGAGGTATGATTATTTCAAGTAGGGATGCGGGGTCCCTCTTTAGGACTGGTTTCGCGAAAGAAAAGGAGACCTCTTCATCGAAGCCACCCTCCCTAAAATGCCCTCTTCTTGTTTCCATAGCACCAAACTGCCGCAGACTTAGTGGCGGTCAGAGTACCTATCTTAAACAAACGGTAGCATACTGTTCGAGCAGCGAGATTAACAAATTATCATTTAGGTTTATATTTCAAAGTTGGAATATCGTTATTAAGGTAAGAATTGTTTTATAACGATTCGTTTTTTTTTTTTTTTCAAATGAAAATTCTTACGTCTTGAAATGACAGGTTTTCAAATGACTTATAACGTTTCTTCTTTTAAACACAAATAATAAATCAAGTAACAAATACACGGATACAAGAAATACTTCTGGAGAGAGTCTGAAAACACCACGTTGTGAGCCAAATGGCTTCAAAGCACACCGAAAACAGTAAGCTGGAAATAAAGGGAGTCAAGAGCTTGCAGCGTTTCCTAGTGTGGAAAATATCATCCATATAAAACCAGTTTGAATTCCAAAGTAATAAAAAGATTTAGGATTCTATTCAACTTGTTTCCTTTTTATCAAATTTTAAAAACTTATAATTTTTGATTTTGTTAAATTTTAAATCATAAAAATTTCATTTACCTCAGGTTTTTTTTTTTCTTTTTTTCTTTTTTAATTAATATTATTATTAAAATGTTGTGATTAAGCTTCCTCGTTTTTTCTTTAAGTAGAAGTTGAAGTTTCAAAGTATTTACCCTCTACATTTATAATTTTTTTAGCTATTAGACAAGCCGCAAAATTTTTAGCAGAAGTCCTTCTTCACGTGATGGTTTCGATATTATTTATGTAACCGCGACCGAAACGTGAAACAACAATCAACAAAAATGAAAATCTGAATTGCGCTGATCGCTATACTTCAACAAATATTTATTCAAAAAATATGAGTTCTTTTAATCCTGCTTTTCAAGTGCGATGGGCAATTTTACTGAAATATGGTTTTCGTGTTTCTGCTGTCTGCAGGGTATGATGGTTGCGAGAAAATCAATGATAGTAAGATTATATGTAGTCGTATGATTTGACCCATTTATATTCATTTTGCCTATCGAAATTGTTATATTTCTTTCTGTGTTGCCTACAAAAACCCTTAAAAATTTTCATTGTTAGTAATGTGGTTACTTTAATACTAAGTAATATTTATATACATATATATTTTTTTCGTTTCAGTGATTGGTGAATTTAAGTAACCTCTTTGAGGAAACAAATGTGCCATGGCTTCTGGGGGCCTTTGTTCACCAAGAGCTTCTTACATTTTAGCTGAATTAGAAGATCAAGATACTGTGTTTGTTCCTATTAAAACAGCTAGTCGAGTTAAGGTAGACTATTTGTATTTTTTGTGAAATTTATTTTTAGAGCTTGGTCTTGCAGTACCTTTTTACTTCCTCATACCATTTTTATGTCATGTAAAGGTTAATAACATTGATAGGATAAATTTCCTTATTGGCAAGTACGCCAAAATAGTCGTTAAAGTCGGAAATCAGGGTTCATAAGTGTCAGGAAAACCGGGAATTCTCAGTGAAAAGGGGAACAAAAAAAAGTCATGAAAAATGCAATTTTACCCGAAAACCAGGAATTGTCAGTGAATTTGACTTCCTATCAAATAGTTGAGGTCACACTTCTGTTTTCAACCATAATTTGCACTTGTGCTATTAAAAAAATCCAATTTTTTTTCTAAACCGACTTTATATGGGGATATTTCCGTTAACGTGATCTGTTGAGCCAACTACAATCGCCAAGGTGCTAAATAGATTTTAAACTTGCAAATTTTTAAAAAAAAAAACATTAGATATTTGCCCGTGGTGGCTATGAGTTATACATTTCGAGTTGGTCCCTTTCTGTGATGTTTTATTTTATTTTTTTTGTTTCTCACGGGCCGCTGCCCCGAAGTTGCCAAGACTTAGCGCTGATTCTGCCACAGATCAGGATACAGAAAACTCCCCTTTTTATGTACAAAACGTTTTTTATCCTCCTATATGTTTATTTATTTGATACCTATTAAAGAAACAATACTTTTTTAATTAAATGAATTCTGATTCTTCAAAGATGCAGTATCATTTGCCAGCTTTGTTTGATGTGGATTCACATCTACTTTTATTAACACTAGGTTTACGGGACGTGTCATTTTGACGCATTTCGAATTTTATAAGGAAAATTACAAAACCCATTTGCATTTTTATTTTATCTCTTGTAATGACTTCCATTCATTGATCGAGGTAAATATATATTGATGTCTATTTTCTTCAAAAGCGTTGAAATATTGAAATTCTCTTTGTGGTATGCCTATCTCTATGGATATGCATCAATTTGACGTGGTAGTAATTTAGACAAAATTTGGAGTAAACGTGCAAACTTCACATCAATAATAAATTGGAATGTACCAACAATACTTCGATCCCATATCGTTATCTCAAATTAAACAAGCGATAAACAACCGTTGCCTATAAGCAATAATAGAAAGAACAAACACAGAACGTCAATGATGTCAGAGTGATGTCAATTGATCAGAGAGATGTGTATAATAAAATTATTGAATAATAAAAACTTTCCATAAATATATATCTCATGTTTTCATTTTTTTTCTTATAGTATATAATTACATTGCTTTCTAAGCGCTGTTATATGTATTCCTTCATGCGTCAAATTTACACGTTTTCGTAGAGATAGGTATTTAAAAAGCGTCCTTAAACCTAGTGCTAAAAACCATCTGCATTTATAAATAAAAGCAGAAGATATTTTATAATATGTTAATTTATAGAAATAAGACAACTCTTTAAAGTGATCTAAACTGAAACAAGAGCCTAACATTTTATTAATATTTTATGATTGAATGAATTCTGATTCCTCAAAGGTGCAGTATCATTTGCAAGTTATGCCTGATGTGATATCACATCTACTTTTATTAAAAACAGTCTGCTTTTCTAAATAAAAACAGAAGATAGTTTATAATATGTTAATTTATCAAAATAAGACAACACTTTACTTTATTGTGATCTAAACTGAAAACAGAGCCCAATAAAAAGTACCATTTTTAAAGGGTTTTTTTAAATCTGAAAATAACCTCTCGCAGCGTGGCGAGTCATAAAAGAAGTGATGACTTAAACTATGTGAACCACTGGTAACTCTTCCCGACCACTTTTTGTATAAAGCTTTTAATGATGCAAATACATCAATATAAAATAAGACTCTTGAAAACAGAATTTTCATTAAAATGTCTGATATCACCATTCAAAATTTTGATCCCTCAGAATCCAGCAATTTGTGGTAGAAAGATTCATGTGGAAGGAAAGTGCTTTAACAATTAACATATTTCAAAGTTGTAATGTATACATTAAATATATTCCACCTCCCCTAATATTTTTACATAAGTTCTTTAAAGTCAGTAATTTCAACTAAATTTTGTCACATAGTTATATTATTTTTACCGTTGAATCAACTTTTAATAGCTGTAGATAATTCCTCATATGAATTTTTAAAAATAAAATTTTATCCAAGCTAAAAAAAAGTTTGCAAAAAGTAGCTATTAACGAAAAGCATCAATTGATATCAGTCACCGACTCATTAAAAAAAATAATAATTAAATGTGGCTACTAAATCAAATTAGAGTCTTGTGGCCACTGACTATTAACTGCAAATTTAAATTTTCAGGGCTAGTATTTTGCCTTTAGACCTCACCCACTCTTACCCTTTCTGAAAAAAAAAATTCTTGGTCCATTTAGAACAACTAGAAGAGAGTTAGTAATATTTGTTATAGTATAGTAATATTCAATTTTACCTCACCTCAGGTCAATTCATTACAACTTTCATTGTCATTCTAACTATCTGCTCATTCATTCAAGGTGGCTATTAATGAAAATTTTCTTAAAATGGGAATTTTTATTTCGAATATCAGTAAATTTTCAAAATGATTGATGCGTTACTCTGCTAATTTCAAAAACAATCTACACGAAAATTCTAAACATTAAAAGTATAGCATTTGTGATAAGACCATTGAAACAAGACAATACACTTAGAAAAAATGATAGATATGGGTATGATAGTTTGAAGTTCTAAGTGTATCAGGCAGTAGAGATGATCAGGCTCACTTGGACCTCCAAAAATGTGGAATCAGGATCATGATTTAAAACCTAGATGCAAATTTTAAGCCATAGTAGTTGTATCTTTTACTGTTAAATTTTAGTTAGTTGAAAATTCATGAGACTGATTGGTACATTTATCTCTGTGTTATAAATGAAATTGAAGAAAATTTTTAGATAAATTTCTTTTTATTATCTTTAAGGGAATGGTTTAGAGGGAGTTCTCAACAATTCCATAAAAATTAAATTATTATATTTTTTAACCTTGAAACTTTTTTATAACATTCAAAAATATGTTTAAAAAGCTGTCACATTTAGTTCCATAACTGTCTCCTAATTTGTGAAACTTCCAAGAAAGACCACCTCTGTGTAGTGACCTCCTCAATTTACGATCATTTTTGGGAAGCACAGAACTTTTTCCATGGGCTTTGCATTGAAGAAAGCCTTTAGAAGAAACCATCCAAACAGCTCCCGACGTCCAGGCAAACATCCCAATCAAATGCCAAAAGGTCAAATAAGGAAACACAAAAAATTCTTAAAATAAAAAATATTAGCAAAACAAATGAGAGGATTTAAATGTATTCACAATATTTGTGAGTGATTCTTATTTAGAGAGCTCTTTTTGACGATTGCCGAAAAAGTTTGACAGTCTCATATTATAGCCAGAGTGCACTAAAGACAATAGTATCAATGATTATGATTTAGTTTTAAAGTTGGAAGTTAAATTTTTAAAAATAAGTTCTTTCAGAAAAAACTGTGCATCATAAACAAACCTCTCATTTTTTAAAGTTAACTAATTTTTAAAGTAAACTAATTTTTATAATGTAAAATTAAATGCAGACTTAAACAAAAAACATAATTGTTTATATCATTCACAAAAGATAGATTTGTTTTTACATATTATATCAGTATACATCATTTTAATTAATGATAAATTTTAATCATCGATCTGGTTTTCACGACACCAACAAAAGATGCATTTTGGCACCAAAAAATTATACTGAGTAAAATTAAAATCACTAGAAAAAAATCATTCGCATATGATAACGTTTATAAGACAATAGAAGTAACCCCTAAAAGCAACCAACCTCCATTAACGACCATTTTACTGTGGAACATAGATTGGTCACTTCCAAAAGGTTTCACTGTATTTAACTTTACAAGTCTCAATCCTTGTTTATGTTTTATAATCTTTTTTTTTTTTTCTAGTACACATGCTTTGATATTTCACGCCATTACATTGTCTTTGGAACCAATGCGGGTGGTATTGTTATTTTACAACATGACAACCTATCTTATCTTAAGACACTCACAGCTAAGGTAACTAACACTTTAAATTAATTTGTCCTGTTTTTTTTTGTCTTTAGGTATTTAGATTAACTATTAAAACATTTTTTTAATTAAATAATCTATTACAAATAAACTGTTTAAATTATTTCTAGCATGCTTTATATATATTTGATGTTTAACCGTTTATTCGCAATTGTTCCAATAATGAAACATGGGTTTCGAATTTTGATTTAATGGGCCTCGGAATTATTAACCTCAGAATAATAATCTTTTTTGCATTGATTTGTAATTCACTTTATGAATGGTTTTTAAATTTAGTTTGTATCCATTTTTATAATTTTTTAAATCTTTTTTTTTGAATTTTTTTATATTTGATATAATTAGCTAATTTTACATGCAGATATATTTTACATTATCAAATATCCAATTTAATTTTAATATGAAAAATTTAATGCATTCAATTATTTAAAAGGACAACCTGACCTACTGGTAGGCATCAAAATGGAAATTTTGTTTAAAATTTTAAATTTGAAATATTACTGGGAAACCCAATGTTACATTCTTGGAACTTTTCATTTTAAGAGCAATATTTTTTTTGAGTTCAAATAATGCATTGAGTTATGTTGTGTTTATTTCATTCATTATTCTGATGCTTATTTAAGCAAAATATTGTTGAAATAAAAAAGGGGTTAGAACACTTGTAGATTTTACTTCTTTTGACAGATTGACTTCTTTCGACTTTACTTCTTTTAAAAGTTAGGAAAGTGAAGAACATGAATTAGCAACAAAATGATATTGACAGGACTATTGTAATACTTTGAAAGTAATACATGGTTCTTTCTGAGAAGATTATTGCTTTCAGAGGTGTTACCCTTTTTTATACTATTTGACAATGTTGGAGCTAAAATTTAACATTAAATGCCTCATTTCTTTATGTTTACTACAATGATATCATATAGATTCTTGTTATCGATAATTTTTCTTTCCTAATTTGTATTATTTCTGAGGTATATTTGATGTTATTGCTAAGTTACAGAAAAGTGTATATTTTTTTTTTTTTTGTTTAATTTACATCTGTTTGCTTCTATCACCATGTCTAAGATATATCTGTTAATACAAGAACAATGACCAAAAATATTAGCCGGACATTTTTAGTAGTGCTTTAAATTTTTTATTGTTAAAAGTTGGATTTCAAAAAGCAAACTATGTAAAAAAGACAAAAGAAAGTTTTATTAAGTGTTCAGAGGATAATTTACAATGAGCCTCTGGCAAAAAGAGGAATAGATTTCTATTCGTCATGCCACTAAGTAATTTAAAATGTGTATTAAAACTATTGTATGGTCATTATATTGTCTTTGTAAATAAATATCATAAAAAGTGTTTTCCATGTAAATCATGTCTGTACCAAGGTTGTTTTGAATCATAAGTAAATGATATTCATGTAAGCGATAAGTAAAATTTATCTTAGCAATTAATATTAATGATATTTTTAAGATAAAGAAAACAATTAATTGTTCTTTCGATATTGTTAAATAAGTTTATTAATTAATCTAATTTATTTAATTCTTTTTTGCTTTGTAAAAAAAGTTCCTGCTATGTGCCAATGTTTCAAAAATGGAACATTGCTAAAAACACTATGAAAAATTTTTCACTTAATTTTATTTTTATTTTATTGTTGCAATTAAAGAGTACCTGTGTACTCTTTAATTGTCTACTCATGAATTTCCAAACTATTTGAATAATTCTTTTTTAATTCGACGTATAAACAGTTACGGGTAATGTGTATGGTTGTTCATCATATTACAATTGGTTGTTGTCTTTATATATCATATGTTATTATTTGAATTGAATCTATTTATTGGGACAAAAATTTCTATTCATAATACTTATGCTTTTTAAAATATAATATTCTTATCCCTGATTGGCTATGGGCAGATAAAAATAGAAATTTTAGTTTTATTATTGAAGTTGTGTTTTATTTGTTAGTTTTGATAAACATTTTGAATGCAAAATAATTCCAGAAATAGCAAAAATTTTAATATTGATGATCCAAGATAAACTACCCTTAATAGTTGAATATAAATTGTATAAAATTAATCGTGTAATAAAATGAAATTATTTTAAAAGTTGTGTTGTTCTAAAAGATGTTTTGTTAATATAATAGTTTGAGTGAGTCATCAAACCAATATGTGTTTTGTTGATCAATAGATAACTTTAATTGCAATAAATGTTCTTGAACCAGTAATATTTTAAAACAAATTTTTCATCGTTATTTTAGGAAGGGCCTGTTTGTCAAGCTGCTTTGGCTCCAGACGAAAATATTATTGGATTTGCTACCAGGTAGTTATTATTCTATAGTGTTTGATCGTACAGCATTTGATTTTCTAAAAGCATTTTGATCTTCAAATTTTAAGTTGAAATACTTAAAATGTCTTATTTACTCTAGGCACCATCAATCAGTCTTAAATGAATTTGTACATTTTTCTATTTATGTGCTAAAAACAAAACAAAAAAATGTATATTTTTGTGTGTAAATTTTAAAAAGTTTTTATTGGTTTTATTTGAATTAAAATGAGAAAAAATGTTTTAGTCGAGGAGTTGCCTTGGTTTATGAGCATAATACAGAGAGAGGAGCTGCCCAGCCTCAGCGACTTCAAATCTCTTTTGAACACAGAGGATCTTGTATTACTGCAATGCAGTGGAATGTATCATCATCAAAATTGTATATTGGTGATGATAAAGGGAAGATATCAGTGATTAGTGTTTCTACATCAAGGGTGAGTTTTTCTAATTTTTATTTATTTTTTAAAATTGTTGTGATGAAGAGTGCTTGTTTCTTTCACTTGTATTTAAGGTAATTTAATACAGACATGTAACAATTATAGAATTTCAATGCTACATTACTTAAAGACTTACAGTATTTTATCTACTATTGATTTTATTAAATATTCATTGGAACTTCTTTTTAGAGTATTATTCTAGGAATTCATAAGAATTGACAAATTAATGTCTATGCAAAAGGTGGCATATGTAATTCTGGTAATGTTTGTCCATTTTAATGAGGACTACATATCAAAAGCCCTTTATTATTGTTGTGTACTAAATGTTCTTTTTTCTGTTATATGGTAAGAGAGAGGAAATTATCTTTTTCCTGTAAAAATTATCTCCCTTTTAAAAATCTTATAACAGTTGATAACTATGCTAAAAAGTTCTTTCAACAAAATAATTAATTGAATTTATAGATTTAGAAGAGTGTATGTAATTTTTTATAAGTTTTATTATTTTTATGTATTACATTTCTACTGTACTAACTAAATCTATAAAGTCTCTTTCTCGGCTTAAATATCACAAACTAGTGATTGTTTTTTTTTTTTTTTTTTTTTTACTTTGGATGGAAATTATTTTTTTTTTTAAATCTTTGACCCTGATTTTAGCACAAAGTTTGTATTGCGAAAATCAATTTGATATCTTAATTATTTTGTAATTCTTTCAAAATTTTTCACTATTAATAATAAAGGAAACCCAATATTGTGATTCATATTCACACGTTTTTGAAATCCAATATTACGATATGTTCACACAGTTATAATATTAAAAATCGATTTAATCGTACGTGATTTAAAAACTATGCTTTGCGATTTTTATTCACACGGTCTAAAAATTATACATCAATATTCATATTTACATGATTTAAAATTCAATACCACAATTTGTATTTTTGCGTTTTTAAGATCCAACATAGTGATTCATATTCACATGATTTTAATATCCAATATCGTGATTCATATTCACGTGATTTTAAAATTCGATATCCCAGTTTCTTGTTAGAAGTAAGTTTTTTCTTGAATTAGTTATTATAAAGGTGTGATATTCTTCGTTTGTTGAAGATAACGTAATTTGATTATATTTTCAAGTTCAAAAACTTATGTTAAATAAAAAATATATTTGTTATATTAATTGATATTTTGATATCGATTTTGCACATAAAATTTTCTGGGTTTTTCACTTTTTATCATTATCACTCCTGTGATATGAAAATTCCAACTCTCTCTCTCCTTTAGTTTTGTTCTTTTTTACGAACAGCAAAAAATTTCTACAATAAATTACTATTTTTTTTAAAGAGAGAATTATTTCTTATACTTTTGCATTTTAATGTAGAGAGTAAAATTTTTTCTATAAAAATTTATTTGCTTTTACCATTCATATAAATCATTCAAATGTAATATCAGAAAATATATATATATTTTTTAATATATATAATTTTGCTAATGTAAAAATTTTCCTAATTTTTATCTTAAAATGTTAGAAACTGCGTATTTTTGTCCTTTGATTTTGCTATTAAGGTTACCTATATTATACTGAGAGCCACTAATTGCTGAATGAAAATGTATATATTTCCCTTTTATAGACTCGAAATATATTTCAAGTACCGACAACAACTCTGATGAAATTGGATTCTAAAATAGTGCAGATTGACTTTGCTCAGGATCACTTACTTGTATCATCTATTACCAGATGTTATCTTTGTGACACTAATAAGTAATTATCATGTATAATATTTTAACTTCTTTACTTCTGATACATATTTTAGACACTTCCATAGTATTTCCTGTGCAATCTTAGAAGCAGTTTTCTTTTTTAAAAGTCTTTATCTTTTATTTATCTTTATCTTTTAGACATTTATCTTTTCTAAAATTTGTCAAAAACACTCTTAAATTATTTTTTATTATCTAAATATTTAGTTTCTATGCATTAAATTAATATTTAATTTTATAATATTTAAATAATTTTATTTTATTTTCTGTGCACATAATTTATTTTTTATTTAATTTTAGAATAATAACTATTTAATTTATTTGCGTGATAGTTATTAATTAATGTATTATTTATTTATTTTTGATTTTTAGTTAATTAAAATGTATTGCCAATTTTAAATAACATTAGATTTGGTTGTTATTCAATTCACTTAAAAAAAGGGAGATTTTAAAAGTGTGTTTAATATTTAACATATAAAGTGACCTGTTAGATGTCAATTGGTGTGTAAAAATATTTTTCATAAATTTAACTAACTTGCAATTATATAATTTTTAATGTATGTTTTTAGTGTACATTTTAAGTATTGTGAAAGCTTAATTACTAATGTATTTAATCTTCTTTTCTTTACAATTTATTTAACTTTTTGTAATTTTAGAGAACAATTTATGACCATAGGAAAGAAGTTAAGGGACGGTGAATTTGGAGCATGTTTTTATCCAGGTGTTAGATCAATTGATCCTTGCACTATTTATTCTGCACGACCAGGATCAAGAATTTGGGAGGTACTCATTTGAAATCATTTTTCTTGTATTTCAATTATAATAAATTATTCATGTTTACTCAAAATATTTTCTTTATTTGTGTCATTCTTTAATTTGGATTTTACTCTAATCAGTGCAAAATGCTGAAAATAAGTAAATATCTGCATATAAAATTTTCATTTTAATTCATATACATATTCCTGATAAAAAATATAAAAAAATTCCGATTTTTGTGTACAAATGCAGATTTGAAAATAATTTTTTTGAATTTTCTCTGCAGTATCTTTTTATTTAATTAGTCATGCCTATAAAAATAACAAAATGTGATTGTTAGAGACTGTCTACTAATTAGATACATTGTTCAGGCATATAGTCTAACCTGCATGATTTGCTCTTTCAACCTTTTTGAGAATTCAATCAGTTAAAGAAAAATAAATTTTAAAAAATTTACCAACATTTTTACATTATTAAATATCTGTTATGATTAATTCTTATTTATTATTACTTTCAGCAAATACAGTAACATATCTTTTAGGGTAGAATTTTATAGTCTCAAATTTGTTGATTTGTCTCCATCTGATTTTAAAAGTGATTGATCCCATACAATTAAACTATTATCTGTGAATTTTTATATGATGAAATGAGGGATCATCTCCTAAATTATATACTATTATATATATTATACTATAACTATTAAGCTACATATTCACTGTGTTATCCTTTCGAGACTATTTAAAAATGATTCGATTAAGGAAGTTTTGAACTCAGTAACAAACTTTAATTAAATATTGGTATGGAGAATTATTTGCTTATTGAAATTGGTTACTTTTTTATGCAAGAGTATTATAAAAGTTTTGTTGATATTGATTTCAAACTAATATAAGTTTTCCAATGCTCCATTAATAAGAATATAGTAGAAAATGTTCAATCTCTTAATTCAATCTTTAGTTTTCAACAAAATAACTCTGATAGGTAAACTATTTTGATTAAAATCTGATTGATTTTGAGAAAATTTTGATTAGTGTTAACTATATTATCACAAAAATATTGAAGTTCTGCTGATCATATTAGTAAAATTGTCTGAACTTATCGATTTTTAAATTTTTTTTTTTTCAACCTCGTATATTTAAAATTAGGAGGTATGGTTAGGTCAATCAATGACTAGCTAATATTGAGAGAACAGTTTGCTGATAATTTCATGAATATGCATAATGACTTCACAATGTTTTAGCAAGAAAACATGAAGCAAGTAAATCTTCAAGATAGTTAAAATGACTCTAAAAATAAAAATAAAAAAAGTAAATAAGAGTGACCCTAATGTAATTTCATAGTACTTATTACAAAGTTAGTTACATAGTTCCAGTTAATTGCATATTTGTTACATAGTTCCTTATTACTAATCAGCTAAAAATTTGAGTTAAACAATATTTAACTCAAATTTTTAAAACTTAAGTAAATGAAAGTCAAATCACATGACATTTTTGACAACAATGTTTATCAAAAAAATTTAAGTTTCAATAAAAATCATTATTTATAAACTAAAAAACGCAAAATAAAGAATGCTTACGAAAAAAAAACGATTCTAAAAATTCCCTAAATTAAAATAAAAAACTTTCATGGTTTTTTTTATTCTTAATCGGACATAGAAAACCATTCTATAGAGAACTATCACCAATTTTAAAAAAATAATTTACAAGTAAATTTTTTCTTATAAAAACCTAACACTTACCTGATTTATAAATCCGGAGAATTCCAAAATGATATGTTGTTTGTTTGAAGACTTTATTCTCAAATAATATATATATGGATTATCTCTTCATTACTTTAAGATGACATACCACTCAATAAAATTTTAAAATTGCAAGATCTCGATCTGAATTTCAATATGTTACTTAAAAACAGAATAGCTGAATTCTAGTTGAAATTTGTCATTCAAAATTAAAAAATACTTACCAAGAAAACGATGAAAATTTATTAATAACACAAATGATACTATTTCAAGTAATTTGAATGATTCTTTACTGTTGTTTTTCGAATTATATAGATTCAGAAATATATACTATTCTATAAAGAAGGAGAATATAACTATTACAGCTCTATACGTTCTGAAATCATATTTATTCATTGGAATGATGTAAGCAATATTGTCCTCACTTCAATGTGTAATGAATTGAAGTCAAAAAAATATTTTTTTACCATAATGCACACATCTGTAATAGCATGCAATGTCTTGCTATTTTTATTTATTTATTCATCTGCATTTATTTGTAAATGAATAAATTTTATTGTTTAAATTAGTTATTGTAGGTTTTTATAACAATTTCGCATATTTCAAAGGTGGATATAAAAGGTAGCGTCTGTTGTACTCATCAGTTTAAAACTGCTCTAGCTGTTAAACCAGAAAGACTCTATACCTTCAGGTAACTGTTTCTTTTTGTTTTGTTTTTTTTTTCAATTAAATTGCTTTCATTCTACTTTGTTTTCTTTACATTTTAATCAGGTAAAAATTACTTTTGCTATAGCATATTTTTCTTTACTTTTATTGCAGGTATTACAAAAATTTATGAAACGTTTTAAATCATTACGCTAGAATTTTTTTGGTTATTATAAGTTTATAAAAATATTTTTTGAGGAATTTTAATAAATATAAGATGAAGAAAATAACTGTTATTTAATAAATTTTTTCACCAAGAACATGTTAGGAAATATTGGAAAATTGTTTCTCTAGAAAGAAAATATTAAAACAAAATGCAACATAATTGAAAATATCTATTTATGCTAATATTTATTGTTTAAAAAATCAACATCTTTCATTTTTTTTTTATATATTAAAAATCCTTAATCCTTAGTAATTAAAAATATTTCATACAAATGTTTTTTATTAGATGTCACAAAATCAGAATTTTTTAAGCATTTCATTTAATTCAAGATCTTATTAAGTTTTAAATATATTTAAATAGGATAAAGATTGCTAATTGGTCAGTTAAGATCTGGTCTAATTATTTGATCTTATTTTATTTTGATTATCTTGTCTTATTAATAATAAATAACAATTTCTCCTTATATGCGGTATGATTTTATTTTAGAAGAGAAATTAATATGGAAGATGAATCACCTGAATGCAAACCTCAAGCTACAAATTTTCAAAAACTACTGCTTGTGTGGCCTAGGTAACTTTTAATACAAATAACAAACTTTACAATTTATTATTTTCTCATTAGATTTTTATATTTTATTAAACTGGTTCAAATTTAGCTTGCATACAAAAAAAATATTTTATTTTTCTCTTTATTTATTTCTTATATAATTATTTCTTATATATTTATTTATTTTGTTAGAGTTTTAACACTATTTATGTTTAGTAATTTTATTTCAGTTTTTGATGGTTATTTTCGTATGTTCTGGTTTACTTCAATACTCTGCTTTGAAGTTTTTTAATACATTGTAAAAATGTGCATTTTTTTTTTTAAAAAGTAGGAAATTTTGTTTAATTATATTTAGTCAAATGTGCTTTATTATATGCATATACTTATTATTTAGACAAAAACAACAAAATTGATCAAATATTCCCTCCAGAGCAAAACATTTATATCATGTGAATAAATTATTATTTTTTTAGGTTTAACATATTTTTTATTTAAATTGAGGAACACGTTAAAAGTTACAAACATATTTCTCAGTGTTTAGAAAGGAGCACTTTGGGGAAAGGAGTCGATATGGTTTTATAATTTTTTTTGCAATTAAAAATATAAATCATCTGCTATTTGTCAATAATTTGTCAATAATTTGTAATAATTGTCAATAATAAAAAGGCTTGTCAATAATTTGTACATAATTCCTTTTTTTTTATATGGTTGTGAAGGTGATAATGTCCATTTAAATATTTATTTAACATTTTACCTTAAGTGTGCTACATTTATTTTCCAATATTGATAGCTTTTTTTTTATGTGAGATTCATTTAATTTCTTATAAATTTTTCAGTACTGAAGAGTGTCCTTTCATTTTTACTTGGAGTCCTCAAGGTGTATATGTATTTGATCCAAAGCGTGCTGAAATAGTTCTTTGGAGTGATGAATTGAAAGGTGATTTTTGTTTCTCTTAAGTAATTGAATGCAACACTGTTCAGTGTGCAACTTTTTATTTATTTTAATAATTTACCTTTTTAACCGAAATTTTTTTTATTTAGTGTTTTATTTATATTGAATACTTTATTAATTGAATCTTAGTACATGTTTTCTTCAATTTTATAATCTTTTTGGTATAATTTATAAATATAGAATGGGAGCGTTATTAATATTTTTAAAAATTTATATCAGTATCTTATTTATTATGCCAGAGCAATTTTTATTGTATTGTTATTTATTTAGGGATCAAAGATGCCAGATGTCAAAGAGGTGAAATATACATACATTTTATGGATGGAAGTTTCAACAAATATACTCTTTTGACTGTGGAACAAGGTGTTTGCAAATTGTATCAACAAGGCCTTGCGATTCACGGAGCTCAATTATTATTGCTTAAAAAAACTTCTCTCTGTTCCTCTAGATTAAATATTTATGTTCCTGCATCTTTTATAATTGATATGTTACAAAAAGCTTCTGAAATGGGAAAATCTTATTTATTTACTGGTCTTACCTCTGTTTTAAACAGTCTTGGTCTCAGTCCAGATAAACTATCACAATCTAGTCGCTCAAGTTCAGCCATGTCTGAACCAGTACGACTAAACTCTGGAATTTATGTTGTTAATAAATTTATGAGAGAAGCTGATGAAGAGTCCCCAGCTGTTTGTCTCAGCAGATGGAGATCGGCATCACCTGTCTTCAGACAAAACAGCCGTTCTCCACATTCAAGTCCATCAAGATCTAGTGATCGGGGCTCATACAGTCCAAAAAGTCAAAGATCATCTGTTACTGTTAAAGACTCTACTGGAAAGTTCAAAACTCCAGGAGCAATTAGAACACCTGATAGCACAGATTCTGCTACTTCTGGTAGAGTGTCTGAAATGAGTGACGAAACTCAAAGCAGCCCCTCTAGTAAAGGCACACAAAACAAAGAAGATTGGCAATCATTCTCTCAACCCCAAAATGGACAAACTTCCAACTCTCAGGAAACATGCTTAAATGGTGAAAGCTCTCCAATCAAAGACACCAAACACAAACTTACCTCGGAAAATTGTTCAGAACAGGCTGGAAGCTCTAAAGCCCCTTATATGAATGGAGACAAAGGTGTAAATAGCAGGTCTAGCACACCACCCAGCTTAAGTCTTAATCTTCAAGATCTTTCTAAACATGGTAGCAATGAGAAGAGAGTGTCGTTCAAAAGTAAAATTTCAACCAGTTCTGATGGTAGTGTAACTTCTCCTCAGTATGTGAATGAAGGTGTTACAAATGGTGTTCATCCTACTTCTGATTCAGTTTTTTCACCTCAATATGCCTGTCCTGATAGCTTATATGATGATTACAAATACTCAAGTATGTCTTTTTATGGTTACAATACAATGATGATTCCAAATTTAGATATATCTCTCCTTTTTGGAACTGATGCTGATTTTCAAAATATAAAAGAAAGGTTAGTCAACATGTTTCATAAAATGATTTGCAAATTTTTTTTAAACTTGAATTAATTTCTTTTTTTTTAAATGGGCTCTTTTATGCATATATATATATATATATATATATATATAAAGTTCAAAATGTAGAGAAAACAAGGAAAAAATTACGGAACAATGAAAGAAGGGAAAAAGAAAAATAATAATAAAAATCCGGAAAATAAAAGATATAATCTTTTCATCATCTCACACCATTATATATATATATATATAGCACAAAAAAATACAAAGAGAAAAACGAAAGAAAAAAATAAGTTATATTAACTGCGCATAAGCTGCAAGTATATAGAACTCATAAAATAGGCTAAAAAAATTTTAGAAAAAATGGAGGAAAAAAAATATTAAAATCCGGAAAACAAAATAAAGAAAAGATATAATCTCTTCATCAGCTCACATGATTATATCCGCGAAAAGGAGTGCAAAAGGATATATATATATATACACACATACATATATTTATATTAAATATATATATTATAGTACAAACTAATTGTCTACCAAATTTTCGGACAAAAAGTAAAAATTACTTTCAAATAGAGTTCTTAAATATACATTGCATTATCTTAAACTCTAGCATTATCTTCTTTATTTATCTTAAATCTATTTGCATGTCTAACTTTTATTTTACGCTTTTGTTTCAACTAAATCCGATTGGAAATATTAAAAAAAAAAAAACCTTATTCTTTGCACCCAAATAAAAAGGAAGAAGAACTATGATTTATAAAAATTCAAAATGTTATTGATATCTAATAAATTAAAGAAAAAAAATTTCTGTTTGCTAAATTATGTGGGTCATAATTAAATAGTGTAGAGTAATGGTCTAATATGATAATAATGCCTCATTGATGAGGGTATTTCATATTCCATCTTTTTCTGCTTTTTCAATTTATCATTGTCTAAGTGTGGATGGTTCAGGTTGTATTACTTATTTGGTGGTTTTTAAGTTTGTGTGTATGCTGTTTTTAAAATTCCATTAATTTATTTCTAGTTTCTTTTTTAATAAAAGGCTTTTAGTCTTAGAGTATATAAATTTTTATTGAGTGCTGAATTCACAATTAAAAGTAATTTTTATTGTAATCAAAAGAAACTAACACAAATTCAAGTAAAGCTCTTAAACTTTAGAACAGTCATAACTATGAGAGTAGTTAGTATTTTGTTTTGTTTCATTTCAAAAGAAAAATTGTTTAAAATTTTTTAAAAAGACAAAAAAATAAATAACTGAAAAAGTACTTGAATCAAAGCATATCAATAATTTATAACAATGAATAAAAGCATAGCAATAAGTTAGGAAAACAAGTTCTATACAGTTTGCAAATATGTTAAATAGCATATCAGTAAGTAGTGTACTATCATTGTTAAAATGTTATATGAGGGGATTTAACCCTCTCATGAACTTTTCATTTGAGTTATATAAAATATTTAGATATGCTATCAATGCATTTAGTATCTGAAAAGTGTGGTGTAATAATTTATTTTTGAAAATTTTTGTCTTGTCTAGTAAACAATTGGTGACCTCATTTACAAGTGAGGACATATGCTTTTGTGTTATATTTCAGCTATATAGTTTTAATTATGGAAAAAAATGAATATTCAAATATGAAATATAAATAAATGAATATAATGAATATGAATATTTATAAGGTATAAAAAGATAAAATAAACCAACGTTTCCAGTGATGTAATATACTATACAAAATATCAGATTTTCGCTTTTGTGAATCCTCATCTCCTTCCATGTATTTTTTTTTAACTATATTGAATACCCTTCCACCTGGTGGTGTTTCCAAGAACTGTTTGAATTCTTCAAATGAGGACTATATGTAAATTACAACACAAATACAAATCTGAATAACATTATGAAGCAAAAATATCCATGTCCTCATGTGGGCTATGTGCCTGGGTTAGGAGTAAAACCAATGTAGGCATTTTTTTATTTTTCAATTGCTTATTTCTTTTAACACAAACAAAATATAGTTTTGTTTGAGTAATCTGTTTTATTAAACAATTAAATTTTAAGAATTTTTGTGTTATGATTTATTTATTTTTTTTTTTTGTAAATATTTAAACTTTCTTTTTAGTCTTGCCAAAAAAATTTCGTCAGGGAAAAATATGTTGATGAAAAATCTTAAGGGGTTAGAACAAAGGATGAGTCAGGACTCTTGCTCGGAATTGTTAGATGTTAAACCAAAAACCTCCTCTTCTAATGCTCAAGCTACATCTCCTGGATCATACTCGGGTAAATTATTATTTTTTTAAAATATTTTCTGCCTATTTAAAACTCTCTGATTTGATCTATTTTCACTATTATTATTATGTTTTAACTTATTTTATATTTTTTACTTGCTTTTGTGTGCACGAGACTTGATTTTTGAAATGAAAAATATTACCACTTACTGATTAGCTAGGATACTAAAATTTTTGCAAAAACTCTAGGTTAACTTAACTCTGCAATTTCTTCATCATTTGTGACTGCTGTAAGCAGAATATTATCCTTTAAGTAGAATTTGACACCAATAAAATTTTTGTCACATAGCTCGACAGGGTGGCCACCCAACTGGAAAACCTGGAATTATCAGGTAATTTTTTTATACTGGAAAAATCAGGGAATTTTTAAGACAAGCTGGAAATTTTTTCTTAGATATTTTTTTAATTTCACTAATTTAAATTATTTATGAATTTTCTTACTTTAAATTATTTCAGCCATTATACTCACATTTTTTAGACGGAAATGTATCTCCAAACAGTTAAAATGTCGTCAACTTAGCTATACTTTGCTTGCATCAAAATTTGCTCCATTATAACCCTCTTTAACTAGAATGCCACATAAAATTCTCCCATGGTTGCTAAACAATTGTAGAAACCTTTGATCCCGATGGAGACTATGAGACTGCAATTTAGGGAAGGCAAAAATTGTGCTGGACGTGGAGGAAGGGATTAGGATATTTGCTTCTGTTTTAAAATTCTGTCCGTGGGCTGAATCCTTTTATGGCTAAAATTTGTTCCGATGCTTTGGTGGTAATTTTTTTCGACAAAACGAGTCAAAATGTTTTTGTATTTTTAACTTAATAAAACTCTCCAAAAATTAGTTGGTTATAATGAAATAATAATAGATTTCATATTGCACTCTTTTTCTGAAAGCTTTTGTACTCCCATGCAAAGAAATCTGTAAATTATTTTTCCTCAGCAAACCAACCAATCACACATTTTTTTACAATCGCTAACAGCAATGTTTGTTGACAAATTGTTATAATTGTTGCATTAATGCTAATTTTTTCTATTTCATTTTAATCTTTTATAACATATTTTAATTTTAAAAAAAGGTTTTTTTTAGAACTAACTATATATTAATATTTTGTTTTACTGTTTTGTTCGTAAATATTTGATTTTTAATTCAAAATTCGAATTGTATAGTTATCAAAATATCGAAAGTTCATAAATGTTGCTTGCATTCCAGAGATGATATTTCCGAAACTATCCCTCCTTTTACCCTAAAAAGCTGACAAAGACTAAGGAATATAAAGGAAACATTATAAATGATGTATAAACATAAAATATAAAATTTTTTAATTCATATTTATTTAGTCGGAAGAAGGAAAACGAAGCTTATTGTTTTAGTTGTGCGCTGTACGAGATTCTAGTTGTTAAAACAAACACAATTAACTATGCTACACTAAAAAACTGTGTGTTTAGATTGCAATTCTTTAAATGTTTTAATTTCAAATAAAATCAAAGTATAAAATTTAAGGATTTTTTTTTTCTATAGAATATAGAACAAGAAATTAGACAATTTTACATTTGTGACATTTATTTTTGTATACTGAATCTCTTAAAATAATAATGCTAATTCAAAACAGCATTATTTAAAAATTTGACTTGAGATAATGGCTTAAAGAAAAGAAAATATAAATTTTATAAAAAGCACTGGTAAGATAAAATACAGTGTAATGTGGTGGTATACAGTATAGCTTTCTATTGAAATGTAATTATAGTGACTCACAAAAGTGTTGGTACACTTATGACTTTCAATGAAATAAGACTATCCATTAATTAAAATGAATATTTCAGAATGGATATTTAATAATTAAAAATGTATTCTAATCTTAACAAAACTGTATGGAATATTTTAAAAACAAAGGAAAAGTTTATTTTTAAGAAATCAATCCTCAAAAAGTGACAAAAACTTTATCCCACAAAAGTCATCATACACTTTCAAAAAAGAAAAAAAAAACTCTGTCTATTAGTAAATATTCTAATTTTTCGTTAAATTAACATTTAGATGAGTTTCCTTTCGCATCTACAATAGCTTTTATAAGTTTGTAAATACAGGTAACTAGTTTTTTTTTTAGTCAGGTGAAATTTGTGCCGAATATTTTTTTAAAAATTTTATAGAAACTTTTACAACGCTTAATTGCAAATTTATGAATTTTTCCACAAATTTTATAATTTTAATCTCTGATATGAAGTCCTTCTTTTAAGCATTTTATCACATATTTTCCAGTGAAATAGGACACAATAAACTAATTTAGCATATTCATTACTGATTTACCTCTTATGATGACAAATAATCAAATTTGGTCTATTGTTTTATTACGACCATGAGCCGTTTTAAATGATAAAATAAAATTTTGCGGAGTTAGCAAGCAAAAACTAAAATGTAATTTTCCTATCACAAGTTTGATACTAAATTGCAAATAAATAAATAAAAAACCAAATGAAAAATAATTAAATAAAAAAATTAAAGCAATTGACAATAATTTTAATTCTGAAATCCGAAAACATTTAAGTGTATGATGACTTTCGTGGGGTAAAATTTTTGTTACTATTTGATTATTGATGTCTTAAAAATAAACTTTTGCTTTGTTTTTAAAATATTCCATGCAATTTTGCTAAGAATAGATTATACATCTAATACCCATTCTGAAATATTCATTTTAATTAATGAATTTTTATTTCCTATTTCATTGAAAGTTATAAATGAAGGAACACTGTTGGGAGCCACTGTAATTATAAAAAATTATCGATATATAATCACCTGAAACGGTTTTCCTTTGCTTAATAAAAATATATTAAACAATGCTTATCCAAGGTTTTATTGGTCATTCTGTTTTTGCCATTTTGTAGGTACACTTTGAGCAAATACAACTTAAAGTAACACATTAAAAAAAATTTATTCAATAAAAACAATATATTCTACAAGCTAAACATATTATTTTCTCCATGTGTCTTACTTTTTTAAAAATTAATGTTGTACCAAATCATTAAAAAATAAAAAAAATCTTGTCAAAATAATGTTCTTTTTCAAGATGATATGTTAAAAAAAAATGACATTTTAAATAAAAAATTTTATAATATAGACACTTTCCTTGCACACATTTATAAGAAAAGAAAAAAAAGAAGGATCTGGAAATTTTAAGATTTTTACCTGGAAAACCTGGAAAAATCAGGGAAATTTGAAATCTGATTTGAGTGGCCACACTGCTCGAGTGCTCAACTAGAGTTCTATTCTAGTCAAATTCTAAATGTTGACAGCTAAATTTATGTTTATTTTATGGCCAACAAAAATTTTGACCACTTTCCGCCAGAAACAAAATAGCAGATACAAAATTAAGTATTGAAAAATAATGAAATGAAATAAAAATATTAATAATTACCTTTTGACAAAAAGGCAGAAAATATGTCTGTTTTTGTCCTACCCAAAATGAAAAATAGTGGCCACATCACTTTTGATATAATCTTTTATCATCATCAAAATTTCCCTTCACATCTTTCAAAAGTGATACTCCCTCCCACCCTAATTTTTTTTAGTTCTGACAAAAGCAGAATTACTTTCTCCTTTTTAGTACAGTTTAAAGAGGGCTAATAATAATTTTCAAAAATAAAATTTTAAACTACTATTTTTTTTTAATTATTATGTTGAATTTAATCTTAATAATGTTTAACTTTAGATGTAACTAACATCATGCTTTACATAAGACATAGATCTTTGTTAATTGCTATTATTTTATTTTGCTTCAATGTCTGTTTTATATTTTTGTTTCTTCAAAACTGTTTGATGGTAAATGTACAATAGAGTTTTACTCATTTATCCTAAAAACATTAATAAAGGCCGCACATTTATATTAATTTTAGTATTCTATCGATTAGCTTATATTGGCTTGATTGTTTTTGTATCAGGTTAACATTTGATGTTGAACATTTGCTCAAAGAGTTCTATGAAAATTACCCTAATCATAGTCGAGATTTATTTAAAAAAATTAATTAAAAATCAAAATAATGTTTGAAATAAGATTTCAAAATGTAAATGTTTTTATTTATGTTTATTATTTATTTATTTGTTTATTTTTATCATAGAGATGGACACAGAAAAGAGCTCGTCTGAATTTCAGTCAGCCGATAAAAATTTTTGGTCCTTTTTACCACCTGTAGATATCTCTCAACTGCTAGAAGCTTCTAAAAGTACCTGGTAAGTTTGATTTTGTACTAAATTAACAGTTAAAACACATTGGTAATTTAGAACAGCTCTGTTTCGTTTATTCTATTTTTCAAATTTAAACTATTTGAAAGTGTTTTTACCATTAAAGAATAAATAATTTAATCATTTTAATATTTTTTATGGTTAGAAAAAGAGATAAGCATACTGTCATTGGTTATGCGAGCCAATATATAACTTTCTAAAAAAAAGCTTTGTACTTAAAAAATATTCAAACAATTAAAATATTAGACTTTTTAAATATTTTATTCTGTACCAAATTGTAAGTAATTATTTTAAAATACTCAATATTTTACACACAGAAAGTTTATTAATTTTAGAAGGTTATTTATTGACTTCTTTATCAACAAATTTTTATGGTTTTTTATTCTTTTAAAATATATAAGTAGGAATGTAACAAGTATTCAGCCCTTTTGCCTAATATTCTGTTATCTGAATATTTGACCAAATTGAATATTTATTAAATTTGTTAAATTCTAGGTATTCAGCGTAGTATAATTCGGAAAATTATTTTTCAAAAATTTTTTTTTTTGGGGGGGGGGGGATTTTAATAGATCGAATCAAGAATAATTTAGAATCGTAATTTTTACCATACTTAATAAAAAATAGTTTTTACACATATTTGTTAAGTTCTGAACTTGTTAATTTACATTCTGAGAGATACATGAAAAAGCAAGATTTGAAGAATGGAAACTAAATTGCTCTTTACTGTACTATGAGTTTTGTAATGTGGATTTCTTTTCTTTTTTCAATTATATTCAAGCAAGTCAAATTTCATAGTATTTTTATCCACTTCATGCTTTAAAAATTGAGAACTTTTTTTTGTTTCAATTTTGCTTGTTTTCTGTTTTAACTAAAGCAAAGCATGTTTACGGAGTGTTTCTAATAGACTTTATTCTTTTATTGTCATTTTTTCTTGTACTAGATGTACTATTGATCTAGGAAAGACAGATCACTAGTAACATTGAGAGCTGTGATTTTCAACTTTAAAGTTATATTTCATAACTAAAAACAATTTTTTTTGGCAAATATTATTTTTAACTTAACAACTATAATTTTATTTAATAGCTGTTAGTCAGTTTTTGTTTTATCTTAAATATTTCTAATTATCTGAATATCTAATTATCTTAAACATTTCTATTAAAGTTTTTTTCCCTCTACCTAATACCAATAATACAGCTAAGCTTTGATTGTTATTCAATAATGACTAAATTTATGTCGATAAAAAAAAAAATTTATTAAAAATTTTTGGCTAAATCTCTATTCGTTGCATTCTTAAATATAAACCATTTGTAAATTCCTTACGAAATGAATTGTTCAAAAAAATTTAACATGATGAGGGTATAGTGATAGTTTTTTCAGTTACAATTTAATTTCAGTAAATATTTATGTAACATGTGCACATTAAAATAATTGAATTTGTTTTACCATGCATTTAGTTAGTTAGAATTTACTTATCTTCTATTCTTGGAGATAAGTTTACATTTCTTGTTAAAAACAATGCATTTGATTAACTTTTTTTCTTGTATTTATGATTAAAAAAATGTTTCCATGTTGAAAGTTTTACTTTCTGCAAGTTCTGTATTGAAAGTTTTACCCAATTTAAAAAGTACTTCTTTGTTAAAATATTACATTCTGAAAGAGATTTGTTTATTTATACTACATTAAATATATAAATTTTAATAACAATTAATGAAATGTGTATAAAACTTATCTTGCATTAATTTAGTGTTTTTTTTTTTATGTTCTAAACTTGTTAATGAAATTCTAAATTAAGATGAGAAAAAAAAGTTTAGATACTTAATATTAGTGCACCAGAAATTTATGTATTAACTAGTAGTTATTGACTTGTGAATATTTTTCCTTAACATAATAGGGTGGCAATTACAAATTACACTGTTTACTCATATAAATACACTTATATTTACAAAAGAAAATTGTTTATCGAATAAAAAAATAGTTTGTTCATATTTTTAGGAGGTCAAAAACATTAATTATAAATTTTTTGAAAACATAAATGTGAAACAAATTTTAGCTTTCAAGTTCAAAAATGTTAAGTTTAAAAAGTAAAGTTACACTAAAAATAAATTCTATGAAATGTAACTTGCAGGAAATTACTCCAAAACCTCAATCAATTTTCAACTCAATCTTTAGGTTTTCTAATAGATTCCCAGTTTTTTAGTGGTTTTCATATGTAGATTCTGAGCAACGCAAATGTTTCTTCTTCTTTTTTTTTTCGTTACTTTACATTCTTAGCTTTATTTTTTTGAATTTAAAATCTGAAATTAATTCGGGCAGCCCCGCCCACTTAAGGAGTATTGCTTATATTTCTGTATAATATTGAGTAATAATCAATTTTTTGTATGTTTCTATTGTTTTATTATCTAATTAAATAATGCAAAAAGAATAAACCAAAAAAAGAATAGTTTAACTTAAAAAAATAGAAATTTAAAAAATTTGACTACTGTATTCAACATATTTTCAAAACTATTGTTTACCATGTTACCAGTTGCATAAATACTTGAAACTTTGAAAGTAATCTTTTTTTAATATATTAATTAATGTCCGATGGCCCATTGACTTGAAAAAATATTCTATACATATGAAATTGACAATGGGCGGAAGTACCCGACACTCCCCTATATATTTATACTTACTCTATAACTTAAAACTTAATCTATACATTTTTACCCATTTTGAAAAATTTAGTGTTTTACAATTTGACAAAAAAAAATTATTTTTTAAATATGTGATCACATTGATAAATTTTTACTGACATATAATTTTAAATTTTGAAAGAAAAAAAAGCTTTATCTTAACTCATTGTGGTGCACAATTAAATTTTGTTACATGTATTTTTAGTAACACATTGGTAAATTTTGGTAAACAAAGTAAAGCATTGGTAAATTTAAGTTGCATAATAATATGCATTTTATTTTATTTCAGGTTGCTGACTAGAGATTTAAGTGTCCTTTGTGATGTCAGCCATTTGAATGAGGTGCTAGAAGTTTGGGTCAATGTACTTCATTCATCTCAAATTGCAGTTATTAAAGCTGTTATTACATTCCTTCAAAACTATCATAACCCTAGTGGTCATTCCTATCGAGAAGATGATACTCTCAGAAGTACATGTAGCCAAATTACTAGTCAAGAGTCATCGCCTAGTGAGAACTGTGAGATAAGTGATCGTTTGGAACAAGAAGATCCTTCTGTTTCTGATTCTAAATCATATGAGGATGATAAACATGTAGAATCCACTCATTCCGGCAACATAGAAATTTCTGATTCAAGTACATTAAGAACTGAAAGTGTTCTTGTTAAATTAGTGAACTTAGAAGACTTTGTGTTTGTTTATGATCCATTCCATTTGACTCTTGAAGATCGCCATATGATATCAGAGCTGGCTATAATGTGCTTTCAAATGAAAATTTGGGGTAAAATCCAAGAAGTAATTGATGTGTGTTCAGCTATTTTAAAGGTTAAAGATAGAATTGAGGAAGCTCTAAAGAATGATAAAAAGGAACATGAAACTAGGGTTAGCCAAGAATTTTCTGATGGTCATCGCTCATCTAGTCATTTAAGACAATCTGAAAGTGCTCATTCCTTACAAAAATCACCTTTGTTCCCAAATAATGAAATGCCAATCACAAAAAAATCCTTGTCTAACCAATTTAGTGATCCAGGAAAGAGTCTTACAAATGGTGATATTACAGTCACTGACAATGATTGCTCCACGTCTAGTCATAATAGTTTGTGCCATTTAGATGATAATGACTCTCAGTCCGCTGCTTTTGTACAAAATTATTTTCATTTATTTGATGTCCAAAAACTTCGAGAATTTTTAAATGTCTTCAATCTTCCTTGCATCAAAACATGGAGTGTTATGCTTTCTGGTGTATCTTTACTGAATGGACCAGATGATTTCACCAAAAAATTAGCCGCAGAACAGATTGATGCAGCTGCCAGTTGCCTTGAACGAAGTTATTTAGGTCCTGTTTTGATCTCCCACCTCCTAAAGTAAGCTTTAAATTATGATTGTCCTTTAAAAAAATTTTTTGTTTTATGATAAGTCAACCTTTATAACTTTGTAGAACCATCTTAAGTATTTTAAGTATCTCCTTGCTTCAAACATTTGGTCTCTTGAAATTTAAATTATTTCTTCTTAACCTAAATATGTATTCTCATAAATTCTATCAGCGAAGCTAACCACTAAGCATTACAAAGGCTGCTATTTCCGTTTACATTGCTGCCAACTCTAGTGGATTGGCCGGTATATTACTGGATTTTCCAGTTTCTTCTGGTCTACTGGTTTAATAAATATTCTCCTGGTTTTTGTATATTTTAGAAAATTCCCTAAAATTGAGAAAGTTTCCTAAAAAACCTTATTAAAATCGAATTACCACACAATTTATTGCTTGCTTGGATATGTAAATAAGTATTACTAATACATAATAAAGCAAGCCAAATTTATAGTAATCAGTTAAAAAAAATTTATTTTTTAGTTCATTTTTATTCAGAACACTCTTTTCATATTAATTAAAAAATCTTTTAACTATCAATAGTAAATTACTATTCAAAATAAGTTAACATAATAGAGAAAAAAAACATTTAAAGTTTGTTTAATGTCAATCATAAATGGAAAATATTGCAGACCATTTATAGTCATTAGTCTAATAAAGTTTTAGTATTTTGATGACAGTAAAAATCCCTATGATTCCCTGTATGTAAAATATTTAGCATATTAAGCAACAGTTATCATGAAATTTAAATTATTTCGTTAGCTCTACTAGATTTTTTCCTATCCATGTTGGTAGCTAAAAGTGTATTAACTAAAAAAAGATGAATGACAGGTTCAAATTTCCTATAAGATAAGATGATTAACATCGCTTTTTTCCATCAAATAAAAATTTGCTTCTTTTATAGTCTTTAATGTTATACATGCATCCAAACAAAATGTTGATGCTTGTTGTTTCTTTTATTTACTTGATTCAACTGTGTTACAAATATCTGTTAAACTAAAGCATAGTAAAATATTTTTACTTACTTAATTTTTATAGACAGATTTGTCATTAAAATAAATTGATTTCATTTCTGTTTTACAGGATTTTTAAAGTAAACAGTGCCAAAGCTGTTGAATTATGTTTGCAAAGAAGTTACCATATTACTCCTCTGGATGTTCTATATTTATCAAAGTCTTCTGGAAATCACCCAAAACCATTCTTCGAGTATATATCTCGAATTTTAGATTGTCTTCCTGAAGTACAAAGGTGCGATGACCCTTATTTATAAGCCAAATGTATACTTTGAATACATAGATATTACTTATTCAAAGAGATATTATGCCATGGATATAGAATATATTCTTTAAATAAGAAATTAATATTATTTTCAGTTTTGAATACCATTAAGAGTAGAAATATAAATACAATAAGATCCATTTATTTGATGAGCTTTCATTTTCTATTTTATATCTTATTTGAATAAATAATTTTTTTATTGTATAAATTTAATGTTAGTGAGATAACATTTATGCAAATTGAAGCTTTTCTTTATTTAGGCCTTCTTTGTTAATAAATTTGTTAGTTTCAATCGGAAATTTCAATGTTTCCATTTATAAACTATGATATTCATTGAAATTTGATGACATTATTGTCTAGTTCCAGTTGTAAATTATTTATTATGTATTTAAGTTCTTTATTTCTGAAATTCCTTGAAAGTAAATTTTTAGCTATTATAATATATAATTATTTTCTTAGACCAAAAATTTTGGAAAAATTACTACATTTGAAGGAAGTATGCTCAGAATGGATTGATGGAGCTCTTCAAATCGACGTGAAAACTTTAGAAAGCTTGAAGTGCAGCTGTGGATGGCCGAGGTTCTTATGTTTAATTTTTTAGGTTAATATTTTGTCTTTCGTGCACAAATCTCGATTGGCCCTAACCCTCGTTGCCTTAGAAATTGTTTTTTAATGGCCTGTGTTGATATTCAATTATTATGTTGATACACAGGTATTATAAAATGATAGCTCAATTTCTACATATCTTATTACCTAAGGAAATGAATGAATTAAGCATGCTTTCATTAGATTCTGAATCACAGCCATTGAAAGCATGCCCTACTTAAACCAGGCATAGATTAAGAATTCTAAAGGGACTAAGAAAAATGTTAAGTAATGCAAAAGATATTAAATGTCTGTAAACCAGCGACATATCTTTACTTTGCCATCTATTTATCTATGTTTTCTGTCATTCTTTATACATATTTTATAAAAATTTATTTTATGTAAATAGTCATTAAATGAAATGCTTGCTCTTTAGACCTGGATCACATCTTCATTCATGGAAGTACTCTGAACTACTTTTGCATGTCCTTACTACTTCAAAAGAACTAGACATTGACTTACTGCAAGAGAAATGTTTTTCTGTTGGGTATGTTATTAACTTTTGTTTTTCTTGCAATGCTGTAATAGAAATAAACATAGTTTTAAAATCTTATTACAGTTTAATTTTGCTTACTTTTAAAAAAAAAAAAAAAAATTTTTTTTTTTTAGCATTACAATATGTATTTGACTAAGAAGTTCAAGCATGTGTATATATATATATTATATCGTATAATTGTATATATATATAAGAATTATATTGTGTGTTAAAAGAAAATAAACATTATAATCAATTTACTTTCATTATTTTTTAAAAATTCAAGATCTATTAATGTAAAAAAAAATATTGTCCATTTAATGTGTATAAAAAAATTATTTCAAATAGGACAATAAGTGTGTAAAATTTCTTCAAAATTTAATGAAATAAATATATTATTTTTATTTATTTCTTATTTCATTAATATTCACTAAATAGGAAAATAAATTAGGAAGGATTTGCCTATATAATCACTTAGTTAATTATTTAAAACAATGAGCGAGAAAAATAAATTGTCGCAGAACGTTAGTGAGTTTTTGCAGGAAGATTTTTCATTTGGGAAAGGAAAATTTTGGGTTTTCCTTTCTGAATATTTTTTCAAAAAAATTTTGTTTTTTTTTTTCTTCTACAGAATTTTTTGTTTTCAAATATGTCTTTCTTGCGCATCAGAGAAAAAAGAAATAATCATGATTTTTCTATTCTCATTTAAGATTTTTAAAAATATCTGTAATGACTGGCTTCATCTAGAATTTCAAATTAATAATATAAAATAAAAAATTCAGAAATTGCAAAAGTTTAAAAGATAGTTTGCTCCAGAAATGATGTTCTTTTTTTCCTTTAAAGAACACCATATTTTACATGCAGTTATTTCAGTATCTCTTTTTTAAAGAGTCCTAATTGCGTGATTAGTGATCTTTATTTTGAGAGTTACTGCACGGATTATGCGACTTTTTATTTATTATCGTTTAATTTATTTACAAATTTTAATTTGTGTAATGATTTACGAAATTGGAAAGACGGAATAATTAGTTAATTTTTCCGCCACAAAATGCGAGAATATCTCCTAAAGTATTAGAACTTTAAAAAATATTACTTTTACGATAAAAATTTTTATGCATTTTTTTCTATACTTTCTTCTGTAAGCGCACTGTTTCTGTTATTTAAAATTAGTAATTGTTATAATTGAAACTATCTTAAAGCAAAATATTAATGCTAGGGAAATTTGTCACAGAAAGCATGAAAAAGTTCTGCCACAGGACTTTATCAAAATCACTGAACATTTCTTTGCTTCACTCTAAATTGTACAAAGACATCCCATAAGTAAACCATATATATATTCTTGTAATTTAAAGTATTTTATAACAGTTAAGAATATGTTAAAGTATGTATTTTCTCTATAATTTACTTTTTAAGTTTTGTCTAAATTGTATGATACTTTCTGATTTTTATGTCTGATTATTCAGAAACAGATGTGCATGACATAGATATAAAATATACATGTAGATCATATGGATATAAAATATATAAAAACTAATTATATTTTTTTGAATTTCATTAAATTTAAATGTGGTATCCAAAACATTGTTAAAGTCTGAGATAGAAGCATACTTAAAATAATTTTTATCCTACAATATTTATATTAATTTTAAAATTATGTATTGCTCATACATTTCAATATATTAAAAACATTTAAAAAATAATCTGTTTTAGCACATATTTAATATTTATATTTCTTTTTCAGATTTTGGTTAGGATCTCTGTCATTGGTTAAGAAATTAAGCTTGAAAGATACTCACAGAAAACTAGTCATTCAATTGGGTGATGTTAGTCTTATTGACATCAATAGCAGCACAGGTACGATTATTGTAACAATACATTACATTAACAAAAATTTTAAATAAGTATGGTATAAGTATATTCTAAAGCTTAAAAGTGGCACACGTATATTTTTTTCTTTTGAAAGTGGTCATGTTACCCAAGAGGTTGGTAGCCTCTATTCTAGTTATTTTTAATTATTGTTTCGTAAAATGAGTTTTTGAGTAACATAATTTAAAAATTTTTCCATGCAGTCATATTTAATTAAGATGTTTTCTTGAAAAACAAAGTTACAAACTGTCTTATAAGAGTTCCAATGTTTCCCAATATTTATCATCAATATGTTAAAAGTTATTTTTATAACAAAACAAAAAAGCTTAATATAAATTATACTGAATATTTTTGAAAAAGTTATACTCCTTATAAACTAAAGTAGGTAGTGGATGTTTCTTTAATCTTGTTGTAGCATATAATATTTTAAAGTTAAAGATATAAATTATTTCAATAAAAATACGTTTCAAAGTTGGGTCTCCTTCAAATTCTGTGTACAAATCTTAAATGTGCTTTTATAAATTGATGCACTGTACCATAATGCATATGCAGATATCAACAGCATTCTTTTTTAACTTTGGTTTTATGAAATATGTGTGATACAAAATATTTCATTTTAGAGTTCACACAACTGTGTATGATTCTCACCAAGTCATTTCATTTACAAATATTGCCAAAATCATACTAATGGGCAACAAGTTTTTTGTGTATTTGCCATTAATATGAAAATTTAAAGAAGTTAAACTTTTTAAAATCATGTAAAAATTAAAAAATTTTAAAAATCATCAAAATTATATTTGATATGTACCCAAAAATATATGTATGACTTTTGAACTTGTAAAGCTTTAACTTTTTCACATTTGTCTGCCCTGTTATATTTTATGGATCACAATTATGCTTTTGGATCACTAAAATTTTATTGCTGGCTTGAACCCTAATCATTTATCTATATGAGATTTTTAATTATGACAAAATTCTTAACTATATACATTTATTTGAAAAATAAAAATCATTTGTTAATATTTTTATGTATGCTTCTCAATTTTTGTAGGTTACTTCCCGTCCAGTCCTGAGGAGTGGCAAGAGTTTTTTGCTCTTTTTGCACAATCATCTGTTAAAAGTGAGTCTGTAAACTGTCTCATGTGTGATTTAGAATACAGTAGTTCTACAGAATTTTGTCAGAATCCCAGCAAAGATGAAAAATGGAAGTGTACTTTGACATGGGAAACAATTTCTACCACTGCCTTAACCAGTCTTGATTCAATCAAAGTATTAGAAATATTGAGGGGCTTAAGTATTCCTAATGGAGCTTTAACACCAGCCTTCTACCAGTCTGTCATGAAGTCTTTCGTTATTAATAAAAAACAGAGGTAAACATTAAAAAATAGTTTAATTTATCACAAATTTTTCTTTGATTAATAAAAATGTCAGTAATTTTATATTGTTTTAAATGAAAATAATATTATGTTCTATTGAAATTATATAGCAAAATAATCTGTTTAAATAAAATATAATGTAATTTGTTTAAATGTGGTTTGTTGGAAACCAGTGTTATTGAGATTAAAATGAATACTTTTCACTTGCTATTTGCAATGAATATGTTTTACTTCACCATTTTTCATTCTATGTTATTGAATTTACATTGCTATTTTCAAACACATTTGAATTCACTTTTCAGTTAAGTTACATAAATTGAGTTTAAATCAAGTATAAAGTTTAAAAAAAAAGTCATTATTAATAGTTTTATCGGAGGACAATTCTAATGAACTACTTTATTTGACATCATGAGCATATGTATCTATAGGATTGTGTGGGGCGAAGTTTGTTAAGGTGTCGCTTTTACTACTGGTGGAGAGTTGGGAGTCCTGAGTGCAATCTTTCCATCTGTAAAAATAATGGGCATGTATACGCAGTGAGGTTCACATTAAATCTGTGATGGCTGAAGTCCTCCCGTTGGTAGTGGTGTTGAAGTTTAGTTAGGGGCACCCAGGGATCTGTTTAGAAGAAATTTGGGTCCGTTAACGGACCCTTCACAACTTTGTTTATCTTCATTATTGTTTTGTTAATTGAGTTAACCCTTCCTCGGGGGAGAGGGAAGATGGTTCGAGACAAACTAGGTTTTCAAAGTTTCCCTAAGTTTAAATTCCAAATTTAGTATTCTAAGAAAATATTTATACTTTTACAAACATCATGTGCACATTCTTATTAATATTAAATCATGTTTTTTTTTAAATAAATAAATGATCAATTTATATTTATTCATAAAATTAATTAATCGAATATTATGTAAATAAAAATTAATTTCTGGCAATTTTTTAAATAAAATATTATAAATTTAAGAATTGTTTAATTTTACTTAATGCGTAACATATTAAAAGTGATACATTACTAAGTTGTGTTATTTATAATATGTAAATTGAAATTAATTAAAATGTGAGTGATTTTGTTTTTTATTATTCGCCCGAAATGAATATTCTGTGTTGAGCAGAATCTTGTATCTATTTACAATTTAAAAACTTCTTGAAAAGGGTTTTAGCAATTTATGCAATAACAGGACCCTATTTGCACAAATTCACAAAAGCAGGACCCTGGTTGAAAGAATCTGACTTAATGCATATTTTATATTCACAAATTATGAATAGTTTTTTCTCAATTTTACAAAAACAGGATCTTTCACAAAATGTCTGGACATACTCCTGGTACCAGCTAGCTCAGGCATTGTCCAGGTTGTCTGACCAGTGTCAAAATTAGGTGGCATTCCTACCATGGCCTTTAAAAGATAGAGCCTAAAAATAGTTATATGCTTAGCTATGGTTTGATGATATAATGTGTTTATATAAACATAGCTTCGTTAAGATGAAGTGCCTGCTTTACTTTAACTTAAAATAAAGTTTTTTAAAGAAAAGTCGGTCCTTGTTTATTACAATAAACTAAGTGCATAAGTTCTTGTTAATAGTAACAGATTAATTAAATTTTTAAAAAAAACACCTAAATTTTGTGGTAAATTTATAAAATGACACAATTTTATTAACTGTGCTCTTATAATTGCTTTGATAAAAAAAAAAAACATAGTTGTTCAAAAATATTTAGAATCAATAAAAATATTGCTAATCAAAGTATCATTATCTGACAAACAACACACACATGAGCATCTTTTTACTTACATAACTTACAACTTACATAATTTTTTAGTGCCTTAAAGCAAACTACGTTAGCAACTGTTGGGAGCTATCTCTGGTCTAGAAAGCTAAAAAGTCTGTCACCTGAAGTAAGAAAATTTTCATTGATGTTGAAACATCTTTGCTCACAATAGTTCTGTTAGAATATTAATTATTTGCTTGAAATTTTCAGTTACGGCAAGTGTTTCTGAAGGAGAAAGAGAAACCGGGTACTTCTACTAATCCTAAAACAAAGGTTATTATAATTTTTTGTTACTTGTTAGTAAACTACTTGTATTTGTAAAATAAATAATATTGTTAAACTTATTTAAAATTACTATTTCTATGGAGTATTACTTTTTGAACTGCCGGTTTTTAAATCTCTGGCACAGATGGGGCACCACTGTCTTTTACCTGTAGTTTTTTTTCTGATGCACTAATTACGAGTAAAAATATATTTTGGTATTTTTTAATTATAAAAAATAGTCTAATATGCTTAATAATAGTCTAATAATAAGTCTAATAGATTAAGAAAATCTATTCGACTTTCGGAATTGAATTTTTTCTAAAACATGAAATCAAAAAAAAAAAAATTTGAATTTTTGTTTCATATTCAGATTAAAAAAATTATTAATAATTGATTTTCTGAATTAAAGAAAGTTCAATGATAAATTACTGCTTCTTTTAAATCTAAATTAGTACAAATTTGAAAAATTATTGTTTGCAAGTGAAATTGGAAAGTGAATTGGGTTGGAAAATTTTACTTTTAACAAAAAAAGGGACAGTCCTGTCTGATTGCTGTATTTCATAACAAATAATTATTGAAATGCTAAATTTAATATTTTTCACTTATTTCAACCTAAATTAATATAAAAACATGAAAAATATGTTTTGTGCAAATTCTGTGTCAAAAGGAAAAAAAAAATTCTTTTGAAAAAGAAAAAAATTCTTTTAAAATTTTTTTAAAACCATTTATTATCCTCAAAAAAAAATTTTAAAAAATAGATACATTTTTTATGAGTAAGATGTGCTTAATTTTGAAAAGGGAATGAAATATAAATAAATTTTGGAGACAAAATAAAATAATAAAGTCCCTGAAGTAAATTATTACTATTTTTTTTCTTTATATAACAATAGGAAAGCATATTTTTTGAGATTGGCCTCATATTTGTCAAAATTTGCACTTGGCTCAAATTTCAAACTTAGTTATTAAAAAGTTTTTTTTAAAGTTTTTACCCCTAAGTTTTTTTTATTGACAATCGTTGAAATTATTGATTGATATTAATACTAGCTAATTTATTAGGTGAAAGAATTCAGAAGGGCTACTCATTCTTATTTAGAAGAACCAGAAAGTCATTGGGGCATTAAAATATCCTTAAAGACTGTCTGTAAAGCTTGTAAAATGCCATTGACTTCACATTTATCTTCTTCTCAAGGGGGAGTCACAGTTTATAGATGTGGTAAGTTATGATATTTTTTGGTTTTAATTTATTTGAAATCATTTATATCAGTTTAGTGCTTTTATATATGAATTTTACTGGGATTCAATAACATTTATGATTATGCACATTCCATTTTTGTCAAATTGATTAATTAGTTTGTGCAAACTCAACTATTCAGAAATAATTTGCCCTACAGGCAGATCTGAAATTGAAAAACAAACAAACCTGTTCTTTAAGCAAAGAAACAATTGAAATGTATTGCTTCAACTATAAAATTCCTCTTATTATTAGAAAATGTACTTAGTATTTGGTATTATTGTCCAGAACTAAAGTTACAAACAGTTGTCAAATGTTTAGTGACTAATTTTAGTATTTTATTCACCTCTGAAATAACTTTTGATATTTGAAATAAGTTTTAGTTTTACTAAATTCAGTATATTTTTGTAAAGAAAACAGGCATAAACTGTCTATGGCCTGTAAGCCAAAAAATGGCCTTGAAGCCTTTCAACTTGGCTTCAAAACCAACATTAATATTGAAAAACAAATATCAGAAAAATCTTTCTCTGCTTTGCTCTTTCTACAATAAGTCTCAGATCTAGTTCAGTTTTTGTCAGAGTACCTGATTGTATTCATTTCATTTCACAAGTTTTGTTTATGGCAATGGATTTAGTATTTGCAATAAAGTTTTTTTTTTTTTTACTAAATTATCCAAGCAAATTAGAAAAAGAAAAATTAAAAAGATTGGTTAATTTAAAAAAAATATTAAATTACTTTCAGAATTCCAAACACATTTTGCATTTATCTGATACCACATTAGTAACATTAACACTTTTTTGTTTCCTGCAAAACAGCTTAGTTTTTCGGTAAATAAAAAATTAATTTTTTTTTATATCTTTAAATTTATTGTTATAATTTGCCTTGTAAATGTATTACTATATTCGTTGGGATGTATTTTTGTAAAATATTTTCATTATTTGCATTGTCAAGAAATTGTCATGTGTTGGGATTTACCTATTAATTTCAGATGGAGTTTTAATACACCGTACATTTTTATGATTACTTTTGATGATATTTTCTAGTTTTCAGAATCCGCCATTCAAAAATGGCTGCATTGTCTTGCAGTAAGCTAATGAACAATATTTACAAATGTTGACTTCTAAGAATGTTTACTATATTCAAAAAGTTTTATATTTGTGTCATGATTTTTATAACACATAGTTAAAATGACTAAATCTGTTTATATCTGTGAACAGGACATTCCTATCATACGGCTTGCTCAAGTGAAGGATTCTGTATAGCATGCCTTAAACCTGGTGATGAAGATGGATGAATTATTTTCGATGTGCCAAATACTATTCTATCCCCATCTAACAGGTTTTAATATATAAATTAAGATAGTCTTCATTTAAATGCTATCTATTCTTCATTGATTACTGTCACAATTTTTTTTGCTCAGGTTTAATATAAATGTGAAATCTATTAAACACTTGATTGTGTATTTGATATGTCATATATTTTGAAATTTTCTCTCCTAGTCTTCTTCACTAAGTTATCCATCGATGAACTTACAACGAATTTCAATGTAACATTTCTTAACATCTTTTGTTTCAAAAATTTTTTTAAATTAATTTTATTCATTTACTTTATTTGAAATAATGACATTTTTTTGTCAACAATGTGTATTCTTTGAAAATAGAATAGGTGTCTCAAGTCTACAGGATTTATCTTATCTCTTCCCTTTTCCCCTCCCTATTAAATTTTACTTTCTCCTTACAACAGTACATTTTAATAAGAAGTTGGAATTCACTAACGTTGAGAAAAAGCAAAATTCGCTGAAACCATAGTAACAGAGGGGGTGAAATGTAGAGAGCCAGGGAATCGTGTATCCTTGAGATACCTATTTTATTTACAAAAAGTATAATAATTTTCATTTATGCTCAAATATTTTTGGTTTTGAAAAATACATAACTATCATACCATGACGTACGTGTTCAAATTATGCAGCTATTTTGAACTTTCCACAAATGGAGGCATATGGACTCGTGTCTAGTCCTTTTCTTTTTTTCTCTTCATTGCCGAAATTTACTTATGATTGTTTATTGTAGAACATATGTTTGTTTAAGAATGTTTATGTTATTGTTATTAGTTTTATGTTAGTTAAAGTGAAAGTATTTATCTTTTTTCTGAATTAAGTATTAAATTTAGTTATGTATGCTGTTTAAGATGTATTTATGACATATTTTAAGTTGGTATATATTATTTGTGTTTGAATAAGATTGACATATTGTATTTATTTTAAGATGTGCATTCAACAGTATAATTACATATAGTGCTAGTTTATTTTACTTATTATTATTTTTTTTAGTTTAAATTTGTTTATTTATATGCTTTTATTATGCGAGTAATTTAATATTTTCAATTCAAATGTGCTCTGTGTCATAACTTATATTTTATACTGTTTGTTCCATTAGCTAAAGTCATAATCAAAAAAGGTTTTTTTAAAAAAAACTTTTTTTAATCAATTCTGAAAATAAGTTACATTTCAAGCAAATATTTTATGAATTCCACAAATTAAATCATTGGTGTCACATGATTAGTATTTTTTATTAGTATAAATAGTGTATCCATTTTATAGTTATTTTCCAGCTGTTGCAACAGCTATTCAACAAATAATTACTGATACAATTTTAAAATTACACATTAGAGGTTTGACAGTATAGATAAATTAATTTCTCCCTTATTGCTCTTGTTACTTAAAATTGTTTTTAAAATCATTAGTTCGTAAATGTAACAGTAACTAATATATGTAAAGTAACATAATATTTTATTTTAACAAGTTACTAAATAATGTCTAATTTTTGTGATGCATTCGTTACTCTAAGTAACAGTCATTTTCAATTTTGACATCAGCAAAAATTTGTGTACTTCTAAAAGTTCATTTGCTTTCAGAAGGTAATATTTGCAGAAAAGAATTGTTGCTAATTTTAACTTGATTATTATACATTGTAAAAGGTATAAATTCAAAATTTATATAGTGTATGAAAACAATTAAAGAAAATGTAAAATAATTTTTATATAATTAAAAAAGCTTTCAAACAATTCAGAACAAAAAATTACATGACACAACTTTTAATTATGATAGGAACTTAGAAATTAATAATCGATTAAAAATATTCTTACAAGCTATATATATTTTTCATTTGTTTTGTTAACATGAAATATTTATTATTATTATCTGTTACTCTATATATTAATAAATATGCAGTCTCATTTCTATTTGTTTTCATCTATTCTTGTGTCTAGTTGCTTCATAATAATTATTCAAAGTATAAGAATAGTGCTCAAAGCCCTTATTTTCTATTCATCTGGTATATAAAATTTTATGTACCGTAACCATATTAACTGACAATTTATTTTAATCAGGTCCTAATTAATTATAAAGCCTGATAAAATGTGATGATCTGTCTTTCAAGTTTGTGTATCCTACCTAATTGTGCAATGATTTGATTGATAAAAGTGAAATATTTGATATTTTCTTTATTTTTCTTGAGAATTTGCATTTATTCTTATTTATTCAAGGGGTAGGTATTTTATTTACATCACACTAGAGCTACACACTGGGCTATTGGCGACGGTCTGAGATACATCCTTGAGGATGATCCGAAGACTTGCCATCACAATTTTGATAATCTGCCTAGGAGATGGCTCCCTTGCATTGGTAGCCTGACAACCTGAGATGAGTTGAGCCTTCTATGGTAGAACGGTTTATTAAGGAACAGATCCTGTACACCCTCAGTCCCTTACGATCAGTCCACTGCGATACTATTTATTCAAGAAAATAAAACATCTAAATATTACAAGTACCGTTTGGTTTATTTTTTACAATTATATTTTACATTTAGATCTTTTTTATGCTTAAATGATCAGCTTTCAATAATGTTAATAATATTTCATTAAAGTAGTTATCATTTAAAGTTTAACAGTTTAGTTTATCAATGTATTTAAATTATATTACTGATACAAGTAGAATGCTTACTACCACTCAATCTTAAAAGATCTTAATATCTAAAAGATTAGGAGACTAAGGCCCTTGCTTGCTTTATTCACTGATATTCACAATTACATAGCATAAATTACATTACAATTACTGAACATAGATTTAGTTAAACAGATTTATCTTCCTATTCTAAAAGGATAAACTTAACCCTTGCTCAGTTACCATTGTAACTTTATAAACAAATGATTTATTTGAATTTAATTTTTGGTTCCTTTGTAAAAGTGGACAATTATCTTTTTCTGATATGTAGAGAAATGAATATTAGAAAATAAATCTTTCCCGTGAGGTTTGATTGCATATTTAGATTGGTTTTTAGAAAATCGCTTCACTTTCATTAATTATTCTATAATTTTGAAGAGTTATTAACTACATTAATATACATTCTGTTTAGGATATTGTAGGAAAATATCAGCTGAATGGTTATTTTCAGATGATCAACGCCCGTAAAAAATGTGCATTCTGCTATATAAGTGGGCAGATATGTATTAGGTGTAAATTTTATTTGTAGTTAATTGCACTTTTTAATATTTTATGCTAAAAATATTTAAATGAAAAACTTTTTGCTACTGACAGTTAGAAAAGATCAAATATTTTGCTTAAATCAACTTTTATTATGTATTTTGTTTTTATAAAGAAAAATTAATTATGTCCATTTTTGAGCTATCAACTTCCAGTTAGATATTCATATTTAAGCTTTCCTTGATACTTCCTTATTCCTTTAAATTAATGGAAATCAAATTTTGCTACTTATTTTTGTAAAGTACAAATGTATTTTAGACATTGCACTACTTTTGCTACTTAACTTATTGAAGAGAACCATGTAGTGTCACATATTTTTTATCATGTAGCCTAGTATTTACTTTTTCTCTAGCGTCACATCCATACTTACATTTATGGCATTATAACATTCCTTTATATTTTAAATAAAATATTAGTTAATATATTTTCCTAATTCCACTTATCATAAAATGATAGTACTCATCTTTTAGCTGGGTACCAGGAAAATCACTGCACAAAAAAAAAATAGCCACTTCAGTTTTTAAAGTGCTTAAAAGGAAAGAAACTTAATGTTATTTTCGATATAATAATTAGATTATAAAATACGTTTTCAAAATGTATTTCTTAATTGTTGATAGAAATTTTAAAACTAGGTGGAAAAATTACTACTATTTATTTTATTTATGCATTGGAGTATTGCTCAGCTTATGATGATTTAACTTGTTAATTTTCATCTGGTACACAGCTAATAGATGATTTTCAAGATGAGTGAATGATTGAGTTCCTATTTGATTTGCTGCTTTAAAAGTTAGTTAATCTACAAAATATTTATAGATTGTAGAGTGCAAAAAAAAAAAAAAAAAAAACTTAATCACTCTGTTTTACTATTGATGTAATGATCTTAAGGTACTAGGGCTCAACTTTAATGGGTTTGAGGAGTGACCTCAAATATGCTAATGAATTACTGCAGACTATATTTTAAGATACGAAATCAAACACAAAAATGTACTTTCTCTGAATAATAACCTTTTTTTTCGGTGGATTCGGTTCGGATTTCTGACCCTCAAAATATTGATAGTTTAATCAGGAGATTGGTTTAAAGTTTTGACACTTTCATATTAATTTTACTTTTTATGTATGTCGCAATATCTCAATTTTTTTTTTTATGTGAATCAAAAATTTTATGTAGAGTCCAATAATTTTTATCCAACAAAGAATTCCCAGTTTTACGATTTTGCATATTCAAGGTCATCCCTGGAACCATTAAAGATAGAGTTCTTGCATGAAGTTCCAATCATTAGATTGAATGTTTTTTTTTTTAATTTCATGCACATTGTGTATGCTTGTGTATAATTAGCCCACTGGTAGCTTAGCGAATGGGCAAAATTGGGAGAATGTTTCTCTCCTATACACTATTTCCCTATTTATTAACATGAAAAAACTCGTTTTGCTATGCGGAGAAGACTGCAGGTTAAAATATGACTTTTTGCATGCAGAACTGTCAGTGGGTTAAATTAAACATGATTTCGTATTTTTTGGTAAAAATGAAATTTAGGATATATTATAAAGAACAAATTTTACTATTTATGTAAAAGTTTTAGATTTTTTTTTTGCTTCAATTAAGCTAATTTTGATGGTATATTCAGCAAACAAATAAATGTTTATGCCAGATAACTTTATGATATTAAAATATTTAATAAAAATGTGTTGTGAATAAATTTTCAAATTGAACAATTTTCTGATGAGAAAAAATTTTTTTTCTTATAAAAGTAAAATATATCTTCAAAAATATTTTCTTCATGGCAAAATGAAAGTCCTTAAATATTTAATTATTTATTAAATATTTGTATTTTTTTATGGTAATATTAGTTACCTATTAAAATATCAAATTTAAGTGAATCTGTGAAAAATTCAATTACTTCTGCAGCTGAAAAAAGGAATTGATTAATTTATGTAAACTTTTATAAATTAATTCTCATTCCATTTGTAATAAGTATAGTACTAAATTTAAATGAAATTTGAAAATTTTTGAATTTAAAAAATTCACTCTTTCTGTGTTATTGTTTATAAGGAGCTAATAAAAGCATTTTATCATGTATAAAAGTATCATTAACTTTTCTTATTGTATATTGTGCTTGGAGTTCGAAATATTCTCTGTACAAAACTATTAAACAAAATTGAAAAGCACAACTACGAAATTGAATGAAATGTATTTTTAAAAAAGTTCTCTGGTAAAAAAAATCACATATCAAATGAATTATTAAAGATACATTTATTTCACCCAAAAATGAAACTTAATTTATCTTATTTAATCATAATTGCACATTTACTACATTTCATTGCTTACTATGTAAAAAGTAGCCCATTTATAGATATAGATAAAAAAAAAAATTTCTAAGCTATTATAAATGTAGAAAGCAATGCCTTTTAAAGATACAATTGATTGCAGCTGTAAAAATGCAATTAATTTTATTACATATAATATTTAGTTGCTACTAATAGGTATCACTCTATTGTTCATTTCAGTATACAAATATATGTACTTAATTCTTTTAACCATCCAAGCGGTAAATCTCTGTGCAAGATACTGAAACTTTTCCTCTTACACTTTACTTTCCCATTGAATAATCTGGGAAAAAGTATTTTTTGGATAAAGTGGAGACTAGCGCTAAAAGAGTTAATTGATTCTGGGAAAAAATCTGAACTTCCTAATCTATATCTCATACAATTTTTATTGTTTGTAAAATAAATTGGTGTTTATATTTTGATAATTTGTTAACAATATTTACTTTGTGTGCCTCAGTTTTAATATTATTGCATTCACTAAAAATGAAATCAAATTTATATCCAGAAATCTAAGCAATGCTTTTTGTATTTATTAATAGCATTATTTGTGATAGTAGATGAATATTGTGATATTATGTGTTTGTTTCAAATTAGAATGAGATTTTATTGTAAATAAAAGTTTTTAATAAAAATAATAATTTTTGTTCTCTGTTAACTTTTTATGCCACATTTAGTACAAGTCTTTTTTGTTAATTTTATATTAATATTTATTTATTTAATTTTAATTCTTGTAGTATTCTAGTTCTACAACTTAGTTTTCAGTGTTGTCAGCTTATAAAATAAGAATCTCGAGACAGATCTTTATTTTATAAGCAATTGATATTCCTACTAAGATTGATAAATCGTCCTTATTTAAAAGGAGAAAAAAAATCGCGAAAAAAGCATTTAAAACTGCAATTATTTTCGAACAAATTAGATTTCGAGGGGGAAAAATTTATAATTTCATAAATAAAAATAACCTTTTCTGCATATCAAATTTCAACTCAGTAGTTACATTTCTGCAATCGTCAGAGCAACCCGCATTGTATTTTTCACTACAAGTTTAAAAGTTAATATTTCTCGATTTAATTATTAAATTTTATTTTATTCCATCATGCTCCTAAACATTTTTTTACACCCGTTCGTAATTTCAAGTATCTAAGTCTTGTAGTTTTTGCGAAGCAAATCATTTTATATTATGCCAAAAAATATTCTTTCAATTACAGTAACTTTCAAAAAAATGTGCCTTTGAGCACAACTTTGTAGTTGCATTTCTGTGGGTTGTAGAGCGGCACGCGTGGTATCTTTTACTGCAAGTTTAACTAATAATAATTATCGAATGGTAATTATTTCATTCCGTCGTACTCTTTGCATCTTTCCAAGCCTCATCGTATTTTCAAGTTTCTAGATCTTAAGTTTCAGCGTAGCAAAACAAAATTTAATGTAAAATTGAATAACTAAAACAATGGAGGCTCTTACGATTTTTTAATACAGAGACTAACAAATACAATAAGCTAAACTAACAAACTTTAAAATGTAACATTGTAGTTTTCAGTGATCCGTAACTTTAACACTCAATTTAACGTGCTCATTGTAACTTTTACCTGCAATTTCAAGTTTAATGTGTTTAAACTTTGAAACACGCTAAACCTATGGACTTTTCAATGCTATTTTTATATTCTTTGTCAATAATTTATAAGATGTCTGTCTACCTCGCCAATTCCCATTCATCTAAATACGACGACTATATTGAGTTAAGGGTAATTGAGAAGAGGTTGTTAATAGAGAGATTTAGCAATTTCATGGTACCACTATGCACATTCACATACGTATATTCTGCACTGTGCAGTAACCACAGACCAATCCAGGGTCTCTACAGTGCTTGCACAGAACATATGCTCATGAACCAGGGGTGTAGCTAAGATTTAAAGCGCTCGAAGACAAGTTTGATTTTTGCGCCCCCTAACAATACATCAGAATAGAGTATTGCTGTTCTTGCTATACCTACTTCCCAAAGCCATTTTAAGTTTTCAATTTTGTAAAAACTGAAATTATCTGAACTTAGGATTGGATTGTAAAGTGCACATTGAATAAAATTTTTCAAATCTTAAAGCAACGTTACTCAATAGAAATTACCATTGGATTTAGTTCAAGATTTAATAGATTGTATATTGTACTAATGTACTTAACGTTAAAGAAAAGCATTTTTCATTCTATTCTGTTAAAGACAATTTACGGTTACAAAAAAAATTTGGTTAATCTGATTAAAAAATCGAAGTTATGAGATCCGTATTTTGTTTGTCGTTGAACAGTCATCCTAATTCTGCGTTTACGACTACGAATGTTCAACTCCTTAGCCTTGTAATTTTAAACCCAATTCAGGAGACAAGGGAGCTGCGATGGGTCAGGGGCTAGAACGTTCGCCTTCCAATGAGGCGAACCTAGTTCGAATCCCAGTCGATACGAATTCCGCATCCGGATTGCACCGACCACAGTGCTGACGTGAAATATCCTCAGTGGTAGACGGATCACAGGTTAGAGTCCCCTTGCCGTCAGGCTAACCGTGAGAGGTTCTCGTGGTCTTCTCCATGTAACGCAAATGCGGCTTAGCTCCATCAAAAAGTCCTCCACGAAGGCACATTTCTCCCAATCCTCGATCCAGGAGGGAGTTCCCTTATGTCTTCTGGATTGGGTTTAAAATTACAAGGCTACGGAGTTGAACATTAGTAGTCGTAAACCCATAAAATTAGGTCGGCTGTTCAACGATCGACGGTAATAAAATTTAAAAAAAGGAATCCTGGATGCATCTTACAATCTCCATCAAACACCATTGTACCATTCCGAAAGTGTTAGTATTGATCTCGATTGGCTGTTCAATGCCTATTCAGTCATCAAAAGAATTTACACAGAATGTATCTGAGCTGCATTTAAATATGTCTGCGAAATTATGTACCGAGCAGTTCAGGATTAACGGTTAAAGATGTCCAAGATGAAAATGTAATAGTTTCTTCTCCGAAAAAAATTTGACAATAACCATTTTGGCAGTGGGTAATCTGTGATCGCCTTGCTGCGATCACAATTTTCTTCATTTTGTAGGGAATCGTATTTTTTAATGTCATTTTTATTTTTTTTTTGGAAAATGTTCTTTTTTAAAAAAAAATACTAATAATAATGATTAAAATTACTTATATTTTAAAAATTTCGACACTATATAGATGATTTTTTGCTGGTAGTTAATTTTGTTCTTTTTTTTTAAGCAACTTATTACTATGAAATGCACATTATCAAAACTTTAAAGATCCTTTAAAGAAAATTTACATATTCTTAAAACACATGTTGAAAGAAACATACCTTTTATTTTCTTTAAAACATAATTATACGAAATTAAATATGAATAAGTAAATAATTACTGTCAATTTAGTTAGATTTGAGTTTCTAAGAAAATTCCTTCGCACACTTTCACAACCGTATAACACTCGAGCTGAAAGAGGAATTTTGTCGCCAAGAAAAATACCACTATCACCACGATGAAAACTTTTATTAACAACTATATTAGTCTGGCATGCTAGTTTACTTATCCTTGTTTAACGGGGATGTGGTTATGAAGCCGTAAACGCAAAGTTGATATATTTATTGGTTTAATTAAGGTTAAGTTACGGTTGATGCAGGCGGTGGTGACTTGGAGGTAGTGATTTTCTACTGTTGCAGCATCAAACTATTTGGGGTATGTTATTCTTTGATTTTGGTAATTGATTATTCAGCTAGACTGAAAGAATATAGGATAAAAGCGAATGTAGTTTATGATCTTTTTCCCATTTGTCAATTAATATCCTGTAACTTTTTATTATCTTTCAGGTTTACATGTTAGCATATAAATGCAAAACAACATATAATGAAAGATAAAAATATAAAATTTCTAGTCATTTGTAAACAGTAAGGTCAGATGTACAAAGCTATTGTTAGAGCAGTACTATTATATGGCGCAGAAACCTGGAAACAGACTAAGATCGAAATTCAAAAATTAGAAACCTTTCAAAACAAATGTTTAAGATTCATTTTAAAAATTTTCTGGCCTTACAAAGTATCAAATCAAAATCTATTAAAGAAAGCTAAAATAAAAACAATAGAGGATGAAATTAAAAAATGAAGATGGAGCTGGCTCGGACATATCCTTAGAATGCCCAAAGAAAAAATTACATCTGTTGCGCTTACATGGGCCCCTGATGGTAAAAAAAACAAGAGGAAGACCCAGACTGACCATCCAGCGCATGTTTTTGGGCGAATTAAAAGAATGTAGAATATCTGGCTGGGAGGAAGCAAGATCCATTGCTAGGGACAGGAGGCGTTGGAGGGATATGCTGGAGGCCTTAAGTGCCCAAAGGCACGTAGAGGATAAGTAAGTAAGTACATAAGGTCAGATGTAAAAGTAAAATTAATACTTTTTTAGATTTTTTAAATGTCCAGAAGGTTTGCAAAAAGTGCATCATTATTGACCTTGGCCTCAAAAGCTTTTGTTCATTGTTCCCGCTATTAATTAAGAAAATAATATCCCGAATTAAGAAATTAATAATCCTGTTTTAAAAGAATGTTTTGCACTCTTTGACTTTTGCTCTCTTTATTATTTCAAAAACAAAACAAAAAAAAATGAAATAAATTAAGATATTATTTAAAGAAAAATAGAACTGATAGAACGAATACATAGAAAAATGTTCTGTGACATATTTCTTCATAAACGTTAATGAAACGTTTGCATAGGCTCAATGAGGGCTTGGCAGTAAAGGTAGTGAGGTAATTTTCAGCACAGCAGCTGAAACTGGAGATCAGCTCACCATCTGCAGATTTTTTTTTTTCCATCTTAAATAAAAATATTAAAAAAATATTAGCATATAAATAAATTTAATAAAATAAAACATTGAAGAAAAGAAATTGAAGAGACACCTTTTTAAAAACATCTCTAAACTTGTTTCGAACACAAATCAAAATTATAAAGCTCAGTTGAGAGGATACAACGAAGAACAAAAAGTAAAGAGGATTCTTGTTATTGAACTTTTTTTTTTATTTAAATTTTTTTTAAATGTCACTGAAAAATTTAAGCGACATAAAGTCTTGTGTATAATCTTTTGTATAATTTTTAAATACTTTATATTTGCAACATATAGGTTAGATTAAGTTGAATTTCTACAATGATAATCTCTGTCTAGACTACATTGGGATCGCAGACAAATTTGGAGAGAGAATAATGCTACAGACTTACTTCATAAATTCCAAATTTCATCTGCTACCAAAAATGTGGGTGTTAATACATTTGAGGTATTTGACAGAAAATGTCAATTATTACGAAACAGAAAGAGCTATTAAAATTTGGTTTAGTAATTTGAAATTCTACATATTTCAAGCTGTACATTAGATACACGTTCTCCTTCAGCCTTTAATAATATAGTTTTTGTGCAATCACAATTACCCAGATGACGTTCACAATCGCCAATCATTTTGGGTAAATGTAAATTCCATAGGGGAAAATATTAAATAAACTGGAATTGCAGAAGCGGACTTTAGTAATCAAAGAATAATTACCTTCAATATTATATCATTAAAAATTAGAGTTTTTTGTTTTTAAATGTGAGGCAAATTTCGAATATCCTTGTCAGTCTATTTTTTTTCCATTGATGATTTTCAATGTTAGGGCAAATTTTCAAAATAATTGTACTTTCTATTACTTTACTTGTAGTGTATCTACCACTACAAAGCTAAAATTCCAATTCACTAGCATATAAGACATGTTAACTCGATTCTATCGTGGGGAACCTTCTTACAGATGAAGGTTGACATTGTCTATAGCTTCTCTCCCCACATTAGTGACCCGGATGTGATATGAACGCACCTACCTTGGCAGAAGCTCCCACTTTGATTTGAACACGCCTACTCCGATGGATGGTCCCCATTGATCAGCTGACTTGCTACTTGTAAGTGCGACATTATCCACTTCCTAACACTATTGTTACTCAGTCTCGTCTCGATCACACATAACGTCAGCCTGCATACACTCGGCTGCTAATGGCAACACAGGAGCAACCACGACCGTGAACTTAATACAGCTCTCATGATCAGCAAAAGTACGGTGATCTTAATACAGCTCTCCCGATTTCTCACAAAACAGCAATGAATCAACTAGTGGTATCCGTTCATCGAATTCTGTCACAAATATAATTCTGGTGGGGGAGTACTGTAGTGTATGTATCACTACAAAAATATAATTCCAATTCACTAGTATATAAAACATATTAACTCGATTCTATGGTGGGGTACCTTTTCATAGATGAAGGTTGACATTGACAATATCTACTCTTCCCACATTACTATTTATTAAATATTAACATGCACCCATCTTTTGTCTCCAATGCTGCTACTTTTAGCCATGTAATCATGTCATTTAATTTGAAATATTTATGCCATATTTAATCATGAGCTCAGTTTGCGATAAAGTGAACTAAAACATTTTATCCCCCATTAATATAAATACGAAGTTTTTAACATCTTATTCTTTGAATAATAATTTACTTATTCTACGAATTCAAATAAAATATTACGAAAGAAGAATTTGTGTTTGTTGACAAAATATCAAGTTAATATACAATATTTATCTCCCCATTATAAATCTCCACACAAATTCACAATTGATGCATTTACTTACTTAAAATGAAATTTTCAATATAATGACGCCAACAGAATTACTTTTCTGATGCAGAAACTCGAATTCTAAGTTACGAACAATTAATTCAGAGCACCCTGCGGCCCCCATCTTCTCTTACGCATATAAAATTCTGAAAGAATTTTCATTTTGTGCCGTGAAAAGCTTCAAGAGCTTGCGTGCAATCTTCTTTTAGGGAGCTTTTCAGAAATGCAAATGAGCCATGATGGAATTAAATGTTCCAAAGCCTTTGACTACAAAACGTTAATGCCATGGACATTTTATGATGAAGAATATTTTCATTGAGTTTAAAGAGTGAGCTATAAATGCATTTGTTACTAGTTGAGAAAGAAAAGTTTCACGGAAAAATATAAGGCTTTAAATTCATACGATTGTTGATAATTATTTGTTATATTAAAAATATTAATGCTGACCAAATTTTTGATTTTAAAGTAAATGATTGACTTAATTTGTTTGTTTCTTTGCAGTTGGTTCCTTCGTGAACAAACAAACAAAAATAATTATAAATTTCTTTTCATTCTTCAAGAATTTTAATTGATGAAGCAATAATTAATCTTTAACATACTTCCCATAAAATAGATTTATATATACATATTAAACAAAACATTTATTATTCAACGGTTTATTATAATCCAATAATCAAAACAAGGCAATTTATACAGCTTTTTTTAAATTATTTAATTATGAAATTCGAAAGTATTTTCAGTTGAAAATAATGCAGTTGTGCTTATGTTCTTAATTTAATGATTCATCATTTTACAAAAGACAACTCGTTTAACCATATATAGTAGAAGATTCCTTCTTGGGGGGAAACAATTATTCTAAAATAACCATGCAGCTTAAACCATTAAAAATGCATAGATCGAAAATAAACTAAACATATAAAACATTAAAAAAAAAAAAAAAAAACATTTACTAATCATGTGACTTTGTGCCGCCATCTATGTTTATTTCGAGAACTATTTCAGACAGAAACTTATACCATGCAACTTTTTTTTAAATCCACTACCTTTTGTAAAGTTTAACTGTAAAACAAAACTCCTTTTTTTTAAAAAATTTAATGTTCCGGAAAATATAATTCTCTAAATGTTGAGAAATAATACTCAGAAATTATTTATTCTATTTCATTTAAATTATGATTTTTAAAAATTACCAAGGTGTAAGAATGTAAAAAATTTTCATTTCTCAGTGCCTTCTCAATCAGTATTTAATTAAATCATAAAAATGACAAATTGTTTCTGAAAATCTTTACTACTAAAATTTCTTAAATTATTATCTAAAAAAAAAGTTTTTATATTGCTCGCAAAATTGTTTTGATTCTCACTTTCAGAGGCACTGTGTTATATGTAAAAAGAAAAGTTCATTAGAGTCTTTTTACAGTACTGATCATACACCGTAAAACCTGGAAAAATATCTTTCTAGTCACATTTTCCAGATTTCAAAATCTGGATAAATCCGAATTCGTCCCTAAAAGTCAAGCTAATGTTGAGATAAAAATATTAATACAGTCGACGCTCTATATAATAACTTTCGTGGTTTGGGCGAAAACAGACGTTATAATGGGAGGTCGCATGGTGAGTGTAAAAAAAAACCAACCCCCGTAGTGTCTTCTCATTCATCATTGAGGGAAGAACGGTTAAAGACTATTTTTTACAAGAATTTCGATTCGATTGCCATTTGTTGCATTTTGTGAAATACTAACTTTTATCAAATCAATTACATGAAAAATCGGGTTCTCCGAGAGTTACAGTGAAGATGCAAGGATGGCGCCAGACTCTGCCCGACGAGGGGTCAAGTCTCTCCCGACAGGGGGGCTCAAACAAATGAATTCAAAATATTTAAATTAAAACGAATTTTATACTTTACATTTTTTTCTCACATCATATTTTTCAAAAAAAAAAATATAAATAAATAAATGTTTCTAAAAATCTAAAATCACTAATATTGATACCATAATGTGCAGATTCCTTTTAATGTGTAAATTTAAATCTAATTCTTTTCTTCTTTCTGCTATCGATGTATTTTGTACTGTATGGTGCAATTTACCATACATTGTAAGCGTAAAAATTACTTCTGTAATAAAGAAAAATAGTTGTAGCAGTAAACTCTATTTCAAAAAATTTCTACGCTTCTTACTCTCATAACGTAAAAGTTATTCCTTAATAAAAATTTGAAATTTCATGCACATTTAACAAAACATTTTAAGAACATTTTGATATAAAATGTTATTTTTATATTCATCGATTGGCTTTCGAATTATTTAAATGTTTTGTAAATAAAGTTTTAAGTACATTTTTCGCATCCACGTATTCTATCTAAAGATATCATGCCCCGTTTTGAACGAACTTCGAAATGGCCCATAAAATTGTAAAATTCGAATGCCCATAAAATTATGCCCATAAAATTGTAAAATTCGAATTTTTTTTAATTGTTACGTAGTATAATTTTACGGACAAAAAAAGGGCTATTTTAATCAGGGGAGTCGATGTTAGTATATATTGTAAATAAAAACAAGGTAAAAATTTCTCCTTGCGATTCCTTTTTCTTTTCAAAGATGCTTTTAAAGTGAACATCTATGTCCGGCAAAATGCTAATTTCTCCATTTGAAAAAAAGAGTAAGTCCATCGGCTTAAAATATAAGATTAAAAAATTATAGCATAAATTTGTAATTATTTTTCAATTTACAAATTTTAAATTTGCGTCCGAGAAACGAATATTAACTAACTTACATTTTTTTTAAAAATTGCCACTCATGGCTGCTGTTGGTCTGCCTATGTTTTTGTTTCTCTGCAAAGCTGAAAGCACACTTTCTACCAAGATTTCTGTTTCGCCCTGCAGAAGCTTTTTACATATTGACATACACCTGCAACGAATAACCTTTCACACAGTTAATTAATTATTGTAACATTCTTTCCTCTACGATTTAAATTTGCTTTTGCTTTCATAGTTACGAATTTTAAGTCACAAAAAATGAACACTAAAAATTATGAAGTTTGGGGACAAAATTTCGAAAAAAAAGACTTTCTTTTTTATTTCTCAGAACTTATTTGACCGATTTTGCTTAAATTTTGTATTTTGACATTTAAAATTGCAAATGATGAAAAAATTGTAGAACTTACATTTCTTAAGTTTCTCGACTTCCCTTAAATAAAGCAATAATAAATGTTTACTAAAAGTTTTATTTTGCATGAAATTATCTTTAGAAAAACGAATAGGAATTGATTGATCTGATTGGAATTGTATGCAAAACTTTTTCAATTCGCTTAAAAAAAATTGGGATATAGTGAAATACGCAAAAATTAAAGTTGACATTAAAGGGTCCTAACTTTCAAGCGCGTTCCTGAAAAAAAACTATTAAAACAATATTTCTAGATTGAAACTACTATATTTTGGAGGTCAGAAATCCGTCGAAAAAAAAGTATGTTTAAACGGATAACGTTTTTATGTCTTATTTCCTAACTTAAAATATCGTTTGGACTAATTAATTAGCATATTTGATGTCACCCTCTCGAACCATTAGGAATGAGTCTTAGAACATGAGTAGCCGAACTTAAGATTAAAATTTATTCCGGTGGGTCAATTTTACATTCATTTGAAGTATATGTCAATATTGCTGATAATAGCAAAATAATTTTTCTTTTTTATAAAGAAAGGTAATTTAGCTGGTGGTTATCTATGTATATATGCTTTGATAATTTTAACGATTATGATTGAAAGAGGAAAATAAGGTGAAATGATGTTCACTTTCAATATTAATATCAGATATAAATAAATAAAAACGTCTTTCATTTTGGCCTCTTTTGTTAATTTCATAGTATAATTGCATAGTAATATCTTCGAAATAATAGCTCATTGTTAATGAGGATAATATCTCAACCTCGTCATATCTCAAGAGCGTTTTACGTTTTGATTGAATCGAAAAAATTTTCATACAATTGCAAAAATTCGTTTTTCCAAAGGTAATGCCATGCAAAAAATATATTTTTAAATAGTTATGAAATATTTAATATTTTTTATATTTATCTTTATAATATGCGTTGGAAAAATTCTGAATCCCGATTTTTGAAATCCCCATGTAGTAAATGGTGACTGATGCACGTTAAATCTGTCGAGTCGCTAAGTTCTCCATGTTCCCATAACAAATCAAGACCTCTGGGGGTACTTATCCAGGAGTTCCCTTGTCTTCTGGATTGGTTCAAAACTACAAGGCTACGGAGTTGAACATTAGTAGTCGGAAACCCGAATATTGGGTCGGTTGTTCAACGACGGATAAAATAAAATAGCAAGATAAAATAGTAAAACTTTTATATAATTTTATGGAAGGTAATTTTAAATTGTAAAATACAAAATTTGAATGAAATCGGGTGAATAATTCGAGATAAATAAAATTTTAAGCAGACTGACTTTTTTAAAATTTGATAACTCACAAACTAATAGATCGATTGTTCTGAAAGTTTGTATTTTGAAATTAAAAGGATGTCAAAATATGTAGATCATACAATTCAATATATTTTACAATTATTTAATAAACTAATAAAAAATAAAAAAGAATTATTTAAAATTATTTTTGCTTAAAAATTTGTATATAAAATGTTTTTTGTAATTTTATGCAAACATTTTTCAATACACTAAAAAAGTTCTCGAGATAATGGACTATAATCGAGGAGTTAAGTTAAAATTAAAGGACCCAAACTTTCCAACCCTCTTCTTGCCATAACTTCAGACCATATCTTCCAGATTGCGGCTAATTTCCGCGTTTTGAAAAGTAAAAACCTAAAACTTTAGACAAACTTGAATGTTTATCCAGAGCAGAATGCGCTTTTCTGTTTATTTTCGTAACTTAAAATATGGTATTGACTCTTTGAAGGTGAAAATATGATTAAATCAAAAGTTAATCAAGGTGTTCCCTTTTTCCATTTCATACACTGTACATAAAATAAGTCAATGAGAATCTGTTATGTTGATTAATATATATTTTACGATATTGAATACGAACAGTTTAATTGTTTTTCTTAATCAATCAACAATCTTTTTATTACTAAGAAAATGACTTAAAAAAAATTATTTGGTCATTGTTTTTCTTTTTTTCCGACTGCATATTTATTGCGTTGATTAAAATACTATAAACCTTGAATCCGAATAAGTAAGTGATTTTCCTCATTTAAAAGTATTAAAAAAAAAAAAAAAAAGATTTAAAAATTAAAAAAATTTTTTTTTTATTCTTATACTTTCATTTTGCTTCAAAATTTCAAAAAGCAATTATGTGATCCCATAAACCATTGATGAACACATTACATAAAAAAGAATTCCTAAAGAAGGGGACCTGCCTCTCTTTCTATCCCCCAGGCTTTTGTCAGTTTTTCCCCCAGAAAAGAGGTGTGATTGTCCTTTTCTCAGTTCTACAGAAGAAAGAAAAGCAATTTGAAAGATAAGTTTCCAAGAAAATGAAGATGTGTCTGCAGGGAGGGGGAAAGGATTTCGAAAAGTCGTCAATTTCACCCATGTCTAATCGCATCCCGTCTTTAGTTTAACAATGTATGGCAAAGTTATGAGTAGTGCAGTGAAACTACAATTACATAGAATTTACAATATATTTTACTAATTTTTGTTACTAATTCTTAAAAATAAATAAATAAAAACTAAAAAGTCAACTACAAAAAATTTTATTAAGCATTTGCAAATGAATTTTTGAGATAATTTAGAAAAAAATGTGACCAGACTATTTTCCGGACGAGTCTTTAAAATTTTCCCGATGGGGGGGCTGGGCTCGCCCGACAGGGGTGCAATTGCCCCCCCTCCCCCTGACCCCCTACTGGCGCCGCCCTTGTGAAGATGGGATGTGCAGTGGCAAAACAATTTCTGTTCTAGCACAAGTTCGTTTTTTTCCAGAATCAACTTTCATGAACAAAAGCCGTTTTCCCCCTCCACCGATAATTTTTTCTTCTTAAAAATCGATAAAAATATCTTCTTTTTAAAAAAATCAAATATCGAATAATTATATTTTTTCTAAAGCACATTTTATTAACATGTCAATCGTAACGAATTGAAAGGATAACTGGGTTTGAAAAATAATGAACTGTACTTGAAAATTCAATTTAAACTGAAGAATACAGGATGTGCGATGCAATAAGAAGTAATAAACAGTTTTTATCTCTTTTCAGCTTATCTTTTAGTTAATCTTTGAATAATTTTTTTTCTTCCCCAAATGGACTGAATTTGAATCTTTGTCTATGAAGATGCCAGAATTGTTGCTCATTTCGCGTTAACCAGTGAACCAAAGCCACGGAGGTGAAAAACATTGCTCACGCCACACTGCCACAAATCCGTTTATAGGGTGGGCCACATTCACACATCACACACAACAGAGGATAGCACAAAGAAAGACATCCATGCCCAGAGCGGGATTCGAACCCGCAGCCAATGGCTTCGCAGTCAGGCGCGCTAACCGCTCGGTCAACTGGTCGGCTTTCAGTTAATCTATTTTTTTTTTTTTTTTTTTTTTAAATTCAATATAAATGTTAGAGCCATGATGACTCAGGTGACAGAGCTTTCGCCTTCCAATGAGGTGAACGGGTTTAAATCCCTACGTTGGCTGGACGATAAGAATACCGCATTCGGCTTGCACTGAACACAGTGCTGACGTAAAATATTATCTGTAGTAGACTGATCATGGGTTAGAGTCCCCTTGCTGTCAGACTAAGCGTGGGAGGTTTTCCTCTCCATGTAACGCAAATGCGGATTAATTCCTTCAAAAAAGTCATCCACGAAGGCAAATTTCTCCCAATACTTGTTCCGTGAGTTCCCTTGTCTTCTGGATTGGGTTCAAAATTACAAGGCTACAGAATTGAACCTCAGTAGTCGTAAACACAAGAAATTGGGACGGCTGTTCAACTACGGTTATAAAATATAATTGATACGATTTATATCTGGCCACATCTAACCTCTCTCGTATTAGTAAAAGAATACGAAATATTAAATTCCAAATTGATAAAACTATCTTTGAAACAAACGCGCTTAAACGCAGCAAAATTTTCAAAAGAAAGAATAAACGAAGCAATAAAGAAAACAATGGAAATAAAATTATGACCACCGAAGCCGTCATCAAGGGGTACCGGCCTCGGAAGCCATAAAACAAAACCTTTTCTATTGAGAGAGAGGAAAAATGCCAAAATTAGCTCTCTCAGTACCCCGAAGGTTTTGTAGAAGTCCAGGAGGAAATACATGAAATACATAAAGCCAAATCAGAAAAGAAATATCAAACAAAATCTTGAGAAAATAAAAACTCACATTAAACCGGTGAAACAGCAATTTCACAAATAAACTAAATGCAAAGGAAACACTAAAACAAAAGAAAAAAACGCTCTCTATTAAAATGCGCAGAATGAAAAAAAGAATAGTAAAAGAAAAGATTACGTAACAAATTAATATAATGCTTAACTGGGGCTGCTCAGTTAAGACTTGAATTCCGACCTGCTAAATGAAATAATAAACTAGTATTCTTCAATCATTTTCTCAATCAAAAAATTTATTTTACAATAATTAAAAGGAAATCATTATTACTCAAATTATTCAAAAAATTATTCACAGCCTCCTGAAAACATTTAACATTATTGCAAATATTTTTAATCCAAAAACCAATTGTGAAAAAAACTAAATTTTTGAAAATTTTATTATGCAGATTAGTATTAAAGTTGCAGAAAAAAATATTATTTTCGTATTATTATTTTATGTTACTCTCTCGTATTATTTATTTTATGTTACTTTGGTACATACATCTAAATTTTTTCAAATGACATCTTTTAATATTGCGCATAAACTTTAGCCATTCATTTAGTGCCTTTTCTAGATTTTGAAATTTTGCTTCACGAAAACTATGTCATGAAATTAGAGCACTTTGTTCTTCTACCTTAAGAATTACATCACGATTTTTAATTATTGCGAACAAAGTGCTTTTTCAGGTTTTGAATAATTCAGAAATTTGTGATTTTAATGTTATTCTTTTATCCACTTCATTTAAAATTTTTAATTTCCTCTCTAAGAGTAACGCTGGTTTGAAGCAGCCATTTTCCCTAAGTACGTCCAGAGAACTGAACTCCTCTTCGCGCCAGCTGGCACACAAGGCCTCGAGTCTCTTTTTCTAAGCAACCTTGTCCTGAGCCTCCCATCCATTTAGTTTTGTTTTACATAGATGTTAGTACATGTATCTTTGCCGAATAAGTCTCGGCTTTCCACTTTTACGTTTACGCTCGGGTATCCAAGTAAGTGCGATATTATAAAGACTATCCCGTTTTAAACGAATGATATGCCAAGTCCATCGCCAACTTTTCTTCAAAAGTTCCTCTTCAATGGATGATAATTTTGCCTTCATTTATAAATCTTTATTTAAAACAGTGTGTGGCCAGAAAATTTTTTAAATTATTCTTAAACATTTGTTCTGGAATGCTTCCAGTTTCACTATTTCAGTTTTGTGAAGGTTCCACCATTCATAACCTTATAAAAGTAACAGTTTTAAAAACAGTTTTAACAGTTAACAGTTAGCGAGTAACAGTTTTAAAAACACTTATATTTTGTGGAGATCTGCATGTTTGAAGTTCTCCAAAAGTTTTGATAAGGCTTCTGAAACAGGCTATAGCTTTTATAATTCTTTGGTTTATATCATCGCTGCTGCCTATCTGTTTATTTCCTATTGCTCCAAGGTATGAGAAAGAATCAATTTATTCAGAATTAATTTTTATTTTATTATTAGATTTTGCATTTATTCCCATGGTTTTTGTTTTATTCTAATAAATTTGAAGACCGATTTGATTTGCATATTTATAAAATTTTTCAGTTTTTTTTTCTTTCAAGATGCGAAACATACCATGTGTTTTTACTCCAACATAAACCATCTCTTTCAACACTTCCTAAAAATAGTGTTAATAATTTTCAAACAGGAAAAATATTGTTGATGAATTTATTTAAACCTTTGAAAATAAATATTTAAAAGTTCAATATACATTTCAAAATAATGGTAAGTAATCGATATTTTTTAGATTATAAATTACGCTTAATAGGTAAAGTGATCATTTCACTCTTTTTCCATGCTGAGGAAATCCAAGATATTAAATGTTTATTAGCGTCAACATCAAAAGCAATGGTGATTTAAATAGTTTTCTCTTAATAGTTCTTTTGTTATCGATTAATTCATTGTCAATGGAAAAATGATAGTTTTCAAAGCGCAAAAATGTCTATACTCTGTTGCAAGACAATCCCTATGGAGAGAGCCTGTTTGCATCTAAGTGCACGGTAAATCGATGCCAACCTCCCAGCGCGTCCAATATCGCCAACTCTTGAAACGACGCTGCACAGCTTCCTTTTTGCATGCTATCTTATTAAGAACAATAATCAATTAACAAGTAGTTTTTTGCAGACGATTTTCTTCTACAGTGAAGCAAAAGTAAAATTGTTTTGTTTCATCTCGCATTTGATTTGTTAAGAGCATGTCAACTTAAGAAGCGCCATTTTCAGCGGTCCAATTAAATACGATGTCCTTGCAGCGTCATATTGTCGTTTCTTTTTTAAGAACGAATGTTCTCCTTATTTATTGAAATATGTCGAAAAATCAAGGATTCCAGTAAGACTTCAAAATTATAACTTTTTTTTTATTAATAATTCTGTGATCTATATCGTAAAGCATAGCACGAATTAAATTTCTGTTTGACTTGTTTAACTTTTAAGAGCTTTTTTATTGTTTTGAAAGCATATTTGTATGAATTGATAACGAAGTAAAACAGAACAATAATTTAACTACATACGGTCGCGGATGATTATTTAAATCCTATACCGCAAAGGTCTTTTCTTGACATTCGATGGAGTTTAACACCTATTTTCGGAGTGATTTTCTGGAATTAAATATATGAAACAAAATTTCGGGAGCCATATGAACAAATATCTGGTTGTGATGAGGACAGAATTTCGGTTGATATGGAATGAACGGTCCAGTGCGGACGTTCTAACGGGCACTAAAGTAACATTGCGTCCGTCTATTGAGCAAAAAACGAGTCTTCATGCAGCGGTCGTTATAATGGAAGGAAGGGTTGTACAAACAAACGCTGACTGTATTTATAAATTTTTCTGTAGAATAAAAATATTTGCTACTTTTTCACTGAAATTCTAGTCTTTCTACATTTCCCATAGACTTTTAAAAGTGCGCATCCGGTCTTAAGAACGGATGATTTGACTTTTTCAAGAAAAGAAAAAAAAAAGTAGTGCATCTATGAGTTTTCATATACAAAACTAAAGAATGAAAATTTTGATTTCATCTCACTGTTTCTAAGTCAGACATCTTAGCTCCCCGGTCTTATTCCACTTTCCTCTAATATTATTAAACAGAAAACTATTTTCATGTAATTTTATATTTTTTGACAATCCATATTTTGTTAGCTTTAGCTATAATGATGATAATAAAGCAGTAAACGAGAAAAGTAGAAGCGTACACGTAAATTAAAATTGTCTGGGCGTGGTTTTCTGAATTAAACGGATGCGTAATAAATAAATAAAAATAAATCGAACGAAATGTTTAGTGACCCAAGCAAAAGCCAAGGTCAAACAAATCCTAGTTTATATTATTCCGAAATTCTCTTTCACTTAGCATTCACTTTATTTTACTGATTGGAAATGTTTTTATTTGTTCGTCTTTTTCACTGAATAAAAGAGTTCTCTGCCACTGACCCTCTTATTTGAAACATTGCCAAACGATTTCTCCGTTTTAAGGAACAGCTTTAAACTAATCGGAACAAACGATTTTGTTGGTTTATTCTCTCCTTAGAGTGTTTATCATTTTAAAGGTTTTCCTATATTTACAAAACATACTGAGTTTATATTGCATTTAGTTAAAATTATACAACTCTGGCATTTATGGAAATTCATTTACGGTGAAACCATGGTAGTATCTGCAATAACGCTATAACCGCAATCGTAAAGGAACTAAGTTTGCAGTAAATAAAATCTTGGTGTATCAATTCAGAGCATACTCTCCGTTTAAATGCCTTTTGGAGGATGGAAAATATAAAAAATAAGGAAAAACATTGGAACGATATTTGTTTATTACGATTTAAGTCCATGCTTGAGATTCAGTTTTATGTAAATCTTTAAAGGAATACGGAATTAAGCGGGAATGTAAAAACTTATCATTTCCAGCAAAATATTCACTTATTTTCTTAAATTATAAAGATAATTAAATTTTTAAAAAAAATAAAAAATTGATTTTTAGTACTTTTCCTAAAACATTTCGATTAAGCATAGTATTTAAATAATAAAAAAAAATTCTAATAAAATTAATCCTAATAATCTAGCATTTTCGGAGTTATAAGGTCTAATGCTGCTGTCCCTTTCCACCCTCTCTGCAATCCATTGTGTTATTTTAAAATAAATAATTATAATATTACGTCGACTTCTTTCACTTGAACTAAAATTCTCAAAACAATACCTTTTATTCAGAAATGAAAACTTTGAAAATATGTTTATTATGATGGTAGGAAAGAAATTTGATCCAAATGAAAGAAAAAAGAATAACCAAATTCTCATTCCTTGAATAGAGAGAAAAAACCCACTTATGTCACTTAATGACGAAACATTTCAACTACGAAACCGATCGTTAACACCTGCGGTTCTTGACATTCTAACTGAAAATAACTTTGTTTAAAAGAAGAAATAAAAGTGATTTATTATGGATTTGTAGTTTCTTTATTGGCTTCCATATTTCTTTATTGCGTTAATTGAATAAATATAACGTCATAATTTTCAGACAGCCGAAAAAGGCTTTACGTTTAAATATTTGTTTTAGGAAGAAAATCATTGTTTAATCTAAATGTAAGAAATTTTGAAGCTTATAATATCCTCCATACCCGAGGTTACATTCCTGTAGCCTGTAGAATGGTCCGTATGGTGTTTTTTCCCTGCAAGTTTAATAATTCACGAACAAATTATTGAAAATTATTTTTTTTATTCCATTGCTCTCCTTGTACATTTTTCTACACACCTTTGTATTTTCAAGTTCTTGAGTAGAATAGTTTTTGCGCAACAAAACAAACGAAACGCTAAGCTGAACATCCGAAACAGCGTCGGCGGCCCTTACGATTTTTCAATAAAGAGAAAAAGTTTTTTACATTCCACCTTCTTCATTTATATCTTAAAATAGAATGTATAAAATGGAAACGGGATTTCAAATAGCTTAATGCCAACCAATTTTTAAATAACAATTTAATTAATAAGTAGCGGAAAAACGCGGAAAAAACGCGATTTATTATTTTTTTTTTTTTTTTTTAGGAAATTGACAAATTTTCCTTTACATCTTACATTTTTTTTATAACCGTTGTTGAACAGCCAACCCAATTTCTTGTGTTTACGACTACTAACGTTTAACTCCACAGTCTTTGTAATTTTGAACCCAATCCAGAAGACAAGGGAATTCCTGGATCAAATATTGGGAGAAATTTGCCTTCGTGGAGGACTTTTTGATGGAACTAATCCGCATTTGCGTTACCTGGAAAGGAAATCCACGAAAACCTCCCACTGTTAGCCTGACGGCAAGGGGACTTAACCCATGATCGGTCTACCACTAAAGATATTTTACGTCAGCACTGTGATCGGCGCAAGCCGGATGCGGAATTCGTATCGACCAGCAGTAGCTGGGATCCGAACTCAGTTCACCTCATTTTAAGCCGAACGCTCTATATCCCCTGAGCCATTACATCCTACCTTGCTTTTTTTCCCCTGTCGGCTGTTGTTACCCCAACTTAAACAAAAAGTAGGACTTTTTTTCAGAAAACAAGATATTTTTTCAGGAATCACCCCATTTTCTTGTCCCTCCACATGCATGTTACTCAAAAATGGGTATTGCTGTTTTATTTTTGAATGCATGGGGTTTTAAAAAATTCGACAAATTATTTCTTTCGAAACTGTTTTGACGCATCTTTGAGAAACTTTTTTTTTTTTTTTTTTACAGTGCAGAGGTTTATCTCCATTACTTTTAAGCAGTTAGATTTATCATTGATAAACTTTATTAGAAGCACTAATAATCTAAAACGTAAATAGATACAATTTCTAAAAATATATCCGTATGTCAAAATATCCCAAGTAAGTTACGGGACATATATTTATTATCTAATTTATTGAAATGAGAATAATCTCATTTCCAATTCATGAAGAAGTCTGAAAAACAGACAAATGATGTTGTAACTGACAGTTTCGTGACAAAAATAATTTGTAGAATGTATATAGGAAGCTCATTCTTTTCCCTTTTATCATCAACCTTGAAAGTTTCTGTCTAAAGACACCCTGCCAAGATATAACTCCATTAGAAACTTTTAGAGTAATAGAATATGTAGGGAAACTCCTTAGTTTTGGCGAAAACTCGCCAATAGTTTTCGTTGAAAAAACAAACAATGTATTTCAGGAAAGTTTACTGCAGAAAAAGAGATAAACTATAACAAACATTTATTATTACGTTAGAAAGGATTGCGTGGTTACCAATACTATCTGAACCCAAGCTATTTTCTTCTGGAACCCATTACTATCCGAATCATAAATATTTTATTTATTTTTAAATAGCTTTCTTCCCCTAACAATAAAATTGAAAACAAAATATTCATTTATAATTAGAAAACAAAATGCATAGAGCTATCAATGGCTGATTACTATTTAGAATTTTTTAAGGAAATTAATAGCGATTAGAATTCTAAATGCAAAATTATAGAATAACAATTTAGTGATTGTATATTTAAAAAATGAGGTAAAAGGTAGCGTTTGTAATATGGTGATGTGCAACAAACACATTAAAGCGATTTGTTCTTGAAAATATTGATTTGATATGAATGAGATTAAATTAATTAGAAATAAATTTATGATTAACATTTTATTCTGTGTCTCCAAGAGGTAATTAATAATTTTGGTAATAAATACTAATTGAAACAAAAAAAAGCTCTACTAAAAAGCAAAAGTTAATGGAGAAATTGTACTAGTTTGTTTGAAGAAACGTAAAAAATCGACATAGTACCACTGGTAATTCGTCCAAATTTAATAGATACTATATACACTAGTGTATGTACAAAGTATTATATTGATTTGGCATCTATTAAATATGCACTAATACTGTGCGGTTACAATATAGATACTATTGAAAAAGGTTTCTTACAATCCCTCCAAAATGGAAAAGAACAGAAGAAAATAGCTTGATTGGGTAAATTTTGACTATCATAAGTTGGCCTTGGGCAAAAGCATCATATCAAACGATACTGAATACAGTTAATCTTTATTTTGATAATATACACTACTAAAAATGTGTTTTCCTAATCTAATAACGTAAGGCTTCTAAGAATGGCAAATAATAATGATAACTAAATAAAGCTTAATTATAAGCTCTATTTATTGCGTGGCATACATCTTGCAGTTTTTAACATCGTTTTGTTATGTTGTTCAGCAATGATTTATTGATTATTTACTTTCTGATTTAACCCCTTACCATGAACGAGTATTCAGCTAGTGAATAAATAAATAAAAACGATAACAAATTTGCTACTCATTACACACTTGTATAGTATGTTTGATTCATTATTTTCTCCTAATCATAGAGACTTTTAGAACAACTAGCTTTTGATTAGTTTTAGAACTTTCAATAAATGTTGAGCACTCTAATGAGATCAATCAAATCAATACTTACACATTCGATATAACTATCGATTAGTCTTCAGTGAAATCTGAAATTGCAATGCAAACAATTAGATTTATTTACGAGGCTTATACTTTTGTGTACTCATAGCGGTCAATTTTATTAGTGAAATAAAAAATTATTGTTTATATATTAATTGTAACGAAATAAACGGTTACCTGATTTGAAAAATAATTAACTGCACTTAAAAAAAAAACAAAAAACATAAGGAATACAAATTTTGCGAGCCAGTACGAAGAAATAAATGAAATATAATTTTACCCGTTTGCGAAGCTTACATTATTATGACTTTTAAAATAAAAAATGGTTTTCATTTCTGTTGTATCATTATATATATATACAGGGTGGTTCTAAAAAGATGGGCAAAATTTTAGGAACTGATAGTACACACCCAAACAAACAATTTTTGTCAAAGAATGCAGGGTCGAAAACAAAACGCAAAACCTCTAGAGGGCGTCAAAGTTTATGTTCTTATATGAGGCAAAAACACACAAAGAGCGATGAAGTTAAGTTATAAAAGAAAAATTTAATGGCATGTGATTACAATAAGTAATCAAAACAGTGGCCGGAAGCGGCTATGCACGCAGTACAACGGCGAAGAAAAGATAGGCGAACATTCTGAAACACACCAGGCATATCACGAACTTCCCCTGCAGCGGCCGAAAGCTTGGCGACAAATTCTTCTGCAGATTCAATGGGAGTCTCATACATAAGAGCCTTCAGCTGTCCCCACAAAAAGAAATCGAGATATGAAAGATCTGGCGAGCACGGTAGCCAAGCTACCTCGCCCAATCCATTGGTTTGGAAAGGTTACGTCCAGATAGTTTCGCACTTCTCGTACGTAATGAGCTGGTACTGCGTTCTGCTGGAACTAAATGCATCGTTTGCATCAAACTTTCCAAATGCGCCAGCACCTTTACTTTTTGTTTTCGACCATGCATTCTTTGATAAAAATTGTTTGCTTGGGTGTGTACTATCACTTCCTAAAATTTTGCCCATCTTTTTAGAATCACCCTGTATATATATATATATATATATATATATATATATATATATATATATATATATATATATATATATATATATATATATATATATATATATATATATATATATAAACTTATTAATTACAAACTTTAAATTACCTTGCGCATATCCAATTTCAGTATTGCAGTAAGAACGTGCCATAAGATATCACTTTATTTATGCTTCTGTTTTCATAGTTTGTAATCTGGCAATCTTTTTACATAAATATTTTAAATCATTCTTGAAAGATGCCGGTACGAGTAAGTTCATTTAAATTCGCTCCTCACTATGCAGATTTTCTCTCGTATACTGTTTTATAATCTCTTTACATTTTATTTTCTGTTTTTTGCTTGATATATTTGTTTATTTTTTACTTAATGTGTTCTAATTTCGTTTCAATATTTTTGAGTGCTCCTCTCACTATTGTATTGATATATTTTGCTTTGGCTATATTGATACAATATTAGAAAGCACTCCTTTTTGCGGATATAATCGTGTGAGCTGATGAAGAGATTATATCCTTTCTTTATTTTGTTTTCCGGATTTTTAATTTTTTTTCCTCCATTTTTTCTCAATTTTTTAGCTTATATATATATATATATATATATATATATATGTTCAAAAGGAAGATAAAACAAAGGTAAATTACAGACAAATGAAAAAAAAAGGGGGGGGGGAATTATAATAATAACAAACAACTGGAAAAAGAAAAAAAATTAATTAAAAAAAAAAAAAAAAAAAAGAGGATTAAGTTTTTAAAAAAAAAAAAACGGAAAAAAATGTATAATCTTTTTATCAGCCCACACGATTATATCCGAAAAAGAGTGCTTTCTAATATTGTATCAATATAGCCAAAGCAAAATAAATCAATACAATCGTTCTATTTACTTGCAGCTTATGCACAATAAATGATACTTATTGTTTTTCTTAATTTTTTTATTTTTTTCTGGTTTTTTTGTATTTATTTATTTTGCTCTGTATATATATATATATATATATATATATATATAACTATTAAGAATTATGTCTTGCAACAACTAATTTCTCTCTCCTTCACTTATTTTGTTAACTTTGGCAACAAAGCACGAATTTATAAAATGAAAACTGGGTAATAGATTAGTAAATTTTCCAATAACAATGGATAGACCGACATCAATTAAAGCAAAAAAAAAATATATATAAAAATCAATTAATATTGAATTAACTTTCGAACTAATTGGAATTTTTAAAATACTTGGTTTAAGTTTAGAAACAAAAATGGCGCTTTCAATATATCAAATTTCAACTCTGTACAGTTGCATTTCAGTGGGCTGTAAAGTGGCCTGCATGGTATTTTTCACAACAACAGAAACAGTAAAAAAATATCGAATATTAAATTTTTAATCGTACTCGCTGTACATTTTTCTATGATTTCTCACATTCCTATTTAAAAGTCACCAAGTCTTATAATTTTTGTATTAAGTCAAAAACAAACAATAACTCTTTATGCTGAACATCTAGAACAGTGCAGCGGCTCTTACAGTTTTTATTATCTAGAGAAAATGAGATTAAGTATATAAAAAATGTTTAATAATTCATAGAAGATAGTTACGATACTTTCTCAATAAGTTAAGTGACAATTGTTTAAAATATTTCCACGTGTTAGCAAAAATTTTAATTGATCAATTTTTAATAAATTGTAATTTAAATTATCCTTATTTGTTTAAAAAGTGAAACAAATTTTATTGCTATAAATTAATAAAATGTGTCAATTGTAAGGAAAGAAACTTTTTCTGTTTTAATGACAGTTTTGAAAATGAAAAAAGACGATAGTGGTATTAGAGAAAATATATTTTGTGACATCTTACAAAAATACTTTTATCTTGGTTTCCTTTTTTCTTACAAAAAAATGTATGAAAAGTGCTTTACTCATCAATGCAAATGTAGAACAACTTCATTTTCTTGAAAGCATTTCTTTAAAGTATGTCTTTCTATTTTTTTTTTTTATAACTTATTCTACTTTTAGTTGATTCTATTATTCTTGAAAGAATAAATAAAAAAAGATGAATGACGTTAAATAAAGGAAAGATATTTTCTTGATATTTTATGAAATAAATAATTATTGACTTAATGTTACAGTAGTTCGCTATCAGCTAGCCTAAGCTACTAATATTACTAAAGTATTGTTTTTTTTAGCATTATTATCCAGTTTTCCGATCTTGAAAAGTATAATTTAGTACAAAAATGTAATCGTTATAACATTATGTTTAAAAGGGTAAAATAAGGAAAATATGATTAATACGATAAAAAATGGATATTACAAGCTCACTTAATCTTATACTATTAATAATGCAAAACTATGCGATTGAAAATATGACACAGTTTAAATATCTTTCAACTATCATTACTACCAACAATGATTTGACATTAGAAATAAATATTACTAGAATCTCTACGACAAACAATGGAGTAGCCTAAAAATAAGCTTACTTTTTTGGCTTAAGCACACATATTTTGAAAACCATTTCGCTATGTTGCTGTGTATATCAGGGTATTACCAAATCATATGACCCAAACCTATTACCAATGACCAGTCCATGTAAATAATAGTTAAAGATCAATGTTTAACTTTTAATTGCAAAGATACAGACTACTGAATACCATGAAGGATATAAAATGCTATTTTTCACAATATAAGCTATTATGGTTTAGTAATTTGAATTGACAACACAAGCCTTGTAAAAAATATCCCATTTATTAATACTATATGAGGGTTAGAAAACAAGGAAGACTGTAAATTAGGTGACTCGTTTCTGGTGAATAATACTTAAAAATCAACTTCAAGGGAAACTTCGGGAACCTTGTTGTGAATGGAAACAGATGGCAATAACTATAGTGTGTCTATGGAAAGAGCTCACCTCGCCATTCATCTGGAGCAGTATCTGTGAATATGGTTACTAGGATTTACTATTGCCATGTCGGGCCGGGATAGCCTGGTCGGTAGGGCGCTGGGCCCATGCCCGAGAGTTCCTGGGTTCGAACCCCGCCGACTGAAAACTCCCCGTGTAGTAAAGTGACTGATACACGTTAAATCTGTCGAGTCGTAAAAGTCCTCCCTGTTCCCTTAACAAATCAAAACCTCTGGGGGTACTGGATTGGAGATCGATCGTTCTCTGATTCAGGCCAAAATTAAGATCTAAGGATGAATGAATGAATGGGTCCGCCCTATAAACGGGTGCGACGTATGTGTGGCTGAAGTCGGATTCTTGGCCATAGGATGGCGCCACTGAAATAACAAGAAACGCACACTCTGCCTTAAATTCACCAAGCAGGCTTGCCCGTGTGGCAAGTGACATTAGAAACAACAACAACAGCTATTTCATGTAGGGTTGTTGGGTCAATATTTAAGACAAATTTTGACTCGAGTCGTCGAAAAAAAGAAAATCAGAGGAGAGAGAAGCTCCCCTTTTTGAAATACGTTACTTCTTGTTTCCATAGCAGCTGACGACTTTAGAGTTTGTGGCACTGAAGTTTTTTCTGTAGACCATCTATACTTGGAAGAAGGTCATCTCAAGTAGTTTCTTTAATCTTTTTACTTTGCACCTTACCTTACAGGCTGTAGTGCCTTTAAAGAGTAAGGAGATAAAAAAGAATAATAATTTAATGAATTTATTTAAAACTCACTGTAGAATCCACAAGAGAATTAAACTATTTGGTTAATATTAATAATTTTTGGAAAAAAAAATTATTATCATCTTGATGTTGCTGCGGCACACACTTAGACTTATTAGTTTATGAAAAATTTAAGGAAAGGTTTTGAAAAAAATCTAAAATTGATAAACTAAACAAGAGAATTGAAGCTGATGTCCAAAAAATAATCGTGAAGTTATACTCATAGCATAAGTTATATAGGATTAAGTTATTTCTTTTAATAAAATAATTACTATTTAATAATACTATAAATAATACTATTTAAGTTTTTAATATTAATAAATAAAACTACTAATAATTAAATAATTACTAACAGTATTATAGTAGTGTGATATTAGACTTTCTGATTTTTATAATACTTTTTAGGAAATTCAGTTTTCAGTTCTTTAAATCTTTGCATATTTTATAATATGATATAAAAGATAATATTCACGTACCATACGTATATTTTCACTAGGCCATTGCGCTTAAATATAAAGGATATAAATACGTCCTTGTACGGTAACCCTTTTAATGATAGACATTTCTATTGTCAGCTGTTCGCAAATAGATAATGGAAGAGAATATTTTATCACTATTATATTCTACCTTTTAACGATCATCCCTTATATCCTTTTTCTGCTAACTATAATGGATATAGAATGATGGGTAATTTTATTCAAACTACTTACATTTTTTTATTTTTTATATTTCAGCTGTGTATAGAATTTTGCATACATACCAAATACAAAATTCACAATGCCCTGTGAATAAATTTATGCAATATTCATCACTAAATTATTTATAATTTATTTCAAATGACATTTTATTTGAATTTGAAACTATGCCCTTTTATTTATTTGATAAATCTTTTTTCTTTTTTTTTCGAATATAGAGAGAAAAATATTTTTCAAAGAGTTATGTGTGTATCAAATTTTTTGAAACATAATTAATTGCGGGCCGTGATAGCCTGGTTGGTAGGGCACTGGGCCCACGTCCAAGAGTTCGTGGGTTCAATCCCAGTCGGCCGAATACTCGGTAAATGGTGACTGATGCACGTTAAATCTGTCGAGTCGCAAAGTCCTCCGTGTTGCCATAACAAATCAATACCTCTGGAGGTACTGATCCTGGAGTTTTCTTGTCTTCTGGATTGGTTCAAAATTACAAGGTTACGGAGTTGAATATTAGTAGTCGTAAGCCCAAAACATTGGGTCGGCTGTTCAACGACGTATATAAAATAAAAAACATAATAAATTAGATCATAAAAAAATAAACAGCTATTAAGTGAATGAAGAAGTTTTTTTAACGTCTTGTAATATATGATATAATACATAATATTCAACCACTATATACTTTAATTTTTACTGAGAATTTATATCAAAATATAAAGGGATATAAACGGATAATAATGATAATGATGGACATTATCATTAGACCTCCTATGATAGACCTATCAATGATAGACATTTTTATTGGCAGCTGTTCGCAAATAGATACTGGAAGAGAAAATATCGAAGAAAGAATATTTCGTCACTATTATATTGTATCTTTTACCAATCATCTCACTTATATCCTTTTTAGCAAACATTTTTTGTTTAATCTGTAGAATTTATATGGCAAAAACAGAATAAATTAAAATTTGCAAAAGTATTGAATATTTATTTTAAAACCATTTTATACACCATTGAAACTATGCCTCTTTAGTTTTTTTTTCTATACCAAAATAAATTTTTTGCTATAGCTTTTTTTAAAATTTATTAAAAAGTTGATTATTAGATGTGTAACAAATTTTATGATACGATATCTAGATTTACGAAATTTAGATTTACGAAAAAAACAATTGGAATTTTTTAAACTTCTTATGCTAATATTTTTACTTCATTTTTTGAAGTGGCAAAAAATGGGAACTCATATTTTTTATAGATTATAAAAGGAGTTGCAAAAGAGTTATGACAGCCACGCTTGGAAGTCTATGTAAAGATATAAAACTGCTTTATCTGCTCTCTCTCATTAAAAAAAATTCATAAGGATTCTGCCGACGCCAACGCCACTGTTTCGGGTGTTCAACTTAGCGTTGCCTTTTGTATTACTGAGCAAAGACTTAAAAACTTGAAGAGTAAGGTGTATAGAAAAGTTTTCAGGGATTAAGATGAAATAAAAAATAAATATTCGATAATTAGTTTGGGAATTATTAACTGTTAAACATTTTGTTAAAAATACCATATGGCCGTTCTGCAGGCCGCAGTAATGCAAGTATAGACTAAAACAGGGATGGGCAAACTACGGCCCGCGGGCCAAATGTGGCCCACCGGAAGTTTTAATCCGGCCCGCGGATAGAATTTTAACTTACAGATCCGTGGCGAATATAAACTACATAAATTATACATCCATTCTCTTGTCTACTTTGTTTAAAGCTATTCTTGCTCTTTCTTTTTTAACAAAGTACTGATGAGCTTTTTATTTATTTTTGTTCTATAAAGCATAAATTGATGGAAATAGCTGCCACAGGCAGAATTATTAAGGTAGCTTAAAAAAACTTCATTTTGATTTTGAACAAAGATTTCAAGATTTCAGTGCCATTCAAACAGAATTAGATATTTTTACCAAGCCTTTCAACGTAAATTTTGAAATAGTGAGGTCGGATTTGCAGCTTGAATTAATTGAGTTCCAATCTAACAATCATCTAAAGAAGTTGTTTCTAAGTATGCCGAAGTTTGAGTTTTACAAATCATTACCAAAAGCTAGTCCCAAATTGAATATCTCATGCCATGAAAATCCGTATTATATTTGCTTAATCTTATATATGTGAACAAAAGTTTCTAACTATAAACCTTAGAAAAAATCATTTTAGAAGTAGACTAACAGACAAGCATTTAGCCTCGTTCCTTAAAATAAGCACATCTCACTTCGAACCTCAATATAAGGAACTTTCAAAAATGAAATCGCAATTTCATTCATCTTATTAAATATTTAAATTAAAACTTGAATCTAGTTTTTTTTATTTTAGAAGTTTGTATTTGGCCCACCATACTTTTTCCCCCTTGATTTTTGGCCCTCGACCAAAAAAGTTTGCCCATCCCTGGACTAAAACTTTTGCAAGCGGAAGGAGCTATATTTATTTATGAATTAACGCAGAATTTTTTTCGAAATTCGAATTTGATCGAAAATTACTTCAATTTTAAGTGCTTTTTCGAGATTTTTTTCTCAATTATTTTAGCTCTACGATGATTTGTAGAAATATGTACAAGGATTTCGATGGAATAAAAGAAATACGATTTGATCATTAATTCAAGAATGATCAAATCATATTCTTAAGTCTGTTAAACTTGTATTTAAAAAAAATGTGAGTCGATCTTCTTTCTGCTGAAATGAAACTACTGGGTTTAAATTTAACACAATGATAGTTATTAGTTATTGGAGTAGATATTAGAGTAGATATTGTTGTTTAAAGCCAAAAATGTATTTTTAAATTTTTAGAATCAATGCGTTCAATTTAATGTATTGTATGAATAGATGCCGAGAGCTTAAATAATACAATCAATATTATCTCCCTTTGTATCCGAATAAGTTATAAGTAAGAAATTGCATTTTTATAACAGTTGCTTAGCAAACAGGACATATTTTTTGGAGCCCAGACAATATATATACATGTTTTCACATAATTTAAGTTAGATTCATTTTATAATAAACATTGCATAGCGTCTGATTTTTTAAAGTTAGAAACATTCTAAATAGTTTGTTACAGTTGTTTTCAATTTCACAGAAGTTAAACATTAATATCTTTTATTTTCAGACCAAGAAATGCTTGGATTAAATAAAAAATAAATAGAGAGTTCTTTTCTTGTTTGTTTCTAAATACTCTTACTCTACAATACTTTAACGCTTTTTTATTAAATGTTGATTTCTAGAACAACAAAAAGATGAACTGGAGATAGACTTTCTTTGAACAGTTTGATTAAATGACCTTATTGCAAAAGGAACAAAATTCAATTCTGGAATACTTTTTATAGCAGACACAGCTATTAGATAAATCGAAACGAAGTTATTTCCCTTTTTTTTTTAGCATTGAAGATCGAGAACGTATATTTTGTGCCTCGAAGTAAATGAAATGTTCTAATATAAAATGGTCGAAAAGAGTTTTGACAATTTAATCAGTTTTAATTAAAATTTTGTAAATAAGCTTTAATTGCAATTTTGTAATTAGAAAATTTTGTTCAATTGTATAAATACAAAATTTATTCCAAAAATACTTTTGAACCTTTATGTAGCAGTAAAATTAAAAACTTTTATTTAAATGTTAGTGAAATTTTGATATTGTGCATTATTTAAACCGCAATTAAAGTGCTCATATTACTTCAGTGCCTGAATTAGAAACTTTGCAACAAAATAGCGGGCTTTGCAGCACCCACAGATTATTTTTCATCTATATTTTCTTTCTATTTTTAACAAGTGGAATAACTAACAAACAGATGGAGGAAAGTTACTGAGACTCCATTTTAGAACACCTCTAAACTCGTTTCTAATAAAAATTAAAAAGCTGAATTCAGAAAACATATCAAGGAACAAAAAGTAAGAATTTTTTTTCTTCTATTATTTGATTAAGGACTTATCTGTAGGGGGATTTATTTATTTATTTTTAGTATCATTGAATGAAATTAAACTAAAAAAATGTAAATTAAGTTTCGTTAGTGCCTTATATTTGTAAATTTCGTGACATGTATGATAGATTAAGATGAATTTTTATAATAATAATTTTTGACTGCATTGAGGTCGCAGGCAAATGGAACCCACGAACAACAATAACTCCGCAAATCGTGAGCTTTAAAACGTTCACAATTACAAAAAAAAGTAATAAAATAAAATGAAATAAATAAATAAGAAACGAAAAACACCGATTTCTTTTTTCGAAAACAATTGAAATTATTTCACTAATCACCTTAAGATTTATTTTCTAAAAATTGTAAATACGTTATACTTAGTATATAAAATTTTTAAAAAACTGGAAAGAATAGTACTTTTTATCTTGTTTTTAAATAAATATCTCTTAAAAATTATAAGCCAAATTAAATAAAATAGCAGGTCAGTTTAAAAAATTTTATTTTTTGAATTCATTCTTGAGAGTTCAGTTAGATACATTAAGTTATTTAAAATAATAATCAATTATTAATTTAAAAAATTAAGTATTTAATTAAATTCACTTTCTTACGTAATTAAATATTTCGAAAGCAAATACAAGAATAAATATATTTTTCTTTTGTTATATAATAGGCTAATCTAAATCTCTTACGTAAATGACCTTCAATTGAGCTATCACTGGATAGTTGTATTTATTAAATCATACTAAACTTGAGAATACAACAATCTCTTTGAGTACAGGAAACATCTATCATCGGTAATACGTTTAATTAAATCGAAATATATTAAATTTCCAGAGCGAATGTTCTTATAAATATCGTTTGCTTCTGATATCTGATAGCCTAATATAAATCTTTTACGGAAATGATCATCGATTGAGCTATCACCGTGTAGTTATATTAATTAAATCATACCCAACTTGCAAATACAACAATCGTTTTGGAAAGCAAGAAACGTCTAATCTTTGTTATCGGTAATACCTTCAATTAAATCGAAAGCTCCGTCTGACTTATTGGAGCTTGACGCCTATCGCCGAAATTGAAACAGTCCGCTTGTTCTTTCTAAGCTTGCGCCATTTTAGTTTTTGTTGCTTTCTCTCATTAATAACATATACGGCGCTTTGATAAATATATTATTCATTCTGATCGAAATTCGGTCCCTTACGGCTACCACACCTGCGACAATTTAGTGATTTATAGGTACTCGATTGTGTTTTGGATTAGTAACTTCTAAAAGGCTTGAATCACGAATCTATTTTTAGAAAGTCCGCCTTTTTCCAAGAAAACATATTTAAGGATACGTTTCATTGGTCCGCAGACATATAACTTTAGCCATTTATTTTTCTTGGGTAACAATTTGGGACTTTTTTTAATCTTTATTTTTCAAAAGTTTTCTTTCAATTCTGGTTGATTGGGAAAAAAAGTAACGCCCTACATTTTCTAGATATTTCATTAAATGGAATATTTTAAGCATTGCAATCGACTAATTTTTTGATTTAATGATGTCTGTACCTCTAAAATAGAATGTGTTAAAAACAATATCTGTTTTATGAAGATCTCACTTTTTTTTTTATTTCTCTAAGAATTAACAATTTCTCTACGAAATAATAAGAGTTGAGCTTAACGTAAGCATATAATCAAAACCAAATTTATTTTCTGGAAGTTTAAAAATAATCAAATTGGACCTTGCTCATTTTTTTTATGTCATAATGATCGAATCTTAATGTTTTGAGTTGGCTGTCAGAAGGTCTTTTAAGATGGTGCATGTAAGTTTGCTAAAATTGAAAGAAGTATAAGATTATTCAAGTATCTAATTTAATAAAAATTACTTATAAAAATTTATTGATATACAAGCAAAAAATCATTGTACTTAATGGCATTTCTTAGATTTACATTTTGCATTTGTAAGAGATGAAAAGAAAAAATTAAAGTTATTTATTTTTCAACCTAAACCAGGGATGGGCAAACTTTTTTGGTCGAGGGCCAAAAATCAAGGGGGAAAAAGTATGGTGGGCCAAATACAAACTTCTAAAATAAAAAAAACTAGATTCAAGTTTTAATTTAAATATTTAATAAGATGAATGAAATTGCGATTTCATTTTTGAAAGTTCCTTATATTGAGGTTCGAAGTGAGATGTGCTTATTTTAAGGAACGAGGCTAAATGCTTGTCTGTTAGTCTACTTCTAAAATGATTTTTTCTAAGGTTTATAGTTAGAAACTTTTGTTCACATATATAAGATTAAGCAAATATAATACGGATTTTCATGGCATGAGATATTCAATTTGGGACTAGCTTTTGGTAATGATTTGTAAAACTCAAACTTCGGCATACTTAGAAACAACTTCTTTAGATGATTGTTAGATTGGAACTCAATTAATTCAAGCTGCAAATCCGACCTCACTATTTCAAAATTTACGTTGAAAGGCTTGGTAAAAATATCTAATTCTGTTTGAATGGCACTGAAATCTTGAAATCTTTGTTCAAAATCAAAATGAAGTTTTTTTAAGCTACCTTAATAATTCTGCCTGTGGCAGCTATTTCCATCAATTTATGCTTTATAGAACAAAAATAAATAAAAAGCTCATCAGTACTTTGTTAAAAAAGAAAGAGCAAGAATAGCTTTAAACAAAGTAGACAAGAGAATGGATGTATAATTTATGTAGTTTATATTCGCCACGGATCTGTAAGTTAAAATTCTATCCGCGGGCCGGATTAAAACTTCCGGTGGGCCACATTTGGCCCGCGGGCCGTAGTTTGCCCATCCCTGACCTAAACTGAAATAAGTAGAATTTACTATTTGAAACAAGCCAGTTTAATAGACATCTTTGGTAGCAAACCAATAGCTGTGTAAAAAAATTTATGCAACAAACAAATGGCATGCAAAATTATTTTTATTTTTGAAGTTTCGTTGTCATCAAAAATTACAAATGGTAATTTTATTCAAAAGGTAAGAGTTATCCACGGATAAAATACTAATTTTGCAAGGATCAAATATTAATTCTGATAATTTAAGTATCTCTATAATAATTTCAGAGTTTTAAGCAGAGGTGGGAAAAAAGAAGTTGGATTGTCACTTCACCACAAAAAATAATTAAAGTTTAATGATAATAATAATAAACATTTTTACAGTTTATGAATAATTAAAAACAGTTGCAGTGCGGCATTGTTTAACATGAATTGTTCCATAATTCTATTCATAAAAATATTTATTTCAAATTAGAAATCAAAAATGAAAGAAATCTCGTCTATCTATATGTATAAAAAATTAATGTCTGTGTGTGGGTGTGTGTGTCCTTTATTTACTCCTAAACCATCCAACCGAAATCGATGAAACTTGGCATACAGATAGTTTGAAGCACGAAGAAGCTCATTGTTGATATTAGAACATATTACGACGAACCGTTCGAACGGGATGATCAAAAAACAATGTGGAATTTTCTGATTGGTTAAACGTTAGCCATTGTCTTAAATTTAACTATAAACGATTCAATTTTTCACATATTTTAATCAGTGATAATTTCTAGCTTATAGCTCTATTTAATCAAAAAAAAATAGTTTATTGTACGTATTTAAATATGGAATTATTTTATATTCGCTATATCAGAAAAATTCAATAAACAACATTACGTTTTAGCAAGCGTGGTCTATCTCACCAAATTTATACTTTGAAAATTGTCTGATACCACTCACTTTTTTTTTATTTATATTTCTTTTAAAACGTTTTTCGAAAAAACTAGTTATTTAAAATCAATGGTAGTTGAATAGAAAAAATATTTATGTATTTAAAAGCATAATTAATGGGAATGTTGTATTTATATGTTTAAGTGAAACGTAAAAAATCGCCATATTATTATTGGCGCCAATGATACTTAGTTAATTTAGATAATGTATGCATAAATACACAAGTGGGCGACCTTTGTGCTATTTATACCTTCTGTTGCATTGATGAAGGTTGCCCTTTGAGTATCCGAAACAGCTGTCTCATTATTATATATTTTTGTGCTCTTTAACGTTGTTTGACGTAGTTTGTAATGTATGCATATTAAAATAAAAGAAATAAGCTGTATACTAGAAAGCAAAAGTAATGGACTTAGATCATTATTTTTCTTATCATCATACTATCAATGACGACCATGATGCTTAATTAATGTTAGTAATATGCCAATTGATAAAAAAAAACTAATGTACTAAAAAGCAAAAATAATGGAGAAAAGAGACTTATTCTTTTTTGGGGGGCCGTAAAAAATCGCCATATTATTACTGATGCTAATGCTTTATTAATATTGATAATATGTATTAATTGAAAAAGCTATGTGCTTAAAAAGCAAAGTTAAAGGAGAAAACGTTAATAAAAAATTCGTTTAGGTAAACGTAGAAAATCGCCATTTACAGATGACGCTTAATTATTATGTACTATTGACTGTAATCTGTACTACTGGTAATATAGTAATTGGTGCAGTTTTTATAAGAATTCTACAACGGGTTTTCCGTAGTTTCAGAAAATAATTTTTCCAATAGGGTAGCAAAGATAGTTTATCAATATTTTAATGAATGCGAACTAAAAAAACTTTTTTCTTCCACTAATAAATATTTTTCAGCAAATTAAAGGTAGGATAGAGAAATGGTTATGCTCTAAAATCCTTATCAAGTTCTAATTAGAATTATATATATTTTTTAAAATTTCTTCTCTAGTTGGCCGTCACTGACAAAAATATTTTTCCCAAAACTTAAATGTTGTAGGGTTATGTAATAAATACCAAATATACTAATATATGTTATAAAATATTGTAATGATATATTTGGTGATAATTAAAATAGAACCAATACTAAACAGTTTAAATACCGATACTTTAGAAAGACGTGTATTACGGCCCCTCAAAAGGGGTATGTACCGGAGAAATTATTTGATAGTGGTAAACTTTGACTATTATGGGTTGACCGCGAGTAATAGCATCATGCCAAGTGATGCTAAATACATTTTATCCTTATTCTAATGGGATGAACTACCAAAAATAAATTTTACTTACTTCAATAGCTTAAAGCCACCGAAAAGGACATAAAATAATGAAGAAAAAAATTTAAATTATTTTAGCTATATTAATTGAAAACTTAGTGGAAGAAGCAGGTAAGTAACAGGTAAGTAAGAAGCAGGTTCAGAATGAAACAAAAAGTTGTATCCGAACTATTTTATTACCAATTCAGTAGAAGGCGGTGCTAATAATTCTTTGCTTTATTGTTCATAATTTTAAATAAAGCCCAATTACCTAAAAAATAAAACCTTATTACCTAATTTGAAATAAAAAATCATGCTAGATGTGACTTGTTATATTAAGATTTAAAAGAGGTAAAAGCAGTGATTCATTAATTCCCCTAAAATTTTCAATTACCTGGTTCTTCCATCAAGCTATTTAATTGTGTCGGTATGCTTTTCAGTTATGAGCATGATTTCGTACTGATTTATGCCGTATGCCGTATTATACCGTAGTGTTTCTCAGTACTGATTTATTTATACTTTACTTATCGTTCATTCACCCTGTGCGAAGAACTGGTATTCAGCTAATTAGAATTAAAACTGAGAATTAAATATACAAAATTAGTTAATGTTTAGTTTCGTATTATTTTTTGTAACTCTTTGCAATTAAAATATTTTAAATTAAATATAAATTTTTTCATCCATATTTATGTGCTACTTAATAATCTTAGTAATAGAACTAACAAATTTTAACAAGCAAATTATTACTCAAATTAAAAAAAAAAAAAAAATTAAATATCTGTAGCGAAGATTGATTTTCCAAAATAAATAGGAATAAAAAGGTCCTCTCTGATTTACTTTTATAAAGTTTTATAGTTTTCGTCTATTTTAAACTAATTTTCGATTTCATAAATATAGCAAATTAATCGAGAAAACGAAGGAATTAATGTAAATTGGTATTGATTCTTTTTGTTTGAAACGTATTTATTGGTACATGTTAATAGGTTAACCAATGCTCTCACCACTGATCAGATAAAGATCAATCGAAAACTTCTCTGTTCTTTCCTAAAAATAAAAAAACCTCTTTAGTAATAATTATTTATCGTCTGCATCGTAAAACTAAATTAAAGAACATCGCCCAATATTGAAAGTCGTCTGTCCAAATAACTTGCACTTCTACTTCAAATAATGAATTATGAAGAAATACTTTACTGAAAGATGAAACTACTTGGTCAACAGTTTTAAGAAAATATTATCCGATAGCTTGAATAAGTTCGGTTCTGATTAATTTATCTCATTTTTAGAAAAGACAACTTTGTGCAAACATCGCTTATTCCCGTTTGATAAATGATACAAAACTTGAAACACCTTTTTTTAACTTATTTAATTTAAGGATTTATTGAAGGCTTCAGTAAAAAATAAAATCAACCTGGATTAAGGTAATTTTTCGGTATTTATTTGGCTTGTTGTTAAAAATAAATTTCATCTGATTTATTTACATTAACACTGATAATTTTAAATCCATTTCCTCTTTTTCACCACAACCTAGCTTTTTCAATGACATAAACAGACAAATTTGTACTAAGTTCGAACTAAAAATATTAAATCGATGGCAATTATACGAAATGTAGAATATAAAACTTGAATGAAATATTTTTTTTTACGTTTTGCCATACTCTTTCAGTTGATTTAACTTCTTTTCTTATAGTACTAGAAGCTTCCACCCCTGATCGCTCCACTCACCAACCCGCGCAATTGTTTCTCATATATTTTCTTTTTCTTCTCAAATATTCAATATTTTCCACAAAAACACAGAATATTTTGTTAATACGCTAAACATAATGAAATAGACGATTGCCTGGATTGGAAAAATAATCATTTAAACTTTAAAAAAAAGTTGAACCTAAAAAACACAGAATGCTTAACTCAATACGAATAAATGGACGAGCATTAATTTTACTCGATGGCAACACTTATAACAATTCAAATAAGGAAATCTTCTTATCCCTCTTCATTAAGTTTTTTAAAATTTATTTTTAAACTAGGGGACTAAGCCCACTGTTCGCTGCCGCTCACCAGCCCCGATGATTGCTTCGCAATAATTGTCTTTTCTTGGCAGAAAACAGTTTGTCTACATAAGTTAAAATTATTCACTTGATATGTACTAAAAGGAATTCTGTTTGCTTACTCTTGTGCCTCTACTTCCCACGTCCAAATATTACTTTTTATTAGTATTATAAACATTTGGATCTCTTGGTGAACGGAAGTGATTTTTCGAAGTAATCATTTTTTAAAATAACATTTATATTCTTATAACATTATATTGTTCAAACAAATTTGATGAGATCACAACCATAATTTAATATTCTCACTAATAATAGCAGTACTGGAAATTTTATGCTGATGACAACCAAAACAATATGGAAATGAATGAGGGAAAACTGGATCATACCACGTGATTTTCCGGCCAATAAAAATGCGTCGACAACAATGGAAAACGGTACCACACCATTATGATTTTATATTATATGGAGAAATTCCACTATAAATGTTAAGTTTTATATCTGACAACATGTTATTTTCTTCTCTCTCTCTCTCTTTTGCTACTTTTGAATGACATATTACTCTAGCGCGTGCTTATAAAACAGAGAAATACAGAGCTCGAGAGGAAAAAATAAATAAATTTCCTACATAAATGTGGATAAGTAGTCAATATTTAAAGCAAAAATGCTAAAAAAATCACGAAAAAGCATGAAAATTTGTTATAACTTTTGAACAAATTGGAATTTTGCAACAAATTAAAGTTAAATCTTCAAATAAAATTTGTTCTTTCAGCACGTCTAAATTTACCTCCTCAGCTGCATTTCATTGGAACACAAATCGATCAAGAATAATTTTTTATTCGAATAAGTTTAAGAGGTAATAAATTCTCAAAAACTAACAATCTAATCTTAAATTTATTTATTTCGCTGTACTCCCTGTACTTTTTTCTACAAATCTCCGTAATTTCAAGTTTTTAAGTCTTATGGATTATGTTAAATGATATAAAATATAACGTAAAGCGAAAACAAAAATATAAATTGCAATAATTTTCAAGCAAATAAGAACTTTGGAAAACCTCCGCGTCTAATTGATAAGTTTATCTATGGAGTTTTTAACATACCAAATTTAAAATCTGTACATTCCTGCGACCTGTAGAGCAACACGCATGGTATCTTTTCCTGCAAGTTAAAGTTCGAACTAATTATAGAATGCTAAATTTTTTTTATTAATATTGCATTGCCTACTTTTTACATTTGACCAATTCATATTTTTCAACATTCCTTCGCAATTTCAAGTTTCTAAGGCTTAATAGTTTTTGCCGCAGCAAAACAAATGTAACGTTAACTTGACGCTCAAATTAGTGGCGTGAGTGGACTTTAAGATTTTTCAACAAGAGAGATTATTATCTTAAATTATATTCTAAACATTTGACGGCATCGCACACATTTCTATTTTTTTTAATCATATTAAATCTAGATACCTAGGGTCAAGCCGAATCTTTAAGCATTGCGTATTATATGATATGGAATGTTCTGTATCTTTTTGGTATAAATATTGTTTATAAAATTGATGTGAGAGCAGGCAACAAACAAATCCCGATTCTATTGACAAGTTTTTATTTATTTATTTTTTAAAAAATATAATCAGCATTGAACAGCCGACTCATTTTTTCATTTCAAGATTATCAATGTTCAACTCTTTAGCTTTGTAATTTTGACCCGACTTAGAATTCAAGATAACTCTGGGGTCAAGCATTGGGACAAACTAGTTTTTGTGAACGACTTTTTGAATGGAGTGATCCCGTATTTGCTTTACATGGGGAGGAAAATCACTAAAACCTTCCACGGTTAGTCTAACAGAAATGGGATTTTAACCCATGATCCATTTACCACTATGGTTACTTTTATGTCAGCACTGTGATCCTAGCGAGCGGGAAGAAGAATTCTTATGAACCAGCCATCGTTGGAATTCGAACAGTAAGCCACCTCAATAGGAAGCAAGTGTTCGATTGATAAGAATTGTAGATGTTTTGAAGAATCAGAAAAAAACAAGCAAATAGTTTAGCTTTTCTTTTATTATGAAAAATAATACTTTAAAAATGTGCGCTTTTCTAAAGAAAAAGAAAAACCAGTTTGACTCACTGCCTTCTGTGCGTTCCATGCATTTTTTGCGAAAAGCCTTCCATTTCTGCGTCTTTTATTTGTCCAGTTCACATTTCTTTCCTTTTATCTATCTAAAATACATTAAAATTATTATCATGTATTTAATATACATTTAAAAACAACACAAAATTTCATCACAGTTAAATATTTCTTACTCATAACTAATCGATGATTAATTTTATGAGTTTAACTAGAAAATTTTATGAATTAGAATATAAAAATGTGAATTTTTTTTAATACAATTGGCTCGTAGTGGACGATAAATTATTGTTTTACGCATTGCATAGGTTGATGTTATTTTAGAGTGAATGAATATAAGTTACCGAGGGAAATTTTATTCTCTTTTCATTTAAAAGCTCACCATTCGTTATTTTTGACCTATTTCAGTTTTAGTAGTTTTCACACATAATAACTACCCAATCATATACTCGTTTCAAAAATGGATGAATTCTTTTACTCTTTTTTTTTAATAATGGATAAATAATAATGCAGATAGTACTTGTAAGCTACTAAGTACTACTTGTAAGCTTTAGCTATTCTTAAATATACTCCTCAGCTGTCTGAAAAACATACAAAAAGTCCTTGGTGAAACTTCTCTGGAGCGACCACTTTCTGTTCCACAGTAAGGTGGTCGTAAATGAAGGTTGGTCGTTGTTAAAGGTTACCTTCACTGAATTCAAAATGTAATCGAAATTGCATGATTTTTCGGAAACGAATTTAATTTTAGTCAATGCAATATTTTATTTTATTTTTTTATTATTTTTTTTTTGGCGTGGAAATGCTATTTGGCGTCATGGCGATGAATAAAATTTAGCATCAATAAAAATGATCGCTACTGATGTAATTATGTATAAAAACAAATTTACCAATTATGAATTAAGTTTGCATTTAATTTTATATCATAAGACTTAGCTTAAAAAAATGAGAAAGGTTTTGTTTATTTCAGATGCTTATTTATTTCTAAAATAACTTTTTTTCTTCCTAATTTAAAAAAAATAGAAATCCTCTAAAAATAAATCATTGATAGCATCGTCTATGATGCAACACTCTGTCTGCAACATGAGGTTGTGGATCTCTTTAAGAGATCGCCAAAAAGAGAGCTCTAAAGAGAGCTAAGAGCCTCACACAAATATTTTGAACACATTTTAATTTACATATTTGTTTTGCTAATATTTTTGTTTTGATATTCTTTTGTGTTTTCTCATTCGAAATTTTTCGCATTTGGTGCAAGGGTTTCCCGGTTACTGGGAGAGGTTGTATTGGTTTCTCCTAAAGGTATTCTTCAACAATTCCGTGCCTCCCAAAATTGGTCGTATAAAGAGGAGGTCGCTATATAGAAGTGGTCTTTCCTGGAAGTTTCACCAATAAGGAATCGAAACAAATGTAAGTGGTGAATATTTTTAGTGCTGATTTCTATAGTAATTGTGTTATATTTCAATTACTTAATATATACTGCATACAATATAGTTAATTTTTTTTTTAAACAGCCGACCCAATTTTTGAGTTTACAACTATAAATGTTCAACTAGTAATTTTGAACCCAATCCAGGAGGCAAACTCCTGGATCAAGTATTATGTGAAATTTGTCTTCGTGGAGCAACTAACTCGAATTTGCGTTACATGGAGAGAAAAACATCGAAAACCTCTCACGGTTATAAGGGGACTCTAACCCCTGATCACCTCATTGGGAGGCGAGTGTTCCATCCCCTGAGCCACCACGACTCAATATATATATATAATTTAAAAATTCCTCAAATTTAGTGTTTTTGTCTTGGTAGAAAGCGTTTTTTGGTGTAACCAAATAACGCTTTGTAAGTTTGTAATAACACAGAGTCACGCTAAGTAACTCTGTCGTGACTTCGGTAATGCTTAAAGCTCAACTTAGCTGCAAATATAAATTAATCGAAACAAATACAAATTAATGTTAGGAAAACCGTCCAATCTGCTTAAGCGTTTATATAACATTCATGATATTACTATATAATATTTATAATATACTATATGATATTACTTCAGACATAGAATTTTATCTTAGATGATGGATTAGAACTACATTACTTATGTTCGGTTTGGCGTGAAATATTCTTGTAATCAAGTCATTTATAATTTTCTATCGTGGAGATAAACTTATCATATATGAGAGATATTTTCACTTGTTTCACGATTATTGAAGTGAGTTTTCTAAATGCTTATTTTTGAATGAGTAGACTAGCAAATTGATATAAGAGATTTTTTCCTTTGGTTGATTCAATAAAAAAATTTAAAAGAATATTTCGTACTGATTAAAATTCCAACTCTATTTAAATTCCGTAATTTACTGAGTCCCATTTGCAACTTTATAAAAATTTTTTTTTAATTTTTTAAATTCGTATTTAATTTTTTATGACTATAAGAACTCTTGAAGTATAAACGTGATGTTTTTAAACATACGTTCAAGTGATTTTTAACAAACGCTATAATGAGTTTTTAACATTCGTACGAAAAGTTAATTTTTAATAATGCTTTAAAATTCAAACTATATATTTTGTGTTCATTATTTTAATTGAAAAAGTTTGTTCAAACACAGTTTTACGTAAAGGTTATTAAAAAAGTAAATCTAGTTTATTAAAAGTAAATGTAGCATTTATCGTTTATTAACTATAAGAATATAATTAAATTTTTATCATAAAATGTGACATAAAAAGGAAATAAATCGTGTATTATTAAAAAGAGATGATAAATAAATCTTATTCGTAAATACCGTTAAATTGGGGTAAAATAACTAATTTTCAGTTAAATAATGTTATAAAGTTTATTAATTTCAGGCTGATGACATTCAAAGTTGTTAGAATCTTTGTTGCCATGTGATTTTTGATTTGTTTTTCTATAAACGGTACTACAGCAGTTTTCTTAAGATGTATTTAAAAACATTTTTAAAGAAATCGAAATAATTCCTAGGTGTGCAACAGACATGGCATTAATAGTAAAGATGTATAGATGTTATCTTGCCTGCCAGTTTGAAAAAAAAAAACTGTTTTCAGAAAAAATACTATTTTATCTGATTATCTTATCATATTACAGTACGATAAGTGTAATTATTGGCATAAGAAAATTTTTAGAGCTTTTATATGTAAGAGATAAAAGTTTTAAAAAGTATGATATGAAAGTTTGTACAAGCATAATTTATTAAAATGTTTTTTTTTTTTGTTGTATTTTTCTTCTTATGTTTGCAGTTGTTAGAAAAGTTAGTTCTATAGTTTTCATTTTCGCTTCTCTAAAAATAAAAAGCTCATTAATTTTCAAAAAAGGTTATTGTATCTCTCAGGTAACAAATATAGCTTTGACAATTTTGCTTTTAAAACAATTTAAAGTTGTTGATACTTATTTAAATGAAAAAATTAGTTTATATCTTTCGTGTCAACAATTAACAAAAAACTAGCCTAAATGCCTTTCCAGGTGAACAGATCACTTTAAATCAGTAAATTGCTAATTCATCGGAAAATGAAATCGAATATTTTTTTAAGTAGATGCAGTGGTCAAAGAAAAAAAAAACTAGCTATCCTGAATAACTTTTAATCTAATGATCGGATCTTCACGCTCCAGGACTCATTCTTAATATTTCAAGGAAGTGATTTCAAATATGCTAAGTATATAGTCCCCCATACTTTGGTCAGAAGAGCGATTCAAAATTCTGACCCTTTAATATTAATTTTACTCTTTGCGTATTTTGCTATATTTCAAGAACTGTTTAAGTAAATTGAAAACTTTTTGGACACAATTATAAAATCCGTTTATCTAAAGATAATTCCATGCAGAAAATGAGTTTCAGAAAATATTTATCATTTTTTATTATTTTCCTTAATAATAACCAGAAATTTTTAAATTGTAAGGTATAAAATATTTTACTTCATTTTAAAAAATGTAATTGCATGAGGCAAAATGCGAAATTTGAGCGAAATCTGTTGAATAGTTCCTGAGAAATCGTATTTTAAAGAAGTTGTATATTTAAAATTCAATTCCCCAGAAACTATTCAATCGATTTCGCTCAAATTTTGAATTTTGCCATGTAAGATTACGTAGTTTAAAATGATGTAAAAAAATCTTGACCTTAAAAGTCAAAACCTTTTCGACTATTATTTTAATAATAGTCGAAATAGTCGAAAAATAACAACAACAAAAAATCAATATTTGCAAAATTTATTATTTTTTTGCATGGAATTATCTTTGGATAAATGAATACATATTTATAATTGTGTTCAAATTTTTTAAATTCGGTTAAAAAGTTCTCGAGATTGGGTGAAATACATTAAGGGGTTCAAACTTTGAATCGCTCTCCCGACCAAACTATGGGGACCATATTTCACAAAAATTGTGGATACTCCCTATATTATGGGGTTCAGAAATCTAAATCCGTTAAAAAAATTTAAGTTTGTTCAAAGAAAGTAGATTTTAGTGTCTGATTTCATAACTTAAAATATCGTCCGCACTAATTAATTAGCATTTTTGAGGTCGAACCCCCTTGAACCATTAGCAATGAGTCCTAGAACGTGAAGATCCGAACATTAGATCAAAAGTTACGAAGGATGGTCCGTGTTTTTTTCCTTTTTTTTTTAGTGTTCTGTACTTACTCAAAAATAATATTTGACTTCATTTTCCAATTCGTCAGTAATGATTACTTACTTAAAATGATCTGCTGATCTGAAAAGTTATTTAAACTACTTTTTAGTTAATTGTTGACACGAAAGATCTGAACACATTTTTTTTCATTTAAATAAGTGCCAACAATTTTAAACCATTTTAAAAGCTACATTTGTTATATGAGAGATACAACTTAATGAGATTTTAATTTTAGAGAGGCGAGATAGAAAACTATAGGACTAACTTCTCTAACATCTGCAGACATAAGAAAGAGATTTAAATTAATTATGTTAGTACAACATTTTATTTAATTTATACAAATTATAAAAAAGTTAATTAGTTATAATTTTATATATTTTTTTCTGACGCTCTAATTACAAGCAAAAATGTATTTTGGTATTTTATAATTATAAAAAATAGTCTAGTTACTAAAAAAATCTGTTAGATTTTCCGAAATAAATATAAATCTAAAATCCAAAAAAAAAGGAGTTTGAATTTTTTTTCCATTCATATTCAAAAATTTATCAATTAATTTTGTAAAAGAAAGAAATTTCAATGATGAATAACTGTTTCTCATAGATCAAACTATCTGCAAATAAGAGCAAATTTCAATTCAAAAGATTTTATCATTTAAGTTAGAAAAAGACACCGATATCTCCGATCACCGATATGCTGTATTTTATAACCATTAACAATTAATATACTAAATACAATACTTTTCTCTTATTTTGACCTAAATTAGTACAAAATAATGAAAAATGCATGAAAAATACGTTAAGTAAAAATTCTGCGTCAAAGGGTTAAACTTTAAGAAATTAATAGCAGAAGTATGTTCTTATATTTGTTTTGCGTTGCGCTTATTTTAAAATTATTTTATTAATTATTTTGAAATCTTAACAGATGCTATTTTCTTAAAATGTTTCTTGCAAAATATAATATCCAAATCTTTTTTTATTTCAAAATTTTTCAACATTTACTCACTTAGCTTATTTATGAAGAACATAAATTCCGACAACATTCAGCTATAGCGTCTTTTTGTAACAATGTTCCACCAATGTAAAAGATATTTCATTTTTATTCATAAAACAACAAAAACCATGCCTGTTACCGCCCTCAAACACAACAAAGCAGTCACGTGTGAGAAAATACTCCCGGTGCTGCCAAACGGAGCGAGACAAAAATTTCCCTCGCTCTTTCACTTTCGAAACAGACTTTCCCCGGTGCGGACGTTTTAAAAAAATAGATCTAAGATCATGAATTCCTTTATAATTGTTCTAAACATATTTGCATTAGTATTCCTAAAAAATTCTCTGGCTTTTATCAATGGTTTTCCCAAAGAACGATGTGACGACATGGATCCTACTAAAATAAAGCTCGATCAAAATAAAAAGGCAGGTGCAGACGATAATTCGGAAAATTCCACTGACTATGTTTCTGAGGATGCACCCCCCACATCCGTCCATGTATCTGATAGCCTAAACTTGTATAGATTTGTGACATCTGATTCAAAATATCGAAGAGGACGAGATTTAAATAGTAAGTATAAAGCATTTATAATTGAATTTTAATTAAGTTTGCTATTTATATTTCAGATTTAAATTTAGTCCTTGAAAGCTTTTAAAAGTTTATACCGAACAAAGAAATTAATTGCAATAAGCAACATTCAAAACTACTAAATTTTTTTATGAAAAATGATTTTAACAAAATTTTGGTTTGATGATAATGGATATTTCTTTATTTATTTGTTTATTTTTAAGTTCGTTCAAATCCTGTATTTTAAGATTTTTTTGACAGAATATTTGAAGAAAAAAAAAGTCTTCTCTTTTTTTTTAAATTACGAAATGAATTATCATCTTTATAAAGTTTTGACGTATTATTTTATTTTATTACCGCCTGTGAACAGCAGGCGCAATTTTTTAGGTTTACAACTACTATATTCAAGTCCGAAGCCTTGAAATTTTGAACCCGATCCAGAAGACAACGCAACTTCTGGATCAAGTATTGGGAGAAATTTGCCTTCGTGGAGGATCATCATTTGCGTAACATGGAGAGAAAAACCACGAAAATCTCCCACGTTTATCTGACGAACTCTAACCCATGATACGTCTACCACTGAGGGTATTTTACGTCAGCACTGTGGTCGATGCGGAATTCGTATCGACCAGCCATCGTTGGGATATGAACCCGGGCCACCTCACTGGAAGGCAAACGCTCTATCCCCTGAGCCACCACGACTCTATTGACGTATTATTCGTTTGGGTGAAGCTCTTAGGGTTCAGTGGTTAAAAGTGAAAGACAGGGTTTTATCCTCAGGGGTGACTTGAAGCCTACCCAGACTCAGGCTGTTGGGTACTACCAGTTTGTCTGGAAAGTAAAGGCGGCTTGTGTGCATTGTTGACCACATTACCACAATTTTGCCCTTTTTCACGAAACAGTGGGGCCTTGTCTTGTCCTCCATGATATAGCTGTTTCAAGAATGCTTTACTTTTTCGTATTAGTTTCATTGAAATAGAACCTTTTTTGAAAAAAGCTGAAAACTTGGAAGTTCAGCACTGCAACGCAATTTTAAGGAAATAATGTCGTGCTTAATTATCTTCTACACATGATCAAGTATCTCCCTTATACCATTACAGTTAATGTAAACTTTGAATCTTGATGTCATTCTTTCATATTGATAAAAAAAGAGACTTGAGAATACGTTTTGAGATTTTTATTCAATGCATTTTTTAAAAAAAATACATGCAAATAATTAGAAAAATAAGCACCAACATAAAAACATAGCCAGTGGTATTTTATGAATAAATTGATTTCACATTTGAAATGGAATATTCGTTTGAGGTTTTTACCATTTTATTCCGCAACAACGATGACGCCTGTTAGTGTTAACTGGAACAGCCTGATATTAAAGCCAATCCAATAGCTTGATTGAACCGAGTCTATCATAGGAAAGCCACCAGCTACTGGATGAAATATAGACCTAATAGTTTAACCTTGATTCTAAAGCTAAAATGAATCGTTTTCAGTCTTAACTTATTATCATTGGCTGTGTTACGGTTTACTTCTAATAAAAGTTCGTTAATCAGTTTCACACATGAAGGTTTTAGAAAGCTTGCCATTAGAGTTGTGTCAAACAATAGAACATTATGGAAGTGGATGTCTAATCTGCGAAAATTCACTTAATGAACTACTTTTTTCAGTGGTAAAAAAAGGGAAAAATCATCGATTATAAAATAATTAGTGGACATGTCAATAATTAGAAATAATTATTGATTAGATTATTTAACTAAAACTTAATTTAAATTATTAAACATGGTAGTTACAAAAGATCTCCTTTAATATAAATAGGATACTGGGGGAATAGAATTTTAACCAAGATATAATTTCAGTTCATCATTCAAAAAGTGGTGATTTTAAGCTGTCGGGAAACTGTTTTGGTCTCACTGCACTCAATCCCCTGAACCCTTACGACTCACCAGATAATGTTGACGATTAATAATTTCAGTGTCTTACAGTAATAAATACTAGACCCTTACTAACATCTAAAAGGACTGTATACGGTGCCTGTGTACGCATCATAGGATCTAATAGCCGATCTTTAAGACATCAAAAGCAATCATTTTCATATCGTTGTAGACTATATGAAATGACGTCAACAGGTGTCACTTTAAACAACTTACGTTATAATTAATCAAGTATTTTTTTTTTTTATAGTAAGCGACTTTGCAGTATCTTTTTGAGATGTTTTTCAATGTGACGGTGATTTTTTTTCTTCTTGAGATTCTAATCTTGGCTGTAGTTGGTTTCTATACAAAAGCTTTTATTTCTTTTAAAAGTTGTTGCCTGAACTTTAAAAATGTCAAGAATCAAGTTTTTATTTTATCTAAAAAAATTATTAACAGAGGAGCGGATCTTTATACGCCGTTAGATTGGGAAATTAAATACCGGCATGGATTTTTTTTTTGTAGCGATTTTCACTATCTCAACGTGGTTTTCAACTTTTTAATCAATGGTAAGTTTTCATCCTCTTAGTGCCTTTTTGTTCCTCTTAGTGCATTTCTTTGAGTTTGTCAGTCGAATTTTTAAATACCTTGTTTTACTCACAGAAGTTCAATTAAATGCATTAAGCATATATGTTTAGTTTAAAACGAAGTTGATATCAAAGAAATAAATGAGGAATTTAACACTTTTTTCGTTTATTTTTTTAATTATTTTACTACTTTCTCACCCGTGAAAGAGCTTTCCTTTGCATTCCCATTTACTCTTATATTACTACGGAGAATTTAATGAAATTAAACAGTAGTTTTTCTTATTTATGTTCTAAAGAATAAAAAATCAATGACCGTTTCATTTGTAATCCTTAAAACATATTTTCTGTTAAGGGACATATTTTGTTTGCACTTGTTAACCGATTTACATCAATGAGCTAGAACGAAGAAAGAAATATTTCAGTTGCTTATGTATAGGTACAACTACATAAAAAGGATTAGTAAAATTTTATATATTAAAAAAAATGTTCAAAAGCATGTATTCGGGATAAAAATGATTATTAATTTTACTTCTAAATTACATTGCAGTTTTTGAGAGTTCGCGTCATTAGATTTCTTTCATGGAAGTGAATTAAGACTCTGATTTTTGGGTTAAATCTAAGGAAGTATTATTGTCATTTTAATAACAGTCTATGAGTGATTTTGTTAACAATAATGTCACCTAAAAGTGATTTACACAAGGAGCAAAACAATTCGGTAAAATGACCGTCGCATACTATGGTAATGACATTTCTGGGGAAAAACAACTTATTCTGGTAATAAAACTATAATATACGATAATTAAATGAGTGGTAATTTGTTTTGTTCATATAGTAACGGTTTACCGAAATTCAGGATTTCAAAATTATAGTTCTTATTACCACACATTTAGTAAAAAATGCAAAAAATAAATTTAATCAAATAATTAATTGTTACGTCCTTCTCTAAAGTATGACAAAATTACTAAATTTACTGCTCTTATCAAATTTCGTCACAAAAAGCCCAATAATTATGTTTGAAAAAAATCTAAACATACGATATTTAAACAATTCATTTGGTAATTTTTCCATTCATATGATTACAGTGTGCTGAAAATTCTGGTTCTCAAAAATATAGTTCTTATTACCACACATTTAAAAAAAATACAAAACTGAAAAATAAATTTAATCGAATTAATGATTTTTATGCCATACTCTAAAGTATCAAGATAAAATTACCAAATTTACCAAATATATAAAATTTTATCACACGTTATAAAAATATTTCTTACTGTTAATTTTATCAAAATCTTTCGGTAAAAATTACCGAGCTTTTTGGTGTTTCCTTAGAATCGGAAGTACGGTAAATTTTATCACATTCTAGTAGTTTTGACCAAATTTTTTCTCAGTGCAGTTTACATGGAATGAATGGAAATCCTTCCCGAATTTTAACAATTGATTTAAAGTCGTTTGTTTAAAACGGCTAATTGATGAACGCAAAATAAACTAATGAACCTTTTACATACGCGTCTCATTATCAAGTTATGAGGCATTTTAATCCCATCAATTCCCCTTATACATTTTTCATATTATTTAATGTTTTGGTATTTCAAAACAGTATATGATTACATTATATTGTTAATTGAATGTCTTGTACGTTTATAGTTATTGCAGAGATTACTATCATCAAAACCGAATGAATCGTTGCTAATCATAGTTGAGATTAAGTGCCTAAAGAGACGGTAAAATATTAATGAACGGCAGTTGAACGCTAACTATTTTTCACCACTGAGTTAATAGTTAAAGATGGATTATAGCCTGAATTATTCCTTTGATTATTTGAGAAACAAAAGTATTATCATGGATCCCAAGGTTGAGAAAAGATGTTTAACTTAGAAACTATTTATTTGAATAATTATTGTTTGATTAAGGTTTAATATTTATTTAAGAAATATAATAGGCGTATTTATTTTTCGTTTCAGTGATAATGTATTTCAGTACTTTCTACTAGCGTATCTCTACTTGAAAATACGTATATTGTAAATAGCTTCATTTGATTTGATTGTAAATATATTTATAAAAGGATTATTGCAATAATAAAAATTCCGTTTTAGTTAATACACGCCTATTTACTTAGGCTTATTATAACTAGCCAATACGCGATTTGGCTGATTGTAAAGCCTAAAATTATCTGGCAGAGCAGATAAAAAGTGTTTCATTTTATGTGCTATTTTTGCTCTACTGTTAAAAAATAGTCTTGGTTATAATGTTATTGCTTACATGTAGACGTTAGTAAAACTACATAATTACGTGTGGTTGTGTTACGTTATGGTGGCAACAATAGTATCAATAATTGCCGCGAGTTAAACAATAAAACCTGAAAAACAAGAAACACAGGATAAACATAGGAATATTCGACAAGATTTGTCTGAAAATTTCATTTTGTTCAAATAATCACATGTAATATGTTTTTAATCGAACAATTAGTTACAAATATATTTTTACAATTATAAAACAATATGTATTTTTATTTGCTTTTTATCCAAGCTTTAAAACTAAAGTAATTACGGAAATAAAGTATTTATTTTTAAATTATATTTTATGATTCATTTTTTTCCCTTTTTCAACCTACAGAACTAAAGTGAATAGCTAGATAAATTGCTTTTATTACTTTTTGAGAAATTTTGTAGTATTCAGTTTGATAGCTCAGCTTTAAATGACATATTTAATTATTGGAGGAAGCACCTTGCCATGAGCTATTAGTAAAACTCTTATTCTAACGGGAAAGCTTGAATAAAGATAACTCATAATTCTTTGAACTTCACTTTCTTCTTTTTTAAGTTTACATTTATAAAAAAATACAAGCTTTTGACAGCACTTCTAATTATGAGATTAAATAAATATATTAAGAAAAATGTCAAACTACATAGACATTTTTCTTAATATTTATTGCAATTATCTTTTTTGATATCATAAAAAACAGAAAATATATCCGTTTATTTTGAAGAAAAGATTTGACTTATTTAAATATTAAAATTTCATAACGGTTTTCCATTTACTGTTTTTTAAGTTTTTAATGTTTTTATGCAGTTTTTATTTTTAAGACGTTATTTGCGCCTTTTAAATGTATAAATTACACTGCATCGCATGTGTTATTAATGTGGCGTGTTTATCTAGTAGGAAAAAAAATTAACTTATAATAAAGAAATTTTATAACTGATTTTCTTTTTGGCAATTTCTTGAAATTATAATGAAATTTGTATATTTAAGACGTTATTTATGTTTTTACTTGCATTTAATCACATCGAATGACTGAAATCTATTGAATATTATTAGTAAAGTTATGAAAAGCAAAATTATTTTTTTTCCTTTGAAGTATTGCCATTTCCAGTTGCTACCATCTAGTGTATTTAATGAAAATAAACATACATTTATGCGGTAACATCACCCTGTAATTCTTAGACTCAAAGAAAATTTCTTGTTTAAATTTTAGTTTAATCCAATTTTTAAAAATTAATGAAAAAACTTCATCTACTTATTAAAAGTTTTATTTAGACAAAATCTTACGTAAATAATACACATTTATGAATTATTCTCACAACTTATGAACGAATTTTTTTCTATGTAAACCTTGTTTTAGAATGACATTTAATTAACCGACCGATATATTTTAGCCTTATTTGAAATCTTTCATTTTTCCACTTCAGTATTATAGGATTTTTAAAAACGATCTTTTAAAAAATTAAATACGATATTTTTAAAACACTTTCACCATAATTAAATATATATATATATATATATATATATATATATATATATATATATTTTAATTTTAGCAAAATTTTAGGATCAATTCAATTTAGGATTTAATCATTGGGTGTTGTTTCTATAGTCGTTAAAAAAACAATCATAAAAAGAATTCTTATAAATAAAAAAACGAAAACATATTTTTTTTTCTCACAATAACGACCACTTCGCCTTTCACTTTTTTCTTTAAAAAATAAAAGTTTTTCCTTTCTTTTTAATGGAAACTTACATTCTCAAACAGATACGCGTTTTATTCCAGACACGTGTTATACTTTTTCAACATATTTTAGGGAATAATTTTCTTCGCAAACCTTTCAACCTGATGCATTTACAATTTTTTTTCTCAACGATGTAGATTTTTTATGTATAGTGCGCAGAAAAACAAAGAAGAAAAAAAACGGTATATACTGAATAACTTTTAATTTAATGATCGGATTTGGACTCATACTTCATGGTTCACGGGGATGGCCTCAAATATGCTATTTAATTAGTGCAGACGACATTTTAAATTATGAAATCAGACACAAAAACATACCGTTTCTGAACATACCTGCATACCTTTTTACTGATTTGAATTTCTCACCATCAAAATATTGAGTGCAGCCTTAATCTGGAAATATGGTTGCACTAGTTTTGCCAAGAGAGCGGTCGAAAGCATGAGCCTCTTAAAAGATTGATTTTACTTAACAGATTTTACTTAATATTGATTTTACGCATTTCACAGTATCTCGAGAACTTTTTAAGCAAATGGAAAACTTTTTGCGCCCAATTATAGAGTAGTTTTAATAATTAATTATTACAAGAAATTTTTTTGATAATTACTTACTATTGTTTATTAATTTTTTTTTTCATTGTCTGAAAAATTTTGAATGGTACGGTATACAAATTTTCACATTATTTTAAAAAATGTAATTCTTACTGCAAAATACAAAAAACTAAATAGGTCGAATACTTCATGAGAAATCGAATTTTTAATAAATCATATACTTAGCAGAATACTTAAAAATACTTGTTAAGTTTATGCTTAGCACTAAGTAAAAAAAAAACAATCATGTAAGATTTAATAAGTGATTTGGTTAAAAGAGAGCGTGATTTACAACTTATATTTGTGCTTTTTATGAAAACAATTTAAAAGTTTGTCTTATATTTAATTCTATTTATAGATAACCAAATAATAGCAATTTTAAAATATATAAAAAAATAAATAATCAGGAATTCATTTTTTTCGGATCCTTTTAAAGTCACCTCTCCACGATTCTAAAAGGAACAGATAATCATTAAAGTCAGTGTAAACTATAACCATAATTTCTGTTTCTAATCACGTATATCTAGCTTATGTACTTTTTTGAAAGCTTTATACAAACAATTTGAAAATATATGGATAAAAAGTTTTATCTTTACCCCTTAGGAACCATAAATGAACTATAAAATGTTTTCTCCCAACGATAAAAATGAATATATAAAAAGTCGAGTTAAGTCTTTACTTAATGCTTTAGGCAAGTAAATAATATATATGAAAAACATTTTTTGTTTGCAAATAAAATTCTTTTATTAATAGTCAGTAAAACCATAATTTTCCAGCGCAGGATATAATGTCTTACTATGCCCACCGAAAAACATTATTTAACATATTTAAGTTTAAATTATAACTAATTGTATAGACATTGTTTCTTTTATGATCTTTGGGGTTTTGATAAGCAACTATATATAAAATATATGAAATTAAATGTTTGTTTTAAACATAAGTTAATATATTTATTTTTAAAACAATCTGGATTCTATACTATTGTACTACGATACAAGTATAGCTTCCATAGGTTTATTGATTGATTCAATTTTTGCAACCATTTGCCATTATTACAGATTATATCAGGATATCAGGAAAAGTCTCCGGTATTTTTTAATCAATCTGACACTTTTTAAGTTTTTTTAAGTGAGTCCAACTACCTTTATAGGAGTTAATAGCCTGATTTATTTCACAGCTTCCAATAAGCCTAGACTAGTGAATGCTTATTGCATATACCCTTATTAAAGTTTCATAGCAAAAAGCTTAAGGAAATTTAGTCTTGTTAAGTAGTTTTATGCATACTTTCTATTAGCATATTGACTGATTGTAGTAAGCCTAAGAATATGCGACATTTTAAATAGTTACAAGGACTTATCCGACTAATCAGTCGAGATTTGCAAAGAGTCGAGTCCAATTATCCTACGACATGCATAAATCTTGGATTCGAAAATATGGATAGCTTTTTTATCAGCACTAAATTCTTTTATGGCTAAGAAATATAATTGTAAGAAAGAAAATTTTAAATTTTAATTACTGTTTATTTATTTGTTTAGATATTTAGTAACTCTTAATTTTACAGAGTAAAATCTATAGATTATTTATAATTTTAAAAATCATCCGCATGAAGCATTTTTACTACGTGTCTACGCAAATTTTTTTTTCATTATATAACAACGATAAAACCTCTATGATATTATAAAATAATATGAAACTGTCTTAAATGTCACCTGCCCCCTTTTTCCCTTTTTTTTGCGGTACTTCCTTTTTTAAGGTACAGATTGCTTTTGGGAAAACATGTGTCGCAGGGAGATGATGAAATCGGAAAATTGATCAAATTTCTTAGGTGGATGATTAATTCACGGAAGATGTTAAAATAACAACTCGGTGGGTGATTTATTTAATGAAAGTAATGATTTGATCGATAAATCAATGCCGATGATTTGATCAATTAAAGTATGAAATAATTATGTTTATATGTATCGCTCAGTGTAGTTAATCGGTTAATATTAATAAACACCGGTCATTATTAATAATAATGAAGTGAGTATGTTAAAGTGAATAATCTTTCAGAATTTGTCCCACTTGCCAGTTACAATTAATTATCAATGAAATTTGTTCAATCTAATAATTTTCAACTCATGTACAGATTTTCAATACGCATGCATAATGGTAATTTCACACTCAAACAGCTAGACAATATCAGTTGTTTGTTTACCTTGGGTGCAAGCGCCCGCACTTTGCATGCGTTGTTCATTTGTTGTACGAATACTTTGCGTTAGAAGTTTTTTTATCTCTTTTACGTTATTATTTTTTTTAAAGTTCTTAACCATAAAAAAAAAACACATCAGTATTGGGTTTTAAACAAATGCTTGCCGGGAAGTAGCATTTAACGTTAAAAAACATCATTGTAAGGGGAACCAAGAAATTGGGTTCCGGGGATTGGAATTTTATCTCAAAAACATTAGGATTGGGTTAACCGGGCAATGGCAATCATTTCCTTTGATTAATCTTTGATTAAAATTAACAAATAATGATTGTTACGCATAACCGCTTTCCATGCCTACACTAATATTTTCATTAATCTTTCGATAGATTTTATTCACTTTAATCAATTTCATTGGTTGTCATTAATAATACCCGTTGATTAATATTAACCAATTTATTGCATTGACCATAAGATCTAAACAATATTAGTTAATCTTTTCAACGAAACAGTTAAAATATTTTATAAAATCATTTACTTACTTTAGGGAAATCATCCCACAGAGATGTTATTTAAACATCTTCCGTGAATTCATCATCTAGTTTAAAGATAAAATAAAACTCCATTTTCATTATTTACCTTGTAACAGATACAAACTGAATTGAAAACCAAAATTCCGGTAAATCGTTACAATATGAACGGAAAAATTACCGACTGAATGGTTTAAATATCTTTAAATACTGTAAATCTTGGTTTTATTAACCTGAATTATGTTTTTTTTTTAAAAAATCAGAAATGTCATTAAAATATATGTAGTACTTTAATTTTACCAGATTTTTTTTCTCCGTGTGTTATTATAGTACTTTATGGTACACTGCTAGAAATTTCTCAGCAACCACATTCAATTCCACAGCCACATTTAATGTAACCACGTTCAACCATGAAAGTTAAAATCACCGTAAAAATGATGGTATTCAAACTCTTAATTATGAGAAAACTTCTTTACTGACTGTTTTCACCTAATACGGTTAAGCAACCAGAATTGGTTTTATCTGAAGTTTTTAATCAAGCATATTCTCTACAGTTGTATTTTTCGATTTTGATGATTCAATTATATTTTTGGATTTTAAATCTTCTTGATTTGAATTTTGAAACATATATTATTTAAATTTTCTTTTCTTTCAGGTTCAATTTAATAACTTTGCTATATTTACTGTTAATTAAATATTCAAAGAATAAATTTGCCTTACCAAGTTTTTTGATTTGAATTTTCCCTTTTGTTTATCGATTTGAATTTGAGATTAAATTTTTTTTAGAAACATACTTGGTTTTAAAATTTATTTTCATTAAGGCTGAATTGTACATTCTAATTTTATTTTGAATAATTGAACATATATGAGTTATTTTAATCCGAGAACGTGTGCAATAAATGATCAAATTTAGCTGAGACCACGTGTATTTGTAGTTTTGAAGCTTTGGTGAGTGATAGTGAGCAGGGACGTAATAATATAAGTTAACATCTATAAGCTAACATCTAATATAAGTTAACATTATCTAACATCAGAACGTAAATTTTGAGTTTTTTATTCCAAATTTGAAGAGTATTATATATTTTTTGCGTAATTTAGTTTAGCTAAAATTATGAGTGGTAAAATTACGATCTTTCATAGCCAGCACCAAAGCTCTTACACTGCAAAAAAACTCGGTAAAACTTGAACCAATATTTGGTGAAAGTTTCCCATTGCACCAAAATTTGGTTAAATGAAAGATTATTTTACTTTGCTTACACCACAAATTTGTAAGCATGAACGAGATTTACCTCCATGGTGCGCAACTGACTGCACCAAAAAGTTGGTAGAAGATACAAAACTTGGACGGTGACAGTTAACTGAATGATATTTGTTTAATACGCCATGTTTTCTTAATAGCTTAGTGCATTGATACGGCTAATGCGCATTGTTTTGAACCAAACATTTTCAAAATAATTCAAGTATCGGTAGGTAAATATATTTTATTTTATTGGCGTTAATTAAAGATAATTTCTTTTATGTTGTATTCTTAAATTTGGTTTGTTGTGAAATAAGCTTCTTTCCTAATATTTTGGTGATAATTATATATAAATTTATAGTGCCTCGTTGGAGGGGGGGGGGGACATTTGGATGCTTTAAAAATACTTAATAATGGCTCTCCTGCTTTTAGGCTCACAAGCAGAATATTTTCAAATGTTCTGCAAAAGGACTTATTAATTTATACAAATTTTCTGCAAGCATTTCACAGCGAAAAAAAGTCAACTTTACGTTAAAATACTATATTTTCATTTATTAAAATACAGGATCATACACAGATACACTACTTTTTAAACTAAGGCAAACATTCTTGCTTTGTTACTTTTTCAATCACTTTTGAAATACAAAATTTTGTTAATGACGGTGATGAATTATTAATGAAATGCCTATGATATGAAGGTCCGAACATTAAAATAAGGGCTGCCTTAAAATTCTTAAGGGACATCTTTCGAATCGTATCGTATTTAAAATCTTTCGAAGGGACAAGTGTCCAGATGGTGCACCACTTGCGAACAGAAACATTCGCTGGTCTGTTGTTCCAAAAACTTCTTCATCTCCATCAAAAGCATTTGGTCTTTTAAAGACAATTCTGTCAATTGTGGATTCCCATAACTGACAAATTGCTTCTGAAATGGGAATAGAAAATATAAAAGTCATAAACTTTATGAAATGGTAAATTTCTGAATTTAATTCTTTTACTGCTTGCTTTAGAAGCCTTCTTGATAAAAATGGTGATCAATTTCTTGCAGAGGTTCGCAGGAAAACGCTGTCACTTATTCAAGATACAAATTGTTCTGCAAGACTTTGTTTGTTCTGCGACGTACGTCACAGTTTTAGGCACTTTCTGCTTCTGGGCTTTAGGTGCTTTCAAAACACCTATTTAATGTGCAACATCCTAGTAGTAGTGAAAACACCGAAATATGGTAAAATTGAGCACAATTTTATGTAGCCAGCAAATGAATACCAATTTTTGGTGCAACGTTAATCGGTCTTTTTAACAGTTTAGTTTGAGGATGAATGATGCATATTTGTTTAAATTTCTAATTAGTTTTGAAATAATGCAATTTTTTTTTCTTCTAATGGCAGGCACTGAACTTTTACGTTCTTCGCCTAGGAAGATGCCAGAAGTATTACTCATTTAACGTTACCCAGTGGGCACTTGTGAACCTAAGTCACGGAGGCGCGCAATATTACCCACGCCACACTGCCACAGATACCCGTTTATAGGGTGGGCCACATTCACACAATAGAGAACAACACACACAGAGAAACATCCGTGCCCTGAGCGGGTTTCGAGCCCGCAACCATTGACTTCGCAGTCAGCTACGCTAACCGTTCGACCATCTGGCCGGCAAATAATACAATTGTGAACTTGTATGTTTTTAAGGATGAATTTTATTCGACTCCAATATACTGATTTTTTGCCATAGGGGAAAGGTGCTCAGATTGGTGGGATCAAACTAGTGAAGTAAGCGAAAGATTCAATCGAAAAGACACGAGGATTGTCGAACGAAAGCGAGGAGGGGCTAAAAGCCACCTAGTAGATAAAAAAAAATTGCATTTTCTGTAAAATTTTTTAAAGCTATGCAATATGAAATAAATTAAATTTATGCTCTGAAATAAGAATGTGATAAACACGTCATATGATTTAACACCATTTTTCAAAAAAAATCTGATAACGTCAATGATTAACATCAATATATTTATTTATTCTCTTGACTGCGGCGTCTAAACTGTTAAAATAAATCGCCTACTCTAGAAAAATATAACGTGAAACTTTTGACAACTTCATTTGATTATCATATTCATTTTTCCTCTCTCGGTATAAAACATGGTGAACATGTTTACTAGAACTCTTTCTCGCTCTCGTAAACATTCTTTTCGCTCTCGTAATCACATTCAATATTCATTTGAATAAAAAATATTGATTATAGACAAGATTGCGTGAATTTACGTTAATGTCTTGAAAAATGTTCATGTTGTGCATTTATATAGAAAAATAAAAATTTTTAAGTAAGTCCAAAACATTTATCTTAAATTTTATTCAAATTATTCGTGAAAAATATTGTATATTTTAAGCCTGTTTACTTCATTCTGTCACTCGATATTTTCTATTATAAACATAGAAAAGAAAAATTTTTTAGCAATAAAACTTTTTCGCAATTTTCTTTTATGAGTTTGAAATGATTAATTGTGCATATCATCCGTATAAATATGTATTTTGTTTGCATTTTATTCATCATTGAATTAAATTAAACAAGAAAAATGATGAAAAATATTTAAATTATAGTTTTTTAAATGTACTTTTATCTTTATTAGCACACGATATTGTTAAAGAATTAACATTTAAGCATTTCATAAAACTAAAACAATGGAAATTACCAAATGATTACAAAGAACAACATAAATTCGATAAAAAATACTGAAATAAAACAATAAACTCATAAAAACAATTAACTAGTAGTTAAGTTTTTCCCCCCGCATCAATCCGATGGAATCATTTTGGCGGGAGTGTTGAAATAAAAACGCGTTTCTTCTTTATATGCTCTAGCATAAGAGTGGAAACAACAGAAAATTATATAGCTTTTACTCTAGTGTGCCGCAAATATCTCAAACGGTTTTAGCGCCACGCAATGGCAAAATGTTTAACTAATAATCATTTTGATGAGTTAATCGTTAGATTAATGATTTACTGGTCTTCCTTTAATTGAAGTTATAGTATTAGTAATCGTTTGGTAATTTGTTTTGTCTGAGTTCTATTGAGGGGTTAGAATCAATACTTTATGGATATCGTTGGCTAATGAAGATGGAAGTATTTTTTGTAAAGGAAATTCTATTTTAAATATTTTTATTTCTCACCATTTTTTTGTGCTTAAATTTATTTCTGTGTTGAATAAAATGCATATTTATATGATGGATGACATGCACCTTTACTCCTTTTAAACCTTTTTTAAGTTTTCGAAAAGTGTTATTGTCTGTTGATTTGTCTGTTTTTCCGTTTGTAGTAGAATTTATTATCGAGTGAAATAAACAGGAGTAAATAAAAATATGAAAGAAATTCTTTTTTGCGTGTAGCTGAACTAAAATTTTAAATAAAAGACATCGAATTGATTAGAAAAGTTTATGCTTCTACATAAATGCGCAATATTAAAAATTACGAAACAGTAACACAAATTCTAGAAAATCTATATTTATTCAATAATTTTTATTAGAATGAAACAAGAAAGAACACAACTTTAAAACTTGGAAGTATATCATTTCCCCATGCTATAAATAAAATCATCGTTCATGACATAATCTAACAGAAATAAACAAAAATATGGCAAAGACACTAAGTTATAATCATAGAGTGACAACTATTCATATCAACTGAATTGTGGTGTAATCAACATACTAGGTTCAAGTACCGATGCCCTGGCGAACCTGTAAACTTCAATGTATCATCAATGTATTTTTGTTATCTTCTTCCTGAAGTATAACAAACTGAACTTTCATTCAATTGAAATTCAGTTGTTGTTGTTGTTGCACGCCCCCATTGGCTAACAGTGCTAGACCAGGTCTACGACGTTATACACCTTCAAAAAATCCACCACCGTCAATGGATCATCTGCTAAATCCTGTTTGGTGAGCCCCATAGGATGTGGTGAGGCAAAGCCTGCTCTGAAGAACAGTGAAGAAAAAAGGCATGAAATTCAGTTCAGTTCGTTATACTTCAGGAAGAAGATTACAAAAATACATTGATGATACATTGAAATTTACAGGTTCGCCAGAGCATGAACTTCGGTACTTGAACCTAGTATGTTGATTTCACCACAGTATCATTTAACAGTTTTTTATTTTATTTTATTGTTTTTTGAAAGCACAGGGATTCGTTTATCCAAGAGAAAGTTTGTGTCGTGATGACGTCAGAGTGGATTGTCAGAAGTATTAGTGCTCTCGAGTTAATTCGAGCGCACTAAACAGTCCAAACTGTGCACACTCGAGATAATTCGAGCGGCGTTGTATTTTATGCTGCTATAATTTTTCGCACTCGAATATAACCGAGAATTGAAAATAACAAAGCTAAGAAAAAAATTGTTTTATTGATATTTATCATTTACATAGGATTGTAAGCTATGACACTTATTTATTCAAGAATAAAATAAAGCCTTTTTCCATGGAACAAAAGCACAGTATATCAAAATTGTAGCTGCAAACTGCGAAAAGCTCCAAAACCGATCGACGACAATCATCATCAAAATTGTCCACCAAAATAAAAGTTGAACCAGGAGTTTTTTATGTGTTTTTACATAAAAAAATTGATTTTTTTGGCCGGTTTTTTTTCAAAAAATATGTGCGTTAATAGTTCATAGTTGAAGTCGTTTACTTCAAAAAGTCTTTGCTGTGCCAGTTTAATTTTCGTTACATTCGTTACAAGTGCCAGTTAACTAATTTTGGTTACATTTGTGAATAAATAAATTATATAAATTAATTCGGAGCATATTTATATTAACTTCAACCGAATGTCTTTCATGAGCATCTCGTGAAACTTTCAAATATTTTGCAATGTTTATTATTGAAATTTGTGATTGAAACGAGTTCAAACTCTTTATTTCTGCTAAAAATCTTCATATTGGAGAAAGAAGAATGTCTTTATTTGTAAGTAACCTTCATCCTGACTGCACAGAATCTACATTATATAGAAAATTTCGATCAGCTGGCAAAATACTTAACATTCACATTGCCAGAAATAAAGAATCAAAACGGTCCTTGTGCTTTGGCTACATAAACTTTGCTGATAAAAATGATGCTGAATATGTCCTGAATTCCATGAATTATGAACCTGTTGGAGGACAACCTATACGCATTATGTGGGTAAGACCCGATATTAAAACATTTAATCCGTCTGCCAACATATTTGTAAGAAATCTTCATTTATCTATAGATGAACCAGCTTTACGTGATATATTTTCCTCGTACGGCACTATCTTATCTTTGAAAGTAGACTGCTACAAAAACGGAATGTCTAAAAGCATGGGTTATGTGCAGTTTGAAAATGAAGATTCAGCTAATGCTGCCATTGAAGGAGTAAATAACCATCTGATAAAGGGACTGAAAGTGAGTGTTTGCAAGTTTGAATCGATTCACAAAAGACATGACTCATTTACAAATATTTATCTGAAACCTCTACATCCTGAAATTGACGACATTCATCTCATCGAGCTGTGCAGCAAGTATGGAAATATTTTAAGCGCCAGAATTATGAAAAATGAGGATGGGAAATCGAGAGGTTTTGGATTTGTTAGTTTTGAGAAAACTGAAGAAGCTAAAACAGCAGTGGAACAACTTAATGGTACTGTACTTCATGGGAAAGTGTTGTACGTTGGTAGGGCAATGAAAAAGAGTGAAAGACAAGCTTTTATGTTGAACAAATTCAAGGAAAAATTAAAAAATAGTGAAATTGTAAATTACTAAATTGCAAAGAATATTATGAAAACTATTAATATCTAAGAAAAATTATTGACAGTATAGTATAATTATGTTATTGTGTAGTAGAGTTGTAATTAGATGTAGAAATTTTAACCTGATTTTAAGTAACCAGAAATATTATAAAAAAGATTATTATAATCCTTGTATTCGGTACGAGACCTTGGCGTACCTAATTGCGAAAAATGTCTCAAACACGAAAAGGGTGCATTATCATTTTATAATAACTTCAAAATAAAATGTTTTTATTTTTTTTCAAAGAAAATGAGGTTTAATTTAGACACTATTATGTTCTAATAATCACATTAAAGAGATATTGGATGATGTGGGCCAATGTATTTCTCCATATACCGTGTGTGCCTTTATGCCAGATTTGCATCAAAATGTTAAAAATACCAAAATGGCTAGCGGAGAACTGAGTTACTTTATTTATAACATAAAAGCTATAAATTTTAAAATCAAATTGTAATTTTGAATGGTAACAAAATATCTTTTTTTCTGAGTTTAGACATTTCTAAGCTTAGAAATTGCATTAATTAAAAATTATATATCTTCGATATATTGCATGATATGATAGTTTTTTTTATCTAGAAAGTTTCATCAAATTCTAAATCGAATGAATTTCGATACATTGGTTTAATAATACGAATTTGAAAGTGTTAACTTGATCATATTTTAGAAAATAATTTTAAGGTAAATAAACTTAAACGTTTTTTTTAAGCGATTTTAAACGAAGAATGAATCAGCACTTAAACTACTCTTAGAAAAATGTTTCAGGTGACTCCATGTTTGACTGTGCTTTATGAAGTTAAAGATGGTTGTAGTAGTTAATTACATACAAAATAAAACAAAATTGCTGATATATATTTGATATAGTATGTCAATGGTGATTTGTAAAAATTTCAATGAATACTTCAAAATTTTTTTTTACAAAAACAAATTAAATAATGAAAATAAAATTAGATTAAAATACAAATACAAACAAAGATTCTATGCTTTACAAAAACGAACATTAAATAAAATTAACTGCGATGTTATTTTAAAATGTTTATGACAACAATATTTTTTGCATAACATTTCTGAATTCAGTCTATGTAATTATTCAAATTATCTTGCAATACCGAGAAGGAAACTGAATCCACATGAAACATCTATAACTACAAGTGTATGACCTGCTAAAAGGTGATTTTAACTAAGCGAATTTGATAACCAAAGTGATTTGCATCAGTTGACAAGATTTTGATTATTTTGTTTTGTGCCAATTTTTTTTTTCTTTTTTAATAATATATTTTTTTCGTTTTATGTCATTTATACTACTTTGCAATATATCTATCGATGATTTTATTGCTAAAACTACTTTATAATTCTAAAGCAAATGAAAAAAAATTAAATCGTTTTATAAACGTGGTATTCAATGGTTAACATTTTTTACGCAAAATTCGCTGCCTTGTCATATTACCTTGGCGAATAACCACAATATAAAATTACCGCCAAACAAAGTTTATGGTTGAAACTCCATGAACTTATGTTTCCATTTTTCTAGGTTTGACCCTTGTATAGGTTAAGTATGTACGGTGTTATCTTCGAGTATTCATTATACATTTCATAACTACTCGCTGATAATGTAACAAAAATGGAATTATTACGACAGCGATGGATTCTGACTTCTAGAATCTACGTTTTTTTTTTTTTAATTTTTTTTTCAAAATATGAAAAACAAATGAATTATATAACTCTTGTAATGATTCCAAAAATTGTTTGTCTGATATCAGTAAAGTTATTTTTCGTACTTCAGTGATTTTGTGTGTGAAATTTAAAATGCTATCGCTGCTAAAAAAGGGTACAAGATTACTCTCAGGGACGCTCCTTAAATAAGTTTCCTTTACGTGTTGCTAGAAGGCTCTGGGCCCGTAGGGACCAAAGAAATTTCAAGAAAAGCGTTGTAATGACACCAGGCTGGATCGTCCTTAAGTATTTTCGATCATGATCAAATGGAAATTCTTAATTTCTAGAAATTAAAATTGCAAAACTCTCCTCTTTCACTTGCTATCGATTACAAATAATAATTTGTCTCTTTAAAAGAAATAATTCAAAAAATAAGTTTTCTTAAAACATAGACGCAAAAACGTATTTACAAAGTTGAAAATTTCACTTAAAGTTAAAATATTTTATAATCATTATATGAAATTAAATGCTAATTCTTTCCTTTTAGCAGTTCCATATGCTTAACTCTCACCTTTTAATTACTTATCGATTCAAAGTAAATGTTGTGCTCTCTTTCTGCTGGAAATGTGATTTTACTTACGTTCTTCGATTGCATCGCCAGGGAGTGAATTCAATTTATCTTCTTTGCTATTCAGATTACAGATTCCTGTTCGCAATTTATTTCGTAGCAGCGACTAATTTGTTACGGCAGGCAACTTATTCTCCATGGTCGTTTTTATACAGATGCTCGTCACGTTTTTGTAAAATTATATTTCGAACAATCAATGGCAAATCGCCCTGTTAAATTCGTACTGGAGTAAATTGGCGAGTTAATGATTAGTTTTATTTTAAATAAATATATGAAAAACAGTTTCTTTTAATTTTAAAATTTGATACATAAAATATATAATTTGCTATCTAAAAGCTGTGCAATAAAACCTTATTGCTGCCCTTCTAAAATATTTTAAGTTGCTCTAGATTAGTAAAACATGCGTTATCAAAATTTGCTTCTCACAATATTACCACTTTTTAGGAGCTGTTTATCAAACTACGTATAGGTGGTACCAAAAGCAGATAGAGATTGGCTTAATTTTGCTGGAGAGGGGAGATTGGTATGAAAAAAATTCGCTAAATTCTCTGAAATTTAAAAACAAATGTCTTGTAAATTTCCGAAAAAAAATTTAATCTTATAAAAAATATATATGTTTTAGAAATGATACATTACAACTTTTTTGAAGCTTCCTTTTCTTAGATTTAATTGTTTTTGCAATTAACAAGAGATTTCTCACGATAAAGGAAATTTTATAAATTATTGGCCATACCTTCTGCTCGCTGCTCTCCCCAACCCTTGAAATTGCTTTTGCAGTTTCTTTCGGGTTAGTTCGCAATTCGGTCTTAATTCACTGTTTCCTTGGATACTTATATATTTCAGTCTACTAATGTATAAGTACATAATAGTACTCTTTTTCTAAGTTCCAAAAATATTGCCACGAATGTATTTTGCGAAAGCCTATGATAAATATTTCATTCAACCTTCAAGATTTGATTTATACACATTTCAATTCTACATAGAAATTACATTTAAAAATAATTCATAGAATACCCCTATGTCCGTGTTTGGAGTCTCAACAGTTTTAAGTCTTTTACTTTAAAATGTAACATGAATAAAAATCAAAGAAAAATTTAAGAAAAGTAATGATTTTGGTTTAGAAAACGAATCTCTCTTCAGCATTTATTATGAAGCTTCATTAAAACTAAAATATAGTTATGAATTATTATTGAACCTGTGTAAATCGAACAGTATGGAACTGTTTGTTTACATGAGTTATTCGCTTTTCCATTCATTACTACTGAATTCGCAGAAATTGAAACTTTTTGACACTGTGCATTTATGTAAAAACAAAATTTTTTTAATCATTCCTAATTTTTAATTTTAAATTTTAGTTTTATTCTAAGTAAAGAGGGTTTCGTTCATATTTTTATTTGCTCCAGTCTATTTCTATTCCGTCATATAAAAAATTCTACTATAAACAGAGGAAGAACAAAAAATAGACATTAACAACGTTTTTCCGTATTTATTCTTTCATTGCTTTAAAAGAATTAATAGTGCACTTTATCTATGTTAATACGCATTAAATACAATATTGAAATAAATTTAAGAAGAAAATGATGATAAATTAAAATATTTAAAACAAATCGTAATTTACTTTACAAAATGTATTTTTGTCTTCAAAAACACAAAACATTCTTAAGAAACAAACATTTATGTATTTCATGGAACTGAAATAATACAAATAACCAAACGATCACAATGAATTTTAAGTTCAGTTGAAAATATAAAGAAATAAAACGATTAACTCATCTAACTTGTAGTTAAGCCTTTTCTTTTGTCGAGCTTGGCGTAAAAAAAATTATGGACAGAGCGTTGCCATTTCGGCGTGCATTGCTACAATAAAGAAAGAGAGAGGGGGAAAAAAACGTCGCCTTTTTATATGCTCTAACATTGGAGTGGGATATCTTTATATACTTCTCTGTGCATTTGATCCCATATAATGATTATAAAATATTTTAACTTTAAATATAGTTTGCAATTTTGTAAATATCGTTTGCGTCAGTGTTTTAAGAAATTTTTTTTTTTGAATTCGCGATCGCAACGAACTATAGGGGGCGTTGTTGTATGTGCCGAATCCCTGCGATTTCCACATGAACAGTCATTCACTTACATTGGAAACGTCTTTAATGCAGCATGTAGCATTGTAACGTTCCATCTTTATTGTGGCTGATTAAATTTAAAAAAGAAAAATGCTTGTTTTCTTTTTTATGCAAACGAAAACAAAATGGTATCTCCTTTTTTTTTAAGAGAAGGAACATTCAGAACACATCGGAAAAATATTTGTAAATAAAGAGAAAAAAATAGGTATATTCTTATAAAAGTTCAAACCTAATGCCTGAGAAATAGTTTTACTAAATTTAATGGTATAACATGAAAGGCCCATTTAAATTTTAACCTAAAATAAAGAATGCTTACGAAACAAAAACAAAACAAAAAAAGAACTATTCTTTTTTTGTCGCCATTTTTAGTGTTACGAAAATGCGTCTTTGGGACTTGCCAAAAACAAAACAAGATGCAATTTTATTTTTTTAAGAGCGATATATTTTATGGAGTGAAATATAACGAAAATGTACCAATACCCATAACATGAAACTTTATCTTAGTAAAAGTCCGTTTTGGAAATGTTATTTCATTTTGAATCTTATTTATTAGAGTTCATAATGGCTATAGAATCAGGTGAGAGAAAAGTTAGTTTTGAATCTATGCTAAACTCTATATCGGCCCATTTTCCACCGAAATCCGATTGACTACTTTGATTTTAAACAAAGTGCTTCATTTTAAGATTTTTTCCAAAAATTTTAAGTGTAGATTGGCGGCACTTAAAAATCTGCCAAATCTGTAGCTGTGGTTAATACGTAAGTACCAAATTTTTCTTCCATACTTTTCTGAATCATATTACTTCAAATATTACAATATGCAAGAAGTATACATAAACACATAATTTAATACCATTTAATTTTTCAAAAAAAGTATTTTGACAACAATTTTATCAAAAAATGATAAACTAAAAAACGTAAAATAAAGAATTCTTAGGATAAAAACGATTTTAAAAATTTGTGGTGATGGGTTCGCCGCTCATCATAAAATCAAGTGTATTTCATTTTATTATCTGTTTGTCTTTAATCAATTGTGTTTTTACTTATTTTGGAAGTGAACTGAATTAAGAGTTCTGACGTCATCATATTCTTAGAATTGTATAAATACCAGCACGCATATGGCAGCCTGCCCAATATCTCTCCCATCACCTGCTGTGGTGATGTTTCTTGTAATTCAACCCAACTTGTATATATTGTAAATATGTTCAATAAAATATTAGTATTAAAAGGGAGCTATCTTCGCTTACTTCAATGGTGACCCGAACGTCTGACGATACAAGCAACTTTTAGTTTTCATCTTTCCTGTTTTTGCTTCTTGTATTAGTCATGGATTAATAGGAAACTGCAACTATGGCGAAATCGTCTGCAGTAAAAATTCCCATCTTCAATATCTCCGATCCACACCTGTGGTTCCATATGGTCGAAGCAACTTTCCAGCTTGCGACACCGAAGCCGATTACAGAGAGCAAAACAAAGTTTAATTACTGCCTCGCCCACCTTCCTCCCGAAGTAGCCGCAGTTGTAAGGGACGTCATTATAACTCCTGACGTAGACGATCCTTTCAAAAAGCTGAAAGAAGAAATTATTACACGCTGCGGAGAAACAAAGTCCCAGGAAATTCGACGTTTACTCTCCGGAGAGCAACTAGGAGATCGAAAGCCTAGCGAACTCTTGCGCACTATGCAAAGACGAGCTGAATCTCACGAAATCTCAGATTCCCTACTTTTGGAATTATTTCTAAATCAGCTGCCGCAGCATGTTCAGTCAATATTGGCCGCAATCCCTTCACTGAATGCAACAAGAGCTGCTGAAATTGCAGATAAAGTAATGGAAGTGTCAACTTCAAGTGAAGTTAGCGAAGTTTCTTCAAATCAACAATGCACCTTTGAGCTTTTAGAAGAAGTTAAAGCACTACGAAAAGAAGTAGCAGCATTGCGGACACGCAGTAGGTCTCGCAACCGGAACTATGCACAATTTCGTAATCACCAAAGCCAATTCTCATCTCCGCATCGAAACTCCAAAATGTGTTTCTATCATCGAAAATTTAAATCGGATGCTAGAAAGTGTGTCAAACCCTGCATCTACCAGAAAAACCAAGAAAGGCAAGAGTGAGTGCGACTAACATCTTGCCTCCAACAAATTGTCGCCTTTTTATTAGAGATAGACAATCTAACAAACAATTTTTAGTGGATACCGGAAGTGACTGCTCAATCATTCCAGCAAATAAAGAAGAAAAAACTCTTTCTCCGATACAGACCTTTAAAGCTGCGAACAATACCATTATAAAAGTATACGGTAAGAAATTATTAACTTTAGACTTCGGTCTTAGACGAAAGTTTAATTTTCCATTTTATATTTGTGATATAACTAATCATATTATAGGTGCAGATTTTTTATACTATTTTAATCTAAAACCTAATATTAGAAAACGTTGTCTAAATGATATTAATACTAATTTAAATTCTCATTGTATTTTTAAAACTGCTGACATTATTTCAATTAAAACTGTTCTTGGTGAAAATGATTATGAAAAATTGTTAAATGAATATCCTGAAATAACAAAACCTATTTGCTCAGACCAAATTATTAAGCATAATGTTGTACATCATATAGAAACTTTTGGTTCACCAGTTTTTGCTAAACCTCGGCGTCTAGCGCCCGATAGGTTAAAAATAGCAAAAATGGAATTTCAACATATGTTAGATTTAGGCCACATGCGCCCATCCAAAAGTAATTTTTCATCACCTTTACATTTAGTTCCCAAGAAAAATAGTTTGGACTGGCGTCCAGTAGGTGATTATCGAGCTTTAAACGCTCAAACTGTAAAAGATAAATATCCAATTCCTAATATTATGGATTTTACTAGTGAATTACATGGAACTAAAATATTTTCTCACATTGATTTAATTCGAGCTTTTCATCAAATACCTATAGCCAATGAAGATGTACATAAAACTGCAATAATAACTCCTTTCGGGTTGTTTGAAAGTACTCGTATGCAATTCGGTCTTTGCAATGCAGCCAGTACTTTCCAACGTTTTATTGACGAAGTAACTAGAGGCTTAGAAGGCGTTTACGCTTTTATAGATGATATTTTAATAGCTTCCGAATCTCCCGAAGAGCATATGACATATTTAAAATCACTTTTTGATAGACTGCAGTATTATGGTTTAACAATAAATCCCTCTAAATGCTTATTTGGACAGAATAGTTTACAATTTTTAGGTTTCAAAATTTCCGAAAAAGGTATTGAACCTTTAACTGATCGCGTTAATGCAATTCTAAATTTTCCAAAACCAAATACGATTACTCAATTACGTAGATTTCTAGGATTATTTAATTTTTATAGACGTTTTATTCCTAATGCAGCTCATATTTTATCACCTTTAACCAAGTTTTTAGAAGGACAACGAAATGTTAAGAAATGTAACAAATCATCAAAAAAATCTGATTTACCGTTAATTTGGACCGATACTTCAAACAAATCTTTTTCTGATGCAAAACAAGCAATAGCCGATGCAACTCTTTTAAAATATCCTAAACCTGGTGCTAATTTAAGTCTGTGGACTGACGCGTCAGATTTTGCAATCGGCAGTTCTTTAATGCAATATCATAATAATGGGTGGGAACCAATTGCATTTTTCTCAACAAAATTAAATAAAAGTCAGCAAAATTGGTCAACATACGATCGCGAATTATTGGCAATATACGCGTCAATAAAAAAATTTCGTCACATGCTAGAAGGTAGAAGTTTTACTATTTTTACTGACCAAAAACCTCTAATTTATGCGTTTAAACAAAAACCTGAGAAATGTTCCCCGCGCCAATTCAGATACCTTGATTATATTTCTCAATTTTCAACTGATATTAAACACGTAAAAGGAAAATCTAATTCAATTGCTGATACTCTATCGCGAATAGAAATAAATGCAATTTCAAAACCTCCATTAATAGACTTTAAAAAACTAGAACAGGAACAAAATGAAGATTCAGAATTGAAAGAAATATTAAATTCAAATAATTCATCTTTAAAATTAGAAAAACATTACTTTTCTTTGGAAGATGTTAATTTAATATGTGATTTTTCAACTAAGTACCCTAGACCTTTTATTCCAAAATTATATAGGCAAATTATTTTTGATAATTTACATTATTTTTCTCATCCTGGAATATATTCAACTACAAATTTAATATCTAAACGATTTGTGTGGCCCAACATGAAAGTGGATATCAAAAATAAAGTTCGTTCTTGTGAGAAATGTCAGCGAGCTAAAGTTTTCCAACACACTAAAGCTCCTTTCAGCACATTTGCTCAACCCGACGCAAGATTTTCCCATATCCATCTGGATTTTATTGGCCCACTTCCTATTTCTGAAGGCAAGCAATACTGCCTTACAATAATAGATAGATTCACGAGATGGCCAGAAGTTATCCCTACTACGGATATGACTGCCGAGACCACCGCAAAAGCACTTATTCACGGTTGGATCTCTAGATTTGGCACTCCCGTTACTATAACTACCGATCAAGGCCGAAATTTTGAATCAACTCTTTTTCGAAATCTCACTAATATCTTAGGCAGTAACCACATCCATTCTACTTCATATCACGCGCAAAGTAATGGAATGATAGAGCGCTTTCACAGAAAACTTAAAAGTTCTATAATAGCACAGGAAAATAATAAATGGACAGAAATTTTACCAATTGTTTTATTAGGTATTCGCACAGCTTTAAAAGCTGATATTAATGCAACTTGTGCACAACTTGTTTATGGTACTTCCTTACGTCTACCTTCGGATCTTTTAAACGCTAATTCTTTATCTCCACCAGTAACAGAAAATTATGTCACAAATTTAATGGCCTCAATGAGAAAATTAAGTCCTGTAGCAGCATCAGCACACAGTAAAAATAAGTTCTATATTAATCCTAATTTAAAATCTTGTTCTCATATATTTTTAAGAGTAGATAAAATTCGTCCTCCTCTATCACCTGCATACACCGGACCACACCGGGTAATTGAACGTTCTGATAAAACCTTTGTTATTGATTTTCATGGTAAGAAAATAACTGTCTCAATAGATAGAATCAAACCAGCTTTTCAAATTTCTGAGAAATTAAAAATAAATAAAATTCCAATGGTCGAAAAGAAATTATCTCAAACAAAGGAAGAAAAATCAATTGTTACAAAATCTGGTCGCCGTGTGCATTTCCCAAAATATTTAGTTAAAGAGTATGTAATATAAAAACATCTAAATATTTTGTATCTATTAATTGTATTCCAATTTCTAAGTTAGAAATTTTTTCCCAATTAAGACATATAGTTCAATTTACTACTTTGTATTTTATGATTGTTTTTAAACAATCATTATTGGTATCGTGACTTTGTCACTGGGGGGATACTGTGTGGTGATGGGTTCGCCGCTCATCATAAAATCAAGTGTATTTCATTTTATTATCTGTTTGTCTTTAATCAATTGTGTTTTTACTTATTTTGGAAGTGAACTGAATTAAGAGTTCTGACGTCATCATATTCTTAGAATTGTATAAATACCAGCACGCATATGGCAGCCTGCCCAATATCTCTCCCATCACCTGCTGTGGTGATGTTTCTTGTAATTCAACCCAACTTGTATATATTGTAAATATGTTCAATAAAATATTAGTATTAAAAGGGAGCTATCTTCGCTTACTTCAAATTCCTCATTTTTCAATAAAAACTTTCGTTTTGTTTCTTTTTTTTAATTCTTATAGTATATAATCAGACGTAAAAAAACCATTTTGTAGAGAACGATCATCAAGTAAGAAAAAAAATTATTTACAAGCAAATTTTTTATTATAAAAATCATAACACTTACCTGATTTATAAGTCCGGGGAATTCCAAAATGATATGTTCTTTGTTTGAAAACTTTATTCTCAAATAATATATACATAGTTTATCCCTTCATTACTTTTAGGTAATATACCACACATCAAAATTTTATAATTGTAAGATCTCGATATGAATTTTAATATGTAGCTTAAAAACAGAATAGCTGAAATCTAGTTGAAATCCTTTCAAAACTAAAAAACACTTGCCAAGAAAACGATAAAAAATTTATTTATAATCAGCACAAAAGATACTTTTTCAAGTAATTCGGATTATTCTTTATTGTTGTTTTCTGAATTATGTAGATACAGAAATATATACTATTCTATGAAGAAGAATATTCTATAACTATTACAGTTCTGTATGGAATTCATTGGAACACATTTATTCATTGGAATGACGAAAGCAATGTTGATTTCATTTTAACTTGTAATGAATTGAAAATAGAAAAATTATTTTACCGCAATACACACATCTGTAACAGCAAGTGATCATGAAATCATGTTATGTTGTTGGTAATAGAAAGGTAAAAAATATTGAGAAGTTGTTCTTCAAATGCTTGGCGTGTTCTGCTTCAATGTTTGGCATGTTCTGATTAGTTTTTTCAAGAAGTTTTACTTTTTCTTTAGGGAAATTTTGCTTCTTTTTTTATGCTAAGAAAATGGCGTCCGTCATTGCCAATGGTTATGTGGGAACTAATGCACGATATTTACAGTCTCCCGCTAGATGGCGTATTGAGTGTTGCGATCGCGAATAGTTTCTTTTAGATAGTCAAATCGTTAGTACTTAATCGAATTCACAAAATTATTCTCAAATAAAATAGCTTATTTGTTCGCCAAACGATTTGAGTATCATGGTAGGAGATGAATATGCTCGTTTAACTTCAAACAACATTGGAAACATCTGTTTTTCTAAAGAATTCCTATTGATTTTTCGGCCCGTCTTCCGAAATTATGATTAAACTTGAGTTCTCAATCGTAATCGTTTTCAATAACAAAGAGCACCGTCGTATTGGCAAACTCTAGTCATAAATGTGTCCTGCGTGAAACAATAAAACGTGGAAATTTATTAACTTTAGTGAACTTTTCTTTTCTCAGAAGTAAAGACTTTTTAGAACTTTATGAGATTTTAAGTTCAAAAAGAAATTATGTGTCGTTTATTAGTTTCATTCTCAAGCAGAGAGGTAAGGAACGTTTAAAATCTATTACTATTATTTTTATTTATTATTTTTATTATAAAATGATATTTTTTAACCTATAAATGTTTGACTGAAAAAAATAATGCATGAAGAATTCGCTATGATTTCCAAACAAGTTTAATGAAAATTAATTTCATTAAAATTTATAAGTCAAGAGTTATTAAGCATTTAAGAAAAAAATACAGTTTTTCGCTGTTTTAAAACAGCAAAAATTAAAGTTAAAGCTAATTGGGATTGGAAACTAATATTTAATCTAGGAAAAAACAAAAATGCTATCGAAATCTGATCAATTACAGTAGAGAATAACAGATGAAATAAACACCACAACAGGTTTAATTGGAGGTTTAAACTTGAAGGTGTTTCAAATAATAATCGTTTTTCAACTTCTCGCTATTTCCTCTCGCAATCGATCCTGTCTTGTTACTCCTGCCTTTGTGAACCGTAATTTTTCAAATTTGAAAAACGTTATTTTTTGGGGGGGGGAGTTAAATATTTAATTGTGACCTCCAATGTGCATATTTTTCTGCTTTCATTTCGGATAAAGATTCTAAAGATACATATTTAGGATGGTCTTTATATTACACTCCGTATATTGTCAGTTTCTTATATTATTTTCAAAGATATAAAACTATAAAAAGTTTTAAAACTAGAAAAAGTTATAAATCTAGAAAAAGTTATAAAACTTAAGAAAGAAGATTACATAAAAAAGAATTATGATATTTATTTCATATCACTAAAAACTTTTATACGGAATGCGGTTTATTGTAATTAATCAGCATGATATATTCTAATTAATGTGGAACATAAACGTATTTGTAGGGCATTTGTTTACAATTTCGTGAACATGATGAATTTCTCAAGAGGTTTTTCTATATGTAAACAAGCAAATTAATGCGTATTACTATTAAATTCTCTTGGATAATACGCATTTCTATTTTAAGAAATATAAATTGTATTTTGTACAAAAGCTAATTAGATTTTCAAACATTATATGTCCGTTGCATTCTTGGGGTTCATAGAAAGTGCCCTATCTTTCCACCCCAGAAACGAAAATTACTGTGACTCGATCTTAGTCAGCAGCTTCTACTTTACCGACTGGTGTTAAGTAAGAAAAAAAATATTTCATTTCTTGCTATTAGTTAGTAATAACACCTACCACCCTTTCGTGTCCTGGTTTTCACAAATGAGCTTTGCTATTCGTAAATGCGTAACCACCTTCCATTTGTGGAAATGGATCCGAGACTTTTTTCCTGTTTGATACTGATGGTTGGTTATCGCTATGGAGATCCATGAATGCTTTATACGATCGTAGGGGGTCCGGTTCAACAAGCACTGGTCACTATGGACGTTATGCTTGTGTTCTTGATCACCAGTGTAGTTCCGCCTTTCCCATTTCCTCTGCTTATTAGCTTAATTGAACGTCCGATTTTGAAAGCAAGAAAAAAACGACAGACGATTAATGTTGGCTTAATAGAAACTAAACCCTATGTGTGTGTTTTATCAACAAAATGGCCCAAGATGCTTTTACCTTTCGCCATTACTTAAAAAAGAAAAGTTTGGGAAATTGCTTTTTCTAGGAAATAGCTTGTCAACACAATTTATTATAGTTAGATATATAAGCAACAGTGCATAAGAAAGCTAGCAGTATCAAACACTTAGAAAATATTTAGTTGTCGGTTTTTTATTTTGAAAATGGTCCGTTGTTTTTTTGGTTCATATATTTTGACACGTATAAAAATTAAATTTAATTGCGCTAAATATATAGAAAACTTATGATTAACATTATAAATATTAAATATCACTAAATTATTTAAGATTATTTAATTATATTTAAAATTTACAACATAAAATAACAGTTTAAAAAAAATTGAGAATGAAGAAAAAACAGACGATGATAATTTGTTTGAAGACCAGTTTTTAATGAATAATAAAAAGTGCAATTAAGACACTGAACAAAACATTTCTTTTAAAATTAAAAAAAAGGCATTTGTGCTCATCTCTGATTCTATCTGTTTATACCGTATCCTCATTCTTAAAAACTTTTAATTGAAATTTAAAACTAATAAAATGCGAAAATTCCTTCAAACTCTAATAAAGTTCTTGTTCTTATGACAAGTAAAAAAATTTTTGAATTATTTTCTTTTCAAGAGTTTTTGTTTTAAAATTTTTAGTAAAAATACCTTGTTTTAGTGATAGTATTCAGTTAATTAGAAGAAATTAAAATACTAGTGTTACAGTTTCCGTTTAGTTTAGTTAATATATTTTCAAGACTATTCAGATAGCCGTAATAAAATACTAGACTTTCATTAAATAGAAAATAAGGTCATTTAAACTTCAGATTAAAAGCAGATAACGTGTATTTCATGGAAAGTATTGTTGTGTGTAAATCTAGTTTTTAAGTATTAGTTAGTACTTGTTTAAAAATTACTTCCGTTTATATTTCATACTGGAAAACGTTTTCTCGCAAAGATATGCTGTCCATAAAAACGATAATATAAATAAATTTATAAAATAAATTCGAAGTCTACTGCGTTTTCAATTAATAATACATGTTTTTTAATACTTTTAATATGTGTTTTTTAAAAAATATTCACATTAGACTTAAGAGTAGCAATTATACATATATATATTATCAATGATCATAACACCAATACTTCATCATTTTCGTATAATGCAATTTTGACCAAATAGATGCAGGATTCAGAAGCGTCAATCCTGATTCAATTAGATCCAACAATTTTAGTTCTGTTCTACATACTTGCTAAAAAAGTAACAAAACTCGACTGATGTCAAAAAATAGAAAATACTATAGTTGTTGAGAAATGAAGTAATCAAACATTTTTTTTCTCTCCAAACAACTACACCGTAATTTGATCTAATAATTGCCATACAATATTTATGAGTTTTCCTGTTTCTTGTAATTTTCTATCATGAATTATTGATTTTACGCCAATGTCTGACCTCAAAACATCTTTAAAAAATTCTTATCCTGTTTCAGGGCGAATCTCTAAGATTGTTTATGTCATAATTATATTGTTCTTTCATATTATTGATAGTGGTTAATTTATCGTTTATATATATATATATATATATATATATATATATATATATATATATATATATATATATATATATATATATATATATATATATATATGCAAGTAAGAATTTCTGATTTTAACTGAAGAAAACACATGTCATTTCCACAGACAAGTTGGCTTCTGTTAAATTTTAATTAGCATCTTTTGATAAATTCTTGAGGACTAGGTTTCCTTTAGCAGGGTCGTAGCCATAGTTTTGCTAGCAGTTACATCATGAAAAAATCCTTGCATTTTCGATGCAATTTCGTGAAATTTTTTCGTAATTTTAATATATTCAAAATTATTGCAACTTTAATTGCTATTTTTGCGAGTTTTTTTTCTTCCTTTTTTAACGTTTTAAATAATGATAATTTATTCATTTTTGTGGGAAATCTTCTCGAAAACTTATCTACGCTTTCGATGTGAAAAATAACGTGAAAGATGTGAATTCTGTTAAATTTTAATTAGCATCTTTTGATAAATTCTTGAGGACTAGGTTTCCTTTAGCAGGGTCGTAGCCATAGTTTTGCTAGCAGTTACATCATGAAAAAATCCTTGCATTTTCGATGGCTCTTCGCTATTTAAGCAAAGATTCTGAAAGGGCATTGGTTGCAAAAATATTCCTCATAAACCGTAAAATGGTAAAATGTGAAAATTTCAGATGTTACAAAACACGACGCGTTCAGACGATAGGGAATTTTTGGGATACGGATAATATCCCAATAATATATAATATCCCAATAGTATATAATATCCTAATATATACATAGAAAGAGAGAGAGAGAGAACTGCAGATGGATGCATTTACGCTATTAGATATAATATGATCTGTAATTGCATATTATATGTTGCTTGTTATACAATAAATGTAGAGCTTTCCATTTCTCTATTAAAAAATCGTATAACATGCAACCGCTTTTTTGGGTGTTCAATTTTACATTTCATTCTTTTTGGCTGCGCGAAAACAAAATAATTAAAACTTTGAAAATTGTAAGACTTAGAAAGAGTGTATTATATATTATCACATATTCCTCTTAGCATTTATACTAAAATTTCAAAAAATTTCAAAAAAGTTGAGAGAATATCGATATTTAAGTAACTACCATGATGAATGAGAAGCAATTACGGGAGTGTCGTGAACAGAGAGTGAAGCTTTCTATTTAGATACAAATTTTCTACGTTCTAGTCGAATCAAATTAATTCTGACAGCATTTAAAAATCTACTTTTAATTTTGGCAAGATTTACAAGCAGTTTCAAATTGAAGTCATGGGAATATTGTCGGGTATATTTTCTTAGTAAAAAAAAATCTAAGCGATAACTTCGCCATTGTGTTGAGTGTCCTGCTTAACATTGTATTTCGTTTGCAGAGCTGATATTACAAAGGGCAGAAAATGTACAGACAATACAATGTAAGTAAAAAAGATAATCTGATCTCGAATTATCGCTGTAAAAAGAAGCACGTGGGCTGCTTTAAGAAAACTGTTCCAAGCCCGCTCTAAGAAAACTACTGAGTTCAAATTAGATGTGCTGAAATGATAATTTTTATTTGTAACCTTGACGTGAGATTTTTTCGTAATTTTAATATATTCAAAACTATTGCAACTTTAATTGCTATTTTTGCGAGTTTTTTTTTCTTCCTTTTTTAACGTTTTAAATAATGATAATTTATTCATTTTTGTGGGAAATCTTCTCGAAAACTTATCTACGCTTTCGATGTGAAAAATAACGTGAAAGATGTGAAAAATAACGCAGATGTGAAAATTAACGTTGTGAAAAATAACGTAACTTGATGTGAAAAATAACGTAAAAAGCAGCAAAGAACAGAGAGAAATTAGGTTTTGTTCGATATGAATCTTAACATATAAACTAAAAATAGTTTACAATATTAAAACTTTATTTAAAAGAGACGAAAACTGTATCCTGGTTAAACTATTATAATGATCGTTAACATGTAAAATTGCTTCGCATTTATTTTTCTTATTTTATCGAACAAACAGTGTTTCTATGTTTAAATTAATAATTTTTTCCAACTCAGCCCTAATCATTCGTTTCGTTACAATTATTATCATAACAAATTATTCTCACATAAAATCATGATAATTATATAGTTTTTTTTTTAACAAAATCTTATTTATTTTTTCGCAAGATATCAACTGTTTTTTTTTTTTTTTTAAAAAGAAGAAAGAAAAAAAAACGACGGTGAAAGAAAAGCAATCAAGAGGTGGCTGCTCGCAGCTTTATTATTAAAACTAAGCTTAAATGAAATGATACAAGCAAGAGCAACGTAAAGAAATAAAAATCATTATTATTCGGAGGTTGTTTTACTTTATTATTAAAATTCGTTACAAAAAATATATTGACAGTTATTTTTTTAGAGTTGTTAATTATTAATTATTATTTTTCTGTTTGTAAGTATTAAGACAGTTTAAAGTTACTATATAAAAAATATAGTCAAGTAATGTCCTAATATTTGAACTGTTTTCGATTTTTGATTCATTGTTTTATGTTTTATTAGCTTCAAATTTAAGATTTTTAAATTACAATATAGCAGAGTTTCAAATATTATTTGCGTTTTAAAAATAACTGTATGTCTTATTAAAAATAAAATAAACTGTTCCTTTTATAGAAAGGTGAAAGTTTAGTTTTGTTATGTTTTCCCTGACCCCTAAAATTAGTTCCTGTATTATTACAATTGATGATTTAGTTTTTAAAACATTTTGCGACGTTCCGAAAAGCTAATTTTACTCAGCTTTCTTGAACTCTTATTTCTCAAACCGAAGTTTGTCAAAAACGAAATGTCAAAACTAAGAAGAATTTGTTATAATTTTTTGTTTAATAAAAATGCATAACTTTTTATCGGCCTAAAACGTTTAAAAAGTCAATGCTAGTTTGAAGCATGAATTTTTAAAAAAAAATTTTATCTGAAAATTTTTAAATATTTACAAGAAACCGAAGCAATTTTTTTTTAAAATTCCTGAAAATATTCTAGATATACTGAATTGTATACGGCGGAAATATATCGTGATATACTTGGATTTGAGAAAGTATATCATGAGTATGCGAAAGTAATAATTACACACTTTTAAAATTGATTTTTAATTGCTATTTCGAGCTATAAAGTAATAATTAATCGCATTAAATTACTTAATTTCATTATATATAGCTATGGTAGCTCAAGAGATAGAGCACTCGCCTCCCAATGAGTTGACCCGGGTTCGAATCCCGGCGATACGAATACTGCACCCGGTTCAAACAGACCACAGTGCTGACAAAAAATATCCTCAGTGGTAGACGGATCATGTGTTATGAGTCCCCTTGCCGTCTGGCAGATCGTGGGATGGTTTCGTGGTTTTCCCTTCCATGTAACGCAAATGTGAGTTTGTTTCATTAAAAAGTCCTCCACGATGGCAAAATTCTCCCATTACTTGATCCAAGAGTTCAATTGTCTTCTGGATTGAGTTCAAAATTACAAGGCTACTGAGTTGAGCATTGGTAGTCGTACACTCAAGAAATTGTGTCGATTTTTCACTGACTGTGATAAAATAAAATTTAATTGCAATAATGTTTTCTTTATTTGTTGATTGAAAGTCTCATATCATGAAATTTTATCTTAGAGGTAATAATTGCAATAATTATATAAAGTAATTTTTTAGTTAAAAATTTTTTTTAAAAAAAGCGGGTGGAAAAAACATCACCATTTTACCGACATCATTTTTACCGACATTTACCATCACAGCAGTGACTGGTCACATGTCTTCCCTGAAACCTCCCTCATCGGTTAATATTTTTTCTTCGTGGGGGGGGGGGGGGGAGGCTAGACTGATGCCCGTGTAAAACTACGCTTCTTGCATGCTCTCATAAAATTGCCCTGCTTATCAAAGAATACTTAAATAAACAAAATCCTTTATTTTCAAGATATAAATGTATTTTCAAAATGTAAATGTATCGTAGCCTATTAATAGGATATTGGCCAATTAATGGGCAATCGGTCGGTCAGTTAATTTTAAAATCCATGTAAAAAAAATTATTAGATAAATCGAAATTACATCGAAAATTACATTAGATAAATCGAAAAGGTTTTCAGTTATACGACGCGTGTTCTAACAGACACAGTAGGAACTTGGGCGCTCAAAGTAAAATACGTTCATATTCATCTAATCTTATCAAGCCGGATTTTCTGCTCGAAAAAAATAGCATAAATAAATAGTTTTTAACTTAATTGTAAATAATATTTTGCAAAATTTGTCCAAAATTTGGACAAAATCGATCGCATAATTTTTGAGTAATTAAAACTTGAAAAAAAAGTAGTATTTTTATTTTTTAATTCTTAAGAACTCATCAGTTAATTTGGTGAAAATTGCGGATTTTGTCATATAAATTTATGTATGAATATTAAAACATCTAGCATTTCAAAAATTATAAATGATAATAATAAAATAATAGTAAAAAAAATTATAATAAAATAATAAAAATAATAAATAATAATAATAAGAAAATAATAATAATACGAAAATAATAATAAGGAGAAATTAATAAGAAATAAAGAATTTTAAAGCGTTTTGTCTTACTAGGTAATACATTTAGATTAACGAGTTTGAAATATGTTTGCAAGTTTTATTATTTGATTTAATTAGTTAAATATTGGTTAAAATTGATTATTGGTTAAAATTGATTATTGGTTAAATATTTTGCAATGAGAAATTCATATAGAGAAATCTATTTGCTCTAAGAATGAATTCCTATTTTAATGCTGGTCTTGTTCGGTTGTTATCAGTTGTATTCGTTTTTGATAGATTTGGTCCAGATAGCCGAAATTTAGTCACACATTCTTCCTCAATTACTTTTCTAACTGCAACAGACGAAATTGATTTCGGGCATTAAACTCATAAGAAGTCCAGATTCACTTCGAAACCATATTTTATATTCATTTTACAGGAATAAGCTTCCAAATTGCTTGAAATAAAATAATGGAATTTAAAAGTATGCTATTCCAAAAAGTATAGAAATAAGCTTGTAACTTGCATCGATTGCAAAGTAAGAAATAGATCTAAAAGAACCAATATTGTACGTCATGTAATTTAAGGACCAGGAAATATTTTATGAATTCATTATTAAAAATAGTAATGATTAAACAGTAATTAACGGTGGAATTAATACTTCTGCACTGTTAGAATTTTCATTCTGAAATTACTGTAAAATAAACGGCATTCGATTAACCATAAAGTTTATGGTTAGGAACATTTCTTTATCTTTTCGGTTTTCAAACCATTTACAACTGATGCGGTTTATAAAAAATCGGGAAAATAAAACTATACGGTTTAATAACCATTTACAACTAGTTTAGTTTTTAAACCATACAAATAATATTTAAACGGGCAATGGACTTTAGTGGGTTCTGCCCCATTTATGCTTGAATGATAGAATAATTCACGCAATATATTCGAAACTATAATTAGAATATTCAAGACAATAGAAACTTTTCATACATTGATGGAATGGAAGAAATAGTGCGGTATCAACGCTGGGATTCGAAACCCTGTACAAATGGTCATGAGATTGGCCGTTTAGCCCTCTCAGCTGCAGTATATGCACAGTTACGTAAAATAAAATGGCCTCATAAGGTGGGTCTAGATGACACGGATAGAATTTTGGTTGTTAAACCGTATAGGTAAAAGCAATCAATAAATGTGTTTTTCTTATACTTAACATCTTTTTTATTATTATTTAACTGTTTTGGTTGAACAGGGAAAAAATAACAGTTAAATGAATTACTTTTTAACCATTTTAACCGAGAAATTTCTAACAATGCGTTTTTAAAAACTATTATTCTTGTAAGTAACCATTATGGTTTCGAAAAACTACACTTCTGTGGTATAAAAATTAATTATTTTTCTTCGCTTAAAAACTGTCTTGAAAATGTAGCTTTTCGGTTTGTACAGCATTTTTTAGAGGTAATTGAGTCTTAATTATCATTTTGGATATAATCCAAATATAATGTTAAAATCGTTTTAGTCAATGAAATAACGTTTTGCTTGACAAACTATGAAAGTAGTTAGGAGAACTAATTATAATTATTGTAATAGCTGACGAACAATTCAATGGCTCTCTTTATAAGATAATTTGTTTTTATTCCCCTGCTTTTATAGTTTTAGGACTTCGAAATATATCAAGATGTTTCTTGGTAAAATTACCGTATTCTACGCTAAGGATATTTCTGGTAAAAAAACACATAATTTTGGTAATAAAAATCAAGATAGACGATATTTAAACCATTCATTTGGTAGTTTTTCCGTTCATATGGTAACGATTTTCCAGAAATTCCGGTTTTCAGAATTATAGTTCTTATTACCACACATTTGGTAAAATATGCAAAACTAACCAAATAAAGGGTTTTTGTTCTATGCTCTTAAGTATCATGGCATAATTACCAAATTTTACTACATTTACCAAGTTTTATGACATATTAATTTTACCAAATTCATTACCAAAGCGTTTAGGTAAAAATAACCAAGCTTTTTGGTGTTTCCATTGAGCCAGATGTACAGTAAGTTTTACCATATCACAGTAGTTTTGTTCAAACTTTTTTTTCAGTGTTATTAAATGAAATTTGTTTACTTCATTGTGTTAAAGTTGTTTCACAATTACATTCTTAACACTAGATTGCCCAAGAAAGGTCATTTTGACTGCTTTTTAACTGCTATTTTATTTGCAAAAAATTTACAAATAATAATGCATAATTTTTTTTTTAAGTGAAGTAAATTTTTTATAGTTAGTATTTACTAATAACTTGTAACTGTAAATAATGTAAAAAATATTAAAAATTAAATAAACAAATTTCTTTACACGTTAGTTATTCTTTCACATTCTAACTGCTTTTGGGTAATATAGGAATATGCGAGGGTTACTATTTATATTTCTGGCCTAATAATGAAAAAACAAATATGTAGGATCGAAATTGGTTTTATTGTTTTTTAAAATATTCTCCATGATGATCAATACACTTTTGCATGCGTTTGAACCAATTTTCAAAGCACTTTTTCCAGTCCGATTGAGGTAACTTCAAAATATGCGTTTTGAATGCATCAACCGCTTCTTCGGAGGTCGAAAATCGTTGTCCACGTAATTATTTTTTGATGTGTGGGAATAAGAAGAAGTCATTGGGTGCCAAATCAGGGCCGTCATAAATGCCTTTGTTTGAGTCGATGTGTGAGAGCTCGCACTGTCATGATGAAGAATGATTCGCCTGTTCTTCTGCTTTATTCGAATTTCTCCGATGACTTCTGGCAAAGAAATGGTCGTGTACCATTCAGAATTGACCGTCCTGCATTGCTCTAACGCCACTGTTGCCACATGACCGTTAATGCCGAAGAAACAGGCAATCATTTGTTTCGATGTGCTTCATCCTCGAACAACTTTTGTTGGTTTTGCCTCGTCTTGGAAGACCCATACAGTTGATTGCTGTTTTGTTTCCGGCTCATATGCATAGATCCATGATTCGTCACCTGTGTAGATGTTATACACAGCCTTTGATGTACCTTGAACGTATTTTTCCAACATTTCCTTGCACCAATCGACACGAGCCTTTTTTAGAGCGTTTGTCAGATTATGCGGGATCCAACGCGAACAAATCTTTTTTACGCTCAAATGTTCATGCAATATTTTATTGATGCTAGTCATACTAATGTCCAAAGACGCCTCTATCTCACGGTATGTCACATGACGATCTTGTTTTATCAGTTCACGCACAGCATCGATCTTTTCTGGCACAACAACGGATTTTGGACGACCTGCACGGGATTCGTCCTGGATCGAACATCGACCACGATTAAATTCGTTATACCAATTTTTTACAGTGCTGTAGGATGGCGCTTTATCGCTGAATAAAGAATTAAGTTCATCGAAGCACTCTTGTCTTGACAATCCACGTCGAAAGTTGTGAAAAATAATGGCGCGAAAATGTTCACGATTCAATTCCATTTTTTGAAAGAGAAGAACTTTTCAATTTACTGTCAACAACACAAATGAAGCTATAATGGTAAATCATCTGCTGAATTTATGTTTAAAAATATCAAACTTTCGATTAAAATCGTCTGCGGTCGCCTAGCAACACTTACTGTTGCGAAGGCCAGAAATATAAATAGCAACCCTCGTACTAAGTTTCAGTCTTTCTAGTGATAAATTCGTAATTTTTTGTCAGACGGTACTGCTCTTTCTCGGATCGTGTCTTAGTGGTTCGGAATCTTTCCTAATGTAATATCTCGGCCAATTTTAGAGTCAGAAGAGTTCGCACAGCGTAAGGTGTGTAGGGAGTATGGTGTGAAGAACATGTGATTACTATTACCATCTGTCCTTTTACGTAAATGGTAGTATGGTAGTGATTTCTGCAGATACTCATTAAAGGTGAATCCTAGAACGTCGCCAACAGCCCATTAGTGTTGCTCTAATGTGACGTTAGCAAACAAACTAAATCGTTTCAAATAAAGATATAGAAAATACGTAAGTAGCATTTTTTTTCTTAATACATAATAGGTAGAAAGACAATAATCTGCAGAATACATAATACATCTTCTTAATACATAATAGGTTAAACAAAATAGTTAATGAATCCAAAAAAAAAAAATATTTTTGTCAAAGTTCGAAAGGATTTAAAGTTTTGGATAATAGTCTATAATAATACATTTTGCCCAATAATGAAAAACACATTTGTGTTTGCACTGCATATGATCAGTGAAGTTGGAAAAGATGCTGGCAAAAGAAACTGAACTTGCCAGAACGATAAAATAATTCTCATTCTAGGTAAATAATAAGATTCTTCACTTTGGTTGGCCGTGTGAAAGATCTGGTGTACCAATCGAGCATAAAATGTTAAAAAGATCGTGCGGTAAAGGTGTGTATGCAGCAGATATGTTGTGTATACGATCTGAACTTCAAACAAACCCATTAACTATAGGTCAAAGGAAATAAACTACTTGAGCAGTATAAAAACTGCAAGTGATTATTGTTCAATAATCTAAAACAGTGGTTACCAACTGGCGGCCCGCGAAGCCTTTTTTTGTGGCCCGCGAACTAAAATATATAAGTTGTCATTTTTTTGTTTTTTTTGGCGGACAAATTTCGTAAAAAATCTATATGGGTCTGTTGCACATAAATTGTTTAATACATAGGTGCACATTAAAGTTATTGTAGCCAGAATTTTAAAATATGCAATTAAATATTTTTAAAAGTCTACTTCTTATTTTAATTTGTAATTCAATACTTTTGTTTTGTACAACTTGATAAAAATCTGAAAATAATATTTAATGTTCCTTTAAACATAAAAAAGTCCTATGTAGAATTTCGATAAAATTGCGGCCAGCCATTTGACTGGTGTTTTTAGTTGTGGCCCCCGGCCTCATGTAAATTGGAAACCTCTGATCTAAAACGTAGAAGTAGTATCAAATGTTTCAAAAAACCATCCATACATTGCTGATCAATTTTTGGAAGATGACAGATTTGAGTTAATTCACAAGTTCGTGTTCATAAAGACGAAACGAAATAATGAAGATAATACAAAAATATATTCTTAACTTTTTTTTATTACTTGAATAAAATGCAGCTACTTAATTAAAATCCAGACATGTTTTGTGTTCCTTTTAACCATTTTTTTAAAAATTTAGTTTAATTTAGTTTAATGAAAATTTTTTTAAAAAATAGTATATAAGTTTATTGCGTACTTGCAACAAAATGGAATGTTAAATCAAGCTACGTCTTTCCACATAAGTTAAAATGTTAATTAACTTGAAGTTAATTAAATACAACGCCGTATTGCACATTGAATTTGTTAAAATATAATTATTTCTCTTCCACGTCTTTTACCTAACTTAGATTTATTATTTTATTATGTATTTTACTGTAATTGTAATATAGCTTTGTTTGGTGTACTTGGCAACTTCGATGCATAATTAGTTTGTTTTTGTTCTATATTGCTTCATGCCTGCTTTTGTGTTAAATAAGAAATATTTAGTGAAAAAATTTAAATCTTTGTGAAAGAATCTTTGTGAAACAATGTAGTATGTTTCATTTAAGAGAACTGATTCTTGACGGGCTTGGCTTACTCAAAATGGAATAGAAAAAACAGTTGATAACTTAAACAAATGCCACGTTTCAACAACCAATCATGATCGAGATACCCACGCTGCGTCACTTGCAGGTATCCTATTGTTTAATTAAGTTACCTAGCAGTTGAAGCAAAAATGTGAAAGGAAATTTGCGCAAATAATATTTAAAATTTATAGCTGCTGCCAGTCAATTTTAAACATTTTACAAGATAACTACAAATTCCATGCAATTATTATTTGAGATAGATATTTTTTGTCCTAAAGATCAAATTTCCAAAATATATTTTGTTTAAAAAAAACAATATTTTAATAAACAATTTTAGATTTAGTATGAATGTTAATTTTAATTACTAATATTCATACTTTTCTCCTTTAAAAAATGAAGCTCAGATTGAATCGAAAAAACATTGATTCTTATTAAATTTTTCAACTTTTTTTGTTGCTTAAAAGAATGAGAAAAAAAGAAAAAAAAATGCTTAATAGTAAAAGTTATGATGTTAAACTTCTGATTATTCATTCTTATCTTGTTGATGATTTTCATATTTAAGGCTAGTTTTATTTTTGTCAATACCAAAATGCTAATAGCTGTTTATAGCACAAATAATTTGAATAACGTTATATGGTGGCATGTAAATAAATCGAATATAAAATCAATACATATAAATAGAACATCAGCTTAACTATATGTCTAAATACGAAATGATCAATAAGTAATTTAAGTATGTGGATAATCAATCATTCATTCTGTATTGAGAAAAAAAAAAAACAATAAAAACTATACATAAATTTTTGGATGATAGATAGAAATGGCTTGCAAATAGGTGTTGGGCAAAATGACTACGGGCGTTGGACAAAATGATGAAAACATTTCTATAACATATTTTTTGAAATTTCTTAAAAAATATTTAGACAATTATTTTATAACTTTAGATATGTTTAGTTCTCGTGATTTCTCATACATAATACATCGCTCATTTAAAATTTCAAAGGTTTGGGGGGCCGGCAATAAATTACAATCGAAAAAAAAAGTGTTTTACATCCTATAGCAAAAATTATAGCCATAAACTTGTAACTTGCATAAATTACTTTGGTTATTATGCAATAGAGGAATTAGCTTTTGTTAGCCTAGCTGAAATATTCATAGAGATATGGGCAGTTTTATAAAAAAAAAACTGATTTTTTTTTGCTTTAAGTTTTCTTACTATAACTTCGAAAATATTTAATAAAATTAAGCAAAAGAGTAATTTTTAATTAATAACAAATATATCATTTTGGAATTTGAGAAAAAATATCGTTAAAAATTGTGCAAGAAATTAACATTTTAAGTAATTTTGTTATACTGCGCATGCGCAGAAAAAGCATTCTTTTTCTTAATAATTTTGTTCTGAATGGTATTTGTAACTTATAAAAAAAAAAATCCGATTTGAATATCTTGAAAATGAGATAACGTTCTGGCGACTAAGAAGCTTTTGTACTTAAGTTAAGAAAGCTCTAAATAATGAGAGATTTCCGCAAACTTCATTTTGTACTTTTGGACAAGATTTATTAAAAATGACATCGGCATTACATAGGATCACCCTCTATTAAATTGTGTTTTATTTGACATGTTTCTTTCTCAATACGATCACATTTTGTTGTCGGGACTATCTTTTTAGGGCATTATAATTTGTTATAAAATTTTGTTATGTCATACAAAATATAATTTATGGAAAAATCCTTATCATTTAGAGCTTTCAATTAAAAAGTACTAAGGCTGCTAAGAAAATTTCTCGAAACATTTTACATTTTAAAGATATTTAAATCGGATTTTTTCCGTCTATGTACCAAATGTTTTAAATCATATTTGCACCAAATATGATTCAAAACAAAATTAAGAAGAAAAAATTAAAATATTTTTTACGCATTTGCAGTATGACAGTATTATTTTATATGCTCCATTTTAAGCGAATTTTTCTTAAATTTTAAAATTATATTTTTGTTATTAATTAAAAATTGCTCAAAAAATTTTGTTTAATTTTATTGAATATTTCTTTTAAATTTAATATAGTTTTGGTAAGAAGACGTAAAGCAAAAAATTTAGTTTTTTTTTTATAAATTTTTTTTCATATCTCCATGAATATTTAAGCTAGGCTTACGAAATTTTATGCAAGTATTGCATATAACTAAAGCAATCGATGCAAGTTACAAGCTTATTTCTATACTTTTTGGAATAGGATGTAATCTATAATGTATAGGATGTAATCTAATCAAAAACACGTAATCTATTACCGGCCGTTCAAACAAACGTAGTTTATTACCAGTCCCTCAAACATTTGAAAGATTTAAGCTTTATTGATGTGTATGAAAAATCGCATGCACTAAACATATCTAAAGTTAAAAAAAAAGTGTCTAAGTAATTTTTGAGATATATAAAAAAATAGAAAAAAATGAGCCAGTATAGAAGTGTTTCCATTATTTTTTCCAAACCATGTCTATGTTTATTTTAAATATACAGCTTATAGGTTAACTTTTTTTTAATTTTCTTAATGATAAATTTAAATTAAAGGGTGTTATTTTCTTTTCTTTTGTTATTCAAGTCATTTTTTTCTTAACTATTAACTTAACTTGGTACTTATTTTAATATTTTTTTATATAAAATTATAAATTTTTTGTCCATTATTAATAATTTATGAAAAAAAAACGGTACACAAATCCATTTATAACAAATAAGCAAATTTTTATTATAAACAAACTGTTTTTTTTCTAACTATTTTCTTAACTTGGTACAAATATTTTGATTTTTTTCCTAAACTATAACTATAATTATAATTATTATTACTATAACTATAATATATACTATAACTATACTATAACTATGACTATAATTATAATTATTTAACTATAATTATTTCTTTTTATCTATAATTAATAATTAATATTGTAAAAAAGATGCACAAGTTCATTAATTACAATTAAAAATATTGTTACTCTTTTTTAAATTAATTAATTAAAAATAAAAAATAAGTTTTTTAAATTGGTGCAAAGATATTATAAGTTTTATTTCAGTGACATGGTGAATTCGAAATATAATAATTATATTAATTTTTGCAGCTTTTATCACTTAACTCATTTTTGGGCACCTTCTGATTGTTTCCTGCCGCTTCATGCTATTCAGTGGTTAAGCTAAGATTAACAAGTAAAGTAAATTTGTCCGTCATTGTTAAGAGTTCGGGGACTCATACTTTTGACCAATCTTTACTATTGGAACTTTACATTTTCCAGATTATATCTTGAACTTGGAGTCTCCGCTTATTATGAGTTAAATATTTTAACTAAAACAAAATAAAACTGTAAGCTGAACTATTCGGGGGCACCAACAAGTGTCAGTCAAACCCATTTGTTCCAGACAGAAACCGAACGAAATTTCTATTGGCGCCATTGCATATACTTTTAACTTCAAATATTACCCATTTTTTTCAACATTGCTTAATCAATACTTTTAACGTAAATGCCATTAAAACCATCATAAAGGACAACTCATAATTAAAATTTCAAGGATCATAATTTATAGGGTTCAGTAACCATAATCTGCCTAGGGATGCTAGAAAGCCCCTTTACGGTAATCTTCTTTACTACCCAACCGATGTAAGCTACATTAATCAAGGATTAAAATAGCTCCACCAAAAAGCAATTAACCACAATAAAGCTGAACCGATATAAGAAGTCAATTCTAATGATACTAGATGAAAAGAACAGCAAATCGATGAATCTGCCTAACCCAAAATTAAAAAAAGTTCTTTATGGAAAAGTGATACACGTCCATCTCAGCTTTTCCACGGATTAATAAATAATCCTACTTTAGGGTCCCTGTAGACTGGTTATAAATAAGAAACTAATTTTTCAATTGTTTCTGTTTGCGGAGTCCATTCGTATGCTAATTATCCTCTTTCTGTCTAAAATTACGTGTCTGGAAATGGTAAAACTTTCGCTGTGCATGAATAAATGTTTATTACCCAAGAGACAACAAGATTAGAGTGTCTGGAGCGAGCTGTCATTCTAAAATTTAAAAGTGATTTTCCGCTTGTTGCTATGGTTATTTATTCATCTGATTCTGCATTTTTAAAAAAGAAGAGTACAGTCGAACTCGTTTATAACGAGCTCGGATTTAACAAGAACTCGGATTTACCGAGGGAAGCGAGAATATTTGGTTGGATCAATATTAAGTCTATGGAACAGAAGTCGCTTTTAACGAGCAAGACCCGGTTTTAGCGAGTAATATTTTTCTGTCTTGCAATCTTTTTTCTCATCTTTCTGTCTTATCTCTTTTTCAAAATGATAGGAAATGCGCTCGAAATAATAAGAAAAAAAAAAAAAAAAAACGTGAACTACAATGTAACCCCACAGTATACCTTAAAATTTAAAGGTAAAAAATGCGTTGGAGGCAAGCTCTCTAAAATAGGTTAACAGCTTTAGTGTGTTCGAACATGTCTGGCACTGACAAGAAAAACCTCTTGATTATCGGCAAATCAAAGAACCCTAGATGTTTCAAAAATGTGAAAAAGCTACCAGTAGACTATGATCATAGCCGAAAAGCCTGGATGACTTCGGACATTTTCACAAAATTCATTTCAAAATGGGAGCTAACAAACTATTTTAAATATGTAGATTAATGAAAGAAGAAATGTTTTGGTAAGAATCTTTTCCTTTATTTTTCTTTCCGTTTATTGTTCTAGAAATTTTTTGCTGGTTGGGGGGGGGGGGGAGTTAGTTGTCATTAAATTAAGAAAAGCATTTAATTAAATTAATTAATGTAGTTAAATTAAGTAAGTATTAATTAAATTTTAAGTAAACTCAATCATTTAACCTCCCAAGCAACCCCCCTCTTCTGGTTGCACGCCTGCCTTAAGGACCCGTTAATTACGAGCACTCGGATTTAACGAGTACATGTTACGGTCCCTTTGTGCTCGTAATAAACGAGTTCGACTTTATATATAATATTTATCGGTAAAAATGTATTTTAGGGATGATACAACTAAAGTGCAGGTACCTAATAACTTTAACAATTTGATCTGGCATTTTTTACTGTGTACCATATATTAGTATTTTATAGTTCTAAAATAAAATAAATCGTGTTTGGAAAATGGGATTCTTGAAAATAGGGTATTTTAATATTGTTTTAAAAATTAGCTATAAAATCAATATGAAAATTATGTAAAAAAAATAGTGATAAATAGCGAGCGTATCCAGTTACGAATGAGTGAGCTCTAAAATTTTTAAAACGTTTAACAAGTTAATATAATTAGATTTCTTAGAATTAGATTGGATGGTTAATATTTGTTTTAGGATATTGGAAAATTTGTAAAATTAAATTAACAGAGATTAACAATACTTACTGAGATTAAAAACTTAGATGTAAATAAGAAAACTAAAATCGTTAAATTTAATCTACATGCAATAACCAAAATTAGCACTCTAAATAAAAAGAAAAAACAACGTTAAAACACAACAGTTATAGATTCATTTACAATTAAATAAGTCAATAAATGTATGACAGAGAGCATTGACAAAATTCGTTTATCTTACTAAGCACAACCCAGAAAAGGAAAACTTTTTTTTTTTTTTGCAAAATTCAAAATATAAAACTAAAAACTTTATCTTTTTTTTAAGAAACAGATTCTTTTATATTTGAAAATAATTTTTTTTTTTCATTGTAAATTTTCATTAAAGTTAAGTTACTAAAAAATAACTCAGTTTTTTTTTAACAAATAATTTCTTTATTCCAGTAACCATTCGGGGAGATTTCAATGCTGTTATGCTCCAAGTTCGAAAGATTGGCGCTGATGAGCGAAGAGGAGTTGACAAACCAGCACGAGTTGGAGAATTCGTCAGCTATCCTCCATATCTTCAGCCAGTTATGTGTGATAAAGATGAGAAAACTGCCTTAACAAATAAGGATTTTTCGCCAAAATCCCAGGTCAGCGTCACATGGAAAGCTCCTAAAGATGATGTTGGAGTTATACATATCGTGTACGTATCATATAGCAATTTTTATAAGTAATTGCCTTTGGCGACTAGCTTGGTCAACTTTGAATATACAAAACTGTATTTAAATATTTTATTTCTTCAATATCTCCTCAAATCCTAACACCTTAATTAATTTTAAACAATATATTATCCATTTTTTTTTCACAGTCCAGCTGTTGTTAGAGCAGAAGTACTTTGATTTTAATTTTAACTTTGTTTTTAATTTTCACTATAGTTTAAGGTCTTTATGAATTGAAATTTAGTAATAATTTAAAATCTGTCCAGCCACAAATCACATAAACCACCGTAAGTACGAGTTCAGGATGTTTTAATATATTATATTCAATAATTGGTATAATAGTATGCGGCACTATAGCACCGTTTATGTCTATACAGCCCTTTTAGGCCGAGATAGCCTGGTCGGTAGGGCACTATGCCCATGTTCAAGAGGTCGTGGGCTCGATCCTCGCCGGCCGAAGACTCCCCGTGTAGTAAATGGTGACTGATGCACGTTAAATCTGTCGAGTCTCAAAGTCCTCCATGTTCCCATAACAAATCAATACCTCTGGGGGTACTGATTCAGGAGTTTCCTTGTCTTTGGATTGGTTCAAAATAACAAGGCTACGGAGCTGAACATCAGTAGTCGTAAACCCATGAAATTGGGTCGGCTGTTCAACGACGGTTATGAAATAAAATAAAATACAGCCCTTTTAGAAAAGGGTTAAAAACGAATTTAAATAATTGCTTCGCAACTAAGTTTTTATTTTTATAAAAATACAAACTTATTCAAAGTAAATTCTTAACCTATAGTTAATTATCCAACGCTACTTATATTATTACTTACTATAACACAACAAAATGAATAATAACTATAGTGTAGCCAATATATAGAGAAATACCCGTTTATTATGCCACATATGAGAAATTTCCTTTAAGTCATCTAATATGTATTGAATTTTATGCCATTTGCAAATTAAACATCTAAAATGAAATACATATAAGATTATAACAGTGGTTTTCAACCTACGGGGGAATTTCATAGTATCAAAAAGGAATGATGTCTGTTTGAATATTTTTGATTTCATACTGCAGGGTTGTTTGCTTTGTACTTGTAAGAAAATGTGTTTAAGATATGATTTTTCTAAACTCTCTGACGAGAAATTAAATTTAGTTTGAAATCCATTTATTTTGTCTGTTAAAAAGTTTTTGTGGCTTTGCGAGATAAATTTTTCGCAATAAATTTTTATTTCCCAAACTAAACATGTCTTTGAAGAAAAATCAGAAACAGATTTTTGGGATCCTTAAGAAGTAAGTCTTATGCATAGAAGAAGGACTTTGTGTCCATTTGTATCGAACTCAGGCTTCTCAATTACAAGTGGAAACGATTTATTAAAGAAATATATTTGAAATTAAAAGTAACCTGAGTTTTTCTTCTTCTAGAGCTATATTACCATATCTATAAAAATGAGCAATGGAAAGACAATCTCATGCATCCCGTTAAACATAAAGTGACCAATAACACAATGGTTTGCTATGCTAATACTTTTCTCTCATAATTGATGCATTATTAATTTATTTTGTTTAAATAATTAGTTTGTTTACATATTAATGTTTACATCTATAAAAGTATTTCTATATTAAAACAATTTTATGTTTTTAATTTTTAAAACGTATTAAAAAAAATCAAAATCTGAATAAATTTAATTTATACACATTTTGCGTTTAGAAAAGGGGAATAAGCTTCGAATTAAAACGGAAAAAAGGGGAACTGGATCAAAATAGGTTGATCAAAACATTACTAGATCAAAACCTCTGGCATACAATTATGATCATATGTACTTAAAAATTATTTGAAAATTTTGTGGCGCATTTTCTTTTTATTTTTCCGAAAGCATTTTTTTTAATGGGATTAAATTTCACTTTAAAACGTAAAAAAAAAAAAAAAAAATCAAGCCTTTTTTTTTCTTTTCTTTTCATGAACGAGTTTTTGAATAAGAATTTAACGACATGCTTTGCGGATAACTTTTACAATAACGTTCACTATAGCCATTTACCAAGATTATTTTTCCCTACGATCTTTGCAAAACCTAAATTTACGTAATTCAAGACCCTCAGTGGCTTACCTTCTTGAAGTAAACCCTAGTTTCATGACGTTGACGTTACGCTAAAAGCCTGGTTTTTTAGGACAGGTCGGCGTTACAAAACGTTAGCTTGAAGCGAGCGCTAACCCCTGAATGATCAATTTGTCAGTTAGACAGCATACGTCATCGAACGCTCAGCTTCCACCCTATAAACGAGCTGTGACGTGTGTGTGGCTGAAGTCGGATTCTTGGCCTATTAGATGGCGCCTTTGAAGAACAAGAAACGCACCCTCTGCCTTAAATTCGCTTGGCTTTCACCAAGCAGGCTTGCTGGCATTGCAAGTGGCGTTAAAAACAACAACAATAAACGACCAAAATTTTATCCGTGGCAATCAGAGCCCTTTTATGAAACCTCTTAGTTCCTTGCAGCTGGGTACATAATATAGCTGAAAGGGATAATCTTTTAATCTTATGAACGGCTGAACGGGGATTTGAATACCAATGTTGACACCACAATATTTCAACAACAATATTTCCTTCAACAGATAAATAGTTTCCAGTATCCTGAAGTTTCCAATTGATGATCCAGGACTATTAGAATATGATACTGACAAATTTATGCAGCTTATTTAGGCGTAATTTTGTAAAAAAAATTCCAGCAATGCAGTGGTCTTCTTCTTTCATTATGTTTTATATTTGAAAAAAAAAATTTTAATAGTTGCTGATAAAAGGTTTGAGTAATTAAAGACCTTAGTCAAAACTATTAGCACATCGATCTATTCTTTTCATATATTCTTGACACATTTTGTAACTATTTTACAAGAAACTGTTAAGAAGAAAAAATTTAGTAAACTATATAAATTGCTTATGAAAATGTATAGTTTTGGTTGAAGCTCCCGAATCCATGAATTTTATGACACTTCTGTTAAAAAATGATAGACTGATAACTTTGAATTTATAACTTTATAGTTGGTGTAATATTTTTTTGCGAAAGTATCTGGAAATATGAGAAAGTTTGAAAGTTTTTTTTTTTCAAAAAAATAATATTAGTTAAAATTTTTTGACTAATAAATTTATAACATAAAATAATAAACGGCTTTAAAGAATAGTTTAATTTTCATGAATAAACGATCGATGACTTTCCATATTTTTTTTAAAAAAATATATTTAATGATAGCTCCATTTATAGCTTGAAATTTATTAACAATATTATAATGAACTTATTAACAAACACTGAATAGTCATAGTCATAACTTTGATAAAGAACTAACTTTTTAAATAATTTGAAAACATCCATTGTTTTAATAACGAATTATAAGAGTTTATGAAATTTCGATTTGTTTCGGAAGATAATATTAAAAATGTATATATTTTGACAAAATGGTAGTTATTTGATGAAAAAATATGTTTTTTATTGTGTAAAACTTCCACTTTTAATAGCATAGAATTTAAAATTATTAATTAAAAAGGTTTCAAAAATCATATAAAAGTATAAGTTAACTTATACTTTTAAAGTGATTGCTTTATTAGCATTTACGATTTGCGTCTGGAAAAAAAGAAATAGTATAAAGAAACGCATTCAAGCTTTAAAAACAGTTTGTAAACTTGGATAACTTAACAAGTCGGAGCAACTAAATGCTATTTTTTGCGAGAAAAAAAAAATAAATAAAACAGGGAAGATTAGACGTTCTCTAGGAATAAACATTCAATTTTAACTGTAAATAAAATGTTTTTTCCCTCATTTTTTTAAACAAGTTAAAATAAAATTAATGAAATTAAAATATTGATTCCACAAACGCGATTTTAAGTAAATAACGTATTTTAAACTCTATGATGATTACCTTTTATTAAGAGAGCACTGCAAAATATCATCAAGACAAACTATTCGTAATTGATTGTTCTGTAATAGTTTTACTTACATCAAGCGTACTTAAATTCCATTATTTATTGATATACCCTTTTAATGTATAGCATTTGATGACAAATGATCAAAAACCATTAGATTCTTGAATTTCTAAGCAAGTTTTAATGACAAAATGTCGAACGAATCCATTGAAAGTGATATAAGAGAGCTACAAATGTCTAAAAAATGGAAGTATGATTTAGAAACCGGAACCATATTATAAAAATCAAGTAATAGTCAAGTAAAGTATTTTAATATAAAAAAATAGAGCACATACCGGTAGCTTAGTTTTTAAAAAAAATTCAAAACACCCACAATGTAAAAAATGGTTTCTCAAAATGGAGCAAAAATGTGTCTAAACTGTTCTGAAACAAATAATAGTTGAATTTGAAAACCCCATATATTCGAAACTGAAGAAGCATATATTCATTTTGCATATACATTGAAGCATCATATATTCATTTCAATGCATAGTCACAAAAATGTGTGGAGGAAGAAATGTGTGGGAAAGATGCAGCAATCGAAAAAGGATCTTCGGGTTCGTAGTAATATGCTTCTTACCACTTTAGTTGTATAGCTCAGACTAGGGACAGTTAGGAAGCTTTATATAGTGACCGTCGCTATGACACATCATGGCACACTAATTTCTAATTTCAACAATAGAAAAGGTTTCAATTTGAAAAATAGGGTCCCAATTGCTTAGTTAGTAGATTAGTAATTTTGATTTCACTTTTTGCTTATTTCGATACTTCTTAAAATTCTTTAAGTTAATGAAATGGATGTGGGTGTGCAGTGCGCACAAAAAATGGACCACCCTGAATAATTTTTGATCTAATGATCGGATCTTCACGTTTTAGGACTCGATCTTAATGGTTTGAAGAGGTGACCTCAAATATGCTAATTAAGGGCAGATGATATTTTAAGTTACAAAATCAGACACAAAAACGTACTTTCTCTCAATAAACATACTTTTTCGTCTACGGATTAGGATTTCTGACCTCCAAAATATAGGAGGTAGCCGCAATATGAGAAATATAGTCCCCATAGTTTGGTCAGGAGAGCGATCCAAAGTTTGGACCCCTTATAATGTTAATTTATTTTTTGCGTGTTTTGCCATATCCAGAGAACTTCTTAAGCGAATCGAAAAACTTTTGAGCACAATTATAAAATTCATTTATCAAAAGATAATTCCATTAAAAAAAATAGTTTTTAGTAAATATTTATTATTTTTAGAATAAGTCCTAGAATATGAAGTTCCGATCACTGAATCAAAATTATTCAGGATGGTCCGTTCCTAGTTGTGCAGCATCCTAAAGTTATTCAGCATCCTACTACGAATCCGGAAGTCCTCGGTTCGAATTCTGCCGGCAGCCAATGAACATGTCTCTCACTCATTTATCCCTACACATCACTTTAGGGATTTGCTCTATGATTCTTCTTTAAAACTACATTTTTTACAATAAACAGTTATAGCTGAAATTCCTTCTATATATCTCGCTTTTCGAATATTTCCGCCATGAAGACCAATAGCTAAACTCAAAAAAAACTTTGCTAACTAGAACTTCATCAATATATTCAAATCTAAATATTGGCAATCGCTTATTAGTTGACGCCTTTAATCTAAATTTTCCAGTTGAGTAGATTTTGACGAATTTTGATTTTTTCTTTCTCAAAAACGTCCAGCAATGTCCATTACCTAACGAAAAGCCTAACATAACTCCAATTTTCAGTTAAATTTCATTTTTACGGTTTTAAACCATGCTAGTTTTTAATGGTTATACAACCTTATAGTTTGGTAATTACGGTTTCTTAACCATACCAGTTATAAACGGTTTCAAACCCGTAAAGATAAAGGAATGTTCTTAACACTTAAACTTTAAGGTTAACTGGGTGAACAGACTGCTGAAGGTTATTTTACCGAAATTTTAGAATGAAACTTCTAACAGTGAATTCATATAATTAAATTATTGATTTCACTTATCTTGACGTTTTTACTTGCTATGGTATTTTAAAATAAGTTTTGGTATTTATTATTAGATGTTTGTACATTTTCTTTCCAAAATTTCTACTGTGACCATTCTGATACTTAAAAGAAAGTTAAGCAATAGTAAAAAACATTAGTGAAACAAATTTACGTCTTTTTTAAACAGTTAACATTTTTATCAAGATTTTTTCTAAAAGTGTCTCTAATTATGAGGATTTTCGAAAAATGTTGAACTGTTACAAAATATGTATTATCCTCATAAAAAAAACAATGATCGTGGTTAGATTTTTTTAAAGAATTTTTCGTGGAATATTAAAAAAATATTATTAGTTAAATTTTGCAATCTGTTTAAAATAATAACATAACTATAAACATCCTTTATTGATATAAATATAAAATATTTCTTCTTCTCAAAACAAAGTTGTATTTAGTTTCGCTGATGCATCAAAAGATTTTTCTTAAAACACTTAGCCTTTTTCTTTTTTAAATTTTGTCAGTGAAAATTCTTGTGTTATGCAGTTCTAACAAGAAATACATTTCCTTATCTACGTCATTTTTAAAACTTATTTATCCGAAATAAATTTAATATCTTGGGAATTCACTTCACAATATTTTTTTTTAACTCTAACATTATTATATTTGTTTTCAGAGCTCGATTTATTGCTAGAAACGAATATTGGCAAATAACAGAAAGTCGAGAAATTCCGATGAATGAATTCCGTAAGTTAAATTGTTTCCTGATTATAAAATTCTTTCAAATTAATTGAATTGTGGGGTTTTAATAGAATATTTGTGTGAAATTTTTATAAAGATATTTCTTCTATGTATTTTAACTTTATGCACATTCAAAAGCGTTTGACTAGAATTCATTTATGATTTGCATTTGAATAGAATAGCGATTTAAAGCTTAAGTGTAGTTTTTTAATAATCGGCGCAACATTGCAGGCTAGATAATTACTTAATTTTATTAGTTTACTAGATTAGTTTGCTAGATTAATTAATTAATTTTATTTATTTACTAGATAAATTTTTTCAAACAAATGGATAGAACCATTTATGATTTTATTATGTACTTGTAAGTTTATTATAATCTAAATATTAAGAGTCTGCTATGTCTTTATTAAAAAAATGGTTGCAGTACTTTTAAAATTTAAAGTTTCATTAAAAATTACTTTGATCACGAATTAGTGTGAAATATGTTTATATTTTTAACTTTTTTTTTAGAAAAGTCTTTTATGGAAGTAATCTTAAATGAGTAGCAAATCTTGTTTAATTTTTACTTTTATTTTCTACATTTAATACACAGAGAAAAAAAAATATGGTCAACACTACCGGAATATGGTTCTATGGAAACACCAAAAAGTTCGGTATATTTTACTGAAATACTTCAGTAACGATTTTAGTAAAATTGACAATAAAATATGGTTTCATAACGCATGATGAAATGTAGTAAAATTTGTTAATTTTTCCATGATACCTTAGAGCATGGCATAAAAACCATTAAGTTAAATTTACTTTTCAGTTTTGTATTTTTTTCTAAATGTGTGGTAATAAGAACTATAGTTTTGAAAACTAGAATTTTCAGTAAACTGTTATCATATGAATAGAAAAATTATCAAATGAATATCTTGGTTTTTATTACCAAAATTATGTGTTTTTTTTAATTTAGGTTTAATTATTTAGGTTTAAATATATATTAGTTATAAATATATATTTAGGTTTTTCTACTCCGTGGAATTTAATAATAAATTGAAATATTGTTATTATAGTGTCTTTATATAAATTAAAACACATTATTTCAGATTTGGCGAAAAACTTTGATCGAAAATATAAGTTTTCAAACTGATTAACAATTTTACATAATTTTTCAATGTTTTAGTTTCACATGCCAGTTTTATTCAGTCTTTAATGCGTTTTAAATCAATCTAAAACAGCCTTATTATCACCAGAACGTTTTTTCCAAGAAAATGTAATTAATGAAAATTCGTTACAAAGTGTAACACACAAGGAAGTGTTGGAAATAAATGTTGCGAAGTATTAAAATAAAATATTCTGCTGGTAAAGCTTTAACTTGCAATATAATTTGTAACAATCTCACGAAATTTGTTTGAATTTAATATTTTTTTTCACCCTCTTTTAACAACGTATCCATCATAATATGTAAAATATTAGATTAGCATATATTACGTTAGAATAATATAAACGCCTATTAATCAAAGTCTATTTAAAAATTCAGTTAGCAATTCTTCTTCTTTATGCATTGCTTTACCCTTAATGCGATTTAAAATTTAGGGTGCGAACGGTAATCACTTATTTAAATGCAATATTAATTCTTTTGTCGGTTCGGAATTTTTCCCATCGTTTCTATAAAAATATTAGAATAATTAATTATTAGATATAAATTTAAAGAGTGACTGTTTTATTTATTTTTGTAAATGTCACGAAATCACACATCAATAAACAAACATAAAGTTATTAATATTGATTTATAAATAATTGAAACAATTGAACTAGTATGTATTACGTATGATTAAGATAAAAATGTGACAACAAATCTATGCTACATTGTGTAATATCTATGAACATTCAATAATAACAAAATTATATGATACATTCGAAAACTGTATAAAATTTTCGAATTTTTTGAATCCTAGAAATTAGATATTGAGAAAATGTAAACTAATTGATGGTTAATTACTCTAATGATCACAAGTATTTAACTCATAATCTAATTCATAATCTAATTCATAAGTAAAATCATTTCTACGTGAAATTATAACGTGAGTACCTTGAATCAGAATATGGTGCAAATTTACAGCGTTTCTGTTTATGTTCAAGGTTATCGTTTGTTATATGTGCTCCAAACTTTCTTACAATGCATTTTAATAACCAATTTAAATGTATAAAATTTTAATCATGCCCCTGGAATAACATTTAGTTGAAGAATTACAAAATCTTATTACAAAGTCCTAATTCTATCTGACCCGAGTAAATATTTCAATTTAAGGGGGAAGACAGGTAAAGATGAATGTTGGTATTACCGATACACACAGCCATAAATGCTATTTTTTCTTATTTGATAACTTTTTGTTCTAGATTTGTTTATTTATTTGATATATGATATTCATTTCATTACCAAATATTTATAATTAAATACATTAATTAGCGTAAATACTGGCTTAACTAATCTAAAATATTAAACATTACTTAAATATCAACAGGCATGATTTGGCAAAAAGAAAGGTGGAGAAAAAAACAGGTAAAAGCGTGAACTAAAAAAATTAAAGAATGAGTTTGAAAAGTAAAGAAGAATGTTCAGATCATTTATTAAGTAACGATATTGGGGTAAAAAGTATTAATTTAGAAAAAAATAGGTAAAACTATGAACTAAAAAATTGAAAAATGAGTTTGAAAAGTAAAGAAGAATGTGCAGAAAATTTATTAAGTAACGATATTGGGGAAAAAAAGTATAAAGTTAGAAAAAAAACAGATAAACCTGCAAACTAAAAAAATTAAGAATGAGTTTGAAAAGTAGTGCAGAACATTTATTAAGTAACGATATTGGGGTAAAAAGTATTAATTTAGAAAAACAGGTAAAGCTGTGAACTAAAAAATTAAAAATGTGTTTGAAAATTAAAGAAGAATGTGCGCAGAAAATTTATTAAGTAACGATATTGGGGTAAAAAGTATTAAGATTGATACTAAATAGTAATTTATGTCAAGTTTTAAAGCTTTTAATTAGAGGCATCACTTCACTTATAAATCAACTTGTAAAAGTGTGTTCAGATTATCTTGGAATAATGAAATGTTGGTAACAGAAGGTTTCAATCAAAAGGATTATACACTGTTACAATAAAACTATTAATATAAATATGGAAAACAATAAGCATTAATGTAAATATGAAACATGCAAACTTCAGTTTAGTTGAAGAAATAGAATATTATCAAATTAAATTTTGATTAAAATTCTTCTAGAAAGGAAAGGTTCGCCGGTGAGATTCTGTCTTAAATAATCCAGGTCTCCCCTAGTTACGGACTTTAATCACATTCTTAGCTGTTTCGAAAAAAAACTATAGTAATAATAAATAAATAAATAAATAAATAAATATGAATAAAAATAAAAGAAAAAGAAAAAATCATCAATAAACCGTTAAAAAAATCTTTAAAAAGCTATTTTATTAACTCCGCTTAAAATTAATTCTACTTAAATTTTGAATACTTTATGGATACAAAGTTTTTCGTTTAATTTGGTTAATTTTTTGGAGTAATTTGTTATGCTTTTCTTTAAAATTTTATTTTAGTATTAGTAATTTTCTTTGTCATGCATTTTTAAGTGTACAAGAATTTATGAAATTAAAATGGTTTTCGTTTGTTTGAAATAGCTGTCAACCTGAAGAATTGTGGGAAAGCGAAATCTTGCATATTGTATTCTGAGAAAAGTGCTTCTTGTCATGAAGACAACTGCGATTATATTTTAACTTACAGCGTAATAAATACCACCAGCGTTGAATTTGTTCTTGGTGGATCAGCCAAAGGAGATCAATACTTAGCTGTTGGGTTTTCTACAACTCCAGAAGTAAATGTTTTTTTTTATTTACTTATCAATTTATACTTAATTTTAAGAAACGAAAACAAATCTTTATCATTGGAATTTTAATTTCTTTTCCTGGTTGATGATAAATATATATATCATATTATGTTTTCAAGGTAGCCATTTTCAAGAAAAATTTCACTTCCCTACTATCAATAATTAAAAAGCTTGTAACAATATAATGATAAGCCACATTTTCAAATCGCTAAGCAAAATATTCTTATGGAAATTTCTGTGAGAAAAATTACAAGGTTTTCAGAGCGATGAATAAGATGTTTTTATTGCCATCTAGTGAAAATTACTAAGCTTTGTAAAATATTGATCTGTAAACAATACTAAGCAACAGTTTGGTTTAAAAAAATATCTCCTTTAGAAAAAGTGTGACTTATCCGTGAATTTTCCCAAGCTATTCAAGTATATACAGCAAAAGTACGATTACAACTTAGTAGTCACAAGTTGTACGAGTCTCTGTGCAGTAGCGGCAGCACAATACTGGTTTTATTTTCCTCAGAAGCCACACTACTCTGCCCTATCTTTGACTATAAAAAAAGTTTATCTGCAAACCACAATAATGTGGGTGCAGATCAGGAATCATGTATTAATATATAAGTTAGAATATTTTTCAAACTGGAATCTAATCACTAATGTCGAGGTCAATAAAAGTGAAGAAAGTGAAGGGAGTATTAAAATTATTTAAACTCAGTGGCGCAACAGCCCATAGAGGGCCAAGACCTACTGTGCCCATCTCAGTTTTCTTGACCTTGGGCTCTGGGGTGCAGGAGCAGATGTTCCGGTCAGGTGGTCAGCCGAACGCGGAACCCCCAGTGTTTAGTTCCCAAGCATGCTTGGTACTTATTTATCGACCCACTGAAGGGATGAAAGGATGAGTCTACCTTGCCCGGCCCGAGGATCGAACCAGGGACCTGTGGCACGACAGCGCGAAGCGCTACCGCTCAGCCACCGGGCGTCTTAAAATTATTTAAATCGAGTTTATTTGAGAATGAAAGTTGAAAGTGGTATCTATCAAGAGGTAAATTTGTTTCTGCCTCACTGGACAAATGAACGGCCTGTTCATTATTTTTATCAGTTCTTTTCTCCGTCCTCAAAGCGAAAACAACATTTAAGGTGTGATATGGGGCATACGTCATGTTGCCGACAACACTCCTATCGGTCAGACTACTTTTTTTTATAACCGTCATTGAATGGCCGACCCAATTTTCTTAGGGCTTACGGCTACTAATGTTCAACTCCGTAGCCTTAAAATTTTGAACCCAATCCAGAAGACAAGGGTACTCCTGGATCAAATATTGGGAGAAATTTGCCTTCGTGGAGGACTTTTTGATAGAACTAACCCGCAATTGCGTTACATAAAGAGGAAAACCACGAAAACCTCAAACGGTTAGTCTGGTGGCAAGGGTCTATAACGCATGCTCTGTTTACCACTGAGGATATTTTACGTCAGCTCTGTGGTCGTTGCAAGCCGGATACTGAATTCGTATTGACCAGCCACCGCTGGGATTCGAACCCGGTTGGCCTCATTGGAAGGCGAACGCTCTATCCCCTGTGCCATCACGGTTCCGGTTAGACTACTTTAGCCGAATTGGCTGAAGCAAAAACGTGGCCGGCAATGTATGTTCTTTTGCACTCTTTTTGCTATATATCCTTCCTTACTGTGGGAGCAACGTGTTGGCCCATAATATATATAACTCAAAATAATCTCTTTTTAAATTGCGTTAAAGCGTAATAGCATTTTTCCTTTTCTAGCAATAATTATAGTTTTAATGTCATCTTAAAAAATTATGTTCGTTCTACGCAACATAATTCCGATCAGTATGACAACTATGTATAAACTCAGTAATTCGCAAATCATTATTAGCTATTCATAATGGGAAGCGAAGTTGGGTTCATTTAATTTCGTACTCTTACCTATAATAGTTATCAAAAAGCAATTATAACTAAAAATAGGTTTAACAGATTTATGATTCTTTTTGTTATAAGTTTGAATTGAATCGATGAGTCCGAAAACCAGTCCTCTGCACTGCTTTTCAAAATTGAGATTCTTTCATTTTTAAGTTAAACGGACGTAGATACACATAGGTAGGATATAAAAAATTCATGTCCACTTACTTGGTATAGTATATTTTATGCAGTAAAAAAAAAAAAAAAAAAAAAAAAAAAAAAAAAACTATAAATATCAAGATTAGTTAGTAAAATTAGTTTTGTTTGGCCGGTTTCTGAACTCATTGATTCAATTATAGATTTTCTTACTATCCAGCAAAATATGTTCGTCCAACAAAAATTAATTCCAATAAATATGACAACTATGTATAAACTCAATACGATCGCAAATTGTAATTAAGATGCCAGAACGTGGAGCGAAGTTGGGTTAATTTAATTTTATACTTTTATTTCTAATAATGATCAAATAACAATTAGAACTGAAAATAAGTTTAAAAGATTTATGATTCTTTGTATTTTAAGGTTTTTTTGAGATTGAAAAGAAATTATTAATCCTAACCATTTTTTATTCCAGGGAGAAAATCTAAAAATGATATCCTGCATAAAAGCGAAAAGTTCGGCAGAAATCAAATACTTTGTACTAAATACGATCGAAGAAGGACCAACAGAAGCTCAAATGGTAATAAAAATTCTTATCGTGAAATATTTTATTTAATGTGTTCCTACTCCACGTTATTATGTAATTAGTTTGATTTTTTTTAAGCGCACAAATGACTCGTATGCCATGAAAATTTATTTGGCTGTTTTCCAGATATCACCAATTTATTATTTTGACAGATGGAAATACTTTTAAAATGATAAATAGTCTTTCTAATTTGTTTGATTTAGAATTAAAGGACAGTAAAAGACAAGTTGACAGATATGCTAAACGTTTTTACTGGATAATTAAGTTACGTAGTCTACGTATAGTTTATTGCTTCCGTATATTTAATCCTCTAATAAATAATAAAGTAAATTGACATGTAAACTTACCGGTTTCACTAGATAATTAAATTATATAATACATTATGCTTTTTTACTTTGCTCTCTATATTAAGTAATAATAAAAACAGAAATTAAAATACATACTTAATGTTTTTACTAGATAATTATGATAAATATTTTACAGCAAGCACTTTGATTACAGGACTTTCGTGGCATTTTCATTCTATAAGTGCTGTCCAAATAAAAACAGATAATTTGTGATCACGTCAAAAAACAGGAGCAAAATTAGGGCCGTTATGCAAGGTTGTAAAGAAAATAAAGTGCATTGCGGCCTGTGTATAACTAATTAACTAGTTCACATGGCAGCATTTAATGTGAAGATTAATTTTAGCCAAAAATGATGCATCCAGAAAAGAACTCAAAATAGTACAATTTTTAGTGGGGGAAAGTTACTGCACTATTCCTTTACTCAAGTGCGACTAAATGTCGCAGACATGTGAACACACGATTTCCTCCAACCGTTTCATTATTAGCAGCAATAGATTCCGGAGGAAAACAAAGCGTTAACTTGATCTGGGTTTTGGCAGATCCAATAATCCTGACATCCTTTATGAAAACTTCAGCCCTAAGTTCACAGCCGTTTTTCCTTGACAGCATTTGCTGCTACACAACAGTGAACATTCGGCGAAAATCACATTACATTTACCCTCATATTACAGCGCGTTGTTCTGTTCCGAACGTTTCCATCTTAGCAGAACTCTGCATTCACTTTCGTTGCTCTTACGTGAACTGGCTATATATTATACGGGCTAAAATTATAAGTTATACGCAATTCGCTGTGCGCTCCTCTTGTGTTCATTTATAACAATGAGGGATGACAGTGCTATCTCTAATGTTCTGACGTGTGTCATTCGGACAACTCTAATAAATTGCTTTAATATTCGGCGGTAACGTCTGGTAGTAGGAAGCTAAATTAATACAATTCGTTGTTTGGTAATGTAATAGTTTTCAGTTGTAGTTATATTTGGTACTATTGGATAAGTTAATTTGCTGTCGTGTAATGTTAAGTAAATGTAAAAGATAGGGATTCTAGTATTATGTATCTTATTTTGAGTTAAGCTTACGAATTTTTTGTTTTTTAAATTTTTTTATTATCTGTAAGAAACTTTCGCATAAAAGTGAATAAAAATATATTAAACTATTTAGTAATCGTATCTCAAAAGCTTTTTAATTATTAGACTTATGAATGCTTAAGATTCTGAATGAAATAAAAATAAGTTTCAAAATGAAACTGCCTATTAAAAAAATAACTTATTGAGCTTGTCACAGTATGTTTTAATTTTTTAAACATATTAAAGCTTTAACGGAACTTTTAGGTAAGATTATTTTTTGTAAAAGCATTTGAAGACACTAACTGCTAGAGTTGTGCTTGCATTTATTAATTCAAAAACACTCAAATTAGAAAAAAATAATATTTTTATCAAAAAAGTTTTTAAAAAATTTGCAGATGCATATAATTTATTAAATCAATTTAATACTTATTTTTTCCCGCATCAAACTAATTTTATAAACATATATTTTCAAATTTATCCCGATTACAGCAATTGGAAAATCAGAAAATTGATTTAGATGGTGATGACAGAATGTGGTGCAGCTTTGTGGCTCCTATGGTGACGCATTCCGAAGAAGGAAACGGTTTGGATCTTAGTGTTCCTTTGTACCAAGTATACTTAAGAGGAAATACCAACTACACCAAAGGAGGTAATTTTTATAACAAAATAGCTTAAAAATTAATTAATGAATAATATAAAAGACATTTTAACATATTTTTTTTAGTATTTAAGCTATTTAAACCCTTTTCTAGCCTATGGTTACTTCTGTACAACAGAACTTTTATAATTCCTCCTAAATGTATTCCATTTTTGGTTTTAACTAGGAAACACTACTTTTTTGTTTAACCTTCGCCTAAAAAGTCGTACAAATTGAAATCACATTTAAATGTAAAAATGTTTATGACTATATTTTTGGCCCACCCTTAAAAAAATATCTGCTCAGTAAAAAATTCCAGTTGAAATAGTAAAAAACATCGGCACTCAGGTTGCCGGTGCTTTTTACCGCTAAATCCATTTTTACCGGAACATGATACGAAACAGAAAATCTGATATACCGTGATTGCTACAGCGATAATCACTGTACAGGGTGCGTAGCCTGATTTTTCAACACAAAGTAGGCACTCCAAAAATAATTTTAATCACTTTCCAAAAAAAAAAAAAAAAAAAAAATTAGGATCTGTACAGTAATAAAATTCTTTTTTTTTCCCTATCGTTTAAAGTTCTTAATTTATAAACATAAAATCAATGAAATTCAAAAACATTTTCAAAGACTTTACATAATCATGATAAAATAACTAGTTTCTGATAAACATTGCAGAGAAAATAGTGAAAATCATGCATTTTTTGTAATTTAGAACGACGATCGATACGGCAAAGACAAAATCTCTTTTTAAATTAAGCTCTTTTTACAAACTCTGAATAAAAAAGCACCTTTAAGGGCTTTTAAAAAACGTACATTAAAAATAAGCACCTCTTTAAGCACTTTTTAAAAACGCTACCACCCTGCTGTAGAATAACTGAATCACTCTAATTAATAAATATTTATGTAAATATATTTTAAGGTAAAAACGGATTTTACGTAAGATGCACCAGAAGTGCCAGTACTTAAAATGAATTTTTCACAGTGTAGGCAAGTTACTAACGCTAAATTACATTGTTGATTATTTTTGGTCATTTATATTTAACTGTTACTACGTTAATATATAAAATTCCTTTTTTAGCCCACTACCCTGTTTTACCAGCAAAACTTGTAGCGTCCAAAAAGGAAGTACAAATAGAAAAAATTAAGCTTCAGTACCATACCATGGAGAAGCCAAAGAGTCAGAACTCAGCAGCAGACATTCCTCGCACTATGGTCCTCCTTATTGTTATTCCTCTAATCTTATTAGTTAATAACAAACAGCTAACAGCAAGGTTCTTGTAACATATCAACCATTAAAAAGTCTGTAATTTATTGGCTTACAGAGGCCCTCCAACGATGCACTATATCATTGCATCTGTTGATTAGTACCAGAGTTAGGGTGTTGATCTGAAAATTTTTTATAAAATGTCCTTAAAATACGCCTATAGAAACCATAAAAAATACCCTTAAAAATTTTTAAACAAGTTTTTTATTATTTTAACAAAAATGCATAAATTGTAACTTGTATTCAGAAATGAAATAAAATATAAGGTAATAAATGAAATAGTCAAACAACTTATGAATAATATGTAAATAAATCCCTGATAATTAAGAATTCATTAATTTTTAATTACAATCTTCTAGAACATCAGAATTGTATTGCATTATTAAACGTTTTCTGATATTTTTAAAATTAAAAGATTGTCTTTGTCCCAAAGCAAATTCTTATATATTGAAAACTTTTTTCAACATTAACATTCTTAAAAAAAAAAAAAAACTAATAGTTACTCTAAAAAAAAACCCATGAATAATGCTTTATAGAAGAAAAAATAACCAAACAAGCAATTATCATCAACATTCTAGCTCTGGTTATTACGTTCTGAAGAAATATCTTTTATTTGATAAGATTTGAAAGGCACACATCCTTTGCTCTTTTATCTTGCACATTTATAGAACTGATGAGAATAAAAATTTGGATAGATTTTATGTAGTTTAATTGCAAGAACTGATGCAGGTAAAATATGCGACCTATGTTTTTATTTTCATTTTCCCCATTTTCTCACCTGTATAAATGATCCACTTAGAAATGAAATAAATTATCAAAACCTTCTATTTATTATTTCTAATTTTTTAAAAGTCGTAGACCATTGCATGTACACTGTTGTGCTAATCACAGTATATGGATAAATTTAAAACAAACAACTGAAGTTGATACTAAAATGAATTTTCTTGTCCTACAGATAAGAACATTAAATCTTAGCCAATGCTAAAGCAAATTACGCCGAATAAAGGCAATATAGGGCTCGTGAAGTTAAAGACGCAATTAAAAAAACTATTTTGACAAATAATTATGTGAACCATGATGCTATGAAAGCTTTACAATTTTTATTATGTGTTTGAGCTGATTGAATTTTGAAATTCATAGAGTTTTGTAACTTATAACACATTAAATAAATTAAATCTTATTCTAAAAAATTATTTTTATATTTTGTTTCAAAATACTAAGTTCAAGAGTTATTTTTTAATTAAGTTTTTTTGCTCTGGGCTGTTTCCTTTTGTTTTTCAATTTTAAAATATAACTCCCAATAAACTTTTTCAATTTGATATTTGTGACAGCAGAGTAGAGTTTAAAATAAATATGCAAAAAAAAAAAAGAAACTGATTTATACCTCTTAAAAAGGTAACTCAACTTCAAAGGTTAATAATAATAATAATAATAAAAAAAATCATGGTGCAGATATGGAAGGTCCATTAGAAAGTGTACAAGTGTGGTACCTAAATTTTACATAAATGTTATAGGCTATTTTATTTACATAAATGTTTGAATTTCATTAATTTTTACAAATAGTCTCATCTTGTAGACTGAAATTTCTCATAAATGCTTATACTTTTAAAAATACAGAAAAAAAAAAGCTAAAACATTTTATTTTGTGCAGCTGAAATTAATAAGCTTTTATAATGCATAATGATGATTATGGATTTCATTGTGATGAGTAGAAAAAAAGAGAATTGTCCATTATGTCCAACAGAATATATTAGATTTTAATCTCGTAACGATAATTATCAAGAAAATTATAAGGTAACTTTAAACATAGATTGGATAGGAAAATTCTAAATCCCATTTGTAAGAAAAATTGATGTTTCCCAGAGAAAGATCTTATTTTAGATCTTAGTGGATTACAGTACTAAGTAGTAGCCTTTGAAGTGCAAGAAAGTTCTAAAATCATTTGACAAGTAACCATAGAGGCCTCTTTCGGTAACGAATTAAAGCACTAAAAGTGAGTGATATGACATGAACAGTTAAAATGCTTCTTAAGGCTTTGTAGATTTCTACCAATTTAAAGCTTGTGAAATAAAGGCATCATTCCAGTTGTCAATATTTAATTTTTAAAGTTATTTTACTTAAATTAACGAAACTATTTTTGAAACCGTCATCCATACAGCTTTTCAATTATTAATTAAATAACTTAAAAATTTAACATTTTCAGTGAAGATTGTCGAAAGAATAAAAATTAGTAAATAATATTTTTGTAATTTGCCATTAAATCAAAGGACACATACAAAGAATAACTTGGTCATAATTTATTTATGAATGAAAAATGCAAATAAAAACACTATTAAGACTTATGAACAATAAGTGCAAAATTTAAAAATCACAGGACGGATAAACACACTCAAACAAGCGAACATGATTATCACAATCAGATCTTTTAAGGCAAAGCATGAGTTTTTATAGAGATATTTTTACAGAAATAGTCTAATTACAAATTAAAAAAATATATATTTAAAGTTACCAAGTGTATATGGCACAGACATTTTTTTTTAAAACAAAGAAATTAAGTAAGCATACTGTCAGAATAAATTTAATTTTACATCAAATTAACATATTGATATCTATCTTTATAAAAGAATATCAACATAATGTGAAAATTTTTCAATGTAGCTATACTGTAAATTTTACTGATTATATTAATTGCTGAAAAAAGATAAATTAGACTCGAATCTGTTGATTATTTATACTATATTCAATTAAAAAAGGTGATATTTTTCATTAAAGAAGTAAAAAATTTAATTGAATTTTGATTTATTGCAAATAATTATTTATTTTAATCATTATTGCATAATTTTATTAAGAAAATATTTAAAATTTAATAGAATAAAAACAAATATGAAAGCATTTAAGATAAATAACACAAACAATGTATTAAAAAGGAAAACGTCATTGACTAAACTCTAACAAGGCAAAGAAGAAAATTGTTTATCTTATGAAAATAGCATAACAAAATATGTTTGCTTAGAAAAAAAAATTATTAATTAAAAAAAAATAATTTCGGAAATTGCAGGGAAAAATGCTATTTTAAAAAGCATACTATTCTCCCGAATCTGCAGCTAAATCTGAAATTTTTATATTAAAAAAGAGCAAAATTAAGGAGATATAAAATACAAAAACTTTTACATACAGAAAATCTATTTATGTTGCTACTACATTAAACAGCGACTCAACTTTGGAAACAGATTTTCCTACATAATTTAATCTAAATTTTTCTAATGAAATATTTACATTATGGAATATGTTATGTATAAACCTAAAAAAATGCATATTTAGAGCTTAATATTAATTTCAGAAGAAAATTAAATATTGTATGTAAAATTTTAAAAAGAGACATTTTGAGTTTTTACTACTTAAGTCAGCTTGGGACCACACACACAACTATGCTAGTTATAATATCGATGGCAGCTTCAAAGATCTATAAAAATAACAAAATTATTCAATACAATCTCCATAGTTAACAATTAGGCAGCAAGGTGATGAACACATGAAACTTTAGATTAATGATTAAAAGCGACGAAATATACATTAAGTATCACATTAATGATCAGTCCAAATTTATACACTTATTAAAATATATTATGATTCATAAATGATGCAATGCTTTCATTATTATAATGAATGCACAATAATTTTAAATGATCATAATCATATACACATATAGATATTAAGTACAATATAAGCATATCACACAGAATTGATATCAAGGAACATAGAAAAAGATTTTTTTGTAACTATCCCATTGATTGGAATACTTTAAATGCTAAACAATAACAAACATATTCAATCATAATAACATTAACCATATATAACAAATTTCAAAGCATCAATATGAAAATTGAAACTGTTACTTATAAATTAAAAATAGGACAAAATAAAAGCAATCGAGAGCACAGGTATGCTTATCAATCTATTCAAAATACGAACTTTGTATTCCTTTAATAATTGGTATACATTTTTTTTCCTATCAGCTGATCATCACAATTAGAAAGACCAGCTTTATTTTAATAAGCTGCACTCTTGATTTGTCATTTGTTATAAATAATGTATTTACAATAAAACATGACAAGAAGGGGGTGACTTCAAATTTGGTATGATAATTCTGTACAGCATGAAACAAGAAAATGAATAATATTATCGTGTTCCCATCTGGGTAGTATACAGAGAATAATAACGACCCTTGCGATTTAAAAGTTCGTGATGGGTTCCTTTTTCTACAACTTGTCCTTTATGAATGACCATAATCACATCAGCATTTTGAATAGTTGTCAGTCGATGGGCAATTACCAAGCATGTACGACCACTACTTGCTTTATCTAAAGCTTCTTGAACAACCTTTAAGATAATAAATATTTTTAAAATTTCAATTGCATGAAATTACAATTTGTTTCCAGAGAATTGTAGAAACATTAAAAAAAGGAAAATGAAATGGCTGTACATAAAAAATATGTTAATTAACTCGAAAAATTAGCTTTAATATTACTTATTTAAAAAAAGCATTGATAAAAAAAATGCAATAAACAGGGGTGATTGTGGCACAAAGTAAAAAACCCTGAAAATTTTATGAGCAAAAAATAGATATCAATTTTATATATCATATTTTTCATATTTAACATAATTTTTTGAATTAACATTTATAATTAAATTTCCTTCTAATGCAAAATATATCACACCTTTAGAGTTACTAATTCAAGAAAGAGCTTATTTCTAACAAGAATCGAAATATTAGACTTTAAAATAAATCTAGTGAATATCGCATCAATCGCGATATTGGAATTTAAAAAGCAAAAATACAACTTGCAATATTGGATTTTGGAATCGTTCAAATGAGAATCCCTAGATCGTGTGAATACGAATCGCAATGCATAGTTTTTAATTCACATATAAAAATTCAAAAATCGATGTTTGATATTACAACGTGTGAATACAAATTGCTAAATTGGATTTTAAAAATGCGTGAATACGAATCGCAGCCTTGCATCTTAAACTCGCTTGAGTATGAATCGCAATAATGGGCTTTAAAAACATGTAAATACAAATCACAATATAGGATTTTTAAATCAACGCGTAGTTTTTAAATCAGGTAAATACGAAAATCGATGTTTAATATTAAAATCGAGTGAATAAGATTCGAGATATTAGCAGATTCCGTCGCTGTACCAAATATTCAAAACAGCGAAAATTAAATCAAAACAATCAAATTGGCAAAAGAATCGCGTAGGACGTATTTCTTCAAGTAATCGGAGTAAGAATGTATGAAAACTTCTCGTTTATGGGATTTAGAAAAATCTTCAAAATTTCGTCGAATTATAAGTTTTGATTCGAGGAACCAATGGTCTTGAGTTACGCGGATATATACCGAAAACCTGGTATGATCCGAAAAACCTGGAATTCCGGGGTACCCCCGGAGTACAATCAATCCTGAATAAAAAAAGGAGTTATTATCCAAAATGCAATAAATTCATAAATTACCAACAGTTATCATTCAAAGAATTAACTTTACAATTTTCATTTCTCAATTCTGATTATTATTTAATTATACTTAATTATAAAATATATTTACACCTAAAAATTGCCCATTGCAAAAATAAAATAGTATGTAAGAGTAGAGTATGGTAACACTACTTCAGTTATAGTTGTTGATATATATTTAGGCTTGGCTTGTTAAAAAAAAAAAGCCTTCCATAGACTAAACATTTAAGTATATTGGCTAAATATGCAAAATAAAAAAGTGCAGTATATTCATAAAACAATAAGGAATTACTAAAACTTATTTGAACATACTCAGACATACTATCTTAAGCTAATAAATATTTAACAAGAGTTGATTATATATGTCACATTTAATATCGATGACTGTTTCTAAAGCTCTAAAAGCTTAGCTCTTAACCAATAAATACCCAGGGTTCCCACTCAATTTCAGAAATAAAATTCCCCGACTTTTCCAGGTAAATTTCAATGAAAATCCATACCATATTTTATCTGTACTACGAAATTTTTCATCAGAAAATTTTGATTCTATTATTTGTTATGCCAAGTATTAGATTTTTTGTGTAAAATAAATATCATTATATGAGGAAGGAAGCATTTCAGCATGTCTAAAATGTAAAATTTTTACAATAAATAATTGTAATAGATGTTAGAATTATTTAACTCGAACCTCAATAACTGAGTATTGTTACTGAAAATTTTAAGACTGAGTTTTTCCAGGAATAATGAAGGAATTTTCCAGGTTTTAGTGAGAAAATTGCAACTTTCCCTGACTATTCCCTGATTTTTGGAGTTGAAATAAAATTCCCTGACAATTCCAGGTTTTCCCTGTTCTCCCTGACTCGTGGGAACCCTGTAAAAAACCACTTGCATTGAACTTAACAGTTTTGCAATTGAGCAAATTTATATATAAATATCTTTTGATCCATTATTTCCTTAAGGTATAATAAAGGAGACATTTTTTCTTCCTGTTTGGGAGAAAGATTGTTTGTAAGCCATTTGTGAACTGAAAATATTAAAATAATTATTCAAATAAATATTGTAATTAAGAACAATTAGAATACCTTTTCACTTTCAGCATCCAGTGCGGAAGTAGCTTCATCCAACAATAAAATCTTTGGATTTCTTAATAAAGCACGAGCTATGGCAATCCTTTGTTTTTGGCCCCCGCTCAACTGAGCTCCTTTGTCTCCAACAGGAGTGTCATAACCCTAAAATTGGTATAGGATTTTGGTTAGAAATGAAATGTGATGAATCTTTATATACTAAGTTATAGTTTATTGACATTTGTAATAATAACTATCATTAATGAAGTGAATTTTTATTTAGTATGGATGTACAGTATGTAAAAAAAAGAAATAAAAATTGAGTAACTTTTAATCTAAAAATCTGATTTTCACATAATAGGATTCAATCTTAATGGTTAGAAGGGGTGACCTCAAATATGCTAATTAGTGCAAGCGATATTTTAAGTTACGAAAAAATAGTTTCCCTGAAAAAACATTTTTTTTATTGATTATGATTCCTAACTTTCAAAATATAGGGGGCTAGCCGCAATCTGCGAAATGTGATCCCAATAGTTTGGTTAGGAGAGTGGTTGAAAGTTTTGACCTATTAATGTTAATTTTGCTCATTGCGTATTAATTGTCATAACTTGAGAACTTTTTTAAGTGAATTTAAAACTTTTTCCACACAATTATAAAATTCGTTTATCAAAGATAATGCCATGTGAAAAATAATTTTTAATAATCATTTATTATTTTATTTAATAATAGTGGAAACAATTTTGAATTGTAAGGTATGCAAATTTTATTCATTTTAAATAATGTAATTTTATATTGCATAATATGAAATTTGAACAAAATCTGTCAAACAGTTCTCAGAAATAGACTTTTAAGAAAATCAGATCTTTAAAACCAATTTCTTCGGAACTATTCGACTGATTTTGATACGTAAAATTATATATTTTTAAATTATATAAAAAATTTTTATATTTTACATTTAAAATTTTTTTTGATTATTATTAAATAAAATAAAATAAATATTTACTAAAAGTTATATTTTGCATGAAATTATCTTCGGATAAACAAACTTTTTAACTGCGTGCAAAAATTTTCAATTTGCTTAAAAGCTCTCAGGATATGGAGAAATACACAAAAAGTAAAACTACCATTAAGAGGTCCAAGCTTTGGACAGTCCACCTGTCAAAACTATTGGGACCATATTTCTCAGATTGTAGCTACTCCCTATATTTTGGGGATCAGAAATCAAATCCATAAAAAATAAGTTATGTTTAATTAGAGAAAGTAAGTTTTTATGTCTGATTCATAACTTAAAATATTGTCTATATATATATTAATTAGTATATTTGAGGTCACAACGTTGAACCATTAAGTTTGAGTCTTAAAACATGAGATTGAATCATTATATGAGGGGAAAAAAGTAATGTCCTTAAAAAAAAAAGGCCTAATAACCTCTTCCGGTGTGAATAGAAAAGTCTTTTTTAGAACACTCAGTTTCTTTGTGATTATTAAATATAAATTCTTTAAACCATACTATTTTTTAAACCTTTATTTTCACACATTAAAATTTCATCATTATGCATTTTTGTCAATGAAAAATTATTGTAAAAAGATTTTAATGCACTTCAATCAATTTGCACACTGAACTATTTCATAAAATATTCACATAAAATAAATATTTATACAGAAAATGTAAAAAAGTCAAAATTGCTGAATTAAAATAAGAATATTATATAAATTTTTCTTCTAATTTTTTAAAACGCGATAGAGAAGTTTTTATATAAATATGATTTAAATTTTTATTCAAATTAAAACTCTGTATTAATAACAGAGTAAGTAGTAGAAAAAAATGAACTTTTTAATTAGAAAAAAAAGAAAGAAAAAAATTTAGCATAATTTTTTTCCTTGTTATTTGCACTTATTTCTTAAAAGGCAGTGGTTACATATATGCAAAAAATCATAAAGAATTCATAGCATAGCTTAATTCGATTATTATATGAATAATAATAAAAATTGATAAAATAATTTAATACATAATTTTTAATAAAAATTTACATTAAGGGAAATAAGAAAACTTAAACAAAATATCAAAATAAAAAAACAAGACAAATTCTTTCAAAAATAATAAACCTAATAATATTTTTATTAAATATATCCATATACTAAATATATACTTATTAAATATATCCATAATACAATAAATAGGAAATCTGATTAAACAATTTACTTAAATTGTATTCCTATATTAATTATACAGTAAAAAAAATGAATAAAATGTTATTTACGAGAGAAACCAGGGAAAAGATTAAAAAAATCTAATTACTTACCAAAGGTAATGAAGCTATAAAACTGTGAATGTTGGCTTGTTTTGCAGCTTCAATAATTTCATCCATAGTAACAGTTCTAGAATTATCTCCATATGAAATATTTTCTGCCAGGCTGTAGCTAAATAACACCGGTTCTTGTGAAACAAGACCAATATGGGATCTTAGATTTGATACATTCATGTCCTTTACACAAGTATCATCTAACATCTGGAAATATAGTGGAATGTAAGAAATGCTTGTGTAAAATACATTACTATTATTGAAATCGCAAACTATAAAAATAATGGCAAAATTAAATTTGCTAAAAAAAAAATTAAAGGCATTTTTATTTGCATTAAAATTTAAAATAAGTAAACTATTTAAGCATAGACTGGTTTGTTGACATCAAAATAAGTGAAAAATCAAAAAACAATATAGTTGTGTAACGTTTAAATGACTCCTTAAATTGAATTAAGAGTTTAGAGCAGGGGTTTCCAACTTACACGAGGCCGGGGGCCGCAATTAAAAACACCAATCAAATGGCGGGTCACAAACTTTATAAAAATTTTATATAGAACTCTTTTATGCTGGAAGGAACATTAAATATTACTATCAGATTTTTATCAAGCTGTGCAAACCAAAAGTATTGAATTAAAAATTAAAATAACAGGTAGATTTTTACCTAAGAAAATTTTTTTTTTGTTGCACCGTTGGTATGTTAAATTTCACATAAACGAAGAAATTAGTTTTTTTTCTTTTCTTTTAACGAAAGAAAAGTATTTTAAAACCATATAGACCATATAACCATTTTAACCAATATAAACCCATTTTTACGAAAATTGTCAGCAAAAAAAATGACAACTAATATATTTTAGTTTGTGTGCCACAAAAAAAGGCTTTGCGGGCTGGATGTGGCCCGCAGGCTGCTAGTTGGTAACCACTGGTTTAGAGACACCATTGAAGAATAAATGTTGGCAATAAAACTCTCAGTAATTCAAAATTTAACTAATAAAACTTACTACATAAGGAAAAAAAGTTAGATTACAGGTCTGTCTTTTAGGAAACATAAAACAATCTAATACTTAATACAAAATTAATAAAGTAAGGTACTTTAAAAAACATTCTTTTAAAAAATAACTTAAGCACTTTTTAGATGCGAAGCTATTTTTATGCACATTTATTTATTTTGTACCTTGTTTTAATTTAGTTTCTTAACATGAATCTAGAAGCATTAAAATTTCTGCAGGAAATTTTTTTAAGACAGATGGCTTAATAATCATATCTAGATAAATGTATATTTGACAGCACATTCTCAGAAGAAATTTCTTACATATTTATTTTCATACTTCACACCATAAAATAGACGATTATTAAAATTTTTCTTTTTAAATACCAGCAGATATTTTTAACTCTAAATTTGAAAAAGGGCTGTAAAAAGTAATTTATAAAAATTAATAACTTAAAATCATTAAATACAAAAACATATTTAAAGTAAAATTAAAAAAAGAGAGAGGCAAATCATTTGTTTAAAAATCGCACTGATAAACATAAATTAAAAAAAAAAAAAAGGAAAAAAAAAAAGCATGCCTGCATAATAATTATAAGTGATAAAAATAAAGCTTAAAATAACCTTAAAATATGTGATTTTCTCTCACACAAGAAAGAAATTGCATAAAATATTTCTTGTTCTTTTAAAAATGTGAAGCTAAAAGATAGTTCGAAGAAATAAGAATTCAAGGAAAAGTTATTTAAATAAAGGAAGTTTAACTAGCAACTATATTTATCTTAGACAGAGTTCAAATAAAATAGAAACATATAATTTACAGTGACAGTAATTTTTAATTCCTTTTCAAATAATGTTTTAAAATGAAAAATCAAGTTGTATGTGGTGTTCAAGTTGTATTGTATAAGGTGTATGTGGTGTAAGTATAAGGTGTTCTACAATAATAATTATATCATGGCCATTTAATAATTTAATTAAAATGTAGTAAAAGTAAAATATTTGCTGCCTTATTGTTTTACAATTATGTGAAAAATTATTTTAAGAAAACATTTCAGTTAAATGGTACTTTCTATTTTACAAAACAAAGTAAAAACTTATATTTTATTTTATAACTGCAGTTGAACAATTGACCCAATTCTGAGTTTACGACTATCAACGTTCAACTCCGTAGCTTTGTAATTTTTGAACCAAATCCAGAAGGCAAGGAAACTCTTGAATCAAGCATTGGAATAAACTAACCTTCATGGAGGACTTTTATGATGGAATTAACTTGCATTTGTATTACATGGAGAGGAAAATTACAAAACCTTCCAGGATTAGCCACATGGCAAGGAGATTCTAACCCATGGATTCTTCTACTAATAAGGATATTTTAGGTTAGCGCAAGTTGGGAGCCGAATTCGTATCGACCTGCCACCACTGGGATTCAAACCTGGTTCACCTCATTGGGAGGTGAATGCCTTTTCCCTTGAGACAATGTGGCTTGTAAAAACTGTTAAACAAAAAACTTCATACAAACAAAGATTTTAAAATGTCTTACCACATGACCACGATGAGCATCATAAAATCGTTCAATCAGCTGAATACAAGTACTTTTACCACAGCCACTACTTCCAACTAAAGCAACTGTCTGACCAGGTTGAACTTCCAAATTGAGACCTCTTAAAATCTTTACTCTATGACGACTGGGATAGTTGAAACGTACATTTCTGAAGCGAATATATCCCTTCACATCCTCCTGAAATATGGAACAAAAATTGAACATCTTTTTTCAATTATATATTTATAATTTAAAATCAGTAAGACCTATTCAAAGCAGAATTGTTCAAGTTAACAAAATTCCCAAAAACTGTTCACTTTTAAACAAGTCATAGCTATTTGAATTAGCTTGAAAATATTATAAATGTCCTGCCATACAAATAGCTTTATTTTATTTTTTTGGATGTTTTATCAACAGTCAAATAAGCTGACTCATTCAAATCTATGTTTTAATTGATATGATTAAAAGACAAGGAAATGTGAGGGGCAATGAGTTTCATAACTTGAATATCAACACAAAAAAAATATTTGTAACTTTTATGAAGTACTCAAAATTTATTAGTAAACTTGTTTGCAGTGTCACATTAAAAATCAAATACATAATTTAATAACTTGATATTAAAAAAAAATCTAAACAGAGCAATATAAATCCCATATTAATATATAATGTAATTATTTATTAACTTCTTTACAGTTACCAAAATGGAAGAATCAAAACTAAAAGAGACATTAAAATAAATGCTAATAATTTCACTTAAAAAGATATTGATAAATAAATAAATAATTAAATTCCTAAATCTATAGAAATACAAACAGAAGCATATTTTAAAATGTATCAAGACTACACTATGACACATTTTTATTACTTTTTATTCAATCAACAAAAAAACAAACACTGGTTTTAATATTGGATTGCCAAACAAGGCATGGCACCATAAAAAAAGAAATACAAACCAGGAAACGGCCAGCAGTAGAAAATACATCAACAGTCGGTTTCAGATCTAAAAGTTTGAAAATTCGAACTGCAGCAAGCTTCGCCTTCTGATAATCAGGAGCAAAAGCAACTGCTTGACCAACCATTGATGTTCCTAAAATAACAGCTTCAATAACCCTAGATAGAAAAAAAAAGAGAAACGTTTCAATAATCACATTAGTTTTTTGATTTCATAAGAAGGAGTTTTTAGTCAATTATTGAAAACATTGGTTATTAATTGCAACTAGTAGATTAGTCAAAAGATTCTGAAAAAATTGTTTTTTAAAATTTCTAATTTCTCAGTAGTTGTTTAAGTTAACAAGCTATATTTTGTTGTGTATTCAATTATTATTTATGATTATTAATTATTTATGAATATTTAGTTACGAACATGAAATATCATATTTTTAAATATGGCATAGAAATTGATTTAAATACTAAAATATTTCTCATTCTTTCATGCAATGAAAAAATACATAAAATAAAAGAATAAATATAGATATATTTTGAAACTGCAAAATTTGAAATTTAATTTGTCTAAAACTGGTTTAGGAATGTCGTAATAAAAGCATAAAAAATAAAACCAAGTAATTAGTAATACAGAAAAATATGAATTTTATATGAGTTAAGTAATAAAAAAGTTAAAAAAAGAAAAGAACCCATAAAGCTGTATAAATTAAATTAGTAAAATAAACATAAAGACAAAATTCTAATTAAAGCAGCCTCGTTAATACACTAAACAATAGATTATTATACTCAGTTTTTAAACAAAAATGTTTATGAATTTAACATACTATTTTACAATAAAAACATCAATTACTACAAAATATAAAAAAACTTTGCTAGCTAAAAATACAGGGATAAAGTTTACTTAAAAAGGTCAGGATATGTAAGAGTTCCTTCTGCTATTAATATACTTCCATAATACATAGAGGTTGCATACGCAAAAGAAGGTATACTTTGAGCAAACCCAAATGTCAAACCTCTAACTTGAGAGTTCTTTCTTGATTTCCTAGAAAAGAAAATAGTGGCCATCAAGTACCATTGACATAATTTATAGCATATTGAAAGATATCCTAGTGTGTTATATGCAGCAAAACAAACTGTTCAAATTCCAAACATTTAAAACACTTTGAGAAAGAAACAACTGCAGCCATGTTACTAAGTAGTTAAGATATTGAAATAGAAAGAAATACTGAATAAATTTAAAAGCAGCATAAAACATTGCAGAAAATACAAATATTTTTTAGCAATTAAATTAATATTTTGCAAGAAAATTTCCATTTCTTTCCAAAACAATTTCAACAACAAGATGTTCAATAATCCAGGTTATCGACGTCTATAGTTAATTCAATGCAATTTAGATAAATTGCAGTTCTATGAAAAACTTACATTTGAAATTATCGAATGGAACTTAATTACGATAAAATAAATTATATTTTTAAAGTCATTAAGACATAAAAATTCATTCAATAATATTTAAAATTGATGTTTAAAGATTCTATTGAGCACTTGAACTTAAATAGTATAAAACTAAAAGAAAATTAATAAATCATTTAGAAAAATAGACACAGTAATAAATAAATACAGCATTTTTCATTATTATATAGCATCAAATTTATGGTAACAGAATATAACCTACTTGTGAGGCTCATATAATGCATTTCTAAATTTCATATAAAATGAGTCTTCTTGATGTAGTGAAGCTACAGTTCTAATACTTTCGATAGCTTCAATAGCAACCTATAAATGCAAGTGTCATCAGTTATTTGAAGGGAAAAAAACACACACATTTTTAAACTAAATCTGATTTAAACAATATCTAACTCATGATATGAAGTAATCATCTCATCTAAGGATATGCTGGTACCTGTCTTTTTTTACACTTTAACTATACTCATTGCAAAAAAAAAAAAAAAACAACAACAGCACAATGGTCTAGTTTTAGTAATACTACTGAAAGCCAACACTTAAAGGCGATGATGGGACCACACACATTTAATTCTCTGATTGTTTCAGTTACCAATTTTGTAAATAGAAATTTAGCGCATCATTATATCATATATATATATGAGCTTTTGCATGTACCCAACCATATATTAACCTAAGAAAGCATGCTGCATTATTTTGTATTTCTTATTTTCAAAAGAATGATATGGATTCTCCAAAATAGGCCCCAAAATATTAGTTATGCCTAAATATTGACAATATTTTTGTACACATATTCACTACATAGTGATTTCCTATTATAACAATTTTTGTTTGGATCATACGAATCGTTATATTGAGTATCAACTCAAGATATATAGACTTTTGAAATTTTTTGATTGCAATTTATTATGGACGACTACTTTTTTTATACCATACTATTAAATGATAGTTTTCAAATCTAAAAAAAATAAAGCATTACCTTAGATGCAAACTCTGTTCCTGATTTTTCGTTTAACATTTGTCCACTTATCACTCGACTTTCAAAGTATGTAGCAACCAACACTAATGGAATGAAGCACAGAACCACAATTCCAATTTTATAGTTATACCAAAGACCAATTACAATAGCTGCTATTAGAGTTGACAATGCCTGAAGAGCGGTAGAAATACGAGATCCTGTTGCCTATTTGAAGTAAAAACAAAGCTTAAATCTTTTAAAATGAACATAAACTCAGCATTTTTTTCAAAAACAAATCACTTTTAAGTTATTAAGAAAGCTTTTACGTATGAAAGACAATCACATAGGCAAGGCTTGCCAATTTGGAGTTTAAAGGAAATTTTGGAGTTATTATTATTGATAATATTTTAAAGGTATGATATAAAAAAAACTTTAAGCATTTAGTTTTTAACACACAAAACAGGGCTTCACTAGACAGAATTTTACACCTTTTGACGAGAATGAAGTTAGTTAGGCTTATTAAAGCTCAGAGAAATCTAGACTGAATGAAGAAAACAATAGCAGGAGCAATAAAAACAAGTAATTATTTTAAAACTTTTATTTAATTAATAAAAGAAAAGTTTCTAGGAAGTTTTCAATTTTAAACATAGCATAAAAGGTGCATAACATAAAAAGATATTTAAATAAGACTAAGACATCTGATATTTACAACCTTTTTATACTAAAGTAGTAATAATTTTTAAATGCATAAATATAAAACACTGGTTTTTCAAATATAAGACATTTATTTACTTTATAAATTTTACATATTAAAACAGTAACTCTAAGGCCTAATTACATGTTATAAATATCAGTAGTAATTTGAAAAAATTAGAGTTATTAATAAATTATAAAAATAAAAAAATTGGAAAAAATATTTTTTTACATTGCACAAAATATTTAAACAAATAAAGTTAAAACTTACTCCCTGAACACTTGAAGCGTCTGATGTTAGTCTTGTACAAAGTGATCCGACTGAGTTAGCAGGTTGATCAAACCATGACATATCCTATATTAACAATAACAATAAAAAGTTGAAATAACATAGATGCTGAGTACTTACAAAATTGTAAAAATTACTTGGGGTTTACAAATAATATAAATTAGAATGAATTGTCCAATTTATGCTACCACATAATTAATGCCACAAATACTTAATTATTTAAAATGGTATCATTGATACACTTCATACATAACTGAATAGTGTAGAAAAAGTAAAAAAAGTGCTTTTCAACAAAGCATATGTAACAGCGTAACGATATTCACATACACATAAAAAATGACAACCATATAAATAGATTCATAACTATTATAAAGAACATTTTAAATAAAACTACTGAATGTTGCAAAAAATTATACTATTTATTTACAAATGTATATTTTTCCATTTTTAATGAATTAAACAGACATCCTACTGGTACCTTTAAAGTTATGAAATATCCTACTGGTGTCTTTAAGAGTGGGAAAATTGGAAAGTTGTTAAACAGGCATCCTAGTGGTGCCTTTAAAAGTGGGTAGATTTGTGAGAAAGTTTCTGTCGTGCGATATTTTTATGATAAGGAATGATATACAGAGTTTTCTTATCTAACTGCATAAGAAAAATTGATTTCTCTAAGCAGAAAAGTAAACATATCTATAAGCAATTTTACACAGGACGATTTTTAGAAAATAAGTATGGAAAATATTTTATTATATTAAATAGTTATAACAAATTCATCTAAATAATAAAAAATTTATGTACAGAAATTAGCGTACTTGGCTGATAATAGTTGTAAACACCATGACTCTTAATCTTCCAGTCAATTTTTCACCAGCAATTGAAAACATGAAAGTCTAGAAAAAATAAATTAAAAAAATTGAATACATATAACGAAATCTCAAGACTGTGTGAAGAATTCACACTAGTTCTTCTTAGAAGTGGAAAGATACCAAGTTAATTATTAAGTTTTAGCAATAAACCTATTTAAAATGTTTTCTTTTTACCTATACAATACTATTTAAGATTTATTACATTTATTTATATTTAATTCTTACCTGAAGAAAACAAGCAATGCCAGAAGAAATGGCCATGGCAACAAACAGCAAAGAATAAAATGAAATGTCAGTTAAGATTTGATCATTTTGCTCAGCTAAAACCTATGTAAAAAATCAGCCAATTAACATCTTAAAAAATAATATCATCACTTGCAATCATCTTCAGATTAAAGAAAGAGTTTATCATATAGAGGTGGAAGAGGGCATTAAGTTGAACAAAAGGCAATGACAAAATACACTAATAGGCATAGTTTACAAGCACAATATGACATATTAAATTTACTTTAATTTTTTTCTTTAACACTTACTCCAAGAATATCTCCAAACAAAATTCCATAGATAGGAGTAAATAGACCCATAATTACAGCAGCAATAGCACCAACTAGAATATATGGCCATTCCGGAGAGCACATTTTCAATAAACGAGCTGTAGAAGGCTCAAGTTCTTCATTTTCTTTATTTTCTGGCTAAAATGAAATGCACAAAAAATTATTTTTTCGTAACCTTCCAGTCTAGGATAATTTTTTTAAAAAAAAACTTATCATTAATTATTAATATAGTAACATAGATGACGTTAAAGTTCTTTGAAATTATTTCCTAACAGAAGTATATATAACAGCATATACATTTTAACTTTAATTTCTATATATCTTATTCTCTCTCAATTTTTATTTCGCAGAGCCGGAAATTTGTTTTTAAAGCAAAAATATGCAAAAGCATTAAGCCTGAGATGGTGATCATGACAAATTTGAAACACTGAATAGTTTCCTAATAGCTAGAAAAAGATGGAATTATTAAAATTTGGGCAATGAGAGTGGGAAAAAAATTATAAGTCTGAAAGTGCCTATCAACTCAAATCGTGAAAAAATTAATTAAAAAAAAAAGTCAAATTATTTTGTCCAGAAAGAAAACAAAAATTATTTTCATACTTATTTAAAGTTTTTATTTTTAATACAGGTATACATTGACTGTCTAATATAGTATTAAGCTTTATAAACAAACATTATTAAAGAGAATAAAATAACAATTAAGTAAAACAACAAAATATTGGAGAAATATTAAGAAAGAACAGCCATATAATATAGCATTTTCTTCCCCCCCCCCCTCTCATAAAGTTTAGAGCGTTTGAAATTCCATCAAAAGTTAAAACTATCTCTTGACAGAAAAATTTTAAAGAGAAAAAAAAAAAAAAAAAAAAAAAAAAAAACTATGATGGCAGTAAGATAACATTGTTCGGAAATCATCTTTTTGATATTAGCTCTGATGTAATTCTTAAAGAACATGCTTAATTTACAAACATGTTAAATTTATAAACATATGATTATTTTTAAGAGTTTGCAGTTGTTAATAGGAAATTCTGTTGCTTATGCTCGCCTAGAAAGATGTATCTGAAGAGATCAAATCAGTTAGATTTTAACAAATTCACTGCAGATTTCCTCCCGGTAACATTTTGCCCTGGCATGAGATCGGTAGAGATTGTATTGAAATTATTTCTTTTCATAAACGTTTTGTGATTTAAAGACAATAAAACATATGTTGAGACATCTGCAAGGGTAGATTTTATATAATGAATAATGATTAAATAAACAATTACATACTTTAAAAACAAAGCTGCTCATTCGGCTGATTCGACTGGCAGCAGAAAAGGTGCGTTTGATAGGGCTATGCACATCTTCAGATTCATAAGAACCAGAACTAAGAATACTGGCTTGACGTTCTAGGGATGGAGGCATTTCGTCCAGAAAATCATCATCTGATTCTTCATCGTCGTCCTCATCAGCTTCTTTAGTCTGCAAATTACACATATTTACTGGAGAATTAAATAAGAAAAGGTTTAACAATCTTTCTCTAATATTATCAACTAGGGTAGTATAAATGTACTTACACATTGACAGCTGAAAAATGTAAACATTTCAGAGTTATGCATGGTCTGTATGACTTAAATTTAAAACAAAATGTATACAAAGTATTATAACACAATCTTTTCGAACATAGCATGTTTTAAAATGAATTTTAATTTAATATTAATCAAATGGAGGTTTTACAAATATGAGAATTATTACACTCTTTAATCATTCACTGTGCAAAACTGACTCATCATGTAAGTATTATTTCATGAAAATAATATTGCTCAAATTATATTACATTATACTGTTCAAAATTGCACATAAACTAGAAAATATATAAGATGTTCATACAATCTAGTAGTTTTATAAATAACTCCTACAATTATCTATTTTTATAGTTCAATATAGTTAGAGAAGTGAACTAATACAACTAATGTCTTATAAATAAAGCAGACATACAATGAGCCAATCTTCCTTAGAGGAAAAGCAGTTTAGCATTTCAACACTGAAAAAGTTGCTTCAATAGTGTACTAAAGCTATTGTATACCAGTTTGATTTGACATTAGTGCTTTTTCACATTGTTCTTAAACTATGGATATACAGCTGAAAGTTAACCCAACCCACCTTGATTGAAGATATTTAAAATGGGTGTAAATAAATGACAAGAAAAAACATTTTTTTTACTAAAATTAACCAGATGAGTATTTATATACTTAGTAACAAAGAAGAAAAATAAAATTAAAAAGCTGGTGGTCAAATCTTTATTACTTTTATTGATATTTTATTATAACTATAAGCTAATAAGTACAAACTATAAGCTAATAAGTACAGCAATGCTATAATAATAATACACTTTATTTGATTTGCTGTATTAATATTTTGAAACAATTATTTACCTGGGCTGTTACTAATTGATAATATATTCCTTTCTTTGCCATTAATTCATCATGCGTTCCCATTTCATTAACTATTCCATTAGATAATGCAACTATTTTATCAGCAGTTCGAATGGTGGAAAGCCTGTGAGCAACAATAATAGTTGTCCGTCCTTGACTAGCCTGTTAAAATATCAAACATAAGCATATTTGGTATTAACATGAAAACATATAGACTGATGCAATAAATATTAGGACATAATAAAAAAAGATGTCGAACTTAAAAGTAAGACAAACTTGTAAGCTAATACTAGTTTTATTAAAATCCTTTAAATGCCACTAATAAAAATATGTAAGTAAGAAATACAAAAGAGCAGAATAAATAAAAAAATAACAATGACTAAACTATAGTGCAGCTTTAAAGAGAACTCCAGACTAAAAGTCTGGGGCTGTCTGTTACTATGGTGACAAGCAAGAGCACATCTCTAACAGGGGTGAAATGGAGGAAAGAAGGTGTCAATTGGTTTTCTTACGCCGACCTTTGCCAAGATTTGGTCAAAACTATCAACTCCAAACCCTTATTTGAAGTGACTTTTTCTCGTAACTATAGTACTCGCCACGACACGAGTGTCGGGAGAAGTTCTCCTGAAAGTCGCACTATATTTTAAAATCAGGAATGATAATTTTTTTTATTTAGTTATAGTTAGTATTATGTTTCCAAAATCCAAAAACTAATTTTAGAATTCCCACTGCTTGTAAGTAACAAAAAAAATGAAAAAAGAAATTTATAAGTTGGAAATCTCAAAGAAAATTTAAAGAAAAGTGGGAAATCTTTAAAAATTCCATTAGAATTTTTATTCCTCCTTAAGAAGAAACATTAAATACTAAAATAATACTATAGATTTGTGAAAAGTTTACATTCTGGTTAAATAAAAATTTTCAATTAAAGTAGAACTTATAACAAGGGGATATATTTGGCAGACCTAAACATTAAAAAATACACTAATGTTTGTGAAAATTGCAATGCTACAAAGAAATTGTCAGAAATTAATTAAATTTATTCCACATATTACTGATAGTGTTAAAAAAAACATGTGAAATAGTGGTACACACGCTTGTAATTCCAATAATTTGTTAGCATGTTGGATCTAACTCTTTATGTAAGTTTGATATAATTTTAATTTTTTTTTCATAGTGTTGCAATTAAAAAAAAAAAAACATGACTAACTTTAAAATAATTAATAAATTGAAGAACAGAGTGGATAAATTTTTGTAATGTTTTATAGAATTTCAGTAAATTAGCTTTACAGTTAAGATTCTGTTCGCTTTTGTTACTTCAAACAAACACTGAAATCTGGTATATTTGAAAATGTATATAAATTTGGTAAATTAATTTGACTATAACTATTGTAACAAGGTAATATTTTAATGATTCTTTTGTAAAGCACTTGTATCGATTAATTAAGAATTTTTAATATTCTTAAATAGAATTTTTTTTAATCAAATCTAAATAAAGACGCATTCATTCAGGGTTAAATTATCAAAATAAAATAAACATAAAAAATTATAAAAAAAAAAAAAAACATTTGGTTTTAAGCAGCTAACCCTGAATAATACAAAAGTAATTCCAAATTTAATAAAAGGTTAATATTATACACGTTAAATATATGATAAATCAAAACACAATATATGATAAATTAATACATGGTAATAAAAGAGTGAAAAATACGAGTAATAAATACTTTATCTAGAGCAGCTTGCACAACAGCTTCACTTTCAGTATCTAAAGCAGAAGTGGCTTCATCTAACAACAATATTCTAGGATTTTTTATGAGAGCTCTTGCAATAGCAATTCTTTGTTTTTGTCCACCACTCAGCTGTGTTCCACGCTCACCAACAAGAGTTTCATATTTCTAAAACAAAATAGTAAAATTATTTGACAGGATAGTAAAAGATTACCAAATAATAAACTGGATCACTAGTATAAAATAAACTGCTGAAAAAAAATTGAATAATAAAATAAAAACCAAGCAAAACATTAGTTTATGAAAGTGTTAAACAAATTTTAATCAAAACTGCAGTCTTAAGACAATTTTTTTGTTTACTCACCAAAGGCAAAGCATCAATGAAATTGTGGACATTAGCAAGCTTAGCTGCATTTTCAATTTCTTCTTGAGAAGCACCAGGTTTTCCAAGTCTTATATTCTCAGCAATGGAAGTTGAAAATAAAACAGGTTCTTGACCAACAAGACCAATATGATCTCTAAGCCAGCCAACATTCAGTTCTTGTACATCATTTTCATCAATAAATACCTAAAAAATATTCATATTTTTTAATTAAAATTTGTTTTAGGTAAGTGCAATTTTATAAGAAGGAAAAAAAAATGATAAAAAATAAATAAAATTAAATAAATAAAAAAAATAGCTAATATATTTTCTTCCAAGAAAAGAAGGCTATACTTTTGGTATAAGTATTTAAAAACCTTCACTGTATGATTAAAATCACTATTTAAATGACTTGGCTTTTTTTGAAAAAAAAAAAAATCATTGCTTTAAATTAAAATATTTTTTATCAAGGATAATTAACAAATACATTCTCTAAGTTTGGATTGGAAAACTTAAAATATTTCTAACATGTGAAACAGTCAATAAAATTAGCAGAATGAAAAATTTAATAAAGAATATGCTTAACTGTTCCTCTATCTGCATCATAAAACCGCTGAACTAATTGCACAATGGTACTCTTTCCACATCCACTTGGCCCAACCAGAGCTACTGTTTCTCCTGATTTTATTTTCAGACTAAGACCTTTCAAAATCTAAAAACCAAACACAAATTCTAATTAGATGTACAATTTAAAATATGTTGTGCATATTTTTAGAAGATATTTATAGCATTCTTACTGTGACATCTGGACGAGCAGGATAATTGAAATGAACATCTTTTAGAGTGATATTGCCTATAAGAGATTGAGGAAATTTTCCACTCTTTGAGCTGCTATCAATAGGTGGTTTCTACAAAAAATTAAAATTCAATATTTTTACAGTGAAATATGGTTTAGAAATTTTATTAGAAAATGGAAATACTACTAATCCAAAGAATAAACATTTAAAATTAAACACTCAACGGAAAAAATCTTTAAAAATCAAAATATACTAACTCTTTCAATGATAGAAAAGACCTTTCCTGCAGCACCCTTAGCAATGGCAAATGCTTCAAAATATGGTGCAGTTTGGCCAACTCCCATTGCTCCCAATATCACATTAAAGAAAACCTAAATGGATCAAAATATATAAGATCTAAACTTTCATACAAAAAAAAAAAAAAAAAAATCACCATTACACTTACAATAAAAAATTTTAAAAGCATAAACTTTCTATGAAATATAATTTTCTTAAAGCATAAATTGTCTATTTTACAATGAAAAACAGAACCAATGGAATAAAAGGTAATGGAAAAAAAATAATAAATAAATTTAAAGAGCCAAAATTTATACACTACGTTTTTGAATAATTTTCAAATGTTAGATACAATTTTAATAGAAACAGTTAAGATTCCCTATGTAATTGATTAAAGTTATTAATGATTATAAAATATTTTTGTTAATCTATTTTATAAATCATAAGAATATAAAATTTATAATTCTAAATGCTAAACATAAAACTTTGTAAGGTAAAATGAGATAAATTAAAACATTTAACAGCAGTACACACAGACCGTTTCAGTTTTGTATGTGTTATGTTGAATGTCAAGCTTTCCAAACTTCATAGACAATTAAAGAAAAAAAAATCACTCATCCTTTTTCATAAATGTAAATATGACTAAGAACATAGGATTAAAAAAAATCAGACTAATCTGAAAGAAACTTGCCCGATGTGTGTTTAAGTTCTCAAACATTAGAAGTGCAAAATATTTATTATAATAAAACGTTACATATATTAGTTTCACAGTTATTAGTCACACATCTTACAAAATTTTTTCAACACAAAAAAAAACAAACTAACAAGCTTAAAGTAAAATAAACTATCTTCAAAAATTTAAGAATTTATTTAACAAGTTTTGAATAACATTTAATAACATGATATAAAATAGGTTTTGTTAAAATATTAAATGAAATAACGTTTTACTGTGAGTACAAGGCTACAAAACAAATACTTACAATAATTAAAGTACTTGGTTTGTATTCAGGATTTGGTTGACCTCTGCCTTCAAAAATCAATTTTACACCATACCAAAATGCTAAAGCATATCCCAAATATATGCAAACCCAGATAAGAGAAGCACCAATACTAGTCAAAAGTCCTCTTTTGATGCCTTTTTTGTTGGCAGGTATTAAGCATTTGTTATACCTAATTAAAACATAAAAATATTCATTCAAAGAGTATGAATTTTAATAACAGGTAAACCAATTCCTTAACATACTGTTTCAGAAAATGGGGAAAACCCCTGATATAGTGTATTCAATAATTATTCTATTATAGAATATTATTGGTGCTACTCTACCTCTCTATTTCCTTCTTTTCTCCACCAAATGACACAACTGTTCGAATGGATGACAATACTTCCTCTGCAACTGCTCCTGCTGCACCATATGCTTCTAGCTCTTCTCCCGAAACAGCAGCTTGTATCTGTTTAGAGGGTGGAAATGTTTAGAGTCATAATTTTGTAGATTTTAGATATATTATATTTAAATAAAAATTAAGAAAAAAAATTGCTTTAAATAAACACTGCAATCACTCCATAAAAATTCAAACTTCATTCAGTATTATTTCAATGCTCAAATTAGTTCATTGAAGGTTAGAGCTCCACAATTTTTTATCCAATTGCATTACTAAATCAATGTAGTCAACCATGTACACAAGCTAGCTTTACTTACAGATAAATTGTCACCCATAGATCTGAAGCTGGGTGCGTTTCAAGCCACCACTCACTGAAAATGGCACCCCAGCCATTTACAAAGATGGCCTAGTGTCATTAGCCATCACAACCCCTCCATTTTATTTTACTTCATAATCAGCATTAAACAGCTGACCCAATTCTGAGTTAACAATTACCTATGTTCAACTGGGTAGCTTTGCAATTTTTAACGTAGTACAGAAGACAAGGGAACTTCTTGATCAAGTGTTGGGAGAAATTTGCCTTCTTGGAAGATTTTCTGATGGAACTAATCTGCATTTGCGTTACATGGAGATGAAAACCAGGGTTAGCCCGAAGGCAAGGGGATTCTAACCCAGGATCAGTCTACCACTGAAGACATTTTACATCAGCATGGAGCAGAATTCATATCAACCAGCCACTGGTGGAAATCGAACTTGGGTTGCTTTATTGGGAAGCGAGCGCTCTATCTCCTGAGCCACTGTGGCTCTACAACCTCTCCATTGAAAGTAACTATGGCAAAACAGACAAATATAGAACAAAAGGCAGTGTTGCCGCAGTATAGCAATAAAAACCAAGAAAAAAGTAAAGCCACAGTGATAAAATATACAATTCAGATTATAATTTTTTTTTTTTTCTTCATTTGCTATGCAAAACATTTACAAACCACATACAATTGTAGTTAAGTTAAGACAGCTTGAAGTTTTTGTTAATCAAATATTTATATTTAAATAAGTATAATGTTTAACTGTTAGTGTGCTTAATCAGATTTAAAATAAATTACCTTTGATATAATACCCATTGCAATGGTTAAAATAGGCATGATACATAGGCACACTAGGGTTAATTTCCAGCCAAAGTACAAAGCAGTACAGATGCATAAAATACAAGTAGATACAAAACTAATGCACATTCCAACTTTTTCCCCAATGCCATCTTGAATTCGATTTAGATCTCTATGGGGTGAAAAATAATTTTAATTTTAAAGAACAATTAAATAAACAAGATAAAGAGTATATCAATGTAAGAACTAAAATTTCATGACAAAAAATAAATATTAAATAACATTGCTAATTTTCCTAAAGTTGTAAATCACATAAATCTTTCACAAGCTTAGTTTTAAAATCTAACTCAAGAATAAAAATATTTTAATAGTATTTAATTGATAAGATAAGAAGCCAAGATATTTTAAATCAACTAAAAAATTTCATAACACTAATATTAAAGCTAAGATTTTTGTTAATCATAAAATATAAAATTTTCTTTAGTGTATTGATAAAATGAAATGAATATATTTTTTAATTAAATAAATTTTAATTTAATTTTAAAATCTGATAAAAATTAAACTATAAGTAAAAGAATTTTCTTATATGACAAGTTAAAACTATTTTAAATTAGATACTTTTAGGAAAACTAATATGAAATAAACATTGCATGAGTAAATACATCAAAATTCTAAGAAGGGAAGGTGGAATAAAAAACATCAAAACCAGTTTGAATGCCTGATAAAACATGGATATGTTCCTAATAATCCTGATTCATCTCCTCCCTAGTTCTTTCAGCAATCAAACAGGTTTTAATGTTTTCAGTTGTTAGATTTTGATTGAATTAGTTTTTTCTAGCTTAAATATTAACTTGCAATCTCTAAAGAACATACGTCATTATTGACAAGGATTCTTAAAACATACATTAAAGACAGTCGTCAAAGAACACAGTGTCAGGGGTAATTGCGACACAAAGTAAAAAACCCAGAAAATTTTATGTGCAAAAAATCATAACCCAGATACCAATTTATATACCAAACATTTTTCACATTTAACATAATTTTTTTAAAAATAATAATAACAATTAAATTATTTACCAATGAGGAATATCACACCTTTAGAGTAACAAATTTAAGAATTTTTTTTTACAAGAATCGCAATACTGGATTTTAAAATCATGTGAATATCAATCGCGATATTGGATTTTTAAATCACCTGAATACGAATCACGATGTAAGATTTGTAAACCATGCGAATGCAAAAATCGATGTTTGAAATTGAAACCACGATATTAGTACATTCCAGCGCAGAACCAAATATTCACATTGGCGAAAACTTGCCAAACGGAAAGAATCAATTGGTGGAACGTGTATGTAAGAGTCTCATGAGCCGGAATAAGTGACAGTTTCAAAATTAGAATTTTAGATTGAGGAATTTTGGGAAAATTTTGTCAGACAAGTTTTTGATCAGCGAAAGTCAGAGAAAAAATGGTCTAGACCAACGCGGAATTTTGGGATATTCAGAGACAGTCATATGCCTACTCCTAATTTTTAGAACCAGAAGAATACGAAAAACACGGAATTCCAGGGTACCCAATGAATACAATCACCATAGTAATAAAAACTAATAGCTATAACTAAACAAATTCAAAACAATGTTTTTATAATGAAAGGTGTAAAATAAAATGTAACACATTGATATAAATTTAAATTAAATAATTTTTCTTACCCTGTAAGTCGACTAGCAAAATCACCAGTTTGATGAGTATCAAACCAACTAATATCTTGTCTAAGAACAGATCTCATAAACATACATCTGATTTTAAATGCCTGATTAGCAGCAGCCATACTGAAGAAGCTGACAAAAATATAATTGAAGCAGAATACTATTGCCCCAATAATACATATATACATGCACAGATCTGCAACATCATGCAGAAATGTTTCTGTTGTAATACTGAAATAAAAAGAAATACATTTTATGATACTTAGAGAGTATAAAATACAAAATTTATTTTTAGATACTTTGAATTAATGTTTAGCTTTTATACATGAGTTAAATTAAGTTTCATTGCTATTAGTTAGTAAAAGAGAACTAAAACAGACCAAATTAATGAAAACAGCAATAAATATTAAATTTTCTGAAAAATTAAAAATGTTAACACTTTTTAGCACAACAATTATTAAAGTAGCTTTTGTTATGTATGTAGACTTGCATATTTAATACCAGACAATGAAAACATTTATCTTCCATTAAATATAGTAACTTCATTTCACTAAAATATATATTTATGTCTAAAAGTATACATATTTTTTAAGCATACTTTAAAAATAGAAATGAATTTATTTTTATTGCGTTGTTTTTCTATACATAAAAGCAAAGTTAATGAACTGACATTTTGTCATAAGATATCAACAGGAAATTCTACCTCAAATTATTGAGAAAAATATTTTCATAAATTATAAGTTAAATGAAAGTTAAAAAGAGAAGATTTAAAATAAAAGACTGAAAAAAAAAAAAACTTACTTTGTACCATTACCAGATAAAGCTGTAAGATTGTTGTTGAGTCTATGATGATCAACGAAACTGTCAAGAATATTTCCAAAAAGAACCATGATTGTTGGCATAGCCGCACCAGTCACAACAGCAATAATTATTGCTGTAAACATTAGTAACTTATCTAGGTTGCTAGAATACCTAAACTGAAAGAGGGAGAAAGTTTTTTTTATCACTTTTAAAAATCCTATAAAAATATATGTGCATAAAAATTTTATTCCAAATATTATATTATGTAAAAAATCTGTAGAGGGTGTATATAAATATTAAAACAGTACTTAAAGGAGGTTACAGTTTGTTTAATTTCACTTGACAATGAGGGAATAGCCTCAATGCTAATAAAAAAAAAAACTAAAATTCTTTTTTCAGATAAAAATCCATAGTGAATTGCAAACTATATGTTGCGGAAAAAAACTTGCATTAAAAAATATACAAAAACACAGAGGTGCTACAATTTACGTATTTTAGCAGACTACATACACAAACCATATGATACCAAAATATAATGAAAATCAATTCATAAGTCTTGGTTTTTATATAAATCCACAAATTATTACTGATGCTTTAGATTTGGTACATTATGTGTTCAAAAGCACAAGTATGCTAACTACCATTCTGCTAATGCTGTGCTATTGTGTTCAAAAGCACAATAGTTAGCATTAGCTACTTTAAATCTATTGGTTACTTAGACTACTTATTCACATGCTACAACCCAAAGGGAATCTCATAGAAATATCATGAATCAGATAAATCAAAAGAGCTTTTGTTTTTTAGTTGCATATACATGGTAGTAGATAAGAGTAGTACTTTCACAAGCACCGTAAGGCCAAAAATTTATATTCATAATCCATTCAAATATATCATTATATATCATGTTATATTCGAATGATTTCAATTTATTATCAGAATGTATCCAAGAGCCATTATTTATACATTGTATGCATATAGAATAATATTTATTAAAATTCATAAAATTGTTTTAATGCATTCTAATATGGGAGAAATAGTCCAGAGTGAATGAAAATTATATGACCGACATAACAATAACATAATGAGAAGAAGTGTTTATTGGTATCTAACAACAATATGCTTTGAGGTTAAAAGTTTTCCAAAGGATAAGGATAATTTGGTTAAAATTTGAAGAGAATTTTAAATGTTAAGTTAGAAATCCTATAATTTTGTTGACCGGAAATTTTATTTTTATAACACTTTACTGCTGCTTTAAGGCTCATACAACTTGTTGATGAAAATGCTACATTAGAATATCAAAACAAAGATAGATAATATCCTAAATAATATCTAAATATCCTAAAGATTTAACTTAAGAAACATAAAAATTGCAGTAATACAGATATATTGCTTATAAAATTTGATTTCCTTTACACTAATAAGCAAATCATTTAACTTTTTATGTAGATAAAACTCTAAAATGGAAATTAGCATATTTTAAAACTAAAAGAAGCAGCATTAATAATTTTTTATTAAAAAAAAAAAAAAAAAAAAAAAAAAAAACTTTAGTCATAAATGAAACAGACATACTAACCAGAGAGAAAAAACTAACTGATGGTGTTTGTTCTTTGGAATCTTCTTCACTTTCTTTTCTATGAAAATAAATAATTAAAATTCATCACTTATCTAGGAAGGTAACACTGCTAAATAATGATTGTAATTAGAAATCCTGTCACTCAGCACTTAAAATTCTAATAATTTTCTTGTAAATCTTACATTCAAATATGTTAAAAAAATTATACTTAAACCAAAAAGTTTGCAAATTAACAAATTAAAAGCAATATTGTAGTAAACATTCTTAGTAAATAAAAAAAAATGTGATATAAGTTATTCAATTTTAACTGTCAAAAGTACACCTTAAATGTGTTAAAAAAATGACAATATTTTTAGAAAGTTGTAAACATGTTTACTTTTCACTTTATGTGTTGTAACAAATCCAGCTATATTGAAGCAACAGCTCAACAAAGCAAAATTAAATAGAAATACTTGTAACAGGTTAGAAATAACGTTGCAAAATAAATGGAAAAACACGTAATGGGTTAGCATGAACCTTAAATTCAAAACAAAAACTATCAAAGTAAACAACCCTCTGATGTTCCATAAATTGTCTCATTATATGTCTTTTTTATCCATGCTTTTGTTAGCCTTTTTTTTTTCCAGATATCTTTAGACTTTATAGTGCGCAGTTCCAAAAAAGCAATTTGAAAGTTTTGCCCTGTTCTTAAAATTTATCAAATTCTTAACTTAACTATTTTGTATTCTAAGTCCTATGTGACGGTTCAAGAATTTAAAGAATGTAAAAATTCTCTAATATCTAAAAATTAAGAAAAAGACATAACATAAAATTTTTTGATACAATGGATAACACTGGAACAATATAACAATGGATGAAAATTGGATAAAAAAATATCCAATAGAGAAAATGTAGAATAATATCAAAAGCTTGAACATCATTAGTTGCAGTGGCATGGGATAGATAAAATCATAATTGAAGTTTATTTTTAAGTCAATAAATGTTAAAAAAATTTTTATTGTATAACACATAATCTTTTTTTAAATAGGGAGCCACAAAAACTAATACCCGGTTGACATCCAAGATTAACATAACTGTAAAATGCAAGAATTGTAAAAATAAGCAAGCAAAACTGTAACTCTAAAAATACAAGTCACATGAATGACTTATATGTGTATAACTATTTTTTTATTATTTTCTTTTTATTCAAGAAAGAATATACAGAAAAAAAAACTTACAAATATTTAACGTAAATAAATTTAAAACATAGTTAACGTAAATTACTAAATGTTAGACTGTTTAGTTAAATGACTAAAAAGTATATTATTAATATAAATTTATAGGGGAAACTTTAATTTACCCCAAGTCATCTTTTTCTATTATTCAGAAAACAAAATTTATTACTAATACAGTCTCTGATTTTTCTAATGGTAATGGCTATGATTTGAATTTTGTAATTATGCATTTTTTTCATTAACTTTTTAGATTTAAATGTGTTTTTTAGATTTACTTTTCATTCGAATTTATTTATAAAAATTACATTTCTCAAAAACACTACACCCATTTTCAAAAGTAAAGCTTGCAATACGAAACTGTTTAATTTTATATTCTGAGAAAGGCTGAACTGGATCAGATAACATACTATTACAGCACTGAAAAAAAAGGCTTATTCTATTTCTCTTTTAAATTCATATTTTTACTAGCCTTTAAAACAGCTTAGGAACCAAGTTAAAAGACTTAGTGAGCTACTTTTGGTAAGCAGGATACATGATATGAATTTCTGAACTACATGTTTTAATACTGTAACTTTTAAATAAAGTTTCAATAAAAGACAAATTCAGCATTTTCGTTTTTTAAAGCACTTACTTTTTCTCATGACCATCAGGAGGAGCTCCATCTGGTGGTTTGCTAGCACCATTTGCTAATTTCATAGAATTATGAAATTTGTTGTCATTAAAGTGAAAACCATTTTCTTTAACCGACATTTCAAAATATGGAGAAGTAGGTGGTTGCAGATAACTTTCTATATAATGTCCGTTTTCCGATTGGTCACTTACCCTATGAAGGAAACATAACTGAGTAAAACATTTTTATAATTTTTATGCACATAATACATAATAAACAATAAACTAAATAATATTTTTTAAGTACAGTGCATAAGAGGAAAAAATATAATTATATAATGACTAGTGCTCTTTAGATATATTTTTCAAACTGCTTCTCATTACTTAAAAAAATATCTCAAGTTTATAAATGCTAAAACTCAAAGTAAAAATTTTTTCTATAAAAATAATATAGCATGAGATACTAAATCTGGAATGCATAGGTCCACCGAGATTCCAGATCTTTTCAACAAACTAGGTGTCATTTAATAAAAAACTGAAATAAAGGTAAAATTAAAAACTAAAGCACCATTTTTCTCAAAAGCAGATTATTTTGAAATTACTGTCAGTTTTAATCCTTAAAAATGATTTTTTCTTCTTCTAAAAATTCCCGCAATTTACAAAGCTACATAATTGAGACAAAGAAAAAAAGCCAGTAAAACATGAACAATAAAAAATTTAATGATTTTGGAAAAACGAGAAGATTTTGTGTGTCACAATTTTATTAACTATTGGCATTTTGTTAAAATACTGCTACGTGTAATTAATAATTATTAATATCTAATACTATATAATAATAAAAATAATAATAAGGAATTTAAAATTTAAAGAAAAGTATTGATTTGCTATGTCACTATTGTTCAAAGTGTTTAAAAAAATGCTCAAATTATCTTTGGATAATTGGTAACAAAGTTTTAATCAAATAATATTATACTATTATATAAGAATAAAATTATTGGTATAACTATGAAAGACTTACTAATATAACCCATAGAAACCTTAACTTGATTAAAAAAAATTACAAATTTAAAAATTAATGAGAGAATGAATATCTAATAATTTACAAGATGCCAGCACCTGACCTCAAGGAATAAACCTGACCTGATCAGTCTATCTATTGATATAAAGCTTTATTTGATAAGTTTTGTATACTTAGAAATGTCAGAGGTTTTTTCAGACTTTTTGTGAAAAGCCCCGTTTTGGTGACAATTAGATAAAGTTATTTACAGTTTTGTAAAAATAAAAAGTCTTTGTATACAGTTTATCTTGAACCTCTATCTCGAAAACCTCTATACCTCAAAATTTCTAAAATTCCCTACATTTACTGTCTAAAATCAATGTATTTTCCATGTTTATGTCTATTTTTTCCCCTTCAAAACCTCTGTTTCTCGAATTTCTAATAATAGAGCACAAATGTCAAAACTTTATCATTAGAACTTGCAGACAGTGATGAATTTCGTGAACCCACAGGAAGTAGGGATGAACAGGTTGGGAGTATTTCTTGGAATTTCAATCACTATCCTTTCACTTCCTTAACTAGAAAGGAATACAATGATTCTTTCAGTAAGTGAGGGGTTAATGAGTAGTGACCAACAGGGGTTAGCTTTTCAACATAGATAAGAAAGCTAAGAACATAAATTCATTTTCACCTCAAAATTGCAACCAATGGATCAAAGGACAATTAAGAATTTTAAAGTGAATTATAGAAAACCGTTGGCACGCCAACTTGTAGATGCCATCAATTAAAAAAGTTCTCTTCCAAAAATAAAGATGTTAGATGCTGTCAGAATTGCTGTTGTGCCAGGAGAAATGGGTCTAAAAACTATCCAAAATAGTTTATAAAAGCTGGTTTTTAGAATAGCTGTGAAAATGATGAACAAGAGGGTGAAGACATCAGAAACGAAGAAAAAGAAACTGTTGATGCTCAAAATGCAGTACCAGATATGCCAGAATCGAATGCAATAAAATCTGGATTTAATGTTGACATTGATTTTGAAGATTTCTACAAGTGGACAACTGCCTGGTAACACGCGGAACATTGACAAATGCGGGAATTGTAATTTCAAAGGAATATCAGAAGAAGAAGCTGAAGATCATATTGATGAACCAAAAGTAAAGGTAAAAGAGGTAGAAAAAGCTGTAGAATTCTTATAAACTATTCTTGAATCCCAGGAAAATTTTGGCTATGAGGGATTTGAGCTTTTTCTAAGCTTAAACAAAATTGACACAAATAAGGATATACATCAAAAATCTTTGAAAAATTATTTTAGTGTTAAATATATGTTAAAATAATGTTATGTAAATAGATGTTTGTGGCATAATTAATTTACAGAAATGCCTATTTTTTTTCTATTCAAAACAATTAAATCACTTTTAATAGAATTTCTTAATTAAATTTAATTGTTTAAAGTACCTGTATAACTCGAAGCCTCTTTATTACAAATTTTTGGCTTTCCCGTGTGATAAGAAATATTAAAAAAAAAAAAAAAAAAAAAAAAACATAACTTTATAAGGTGATTGTATGACTAACAATTAAATAAAATCTCTTTAAAACTTAAAAGTGAAAAGTAAATGTTACACTACCCTGTATTTAAACTAACAGTTAACAGTCTCTAATACATTTAAATTGGTTTCAACTCAGTAATGTAACATTAACATAAAATTATTTAAAAATAAAATGTGGCATTAAAGAAAGTTTTACCTGATATTTGGTACTGCTAAATTTTTGTAATTTGATGACCCATTTACTTTAGGAACTTCTGTGTCTTCAAATGCTTCGTTTACATGGTCTTTTTTGTAAGAATGTAATTGACCATTATTTTCATCTAAAGATTTGTAATGTAGTAGACTAGATACTGGACTAAGATGTGCATTTTCATCAGCCATCTTTCGATCTAAAAAGAAAAATTTGACTTAAAAATAATATACAAAACATTTATAACATATAAAGTAGTCTAAATCTGTCATTATTGACTGGTTAATTAAAATTTCTATCATTAATATAAATTTTAAAATTCAATATTAATATAATATTTTTGTTGCTTAGCAAAATCTGAAAAGCAAAAAAAAAAAAAAAAAAAAAACTTACATATTTTTTAAGGAATAAATATACAATTATTGAATATTATATGTATATTTTTAAAAGTTTCTCTTTTGAAATTTGTACTCTTTCACTTAAAAGAAAATTTTTAGTTTTTATACATATTATGTTATGATTATATTATAATAATATTGATTCATATAATATTCAGTTTTCATACAAAATAAAATTTAGTTTTCATACATAATATTATGAATTGATTCATATAATATTATGCATTTAACATATGCATGACATTATATGAATATATAATATTAGGCATTTAAGTTTTAAAGCTAAAAACTAATGATGTTCATTTAATGCGTATTTTCAGTAAACATTTTATTGCAAATATATACTTTTCATAAAATTACTATTTAAAACATAAAAAGACTTAAAAAAATTAGAATTCTTTTAGATAAGGCAATTTTTTTAAACTTATTAACAAACAAGCAGTTCAAAAAAGAATCAAATCTCCTATACAGGTAATAATATTTCTATGATTAAAACTCACAAGTTAGTACTATGTTGCAATTTGTAGCAAAAAAAGCAATATCTATAATTATAATCATAGCTATAATCAATTAGTAATTAAATACTGTGCAGCAATTTGTAGCAGAAAAAGCAATATCTTTAATTATAACAATAACATTAAGTATAATTTTACAGAGCGCCTTTTTTCTTTAAAAAAAAAATAATAATAATTTATTAGTTTTAACCCTATAAACATTGAATATATTATTCCATAACGTTTGACAAATAAGCTGTACAGTCAACACGAAATACCATAATTCTGACGTATTTAAACTATTGAGAAATAAAAATTTTTACAACTAACATACATTAATCTATTCAATATGCATGCAACGTAAGTGCAATTTTAATTTTAAACTCGATTAGAAAGTATATACTCATAGATACACACGCCAAGGTTTCAGGAAATAATATTGGGACTATTTAAGCCATAACAATGAACCAAAAATTATAAGCCACAGCAAAGAACAAAAAAAATTATAAGCGACAAAATAAAACAAAATGTCATTACAATTATAAACAAAACATTATTTTTTGGCGGCGCCATTTTGAAGTCAGTTCATAATTGAATTATCATAAAAACTATTGCGTCAAGTTAAAGCTTTAATAGCTAAAGGATAAGAAATTAGGAAAGTGAAATTGTGGTTTAAACTTCCCGGCCATGCTGTAATAAAGCGAAAGAAGTGAACAAGGGCAGACGATAAATAAGAAGTAATTGACTGTTTATTTCTGTTGAGTAGAACGACTAGTAACACAAACGAATAAAAAAAATTTCATTTAAACGAAATAATAGGCTCCTAAATTTCCAATGAATGTGAAAGGAACAGTTTTTTTTGTTGAAGGTTTCAAAATGTAATTTTCATTTTTTGGGTTTTACTAGAGGGTCCATGAGAAAGTTATCATTCCTCATTACTTTAGTTAATACGATATTTAAGAGACGATTATTACGATAGTTAAGACACGGCTCCCAGCAGATCCACCGAAAAGCATCACTGGCTGCGGTCCGTGTGCGGGTGGGTAACCACTTGGATCAGTTTGCGAAGGGTGTGCGGTATTGCTCCTAGCTAAACTGTTCTACCATAAAGTGCTCGACTTCGCGTGCAGGTCGTTGGGCTACCAAAGGAGGAGTTTGATGCGACTACTTCTCACAGAGACACGTATAAAAATAACGTTTTTTTTTTAAATATTTTTATATTTTTAAAACACGTAAAAATCTTTAAATCATGTGTATCTTTTCACGTTTTTTTTCCTCCTAAAATCCCTTAACCAAATCGACAATAAAAGTTTTTCATGGAGCTTTGTTTTGTTTAAATCTTTTTTAATATTTAGGTTTGTTTTAATTGCATTATTTATTATATAACACAACAAAAAATGACGAAGAAAAATCTGATATGTGAAGAAAAATGAATTGAGCTAGAAAAGTCAAAGTCTATGAAAAAGTTATATTTTCTATAATTATGCAAGAATATATGGAATAGAATTTTTAGAATAATAAATAGTGCGGTAATTAACACTATATTGTTATCAGTTGAAAGACTTTCAACAGCAAATTAAAAAATGAAAATAACCAAATTTCTTCAACTTGTGTTTAGATCAGTTGTTATCTTTCCTTTTTCTTACGGCATTGAATATTAATTGGAAAAAAACTTTATATAAAGAGTGAAAGTTCCAAGAAAGAAGTTTTTGTCGAAATTCCTAAAGCATGAAAAGGTCAAACCATGAATAAAAAAGTACTGCATCATCTTAATTAGGAACACAAATTGTTCAAAAACAATAGAAAAAGAACTAGAAAAGGATATCTTACGAAAATAATAATGATTTACAAAAATTAATTATTCCTCTTCTCACTCTGATAAAAATTAATGCAAGAGAGGCAAATTCGACTAAAAAGTTAAAAATAATTATGATGTTATCATTGAACATATTCATTGTCATCTTTCAAAAACACAAAGGAATTATTGATGTGTGTAAAATTCTCTGAAGAAAAAACTGAAAAATAATTCTTTCAGAAGAAACAATCAAAGATAATTCTATAAATGAGTAACTAAAATTTCCGGATGTTCGAAATGAAATAAATAAATAAAATACACGACGATCATTAGAGTGTGACAACCATAAGTGATGCTACAACAAGGACAGTGACTGAACAGCCGTTGGAAGAGATCTTGAATCATTAACAGTTCAAACCGTTAGAGAAAAAAGAAAGAAAAAAAAATTCAAACAATTAACGAATTTTTCAAAAACTGTCATTTAGAAACTAAGTATGTAAAAAACTAATTTTAAAACGCACCATTAATTAGAATATTATTAAAACTTGATAGAAGAATCCATGCAATAATTGTATAATGTTACAGTATTGAGTGTATGCGCTTTAATTTATAATACGATTTTCTTAGAATTGAAATATTTTAATTTCATAACAAATTAAAATAAAATTGGAAACTCAGCTTTATTTCGTCTTTTTTTTACTCTTCATTTAAGTTATAACTGCTTTTTATTAAATTCAAATTTTAAGTTTACTTAGTATTCAGATTGGTTATTTCGTTTAACTTTAAAATGTTTCTATGTTTTGTATATTTTGTTGATTAGCTATACAAAAAGTATGGCAACATTTATTTACTATTGTCTTAAAGTAGGTGTCAACACAAGTGAAAACTTCTAAGTGTAAACATTTTCAGGATAGTGCCGTAACCTTTAGCGGTCGTATCGAGTTTGTACAAAGTACATAGTATGTACAAACTGGTAGGTACCTACAGGTCAGAACAAACTTTTGTTGGACGAACATAACATGCAAGATAGTGAAGGAAAAAAATTTAAGAAGGAAAAATAGTGATACATTTAAACACAGTTTGTAAAATATAGTTTTGAATTTTATGTATCTCCAAGGCCCATTAACATAAGATCAATGCTGTTCATCTCTGTGGTGGCAAAGAGCTTAATATGTACATACTATAATATACATGTATTATATATGTATTAATATAAACATACTTAATATGTTTCAGGATCTAAATCTCAGTTAGATTAATTTTTTGTTTTATCGGTTTAAAATATCATAAGTAACAATTCTGTGTCTTATGATATGTTTTTTTGATTTACTGTCTCACGATATTTTCATAAACTCATGATTATGAAACTACCGCAATATAGATCGTTAGAAGTATTTTTGAAAAAGTAATTTAGCCATTTTTTTCCCTTTAAGATTATTACTACGATTTTTCAATATAGAATTCAGTTTATGAGCTTTTTAAAAAAATAACAAATCGGAATAGATCTTACAGACAATTTTACTTAGATATTTACTTAGTAATAAAAATATTTTTTTCAATTATTATTTTAATGGAATTAATTAAATTTGTTTAATCCATGTCGAGAACATGACGAGCAACAATTACGTAAGACAGTTTCTAAATATATTTTATAAACATTTTATAAGCTAATGACAACAACAGCACGCAATAAAGCAGCATTTCAGGAAAAGTAATTTTATTTTTAATTTCATAATTCCTTATAAAAAAATTCTTCTCATGAATTTTATAAAAAAGAATAAAAGAAATACTTTATATTTCAGACATTTTTAGTTACATATTTATTTACAGAAAATGAATATATGCCAACGATTTCTTTTTTACCTATTCATAATTTTAAATATAGGAATTATAGTTTTGATAAGGATTATAGAACAACAAATATAGTCTGAAACTTACTAATTTTACTGTATTAAAGGCGCTGTCTTTTGCGTTGTATATTTTATCTTTCGAAAGCAACGGGAAATTTTACATTCTAACAAATGTAATGTGTTTTATAGCAATTTAGTTTTACAACTTAGTTATTATTATGCTAGCTGTCGAATCAGGTGTTGTTCAAGTAAGAAAATAAATAAATAGTAATAATAATAAAAAGACAAGACACAGTATTAAGTAATCTTTATGAACAGTTCTCGAAAACAAATACTTGTGTCATTACTATTTTATAATCATTTTTAGAGAATGAAGCGATATGGAGTTATAGTTAACCAATGTCAGCTATTCGATAAATTGTGTTTTATTTTCAATCGTCATTAGAAGAAAACGGCTCTTCATCCAATCATTTATTCTTTCTTTTCTTGTTTTTTATTCTTTGGTTCAATTTGCGTTGCTTATACACATTAGTTAAGTTTTTAAAAGCATGGTTTAGATTGGAATCAAAAGTAAAGGTTTAAACAATGTTCAACATGTTTTTATCACTGCCGCAAATTATCCCATTGAACTTATATTCAGCACGTAAATTTTTCATTTTTTTCATAGTTGTTACCTTTCCCCGTGACTTTACATTACTAGTTTAAATATTTTCTGATGATGATTATTATTTTTTTAGCCTTACTACAAATTATTCCCCTTAATTGGCACTTAGTGCGTACCTTCATTTTTATTCTTAGGAAAAAAGTTGTCTTTCCCGTTTCCTTCAGATTTTTAAATTTCATAAGGACATAAGACTTTATAAGATATTTCATAAGACTTTATGGGACACTTATTGATAACTGCCATTTTTTTTTTACAAGATGTCGCCCTCCTTATGATTTTATGTTATTAAATTAAGTCACTTCTTTTCAGTCCTGCTATTTAAATGACACTTAATACAAAGTTTCACTTTTTTCTTTAACAAATCACTCTTTTTTGCTCAATTAAAATCCATCTGAATCACCAATTTGTAAATAATTTTTATTCTTTTTATTGTTTGCTTTCCTTCCCGGGGACTTAATATTATTAAATTTATAAAAAATAAGTTTTAAAGGTTTTATCATGAAAAATATTTTTGAATCGTGGATTTGGATTGAGAAACAGATACTTACGTTGAGTTTTATATCAATATATTACTGGGAATTTATGAAATACGGGCATTGTATGAAATACGCGGGGCAAAGTGTAAAATATGAGAATTATAATATACTTTATCTTATGACAAAAGCTCTTGAATCAAAATAGGATAGTATAATTTGCAAATGTAAATCATGAAAAAAAGTACATTCTTTTTTTATTCAATAAATCAATTTCTTCATGAAACATAAATTTTATTTTAAATGGCTTCTTTGGTTATTGCTTTTTTATATACTATTAGAAAACATTAATGTAGGGAATATCGAGCGATAACACACACTTCATTGCTGGATTATTATCCCAGTTATTTTTAATACTACATGGCGATTACTAAAATTTAAGAACTTCTTAATTAAGAAAACGAAATAAAATACGAATTTACTTATTCCAGAAAACAACTCTCAATTATAATAGGTACTATTAACATAACTATAACATGACACTATACTATCATAACTATACTAACTAAAGCATAACTATATTATAAAAGCATGAAATAATGATATTTCATACTTTGCAGATTTGTTATTTGGTATTGTACAGGACGAAAAATAAAAAACGGACAACTCTGAATAACTTTTGATCTTAATGTAATCTTCAAGTTCTAGGACTCTATCTTAATGGTTTGATGGGGTAACCTCAAATATGCTAATTAATTGGTTCAGACGATATTTTAAGTTATGAAATCACACACAAAAACGTACTTTCTCTAAATAAACATGCCTTTTATTGACAGAATCGGATTTCTGACACTCACAAAATTGAGAGTAGCCGCAATCTGGGAAATAGGAAGATCCATCCAAAGTTTGGATCCTTTAATGTCAATTTTATTCTTACGTACTTCGCCAAATCTCGAAAACTTTTCAAGCGAATTAAAAAATTTTCGCACACAATTATAAAATTCGTTTATCCAAAAATAGTTCAATGCAAAATATATTTTTTAATAAATATTTCTGATTTTTTTTTTTTAATCATTGTCAAAAAAATTTTAAATTGTTTTTTTTTTTTTTTTTTTTTTTTTTTTTTTTTTTTACATAATTTTAAAGCATGTAACTTTGCATAGCTAAATACAACATTTGAGCAAAATCAGTTAAATAGTTCCCGAGAAATCAAATCTTAAATAAATGACTTTTCTTAAAATTCGACATTTATATTTCATAGGCAACGTGTGAAAGGTTTTATCAATTACTGTTTACTGGTCAATTTTAAGCATGGTATAGAAAGTTGGATTTTCAATTTTTCTGGTTATACGCACATAAATGATTATTTGTTTAAATAATAATTACATATTTAGATAAAGCTAACTATATGTGCCATATTATTACGAAAATAAAATTATTTAAACAAACTTGGAGTTAAAAAAAAAGTTTAGTTTCTAAACATTGAAAATTTATCAACTACTAATTAATTAAAAAAATTTTTTGTCAGTCTGAAAATTTTCTGGTTTAGTATCAACATTTAAGACTTTGTGATGTAAAACACGAATTATTTTCATTTCTAAACCTCGCAGTTTATATTGTCTTTTTCGGTTATGAAATATTTTAAATTCGTTCATATACATAATCTGAATAATTGCATATAAAAGTTTTTATTGGCTGTCCAGTCCATAAACATTACAACTCAATGTAACCTTCAAATAGATCATTTAAAAGAGTTCGATATTGCGTATTTTTCAGCATGAAGCGTGTGTCTAAGCAAATAATTTTAATACGTCACCAAAATAGCACTGCAAAATCAGGGTTAGGTACCTAAGACATGACTTTTTTTCAGGATAGTGAAAGGATTATAAAAATCTACATGAAAAGGGAGGATATATATATATATATATATATATATATATATATATATATATATATATATATATATATATATATATATATATATATATATATATATATATAAACTGTTCGAAACCTAAATTGGCCAAAATGAATCATTATTTATGAATATTATCTAAATGAAGCTAAAAAACAGGCTTTATTTTATTGTTAAATTCATTCACTTAATTAAAATTTTAAACAAAATATAAATTGTTAACATATTCATGTTTGGTAGAAATTTATTTTTTATTTAGATAAAAGATGTAATTGAAATAAAATATTTATAGTCCGTTTTTATTTTTCTTATGAAATATTTCTGCTTCTAATGTTTTTTTTTAAACTTTATATTTTTCTTATCTAAACTAATATTTTTAAGAATTAAGTAATTTATTTTCGCGTAATTGAGCTTCCGGTTAGCATTTATAACAAAGCGAACGTTAAATATCCCCAGTACTAGTCAATTCATGGATAGGAATCCCCTTGCCATTGGGTTAATAGTGGGATGTTTTCTGATCTGAATGGTGCTTGATATCTATGATACTGAACCTTTGACTTTGGCAGAAGCAACTTCGCAAGATCTTCGATAACGGGTAGGTGTTTGTTTGTCTAATTTGTTTTTTAGTCAAAGAATAATTTAAGTTCAATGATTATTGCCAGAATGGTTCAGTGATTAGGCTACTGAATTATCATTGTGAAATACTGGGATTCGATTTCCGGTGGGGGCTAGAAACCCAACCAAATGACGGGAAATGTTCTAATCAATGAGTATGTCTGGGAAGTAGAGGCAGTTGGGGCACAGTGCTGACTATTGCCACTTGCAAGGATGCTTAACTTCAATATTATTACTTTCTATTTGGTGGTTTTGGTGGCTTAAAATCCTATTTATAGGTTTGAGTTCCATTCCTCAACAGTACGAAACGGGAAAAATATATCGACATGTTTATTGAGGATGAATAGAATCGGACTAAAAGTTCATGAAGCTATAATTAAAAAACAAACAATTATATGACCCAGCCCTAACTAATAAATATTTAATAATTGCTTGATGCTTAAAGGAAATCATGTCTACGACGTATATTTATAATACGGTTAATAAATGGAAGAAAGTAATCATGACAGTATAAGGTAAAGACTCATAACAATCTAAAAAAAAAAAAAAAAATAAATAAATAAGTGAATAAATAAATAGAAATAAAATAAAAAATAGTTAGATAAAATAAAAATATTAAGGATGAAAAAGAAAGAAAAAAAACGAAGAAATATGTCACATACTAATAAAAAATGAATAATAAAAGCAAAATAAAAGACTAGTGTACAAAAAAAAGTACAAAGCAAAGTGATAAAAAAATATTCAAAAATGCAGCAAAAATCTGCAATTAACTAAAGCAAGGACTACAAAAGTCAAATATAATTATTTTTAGAAATAATTTCTTAACGAACTAACACAAATATAAGTATTAAAATAGAATTGCGCCTCGTTCTTTAATTAAAATCCGAAACAAGCTGACAACTAATAAAAACCATCGAGAACAGACGAGACCATAGAGTACTAACAAATATATTCGGCAGAAAATGTTTAAGAGACTTCAGAGAATACTATCAGTTACAGGTAAACTATAACTAAAAATATTCATAAAAAACAACTATAACTAACAAAACAAACAATGACAAAAAAGCGGAGAAGGCTAGTTCGAACTAATAACTATTTAATAACTGATAACAAGCATAACTATCACACTAACTATAACTATATCAGCATAACTATAACTGTGACACTATAACTATAGTGTCACAGCGTATACTTATAAAGCGCTTAATAAATGGAGGAAAATAAACATGAAAACTTAAGGCAAAAACGAGTAGCAATCTAATGAAACTAAAAAATAAAAATAAATTAAAAACATTAAAATAATGAAAATAATTAATAAAATAAAACAAAAATAAATAAACAAAATAGAAATATTAAAGGTGAAAAAGAAAAACAGAGTAAGGAAAGATGTCACAAAACACTACTAATAAAAAATAAATCAAAAATAACAAAAGCAAAATAGAGACTGGAGTACAAAAAAAAAAAAAAAAAAAAAAAAAATAGTACTAAGCAAGGAAAAGTGACAAAATAAACAAGAAAAAGCATTTAAAAAATGCAGCAAAAATCATCACTCAATTAAAGCAAGGACTACAAAAGTCAAATATTTAGAAATAATTTCATAGCGAAATAATACAAACATAAGAATTAAAATAACACCGTACCTTGTTCTGTAATTAAAATCTCAAACAAACTGAGAATAAATAAAATCCACCGACAATAGAACAGATGAGACCATAGAGTACTAACTAAATGATAATCTATATTCCGTAGATAAATGACAAAGAGACTTCAGAGAGTACTACCGGTTACAGAAAGTGAACATCATACAGCCTGAAAGGTTACAAGATAATCTGTTCAACTTCAGTAAAGCTACGTTAACTGTTATGCCGTGGCGGGAAGACCCAACTCAATCAGGTAAAAATGATTCTGAGAAGTTGATCGGAAGGAAAGAACGTCTCTTGTGACGTATAAACTCGTCAAGGTCTTCTGACAAGGGTTGATGTTTCATAAAAGGGAAACATTGGATAAGGGAAATGTGTATGAATAAATAAATTGTGTACAATTAAATAAAGGGACACGTGGTATTATTATTTTTATTACTTTTTGAACTTTGTTTTTCTATAAGGAACATTCATTACTAATCTAAGAGTACTTTTTAAAGAGTTTTTATTAAACGCATGTTTAAACATTAGAATAGCAATGGAACGGAATATCATAATTTTGATGATATTTGATAGAGTTTGATGTCTATATTAGTGCGCCTGATGAACCACGGCCCATCCCAATGAATCCTGTAAAAAATCAATAATTAAAACGTTTTTTTTTTTTTTGCGAGTTTTAAAGTTCCAAAATTTTTGGAGAACTTGGGATATTTTTTATTGAAATGAATTTCTGCAAATGAAATTCACATTCTTATTTTATTTCATTTCATTCCGTTTAAATTTGTTCAAATGAATAAAACACGTTAGTATTTCTTGACTTGGAATGAAACTGCCAACAGCAAAACCAGAATTTTGTAAAAAAACTGATGAGTAATATAAATCGATAAGAAAGAAAAAAAAGTAGCAATAAAACCTGAAAATAAGATAGGGCCACAATGGCATCCTTTAAAATAAGTAAATAATAAATAAACTTTAAAAAAATTTATTTTTAAAAAATGTATTTGTTTTCCAAATTTAATGTGCTATTTCAGAAATACCCTATATGAAACAAATTGAAATTGTAAAAATTGAAAAATCAACACTGTACAATTTTACATAAATTTTGTTGAAATACGATATTTCATATAAAGTAAAGTAAAAGAAAATACTTTTGTTCGTACCACTAGCTTAATGTTGGTACTAACTCTCTGGTCAGGTATTTAAATGAAATACATCGTACTGTGTGTATAATTAACTGATTTCTTCTCATAGATTAATTTTTTCTCTGTCTATAATATTCCTGTTGTGCCTAGTGTTAACTACTTATATCGGTTATTTATTTGTACAGTGCGCAAAAAAAAAAGAGAAAAAAAAAGAAAAGGGATTACACTGAATAACTTTTAATCTAATGATTGGATTTGCACATTCTTGGACTCAATCTTAATAGCTTAAAGAGTTGACTTCAAATATGCTAATTAATAAGTGCAGACGATACTTTAAGTTACGAAATCAGGCACAAAAACTTGCTTTCTTTGAGTAAACTTATCTTTTTTTCCAACGGATTCCGATTTATGACTCCAACGATATAGGGGGTAATTGTAATCTGGGGAATTTGGTCAGGAAAACGCTCCAAAGTTTGAAGCCCTTAATGTTAATTTAAATTTTTACGTATTTAGCGACATCTCGAGAGTTTTTTGAGCGAATTGAAAATTTTTTACACTTAATTATAATGAATTCCCTGCGAAAAGTAACTTTTAGTAAATATTTATTATTTTTTATTATTTTATTTAATAATGGTCGAAAAAATTTGAATTGTAAGGTAAAAAAATTTTTGCATTATTTTAAAGAACATAACTTTACATGACAAAATACAAAATTTGAGCAAGGAATTTAAATATTTTAAGCTACACAAGTATATTTGAGGTCACCCCCTCGAGCCATTAAGATTGATTCCTAGACTATAAAAAATTTCGAATTAAATTACGGTATCCACAATTTGGGTGCATCATCCGTAAAATACTTTTATACTTTTATACAGTGAAACATTATACCGTAATTTTTACAATAATATTTATTTTATAAGAGAGATTCGATGATTTTATGGTAATTATTACTGTAAAAATTACGATATGTCAGATTTTTTGTTCCGTTACATGTTCTGGTAAAATGGATTATACGATAAAGGTCCTTAGTGTCGGTACTTTTTACCGTAATTTAATAGAGAATTTTTTTACAGTGGGGAACATTTATGAAATGAAATGCTTATATAAAGATAATGCTATTTTTGAGCTTTACGACATCAAGTTTTTATGGTCATTAATGCATTAGTTAGAACTTCAAGTCAATTAAATTTATTTTTGTAATTGATAATTTTTCTAAAATAAAAAGATCGCACATATAATGTGTTAAACTATGAAAGATCCTTTTATTTGATTAAAAATTTCGCAAGCAACTTATTATATAAATAGTTTCCAAAAGATACATTTTAAAATCAGTATTATAATTATGTAAGTTACCTTAACTCAAGACTATTCGAAAAAGATTTAGCTTACGTAATTTGTTTTTATATCGATTCCGCTCTTTCAGAAAATGCTTTAGAATTAAAGTTGTAAATAAATTTTACGTGCTATTTTCAGCTGTCTTCAGCCTCACTTAACATTATTGGTCAGAATAATAGAAGAAAAGCATTGCGGTTTTTTTTTACGCTTGATAGGTGGTTCGATCGAAGGTCAACCTGTTTCTTTATAGAACTCCGAAGAATGTTTTTATTTTCAAGGTTTTTCCTCCCCTTTGGGCTAATGATATTAATAACTCTAGAATATTGTTAATTGCTGAGGGTATTATATAAAGAGCGGCAGAGATAGTGAGAAAAAAAAAAAAAAAAAAAAAGAGTTCGATGTGCGTTATAAAAAGAGAATGTAGGCGAGAAACTTTTGAATTAGTTATATAAATATCCTATTCCTTTGAATTTAACTTGCACTTCTGGTTTTAAGAAGTTTTATTATGATTCATCAATATCGCAATGAACATACGAAACAATTTTGTTATGATTCATCAATGTTAAAATGAATAAACAAGTAGTTCAAAATTCGCTTTGTTACAATTGAAATAAAAAATGAAGTCGTTCTAAGGTTGTTAAAACATTAATCACCTCATCTACGCCAAATACATCAAAAAGAACTATTATAATGATTCATCAATATCGTAATGAACATATAAAATAATTTTGTTACGATTCATCAATGTCAAAATTAATAAATAAGTAGTTTAAAATTCGCTTTGTGATAATTGGAATAAAAAATGAAGTAGTTTTAAAATGAATTTTTAACATGAAAAGGAGTACATAAAAGATTTCCTGTAATTTATTAATCTTGCAGGGAAAAATTAAATAGTTATAGAACGGGTAATTAACACTGAAATGAATTGCGATATGACGATTTTCGTAATATTCATCAACATTAAAATAAGTAATAAAGTAGTTCTATAATAATTCACCTAAATCAAAAGAATCAGAGCAGTAGCTTCACTGTGTTGTTATTAGGTTTTACTTATTACTTGCTTAAAATGAAATTAATATTTAGAAGTTGTGAATTGCAAGTTTCTAATTGATGATTGAAATTTCTTCAAAACAAATTAGATGATTTCCTGATGCAGAAGTTTCAGTTTTAACGATTCGACTAAGTTCTTCAAAAAATTTCAAACATATAATGAAATAGATCTATAAATCATTCAATATTTATGTTTTAAACATTCTTACTTAATGCATGGTATAAACAACAAGTTTCCACTTAGACCAGAGCTTTCAGTTCAAAATATTGCTAATATGCAAAATCTGCATTCAAAGTTTAATTGAATTCTATTTTAAGAGTTTTTTTTTTTATAACGTGTGTTAGCGTGAAGAGAGTTGCAAACAAACGATAACTTCATTTCTGAAAATTCTTAGAACAAACATTTAGAAAAAAAGAAAAATTCAAATATAGATTCAAAAAAAAAAAAAAAAAAAAAAAAAAAAAAAAAAAAATTTGACATTTTTGTCTAAATTGCTAATTTTTTCCCAAGATTTTAATCTTACACAAATAATTAAGATTGCCAACTGAATTCATTTTCCACCGGTAAGATAATCTTAAACAAATAATTAAGATTTTCTTTATTTTAAAAAAATTCCAATTATATATCATTTCTTTAAAGAGACACTCCTTTTATGAATAACAAATATTTGTTTATAAATTTAACTTAATCTTATATTTTTAGAAACACACTTTTTTGACTGATGAATATTTCGAGAAAAATAAGTAAAAAGGAAGTTTATAAATTTCATTTTCTTTATCTGCATTAATTGATTGAAATAATAAAAATATATAAATTTTATTGCGATGGACTTACTTTGTCTTTTCCCTTTTTTTAAAGCTTACAGACACTTGGATTAGGTTAACTTTTGAGATATATGGTTATTTTAAGGATTTGCAAATCTAGTAATCGTGTCTTCCTAACTTTATTTTTTAACGCTGTTACGGTTATTAGTCTTTTTTAGCCATAAGCTCTTATTTTTATCTCACAAAATAGTTTTATTTGACCACCAATAGTAGTTATAACATATTTATTTACCAAATGTATTATGATCATTTTTAATTATGGCACCTGACACGATATTAAAATTTTTTAAAAATCTTTTTTAAGTAAGTTAAACAGAGTAATTTTTTCAAAAATTTATTTTCTGATGCTATTTTAATAAAATGTTTCGTAGATAATTATATATTTTAAATAATATCAACATTGATTGAGCGTACTCACTAACCTTTAAATAACGATAAATGCGGTAAAATTTCGTATTTTATCGTGATACGTTAGAACATGACATTAAAACCGTTTATTCGGTTAAATTTACCTTTCTTGTTTTGTATTTTTTACTCAATGTGTAGAATTAAGAACTATAATTTTGAAATTTAGAATTTCCGGTAAACCGTTATTATATGAACGAAAAAATTATCAAATGAATGGTTAAAATACTGTATATTTTGGTTTTATTATCAAAATTAGGGGTCTTTTTTTAACAGAAATGCTTTTACCATACAATACAGTAATTTTACCAGAATTTTTTCCACGTGCAATTAAAAATCAATTGTCTAAGACACTGTTTCCAGGATTGAGGTTTTCATCTCCCTCATGGAGGTAATAAGAATAACAATAAGAACTACGATTTACGGATTAACTATTTACGATTAAAATTTATTATGATTATTTTATATTTCTTTAAAGGGGATAAAATAATTAATTTATAACTAATTTTTCAATACCATTTAAAGGAAAATTTCTCGTAAATAACTAAGTATCTAAAATATTATTACCACTGATAGTGCGTTCTGAATAACTTTTAAATAATCACACAACTATGACGAGGGCGATAAGACCACCCAATTAAAAATCAATGGTTTAAAATAGAGTTGTTCCGGGTACTAAAATTTTGCAGCGTTCTATTTTACCAAAGCTTCTCGGAATTGAAATTCTGAATGAAGTAAAATATGTCGTGCCTAAAAAGTTATTCCAGCTTGATTACACAGTAAAAAATTGAGGATCAAATTACGGTATTAAGTGCAAACACTTTGAATGCATCATCAGTAAAATCCATTTTTATATTTAAATATGATACTGTTAGTTTTACAGAAATATTTATTCAATTAAAATTTATTCAGAAATTTTACAGTAATTACTGTAAAATTTACGGTATATTCTATTTTTTGTTCCGTAACAGGTTACGGTAAAGATGGATTTTATCGTAATCTGTTGCGGAACAAAAAAAAAAGGTATTCCATGAATAAATGTTTTGCTACGCATAAAATGTTTCGCTCAGTGTAAATGTTGAACTGTTTATGAAGTTTTAAATTTTATATTAAACATTGAATTTTGTGTCAATAGATAAAAAGTCCTGAGTGCCGATAATTTTTACCGTAATTTGATCTGAATTCCTTTACTGTGTACTAAGATATAGATAGAATACGGAGATGTGCAAAATTACATTATGAATAGTTTTAAAGTTAATTCTGAAAATGGTTATGCCCAATATAAATCAGTGTACGGCACTTGAGAACCGGTACCGGGTCATTGAGACTGAAAACGGGGTACCCGGTCCCAGGGAGTAAAATTCCTTTGCCGGCTCCGTGTAATAACCGAGTAATGTATATCTGACCGGATAGGTCCAGTTTCGGGCAATTACAAGGTACCTGGGCACATCTTCAGCTTAAAATAAAGTTTTCTGGATTTTTATTTTTGTTGATTACTTGAAAATACTAAAAAGGCCAAGAAAAACTATTCACGGTTTTAGACATAAAAATCACCAACGGAAGAAAATCAGGGTTCTTGTGAGATAATTACAGCAGCAACAGTGATGAATTAACAGTTATTTTAACATTTTAAATTATTAATTTAAAAAAAAATCTTTAATTTTTGCTAGACGCTGTCGAAAAGACCGCCCTATTAAAAGTTACTATTTTAAAATATTGTATCAGGATTAAAGCTTTCGTCTTCCATATGAAGAAAGGAAAGGCAAAAGACAAGATTAACTGATTAAGACATCAGGAAAGACAAGATTAACTGTTTAAGATTTAATTCAAGAAATTGCCAATGAACCGAAATCATAGAGTCTGTGGTGTGAGTTCATGCTGCAGCAGTGAAGAATTAACAGTTATTTTAGCATTGAGATTCCGAATTTAAAATATGTTTTTTTAAAATACTTTCACTTTAATTTTTGTTTATATCTTGCTCGTTTCCTTTAAATTTTTTGTCCTTCAGCTGATGCTTACTGAATAAGGAAGTTACATAGAAACGGCAAGCAAAAGTAAATTGTCTCTTAAAGTAGAGGTCAGTGAATATCATTTAATTAATCCCAGGAATTATGTATCATAGAATAATTATTATAAGAATACTTATAAAGGAAATTTTTTTTATAAAAGCAATCATTTCATAAAGGTTATTGTATATTTGTTACAATATTTCAGTTGTCGAATGCTTGTTGTGTAAAAAAAGGTATTCTATGAATAAATGTTTTGCTACGCATAAAATGCTTCGTTGAGTGTGAACGTTTATGAAGTTTTACATTTTATATTAAGCATTGAATTTAGTGTCAATACATTTTGGCTGCAAATTCTTTGTTCTTAATAATGAAAACCTTTTTGAACACTTATATTGTTTAATAAAAGTATTTTAAAATAATAATAGTTGTATTTAAATTTATATGACAAGAAAGAACAAAGACTTATATTTATTGGTTAAAAATGATGTATTATTGTCTATATTACATATGTATTTCGAGTATTTTTATTGATGGAGATTATTTGCTTTATGAAATAAATTACGCTAACACTTCTCCTTACTATCCCGAAATTATAGTGTATTATTTAATTTAATTAAGAAAAAATTTATATTAATTTAGAAAATTAGTACATATGGACTCTAATTTACAAAAATAATCTATTTATTAACTTCATGAAATATTTTCTAATAGTTAAATATTAAACTATTCTAATTTTCATTTTTTCTTCTTTTTAATATTCTAGTATCTTAATATTCTAGTATAGGAATATAGAACATATATATAATATACACATACGCTCATTTTCTTTTGACAAAAACTAATATTTATGAAAAAATCCGATCGAGCACATCGATGTAAGTTTCCACACAAAACCAATTCATATAACGTTACTCTTATGCTAAATTATACTATATGTTGTATTGTAATTGTACTATATTATCCTATGTTGATGGCTATCTGGCGAATAAAGTAACAATTAGATGAGCTGTAAGCTCTCCTACGTAATTCATAATCTTTTAATTATTACTAACATAACTTCAGACAGGCTTTTTACAACTTTCTCCAGAAATTACTTTAAGCTCTTTTCACTTAAGCAAAGTGTATCTTTCTTTTACTAAAAGATTGTTTGTAAACAAAAATAAAAATATGCACAAATAAATAAACCTTATTTCATCCTCCTCATGGCAATGACCAAAACAACGAAAATGACACAACTTAAAGTAATTTTTGATTAATCAACCAATAATTACAGGAAATATATTGGTGGTGTTTACATGTGTTTCATGCAGAATATTAGTTCTCCTTGAGAAGCAAATTCGTATGAAGACGTCAATAGCAGCCGGTGTTGAAACCAATCCAACCTTGCGTCTCAAGCGTTACGGATGTCAAGGTTTAATGAGGTGCAAGACGGACCATACTCTCTCATGTGTGAATAGATCCCCTATTATAATTGTATTTACAGAACTGGAACAACCTTTTAAGAAAGTGATAGGTATTTCGAGCGCCAAGTAACCCACTTCGAAATTCAATTTTGTTTTCATCTTTATTTTCTTTGCTTGTTATTTTTCTTTTCTGTTTCGTTTCGACGTTGTTGATATGAAATGAAGTTTTGACGGAACGATGACACATTGAAAAAGCAGCTTAAAAGAAAACAAACAAATGCTTTTAATATGGGTCCATTAAAACGTAATGAGTCCTTATGAGTGTTTGTCCGTGAATTTAATGTCTTTGTTTTGAATATGTATGGATTGTGAAATTGCATGTATGTCTTGTTAAACATTTTTTTAAGGTCTCTAAATGCCTTTTGGGAGAATAAAAATATTTAGAATGTATTCAAACGGATTGATAGTTATTAATATTTTCACCATGGTAATTTATTTTTTGCTCTTTTAAATTTAACATATATAATGAAATCACAAAAAGTAAGTAAGAGCTTTTGTTAAAATTGTATAGTTATATTACAAAAATATAACTATACAATAAAGAACTATGAAAATATTATTAAAGTATTATTTAAGTATTAAATAAAACGTTACGTTTTTTTTTTTTAAATTTAAATTTTTTTTTATCGAAAACTAATAAGCTCTGCCCTCCAACCTCTGAGTTTAGTATTTTCGATGCAGCGGTAATTTTTTGAAAACTTAAAAATGTGCAGACATAAACTATTATGACTACCCCGTGTAACAGCCCCATTATTGTAATAAATTTGAAAAAGGTAATTTTTCTTTAAAATTCACCACATTACCATAAAACTTAATCTAACTTTTCGACTTGATCTTTAAAAAAATTCAATTTTATAATTAAGGAATTTTTACTTGAATTTTATTATTTAAATGATCAAGATAATCAATAGTGATATTAATTTTGAATTTGCGTCATTTGCGAAACAAAACTAATTTTTCGAAATTATTCTAAAGCTTGCAATCAACGAACACAGAGTTAGCTTCGTATTAAAAAGAAAAGATTATAAGCTTCAAAATCTATTTAAAAAGTACTTACCAAAAAGTCTGTAATAAAGTAGTTTCAGTTTTCGCATAGTGGTTTAATTTTAAATTGTTATGATATTTATAAAAACAGCAAAACCGTTGCAAAATACAAAGTACAGTTGTACGTTAGCAGGAATAAAAATAGACTGGTGATCCACTGAAAGAAATATAAAAACTGGCTTTTGAAGACTACACAATATTGTTTGCTTGAAGTTTTTTAAATTTAGTTTTTTGTAGTCAGGGACGCATTATATAAGCCCAATTCGTGTTTCTTTTGTAAACGAGACATCATCATTTGCGCAATCAGGTTTGGCGACTAGCTAATTCTAATAAGAAAAAAAGGGTAAAAGCAGAAACATTAATATATCTATAAAGAATGTCTCAAAATACATTTCAGCTGCCACTAAGGTAGTAAAAATTACTTTTTTTCTGTCTTCGAATAATTCACAGTGATATTAATAAGGATGAGCAATTCTTTAAATAGAATAAGAGGGTGTTATGTAACTTTTATAGCTAGGCTCTTCTTAAAAGGTGGGAACAATTACGTTTACACCAAAATTATGTTGATATTTTTGTTACTGATATGTATTCACAAGTTAGGTAATGTTTTATTTTATTTCAATAAATTAATATAATAATAACTTTTTTCATCGAATTTTAAAACATCAGATTATCTTTAAAATTATAAATTTATGAAAATAATCGGCATTGAGTGCATTAAATTTTTTGAATTGTTCCTCAGAAATCAAAATTTAAAAATACGACTTCTTAAAAGATGGGAACAATTATGCTTACAGCAGAATTCTGCTGATATTTTTGTTACTGATATGTATTCACAACTTAGGTAATATTTTATTTTATTTCAATAAATTAATACAATAATAACTTTTTTCATCGAATTTTAAAACATCAGATCATCTTAAAAATTATAAATTTACGAAAATAATCGGCATTGAGTACGTTAAATTTTTTGAATTGTTCCTTAGAAATCGAATTTTAAAATTACGACTCTTTTATAATTTGATTTCTCAGAAACTATTCGAACTATTTTGCTCAGATTTTGTACTTTGCCATGTAAAATTACAGTCTTTAAAATGATATAAAAAATTGTACACTATAAAAAATTTAATAGCTTACAGTTTAAAAATTTTTCTACTACTGTTAAATAAAATAATAATAAAATAAATATTTACAAAAAGCTGTTTATTGCATAGAATTATCTTCAGAAAAACCAATTTTATAGTTTTATGCATAAATTTTAAAAGCCGCTTAAAAATTTCTTGACGTAAAAAGCAAAATTAACATTTAAGGGTCCAAAGTTTGAATCGCTCTCCTGACTAAACAGTGGCGACCCATATTTCCCAGATTGCGGCTACGCCGTATATTTTGGGGGACAGAAATCCAAACTCGTTAAAAAAAAGGTATGTTTATTTTGAAAAAGTACGTTTTTGTGTTGGATTTCATAACTTAAAATATCGTCTGTACTTATTAATTAACAAGTCTCAGGTCACCCCCTCATACCATTAAAAATGATTCTTTTAATGTGAAGATCCGATCATTAGATCAAAAATTAATCAAAATAGTCCTTTTTTTTGGCGCAGAGTACGTTTATAAATATTATAACTTATATTTTACGTTTTTGGGCATGCATTAAAACTAAATTGTTTTTCCTAAAACACTTTCACACATTGATACTACTTATATAATTCTGCCATTTTACAAGGATTTGTCAAGTATCCGTCTTTTCTACACTTTATTTACAACTACTGAATATTCAAATGAAGATTTCACATTATCCAGAACGATTAATTGACTGAAATATCATTAATATTCTTCCCTTGATCTTTCCTTTTTACCCATACTGAGCATTAATTATTCAAATAAATTATTAAACCTGCGTAATATAAGTGGATGGAAATTGTAATGAAATTAAATTAACATTCAAGAGATGCGTTTACACTATAAGAAGTTCCGGATCAAATTACAGTATGAAATACCGGCATCATCTGTAAAATCCATTTTTACCGTAATAATTCTACCGCAAAATACTATACATTAATTTTTACAGCAATATTTATTTGATTACAGTGATCCAGTGATTTTACGGTAATTATTTCTGTTAAAAATACAGTATTTCAGATTTTTTGTAACATGTTCAGGTAAAAATGGATTTTGCAATAAAAAGCATCTTAAAACATCTATCTTTTAAATATTTTTTTTTTAGTTCCCACATTTTTTTTTTACCTCAGTGCTCTAACTTAACTGTGAATTTATAAATTTTGATTTTAATGATATAAAATTTTAATTTTTTCAATTTAATTGAGTTACATTTTCACCAGAAACATTGCACCAAAGAAACACAAAAAATTTATTAAAATTCAGTGATAAATGCATCGAATATTAAATATTAAAAAAATGAAAAAAAAAAAAAAAGAAAGAAGTAGTTGATTTTTTTAAACAGCTTTTCTTAAAAAACTAATTTCAGAAAAAAAAGACCAGAAAAAATAGTGGTTTTAAAAAGCTACAATATTGGTTTCGAGATAAAGCCTGTTAGTATTAAGCAACGCATGATTGATCAACAGTTACTGATCTTAAAAAAAATATCATTAAACAATGAGAGTTGAGGCTTTTTAGGGGAGTCTTTTTGTTATAATAACAATTTTGTTGGCTTTCCTGGTGATAGAGAGAGAGAATGAACTCGGTTTATAAATTTTAAAGTGAAAAATGGACCGCACTGTCGATTTTTTGCATTTGCTAATGACAACTAAAATAATTTTTTTTGTAAATATATCAAAGATCTAAAAATTTTGTTGATTTTTTTTAGATATAGGTGATTGAAGTTAAAATTATTGTTAAATATTATTTTGGCAAAGAAATTTTTCTGGTATCCCCTGTTTTTTGCTATTTAGTCTTTTGCGAGAAGAATTTTTTCAGCATTTTTACCATAGCATTTTGGTAATGTTTTTGGCAATATTAACAATATAATATGGTTTTATAATTTGTGATAAAATTGGGTAAGTGGTAAGTGGTGTCATAAAGAAATTTGATAATTTTATTATGACACCTTTGAACATGGCATGAAAACCATTTATTCGGTTAAATTTAAGTTTCAATTTCATTTTTTTTTTACTAAATACGTGGCAATCGATGGTATAAAAAATACTAATGGTATGAAAACCATTTCTTCGGTTAAATTTAATTTTCAATTTTGTAATTTTCCTTAAATGTGCGGAAATAATAATTTTGAAAACCCGAATTTCCGATTAACCGTTACGATATGAACGGAAAAATTAACCAAATGAATGGTTTCGAAAACCATATATTTTGGTTTTAATTACCAGAATTATTGTCGTTTTTACCCGAAAGCCCAGAGCAAATTTCAATTCTGATTAAGATTTATATAAATTTAACTACTATGCGTAACATCTAAACAATTTTTTATTAAATAATTTTGGTTTTACGCTATCATCTTTAATTATTTTTTTAAAACTTAATATAATTACATTAAAATATTGCTATTAATTTTTCTGCTACATTAAACACTAGTTATTGAATACTGATTACAAAATAAGTGTTTCTAAAGACGCATTCTTTAACGCATTGACTTAATTATGAAATGTGACAAATTAATAAATATCATTTACAAATTTAGATCGTGATTAAGATTTATACGGATTCGTCAACTATATTTAAACCTTGTATCATTTGATAATATAAGTCATTTGATGACAAAACTGACAAAATAACTTCCTTTTTTAGTAACGCATTTCATTTCCGTAAGAAAATTGTTTTTTCGGATTATGATACATCACATTTTCTAACTCTCTTTCCGAAAATTATTATTAAAATTAATTAGGGAAGCAATGATGAGGAAATTAGAAAGGAAAGCAAGTAAAATGACGATTCTGCAGAGAGAAAAAAATTATCGCAGTCTATGGTAATGACATTTTTGGTTAAGAAAAAAAAACATAGGTTGATAAAACCAAAGTATACGGTATTTAAATCTTTCATTTGTTAATTTTCCTGCTTTTTATGGTAAAGGTATACTTGAAACTTTGGTTTTCAAAATTATAATTCTCATTACCACACCTTTGGTACATTCAAAACTGAAAGGTAATGGTTTTTATCTCTAGCTTTAAGATATCATGATAAAATTACCAAATTTTAATACATTTATCAAATTATATTGCATATTGTAAAAACATATTTTATTTTTAATTTTACTAAACCATTAAAGCACTTTGATAAAAAAGTACTGAGCGTTTTGGTATTTCCGTAGAACCAGAATAAATAAAGCTTTTTACCATATTCTGGTATTTAGGACCATACTATTTCTCTCTGTTTGATTTGTTCATAATTCAGCAATATTAGAAATTTATTATTTTTTTTGAAATTCCTTTAATTGTCTATATAATTCTCTATTCATTTATTTCTCTTTGTTAAATTCAATTAATTTTCAACTTTTTTCAAACAATATAAAAATTTTGGTAAAAAACTGATAACTCAACTTATTGAAAATTGACGTTTCGTGAAGGAAAAAAGAGGATACTTCATAAAAGAAAAAAATGGTGTTAAAGAATTTGCTTTTGAAATATGACTAATTATTCTTACACCTCTTCAAACCACAAGTGTTATTCATAATCTATGTTCCGCAAGTTTGCAGCTCCTTTATTGAAAAAATTTTGTGAATAAATAATTTATTTGATGCTTTTACTACACAACTTTTCGATTTTTTTTATTAAAGTATGCTGCAAATAATTATAGATATTTTTAATGAAACGTCGCCAAAAAATGTTTATAAAACACTGTTTTAGAAATTACAAAATAAAAGCACACCAGAAAAAATTGTTTTATTTCGTTACTAAATCTAACAATTGTACGTAAGCTTTGGAGGTTATGTATTTTTGTGTAGTGCTATTAAAAATTACAAAGTGAATTAGATTAAAGGAAATTAACATATTTAAAAGTTTTTAATTGTAAAATTTGTAATTTTTCCTCCCATGTTAACTACATTTGATTGAAATGATTAAAATATATTATTCTCTAGTGATAAAATTTTTGCTAATAGCCTTACTTTAGTGGTTTAAGGAAATAATGTTTATTTTTTACAGTAATAAATGTTTCGTAAATTTTATACTAATTATTAAACAATGCAAACTTCATGCATGTGGATGGTATACTAGAAAGTGGATATTAATTAGTTTTAATAAAGAAAATGTAAAATTTTAACAAAGGATGAAACATGATAGTCATTTTTTAACATGACTTTTGCAATAGAATACACAAGCTCATTTGCCCAACTAGTGTCACCTGTGTGTTTTATTGACACCTGTGTGTTATGTCACCTGTGTGTTTTATCACCTTAATAAAAAATATAGATATTTTTCGCCTCGTTTTACTAAGAATCCATTGAAAAAAAAATCCCTGTGAATCGACATAATCTTGCGAAAAATATCTATATACATATTTAAAATAATATTAATTGTGAAAAAAATATTTCAAAATTTGTTTAAATATTTTTCAGAATTCCAAGAATTTCTTGAAGGTATTTTTGTTAATTGAATGTAGTAATAACTCAATGATATATTAGCACTAGTGACATCGATAATATTAATATGTAAAATAAATGTTATATATCAAGAGAGTGGCACGCACACGATCTTCTTTTTTTGTGTAAAGAGCGACATCTGTTTTTGAAATATGCAACTACAGTTCATCCTAGAACATTAAATGTTCTTATACATTTTAGCATTCTAAGATATAAGGATATTTATAATTATTTTTTTAAAATAAAAAAATAGCTAAATACATAAAAAAAAATAAATTTTTTATTTAAAATTTTTTTAGCTGAAGAATTTGCTTGGTATTCAATCAATGGAGTACAATCAATTTTTTGCATAAAATAATATGTTTAATATAAGTATTAAATTTTATATATTTTTTAATGATTAACATAAGTATTTTATATTAAAGATTTAGAAATAGTATTTTTTAAAACAGAATTGTATTAAAACAATAACGCTTCAATTTTCTTTCTTTTCAAAGCATTGTTTAAATTTCAGAAATTTTAATTATAAATAAAAACTTGCAATCTAAAAAATTTATTTATCGGCGGTGAACCTATAAATGTATTTAAAGGTGGTAAACCTATAAATGTATTTAAAGGTGGTAAATCTATAAATACATTTACAGGTCAACAGAATACATTTACAGGTTACAGGTTAAATGTATTTGCAGGATGAATACATTAAATGTATTTATTAATCTTTTTTTTTGTTACAATGACAAGATTTTGGATGATAATGGTAATATTTTTTTAACAAATGTCAATATGAAGTTTTGATATTGAGCGCAAAATTTTCAACAAGATAGTTAAAGGGAAAATACTTCGCATTTGATTGATAGGATCGAAGATTTGATTGTCGATTTGATTGTTGAAGTTCTATTTGTCGAAAAAAAAAGTATTAGAATTATTTGAAAAACTTTGTTAGCTTATTCAAAGAGAGTTTATCTACATTCAAAAAAAAAAAAAATTACGAAAAGGAAGAAAATGTTGTTCTTCCTATCATGTAACAACAAATATATAAATATCTTACATCGATATGAAAAACTAAACTAACTAACAGTTGTCTGAGGTACTTGGTTTTAAAATTCGTTCTATTCTTTCATATTTAGTTAACACACTGTGTAATTAAAATAAAGTAAATTATTACACAAAATTTTCTAAGAAAATGTTTCATAGTTATGAAATTTCTTACGTTCTTATATTTCAAATAAATTCGAAAATTCGTATGTTTCAAATAAAATAAGTTCATTATAAATCGTATATTTCAAAAATGACAAAATTTTGGAGCTAAAAGTGTTCACGCGTTTATTGCTTTCATCCATAAAATTTCTAATTTAGCATTGATTATTTGAACACTTAGTTTGTCCATCGCCCTCATTCTGGTGAATGGGATATCAATCAAATTTTTTCTTTTTAATTTTGAAAGCCATTGAATTATTAAGCCATTAATTTTGAATTTATTTTACTATTTAGTGAAATAAATTTTAGGCAGTTGAAAAACAATAGCTATATTTAACTTGTAGTAATAGATTTTGACCATAAATTTGAAAATTACAAAATGCAGCAGTTAAAAAACCATACTAATGTCAACGACAATAATATGTTTAAGATACGTTATAAAATAAAGTTTTGTAATTTGATATCAAATATAAAATATCAGTTTATGATATACTAAACTAAATAAATATGCTTGTGGATTATTAAAATACTATAGAATACTGTGTGAATAATGATGTAATCATGAAAATACTTTTAATTTATTCAGTTAAATATTGATAGTACTACGATTCCACAGAAATTTTCCGAGCACAAATTGTGCACATAGTTGTATGGTACAAGCATACAATTAAAATGGACTTTGTAATTGATTTGTTCTCGATGACTATACACCTTAAATATCTATCATTCGCCTGAAATTCTACCAAAAAAATTAGTTATATCTGGATTGATAAAAATGCAATAACCAGGTTTCAGAAAGCTTAACCGAATCTTTTCAGACACAGTTAATGTATGTAAGATGATACGTTAAACTATTAAATAAAACATTTTACTAAATGGCTGAATTTGAATGTATGTTTGTTATACTTAAAAAAAAAAAAAAAAAAAAACATAAGCCTTTAAAAAAAAAAAAAAAAAAAAAAAAGCTAAAAAAGCTAAACTTAAACAAAAAAAATTAAAACGTTAACCTTAAATATGCTGAATAATTAGTACTACTAAGTTAGAGAAACATATACAAAATTGTATTTTATATGAACACAAAAAATATTTTTTCAATGGATGTGTATTCATTGATCATCAAAATATGGGGAAGGGGTAAAAGCAATCCAAAAGATATGGTTTTAAAAAACTTTGGCTGGAGAGTTGTTGAAAGTTTGGGGTTAATTTCACGTACTACGTATTTAGCCATATCTCAAAAAGTGTTAGAGTGAACCGATAAAGCGATTATAATGTTCGTTTATCCAACGATAATTTTTTATAAAAAATTATTTTTAATAATTTTTTACTCTTGATTATATAGTTTAATGAGGGTAGGAAAAATATTGAATAGTTAAGGAGTGCAAGCATTTACATCATTTTAAAGTATGAAATTTTAAATATTGAAATACAAATTTAATTTTTATAATTTTTAGTTATAATTATATTTTCCGTTTTTTAAAAAATGCATGTTTTTTTTAAATTATATTTCTCAAGAACTATTCGACCGATATTTTTTAGCTTTTGTATTTTGCCCTTTACATTTTGTTAAGTTAAGAAGTTTTAAATTTTGTTTATCTTACAATTCAAAATTTTTTTGCCCCTAATTAAAAAATATTAAAGCAATAAACTATTACAAAATAACGTTAATACCTTTGGACAAATTATTTTTATAATTATGTGCAAAACTTTTTCGATTTGCTTAAAAAATTCCCTACATATTATAAAATATGCAAAATGTGAAATTAATTTGTGGAGCTTGAATTTTTGATAGCTTTCCTATTTAAACTCTTGGAACCATTTTTTTAAGATACACTTGCGCTTACACCTGTTGTTTAAAAAGTCAAAATTTGAAGTCAAAATCAGTAAAAAAAATAATATGTTTAAGAAACAGCTAAAGAAACTTTCAGAGGCATTATAACTTTATGCATTTATTTTAATTTGGCAACTTTTTTATAACCTTGATATCTGATATTAATTTACAGAGAAACTAGATGGGTTTTTTTATTTTTAAAAACTCATTGTACATCATTATGAAATCAAATCCTATTATGTCATTTTGCTTGATGAAGTAAAATACAGTATCTTATGTTACCAAAATACAGTAAATTAACCTTAAGGTTTGATTAACTTAAACTTTAAGAAACAAATGTCTATTTTCTAATTTGCTTACTGCTTAATAACTTTGATTGCTGGAATTATTTGACAGAGAAACTAGATTTTTTATGTCATTAATGTCAAATGTTATAAAATCAGCTCCTAACAAGTTTAATTTACTATGCCTATGTATAAATAATAAAAATAAAACACAGCATCCATAGTTTCCTTGAGAGTGACCTATGAACAATGGATAACCGAAGTCCCAGAGTTAAATTCATCATAATATTTGATTTTGTATTCATCTACATTCATGTAGCCTTTTAGCAAAAGGCAATTTCTTCCGGTATAAAACACCCCTAAACTTTAAAAAAAAATGGTTTGTTATTACCAGAAAGAGTAATGCGATATTTGTTCCTAGCGATATGACGCATTGTTTATTTTGTCATTTATTTCATGGCTACCATTACGTAAAGAAATGTCCCTTTTTTTATTGTAGGATGAGAATTCTTTTTACGAAACTCTGAATTACTTTGGTGGGAGGATATCTAAGCTTTTCTGTGGCATTATTTTAGAACATATTTTGTTTTTATATCCACAACCATTCAGTTCCATAGCCACAAAAAAGTAGATAATATTTTGCGTTTATAATACGATATCAAAACCAAATTGTTGATCTAGACAAAAGCAAAATAAACTTCCGGACTGACCTCTCGTTTCGTAATCATATTGAAAATTTTAGCGCATCTTTACATCAAAAATATTGGTAACTATTAGACAAAGTGATGTTGAACCACGGACACTGTACGCTCGCGTACCTCGCGTACACTGCAAAAAACTCGGTAAATCTCTAACCAATACTTGGTGAGAAATTTCTCATTGTACCAAAGTTTGGCTAAATGAAAGATTATTTTAATTACGTTGCACCCAAAGTTGGTAGTAGGATTGACCAATGCCTCCATGGTGCTACTGATTGCATCAAAATTTGGTAGAAAAAAATTTTTTTGATGGTAAAAGTTAAGTGAATGATATTTGCTTCCAACGCCATGTTTTCTTTACAGCTCGGTTTCGTAGTATATGGAATTTAACACAAGTTGTTTCAAGTATCAAATTATTTATATAGGTAAATATTTTATTTACATTACTTGAAGTTCATTTCTTTTATGTTACCTTTTTAAATTTGGTTGGCGGTATAATATGTTTGGTGTAATGTCATGAAATAACCTACTTACAGTAAGTCTTTTTCTAATATTTTGGTGATAACTAAATACCAATTTATGGTGCAACCTTACCACCTTGCATTTGGGTGCTTTAAAATATATCTAATAATGGTGCAAACTTCCTCTTTTAGATGCTTTCAAAACACATATTTTGGTGCAACCTTCCTCTGCTGTTAGGTGCTTTCGAAACACATATTTTGGTGCAACCTTCCTCTGCTGTTAGGTGCTTTCGAAACACATATTTTGGTGCAACCTTCCTCTGCTGTTAGGTGCTTTCGAAACACATATTTTGGTGCAACCTTCCTCTGCTGTTAGGTGCCTTCAAAACGCATATTTTAGTGCAACCTCCACCTGACGTTTGGACCTAGTGGAAACACCAAAACATAGCAAAATTGAACTCCATTTTATATAGCCAGCAAATGAAAACCAATTTTCGGTACGACGTAGCTCAGAATTTGTAACAGCATAGTGAAATATATAGAATTTTTTAACCTATATTGAATTATTGTTATTTTATTGCGTGTCATGCCATCTAAGAAAAATTATTTATTCTATAACTTGTCAATTTAAGCATCGTATAATATCCGCAAATCAAACATGGAACGGTTTTTCAATGCAGCTTGTAATATAAGGAATAAAATTTGATCTGTGCGTAATTGTTGCATAATTGCAAACACGAATACACATCAGTTATAGTTTGACATAAAAATACTCAATCACGTTACATAATTTATAATTATATAATACGTTACAAATAATTTTTGAAATTTATTTTTAAATTGTCAGAAGTTACATATGACGGTTCATTTTTGAAAACTTGTTTTTTCGACAACCCTAAAGAAAACAAAAGTATACAAAGAGAGAATTAGAGTGAACTGCATGAAATTGTTTAAACCTTTTTTTAATCCGTAATAAAAATCATGTTTAAAAAAAGTCACTTAATGAGATTTGAAAGGTGCTTGACAAGTATTGATTTCTCTACAAAAATGTAATGTTTACAGGCAGCATAATTCTTAGATATCAGCATGTTAGTCTATGTAAGTTACTTATGACCAACAAAGAGTCATAAATTTATAACACAAATCAATAGTGATTCACAATATATTTATAAGTTATAGATAAAGTTTTATTCGGGCTTTAAATTTTTGTTTGTGTTGCAGTAAAGCGTGCCTTAAAACGTGAGGCAGAGGTTTGATTTCAGAAAAACAATTTTTATGGTGTATCATTGTGCCTTGATTTGAATTGATTTACATGTTCAAACTCATGTTTTATTTGTAAGGAGTTACAACCTAAAAATTCACATAGTTGCGTCACGTTGACGTACACAATGAAAATGGCACAGTTAAAATAATGATTTATAATAAGTTTATCCATCCTAATATTTTTAACAAATAAGTTACTAGAAAAATTTTAACTTTAATTTTTTTTAATTTTAATTAATTTTTAAAATTTTAATTAATTTTTAAAATTTTAATTAATTTTTTAAATTTTAACTAATGTATTTAATTTTTAAAGCATTTGAAGATTTTAATTAATGTTTAAAATTTTAACGTATTACGTATAATTTTGAAGATTTTGAAAAAGTGTTTTTAGCTAATTGGGGATGTAGATTTCGGTCAATAAGCTTATAAAGCCTCTTCAAATCCGGTTTGGAGTTACAAGTAACATCGATAAACTTTTATTTTCAACCAAACTAAATATTTTGACGTATTTGCTATCATAAAATTTTAATAATGAAGAGAAATATATTAACTGTTTTCAAAAATAAAATTTTATGAAGCAGAGTTGTATACACTGAGAAATGCTATTAAATTAATTTACACGAAAAAGTGACGTGCTAAAAAAAGTGAGAGTAAAATTTGCATTTGAGAAAAAAAAACACACCATAGAGTTGATATCACTGATAATATCAGAATATAAAACAGGTCATATTCAGCAGAATTAGCAGAATATATTATAAATATTCTGAAATTATTTATGCAAATGGAATTCCTTAGAAAAAATAACGTGATCTAACGCGATGTGATTATATTTATAAATAATTGACCTTATTTAAAAAAAATAAAAATATTTAAGTTTTACTAAAATAGAAATTATATAAATTTTGGATAATATTTTAAACGATTTGCTTTTGTGTCATAAATTATTTGCAAGCAAAATTTGTGCAAATTTTTTTTTTCTAGAATGTATTCATGACTGAATTAAAACAAAACAAAAAAGAGTGGAAATAAAATGTAATTATAAAATCTGAATAAAATATTAAGTGAAATTAAAAGTACATATAAATTTGATGCCTGATATGTTTTGTAAAAAAAGGTTGTTAAATAAAAATGGAAAAAAAATTATAAAATACTCAGTGTAACATAATAAAGGGATTCAAAAGTTACTTTTAACAAGGAAAAATATTTGAAGCATTTAAAACTTTAAAAATTATGTAAACTGATTTTTATGATTAATATATTAAATGCGGCAAAATAAATATAATTTAAATGAAATGTTATTTAGTAAAGTCAAAATTATAATATATGATATAAATTTGATTCATGATTTGGTATGTTAAAAATAAATGCGATGTTAGAATATGACACATGCTTAACATCCACTGGAACATGATTCTCTTTTAACACAGAAATAAATATTTATGGCTTTAAAACTACTTCAAAGATATGAATTATAATTTTATAAATAATATATTAAATGCTGAAACAAAAATAAAATTTGACCAAAATTATAGGCCAAGTATATAATAGAAATTGGAAGCTTGATATGTCGCATAAAATGTTATTGCGATGTAAGACTGGAACACACATTTAACATTCTCTGAAACATGATTCAAGTTACTTTTAATACGGAAATAAATGTTTTTTGCTTTTAAAATTGCAAAAGCTATGTTTTAGGCTTAATAATTAATTTATTAAATGCCGCAACGAAAATAAAATTTAAACCAAATATTAGGCCAAGTTCAAAGTATATATAAATGTGATGCATGATATCTTATGTTAAACATATTTGCGATGAAAAACTGTTACACACATTTAACATTATCTAGAACCTTATTAAAGTTACTTTTAAAACGTGACTTTTGAAAATGTAGTATAAGGTAGGTGAGTATTAAATGCAGCTGGCGACTAAGAAAAAATTAAACAAGTAAAGGCAAATTCCAACTGATGCAACCTGAAAATATATCCTGTAAATTAATCTAAACAGTTCAAAGCGACTCAATGAGGGCAGTACTTCAACAATACATCCAAAAAATTCTAAATTTATATTGAAATTTTTATAAAATTTATTTTATAATGCCCTATTTTCAAAACAAATGTTTCAATTTAATATATTGCGAACAATTGCTGCAGTTAAAATAAAATTACATTATTTCAAATAGATGTAGAAAAAGAACCTCTTAATTTAAAGTGGTATGTGTCATGGCCACCGAAAAATACGAAAAACACCGCTCTCATTTCTTAAAAATGGTTAATTCTAAAATTATGCTTTAATAGCGGTAAAACAATTTTGTTCAGTAACATGGTACTCACTTTCAAATTGATGAAAACCTTGTAATACATTAAAGTTTGTCCTCAGTGTTATAAAACTAAATGTGTACTGTTATTAAACAACGTTGATTATTATTATTTTTTTATTTTCTATTAACCTTGACTTCATTTTTTTCAATTTTGCTTTTTTGGCTTCCCGTTCTAAGTTGGCCTTATCCTCCATTTTAGATTTTTCCGCATTGTTTCCGTGGATCTAAAAGGCAACTCTTAAAAATCAACGGAATTAATTCAATTTGCTTTTATTTTGTTTAGTGAATTAATTACTTCTTATCGGCTGAAGGGAATATCTTCATAGGTCTTTATGTATGGATATACTTAATGTGAAAGTCCGAAGCTGTTGATAGTGTCGACAATTACATAGAAAATAGGGTGGGTGCCTGAAACATTGTTTAAACATCATTATTTCATTTACATCAGGGAAAGTTGACAATCAACATCAGTTGATTTTGAAAGTTGAGACAAATTTTATTTTATTTTTTACTTACACTGGCAAATGTTGACAAGCCTTAACACTGTATTTTAAGAAATTCTTTTTACTAAATATTATTTCTTACTAACATTATAACATACACACACAAAAAAAAAATGTGGACATTTTAGCACGTAAGAAATTATGATAACGAAACTTTTTAGGTAACATCCACAATCGTTGCATGCTTAATCTTAGCACGATCAGATGCAACTACAAAATATTATTAAAAATAATAATTTTAGGGTACATTAAAGCGACTGTGCCGCATTCATTCGAAAATGTCGACATTGACAATGTTTTGAACTTTCGCGATAACATATATATCATTAGAATTAGATAATTATTACCCAAAAGTAGGAAAAAGTAATTTTTTTAATTTTTATTTTTTATTTTACGCAGAACCTAATCAAAGTACAAACGATGAAAAACAATTTGTTTAAAAATGAAATTCAGATTTTAAATGATACAATTAGTCGTATCTAAAAGAAATTTCATACTTTAAGAAATCAATATAATGCTGTAGCTACTGCTTAGTAAAAAGTGCAGAATAATATAAGTCATTTTACTCTGCAAAATTTTAACTTTGCATCCTGAATAATGAAATTAAAAACTAAGACAGAATGGAAAAAGTATTATTAAATAAGTAATACTAAGATTACAACTAAAATTTATTTACTCATGATTTTAATCTATAAGTCATATTAAGTTTTAAGGAGTGATAAATAATATTTAAAAAAAAATTATTTCAAAAATTCAAATGATTTTTATGACTGTATCACTGGTCAAAGTAAAATGGCACTAATATATAGAAGTAAAATTAAATTTTCTTACATTCAGTTTGTACCGATTCATTTTTGCTGCAATTATAGCTAGATTTTGCATTCATTTTATTAAAATAACCTCATCTGAGATGGTGCATTGGCCCAATGTATAAAGCAAATTATTATTTTAGAGAAAAATAAATGATTAGGCTCAAGTAAATCATAATTAGGGTTACTTTGACATATTCTTTTAAAACAATCTTCTTTTGAATGACCGTAAAAATTTAAAATTAATACATTATTCATTTTCATCCATTTATTCATTGACAAATGCTAATCTGAAAAGCAAATGGTTTTTCTATTAACTGTCTGAATTCCATAAAAACTGTGAAAAAAAGGGCCTAAATAGCATCGGTTTATGCTATATATATAGGTTCATGCATTTTTTCTGAGTTGAAAATATAGGAGCATCTAGCAGAAAATCACATTGAATTATAAACCTAATTACAATTTAAAAAATGTTGAGGACACTATAACATCAGAAAAATATGTCTGATTATGTATTTAGATAGTCAAATGGAAATTTAAATTAAGACAAAATGTATAAGATTTGCATAGTTACATCTCCTTCAACTAAATAAAAATAAGTTTAATTAAAAATGAAATAAGTACGGTTTCAAAATAAATTTTAGAATTTAGTTTAGTAATTTATAAATAATATTTAAAATTTCTAAGCAACTCATTCATCATAACTTATAAATGAAATATTAAAGATATCGTATATAGAACTACAAGTGTTTTAATGAAATGATTCATACAATGTATTCTAAATAATATATATTGTATATTTTAAAAATGTACATACGTTGAATAAGATTAAAAAATAAATATATAAATGCGAATTTCGTTTAATTTAATATATATTTCTTGTAAAAAAAGTAAATTAATTTTTAATTATTTATGAAAAATTGGTAAATTATTATTAACACTAAAACAATAAAAATGTAAAAATAATTATATTAAATAAGTATTTTTGAAACCATTCTCCAAAAATTTTCATACTTTAGTTATTTACATCGAATTTAAGGACCCGATTTGGTTTACTCTAATGTGTAAAAGAAATTTAAAAAAATATTCTGTAACATTTAAAGATGACATTATATTTATTTTGTCAGAAAAAAGAGCGCAATATATATATATATTGTATACTGTTTGATTTGTAATCCTATAAAATAAAATTCTATCCATCTTCTAACACGAATTTAACACAATAGCTTTTTAAAATAAAATTCAAAGCTTTCTAACTTCGTTGTTATAAATAACCATATGATATTAATTATAGAACGAAATAGCATTTAATTAAAATATAAGTTAAGAAAATGCTTACTTTGTACTCAAAACTAAGAGAGAAAGGTGGTACACATACTTCAAATCATTAAATTTTTATTGAACTATTTGAAAAGTTACTCATAAAACGACAATAAAGCTCTTCAGTTCGACATAAAAATCGACAATATCCATTTGAATGATGTTTGAAACAAATGCCACGTGTAAATCTAATAAAGCAGCTTTTAATGTAAGAAAATGTTTAGGAAACTGTCTAACCTCGTCTTGTGGTCATATTAACAATCAACAATGCAAAGGTCATTCTTATAAGAGCAGACGATGATTAAATCGATTTTAGCGTAATTAATCGAGCTCATTTAGAGGTTAACAACAACAGTCAGCTTACATTTTTAGTTACTGATATTATTTCCTTTTACTTTCAAATGTGCCCTTGATAACTCAGAAAATATTCATGACAGTTGAAAAAAGGGGTAAGAATTTACTAGACCTCTGTTCTATATATTGAAGGACAACTTTGTCGACACTTTGATTACATGAGTTAATATATATTCATAGTCATGCATTGGTCTGTAATATTTCGGAATTTACATATTATTTGCTTGCATAAAAATGTATTTATGCTTACAAGCAAACAAGCTATTAACGCAATATAGGATAATGCAATCTCAATAATATTTTCTAATGACTAAATTGGCTTTTTAAGTTGCATATCACCTGCCGAAGATCACAATTATTCAAACTGGAAAAAATATTTATTTCTAAAGATATAAAAAAACAAATCAAAATTAATATTTATTAGTGAAACCTTAGGCTTAGCGGAAAGAGATAACGCTAATCCACTATTTATGAACATTTAATTTTTAAATTTAGCTATCAAATGTTTGATGCAACAGCAACTGTTATGGCCATGTTAAGTCACGTGAATTATTTAAGTTGTCTCTTAACAAATACTTAACCAATTTATTCATAATTTATTTTTAATGGTGATTTTATTTTATTTTTCTTGTAGATACAGAGTAAGTCAAAATAGCTGGCCCAATTTCATCCGCAAAATGTCATAAATGCATTCATTAAAAATGTATATTCATGAAAATGCAGGATCAAATATATACACATGCAAATGCAGGATCAAATATATACACAAGGGAGTTTTCAATGTACTCCTCACAAATTTTCAATATGTGCTTCTTTTGTTATATTGTGTAAATCAAGTCTAAATTGTAATTAGCGCCAAACTTTGTGCAGCAAGTTTTTATCAATGCTGACGATAACATCTGCGATAAGGGCTTTTGAATCAGTAATGGTCATTGGACCAGGAGGCTAACTTTTATGAGCCCCAACATGTAAAAATTGCTGGGAGTGAGATCTGGATATAGAGGTGGCAAAGGCAAAAATGTATTGTCTAGGGTGGATATGTGACCAACCGACTGTCGTGGGGGTGGTGTCGACTGTTATTGTCAGCACTTTTGTTTTCGCAGAAACGTCGATGATGATTTTGCTTCTAGCTCCCTCTGTTGGTGACTATACAAAACTTTCTTATATTACCACTATATGAATGTACTTTTTTAATAAATATATCTTTTACATTATGCGTAAAGCACCTAAGAAATTGAGACATTCATTTCGACTATCAAGAACACCTGTAGAAGTTGCTAATAACATTTATCATGCTTATGCGCATTAATAGCATACACTTAACCTTGATCCATGTTTAAAACATGTTCATTTATTTAAGTCGTAGCTTGCATTTCTTTTAAAGTTAAACAATTTTGGCTTAAATTAAAAAAAAAAAAAAAAAAAAAAAAACAGCATTTTATCTCACTTGTTTTGCTATTCTTGATGTTCAAAAATGAATTCAAAGCAGAAATTTCAATTTAAAATCACTTAATCAGCACTCAATCGGCAATAATTTGTCATAGTAACTAAAGTATAGTAAAGTATAGTATAGTATAAAGTATAGCATAGTAACATAGTAACATAGTATTTGCCATAGTAACGCATAGTAACTAAAATCATTGAATGAGGCTAGAAGAAAGAAAATATAAGAGTGTTGAAATAAACTATTTTCGGATGTGAGGTAAATAATTCTTGTGAGAAGTCGTATGGATTTAAGCCATATCCGAAACAAAAATAATATAATTACATACAACTCGTCAAAGTTCCGCTACTAATATCAAGTACAATTATAAAAAAAATAATAATAATTCAAAGAGGATTTCGAATTTCTTTAAAAAGGCTTCGAAAACTTCTAAAAAATAAAATCATCGATGAATAACAAAAACGAGTCATACGAAATACATAAAGCGGGAACTATTATCATATTTATTAACGAACGTGGTTAAATGGTTAAGTTAAATTTTAAGAGGTTTTTTTTTTTCACTCGTCATATCGGAAATAATTAAGTTAGCTCACTCGAAGAATATCTATTAGACTACAAACACTTGACTTTTTTTCATTATATGACTTCAACATACCTATGGAAGTTTGGCATAAAAACTTTACGATAGGCAGTTTTTATTATTGGTTTTTTCACTTGAGATAGAATTCAAATTATAAAACTCACATTATACTATTTATACTTGAAATTCTTGAAATTCTAATTTTATTATTCTGTCCTACATTATTGTTAAATTAAAAGTAACAAGTAGTTGATGTGGAATTTTATTTTCTATCTCTGCTTCAGGGACAAATCAAATAAAAACGTGTTTTTCTGCATAAGACCTTTATAAATGTCTATTTTACTCTATATGTGACAAAAAAAGCTTGTTTTCCTATTGTAGGCTCAAGAGGGTTTTGACAGATTTTTCAAAGTCACAGAAGACCGTGGGTGTTAGGTTCGTAATAATAATATTGATTCTAGAATTATTTTTAAATGACTAATAATTGCTGTGAACTTCTGCTTTAAAACAGCAATCCTTGAACAGTATTTTGTTAATTTTGAGAATCATTTTGTCAATATTTGTGACGAAAAGCGAACTCTCTAATATATATGACGAAAATATATAGATTTTTTTTTTAGAAAAAAAATAGAATGATATAATATTTCTTCAATTTTGATGAACTTTGTTTCCTCGATAGTTACTTTGTTATTTTGACGACATTTTTGATTGGAGGATATACTAGGAAACAATTTCGTTAAAAACGAAGAAAGTTTCAGATATTTGAGTATCCATTTTTTACAGTGTGAATGAAAGTGTATGTAACGAAACACAATATACAAATTAAGTGCCTGTAACGAAACACATTTAATAGCTAAATGATTCGATAGTTAAAGGAAATCGATGATGCCAATTTTTTTTTGTTATGGTTTATCAATAATTATAAAACACAAAATTACATAATGGAATATAAAGTTTCTTCACAAAAGAAACTTAAATCTGATCTCTAAACTAAACTCAGTTGAGCGACAGCCCATCGAGGGCCAAGGTCTATTGTGCCCATCTCAGTTTTCTTGACCTTGGGCTCTGGGGTGCAAGAGCAGATGTTCCGGTTGGGTGGATAGACGAATACGGAACCCCCCGTGTTTAGCTCCCAAGCACGCTTGGGGTTCATTTTATCGACCCACTGAAAGGGTGAAAGGCAGAGTCAACTTTACCCGGCCTGAGGATCGAACCAAGGACCTGTGGCACGAAAGCGCGAACTTAATTTGGATACATAAATAATTGTAAAAAGCAAAAAGAAACTTAATCTAAAAATATCACTGTATGGTAAGTAGAAAATAGTTCATAAAAGTAAAAGAAACAAAATCTACAAAACGTATGAATAAAAAGAAAACATTCTTAACTTTACCTTTAACCTGATAATAGGTTATTAATTCTGTAAGGATGTTATACAATTTTGTTGTGTTACAAGCAAAAGATGCTTAAAAATGTATACTTACTTACATTCTGTGTTCAAACATTTCAAATTTGCTTGTGTAGAGTTTATTTCAAAAACTAAATATTTTCAAATTTAAACAATTCATTCGAATTGTATTCTAATATAACAGCTGGTGAAGACAAACATTTACGAGACTATTACAGCGCGTCTACAACCAAGCAGAAATATTTTAGCTTTAATTCAAATTTGCGCAAAAGAAGATGATATTAATATATGCAAAGTAAAATACTTTTAATGAAATAAAATAATAACAATAATAAAAAAATATAAAATAGATTTTTGTATCAAAATTTGCAAAATTACTTAGTAAATTATGCATTTTCACTTAAATACATAAATGTGAATAGCTTATGTACATAATGGTTAAGAGTATAAATATTGAAAAGACTTTCGGAACAGTATTTATTACGAACTTTTAAAGTTTAAAATGCACTAAATGTAATTCAGATAAAAGTAATAAATAAATATATTCAGTTATTAGTAACTCACGAATCAGCTCCCACTATTTGAATTTAAAAAAAATATTAAAAAAACTTGACAAGGAATTTTATACTTAGTAAGATTACTTTTAAGAAATACGAAATAAAATAAAAGGTAATATATATATCTAATTAAAAAAATTTTCTGCATATCATGCTAATTAGGTAATTGAACCATGGTCAAAATTAAAAAAATTAATTATTTAAAATTTGAAATCATGAAAACTATTAAGCCGATTTTGTTAAAATTGAGCATTTGGTGATTTAAATAAAACATATTTTAAAACGATGTAGAAATTTATGTACTTTACAATTCAAATAAAATTTTTTGACTGCTATTAATCAAAATAATAGAAAATAATAAATAATTATTAAATAATATTTTTTACATGAAACTGACTTTCAATAATCAAATTTTATAAATCTGTGCAAAATGTTTACGATTCCCTTAATATAGTAAAATACGCATAAAGTGACTTTATTAATAAGGAATTCTAAATTTTGGCCTATCTCCTGCCTAAGCTATTAGAATCATATTTTTTTTTGCACCCCATATTTTGAAAGCAAGAAATTCAAATCCATGAAAAGAAAAGGTATGCTTATTCAGAGAAAGAACGTTCTTTTCTCTAATTCGTAACTTAGAACAAAATTTGCACTAATTAATTTACATATTTATGTTTAGGCCCTTGAACCCTTAAGGTTGAGCCCTAGTACGTCAAAATTAGAACAAAAGTTACTTAGGATGTTTTCTATTTTGTTTTGAGAGCTATAAGTTGTATATCTCATAAGAAAATTAAAGGTACATTGAAATAGGTGATTCGCTTTATCACATTGGATAAAACAAATTGTATTCAGGGGCACCTAAAAAAAGTACCCCAAGTACTATGCAAAATGAGATTTAGAACTAGCTTTGTTTATTTTGAAGTGTATTAACTATCACAGGGATAACCTAGAATAATCTCCCAAGCTACAGTTGGGGAAAAATTGCAATGATAATATGAATCCAATTAGAAGTTTTTTTTATTTGATCAACCCAGGAAAAGTTTAGATGGAAAACAATATCGAAGTTTTTCCAAAAAGTGACAAGACTTAGTCTTGTAAAATATTCCTCTACTGTTGCTGTGAGATCTATTTATAATGCTGGTCGTAGGATTTGCAAGTGTTATCAGATTTAATTACATAATTGCCAGGCCTAAGAGAAAGATGCAACACAACTGTGCAGCGGATAGCGTTCTCATGTCAGTTCGAAATTGTGGTAGTTTTAGCAAAAATACTGTCTTTTCAGTGTACGTTTCTGATTATTATTAGTAAAAGCACTAAATTGTTGAATGCTTGTAACATATTATTATTTTTAGTTTTTACATGCAGTATATTTCAAATATAGTCACAATACATTCGATTATTAAGAAAAATAAATAATTGTTTCTTAAAATTCAAAAATTTTGACATGTCTAGTGATTTGGTGAAATTTAAAAAAAAATCCTTTTCCAATTTCTATTGTAGGGTAGGTTAGGCTTGTCTACAATAAACTGTAAATAATTCAAATTGCATAAAAATTAACTATCAACTGTTGTCTTTTTTTTCGAAAAATGATATTTCTTGATGACTTATGATAAGATAAACAAATCAAGTAAGTGATACCTGGTATTTCAATGTCCTTAAATTTTTACTTATTAGCATTATTTGAATCAGGGTGTGGTATCATTTATCGATGACATTAAAAAGGCTAGATAATCTTAATAGTTAAAACGTAGGATTTTTAAAAAAACTGTGGTTTCGAAACAAGCCATTACGATGACAGTAGGATGCAGATTACATGACATGACGCAATTTATAGTTGTAGCAAAACACAAGACAGTTTTTTTTTAAAATTTGAAATTAGATTTTTGCATTGATTCAATGCTTTATAATTATGGATACAAATGTGATGGATTTCAATGTCACTAAAATATTATTATCAACTCTAGAATTAAAAAAAAAAACAATCACTATTATGTAAATTTCCAAACATTGCAATATTCTTTTATGCTTACGTTACAAACATATCTACGTCATTACAAATCAATTTCCAATTATTTCCAAACTAGTTTCGTCAAATTCTTTGTAGAGAAAACTTCTCTCGTAGTTATATCATTAAAATATGCTAAATTTATTATTTTTAAAAGTATAAGTATTTATTAGTAAATAGTATTACAAAATCAGTTTACATCAAGATTTAAAGCTTAAAAATATTGAAATGGTTTTAACAGCTCAAAGCTATTAAACAAAAATTATATCTCACTATAGATCAGTATTTATAAGAATCTAAGTTTATGTGACTGACACAAAAATACACTTGATAAAAAAATATTTTTTAGATTTACAGAGAGAGATTTTATATCTATTCAATAGATACTAATAGTTTTATCTCTATTGAAAAATAATGCACTGTAGTTCCTAATGACTTCATTGCAAGTTTTCCCAAAAAATAAATATTAAACATGGTTCTTAAAAACAGCCTATATCAGATATTTGTCATCAAATCTTTACAAGTATAAAAGGAAAATTCAGATATCTAAATTTTTCCTAAAAAGTGTAGGAAAATAAAAATTAAAGAAATAAAATACTTCATTCTAATTTGAAAAAGTAACAAGAAAGTGTGACAATGTATAATACAAAATGCATGCATTTTGTATATATAATACATTTATAGTAGAATATCTAAGCACAAATATGTAGATTAATCAAGAAATGTATATACTGTCTGGCGTTTAAAACGTTACTTATAATTTATTAATACCTGAACTAATACATAATTTTTGACATTATAAAAATTGTCTAGACAAATTGTCAAAGATAAATTATTGCTTACATTACCATTCAATTCTATGCAGTCTATAAACCGATTAAATAGTCTTTGGAATTATCTACATTACGGGTAATAAAAGCGAGAATGCGATGAATATACACATTAAAATCTTCAATGAATTAATATTACAAGAACTCTCTTTAACAGACACATTATAATACAGAAGTATAACAGTAAAGTGCATGATTAACATTAAAATTCACATTATGCTGACATATTTAATTAATAACTTATATTTTTTTTCAATAAAATCTCACAATTTTCCCATACGTTTTACGAATAAAAGTTATATATTTTAAACATTACAGTATATAATTTTTACAAATAAATTTTTAATAAAATGAGCACAATATAAATCGTAAAAATACTACATTTAGGGATAGAAAAAAAGTAAATTTTTGAGATAAATAAAACTTTGTAGCATTTCTGAAGCAAGTGTCAACATTGTGATGCATATTACACATATCCTTGTATATGCATATTATTACATATTCTTTTGGTGCAGAAAGCAATTTTTCTTTACATTTAAATTTTTTACAAAAATGAAATAAAAATAAGTTAGTTTATTTGTTAATATATAAATAAATTAATTTGCCAGAATAAAGAAATTTCCTGTCCTAATTAAATAAAAAAAGTTTGAACGTAATTGCACTTATCCTTGATAAAATATTTTTATGATCTCTATTTACGCATCAAATGATGAAAGTCGAAGTGATAAAAACTTCAGCAATTATCATTATCCTTATGCATGTGGATATAAGAATATTAATTGCCAACTCATGTATGACTAATAATTTAGATTTTTTTTGTTCTAAAAGTAGTTTTTCACGAACCATTTTTAGAAACAGCGTTTTTTAAAGGATGAATGAAATCAAATAGAATGCTAACACATTGAGCTTTTCGAAATTAACATAGCTAAACGGGTTAAAATAAGGTTAACGTTATGTATGTTATGTATACGTTATTTATGCAACGATATGTATAGACATAAAGTTCTAATAAATTTTAATTTTCTCAAAAAAGAAATTTATTCAATCATGATATCCAACTTTTATTTAATTAAAAAATATTCGAAAACGCAATTCAACTTAAAGTATTTCCTATTAAATTTGCACTTTTATAAAAAAAAATATATTTTTGAAAAATAAATTAGCAGTTTCTGAATTAGCCTAAATAATTCCTATTACTGCTTAAATAATGAGAATCCTTTTATTATTTTTATTATTTTCTATATTTTTACGAATACGGATAAAAGACTCAAAAATTATTAAATTATACTCACGATTATCACTAGAAATATAATATTGATTATTTCGTCCACTAAGCATCTTTAAGAAGAATACATAGATCTTTTTACTAAAGAAAAGGTTTCAGACAAAACTTATGTTACCAGAAAACATAAAAAAAAAACAAACCAAATAATAAAAACCGGTTTATGCTGTTCTTACCGGAAAAACCTAATGCAAGTGGTTTTAACTTTAACCACAAAACATTCTTGTGTATTGCAAACCATTATATTAAAATCGGATTTTCTTAGCAAAATATCAACATGCGTAGAAAAAGACTAAATAAAATTATTATTTAACAGGTTACTACGTCGAAAATATAAGCACATAAAATTTGATTTCAAGGATAAATTGAATTTTTTTAACCTGAGTTTGACATTTCTACATTTTTGCCCGGATGAACTTTTATTTGAGCTGAGAAACATATTTGAAGGCTGAAACAGTACTTTTTTGTTAATCAGGCACATGAAAATTCAACAGCTTTTTTATTCTTTAATTTAATTAAATTTTTTAACGCGTCCATTTTGTTCAGTTTTTAAAAAATAAATAAGATAAAAAATAATAACAATATTAAAAAAAAACCTTGGATGAGTTTTATATTTTTTGTTCAGTTCTTGCTTTCGCCCAGCTAAACGAAATGTACCGCTAAAGCAATGAGCAAATCCTCGAGGATTATAAAGAGTGCGATCCGAAAGAAAAGATATCTCTTTTTTTTTGGATCACGCATACTTCATATTAGCATATACTTATATATTAACCCTATTACTTAGGCGCAATATATTAACATATATTACCCCTGCATGCTTTATATTAACCCTACTTTTACTTTAACCCCGTTTTTAATTTTCATTTTCAAGATTTGAAAAATTACAAGAAAACCATTTATAAAAAAATTCAGTTTTTCCATTCTTTTTAAAATTATTTACTATAAAGAATTTTCAAAAGTTAAAAAAAAAAAAAAAAAAAAAAAAAAAAAAAAAAAATTAAAAATATTGTTTTTTTTCTCAATGGTTGAAATACTTATTTTTAAAATTTTAGAACTTATACTTATCCTCTATTTTATCTATCTATGACAAATAATCTATATATCTATTATTTATATCTGTATACTTTATTTTTTAAATGCTTCATTTATTTAATTTTATTTCTATCTTGTAACACCTTTTCACGATAATTTTAGATTTTATATTATCTTGTACTTTGAATGACCAAGTTCATTAAAATACATTAAAAAAGAATATTTCCAAAACGAAAATTCCCTTTTAGGCTTCATATGAATTATTATAAAACTAAAATATCTAATATCTATTCATTTGTAACTCATTACGTGTCAAAAAAATGAAAGTTCAGAAAAATTACTATCAATAACAAAGAATTGAAATTGATTTTAATAATATAAAATTACTATTATATTATTAAAATCAATTTCAATTTTCAACCTTGTATTTTATTCAATTTTATTATTTTAGGAATGGAAACGCGTTAGTTTTTTTCCCCATTAATTATACATTCAAATACTATTTTTATCCAAAAAAAAATAAGAACTCAGCATAAACGTTATGCTATTCATTTATTCATAACGAAAAAAAAAGCAATATTTAATTTTTCACTTCCAAAGCCCCTTCTCAGAAATCTCTGTCTGCTGTTCTGTAATAAAGTCCAATACTAGGTCGCGGGAACCGACAAGAGAAGAACCTAATGTAATTAACCTAGATTTTGCCTTCACTCACCCTTTACCGCCGCACCCCGTAATATCCCATTTTTACCCCTAAAATATATCAAAAAACACTTTTCTCAGAAGTTGCGTGTTTCAATGAATTTCCAGCAACTTTCTCCCTGACCCCCTACAACCCAGTTTTTATCCCTCTCAAGGATAGACTTTCCCTTTTCGCTGGAAAAAATATCTGATAAATATCTACATCAGGTAATAACTTCCGACAGCAAATCTTCCACATTTGAAATCGATAAACTAAATTACTCTGTTATCTACCGAGAAGTTCGGAATTTCGTAGGGATATTTTCTTGCGAATGCCGACTTTGAAGGTTGTAGCATTGCGCAACGGGGTGTGGACATGAACATGCGAATCACGTCCGCTGTATCGAGCGCTAGATCCTTGAGAAGTTTTTTTTTTCTTTTCTTGATCAGGTATATTCATTTGGTCAGAATTTTACGCCGCGGCGCATTGAATTGGTTTTATTATTATTGAATCATTTGATTTAATTTAGATTTAAATAAAAAAAAAGGGCTTATTTTTCTGACGTCAGAAAAAAAAAAAAAAAAACTAGTTGGTTTAGTTTCTGCAGAAACTATTTGTTTATAAACATTTTAATTAACTTTTCTTTTTATTTTATCGAAGAGTGATTTTGGTTCAGCATATAAACTTGTTAAAAGAAGAAGAACAAAATCTGGTAAAACTACCGTGCTGTATGGTAATGTCATTTCCTGTAAAAAAAGAAAAAATAATAGAGCTCTGGTAAATACAAAACATGTTCGGTATTTAATACAGTCACTTCGTCATTTTTTTCCGTTCAATGGAAATTCTGGTTTTCATAATTATAGTTCTTATTACTACACGTTTGGTGAAAGATGCAAAACTGAAAAGCAGATTTTACCGAATAAGTGGTTTTTATGCCATGCTCAAAGGTATCAAGATAAAATAACCAAATTTTACCACATTACCAAATCTTATCAGACATTATAAAACCATATTTTATTATTAATTTTACTAATATCATTACCAAAGCACTGCGATAAAAAATCCTAATCTTTTTGGTGTTCCCGTAGAGCCAGAAACAAGGTAAGTTTTACCATGTTCAGGTAGCTTTGACCATACGTTTTTTCTCAGAGTACATGTTTGGTATAAATGTTTTCTGTATAATTTCCGTACCTAGAAAAGAATTCCGAATTCCCAGGAGATAAACACAAATATTTTTTAAGTATTCATGTCACATAAAATAGAATGGATGACAAAATTCATTAAAAAATATTATTTACCTGACTTCAAAAATCTAGTTTAGTATGAGTGAAAATTTCACTTCAAAAAATTTTGAATACAAGAATGGTAAGAAAGAAGTAAATAGAATTTTTGACTGTCAAGTTATTTTTAAAAGTTACAAGAGTTGGTTTAGTGAAGTGCTTAGACTTGTGTTAAAAAATAAAATTAAATAAAAAAATATAAATGCTAGAAAAATAGACAATTGCATGATTTTTAATATTAGAAACATTTAAAAAATAAATCCTGCTTTATGAAAGAATTTTAAGTTTTTCACTATATTGACTGCTACAAAAGTTAGTCTCTATTAAATATTCAATTATTAATGTTCTATAAAGATTTAATTTTTTAAATTGAATTTAAAAAAAACTACTTTTCATATAATTTATCATGAATTTGTTATGAATTATTAGCCATTCGCGTGACATAAACGTCACGCTAATTATCAGAATCCAACCAGAATTCATTTTATTTGAAAAATGACTGCTTGCACATCAAGAAAATACTTTTTATTCTTTTTAAAAATCAAATAGCAACTAATAGAAGAAAATATTCATTTAGTTAAAAAAAAACCCAATTTTTCAATAGAAGCTTTTTGAGTCACGGTATATAAAAAATTCAGGTTTAAATAGGTTTTAACATAAAGATTACTTTTAAATACTATAATCTAAATATGCGTTTGAAATAATGAAATTTAAATTATATTTTCATATAATAATATTAAAACAACAGTTACAGGAATCAGAATGTAAATGTTTTTTTCTTCTTCTTTTTGAGCTTATGTAAAGCATATTCGTTTCAAAGAAATGTCATGCTATGCATGCAGAATAATAAGGATTTTTGAATAATTCATAAAAAAAAACTTCAAAAAAAAACTAAGCTATTTTATATTTTCTACACATTTAGAAAGCTCGCAAATTATTTATGTTTTGATCTTTATTAGATAGATAAAGAAACGGCAATGAAGTGGAACATTTTTATGACAGCTGAAAAAAATGTAGTATTGCAATTCTTCAATTTCTTGCCTTATATCTAAATATTATTTGTTGTTTCGAAAATTTAGATGTATACATTACAGTTATAATTCTATTTATAAGATTTTTTTTCTGACCATGATCGTGGACAAGACCAACATTGTAAGGTGAGGTAAAGTGTTTGTTGTTGGGAAATAAAATATTAATGTTTATAATAAATGATAAAAAAGTAAAGATTATTTTTATATTATTTTAAAAGAAATTTCTACTTCAAATTGAAAACTGTAGCTGTTAAAATACATTTAAAAGTGAAACTAGTTTCGAATTTAATGCTTTTAAGTCTGTTTTTTTTTAAAGATTCGAAAAGTTTAAGAACCGGTATGTTTTAATGATCTAAAAAAAGCTGAAGGTAAAAGAATATTGAAATATAAAATATGCTTATTTATTTAGGAGTTTAAGTGATGAATTCTTTTAAATATTTATAAGATTTATGTTTTTGAAGCTTGAATTTTCAAAATTAAATTTTTACTTACATAATTATAATGCATTTTTAAATATTTCAATTTTTAGGTGTACGTGCGTACAAATAATTCACCGTCTGAATTCCACCATTCGTGCTTAAAAATTAGCGTTATTTATTCAAGAATATACTTATGGTTATACTTTAATAAAGAGATACAGTCTTTTGTTCTAGTACACACAGTTATATATTATAAAACCTTATTAAATTTTTCTTCATACTTTCTGGCATAAGACTCCTTGCGCATTGAACTTTATGTTGATGCTGTCTTGAGCACGATAGATATTTTTTATATCAAGAATTTGATAAATCAACTATTACCCCTCATTAGTGGAGCATTGGACATCTATTTACTTACAAGTTTGTTCCTCCTTGCTGCATAAGCTTATCTTAATGCTCTGGAGTCTTGTTTAATATGAATGTTGATTCCCTTGTTAATAATATGAGTTCCTAACCACTCCTTCATAGTACTCGGAAATGCATTCTACCTTGATTAGTCGTACCTCTTGGTTACCGCGGTTTTTCTACTTTGTTTTATTTTTAATTTTGTAATTGGTAACCTCGCGATTTCCTCTCTTTTCCTCTGGTGATTATTTAAGAATGGGTGCCTATTTATTTAATGCTTGACAGATTTAGACTTCTTTCTTGATTATAATTTTTTGAAAAAAAAAAGATTTTTCTTTGCAAAGTATATGTGAATGCTGTTCTTTTTAACCATGAAAGATAAAAAAAGAAATGGTTCGATCAGTGCTTAGAATTCTAAGAAAAGTACTACAGTCGTCTGTAAATTTACAGCATTGTTCAAAACGTCAACTTTGAAAATTTCATAGGAAGATGGGAGCCTTGAACTTAGAAAATGCATAATACATAATTTTTTAATGTGTTATAATATTAAAAGCCCTTGTTAAACTGAACTATAGAAATTATAAATACAATATGACAACAGTATTAATCTCATTTATTAAAAGGGTTTAAATTTCCGGAAGACTGTAAATTTGTTATCAATAAAGTAATCTTTGTCCTGAAAATGTGTAAACTAATCTCAAATATTATTTATACATATATATTTAAACATATATATTTTACACCTCAACAAAGAAAGATTTCATTCATTTTTTGCTTTGTCAATGAAGAATTGAAATATGTCATAAGTATTAAAACGTAAATATACATATTTACGAATTTCTGAACGAAAATTCTCTTCTTGCATGGACAACGAAAAACCCAAACAAACTGAGCTATAAGTTGGAAGGAATTGAAAGATTAAAACTGAATAGTTCATATCAACAAACAAATTGTTCTATATTATGCTTTAATTATAATAATAGAGATTCAATAATAATGTTTTTATTCATTGCTATTCTTATTTATTGAAAAATAAGTATTAGTTATGCCGTTTTTCTTTTTAAATGTAATAAAAAAAACGTGCTCGTAGAGTAAAAGAAAGCTTTGATTACAGTTCAAAAGACTTAGCATTGAAAAAATGCGTAGAAGATTTGCCGTCATACATGTTGTTTTTTAAAAGTATAATCATTGTTTTATTTTTGAAATTTATTTTATTGCGTGACAGTTATTTCTATTAAAATTTCTTTATTTCAATAATTTATTAATGACTAGAAATTTTACGCAGAACACATTTCAAATGAATTTAACTAAGTAGAAAGGAAGTATAGAAAAACATATAAAATTGCTTAGCAATCTTCGGGGGTTTGGGAGTGTCAGTGAACAGGGGACGGAGCCCCCTTTAGTATATAACAATAAAATAAAGAGTTTGTCTGATTGTCTTTCTTATAACTCCAGAATCGTTTGTGCTAGCGATCTGAAATTTGAACAATGAATGAAAGGGACAATTTTAGCTCCTGGTCCAAAAAAATATAAATTTTTTTTTAAAAATTAGATCGCCTATGAGAGATGTTGAAAAAAGGAAATTTTCTCATTGTATAAAAAATTGCCACTGATATAAATAAAACTGCAGACTAATTTAAAGATAACATTACTGAGGCTTGCTAGCTTCCATTAACAAAGAAAAAAAAAGAGTTTACTGCTCTTTCTTTAATATTTGATTATTTTTTATTCGTTATGTCAGGAAAACTCAACGATCAAGGTGAACCTGTAAGCATAGGCTGACTACGCCTCTTCTAAAACTAACTAAAACCATGTGTTAATTTTGTTTACAGTTATGCTTCAAAAAATTTTAAATAAAAATAAAACTTGAAAATCAACGATTTTTGAAATGAAAAAAAAAGAAGTTATTTACTGAAAAGAAGAATTGATGAAGAAATAGAACTAGTTCGTTAAGGAAAAACTTATAAAATCACCACATTATTTTTGACGCTAATGATGTTCGATTAATTTAGATATCATGCACAAATAGAAATAAAACAAAATAAGTTATGTTCTAAAATGCGAAAAATATAGAGAAATGGTACCAAGTCATTTAGGAGAAGCGTAAAAAATTGTCAAGCTATTATTAACATCAATAATGCTTCGTTTTTTAAAAAAAATTCTAATGGAAAAAAATCTGTATACTAAAATTCAAACTTAATTTTGATAATTTACTTAATGAACTTAACAAGCTTAATATCTTTATTCTTTTAGGGTAACCATTAAAAGTCACTGTACTATTATTGACATAAATGAAGTTAATTAGTTTTAGTAATAGATACTAATTAATGTAAAAACAAGCTATACTACTAAACAATATGCTACTAATTCGTTAAAGAGAAACATTAACAATTGCCAAACTATTTTTGACGATAAAGATGCGGTAGTAGATGCTAATTTAAAAAAAAGCTATGTACTAAAAAGCAAAATTAATGACGAATTGATGGAACTAATTTGTTTAGTAGAAACGTAAAATATCCCCATGATGCTTAATTTTGACGCCGATGATGTTTAACTTTGATGATAAATTCTAAATAAAAAAAAAAAAAAATCCTTGTATTAAAAAACAAACTTAATGGAGATAATGTCTTTATTATTTTAAGGCAATCGTAAAAAGACTCTTATTGACTCCAATGATGATTAATAAATTTTGGTAATAGATACTAATTTAGGTAAAAAAATAAGCTATGTACTAAAACGTAAAATAAGGGAGAAATGCTTCCAATTAGTTGAAGAGAAGCGTAAAAATTGCTAAACTATTAATGATGCCAAAGATGCTTAAATAATTTTGATAATCAGTGGTAATTTAAACAAAAATAAAGTATACTAAAAAGCAAAATAAATGAAGAAATGGTACTAACATTTTTTGTAGAAACGTAAAATATCACCATTCTATTATTAACGTCAATGTTGGTTAGTTAATTTTGGTAATAGGCATTTTTGTTATTATGGTAATAGGAAGAGTTTTACTAGTTACAAAATATACTAATATAGGTACCATCAGTATATTTGGCACCTACTAAAGCTGCATTAACACTGCGCAGTTTTAAGATAGATACTGAGAAAAGAGGTTTTTTTATGGGTCCTCAAATGGTATAAGTACCAGAGAAAAATCACGTGATTGTGGTAAGTTTTAACTATCATGAGTTAGTCTCGACAAACAACATCATATTTAATGATACTGATCAGAGTTAATCCTTATTATGACAAGATGAACAATTAAAAACATCTTTGACTTAATCTAACTACGTAAAGCCACGGGGAAGAGGACAAAAATAATAATAAGCAAATAAATATAGTATTTTAGCTTTATTATTTGCTTCGGTATATTTCGATTCGGTATTCGATTTCATAGTAATGTTTAGCATTTATTTTTTGATTGTTAACTTTTTGCATAACGCGCGAACATCTTGTATTCAGCTATTTATTCATAAATTATAACAATTTTGTCTTAATTAAATACTTAAAATCATTCGTCTAATCAAAAGATAACTATTTCTTTATTTTAATTTTCTTTCGGCAGTTCTTAAAAATAATCTGTTCTTATTTATAATACGTAAATGATAAAGGCTGGAAGCTAACGAAGCTAAGAATCATATTTATTCTAACACCACGTTTATTATTTCTAAATAAGCTATTCAATAGTCATAAAAATATTTATTTTGTCTTAATTACATACTTATATTCAAAGGTGTTATCGAAAGAGTAATGTTTCTTTGTTCTTATTTTCATATGGCTTAAAAACTCGTTCTTAAGAATAACAAAAAAAGAGAGTAAAAAGTAAGCAGAACTTGTTAGGACCCACCCGAGGCGCCTTTGGTGACATACCCTGACCACTTGATGCTCTGAGAAAAAAGCGCTTCAACAAAAATGACCCATTTTTGTGAGAAAGATCCAGTTAACGTGATTGAAATATTAGCTGACTTCCACAAGCGGTCGATAACTTCCTTCATTTGAAACATTTCTTGAAATGCGAAACTTTCGTACAAATAAATTTTAATAATTTATGTAGCAATTATTTTTTTAACGTTTTCAACTTGAAGGCATATTCATTGATAAAAAAAGTTTATGAGACAGGCAATAATTTATTGAAATTCGTAGTTTATTTTCTTAACAATTATGTCGTATTCCTCGAATAGCGAAGCTTTGTTTATACATTGTTATTTGGATAGTTAATAAGTATTAATATTCTTTATATTTTAAACAATTATATTAATGAAGTGATTATAAATGCAAAACATAGTGTAATATAACGTAATGCGGGATATAATGTAATGTAAAAATATTTAAGGGGAAATAAAAGTACAATAAATACGAATGTCAAGATTCATGCTCCTAAGATAATTATTTAGATTTTCGATTAAATTTATTGAGATTTTCGATTAGATTAATTTGATAATTATTCCAATTTTAAGGAGTTTGGTTTATGTATATTAACCGACCAATTGTTCTGATAAAATTTAGTTTTGTTCTGATTTCTCTTCGAAAACGTTCTTATTTACAGAACTAAAAACAGTAAAGTTTAAGAAATAGGTTTAAGCGCAAAATAACTTTTCTTTCGAAATTTTTGCTTTTTTTTACTGTGCAGAATATTTAGTATGTATTATACAAACAGACTTACGATACTATTTTACATAAAATAAGAACGTATAATAGATTTTATTCCTTTAGCAACAACATTGACTTTTTAAAAATTAATTAATTAGCAATAAAAATAACAGTTCTGCTTTGAATGTTCCATAAGATAGTTGTTAGCTGTGTACTTATAAAATAATATCGATTTATTGATAATCCCGGCCGTGATAGCTCTGTGATTAAAGTCACTGAGTTGTAATTGTTAAAAACGGGGGTTCGATATTCAGTGGCGGCTTGAAATCCATCTAGCTTAAGATTGACCACATTAAGAAATGGGACTACATTAAGAATTGAGGTATGGAAATTAAAACCACTTAAATTCCAGGCAAGGGAATAAATTGATAATCACGAATAGTACACGAATAGTCACGAATTAATGGGTAATCACGAGAAAGATACATACGATTCACGTAAAAAAAAACCGAGTTTCACAAAGTAGTGAAATAGATGACTTTTCGGTAACGATACTGATGATAAAATCCAAACCATGATATTATTTTAAATCATATATATTATATTACTGCATTATTTTAAACCATCCTTCGTTAAAAATTACAGAGCTTTTTTGGGTGTTTTCATAGAGTCAGAATTATGGTAAATTTTCCCATATTCTGGTAGTTTTAGCCATATATTTTTTTCTCAGTAAAGACTCTTAGACATTTATTGGGGAAAAAAATGAAGTTTATAAGAGAAAAAAAAAATTCATATTTCGATATTCAGAAATAAAAAATATTTTTAAAAGTAAATTTAATGTCTTATATTTTTTTATGTATATAATTTGAAACAAGTCTTATTTAAATATTCTCCCTCAGAAGAATAAAAAATAAAATTGAATTAAAAGATTTTATGAAATTTCTCATAGAAATTGTAATAATGTGGTAAGAGAAGCTTGTTTAACTACTTCACGTAAAAAAGTTATTTATAAAATAAATACTGAAAATAAAAAATCACTTATTGATATCCCCCAAAAAATATTGACTTATAAGTGAGTTTCAAAATTTACGTTTTTTTTCGATACAATTTAAAACAAATCTAATTTAAACATTTTAATTCATACTCACAAAGACTGGAGAAAAAAAACCTTGAACTTCACTATCAACAATTTTTATCCGATCAGAAGAAACAAAGACGCAAAAACGCAGATGAGAGAGAAAAAAAAATCTAGATCATAACGAAACTTAAAGAGAAAGTAGACTAATAAAAAAAAGGCGGAAGACATCTTCCTTATGATTATTTTTTAATTTTGTTATTGAGCCCGATTACATCTTTTCAGACATGTTTTTCTCTGACACATTTCAAGATTTAGACGCTTTATTAAAGTTACAATTGTTACTTAGGCGCAGTTACTTTCTTCAATTATTTTCAATTAGAGTATTTTTTGGGGTAAAAACTGGGAGAACATTGTTTTACGTTAATTATCCGCCACGCAGAAAACTATTATTTTATGTAAATTCTTTTTATTGAAACTTGTCATTTTCATTTTGTCAGTGAGCTCGATTACATTTTTCCAGACAAGTTTTTCTCTGACACATTTCAAGAATTAGATGCTTCAAAGTTACGTTCGTTTTTAGGCCCCATTATTTTTCTGTAAGTATTGTGTAAATTATTTTCAATCAAAGTGTTTTTATCTAACAAAAAATATAATAAAATTTTTTACGTTAATTATTCGTCACGCAGAAAACTCTTATTTTTAATAAATTCTTGTTGTCATTTTTAATTTTGTTATTGAGCCCGATCACATCTTTTCATTCATACTTTTATCTGACACATTTCAAGATTTAGATGCTTTAAAGTTGCAGTCGTTACTTAACTCGTTACTTTGTTTATTTAAATTTTTAGATCACTTCATAAGGAAAAAATTGGTCAACTCCGATCACTTGAATATCTTAAAATAAGTTTCGACTTTTTTTTCTCAAAATTTTTAACTCGAATATAAAGTTTTTAATTGTTTAAAAATGAAAAAGCATTAAGTTTTCTCTAGTACTTAATTGCGATCATAGTATAAAAGACATTAAACCTACATCCAACATCAGTCATGAACATTTTATAAAAAGCTATTACATAAATATTATACACAGTTTTGAATAAAAATTGGTAATGTTGTGCTTTACACATGCATTTGATTATTTCATTATTTTTGTTTAAACTAAGCAGAATATTTAAATAGTTAAATGATAAAAAGAAATTCAAGAAATATCAGTTTCATTTCTCATTTCGAAAAAAACACAATAAAAACATTTTTTGCATATTTGTCGCTTAAATATAAAAATTGAAAAAGGTAACCCATAATATTTGAGATAAAAAAATGCATAGAAAATAATACAAATCTATAACCCCTTCGCTTTTCTATTAATTTATTAAATTAACAGAAACATAATATTTTACTTTGTTGCACCACCAAAGTCAAATTCTAATATGAACCCCACATAACTTTCTCCACATAAAACATTTTGTAACTCCTTAATTTAATATATTTTAAAAGTATTTCGTGCTTTTGTGCAAACTTCCTGTTTTGCATTTTTAATATTTTTAATTTCTTTAAATGTATTTTTAAAATAAATGCATTTAATATTATAATTTTAAATATTTTTAAATATTTTTATTGTTTTGGAATTTCTTGGATGCCCTTGAGAGGCGGATTGAAATAAATTTTCATTAGTATACAACACTTTTAAGATTTCAAGGTGCTCCAAAACCAGACGAATTGTTAGGCTCCATCACCAATGCCAGCACCATCACCATAAAAAATTTCCATACACCATACAGCCTAAAGACTTACCTTTCACTTTATAGAAACCCTTCATTTTGTTTTGCAGATACTCTTGAAAGATTATTTGGTTGAAATTGCTACTTTCAATTCTAAGTATACAAAGGTGGCTTGTATCTTTTTAAAATTCTTGCATTTATAACATTATAAACTCTGAAAAAAAGTTATGGTATCTAAAATATTCATCATTATTTAGGATTGGTAAACCTCCACCATAAATAAAAACTTAATACATAATACTGAAATACATTGGAATAACAAATTAACACTTTATCAACAGTTTTATCCTAGCATATAAAATTAGCTGTTCTTTGTTTAAAAATATGGTTAATGAAGACGCATATCATATAATTTGTAAAAAAATGTATATTAGTAAAAATCGTTTTTAAAACTATTTGTACTTGGGCGGCAATAAGATTATAGAATATGTATTCGAAAAATTCAATGAATAGTTTCTTAATTGAATTACCTGAGTACGATGTTGCTATCTATCAGACAAAATAAGATATAGGTCACCTGGTGCCTATTTGCGTCCAAATCAAGAAAATTGACCCCTTCAGAATCGTGATTACGTATATGTAATCAAGTGATTCTCCCTTTATGGAACACAATTTCATATATTATACGAGTTTTATCGTCGCTAGCGTCCCTAAACGACACGGAGATCATTTTAATCCTGCACTCTCTTATTACATTCTGAATATGCATAAATCTACTTCAGATATAACAAACATGTCATAAAACGTATGCTTGCCAAAATTCCGCCCTGGAAGTTTAAGTGATAATGTCGAAAAAAAATCCTATAAAAGTTTTGAAGAATTAAATTTTCTATAAACATAAAGAATTTCTATAATGAATGCATAAAAAGTTTGCATTCGACGGATTGACCTAAATAGGATACTTTAAAACGTTCTTATTTCTCTCTAAATTATTTGTTTTTATTTCTTCAAAATAATGATGATTTGAGCGAAGTTCTTTGTCTCTGTTTATTATTATTTTCGGAAACATTCTAATCATATTTATTCGTTCATTTTTATTTAATGAAGCTATTAATATTTCTTTTAAGCTAAGTTCTTATTTTGATATAGGAACATTCTACGAATTATTATAAATGCTACCGTATATATGTATGAAATGCGGAATAGTCATTAAATAATATGCCTAATATCGAATGGCACAGTATGAAAAATTGAATATATCCCACATTGCCTAGTTATTCTATAGAACAAATAAAGCAATCCGGCAAAGTATGAAACTCCAATATAATATAACTGACTAAGCATTATATAAAATAAACTATAAGAAACCTACAAAAGTCCATACAATGAGTAAGCAAACTATGTAACTTTCAAATCGCATGCTTTGTCCAAAAAAATTCGTCATTCTATAAAATACGCAATAGCTAAGTGTGTAACAATTCACACATTTCCTATTTAACCTGATATTCCAGATATATTATACAATGACAAGATCAGCTTTTCATAGATTGGCAATAACATACACATTCGAAAGTGTTTAAAAATCTGAATTTTACTTTGTCGGATATTAATATTTTTCTGTCTAAATAAGTATTCAAAAAACAAACATGGTGTTTTGAAACTCATGGGGAAAATATAAGGTAATAAAAAAACAGCTAAATGAGCAATTTTCACCATACTAGGATTGAGAGCAAAGGATGAATCACTAAGAGGTATTCGTCACTATAACTTAAAATAATTAAAAAATCCAAACTGCTCATACTGTCAATAAAATGGTTTGCTGCTCATGGTGTCAATAAAATGATTTTAGCACTTGCTCCATCTATTTGGTGTCTCGAACTTCGTGACAGTGACGAATATCTCTTTGTGGTTCACAATTTGCTCTTCGCCCATGTAAGGTATAAAGTGCTTGTTTAGATGTTTTCTATCACCCCTTAAATTTTTGCATATGAGTTTCAATACAACTCTATCTTTAATATCTATTAAATACTCTGATGTTAATATCTATTAAACATAACTAAACAGTTTGGTGCGAAATGAAATATTTGTATATAGTTAACAAGTAAATGATAACAATTGATACAACTAAAATATTGAAATAACAATGATATAACTAAATGATAACAATTGATATAATTAAAATATTGAAAAACACTCTATAACACTATACACATTTATTTAACACTTTAAAAATTTATGCTTAATTTATCCATCATCTCGTAACAGTTTAATTTAAGAAAAGAAGAAATTTTTGAAGTGAAACTTCTAATGCGACTTCCAACAAGCTTGCATTAAACGTTTAACGCTACATTTTTATTGGCCGGAAAATCACGTGGTAGAATCCAGTTTTCCCTCATTCATTTCCATATTGTTTTAGTTCTCACTAGCATAAAATTAATAAAAGTCATAAAAGTATTGTTTTCCTATAAATATTTTTGCATCCCTAATTTAATGTTATTTTCCTGTACCGCTATTATTACGCTTTTAATTCAAGAGTTTAAAACTAAGATAATTGTTTTTTTATTATTTCTTTATTATTATTATTGTAATGTAATTCTGCGCTACATTTTAAAATAAAGTTATGTAGATAGGTGGTTGTAAGCAATGTTAATAAAGTTTGTCTTAAAGAAACAATATGATTTCACTAAAAAACAATTTCAACCCCTTCCTATTTTCATTTCCACATTACGAAGTTTCACTTCTTCCGCGCGGAGGGACTCCACACACTATTTTTGATATCAAATATTTTAAGATGTTTTAAAATGCAAGATTTATGAATAAATCTTGTTTTCTTCTATCTTAAATCATGCATTATAGAATTAATTCCTTAAAAACATTCTGCAGACTTGAAATCGTACGTATAAATATATCACAATTTTGAGTTTAAAACAGTTACAGAGCATCTTAGTAAAATAATTTTCAATTTAAAATATTGCAGTGTTTATTCATGCAAAAAATATTCGCGTTTTGAGATTTTTTCACTTACAAATAAATAAAAAAAAATATAAAAATAAAATAGGCATAAAAAAGTGAAAAAAAACATAAAAAATAAAAAAAGAATATTGATGGGAATTCTACAATCATATTTTATAAATGCTAAAATTGCTAAAATATAATAAATGAAAAATTTACAAAATATTGTAGTGCAAAAATTTTTTGCAAAAGTGAGTTAAACATCACAAATTATTTCTCGCAGAAATATAAGATTCTTTTCCCAAAAAGGTACAATTTATAAAATCACTTGATTGAAATTTAGTTATCGTTTTTTTTTAGCTTTAAAATATTACTTTTTACAATTGTTACCATTTCTGAGTAAATTTATAAAAATGTTTCTGAGTGAAAATTATTTACGGTTTCATCTGAATCTTTATAAACTTGAAAATTAAAAAAAAAAGAAATCCACAGAAGCTTGTTTTACGTACTAAACCTGTCAAATTTAAATCCCTACTAATTGCAAAATTTTAGGATCAGCACATACACCCAAATCAAACTGACACAATTTAAAAACATTTCAATACATTTTATTCCATCAGTAAATTCTACCTATATCAGTAAATTCCATCTTTATATTCTATCAGTAAATCACATACATTTACAATTTTATTTGAATAATAAATTAATAATTCATAAAATTACAATTAAGAATATCTGGTCAGTATTGTTAAAGGTATGTTTCCAAGTTTTTAGTTTGATGCTTGGTTACCTGAATGCTGCAAAATTTTAATTCCTCATAAAAATATTTTTTCAATGCATAGTTTTGAAAATTAAAGAAACAATTATTATTATTGTTTTTAAAACTGATGATAGTTTTACGGCAGTCTTCTTGTACTCATAGTTTGTATTCTTCAAACTCGCATCATTATTTGTGTAAAACTTAACTGCGCTTAAGTTTTACATTCAATGCTCATATTTTAATCCATTTCGAATTGTTATTTGAAACAATTTTATTCGAAATCTTTATAACTAGAGCTTGAGGAAGTAATGACTTGAGCAGTCATCTAAATTTACATGAATTAGTGCAAAGAAGTTCGAATTTAGTGTTTTAAAATTATTCGAGATTCATCAAAGCTTACAGGCTAGTATCATGCATAAATTTGTCAATGATTTGTTATTTTTTTTTGTTGCTATACCATGAAGCAAAAGTACTAATCAACCATATTTGTATTATATGTTATTTGGATTTAAATATGGCAAGATAGTTCTAATTAACAAGTTACATTGTTTATAAGGCTAAGTCATTTTTAAAATTTGAAAACTTTTGGAAATGTCTTTTATTTTATTTATAGTTGTAAAGTTTTAAAGAAATGCAGAAGAATGTTTTTTTTTTAACATAAAATAATTACGACACCTTATTAAGCTAATTACATAACTGGTAACAGAAAGCTATTCGGCATTCAAAAAAAAAAAAAAAAAAAAAAAAAACCTTGGTAATAAATTAGTAAAAGAAAGTTTTTAATATATAAATTCTCATACATTCGTTATAAATTCTCATACATTCGTTATACAATTTTCAGAATTGTTACAAGTAAAAGTAAACAATTTTTATTTAATATTATAAATAATGAATTTTTTCCATAATCCATCTTAAATAAGTTAGAACATTATTTAATAATAACGCAAGAACACTATTTAAATAGTAATACACTTTTAGCAAAAAGTGTAACTATATACAATATAATAAAATTTTGATATTATAATTGAAATGCTTCAGAAGTATTTAACTGTTTGGAAAAAAAATGTCACCAAGTCTGACTTTTCTTCAAGAAACAATAATTAAATGAAATCAGCAGCTTATTTTAAATTTTTTTTTTTTTTAGTTGCAAGTGACATTGACACTAGTTTTACGCAATTAAAATGCTAATCTCAAGTCAAGTAATTCATGACGGAATTCACAACATTACAGTTATAGACATAGTAAAAGAAATGTTTAATAACTGAGATTTCGTTTGATGAGTTAGACAAGCAGCCGTGCTTAAAAGAACATTGGCCTTGGCATATATCGCACGTATTTGGCGCTATTTAAAAGTGTGTTTTCTTGTCCACTAGTCACGCTTAATGATTTTAAATTATATTTAGTTAAGGGTAGTTAAGTTCACTTATTGGGTGAAATTAATTTCTTTTTAGGTGTTTTATATTGTTAGTTATTTATAGAAGAAAAATTCATACTATTTCTAATTCAGTCACTTTAAAACAATTTTCATGTTTTCCTGTAATTATAGTAAAATTATAATAGTATTTCCTTCAATTATAGTTTATTTTAAATAAAAATGTATTTCGATTAACTGCTACGGTGTATAAATTTTTTTAAAATTCAATATGGCGTATATGAAATTTTCTGCAGAACATATTAAATTAAAACAAACAAAAAAAAACAAACATTTTTCACTATCTATTACTATAACAATACTTAAAACTGAAATTAAAAATTAACAAAATATGTTTCAGTTAACGTTTTTTTAAATAATGTCCATTTGTACTCAATTTCTCAGTATCAATTTCACATGATGCGTTATGAAATGTTTTTTCATAAGCATTAAAACCTTGATCAAAATGTGATATAGGGGAGTGTCGGGTACCCGAGCCCACTGTCAATTTCATATGTATAGAATATTTTTTCAAGTCAATGGGCCATCGGACATTAATTAGTATATTAAAAAAAGATTATTTTCAAAGTTTTAAGTATTTATGCAGCTGGTAACATGGTAAACAATAGTTTTGAAAATATGTTGAGTACAGTAGTCAAATTTTTTAAATGTCTATTTTTTTAAGTTAAACTATTATTTTTTGGTTTATTCTTTTTGCATTATTTAATTAGATGATAAAACAATAGAAACATACAAAAATATTGGTTATTACTCAATATTATACAGAAATATAAGCAATACTCTTTAAGTGGGCGGGGCTACCCGACTTTCCCCTATACGTTAAAATATAGCCCATCATAACTTTTTTTTTATTAATTATTAAGATATGGAGAAATATTTTAAAACGTAAAAACCAATTCTCTTTTTTAAGATTTATAAATTTTTCAAACTAACGAGGCTGGAAAATGACATATCACTCAACAATAATGCTGATTTTTTTCAAAATTTAGGTTAGAAAGTAACGTATAAAATTCATTTTGTTTATTTCAATGTCATTATAATAAAATATAATTGGCGACTTGATAAGTCGCCAAGTTGCCAATTCGTCCCGAAGTTGACTCTAAAGGGTTGCTTTACTTTAAGGCTTTTTCATTTTATCAGAATTTTAAATCTTTGCATTAAAATATTGAAACCTTAAAGATTAAATTTAATAACAAGATTAATGAAAGTTCTCACCATTGAGAAATGAACTTCAAAAGCAATTGCATAACTCTGGCTGTTGCAAGTAGTTTCAAGATAACATTTTAACAGCTGAATTAAAAATCTAAAGAGGAATCGTTTGGGATTTATATTTGAACGCACATTTTATTATTGCATTTTTACGTATCTAAAAGTAATTGTTTAAACTTTTATTCGTTATTGCTCCTTAAGCAATTTTTTCTGCGATTCCTTTCAATTTTTTCCTAACCTTATATTTTTATAAATTTATAACTCCACAATCAAAGCAAGATAGACAAAACCTATATATATTTTGTTTCTAAGATTTATATATATATATATTATATATTAATTGAGGTACATTTCTTGAAAGTTTTTGTTTGTTTCATATTTGAAAAAGGTAACTGATGTATTGGCATTTTAAAATTTAGGATGCAGGAAACATCAAAACATTACTAACATTGTTCATAGTATTTTTATAAATCATACAATTACAAGGCAACATTACAAGGCATACAATTACAAAATATTACTAACACTTCTGTTGAAATGATTTTTAATTCACTAGAATGATTTACTAAAAATTTTTATAAATAGATTCCCAAACACATTTTTTCTGTAGAAAATGATATATTAGTGGCGGTTTACAAACGCGACGTGTAAAAATTACTGGCACATTTCTGATTTTTTCTCCTCATTTTAAAAGCTTTTAATGATGTGTGGAGGATATTGAAATTGTTGAATTCTTATGAAAATTTAATTTTAAATTATTATTATTATAATAATTATTATTTTTGCAATAAATATTTTGAAACTTTACTACATCTTTTTACGGATTTGGTCACCTCATAGTAAATTTTTTTTTAATATCTGTCGTTGAAAAGCTGATCTAAGTTTTGTGTTAACGACTACTAATGTTCAACTCCGTAGCCTTGTAATTTTGAACCCAATCCAGAAGACAAGGGAACTCCTGGAACGTGTACTGGGATAAATTTGCCTTCGTGGAGGACTTTTTGATGGAGCTACCCCGCATTTGCGTTACATGGAGAGGAAGACCACGAGAACCTCCCACGGTAAGCCTGAAGGCAAGGGGACTCTAACCCATGATCAGTCTACCACGTGAGGATATTTCACGTCTGTGGACGGTGCAAGCCGCAAGCGGAATTCGTATCGACTGGGATTTGATCCCGGTTCGCCTTATTGGAAGGCGACCGCTCCATCCCCTGAGCCATCGCGGCTCAGGCTTAACATTTTAATAATTTCTCATATTTTTCGAGAAAAATGTGGAGAGCCAAAATTTTAGCCAGGTTCTTGAACTAAATTTTTATACCCAAAGTTCTTTTTAATTTATTAAAAAATATTTTAAAGATCAATTACCGTTAATTCAAACTTAATATATTTAATATTGTTTTAATAATTTTATTTATTTTAATATTTTTTCATGTTGATGTTATTTAAATAACTTTTTATAAAATATTTAGCCATTTAAAAAGTTCAAGAGCTCTAAGATGTTTTTAGAGCGCATTAATAAAATATGATTTTAAATTTATAAATTCTCTAAAATATGTCAATATTTTGAAATTATGAACTTAAATAAAGTTTAAATTTTATCCAACAAAAATCAATTGTTAAGAAAATTATTTAATGATTCAAAATTTTTTTTAAATAAAATCTAGCAATTACATATAAATATATACATTTTATAATTTTTTAAGAAAAATATTGAGTCTAAATAGATGTTTCGCAATAAAATTGCGAATTTTGATACTTAAAATAACTTTTAAAATGAACACGTAATAGTTTCTGATGATACACATTACTATAAAAACGAAAATCCATAATGTGCTGAAAAACTAACACAACACAGTTTAATCTAACTAAAATTTGAACTGAGTATACAAAAATCTATAAAATTAACATTTATAAAAATTTGAATCCAACCTAATAATACCTATAATTTATAATAACCTATATATTTTTATATGCTTTCTTTTGTTTCCTAATATTTCAAGTCCTGCCTTAAATGAGTGAAGTATTTGATGGATTACTGATATTCATTCGTTTAACGAAAATCAAAAACTTCTTAAGAGAATGTTGTTTCAGTAGTTTCCTCTTATCTGATATCTAATTTCTGATGCACACAAATATCTGAAAAAAAATTTATTTAAGACAAAACAAACGCAAAGAGTTTAATTTTACGCAAAGAATTTAAGTGTAAAAAAATGAAAAAAAAAATATTATTAAACAATTTAAACAGGTAGTATTTATAAATAAACCCCGAGTAGTATTTTTTAAATAAAACAGTATATACCCTTAACATTACTAATAATATTTCTTTATATTTCTAATGAAATAATAATATTTCTTATGAAACAAAATATACTTTGTATACTCATTCTTAGTTCAAAATATTTAAGAAAATCCTTACTATGTTTATAGCTGATTTTATATTTGTAAAGCATAGAAAAAAAAAAAAAAAAAAAAAAAAAAAAACTATAGCATATAAAAATTCCAAAAAAAAAAAAAAGAAAAAAAAAAAAAGAAAAAAAAAAGATTTTTTTCAAAACACAAACTTATACATTTAATATTAAAAGCAGCATACAAATCATACTAATTTGTTTTTGATTAAATATATTTTTCAAACACTAACATGAGAAAAATACATGTTAAAATTAAAGCAAGAAAAAAAATAAATGATAAAATTAAAACAAGATAAAAAAAAATGTATGGTGAAATTAAAAAGTAATAAGTAAAATAGGTATTGAATAAAAGAAAATTCTACAAAAAATAAAACGATTTTTTTAACAAAGAACAATATTTCTTAAGAATGTCGAATGCCGGCATTTACTCAAAATATTTTCTTAAAAGATTTTATTTTTATTACAAAGTAAAACAAACGATACTCACTATTTTTGACGTATGAACCAGACTGTTTTAATATAAATATAAATAAAGTAATAATAAAAAGAATCACAGTTATACTCTTGAAATTTTAAAATCACCCGCCGAATATCACCTTTCCTTTCTCACATATCAACCACTAGAAAACACAAGAGAAAATGATTCTTTTCCTTTTGGTTTTGCTTTCACAATCAACTAGTCTTTCTCTCAACACATCTCGGACAAGGTTATGCGTCCGCCATCTAGCGGCCTTACCTGAAGTATCCTTTAGTCGCTTCCGCTCGAATAAGTCCTCTAGGTAAACAAATAATGTTTACATGCTAAAGGGAGGGTAAGTAAAATACAAGGAAGAACTGCATCGTTTAGTTTTGAGAAGATTAATTGATCGAGCCGATCAAAATGAAATGAATATGTAAAAAGATAAGTTGTTTATTCTTCGATACAATTCGAGAAGTTGATTACAAGTCAGGATTTAATTATTCTTTAAGTTATGATATTATCGGCGGGTTAAGTATCCTTGATATTTTTTTTTCTTCAGAAAATGACACAAAACACCTTGTTTTACTTCCGCTAATAGAAAGTTGAAACTGTTTATGCTTTTTGAAAGGTAAAAAAAATTAATTTATTAATTTTTTACGTTGAGAAAAAAAAATCAAATTTTTATTACAATTTAAATACTTTACTATAGTTTAGTGTATTAATTCAGTAAGTTAAGCTTCAATATTACACCATCTTTCACTTTTATTGTTTATACAGTGTAGTTATATAAAATATTCGATCTACGAACGGCGTAAATAAAAAAATAAATAAATAAATAATCGATACTGAACATCACGAAATAATACAAAAAACTGAAAGGCATGAGCCGGCACAATTTGAAGTGGAAGAACCAGATAAGTGAATTTTTTAGGGGTATTTAGGAATCAGTGAATATAACATACAGTGGTTCCATCAATAGGGTCTGTTTTATGTAGCAAAATTCTTTTTACTTTCATTTTAATCTTAACACAACTAACCACATTAGTTTTAGTATGCTTGGATGATTTTCATTTTTAAATAAAATATTGCAAAAAAATAATATATGACAAATAACATATGACTTCTGATAAATTAGTAATAAAACAATTCGGTGACCACTTTTTTTCTTACCCTGATTATAGTCTCTCTGAAAATGTCATTTACTTCGTTTTCCATTAAGCTCTTCAATAAATAAAGCTAAAATAAATTTTTTTTTTTACTTATTATTATTTGTTGCTTTTTCCTATGACTTTATGTTATTATATTCAGCAAAACATAGCTTTTGCAGTTTATCTCATAGAGATAAACTGCATTTAGCATCATTTGGCGTGATGATATTGCTCGCAGTCAACTCATGATAGTCGAAATTTACCACTAACAAGTAATTTTCACCGGTACATATCCCTTTCAAAGGAAAAATAAGGCACATATTTTCACGGTATCGGTATTAAAACGGGTTAGTATTGCTGCAGCGTTATTAATTACCAAATAAATTAATATAAAACTTTATATCTATATTAGTATATTTGGTGTTAATTACATAATACTTCAGCATTTCAATAAGTTTTGTGAGAAAGTTTGTTTGAGTTTTGTGAGAAATACATTTATTGGTGGCAACAAACTAAGACCGAAATTTTAAAAACTAATAAAATTCTTTGAAGACCTTGATAAGGACTTTGGAGCATGACCATTTCCTTATCTTACCTATATTTACTATTTAAAATACTTATAAGTAGTGGTAGAAAGGTTTTTTTTAATTCGAATTCATTAAAATATTAATTCTACTATCTTTGCAACCACTGGAAAAATATTTTCTGGAAAAACTACGGAAACCACTGGAAAAACTACGGAAAATCAGTTATAAAATTCTTATTAAAACAGCACCAATTACAGTAGTACATATTACTAAAAGCGTCATCTGCGTATAATGATTTTCCTTCTCCTACTAGCTGCTTTTTAGTGCGTACTTTATTTTTTAAAATTTCAATTATACATATACTTTTTTTGATCAAATAGAGCTCTAAGCAAGCAAATATCACCAATGATATCTTTAAAATATTTGAATAATTGAATGGGATAAGGCTCCTATACTATGATTCAGGGGCTCTAGAACGAGATACATTCAAATAACGTAGTGAGGGTGTATCGATTGTGATTAAATGTAGAAACGTGGCATTTGTTTATGTTATTGCAACTGTTCTTTCCATTTTATTTCGAATAAGCAAAGCCTGTCAATCATCGATTCTCTTAAGTGACACATTCTATATTCTTACACAGAGGTTCTTATTCATAAAGATTTTGATTCTTTTATTACATAGATCCTACTTAACACAAAGATAGGCATGAAGCTATGTATTATAACATACTAATATAAGTATGTATAATATAACTAATATATAATATTAGTATGTATAATAATGTAAAATATAACTAATATATTATATATAATGTATAATATAATTAATATATAATATATAACATGTGTTTTAAACAAACAAATTATGCATCGATGTTGCCAGTTACACAAAACAAATATATATCACGGTTACAATTAAATACATAAATAATAAATCCAAGTTAAGAGAAACACGTAAACGAGAAAGAATTATATTTCATCATTTTGATGTGTGATACTTGTTGTATTTAATTCTAAATAGCATTCTGACATATGTGGGGAAACTTAGCTCAATTTTAAGTTACTATTTTGCTTATAAGTGATCAACTGGATCTGACGTCATAGGTCACATGTGTGGTATCTTGAACTTCTTAAATTGCAAGTACCAATAGTCTTTAATTAAATATAAAACAACGGCTAATTCTTAACCAATCAGAAAATTCCATTTCGTTTCTCGCTTATCCCGCTCGAACGGTTTGTCGTAGAATATTCTAATGTAATTTTAAAATATTTAGTACAAAAATTATTCAATTTTGCGATTGTGGAGAAATCATAAAAAATATCCTTCATAAAAGCAACTTCGTCCCTGAACTTGAAAATCTCATGGATAAGATATACACTTTTGGTGTGTTTTTAAAGTGAGATAATTTTGCACGCTAAAATGTTATGGGGAGTAAATCTTTTCAGAAAATTAGTGACAAATTCCTCCATCCCACTGAAATTTGATTTAGTAATTTGGAAAAATAATGACATACTCATTAAAAACAGCAAACTGATCATAAAGATGATGACTAATAAGCAACATCTGATCATCCAGAATTTCAAAATAAACATGCTGGCTCTTGTTCGGAGTTACGAGCTCTAATCCATAATGAGAAAAATATTCTTGAAACATCATAGGTCTATTTTCATTAAGTGATCAGAATTCGTCTAGGACTATCCGGTAAGTTTATAAGGGAAACAATTATTGTAGTATTTAGAAATAGTAAGCATTTTGTATTTAATCTCGAAAATTTGTTTATAACTGGCATTATAAGTGTTTAGTATGGATTTTTGTTTCATGATTTTAACATGCAACTTTTAAAAATTATTTAAAATCAATGCAATGGGACTTAAGAGATTCCTTGTTGTAATTGTTATAAAACTGTATAACTGCTTGAGTTTTTTCCTAAAAAATGATCAATTTACGCAAAATGTAAATTTTTGGTAGCATTTTTAAAATTTTACTAGATAATGATGAAGAGCGACATAAGTAAGTAATAACTTATACTGAGAAAATGGTAACAAATAGTAAAATTTACTTTGTTTCTGGCTCGATGGGAACACTAGAAAACTTGGTAATTTTTATCGAAGGAATTTAGTAATGATTTTGATAAAATTAACAATACAATATGGTTTTATAATATGTCATAAAATTTTGCAAGACGCCTGGTGGCAGAGTGGTAGCGCTTCGCGCTCCCGTGTAACAGGTCCAGGGTTCGATCCTCGATCCGGGCAAGGGTGATTCACCCTTTCATCTCATCAGTGGATCGATAAATGAGTACCAAGCACGCTTGGGTGCAAAACACTGGGGGTTCCGCGTTCAGCTGACCACCTGACCGGAACATCTGCTCCTGCACCCCAGAGCCCAAGGTCAAGAAAACTGAGATGGGCGCAGTATGCCTTGGCCCTCTATGGGCTGTCGCGCCACTGAGTTTAGTTTTTTTTTTTTTTTAAATTTTGTAATTGTTGTAAAATTTGGCAATTTTACTATGCTTTCTTAAAGCCTGGAACAAAAAGCTTTCATTTGGTTCAATTTAATTCTGTTTATTATTTTTCACTAATTGTGTGGTAATGAGGATTATAATCTTGACGAAGGAACTTACCGTAGGAACGGAAAAATTATCAATGCGCTTCATAATGTATGGTTTAAATACCGTTTATTTTGGATTCAATAACCAGAATTATGATTTTTATTTTACCAGAAATGTCATTACCTTACAGTACAGTAATTTTTCCAGGATTTTTTCCCCGTGCACTATTATATCAAATTTATGAATATAAAAACTATGCTATAAAACTCAATACTATTATTAAAAAAAATATTATTAAGGCAATAAAGAAGAATTTTTAAGGCTTGATAAATTAAGCAATTTACTCGGGGGGAAATTATAAGAAAATGAAATGAAAGTCTTTTAAACGTCACGACGATATTATTATTATTATATTTTATTTCTTAAATTAAGCTATGAGGATTATTTAAAAAAAAAGCTTGAACAAACTGTTTTGAAAATTGAGGGATGGAATAAAGCCCAAAAGCTTTATTGAGATTTTAAAGAAACTAATAAAAAACTAAGTACAGGGTAGTTTAAGGATGTTATACACATTGTTGGAAAAATGATATTATCACGTTTTCTTTGTTGGTATCATTGCACATAGAATGTGTGGGTCATGAAAAGTGTTTTTGCAAATTATGTTACTCACATGGTATAGGGAGATTTGGAGTTTCCTTTTCAAAATTTTGCTCATACAATTCAGGTCATCGTAAATGCCTTTTATAAACTTCAGTATTATTTGACTGAAAAATATTACTATTAAAAAACACTAAATTATTTGAAATTTTGAACTGTTGCATCATACTATGGTCGAACTTTGCTGTAAATTTAATCTGACTTTAAAACAATATTTCAATTAAAATTAAGCCTTCTTTAAATTGATTATGTGATAGCATGATTTAAACTGAATGGTAAAGTTTATCTATTCATTGAAAATGCATTAAGTTTGCGTGATTAAATCAAAGTATCGGTATAATAGGTTCTTCGTTCAACCTAAATTAAATAACATTTAGTTGCATTTATATTAATGGTTTGATATTTCCTGATTCGGAAGTTGGGATTTCAAATCTAAAATTTGTTTTGATCAAAAAGCTACATTTTTTGTCAAAATGTACTAGTTTAAAAACGTTATATGTAGCAGGGGGTCCCGTAATAGTTGCAAAATACTTCTAAGAAAGTTAGGGCACATTATCAGGCTAAAAATTACTAAAACTTAACTCAGTGGCGCGACAGCATATAGAGGACCAAGGCCTTCACTGCCATCTCAGTTTTCTTGACCTTGGGCTCTGGGCTGCAAGAGCAGATGTTCCAGTTAGGTGGTCAGCCGAGCGCGGAACCCCCTGTGTTTAGTTCCCAAGCATGCTCGTTACTCATTTATCGACCCACTGAAAGGATGAAAGGCTGAGTCAACCTTTCCCGGCCCGAGGATCAGGTTAAAAATTACGTAGGAACAAATACCCTGAAATCTCGCCGTCCGCCGCTAGGGGTGCTTCTTTATTAACACCTATTCAAATGCACACGAAGAAACACTTGATAATAGGGATGTGTTCCTAGCGGTGTCTTACATCATATTTATGGGAGTTTGATGACAGTTTTAATCCTGAAGACTTTCTGTTATATATAATGTTCTTATGTTCGTACATTTCGACAAAAAATAGACTAAAAATGTCGTTTAAAAAAGATTGAGCTTGGAGGGAGAAACTGGTTGCAGATTGAAGTCCGTTATACAAAAGCAGCTAAGATCTGTTAAAAATTTCATGCAACAGATAACAAAAAATTGCCCCCTTCCCCCAATGTGATCACAAATACAAGTAAACGTCAAAAAGGCACCACATTATATGGATGTATTTCGTTTTGATATGCTTTCGGTTCACTTTATTATTGAAATACCAGAAATTTGTCTTTGATGCTTTTTCCTTTTTAAAATAAGTTGTCTCTTAAAATAAATTATTTGTTTAAAACTCATTATTTTTTTTCAAAAAAGATACTTGCTTTAAGGGACATAATATTATCGCTTTTAAAATAAGTTATACACTAAAATGCACTGATATATCTTATTTTATTAAACAGAGAAGTTTAAAGGGAAATTATAAAAATGATTATGAAATTTCGGAATATCTAAGCTTTTTTTACCCAAATGGCAGGCACTGAATTTGAGTCTTTGCCTATGAAGATGCCAGAATTGTTGCTCATTTCGCGTTACCCAGTGCGGGCACCTGTGAACCAAAATCACGGAGGCGAGCAACATTGCCCACGCCGCGCTGCCACAAACCCGTTTATAGGATGGGCCACATTCACACATAACAGAGGACAGCACAAAGCGTCCAGAGCGGGATTCGAACCCTCAGCCATTGGCTTTGCAGTCGGGCGCAGTAACCGCTCGGCCACCTGGACGGCGGAATATCTAAGCTATTCATCGGTGATCTATTAACCAATCAACGTCGTCCATTGATTAATATTATTCTAAATCTTTCATTTCAGTTTCTTAAACATTTGAAATACCTCAACATCGAAAAATATCAAACATTTTTCATCTAGACATTTATTTATTCTAACTCTCTACTAACTAAAGAGAAAACTAATTTAAGACTTAAAAGGCTAGGGCTTAAAAAATAACCTAAGTGTTAGTGTTTATGCCTGATCACTCTCTGGATATTTCAGCTCTTTGTTGAGACAGTGATAAAAAATTTCATAAAATTTTTGTCCTACATGCACCTTGTTATTTTAAATAATAATAAGATAGATAGGAAAACAATTTGTAATCGATACTGTCTAACGAGCAACAAAATGAAAAAATATTTTTAAGGAAATAGCTATTATAAATGTTAAGTTCTTATCAACAATTATCAACATTTGTTAAAGCAAATTTTGTTAAAACACTTTAAAAGAATAATTCATAAATATGTGGTATTGCATATTTAGAGGATTCGATTCCCCGACGATCATATTTAAATTCCCATTCGATTGTCAACGTTATGCTATCATTTCTAGAAAAATGATTACAAATTCCATCAATGTGTTTTGCAATAACATATTTTATTGAGTTTCCTACAAAAGAAGTAATACATTTCGATCAATGTCATTTTCATAAATAACTAACCAATAGAATATAATGAGTCGCACCTTTCATATGACAGAAAGCCATAGTTAACTGTCTATTCATTTTCACAACAATTGTCACCGATTTGGCTATTACATTTATTTGTCATTATTACTAAACTGCTTCGAATTTATTTGCTCAATTAATTTCATATTTAGTTTTTCATAATTGACCTTTTATAATTGGATAATTAAGATGAATTAAACGTTTAGTTGAGAAAACTTATGAAAACCTCTTATTAATATACAAAATATCTCGTTGATTAAAATGTTTGCAGTTAAGAAGAATATGTAAATTTAAATAGAATTTCTGCTTTTTTTTACATAGCAAACATTTATATTTATTTATATGCTTTTGTAATTATTTATTATTTTAATTATTCCTCATATTAAATCCTCACAATTTGCAAATGGTGTACAAATTATAAGCAAGTCATGGATGCGTTTCATTTCCTAACAAAATACTTTCCTTTAGGTATAAAACTTCCCAAAATTTTATAAAACATTTTTAATGCAATTATATCATTGACGCCAAAATGTTAGAGATTTTTTAAGACTTCCAGTGAATGTGACAGAAAATTGCTGATTTGCTATTGTTATGTGTAGATATCTTTTGAAAAAATAAATTACTAAAACTATTTAAAACATATCATCAAAGTATAGTTTAGTTAGTCGTTTGTCAATGTAACATGCACACGGGGCTAAAATTCTGGTAAAATTATCGTAAAGTATGGTAATGACATTTCTGGTAAAAAAAATACCACCGTATATTGAGTTCTGGTTAATAATTCAATATACGGTATATAAACCATTCATTTGGTAATTTTTTTCGCTTATACAGTTACGGTTACCAGAAATTCTGGTTTTAAATTTGTAGTTTTTATTACCACACATTTAGTAAGTAATACGAAATGGAAAAATGAACTCAACAGAATAAACAGTTTTTATGCTTTGCTTTAAGGCCAATTTTTACCACATTCACCAAATTTTGAAACACATATTATACAACCATATTTTATAGTTATTTTTGTCTAAATTGTTCCCAAAATGCTTTGATGAAAACTAACGAGCTTTTTTGTGTTCCCATAGAGCCAGAAATAGGATAAATTTCACAATATTCTGGAAAATTTGACCATGCATTTTTTCTCAATGTATTGATTAGATTTAATCTTAGCAATTCACTTGTGTTAAATAAGCATGTTATACTAAAATTCGTGTTATAGATATATCCTTATAGAAAATTGCAAATCAAAGTAAAAAATATATTGATTCATTTTAAAAAGTAGCAATACAAATTATGTTCAAGGCTGTATTGTTTCTTTAGAGTTAAATAAGCTTGCAATAATAAAATTCGTGTCCCTCTTGTTATTATATTGTTGAAATAATAAAATTATTATATAGGAAGAGAAAGAAATACATGTTCAAATATTAATTCCTTTTCAAAAATATGATAACTGTTCATTCCGCTCACAGTTATAGTTCTATTAGGCAAAACACTTTACTTATTGTTAATCTTTATATCAGACAAAATTATAAAAAATGTGTTAATTTAATATATTAAGTTTCTATTTCTTAGAGTAACGTCGAATTATAGGAACATTTTAACTATATTAATGGTTTTTATATGATAAACTCATTTTAAAGAGTTTCTCATATTTTTAAATACTTACAAAATATTTTTTCAAGTAATAATTCGTATACAAAAACTAATATAAAACACTGAATATGAATTTTAAATGTTCTAGTTAAAGTATTTAAGTATAAGTATTATAAGCGCATAAGTAAAGTATAAATATTAAATTTTTTTTAAGAGTTTAAATACTTGTACTGAGAAAAAAAAGATAAAAACTTCCAGAATATAGTACAATTTACCATATTATTATAGTAAAATAGTTATCGCAATTAAAGTAAAATTTACAGTGTTTCAAACCTCAGTAACTTAGGCTTCGGTAATGATTTTCGTGGATTTAACAATAAAATATAGTTTTATAATATGTGAGAAAATTTAGTAATTTTATCATGATACCTAATAATCATGTAAATTTTCATGTAATATCATGATAAATTTTATTCATTTTAGATGCAATAAACTACTTCAAATAAAGTACATTGTATTAACAACTTATGAACAAAAGCTAAATTATTTTACTCTTTTCATCCCTTTAATGAAAATTTCTTGAAAAAATGTTATTAAAAATGCATTATGAATGACAAAAATGAAAAAAAATATTAAAATTATATAAATATAGTTCAAAATAAAAAAAATATATAATACCTGACGATGGCTGAATAGATTATGGTTTTAAATTATCATTTCCTGTAATATATTATCTGTGCCTAACCTGCATAAAAAATACACGTTTTCTGTGTTGCAGTTGCTTTGTCACGATTTCGATATTTAGTTCCTCTAGGGCTCCTGAATGTGGTTCAGTTTGCTTCATTAAACATCAGTAATGACGTTTAAAATAACTGTATTTTAATTATATATGTAAACTCTGATATAATTTGTGATGAATATAAAAAACATCGGTACTTGATTTTAAAACAGATCGCAATCGAAAAACAGAAAGTAAAATATATAACTCCATAAATTTACCAAATGTCATAAAAACATTTTTTTAAATTTATACAAGGAGTATTATAAAGAAATAACCATCTATTAAATCATGAAAAATATTGTTTAAATATTGTTTGATTTTGCTTGATACAGTGGCTCTCAAAAGTGTTAGCACACTTATGATTTTCAATGAAATATTGCTCTATTCTTTTATTAAAATGAATATTTAAAAATGGATATAAATTTTTCCTTTGTTTTTTTAAAAAGTCTATGCAGTTTTGTGAATAATATATATAAAGTTCTCATTATGAAATAACTATTCTGAAATATTAATTTTAATTAAGGAATAGAGCCCTATTTCATTGAGAGTTATAAGTGTAAGGACACTTTTGGGAGCCACTGTATTACATTATTCAAACTGACATTTTTCAGAACTGGAAGTATTCAAAAATCTATAATTATAGATTTTATATATTTAATATATATTATTTTAATATATATTATTTTAATATATATTATTTTAATATATATCATTTTAATATATTTATTATTATTATATTTATTATATATATTTCTACTTTAAATTTTCCATGTGCTCCAATTTCTACATGAAAAAAACTATGGTAAAAAAAAAACCGTACTGTATGATAATGTAAAAAACCATATTTCTAATAATAAAATTAAAATTTACGATATTTAAGCTATTCCTTCGGTAATTTTCCGGTTCATAAGGTGACAATTACTGGAAATTCTTGTTTTCAAAACTATAGTACACTCAAAATTATTGTATTATAAAAAAATTAAAAATCGTAATAAGAATTAATAACCATGTTCACATTTTGAAATTATTTTTATTATCAAATTGTGCACGGAAAAAAGTAATTCTGGAAAAATTACTGTACTTAATGATAAGGACATTTTTGATTGAAAAACAAATAAACTATAATTTTGGTAATGAAAACCAAAATATGTGGTATTTAACCACACATTTGGTAATTTTTCCGTGACGATTAATTGGAAATTCTAGTTTTTAAAATTACAGTTCTTATTATCACACATTTAGCAAAAAATACAATATTCAAAAGTAAATTTAACCATATAAATGGTTTTTTGTGTCACGCTCTAAGGTATCATGAAAAAATTATAAAGTTTTCCCACATTCACTAAATTTTAAAATTGTATTTTATGGTTATTTTTTCTAAAATCATTACCAAAGTGCATCGGTAAAAATTACGGAGCTTCTTGGCGTTTCCATAGAGACAGAAGCAGGGTAAATTTTTCCTTATTCTGGTAGATTTTACTAGATTTTTTTTCTCGTGTTTTATAAATCAAATTTTCAACAAGTAAACATTCATTTTTTTTAAGTTTTCAAGAAGGAAACGTATAATTAGTGCTCCTAAAAATAGAAATTTATTTATTAAAAAAATTTAGAAAATGTTTATATTATTTATTATTTTTTTTTTTTTTTCGAACCAAAACATTGGAAACAATCAAATTTCCGTTTATCTTTTATCTCAATTTTAAGCATTTTCTTATTTTCACTGTGTTATAAATTGTTTTTTTTCGTTTCATAAAAATATGATCATTTATTAAGATTTATTTGATTTTTTTTGTATGTCTACTATCTGTGTTGGGATTAATAAGTATTAGTTTATAACACAATCGCCTTATAGCTTTTATAAAATTTTACATCCGTTCGTCTTCTATTCATCAAAATTCAACCAATATCTAATACAAATATTAATTTTGTAGATATATTATCTTTAAATAAATATTTTTGCTACTAAGCTCAAAACTGTAATACATTCTGATTGCGCTAATTTCAAGTTTTTACTTTAAAATCTATTTATTTTACGTCCTAATTCGAATGAAAATCTTAAAATCAAGCTCATTAATGTATTACTTATTCCAACTGTAATCAGTTAAAGTTAACCATTTTTAATGTTCGCATTGCGAAATAAATGTATTTAAATCGCATCAATGTGTTAAATCGTCTGTCAAAGTTTTTAATTCGAATCAGCGATGCGACGAAGCGTTTATGTTACATCCCATCTAGTAATAGACACAATAGAACAAATGGGTGAAAACATTCGATTTCTTCAGAAAAAGAAAAAAAAAAAAAAAAAAACTGGACATACATCACTGGTATTTCCAAGCATCTGTTTCGACTTATTTGGAAGGTTAAAGTAATGAAAAAATAAAAAATATGGGAAACTAGATTTTGGAGAGGTTTTTACTCGGAAGAAGTTGGGGTGGGGGGACAGTTAACTTCCAGAACAAGCAATTAGATTCGAATTTTTGGATTTAAGTCCGGATGTGGAAAATATTTTCAATGAAATCAGAGTGTAACACCCAAGATGTTAACCTTGAAAATAAAAATAAAAAAGATTAACAAAAGAAAAAAGAAGCAGGTTCAGTATTGATGGATATTAAGGGTGTTTCTATACTAATGATAATCATTAAATTTTAGGTCTCTATATTTTAAATAAATCAGACTTTTTAAGTTTTAGCTTAGCTTGTGTAAGTACAAATAAATTGAATATCTAATTAAATGTACGTACTCTTTGAACTTGAACGTGTGCTGAGAAAAAAACTATCAAAACTACCTGATTATGGTTAAATTTACAGCGATTCTTACTCTATGGAAACAGAAAAACCTGTTAATTTTTACCGAAGCGCATAGTTAATGATTTTGATAAAATAAACAATAAAATATGGCTTTAAAATATGTGATAAAATTTGGTAATTTTATCACAATAGCTTAGAGCATGGGGTAAAAACTATTTATTCAGTTAAATTAACTTTTCAGTTTTGTATTTTTTCTAAATGTGTTTTATAATAAGAGCTATAATTTTCAAAAACCAGAGTTTTCTGGAAACCGTTACCCCGTGCACAGTAAAATTTCTAAATGAATGGTTTAAATACCTAAGATTTCAGCTTTATTGAACTTTTTTAACTAGAAATATCATTGCCTTACAGTGTGGTAATTTTAAGAAAATTTCTGTTGTCGTGTGTAAAATAATTTGGATTGGGTCTTTTTTCTGCAATTTTCATGGGATAGTTTTAGAGCTATTGCCGCCTTCTTGCCAGGCGTTGTTTGTATCCGATAATAAAACACAAAATTTCATTTTTACAACTCATAAAAAACTCATTGTTACAGTTAAAACTGTCTTTAGCTTTTTTTTAATATGATTTCGATTGACGTCATGCTTTTCTTACAAATTACTTATATTTTTTCGGACAGTTTTCATTTTTCTCACCACTCTCGTTAAATTGTTTGCCTACAATGATGAAATAACGTGTTTTTTAATATTATTTCGATTGATGTCATGCTTTTCCTACAAATTACTTATATTTTTTCGGACAGTTTTCATTTTTCTCACCACTCTCGTTAAATTGTTTGCCTACAATGATGAAATAACGTGTTTTTTAATATTATTTCGATTGACGTCATGCTTTTCCTACAAATTACTTATATTTTTTCGGACAGTTTTCATTTTTCTCACCACTCTCGTTAAATTGTTTGCCTATAATGATGAAATAACGTGTTTTTTAATATTATTTCGATTGACGTCATGCTTTTCCTACAAATTACTTATATTTTTTCGGACAGTTTTCATTTTTCTCACCACTCTCGTTAAATGGTTTGCCTACAATGATGAAATAACGTGTTTTTTAATATTATTTCGATTGACGTCATGCTTTTCCTACAAATTACTTATATTTTTTCGGACAGTTTTCATTTTTCCCACCACTCTCGTTAAATTGTTTGCCTACAATGAAGAAATAACGTGTTTTTTAATATTATTTCGATTGACGTCATGCTTTTCCTACAAATTACTTATATTTTTTCGGACAGTTTTCATTTTTCTCACCACTCTCGTTAAATTGTTTGCCTACAATGATGAAATAACGTGTTTTTTAATATTATTTCAGGGTCCGCATTTATAAAAACAACATTATTACCGTTTATCATTTTAGTTTCAAAATAAACAGAAAGAAACAAAATCTGGAAAAAAAAAACAGAAGCGCGTGCTTAGAAGACGCTAAACTCAAAATATAACTCAAATCTTTACCAAGGTTTAAATAATTTATTTTCACTTTTCTATACACATCTAATAGGCTACTTACGGTCTTTTCAACTACAATCTTAATGGACAAATAAATTGTTTTATAAATAAATAAGAAATCCAGGAAAATTGTAATAACTGATTGACAAAATAATTTTACGATTTTTTTTTCTGTTTTATCTATTCTGATTTTTCGTATAAATTGATATTAATTGCAAAATGGATTACGAAATTGTTATTTAAGCGGATAAACTAATTCGTAGAAGTAGTCTAAATTAAGTAGATAAGTTATTAAATACTGGAAACTAATCCATGCATAAAATTATAGCTTTGCAATTATTATTTTAATCTTAAGAGCATCTAATTTAAAAACTGATTTTTCAGTGATTAGTCGTAAGAATAAGTAAATTTAAACATGTGTGTTTTGCTTTTTAGGAGTTTTTATCGCAATTCTTAGTATTTTTTTAATATTTCAAAAGAATTTTTTTAAAAAAATAAAAATTTAAATCTTGTCTTAAGCATGAAATTTGTATGATCATAAATTTCTGATTATTAAAGGTTGCAAAAACTGTATATAATAAAGTAATGTTTGGTAAAAGTTTTCCGAAACGATTAAATAATATGGTATTTTTACACAATTTAATACAAAAAGTATTTTTTATGCTTTGTTATTCTCTAAAAAAGAGTGTTAATACTTTCGAATTATATAATTTTAGACTTAAAATAAAGATATATATTTTACAAATAAAATATTTGCCGCAGGAGAATATGATATAAATTGACTCTATAGCTTATTTCAAAAGTTTACTGCATATAACTGAATGAAATAAAGTCAAAAGCAAGAAAATATATGATAAAAATAATTTTATACTTTACAAATATACTTTAAAAATGTTCATAAAATTATTTTATTAAAATTTTTGTTTTCCATTTTAACTACATAATTTTACTAAGAAAATCAAAACATCCTTTTAAAAACAAATACAAGCTTTTTCATGTAAAAAATGTATTTTGTACATGCGTTTAGTAATAAATGCAATTTTGCAGTATTAAACTCACAAAGAAAGATTCATGATTTGTCAAAAAAAACTGTAACTTGTAACTGTTACAAGAGTTTTTACATAGTACTTTAAGATGAACTGACCAACAAACTGAGCAAAAGGAGCATTTTAAGCTTTGTTTAAACCAATTTCGACTAAAATATCATTTTCTAATTTTTATATATAAAAAAACTATGAACATTTATCTTTCTAAAAAGGTTTGAGTTTCGCTTCTACGTCAAATAGAACAGAAATTATGATAGTTAAAAATGAATTTATAATTGATAAATTGATTATTGTTAATAAATTGATAATTGTGTTTTTCGTATTCTTTTTCTTAAAACTAATTTCTAATTTTTTGTAATTTTCCTTCATTCTAATTGCAAAAATTTCAAATATTTTACTTAAATTATTTGAAATTTTGAATGAGCGTTTTCATTACATATGTTTAGGGAATAGATAATGGAGTAGTTGATTAAAATAAATAAAAGTATGGTCAAAACTACCAGAGTATAGTAAAAGTTGTCGTGTTTCTAGTTCTATGGGAATACCAAAAACCTCGCAACTTTAAAAAAATACCTGTTGGTAATGATTTGGTAAAATTAACAATAAAATATAGTCTTGTAATATACGATAAAATTCCCTAACTGCGTCAAAATGTGTATTTTTTTAATCGTGATACCTTTAGAGCAGTGTTTCACAAACTTATGACTTTTGTATACCCTTTCTAAATTTTTCGTAACGCCGTGTACCACTAATAAAAAAAAAAAATGTATTTTTTACTATAAAAATTGCACAAAAGTTAAAAATCACAACTGGCTGGCTATTGACACCGTTAATTATTAACTGTTAACTCTGCAAAAAATAGCCTGAGGGTACGCGTACCACGATTTGGGAAACACTGCCTTAGGGCATAACATAAAGACCGTTAATTCGATGAAATTCACTTTTAGGTTTTGTTTTTTTTAATAAATATGTGATAATAAGAACTATAATCTTGAAAAGAAAATTTTTTAGTAAACCTCTATCATGTGACGGAATAAATTTATAAATGAATGGTTTAAATACCGTATATTTGAAATTTTATTTACCAAAATTATCGTTTTTGTTTTACTAGGTACGTCATAACCATACAAAACAGTAATTTTAAATTTAATTAGTAATTTTTAGTAATTTAACAGTAATTTTTTAAATTTGTTTCTTCACCTAAATCTAATGTTAACAAAGGTATGATATTTTGATAGAAGGTCGATTTTTGTTCAGTTTCCACCCATCCCATAGTTTTTTTTTTTTTTTAAATGTTTAAAAAATTTTTTTTTTTGTATTTACATTCTGTTTCATCGTATAATGCACACATCTAAAACAATTCTAAATTAATATGTCTCTAAAATATAAAAATTGTTTTTCCTGAGATATTCATGCACCTCAAAAATTAATTAAACTAATTTCCAAATTGTGTTAAAATTTATATCGAAATTATAATAAAATAGCCTAAAGTGCATCATTCCAAATTAAATACGGAATGCATTTTTAAACATACGAATGTTTTTCGAATCTTAAAAAATAGTTTGCCCCATAGTCATTGAGAAACAACTGAACAAAAGAACACAAAAGAATACCCTATACAAATTTAAGGGTTCACTGACTGCAAAACTTGTTTTGCTTGAAGAAAACAAGTATTTTAATAGCTGAAAAGCCCTTATACATCTGTTATTTAGCAAATATAATAACAGCTTTTTAGCTCAACAAATATTTTAAGTAAACCTTGAAAAATATCTGGTAATGGTATTTTAACCAGTCATGAAAATAGTTATTTAATTTAATTTTTATTCAAGCTCACGTTGAAAATAAATTCAAATCTATTGTAAAAAACAACAGACATGTTCTTATTTTAAAAGCATTTTTTATTTTTCTCGCCAAATTTCGCACACAGAAAAAGTTCTGATAAAATTAAGTTCTAAATATAGAGAAAACATGGAAAAACTTACAGCAAAATGAAAAAAGACGAAGAAAGTTATTAAAATAAAATAAAATAAAAAACACAATAATAATAATAAAAAAAAATTCACAAAATTTCTAAAAATATTCGGGGGGGGGGAAATATAATCTCTTCATCAGCTCACACGATTATATCAGCAAAACAGAGTGCTTTTTAATACTGTATCAATATAGCCAAACCAAAATATATCAATACTATAGTGTGAGGAGCACTCAAAAATTTTTTTTTAAACAAAATAGAACAAATTAAGTAATAAATATCATGTAAAAAACAGAAAAATAATGTAAAGAAAACATATAATAAAACACAAAACGAAATCTATAAAGCGAGTAGCGAATTCAAATGAACTTACATGTACAGGGAAATTTTCAAGACTCATTTAAAATATTTTCGTAATAAGATTGACAGACTACAAAATATGAAAACAGAAGCGCAAATTGAGCTAAAAGCGTAAACAGAGGGGTTTTGTTTTTCCAAATTGTTACGTGCTGCAGTCCTGAAGCACGTTTGATTGGTTAGTTACCAAGGATTGGCCCGAAAATAGATGTGCACAAGTTAATATTACACTGGATACGAATTTTTTTTTGAGTGCTCCTCACACTATTGTATTGATATATTTTGCTTTGGCTATATTGATACAGTATTAGAAATCCCTCCTTTTTGCTGATATAATCGTGAGAGGTGATGAAGTGATTAAATCTTTTTTTTACCGAATTTTTATTGAGATTTTTTAAATTTTCTTTTATTTCATTATTAATGTGTTTTTTGTTTGATTTTATTTTAATAATTTTCTTCTTCTCTTTTCATTATTCCGTAATTTTATCCATGCTTACTCTATATTTTGAACTTATTTTATGAGTATATATTTGCAGCTTATGCGCAGTAAATAAAAGCTTGTTTTTTTGTTCATATGGTAACGGTTTCCAAACTTTAGTTCTAACTAGCACACATTCAGTAAAAAATAAAAAACTGAAAAGTAAATTTTACCGAATAAACGGCTTTATGCCATCATTTATCTAAAGAATCATAACAAAAATAACAAATTTTAACATATTTACAAAATTATGTCACAGATTATTAAACCATATTTAATTTCTAATAATCTTTGATAAATTTTAATTTAAAAATTATTTTTAATAAACTGTGATTAATTTAAATTTATAAAGATCGTTACCAAAGCATTACGGTATTAAATAAACGATAAACCTAAACATTTTCTGGTAAATTTGACCATATTTTTTCTCAGTTCGCTACTTCTTTTTTGATTGATTTCTTCATTTACAAAAAAAATACATGATGTATCTTCTAGTTTAAAAATTAGAAAATTATGAATTTTGTAAGATATAACAATCGTTAATGTTGATTAAATACATTAATTTATATTGTAGCATGTAGTGGTTAAGACTGTAGACATCACATATGATATTAGTAACTTTCATTATATATGCTTTTTGCAACGTTTTTTAACGATTAAAAGTGTACATTCCAGGAATTATATTATCGAGTTCATAAAGCTATTTTTTTTGCATCTCTTTCAAAACTTTTCACTTTATTTTTAAATCTTCAAAAATGTATCTAAAGCAACGTCAATTTAATTTCAATAATTATTAAAGTGGTTTAAAATTCTGCGGCGGGTAAAAGAACGCAGTGCTTTCTAGACATTAAATAGATAGCTAATATAAGAAATAACAAAAAAAATAATAAATAAATAAATAAATAAAAAAAAAATGGATAATGTTGAACAAATCCATTTTATAATTTGCTGATAGGGCGTGGTTTGAACTAGCATAAACAGTGCTGGACTTAATAATAATTAAGAAGCCACATTTCTTGGGTTATTGTGATGCTATTGCTATCAAAAAAATTTTTTTGGAAAGATTTTCATTTTACAATTGAAGACCATGGGAAAAGAACGGTTATTTTGTCCATAAAAGCTGATTCAGAGAAAAACGAGTTTGCCAGTGGAAAATAAGTGTTTTTCCACAGTAAGATCTATCTTCACTGTGCAATAACTCTCGAGGAGAACCAACAAAAAAATTTTTAAACATAGAAATCCTTAAAAATAGAACAGATGTCAATCCAATAGTCATTTTTTTATTGTGAAAATGGACACAAACCGTTCTTCCCCTTGATTTTCAATTTATATTTGTACGGATCTTTGCAAACCGCCGAATTAAATTAATAATAATTCTAAAACAACAACGAAAAAAGAAATATCAATGAGAGAAAATAAAATCTTATTTCCTATTTTTTATTACTTCCGATCAATAAATAGAATAGCAACGTGAACTGATTTTTTCAAACTCTAGTTAAGTAAAATAAGATTGCAACTAATATGAGATATGGCCTGCTTGGGTTACAAAGGCGAGGCAACATCTACTCCTCATCCTTGAATCAATTTCATTTTACTTACACTCACTTAAGTCTACTTAATTTTCTATTTACTTCAGCATATAACTGCTGATTCTAATGTTAAAATAAACGTTACTTTTTCATAGCGTAACTTTGCAGTGTTCAAAGAGGCGTGATATAAATCAGCATCCTCTATCTACTGCCGATTTAACACTGAGTATAGAATTTTACACATGTCATTAACTCCAATTACACGGCTACAAGTAAAGGCCATAAGCAGCTTTAGAATACCGTCACACATAATTAGCAAAATGATTGCTTTTTCTTCTGATGCAATAGTACCGATTGTGGCAGTAAACAAGCTCTTTATCGTCTTGAACTATCGCTTGACCGCATTGCTGAGGTGAAAATCTAAATTCAGTTATAGAGCATTGCTTATGGTTCTAACTTCATTAACTGTAATCGTAATTATCGGATTAGTTATATATTTTTTTAATACTCTCAAGCAGATATGTTTTGTCTTAAAAGTAAGCTAAATTAAGTGCGAAGTTTAAATTAGTTGTATTTCAAATACAAAGGTTAATCATTTAAATAATTAATTTGATTAAAGGTATTATAGGTCTATTATGCTCGATATTTTTTGTTGCTTAATTATTTAGCTTAATTATTCATTGCTAATGGTTCTAATTTCATTAATTTAAACGTAATTATTGGATTATTTATATATTTTTAAATGCTTTCAAGTAGATATGCTTTGTCTTAAAAGTAAGCTAAATTAAGTGAGAAGTTTAAATTAGTTGTATATCACCCAGAAAAAGTTAATAATTTAAATAGTGAATTTGATTCTAGGTATTATAAGTCCATTATGCTTGATATTTTTTATAACTTAATTATTCGGATGATTCTTTTTTAATAAATGTAAGAGTAGGAATTATTAAATGAATTCAAATGTTTGTTAGAGAAAATATTAAAAGTCTGCTAATTATTTAAAGACAGGTTTAGTATTTAAAAATTTAGTAGTTATAAGTATAGGCTTAGATTGACCTAGCAATTAATGACGTTGGCTAAAACAAGAAAAAAAACAGGCTCACAAATAGGGTACAGTTAAAAAAAAATATAGGGTAGATTAGTATTAAAATATATTAAGATAGAATATGCCTTTAAAATTATTGACACTGTTCAGTGAGTTTTATTTTTTGTTTTGTATCACAAATTAAAATGATTTTCGTATTATTGCGTCATATTTAATTTGAATTTATCCTACTCATTTAATTAATTAAGTTTTTACTGAAGGAAATTTAACAAAAAATTAAGTTAAAATATGCATACGTTTTTTGTCAAAAAATACAATCAAATGTGTCAGTATCAGTGTATACTGACACATTTTTTTTAATTTGTCAGATATTGAAACACTAGCACACGTTTTCGTAGTTGAATAATGGTAAAAACACAAACTGAAAGTAAACTTTTAAAATAAGTTGTATATTAGTTAATTTTTTAAATTAGTTCGATATTGAAACACTATGACATGTTTTCGTAGTTGAAATAAAGAATTCGTTTAAATGAATAAAGAATGAGTCATAAAAATATAATAAACTATAATACATTTGTCCCATAAAAATATAATGCTTTTCGACGTAATTTATTTCGTGAGATCGTGACGTACAAAGCATGAAAAGCAGTTGATCAATATCATCATTAAGTTAAAAGTAATGAACTGGTGCATGTTAAATATATATAAATTTATAGTCTCTTCTAAAGACATGACTAAAAATGAAAACAAAATTTAGCTGAACAATATTTATAATATTATTTATCTCAAATTTATCATATGTACAGTGCGCAAAAAATAAAAATCAACCACCCACAATAATTTTTTTATCCTAATGATCGAATTTTCGCGTACTAAGTCTCAATCTTAATGGTTACTTTGGTGACCTTAAATATGCTAATTTGTGCACACGATATTTTAAATTACGAAATCAGACCTAAAAACATAATTTTTATGAATTAACACACAGTTTTTCAGCGAATTTGGATTCCTTACTTTTAAAATAAAAGGAATCAAGTAAGCATGGTCCCAATAGTTCAATCAGATAAGTGGTTGAAAGTAGAACTCCTAATTTTACTTTTTGCCTTTTTCGCTCATCTTGAAAATTTTTTAAGTTTGTTGAAATTTTTTTGCATGTAATTGCAAATTTCATTCATCAAAGATATTTGTAAGCCAAGAAATTTTTTTATTAATTTATTATTTATTATTATTTTATTAATTAATAGTCGAAAAATTTTGAATCTTAAAGTATACAGTTTTTTTTTACATCATTTTAAATAATGTAATTCTTACAAGGCAAAATACATAATTTGAGCGAAATCGGTCAAATAGTTACTGAGAAATCAAATTTTAAAAATAAGACTTTTTTTTAAATTAGATTTTTAGGAACTATTACACGAATATCACACAAATTTTGTACTTTATTATGCAAAATTATAGTCTTTAAAATGATGTAAAAATTTGTATATCTTGCATATTAAAATATTTTCGACAATAGTTAAATAAAATATAATAAGCATTAACTAAAAGCTATTTTTTTGCAAAGAATTATCTCTAGATAAACGAATTTTACAATTGTGTGCAAGAATTTTTCCGTTTTCTTAAAAAACTTTCGAGATATGGCGAAATACGAAAAGTTAAAATTAACATTAAAGGGTCCTAAGTTTAGATCCCATTTAGACAAACTATTAGGACGATATTTTCCAGATTGCAGTTACTCCCTTTATTTTTGGGGGTCAGAAATCCGAATTCGTCAAAAGAAGGTATGTTTATTCAGAGAAAATACATTTTTTATCTGATTTCGTAACTTAAAATATCGTCTGTGCAACTTGCTAAATATTTCGTGTCAGTTTTTTTTAACCTAATTATAGTATAATCAAAAGCAAATGTTATTTTATTTTATAGGATATTTGAGATAATTAGAAGATAAATAGTTAAAGATATATAATTGTCAAAACTTTCATAGTCCATTCTTCCAAACCCATTTACCTGAAAGTTATATTTTTCCTGATTATTATAGGATTTTTTTTTTTTTATAATCGCGAATGTATGAAATGTATGAAAATTTTATTAGTTAAGAAACATACAAATCTTTTATTTTTTTAACTTACATTTTTAAATTTTTTTTTAAGAGAACAATAGTTAATGAATAAAAATTTTATGAGAGTAAATCCTTCATTTAATGTTCAACTATTGTACTTCACGCGCAAACTTCCTTGATTGCGTGTATATAGGCTATCGAAAAGCGTAGTGTTGAAAGTTACTAATTGCTTTAGAAATAGTAAATGCAGAAAAAAAAAAACAATTTACATTGTGTTTAACCAGTTTTATAATTATATTTTATAATTATCTCTGGCCATAAAATTGTATTGCTTTATTTTTTGCTACACAACGTATGAGCGCGTAAAGAAATTAGAAGACAACAAAGTCACTTTAAGTCTTATCTATTAAAGTCTTTATTGAAGTTAAGTTTAAATGGTTTATAATTTTAAGCTAAATAAAAATCAGTTTTAGTTTTTTTAATTGAAAAGCAATGAAAACAAACTAATGAAAGTTTTTGCCGATTGGGCATTAATAATCAGTATTATTTTACACTTCATCTTCATGTTCTTACAAGAGAAAATTTAAAACCTGATGATTAAATTAAAATAGGGTCGTTACAGTGGTAAAAAATATTTGAATTTTATCATGAATCGTGTCCCATCTTTGTTTCGTAAAACTATTAAGCTTGAATAAAAATATATCATAATTTCAATGAGCTTTTAAAATGATTTTGAAATGTAGCTTCATAAAATTACCTTCGTCTGATAAAATTACCATAGATAATGATAATTTTATCAGAATTTTTTTTCCATGTATGAATATGAATATCTCTAAAACCGTTGATTATTACAAACATTTCGTAGTATTATACACTCTCACGAAATTCGATTCAATATTAAACCATAACATCGATATTTTAAACCATAATTTTATACAACTTCTTGGCAAAATTAATAAGAAGTAGAATGGACCATATTTCCGTTTGATTCAAACCATAATATCATGTAATGAAATTCAAAGCGATCTTGTTTCCGCCATAAATTGTTTAAATTTGGCTTAGTGTTCATATTACGACAAAGTTGCCTGATATTATTAGAATCAAAGCCTTATGAAACGTCTAATTATGTAACTACATCTGTAATTTTTATAAAAAACGATGTAATTTAATTTATGTATTTACAAGAAAACTATATTTTAAATCTTGATTTTTTTAACACTGTTTTTGTTTATTAGAACGTTTTATTAGCTCATAGTATCTAAATTACACATTAGAGATTTTGAAGCACTCGGATTTTGTCACAACCCTAATATAGAGTTAATTTGAATCATACTGTCGAAACTTTTAAAACATGATTCGATTCAATATTTTGTAAGGTAGGAGAACGTTTATGCCGTTTTTTGTTGCTATCACAATTGTTGCAATCGTTATTAATATCAGTTGGTTCTCAAGAAAAATTTAAGACATGAACACAAATCTGACTTGATTAAAAAAACATCGACACTGTTATGAATTCCTCGGAAAAAATTATTAAATAGCAATTTATTTTATTTTATTCAAACAAAAAAGTAAAATAGCCGTAAATAAAATGGTTTTCAAACTATAAAATTTGAGAAAAAAATCATTTATTAACTGATTTCACCTGATACGGTAAACAATCTCTAATCGTCCGAGGCCCACTTAATGAAGCCACCTAGTTCCTTGCAGCTGGATGCATACTATAGCCGAGAGAGCTAACCTTCCAATCTCATAACCGTCAGAACGGGAGGATTGAATCCCATCATTGACTCCACAATATCTCATCCATTCCCTTCAACACATAAAGAGTTTCCATTGTCCTGCACACCGTAATTAAGACCCGGGAATGTTAGAATACGATACTATCATAGATGGCATAGCCATAAAACTGCTTAACGGAAAAAAAGTCTACTATTTCCCATTTGATACGATAATTAAAACAACCAGATAAACTATTTAAACCATATTCAACTGTTCATTTGATAAAACACTACTCAACCACAGCCTAACTCCAATGCCCATTACCTAACAAAAGGCCTAGTTCCAATCTCCATTTTAATTTTTTGTGTGACTGTTTTGAAACCATGCTAGTTGCAAATGGTTTCAAAATCGTAAATTAAAAAAATGTTCCTTACCGTAACTTTCACGGTTAATTAGATGGACAGACTGCTGCTAGTTATTTTTCCGTACTTTTAGAATGAAAATACTAATGTATACAATAATAAAATGTTAAAACGTACATTGAATTTCTAAATTTCTGTTAAAAAAAAAATAGAATTGAAAAAGATTTTAGGATGTTTTTCTACAGATTTGAAATCTTGTACTATGTTTTAAAGTTTTTCATATTCTTATTTTTCAAATTATCTTTTTAAGTATGTTTTTAAATTTTTGATTCTTTTTTTGTCAGTTCAATTTAAAACTTATAATATAAATATTTCTAGAAAAAACTGTGATATATGACGTGCTCTTATACTAACTTGAGAATATTTTTACTGTTTTATTGAAATAAAATAAAATAAAAAAAGTTGCAATTTAAAAATTTCAATTAAAAAAAACTATATTAAAAAGAGTTAAAATTAGTTGATAATAGTAGATAAGTGAAATTTCTGCATTTTACAATCTTATATTTTTCTGGATGCTTTTTTATATTCTATGTTTTTAAGAAAGTTTCAATTAAAAAAGCATAATTTCTAATAATTTCTTAAGCTTGCAAATAAGAAACATAGAAAATGCTTGTATCAAAAGGGTATTAATTTTATTGCATAGAAACTGGATTTAATTGCGAAATAAATCCAGTTTGAAATGCAAAGTAATTGTGAAGCAAATATTTGCGCAATCGTTAACTGAATATTTTTTTAGGAAGACATGAATCTGTAGATTCAAATCTTCCTCTGATTGAACTACCTTATTGTTATTAATGCAAAACGAAACTTCAGAAATCTAAACATAATTTCGAACGAAATAATGTATTTCTTTCATAAATACAGAAATTTCAAAGAAGCTTATTAGATGGTAGAATAGAATAAGGCATTGCGTTCATTGTATGAATCTTTTTTAGAGGAAAAAAAGGAAATTTTATAAAAAATTATTTTTGTACATGATTTTGTCTTTTTTAATATTTAATGCGTGTTAAAAATGCACTCACTTAATGACCTCGGTCATTTTCCTTTTACTGCACTACGAAACAAAAGGGTAAAAAATGGACTATCGTTATCAGAGTCAATGCTCTTTTTCGTGGAAAGAAATAGGCGGAAAAACAGCTCATAAACAGAAAACTTCATATTGAACAAAACATGAGTTTTTTTTATTACAATAGATAAGGTTCTTAATTGTTTACTAGAAGTAATTTCTATCATCTAAAAAGAATTTTAAAAAAATTATATCGCAGCTATTCTGGCTGCAATGCTGGAAATTTTGAAGCATATCAAAATACAATAACACTTATATTTTCTACATCTTCACTGAGTGAAATATATGGTTAAAACCATCAAAATATGGAGAAATTTCTAACTCAAATTTAATGTAGTGCAAAAGTGAGAGACATTATTATTACTCTTCTTAAACTTCATTATATAATATTTATTTTTATTTTAGAACGAAATTATGATATAACTTAAATCTTATGGTACTAGGTATCAATAATATAATAATATAACCTCAATGTGGTGTAAATTGAGACATATTCTCCTTTAACTTGATTACATAATACTTAATATTCCTTTTGAACGAAAACATAACTTACTTAAAAATTTTTTTTAATCGTATTATGGTTCCATTTTCAATGATTTTCTTCTGAGAATGTAGTTACTAATAAAAGTTTATAGGAGTAACGTTATTTTGTTTTATATAATATGATAAATAAATAAAAAAAAAAATAAATGAAGCCCAGGCTCAATATTAGAGAAACAATAGAAAAAAAAAAGTTCATTTAAAAAGAATCTCGATAATAATCTATAATGTGATGTTTAAAAATATAAATTACCTATCTATTAAGTAGATACCTATGTATCGCATGACACGGAAATGTATGACTTTAATTAAAAGATTTCACTAAATAATCAGAAGAAACCCAAAAAATTTGTATACGTTTTATTAAAAGGAAATAAAAGAGAACTATACAAAAGAAATTTCTCTGACAAAGAATATAAATTTAACTGACAGAAGAAATACGAAAAAAATGTGATTCAAAAAACTTTTTTTTAAAATTGTATGACCTCGAGAATCTCATTGACAAACAAGTAATTCTACATAATACAAACATCACATCACATACAAATATCACATCAAACAAACATCACTGAGGAGTTAATAAATTTTGTTGTTACGATTTATTCAATGAATTTATTGTACTTATTCTTTAAATTTCTATGATTGTACCGTAATTATAGTATTTAAACTTTACCTTCAAGTGCATTATTTCTTTTGATTCTGTTCCTCGAATGCAACTTTGAACAAAGCACTACTGTATTATGACATAAAGAAAAAATTTTAACACTAATTCAACACTCATTTAAATGGGGAATTCATGTGAAATCTGTGCCTAATACAAACTATTATGCCCTGGGTTCAACTGGACTACTTGTTTATCTTTATAATAACAGACTACACTGTAAAAATTCACTGTTAAATTACGGTAAAATGTACCGGCCTTCAGGGTGCTAGTACCGTAAAATCTATTACCGTAAAATTTACCGTAAAATCCATTTTTACCTTAAACTTAGCAGAACATAAATTCTAATGTATTGTCATTTTTAAAGTAATGTTTTCTCTGAAATCAATACATGTAATTAAAATCATTTTACTATAAATATTACTTTAAGAGATATGATATAAAATTTTATGATGACAAGGAATTTTATGGTAAAATGTATTTAATGAATGTTGCACACAGGTTGTTAACACTTTTAACCGTAATTTAATCCGTAATTTTTACAGTGTTTCTCGGGTAAAATGGTTGAGAAATATATAATGTTCATATTTTTAATGAAAACAGAAAGCAAAATAATATTGTCTTCAATTTAAAAAAAAAAATATTTTACTTGTCATGTTTCAAAATTTTAACATAAATATTAAATTAATAAAGAAAATTAACTAAATCATGCAAACAATTAAGAATACAGCTATAAAACATGCATTTAAGAATTAGGTATGAAAAACTTCATTTTCTAACAAATACGTATTTGGTTATATTTTGCAAATTATAGTTAACAAAGATGGCACACATTACGAACATTATTTACTTCAATATTGATCTTTAGAGTTTTCATTAAGATGTAATTCATAAATTTCTATTGAAAAAACAAAGATAAAAAAACTCAATTAAGAGAGCAGTTTAATATTGTTTTTTTTTTTTTTTTTTTTTTTTTTTTTTCCTTGAGAAAATTCTCTAATAATTGTGAAAAAGATACGCATGAAATTTATTAGTTAAAACTCATAATATTTAAAAAAATAACCTATAAAAACGTATAATTAACCCATTAAAACTGAGATAAAAGAGTTTAGTATGGTATTGAATGTGTACTTGACAATGAAAAGCAATGCACAACGCAAAAAATTAAAAACGTTACAGAACATTGACCAAAAATATTTAAAGCTTTAAAATGTCACAATTATTTATCGCAATTGAATTGTTTTTTCTTTTGCTAAAACAATTAGGTATGGTGAGTAATTTTTTATGTAACCGTTAAGAATTGCTTTTTTTCTTTTCCTATTTAACATTTTACGCCTGATAGTAGGATTTCGGATATTCTTAAAACAAAAATATATCTGTAGTTTTCAAATATCAATAGTTTTCAAATAAATAAATAAACAAAATAAATAAATAATAATAAGATGGTAGTTGCAAAATTGTTAAGATTGCAGAATTCTTTAAAATTATGTGATTGCATATTTAAAACTCCTCAAAGAGTTAAGCAACTTTTATTAACAATGTTAGTTAGTAAATATTATCAGTTGAAACATTGAAATACCAAAACAAATACATAAACCTTTCTCTTCAAATATTGCCACGTGGGGAAACGTCCTTAACCATCTTTAGAAAGTATACATGTCTTCTGCCCCAGTCTTCTTTACTGATTGGTCAAGGTGCTGATGAACTTGTAGCCAGAAAATAAACAGGTCATTTCATCTTTCGTAGACTAGGTCTAGGTTGGTCATAGGTTAATGATGATATTTTATCTATTCTATTGCTCTATCATAGGTTCAAAATGAAAAACTGAAGTGCGATTATTGCATTTATTAAATTTGTTAAAAAGAAAAAAAATAAAGATTATAGTTTTGGATTCATTTGATGGGCTAAATGTTCATATATATATATATATATATATATATATATATATATATATATACAATTTTCACTTCTTCCTTTTCTTTAATTAAAATCTTAAAAATTCTCACTTTTAAATGAATTTTTTTTTAACCTTTTATGTTAATTTGAAAACATGTAAGACTTATTATTTAAAACTATCTCAGTACATTGAAATCTTCTGTTGAGGGGAAATGATTTTAACTAAAAGTAAGATGACGACAGATTCTCTTAAAAACTGTATTTTATTTATTTATTTATAAATAAATAAAACAAAGTTCTTGATTTTTTTTATTTTATTTATTAAAAGTTATATGTCTGTGCACGACTGAAATAAAAAAAAAAATAATAATTACGAAAATCTGTTAAAAATTTTGGATTAATTATTGTTTTGATGCTGAATTTTTTAAAAACAGTGCTTTAAAATGCTTTTGAGAATCGCTGGTTTTAATACATTTATAGAATTGAATGCCTTTTTATTTATAAGTTTTTTTGAGGAATGTTAATATATATTTATAATGCAAGATTTAATTCAATATAATTAAGGATATATTCTTAAAGTTCTTTTTTGACATTTCTACGATTTTAAATACTGATTTACTTGTTACTAGTCCAATATATATTTTTCAATCAGTTATTTTGAAAAGCAATTTTTGAAATTTCACAAGATAATTGTTATAAATTTTCAAATGTTTAAAAGAAATGCATACAATTTAATGATTCTAATTTTTTTTCTTTTGCACAGATAGAGAAACAAAGAGGAAAGAAGACTTTATTATACAACCTCTTATTTAGAATAATACTTAGCATTACAATAAGAGTTTAAATATTTAAATTTATGTTTCATAAAAATTAAAAAATCAAATTAAAAATATTACATTTTTTTCTTCAAAATTTTATTTTTCTAAGTTTGTTTATAAGTTTATTAATCCAATCATATTATTCATTTAATATTTTAACTTAGTGATTAATATTTTTATGTATATGAAACAATTGATATTAACAAATTATTATTGATATTAATAAAGGCACGCTTTGTTTCTGAAAATTATGTTTCTTTCTCTCTTTATAACTGAAATTCAACTAATTACATATTTCAAAAGCAGACATTTCATAAAAGCGGATTATATATTATATTTTAATTTTACTTGAGCTAAATTGATTATTACATATGTTTCTTCCTACAGTTTATTTGCCATTCTTTTCGAAATAAATTTTACGACAGATTTAGTGGCGCCATCTATTGATAGTAAGCAAATCTTAAAATTATTAGCAACAAAAATATATTAAAAAAAAAAAAAAAAAAAAAAAAAAAAAAAAAAACACTGAATTTTTTTAACTGAAATTCAATTAATAACGTATTTCAAACACTGAAATGTCATAAAATCGAATTATATATTATAGTTTAGCTTTACTTGATCTTAATTGATTATTGGATTTGTTTCTTCCTACAGTTTATTTGTGACTTTTGACAGATCTAGTGGCGCCATCTACTGAAAGTAAGTCTGTAAAAAGTTTAAGACTAAAATTAGATCTTTCTCCGGAAAATAAATAAGTTACCAGCACTAATTACTTTTGAAAAACTACAAATGTTACTAATTTGACATCAATGAAATAAAGGACCTGAGTTAAATCACAATATGGAGATTATTTTGTTAACTCCAGCTATGTCACATTAGTCTGAACATTATAAAGATTATAATAATGTCCTTTTAAATTTAGAAGTTCTTGGTGGGTACCTCTCTCTACAATTTTCCCTTTGTGAATTACAGCTATTGTGTCTGCATTTTGAATTGTAGAGAGTCTATGAGCTATTATAAGACATGTGCGTCCACTACTTGCTTTGTCTAATGCTTCTTGCACAACCTGTAATATAATAGAAATATATCTAAGCATTTTAAAATTTTGTATAAGTCACTTTTTCACACCTTATTTACACAGTTTGTTATTAACCAATTAGTAATTAATTCCATTTGAAAATCTTATTTAATTTTTCTATCCTTTTTACATGATCTTTTACGATTAATCAGTGTAAATATTTTTAAAAAATAACAAGTCATTTTTTATGTTATGTGATTTGTTCCAAACCAGATGACAAGGAAACTCTTGGATGAAGTATTCGGAGAAATTTGCCTTTGTGGAAACTTTTTTGAGAGAACTAATGCGCATTGTGTTACAACCTCCCACGGTTAGCCTGAAAGTAAAGGAACTCTAACCCATGATCCGTCTACCACTGATTTTACTGCAGCATTGTGGTCGGTTCTAGCCGGGCGCGGAATTTGCATCGACCAGCCATCGCTGGGATTCAACACCGGGTTACCTCACTGCGAGTGGAGCGTTCTATCCTCTGAGCCATCACGGTTCATAGTTTTAAAATTGATAAAATTGTTCGAACTGGAAGGTATCCAATAAAAAATTTGGAGCAAAGTCATTGCACAAGCTCTTGAAGACAAAGGGCTATCAGAAGTCTAAGAAGCCGTATTGAGTACGGAATATGAGCTATGAAACACAGAAAGATCCTTTACATCTGACTCGTTTGAAAGAAAGATGGTTCGGTTGTCTTTCTGTCTGAAGGATGTGTCAGCCAGCTCTGCTTTCTGTACTTCCTGGTCTTGACCAGGTATTCTTATTACATTGCCTTGTGAGCTTGAACCGAGTTGCTCACAGGCATCTTTTCTCTATCTGGATAAACTGTGATGCTCCATCTCATGCTTGACTCGGGATCGTGTGCTGACGAGTCCGCAATTACTTGGTCCCCTTGTTCTGCTGTCGTGATGGTGAGACCAGACCTGCTTTAGTCATAATTTCATAAAAAAAATATAACGCATAGTTATTAAGGGGCCGGGATGACCTGGTTGGTAGAGCGCTGGACTCACTATCGTGAGAAAGGGGGTTCGAACTTAGCCGGCCAAAGACTCCTAGTGTAGTAAATGGCGTCTGGTGTGCGTTAAATCTGTCGGGTCATGAAGTCTTCCATGTTCCCATAACAAATTATATCTCTGGGGATACTGGATTATTGTTCTCCGGTACAGGTCAAAATTACGTATAAATTATGTACAAATGGGTCCGCCCTATAAACGGGTGTGAAGTATGGGTATGGCAGAAATCATGTTCTTAGCCAAACATTGCGCCACTAGAAAGCAAGAACAATCGCTCCCCCTGTGCCTTAATGGCCTACGACAACAACATCAACTAGACAGTTTTAAACCATCTTCTTTAAAATGTTTCTAAAATTAAACTTTAAAAATTAAAATCCAGGTATTTAAAATCAAGTGAAAGTGTTTTATATTGCATACCAACTGTATTAGAATTTTTTAATGAGTTTTTTAACATACCTTTTCACTTTCTGCATCCAGAGCAGAAGTTGCTTCATCAAGAAGTAATATTTTGGGATTTCTTAAGAGAGCTCGAGCAATAGCTACTCTCTGCTTCTGGCCACCACTTAATTGCGTGCCTTTGTCACCAACTGGAGTGTCGTAGCCCTTCATAGAAAAAAAAATTAACTGTAAATGAATTCTAAATAAATTTAATGTAAGACTATTCGTCAATCTCGTAAACAGCCAGCATGAGATATTATTGGACTTCCATTGCCATCGAAGTGCACATATCTTAGATTAAATCCTCTACAAGTTCAATTTTTCTACATCATTTCTATTGTGATGTTCATTAATTCGGGATCTTCAGTTCATGCCAATATTTTTTTTTTCATAATTTGTTGTCTTTTCATTAAACTTACATGATTTTAAATCCTTGCATTATCCAGAAAATAAACTCGTTTCTTATCGTTGGGACATGAGTATAGATCTAAGTGGGTATATGCTTATGAAATGAACAATTTGCCTCTTATTGCTTTTTTCTCCAAAAAGGATTCTTTTTTGTTTAAATCGTATATTCTAAAGCTTATTTTCATAGAAACCGCAAATTTCTATTCAATTTTTAGTGATTTTCTGACGAAGAAAAACTTAAGAAATGTTATTTAAAATGAAAGGAAATGTTTTGAAACGAAAAGACATAACTAGCAGACATAACTTGTAGACATAACTGAAGAAAAAAAAAATGATGAGAACTAAAAATAAAGCAAAATATATTTATATTTTTGTTTTTACCTGAGGTAACGAAGAAATGAAGGTATGTATATTGGCTTGACGTGCTGCTTCGATAATTTCTTGCATTTCAACTGATCTAGAATTGTCTCCATATGCTATGTTTTCAGCTATACTATAACTGAATAAGACAGGTTCTTGTGATACAAGGCCGATATGAGATCGAAGATTAGCCACTTTTACATCCAAAACATTTTCTTGATCAAATACCTAATTTGAACGAAAAAATAAATTATTTTTGTCTACTATATCAATGACAACCACAACTTAATCACGCATAAATCATCTGTAATTAATGTAATTATATCTGTTTTTATAACTTATTATATAAAACGAAGAAAAAACTAGTAAAATCTTTCTGTTCTAAATAATATGATTTTTCATTGGGAAATTCTATGTAATGTATTGTGATATTATGTACTATAATTTTAATGCAATTGGTGCTCTTAAAAGATCCAACAAGATTTAAATTTTGTTTTAATAAATCTCTTTTATGGACTTCCTTTCATAAAATAGGTATAAAAATAATTAATTTTGAAATTCTCCTGTGCAACTACCCCAGACAACAATACTCATAAGTTCTTTTTTTTTTTTTTTTTGAATTAGCTATTTGTTTACAGTAAAAAAATAATGTATCTTAACACCAAGACGGGGGGCAACAACTTTACTCCAAATTAGTGTCACACGACACTAAGAACGAAGGATTGTTCCAGGTGCAGTGAAACGCTAAGTATGTTCGTTATACTACTTGGTGTAAAAAGACAGCCAAAACTTTTGATATTCAGTATGACTAAATATTTTTAATTGCAGCATGATAAGATACAAATAAAGTCAGTTATTTTTGCGAAACAATATTAACTGAGAATAATTAATTGTAGATGTGCATACATACACTAATTCTTAAACTTAAATTAGTTGTTAAATTAAAAATACGCAAAGCGAAGGAGAATATTAAGACAAATACCAACTAGGCTTAACAAAACAAAAGTGGATAGAAATTTTAGATTATGAGTTTTAGCTTGTTTTATACATTTCAGAGAGTTCTAAAAATTAAAATATGCTTTTTTTACTACTTATGCCGTATTTCAAATAAGCAAGCCAGCTTGAAATCAAGCGAATTTTTAAGGCAGAGGATGCGTTTTTTATTCTTCAGGGGCGTCATCTATGGCCAAGAACACGACTTCAGCCATACACAAATCATAACCTGTTTTACAAGGAAAACCTATTCATACTCCATTCATTCACAGAGTGAAATTTTGACTTCAACTAGAGAACGATCTTTAATTCAGTACCCCCAAGAGGTATTAAATTGTTATGGGAACTTGGAGGACTTTGCGCCCCGAGCACCTGTTGCCATTTAATACACGCAGATTCTTTGGCTGGCTGTATTTGAACTCCCATTCTCACAAATCAAAGTCCAAAGTCCTATCAACCAGACTATCCCGGCCAAAATTAAAATATAAATAATCTTACTGCACTACTAAAATTATAGATACATATTTTAACGGCACATATTTGTTTGCTTAAATGAATCGTTGCGTAGAAAACAACAATGAACTCTCGTAAATTTTTACTCCAATTTTAAGCATTTGACTTACGATATCCTAAGTAAATATGATATGAGTGTGTATGAGCTTGGTGTAAGCATTTCACATTAATGGTATACAAATATTATTACACCTTCTCAAGTATTTATGACCAATTGGCTTGGTTTTAACTAAAAATAAAGCATTCCGTCACGCAATTGTTTAGGTAGTTGGAAGATTTGGAACGTTCACTCATTTTCATGTTTGGTTTCAGTGATTTAGATTCCTTTCATAAGCCAATGGCCTAATTTTTTTTTCACTCCCATCTAAAACAAAACGTTTTATTTTAGCGGAATTGAAAGATTTGATGATCAAACTATACTTAAAATAATAGGAAAGATTGAATGAATGAAAGTTTGCAACTTTGAGATTTCTTTAGTAAAATCAAAGCAACCAGCGAACCAACTTCCCCGACTGGCAAAACGTTCATCTGTTACTTAATTAAAATAGTCACTTCTATAGCGTTATGCAGTTTGAAAACATTTCGCGAAAAACTATAACCCCATATTATAGAAATTATTTAAAAAGGAAGAAAAAAATCCCTTTCAGAATCAATTTCAATTCTTCGAGGTGCTTAAAAAAAGTTGCTGCATTTATACAAATACGTGAACTTGCCTAATTCAGGAGTTAGATTCTAAATCTGAAATTAGTTTTGCTTCTAAAGCTAATTTTTTAAAATTACATTTTTAGTCTGTTTTGTGCTGAAATGTACAAGTTTAAAAAAGTTATATGTAACAAGGGGTCGCAAAAATGTTGCGACAAACTTCTTTGCGAGTTCGGATGCATAATCAGGATGAAAACAGGAATCCATGCCCAGAGATGTCATATGCGTCCTTACTGTTCAGAAGCTCATGAATGAGCAGTTTATAATTGTGGAGCATTCCAAGCGGTGTACGACATTTCCGGTAGATCGTGCAATTTTAATCCTGATAATGAGCTCTAACTCCTCTAGGAGTTAGTCGCAACATTTACGAGACTCTGTTATCTATAAACGTTTTTAAACTGCACATTTCAACAAAAAATAGAAGAAAAAAAGAAGAAGAAAAATTTAATTTAAAACAAAAAGGTTGTAGCTTGGAGGGAGAAACCAGATTTGAAATTGATTGGCAGATTTGAAATCAGTGATACGAAAGTATCTAAGATATGTAAAAAAATCTCATACCACAAAAAAATGCTCCCCGAAGTAATAGGTTATACTGTATAAGCTTCATTAAAGTTATGCTATCTGTACTCAGACACTTAATTCAAATATTTATGAATTAAAACACTAGAAAGAACTGTTTTTTCTTATTTTTTCATTTATGTATTTCTTGATAATTAATAAAGGTTGGACAACAATCTTAAAGAAATATTTCGAAAAAGCAGCATTTAAACCATTTTAAGCTGCACATATCATACTCTGTCATTAGATAATTCATTATATGATTATATAAATCATGATTATATAAACCATTACATCAATATATAAATCATTATATAAATTGTAACTTACCACATTCCCTTGTAAAGGATCGTAAAAACGTTCGATCAGTTGTACACAAGTACTTTTACCGCATCCACTACTGCCCACAAGAGCCACCGTCTTCCCAGGTTTAATACTCAATTCAAGTCCTCTCAATATTTTTGTATAAGGTCGACTTGGATAATTAAAGTACACTTTTTGAAAATCAACATATCCGTTAACTTCATTCTAAATAAAGAGAACAATTTATGAAATTAGAAAACTCAAAATGAGAAAGTGGATAAAATTATCCCAGTTCCATGCATGTTTAAAATTCCAGCATTTAAACAGATTTTGATTTCTTTTCTACCAATATGATATGTATTTTAAAAATTAGTCAAGTGTTTTTTTAAAAATATGTTTCGTAGTTTGGGTTTATCATTTTCTTATATCTTGTAGTATTTGCAGTTCTTGACAATGGAATTTGCATATACTAAAACTAAATAGGGTATTAACCCAGTTTCAGACAAAATACACCATTTCAATAAATATTTTTTTATTGCCCCTGTGATGCATATTTTTTTTACTAATTGTTTTTTACGTTGTTTTTAAAAGTTCTGAAGACATTTATAAAATATAGTTACTCATTTGGAATAAACAATTTCTGTTGAGAAAATTTTAAAATATGGTAGTTTTTTTTAAAATTTTTTTAAAATTTTTTACTTAAAACGGTTATTTACAAATTCGACTTTTTGGAAATGTATAATTATTTCTCTTGAGATTGATCATATGTTTTTATTACGGATTAAAAGTGTAAGTTTACCGTTTTTATTCAAGCCATCATCTATGCACCTTTACCATGACGCACTTTATTACCATTTAAGGACCATTTCATTTCTTAAAAGTATTATTTCCCGTGCATGAAGCCTTTTGTGTCTTAATGAATGTAAGCATATTTTTCAGTGAAAATAATATCACATTTTTATGACACAATGAAAATATATTTGAGGACCAAAAGTCGGTCCTGTACTTTAAACAATTAACAGCATGAATGCCTTGTCTCAGAATGAGTAGAGATAAAACTTTTATTTTGATTTAAAAAAAAACATTTTAAAATTTTATTTCCATATTATTATATTATCTAAATGTTTTGTTACATATTATCTAATGTTACTTAAATGTTACAGGTTATGAACATATTATCTAAATGTCGATAAATAAAATCGCACGATCTCAGAATTGCTGCAAATATTTTAAACATCTTAAATAACATACCAGAATTTTTCCATGCATTGATAGAGAATCTATTCTAGGTTCTACATCAAGAAGTTTGAATATTCTAACAGCGGCTAGTTTAGCTTTATTGTAATCTGGAGCAAATGCAATAGCTTGTCCAACAAACATCATCCCTATTAAAACTCCTTCGAGCACTCTAGTTTAATTAGAACAATAGAACAAAAAATTAACTCAACTATAAAATTGAAATCAAAATTTAAATCTTGAATGGAAAGTTTAAAAATGTAAAGATAAAACGTTTAAAATAAAATATTGTAAAAATGCAACTATTTTTTCGTTTGTTACAATGTGAAAATTTCTATAGAATCTGAAAATATAGTGGAAATCTTTCCGTATTGTGATCGGTCGCGCCAACAACAATCGCCAAGGGAAAAATGAGAAAGAAAAAAAAGAAGTACAGGTTTGCTTGATGGTGGCTACGAGTTTTAAAAAAAAAAAAAGTGGAGTCCCTCCGCGTGGAAGAAGTGAAACTTCGTAATGTGGAAATGAAAATAGGAAGGGGTAGAAATTGATTTTTAGTGGAATCATATTGTTTCTTTAAGACAAACTTTATTACCATTGCTTACAATTCACAATTGATCGCATCTTTTAATGATCATTTTCTATGCGCATGCGTTTGAGTGCCACGCATTTACTCTCGCTCCGTCTCTTTCTATTCCCCCTCCCCAGGAGCGTTGAACGTTTAACGCAACAGTGCTTTCATACCCCCTCCATGGTAGCGTTAAACGTTTACTGCAACCTTGTTGGAAGTCGTATTAGAAGTTTCACATATAAAATAATAACCGGCAAAAATAAAAAAAAACATAGAAAAATAAGTATCTAAAGCAGAGTATCTATGTGCATCAAAGTATTTTTTTAATTGTATTTAATAAAAAAAATATACTTATGAACTTTTTAAATACAATACTTTGTTTCATTTAAAATTTTTTCGCTTAGTTAAAAAATATTAATAATAAAATATATTTTTAAAAAAATTATAAGAAGAAATCAGCTTATTTCTAAATGTTCTACATTTCAGTAAAGTTTTCTTGGCGAATTTAAAAAAAATATCGCTTTGTTTTCTTTAACGCCAATATTACCTACTATGTTTTTCTCTTACCTCGTGCGCTCAACGAACGTAAAGAGAAATCTAGTTTCCATGACAACGGTAGCGTTAAACGTTTAACGCAACCTTGTTAGAAGTCGCATAAGAAGTTTCACTTCAAAAACATTTCTATTCTCTTCGCTTATTTCGAGATGAAATTTAATTTATTTGCTTACATTAAAAAATCCAAATAAACATTGTACTTTTCTTGCCGCCTGTGTTTTAAATAACAATGAAAGAATCGCTCCGTATTTTTATCCAATGTTTATGTTTATATGTATAACAGGTTCTAGGATCTCGTAAAACCAGCTTTAACACAATATAATTTTTAAAAAAAGAAATAAAAGGTTTGAACGGTTTTTAGGATCGAGTGAAAATATTGAATCCCACACACTGCTCCAAATTTCAGAAATCTAGTACAAACATTGGTTTTATATAATATAATAATAAGATAAAGAGATATATAGGGAGTAACATATGAGCAAGATATATATAGACAAACAGACACTAATTTTTCCGAGATATGGACTTTTGTAGTCCGCGCCAAAACAAACTGAAAAACTAAAATGGTTTTCACTTTAAGAGAATAGTAGAGATGTAAGCTGTTCTAACAATATCGTTCGAAAACGAACTGAAAAGTTTAATTGGTCTTCATCTTAAGAGAAGAATAGAGATATTTAATCCTGATTTTTTATTCTAAATAAACGATTCGAATGCTTTGAAAACAAACTTTTCATTTTAATACAAACATTTTCCAAAGCTGCACCACTAATATTTCATTCGTCTTTTTTACATCAAATTAAAAATTCATATAAAATATGCATTTAGTAATTGAGAATTTAATTAGGGCACTTTGAGTACAATAACCAAACCACAAACACTGTAAAAAATTCCGAACTCCAGAAAAAACTTTGTGAGCTTCATCCGTTAAATGCAATTTTACGGTAAAATTTTACAATATAACTTATTTAATTAGAGTGATTAAATTATTTTACGGTAATTACTACTGTAAAAATTTACTGTTTATCAAATGTTTTGTACCTTAACATTTGGTAAATGTAGATTTTAAGGTGAAACCTACCAGCACTTTTTACCGTAATTTAATAAGGCATTTTTTACGTTTGCAGGAATGTTCTCCAAGCTTGTAAAAATCATGAATAGTATTTAATTATTCCTTATGATCTTAACAATTTTATTGTAGTTTAATTTTTCCATAGATTTTTTTAAAATACTGATTAGAGAATTATTATTAAATTAAGTCTAATTATGTCATGTAAAAACTATGAATTGAATCAATTGAGAAATCAACCGTTAAACGATTAACAGTTAAACGAAAAATATTCAAAGCATGAAGAAATTTGGAACGGCTCATAATGATCCATTATTATATAAAAGCCATATTTTTATTTATATTTTGATTTATGTTTTTTAAAATTATTTTGGGTACTCTGAATATTGAAATTTGTGTCTTCCAATAATGCATTTGTTTTACAAAATTCTATTGCATTGCGATTTTTTTTTAATTCTATTAAATTGCATTTTGTTTTCCCCAATCATGAATACTAACAAATACTTACTTCAACAAAGTATCGTATTTCAACTCTTTATCAGCAACTAGTATAGCTCCATAATACAAAACAGCTGAGTAAGAAAGAGGGTTTAGAGCTTGGGCAAAACCGTAAATGAATCCTCTTAAGTGAGCCATGTTCCGAGAGTTTCTAGGAAATGAGCAGTCGTTAGATAATCATCTATCTTATTGAAAAATAAGCAATTAAAAATCATTATTGCTTTTTAAATAAAAATGGATAAATGAAAAATTTATTTCTGGATAACTAATTTATAATTTTACATCAAACTAAAAAAAGCTATTTAAGCCAATATTTTGTTATGATACTCTATACTAATTATTCTTATGGAAAGAGCCTGTTTGCTTCTAAGAATGAATCCTATGCTGCCAACGGGAACGTATATCTTCATCGCCAACTCTGGAAACGACGTTGCACACTCAATATTTTTGCTTGTTTTCTTATGAAATGAAGAGAATAAATCTTACTGAATAAAAACTATTGTTTTCTTTATAAGAATTAATAAATAAAAATTATATCTAAAATTTGAAACAAATATACGTCTTTCTTTTCGCATTTAAAGAAACTAATGGAAGAATAATACATATTGTTTCTAGCAGACGATCTTTTTCTACCGCAAAACCTTTCTTTATCTCGCATTTGACTTATGAAGAGTATGCCAGCATAAAACTCGCCATTTTTAGTGGTCTAATCAAATCCAATGCTCTTGCAACGTTATATAGTTGTTTCTTTTTCAAGAAGGAAATGTTCTCCTTATTTACCGAAATATGTCGGCATGTCTAGAATCTCAATAAGATTACTAAACTATAAACCTTTTTTAATAATTCTATGATATATATCGTATAAGATAGCACAAATTATTCTGTCAGACGAGTTTAACTCTTAAAAGCTTTTATATTGTTTTGAAAGCATATTTATATAATTTAATAACTAAATTAAACGGAACTAAATGCAGTCGCGGATGAGTACTTAAATCCTATTTCGCAATGGTCTTTTCCTAATTTGCAATGTAGTATTAAACTCCTTATTAGGATGTAAAAAAAGTTCTGCAATGACCTTGCAGCATGCCTTGCTGAAAGATTTCGTTTATAGCAATAACGAATCAAAATCCTAAGTCCAGTTTTATCTAAATTCATTTGGAGCTTATTGATGAAAGTTTAAACTAAGAACACCAAAAAATAGGTACACAAAATGAAAATTCATAAAAGTTGACATTTTCGCAAATGTTGCAGAACTTTTTTTTAACAACCTGATAATTTTAGCTAAGTAAATATTTTTTTTTTCAGTTCGCTTTAATTGTTAATTTTTTACCTACTTAAACTGATATATTCTCTTTTTTCGTATAATTTATTTTTTATAATTATTTAAACAGTAATGGCTGTATTATAAATTGCGCAAATGAATTGCTTTGATAATGTTTTTGGAAAAAATGAAACAAGTTATGAAGATATAAAGATGTTATTGTGAATATTAAAAGGATTTATACATTTCTAAATTTAAGACATTCGAACATTTTGAAAAAATTTTCAAAGCAAGAAAAAGAAAAATAGAATATTTTCAAACTTCACATTCAAGAAATAATGTTAATAGTTTTTTTTAATAATTTGTCAACAAAACATACAATTGAAAAAAATAAAATAAAATCATTGAATTCGTTCTTTATGTACTTGATTAAATTGAATTTTTAATGTGTAGAAATAAATTTAATCTCTTCAAGTGAAATGTTATCCATTAATTCAGTTTTATTTCGAATTTAAATAAACCTTGGCTTAAAGGTACTCTTTAGGCACTTATTATTATTAGGCAGTTATTATAATCATTAATAATGAATGAATAAGAAAATTTTTATTAACATTAATAGCGAATTATAAATACTATTAAATTTGATTATTTCATTAATTATTATAAATATATTAAAATTTAACAAGGTAATGAAATATTATAACGTTAAGAAAGGAATTTTTTAAGACATACCTTGGAAGTAAAATATAAATCCTTTATTCAAAGTGGTCTTGGGTTTTAAATAAACTTTTAAGGTACTATTTCAAACACTTATTATAATATATTATAATATAAACTAACTTGAGAGGTTTCAATAAAGCATTATAGAACTGCAGGTAGAAGTTTTCTTCTTCATGCAGAGATGCAACAGTACGTATGCTTTCTATTGCTTCTATTGCTACCTGCATGAAAAGGCAATTATTATTTATTAAAGTAATGCCTATAAAAACATTTTAAACAATAGATGAGTCTTTATATTTGCTTTGTTTTATAGGCATTACCAGGTAGTTTTTTTTTTCTTTTTCTAAAACCCTCTTTTATTGAGTTTTAGAATATTGTGAATCTTTTGAAGCTTTTCTCTTTTTTTATTCGAAGGAAAAAATTTTATAAATGAAGTTTTGAATATTATCTATAATTTTAGTTTTAGAGCATCATAGTGAAATTTATTTTCTGCAATTGAAACCTAGTTGCATTTTCTGCTGCTCCAAATTTGTTTTTAAAAAATTCATTTTCAAAATTTCTAAAATTTCTCACATTTCCTTCATTGAAAGCATCGCGGTCTGCATTTTATTCCTTTTTTTAAAAAACAACTAATTCATAATTGTTTTTTTTTTTTTAACATTTAAAAATGTTCACAATACATCAAAAATCAATACAAATCTGAGAAAAATTGTTACTTCATTTTTTATTGAGTTATGGTAGTTACAGATTTAAGAACACTAAATCTTGTCAAAAACAATATAGATTATTTTTAAAATTTTTTTTAAAATTTATTAAGTTATTAATCAGCTGATGCAAAAATTAAATTATAAAAATTACCCTAAGATGGCTTTAAGTGTTCTAGAAGACTGACTTTTCTGCAACTTTTAACGTAGTTTTATTGTTGAGCAAACCAACTTGAAATGCGCCTTAACACTTTGTACATGTAACATAAAAGCTATTTCGAAATTTAAAAAGAAATTTAAAATAAAAACTCATTTTAAAACTATGAAAAAAAATTACAAAATTAACCAATATAGTAGATTCTTAGAATGATTCTGTACAATCCATTAATTTCAATGAGCCCACTGTTCTCTCAGCTGAGCTAGAAGCAAACTGTATGTTAAAAATCTAATGCAATTAAACAGTTATAAGGATAAATAACTGTTTCTTTTTTACCTTACTACCCTGTTAACTTTTTTTTAAAATCCGTCGTTGAACAACAGACCCAATTTTGGGTTTACGACCACTAATGTTCAACTGTACCCTTGTAATTTTGAATCAATCCAGAAGGAAACTCCTTGATCAGTATCCCCAAATGTATTGATTTATTATAGGAACATGGAGGTCTTTGCGACTCCACAGATTTAACGTGCATCAGTCACCATTTACTACACGGGGAGTCATCCGCCGGCCTGTTATCGAACTCACGAACCCTTGAACATGGGCCCAGTGCTCTACCAACCAGGCTATCATGACCTCCCCCTCATAACTTGACTGTTTAATGAATTATTTCGTGAGTTCTTTTATTTCGTGAATAGTCGTATCTTTTATTCATATTTTAATACATAATTTAGCACGCACAACAGAATTGTGTTTTGAATCTTTCTTTTCTGCAAATAATCTCTTAACGAAAGGATTACATGTATTTGGTGTATTTTATTATTTTTATTTTGTTCTAAATATCGATTCCAATGTTAATTCATTGAATCGAATCACCTCCTACAGAAGATTCATTTTTGTTATATTTATATTTTTCATGAACTCGTGCAATTTTTTCGCATTAGGTGCCTGCGCTTCTAGGGGAGTTTGAGAAGATTTATGAAATAGAAATAAGGAGGAGCGAAGGGAATACAAGAAGTGTGACAATACAAATTTTGGTTTAGAAAAAAAAAAAAAAAAAAAAAAACATTCAGTTCAATGTCGACAGATTAAATATTTTTGTATTACTTATTTTGATAGTTTTTCATTTTTTTAATTAAAAAAAAAGCAGTCAAATTATTATGTATATGCTCACAAATACCATTAAAACATATAGTTAATGTTTCAAAATAAAATTTTAATCATAATTTGTACCAGAGTGCTTTGTTTCCAGCAATGTAAACATGTGTCTATGCAATATATTTTAATTCAAAACCGGCGTTGAACAGCCGATCCAGTTTACGGGTTTACGACTACTTATGTTCAACTCTATAGCCTTGTAATTTTGAACGTATTCCAGAAGACAAGGGATCTTCTGGATCAAGTATTGGCTGAAATTTGCCTTCGTGGAGTACTGTTTGATGGAACTAACCAGAATTTGCATTACATGGAGAAGAAAAACACGAAAGCCCCCCAAGATTAACCTGACGGCAAGGGGACTCTAAGCCCTGACCTGTCTACCACTGAGGCTATTTTACGTCATCACTGTGTCCGTTACGAGTCGGGTGCAAAAATCAAACCAACCAACCATCACTGGGATTGAAAACCGGTTCACTTAAAGAATAGGCGAACTCTCTATCCTACGAGCCTCCACGACTGCTATACGATATATACCATACGATACGATATATACCTTACGATATATACCATACGATACGATATATACCATATGTGACAATGGGTGGCAGTTATGGAGTATTATGAAGTGTGACACTTTTAAAAAATATTGAAAAAATTGTGCCGTCATTAATGGCCGGCTTTTAATATCATCCGCGATAGCTTATCGGATAGAGCCGCCTCCGCCTCCCAATGAGTTGACCCAGTTTCGAGTCTCGGAAACGGCTTGTAGATACGAGTTCTGCTACCGGTTTGCATTGATCACATTGCTTACAGATCCCCAGTCTTAGACGGTTCATAAGTCAAAATCCTAATGCCGTGGGCTTAAGCATTAAATGTTTTCGTGGTTCTCCTCTCCATCTAGCGCAAATATGGGTTAGTTCAACAAAGAAGACCTCCACGAAGGCTAGTTTGTACCAAACTCTGATCCGCATGTCTTCTGAATGGGACTCAAAATTACAGGGCTACGGAGTTGCATATTGTTATAGTCGTAAACGCAGAATTGGCTCGACTATTCAATGCCGGCAATAAAAATATATATAAAAAAATATTTTGTATAAGTAGTTAACATTTTACTCTAAATTTATTTTGTTCTTGGTTATTGTTCAGAAAATATATTCTTACGCGCTTTATCAACAAGTGTTGGCACAGATTTGAATGGAAACAGTTTTAAGAACAACAGCTACGTGAACTGATGTGGAGTATCTTGCATGTTTTTGGTGAAAAATTAAAAAGCACAAAGAAGACATTACATCATGTAAACAAAACATTTAAAAAAAAACCGCAGTCTATTTACCTTCGATGCGTCTTCTGCTCCAGTACTTTCACTTGTCAGTTGACCAGACATTACTAATGAATTAAAATAAGCCCCCAAAAAGACGAACGGCATGAAAGCCAATGTTACACCACCAAGTCTCAGATCATACCACAATGCGAGAACTATTCCAAATACAAAGGTTGAAAGAGCTTGAAATAAGGTGGACATTCTTGCACCGGTGGCCTAAATTGTCCCCATAAGAAAATAAAAGAAAAATTTAAAGCAAATATTTTTTAAAAATAACAAAGAAACAGGTAATAATCTAATGAGCGTTCGCGACGTCTTAGAAATTTTTCTGCTCCTTGAATTCTCTATTTGTAAAATAAACGTACATTTTTGGAAAATTTGTTTTATGCAAAGAGCCTGACATGTAAATTTTATGTAATATTGTCGGAACGAATTTATCATTAAGATAATTGGTTAATAAAGCCTTTACATATCCTACGTAATACACTCTATAACAAAAAAAATCGACGCACACTGCCGAGCCAGATTACAGTGGTGAATAGGTCGATCAGGCTGGAATGATGCCGACTGGGAACGTATAGTCTTTAGCGACGAATCCCGCTTCCAACTGTGTCCTGACCATCATCGAAGACGTGTTTGGAGACGCACAGGGCAGAGGGGGGATCCTGCCTTCACTATTGCACGTCACACCGGCCCTCAACAAGGCATTATGGTCTGGGGTGCCATTTCCTTTGACAGCCGGACCCCTTTGGTCGTCATTAGAGGTACACTTACTGCACAGCGGTACGTCGACGACATCCTAAGACCTGTTTTGCTACGTTCCTTTTGCAGCGCCCTGGGCTGGTTTTTCAGCAGGACAATGCCAGACCACATACGACACGTGTTGCTATGAACTGTCTGCAAGCTTGTCAAACTCTTCCTTGGCCTGCCAGATCACCAGATCTCTCTCCCATCGAGCATGTATGGGATATGATGGGAAGGCGATTGCATCTGGCACGGAATGTTGATGACCTCGTTCGACAATTGGATCGAATTTGGCAGGAAATACCGCAAGAGACCATCCGGGAGCTTTATCGGTCTATGCCACGCCGTGTGGCAGCTTGTATCCAGGCTAGAGGCGGGTCAACACCTTATTGAACTTGTTACTGTAACTCTGCAATAAATTATTCAATTGTTCTGAAATTTTAATCATTTACTATTCTGTACATTGTCTTCCTATCCACCAATTTTCGTTTCAATCGGACAACTCCTTCTTGGTGCGTTGATTTTTTTGTTATAGAGTGTATAATCGAAGTGGATATTACTAACTACTCTTCGATAAGATACCTTTCATGTATTTTACGTATTATAGACTAAATAAATTTACCATTTAAATTTGGTAAGTATTCTTCTGTAAATTTTAAATATTATTGAAGAAGAATAAGTTTACTATTTTAATATCGGTTAGAAAACTTTCGTATATTTTTCGTATTGGTGTTGATACTTTTGTAAGAAGACTATTTTATATCATTCATAAAAAGGGGTATGGAATTTTACAATTTAATTTCGGTAAGGGTGCTCTATATTTCACAAATTTTAACTGAAGAAAATTCACCTTACGCTCTTTATAACAGTAATAAAGCTATTTACATATATTTTACTTAACATTATTAGGGGAAATTATTACTCTACACTATTGCATAATTGTATTGCGTAACATAAATTATGTTGTTAGAACAAATTTTTATACTTTTCGACTGAGTCAGTATGAAAGAAAATAAAAAAATCTTGATATTTAATCATTTGATTTAATAATTTAATACTGATGTCAATAATTTTTATTGTGAGGTTCTTTTCCAACTGGATTTGTTCAGGAAAATGTTTTAACGTGATTTTAGTGAAAAACATTGCAATTTCAAAGCAGGCAAATATTATTTTTCTTTGTATTGTGTTGTTATCTATCAGAAATTCCAGGAAATTCTTAATTATTCATTTGAAAACAAAACTGTAGAACAATTATAGGTAGAAAAATCTGCGTCACTATATTTTTCCAATTCCGCCAATTGTAGTGCGAAGGCGCATTAGTATAAAAAAAGTGCATAATGAATTACAAGAAAAAAATATTTTCTGAATAAATTTATTAGTAACAAAATTATCAATTAGTGATTTGTAACTGATTGTCATTGTCGATAACACAAAAAAAATATAGAAAATGATTAAAAGAAACTGATAGTCTTAGGAGAAGAAAAGTGAAATAGAGATAAAATAATAAAACAATAAACGATTTATTTAACAAATTGAAATATTCTTACCCCTTGAACTTGTGAAGCATCTGATGTCAGGCGAGAACAAAGAGCACCAACACTGTTTTTAGAATTGTCGAAAAAACTCATATCCTATTAAAAACAACTTCTTAAAAAAATACTAGATATAAATTGAAATCATAATATAATATATTTAACTACGAACTTGTCTAATTATGTTGGCAAACACCATTTTCCTCAGCCTTGAAGTTAGTTTTTCTCCAGCTACGGAAAACATAAATGCCTAAAAATAAGTAATGCAGAAGTATTTAGTTATATAAAAAATGCTAAAAGAAACGCTAACTATTTTGAAAAAAATAAAAACAGAGTAATAAAATAATCGATTATTCCTTACTATACACGAATAACACAAAAGGTGTTTTGAACAATATTTTTTTTTTCTTTTTATGACCGCTGTTGAACAACTGACTCAATTTTGAGTTAACGACTACCAATGTTCAACTCCGTAGCCGTGTAGTTTCGAACCCAGCCAATTGGGAGATGGAACTAACCTGCATTTGTGTTACATGGAGAGAAAAACCACGAAAACCTCCCATGGTCAGCCTAACGGCAAAGGGATTCTAACCCATGATCCGTCGACCACTGAATATATTTTATGTCAGCACTGTAGTAGGTGCGAGCAGGTTGCGGAATTCGTGCCGACCAGTCATCGCTAGAATTCGAATCCGGCTCAGCTCATTGGGGGGCTAGTGCTCTATCCTATGAGCCACGATCGACTCGAATAAAAATATTTGGTAAATTTCACAGTTATGGTATTTCTTTGACAAAAACATTCCCGACAGCATGTGTCCTCTGACAAACCTTATCGTAACCACAGTCTTGGATACGTAGATTAAGTAGCGACACGATTTTGGTGACTGGCAACTATCTTAAGACCTCAACTTACAAAGTATAAATACTGAGTTTCCACTCTTAAACCGCACACGTTATTGATCAATATTTTCACATTCTTGAGGTAACTTAAATCTTTCTCGTATTTTCTTTCAATTCTTTTTTTCTTTCTGAAATATGTTTTATTTTTATTCTATTCAGTGAATAAATATTATTTTTATCCTTATCTGTAGGCTAAAATTTTATCTTTTTTTATAATCTGTTATAACTTTACTTTGCGTAACGATTCAAAATTTTTAGGAGTCGATTTTTAATGCTAAATATGATTTACTACAAAATTATGAAAAAAAGTTTTTTTAAAATTTTTTTCCGCGCACGTGCAGTATAAAAAAACTTGTTTAATCACTTATATATTGCACAGTTTTCAGTAAATGTTTTTCAAATTTTAAAGTAAATATTTTGTAATTAATTTTAAACTGCTCTAAAAATTCTGTTCAATTTTATTGAATATTTTTAAAGTTATAACAAAAAAACGTAAGACGAAAAAAAATTAGTTTTTTATTCAGTGTGTCCACATCTCCATAAATATTCAAGCTAAGGCTTACGAAATTTTGTGCTATTATTGTATTTAATAACTAAAGTAATTGTTTCGAGTTACAAACCTATTGCTACATTTTTTGACGTAGGGTGTTTCAATACGCTATTTTCCGTTTCTATTTTATTGTCGGTCCCTCAAACCTTTAAAGTTCATTGTTTAGTATGAAAAAACGCATGAAGTTATCAAATGATTCTTTAAGTATTTCTCTAGAATTATAAAAAAAATTATTAGTATATAGAAGTGTTTCAATAATTTTGTATTAATTATTAATTTTATTTATTACGGAGCCTCTGCCATTTCTCGTGTCGTGAAAGTGCCATCAAACAGTCAATATTGGATTGCACTACAAAACGCTAAATCGGAGACACTGTATTGTAACTTTTAATTGGAGACAATTTAGAGATTAAAAATATATTATATTCATAATCAGTGAAAACTTAATAAAATTCCTTTCCTGTATGAGCATTCAACTACGTGTGCATCTAGCATTCTATGGATCAATGCTCGTATGTATGCAATAAATTTTATTGTGTTTTGTCAATTACACTTCGGGATGTGTAATAAATAGGGTTGAAACAAAAATGTATTAAAATATTTCTTAGCTATACAATCAACACAGATAAATCAATGTATTTTTTTTATTATAAAATAATATATATTTAAGATATAATAACGTAAATGATAATAATATTGCTGTTAACTACTGCAGTGAAAAACGAAGATTATTATGATTTAACATATTAAAAAAAATCGGGCATATTTACCTGAAGGAACGAGAACACGAAAGATGTAATCCCCAGCAATACAAAGATGAGACACCAAAAGTTAGCTTCTTCAGTAATTTGATCTGGCGGTTTTGATAAAACCTATTAAAAAATTAAAAGCATAGTAATAGTTGTATTACGTGGAAGTTATAATTTCACTATATTAAAAAATCGCAAGATCCGCTTCCTCTTCAGCAGCAGTTGCTTTGAGTATTTAAATTAACAATGCATTTTTGCTTGCTGCGCAGAAACTAGGAAGAAATTACAAAGAGGAAGTGAAGCGAAGGGGGTGTTAATCCTCCTAGTCTTATAATTAACTTCATGTAGTACACTACTAATTTAAAAGCTAAGAGAGTTGCCAGCAAACAAATCCATAATACGTTAAAATATATTTTATACAAGGAGTAGCTCACATCCTGATTCTTCCTGCAAAAAAGGAGCAAAAAAAATGTGTTTATCCTCCTAGTCTTACAATTAACTTCATGTAGTACACTACTCATTTAAAAGCTAAGAGAGTTGCCAGCAAACAAATCCATAATACGTTAAAATATATTTTAAGATTATTCAAATCATAAATAAAAAGGTATATTTTTTGCTATTTCAGGTAAAGTGTGTCCCTCTTAAATAAAAACATCTTGATTTTGTACTATAACAGGACACAAAAGAAACCAGTAAGAGCCGAAATCTCATTGGTCTTTAAAAGTCTATATTTAAACACATAGTTACAAGGAGTAGCTCACAGCCTTCTCACACAATTAATGAGCCTCTACCTTGCTGTATAATAGAAAAGAAATATTTTTCCTCTTTTCATGCCACGGTAATAGCACTTAAAACTGTCTGGGCCATTTCAATTCTTTTATTTTCTACTCTCTTTTGTTGTGAATAGCTTTGAACAGGAGTAACTGCCAATTTTTTACACATAGCAAATTTCTTGTAGCATACATAAAACGTAACAATAGAGGAGAAAATAAGAGAAATCTTCTGCAAATGGAAAACAATGTAAAGACTCGTTCATACCATGAGAACGCTTCAGCTTTAGTGGTAAACTTAACGTGATCGTTCCCTCAAACCCGCGTGGGAGCTACCGATTGCTAAAAAAAGCTAGAAGTTCATTTACTAAGTATTTGAAGGGAGATTTCTGGATCAAAGTCAAATTTCCCAGTAATCAACGTCTTCATTTACACTTCAAAATCTTCAATGTGCTGGTTTTTATAAAATATTGTGCAAGTCATTAATGGCTTGCTCCTTATTTATTGCCCCCAAGAAAAATCTGGGATTGTTATCCTCTGTAAGGATTTAGATTGCTATCCCCGATAAGGAAACAAAAACAAAACGGTTTTGGCAGAATTAAACATGCCATCATTGAAACTAATTTAAATCATAATCAGATGTGGCTTTACTTCAATCGGATGCCCTTTTTTCTACTTTTTTTCACTTATTCAATATTTTTTTTCCGTACAGGTGGGTAGGGAAGTGATTTACTCCTTGTGAATATGTATTTAGACTATTTTTAGTATATATGTTTAGTTCTCATTGGTTTTCTTTGCGGTCAATTATAGTATGGAACTGAGGTGGCCTTATTTAGATTTATGCTTACGTAATGTTTAAATGGTCGTTAATAAGGAATTTTAATTTTTGCTATGAAGATTGTAAAGATAATTATTGTTTTAGTTTTTATAAAAGAGCAATCAGAATATTTTTTCCCTCCGAAATCTGTGTATTTCAGAGCTTTTTTTTTTTTACACCGTTAAAAATTTCTCAGTCAAAATGGTTAAGTAACAATTTATTGAATGATTATTTTACCATATTTATTCAAAACTGTCAAAAAACTATAAATAAAATGGTAATCAAACAATTAAGTTTCAGAAAAAACTGTTTATAAACTGCTTTCACCTAATACGGTTATACAACCAGAATTTTATCGCATCAACTAGAACCACTTAAAGAAGCTACTTGTTCTTTGCAATTGCGTACATATCATAGCCGAACGGGCTTATCTGTCAATTTCATGACCGGCAGAACTGGAGTTCGAGTCTTAGTGTTGACAGCACAATATTTCCTCCATTCCCTTCAACGCATGAAGAATTCCCAGTGTCTGGCTAATTACCTTACCTTACCTTACCTTATGGTTACCATTACCTAAAGAAAAGCCGAGCTCCTATGTCTTGTTAAATATTTGTTTAATTTTTTTTTTTTACGTTTTTGAAAAATGCTATTTGTAAATGGTTAAAAAACCGTATAGTGTAGTATTCATGTTTTTATAACCATACTTTTTGTAAATGGTTTCAAAACCGTAAAAGAAAAAAAAAAGTTCTTTACCGTAAATTTTACGGTTAATCGGATGGACAGACAGCTGCCAGTTATTTTACCATCATTTTAGAATGAAAGTTTTAACAGTGTATATCATTCAAAGAAGTTATAATAATAATAGTTCATAATTACTCCTAAAATAGATCCTAAAATGATACCGCCTGCGAGCATATGTAAACCCATGAATATTGCGGATATGCTTCCAATTAATGCATAAGGCCATTCAGGTGTAGAAATTTTAAGCAGTCGAGATTTAGGCGGTGACGCATTTTCATCTTCCTCTTCATCCAGTTCGTTCTGAAATTATATAATTTATCAAAATAATTAACTTTACAAAGCGATATCAAAATGATTACAATAAAGTGTGTAAGATGTTTCAACTTACATTTAAAAGTCACTTTTTTTTAAAGCTCATTTGCTATTTTGTGAACAAGCACCGTTATGCACATTGCTCACAATATTTTAAACGCTACAACACATTATTTAAAATTCTTGTAGTTCACATTTAAAGGTTCTTGTTCATCCCGTTCTTTGTGAAACTTATATTTCATTCAAAATAAATAACACCTAAAAACAATACAAAAACCTTACCGATAAACTAACATGTTATATTTGCTCTGCAATCAATAAAAATTCTATACTTAAAATATCCTATATTGCGATAAAGTTCATCGTTTAGTTAATAATTAAGTAATTTATATTTAAATTTATTTTTTGAAATTTAAAAACTTATTCCAAATAAATAAGCATATAACGCAGTAAAAAAGTAATTAACGTTGAAAATCCTTTGTTTGCACTGCAAATATTATGTACTATATTTCTATAATGTAACTATGTCCTATATTTCTAATAAGCTTCTTTTCACCAAAATATCCTATATTACACAGCAAAATTATATCTTTCACTGTTGTAATTCTTATATTTCACTGTAATTAATACATTATTTAGAAAAACATCTTCTGGCTTATTTAAAGGTTTCCTGTTCATCTCGTTCTTCTTGGAAATTTAATAATTCGTTCCAAATGAATAATGATATAAAACAACGTAAAAATAAATTATTGAAAAACAAACGAACAAATATTTTTCAACAAACAATTTGCTATTGTTATGAATTAAAACAATTCCGTACACACTTTTTAAAATCCGTATTTGCTCAATAGATTAGAAACATTATCTCCAAAATAATATTTCTTACTTGTTTACTTAATGGTCTTTTTAAAAACCCTTTTTTTAAGTATTCAAATACTTTCCAGTTATCTCGTGTGCTTATAGATTATAGATACAAAAAAAAATTATTAAAAACTGGCTTTTAATACTTGAAATTTACCTTTTCAACACTGTAATTAGATATTTGATGACTATAAGTTCGAACAACAGATAATTGGCGATCAATACCACTTGATGGCTGAGGTTTCGAGACGTTGGCAGAAGACAGGCATCTTTCCAAGCTGTTGCCTAATGTTATACTTAAGTTATTGACTTTGTCGTCGAGAAGCGATATTTCATCATTCATTTCCTCAGCTTTTTCTCCTGTATTAATCTTGTAAAAGATATTTCAATTAGGAATTAGACATTAAAATATAGCACGCATTAACTGAATCATATAGTTCTCTAATTCATTTTACCTGTGTAACAACTAACCGATAATAACGACCTTTTCTTTTCATTAATTCATCATGTGTTCCAGTTTCCTTTATGTGTCCATCTGCCAGAACAGCAATTTTATCAGCAGTTCTTATGGTAGAAAGTCTGTGAGCGATAACAATAGTTGTACGACCTTTACGAGCCTAAAATTAACATGTTTAGTATTAAAATTCTTAAAATATTTATTATAAGTTAATTGAAAATGTATGATTATGGATCTCTATAATTTGCCAGGAATAACTAAATATCACAATCAAGAAGTTTGAGTAACTATTTTAAAATTGTATATTTTGAACAAAAATAATGAAATTATATAAAATAATTTGTTCTTTCTTTTTTCATAAATTGTCTCAAGCTCCATAATATTTTATGTTATCATTAAGTATACTATTTAACGCGCAATGAAAAATGTGTGATGTGAAGGAAAAATGAAAATTAGTTTAGAACTCAAGTTAAAAATTAGTTTAAAATAGTTAGTTCTTATTATAAAAACTTATTATTTTTCTTAGATTTTAATGGAAACACAATACTTAGTTCATGATCAAGAGTTTGCACCAAAATGAATAAATAAAAATAAAACTTTCGTTGTCATAAATTATAATATGTTAAAAATAAAAGCAGTATATATCACTTATTTTTAATGTACCATGATGCAGTAAAACTTTATTCCTCTAATGAATTCAATTAGGTGCAAGCAGATAATTAGATTTAAATAGTTTAAATTTTTTATTACCAAAAGGTAGAAAAAATACTTATTGATAGAGCTAAACTTAATTTCTTTTAACGAAAGATTTTTTTAACGATTCTTTTAAACGATTTTCTAAAAATTTTCAACTCTTAGAAGATGTAATAATCTTTTCGTTACCTGATCTAGCGCAGCTTGAACGATAGCTTCACTTTCAGTATCCAATGCTGAAGTGGCTTCATCCAGTAATAGTATTTTAGGATTTTTGATCATTGCACGAGCTATGGCAATTCTTTGCTTCTGACCACCACTCAGCTGAGTCCCACGTTCTCCAACCAGAGTATTGTATTTCTGTTTAAATATAGAACATAAGCCTTTATTTAAGTAATATAGCAAGATTTCATATATTTTAAGAAATTTTATGCCTATGTATATTCGTATTCAAATAATTAATCTTGAGTGCTGGCAAGCAGCATCTGACATACCAATGGTAAAGTATCAATGAAGCTGTGAGCATTGGCAATTTTGGCAGCAAATTCAATTTCTTCTTGCGTAGCGTCTGATTTACCGTATTTAATATTTTCTGAAATTGTTGTCGAAAACAAGACAGGTTCTTGCCCAACAAGGCCTATATGATTTCTTAGCCAACCAACGTTCAGATCCTTAACATCAATGCCGTCAAGTTGAACCTATGAAATCGAATCTTATTATAGCTTGATCAATTAAGCTACTTTAATAAACATAAATTATGACAATTTTTTGGGAAACTAAAAACCTACTTATACTTTTTTGCTGAATAAAAAAGAGAAATACCAATAATAATAATAATAATTTAAAATCTCATTCTGTAGATATAAATTTCAAACTGTATCGCTACAATCACGCCTGGCATTGTTAAAAATTCTTAATCAAATTACGGTAAAAAGTAACGGAACAAAAAATTTGATATACAGTGTGTGTGGAGTAATATTTACTCTAAAATCAATGATTCGCTGTAGTTAAATAAGTAATACTATAAAAATTTTGGGGTAAATGTTACGGCAAAAATGGATTTTAAGGTAAAATAGTTTTTATGGATGAGTCAATCACAAAGCCTGTAGAGATTTTACCGTAACTTGATCCTGAACTTTTTTAAGTGTGAACAGAGTTACGTTTCTTTGTATCTCTGAACACCACGTTCTCCCGTCTCAATGATGAACTCGATCATTTCTCATTTGGTTACTGAAAGAAAATTCTAAGGAAAAATATAATAATTCAGAGCTTAATTGAAGTTTTTTTTGACTCATGATAGATAATTGTTGAAAAATATTTTCTTTGCTCTCTCACACAAAAAATATATCACTTGCTTAACTTTTCGAAAGCAAGCGCTCATGATAGAGTTCAACTTACATTTACTCGAGAAATTGTTTTAATATTTTGGAAAAGATTAGAAAACTCTGAATAGGAATAAAACTAATTGGAACCAAACTAGTTTTTAAAGTTTTTTGTTTTAGTATAATATTAAATGTAAAAATTGTCACAAAAAAATTAGTTTATAATTTATTAGAGCTGAAAAATTATTTATTTTTCATTTTATTCCAAAATTTTAAGAAATATTTAACAATAAATTCATGAACAATATGCTAGCATTTATATTATATTAATTAAGTAGAAACATTAATTAAGAAAATATTTATTTCAATATCCTAAGCAGGAAGGTCATTTTATTTCTATAAACTTACACTTCCAGAATCAGTATCATAAAATCTCAATATGAGTTGGATAATAGTACTCTTGCCGCAACCACTGCATCCCACTAATGCTACAGTCTCTCCAGAAGCTACATCGAGAGTTATGTCTTTTAAAACCTTAAAATGTTCAAAAAATTTAGTTAGCAATGACCAAAGAATATTTTACTCATTTCAAGGAATTTTATAAAATTTCTGAACATACTGTGACATCTTTTCTTGCAGGATAGCTAAATGTCACATTGTTAAGACTAATAACACCATTCATGGAATTTGGTTTCAGACCTTCCTCAGAGCTGCTATCAATAATCGGTTTCTGGAGAAAAAAAATTCATGTTTTATTTTATACATTTATTTAAAGAGAAAGTAGTACTCTGAAAATTCAGAAACAATGTAAAATAGGTTGGCTATTGGATTTCTCTCAAAACAATTCCAAACTATGATAATTTATTATATAGAACATATTATAAATTGAAAGTTAACACGTAATTTTACTTCTGATTCCCCGTTATTTTACGTTGTTCTTTAACTACATGAAAAGACAATCTAGACGTACTTTTTAAGAAAGTCTTAAACAATTTTTAATCACTGTTGATTCTTTTATTCATATGTGAATGACCTTTTAAGCAGTATATTTATTATGAATCATTTCTTTTCATAAAAAAATATGTTTTTATTAATATATTCAATATTATTTTAATCTATTATTTTAAACAGTGTAAGAAAAAATAATTAAGACCCATAAAATTTTTTTTGATCAAGTGATTGGATTTTCAGATGCTAAGACATAAACTTAATGGTTCAGGTTTAACTTCAAACATGCTTAGTAGTTTGTGCTTACAATATTTTATGTAATATTTTTTTTTAATTTTTAGTAATGACAGGCACTGAACTTTCGTTCTTCGCCATAGAAGACGCCGGAAGTGTTGCTCACTTATCGTTACCCAGTGGGCACCTGTGAACCAAAGTCACGGAGGCGAGCAACGTTACCCACGACACACTGCCACAAGCCCGTTCATAGGGTGGGCCACAGAAACATCCATGCCCAGAGCGGGATTCGAACCCGCGACCATTGGCTTCGCAGTCAGACACGCTAACCACTCGGCCACCTGGCCGGCACTTTATGTAAATAAAACGTTCCCCCAAAATGCGTTTTCTTTAAATAAACACGCATTTCGATTGTATTGACAAAAAATTCCAATTTTTAAACTGTGGAACTATGGGTAGCAACTAGCAATCGGTATCTAATATGTTCGTGAGTTTGTAGTAGATAATTATTTTTAATATGGCCAAACAACGCTTATTAAACATAGTTTTAAATATTAATGACATTAAAAGCACTATTACCGTCTTACTCATAAAAATATCCATAAAGTATTGTCAGTGAAAAATTAGAAGAAAAGTTCGAAATTCGTTCGTTTTATATACAAGAAATTGGTATGAACGTGAATAAATACACGCCGAGATGGTGTTTTTTTAAACATTATAATCTACGCTAAAGTGTGAACAGAGAGTACAAATTATCGGGGATGGTCCAAATGAAGGAAACAGCGCAACGATAACAATCTTTAATCATTTCATGTACTTAATTTTAAAACATTTCACGATTTTTCTTCTTAATGGGTGTCCCAAAACTATCGCAAGATTTAAATTTTGCGCCTTTTTCGCTATAGGATGCTGCCAACAGAAAAAAAAGTGGAACATCAAATCAATATTGTAACATCGTTTTCTGTTTAATTTTTTTCATTTTGAAGTTTTATAGATTTATTCTAACAAACTTGCAATCACCCATGCCTTGACAGACGAAATTGGGCGTTGTGTCAATGGAATTCAGCTCACTTTACTCACTCTCTTCAATGATCAGTCACAGTAAATCTCGTCAAAAGCGTACGTAAATGCCAAAATCATAGCAGGTATTCCTTCGATTTACTATTCCCCACATAATTCCATACTGTATACTTTATGGTTCATTAAAGAATTAAAATTAAAATGCTTATAATGTGAATTTTAAGGCAGACTTTAAAGACTATATCTTAGTGAATACTGAGTACATTTTAAGAGCAATTTCACAAAACTTTTAGCTTGTCTGAAGTAGTTATAAAGAATCATACCCTTTCAATAATGCTAAATATTTTAGCTGCAGCTCCCCTAGCTAGAGAAAAGGCTTCAAAATATGGTGCTGTCTGCCCAAAGAACATAGATGCTGTTATGACATTAAAAAATATCTGTAAGAAATAGCTTCAATGAGTCTATTATATCTTTATATTAAAAGAAAGTAAAAGCCGTTGCCACTCTGCAGAGCTGTAATTTGATGCGTTGAAAAAAAAACCTGTTTTATTTGTGAATTCAACATAAGTAGCCTTTTCCCAAATGTCATTTTTTCTCAAAATTTATTAAAATTTTAGGTGATTTTTTTCCCCTCTATTTTTTTAAAACATTTTTGCTATGCATTACTTGACGTTATATTTTGTTTCGTCGCATAAAAACTCGACTTTAAATTACGTAAAAGTATAAAAAATGTTCTGAAACATCCATGAAATAAAAATAAAATAAAATATGATAATTATATCTAGAATTATTAATTTTAAAAAAAAAGTTTTATGTCAAAATTATTATATTCTGTTTTGTCGCATAAAAACTAGACTTTAAATTACGTAAAAGTATAAAAAATGTTCTGAAACATCCATGAAATAAAAATAAAAATAAAATATGATAATTATATCTAGAATTATTAATTTTAAAAAACAAATTTTATGTCAAAAATTTGATAATTGGTGATTAACTACAAAGTTTAAATTTGACGTTTGGACTGGGCCGTTTTTATTTATATACTTATTACGAGGTTTTTTTGTTTTTCAAAATTCTAACTTGGATGAAAGTTGTTACAGCTTAAAGCGTCTTTTCACGTTTTTTTCCCCACGATTTGTTTTTAATTACGTTATCATTTTACGAAAATTCATCCATATTTCCAGAGATATTCTTTTTATAAGCTATCGTTAGATGTTTACCAGATTTAAGTCTTAACATTTATATTGAAATATTCAAAATTATAAAAAAACTCGATTTGAGAGGGATAAAAACCATTTCCAATGTGAACTGTTATAAGTCTCGTGAACGTGCTAAAGTATTTCTTATTAATCTCACATATTGTCTATTCTTATTAATTATTATTTATCTTAGTATTTCTTATTAATCTCACATATTCTCTATTCTTATTAATTATTATTTATCTTAGTATTTCTTATTAATTTCACATATTCTCTATTCTTATTAATTATTATTTATCTTAGTATTTCTTATTAATCTCACATATTCTCTATTCTTATTAATTGTTATTTATCTTAGTATTTCTTATTAATCTCACATATTCTCTATTCCTAAGTTTATCTTCTTTTCAAGTATACTTAATACTTTGCTTACGGTGCTTAAGTATAATGGCGTCCGCCATTCTGGTCCTTCTGTTACACCAGCCGTAAGCAAAAGATAAAATATTTTTCAAATCCAGGTAACCTTAAATTCGTTACGATTATTTAAAAATATTATTACATGAAATTATAATAGTTATATATTTCATTAAGAACTGTTCTTAGTTTTGGTGGAAAATATTATCTTTTAGAAATTTTTTTCTGAGATTAGGCGGCATTTCTTTATTGAAAAATAATATTTTGATATTTTTTATTTTCTTATTCAACACAATTAGTTCGTTTTTAAACTTATAAATAAACAAAAGATTAATTTACTTAATACGTCATAGCTTTTCCAAATTAGAGAGGATTAACAATACTTAACAGTAACTACAACTCCTCCATCGTATTCGGGATTTTCTTCACCGTAACCTTCAATAATTAGTTGAACACCATACCAAAAGGCGAGAGCGTATCCTGCAAATATGGAAAGCCAACTTATGCTTGATCCAATTGCAGTCCACAGCCCCCTTTTGATGCCTTTTTGCATTGCAGGAATTAAGTGATTTTCATACCTGGATAAAAAAAAAAAACGTAAGGCTATAGCAACATTGGGCGTCATTATACATTGTTTGAGCTAATCAGTATTCAGATAGAAAATGTTGCCTCGTTCCATCAAATGGTTCATTCGAAAGGATAAACGCATCATTATATGGAAAAATCTTTGGAAATAAAAAATGCGATAAATATTTTAAATTAATAAAAAAAAAATTATGTGCTTATATTTGTGTTTGTTAAAAAAATGACCTCATTGTTAAACTAATACAGTACATCAAATAGTTTGAGGATATTTATGTGTGTAAAATTGAATATGCTTATGATAAGTAAAAATAATAAATATTATTTCGTCACTAAAAAAATGAACAAATGATTGTAATAAAGTAAAAGTTGAAAAATGTATATCAATGGTTCTGCTAAAATTATAGTAACTTCATTATTTTTTAAGCCCATTAAGACATAATATGTATAATGTATAAAATTCCATAATAATTATATATGAGTTGACTTTTAGAGAAAATGGTAGCAAATGTATGCTTAAACCGAGTTAGCATTTCTTATTATTTGCTATCTCCCTGCGATCAAAATGGTACTTGAGCTTTGACTGTATATATTTTATAATACATTTTATTATCCATTTATGCAATTTATTATATATTTTTATTATAGATATTTTATTACTGATGAAGTATAGCAAACAGAACTATATTTCTTTTTCAATATAAAAACTAAAAACTAAATATTTGAATTTATTCACTTATTTTGAAAAAAAAAATTCCTATTTCAAAAGAATGGTTAGACAGAAATGTATTAAGCAGGGTTATTTGTTTATTATTTTTTTCTTTATAAAAACTGAATACTGTTATTTTTGAATAGTATTAGGAATTTGTTTCAGAGTTTTAACTTTAATGTAAAATAAGAAAAAAAAAATTGCAAACATTTTGTCGAACCAAAATTTGGAAAATAACATTTTAATCACTAAATGTATAAATTTACAATTACTAAAAATAACCTTTGAATTTCTTTGATTTCCCCTCCAAAAGCAGAGACTGTGCGGATAGACGATAATGCTTCTTCAGCTACCGCACCTGCTGATCCATAAGCTTGCAATTCTTCTTGAGATGCGCTTGCTTGTATCTAAAATAAATAAGAGGTGATAACAATTTTGAAATTTCTCCAAATTAAACAATCATAAGCAATGCCTCACAGTGATCTCAATCGAAGAAAAACTGGCCAAACATCTAAGCGTTTGAATGATTATTATATTATGTAATTCTAAGAGTTTTGGATGGTAGCACTAATCACGTAGATAAAGTTTACAATACAATATTTTAGTGAAAAGAGATTATATTGGAGATATTTCAAAAACTATTATCATAACATTATGATAAATGAGTATTTCAATAGATAAGTGAAAGTATTTTTGCATCTTAATTCCTAAAATGTTTTTGGTGGAAATAAGCGTATTCTATTTTTCTTATATTCGTTGTTTTGTTTCTAATTGTATAAAAGTGTTTTTACAAGGCCTATATAATTTTGAAACTGCCACCATTTTTGAATTCCACAATGTTTCTAACAAGAATCAGAAACTGAAATTAATGTTTAAAAAAATGTCTAATGTTAAAAAAATTTTTTTTTAAAAGAATGTCTAACGAAAATTAAATGCGATTTTAATTATCATTCTTACACATTCGAATTTTTTAAACATAGTATTTTAATAACGTAAAGAAGAGTCATAAATTAGAATTGTTGTCAAAATATCTAAAACTGTTAACGTCTCCTTTCGTTCGTGATGGCAAATAAGTATAAGTTAGACAAGTTATTTAAGTGGATAAAAAATCAACACAGAGTATTTTATTTGTGATTGTTTTACGGACATCAAAAAGAAGTTTTTACCAAGAATTTTTTTTTAAATTTTAGCCAGCTCTTTTTTTGATTCATTCGTGCAGCTGCCGCTGTTTTGGATACTTTACTTTGGATACTTTTGGATACTTTACATTATATTTTATGTTGCTGTGCAAGATCCATATGACTTACACAATTAAGAAATACCCGTTATTTCTTTAGTTCCTTTTCCCATGAAACAGTTTTTTTTAACCCTTTTCATACGGTGTATCATTTGTAACATCACACGTGGTCCACATGTTGTACCTGCCGTAAGCAAAAGGTTAAACACGGTTTGAAACTGTCATCTCATGACCCGTGATTTGACTGTTATTCCACACGATGCTCATAATGAGAAGTAAGTAATTACATATAAGAATCAATGATGCTGTTTATAGCAAAAATCTAATATAATGCATATAATATTATTTTAAGCACTGCACTATTGTTTTTATTAGCTCCTGATATTCCCGATATTCTCTGTGTCTTGTTGTCTCTTAGGCCCTGATATTCTCCACTACATCCAGACGTTTAAACACCGACTGCAAGCAACAGAAAAAACGGCAGAAGAAGCTGAAGAAACAGCAAACCCTCGCAATTCACATGCCGATATGTCTGAATTTTAAAATAAATCATATATTTATCCTATTTGTTTAAATGGTGAGAGTTTTGAATAATTTATCTCGTTCTATTTGTAATTCTGATATGATCTAGATTAGTGATCAACAAACATTATTCTTTCTTTCCAAACTTTATTCTTCTTCAAACCTTCTTCTTTTATTCTTCCATAAACTTAAATTATTCTGTTTGTTCCCACTAGCTGCTAATAGTTCGTGATCAACTTTCTGGCGTTCACCGATTTAAATTATTTCACCTACAATTAGATTAGTACAATTTAAATTATTTTCTCTTGCTCTAAAATTTTGAAAAATTATTTCAAAGATGTTTAAATCAGATTGCCGTTGTGAAATTTGTGATTTCTATATTCTTTTTTAAGTCTAACTCAGAGGTGCATAAAACTTGTGTATCAGGTTAAATTTTTTTGTGGAATAAAGGATAAGTCTCTGCGTTTTAAATCATAGAATCTGAATAATGTTTCTCAAAACCAAGACGGTACTTTTAAGCATAACGGTGAATCTTGTCAAGATTAGTATTTTGTGAAAATGAAAAATTCACTTAGTTGAAGATTCACTAATGGTTTACCCTTTTATTCAATGCAATATGCAACAAAATAAAAAAAAAATCATCTTTTTCAAGCCATGCGAGCCGCTGTCATCGGAATTCATTAAATGTTGTGAGAACTGCTAGTTTAGAATTCCTGGGAAACTTAAAGATAACTCACCGAATTCTGATTCCATTGATCACCTAACTTCTAATAAACAATTAAATGTAATAACATAAAAAACCTTGCTATACTAGTAATTTTCTTAGAGGCAAACCATTTTTAATAAATGTGGTGAAATTTCATTGATATAGTGATCAATTTTTTTCTTTCTAGTTGTGTGGGATGGACAGGTTATTGGGCTTGTCTCAATAAATTCCAGGTTTTTTTAATGAATTTTTTGGTGTTAAAGTGAGATAGATGAGAGTGAGTAAGATTCTCAAAACAGAGAATTGCTGTGCCATGGAATTACTCATCAATGATCAAAATAATACAGGGCAATGAAAACTCTCAAAACAGAGAATTGCTATGCAATGGAATTACTCATCAATGATCAAAATAATACAGAGAAATGAAAACTCCCAAAACAAAAAATTGCTATGCCATGGAATTACTCATCAATGATCAAAAGAATACAGAGCAATGAAAACTCCCAAAACAGAGAATTGCTATGCCATGGAATTACTCATCAATGATCAAAAGAATACAGAGCAATGAAAACTCGATTAACGTTTCCTTTTTTTACCAGCCTAGGCTGTCAGCATTTTCCACTGTCTTAATCTTTCCGTTGGAAATATCTTTTTGCACTAATGGAAAAAAAATTTAATCTTGTATGAATTTTGGGTAGTCTCTTTAAGATATAGAGTAGTTCTTACCTTAGCCACAATAGCCATAGCAATTGCATTTGCTGGTGTTATTGCAAGAATCGCCAAAGCAAGCTTCCATCCGTAATACAATCCTACACCCAAGCTTAGAAAGGTTATTGACAAAAAACTGAGGCATATTGCAGCTTTTTCTCCTATGCCATCTTGAATTCTTGTCAAATCTCTGCAAACACATTCATGTGATTTATGTAATCTGCCAAATTGCAATTAACGTATAGTATTGAATGCAAACAAAAGCAAGAATTTAAAACTGAAACGGAGCCTTGAAAACTTGAGGTGTATTTATCCCTTAAGTTATGTTTATGAAACGATATGTAAACAGACATGATATTCTAGAAAGTTTCAGATTTACACGTGAGATTTACATATAGAGATTGTATTTAAATTTACAAGTCATTTTACTACTCATAAAAATTGTCTTCCTTTTATAATTTCTAAAAAAAGTCATCAACCATGAATTATTTTAAGGAAATTAATTCACGACATAAATAAAGTTTGCTCTGTCATCCGCATTTTCAGCTAAAAATTAAATGAATTTATGAATTGAATGGTAAAAAGAACAAATGGTATTGTAAATAGTAATAGCAAAATGAAAAATTATTTAATTATTTAAAATTAGACGTAAAAATAAAACGTATACGGTAACCCGGAAGTCTTACTAGCAAGTTCAACTGCTCCCGCCATCTATTCTTAAGTTCACATGGTGAACCATTCATTTTTAAAATCAAATAAATTGGAAAATAAATATATGGTCGTACTTTATTTACGTCACACTAGATCTGCACAATGGGTTATTGACGAAGGTCTGGGAAAAATCCATGAGGATGATCCTAAGACATGTCATCGCAATTTTGATCCTCTACAGAATGGGGGCCCCTCCGCTTTGGTAGCCCGATGACCTGCACGTGAAGTTATAAACACTTCATGGTAGAACAGTGTTAACGAGGATTGATATCGCACACCCTCGGTCCCTACGCAGGCTGATCTAAGTGGTCATCCACTCGTTAACTGACCACAGACAGAGATGCTTCACGTCGGTGTTATACTTGGAATCGTGTCTTTATGATCAGTCCACTGAGGGACAAATAAATATATAGGAAAGAAAGCGTTAAATCGGACAAATACTTTTGTTTTTCAACATATATATATATATATATATATATATATATATATATATATTTCTTTTGTTATATATATATAAATATATATATATATATATATATATTTATATATATATATATATATATATGTGTGTGTAATACAAAAATTATAATACTTTTGTATTAATAAAAGAATTAAAACTCTTTCGCTTTCATAAAATGTCTTTGTTAAAGAATAAGCGTAGAGAGATTCTATTTTGGGAATTCAAGGCTGATAAACATACGATTGAGTTATTTTTAGAATCTCTCCCCCTTTCACTTCCATATAAGGAAGCATGAAATGATTTTCTTTAATGCGTAAGGATACAAGTATTTCAAAGACTGTGCCTTTTTACTCCAAAATGTGTTAGTATAAAAGCGAGAGCAATGCTTTTCGCATGGCTTTTCCATCATGTTTTGATCCTGACAAGTTGTCCAGAATTGTCCGAAGTCTTGTCCACCACCTCCCTTGTGGAGAGCGGATGTGGACTGTTATCAATAACAACCTACCGTTAATAAATCATTTTAGAACGTACGATGGCTTACGACTGCATTATTTAAGCTAACTAAAACACTGATAAAAGGGATTTTAGCCCTTTTATTACATATATATATATATATATATATATATATATATATATATATATATATATATATATATATATATATATATATATATATATATATATATATAAGTTCCCTGTGTACAATAATTTTTTATTTGTTTTATTATTGCATGAGACTTAACTATATGTTTTTATTTTGTCCCGTAAAATGACGTTTGCATTGAAATGCGATTGAGGCTAAATAGAACGAGGTTGTGGCATTTAATGCTCATCAGCATTTTATTTTAAAGGTTAAAATTTTGGTTTATTTAAAAGCTTTAAAATTATGGACGACAATAAATGAAGATACCTCGTGTCCGACACTCTGATAAAATTAATTGGAGATGACATTTTTGAACGGCTTTTACTAGACTGTCTTGCTAATGAAGAAAAAGAATTGTTATCGTATTTTTCTTTTTTTGTTGTTGAAAAGTTTCACTTTCTTTAAGATCTTTAGTACAATTTTTTTTTTAACTAGAAAATCCATGTTTTAATCATATTCTTGAATTATAAGGAAAATAGTTACATCTTAGTTACTCCATTAGTTACACCATTTTTCAAGTAGTAGATATAAATATTCAACCATCGACTTAAGCTGGTTATTCTTATTTTTTTCAAAATAACATATTAAAAAATATCCTAATTTTAAACATTCACAATAGATATATTTTCATTGCGTTATTCTCTTTAGCCCTAACTAAAACAATTGCAGTTGAGATAAATTCACGTTTAAAATTTTACATCCTATAAACCTTAGCTAGAAATTTCTAACTAAGGCTAAGGCTCCTATACTATCAGAGCTGACCTATCAAGCAATATTGGAGCAAACAAGTTTGCAAGTTAACGTTATGCTAGTATTAAATATGTTATGTGCTTATGTTAGCTTTTTGCTCTAAAAATAAATGATAAGTCGGCTTGTCTAATTCAGGGGCTCTAGCTAAGACTGGCGAAGAAAGCGTTTTTTTTGGGGGGGGGGATTATTTTGTATAAGTAAGTCTATTTGCTTAAAAATCATGGAGTGAAGTCTGGTTTGACCGGGGGAAAAGTTTTTATCGCACTTTTTTCCGTCGTCTATCAACTGAGTGAGAAAATTTCCCTGGTCATTTAAGTAAATTCTCCTTAAAAGAGTTGATTATTTGACAAAATTTCCCCTCAGCACCATGAAATATTCTCTTATATCTAACTAAAAAGAACAATATTTCATCTATCTTACCCAGTTATACGACTTGCAAAATCACCAGTTTCATGAGTGTCGTACCACTCAATGTCTTGTTTCAGAATCGAGGACATAAATAAGCAGCGGATTCTAAATGCTTGGTTAGATGCAGCAATGTTAAAAAAACAAACAAATATGTAACTGCAAATTAACATTACACCACCAATGGCTGCATTATAAATGCACGCAATTGTTGCACTTTCTAAAAAATCTTCTCTTGTTCTGAAAAATTAAAATTTATTTCATTAGTGATGTTTCAGACTAATTACGCAAAAACTTTTTAAGAAATTACCCAAATGAACTTATAAAAAAATTGTGTTTGAGATAAGATATCATATTACATTTGGCATCATTTTCTTGTCAATCATAGAACGTGAACAAGAATTATGAAAATGTAACCAAACTCAAAATATTAAGTATAGATGCATGAAGTTTTCCACCTAGTTTTTAAATAAAGCATATTTTAGTGGAGAAGTATGTCACAGCTGTACTGTCTAAAATTAATGTTCTTAAATTCGCTAAATTATTCTTTAGCACTTTCTTCAACTAAACTATTAGAATTTGCCTTCTAAAATTATGGCAGCAGTAATTATAATTACTGCTGCCAGTTATAAAAATAACCGGCAGCAGTTTGTCCATTCATGTAACCGTAAAATTTTCGGTAAAGAACATTCGTTACCTTTATAATTTTGAAACTGTTTACAACTAGTATGGTAAAGAAACTATGAATATAAAAGTATACGTTCTTTTTTAAATCATTTACAACAAGTATGATTACGAAACCATATAAATAAAATTTATTTGAACATTGGAGTTAGATTGTGGTTGAGTTACCAAATGAGAGTTGGAATGTGGCTTATTTAGTGTGTGTATCTGGTGGTGCCATCTATTATGAGCAATGGGAAATACTAGACGTTTAGTGTTTAGCTGCTTTATAGTGCTGTCATCTATATGTAAATGAGAGTATAATATTCTAATTATCTAGAGTCACAAATTAAGAAGTGCAGGACACAGGAAACTCTTAATATGTTGAAGTGAATGGAAGAAATTTTGTGGTGTAAACTTTGGGATTCAAATTCCCGTTCTATCGGTCAAAAAATTCAGTGATTAGCCCTCTCGACTATAATATATTCTCATGTTTAGTGGCTTCATTAGGTTGGCCTGGTTTTGGCGATAAAATCCTGCTTTCAATCGTATTAAGTGAAGACAGTTAATAAACGGTTTTTCTCACAGATAACCGTTTGAATACCATTTTATTTACGGTTATTTGACAGTTTTCTTTGAATACGGTAAAATAACAATTGAATAAATTTTTATTCAACCATTATTCCCGAGACAGTGTAAGTTCTTTATATGCTTTTACATTTTTTATTTCTATAAGAGCCTGAAAGAAAACTTTATAAGAATAAATAATGCATTTTTATATAAATTTGTGATATATATATATATATATATATATATATATATATATATATATATATATATATATATATATATATATATATATATATATATATATATATATATATATATATACTAACAGCTTATACTTACACATTTTTATTTGAAATGTTATTAATAGACTCATCGTAATCAATCATTTCTTTAATAACATTTCCCAAAACTATTGTCATTCCTGGAAATGTACAAGCAGAAATGATGGCTATAATAGCGCCAATAAATAACAACAGTTTATCACAGGCAGAGGAATACCTAAACTGGAAATAATTGTTGCTTTAGAGTAGGCAATAGCATAAAGACATGTTTAAAGGATTATATGGGAATAAAAAGCAAAAAAAAAAAAAAAAAAGGGGTCCTTTAATTTAAAAAATATTTTCGTGGTAAAACAAGCCAAGAATAGTTTTCTATCGAATTTCTGAACAGTCAGTTATTTAAAATTCGATTTCTCAGGAACTTTTCGACCGATTTTGCTCAAATTTTGTATTTTTCCCTGTAAAATTATATTCTTTAAAGTCATGCAAAATTGTATACCTTAAAATTCAAAAGTTTTTCGACGATTATTAAATGAATTACTAAAAAATAATAAATATTTACAAAAGTTTATCTTTTTCCTGGAATTACCTTTGGATAAATGAATTTCATAATTGTGAGCAAATTCTTTTCAAATCGCTTAAAATGTTTTCGGGATATAGCGAAATGCGCAAAAAGTAAAATTAACATTAAGGGACAAAACTTTGGAGCACCTTCCTGACCAAACTTTCGAATTCAAATCTCCCAAATTGTGGCTACCCCTTATATTTTGAGGAACTAAAATCCAATCCGTTGGAAAAAAGATGTGTTTATTCAGAGAAAGTACGTTTTTGTGTCTGATTTCGTAACTTAAAATATCGTCTGCACATACTAATTAGCATGTTTGAGATCAACCCCTCAAGCCATTAAAATTGAGTCCGATAATTAATTCAAAAGTTATTCAGGGTGATCCTTTTTAAAATTTTTTTTTAAATATTTTTTTATTGCGTACCGTACATCAATCCACCAAAGCAGATAGAGACTCGGGAAAAGACAATTTTTATTAAGATGTCTAATGTCTCTATTCAAAATCCTATCTATTAATCCTTCAGAATCCACGAATTTGTTGTGGAAAGATTCATGTGGAAGGATAATTTTTTCAACAATTCACAAATTTCAAAGTTGTAATGTATACATTATATGTATTTTGCCTCCCCAAATATTTTCCAATAAAGTTCTTAAAGGACAGTGAGTTTAACTAAATTTTGTCAAAGTAATATTATTTTTATTATTGAATTTACTTTTTTAGCCATAGATTATTTCTAATACGATATTTTTAAATATACATTAATTCAACTTATCTATCCAATTTATAAAATATAAAACAAGAATCATTAATTTAATATGCATAATGTGTACAATGATTCTCAAAATAAAATTAAAATTGCTTCGTTAATCACACATACACACAGCACTGAGATACTATTACAATAAATTCAAAATTAGATTAATAGAGTAAAAGCGGTGAGAAATGCAATTTTAAAAATAATCAATACAATTAACAGAATTTAAAAAATAAAATATAATTATCCTCATTAAACAATAAAAAACATACATACATTTGAAAATGGTGGATGTATTTTAGAGACAACAACTAATACTCAGTCTTGTAATCAATTGTAAGCAAACGATGGCGATATTAAAAGTATGCCAATATTGCGTTAATTTTCAAATGTTGTTAATAGCTTACAATTTCCCCACTCTTGGAGTTAATACATTAACTTCTCTCTTAAAAGTGTGCGTAAACGTTTAATTTGGAGTAAACTGAAAATAAAGTATTCCTTTACACAATTTTAGATAGTTCAACTCCGAATTCGAAGAGCTATTACACCCCAATTATAAAGTACACGATCTTTAATATTTAATTAATTTTTATTCGTTACTTCTGCTAAGCTCAATAATTAACGTGAACGTGGTAGTGTAAGAAAACTACATCACCAAATTAGCATTTCTAAAGTTCATTAGCATTTCTAAATCACAAGTTTAATTTTTTTTTTTATAGTTATTCTAAAAAATGTGAGTTTATAAAACTAAATAATTCAAAATAAACGATATTTGAAATAAAAAAAATAAGCTATGTACTAAAGACAAATGATGGAGAAGTAGAACTAACTCTTTTAGGAAAAAATACTATCACCATATTATCTAATTGATTTGAATCATGCTAATAATCTAATTGATAATTGCCTTTGCTGAGCTATTTGAGCTTAGAAATGTATATGGTGTAAATATTTTACATAAAAAAATGGCATTTAAAATCTTATCAACCGAATTTGTTTCTGATCTTGACCTCTACAGTTATTTAGAAAATAAAAATAATATTTTTAAAAACCACGTTTTTGTAGTGAAGAATAATAATTAAAAAACAAAAATTTGAAAAACGAAAAAAGTGGGGCACATGAAATACATAACATTAACAGTATGTGTGCTCATGAGAATATGTGTATGTATATCTGTATTTGTATCTGTATCTGAATGTGGAATATGTTTTTGTATATGCATGTGTATGAGAGTGTATGTGTGGTTGCGCATGTGTATGAGTAAGAAAATGTGTAAATGTATGTGTATATGTACTGTTATGTATTTCATGCGCCCCACGTTTTTCAAATTTTTGTTTTTTAATTATTATTCTCCATTACAAAAACGTGGTTTTTAAAAATATTATTTTGATTTTTTTTCTTTTTTTTGTACTCACTTCCAAAATCTCAATTTTTTCTCTCACTGTACACAAAAATTTTCAACTGGCATGTGGCACTAATTTAAAATAATCGAATCGACAACAAAAGACAATCACGAGAATATAAATTTTTCTTTAATTTTAATTTTATTTTACTTTGTATGTCTCTTTTCTCTTCATTTTCATACATTGTCCAATTCAGACCTATGTGCCAAATTTGAAGTCTGCAGCTAGTCGGGAAGTTAGTTTAAAATCGATTACAAAACTCCACCCGAACAGACGTACACGAAGGCAAGTTGATATAAACGTAGTACTAATAAAAAGCGTAAAATTCGCCGTTCTATCATTAATGCCAATAATGCTTAATTTATTTTAATAACAGGTTCTAATTTAATTTAAAAATAAGATATGAACTAAAAAGTGATATCAACGAAGAAATGGTACTAATTCATTTAACAGAAACCTTAAAATATCACCTTAATATTATAGACGTCAGTTTTTCTTCTTTAATTTTGGTAATATACATTTTTGTATTATGATAAATTGGTGCAGAATAATGGTAATTGTTGTCCTTCCTAGGGAAGGATTGCTACGAAGTCTTTTTCTTTTTATACCGCCAGATGGCGTTCTTTTTAAATTTGTATGTGTTAGTTTGCTTTTTGTTGGTAAACCTTTACTTTCTGTCTGAATCTCGATCCACGGACTACAGTAATTAACACAAAAAAATATCCTAATGTAGGTATAGTTAGCATATCTTGTTATTAGAACAATTAAAACCGTATATTTTGTTATTAAACAACTAAAACTACATTATAACTTGCAGTTTTTACATGGATACGGTGAAAAGTGGTTTCTTATGGACCTTCGAAAGGAATATGTATCTGACGAAATTACTTGTTTGTGATTACCTTGAGAAACAGCATCATGCCAACATCATGAATACAGATTATCTAAATTTTGATGGAATGATGTACTAAAAACGTGTTTTGCTAAATCTAATAACCTAAAAACAAAAAATAATAAAATATATCGATTAAGAATATCATTTTTAATTATTATATGTCTTTATGTATATGACTTTCAGTTTTCTATTTGATTTCGTAGTGATGTTTATTGATAGTTTATGTTTTTTTTTAAAAAAAAAAAACCCCAAATCGGAGAATGAACATTCAGCAATTAAATAAATAAATGAGTATTAAAAACATAGCGAAGAGAATTAATCTATTTTAATTCTTTAAGTAATTTCAGTTTACAATCCTAAACTATATAATAGCATATAAATTATTCAGATTAGATTCTGACTCTTTGTTTGTTTTCTTTTTCAATGGTAAAAATTTTCAAAATTTAAAGACTAGTGACTTTTTATTGCTTTGTAAAATACTTACTAATGAAAGAAAAGACACAGGCGGTAATTCATCTTCTAGCTCCTCCTTCTTACTGAAAATAAATCAAGAATATCGCATTGTTACAATTTAAGTAATTTAGAATAAAAAAATTAATCATTAAAATTTTATTTAAAGGGATTAATAAACATCATAGGAGGAAGCATTTACATGAAAGGAACTATTGCAGCATATAATATAAGTTAATGAAACATGAAAGTGATCGTATATATTTAAAAAACAATGTTCAAATGGGTTACCTGATCCTTCGTTCCAGAAGGATCTCCAGGTTTAGGAACTGGTCAAATGCTGTGTGTTGGAAGGGAATAATTGAAGTTCTTTTCAGGAACGTGAAAAACTTTTATTTACTTCTCATCTTAATGGGTTCAGGGATGCAGGTTGCTCCTTTGATTGTCTATGTTTAAATTTCACTCTATGAAAAGGTTCCGGATCATGAGTTTGAAGGATTAAAATAGTTCCTTTCCAGCCGGAAAACTTGAGACTCACTTAAAGACTTCGGAATATTTTCATATGCTTACAGTTTTACATCTTTATCTTTCGGGAAACGCGGACGATGGCGTACACGTGTTATCCTCTATCACGTAGCATTTCAATCTGACAACTTTAAGTTTCAAATAAATATAAGATTCAACTTCTCACCGTTGAGTAAGTGTTATTCATGTTGCAATTCCCTTTTTTTATATAAAAAGGGAGATGAAACATTAATATCAAAAAAAGGAAGGCAAGCGCCTAGAAGTTATTAAAAAAGAGAGCAGCGTTTCTCTCACACCGTGGTTTCCTCAACTGACGCCAAGATCGTACGCGGAAAGGAGCAAAGCGCTTCTCGGTTACAGTTTGGGTGGAAAGAATCGATATAAAAAAATCAATTGATCAACTTTAAAATTAGAAGGCTATTGTGGTTAAACGAACGAAAACTTAAAAAAATAATTGAGGAGTAGAATGTTGACGTAGGTGTGATGCAGCAACATCACAGAGAACAATATAATCAAATTCAAAAATTAAATTTAATTGTCACGAAACACAGCTCCTTTGTATCATTGATTATAAATATTGCAAAAATGAACCTGGAACTTATAATGGGAACTATATAAGCCTGGACTCCTATAAGAGAGTTCTGAAGGGATCTAATTTTTTAGTACACTAGGAGGATCCACCCCCGCTTGCCTCGCTATCACTAACTCCTGTAATTTCTGCTCCTTAAGCACTTTTTTACCTTAAGCGTCAAAATTTTTCACAAAAACACTTAACATTTTGTTTTAAAAATCTGCAATTATTCCAGTTTTATGTAAGTGTAAAAACATTTTGTTAATATGTTAATCGTTACAGAATAGGAGATTACTTAGATTTAAGTCCCGCAGTGGACTGATCGTTAAAACACGATTCCCAGTAGAACACAGAAGTCAAGCATCACTGGCTGCGGTCAGTGTGCGGCTGGGTGATCTCATTGATCAGCCTGCAATAGAACCGAGGGTGTTCGGTATCGGTCCTCGTTAAACTGTTCCACCGTAAAGTTCTCGACATCGTGCGCAGGTCGTCGGGCTACCGAAGTAAGGGAGCCATCCTCTCTGCAGAGGATCAAAACTGTGATGGCATGTCTTCGGATCATCTTCAGGGATGTTTCCCAGATCGTCGCCAATAGCCCATTGGGCAGCTCCAGTGAGATGTAAATAGAATACCTGCCAACTTAGATTTAAAATAATGACCATCTGCACTTGAAAGAAACATTAACCTAAGGAGTACAGATTATGTGATTCAATAGGAACAAATAAATGGGAAATAATTTTACTCGTTGATGAGACTTGAAACAATTTAAATAGGGAATGGTTTTTGTAGCTATTTATTAAGTTCTTTTTTATTTTTAAAAATGTCAATATAAATATTAAGATTTTATCTGACAATATGTGATCTCTTCCTCTCTTTTTTTGCTATTTTTGATTGTTATCAACTAGAGCACGAGTAAAAAATTAAAGAAATAGAGATCTTGTAAGGGAAAAACAAGTTTTCTACTACAATGGATAAATAATGAATATTTAAAACAAAACGGTTGGGAAAAATCTCGAAAAAACATAAAATTTTAATAACTTTATCACAAATTAAGGTTTTGAAAAAATACGCCGATTTCATAATTTAAAATAGTTCTATCAGCATATAAAATTTCAACTTTGTACTTGTATTTCAACGGTCAGTAGGTGGGCCAACATGATTCTTTTTTAAAACAATTTTCACAATTAATAGTTGTGAAATTAATATTCAAATCATAATTCTTTTATTCCATCGAACTGTTTGTACATTTTTGTTCACATCTTCGTAATTTCAAGTTTCTAAGTTTAATAGTTTTGCGCAGTAATTAATATGTAACGTAAAGTAAAAATAGTCGAGGAAAAAAAATCGCAAATAAATAAATAAACACTTAAAGTTTCAATAACTTAAAAAAAATTAGAATATCGGAAAATATCTGCGTTAAGTTCATAAACATATATGGCCTTTTCTGCATGTCGAATTTCAAACTTGTGGCTACATTCATGCGAGCCATAAGATTTTTTTTTTACAACAAGTTTAACAATTTAAAATTCTAGAACTAATTGTCGAATGTTACTTTTTATGTCATCTATTTCCTGCACATTTTTCTAGACACCTTAGAAATTTCAAGTTTTTTAAGTCTTACAGTATTTGCGTAGCAAACCAAAATGTAACATTAAGTTGAACACACCCAAAACAGCTGCGGCAGCTTTCGCGATTTTTTAATATGGAGAGAAAATTTAAACTTTCATAATGAAACAGAAATAAAAGACATATTACGTTGAAATATTAAATATTTTTTAGAGCTGATCTTTTTTAGGCCAGAGTTCAGACTTTACGACTCAGATGATGTTCTGGAATCTTTAAATTTGTAGCTTTATAGTACGTTAATAAAAATATACATTGTGTTATATTTTTTTAAACACTTTTGAATAAATTAACTTAAATTTTCTTATTAATAATTCTGAATGTAATTTAATGTATTGTTTATTTCAAAAAACAATTATATGTAAAAACATACGAAGAGATAAAATGTAAACTTAATTGTTTACAACATGTTAAAATAGTTTTTTAAGGAACTTAATTGATACAGATTTATTCATATCTATCTCATTGATTATAATGCATCGATATTTCACAATCAATGAATTCCGAACTTTAATACCGGTGAATAAATGGACACCAGATTTTAGTAAAATTTTGGGTGTTTTAAAAGTCAACTTATACTCAGGATATACGGCAAATTCTAACGTATTACAATGTAAATCAGCAATATTTCTACAGGTAGAAAATACAAAGCACTCCATTATGTTTTTTCTCATGTACTATTTTTGTGTTTCAAATTGCTGCATATTCATTAAATTAATACTTACGGCTCATGTAAGATGTTTCATAAGTAAAATCTAATTAAATTATTTCTTTTTATTCTTCGAATGTTTTTCGACAACGTTATTTATATGCAATTTAATCGTAACTTAACCATTAAAACTGCATGCTACATTCTAACACTTCTAACAAAACTCGATTTTTGAAAGTCCTATTTTTTTATTGAACTATTTCAAGCTCATCCAATTTTTCAAAAATACAAAAAAAAAAAAAAAAAAATTCCAAACTTGTTTCGTTATGCTTTAATGCATATTTTTTGTTATCATAGACAAAAAAGAAAAATACATTGTGACTCATTAGAAGAACTTAGTTATTAAAAATTTTAATTTATTTTTATATTAACTAATTTTTTTTATTTTAAAAAAATCTTATTTTATGAAAAATTTTAATTACATTTTTTTACAAAAAAACGTTTTTCACACAAAGGGATTTTTTTTTAAATTTGAGAAATTTTTAAATTGAATATTATATATTTTAAATGTTGGATACCTTTTTATCTTAAAATACCTTTAAATACCTAAAAAAAATACTTTTAATCTTAAATTTATTACTCTTTATTTTTAAAAAAGGTTAACTTTACATTCCTTCAACCTTTAAAAAAAAAACAATATTTTAATACTAAGTTTTATTATGATATAGATACATACCTATTTGCAGCGCCCTCTTCTAACTTCTCCGTGAAATTAAAAGCTTTGTTTGAGTATCCTTTTTTAAAAAATCTTGTTTCTTCCTCAGTCTGAAATTCACTTGAATCTAAATCTTGATAATCACTATTATTCCTCATTTTACTCGAAAATTGCTACATTTAGATTTAAAAAATAACATTAGAATCACTAGAACATAACAAGCGTTCTTTTATGTATCTCATAAAAAAAATTCTTTCTTCTGATTATTGTTTAGTAACTCTCTTTGCTGAATCATTGCGCAATGACTCTGACCGTAACCTTGTGCAATAACTGACAGGAGGCTGACGTGTGATAAGCGTAAAACCGTGTAATTAAATTACTTTTTTCCCCTTTGTATCAGAAAAAAACGAACTCATTTTCTTTCCAATGGGATATTCTTTCGACTTTTTTCGAGTAAAACTCGATATATTTACTTTTTGAAGATGATAAAATAAATTTATATTGTTTTTGAATTGATTTGAACATTGATTAAGACAGATAATTGAGGTGAAATAAGCGATTTTTTATCTTTGTTTTTTGTTATCATTGTTTGTTTCATTCAATCAAGTAGATTAAATAAACGTTTACAACTTTAGTCATCCTATATAGGAAGTTTAAAATATTTTCGTTTTGTAAAAAAGAAATTAGAAATTCTGAAATTACGCCATTTGAAATTGGTATGAAACATTAAAAAATACTTATTAAAAATAAAGTACTTTACTTCCATCCTTAATAAAAACAAGCAATTAAATAATTACGGGACTGATTTTACAGGGAAGAGGGTTAGTTTTTAATATCCCAGATTTTGATTTGCTAACTAATTACTTATTACCAATAAAATTTAAATTTTAAGTAGTAACATCATGTTTTAATAATCTCAACAATAAAATAAATTTTCAAAACTTAATAAAAATTGTTCCCTAGAAAAAACTTTTATCGTTTCATCTTTAAATATAAAAAAAAACATAATAATAAAAGATATAATAAGAAATATAATCAAAATAAATAAAATAATAAGAAAGAAAGTATCAATTCAAAACTTAAACATTAACAAAACCGAGAATTTAATTAATTGTATAATACTTTATTAATGATTATATGAAAAATTTTAATCTGTAAAACCTGAAAACCAGTGAAATTTGAAAGGAAAAACTAACTTGCAAAAAATATGAAAATTATTAGGAGAGTGAAACAGTTAAAGATATAAAAATAAATTAATGGAAAATAAAAGAGAAATTTTTTTAAAAAAAAGCGAAAATAAATTATGAAATTAAAAATATTTTGCCATTGAAAATACAAAAAAAAAAAATATACAGAAATTTTGATTTCGAAGAATTTATTAAAAACAGCACATTTTGTAAAATATTTGAAGACAAAAAATAGCAACACAATTTTCAAATAAAATTTTTTTTTTTACATAGATTTACGGTTACAGCAATAAAGCATTTCTTTTACAGTAATAAGAACAATTTTTACATATTATTTAATTGTATGATTATTAATATTATTGTATTTTTATCTTCAAAACAAAAATTATTGTATTTTTATCTTCAAAAGAATCCTCATTAATAAAATGTAAAAAAAAAAAAAATATGCAAAAGGAAAGGATCAACCATAATTACTTTTGAATTATTTGTCGAACTTTCATATTCTGTTCCAACACCAATTATTGTTTAAAATTATTTCCTAATATCTGCGTATAAAATATTCATATCTATTAATCAATATTATCAATATTTTAAACGGAAATAAACTTGAAATTATTATGTAATGCATAAGTAATTATATTTTTTTTTATAATACTTATGCAACTTTACATTTTATTACTTATTTTTTACATTTACTTACAACATACTTTATATTACTTTACATTTTGCGCAAGACTTATAAAAATATGCAATATACAAATATAATTTATTGCAGTCAATATACAGGGCGGATTAGGAGAAGACATGAAAAGAGACATGCTAGTAAAATATGTGCAATTTTTGTACTTTTCAACCTTTGAGCCTTCCTTCTTTCTATCACATTCTGTCTTTCTTTCTCTCTCTCTCTCTGTCTTTCTTCCGTTTTACAGCAAAAAGTAGCATTTAATTAAAATATTGCGGCAAAGGAGTTTTTAAGTCTAAAAAATAGATAGTAGATTCCAAAAAAATAGGTAGTGTCTTGAGACCATACATGCAGTTCGATATCAAAAAGAAATTAATAGGGAATGAATGTTTTTTACAAGCCATTTGCAAGTTTTATTCTTTTAAATGTATGAGTATGAATCGTATGTATGAGACATAAATAGAGAAAGTTAGAAAGTTGAAGGAAAAAAGAAATATTGGTTTATACACATCACCGTAATTTCCTGCGCATAATCCGCGCGTACCTTATTAAAAAACATGACGTCATTGCGGATAATCAGCTGAAATGATCTTCCAGACGTCAAACATCGCGAATTTAACACTTTTCGTCAGTCGTAAAAGTGTAAAAAGGCCATTCATACTGGATGCGAAAAATTTACGCATGCGAATTTGAAAATGCGAACGAGAACTTAATTAATGAAATATATTTGCCCAACTCGCCAGCGAATGCCCCTTAAACATGATCATGTGTCTGCTCACCCGTTTCCCTACCGAAGCTCATTGACTCATACATGACGTAGATTTGCTCATACATAACGTAGATTCTGCAGGAGAGGGGCTTTGCAATTCATTGTTAATCATATCGCATTATATCGCCGTATAATCCTTTGATTATACGGAGATACGGATTTATTTATATGCTGGAATTCTTCCATCAGGGCTAAAATTGATGCCTGCCGATTATATGTCACAGCAGATAATTCGCAGGCAATTACAATTTTTAATACATACATGTCAAATAAATACATATATTGCCCGAGGAGATAAATTATAAACTGATTACACATCAATGGGATTGTTATACTGTAATAAAATTATTGTTTTGATGTAATAACTACTTTGCTGCTTTTTCAGTTGTCTTTATCATATGTTCTGTAATCCACGCCTCAATTATCTACTTTTGGAATCCTCATCAAAAATGTATTCTGCACGTTAGGGATCCCTAATTAATAAATTAGCAAGAAAAAACAAAATTGTTAGCTAATTGCTGGTGGAGAAAAATACGGGATAAAAAAACATCAAACCGAGCTTGATTACTAAGTCAGATCTGTATTTGCAAATTATACTCCGATAATTACTTATCAACTCTTTTTCGTTTTCACCGGTAGACAAGCAAGTTTTATACGGCTTTATTTCCGTATTCTACTCAAATGTTTCGTTAGTTTTTGATAGAATTTTTGTTCTTTTCTTTTCTTAAATATTAATTTGCGACTAGTAATGTGCATATTTATTGAGCCCATTTTAGACAAGTTTTAAATTATAATATATTAAGAGGGGTCATTAAGACACACGCTGCATACAATACAGAAAACACTGCAGGCAATGCAGAAATACACTGTATAAAATTAGTATTTGTGAAAGTGAATTCAATATTTAAAAAAAATGAAAATGAGTAAAATTTGTACTTTTTATATTTTGTGAATATCAGTTATAAGACACACATGACATGGTACATTTTTAATGTTATCTTTTAAAACCAAACACACGATAAAATTTTTATTTGTATATTTTGAGTCCATAAAATATGAAAAATATTTTATTGAATCTAAAACCATCACCGCTGCTTTCACGAACCCATACATAAATATAATTCTCAGTGAAAAAGTTAATATAAATTGGATATTAATTAAATATTTAAAAAATTTTTACTTTTTTTTAATAATGAATGAGTTATGCTATGAGATGCATGTAACATTGTAATATTTCTATGCATTTTTTTTTCCTCAACTTCTCTTTTCAACTCAAAAGTACTATGTAATTTCTACCTGAGATTAAAGAAAGGTTTTATTTTAAAAGAAATAAATCACATATTTTATTTACTTTAATAATGTACATAGCTGCTTCCCCAACTATATAAATGCATTTCTCAGAGAAAGAAATCAGGAAAGGATATTGAAATTTTAGCAAATTCCATATTTTTCAATCTATGGGTATGAATTACAAATATTTGTAACGTGATTTTTTTCTCTTTAAAGCACCTAATACTTTTAATTCTGAACAGGGAATATTTTTAAATTAATTAAAAAACATAAATATATATTTTTTACATTAAAACTACATCTTTGCACACTATATGAATACTGTAATCATGTAGAAAAAAATTATTATACACTGTAAAAAATTCTGGATCAAATTACGCGTGGTAAAACCAGCACTCATCTATTTTTACCGGAACATGTTACTGAATAAAAAATCTTATATACCATAATTTTTATAGTAATAATTACGGTGAAATCGCTGAATCACTCTAATTAAGTAAATATTACTGTAAAGAATACCGTAAAAGTTTATTTTGCGGATGATGCAGCCATAATTTTAGTACTTTATCCTGTCATTTGTTCCGGAATTTTTCACAGTGTGGAATGGATATTTGTGAAATATAAGCAACAAATTTTACTTATGGATATTAATTGTAAAACACATATCATCTGATATCTTTTTATATTAATTATCTTCACCATCCTGCCAAAAATCATAAATTAAATTTATTTTGTGGAAAACTTCAAGTAATTATTTTCTATAAAAACAGGAATTACAAATAACAGGTTAATTTTCGGTATAATACTAACATGAAATTATTGTTTAAATGTTTCATGAGTAGTTCTAGAACAAAAAAGGAACTATTAGCAAAACAAAATCGACAATGTAAGAGGTAGGATGTTGTAAATAAGTTTATGACTAACATTCGGTTACTGGGCACCACTTTGTGTATTGTGAAGATTGTAATAATGTCCTTTTAAATTTAAAAGTTCTTGATGGGTGCCTTTCTCTACAATATTACCTTTATGAATTACAACTATGGTGTCAGCATTTTGAATTGTAGAGAGTCTATGAGCTATGATGAGGCAAGTTCTTCCATCACTTGCTTTGTCTAACGCTTCCTGGACAACCTATATAAAAATATTCGGTTGAAAATTATAATTACAACATTTATAATTAAATCAGTTTGCATATGCCCCTTTGAGTTATTATATATGTTGACTTTTCATGATTTAATGTTGTTTATAGAAACTAAAACTTTGAGGCACTTGTTAAGGCTTTTTTTTTTATTTTTTGTATGAAGTATATTGTTTAGTTTTTAACAGACATGACAACGCTGCTTTCTGTTAACTGCTCCTTTTTTTTAATTTTTTTTAATTACTTTTTAACGAACAAAAATTTTAGAAATAAATTAATAAATTATAAATAAATTAGAAGTTGGTCTGCAGCATTAGTAATGTTTTATACAACGATCATAATTTTTAAAAAAATGGAGTATGTCATGGTAATCTGGCAAAAACTCTTTCTCATAAACCAAGTTCTCATAGTTAATTTTTTCCCTCACAATCAAGTGGGAAAAACTAGATATTTATTAGATATTAGATATTAATATAAATATATTAGATTATATCAGATATTAATATCATAATATAATATTATAATATTAAATGTTAATAAAAACTAATAGAATTCCATTATTATTTAGTTTATTAACAGAATCTTATTGGAGCACATTAAATTCTCGAGAATAACTTAAATACTGCGTGAGAATAATTGGCATGTATTTAAAATTTACCACATTTTTCAGCACATTTCGAAAATTTTTCTATTTTTCTTGAAATAAAATTTTTTAATCTTTATTTTCTTCGAAAAAAAAAAGTTTTAAACAAATCAAGGCAGCAATTAAATTTTTTGTTTCGATTTTTTTAAAATCTAAACTTATTGTCACACAAAAATTATGTCACCCCTAGAGACATACACATGAAGTCGATGGTGAATCTGCTCTGTTTTGTGGGTGAATTTTGATTATGGATAAGGTTGGTTCACTATGGGGACCACTAACATCACGAGTATGTTATTAACCATTCTGGATGTTGAGCAGGTCGTTCACTGTAAGAATTTTCATCCTAATATTATGTTAAAATAATTGGCAGCAGCCAGTCCCTTCAATTAACCGTAAGGAATATTTTTCACCTTTATGGTTTTGAAATTGTTTACAACTACAATGGTTAAAAAACCAGGAATATAAAACTATACTGTTTTTAACCATTTACAATCAGATATATTTTCAAAACCGCAAAAAAAGAGTTTTAACTGGACATTGGAGCTAGGCTTATTGTTAGGTAATGGGCATTGGAGTTAGTGTGTGGTTGGTTTTATGAAGAGGAAATATTGTGTTGTCAACGCTGGGAATAGAACTCTCGGTTGATCATGAGACCTTTCTGTGTACCTTTCAGTCAACATCCTCTTGAAGATATTGTGTATTGATATTAATATATTTAAGGTGACAACAGCAAAGTTTATCTATCAAAAAAAGTGGGGACTGGTGCAGCTTTACGCCCTATTACACGTAGAATGATCAGAAAAAATCCTCTGTCCTGGTCCTCATGGAAAATCTGTGGAACATTTTGCAACAATGGTTAGAACGCCAAAACCAGCATCCCCATAAGAAAAACAAAATGAAAAACAACATGATGATAAATAAAAAAAAACCCTACTAAATACAAATATGCCAATTACGTCATTATGGTTTAATGGGAATGTTAACGTACCTTTTCACTTTCTGCATCCAGAGCAGAAGTTGCTTCGTCAAGAAGTAATATTTTGGGATTTCTTAAGAGAGCTCTGGCAATAGCCACTCTCTGCTTCTGACCGCCACTTAATTGCGTGCCTTTGTCACCAACTGGAGTGTCGTAGCCCTTGAAAAATATTTTTTATGTACTTTTTAACATTTAATCAACATATTTAGTTGTTAATTTTACTTAATAAGTTAATTAATTTGAGTATGAAATCGTATTATATGAGTTTTTAAATACACTCTTATTGATACATTTTATTAGAATACTTTGTAGAAATAACATGATAATCAAGTTATAATTATAAGTATATTTTACGAAACATATTTATGAATAAAATTACAACATATTTATAAAAAAAGTAATTTATGAAGAACCACATTATGAAGAAATATAATAAGAAAACGATCATATTCTTTCAATGCGCAGTTTCAGCTCAATATGGAGGGAAAAAATTCATTGTTAGTGATAAAAAAACTTCCTACTATAACTTTTTAACAAATTTGCCCACTGACATGGTGTTATTTTTTTCAACAATTACTGTAATTTTTGTTGGATTTCTGTTGTATGTTTACCTTATTTGCGTTAAATTATTCGTATGCAAGATTAAAAATCCTGTTTTTCACTGTTTTAGATATTGCTGTTATGAAAGCATTTTTAAAATATTTTATTTGAATTGCTAAACACAATCTATGAATGGGTTTTTAATTGTTAAAATATGTATAAGAAATTTTCCAATTTAGATTTGAAACCAAAAGCTTCTTAAGACATTAGAGATTTGAAAATGAAAACAAAATATTTTTACCTGAGGTAATGAAGAAATGAAGGTATGTATATTGGCTTGACGTGCTGCTTCAATAATTTCTTGCCTTTCAACTGTTCTAGAATTGTCTCCATATGCTATGTTTTCAGCTATACTATAACTGAATAAGACAGGTTCCTGTGATACAAGGCCGATGTGAGATCGGAGGTTAGCCGCTTGCAAATCTAAAATGTTTTCTTCGTCAAGCATCTGAATTAAAATGTAAATAAACATTATTCTCTGCTTATAGTGTTGCAAAACATTTCATTCAGTCACTCTACTTTTGATGGGACGCAAGCAAAATTTAGCGCAGTTAGAATTTAGTTAATACGGATTCCATAGAGAAAAAAAAATGCTGGGGAAATTATCGTACAGTATGGTAATGACATTTGTGGTAAAAAATAACTTAATTCCAGCAAAACAACGGTATTAAAACCTATCATTTGGTATTTTTTCGTCGTATGGTAACTGTTAACCAAAATTTCTGGTTTTCAAAATTATATTTCTTATCATCACACATTTAGAAAGAAATGCATAACTGAAAAGTAATTTAACCCAATAAATGGTTTTATGAATTGCTGGTGTTTTGGTAAATATTGCAGAGTTTTTTGGCGCTCTTACAGAGCCAGAAATACGATACATTTTACTATATTTCGGTCATTTTGACCATATTTTTTCTCAGTGTAATATTATTTATGATAATTTTATAGAAGTCAGGCGATATAAAAATTCTACAAACTCACCAAATTGATTGTTATAATACGTAAATATCATAGTTTATTCAAGCAATTTAAACATCATATTATGATGAACATTTCTAAATACCAGATTGTGAACTAGAAAAATGTAATACCATATTACAGTTAAAAGGCTTTAAATACCTTACAATAAAATATCAGCTTGACTGTTACTTTATCAAATAATAATTTGAATGTAATTTTAAATATAATTTACAATTTGAAGTATAATTTTTATTTGAAATATATAAATGAGCATAACGTAATCATTAATTCTATAAGTATATTAATCTCATGAGTAGGTATTATGTAACTCATTTGAGCTATAACAATTTTTTTACATTTTGTTTTCACCACATTTCACCACAAAATAGTCCTAAATATTTTACCAAAAAATTTCACGGTAACAAACATATATGTTCTGTCAAATCATACAAGTATCTTATGCAGTTTATATTTTCAAGGAACGTTAAGTTCATACAACCTTAACTTAAACGTACGGTCATGATTTGTAAAAACGTTCCTTTTACTTAAACGTTCGTAAACGCTTTCTAATGACCTGTAAAGATTTGGCACTAAGAATTTATGGGATTGCTCTTGTTTATAACATTAAAACATAACATAACAATGTATTTATCACATTTATATGAACTTTATGTTGAAACAGCAACGTGCATTATACTATAGTTATTTCTTTTCATTTCATCACATATTCCAAGCTTGTATACAGTTAAAATTTTTCTTCTGAGATAACGGTAAACAAATCGGCAGGAATCTGCCCATCTGATCTGTGAATCTGTTTAAGGTTAGGAATTTTTTTTTCCCATTATGGTTTTGAAACCGTTTACATCAGGTACGGTTAAGAAACCGTAAAAAATTGTACGGTTTCGTAACCATTTTAAAATAACATAGTTTTTAAACCATAAAAACAAAGCTTAAACTTACATTGATGTTCTATGGGTGCTGCGAAATTTATGTGTCAGCGATCCATGGTCACGGACTGAAGAATGTAGGGCCCTGAAAGTCCTCGTGTATTTAAGGAATGGAAGAAATATTATGGTACCAACACTGGGATTCGAACCCCTGTTTAGACAATGATAAGAATGACCAATTAACTACCTCAGCTACAGAGTGTATCCAGATGCCCGGAACAAAATGGTTTCATAAGTTGGTCCTAGTTAGCGTGCATAGAATTCTTGTTGATATTAAACCGTTGTTAGGTAAAAACAATCAATAAACGATTTTTTGTCACACTTAACAGTGTAATATTATTTTTTAATGGTTATTTGACTGTCTTGGTCGAATATAGTAAAATAACAATGAAATAAATTGCTATTTAACAATTTTTACCGGTAAATTTCTAACAGTGTAATCACAAAAATTTCACTACAAAAGCCAACAAAGGAGTTTAAAATATAAACTGTTTTGTGTTCCCGTACGTTAAAAGTTCGTGTAAGCCAAAACCTTAAATGTTACTCAAATATTCTTATAAGCTTTTCAAAAACGTAACTGCTACTTAAGCGCTTTATCAAAGGGCGTATTTTAAAATTTCATTTTCAAAAACTTAACAAAACTCAAGGACAAGATGATTTTGGGAAATCAAAACCAACTTACTAAATTCCCTTGAAGAGGATCGTAAAAACGCTCTATCAATTGCACACAAGTACTTTTGCCACATCCACTACTCCCTACTAGAGCCACAGTCTTACCTGGCTCTATAGCTAAATTAAGACCTCGCAAGATTTTTATATCAGGTCGGCTTGGATAATTGAAGTACACTTTTTGGAAATCAATATAGCCATTAACTTCATTCTAAATCAGAAAAAAGAATTCATGAGTTTAACATGAGGAAGTAAATAAAAGACTATAAACAAAATTATACTTTCCCAAAGTTTGAATTATATTCATTTTCATCTTATACAATATAAATGCTTAGAATATTTTTTTGGCAATTATTCTACTGAAATTAAAATCATTGAAAATATCGTTCACGGTAATTTTCACTGACCCTTATACAGTATCATAGGTAGGAAAGATGCCAAAAGTGACCACGTCTAATAAGAAAGATGAGTCCCAAATCATTTAGTTTATTTATTCTTAAGAAAGCTATGTATATTATATCGAGTTTTTTTTTAAAGGTAGAAAGAAATTAAACAACTGATACGATTAACCCAACTCTGAACCCGATTAAACTGATTTACTCGAAGAGCCAGTAAACTATTTCAGTGTTTTACCAACTTACCAACGATATATATTCATTTTCAAAGATTAATAATATTCTTTTCAGAATCGTAATTTTCTCGAAATAGAGAAATTAGAGAAAATAAACACTTTAATTATGAAGCATTTTACAAACAACATATTAAAACTTAAAGAAAATGTACTTTTGTTTGATAAATTATGAAAACGTAGAAAACAACTGCAAAACACAAGAAACATCTGAATAACACACATCTGTCTTAGTAAGAAAATAAATGCTATAGTTAATTTTCAGACACGCAATTATTAATCTAAATTGATAATTGCCTTGCAACAAGAAGCTATAGAAAAAATGGGTCAATTAGAAGATTAGTCATACGGGCAGACAAGTTAAAAGATATGAAAGTTCAAAAATATTATTTTTCAATTTATATAATGTATCTAATTTATATTATACTTAAGACAATTAAAGATTAAGTTGCATACACTTTAAAATGTTCCAATAATGATCAAAAATAATAATTTCAAAGAAGTTATTAAAGCTAATTTTAGAAAGAAATATTTTATAATTACGTTTGATTAATTAAAATGTTATTATTTTTGTTAAATTTCAATAATCAAATGGCCTAAGTAGTGTGTCTGTTTGAATTTTTATTAAAGTAAAGGTCATATGATATGCAGATGAATTGCTGGTTGAAGTAGATAATTAATAGTAGTAGACAATTGATTACTGCTAAAACATAACGAATGACTTCAATAAAATTTTTTAATTATCTTAATTAGTAACATACCAATTTTTTGCCTTGTTGAGACAGGGGATCTATACTAGGAACTACATCAAGAAGATTAAAAATTCTAACAGCGGCCAGTTTAGCTTTATTGTAGTCTGGGGCGATTGCAATAGCTTGTCCAACATACATCATCGCAATTAAAACTCCTTGAAGAACCCTGTTTTTATCAAAGAACATAGCAAGGTAAAAGAAAGATTCAAAAAAAAAATACAATGAAACAGAATGTTAAATATGTTATAAATTAAAAAAAATAATCAAATTTTTTTTTAAAAAAGGAACGAAAAACATTAATTTTAATAATAGCGAGAAATGAATGAATTTTTTGCTAGGCTATTTGGTCATCAAAATGCTTGGTGAAGATTTAGGAGCAAAAAATGACAGTTTCTCCAAAATCTTAAACTAGTGCGCTTTAATTCGATGTATACAGTGGATAAGAAAAAATGACTAACAAATATAACTGACTCTAAACTTACGAATTTTTTAAAAAAAATTGATTTCTAAGGAGCTATTTGACAGATTTTGTTCAAATGTTGTATTTTGCCATCTAAAATTCTTTAAAATGAAGTACTAAGTTACATAACTCAAAATTTAAATATTTTTAAAATCTTATTTTGCATACATTATTTTTAAATCCATGTTTAACGAACGTTTAAGATTGAATAAGCAGTTTAATAAAAGGCATGTACAATTCATTTATTTAAGAAAAGCTTCCTATTTTTATCAGTTTTATCACTATGAAGTTTTTAGTTATTAAATTTACTTAAAAATGATTCAATTATACGACAGTATTCTAGCTTTCGAAGTAAGAAATTTAACTTCATTATTCTCTTTCAAATATCAATTTAATTATTTATTTATAAGAAGCTAATATGTTTCAGGCATAAAAATTTGATTCTAATTTTTTGTTTGCGCTGAAGTTTATTATATTGGAATGGTTTTCATATTTTAATGATTAATCATTTCAATTTAAAGTTCCCCTTAATCAAAAATTCTAAGTGTTGTGTAATTCTGCTTATTATGTTAAACCCCTTTAATTTCATATCACGATATGTCTCCAGTTTTGAAAATCTTCGTCTTAATTTTTTATGCGCTTAATATTTTTCAAGTCATGGGAAGAAATTCTGCAAAGTTATAAATTTTATGAACTCCAAAATATTAATGAAAATAATTTTGGGGAACTTTTCAAAACTATCTCACTTTAATAAATTTTCATATTTTATCTCTTTATCAGCTACTAGTATTGATCCATAGTACAAAACTGCAGCATAAGAAAATATATTGGTTCCTTGGGCAAATCCATAAATAAGACCTCTAATGTGTGCCATTTTCTGAGAATTCCTAAAAAAATAAGTGATAGTGTTACATTATTAAAAGGATATTTTTTCAAAGCAAAATGACTAAAACAAACAAGAAAAACAATGCAGTTTATATACTTTTGAATTATTTGCTAAATATTTTACCAAACTTGCTAAAGGATTTATTTTTTAATTGAAACATGAATTTAAAGGTAAGTCATTTTTTTGTTTTGTTTTAAATATTTAAAAGTATTGTGGGGGCCATGCCAAAGTATCGACCATGCCAACCGTCATCTATCAAAAGGTACCTCTGGTTTGATTCAAGTTAGCATGACTTATATACCAATGAAATGATGTTTTAATTTTCGTAGTGGTAGTTACGCCACAATACTCCCCCACCAGAATTTTATCAGGGATAGAATTCGATGAACAGATACCACTAGTTGCTGTACTTGTGACAGACCGGGAAAGAGAGTCACCGGATTTTTTAGTGCTGAATGTGAGAGGTGTATTAACTTCACAGTAGTAGTCGCTCCTGTGTTGCCATTAGCCGTTGAGTGTATGCAGGCGTTGAGAGTGTATGGCGTTGTATGTTCGAGACGAGACTGAGTAGCAACAGCGCAGGAGGGTGATGATGCAGGCACAAATAGCAAGCCAACTTTCAATGTGGACTATCCGTCGAAGTAGGCGTTACTGTTAGGAATTTTGCGAAGTGGGCGTTACTGCGTGATCAAATCACGTCCTGAGGTCACCAATGTGGGGGCGGGGCTATCGACCATGCCAACCGTCATCTATCAAAAGGTACCTCTGGTTTGATTCAAGTTAGCATGACTTATATACCAATGAATCGATGTTTAATTTTCGTAGTGGTAGTTACGCCACAATACTCCCCCACCGATGGTTTCGATGGTAACGAAGTTATACGATGATCACATTTTTTAAATTCAGTTCAGTTCAAAGAGATTGCAATAAATACTTTGAGCGTGCGTTCAAATTTTTAAGTTCGCCAGAGCATGAACTTCTCGAATCAAGAAATGATTACCCCACAGTATGAATTTAACTAAATTAGAAAACCGGAAAGTTTTTATAATTATCAAAATATAATTAAGGACGCTGAAATTAAAAGTCATGAATTATTGTTGATATGATCATAATTTCATGTAAGCTTAAGACTTGATTCCTCAAGGAAAGTATTAAGGTCATTAGTAACCAGCGTCTTAATATTTTGATATATCATTTGAATTTTTGCGGTGATATCAAGCAAATTTTGTGTGAGCTTAACATGGTGTAAAATTGAATAATATATTTCTTTAAATTAAACCATATGAAACAATATTGTACGATATTACTTGACTTGAACGAACTCATGTTTCAATTTAATATATTATTATAGCAGTAATTTTTAAAATGTTATTATGATTCAAAGTTCAACCGAGTTTTGTAAGATTGTATATAATTTTTCTTTAAAATAAGGTCCATACTGTTGATATTTATTACAAATATATTAAATACTGAAAAAATCCGGCATACCCTGTTATAAATTCCGAATAAAATTATGGTATAAAGTACCGGCACTTAGGGTGATTCATTCCTCATTTTTACTGTAAAATATTATCTCGTAATTTTCACAGTGATATTCATTTAATCAGCGTGATTCAGTGATTTCAAGGTAACTAATGCTGTAAAAACTGCAGTATATCAGATTTTTGTTCCGTAACATGTTTCCGTAGAATCGTATTTTCCAATATAAATTACATTCACTCTGAGGACATGTACTCTTTACCGTATTTTGAGTAAAGTTACCGAAGTTTTTTAACAGAATAGAGACAATCATTAAAACTGATGAAACTCTCGTTACACTGGATATAAATACAAATGGACTCTGGATGCTGGATGAAAGTTGAAAACAAATACAACTATTGTCAAAATAGAAATAAAATAGTTCCATAGAGTACAATAGTTTTTAATGACATTTATGGCTCAAAATATTAATTTAAGTTGTAAGCTGTCAAGATATGTGATCAACAATAATAGCATACATTTGAAGCAAACACTGGATGACTGGAGCAAACCTGGAACAATCATTGCTGCAAAAACTTCTGTAAAAACTAAACTTTTGTTACGCGAGGACAAAGATAACTTGACTAGTAGTCACCTGCCCAAACTTGCCTTATGAGCTTTCAGAGCTAAGATTGTAAGAAGGAAATAAAGGAAAATTATTCTTGTTTTTCAATTTTCTAGGAGCAGTTGTAGCAATAGAGGAATGTTTGTAAGTTTAAATTCATTATAAACATATAATATTTGTGTATTTAATATTAGCACTTTGATGGCGAAATGGAAACTTGTCATTTTCCTAATAAACCATATTAATCACTTTAATCTTTTATCTTTAAACAAAATAATTTATTATTATTTTTTTTTATTTCTCACAAGAAAGTTTTTTTTTTAGTATTCAATACTTTTGAGGAGTATCATTTAAATAAAAGATACGATCTCAGAAAAATCAGCTCAATGTTGAAAAAAAAAAAAATAACTAGACTTTAAATCATTATACCGTTGAAATTGGTTGCAACCTTATACGGTCGTAAAATTGAGTTGCTTTTCCATTCAAGTTGAATCCAAGTATCAAGTAACGAAGTTTAAAAAGGAAAAAATAGCGCAATATTATAGTTCAAGTATGTTATAAATATTTTGGTTTACCTTAAAAAAATTTCTTACACTGATGGTTTTGATAAGGTTATATTAATAATTTGGAATAATATGATAGTTAAATTACTTAGTTTTTTTACTAGTTAAGCAGCTCCTTAATTTCAGACAAATAAAATCGGGAGCTAATAGTTATTGAGGCTAAACTGAGATACGGTTTATATAATATATATATATATATATATATATATATATATATATATATATATATATATATATTATAGAAGAATCAGGTCAGATGTTCAACGACGCTTATATTATAAAATAAAACAAAATAGAATAGTTTAACGGGAACCGATGCTCAATTGTTTCAAAATTTATTTTTTATTCATTTATTTTGATAAGTAATTTATTTTTAAATTTGTTTCTTTTTTTAATTTTTTAATGTATTTTGTTTTTTTTTTTAAATTTTTTATAACTCCTCTAAATTAAAAAAAAAAATTGATTGTGTAACTAAACTGACCTAAAGGGCTTCAGAAGAGCTGAGTAGAATTGTTGATAGAATTTCTTTTCTTGATGTAGAGATGCGACAGTACGTATACTTTCTATTGCTTCAATTGCTACCTGCAAGAGAAAAATGTTATACATTAATTTTCAACTTTTAAATGTACATGTACTTAAAGAAAATTATAATTCCCAAGTCAGAGAAAATACACATGTCAATGAAATTATAAGTCACAAGAAAATTAACATTTTCATCACAGCAATGAAGCGCCTTTTCTTAAGCCTCTGCGCATACAGTTCCCTTGCAGCACAAAAATTGAAACAAAACTCAAATTCATTTAAAACTTGTTTATTTTACTTGCAAATGCAACCATATTCACTCACACAACAATAAAGGACAGCAATTATTCCTCGAAAACGAGTCATCTCGTCCTTCGCGATGAAAGATTTAAAGATATTTCATATGGATCAAAAAAATATTTTTTTTTTTGAATTACAAAACTTATCACTACAGCAATTGCTAAATGCTTTATTATAGTTTATTATTTCTTAAAATTTTATCTCATATCTTTTCTTATATTTATATTAATTAAGAAAAATAGAAGAATAAAATTAAACTATTTTAGGCATGGCTTAGTTTAATACTAAAACTGGAAAGTTTTTATTTATTCTAATTCAATTTTGTTGCTATCTTTGCATAATTAAATAACTTATTTTTAATAGATAAAAAAACTAAAGCTTATAAATATGTGTTTATTTTTGCATTAGAATATTTAATGTGATAATCTGAATTTTTCGTCTTTATCATTATTTAGTTTCGTAGCATCACCGAATTTACTTGCTTTGGAAAATTTTTGTTGCAGATTTACAGAAGCTATATCTAAATTCTATATTTATGTATCTGCTTTAACAATGAAGTGTTTGATATAAATTGAATTCTCTACCTAATATAATATCATTTTGTAGTGCTCTCCAAAATTTATTTTCAATAAATGTTCACTTGAATTGTTAATATTTTAGCTCTTTAGCTAAAATCATGTCGTTTAGGAAGATACAAAATATTTGTTTTTACTTTTAAATTCATTTTTTTAGAAACAATACTAAAATTCTTCATTACAAAAAAAGCCTTTTTGCTGATCTAATATATATTGTCCAAGCACATTTACCTTAGATGCAGCCTCTGTTCCAGCCTTTTCACTTGTTGATTGGCCAGACACAACTATGGATTCAAAATAGGTTCCTAAAAGTACGAATGGAATGAAAGCAAGAGTGAGAGCCCCAAGTCTCTGATCATACCACATTGCTAGAACTATACCGCACAAAAATGTTGAAAGAGCTTGAAATAGTGTTGACATTCTTGCTCCTGTGGCCTAAATAAATCATTAAAGTAAAAAAAAAAAAAAAAAATAAGAAATTGAAAGTGTAGATTTAAATATTTTTTATACGTTTAATATTTTTGTTGTTAACTTTGTGTACAGTAATTTAATTGAATATATATATATATATATATATATATATATATATATATATATATATATATATATATATATATATATATATATATATATACTTTAAAATGTTTATAAAACACAAAACACAATGTTATCAAAAAAATACACCTGCCTTGAATTTGTTTAACAAATATGAAGTTAGTCTCTCAAAGAGCAAAACAGAAAAAAAAAAATAAAGAAAGAAATATAGTAGGAGAAAAATCGATGTAATTGAAATTGAAAATGCAAACTATTTCAATTTTTATTATTATATATTATTATTACTTGATATTTAGTGATCGAATCTTTACTTTAATACAAATATAAAATTTAAAATAATGGTTGAACGTGACGGCACTCCGAAGTCTTTCGAAAAACGCGAAATTTCCTTACTTATAACACTGTATTAAAAGAGAGAACTACACTTACCCCTTGAACTTGTGAAGCATCTGAAGTCAAACGAGAACAAAGAGCCCCAACGCTATTTTTAGTATTGTCGAAATAACTCATATCCTGTGTAAAAACATTTTTTAAAAATTATAATGAATTTAAAAACAAACTTTTTATATTAAAATAAAATAATTATGAACCTGTGAAATTATGTTGGCGAACACCATTTTTCTCAATCTTGAAGTCAGTTTTTCCCCAGCAACAGAAAACATGAATACCTAAGAATGAGTATCAATTAAATATAACATAAAAGGAGAATGATCAATGATAAATTCAATTTATTAGTTGTGATTGTTTAAACAATTTTGAGTGTAAGAAATAGTTTTTATTTATTATACATCGAATTTATTTTTAATTTTATTATCTGAATATATATATATATATATATATATATATATATATATATATATATATATATATATATATATATATATATATATATATATATATATATATATATATATATATATATATATATATATATATATATATATATATATAAATAAATATATATATATATATATATATATATAAATAAATATATATATATATATATATATATATATATATATATATATAGAATATTTTAAAATTTATCGTGTTTTGGGCTCAAAGGGAACACCAAAAAACTCGATAATTTTTACCGAAGTGCTTTGGTAATGATTTTAGTAAAATGAACAATAAAATACTGTTTTATAATATGTGATATAATGTGGTAAGAGCATGGCATAGAAACCAGTTATTCGGTTAAAATTAATTTTCAGTTTAAGTAACAGGAACTATAACTTTGAAAAGCAGAATTTCCGGTAAATCGTTGCCATATAAGCGAAAACAACTACCAAATGAATGGTTTAAATAACGTAGATTTTGGTTATATTATTTAAAATTATATATTTTTTTTACCAGTATTTTAATTTTTATGCAGCTAAAAATTTTACCAAATTTTTTTAAACAGAATTCTTCTAAATTATTGCATTAATACATTCAGATTAATTAAAAAAATACATAAAAACAGCGAAGTAATTAAAAATAAAAATATTGTTGTAAAAATAATTATTAACCACTTGCGCTGGCAAAAAAAATCACTGACGTGTGTACCAGAACGGTCCAGTGTAACTCGCTGAGAGGCGAACTGGGGTGAGACCTGACGTGACACGCATGTCGTTTTTGTTTCTGTAACAATTCCATGATGACGTAAATACCACGTCGTCGTCGATTCTGTGACAAGAGCATTATGACGTGCGTGGCACGTCTTTCCAGCGCAAGTGGTTAAAATTAAAATAAAAACTGAATTGTATGAAATTAAAAATAATACTTTTTATAATAACTGGTTGATGTCTTTCTTGCTTTAGAAAATAACTAATTTGTTTTTATTACCTGCAGGAACGTACTGGTGAAAGATGTAAATGCCAAAACCAAAAATATGAGACACCAATAGTTAGTTTCTCCAGAAATTTCATCTGGTGGTTTAGCTAAAACCTGTACAACAATTAAAAATAAGGAGAAATTTATTCACTGTAAAACCACACTTTCTATACAGAATTTCGTAATACAATTAAAACATGAGAATCAGTAAGAAAATTTGGAATTGCATAGAAATCTTAGAGAGATTTTGCAAAGTGTTACATTCCATCCTATCTCTAACACTAGATGCTATTGCAAAACAATTTTCTTACAAATCACAGCGATGCTGAAGAGTAGAAAATCGAATAAATGTTTCAGTTAGTGCAATTATAATGCTAATCCTGGAATTTCTAGCTATCCAGAATATTTTAGCCAATTGTCAATTTGAGATAAACTTAATTTTTTTTAAAACTTTGGATTGTTAAATTTATTAAAAACTTCTCTGCTTAATTAATAGGTTTTATATATGCTTAAGTTTTTAATATGTAGTAGTGGACAAAGCGATTCTTAATTAAATTTATTAAATCAGTAATAAAATTTTAAACCATAACAGCATGTACCACTATTCAAAACATTTAAAAAAATGTTTAGATTAATAGGATCATGTTAGCAGGTATGATGTAAGACAAACGCTACGCAAAAGCTCTCTATTCCTTGTAAAGAAAACGTTAAATAGTGTTGCTTAATAGTGTTTCATTATCAAAATTTTCGAATTAACTACCATAATGGTAATAAGAAATTGGGTTTTATGTCCCTGGAAACGCCGTTTATTTGGTTTAAATTATAAAAATAATAATAATTAGAACCACGAAGATAAAATGAGTTAAGTTTTAATCTTTTTTGTGAATCGCTGTGTAAGTTTGATACTGTAAAAATGATTCTCTAGTTAGAAAAACCTTATCGTTGACAAAAAAGTACCAAAAGTCCGTTGACAAAAAAGTCTTCAGGCGGCCGGTTCTATGGTGAAGCAGACCCTTTTACCGAAATTCAACTTCCCATAAACAGGAAAAAATTCATATACATTTTGACGTATTTCCCCTTACAGAATGCAATGAAGTGTTAAGATTCAGATTGCCCACATCTTCAACAAAAAAACCAAATATTCGAATTCTAAAAAAAGGTCCTTAAATTAACAGATGTTCTCTTATTCAAATGACTTTGTGATAACTAAAGCATACGAGGAAATAAAGTCGCAGCACAAGCTCTAGAAACATTTTGTACCTTGAATGTCATAATATAGGTATAACTGTATTAACTACAAAATAATTCTGAAAAATAAGATTTTTTTTGCACAGATGACGATAATTATTTTCTAAATTATTTTAATAAACGAACATATTCATGTTTTAAAATTTTTTATAAAGCAAAATAAGAAAAAATATTAAACATCTATTCATACCCCTAAGATAGATCCAAATATGATACCGAAAGCGGGCATGTGTAAGCCCATGCACATGGCAGCAATTCCTCCAACTAGTATATACGGCCATTCTGGTGCCGAAACTTTTAATAATCGAAATTTTGATGGGGAAGCCTTTTCATTTTTCTCTTCTTCATCCTGTTCCTTCAAAAATTGATCGAATTATCAAAGCATTAATGATAAATTTTCAAATTATTGTATATTGTATAACTAAAGCTATTTTATTTAAAAAAAATTCAATCCTTTTCTTGCATTAAAATAATGAACAATTATTTAGATCTAGAGTAGAAACTATATCATTCTCTGGATTATTAAGATTATATTTGAATATAAAAGTACATATTCTAGAAATTATTTCTAGTTTCGTTCTCAAGATACAATGTTCTCAAATCTCTCTCTTCTCTGTTTCATGTTCTCAAAATACAATGGAATGAAACATTTTAACATTTGACATTTATGTTGTAGTTGTTTCTAATCTCCAAGAGGTCCACCCCAATTAGACCAAATCCATAAGTCCGAAAATGTCTAGAAAGTCTAAAAATAGAATAGGTTTTGAAAAGACCTCTTCGATCTAAAAATCGATACAGTTAAGAAGATGCTCGGGCGAAGCCTGATCAGTCCTGCATTTAGTGCAAAGTCCAAAAGTCTTTCAAAAACAAGTCTGCTGGCTTCTAGGTCCCTCAAAAAGCAAGGCACCTCCAGGACCTTTTCTGTTCTTTATTTCGAGAATTATTAGGTGCTACCTGGTAAATACCTGAAAACTGATTTTTCAACCCTAAAAATTGCTGTTCTAGAATTGAAATTGGAAGTGTCGAAAATGCTAGTTTTATTGGAGATTTTGTCATTGATTTTGCGTTTCTGAACATATTATCTTCATATTCATTATCTTTATATTCATTATCTTCATACATATTATCATTACATACATCTTAAAACAAAAATAAACAGAAATTTATGACCTGGGTCCGATGTATAATTTGAACGGAAAACAAATGTTCACTGCATTATGATTCAAGGAACCTATATTATTATTTAACGTTGATTTTTCAAAGAATGTTTAAAAAGTTTTAGGGGAACATACTTGAGATCTTGATAATTTTATTCACAGAAATATAAAAACGTTAATAAGATTATTGATTTGGTTATAAACTTACTTTTTTAGTTAGAAACTTCATTGTCATGTTTCGGGTACTGAATAAAGGCACTAAACTCCTTAGCCGAGTTCTGTGGTATAGACGTACTAACAACCGAACAACGAAAACTCGACAGTTAAATCTGCATATTTTTAATAGACTGCCAATGAACTGAATACTTTTTTAAACACATCTGGATTAGAAGAAGTTCGTCTGAGAGGTTTAAGAGAAATTCTAAATATATCAGAAGAAATATTATACCAATGTCCTAATTAGTAGAGTACCATTTTAAATCTTCTATCTATATTCCTCGAATGTTAAGCTCCATTTCTACAAAACTGTTTATTCATGTCAAACTTTGTAGTTTTCTACATCAACCACCTTACATTATTACCTTTTATATGCTTTTATATATTTAAGAGTTTAAATTAGTTTAAAATTAGTAGCAGTCAGATTAGAGTTGGTAAAAAAAATACTTTTACAGAATATGATATCAAATAAACTTTTCTTTTATTTACCTCAGAGACTTTGTTTACAGCAACATAAGGAGAAATTTGATGACCATATATACTATTTACAGATAATCGACGATCTTTGGCGCTTAATTTTCGACGATGAGGTGCTGATTTAGGGATGCTTACTGAAGAAAGACACCTTTGTGAGCTAATGTCTGATGATATGCTTAAAGTACGGGTTCCTTCTTCGATAAGCGGTAATTCATCATTTCTGTCTTCTTCTTCTTCAGTAGTATTAGTCTTAAAAAAATGAATTCAAAATATCAATTAGACACCAAAACAAATTATCATATTGAAATAAATCTTTGACACGAAATTTACCTGTGTAACAACTAAATCGTAATAAAGACCCCTTCTTTCCATTAGTCCGTCATGCGTCCCACTTTCTTTTACCTTTCCTTCAGATAAAACAACTATTTTATCCGCAGTTCTAATAGTAGAAAGCCTATGTGCGACGATAATCGTTGTTCGACCTTTCCGCGCCTAAAATTTGAATACATATACTTTTATGCTAAAATGCATATAAATAAGAAAATATATTATACTCTTAATAATTTCGGTTTGACGAAAGTTTTTTGCTTTGCTAATAATATCTAATATCATTGAACTTCATATAATTGATAAAATAAATGAATGTTTTAGAAGTTAATGTATTTTATTACACATAAAACATAATAGAATGTGTGAAAATCGATAATTGCTGAGTATCATCAAAACTAAGATCCTTTAATTACCAATGATAAAATATAATTGAATCATTTTTACTCAAAACAAATAATTTAAGTCAAATCAAGCTGAAACTTACAATGTTGAATTATAAAAATGTACTTATGTCGAATGCGATACAAAGGAAATATCTTGCAAATCTAATGTAATTTATAAGAAATACGAAGGAACCAAGGCATGAAAATAAATTTAGATAAAACATTGCTTATTGTTCTCTTGTTAGTAGTGGCAGGGTTTAAAAGTGCTTTAAAATGTATTAAAATAAGCGTATTGTTGCTTACCTCCAGACAACGTTTAGTCATTGTTCAATAAATAAAGCGTACGAAGAGCAATATGCAAGAATATTGTAGGATTTGATCACACCCGAGACATCGACATGCTTGAATGTAAAATTTTGTTTAGAAAAATAAGCCTTTAAGCTTCCATAACAGTTACAGAAAATTAAAAGATACGAAACGCGAAAAAGCAGCGACCACAAACGGCAAATGATATCACGCTTGGGGAGGCCACGTCTTTAAATTGTGGCAGTTTGTGACAAGGGTAATAGTGGGGGTAAGCAGAAGTAAGACGCCAAGCATTTTAGTTAAAATATAAACATTTAAGTAACACATGAAAGTAAAGTAATTAAAGACAACAGATTCTATATTTTTATAATGTTTACTTTTTTTTCACTCAATATAAGTAGACTTAAAATTATTATATGTGTAATTTTTTCAATTGGCATTAAAATACATAGTTAAAATTTTAACAAAATAAAATGCGATCTATTACATATTACGTTGTGTGTGCTGTTTTTGAATAGCTAGTATATGTTTATGTGACATAAGTTAGATTATAGTATATGGTGATGTGATAAGTGAAAAAGGACTACGATGAAGGTAGGGGGATACGGTAAAATGTGATACTATTAGATAAAAGAGTGGAGGAAGCCTAAATTATTGGAAAAAATTATTTGACATATTTTACGGGCAACTCTTTAAAATATGCACGAATATCGACGCTAGCGACATTATACGGTCAAGATTGATTTTCCATGCAATTGAACTTTCGAGCATTTCCTCGATAACTCTTACTTTATCTTCAAATATTTCTTTCTGCTCTTCATTTCATGTATGATAAATTACGCATTCATTTTCACTTCATATTTCTTTTGAATATTGCATCTTTCTTAAGAGTTAGCTGTGTTTCCCTCTCCTTCGAATTATAAATATTTTTAGGCCGAGTGCAACTTTAAGAATAAGAGAGATAGTGATTTAATTTTTTCCTCACGCTTTATAGAATAAGGAAAATGGAAGGAATATGAAAAGATGGCGGGCATTTGTTACCAATGGCTGAGGAGGGCATTAAAAATGACTGAAGAAAGGACTGAGGAACTTTAACTGACTAAACAGATGAAGCAACATATTTGTTGTACACATTTCTATCCGGCAGTGAATAAAATCAAATCTAAGTCAATAGGATTTATAGTTCAGAATATTATTTGTTCTAAATGCATAGATTTACAGTTCTATGCATTTAAGTACAAAAAATAAATTAAATAAAATAATGATAATTTTGTACTTTTGTCTATTTACACGTCTGATATTGCTATTCAGCAAAAGTACTGCTAATAATATACTATTTTAGCTAAAAGTACTATGTATCTTTTTTTTGTGCAAAATCTATAATGGGAATTTTTTTTTTTTAACGCAGGTACTGAATTTTGTTCTTCACCTCGGAAGACGCCGGAAGTGTCGCTCATTTAACGTTACTCAGTGGGCTCCTGTGAACCTAATTCACGGAGGTGAGCAACATTACCCACGCCACACTGCCACAAATACTCGTTTATAGGGTGCGCCACATTCACACAGAACAGAGGACAACACATAGAGAGAAACATCCATGCCCAAAGCGGAATTCGAACCCGCACCTTTTGGCTTCGCAGTCAAGCACACTAACCGCTCGGTCACCTGACCAGCACGGGATAAAATTAAATTGATAGATACAATAGATTCGAGGCCAAAGATGGTTTTCTCTATGAAAATTACATATAACTTATACTCCTCTGCACAAGAAATTATTACAAAATTGGAATTAATTCGTTTTTATAAGTTTAAAATCGGAAAAAGTCGCTATGTTTTGAATGCGTAAAAAAAAAGCACTCATTCTCAAGACGCAACAGACGTGAATGAGTAAAATAAAACAGATTTGAAACAGAACGTATAAAATTGCCTTGCCAACAGACAAAAATGGGGAGGGGGAATTCAACATTGACCTAGAAAAAGTACGGTAGTAGAGATAGGTTAGGGTGCTTTTTCCAGCGCTAGGAAGAAATTAATGCTATAAACTATGGAGTCGGCATTCATATATGAATGAAACTAGATTTTAAAGCATTAAGATAAGCTGATATCTCGGGATGGAAAGAATTTTGGCATCATCGAAAAAAATTAACTATGCCCAGGGTTTTAAAAGTGTGAAGCAATGTGATGTGTGATTTAGAAAATTTTACATGAAGAACATAACCGTCGTGTTTTTTTAACTCAAATTTTATAAAGCGCCTGGTTTACCCGATGTGGACAAAGTTGCATTGGTATGTTTTGAATTCAGCAGCAATTTGAACCATAAAAGAAGAATTTCTTTTATTTAGAATTTCAAACGAAATTCTTAATTTTGAGACGAGCTCTCCAAAGAACTCTTAAATTTTTAGGAACTGGAATGTGATAGCTATCAACTAATTGTCTGAAGCGAATCAGCTGTCTAAAGTTTCAACGATCCTTTTTTGATGTTGCGGGTAAGAACAATACTTGGCGGATAATTTCTTATTAACAGCTTCAAACTTGTGTATTTGGTTTGATGATTGCGCATCAAAACTGAAAACCATGCCAAGTTTCTGAAAGAGAAAACTGTTTCTCACCAGTATGATCAACCAGATGAGAAGCATAATTATTTAAAGCATCCATTTATTTATAATGCTAATTAATATATTACGATTTCATTTAAGAAGTAGCAACAAAACAGGGATTATTCATTTATTAAATCAGATTTTGTTTATTAAAAGTCTCCAACTTTCAATAGGAAAACGATTTAAAAAATTTTCAACTATTATTCATTACCTGATCGAGAGCAGCTTGAACGATAGCTTCACTTTCAGTATCCAATGCTGAAGTGGCTTCATCCAGTAACAGTATTTTAGGATTTTTAATCAAGGCACGAGCTATAGCAATTCTTTGTTTCTGACCACCACTCAGCTGAGTCCCACGTTCTCCAACCAGAGTATTGTATTTCTGATTTTTGTTTTTAAAAAATATTTATAAAAATGTGGTTGTTATTAAGATATAATAACTCGGAATATGTACAAACAAATATTTAATACCATACCAATGGTAATGCATCAATGAAGCTATGAGCATTGGCAATTTTTGAAGCAGCTTCAACTTCTTCTTGAGTTGCATCTAATTTACCATATTTAATATTTTCCAAAATCGTGGTAGAAAACAGAACAGGTTCTTGTCCAACAAGACCTATATGATCTCTTAGCCAGCCAACTTTCAGATCCTTAACATCAATGCCGTCAAGTTGAACCTATAAAAAAATTCAACTACCACATTACGTATAGTCTTACTACATTCTTTTAGTTAAATATCCTTTAATTGTTCTCAGAAAACCGAAATTTAAATGAATTATAATTAATTAAATGCAACGTTTTGGAGCAATAATTTAACTTGAATTCAAACTTACGAGTCAACACTTGATGATCACAAAGACATCATGTTTTAACCGATTTCCTCTTGATAAATTTTCCTTTAATGAATTAAAATGTGAAAATAATAATAAAAATATTAATGCTGTTGTATTAATGGTGTTATTAACATATTTAATGTATGTTAGTATTATTTAATGTATTTATTGAGTTTTTAACGCCATTAATGTATTTATTAGCATTGTATTTATAAAAAATTGCATTTGTAAATTGCATAATTTTCTAATTGAAACTAACTTACACTTCCTGACTCCGTATCATAAAATCTTAAAATGAGTTGAATTATAGTGCTCTTTCCGCATCCGCTAGATCCCACTAATGCGACAGTCTCTCCAGGTGCAATATTCAATGACATATCTTTCAAAATCTTAAAACAGAAAAAAATTCAATAATAAGCAGAATTAATGAAATATTTTTAAAAAATTTATTGTATTTTCTGAACATACAGTAACATCTTTTCTTGCTGGATAATTAAAGGTCACATTTTCAAGACTAATTACACCATTTAAAGATCCCGGTTTCAGACCTTCCTCAGAACTGCTATCGATCACTGGTTTCTGAAAAAAAAAATTAAGTTATATTGCCTTTCCGTAATTTTGAAAAGTATTTACTATAATAGTTAAGTAATTAAGTTTGCGAAAGAAATATGATATTAGTTCATCGAAATGCTAATAGTCATAGGACAGTAGAATGGAAATATGTAGGTCATGGTATCATCGCACGAGAAAAGTAATAAATTGTGTTGGAGGGATTTCACGAATTATTTCAAATAACGCTCGCTAACATTATGTATCTCTGCTAGTCGGGAATCAACAGACTTTAAGCATGGAATGGCAGCTGCTGCAAAACGAAAGGAGCATCTCAGAAATTGTTATATTGTCTACAGTTTTAAGAGTATGTAGAAAATGTTTAGATTGATGCATAAGTTCCCACATTGACGCACTGGCTAAACATAAATGCTTACTGAATGTGGCCAATAACCCGCGGGTAAAGTTGTGAGTGTCAACAGATATGCAACACTGCTTGACATAGCAGATACAATTACTGTGAGAAGCATGGAAGACGTGACCATTGGCTGTGTCTTTGAGGGCTATGTCATCAAAGCCACAGCCAATGGACATTTGGCATAGCCGACTAAACCATGTCAAATGCTTTTCCTTTCATGAGACTTTTTTGTAAACTTGTTGGTTGGACCATAGGTGACTTCAAGTCACCTGTTTAGACGATTCACAAAGCCCTAGTAAGTTATGAGAGATGGCATTCTTTACAAAGATATGGAGCTTATTTTCCCACTTAACCAATACGGCTGCCACCTTATACTCTGCGCTTGGTCTCTCGCAGAAGTCCAACTATCATTGAATCAATATGTTTTTTTAAAATAATTTTTCCTTTTATTTTATTATCGGCATTGAACAGCTCGCTCAAATTTGGGTTTACGTCTCAAAATGTTCAGCTTGTAATTTTGAAAGCTAAGCAGAAAAAAAAGGGAAGTCCAGGATTAAGCACTGGGACAAACTAGCCTTCGTTTAGGACTTTTTGATTGAACTAACCCTCATTTGAGTTAAAGAGGGAGCAAAATAACTAAAACATTACATAGTTAGCTCGACATAAATGCGATTCTAACCCATGTTCCTTCTACCCAGGGCTAAAGAGAATAGAAGGGCTGGTTCACTCCTTTGAAGAAACTCTCGCCACGCCAATCCTCCGATTTTCTCTAGTGACGTCACTTTGGCGCAAAGCTCGCACTTTTACTCCAAGAACAGAGCGTTCGGCCTTACTAGCTCTAACTAATATTGGAGCATTTCTTTTCGTGACATTCTAAGACATTTGTTATTTTCTATAATGACTTTCCTCCGTTTTTGCAGTGAATTTACAAAAAATTAAAACTATTAACGAAATGCCAGTTTGCGCGATTGCAACTTGCAAAAATTCTGATAGAAAAACAAAAGGAAAAAATATAATTTTCCGCGTGTTCCCTAAAGTAAATGAACAACTATGTAAAGAATGGATTCCGTAATGACACAGTTAATATAAAACAGCAATACGTTTTTTCTATCGTTAAGAACTTTTATAAAAATTCGTTATCTAAATAGAAACCGCCTCGTTACTTCAAAAAGAAAGGAAGGTGAAAAAAATTAAAAAATTGATAAAGTCAAAGAAAATTAAAACATAAGTAAAAAGTATAAATAAAATATATAGTGTATAGTTGAAATTCTCTTAATTTCATAACATATTTTTTAATGTAGTTATTCTAAATATTTATGATTTTTAAAAAAAATTATATTCTCCTAAATTTAAATATCTATAAATTATATCAGCTTAAATTTAAATATCTATAAACAATTGTAAAATTTCTAATGTCATTATGAACCTAAATTATTATTTTGTTTCAGTAATTAGCGTTTAAAGTTGATGTTTCCTAATGATTAAGTATGAACAAATAGCTATTAACAACGTATTTTAAAATCAGGGATTCTAAATTTAACTAAACTTATTGCTATAAAAGAATATGTAGATAAAAAAGTGTCGATATATGCTTTCATTTTTCTTAATAATTAAAGTTAAAACTGAACTTTTTAAAATACAGTATTTATAGTGTCATTTTCGTCAACTAGTAAAATATTTTTATAAGTTTAAAATGGTATTTTGTTAATATAATGGCCAAGAAAGACTTTTTGAACTATGTTTATGAACGGAAATAATGTTTTAATTACGTAAAGTTTGAAAGCTAATAACCAGAAAAAGTCTAACTTATTTTTACAAAGAGAAAGATGCAAAGTTATCATAATATCTTTGCTTGCGATCACCGAGATCTGTGGACACAGTGACGTCATGAGGAGGGAAATCGTAGCTTCAGCTCTAAGAGCGGAGTGAACTAGCCCTTCTATTCTCTATAGCCCTGCCTTCTACCACTGAGTATATTTTATAACTGTGGTCGATTTCGAGCCGAGAAAAGAATTCGAATCGTCCAGCCATCGCTGGAATTTGAATCTGGTTTACCTCATTAGGAGACAAGTGCTCAATCTCCTGAGTCATCACAGCTGAGTTAATATGCTCATTCAATGATTTGTTACAAGGCTGTCAAATACAACTATTCATGGTCTTTATGTATCCTAACAATAATTCAGTTTTTGAGAATGTCATTGACTTGGCACTAGGTACACAATGTTTGCGTTTGCTCAGATTCTGATAAAATTCTAGTGAATTATTTAGCCACTTAAACTGCTTGACATGAATTCAATCGGACATGAACATCTGTTCCCGCAAAACAAAGCATCCGGTTTTCATTTTATTTTATTTTTAATTGTAGATGTCTGTTCAGTTGGCACATATGACTTGGGAAGTTTAATGTATGATATTAGTAGCATTCCATGAATTTTAATACTTCTGCGTTTTGAAAAAAATAAAATATACAGGATATTATCATGGATTATTCAATATTTCTTATCTTTCTTTCCATCTTATTCAATATTTTATAAACAAAAATATTTAACAGTAATCACTAAGTAATTCTAAACATTTATTGTATGAAAATATGAAAAATACTGGGATTAAGAAAGTAAGTTTACTACAAGCTCAGTAAAAATTAAATAATTTATTACTGTTAAAATAGAATTATGCTGAAAAAGTATCACTTTATTTTTTCGAACTTTAAGTTTCAATCTGAATTTCTTTTTGAGATACTCTTGTGTGTACTAATTCTTTTCTAATCAATAACTAAAGGTTGTGTTGCATACTTTAATCACAGTCCAGTGCATTAAGGAAAGATATCAATATTCTAATTAATATTTATACTTTAAGATATTTTTTGATGCAAAAAATTAGATCGAATGTTTTGTTCTGTCAAACGAATAACTATAAGGAGAGTTAACATTAATAATACTGGTAATTATCATTTCATTATATAAATAATACATTATTTATACTAACCCTTTCAATAATGTTAAATATTTTAGCTGCAGATCCTCTAGCTAAAGCGAATGCTTCAAAATAGGGAGCTGTCTGTCCAATGAACATAGATGCCGTAATAACATTGAAAAATACCTGCAGGAAAAAATCAATTCTATCAAATTTATTTAATTCTAACGAATTTAAAATTTTTAAACCAGAAAAACTAGATTATTTTATTAAATTAATGATATTTAAAATTACTCAACAATAATTAAAACTCCTCCATCATATTCGGGGTCTTTTTTACCATAATCTTCAATAATAAGTTGAACGCCATACCAAAAGGCGAGAGCATATCCTGCATACATGGAAGACCAGGTAACACTTGTTCCTATAGCAGTCCAAAGTCCTCTTTTAATACCTTTTTGCATAGCAGGAATTAGGTGATTTTCATACCTGGTTGATATTGGAGAAAAGACAAATTGTAACAAAAGTTAGTTTAAATAGGTAATATTTGTTTTTCAAATCATTGTTTTAATGTATGCCTTTATTGATTAATATCGAATGAAAACTAATATATTGTAAAAATATAATTAACCATTCAAGACTGAAATAGATCAGTAACTTAACTATATTGTAAAAGCTACAATCAAGTTCAGCCTTACTTCAGTGGCCAACAGACAAACATTTACTCAACAAAATCCTAAACGTTCTCAGATGCTATAGAAAGTTTCTTTAATTTGAACACCCTAAATATACACTGAGCGTGCTTGAAGTAAATACTGGCAGTTGTGACACTCCGTAGTTTTGATCAAAGATAGCAAAAGAAAGAGAACTAACCAACAACAAGATGGTGCAAAAACTATCTAACACAGAGATGACTTTGTTTTCTTGATATACAAGAATCTTTTATTATTGAAAAACTTTTCAGTTAAGTCATTTTACATTTTAAACATTTTAAGATCAGGCAATTGCTGTTATAATCTTCAAATGCGTAAAGTTTTAAACGACGAAATTTCATTTTAAGTCCCATTTTGAAATTTAGTTTAATAATGGTAAAGGTCACTTAATTCACTTAATTGGGATCCATGCAAAAAATGATATAGAAATAAATATTTAAAAAAAAAAAGGGTTCGATAAGTGTACGTTATTTGTTATTTCTGAGAATAAATGCAAAAAAGGACAGCATAAACAAGCACTTAAAGTTAATGTAAAACAATGGATAGTTGACCATGTAAAGCTAACAACAGATGGCGCCAGGACTTAAAATTCATCGCAAGACTTTTTACTCTGAAACTTTAGAAAGCGCACATTCAGTATTATTATACTTGTAGTGTTTACGATATAACTCCTTCTTTCATTTTAAATATCAGCAAAACAAACAGCAAGAGAATTCGGAAGAGCAAGTATGCTCTTCCGAATTCTTTTAACACAATACAAAAAATAACAAACGGTGGTAGTTTTCCCGAATGAGGGAACATTTAAAATATGGCAAACATTACATTTTAATTATGCTGTGATATTAATTTTCTTAAAATTGTTTTTAGCTCACAACCAGTTAGAATTTGCAAATTACAGAAAGCTCTTATAAATTACACGTATATTTAAACGAAAATTGCATTAATCAAACTTTCTAAAATATTCAGCCTATTCACACATCGCCTTGTAAGCCGAACATAAGCGGAGTGATGAACGGAAGTTTTCTATATTTCTTTCGGTTTTAGGAAGCTTGCTATTGCTTACATCCAGTCAACCATCCATAGCTGCATTTGAAGGGGTCAATTGGTGGACAATTAAATATATATATAGGTTTTTGGCCTGAAAGAGAACTTAGATATTAACATCAAGTGGCAGAGTGGGCGTCAAAATTTCATAAAACACATTCATATGCTAAAAAATTATTACAAAACCTTTTTAAAGACTTTTTATTTTGTTTTATTTGTTTTATTTGTTTTTCTTGAATCTCTATTTTATTACAATAGTTGTCTCTAAAATCGTTTATCATTAAAATGTGATATGATGCAAGTTAAAAATATCTGTATAGCCTACATTTAACGGATCCTACCTTCGGTTTCAAGCATTGTTTTAATTTGTTTATGTAATATTATTAATAGCTGCATTTGAAGGGGTCATTTGGCGGACAATTTAAAAATTATTTTTAAATTTTTCTTCTGAAAGAGAATTTTGATAATAATCTCATGTGATAGAGTGGGCGCTAAAATTCTAAAAAATGCATAACTATGCTAAAAAATATTTATAAAACATTTAAAAAAAAATTATTTTGTTCTTGACTCTCTATCATTAGCATAGGTGCCGCTAATTCGTTGATTATTAAAATATGATTTGAGGCAATAGCTGCATTGGAGAGGGTCATTTGGAGGACACTTTAAAGATTTTGTTTTGTAGAAAGAGAACTTTGATATTAGAATAGAGTGATAGACTAGGCTTCGAAATTTCCGAAAACGCATACATGTGCTAAATAATATTTATAGAACATTTTTAATTTTCTTTTTTTGTTTTTTTATTGACTCTCTATGCATTAGCATAGATGTCGCTAGAATCATGTTTTATTTTAATATGATATGAGGAAAGTTAAAAAAATCTATGTCATCTGCATTTAACAAATCTATTTTAGATTCGGACGACAAATCTACTTCAGATTGCTTCCATTTGTTTTCATAATACATATTATTATTATCTGTATTTGAGGGGTTCATTTGACAACCACGTTAAAAATTTTTAGTAATTTTTTGGTCAAAGAACAAATTTTGATATAAATATCAAGAGACAGAGGGGGTGTCAAAATTTCCAAAAATACATACATGTGCTAAAAGATATTTATAAAACACTTTTTAAAATTTTGTTATTTTGCTATTGAATCTCTACATCATTAGCATAGGTATCGTTAGAATCATTTATTGTTAAAATATGTTGTGATGCAAGTTAAATATATCTGAGTAGCCTGCATTTAATGGATCCTACTCTCGAGTTCGGTTTCAAGCAATACTGTCATTTGTTTGCATAATATTATTAATATTTTCTTTAATATTTTATAACCGTCGTTGAGCAGCCGACCCAATTTTTGGGTTTACAACTACTAGTGTTCAATTCCGTAGCCTTGTAATTTTGAACCCAATACAGAAGACAAGGGATCTCCTAGTTCAAGTATTGGGAGAAATTTGTCTTTGTGGAGGACGTTTTGATGGAACTAACCAGCATTTGCGTTGCATGGAGAGGAAGACCACGAGAACCTCCCACAGCTAGTCTGGGGGCAAGGGGACTCTAACCCATGATTCGTCTACCACTGAGGATATTTCCCGTCAGTACTGTGGTCGGTGCAAGCTGGATGCCGATTCGTATCGATCAGGTATCGCCGGGATTCAAACCCGGTTCACTTATTGGAAGGCGAATGCTCTATCCCCTGAGCCGCCGTGGTTCATTAATGGATGTTTGTCTATATAAAGCTAAGCACAGATGGCGGTAGGATTTGAAATTCGATGTATGATTTCCGGGTTATTACTTTGAATTGATTTCTAAGCCCAAACTTGAGAAAGCGCGAAATCCAGTATTATTATACTTGTAGTGCTTACAATAGAACACCTTCTTTCATTTTAAATAAAATCTTAAAAAACAACAGAAGAATTCCGAAGACTCCGCAGATATGTTATGATGCAACTCAAAAAATAACAAACGGTGATATTTTTCACAAATATAGCCAAATGGGAGATAACATTGAAAACATGGTAAACCTTATATTTTATTTATGTTGTGATATTAATTTTCTTAAATTTGTCTTGGGATCACAACCAGTTAGAACTCTTAAATTACAGAAAACTCTTATGAATGGTAAATTACACGCATATTTAAACACAAATTTCAATGAAAAAAACTTCCTAGAATAGAAAGCCTGTTCTCACATCGCCTCGTAAGCATGACATAATCGTTGGGATGCACTGAAAGTTTTCTAAATTTTTTCCGATATTAGGAAGCTTGTTATTGTTTACATTCTGTCAACCATCCACAAAAATGAAATATTATGGATTTATTTTGTTAAAAAAAATCAAAAGAAATCTTATCGCTTCTAAACAAAATGGTTGAAAATAGATTTTAATTTGATTTCACACCTCTGGATTTCTTTGGTTTCTCCGCCAAACGCGCAAACTGTTCGTATGGATGACAATACTTCTTCAGCTACCGCACCAGCTGCTCCATAAGCTTGCATTTCTTCGCTAGATACACTTGCTTGTACCTACAAAGAAACATTTTGTAAGAACAGCACTGTTAAAAAAAACTATAAGATTTATATAAATTTAATTTTATTTAACTATCAATTCGCTTTGTTAGCTCTCAGATTTTCAAGATCAAGGGTTTACGAAAAATATACACAAAACTAATAATATTTTTTGCTAAGTGTGGCAATTTTATTTAATGATAAATTTCTTAAATATTTTATGGCAAGCAACAAAAACAGTTTGGTGTGAATTAATTTGCTTTTAAAGTATAAATTTCGACTTATTTTGTCGAAGTTAAGAAAAGCAGCATTTTAAAAAGAAAGCATTCTTCTGAATACTTTCTGAGTTGTTAGCTGCATATAACTGTATAAGATAATTGGGTACAATGTTGACAATGATCTAACAATGTGATTTAAATCAGATTTATTTTAGCAAATGCAGGCGAAGTCACGCGTGTATTTTGAACCTATTTAGCTTCTGAATAGACAAATTCCACGATTTACCTACAATGACGTCACTTGCAGGTATTCAAGTGAGAATTTATTTAGGAATTAAATTATTATTTTTTATTGAAACGTTTCTTTTAAAACGTTTCTTTTTTTTTTTGTTAAATGTTCACCATTTTAAAAAAAAGAAAAATGGATAAAAATTGTTTACTCCGAATGTATTTTATATTTTCTGTAAATTAAACAGGCAAAATTTCTGTATTAAATAAACAGACAAAAGAAAGCTTAGGCAGAAGTAAATGTCATTCACCTACAAATGTTAATTTTTTTTTAACCATGAAATGGTCGTACGTGGTATGAATATCAGCATTATGTAATTTATAATTGAGATTAAATTCACAAACCTAAATTTAATTTCAAAAGAAAATCTCGTTTAGCATTTATTTTTATTTATGAAAGGAATATATAGGAATATTTAAAGATAAAATAAAATGGGACACAGTAAAACTGAGACAATAAATGGGTTGAACAAAAATCTAAACTTTAGTTTACTAGAACTAATCAAATGAATCATAATAGTAAATAATTACAATAATAGTAAATAATTAATTACTCAAATCCATCTTAATATATGTCCATTTTGAAAGCAATGCAATACAACACTTCAAACAAAAATGTCAATATTTTATGAGCTAATGTCGAAATTAAAACACGCATAAAATATAAATAAACCTTTATTGATGAATATGAACAAAAATGTCATCGAAAGTGATAAAGATAAAACAAAACATTGTTTTTATCTAATGGCTTTTTTCATGTAAATTGAATTTGAAAAAAAAATTAAGGCAAAATTATTTGCAGAACTAAGGTTTTAAGTTTTCATTATTCACGCTATTAGATTTGACAAAATATAGATACAGGCTTCGCATGTGGATGGAAAATTAATAGTAGAATATATATATATATATATATATATATATATATATATATATATATATATATATATATATATATATATATATATATATATATATATATATATATATATATATATATATATTACATAAATAAATATAATCCCTTTCCATATTATATACGCACTATAAAATTCTATGTTTATCTATGATCATCAGGTGATTTTATAATTATCAGATGATAATATATGGCTGTATTGTTTTTACTCGGACAAAACCAGTTTGCATTTGTTTGCTTACGCTCCTGTATCAATTGGTTAACATTGTAATGCAATACGTTAAAAATAAATACCAATAGGAAGAATATAAGTATATAAAAAATCTCCTGAATAAAACCCCATTATATGTATGTTTAAATATAAAAGTATTGCATACAAACTCGTGCAGGTCATGTAATTATATATAAAAAAAAAAAAATAAAAAAAAACAGTGCGTCTAATAATTTGATCTAATTATTATAATATACTAATATAATGCTTGATGTAATAAATATTCTATATCTATATAATATATCGTCTAATTTATCCTATCGTCAAATTTATATTATATATCGTCTAATTCAACCAATTGATACACTGACTTAATCAAGTGCAAACCGGTTTCTGTCGCATAAAAACAATAAAGATATATAGTATCACCTGATAATTTAGATTTTACATAGAAATTTATTGCACAGGAAAATAATAATTTTTAAATATATAATAAGTAATTAATTTTAGCAAGTCTTACTTTTGCCATAATAGCCATAGCAATTGCTGTTACTGGTGTCAGGGCAAGAATTACCAAAGCAAGTTTCCATCCATAATACAAACCTATACCAACGCTTAAAAATGTAGCAGACAGAAAATTGAGGCATATGCCGACTTTTTCTCCCATACCATCTTGTATTCTAGTTAAGTCGCTGAAAAAAATCATACAAAAATAAAACAAGACCACAAAGAGTAGAAAATGAAAAAAAACTTATTTCCAAAAATTAAATACAGAAATTCTAATTTTACCCCTCGTGTTTATATCGTTTTTCTGTTAATAATCAGAAATCACGTTTTTGTCTTAAATCTTAGTACACTTTTTGTAAAAAAGAATGTTTTTTGAGAATTTTGAAATCAGAAATGATCAATTAGTTTGGCTATCTGTTCAGGTTTTTCTATTTCGTTCCATATTGTAAAATAGCAAACTCTCATTTAATATAATATGAGAAGTAATTGTATATATGCTTTAAAAGCTTAAAAGTCATTTGTTCAACTGTGTGTTTTCCTTCTTTAAGTAACGCCCGGCATTCTTACACCCCTGTAAGCCACTGGGGGCACTACTTTATATACTAACTTTGCCACATTCTAAATTAAGTTCTTGTTTTCTAAACACATTCCAAAATTCTTTTCAAATTCTAAATTCATTCTAGTTTAATGTTAGTTCTAAATTCATCAAGTTATTTCATGTCTAGTTCTATAAATACAATTCACTTACAAATCGCTCAATAAATCAGCTCAAAGTTGCTGATTTTTTTCTGATACAAATAAGGAACTTCGGCTAGAAGATATTTTCCTAAAATAACTTTTAGCAAATAGGAATGCTGACTTTCATTGACACCGTTTTTTAATTCTTAAGAAAAATTGCAGAAGACTCAAGAAGGTTCTTGACTTTTAGTTAGAAGGTTTCTGAATTTTTTTGCAAAAAGTTTCTCTTGTCAGAAATGCTTTTGGCATAAATACGGAACTTAAGCAGCCTCTTAATTTTCCGGAACAATGAAAATATAAATGATTAAAACATTCCTGAATTTTGCTATTTTTCTACGAATTATTTGAAGGCAGCATAATGATCGTTCCTGATTTTAATTTTGCTGTTTCCATCTAGTTTTGGTACTATTTCAGTTTTAGTTTTTAACATCTTGAAATTTTGATACCTTGAGTACAAAATTTCGTATTTGTTGGGAATAGTTCAAATAGTTCCGTACAGCTGCTTCAGGCTTGTTGTTATTAAATTTTTTATTCATTCAAGTGTTAAAAACTATTCATGTATGATTTGATTAAGTATTTAAAAGATTAAAATAACATACGAGACAGTTGTTTCGCCGTAAACCCCAAAAGTTAGAAAATGTATATATATATTCTTTATAACTTCCCATGTTAAAGTCAATATTGATTTTATTTTCTATCTAGGGAACTAAGCTTCGTAGAAAAATTAAAAATGTTATGGGAACATATCGACTACATCTTTAAAAAGAAAAAAAAATGTTTCTGTAGGATTAAATACTACAAAGATAAAAAATATTGAAATTTCTGGAGAAAAACATTTCTGAAAACGAAATAGTCGGTAGAGTAGAAATTGATTTAACATGTAAAATTTTTAACAACCCTTTGTACCCAACTAAGCTATGAATCGTGAAGCTGATTAGAGTGGCAACTTAAAATCCTTTCTTGATTAAACATAAATAAATGACCATTTCTATTTTTAAATTAGTTAAAATCATTCCTATCGTTTCATTATTTAGCGATAGTGAGGTGATAAACTTGCAATAGTTGTTCAGAAATATCCGCCAAACAGATTTGTTATAATATCGCTGTCAGAGACTTGCTTTTCACCGACATATTAGGCTTAGTAGACACCAGCGGCAAAGCAAAAGTGTAAGAAGAATGATTCTCTTTGGCTAGAATTAATTTACAACGTCTTTCAAATGATGGTAGTTAAATGCTTGGATTGACAGAATTAATACGGAATATTTTTTCGATAACTATAATATTTTATTTTAATATTTCATTAAATTAATATAATAATTCCTGATAATTAGAATATTAATTACGATATTATTAATACAATGCTAACCCTTCGTAACAAAACTTTTGAATACTCAGAAAAGAAAAGCTTTATAAATACTATCTGAATAAAACCTTACTCGAACCCATGATCCGTCTACCACTGAGGTTTTTTTTATGTCAATACTGTAAGAGCCGGGTGTTCGAATCTACCAGCCATCGCTGGGATTCAAACGAGATTCACCTCTTTGGAAGGTGAACGTTCTATCCCCTGAGCCCCCACAGTTCAAATAAATAAAAGTATAAGACAAATTAACACTAGCGTTTACTTATTAAATATATAAAACTTTGAATCTCAGGATGTTAATCTTAACTATTGCTGTAAAAGGCCAAAAAGAGGAACAATATTATAGTTTTAACATACCCGGTTAAACGGCTTGCAAAATCGCCAGTTTCATGCGTGTCGTACCATCCGATGTCTTGTTTCAGTATGGAAGACATAAACAAACAACGGATTTTAAATGCTTGATTAGCTGCGGCAGAGTTAAAAAAACAAATAAATATGTAATTGCAGATCAACATTACAACACCCAATGCTGTATTGTAAATACACCACATTGTTGAATCTTTTAAAAATTCTTCTTTCGATCTAAAAAAGGAAAATTCATCATAAATGTCAATGTTCAATAAATGATATAAATCGCTATAAAAATATTAGAAATGAATTCCTTTTATTAGTGAAAATTTAAAATTATTTCAAAAGTTAAACATAACTTAAAGAAAAGATTTTTTTCAGGTATGTAATTCGAAAAATATGGTGATTAATGTTCGAAAAGTTTATTCAAATGTATGATTTATTTTAAGATCTTATTAGACTATTTTACCCTTTATTACCACAAATCATGTCATTTTACATCCGTGCAAAATTGTGCATAATATCAGATATTACTGAAATACTAAATTGAGAATGTAACTTTTTTGAGTGAAGTGAGAGCCATTGGCCCAGTGTGTCGACCAACGTATAGCCACACGTGTATTTGAACGCGTTGACAGCAAGCATGATAGTTTTTATGTAAATAATGGTGTTGTAAGCACTGAATCGTTTTTATCAGTAATCCTATTAAGATATTTACAAGTAATTCATTTAAAATAAAACAAAACGTTTACTTTTTTTATAAAAAAAGCATCCGTTTTTATGCAAAAAAAGCAGCTATAATAAAATAAATATAAACTTTGAAGAAATTGATGGTTTCTTTTTTTATATTACTTACTAGAAAAATTAATTTTAAAATAAATTTTAACAAGAAAAATAATGCAACTCTCACAGAAAATTAAAAATAAATAATAAAAATAAATAAATAAATATGTATTTTAATGAATGATCTAGATTCAAATTAAGTAATTTAACGTAAAAAAGTATATAGGATTTTAAATGATTGAAATTAAAACCAAACAATTAAGACACGAAATTCAATATTTAGTTGGGAATATATACTTTCGAATATTTAAAGTTAATGAAATATTAGAAGTTTTAAAAATGGTAAATCATAATGACTTTTATTTTCTCTTTTAAAACTGATATTTCTTCAATTTTCGAGTGTCACATGTTGCAGTAATATTCAATTAAATTATCAGAAATTTAAATACTGCAGAGCTGCAGATAAAACAATCGAAAAATAACTCCCTCCTGCCGAAATAATTAATTACTTTCAACTATACTTATACATTCATAGGCTCTCATGCACAACCTTTATTTATTTTTGTTACATGTTGTGGATTTCGTAGTAGGCTCATACTATTAGATTTACTATATTAAGAGTTAAGTCTTCAAAAGAAAAACCATACATATAGTATATTTTAACCCGTTATATTCTGAACTAACTACTATTTTCCCATACCTTAATGAATAATTTCAATGTTATTTCTTTCGCTTTTGTTGAGTTTCTATTATTTAAGTTTATCGAGACACGCTTTAAGAGCGTAGTGTCAATATAAGAAACACATGGTTTCATAAACCTTTTAAAATACAAATTTTGTGACGTCATCACCATGCGTCACAAAATTATTAACGTTGTTTTTACTTGTGATAAACTAACATAAGAAACCAAAGATAAATAATTTATGAAAATATTCGATAAAACTAATTTTTGATTGATAAGATCTGCAGTCTAGAAAATCACTCAGGTTCAGAAATATTTATCAAATCCGGCGGAAAACTCTTTCTTTGGAATTAGCACGCAAGCAATTGTTTGGAGGGAGTATTGAAGTCGACAGTTAGGTCTACCGTCTTTTGAAATTTTGTGTGGATCACTCAGAATTGCGGATTTGTATAAGGTATATACAAACACACATATAAACATTCTGCCTTATTTATATAGATGAACCAGTATGCAGTTTAAAATTAATATATTCGCACTTACTAATTATATTAACAGTTTCTCCTAGAAATACTAAATAATGTACAAAACGTAACGTATAAAAAGGAAATTTCAATCAAATTCAATCGAATTCAATCTAGAGAAATAAAAGTTTTATTTTAAACTTGACATTTAGTGTTCTGCTTACAGCAGCTATCACATATTATAGCAATTTAATTTTTATATGGAAAATTAACTTGTTTTCTTTTAAATGAAATTCTATACCATCTGTGATTGTCTTTTATGGTGACCCGTTACGTTTTAACAAATTTTGAGTAGTAATATTACTTTGTAGCTAAATACATGGGGATTTTTTTGACATAATTTTCGACAAGATGTATTTGAAATTTTTTTATTTCCAGGGCTTCAGGTACATTTTTGTACTATTTTACATTGTTACTAAGCTTAAATATGTTTCAAATAACTGATTAATAATAAACAGTTACAAATTCTCTCAAAATCCAATTTTTGTTAACATTGTAGCTAAATAACTTCAATAACGTTGTTTTTTTTAATCTACTTATATTTAATTCTATAACTTAAAATATTAAACTATAAAAATCCGGTTATTTATTTTATTATCATTATTGAATAAGTAATATCTTTCAAAACGTTATAACTAAAAAAGTTTCAAATAAAATAATAAACAGGTATATTTTACAATTACGAAAAATATAAATGATATAAATACTCGCTCAACTTACATACTGAAATTCGTGATATTGTTAACACTCATATCATAAATAACCATTTTCTGAATGACTTTTCCAAAAATCAAATTGAGTCCTGGAAATGAGAAACCGGCAACAATGGCTATGATACTGGCTATGGCCATCATCAATTTATCACAGACGGTGGAATATCGGAACTATAGAAAAAATAGTAACCATCAATTCAACGATATAGTTAAAATAATAAGTACAGTTAGGAAATATTTTTTAATTAATTCATTCGTTTCTTTTTTCTTCAATAAATTTACATCTTAGGGTTATTATAAAAGTTAAAATTTCAGTATCATAACAAAAACATGTGTATTTCAAACTCTTCAGGTATGATATATTTCATAACCGACATTGAACAGCAGACTAAATAGTGAGTTTACAAGTATCAAGGTTCAACTTCGTAGCCTTGTAATTTCGAATCCAACCCAGACAACAAAGGAACATCAGGACAAGCATTATGACAAACTAGCCTTCGTTGCAGACTTTTTGATGGAGCTAATAAGCAACTTCGTTGCATGGAGAGGAAGACCACCAAAACCTAACGTGGTTAGCTTGACGACAAGGGGATTCTGACCCGTGATCTGTCTACCATTCAGGGTATTTTACCTCATTACTGTAACCGGGGCGAGCAGGGAGCAGAATTCGTATCAACTAACCCCCTCTGGTATTCGAACCTGGGAGAGCTCATTGGAAAACGAACGCTCTATTTCTTGACTAAGAATGGCCTGGAGATTTTTTAAACTGGAAATAAATTTTTTTTTTTAAAAATATGCATGCTTTGAAATATTAATTTTTCTAAAAATATTTCCTATCGTCTTTAATGATCGTAAATCTTTAAAAATGGTTTTATGAAACTAAAGTAGATGCAAATTTAATGAAATTTTCACTAGCCAGAGCAATAGTTTGACTCTTTATTTGGTTGGCAGTACATCGGAAATGAAGAGGTTAAAAAATTTAAGATACAACGTGTACATTTTAGTAACAATATATTTCTAATACTTTTTAGAAATATTTTTCATTTTATGAAATTTGATAAAATTAAATATAAAAATTGATAGGTAATGTGTTTAATTTCTCGATAAGGAAAGAAAATCTCAAACGCAAGGTCTCTTATTTTCAAAAATCCTATAAATTTTTATTTAAAGTTTTAACTATTTAATGTTTATCCATTTTTCCCGCACTCGCATCGATGCATTTCTGTAGCAGCTGAGGCAATTTCCATTTGCCCATATCCAACCAATTCCCTGCCATGTCTATTAGAGAACGTTGAACCACATATTTCAACTCGTAAAAGATTTTTCTTACAAATTAAAAACGTTCATGCAAATAAAGGAGCTGGCAGTTAAATCCTTAAATATACGGGGATTTTTCATTCTGTTGGGGTGACGTGTATAGATGGAGATTACCTATTCTCTTACTCAACATTCTTCTTCTTTAATTAAGTTTTATCGTTTGATCGTTCCACAGCATATGACAGCGTTTACTCTGGTTTCAGCAAGCATAAAGTGATTTACTCCAAATTTAAACTATTTTGCTCCAATGAAATGGTGAAAATTACGCCGCAACGCCTCTTCATGGACATGACGGAGAGTTGGTACAACGTTGTCTTAAAAGAAACTGTCAGAGCGTTAACGATATAACACTGACTTTGATAATTAAATAGGAAAAAAATTTAGTTAATAAAATGACGTAAATTTCCTAAAAAATAAATAAATTTTAATATTTTTGCAAAAAAAGAGACTTTGCTTTTGGAATAACTCTCATTTATGTTCTTAAAACACTTACTAATGTAAAAAATGTTACGGGTGGTGGTTCATCTTTGGTAGTTTCTTCTTTTTCCTTCTTCTCACTGTCAATAAGATCAATTTCAATTTACATCCAAACACAGCATTAGAAATAAAACCATCCATACACTGTTTTGCAAAAATTATTAAAGTGTGATGTGGTTTAAATAAAAATAAAGTATAAAATCATTTTATATTTTTAAGTTACACTCCGTTGAAGGCTAAATTAAATTATAAATATTTATTTATTTTGATGTTCTTATCTTCCGACTAAGTAAAACACTCGAAAATTTTCTGGAGAATCGTGCTTGAGGACTATATAGGTTTCAATCGCTTCTCAACCCCTTTAATCAAAACTGGATAATATCTTCAAAAAGTTGGATTGCTTAAATTTTAAATGCTGTTCTGTGTTGTAAATCAATTTAAGTATCAATCAATTTTTGGCCTTGCAGAATATTCATGTTGCCATTTTATCACCAAAAAGAGTTTATCGTTAATTGAAATCCTATTACTCCCTAACTTGCAGTGTTCAAATTTCAACTGAAGCACTGTGTCTGACGTAAATATAAGTTAGAAATGTTTTCTAAATACAGAGGATAAAGTTTATGGTCAGTCAAAATTTAAACCATTTTCTGACTTAAAAGAAACTTACACGCAAATAATTAGAAAGTGCTTGCAAAATTTTAAAAACTGCGTTTTTCAAAAAGACTGAAGCGGAGACAATAATGTTATTTTTCTCAGACCTAATGAAAAAATGGCGTCATTTTAAAATTAAACTTCTATCATCACTGTCATAGCTACAATTACCTTCTACTTTATTCAAAAGTAATGTGCTTAAAGTTTCGCGTTTTAATTTTAACAAAAAGAAAAAAAAAATGATCATTCACCATTAAGCTAATTGTGTTCAAGGGTCCTTGATTCAGCTTAAACTTTTATTTAAAAGTTGAAATACTACCTGCATATTTTTACCTACTTATGCGTCTATCATTTCTTAACCTCATTCTTTAAATTTTTATGCCTTTTTCAACTAAATGCTGCTTATTAGAATAAAGGATTCAGAATATGTTGCCAAACATTAAATTTGAGAATTGTTAAATATTTATTGCAATTTTTAACTTTATTAATTTTTTTTAAAAGTATCTGGATAAAATTTTATTCGAATAGAATTGGGAACTAAATCTGTGGAATGAATTCTCCTTTAATACAATAATTGAATAAATTTTAATTATTTTTTTCACAATATGTATAAAAATAATAATTGTTGAGGAATAATCAAAGCAGTTGCAAAGCAAGTAGAAGGCGCTACGCAAGAAATACTACGACAATATAGAACTTTAATAAAGGAGCAGGATTGAATTGTTTTTTTTTTTTAAATAACTAAAAACCACTAAAAGCGAAAGTATGTTTTTAGTTTTATAAATGCTGTTTTATTTCATGCTATGGTGTAAGATAAAATTTGCTTAGCTCCTTAGATAATTCTAATAAGCGTTAAAAAGCTGGCACAATTTATTAAGCCAAATTATTATTTGAAAAAAACAGACCTGTTTTCTGACCCATTTTGTAAATGCTCAGCATCCTCGAAAGTTTTATTTGTGAACAACTCTTCAGAAACTATTACACCACTTATTGTCCTTAAGCCATTTACATCCAAATTTGCATTATTTTTATTACTCGTCATTTTTCTAGAAATTTTATTTCTTCATTATCGTTATTAAGCTGAAAGAAACACGATTCTCCTATCACCAGAAAATTTATGCGAATAACAATTTCATTGATCACTTACGAAGTTTAAAAATTGGTATTAGTTATTTAAAATTTCTCTTTGACATTTACATTCGACCTACTAAACTGCCTTAACTTAGTCTACACAGTGTAAATCGGTGAATTAAAGAAATTTTTTCTCTTCCCCTATTAGTTATCAATCTTCAAAAATATAATTTTAATTCCCTTTTCATCTCTTTTGGTCCGGAACCAACAGTTTTAAGTAAATTTGTGTAGGATTACATAATTTGTTTACATACATTTTCGGCATCCGCCTTAACCTTGATGATGTCAGGAAATCGATGGAAACCAAGCAACGTTATATTGATTTTTCCTTTCATTCTTCGTGTTACACTTTAGCGGGTGATATGAAAATAATATTATATTCTACATTATATCTATTATTCGTGCATTCTTTTAGATAATCACAAATTCGCGAAAAAGATAACAGACGAGGTCATATTCATAAAAAAATTAATGAGAAAAAACAATTTTAATGAAGTTAATAAACTTAAAAATTAAAATTGGTTGCTAGATGTTTCATTCAAACTGGAGAAGGAAAAGGAATAGGACGTATATGGATTCCATTTTCTATTTAATGTTATAGCAAACTTTTACTTAAAACTAATAATGGGTTAGTAATTTTTTTTTTTACTATATTTAATTGTTTGCTTGAGTTGCTTTTGTTTATTTACTGAAACTTCGGACGTTGTAATACAATTTTAGTTATTGTTTGATACAAAAAACGTTATAGCAATGACATGTACTTGTGGGAAAGCAAAATAAACGTTTTTTAAGGATTTCTGATAATAATTGTTAAAAAAAAGTGATAGAAAATTAATTTTTAGGCGAAAATTAATCAGTAGCAAATATTAAATCTAAAGAAATTCACTTAGCGTGTTCAACTGTTTATAGTTTTGCAATGTAATAAAATATTTTCTAAGTCATGAAAGTAATAATAATTATAATAATATTAATAATAATAATAATAATTATAATAATAATAATAATAATTATAATAATAATAATAATAATAATAATAATAATATATATATATATATATATATTCTGTCAGTTTTACAAAAATCATTTCGTTAAAAATTAACGAGTTTTTTGGTATTCCTATAAGAGCCTGAAACACGGTAGATTATACATTAATCTGGAAGTTTTGATCATAGTTTTTGTCAGTATAGCAAGATAATCAGAAAAAAAGTAAAGAACCCAAACCTTAAAATTAATGATCAAGAACCCAATTATTTAGTATTTATTTAGCGTATCGTAATACATCATGCAAAATACAGGATTTTAAGTTCCAGTATTATTTACAGTTAAACTTCTGGAAAAAAAAACCGGAATCGGTCAATTTATCTACAGAGATGTAAAAGATGAATCGATATTTTACGTGCTGAAAGGATTTTATTTATTTATGAACATAACGCGAATTTTTTATTCAAACGTTATTGAAATATTATTAAACTGTTCCACCACTTTTCTTGTGATTTTTTTCTCACTTTCTTTTTTGCTTTAAACAATGTCTATTTATTCTCTTCTTTAGAAACATTTATCTCTCTTGCGATCTTTACTTTATAAACTCGCGCTTGACTTGATGTTTAAAGTAGCAAAAAATTGATTAAACATAATTAAAAAATGGAGTGAGGCATTAGATGCTTCCAGATTTAAACCTCAACATAAAAATTTTATTTCGAGGTTGAACCTCAAAAATTTAAAAATATTAAACCTCAAGTGAAATAAAAATTGATTTCAATTTGAACAGTTATGATAATAAAAATCTTCTTAACTAGTTCAACTTTTAAGGGAAGAAAATACAGTTTTTCAGAGATTTGGTGAAAAAAAGCGACCACGGAGCAGACATTTTTAATTAAAAAACAATGTTAATAAAATTAAGTTTTCAATAAAAAAATAATATATTTTTTGCTTAAAATCTTAGTATTTAAGTTATTCATTTAACGTACTGGCTGTTTATTAAATGGGCAAAATTAGGAGAATGTTTCTCTCCAATGCAATATTTTCCTATCAATAATAACATAGAAAATCCGGTTCTGCTATGCGGAGAAGACACAGGTTGAAATATCAGAGGAAGGGTGGCCACTTTGATTAGTTTACAAAGGAACTGAAGGTTCGCGTTATCGGTCTTCGTTTAACTGTTCTACCGTAAAGAGGTTGACTTCGTGCTCATATCTTCCCACTATTGAAGTGGAGGATAGATTTCCGCTGCTGAGGTTCAAAATTGCGATGGGATGATTTCAGATCATCCTCAGGGATGTTTTGCAGTTTGTCGGTCGTAGTTCATTGTGTAGCTCTACAGCTATGTAGGTAAACTATAAATGCATTAGTTTAAGATTTTTTATAATTTGATAAATTCTCTTATAAACTTTACTTTTTTGACGCGTGTAAGGAACAAAGTTCAACATGTATTGTAAAAGAAAAAAAAAGAAAAACAGAAAATAGAAACATAAATTCTTACCCTGACAATTGCGAAACTTTGTTAGTCATGAATTGACAGAATGATTTCAATTGCTTCCTAAAAAAAAGTATTCTTTATTTTCGGATAATTAATGTCTTTCCAAAGATAATTATGAAAAATTGTGTTAATTTGATTCACAGTACGGTTGAGCGAAAAAGAACCATTCGCTATAAATTACAAATTACATGCAAGAGTTAGATGTTTTTCTTTCATCAAAAATCTTCTGTTTTTGGTTTCTATGGAAACCATTTACGCCTTCTAGAAATCAATTTCTTAAGATAACCTTGATAAGTATTATATTGTCAATTCTTCTTTTTTTTAAAAAATGTAACAATAAAGAGTAGTTTAAGAAATCCAATATCGTTAAGTAAAAAAATTATTCCTATATTTTAAATTTTCTTTAAAAATATTTTTTCCTATAACACCCTTTTCCTTTTACTATATTAATTCCAGCAAAACAAGGCATTTTTTTAAAAAATCAGAATCATTAATACTATTAATAAAAACCCAACATGAATCATTTTTCATTTCTTGCATTTTATGGTGACATTTTTGAAAGTTGAATACTAGAAATGAATATTTTCTAGTGAAGTAATGAAGTTAATAAAAACTTATCAAAACTGCAACTGACAAATTTTATAACTTAAGATAAATAAAAAAACTATTTTAAATCGACTTATAAAGCTGAGCTAAGCCCATTAAACGAATTTGATTTTTAAACTAAATGACTATGTGTATCCTACTTTCAAAAAAGTCCTTCTTCCGAAATTGTTATTCATGTTTAAGTCAGCAAATTTATAAAAATGTGCAATTTGTTACATAACCAAAGCCATTGAAAACTGCTTATAGTATTAGTGTTGATAAATAAATTCGAGAAAAAAAGCTCTCATAAAAAGGTTACAAATATTTAAGGAAGAATGTTTTCTATATACGACGCATTGATGTCAATTGCAATAAAGTAGAGATTAAAATTTTTAAAACTAGATATTTGGACAAAACCAAGGTAGTTGAAGGGATCAAAATGTTAAATTCCTAGCGCTTTCCTTTCTATATGGTGAAAAAACTTTTATTAATTTTAGACGCAGCTTTGCTAGGACAAATATCATTAATGTTTCGTCAAATTTGAAAGACATTTTTTCCTTCTTAAATATTAATTTGCTTTTTTATCACCTCATATTCATACAAATGGTTTTGCTGTGAACTTTTAAAATTTAAAAAACCAAAATCAACAGCTTGAATAAGTTTTAGACACATAATTTTAAATTAAAAATCAAACATTATTTTCCATATTTTATTCATTTTATGGCGAAGTATATAAATAAATGGTTATGGCTTTATACATTTAACCGCTATAACTATTATGGCTATTGAATGTAAGGTTTCAAAACCTGAGAGTAGTGTCAATCACTTTTTTAGAGTTTGTGCCTGAAATTATATACCCACTTCACGTAATTCACCTATGTCAACTGTAACGGAATGATTCCAAAAAAAATTATTAACTTAATGTTGACTTTAATTCATGAAACCAATGGTTTCACAAAAAAAGGTAAAGATTAAATCGAAATTACCTTGAAACCTAAATGGTAAAAAGGAAGTTAAGAGACGCTTTATTGAAAAATTCAAACTTTATTAATTAGTAACAACATATTAAAATTGATTTTGTACATTTTATATAAAATAACACATTATGTTAAGCATTCGATGGAAAATAAAATATTTAAAAAATTATACAAAAATAATCGTATCTTTCTATACACATTTATTTATATTCAAAACAAACCAAATCTAGAGTTAGTATAAAATTTCAGTATATACAAATAAGAAATAAACCAAGGAAAAATCAAATAAAATGTTACGGAATTATCTTAATATGAATGCATATAACAAATGCTTAATTTAAAAGGATTATAAAATCTCGATTACTTTAATATTTTTATAATTTAACTTTGAATTCCAAAAAAAAACTTAAATGATCAGGCAATTAAAAACAAACTTTAAGAAAAAACCTTTTTTCTTCAATCTTAATAATCATACGCTTACAGAGCTTAATATTTTAAGCTTAAGCTTATTTTTTATTAACATATTTTAGGACATTTGCTAAGCTTTGTTATTTATCTCCTACAGTTAAAAAATTATATTAAATAATAATGATAAAGCTTTTATTTTATGTTTATTGAGTTTTATATTGAGTTTATGAAAAATTTGTCTATATAACATAACATAACATTTAAATCTAATAGTTTAAAAAAAATTATATAAAAATTTAAAATTATATTAATTTAAAAATGATTACAATTTGGAATAGTATCAAAAATTTAAAATAATAATTTTTTCAATCTAAAAAAAAAAAAAAAAACAGGAAGTAACCTGAAATACTTAATGTTTTAATTAGAACACATCCATTTTATTTAAATCTACAAAATACAGTATTAAAGTATTTTCAGCAATCATAACAATCAACAATTTTTTTTCAAACATAAATATTTTACAACACAATCATTCAAAACTTAATTTCTAAGAGGAATTGTGGACATATAAATACATTTAGTAATACTAAAAAATAACTTGCATTAAGTACAATATTCGATGAAATACAAAATGTTATAATAAATAAAAATGTATTTTATTTAATGTAACATTGAGTAAAAATGGTGTGACACTAATGTTGTATATATAATGATACTCATGCAACCATTTAGAGAATTCAAATATTGTGATGATGAAAAACTGTAAGTACCTTAAGAAAATGTAAGTAAAAAATGCTTTTGTGTATAATAATTCTATGAAAAGACTTTTTATAATAATAATTTTTGAAATAAAATTTTTTTTTTTTTGGTTTTAAATTTTTTTTCTTTAAATGCATCTGTAAGAGCTAAAAATGATTTTAGTTCAAATTTGCAAAATATAATATACCTAGCTTTATTTTTTTGAAAATATTTAAATTCTTACTTTCGTTAAGAAATATTTTCAAGAAAATTACTATAATATCATTACGCTCAACGCCAAGAAAATTTTAAACAAGTAAATTAAGAATAACAAAAACTTGCTCTTTACGTTTTAGGCATATAAGAGTCAGTTTCATTTTATTGCGCCCCTAAATCAAAATATGTATAGTCAAATGATTTATTGGTGAAGAACTCTTAAACTCCGTAATTTTTTTTCCATTTAATGTTGACATTTCATCAATTTTTTACATAGAAACTGATTGGTATCACTTTTAACCTGTTTAAATAAGTCATGGTATTTGTAAATTTAATATTTGTTTAATGCAATGAATATGAGAGTCAAATCACCAAAAACATTCACCACAACATAACACAAATTATAATTTGTATCTAACATATAATTTGCCTTTTATAATTGCAAATTGCTAATAACATTTTAGCAATAACTATTTGCTTATAGAAAAATACAACGACTTTGTAACAAACAGGCACTAATTTGTGAATTTGTATTGCACAAAGAAGTTCATAAAAAATTGGCATTTTTTATGCTATTCCCTCAGAATAGTTATAATCTCAGAGTAAATTTTGTAATCGTTATTACCATTTTATAAATAGATTAGAATAATGAAAACTAGATAAGATAAAAAAGAAACTAAGGTTAATTTGACTTCTTGATTTGGATAAGGACTCAATGCGTATGTGTCCATAAAAAAAGTTCTGCGTCAAGTGAACGGTTAAAAATAAAAGTGGCATTTAGAGGAAAATAAGATTCAATACCCAATCTGTTTTTGAAAAGAGCATAAAACTGGTGGATATTAATCTATGCATGAGTTACGAAATAAATATCTATAACTTACTAATACTTCATCACCAAAAAAGAACAAATAAACAGTAGCATGAACAATAATATACACTTATAACAATTAATATTAGCCTTTACAAAAAAGATGAGATGACATAAATCACATTATGATGAATATTTGCCACTATTCACTTACTGTACACCACTCTGTGTATTGTGAAGATTGTAATAATGTCCTTTTAAATTTAAAAGTTCCTGATGGGTGCCTTTCTCTACAATTTTTCCTTTATGAATTACAACTATTGTATCTGCATTTTTAATTGTAGAGAGTCTATGAGCTATTATAAGACATGTACGTCCACTACTTGCTTTATCTAAGGCTTCTTGAACAACCTGTATGAAAATATGGCATTGTACTATGATGTATACACTATTTATTAAATAAATTTTTCGTTCTAAACATTTACTTAACTAATTTATTAGCGATTATCTGAATTTTTAAATGCATAAATAATATAAATAATATAAATGTATAAATGTATTTTAATATATATTCCCTTTTAAGTAGTTTTTATGTCGATTGTCTAAAATGAATTACTTGTTTTGTTAGCAACACATTTTATACCTAGTTTAAATTGCTTTTTTTTTCTTTAACTATCTTTAGTCAGTTGCATAAGATCTGTTTTGGGATAATCAGTTGAATATCAAATTCTGAAACAGAAATTAACAACGCAACGGTCACAAGATAAAAGACATACAGGCGGTCTAGAAATTGGCAACATGGGTCTTAACCTAAGATGCAGAATCAAAACAATCTGCAGAAATATTACTTGACCAATCCGATCAAAACGAGTTGTCATAGCAGTAAAAATTACCCGATAGTCATCAGGGCAAACCATAAAAGTCTATTTATTGTTACAGGAGTAACTAAAAAATATAATTCAGTCAAACGTAAGTTTTCTCGTTAAAATCTGCCCGATAAGGAAAATGTCAAAGCAAAAAAGTATGTTTATAAGTTGTTACAGGAGTAATGAATAAAAAATATAATTCAGTCCAGGTGTTGTGGTAAACATTTCCGGATAGTGATAAGGACAAACCCTAAATGCCTACTTATGCGTTGTTACAAAAGTAAATAAAAATAGAATTTAAAAATAGTATTTAAAAATTAACTTGGAAGTCGCTGAAAAAAGTGAGTTTACTCATACGTTTTTATTAGAAAACTACTAATAACATACATATATATTTATATATATATTCTTTTTTTCACAAAACAAAAAAAAAGAGTTATTACATATAATAAAAAATAATATTTAAAAAGGCTACACATTTTACAAAAAAAAAAAAAAAATACAACAGTAAATTTTGAAAAAAAAAATAAGTAAGTAAAAATATTTTTCGAAATCACTATAATTGCTCTTATTTTAGGTTAAAATAAGTATTAACGATAGCGTGTTCTCTAGATTTACTTTGAAATTTTTTTTATTTCGACATGCTTTTTATTCGATAAAAATGTAATTTCGATGTAAAGTAACTTCCTAAACTCAAATATGCCCTACATTTGACCCCATCATACACCGTCTTGTTGGAGCGATCCCTTTACTTATCACTTTTTGACAATTTTAATTCCATAAATTTCTTTCAAAGCAAAGAAAAAGAAATTACTTAATTGATAAACTTTGTATGAAAGCTGGAATAATGAAAAGATATAAACCAATCATATTGTATTTATTTGGAGAGAGTTTTAACGTACCTTTTCACTTTCTGCATCCAGAGCAGAAGTTGCTTCGTCAAGAAGTAATATTTTGGGATTTCTTAAGAGAGCTCGAGCAATAGCCACTCTCTGCTTCTGACCGCCACTTAATTGCGTGCCTTTGTCACCAACTGGGGTGTCGTAGCCCTTCATAGAAAAAAAATAATAAGTAACATAAATTAACTATATTCAAATTATACTAGCTAGTAAGTATTTTCAGTAAATATTTAAAGTAGGTTATTTAAATCTTTTGTATTTCATAATAATATTTATGTGTGAAATACACTTGTTAAAACTTTTGATTGAAAATAACACGCAATATATAACAAATATTCACGTTTTGTGCAGGATGAAGTCATATGAGTTAAAATAACAACAATAATTCACTTATTTCGATTACATTAATTAAACAAAATCATTTCCATGCATTATTAAAGGATGAAGTCAAATGGTTGATAATAACAATGTATTACTATTTAGGAGATCTAAACATAAAGAAACATGCCCTTAACTTCAAACACATCGAAAGAGAAAAAAAATTCAATATAAATATTTTAGATGAATCATTAACATAAGCTTAGATTCCTTGAGGTAAGATGAATAGTTTCCTGCAAAATTTCCCATAAAATTATCACATATATACTTCCTAACTAGTGCCATTTACAAATGTTCCACAAACAGGATTATACAATCGATTTGTGTAGCGCACGCGATAAATAAATTAAAGTAAGTTTTTCTTTTTATAGGTATTGACTGACACGCTAACAATTCATAATAGCAATGGAAACCTCATAACAAGAATTTAAAAAGCAATGGTGGCAATGTGGAGTTCGCAGCTTTCGACCATGTCAACCTTCATCTATGAAAAGGTACTCCAACATAGAATCGAGTTAACACGTCTTATATACTAGTGAATTGGAATTATATTTCTGTAGTAGTAGAAACGCTACAGTTCTAATACGAAATGTTAAATTAATAATATAATGTAGAGTTGTATATATATATATATATATATATATATATATATATATAAGACATTTTACCTGGGGCAATGAGGAAATAAAATTATGTATATTGGCTTGACGTGCTGCTTCGATAATTTCCTGCATTTCAACTGATCTAGAATTGTCCCCGTATGCTATGTTTTCAGCTATACTATAACTGAATAAGACAGGTTCTTGTGATACAAGGCCGATGTGAGATCGAAGATTAGCCACTTTTATATCCATAACGTTTTCTTCATCCAGCATCTAATTTAAAATATAAATAAACATTATAATTTACCTATGGTATTACAAGAATATAATTCGCGTAAGAACATTAATTTTGGTGTCAGAATAAAACCTCATAATTTTTCAAAAGACCTTAGCAAAGTTTTAGTCTTTTAGAGCCACGTTGTGTTCAAATATAACAATACTTATTTTAAACAGTTGATAACTTCATTAAATGCCGCCATTACTAAAAGCAGTTCTGCGGAATATTAGAGTTCCTTGAAAAAGGTACAGAAGTCCCTAGAGTCATGATTTTTTTTTCCTTGCAGAATGATATAAGTCAATACACTGAGAAAAAAATATGGTCAAAACTACCAGAATAAGATAAAATTTACAGTATTTATGTCTGTATGGGAACACTAAAAAGTACTGTAATTTTTACCAAACCGGTTTGGTAATTGTTTTGGTAAAATTAACAATAAAGTGTTATTTTATAATATGAGTTAAATGTTGTTATTTGTGGCAAAGTTTGACTATTTTATCATGATAATTTAGAGCAACGGTTCCCAAATGGTGCTTCACGGAATCTTAGGGTTCCGTGAAAGATTTAAAGGGGTTTTGCGAGTATAATTAGAAACCTCTGATTATATTTCCTCTGTTTAGTGCTGTAAGAGAGGGATTCCATATACGGCCATAGTGTAAGGCCGTGGTACCGCGGTGTACCGAGAAAATAAAAGAGGGTTACCGAAAATCTATACCATTAATCTATTATTTATTTCAGGGAGAAAATATGGTTGGAAACAAAATATTGTAAAAGAAATGCGAATAGCTATACCGAAATTTATTCCATTATTCGTAAAGTTATGCAGCGAGCGATTCGTACTGAACGAATTGTTAATTATTTGAAAAATGGATGTATATTTCTTTATATTTTTATTTTCAATTATAATTTTACTTGTTGAATCTGAGTGGGAAAAAATAAAACTAGTAATAAATTCGTATTGAACAATAATAGTACATAACGAAACCATAGACAGGAAACGAAACCATGACAACGGAACCATGACCAAAACTAAAATACATATATCAACTATATTAATAAATTTAAAATAATTATTTTTTGGCTATTGATAGTGACTTTACGTTATTAGATTAAGAAAAACACTAGTATAGTAATCCATCCCATCTAAATAAAGATTAACTGTATTCAGTATCTTTCGGCATAATTCTATTGTTAGAAGATCAACCCATGATAGTAAAAATTTACCATAATTGAATGATTTTCTTTGACACTAGTTTCCTCTTGAATACCTAAAAAAAGCTTTTCCCACAAAATGTATTAAAACTACAAAGTATTAATGCGGTTTTAATAAGTGCCAAATATTCTAATTGTACCTACCTATGTTATATGTTTGAACACAATTATTACTTCAATCACCACAATTACTAAGCATCATAGGCTTCAATAATAGCATTGTGAACTTTTACTTTTTTCCTAAACGAATTACCATTTCTTCGATAATTTTTCTTCTTGGTACATATTTTATTTTGTTTGTTTCAGTTAGTACCTATCTTCAATATTAATCAAGCATCCTTGGCGTCAATAGCCGATGGAGAGTTTTTACCTTTCTCTTTAACGATTTAGTAATATTTCTCCATTAAATTTGCTTTTAAGTATTCATAACGTATTATTTTTGTTTCAAATACCATTGATCATAAATTATTAAGATTTTTAGAAATTTGTTTCAAAATCAAAGCTTAACCCCGTCCCGCCCCCGTCAGGGCGCCTCCGGAGAATACTGTAGACTATAAGTGCACGCACGTGACCTCTCAGTAAAAAAGAGGATTCAAAAAGGTTGGCTTGGTGGCGATTCATGGCAACACCAGAAGGCCTCCAAGAATTTAGTGAAATCTTAAAATTAAAATAGGAGTTTGAGTGTTCAAACATAATAGACGAGGCATCAAAAAAAAAAATTAAAAAAAGGTAACAAACATATTTTGAAGATGAAGAGTACCAGAATTTGTCCAAAGCCCATGAAAACAGATACAATTTCAAAAAAGAAGAGCTACGGCGAGGCAGCCGTAAAGAAAAATCCTCAAACAAGAGGAAGCTCAAAACATGAATAGTTGGAAAATTTTACAAAATTTTGAACCATAAGTTAATCAAAAATTCGAAAATCATTTCTAAAGAACACAAATACAGTATTTGAGAAGTTTAAATAAATAAGTAAATAAATAAAAAAATAAAGAAAAAAAATAAAAAATAAAAATAATAATAATAAAAATACTATTAGCATACAGAAAATTGTTAACAGTGAGACACAATTAATGCATTACATGAAATATAGGGCTCGTTAATTGTACAGCCCACATTTGTTGACGCCGTCTAGTCAAGTTCCCTTGTAAGGAAAAGGCGTTCCATTATTTCAATAATTCCCTGTTTGACTTTCTTCTGCTTCCAAAATATTTTAAGTCGGATGTAATTTAAATGTTCAGGAAAAATTTTTTGTCGAAGGTCTTGAAATTTACTGCAGTTTATTAAAATATGTTCCAGATTTTCAAAAGTATTGCAGGAGTTACAGAGTGCTTCCTTGCCAAAAAATCTAGCCTGGTGCTCTCCGTGAGCCCCATGGTTAGTGAGGAATTGATTTAGAAAAAAATTTGCTATTATTTTGTTAGTGTTAACTCTTGGAATTAATTGATGGGTATGTCTACCCTTTTCCTCACTGTCCCATCTTCGCTGCCATTCGTTGATCAGTAGTTTTGTTATTTTCATTCTAGTAGTCCCCTTCGTTTGAATTTCATAAATGCATAATTAAGCAAAAAAAAAAAAAAAAAAAAAAAAAAAAAAAAAAAAAAAAAAAAAAAAAAACTAGGTTTCAAATGAATATATCGAACAGGATGCGCTTTTATCGTCTATTCCGACAAGTGAATATATGAAGTGGAAAATCATACCTTTAGACTTTCTGATTTTGCAGCAGTGTTCCAAGCCGAATTATAGGCTATCTACCAGTCAATAACTTGAATTTTAGCACAAAACTTAACAGAAACAGTAACACTTTTCTCCGATTCACAATTAAGTCTACAGGCTCTTGAAAACACTGACAATTCTAATTACATAACTGATGCAATCAAAAAGATTTACTAACCAAATTTGTTTTAAAAGCATAATTAAGCAAAGAAAACACATGGTTTCAAATTCTTTAGGAATACTTATTCGGTGATGCAGTTAACCAACTCTACCACGCTCGCGTTGATCACTGAATTTATCCGATCTAAGGAATAAAAAATAGTTAAACTATCTAAGCTACCAACTAACTACCAATACTATCAGTTGTTACAAATTAACTTCCAATAAACTCTATTTTAGATTAAAGAAAGCTATAAGCATCACCGATTCTATCATTAAAATATTTGGAAAGCCTGCAGTTTTGTTTATATTAATGGTTAAAGGTGTAAGAGAATAAGAAAATTTCAATTTTTTTAATGTCTGTTCTGAACGATCTAATTAAAATTGCAGAACGATTTTTAATATCGGAGGCTAACATCTCCTTTTTACCTACTTTCTACATTATTGTCTAGAGTTATAAAGAGATACAGACATCCAAATTCTTCGTTTTATTATTATTATAGATAACTTATTGAAATTGTATATCACAACGAATATCTTCCTATTAATGGCAATTAAATCTCTGGCTTTGATTTCAAGTTTAATTTTCATAAAATATGTTTGTATATTCACCTCATCCATTGCTAAATGCATAGTCTTAAACGTATGAAATATATATTCTATGCATATATTAAATATTGTGCATCATACGTGTAGTATATTACTGGGTGTTGTGAGACAATTTTAAAACTCATCAGGATATCGAAAGTCGGAAAATTTGAAAACATCTGCTTTAATGGGATGTTCTTAGAATAATAGCCGAAAAGAAAGCTTTTTAAAACAAAGTAAAACTATTCTCGAAGCTAATTATTGAATGTTCAGGAATATTAAGAATTTAAAATTTTTCTCTTCACAAAGAAAACGATGCCAGCAAACATTAGTATTTGACAATTTTGATAAATTAAATAATAAAGTAAAAAATTAACTTAATACGTAAAGATACAAAATATGATATTGATAAAAATTCTTAATTACATACCACTTGAAATGTTTGTGCAAACTAAAAAAAAACTTATGACTATTTCAGGAAATTGAATAAATAGTGATTACAACAAAAAAAAATTTTCCGATTTTTGTAACTTACCACATTGCCATGCAAAGGATCGTAAAAACGTTCTATCAACTGTACACAGGTACTTTTACCGCATCCACTACTTCCAACTAGAGCCACAGTTTTCCCTGGCTCTATGGTTAAATTTAAACCTCTCAAAATTCTTACATCAGGTCGACTTGGATAGTTGAAGTACACTTTTTGAAAATCTACGTAGCCTCTAACTTCATTCTAAATTAAAGGAGATATTTAGTATATAAATTTGCAATATTAATTCATCAGTCAAATAAGAATGTTAGTATCTTAACAACAGTTTAAGTCTTGTTGCGCAGTGTTTTTTTCCTTATAAAGAATTGAAAGGAATGTATCCAATTTCTCACACATGAATCATATTGAATTTTTGTGTACAGATTTTTCTGTTCTAAGAAAATGATGCGGTCTCAGTATTTAGTGGCAAAAATACGATGTTGAATACGAATTATAAATGTAATATATGAAAAAGAAGAAACTTCCTATGACTTTTGTGTTTAGAGTACATTTATATGAATTAGAAGCATACTGTTTTATGAGACATTCATTTCGCGCATAGTTTCTATGATTTTTAGATTAAGAAAATTATGTTTTTTTATTATTTTAAAGCATCCATTTTGCAGTAAATCAAAATTATCAGTATAAAAACCTCAAAAATCATCTGATTTTAAAATGTAATCAAATCATTTATAGTAACATTCTTAAAAATAAATCCAATAATAACACACATTTAAATCTAATTATGAGAGGTAAAAAGAAATGATTTATTTTTGCAGAAGTGAAAAGAAAAATGTGTTTAAATAAATATCATTTCGTATTATCTTGAAATTTGCATTAAAATTTTTGTGTACAATTATTTTCTGTACAATGAATATGATGCAGTCTCTGTATTTAGTGGCAAAAATATGATGTTGAATACGAATTATAAATGTCATATATGAAAATGAACACACTTCCTGTTACTTTTGTGAATTCAATGTAATATATGCGCTAATACTAAACATTTTTCTTATAAGAAAAATAAACTTTGCATATCTTTATTTAGGCATTTAAAATACATCCATGCTTTAGATAAATATAAATGTAGGTTTTTTTATCTGACATTGTTCTCAAACATTACTTTTTTAGAGTATATTTATATGAATTAGAAGCATACTGTCTTATGATGCTTTTATTTAGCGCATAGTTTCCGTGATTTTTACATTAATGAAATTATGTTTTTTTATTTATTATAAGGCGTTCATTTTTCAGTAAATCAAAATTATCGGTATAAGAGCCTCAGAAACCATCTGATTTTAAAATATAATCATAAAATTTATAGTAACATTTATAAATATTAATCCAATAATAACACATATTTAAATTTAGTTATGAGAGATTAAAATAAATGATATATTTTTACGGAAGTGAAAATAGTACAGAATTTATAATACAGAAGTGAATGTACTTAACTTCCGATATTTTAAAGGTTATATACTAACAAGAAAGGAACTCCAAGTGTCACTCTCCAATTTATTAATTTTTAATTAATCACTAATTTTCAATAAAAACTTATCTTCGTATATCGTTATCTGCAAAAGTAAAATTTAATAAAAAAACAGACGTTTATTAAAAAATTCTGAATGTTAATAATTTTACAAGAAAAATATTTTTTGTTCATAAAAAAGTAATAAAACTTAGCTATTAAATAACGTTATTTATTTTAGAAAAACTGTTTTCTTTTCCATCTTTTTCTAGAAGAAAATTACACAGCTTTAACGTTGCACTCTTATACAGGATTATTCTGAACATCAGTTAAAACTTGAAGATGTAGGGCACCTTATGAGGTTTGAGAATAAATCAATCCATGCCTGGAAATATAATCGTACACAGCTAAGAGTACCTCCCCTCTAATAAATTTTAGTTCAAACGAGTTTGAAACGGCCCTTTAATTTATTTAAATTATCTTATATTAAAATTTCTCACTAATTTTACTCCAAAATTGCACTCAGCTGTTTTGTCATAATTTGGTGACCAATTTGTGGAACTTGATAAGTTAGTAGCCAAATTAATAAAATTTCTTTAGAAAATTAAATTTTATTATTTTTTTATAATAATTACTAAAAAGCGTATAATTAACATAATTTAAGATAATGAAGATAATTAAAAGTACAATTTCACATGCACATTAACATAAATGGAGGCGCACTCATACCTAAATGGAAATGCACGATGATGCTTACTTACATAAATTGCTCCCATTGCTTATGGTGTAGTCGAATTTACATTTTTATTGTTTTTTACAACAATAATATCTTTTATTATATATTTCTAGAAAAAAATGTCAATAATAATTTTTCTAGTTGTATGGGAAAATTATCATTTAGAGATTTTTCCAAATAAGATATGATTTTAAGAGTTTGAGTAAAAAATTTTAATTTATTAAATAACGTACCAGAATTTTTCCCTGTGGAGACAGAGGATCTATACTAGGAACTGTATCAAGGATTTTAAATATTCTAACAGCGGCCAATTTAGCCTTATTGTAGTCAGGAGCAATTGCAAAAGCTTGTCCAACCATCGTCATTCCAATTAAAGCTCCTTGAAGAACCCTGTTTTAATAAGAAAATAAATAAAAACCAGTTAAATAATATCCAATAGGTTTACTTTGTGCAACGTATGAATAAATCAAAACAATGTGAATAAAGTATGAATAATAGCAAAACAATAAACGTACTAAAATATGAACAACATTCTTCCTCAGTGTCGGAAGCAGAAATGCGTTTCCAAACTAATAGTCCAGGTCACAGAACTCAAAAATTAGTGAAAAAAGATAGGAAATTTAGTGAAAAAAATTAACGGGAGAATTTGTTTTTTTTTCTTTTTTTCTCCGCACATTTTTTTTTTTTTTTTTGAGTGCTGAAAACATGAATACGCATTTTGTGATCAAATTTTTTTTCAGGAAATATGTCCGGGAAATATGTTAATGAATATGGATGATAGGGTCCCACTCTTCTCCAAAATTCATGCTTTTTCACAAACCATCCCCAAATCAATCTCTAGTTTTCAAATACGTCGTTAGAAATTTTCTTTCTTAAGACATAGAAGAAGATGGAGAAAAAAAAACTGGATTTTCATAGGTTTTTAGTAAAAAAAAAATAATTTTTCGGAAAACAATTTTGGCCGCAAAATGAGGATTCATGCTCAATTACCCAAAAAATAAAAACTCAAAGTGTAAAAAAAGTAAAAACTCCCGCCAATTGTTCCTGGTGAAATCCTTTACTGCCTGGACTTCTAGCCCAACGAATTTTTTGGTGTTTCGACTCTGAAGAAGGTTCATATTTTTTGAACCGTAATTAGCATGCTGCTTTTGTTCCTTTCTTTCAGCTTCACTCCCGTTGTGTTGGTTATCCCATATATTTCATATACATCCTATTTACGTATCCCATATATTTTCTATCTTAGAGTTAAGCGTGTTGGGTATATTAATTTAAAGTGTTTTAAACCAATAAGCTAAACGTGAAACACATTGAGTCTATGTACGAATGTACAGAAATGAAGTAATTGTATAAATTTTATAATTTGTTTAAACAAAGTTATATCATTGGAATTAATATTTTATCCAATAGAAAATATAAAATAGATGCATATTATGTCCATGCACTGATTATATTTTAGCGTGTGTAAAATATGATTTTTTATATATATTTTAATGCTACAAAATATTTTAATAAATATGGACACATGCACTGCATTGTATTACTTTGACTCTGTTGTACAAAAAAAAACTGGGAAGCTAGAAAGCTAATGGCTTAGTTACTAAACGCCTGAGATTTGTAAATAAATAAATATTTAAATAAATAGATATTGAATGTTGAAGTAATAATTAAATGAAATATTTTAGTTCTTTAAACTCTGTAACAAAATGTATAACGTTAAATCACTTCAAGAGTGGCCAGAAGTATATGTATTTTCCTGAAATCGAATGTATTGAAAATATCTTACATTAAGAGGTTTTCATATTTCAGCTCTTTGTCAGCAACTAGTATCGATCCATAATACAAAACAGCAGCATACGAAAAAGGGTTCAGTGCTTGGGCAAAACCATAAATAAATCCTCTAATCTGCGCCATTTTCCGAGAATTTCTAAAACAAATAATGAAAATAATAAACTTAATGTATTTTTCCGTTATTATTCAAAGCGTACTGAGCTGTTATTAATGATCTAACATTAGTTTAATATTTTGGTCTTATAAGCTTAAAGAAAAAAATTTATATGTGCCAAATACAACAATATAAAAATAATATATAAACTGTGGTAAAGAGATAAGATTCTTTATTGTCAGGAAATTTGTTGTGAAGGGCAACTTTTTTTTCTGGGATCAAAGCCAGATTATACTTCGTCAAAAACAAACTATAAAACAAAATTTGAATATTATTTCAGTGGTATCCAACCAGTGAGCAATGAGGCTATTCTTTGTTCTTCATTCTATGTTCGATTTCTACTGCAAAACTCGGTATCATCAGAAAATATATTTAGGCTAAGCTTTTCAGGAAATCTTCGGAGGAAAGTTCAAATTAATTTGAAAATCATTTAATTTGTTGGTGGAAAAAGTTCATGATGCAATATTAATTTCTTGAATTAAAAACTGATCTCCAGGCTAAAAGCATGTTCGAAGAAAATTCAGTCACAGATCGTTGTTCTCTAATTTGCACATTTTATATTGAAGAAAGTTGTTTTTCAATTGTTCCCATCTGTGTAAATTTATCTTTCATATTCCAACGTCTAAATTACGTTGCAAATTATAACAACTTAAGGAATTAGATAGAAATTTGTATAAAGTGACCAGCATTAGCTGCATACCGAGAATTAGTAAAGAAACACAATCTCAGGCATCCTATTTTAATAGGATGCCGGTGATTGTGACAAATGTGACAAATAATACACTAGTCTCCTATATTAATATTTTTTTCTTTCGAACAATTCTGTCAATATTTCGTTATTTCATTTAAATAGCTAGTCTGTTTAAGGAAACTATGAAAGCATTGGTATATTAAAATTTTCTATGTATTTCCTGTCTGATTTTTAAAACGTGTTAAGGAATAATTTAAATCTGATTAAATACTTGAATAGTATCTGTATGTTTTAGGTTTCAAAAATCCACGTAACCTTCTAGCTGTAATGAAAAGGAAGAATGGATCAAAATAAATTAGGAACTCCTGGAATTTTTTATTTACAAATTTAAAAAAAAAAAAAAATTAAATGTTTGTAAAAAAAATCTCCGCATTAAAAAGAAAAAGAGAAAAAAAGAAGAAAAAATTAATAAACAAAAACACAATTCGAATAAAAAAATTTGGTATTAAAAAGCATGCATTAAATTTGTAATAAAATCGCCTTAGCAGCATTTCATTTATATTATATTATTTAGCAATGGTTTTACGACAATAACGTGTCCTCTTACGTAATGTAAATCTCATAATTTTTAATAATAATGTATTGGTTTTTCTTCATCTGATGAAGAAAATTTGCATTAGTTTTCGTAAAGATATCTGCTTATTTTGCATTTAAGCTAAAAAAAAAATAATAATTGTTTTACATTATTAAAAAAAACATTTAAAACCTTCATAGCTATAACAGAATATAATTAAAGCAATTAATGGTATAAACTAACTTAAGAGGTATCAGAAGAGCAGTGTAGAACTGGTGGTAGAAATGCTTTTCTTGATGCAGAGACGCAACAGTGCGTATGCTTTCTATTGCTTCTATTGCTACCTAAATATTAAGAAAATAAACATGCTTTAATTAATGCGTCTGAATTTATATTTAAACAATCAATCATTTTAAAAGATAAACTAAACTATTTTCCGTGAATTTTTGAAGCGTGAATATATTTAACAAAATAAATGGAGAAAGAAAATATTCTAAACACAAAATGAATTACTGGATTTGATCAGTGTTTTCCAAGCTTGAATTTCCCTCGACAAAATCATGGCAAGATTTTTTGCATAAATCGTATATTTTATCTGTCTGTTTCAATCTCTAAGCACATTTAAGAAATTTCTTTCTTAAGTGTACTAAACAAAATTTAATTTTGTCCTCAAAAATTGGGTTCCGATGACGCTCATGGTAAACTCATGTGGATGATTTTCACGAAATATGACAATTCACAATCTCTTGTTCAAAGATCTAAGACTATACTTCTAAAAGAATTTTTTAAAAATTTTTTTAATAAATAGCCATTTTAAATGACTTTGCACTAACATTGACTGTTTTGAATATTAAAAAATTTAATTGAATATCAAAATGTCATTTTTCTGGTATGTCACAAACAATATTTCCAATAATAACTAGCTTCAAAACTTCTCATACATTTTTTAATATCTACTTTTTTTTAATCTCAACCGTTGTAAGCATTTCTATAATATAAGAAGAGGGTATTATTATTTTCAAAAACTTTGTTGAATATAATTTTTTCTGTCAATAATTTTCTTGTCACATAAAAATCGGTCATTTTCCTGGCCACTTTTTTTTAGTAATTTATAACTAAAATTGATAGCTCCAGCAATCAATATCTTAGGCTAAGAGATTGATTAGAATACCATTCCATCAGAAAATGTCTAATTGCAGGAATAAAGAACTAACTTTCTGAATCAAAATGTATTTAAAAACATTTTACAAGGTGAGTAGGTTTTTATGTTGTCATTTTCCTGTCCTCTTGAAATCATTAAAAACATAAACCAATTACATTTATCTTAGTTATTTCAAGAAATCCTGATGTTTTCTGCTGAAATTAAGCGTCTTAGAGCAAAATGTTAAATAAATATTAAATGCTGCAAAATGGCAAAATAGTCAATATCCTGGCTGTCATTTTCCTGGCTTATAAATTCCAGGACATTAACACAGTTATAAGACAATTTTTTAAAGACTATAATATAAAGAGGGAAAGCAAATATTAACCTAATATCCAGTTTATGATTCTAATATGCACGTATGTAATTAAATTTATTTATTTATTTAATGGTTGATTATTATACACAATTTTATTCTGTACATATCAACAACAAAAACATTTTTGATTCCTTCTACAGTGGATAAAAGAATTAATTTAAACAAATCATGATACATCTAACGCAAAGGCGTAAGATTTTTTTTCAAAACATAGATAGTTAAAAATATAAAGGATAAACTAAGAACATCACTGTACAATTTAATTCTGTAATAGTCTTCAAAGCTGCTTGGGTGTATAAATTAAGGAAAGTAATAAAGTTATAAAATAAAATGATTTGAAATATTTTAAATTTAAATAATATTATAAAAATTTCCGATGCAAATTATTATAAAATGAATTTTAAATGTAATTTTTTTTTAAAAAAATTCCCAAGATTATCATTTTTATTGTAGGAGAAGTTTTTGAAGTCGTTCATAAGAATATTAAAGTTAACTTTATTATTCGTGCTGGCAAACAGACTGTTAATCACTTTAAGTGGCCCGGGAAAAAAGACTGTCAAAATTTCTTAGAATATCCCACATTCAAAAATTCATTCTGCTCCTTACCCAGTATCTTCCAGACATTTTGCTTCCTCTGAAAGCTTCAAGATTAATGAAATTTTAAAAACAATTTTTGTTTTCTAGGTCTTATCTGTTTTTTTTTTTTTTTTTTTTTTTTTTTTTTTGCAAATTAAGTGTAGTAGTAAAATTAAAAACTATCTCATTTTGTGTGTTACACTCTCACTTTCATTATGCTTAACTAATTTGTTGAAATTGTTCACTAATTATTTTTGGAGTTTATTTACATAAAAAATTAAAATTAACCTCTCAACTTTGACTTTTTTGAGTTTCTTAGGTTGAGTTACTATTAGCTTAAAATGACTGTTTTCTTTACTTCTAAGCTAATATGCCATTTTCCTGGCTCTCTAGTCATTTTCCTGGCATTCAAAATTTGATGAATTTCTATTTTTTTTCTTGAGCAAATGTCGATAAAATACACTGCTATCAGTAAGATATTAATAAATGTAACTAAATAAATATACAAAAAAAATTTGATTATTTTGAATACTTGCAGAAATTTTCAGAAATATTTTTTCCGACTTGGCATGTTTCCAAAGAATTAGCCATATACTATTAGCAAACGAGGGATTTGGAAAAAAAGGTAGAGTTTATTCAATAAAAGTATGTTACAGAATAAATAAGTTGAAATCTATTTCAATGTCTCTTACGTATAATTTGCAATTTTATTGTTAAAACTATTACCTTCGATGCGGCTTCTGTTCCAGCCTTTTCACTTGTTGAATGACCAGACACAACTCTTCCTTGAAAATAAGCACTCAAGAAAATGAAAGGTATGAAAGCCAATGTTACACCACCAAGTCTCTGATCAAACCACATCGCAAGAATTAATCCAAATACAAAAGTTGAAAGAGCTCGAAATAAGGTTGATATTCTTGAACCGGTGGCCTAAAAGTTTCAATATATGTAATAAATAAATTTTTGCTAATCAATACTTAAAAGCACTCGCAATTCGAATATTAAATGGTATATATTTTTTGTTACATTTTTCCTCTCCATATGTGAAATATGTGCTAAGCACTATACCGTCCACCATGTTGGGTGAAAAATCAATGAAATTACTGTTACAATTGTAATAAACAACCAATAAACTAATACTAATATTTCTATTTAATAAATTATTATTAAAATGCATATTTAACAATTACAATGAACTATATTTAATAAATTGTCAATAAATTCTAACCCATTAATAACTATTATTAAAATATTTGACATTTGATTTGATTTTAAATTTTTAAGCAATTAATTTATAATTCTTTAAAAAAACTTATTTATCAGTAATTGTAAAATTTTTCATTAGTGGTGAACCTAAATTATTTTAAAGTTTAATACATTTTTGTATGAAATTAAATAACTAACTGAAAATATTCGCTTTAATTAATCATTTTTTAAATTCATTTTTTTAAGAATTCAAATAAATTTACCCCTTGAACTTGTGAAGCATCTGACGTCAGGCGAGAACAAAGAGCTCCAACACTGTTTTTAGAACCGTCAAAATAACTCATATCCTATAAAAAAAATTCTTTTGTAATTAATGAAAATGAATTTTAAACTAAGCTTTAAACAGTAAATATATATTAATTACAAACCTGAGTAATTATGTTGGCAAACACCATTTTTCTTAACCTTGAAGTTAGTTTTTCACCAGCAACAGAAAACATAAATATCTGAAAATGGATCACACCATAAGTAAAATATGAAATAAATGGTAACTTGTAACCATGCAACAATAACAAATTTATTAGTTTGCATGATTTTATCATTCTAACTGTGAAGACTTTAAGATATAATGAATGTTTCTCAGCTTTAACGTCATTAGTTTTTAAATCAAATGTTTTTGTTTTAAATAAGAGTAACTAATTTTTCATTACGATGATATGAAGGATGCTATTGGTAATAATAGAGTAATTAATAATCATTAGTTGTTTTGATGGCCACAAGAAATTTAAAGTATCGGTTTTTGTTGCATCGGTAACAATTGTTAACAATTTATTAAATTTTAAGCAATCTTTTAATATATGACGGTTTTTATGGATACAGTTGAAGGTGGTTAGTTTTAGTGAGCATGACAGTTTATTACAATGGCTATAATATTAAATATAGATGAATCAATGAGCTCATATAAAAAATATGAAACGAAAAAAATGTTAGTTTCAGAGATTAATTTTAAAAATATTACCCACCTATAGATTATAATGAGTCCACTCATTAATTACGAGGTCTGAGAGAGTTTCTCCTATATCATAGTAGTAATGAATTTTTTTAATTTTTGGTATTCTAAAGTAGAACACCAAATTTATAAAAATAATAAAAAAGTGAAATATAGCAGTAGACTATGTATCATTAAGAATGAAGATTATTTCATTACCTGTAGAAAAGTGCAGATAAAAGATGAAATTCCTAGTGCCACAAAGATGAGACACCAAAAGTTAGTCTCTTCAGTAATTTGATCAGGTGGTTTAGCTAAGACCTATAAAAAAATTTAAATCGTCAAAAAAATATTTTTGCTATTAATTGCAAATAATACTTTACGAGAGCTCTTTGATAATGCTATACAATAAAGTCTGAATTCAAAAATCAACTACTGTCTCTAAAGCATTAATATTAAAGAAAACTTTGTGGTATAGAAATAATAATTCTGAAATCAAAAATAACTATATAAAAACTGTTCTAACTTATGCTACTTCATCACCCAAAACTTTGCAAAATAGGATTACAAAATGTAACAGAATGTCGTTAAATTTTATATTTACTTTTGATATAGTTATGTTTTATGCTACTGTCTTAAGTAAAATAATTTTCTCCAATAAAAAAGGACACGCGCGATAACGTCAGAAGTACAGAGTGGTTAATAATGCCAACTTTTAGGGATATAATTTTAAGTAAGAGTAATGAGCTGCAGATTCCCATTCTTTTTAACCAGTTCTCGTGAGAGCATTTAATGTGAATGTAAAATGTTTCTAAGATGCATCCAGAACAAAACAATGTGCAACACTACCATTTTGGGAGGCAGAAGGTTAGCACAATGGGGAATTTTATCGTTGAATGTTTGCTGTTTTTGGCAAAAACTCTCTAGGACAAACGGCTCGGTTCAAATGGTGTGAATGTTTTCGCGGTTGGCGTATCTAAAGAATCTGCCAAACCCCACCGTCAATCGCACTGATTTATTAGGAATTCGTAACTACTGTAATAAAATAATTAAATATGATAGAAGAGTCTCGCGACATTTGGTTAGCACTTTCTCTGACGTGAGTAAAAAAAGATATTGCAATCACGTTCTACAGTTAAAAAGTCATAATATATTGCATTCTTCTGCTCTGGTCGCATCCTTCTTAACTGGACTTTACAAATGCTTTAAATTCTCTCTTGTGAACTAGTCAATCAGTTATACACAGTATTCGGCTATCTCTAAAGTATTTCGGACACTAATGCACACGTACTTTAACAGTCCAGTGAACAATGAAATTGGAAAATTGTTGTAATATTTACCTTTATTTAGTTTAAAATAGCTTTAAAGCTTAAGGAAAACATACTTTTTTACTACGTTGATTTCCAAAAAATCGTCCATAAAATAGTATTTAAACAATTAAAATCTAAATATTTAAAAAGTATTATTAAAAAAAACTAACTGACATTTTCAATAGCGTAAAGGGTTATAGAGATTGAAGTATCCTTTTTAATATTCGATGAGTCATAAATTTGCCGTTCACGAATCACGTTTTGAGTGTTTTAAGTAAATATATAGAGATTTAGAAATAAGAGCGGTTTATGTCTATTTTTCAAAAAAATGTCTATTGGTTCACAGTTTTGTGCATTTTGATAACAACTAATGGTTGATAAATCAATAACGTTGAAAATTGGTTTTCCCCAAGAGTTCTTACACAATAAAGATGTGTCGCGCAGGGGGGAAACGGTTCCTCTTTGTCCACTCCCAGACAAGAAGAACAAAGAAAAATATACAATGGAAAGACAAATGATAGAGAAGAAATTTTGAGGAAAGAAATAGATTTTGTCCAATTCAATTTTCAAATTTTATTTTTACACAACACCAAAAACTTAAAATTTTGTTTCGAAATTTTCAGGGGACTTAAATTAATACATCTGGAATTAATACATTAATACTTCTTTATGTTCATGATTTCAACCGCATGCTTGCACCTGAAAAACTTAAAAATATTAAATTCATTTTTCTTATAAACAGCTTTCATGAAAACAAACCGTTTCTGCATCTTTAATCTTCATAAATTAACATATGGACAACGAAAAGTATTATAACTCTGAGTATGTGAAAAAAATGAATAAATGTCACAAAATTTTTTAAGAGAAAATATTTATATGAAAATAATAAATATCGCAAATTATAAATTCGTAAGCATACCCCCAAAATAGATCCAAATATGATACCAAAAGCAGGCATATATAAGCCCATGCACATTGCAGCCAATCCTCCAATGACAATATAAGGCCATTCAGGTGATGAAACTTTAAACAATCTAGATTTGGTTGGATCATCTTTCTCCTCTTCCTCATCGTTCTGAGCTTTCTAAAATTATTGAATTATAGAAAATTTAATTGATATAGAAACAATTAATGATACTTCAAGTAAGTTGATGGTAATTAATACACTATTTTTGTCCAACTCTAAGGGAGTGTTTTATAATTATGGAACTTATTATATATATATATATATATATATATATATATATATATAAACACAAATTAATAAGAAAAACATGAATAAAATAAAAACTAAAATGCAGAGAAACAGGAATGGGAAAAGCAATAGTCGTTGTCAAGACACATCTATTGCTATAATTGCGATATTTCTGAATAAAGAATAATTATCCTAAGATAAAAATTATTCTTTATATGTGTCGATATCGCAAAAAACATATTGTTGAAAAATTATGAAAAAAGTAAAAAGTAATCTTCTCTGCATGCTCAAATCCTTCTCTGCATGCTCAGGAGATAAATTTTTTTCTCTATTTTTTTGATTATTTATGTGTTACTGATATCGTGCATTTATGCAGGTTTAGTAAATCGACTAGATTAACCATTTTTTATACATTAATTTACTTTTATACATTTTTTACACATTAATTTTCTGGAGAAAATTTCTTTCCTCTTTAGATCTATGTCTAAATTGGGGAAGTGGCCGCATGAATAAAAAATGCTGCTATCTATTTGTGGGGCTCTGAGCTAAGACGTACTTTCATCTTTGCGGTGTTTTCTTGTCAAACGAAAATTGTAAGTTAGAGATAAACGTTATTAAAACTTGATAAAAACTAAAGGGAAAGACAAGGCTATATATCATAATAATTTCTCAAAGTGAAGGAGAAAAGGTGAAAATCGATAACTAAAACTTCAGTCATTTAAAGATTTGTTAGTTTTATTCCCACTTTTCCCAATATTCATTCGAAAAATTTAGATCACAGTTTTGTTTTTATTTTGCCACACCCCTTAATAGATATAACCTTAAAACGGAACCTAACTTTTAACTAATCGTAATCAAAGTCAAGCAATTGTTTTCAACTTTGGCCCCGCTAAAATTGCTATCGAATTCTGACTACCCAGTTTTGGTTTTAGTTACATAGTTAATGAAAATTTAAAGCATGTAAAGTTTAGCAAATGTTTGCTATCTTCTTACCACAGATCCTTCTTTTTCAGATACTTGACGAGATACTACAGATACTTGGCGATCCATACCACTTGATAATTGGCGATGCATGGCTGGTTTTGAAATGCTGGCCGAAGAAAGACCTCTTTGAAGACTGGTATCTGATGATAGACTTAAAGCACGGATTCTGTCTTCAATGAGAGGTAGATCGTCATCCATTTCTTCTTCTTTTTCTACATTACTAGTCTTAATGAAGAAATTTCACGTAACAATTAAGTACACCTGCATTAGGTATTGAGAAAAATTCTACAAATTTGAAATCTTTTTACCTGTGTAACAACTAAATCATAATAAAGACCTTTTCTTTTCATCAATTCGTCATGTGTGCCAGTCTCTTTTACATTTCCTTCCGATAAAACAACAATTTTATCTGCTGTTCTAATCGTTGAAAGCCTGTGTGCAACAACAACTGTTGATCTACCTTTTCGAGCCTAAAATTGAAAAGTATTTTATGGAAAATATATGCAAAAGAAACAATAATTCATAATCTGACAGAAGGTCTCTTGTAATATATTTATTTTAAGAACTCTTGATAAAAATAAAAATGAAATGATAACTGCCTGTATAAAGAAGTTATTTACAAATATATATAATTTGAAACAACATATTTCGCAAAAATTTGATTTAAGATAAATAAAGTAGGTTTTGAAAATTTTTATTTAGTTATTATAATTTTTATAACTATCCATGTTTTATTAATCAATATAAATTACGAGAAAAGCTTTTTGACGTCATACGACAAATAATCAGGTTTTGAGATAACTTGTAATTTCCCTTTGGCATTTTATTCCGATTAGTATTTATTGACATGAAATAAATTGGTGAAACTTCATAATGATTCAGTTCTATTTACTAGCTGCTAAATTACGAATGATAGTAGATCCTATTTATGAGGAATTATAAATCAGAACGTATTTTTTTTTTACAAAATACATTTAATACTTTTTAGAGTGACATTTTATTATTCTCTAAAATATTTTTGCGTATAATTAACATCAAAATAATTTTGTTAATTTATCTATTACGGTATTGAGAAAATATATAATAAATAAAAAAAATATTTAATACATTAAATTATCCTTTGATTATTCTTTGATTATCCTTTGATTATTCTTAAATTATCCTTTGATTATTAATTTGAGGTTTAAACATTGGGCAGATTAATACTAAGACACTGAACTTTCATAGTGAAGAACTTGGGTTCGTTCGCCAGCAGCGGCTTGAAGCCTATCCATCAGCTTCAATGGTACCAGCTTGTCTGACGAGTAAACGTGGCATATGGGCAATACAAGACACATTACTACAATCATCTCTTGTCACGAAATTAAGAATGCCAATCGCCATTAACATCCACACCACCCTGGGCTGTTTAGGAATGCTTTTACATATTGATACATAATTAATAATCGAGATAGATATACAAATTTCTAATAAAAAAAACACATGTAATACATTCATTAATTCAGTTTAAAAACGCACCAAAATCTGAAAAAATTTAATAAACAAATAATTTAAAATAAAAAAAGGTTCGATTTCCATTAATAAGACCTCTTCCATCGCCATCTTGGATTTTAAGTTAAATTTATATATATATGTATTTTTTTTTTCGTTTCCCCGATGTTTTGAAATTGTTAACAATTTTTTAATTATAGAGTTATCATTCGTCAGCAATACATATTTAGAAAAACTAAAAAATTATGTCATTGTTTTTTTAGGCGAAATTGCGGTTGATAATTTTCAGAAACTACCAGTCTTTCTTTTTTTTTTTTTTTTTTTTTTCAAAAATGTATAGCATTTAAAATGTAACGTAGATCAATCAAAAAATGAAAGCATGCGGTTAATTATTTTGATTAAAGGGCCTCCATTGTTACTGTCGTGGATTTTTAAGCATATGTTATAGTTTTCTGAATGTTTTTTGTTCTTAACAGACTTTAATATATAGAGTATTACTCGCCAATAATATATAATTATAAAAATTGAAAAATGCTAATATTTCTAAGACATTTAGCGGTTTATAATTTTCAGAACCTATATGTTTTTTTTTTCAAAAATGTAGAGCATTTACATTATGCGGATAATTATTTTTGTTAAAAGGTCGCTACCCTCACCATCTTGGAGTTTAGGTTAAATTTTTAATTTGTGTTTTCTTTATACTTTTTTGTACCTAACAATTTTTTAAATATATGGTGTTATTAAACAGCATTATACATTTGAAATAAGTAGGGAATAAAGACATCATTTTACAAGAATACGAGAAATAGCACTTGATAATTTTAGAATTTCTATGAATTTTTCCGCGAAACTTTTAAGAAAAAAAATAATGCGACTTGTTGTTTTGAACAAATAACATAAAACTGAAGGTTTTTCAGTTTTGAAATATTTTTAAAATGATGAAAACCGATTAAACTGATTTAGATGCCACTAAAACTTCTCTTTACGCAAATTGCATAAAAACAACGATGCTTGTTAAAAATCTCAAAGCAAGCAACTGTACACTGTTTAACTAACTATCCAAAACTGTTAATTGCAGAATTGTAACGTCATAATTTTGTCAGAAAAAATTAGCAAAATCAGGCTTTATATCTCAAATTTTGATAGGGTGGCGACCTTGTATTTTACATGTACCGAAAGATAATCTCAAATAAATTAAATATCCATCATCAGTATATTTGTAAAAATTAAATGAAGAAAATTAAAAGCATATTTTAGCATTACAATTGAAATCAAGTTTTCGGACTCAAGAAAAATTAAACGCATTATTTCTAACTTCATAAAATAATTTTTTGTCCAAAAGTTAAGCGTTCAAAAATAGATACATTTAAGTGTGTCGAATTCTGAAAAGCGAGCAGATAATTCTACCAAATCTAAATGGCAACAATGAGTTTAATTTGATGCAAACGACTAAATTAATGATGTTATGTTTTAATTTTATATTTGACTTGATTGATAGTGCATGGTAGACATTTCTGATCGTTAAATATTAACGTTAACATTATCAACTTTGTTTCCGAACTAAAACAGTTTTAAATAATTATTTAATTCCATCTTCCATCATACGAACCTAGAGAAGCTTTAGCCAATCTAATATTTTAGAATTTTCAATCATGACAAAAAGAGGACATTATTTTCTATATCTATATTAATTGTTTACGTCTTCGATTAAAAGTTATTAGTATATAAACTAGAGTAATTGTGTTTTGGCACATAAAGAATCATTTACAATTTTCATCTCAAGAAAGAATTCCTTGTCTATTACCTGGTCCAGAGCAGCTTGAACTATAGCTTCACTTTCAGTATCCAACGCAGAAGTTGCTTCATCCAATAATAATATTTTAGGATTTTTAATTAAGGCACGAGCAATAGCAATTCTTTGTTTCTGACCGCCACTCAGCTGAGTTCCGCGTTCTCCCACAAGAGTATTGTATTTCTATTTAAAAATAATCACATATAAGAACAAATACAGCTTAAATAAAAAGCTGAATTGAGACAAGCAAATGTTGTATGACGTACTAATGGTAAAGCAGCAATGAAGTCATGGGCGTTAGCAATTTTGGCAGCAGTCTCAATTTCTTCTTGGGTTGCGTCTAGTTTACCGTATTTAATATTTTCTAAAATTGTTGTCGAAAATAGGACAGGTTCTTGCCCAACGAGACCTATATGGTCTCTTAACCAACCAACGTTCAAATCTTTGACATCTGTGCCATCAAGTTCAACCTAATGAAAAAAATCAATCATCTTAAAATTGAATATAACCTTTAATAATAAAATTAATAGTTTGTGTGTCTCCCTTTTAACTCCCGAACAATTTGAACCAGTGCCCTCAAACTTGGACAGCAGCATCAAGAGATAGTTCATGTCCCAGATAACAATATTCGTTCAAAGATTTCAGTTAGATTTTTCTAAAGAGACGATTGAATTTCTCAATGATTTGGGAAAAGCCATTGATATAATCCTAACTTCAGAAAATTATGTTGTTGTTTCTTTCATATATTTTAAAGATAGCATCAGTGATGTTTACTAGATTTATATAGTTCAATTTAACAACAGAAATTTTTTAAATTCTTTAATATTAAGTTGTTTTTTTGTCGTCATGTCAGGCTATTCACTATATATTGCTAGATTGCTGATACGGATCAGTCTAAACGGTAAGCGAAGCCTAATGAATTCACCCTGAAATTAAGTTCAGCATCAAACTCAATAGAAATGATTGTGTACTCTTGAAAAAGTAATTTATCATGTCTAATCATTTTAAATAACAAAAAGGTTTTTAAAAAATTATTTTATTAAGTTTCCTAATATTTACACCATATAAAAAAAATTTGTAAAGAATGATATTTTTATTTATTTTGAGAAAAAAAAATTGGATGTTTTTTTTCAATTGTTAACGCCAATAGATTAGGGTGTAAACGAGCGTTTGGAAGAATGATAAGGCTAGAAATCAAGGTAAGTATCCGAGAAAACTTTTTGGTTCTGGGAAATTTTGTCTATATCATGGGTGGGTCAATAGCAACACTAAAATGAATGCTGTTGATCTTTATTTTGATGTGATGAAGAACTAAAAACCTGTTTTTCCTCGTATAATAACAAAAAATCACCGGAAAAGGTAACAAATAATAATAAGTAAATAAATAAAAAAATTAAATAGCTTATTCAATTGTTTTGTTAAATGTCTTTTAGTTTTAAGCATGTTGTTTAATACTGATTGTTGTAGTTTTTTTAAAGTAATTTATTGATTATTTTCTCTTTCCAAGCAGTACGAAGAACAGATAAGAACAGAAAGAACAAAACAGCCAGTAGATAATAAAATGTAACCGTTTTTTTTTTTTTTTTTTTTTTTTCTTGAAAAATAGTAATTTCAATGCCAAATTAACAAAGAAAGAAGGTTTTATGATAAATAAATAATGTATTTAATTTTTCAGAAGATAAATTTTATCACATTTTGAAAAACTGTTATGTAGTTTTGATGTGATAACAAAAACAAGCGATATGTTAAAAAATAAATAAATAAAAGTATCATCGGGAAAACAAAATAAACATTTTTTTCAGTGACCTTTAACGAAAAGAATCCCAGATTAGAGTTTCCGTCAAAGGGATACAGAGTTTCCGAGTGTTTGGACATTTTTTAAGCAGTTATGGTTTTTGATATCTGTAATTAAATTTGCATCGAATCAATAACTCATTATTAACTTAATATTTCCGTTATTTTTCTGAAATTATTTAATTAAATATTTGTGACCAAAAAAATATCAGAATATTTTTTTTCTAATAACAATATATGAATCATGAAAAGGATTTGCATTCATAAAAAAATTATATTGGTTTTTCTCAACGAATAAAAATAACCAAATTTAACTAAATATATTTCTCGGCTTATCATTCTCAACATTTATTTTCTTCCTCTTTTTATTTTTATTTTAAAAGAAACAATAGTTTAGCTTAGTCGTTTTCAGTTTATGCATATACTATAATCTAATCAAGATAAGATGCTATTCAAGACATATGAATTCAACCTGACATAAAACCAAACATGGAGACTAACCTTACTGAATCGATATGATGAATGATTTCAATTCTCCATTAATTCACTAATTATAAACGAATTAATTAAATAAAATTTAGATCACTGCATATTTTTAAAATCATTATTACTCATTCGTTAATCTGTTCAAAATCGCGAATGAAATATGTTCAGTAGTCTCGGGTTTCCCTCCAAATAAAGTCGATCATTTAGTGCTCCACAGTCGAAAAAAAATTAGGAACAGCTAATATAAAGTAATTTGCCTACAAAATACAAAGAAATATACCCGACAAATTATATTTTATGAATTTTAGAAATCAATTTTAAATAAGAATTTTAAAGTGGAGGAAAGATTTTTTTAGTCACACTTAATAAAAAAAAAAATTAATCGAAGAGGGCGTCATAATAATAATAAACTTCTATCACTATCGAAAAATCTCTCCACGCCTTTCAAAATACACGCATTCTGCATTTTATTATTATTTTAGACGTAATAAAAATAGAATATTGTCTCCTCTATTTGAAAAACGTAGTTTATAATTTTTATTTTATTTTATTTTTAAAATTTGATACTGATTGCGGTTTTTATGACTTTAACCAAATATTGAATTTAAATGGGGTGGCAATCTAAAATCAAATAAATAAATTCAAAAATAAATACCTATTTTTATACTAAAGAAACTTACACTTCCTGAATCAGTATCGTAAAATCTTAGAACAAGTTGAATGATGGTGCTTTTTCCACATCCACTTGATCCTACTAAAGCTACAGTCTCTCCTTGCGCAACATCGAGTGACATATTTCTTAATACCTAAAAACATTAAATACAATTATTCAAATATGTGTAAAAAGAACTTGATTCTCACTTTTCTAAAATTTCGGATTTATTTTTTCATAATTAGCATAACATACTGCCACATCTTTTCTAGCTGGATAATTAAAGTTCACATCCCTAAGAGTTATGACACCTCTCAAAGATCTTGGTCTTAATCCTGCCTCAGAGCTGCTATCAATAACGGGTTTCTGAAAAGCAATTTTTAAATATTTTATTGAAAAAGATAAATTTAATTGAAATTTGCACTTTTATGTAATTGTAAAAATTAATGTGACAAATAGCAAAGTTAATGCATCGCATTTTAAAGGTAGTATTTTTTTTCCAAAGCCCACCTGGGGAATGACCAATGTCATAAAGGCATCTGAAGAGCAGATTTGAATTTTATGTACATCTCTTTATGGGAACGCAATTAATACGACTAAAAACATACATAAAACAGTTTTCTTACTTGTTTCTAAGAAATGCCCAGCATCGGCTAGACAAAATCAAAGTTTCAACTTGTATCAGAACGATGGAAATACGAAGAAAAAGCATTTGCTTTGGGTTTAATCTTTCTTATTTGTGAGTTTAGAATGAACTACACATTTAAGACGTTTGATTCACTATTAACTTAAAATAACACTCAATTTTCAGTGTTTTTCATCACCTTATTCCATTAAGTTTTAATCCTAAATTTTATACTGTACTTTTTACGTTTTGGTGTTGGATGAAAACATCATAATCTTTAGATGAATAATAAAGATTGTGAAATGATACACAAACAGACTTGTTTACAGTCTGTTACAAAACAAACAGCTTTAGTTTAAAAAGTCAATAGTTTGTGTTTAGTTTACATGAATAATACATACCCTTTCAATAATGTGAAATATTTTAGCTGCAGCACCTTTTGCTAGAGCAAACGCTTCAAAATATGGAGATGTTTGTCCGAGAAACATTGACGCAAACATAACATTGAAAAATACCTATTACAAAAATAAAATTTTGTAAGTAGACTATTTCTAGAAGAAAATAAATAAATAAATGGAAATAAATTATTTATGCATGATTTTTGAATAAATTTGAATAAATGAAAATTAAAGTTACTCAACAATAATTAAAACTCCTCCATCATATTCAGGGTTTTGTTGACCATAATCTTCAGTAATAAGCTTAACGCCATACCAAAAAGCAAGAGCATATCCGGCATATATGGAAAGCGAAGTTATGCTTGCTCCCATAGCAGTCCACAGTCCCCTTTTAATACCTTTTTGCATAGCAGGAAGTAAGCGGTTTTCATACCTGGGAAAAATATATGAAATAACAGTTATTGAATTATAATAATTAAACTATATATGAACAAAATTATATTAGCGATTTGAAATATTTGATTACAAATTGTATTATTTAAATCTGGTAGTTATAAATTGAATTAGAATAAATTTTGAAGAAAAAATTCTTCACACAAGTCCTGGCGACTTTTGATGCATAACACCTCTTTTAAGCATAGCAAAAAGTATAATTTAAATATAAATTATAAATATTTTTAAAATTTTATAAGTTATTTAAATTTCGATTTTTATAAATCATATTTTTATCTCATAAATTATAAATATTTTAAACATGGAAATAAACGATAATAAAAACAAAAAATATATACTTCTTAACTTTTATAATTTTTTAAATTTTTTTTAAAAGTTTTTATTTAATTTTCATATTTAAATGGTATTTGTGATGAATACTAATGGCTAGATCAAACGAGGGAAAATAAGAGCTACCGTAAACGGAACCTCCTCTCTATCCGCAGCTCTAAAGGCAATTTCTCCAAAAATTGCACGAAAGTTCTCGTGTGAAATATTAGCAACTTTGAAGTATTAGCAATTTTTCTCTTCGTTCGCACTTGAACCAATCAGATCGTTTGCTTTCTATGACGTTTCAATTTCATGTGATGACGTTTACAAATGTAAATAAAAATGGCAGCGACGCTGTGGAAGAGGATGATCGGATGAAATTTTTTATAGATGGAACGGAACAGTATTTTAATTTAATAATAACATTTCCTTTTAAATTAAAGCATTGAAAATGCTTTCACACGAGGAGAAGACCATCTCAATGCATTTGATACAAGGAACTTGCACATCATTTTAGCAGTCGTGAGTTCAGTAAACTATTTTCTAGATAAATTTTCTTTTAATATATTTATTTATTTTAAACTAATAAAATTAAAACTTATTATAATTTGATAAAAATAAATTGCAGAATACTTTGGAATACTAATAAAATAATTTAGACAGAAATTATTTCTATTTTTATTCATGTAAAGATTTATTATACTGGCGAAAAGCTTCATTTTGAAATATCCGACAAGCAACCCGCTAAACTTTGTTGCATTATTATAACACAAAATATAATAATGATTGTATTTCTTTATTTTTAAATTTTAATCTTTATTTCTGTTGACTTTAAAAGCATGTGTTCGATTATTTGGAATTATTTTTTTTTTGATTATTAATATTTGTGAAATAATTACTTTATTCTTTCCTAAGAATTCTTTTAATTTTTGAAAAGCTTATTTTAAAACAAGTTAGAAAGCATGCGTGGCAAATATTTATCGTGTCTCTTTCAAAGTTGACCCATTTTTCGGTAATTATTGAAAAATATTAAATAAAAGTTAGTAATATTATATATATGAAGTAATTTTTCGAAATACAAATTCTCAATCGCCTTATCTATTTCTACATTAATCCCTTCTTTTTTTGGTGTATGATGATTTGTATAATATTTTGTTTATTATTATTGAAAGTTAACTACTGATACTTTACTTTTCGACAATGGTAGTAAGCATGTAAGTCTGCCTTACTAATTTTTCAATATACTTACATTTTTAATAGTCTTCGTTTATAAACACAATTAAGTTTTTTTTTTTTTTAAATTCAGTCCAAGCATAATAACTAAAAAAACAAATATACCTGCCATGTTTCATTGGTGTATAGAATAATCTTAGAACTATAATCAAAATACCTCTCAAACTTAAATTAGATTTAAAAGGAATATCTGAAGGCTTAAATGATTTCAAGTTAATGGTATTTAATCTCCCTTATTCCAATAATGAGTTGGTAAAATTTTATCATGTTAGTGATTTTTTTCTTTTATTTCAGATATTTTGTATAATCCTGTCAGGTTTGTCTGGTGAAGAAGGAAAGAGATGTATTATTGTTTTCATGAATTAAATTAAAAAAATAAAAAATGTAAATGATTTAATATTATTAATACTCTAAATATTTCAATTGATATTACATATTTCATTTTTTAAATTGATTCTTGTTTTATTAAAAATGCAAAACAAAACACGCAAAAGGCTATAACAAAATAGTAGGGTACATTAAAGTATGATCTTAATAAAATATTGTCTTTTTCTTAGTCATTAATAAATTTGAATTTGTATAGTGTATATTACAAGAGATTTGTCCTAAAATAAAACCTACAATTTTTAATTAAGTGCTTATACCAATAATGAATGTTTTAAATTTTACAATAATAAATTGTAAGCAAGACATTGAAAATCCACTTATATTTACAAAAAATGTACAAAGAAATTGGAAAATATGATTTTCATAAAAGTGATATTGCTGATATGAAAGTGATGATCCCTTAATGCAATGTAAATGAATTTTATGACAATAAATTCTGAGATATTGTAGTATAGACAAGTCGGGCATTATTTATTATGTATTTTTTTAGACTGAATTAAAAAAAATAGAATTGAGTTGATAGATATAATAATTTGTTGATGTTATAAATATTTATGAGTAAAAGGTAAGTCAAAAATTTTATATTTCATACATTAAACCCTCATTTCTTCTAAGGAATTATTTCTAAGGATTATTTTATTGGATTAAAAATTAAATTTGAAGAAATGCGTTGCTTGTTTAGATAGCTATGTCAGTTGCATAAAGTGGTATAAGTAAAAAAATTGTACTTTCTACACATGAAACTTTTTTAAATTTTCGAATTGCTAAACTATTAAATCAGACAGCGTGGTTTTATTCTCATTTGATTATTTAGCGTATACATAGGTAGTGATACCTCACTTGCCTAGCTAGCAATGCTAGATAGTAAATATGTATAAATAAACTATGCTTTTAAGCATAAAACATAAATTAAACATTAGCCATTCGATTCTACGTAAAAAAAATCGTAAAAATTCTAGATGGTATTTAAGTCCATCTCCCCTTTACCCCTTTATCCTTTTAGAGATGCAACAATAAATTCCTTGATATCTTAATATAATTTTATATTATGAGTCAAAAATCATAAACCTTTTTATACTATGCTACTTCCCTAATGTGGAAATGAAGTGTTCATAATTTCTATTTGCAGCAGAATAAAGACTTTAAAAAGTTAAAAAGGAAGTATTGAGAGAAATTTGCTTTCATGGAGGACTTTTTGATGAAACTCCCGCATTTGCTCTACATGAAGAAGAAGATCAAGAGAATCTCCCACGGTTGGCCTGAGGGCAAGGGGACTCTAACCCATGATCCGTCTACCACTGAGGATATTGCACGCCAGCACTGTGGTTGGTGCGAGCTGGATGCGGAATTCACATCGGCCAGCCACCACTGTGATTCAAACCCGGTTTACCTCATTAGAAGGTGAACGCTCTATCCCCTGAGCCATCGCGGCTCAAAAAGCTGCATTCGAAATTTTCATACCTCTGAATTTCTTTGATCTCTCCTCCAAACGCAGAAACTGTGCGAATAGATGACAATACTTCTTCAGCCACAGAAGCTGCTGCACCATAGGCCTGCATTTCTTCTCTGGAGACGTTTGCTTGTATCTATAAATAGCAATATTTTTACTATAAAACATTAATTCATTCCTTCTTATAATTAATATTGTTCTCTCATACAATAGCTTAAAAAGAAATTTAATTCATTTTATGCTTTAATCAAGATCTTTTTCGCTTCCTTCTATATTTTATACAGCTTTTAAAATAAAAATTTTTTCCTTCATCGTTAATTTAATGTCAAAATTTTTGTAGGACACTTTTTAAAACTTTTGTAAGAACAATGTAGAAAAAGGTTGCTGATCTAATGCACTGCAAAAAATTTCCGATAGAATTAAGGTAGAAAATACTGGCACTCAGGGTGCCAGTACATTTTACCGTAAAATTTTACGTAACGAAAATCTGATATCCCGTAATTTCTTTACGGTAAAATGGATTTTAGAGATGCTGCACTCAGGGTGTCAATGCATTTTACCGCAACTTCATCAATTTTTTACAGCCTATAGAACAATATTAGAAACATATTTAATTCAATTACAATTGCAAAAGGAGATATTAATTAAGATAAAAAGCTGCTCTCACTTACCTTAGCAACGACAGCCGTGGCGATTGCTGGTATTGGAGATATGGCAAGAATTACCAATCCAAGCTTCCATCCGTAATATAGACCTACGCCAAGACATAAAAAGGAAGAAGATAAAAAGCTGAGGCATATGCCGACCTTTTCCCCCATGCCATCTTGTATTCTGGTTAAATCCCTGAAAATAAATTAAAAATATATTACTTCTATTCAATTAATTTAACATAGTAAAATTTTAATTTAAAAAAAAGCACATTAGGTGAAAGGAAATTGGGAGTTATATTTCTTAAAATGAGCGTATAAAGTGAGGTACCTATAAAGATTTGAGATATTTAAATTTAATTTTATTGCATTAAAACGTTCAATTAAGTATTCGATGGGCATTTTTATTCAGTGCATAACTGCTTAATTTTAAAATTCTGTTTAGTTTTGCAGTACACTGAGAAAAAGTTTGGTCAAAACTACCAAAATACATTACAATTTATTGTTTTTCTGCCTCTACAAAACCACCAAAAAGCACGGTCATTTTTACCGAAGAGCTTTGGTAATAATTTTGGTAAAATTAGCGGTAAAATATATAAATTTATGATAAAACTTGGAAAATTTCGCAATTTTATCATATCTTCATGACAAAAAAAAATATTTAAATGGTTAAATTTTTCTTTTGAGTTTAGTACTTGTTACTAAATATGTTGTAATAAGACCTAAAATTTTGAAAACCAGAATTTCTGTTAAACCGTTATCAATCATGAAAAAATTACCAATTGAATGGTTTAAATACCGTATATTTAGGTTTTATTAAAAAGATTCATGTTTTCTTCACCAAAAATGCCTTTACCATACAGTACGATAACTTTACCAAAATTTTTTCTCCACTTTGGTTTTATGTTGCATCTAAAGTTTCAAATCTAGTTTTGAGGCACAATTAAAATACTGGAAATATAGAAATTACTGTCTTTAGAAAATTAAGAAAGTAATGGCAAGAATGATATTTAAAATTTAGTACCTACAATAATTTTAAAGCTAATTTTTTTAACCAAAAAATACCATATTATTTACAATGGCGTTGTGGGAAGTATTGTTATCGACCATGTCAACCTTCATCAATGAAAAGGTACCCCGACATAGAGTCGAGTTAACATGTCTTATATACTAGTGAATTGTACTTGGAATTATGTAGAGGTAGATACGCTACAGTACTCCCCTACCAGAATTTTATACGTGATAGAATTCGATGAATGGATGCCACTAGTTGATTCATTGCTGTATTTGTGACAGACCGGGAGAGCTGTATTAAGGTCACCGGGTTTTGAACATTAGTCATGAGAGCCGTATTAAGATCATGGTCGTTTTCGCTCCTGTGTTGCCTTTAGCAGTCGAGTGTATGCAGGCTGACGTTGTGTTTTAATCGAGACTGAGTAGCAACAGCGCGAGGATGTGATAATGTCGCAGTCACAAGTAGAAAGTCAACTGATCCACGTGGACCATCCATCAAAGTAGGCGTTACTGTCAAGGTAGGCGTTTTTATATCGAAGTGGGCGTTTCTGCCAACGTAGGCGTGTTAACATCACGTCCGGAAGTCACCAATGTGGGAAGTATTGTTATAGGCCATGTCAACCTTCATCTATGAAAAGGTACCCCGACATAGAATCGAGTTAACATGTCTCATATACTAGTGAATTGTAGTTGTAATTATGTAGAGGTAGATACGCTACATTGTAATAAACTTCTTTGCTAACTTTAATTACAAGACAAGTTAAAACAATTATTCCATATTCTCAAAGGTACAAGAAAATAAAAATTAGTACTCATTGGGTATGTATAGCATGTCATTTTCGAAAGCAAAATATTAAAAGATTTGGAGGTTGGATGAAATTAATAATTCCATCTGCTTTGCTATTTAAGATTTAATATAGTTTTGTATATCTTACCCAGTTATGCGGCTAGCAAAATCACCAGTTTCATGTGTGTCATACCATCCAATGTCCTGTTTCAACACTGAAGACATAAATAAACAACGAATTCTAAATGCTTGATTAGCAGCTGCTGTGTTAAAAAAGCTTACAAATATGTAATTACAAATCAACATTACTCCCCCAAAAGCTGCATTATAAATACACAGCATTGTTGCACTTTCTAAAAAATCTTCTTTAGTCCTAAAAAATTAAAATTTATTTAATTAGGATCATTAGAAAAAGTAAAATTATATACTAAACTTATGTCAACAATATATGAAAGTTTTCAATAGCTCCCTAAATATTAACAGTAGTCTATTTGGCTTTACTAAAGCTTAGAGAAAGATTCAATTTTTTCATAGGTAATGTGTTACGTACACAGTACTGATCTGGAGTACGTATCATCCAATTATATTGTATGCGTACCATATTAATTTCGAATGGAATGAATAACTATGGAATATTTAAATGCGTATATTTTTACAGAACTTTTAATAAAATTCAAATATTTAAAATTCAATTTTTGTAGAATGGATATATGTTGGAAAGTTTTACTATCAGCGATGTAAAAATAAGTAATAAAAGTAACTCGTGCATTAGATTTAAGTAGAATGAAAACATTGATACAAAGAATACTAAATTTTTATTCAAAATAAAGTTAGTCAGCATATTTTTATTGAAGAGACATACTATATCTCCGTGGTATCTAAAATTGGTTAACGATTCAAAGCAAATGATTTTAACATAATAGCAATTTTGGATTAGGTGTTGGTAACTCTTTAAGTAGGCAAAATTTAGTGGCACCAGAAAGTTCTGATCGATTTCGTTCCCTAAAGTTTTGATCAGTCCCCCTTCCTTGTTTTAACTTGTTTGTAATTTTGTATGCATCGCTTTGTTTTTTATTTCATTCGGCGTTTCGGTAGTGTAGATTGTAGAACGTTCATGATTACGACACTGAAACTATTCTATGTCTCTTTTTATGAAAGTATCTGTACTTTATTTTCATTCGCATTTAATATTTGCTTAGCCATTTTAACTTTCAGATTTATTTTGATGATTTCGATCGATAAAAAGGAAAGCGATCCCAAAATTCGAATTTAAAAATGCATGAAAAATTGTGATATGATTGCAATCCTAAAGTACCGTATTAATTCTTTTTTTTTAAAAAAACTAACAATTTTAAACTAGCAATTTTATATAAAAAAAGATAATTTCTTTTGAAAAATATGCACAATAAAGTTACAAAAAATTAAGCATTTAAAAAAATGGGGTGATGAATTGCTCTCATATAATCATGAAATGTGTATTTACTGTAATTTTTTTCTCTTTTTTTCTATTTCATATTTTATTTTTTTAATTGTTTTTTGTTCGTTTATTTACGGAAAACGCAGCAGTTCCATGCAAACGTTCCGTGGGCATTAGGATCAATTTGTGGCTTCATTGTAAAAACATTTTGCTTAAAAAGCCAGCACATTTTTTGAAATATATTCTCCAAACAATTATTTCTAAGAATTAATATTTTATCATATTTAGATATTTTTTGCACGATAATCACAGTTCTGTACTTAAAAATGAATTTAAATCACCTACCACACCAAAAATGGTGATAACGTTGCACGAAACATTTTTACAATGTATGAAACAACTATCAATAGATTTTTGTCAATAGATTTTTCTATATCAATTGATTTTTCTTTTTCAAGTGTCAGTATTTTTTTGCTTTCACGTTAGAGGGAAATAAATAAAATCCAACATAAATTAATCATTTCCTGTTAAAAGAAATTGTATTTTGCTTCATGTTTTTACACAAAATTCCCTTTCTCTAGAATTTTTATAAATCTGGGGTAATGTTATTTAATTATATCGATAAATTTATATATTCTCAGAAACAGCTTCAAATAAAATTTTTGAACTACACTTTAAAATAAATAGTTTTACTTTAAACATACATATTGGAAGTTGACACATTGTTAACAGTCATGTCGTAGGTTATCATTTTCTGGATGACTTTTCCAAATATAGTCATAATTCCTGGCGTTGCGCAACCCGAAGCTATAGCTATGATGCTGGCAATGATCATCAGCAATTTATCACAGGCAGAAGAATACTTAAACTGCAATTAATAAATGTTTTGTTGTTTAAAAATAAATGCAATCAAAATAAAATAACAAATAAGTAAAGAAAAAAGGAAATATTAAGTTACACCGTGAAATAATTTTTTCTCCTCTGTTGTCTGAGGTTTTTTAACAAATAATTAATTTCGCATCACAAATAATTAATTGAGATTTTTTAATAATAATTAATTAAATATAATTTCGCATCCCTGATTTCAAATATGCAATCAGTTTTTTACTACACATTTTTACAAGCAGCAGGTTTTTTTAAAATTACATTTTAAGTTTATTTTTTGTCAAAATTTACAAGTTTAAAAACCTTATACGTAACAGGGGTCGCATAATTGGTGCGACAAACTTCTAGTGGAGTTAGGAGTCATCATCAGGATTAAAACTACATTCCCGGAAATGTCGTTCTTCGTTTCCATATTTTGAACTGTTTCTTCGTAAACCGTACAGGCGGTAATAGGGAAGCACCTCTGGTCATGTACGACGACATTTTCAAACATCCTCTGCAGTTTTAACCCTGATGATGTACTCTAACACCCCAAGATGTTTGCCGCAATATTTACGTGACCCCCTGTAATATATATAACGCCTTTTAACTTGTACAATTCGATTAAAAACTGAACTAAAAATGTCATTAAATAAAGTTCATTAAAACAAAAAATTGTTCTCCTGTGTTATCGTTAAATGTAATGCGGAAGTTTCTTATAAAAATGTTCTGGAAGAATCCTTAAGTTGCTTTGTAAATAAATAAAATTTTAATTAAAAAATTAAATTTGAATCTTTTTATTTTTGATATTTTATTACTCAATAGCAGTTTGACCGATTCAATTCAAACTTCAGGTTTCGTTTATTAAAATCACCTACTTTAAAAGACAGTAAAAATATTTAATTCTTTATAATGTAATTTTTTTCCTTCTTAAAATAAGTTACATAAAATAATAAATATTCTTAATAAATTACATTTAAAAAATTTTCTTTGAACTTTTACAATTGTGCGTTAAATATTTTTGAATTGCTTAGAAAGTGACGAAGATAAAAATGAAAAAAAGAACATTTAAGGATCCAAATTGTCTGTTGCATTCTTGAAAAAATCTATTTAAACTATTTTCAAATTGCATAATTCAGAAAAAGTATGTTTCTTTTTCGGATTCCGCTACTTAAAACATAGCCATTGAAAAAATAATTAGCATATACGAAACTATTTCTTCCAACCAATGAAATTCTAAGTCAATATATGATAATCTGATCATTAAATCATCATAGGAGGCAGCAAAAAATTCGGGTAATGTTATTGCATCATAGAATAGAACTAATTTCTTTAATATGTTTGCTTACTTCTTATTGTCTGTTACGTTAATTATAAAATATTTTTTAATGTATCTCTCAGTTTATTGTTGTTTATTTTACTTTTTTACAATGACAAGTGGGAGATCTGATAGTTTAGAGTTGCTTGAAACAGGAAAACGACACTTTAAAACCGTATGCTTGTTCTGTATATAATCATGTAAAGTTCCCACTCTCTAACTCTAAATCAAATGATTCGGAGGAGTGGGATAGATTAAAGATACATTAGATTAAATGATTAGGTAAAAGCGTTTAAATTAAAGTTTCTCTGCTCAAAATTCCAGTGAAAAACACTGGCACTCGGTAGCCTCCTTAAAATCCATTTTACAGTACAATTTTAATGAGATATTTTTCAAGTAGTATTTATATAATTGTGATTCTGGGTATTCACCTTAAATATTTCAGTTAAAAATTAAATATATCGGAATTTACTTTTTATCGTAAGGTAAAAAGTACTGACCCGAGGGCCGTTTCTTACCCGCAATTTATTCCGTAGTGTAGAAGACTTGCGGCTCATTGCTGAAAATTTCAATAAGCGTTTGCGCCTCTGCATCGAGGCAAAAGGTATCCACTTTGAAAGTAATTAGATTTATTTATAATTAAAAATCTACTCTTATAATTATTTGTTATATTTTATTACTTTATAACTAATAACGTTATATTTAAAAATGTTTATCTCATTGCTTTTTGCCCCGCATCGCATTTATTAAGGCGTTTCGTTTTTTTTTTCTTTTCTATATTTACTGCACTTTAAAGTCCTAAAAATTATTTTATTGATATTGTTCTAATCTTGCATTTTTCAATGATAAAATTGATAGACAGTTTCATTTTGTGTTTCATTTTTGGAAAACCAACCTTCAGTGACAACAAAAATAGACAGTAAAATGCCTGTCGGCAATTCACCAGAAGTTAAGTTTATCTGAACTATGCAGATAAATTTAAATAACTTATCTTTAATTTATCTCAAGAGACGTGAATGCTTATCAATGTAAACTTTACTCGCTAAGAAAATCTTAATTCCTTCTACCAGGTGCAATTTTAAATCATATGAGAGTTTTTAAATTTCGTTTCAATGAAAGAAGCTTAGTTTATTTTTTTAAACAACATCAAGATGTTTGCTATCAATTGGTTCATATAAATCGGTAACTGGATGGATGTATAAAACCAATTAAGTTGCTAGCAGGCTCCGGCTTTCGCTCTCTTACTCTGAAAATTCAGAATCAAATTACGATAAAAAGCACTGGTACCCTAAATGCAGTATCCGTAAAATCCATTTTAATACAAAATTGAATTTTAACTTTTTATACCATAAATTCGCAGTAATATTTATTTTATTACACTGATTCAGTGATTTTACAATAAATATTATTGTTAAAATTACGGGATATCAGATTTTTTAATGCCTAAAATTATACGGTAAAAAGTACTGACATTCTGAATGCCGGTATTCTTTACCAAAATTGGTTCTGTAAATTTTTACAGTGCAGCTCACCAGCTTCTGTTATTGCCTCTCCTTTATCTCTGCTTTTTATTAATAAAATAGCATTATTTAATTTATAGAATATATAATTATTATAATTTTATGCAAAAGCATTCTGTAAGTGTGTAAATCATAACAAAATGAGCGATTACTAGGATTTTAAATATAATCTACTGCACTTGAAATCTTTAAACTTAGGAATAAAAAATGCGTTATATATTAAGAAGTAATGAGTGAAAAGTAATTTCAATTGTTAATAATATATAACGCTAACATATTATCATACAATTAGAAACAATTTCTATATCTCTGGTGTCTTTTATATTCTCGCTATTTCATACTGTATTATTAAATTAAGAAATCTTAAGATCCATCACCACCGCGGTTATAAGTGTTCAAAAGATGGCCATATTTGTGAACTTTTTTTCGAAACGAAATGTAATACTAAGCAAAAATAGTAAATCTATTTATACCAATATGTTGCTCCATTTCACCCTTCAGGGGAGAAATCTCTGACAACTTAAAAGAATTTTACTTGTGTTTTGAGGATTAAAACTAAATATTTAATACAAATTAAACCATGCCACAAATAATAAAAATGTCATAATTATGAATTCACATGAGTGATGACATATATTAATCATGCATTGCATCCCGATTCGGAAATATGCTGGTAAAATTAATCACAAATATTTTTTATTTTAAAATATTTTTCATTTAAATTATTTTTTGTTGTTATTTTTAAATAGTTGGGAAATTTGTATGACACTTACTAATGAAAAAAATGTCACAGGTGGAATTTCATCTTCAGGTTTTTCTTCTTTCTCCTCTTTCTCACTGAAAATAGAGCTAAAATAAATTTCAACATGTAGAAAATGCTATATCTCAAATTTAAATGATAACATTAAGTATTGCTTCAAAAACGGTTGTAAACGAAGCAATTGTGATTCGCAAAATGGTGGGAATATAAATCTATCAAAATAAGATCCCTGGAGTGCCTTATTGGCTCTTGGCATTTCCGGCAAAATTAAATTCCTAGTGCACTTTAGCATCCAAATAGAGTCTCGGTGCTGCCATCTAGTGTGGCAGAAACTTGACGTCCAAATTAACATGGCCAATGGTATCTCACCCATTGTGGTGGTCCTGAAAGAGTGGATACCACTTCTGGAGAACGCACTAGGTCTGCTCATCGGGAAGACTGATTGTGCAGCTCATAGAAAGTAACAAATTAAAAAAAATCTATCAAAAACAAGAGAAAAGTTGTACTGCATGCGTGTTTTTTTACCAAGAGGATTTTTTTAGTTGCCTACCATTACAGTTGCCTACCTTGTTTCAACCAAATAAATCCCAATAAAACATTTGGGAGGCAATTTTTTCGTTTTTGAAAAAGTAAACTGTCCTTTTAAAAAGAAAAACATTAGAACAAAAAATTTATTCGGTTAGGTACTGTTTTTAGGACAGCATAAATAATAAATTGAAATACATATTTTGCATATCTTAAAAAAATAAATATGGAGTAGTTCTTTAAACTCTACATTTTAGCATGAATAAAGTATAATGATCTGAAATAAAAGTTCAACAAATATAAAGAAGACTTAAAATAAACTCATAAGTTTTCTAAAATTATGATATTAAGGGCATCGGTTAAAAGAGAACGTACTTAATTCATAAGACATTAGATTTGAAATATTTTTTTCATTGCGATTACGTTCTATTTGCTTGTCATAATATAACCTTCAAACTTCATTACGATTACGTTCTATTTACTTGTCATAAAATAACCTTCAAACATAATAAAATTAAGATATTGTTTGGGAAACATCACATTTATTAACGTTGCGAGAAGTACCGCTTCGAACCATAATCAATAATGAATTTATTGACCACATTTATTACTTATTAAATATGTAACACTTTCACTACGGCTTAAATAAAGATTAAAAATGATCTCTAATAATAAAAAAAACAAATTCTGCTTAATATGTTAGTATTAGACACACAAACTTTAAGAACTGTGAAAACATAGTTGTTTTGCAACTTTGTTATTTCAGAATAGTTGTTTGAATATTTGTTTCAAAATTCTTGATGATATATTTTTTGTCTCTTTATTCAATCTAAAGTATAAACTATGAACATGTCATTTAAAGTATAAGAATATAATATTTAATATAGATTTTATTTTTGCTTGTATTAGTATAGCGATGATAGTTTCTACAGGCTGATTTAAGATTCGTCAGCCAATACTTTCCTGATTCCATTAACTAGTATTCCTCTTCATGAGGTAGTATAAAATTCGTTTTTTTTTCCCGTTGCAATTTTAAAACAAACAATTTATAAGACTAAGCGTTATAGAGCAGAGGTTTCAAAAAGGTATTCCGCGAAAATCTTGGGTTCCATGGTACAGCCGCAAGAGGTTCCGAAAATTGCAATTTCTTTTTCCAATTAAGATTTTCAAAGTCTGTTATTGAATTTTTATTCAATTAATTATCCATTATTTGCATAAATATTAGATTTTTTTAATTATTTTTATAAAATGCTTGATAAAAAGACAAACACAGATAAAAAATAATTTGAATGAATAATGAATACCATGATCAATCGTGGCAAGATAGCCCAGGGTGGGCAAGACCTTAAGAACTAGACATTTCCAGTCACCCCTACGGACATCCAAACTCTTTTATTTCTGAAAAAATACTTTAATTTTTTACCTCGATTAAGAATTACTAAATTCAATAATAAAGAACAGCGTTTCTCTGATACACATTTTCAACGTCTATTTTCGTTCTTTTTCATTTTTCTATCAACGAAAACCACAATTCGTCCCTCATATTCAGTTTATGCATTCACTAAATTAAATCAAGAACTAGAATAGATGCGGGCCCCGAACCTGAAATTCAATTATTTGATATAAAATAGAATTCTAAGACTAGAATTGATGAAATAATACGATGATAAAGAATTTATTTTTCACGCATTTATCAGTAATATTCAAAATGATTAACGAAATTTCAAATGCAAAGTGTTTTCTGGATAATTAATAGTCTTTCTTTGATTAATATGTTATCATTTGCTTATAAAATTAATTCATTAAGTCTCAGAGGTTCCACCAAAAATCAAGCTTATCATTTAGGGTTCAATAGATGAATAAAATTAGGAAGCACTGTTATAAAGAATGAAGCGAAAATCTTTAGAACAGCAGTTTTTTTCTTCTAATTTTAAAATAACAGAATCCCGGTATCGCTTTTTTTTCTTCACTGTTAGAAATGTCTCGGTAAAAAGTGGGTAAATAAAAAAAAATTTAACTGTTATTTTACCATTTTCTATCAAAACAGTCAAATAATCACAAATGAGGTGGTATTCAAACTGTCAACAGATGGAAAAACCGTTTACTAATAACTTTCACCTAATGCGGTTAAACAACCAGAATTTCATTGCACTAACGAGGCCTACCTAATGAAGCCACTTAGATCTTTGAACCAGTGTTTATATTATAGACGAGAAAGCTAAACTGACAATCTCATGACCGATAGAACGGGGGTTAGAGTCATATCATTAACACAACAATATTCCTTCCATTCTCTTCAAGACATGAAGTTTCTAGTGCCCTGCTCTCCCCAATTTGTGACCATGGACAATGACTCCTGGACGCATTGATGGCAGCACTATAAAGCTACATAATATAAAAAAGTTTAGTATTTTCCATCTCCAGTATCTCGATAATTCTAAAACCAAGCTTGTTGTAAACAATTTCAAAACCGTAAAGGTAAAAATGGTTCTTCTACGTAAACTTTATCGCTAACTTGATGGACAAACTGCTACAGGTTATTTCACCATAATTTTAGAATAAATGATTCTAACATTGTACGTTCATAACTAAGAAGCTAGCACCCATATTTCCCACGCATATAAGTCTAGATGTATATTTGAAGAATTAAAGAATTTTATCTTTGAAGAATCTCTAAGAAGTAGGGTTAACAATTAAATTAGTTGCAATGCAAACTAGAAAGTATGATCTATAAAGTGCTTAGTAAGTATATCTTAATACGTTTAAGCCAGGATGAATCAGGATATGTTTCCTCTAGTATAAACTATCTACTGTAGGCTTTTCCTGAAATATGTAAAAAAAATTAAACATAAACTTGTTTCGAACTCTTACGACTAATGGAGTTCTAACACACCATACTGTAAAATATATTATTCATTTCTTTATTATGACCCACTCAGCGAAATTAAAGAAACAAAATCAAATAAACCATTTTATTTTTAATTATTTTACACATTTTTATAAGTTTTAATACACATTTGAACTAATATAGCTTAATAATGAAAATTCCATAATAAAATAAAAAACACACCTGCATCCTGCACCGCCTATTAGACATTCATTGTCGTCAAAAGCTTCATTTATGTATGTCTCGTCAAATACTCTTTCATCTTTTCCATTCCGAAATCCATTTATATCCGAGCTTTGATAATCACCTTTATTCGACATTTTTCTTAAAATGTTTTAATTCATTTGCGACTTGTAATTTTTTTAAAGGAACACTCCCTCCTTCAGGAAATATGCACACACCACTTACGAATGCTTACAATTTGCCCTGTTTAAATATTTGAAATTCCTCATTACCAAAACCTTGTGCAACAACGTCACTAAATTTACTGACTGATTGGAGTCTAAAGAGTGATAAGCTGAAATCGAAATAGAATTTTATTACTTGTAGTTACGCCTTCTTTTTTATCAGTATAAACAAAATAATTTTTTTTTATTTTTACAATTAAATTTTCTCAACAATATGAAACAAATAAGGAACTTTATTATTTGTAGTTATCCCTTCTTTTTTATAAGTACAAACAAAAGAATTTTTTTTTTCAATTGGATTTTCTCGCTTTTTATCTCCATTGATCTAAAATGAGTTCATTCCAGACTCTACTCACGTGAGATTATTGTAGCGATTTTTTTTTTACGCCAAGTTAATCTCTGATTAAAAAAGATAATTGATGAGAACCAAGCAACATTTTATCCAATTTTTGTTATCTTTTTTGTCAGGATGATATAACAATGTTATGCAAGCACTAAGATAAGGGGAAAAAGTTGCAAAACTTAAATTCTGTATAATTTTTATAGATAAAGTGAAAAAAGGCTAAATTTCTATATAATACTTCCTTTTTTGAAATATAGTAATGAAAAACAGGAATGAACACAAGTTAACAACACTAAGAAAAAATATATTGAAAAAAAAATGCCAAACTATGGCAAAACTTACCTTGTTTTTGGCTCTCGAACACCAAAAAGCAGGATAACGCGCTCTGATAATAATTTTGGTAAAATTAACTATAAAATATGGTCTCAAAATATCTGAACAAATATTAACAATTTACCATGATACTTTAAAACAAGGCATAAAAACCATTTATTCAGTAAAATTTATATTTCAGCTTCGTATTTTTTACTATATGCGTGATAAGAAGAACTGTAATTTCAAAAACCAGAACTTCAGGTAACCTTACACCATATGAACAGAAAAATTAAAAAATGAATGGTTTAAACACCATATAATTTGGTTTTTATCACCAGAAAGATGACTTTGTTTACCAAAAATGTCATTACCTTACAGTACGGTAATTTTACCAGAATTTTATATACGTCTTATTTGAATAAAAACTAGGCAAATATCTTTTATTACATCAACCATTTAAAGGAAAAATGATTATAACAGCATTTTTATTATTAGGGACATAACTATTCCATCGTAATCGTTATAGATCATCATAAATAATTCAATTTGTTAATAAACAAAACAAAATGTGACACTCAAGTAAATAATATATTAGCTTTCATAAATTTAAATTTACTGATATACTCTAACAAAATGAGTTCCTATGTTTTAAATAAAAAGACTTAAATCTTCCTTTTGCTGCCACGAGGGCACCACATCTAAGTTCAATTAAAGGTATTGTTAATCTAAAGTGTATCTTTAACATCTAAAATCTGTAACTTTTAACAACTATAAAATGTTATTTAAAAATCATGTCGACATAAACAATGAAAATAGGAATTTATATTCGCGTATACATATTAACGGGATGCCCTCGTAATATCCTGCAGATATATGTTTACCTGCATGTTGAACTATACAGCACTTGGAGAAATTTAAAAAACGAAATAATTTTTCGTAACTGATACTGTTTTTGATTAAAAAAAAAAATTGTGTAGGGAGTCCAAATCACAATTTTGAAAATTTCCAAAATTTCTTTTGAAATTTTGTGTGTTTTCAAGTATACCTATAAATTTAAAAAAGTACCTAAAATGTTCATTAATTTCTTACGAGACATTTAGAAGCGTTATGCTTTAAAAACTGAAGAAAAATAAAGTACTGTCTTGTAATAATAGAAAATATTTTCAATAGTAGTTTGCTATTTTAAATTTTCAAAATGAAATTAAAAATTTCTGAAACAGAACTGCAAATTTTTCTTCTTTGTTTCAGTTCAAAAAATATAATCAAAATTGAAATTCAGTTTGAAGACAAAATAAATTATGCACACTATACAAATTTTATTCCATAAAACGCTGTAAAAAGTTCTGGATGAAATTACGGTCAATAGTACCAGCTCTCAGAGTGCCGGTACTTTTTATTGTAAAATCTAATTTTAGCTGAACATGCTATGGAACAAAAAAATCTTATATACCGTAATTTTAACTGTAATTATTACCGTGAAATCTCTAAATCAATTTAAATATATAAATATTACTGCAAAAATTAGGAATATAAAATTTTTAATTTAAAAAATAAATTAAAAAGTTACACAAGAAATATAAAATATAAAAAATAAATTTGAATAAGAGAAAAAATAAATAAAATAATAAATCAAAATGAATTAAAAAATTTAAAAAAAAAATTATAACACAACAAATTACAATATAAATAATACATAATATTAAACTTTTTTCCATTAAACTAATGATCTATTTAATTAATTTATATGAATTTTACGGATGATTCACAGATTTTGACACATAGTTTCAGTTACACTTGAAGGTCATGACGGGTAAAATAAAATTATAATTCATCTCGTTTTTAAATGGAGATAGAAATAAACTTCTTGCTCCATTTCAAACAGTATTAATGTATCATTTTCCGAACAATAAAGTTATCAAAATTTTTCAGTACATAGTACCCCAAATACCCTTGTAACGGATAGTTAATTTGTAGCAACAGATGGGCGCTACCTTTCTATCCGCAAAAACAATAACAATAGTCTTCGTTCTGACTCTTACAAATGAGATGACACCAGAAGAGACACCGGAACCTTCCCTGGTTCCCGTTTTACCCGAATCAGTTTGATGGGTAAAACTTTAAGCTATTCTCTATTTTAGTCAGTGTTATGTTGTTATTCATTATTGTTAAATGGATGTGTGAATGCATAATTAAAATACGTAGCTCTTCGTGATGGCGTTTCCTTCCATCCTCTTGTGTCCTTACACCCTAAAATAAAAATATCACCAAAATATTTCTATCCTATCGAAGTAATGCTAAGAGTTTTAATTCTAAATAATAATCTCTCGTTAAGGTATTCAATTGGGTGAAAATTGGTAATTTGGACAAACTTTTTGATTTTATTTATTGTCTGTATTTTGGAACCGGCGTTGAATAGCCCACCCAATTCTGAGTTAACTACTATCAATGCTCAACTCCATAGCCTTGTAATCTTGAATTCAACCAAGAAGACAAGGGAACTCCCGAATCAAGTATTAGGACAAACTGTTCATCATGGAGGACTTTTTGTTGGAACCAATTCGCATTTGCGTTACATGAAAGGGAAACCGCAAAACCCTCCCATGATAAGCCAAACGGCAAGGGGATTATAACCTTTGATCCGTCTATTACTGACTATATCTTATGTTAGCACTGTGGCCAGTGTAAGCCGGGACTAGAACTCGTATCACCAACTTCATACTTCAACGGGATACCAGAGGCGAATACTCTACTTCCTGAGCCACCGTGTCTTTGTTGTCTATTTTTAAATTTAAGTTCATTAGCTTTTCAAAAACATTTAAATTTCTGCTTTCTTTTAATTCTGCTATTCTGCTTTCTTAGAATTCTGCTTAAATTTCAGAAATGAAGTTATAGTTGTTTTTTTTTATATGTTGAATGACAAAACTGGAACGGAAATAAACACTTCGAAACAAAATTATAGTGTTTTTTGTTATTCTTCAGGAATTATAATTTTTTATTTAAATAAAGTATATTTTTAAGAGAATTATAATTCATCTTTAAAACTTAATATTTGAATGTTTAGTTTTTTTGCTGTCAGAATTTTCTTGCATTACAGACTTATCTTGCATTTTAAATGCATTTTTAGAAAGATATTGATTTTGATAAAATTTCTTTATAAAAGCACTCATTACTAACAAAGTTAAATATAAAATTATTTAAATTTTTCATAAAGATTTTCTACAAATTTAGCTATAATTTGAACTCAATTCTAAAGTGTAAGGGACTTTGATCAAGTCTTAAGCAAGAATATTTAGAATTATTTTTAAGAAAAAATCAATATTGCTCAATATATTAAGTTTTATTTATTTGTTTATTTGGATTATTTAAAGATTTTAGTTCGAAACACAGGAAACCCATATTTTTGATCTAGAAAAAAAATTATTTTGATATAGATGCATCACAGTGTATTACAGCGCTCTCAGCATGACAAGAAAAATACGTAGTTCTGAAGTACTGATTCGCTTTATTTATTTTTTTTTATGAATATTTTATAAATCTTTAGAATTGAATTTATGTTTATTATTTTAGGATCCCGGCTTACCAATAATAAAATTAAAATTTTAATTAAGGTTGTTCTCAAAAAAAAATTGTCGGATACCTTAAAATTAATAAAGATAGTTTACCTATGAAGAAAATTTTTTATTTTAAAAGAAATATAAATTTTTTCTCATCAAATGCTATCAGCCGTGATCTTTCTTATCGTTTCCAAGGGAATAAAAAAAGGTTATCGTTAACACATCGATAAATTGGAACAGATTATCGATATTATAAAAACATTTAATTACATTCTAGATATTCCAGATTCGCAACATAGACCCTTTGACGCAGAATTTTTATTAAGCATAGTTTTCATTCTTTTTTTTTTCATTGTTTTGTAGTCATAAGGGAATAAAATTGTAGTTAGCATTTCAATAATTTACGATTATTAAATACAACATGGAACACTGTTGTTTTTTCTTCTGCTGCTTTTAAACACAGCTATAATTATTCTATTTTGTAGTTATTTAAATCTGAGAAAATCAGTTATTCATCATTGAAATTTCTTTAATTTACAATCAATTATTGATAAATTTTTGAATACGAATGAAAAAAAATTTCAAACTACTTTTTTTGACTTTTATATTTTAGCACAAATATAATTTCGATAATCTAACAGATTTTTTAGTAACCGTTCTACTGTTTTTTATAATTAAAAAATACCAAAATATATTTCTCTTGTAATTAGAGCGTTGAAAAAAGAAAGAAAATATATAAAAGCGAGATCGGCATCCCATCTGCGTCTTAGGGTTAATAAATTATAATTTCCCAGTATTAATAAAATAATTAATTTTTCAATATTTTAATATAGTCCTTATTTATTTTCCAATCTTGTCTAGAGAAATAGTTTCTTACTCAAAAAATTGCAAATACACCCCACAAATTGAATGTTTTTCTAATTTCAAAGGTTTTTTTTTCTTTTTGATTAACATGGAAACTGATGCCACTTTCAAAAAATCTATTTTTTTTAAATATAATTTCGACAAACCTTACGCTCTAGCCTTATCTACACTTTTAACAAACATGCGAATAAAATAATTTAGGGTAGGAATAAATTATATAAGAATACGTAGCTTATTTAAAATATATTTTGTATAAAAGTCTCGATTTCGTGAAAATATAAAATTTTTTTCCAAAGTTAACTCTTTTTTAATTCACTGCGAATTCTATAGAGAAAAATATTCAGTTGGTTATTTAAGTGCAAAATTTGCGTTACGCGTAAAAGTGTAACTTCAAAGTTAAAGAAGCAAAACTGAAAAAAAATAATATAAAAAGAAAAAAAAAGTGAAAATTTTTTTAAGGCAGTGAAAAATATATGAAAAGCGTAAAATATAACCAATGTTTCCGTAGAAAAACTATAAGTTACTGCAAATTCTGTAGTAAAAAAGTATTCATTTAATTTGTTAAAGGCAGAATCTGTCTAACGCGTAATTTAAAAGGTGCAAAAAATGCGAAGATTTGTCTAATTAGTAACGCAATTCCAAAATTTCCTTTCTTGGACTTTTTTAAGAAGAATATTTTAACGAATTTATAATTTCCTTAAAATATAAAAAATTGTTTAAAAGTGAAATTCTTTTGAAATTAAGAAAATTCTATAGTGAAAATTATTCCTTAAGCTTTTTTTTAAGGGCAACGCGTGATTTCATAGCGAAAAAAGCCACAAAAAAGGAAATTTTTTTTAAGGCAGAAACGCAGTTCCAGCATTTTTTTCTAAGATCTTTTGCTTATTTAGATTTTACACGGATAAATATTTATTACCATGAAGTTTCGCTCACCAATGAAATATTTTCGTTATTCCCTTACTTCATTCACACATTCTCCATAACATAGTATTTAAGCAAAGGAAAATAGCCAGGCAGTTAACAACGATAGTTTAAACTTAGATAAGGACATTGATGATATAAGAAATAAATTAAAGTCTATTATTAATATTTCAAAAAAAGAATATAAATATTAGTACTCAAATCAGATATATATTTTTTTTATTTGGAAAAAAAAAATATCCCCCTGTGCATCAAGGAATATCACACAGGGCCGGAAGGTACAACAGAGGTACAGCATGGTAACATAAAATTTTTACGTGATATTAAAAAACAAAATTAAAAAAATAGAAGAAAACATAAAAAGATAACAGAAGAATGAGAGAAGTTAAATGACAGAGTGGATGAATTTTACAAAAAATTTTAAAGTCTCTTTTTTCACCAGATCTGTCAAAATCGGAAGCCATCTATAATTCAAGTCTCTGCAGAGATCGTCCCTTTCTTTTGAGACCATCGGGCATTCTAGGAGAATGTGAGAGGGGTTGTCAATCCCGGTGTTGCAAATACACACGTCGCTGTTTTTTAAATGAAAACGATGGAGGTAGCTATTGAAGTTAACGTGTCCGGTGAAAAACTGCGTAATTTTAAAGTCAGTATGGAACCAATGGCTCTTCTTTCTGTAGAGAATAGTAAGAAAAAATGATTTAGTGCATTTGCATTTGGGACAGGACACAAAACTTGAGTTCCATATTGTGTTGAAATTTTGTTTGGCGATGGATTTAAAATAAGACTTGGGAAGACTGGTATTGAGTTTATTACTAAGTGATAAGGATGATTTGGCCAAGAAGTCGGCTCTTTCATTGCCATAAACACCAGTATGACCCTTAGCATGTGTAAAACTGAATGAAATATTTTTAATACTGCACATATGAATAGAAGTCTGAACTTCCACAATACAGCTTGTGACATCCTGCAGAGCTTGGAGGGACGACAAGGAGTCACTGCAAATTAAAAAACTTTTAAAAGGCTTATCAATGGCATGTTTAACAGAAAGATTAATGCAGAGTAATTCCGCTTGGAAGATTGAGCAATGATCATTAATGCGGTGTATTTGATGGCCCACTTCAAGGCCGATTTGAAAGCAAATGTACGCAGGACCAACTTTTTCGTTAACATTACTCCCATCTGTAAAATAGGTAAAATCGTAGTCTTCTTCCTTAATGTTGTTAAATGGAATGATAGGAGCAGGAGATCTCATCGATGGATGAGGTAGAGAAGAAAAATTTATGTCGTCATCAAGAAGTGTTAGAATGGTTAGAAGTGTCTTGAACATGACGAGAAGCCTCAGTTTGGTGAAGAATCACAAAATCAAGGGGAGGAAATTCAGAGAGAATGAAGAGAGCATCATAACTGATTGTTCTATATCCTCTAACAATTCTCAAGAGCATTCTTCTTTGAATTTTCCAGATAAGTTTTTGGTTTATCTTTTTCTTCAAACTTCCTTCCCTAATTTACGAAGCATAAAGAATAACAGGAACAATACCTTGCTTAAAAATTAATCTAGTAACATCAAATTTAATTCCATAACTGTTATAGCAAACTCTGTGTAATGCATTAGTAAGTATGTTTATCTTAGTTAAAATGTATTTAAAATGTTCCTTCCAATGCAGTTTATTATCAACAACAGCACCAAGATATTTTAGATGATCAACAACATCCAGAGAATGGTTACCCATAACAAGATTGATAGTGGCATCATTGTTAGCCTTTATGTGATTCATCATTACTTTACATTTCGTATGATTGAATTCAAGCTTGCATTGTAGTACCCAATTATGAACAAAATCAAGAATATCTTGAGCAATACTGCATAGGTCGAGAAACTTTTTACTTTGAAGAATAATGAGTAAGTCATCTGCAAAAGTAATTTTCCAGCATCTAACTAAGCAAAAATCAACAGCTTGAATGAGCTTGAGGGACATTATTTTAATCATTAATTATTATTTAGCAATAATAACTAATGCTTATATGTAATAATTAGTTATTTAATCCCTATTTTATTTATTTTATGGGGAGATATTTAAATAAATGGTTATAACTTTATACATTTAACCACTATAATTCTTATTACTATTGAATGCGAGGTTTCAAAAGCTGAGAGCATTGTCCCTCATTTTTTCTCAGTTTCTGCCTGGTATTATATTTTTATTTCAACGCAACTTACGCCTGTCAATTGCATTGGTTTTGTAATGATTCTAACCACAAAAAAGTTTCAGAAGTTAATGTTGACATTCATTCGTGAATCTAATCGTTTCACAAAAAGAGGTAAATAAAAAATCTGAATGAACTTTAAACGTAAGTGGCAAAAAAGATGATAAGACACGATTTAGTGAATAATTCTAACTTTATTAATTAGAATAATAACAACATATTAAAAATAATTTTGTATATTTTATATAAAATAACACAATTTGTAAAACATTTTACAGAAAATAAAACATTTGAAAAATTATACGAAAATAGTCGTATTTATACACATTCATTTATATTCAAAACCAAACCTCCAATCTATACAATTAGAATAAAATTTTAGTAAAGACAAATAAGAAATAAACTCCAGAAGGAATAAAATCAAATGTAATGGAATAATCCTAATTTGAATACATCAAATAGATGTTTAATTTAAAATAATTATAAAATTTTGATTGCTGAAATACTTTTATAATTTAACTTTCAATTCAAAATAAACTTAAATGATAGGACAATTAAAAAAGACATGTTTTTCAGAGGAATACTTTTCTGCAATCTTAATAATCATACGCTTATAGAGCTTAATATTTTTAGCATAAACTTATTTTTTATTAAGATAATTTTGCATCTGTTAGTTTTTTTTTATTTATCTCCTACGATTAAAAAAGTAGAGGAAATAATAACTATGAGGTTTTTATTTTATGTTTATTGAGTTTTAGATTGAGCTTATGAATATATGTTTATATAAAAATGCATGAAATTTAGTTTTAAAAGTTTAAAAAAATAATTTGTATAAAAATTTAAAATTATATTAATTTAAAAATAATTACAATTTGAAATAGTATCAAAAATTTAAAATAATTATTTTTTCAAGCTAAAATATAAAACAGGAAATAACCTGAAATACTTAATTATGTAATTAGAACACATCCATTTTATTTAAATAAAAAAAAAATACATTACTGAAGTATTTTCAGCTACACAGCGGCTTTTAACAGTCAACAAATCTTTTTTCAAACATAAATATTTTACAACACAATCATTTAAAACTTAATTCCTAATATAAACTATGGACATATAAATACATTTAGTAATACTAAAAAATAACTTGCATTAAGTACAATATTCGATGAAGTACAAAATGTTATAATAAATAAAAATGTATTTTATTTAATGTAACATTGAGTAAAAATGGTATGACACTAATGTTGTATATATAATGATACTCATGCAACCATTTAGAGAATTCAAATATTGCGATGATGAAAAACTGTAAGTACCTTAAGAACAAAAATGCTTATGCGTGTAGTAATTCTATGAAAAGACTTTTCATAATAATACTTTTTAAAGAATTTTTTTTTCTGTTTTTTATTTTTTTCATTATATGCATCTATAAGAGCTAGAAAAGTTTTTAGTTCAAATTTTAATAATAAAATATATCCATCTTTATTTTTTATTGTAAATATTTCAACTATTACTTTTGTTAAAAAAATATTTTTTCAGTTTTTATTTCTTTTTTTCTACAAGAGATAAAAATGATTTTAGTTTAAATTTGCATAATATAATATACCTATCTTTATTTTTCTTAATTGCAAATATTTTAATTCTTACTTATGTTAAAGAAATATTTTCAAGGAAAATACAATAATTTCAATACGTTCAACATCAATTATATAATTGCACATTGTTTAATAGAAAATATTAAACAAGTAAATTAAGAACAGCAAAAACTTGCTCTTTAAGTTTTAGGCATATAAGAGTATCAATTTATTGCGCCCAGAAATCGAAATATGTATATATAGTCAAATGTTTTATTGGTGAAGAACTCTTAAACTCCGTAATGTTTTTTCATTTAATGCGGATATTTTATCAATTTTAAACATAAAAACTGATTAGTATTACATTTAATCTGTTTAAATATTTATGGTATTTGTAAATTTAATATTTGAAATGCCATAAATATGACAAACAAATCATCAAAAGCATTCATCGCAATATAGCACCAATTATAATTTGTATCAAGCATATAAATTGCCTTTTATTATTGCAAATTACTAATGACATTCTAGTAGTAACTATTAGATTATACAAAAATACAACGACTTTGTAACAAACAGGCACAAATTTGTAAATATGTTTCGCACATAGAAGTTCATAAAAAAATTTACATTTTGGAGCTATTCTCTCAAAATAATTCTAATCTCAAAGTATATTTTGTAATCGTTATTATCATTTTATAAATAGATTAGAATAAAAAAAACTAGATAAGATTAAAAAAAGACTAATGTTATTTGGACTTCTTGAATTGAATGTGTAAGTGTCCATAAAAAAGTGCTGCGTCAAGTGAATGGTTAAAGATAAAAGTGGCATTTAAAGGAAAATAAGATTCATTAAGCAATCTGTTTGCGAAAAGAGCACAAAACTTATGGATATTAATCTATGCATGAGTTACAAAATAAATATCTTTAACTTACTAATACTTTATCACCAATAAAGAAACAATAAGCAGTAAATAGTTGAGTGAACATTGGTATACACTTATAACAAGTAATGTTAGCCTTCACAAAAAAGATGAGATGACATAAATCACATTATGATGAATATATTCACTTACTGTACACCACTCTGTGTATTGTGAAGATTGTAATAATGTCCTTTTAAATTTAAAAGTTCTTGATGGGTGCCTTTCTCTACAATTTTTCCTTTATGAATTACAACTATTGTATCTGCATTTTGAATTGTAGAGAGTCTATGAGCGATTATAAGACATGTACGTCCACTACTTGCTTTATCTAAGGCTTCTTGAACAACCTGTAAGAAAATATTGCATTGTAGTATGATGCACACATTATTTATTAAATACATTTTTCGTTCTAAACCTTTACTTAACTAATTAATTCGCTATTATCTGAATTTTAAAATGTATAAATAATATAAATGAATAGATGCATTTTAATACATATTCCCTTTTGAGTACTTTTTACATCAATTATCTAAAATGAATTACATAATTTGTTAGAAACACACATTATACCACATCATACCAAGTTTAAATAGTTTTTCTTTAATGAGCATTAATCAGTTTCAAATGATTTGTATTGGGATAATCAGTTAAATATCAATTTCTGAAACAGATATTAACAACGCAACGGGCACAAGATTAAAGACATACAGACTGCCTTGGTACTGTCTACAAATGTCTTAACCTAAGATGCAGAGTTAAAAAGCACACAGAAATATTACATGATGAATCAGATTAAAACGCGTAATCATAGCGGTAAAAATTTCCCGATAGAGATAAAGTCAAACAAAAAAAAGAACGTTTATTGTTATAGGAGTAACTAAAAAATATAATTCAGTCACAACGTAAGTTATCTCGTTAAAAACTGCCCGATAAGGAAAATGTTAAAGCAAAAATGTATGTTTATAAGTTTTTACAAGAGTAACCAAAAAAAAAATTCAGCCCCAACACAAGGTGTTGTGGTAAAAAATGCCGGATAGGGATAAGGACAAACCACAAAAGTCTATTTATATGCTGTTATAGAAGTAACTAAAAAAAATAATTCAGCTATATAATGTTTAAAAACTAACGTGGAAGTCACTGAAAAAGTGAGTTTATGTATACGCTCTTATTAGAAAACTACTGATAACATATATATTTCACATCATACAAAAAAAAAGCTACTTCATATTATAAAAAATAATGTTAGGAAAAAAGGCTACACATTTTATTAAAAAATATTGCCAGTAAATTTTGAAAAATTAACAAATAAATAAAAATATTTTTCGAAATCATTATAGTTACAGTTATTTTAAGTTAAAATAATTATAAACGATATCATGTTTTCTAGATTTGATATGAAAAAAAAAATAATTTTGACATGCAATGTGTAAAGTAACCTCCTAAACTCGAATATGCCCTCCATTTGACCACCTCACACATCGTTTTCTTGGAACGACGCCTTTACTTATTTCTTTTTGACAATTTTGAATCCATAAATTTGATTTGAAGCAAAGAAAAAGAAATTACTTAATTAATAAACTTTGTATTAGGGCTGGAATAATGAAAAATTCTAAACCAATCATATTGTATTTATTTGGTGAGAGTTTTAACGTACCTTTTCACTTTCTGCATCCAGGGCGGAGGTTGCTTCGTCAAGAAGTAATATTTTGGGATTTCTTAAGAGAGCTCGAGCAATAGCCACTCTCTGCTTCTGACCGCCACTTAATTGCGTGCCTTTGTCACCAACTGGTGTGTCGTAGCCCTTAATGCAAAAAAAAATAATAAGTAACATAAATTAGCTATAATCAATTTATACTAGCTTGTGAGTATTTTCAGCAATATTTAAATCTTTAGTATTTCATAATAATGTTTATGTGTGCAATGCACTTGCTAAAACTTTTGATTGAAAATAACACGCAATATACAACAGATATTTACATTTAGTGAATGATGATGTCATATGAGTTAAAATAACAACAGTAATTCACTTATTTTGATTACATTAATTAAACAAAATCGTTTCCATGCATTATTAAAAGATAAAGTCAAATGATTTATACATGTATGTAACTTTACTTATGTAAATTACTATTCAAGACATCTATAAAAAGAAACATAAAGAAACATGCTCTTAACTCCAAATACAATAAAAGGAAAAAAATTTGAACATCAATATTTTAGATGAATAAATTAATATAAGCTTATATTCCTTGAGGGTAAATAGATTCCTGTATCCCATAAAATTATCACATATATTTTTTTTAACTAATGCCATTTACAAATATTCCTTAAATGGGATTACACAATCGATTTATGTAGCGCACGCAATAATCAAATTAAAGTAAGTTTTTCTTTTTATAGATATTGACTGTCACGCTAACAATTCATAATAGCAATGGAAACCTCATAACAAGAATTTAAAAAAAGGATTTTAGTTCGAATACTTAATGTTAAATTAATATTATAATGTAGCTGTATTAATTTGTAATTATATATATATATATATATATATATATATATATATATATATATATATATATATATAATTTTTTTTCACCTGAGGCAATGAAGAAATGAAGGTATGTATATTGGCTTGACGTGCTGCTTCGATAATTTCTTGCATTTCAACTGATCTAGAATTGTCTCCATATGCTATGTTTTCAGCTATACTATAACTGAATAAGACAGGTTCTTGTGATACAAGGCCGATGTGAGATCGAAGATTAGCCACTTTTACATCCAAAACATTTTCTTCGTCCAGCATCTAATTTAAAATATAAATAAACATTATATTTTATCTAGAATATAACTCGCTTAGGAATATTACTTTTGGTGTCCGAATAATACCACATAATTTTTCACAAAAACCTAAGCAACATTTTAGTCTTTTAGAGCCACGCTGTCTTCAAATATAATAATTATTATTTTAAATAGTTGGTAACTTCATTAAATGTCGCTGTTACCAAAAGCAGTTCCGCGGAATATTAGAGTTCCTTGGAAAAGTTACAGGAGTCCCAAGAGTCATGATATTTTTTCTTGTGAATTGATATAACTCAATACAATGAGAAAAAAGTATGGTCAAAACTACTTTTAAAGTGATACCTTAGAGCATGGTATAAAAACCATTCATTTTTACTTTTCAGTTTTGTATTTACTGTTATAAGAATTATAATTTAGATAACCATAATCTCCGGTAAACTGCTACCAAATGAATGGAAAAATGACCAAATGAATGGTTTAAATACCGTAGTGTCAAATTTGTAAATTATTTTGTCAATATATTGGGAATTTTGTTGACAACAATGATCGTTTTCTAAAAAGAAATTTAATTTTTTCGCGAAAATAGATTTTTGTAACTTTGCTTTTAAAGAGGGATTCTGTATACGGTTAATGCGGTTTTAATAAATACCAAATATACTAATTGCAGCAGCCTATGTTAGTATGTTTGGTTAATGTTACTATGTTAGTATGTACCACACAATTATTACTCCACAATTCACCACAATTAATTGAGCATTATGTGCTTAAATAATAGTATGACGAATTTTTATTTTTTCTCCTAAGCGAATTAGTATCATTTCTCCATTAACTTTTTTTCTTAATATATACGATATTTTGTTAGTTCAGTTAGTACCTACTTTTAATATTAATCAAGCATCATTGGCTGAAATAGCAGATGGAGAGTTTTTGCCTTTCTCTTAAACGATTTAGTATTATTTCTCCATTAAATTTGCTTTTCAGTACATAACGTATTTTTTTTTTGTTTCAAATACTGTTGATTACAAATTATTTAGATTTTTTGAGATGCGTTTTAAAAACATAATGAAGCAAAATAAACACATGGTTTCAAATTACTTAAGGAATACTTATTCGGTGACGTAGTTCACCTATGCTACCACGCTCACGTTGATCATTGAATTTTTCTGATCTAAGGAATAAAAAATAGTTAACTATCTAAGATACCAGTTAACTACCAATACTACCAGTTGCTACCAGTTAACTACCAATAAACTCCGTTTTAGATTAAAGAGGGCTGTAAGCATCACCGATTCTATCATTACAATATTTGGAAAAGCAGAATCATCTGCAGTTTTGTTTCTATCAATGGTTGGAACTAAATATCAATGAGAAAATTCAATTTTTTAAATGTCCGTTCTGAAAGATCTAACTAAAATTTTAGAACGATTTTTAATATCAGAGGCTAAAATCCCCTTTTTACCTACTGTCTAAATTTCATAACGCTATCATAAACGGTTCTGGAGTTATAAAGAGAGGCAGACATCCAAATTCATCGTTTTATTATTATTATTATTATAGATAACTTATTAAAATTGTATATTACAACAAATATCTTCCTATTTATTGCAATTAAATCTCTGGCGGTGATTTTTACTTTAATTTTCATAAAAATATGTTTCCATGTTCATCCCATCCTTGGCTAGATGCTTTGTCTGAAACGTATGAAATATACTTTCTCTGCATGCATTAAATATTGTATAGCATACAAGGAGTATAATACTGGGTATCGTGAGACAATTTTAAACCTCATCCGGGTATCGAAAATCGGAAAATTTGGAAATACCAGCTTTAATGGGATGTTCTTAGAATAGCCGAAAAAAAGAGCTTTTTAAATCAAAGTAAAACTATTTTTGAAGCTAATTATTGAATGTTGAGGAATACATAGAATTTAAAATTTTTCTCGCTACAGTGGAATAAATGTCAGCAGAATATCTGTATTTGGCAATTTTGATAAATTAAATAATAAAGTAACAAATAAACTTAATACGTAACGATACAAAATATGATATTGATAAAAATTCTCAATTACATATCAATTGTAATGTTCGTGCAAACTAAACAAAATTAAAGAATTTAATAAATAGTGATTACAAAAAAAAAATTTCTTCCCTTTTTTGTGAAAAAAAAAACTGAGAAATTTTTTTTTTAAAACGGTATATTACCTAAAAATGACATAACTTACCACATTGCCATGCCAAGGATCGTAAAAACGCTCGATCAATTGTACACAAGTACTTTTACCACATCCACTACTTCCCACTAGAGCCACAGTCTTCCCTGGCTCTATGGCTAAATTTAAACCTCTCAAAATTCTTACATCAGGTCGACTTGGATAATTGAAGTACACTTTTTGAAAATCTACGTAACCTCTAACTTCATTCTAAATTAAAGGAGATATTTAGTATATAAATTTGCAATATTAATTCATCAGTAAAATACGAATGTTAGTATCTTAACAACAGTTTAAGTTTTGTTGCGCAATGTTTTTTTCCTTATAAAGAATTGAAAGGAACACATCCAATTTCTCACACATCAATCATATTGAATTTTTGTGTACAATTATTTTCTGTATAATGATAATGATGCAGTATCTGTATTTAGTGCCAAAAATATGATATTGAATACGAATTATAAATGTAATATATGAAAATGATGAAACTTCCTATTACTTTAGTGTTTAGAGTACATTTATATAAATTAGAAGCATACTGCTTTATGAGACATTCATTTCGTGCATAGTTTCTATGATTTTTAGATTAAGAAAATTATGTTTTTTTATATTTCAAAACGTCCATTTTGCAGTAAATCAAAATTATCGGTATAAAAACCTCAAAAATCATCTGATTTTAAAATGTAATCAAAACATTTATAGTTACACTCTTAAAAATAAATCCAATAATAATACACATTTAAATCCAATTATGAGAGATAAAAAGAAATTATTTATTTTTGCAGAAGTGAAAAGAAAAATGTGTTTAAATAAATATCATTTCGACTATTATCTTGAAATCTGCATTAAAGTTTTTATAATGGCGATGATAAAAACAACTAAATTAGTTATTGATTATAGAGTTGTATTGAAGTTGTTCCATCAAGCTATTGATTTAATTTCCGAAATTTTAAAGAATATATACTAACAAGAAAGGTACTCCAAGTTTCACCCCAAAATTTATCAATTTTTATTAATCACTAATTTTTAATAAATCCTTATCTTCGCATATCGTTATCTGCGGAAGTAAAACTTTAAAAAAAAAAACAGACATTAGTTAAAAAATTCTGAATGTTAATACTTTTACATGTCAATATTTTTTGTTTATAAAAAAGTAATAAAATCTGGCTATTAAATAGTGGTATTTATTTTAGATGTAGATGTAGTTAATTTACGTCGCACTAGAGCTGCACAATGGGCTATTGGCGACGGTCTGGGAAACATCCCTGAGGATGATCCGAAGACATGCTATCACAGTTTTGATCCTCTGCAGAGGGGAGGTATTTATTTTAGAAAAACTGTTTTCTTTTCTATCTTTTTCTTAAAAAAAATTACACAGTTTTAACGCTGCATTTTTATACAGGATTATTCTGCACATCAGTTAAAAACTTGAAGATGTAGGGCACCTTATAAGGTTTGAAAATAAACCAATCCATGCCTGGAAATATCAACGTACAATGCTAAGAGTACCTCCTCTGTATTAAAATTGAGTTCAGGTGAGTTTGAAACAGCATTTTTATTTATTTATATTATCTAATTTAAATTTTTTCAGTAATTATTATCCAAAATTGCTTACAGCTGTTCTATCGTAATTTGATATATCTGGCGACCAATTTGTTGAGCTTGATAAGTTAGTCGCCAAATTATTAAAATTACTTCAGAAAAGTTATATTTAAAAATTTTTTTAAATAATTACTAGAATACGTAAAGTTAACATAATTTAAGATAATGAAGATAATTAAAAGTACAATTTCAAATACACATTCACATAAATGGAGAAGCACGCCTACATAAATTGAGATGCATGATGATGCTTCAGGACATGAATTGCTCTGCAATTCTCATTTATGATGTACACGTGATGTATGATGATGACGTTATGATGTATGATGATGTTAATTATGATGTACCCGAATTTACATTTTTATTGTTTTACAAAACAATAATATTTTTTGATTGTATATTTCTGGAAAAAGAGGCCAATTATAATTTGTTTAGTTATACGGGATAATTATTATTCAGAAATTTTTCAAAATAAGATATGATTTTAAGAGTTTCAGTAAAAATTTTAATTTTATTAAACGACATACCAGAATTTTTCCCTGTGGAGACAGAGGATCTATACTGGGAACTATATCAAGAAGTCTAAATATTCTGACAGCGGCCAATTTAGCTTTGTTGTAGTCAGGAGCAATTGCAATAGCTTGCCCAACCATCATCATTCCAATTAAAACTCCTTCAAGAACCCTGTTTTAATAAGAAAATAAATTAAAACCAATCAAATAATATCCAAATGAAGAATAGGTGTGCTTGGTGCAACGTATGAATAAATCAAAACAATGTGAATAAATCAAAAGAATGTAAATAAAGCATAAATAATGACAAAAAATAAACATACTAATAATAACAAGAATCTTCCTCAGTGTCGAAACAAAAAATGTGTTTAACAAATTAATAGTAACAAATTAATAGTAATAGAACTCAAAAACGAACGTTACCTGAGAAAATATAGGCGGGAGATTTTTTTTTCTTTTCTTGCACACTCACGTTTTTTTTTTTTTTTTTTTTTTAAGTGCTGAACATGAATAAGCATTTAATGATCAGACTTTTTTCCTATAAATATGTTTTTTTTCTTGGAAAATATCCTAAAAAATATTTTTTCAGGATCTAGTAATTTATAAAAAAATCAATAAATAAATATAATAAAATTACCCCTGAGGGTACAACTGCCCCACTATCTTCCAATATTCATACTTTTTCGCAAACCTTGCCCAAATCATTCTCTAGTTTTCAAATATACCCTTAGAAGTTTCTGTCTTAAAGCATAGAAAAGTTTTTTAAAAAATCGAAAAAAAAAATTTTTTTCCAAGGTTTTTACTAAAAAAATTAGTTTTTGGAAAAAGTTGCATCCAAAAAACATTAGTGTACAAAAATTAAAAATTCTCGCCAGTTGTACCTGGTGAAATCCACTATTGCCTCGGATTTAACCAGATGAATTTTTTGGTGTTTCGACACTGAAGAAGGCCGTAATCAGAGCCGTAATTAGCAAGCTAATTTTGCGCCTTTACTTTAGCTTCACCCACGTTGTTTTGGTTATCCCACATATTTTCTATACATCCTAATTACGTATCCCATATTTTTTCTATACATCCTAATTACGTATCCCACATATTTTCTATACATCCTAATTACGTATCCCACATATTTTCTATACATCCTAATTACGTATCCCACATATTTTCTATACATCCTAATTACGTATCCCATATTTTTTCTATACATCCTAATTACGTATCCCACATATTTTCTATACATCCTAATTACGTATCCCACATATTTTCTATACATCCTAATTACGTATCCCACATATTTTCTATACATCCTAATTACGTATCCCATATTTTTTCTATACATCCTAATTACGTATCCCACATATTTTCTATACATCCTAATTACGTATCCCATATTTTTTCTATACATCCTAATTACGTATCCCACATATTTTCTATACATCCTAATTACGTATCCCATATTTTTTCTATACATCCTAATTACGTATCCCACATATTTTCTATACATCCTAATTACGTATCCCATATTTTTTCTATACATCCTAATTACGTATCCCACATATTTTCTATACATCCTAATTACGTAACCCATATTTTTTCTACCTTACAGCTAAGCATTTTGGGTACATAATTTAAAATGTTGTATGCCAATAAACGCCACGTGAGTCTGTGTACGTTTGTACAGAAATTAAGTAATTGTATAAATTTTATAATTATTTTAAACAAAGTTAACTCATTGAACTTAATATTTTATCTAATCGAAATTCTTAAATAGATGCTTAGTATGTTCCTGCACTGATTATATTAGAATGTGTAAACCATAATTTTTTTTATATATTTAACTAATGCTACCAAAATATTTAAATTAATAAGGACACATGCAATACATTATATTCTTTTAACTGCGAAATGCTGGGAAGCTAGAAAGCTAATGGCTTAGTTGAGAAACGCCTGACATTTCCCAATCAATAAATATTTAAATAAATAAATAGACATTAAATATTGAAGTAATAATTGAATGAATACAAGGATTTTAGTTCTTTAAACTCTGTAAAAAAAATTTATTACTTCAACAGTGGCTACAAGTATATGTTTTTTCCTGAAATTTGAATATATTGAAAATGTCTTACTTTAAAAGGTTTTCATATTTCAGCTCTTTATCAGCAACTAGTATTGATCCATAATACAAGACAGCAGCATACGAAAAAGGGTTCAGTCCTTGGGCAAAACCATAAATAAGTCCTCTAATGTGAGCCATCTTTCGCGAATTTCTATAAATAATGAAAATAATAAACTTATATTTATTTCCTTATTATTTGAAGCGTACTGAACTGTTATTAATGTTTAGGTTTTATAAGTTTAAAGAAAAGTATTCGATATGCGCCTAATACAACAATCTAAAAATAATATATAAACTGTCGTAAGAACATATGATTCTTAAATGTCAGGAAATTTGTACTTTTTTTTCTAGTGTCAAAGCCAGATTATATTTCGACAAAAACAGCCTAAGGAACGAAATTTGAATATTATTTCAATGGTATCCAACCAGGGAGGATAGAGATTATTCTTTGTTCTCTGTTCTTTGTTCTTCATTCTATGTTTAATTTCTACTGCAAAACCCTTTGTATCACCAGTAAGTAAATTTAGGAAATGCTTTCACGAAATCTCTGTTATAACGAAATGGTGAAAAGTTCAATTTATTTCGAAACCCATTTAATTTGTTGGTGGGAAAAGTTCATGATGTTTTGCAAGATTAATTGCTTTAAATATAAACTGAATCTCTAAGCAAAAGACATGTTAGAGGTCACAGATCGTTGTTCTCTAATTTGAAAATCTTATCCCGAAGAAAGCGCTTTCAGTTCATTGTTTCCATCTGCGTCAACTTATCTTTAAGAGTCTGACTTCTCAATTACATTTCAAATCATAACAACATAACAAAATAAATAGAAATTTGAAAATGACCAGCATACCGAGAATTAGTAAAGAAACACAATCACAGGCATCCTATTTTACTATGATATCGGTGATTGTGACAAATGTGTTTTATAAGCTGTAAGTGACAAATAATTACTCTAGTCTCCTTTATTAATGTTCGTTTTCTTTCTAAGAATTCTATCAATATTTAGTTATTTCATTTAAATAACTAGTCTGTTTAAGGAAACTATGAAAGCATTGGTATATTAAAATTTTCTATGCCATTGTTGTCTAATTTTTAAAACGTGTTAAGAAATAATAAAATCTGATTAAATATTTGTATAGTAGTATCTTCGTGTCGTTGGTTTTGAAAGTGAACGTGACCTTCTAGCTAAAATGAAAAGGGTGAATGGATCAAAATAAATTGGGAATCCCTAGAAATTTTTTTATTTTATTAACTTTAACATAAATTAAATGTTTGTACCGCGTTAAGGGGAGTGGGTAGAGCAAATACCAATAATGCTAAAACCAATAATCTAAACAAAATATTGGTTTAGTTTTTTCAGAAAATATTTGCATATACATGTTTACACTGTGGTAACAGTTAATACATATCTTTGGGCAAAATTTTATTAAAAAATTATGAAGTAAGAATTTTTAATTTTTAAAAAGTTCATAATTTTTGAACAAAAATCGTTCATAACTCAAAAAGTATTCCTGTTAACGCTAAAATATTATTATAGTATATAGCTGATATAATATGAAATATCTCCAAAAAATTTCGAAGCGATATAAGTAGTTTTTTAGAAAAAGTACACCGAAAAAGATCAGTTTCAGCATTATTGATATATGCCCTACCGACTCCCCTTAAGAAATCCCCGACTTTTTTAAAAAAAAACTAGAAAAGAATTAATAAAAAAACACAATTTAAAAATTAAAATTAGGTATTAAAAAAGATGCATTAAATTTATTATAAAATCTTTACCATTTACCATTTTTACCATTATGATTTTACCATAACAACACCGTTTCATTTGCATCATATTATTTAACATACGTTTTACGAAAATAACGTGTCCTCTTACGTAATCTCATAAGTGTTCATAAAAATGTATTGGTTTTTCCTCATCTGATGAAAGAAATTTGCATTAGGTTAAGTAAAAATATCTGTTTAATTTGTTCTTGAGTTAAAAAATTTATAATTGTTTTACGCTCCTAAAAAAATTTAAAACCTTCATAGCTATTACAGATTATAATTAATGGTATAAACTAACTTTAGAGGTTTTAGAAGAGCAGTGTAGAATTGGTGGTAGAAGTTTTTCTCTTGATGCAGAGATGCAACAGTGCGTATGCTTTCTATTGCTTCTATTGCTACCTAAATATTAAGAAAATAAACATGCGTTAAGTAATGCTTCTAAATGTATATTTAAACAAGCATTTTAAAACATAAACTAAACTATTTTTCGTGAATTGTTTGAAGCGTGAATATATTTAACAAAATAAATAGAGAAAACAACATATTCTAAACACATAACTAATTACGGGATTTGATCAGTGTTTTCCAAACTTGAAATTCCCAATAAAAAATCATGGTAAGAGTTTTTTTTATAAATCGTAAATAGTATTTATCTCTTACAAATTTGTGACATTGAATAAAGGAAACAGAACTACTAATTATGTTTTATTGTCAAAAAAAATTTGCATATTTTTTATTTTAAATATTAAATGCATTACATTTTCTAAATATTTTTTCCTGGGTGTTTGACTTATTTGTAGAAGTAGCTTGTTGTAGCCATATTGCTTGTTTATTTGTATCTATATAAAATTAGTACTTATGACAGCTTGATCATATTGTGCAGGATCTGTACAATTTTTTTTGGATTGGCAAGTGTTTAAAAAATGACACTAATAAAAAATTTTTTTAAAACAAAAGATCGTGGTTTAAGATTTAGATTTAAAATTTTATCTTAAGTAAATATTAATATATTTCTTATTAAAAATAATTCAGAAAGAGTTTAGGAAAGAAATAGTATAGCGTTTAGAATAATCTCTGTAAGTATGACATCCATTTTAAAGGGGAAATAGTTTAGTAAGTTTTTTGAGGAAACCAAATACACTAACTTACTATTTAGAAGACTTAAACTTTCAATTGATATCTCAAATAAATAAAATTGTTATTTAGAGTTTGCTTTGCCACAAATTAATTGGTTTAGGAAATTTAATTCATTCATTTTTATCACTCAAGATTTCATCAATTTGTTTTTTCAGAAACATTTTTAAGGTCTCCATCAAGTTAAACATTCCAATTATTTATTCAAATTTTCGACTTTCTTATCGGCTTTTCCAGCATTCATTTCTTTATATGAAAATGTATATATATATTCAATTGTGCAAATAATCAATGATTTGCTCATTTATTTTATCTCTGTTGTTTATTCATTTATGTCGTTTAAGTATTCTTGTATCATACGCTTATTCTTTCAAGCATTATTTGAATTTTTTTAATCGATTTAATTCAATTATTTTCTTTAATAAATTTATTAAAATGCATCGTAGGTGGTGGGGCTTTAGTATATGTTTCCCGAAATAATTAAAAATCTCTAAAAATATCCCTCAATATTTCAGACAAATAACGAAATTTTTTGCGAATTGTCGATTTAAATTACTTAAACTTAAAGTAAATAATAATTTTGTCTGTAATTAGCACATTTAAGAATCTTTTTTTCTTATGTCTAAAATTTAGAGAACTATTCTGACTATGTAATTTACTTTCGTCCCCCTCAAAAACTGGATTCTATCGACGAACATGTTTAAAACATGTACTATTAAAAAACGTGAGATTTAAAAAAAAAGTAGAGTCTATTCAGTAAGTATGTTACAGAATAAATAAGAATAATTATTTTAAATTTTTCAAGTCGTAATCTATTTCAAAGTATTTTCCGTAGAATCAAAAAAAGATATCGTGCACAATATTTACACTTAATGAGAACACACGTGAAACGTTTTGCTTAAATATTTCATGCAACTTTATTGTTAAAATTATTACCTTTGATGCGGCCTCTGTTCCAGCCTTTTCACTTGTTGATTGACCAGACACAACTATTCCTTCAAAATAAGCACCCAAGAGAACGAACGGCATGAAAGCCAATGTAAGACCACCAAGTCTCGCATCATACCACATAGCAAGAATTATTCCAAATACAAAAGTTGAAAGAGCTTGAAATAAGGTTGACATTCTTGCACCCGTGGCCTAAAATTTCCAATATATCTAATAAATGAATTTATGCTAATCAATATTTAAAAGCACGCGCAATATGAATATTAAATGGTATATTTTTGTTAAATTTTTCCTTTGTCTATTTGGAAGATGTGTTAAGCACTATACCGTCCACTATGTTGGTTGAAAAATAAATGCGATTACTGTTATAATTGTAATAAACAACCAATAAATTATTATTAATATTTCTATTTAATTAATTATTATTAATATTCCTATTTAGTAAATTATAATTAACAATATTATTTAATAAATTATCAATAAATCCTAAACCATGAATAGCTATCATTAAAATTTTTGAGACTTGATTTGATTTTATATTTTCAAGCAATTGACTTATAATTCTTAAAAAAATTTAACAGTAATTTTGAAATTTTATATTAGATGTGGACCTAAATTAGTTTGAATATTGATACATTTTTGTATATAATTACCAATAAATAACCAACTGGTAATATTCGTTTCATTTAATAATTTTTTTAATAAATATTTTGTTAATGAATTCAAAAAAATTTACCCCTTGAACTTGTGAAGCATCTGACGTCAGGCGAGAACAAAGAGCACCAACACTGTTTTTAGAATTGTCGAAGAAACTCATATCCTATTAAAAAAAAAACTTTTTTTTATTAATGAAATTGAATTTGAAACTTAGCTTTAAACAGTAAATATATAACAATTACAAACCTGGGTAATTATGTTGGCAAACACCATTTTTCTTAACCTTGAAGTTAGTTTTTCGCCAGCAACAGAAAACATAAACATCTAAAAATGGGTCATACCGTAAGTAAAATATGAAATAAATGGAAACTTGTAACCATGCAACAATAACACATTTATTAGTTTGCTTGTTTATTTTATCATTCTAACTGCGAAAACTTTAAGATATAACAAATGTTTCTCAGCTTTAGATATTAAATCAAAGGTTTATTGAGTAAGAGTAATTAATTTTTTACTACGATGATAGGAAAGATGCTATTAATATTAAAAGAGTAACTAATAATAGTTGTTTGATAACTATAAGGCTAAAGTATCTTTTTTTTGTTGCATCAGTAACAAGTGTTAACAATTCATTAGATTTTAAGTAATCCAGCAATATGACGAGTTTTATACACTAATTTTAACCAACCAACACTAATTTTATATTAGCTGGTAGTCTATCTATCCACAGTGATTTCAATAAATCCTCGCTGAAATGCTTTCCCGCTAAATCTCGCATTCTTTTTAACAGTAAAGATGGACGCTGGTCGCCAAGTTCAACACCTTGTAATAAAGTTCGTAATTTAGAAGTTTCGCTCTCAGCATAGATTTCTACGAGTCGTGTTTTCAAAACGGAATATTGATCACTTCCAGGTGGACTGATAATCAAGTCTTGAATGGAATCCAAAATTTGGGATTCAACAGCGGCAACAACATGATTAAATTTTGTGTCTTCTCTTGTAATGCCATAAATTTCAAATTGCGCTTCGATTTGGGCAAACCACAACTTAGGATTATTCTTCCAAAAAGGTGGAGGTTTTACTGCTATTCGTGATATTTCCGACACTGGTACTGCTTCTGAACTATTATCTTCCGGCAATGACATATTTTTAAGTATTCTGGAAAATTTCATTGGAAAATTTTGATTTTGCACAATTGCAGGTATGAAGAATTCAATCCACAAACTGGAATAGCGGCGCTAAATCCAAAAAAAACCGGGTCACTTATCTTTGGCGAGAAATCGGTTGCGTTTATTATAAGTCTGAATGTTTAGTTAAGTCTGTCGCCAAAGATAAATAAAAAGGAAAAATGCTGAATTTAAACATAACTTTTAATAAAAAAATTAATTTAAATTCAACAAAATTAAAGACATACAAGAATAATCGAGCAAGTAATAACTGAAGAAAAACGTAAAGCAGATTACCTAAAGAGAAAAGAAAAAGTAAAGAACAAAGTATCAAGATGGTTTCGATGGTAACGAAGTTATACGATGATCACATTATTTAAATTCAGTTCAGTTCAAAGAGATTACAAAAAATACTTTGAGCGTATGTTGAAATTATTAGGTTCGCCAGAGCATGAACTTCTCGAATCAAGTACGATGATTACACCACAGATACATACGAAGGTGGTTAGTTTTAGTAAGCATGATTAATACCAGTTTAGTACAATGGCTGTAATATTAAATATGGTTGAGTCAATGAGATCATATAAAAGGAGTATTAAACGAATAAAAATAGTAGATTTCAACCACTGTATATAAATATTAGATTTGACAACAATTTCTGAGAAAGATTCACATATATCAAAGTCTCCTATATCATTTCCCTATGTCTATAATATTCACTGATATCTCCAGATAAATAAATATTTTTATTATTGGTATTCAAAATTAGAAGACCAAATTAATTAAAAATAAAAAAAGTGAAATATAACAGTAAACTATGTGTCATTAAGAATGAAGTTTATTTCATTACCTGTAGAAAAGTGCAGATAAAAGACGTAATTCCTAATACCACAAAGATGAGACACCAAAAATTAGTTTCTTCAGAAATTTGATCAGGTGGTTTAGCTAAAACCTATAAAAAAATTTAAATCGTCAAAAAATCTTTTTGCAAATAGTTGCAAGTAATACTTTACGAGAGCTCTTTGATATGTTATACAATAAAGTCTGAATTTAACAAATCAACAGTTGTCTCTAATTGTTATTAAAGAAAACTTTGTGGTATAGAAAGAATAATTCTAAAATAAAAATAACTATATAAAAACTTTTCAAACTTATGATACTATATCATCCAAAACGTTGCAAAATAGGAATAGAAAATGTAATGAAATGTCATTAAATTTTACATTTGATTTTGTTTATAGTTGTGGTTTAAGCTACTATCTTAAGAAATAAGACTTTGCAAATGAAAAAGAATACGCATGATAGCGTCAGAAGTACAGAGTGGTTAATGGTGCTAACTTTTAGAGATATAAATTTAAGTAAGAATAATACACTGCAGATTTCCGTCCTTTTTGACCAGTTCTCGCGAAAGCATTCAATGCCAATGTAAAAAATTGCTAAGAAGTTTATAACACAACAATGCGCAACAGTACAATTTTTGGAGGCAGAAGTTGAGGGCAATGTGGAAATTTATGGTTGAATGTTTGTTGTTTATGGCAAGAACTCTCTAGGACAAACGACTTGGATCAAATGGTGTGAAAGTTTTCGTGGCTGGCGTACATCAAGAATCTGCTAAACCCCACCGTCAAACGCAATGATTTATTAGGAATTCGTAACGACTGTTAAAAAATAGTTGAAGATGATTGAATAGTCTCGTGACATTTGGTCAGCGTAACGTGAGTAAAAGATGTTGAAATCACGCTCTGCAAATAAAAATCAACTATATTGCGTTATTCTGTTCAGGACGCATCCTTGTTATAAGGACATTACAATTGCTTTAAATGCTCTCATGCTAACTGGTTAGTCAGTTATGCACAGTATTCAGATATCGCTAAAGTATTTCGGATACTACTTCACACGAACTCTAATAGTCCTGCGAACAATCCGAATATAAAATCGTTTTGAAAAATTATTTTAATATTAGAAGAATTTAGTTTAAAATAGCTCTTCCCAGAAATTTTACACAATGCAGATGTGCCGTGCTGGGTGTAGGGAAACAGTTCTTGTCCATGTCCATACAAAAAGAACAAAGAAAAGCATAAGATGGGAAGACTAGTGATTGAGAAGGAATAATGAGGGAAAAAAACAGATTTTGTCTAATTTTATTTCCAAATTTTATTTTTTCTCAACATCAAAAATTTAAAATATTATTTCCAAATTTTTAGGAAACGTAAATAAATACATCTGAGATTCATGTATATTTTTATGTTCACGATTTCAATCGTATGCTTACACCTGAAAAATTTAAAAACTTGAAAATCGTTTTTTTTTTCACAAACAGCTTTCATGAACACAAACCGTTTCGACACCCTTAAACTTCATACATTAATATTTGGACAGTAAAAACTATTATAACTCCGAGTATGTAAAAAAAAAAGTCACAAAATTATTTTAAGAGAAAATATTTTTATAAAAATAATAATAAATGGCTGAATTATAAATTCGTAAGCATACCCCCAAAATAGATCCAAATATGATACCAAAAGCAGGCATATGCAAGCCCATGCACACTGCAGCCAGTCCTCCAATGAGAGCAAAAGGCCATTCAGGTGCTGAAACTTGTAACAATCTAGATTTGGGTGGATCAGCTTTCTCCTCTTCCTCAGCGTCCTGAGCTTTCTAAAATTATTAAATTATAGAAAATTTTATGACTCACAATAAGTAAATATTACCAATTAATGGTACTTCAAGTGCATGATGCATAATTAATATGATATTTCAGTATAATTCACTATTTTGTTTTATTTTATTGTATTTTTGTTCCCTAAAGGAGTATTTATAATAATGGTTACAATAATGGCCTTGTATTCTGATAGTAAAAAATATACGGGCTGTGGAAGCCCAGTGGTTAGAAATTCGGAAACCGATCTGGAGGAACTGGGGTTCGATCCTCGACTCCGTTAAGACCTACCGAATACATGCGATATAGATGCTCGTAAAATCTGTGGAATCAAATGTCCTGTGGTCGGTCTCTGTGCAGTTACATGGATACAATGATCTAGAAGAAATTTCCTTCCCTTTCAGGTTTAAGTCTACATTGGGGAAGTGGCCTCACGAATAAATGGTGCTGCCATCTCTTTGTGGAGTTCTGAGCTAAGACGTACTTTCCCCATTGCGGTGCTTTCTTGTCAAACGAAAATAGCAAGTTAAATTAAAGCGTTATCGAAATTTAAAAAAAAAAATTAAGAGAAAGACAAGGCTATATTTCATATTAATTTCTCAAAGGGAAGGGGAAAAGGTGAAAATCGATAATTAAAACTTTAGATATTTGTTATTTTTACTACACCTTTTCCAATATTGATTCGAAAAATTTAGACCACAGTTTTGTTTTTATTTTGCTACACCCCTAAATAGATATAACATTAATACGGAACCTAACTTTTAACTAATCGTAATCAAAGTCAAGCAACTGTTTTTGATTCTGACCGCGCTGAAATTGTCATCGAATTTCGACTACACAGCTTTGGTTTTAATTGCAAAGATAATAAAATTTTAAAGCATGTAAAATTGAGCAAATTTTTTCTATCTTCTTACCACAGATCCTTCTTTTTCAGCACTGTAGGCAGAAATTTGGCGACTATATCCACTTACTACCGATATTTGGCGATCCATACCACTTGATATTTGTCGATGCATGCCTGGTTTTGGAATGCTGGCCGAAGAAAGACGTCTTTGAAGACTAGTATCTGATGTTATACTTAAAGCACGGACTCTGTCTTCAATGAGCGGTAGATCATCATCCATTTCTTCTTCTTCTTCTGCATTACTAGTCTTAAAAAAGAAAATTTATGTAACAATTAAGAACACCTGCATTATGTATTGGGAAAAAGTCTATAAATTTGAAATCTTTTTACCTGTGTAACAACTAAATCATAATAAAGACCTTTTCTTTTCATCAATTCGTCATGTGTACCAGTCTCTTTTACATTTCCTTCCGATAAAACAACAATTTTATCTGCTGTTCTAATCGTTGAAAGCCTGTGTGCAACGACAATTGTTGTTCTACCTTTGCGAGCCTAAATTGAAAAGTATTATATGGAAAATATATACAAATGCAAACAATCATTCATAATCTGACAGAAGGTCTCTAGTAATCTGTTTATTCTAAGAACACTTAATACAAATAAAAATGTAGCGATTACTCCCGGTATAAAGAAGTTATTTACAAATGTATATAATTTGAAACAAAACCTTAAGTTAAAGCTAGATTTATGATTAATAAAGTTGGTTTTGAAAATGTATATCTGTTTATTATAATATTTATAGCCATCCGTGTTTTACTAACCAAAATAAATTACAAGAAATTCAAGAATTCAAGAATTTTGACGTCATACGACAAATAGAAAGGTTTTGAGATAGTCTGTAGTTTCCCTTTGGCATTACAGTCCGATTAGTATTCATTAAAATGAAAAGAAATTGGTGAAACTTTATAATGACTTGGTTCTATTTCCGGGCCGCTAGTAGATCCTATTTATAAAGATTAAAAATTTATAAATATTTGAGGTTTAAACATAGGGCATATTGATACTAAGACACTGAACTATCATAGTGAAGAACTGGGTTTCAATCCTCAGCAGAGGGTTGAAGCAACACCTCCTAGAAAGAGTAGGCCTCAACAGGGGTTACCATAAATATCCTTTAGTAGTCCAAACGTAATGAAAATCTTCGTATTTTCAACCGCTGCGCAGCTTAGTACCGCGAACGTAATGACATCTTTCTTATTTTTCATCAACTGCGCAGTAAACTTCGTCATATCGGACTACTAAATTTATCCGTGCTGAAGCCTTCCTTCTTCTAGGAGATGTTGGTTGAAGCCCATCCTGCTTCAAATCAATGGGCCTGTCCGAAAATAAATGCGGCATATGTGCTATACAGGGCACATTACTACAATCATCTCCTGTCATGAAATAAAGGGGTTACATTGTCATTAACATCCACACCCCTCTGGGCTGTTTCGGAATGTTTTTACATATTGATGCATAATTAATAATAGATATACAAATTTCTAATAAATAAAAGACATATTTATGCATTTATTAATTCATTCTAAAAACACACCAAAATTTGACGACGAATTGGTACGGCATTACAACTGTTAAGTCCCGGAAAGTATTTAATTAAAGAAAAAATCGTTTAAGTAATTCGTTAGATTGACTTACAAATACACCGATTATTGAATTGCTATAGGTTTATAAATTGTAAAATGATCTTTCGAAATTTCTAAATATAATATGATCGTAATAACTGAATAGAAATAATTTAAATTTTTATAGCTTTTAAAAATACAAATACATGATTTTTTCAAATCATAACAATTTATTAATTTATTAATTTATAAAACAGTCAGTGAAAAGATGCTATACCTTAAAATTTGATTCCGATTTCATTTCAATAATAGCTTATAAAAACAGTTAGTTTACAAAAAATTATTTCACAACTATTGTCTATGCACTTAATTTAAAAAAAATCTAAAAATTGTGCTTAATTTCTCAAATTTGTTTCCAATTTTTTTTCTCTAGTTATTTTTTACGATGAATAAATGTGGAAATACCAGGAAATGTTAAATAATGGCTTCCACTATCTTAATGAAATTAATATGATAGATGTAACCTTATTTATAACTTTCCAACATTGTCAAAAACTTTGAGTCATAGTTTTATTGTTTTTTACAATATATTTTTATGGAATTTCATGTTAAAGACAATTAAATTTTAAGGAACTTAAAAATGCACTTGTGATAAGATAAAATCAGGTTGAAATGTGGACAGTTATTAATTTTCCTTAATATACATCTATCAAACAAATCAATGAATTCTTTTCATCCAAATAAAATAACATCCAAAATAATCAATAATGCAGTAAAATATTTACACAAAAAAAATTTAAACCAATATTGAGATAAACTGTCAATTCAAGTGGAACTTTCTTCGTAAATAATGCACATTTATTGCTGTTTTTCTATAAAATATTTAACAATGCTTGTAAGTGTTTTGAGTATTAAAAAGAGAAAGTTTGTAATCTATTTTAACGGAGAGAATTAAAAAAATAATGATAATAAAAGACCAAAGTCCACAAGCTGCAAAGTAAAATAGATTTAAAAAAAATATACACTTGACAAAATACAGTGCAATTACTTTTTTATTATCTGTATATTTTTAAACAAAAGTAAAGAAATGTTATAAATGACAAATATATTTATCTTCTTCATTCATTTCTGCAAGGCCATTCATATCTTAAAAACTCTTCCCTTCCGTAAAAAACATGTCAAACCATGGAAATGATAAATGTGTGGGACAGCACGCGAGAATATACAGGAAAACAATTACTCTCTTATCTATTTGGAAAAAAAGGATGTTTCGTTGACAGTTATTACCGTTTTAGATAGTACATTTGATAGCAGTTTCCCCCAAGAAAAAACTTAATAAACAAATAATTGAAATAAAAAAAAAGATTCAGAGATATTTCGCTTTCCATTTATAAGACCTCTTTCCTCGCCATCTTGGATTTTAAATTAAATTTATATATATATTTTTTTCGTTTCCCCGAAGTTTTAAAATTGCTAACAATTTTTTAAATATAAGTTATTATTCGTCAGTATTATCATTTAGAAAAAATAAAAATTAATGTCGTTGCTTTAATTAGGAGAAATAGCGGTTGATTATTTTCAGAAACTATATGACTTTCTTTTTTTCAAAAATGTAGAGCATTCAAAATGCAGAGCAATCAAATGTAAGCATGCGGTTAATTTTGATTATGAGGCTTCCTTTCTCACTTTCTTGGATTTTAAAGGATATATAATAGTTTGCTCGATGTTTGTTGTTCTTAATAGACTTTTGAATATAGAGTATTACTCGCCAATTATATATAATTAGAAAAATTGAAAACTACTGTCATTTCTAGGATATATAGCGGTTGATAACTTTCAGATTCTGCATGCTTTTTTTTTTTTTCAAAAATGTAGAGCATTAGCATTATGCCGATAATTATTTTGATTAAAAGGTTTCTACCTTCACTATCTAGGATTTTAGTTTAAATTATTAATTTTTGTTTCCTTTATACTTTTTTGTACGTATCAAGCTTTTGAATAAATATATTATTATTCGACAGCCTAATACCTTCAAAATAAGTGGGGATAAAGGCGTCGCTTCATTAAAATAAAAGAAGTCGAACTCAATAATTTAAGAAATTCTAAGAATTTTTTCTCAAAACTTTAAAGAAATAAAATAATGCGACTTGTTGCTTTGAGTAAGTAATACAAAACTACACGTTTTTCGGTTCTTAGATTTTTTAAAATTTAATTTAATTATAGTCTAAACTGATGAAAACCGATTAAGATGGCTCTAAAACTTCTTTTAACACTAATTATATTATTATAGTAATTGCATAAAAACAAAGATACTTGTTAAAACACTAAAAACAAGCGACTGTATACTATTTAACTACCTATGAAAAACTATTAATTGCAGAATTGTATTGTCATAATTTGTCTGAAAATTTTAATCTCTACTTTTATATCTCAAATTGTGATTGAGTGGCGGCCTTGTTCTTTACATGTACCGAAAGATAATGTCAAATAAATGAAATATTTATCATCAGTCTATTCATGAAGATTAAATGAAGAGGATTGAAAGCATATTTTAGCATAACAAACGAAATTAAATTTTCAGACTCAAGAAAAGTTAGGCGCATTATTTCTAACTAAGTAAAATAAATTTTTGTCAAAAAGTTAAGCGTTTAAAAATATAAACATTAAAGTGCGTCGAATTCTGAAAAGCGAGCAGATAATTCTACCAAATCTAAATAGCAACAATGGGTTTAATTTAATACAAACGGCTAAACTAATGATGCTAGGATTTAATTTGATATTCGACTTGATTGATAGTGCAGAGGTGACATGTCTAATCATTAAATAATAACGTGTAAACATCATCAACTTTATTTCCGAAATAAAACAGTTCTAAATACTTATTTAATTTCATTATACGAACCTGAAGAAGCTTTATCCAATTTAATATTTTAGAATTTTCAATCATGACAAGGAGAGAACATTATTGTCCATACCTATATAGGTTGTTTACGCCTGCGATTAAAAATTATTAGTAAATGAACTAGAGGAATCGTGTTTTTGCACATAAAGAACCATTTCAAATTTCCTTCTCAAGAAAAAATTATTTGTCTATTACCTGATCTAGAGCAGCTTGAACTATAGCTTCACTTTCTGTATCCAACGCTGAAGTTGCTTCATCCAATAATAATATTCTAGGATTTTTAATTAAGGCACGAGCAATAGCAATTCTTTGCTTCTGACCGCCACTCAGCTGAGTTCCACGTTCCCCCACAAGAGTATTGTATTTCTATTTAAAAATAATTACATATAAGAACAAATGTAGATTAAACGAAAAGCTGAGACAAGTAAAAGTTTTTGGACTTACTAATGGTAAGGCATCAATGAAGTTATGCGCATTAGCAATTTTGGCAGCAGTCTCAATTTCTTCTTGCGTTGCATCTAGTTTACCATATTTAATATTTTCTAAAATTGTTGTCGAAAATAGAACAGGTTCTTGACCAACGAGGCCTATATGGTCTCTTAACCAACCAACGTTCAAATCTTTGACATCTGTGCCATCAAGCTCAACCTAAAAAAATTAATTATCTTAAAATTGAATATAATTTTTAATGATAAAATGAATAGTGTGTGGGTCTCTCTTTTAACTCCCGAACAATTTGAACCAGTTTCCTCAAACTTGGACAGCAGTATCAAGAGATAGTTTATGTCCTTGATCAGAATATACGTTCAATGATTTCACTTAGATTGTTTTAAAGAGGCCTTTAAGTTTCTTATTGATTTAGCAAAAGTCATTGATGTAATTTTAACTTCAGAAAATTATGTTTTTTTTTTCATATATATGTTGAAGATAACATCAGTGATGTTTGCTGGATGTATATAGCTCAATTTAATTAAAAATATTTTTTAAAATTCTTTAATATCAAATTTTTTTTCTCGTCATGTTTCACTATATTGCTAGATTCGTGATACGGAACAGCCTGAACTGTGAGAGAAGCCTACCGAATTCACCCTGAGGTTAAATTCAGCAACAGACTCAATAGAAATGATTGTGTACTCTTAAAAAAGTAATTTAAACATGTTTAATTATTTTAATTAAAAAAAAAAGGCTCTTAAAAATATTTTAGTAAATTTCCTAATCTTTACACCATTTAAAGAAATTTTTAAAGAATGCTTTTTTATTTATTTTGAGAAATTTGGATAATTTTTTTTAATTCTTAACACCAAGAATCTAGGATGTAAACGAGGGTTTGGAATAGGTGTGATAAGAATAGAATATTGTCTCTTCTATTTGAAAAACGTTATATATATATATATATATATATATATATATATATATATATATATATATATATATATATATATATATATATATACATATATATATATACATATATATATACATATATATATATATATATATATATACATATATACATATATATATATATATACATATATACATATATACATATATATACATATATATAATATATATATATACATACATATATATATATATACATATACATATACATATACATATATATATATATATATATATATATATATATATATATATATATATATATATATATATATATATATATATAAACTCATGTTTGTGAAAATTGCAACACCATGAAGGACTTACGCAAGTGGGCTGAAATTTTCAGAAAATGCAAAGTAGAGCATGATATGCAAATGATTAGAATTTCTGACCCGTAGCGCATGCGTATGCTGAGCAGTGCCCTCTGAACGGCGGATGGATCCGAATAAATAGACGGCTGTAGCGAGGCGTGAATGGTTATCGGTGGTTATCTGCTAGTAGTAAACGTTAGCTCAGTCGTTACTTATGCATCTTCGACGAAAGAGAGCAAGATTTCAACAACTTACGGAGTTTGAACGGGGAAGAATCATCTGCCTTCGTGTAGCTGGATTGTCTTATCGTGCAGTAGCCGCTCGTGTGCAGCGTAACAGCAGCACAGTGATGCGTGTTTGGAAGCAGTGGACGGACGATTGTCGGACAACTCGGAAATACGGGAGTGGACCCTGAAATGTCTCGCCAGCTCGCGATGATGGACACCTGGTCCGCATGGCGCTGACGAGACATTCCCTCTATACCACTGGCAGCACAGTGGTCCATAGCTACAGTTGTTTCAATGTGTGCTTCATCAATTCGTAGACGTATGCTGCAGCGTGGACTGTGCGGAAGGACTCCTTCCTACAAGATCCCCGTAACGCTAAACCATCGCTGCCTGCGGCTACAATGGTCCAATCAGCATAGAGACTGGCGTGCTGATGGGCAGCGTGTCTTGTTCTCTGGCGAATCCCGCTTTAATTTGTGGTACCATGATGGTCAGACGCTATGCCGGTGAACGTCACCGGAGTGCATTATCGAACGCCACAGTGGACGAACACCCGGAGTTATGGTCTGGGGTGCCATAGCATATCATGGACTATCTCAATTGCTACGAATTGTGGGTAATCTCAACAGCAACCGATTCATCATTGAAGTTCTACAGCCCCAAGCTGTTCCTTTCCTTCAAGCCTTGCCAGGCGCTGTATTTCAACAGGACAGTGCCCACCCTCATATTGCTAGGACTGTTCAATCCTTCCTTGCATCGCGGCAGGCACAGCTTCTTCCTTGGCCTGCGTATTACCCGGATATGTCACCGATTGAACATGTGAGGGATTTCGTTGGTCAATGTCTCGCTCGTGATCCTCGCCCTGTTGCTTCTACAGACGAACTTTGGGTACGCATACAAACAATACGGAATGCTCTTGACACGTCATGTAACAGCACTCCATGACACGTCATGTAACAGCACTTATTGCGGCGCGTGGTGGCTACACAAAATACTGATTTCGATCTCTTGTTATTGTTGCTTTGCCTTCAAAGTTTAATCATTTATTTGTACCATTACCACTCAACTGTGTATTAAATTTCTATCAATTATGACGATTCTTTCATGGTGTTGCAATTTTCACAAACATGAGTTTATATATATATATATATATTAAATTTGATACTGATTCTGTGTGTGCGGTTCTATGACTTTAACCTAGTATTGAATTTAAATAGGGTGGTAATCAAAAAACAAATGGAATTTCTCGAAAAGAAATAAATAAATTTAAAATAAATACCTATTTTTACACTAACAAAACTTACACTTCCTGAATCAGTATCGTAAAATCTCAGAACAAGTTGAATGATGGTGCTTTTTCCACATCCACTTGATCCAACTAAAGCTACAGTCTCTCCTGGCGCAACATCCAGTGACATATTTCTTAATACCTAAAAACATTAAATACAATTCAGATATGAGTAAAAAGAACTTTTTGCTCACTTTAAAAAAAAAATTGGATTAATTTTTTTCATAATTAACATACTGCCACATCTTTTCTAGCTGGATAATTAAAGTTCACATCCCTAAGAGTTATGACACCTCTCAAAGATCTTGGTCTTAATCCTTCCTCAGAGCTGCTATCAATAACTGGTTTCTGAAAAGCAATTTTTTAATATTTTATTGAAAAAGATAAATTTAATTGGAATTTGTTCTTTTATGTAATTGTAGAAAATAATTAATAAATAACACAGTTTTTTTTTTTTTTTTTTTTTTTTTTTTTTTTTTTTTTTTTTTTTACTGAGAAAGTTTTTTTTTTCTTAAAAATTATGGAATGACCTATGTCATACAGGCATCTGAAAGGCAGATTTGTTAGTCACTATTCCAGGGGCACCATATTAGGCGGGCCAACGTTGTACCCAGAGTAATGACAGATAAAACAGTGAATGAAAAAACACCCACGCCTTGTCCGGAATTCGAACCTAGAACCATTCTGATGCAAGGCCAGTTCCCTGACCCCTACACTGACCGGTCGGCATTTTAACAAAAGTTAACGCTATAAATTTGTTATTATATTTGAGTCAAGTTGAGTTATCATTTTTATAAACAAGTAATCAAAAGTTGATTGCTGTCATCAACTGTCAAGAAATGTCATCATAAGTAATGCATGAACTGTAATATAAGAGGAGTTTCTAAAAAATATAGACATATGCAAAAATGACTAAAATAAATCACAAAACTCCAACAATTTTATACAAGTTATTCAAGATATTAAATGATATACGCTGTAAAAAAATTTCCTGTATCTGAACACCAAAAAAGGTGGCAAATACTTTACACTAAAATGGGGTTCCATTTTGGTCTCTACTATACCATGAACGAAGTTCCTGGTGTAATGAAACACGTAAAAGATCCTTTTGCACTACTTAGTGTTAAGTAGCCAATACCATGTTCATTATTCAGTAACCCTAAATTTTATAATTATAGTAAGATAAGATGAGCATAAGAGTCGGTAAAATTATTTTTGCGATACAATATAAAGCAAGAATTATTATTTTAGGAAACATATATAAAATATTTCTTAAAACAAAATTTTTTTATCAAACGTACGAGCAACACTGGAGGAATATTAATATAAATTCGAACATAGTTTAAAAAAACCGAAGCAGAAAAGAGAAATTAAATATTATAAAATTATTTAATGCGTTTGGAATATTTTATGAACATATTTTTGCGCGCAATTAATACATGAGAGCGCAATTAATACGACTAAAAAATGCATACCTTTAAAAACAGTTTTCTTACTTGCTTCGACGAAATGTCCAGTATTTGCTAGACAAACCAAAACTTTCAACTTGTATCAAAACGATTGTAATCAAAAAATATCAGTCATCAGACGTATCATCTGATACCAAGATTGACGAAAATAATTCAAGTACAAAGAAAAAGCATTTGCTTTAGGTTTACTCATTCTTATTTAAGAGTTTAGATTTAACTACACACTTTAAAGTGAGCAGGGACGCTTGATTTAGTACTGACTTAAAATAACACACAATTATTAGAGTTTTCAACATCTTATTCTAATAAGAATTACTCCTCTGTTTTACAGTGTACTTTTTACGTTTTGGTGTTGAATAAAAACAACACAATCTTTAGATGAATAATACAAATTGTGAAATGATACACAAAGAAACTTGTAAAGTCAATAGTTTAAGTTTAGTTTACACGAATAATACATACCCTTTCAATAATGTGAAATATTTTAGCTGCAGCACCTTTCGCTAGAGCAAACGCTTCAAAATATGGAGATGTTTGTCCAATAAACATCGACGCCGACATAACATTGAAAAATACCTATTACAAAAATAAACTTTAGTAAGTAGACAATTTCTAGAAAAAAAGATTTTTGATCAAGATTTTTGAATTATTTTGAATAAATGAAAATTAAAGTTACTCAACAATAATTAAAACTCCTCCATCATATTCGGGGTTTTCTTGACCATAACCTTCAATAATAAGCTGAACGCCATACCAAAAAGCAAGAGCATATCCTGCAAATATTGAAAACCAAGTTATGCTTGCTCCCATAGCAGTCCACAGTCCCCTTTTGATACCTTTTTGCATGGCAGGAAGTAAGCGGTTTTCATACCTGGGAAAAATATATGAAAAACGAAATTATATTAGCAATTTGAAATATTTTATTACAAATTCTATTAATTAAACTTGGTAGTTATATTTTGAAGTAGAATAAATTTGGAAGAAAAATTTATACGAAAAATTTCAGGTGACTTTTGATGCATAACACCTTTTTTAAGCATAGGAAAAAGTATAATTTAAATATTAATTATAAATATTTTTTAATTTTATAAATTATTTAAATTTTAATTTTTATAAATTATTCGAATTTTAATTTTTATAAATTATTTAAAATTTAGTTTTTATAAAATATTTATATTGAAATTTTTTTAAATTATTGACATTTTAATTTTTATAAATGATTTAAATTTTAATTTTTATGAATTTTTTAATTTTTATAAATCATATTTTTATCTTATATTTTTATCTTATATAAATATTTTAAGCATGGAAATAAAACGATAATAAAAACAAGAAAAATATGCTTTTTTAAAAAAATTTCTTTTTTAAATTTTGATTTAATTTTCATATTTAAATGAAATTTTTGTGTGAAATGCTAAGTTTATAAAAAAGTTGAATTTGAAATTCTCATACCTCTGAATTTCTTTGATCTCTCCCCCGAACGCAGAAACTGTACGAATAGATGATAATACTTCTTCTGCCACCGCACCTGCTGCACCATAGGCCTGCATTTCTTCTCTAGAAACGTTTGCTTGTATCTAAAAGTAGTAACATTTTCAGTATAAGTCATTATTTCATTACCTGCTTATAATTAATACTGTACTCACATACAATAGCCTAAATAGAAATTTAATTGATTTTATGTTCTAATCTAGCTCTTCTTCACTTCCTTCTCTATTTTATACAGTTTTTTTTAAAATTGTTCTTCAATATTAAATTAAAGTCAAATTTTTTGAAGGACACTTTTTGAAACTTTTATACGAAATAATGTAGAAAAAGTTATGTTTTTCAGCTAATACACAGCAAAAAATTTGGGATAGAATTACGGTAGAATGTACCGGTATTCAGGGTGCCAGTACATTTTACCGTAAAATTTTACGTGACAATAATCTGATGGGATTTTATAGTAATATTTACAGTAAAATCACTGCAATTAAATTAGCATTACTGTAAAAATTATGGAAACTTTTTTTACTGTAAAATGAATTTTACGAATGTTGCACTCAGAATGTCAGTACTTTTTACCGTAACTTCATCCGGAATTTTTTACAGCCTATAGAACAATATTAGAAACAGATGTTATTCAATAACCAGTACAAAAGACAATATTAATCAAGGCGAAAAACAGTTCTCACTTACCTTAGCCATGACAGCCATAGCGATTGCTGTTACTGGTGTTATGGCAAGAATTACCAATCCAAGCTTCCATCCGTAATATAGACCTACGCCAACACATAAAAAGGTAGAAGATAAAAAGCTGAGGCATATGCCGACTTTTTCCCCTATGCCATCTTGTATTCTGGTTAAATCCCTGAAAATAAATTAAAAATATGTTATTTCTATTCAATTAATTTAACATAGTAAAATTTTAATTTAAAAAAAAGAAAGCACATTAGGTGAAAGGAAATTGGGAGTTATATTTCTTAAAAAAGTGAGGTACCTATAAAGATTTGGGATATTTAAATTTAATTTTATCGCATTAAAACTTTCAATTACGTATCCGATGGGTATTTTTATGCAGCGCATAACTTCTTACTTTTAAAATTCTGTTTAGTTTTATAGTACACTGAGAAAAACAGTTTGATCAAAACTACCAAAATATACTGAAATTTATGGTTTTTCTGGCTCTATGAAAACTCCAACAAGCACGGTCATTTCTACCGATGCGCTTTAATAATGATTTTGGTAAAATTAACAAGAAAATATGGTTTTATAATTTGTGATAAAATTTATAAAAGTTCGCAATGTTATCAAATCATGATACCTTCAGGGCAAAGAAAAAAATAAAAATTAAAAAAAAAAAAAAAAAAAAAAAAAAAAAAAGAGAGAGAGAGAGAGAGAGAGAGAGAGAATATTCGGTTAAATTTACAGTGTTTGTTACTAAATATGTGGTAATACGAACTATAATTCCGAAAACCAGAATTTCCGGAAATTAACAAATGAATGGTTTAAATACCGTATAGTTTGGTTTTATTAACAAGAATTATGAGGAATTCTTTACCAGAAATGTCTTCCCCACGCGGTACAGTAACTTTACCAAACCATTTTCTCCACGTAGGCTTTACGTTACACCTAAATTTTGAAATCTAGTTTAGAGGCATAATTAAATACTGGAAATATTGAAATTACCGTCTTTTGAAAAATTAGTAAATTAAGAAAATAATGATATATAAAATGTAGTATCCACAATAGTTTTAATGCTAATTTTTTTCACCAAAAATTACCATATCTTTTATATAGATATGATAAAATTATAAGACAAGTTAAAACAATTATTCCCAAATGTATAAGAAAATAAAAATTAGTACTCATTGGGTATTCATAACCTATCATTTTCGAAGGTAAAATATTAAAAGATTTGAAGGTTGGATGAAATTAATAATTCCATCTGCTTTGCTATTTAAGATTTAATATAGTTTTGCATATCTTACCCAGTTATGCGGCTAGCAAAATCACCAGTTTCATGTGTGTCATACCATCCGATGTCCTGTTTCAACACTGAAGACATAAATAAACAACGAATTCTAAATGCTTGATTAGCAGCAGCAGTGTTAAAGAAGCATACAAATATGTAATTGCAAATCAACATTACACCCCCGAAAGCAGCATTATAAATACACAGCATTGTTGCACTTTCTAAAAATTCTTCTTTAGTTCTAAAAATTAAAATTTATTTAATTAGGAACATTAAAAAAAGTAAAATAATATACTAAACTTATGTCAACAATATATGAAAGTTTTCCATAGCTCCCTAAATATTAACAGTAGTCTACTTGGCTTTACTGAAGCTTAGAGAGAGATTCAATTTTTCATAGGCAATGTGTTACCTACACAGTTATTATCTAGAGTACGATAGATCCCATAACACCGTATGCGTATCATATTAATTTCACATGGAAAGAATAACTGAGGGATATTTAAATGCGTATATTTTTACAGAGCCTTTAATAAAATTCAAATACTTAAAATTCAATTTTCGTTGAATGGATTAACAGTATTAAAATTTCAGCGATGTAAAGATAAGTAGTAAATGTTCAATAACTCATGAGCTAAATTAAGTAGATTTAATAATGTAAACCTTCATACCAAGAATACTGAATTTTTGTTCAAAATAATTTTAGTCAGCATTTTCTTATTGAAGAGGCATACCATATCTCTTTGTTGATTAAAAAATAGTGGTATCTAAAATTGTTAAACGATTCGAAGCAAATGATTTTACCTTTATAGCGATTAATAGCATATTTGGATGAAGTGTTGTCAGACTGGCAACACTTAAAGCAGGCAAAATTTCGAGGCACCGGAAAGTCCTGTTTGGTTTTTGTTCCCATTTTGATCAGTGCCCCATTTTCCTTGTTTTAACTTGTTTGTAATTTTTTATGCATCTATGCGTTTTCTTTATTCCTTCTGCGTTTCGGCTGTGTAGAACGTCCATGATTATAACACTGAAACGAAGCTATGTCTCTCTATATAAAAGTATCCGTACTTTATTTTCATTCGCATTTAATATTTGCTTAACAATTGTAACCTTCAGATTTATTTTGATGGTTTCGATCGATAAAAAGGAAAACAATCCCAAAACTAGAATTAAAAAATGCGTGAAAAATTGTGATATGATTACAATCCTAAAGTAACGTGTAAATTCTTTTTTTTTTTTAAAAAAAAAACTATTAATTTTAAACTCGCAATTTTATAAAAAAAAAGATAATTGCTTTAGAAAAATATGCATAATAAAATTATGAAAAATTAAACATTTAAAAAAAATTGGGGTGGGGGATTGCTCTCATATAGTCTAAAAAATGTGTATGTACGGTAGTTTTCTTTTACTTTTTCAATTTCATATTTTATTTATTTAATTATTTTTTACTTCTTATTTACTGAAAACGCAGCAGTTCCATGGTCATTAGGATCAATTTGTGGCTTCATTACAAAAACATTTTTCACATGGCTTCATTCCAAACACAGCAAGCACATTTTTTGAAATATATTCTCCAAACAATTATTTCTAACAATTAATATTTTATCAAATTTGGATATCTTTATGCACGATAACCACAGTTCTGTGCTTAAAAATGAATTTAATTCACCTACCACACCGGAATGAAATATTTTTACAATGTATGAAACAACTATCAAGAGATTTTGTGTGATAGGTTTATTTTTCAAGTGTCAATATCATTTTGTCTTTACGTGAGGGAAACAAATAAAATCCAACATAAATTAATTTTTTCATCTAAAAATAAATTGCATTTCGCTTCATGTTTTTACTCAAAATTCACATTCTCTAGACTTTTTATAAATCTAAAATAATGTTAACTAATTATATTGATATATTTATATATTCTCACAAACAGTATCAAATAAAATTTTTGAATAAACAATAAAATAGATAATTTTACTATAAACATACATATTGGAAGTTGAAACATTGTTAACAGTCATGTCATAGGTTATCATTTTCTGGATGACTTTTCCAAATATAATCATAATTCCTGGCATTGAGCAACCAGAAGCTATAGCTATTGTACAGGCAATGATCATCAGCAATTTATCACAGGGAGAAGAATACTTAAACTGCAATTAATAAATGATTTGCTGTTTTAAAAATAAATGTAAACAAAATAAAATATGCAAAAAAGTTAGTAAAAAAGAGAATGTTCTTAACATACACCGTGGAACAATATTTTTCCCTGCTGTATGAGATTTTTTAACAGGTTTTAGATAACCTTTCGTATCCCTGATTTCAAATCTGCAATCAGTTACGGATTTTTTAATGACATTTTTAGTTTATTTTTTGTCGAAATATACAAGTTTAAGAACCTTATATACAACAAGAGATCGCATAATTTCTAGTAATAAATTTCTAGGGAAGTTAAGAACAGTAAATTACAGATAAGCTCCTTTAGTCGCGCACGATGACATTTGCAAACATGAATTGCAGTTGCAAACATGAATACATCTATGCAGTTTTACCCCTGATGATGTATTATAACACCCCTAGAAGTTTGCCGCAATATTTAAGTGACCCCCTGCTATATATAACGTTTTTAAACTTGTACAATTCGATAAAAAATATACTAAAAATGTCATTGAATAAAGTTCGTTAAAAAAAAAGTTTTTACCCCTTTGTTATCGTTTTGTTATGATGGAAATTTCTTAAAGAAAAAATTTACAGGAAGAATCTTCAAGTTATTTTGTAAATAAATAAAATTTTAATTAAAAAATTAAGTTCGAATCAATTTGCTTTTGATATTTTATTACTCAATAACAGTTTGGCCGATTCAACTCAAATTTCAGTTTTCCTTTATTTAAATTACCTACTTTAAAAGAATTTAAAAAATTTAATTCCTAATAATTCAATTTCTTTTCTTCTTGAAATAAGTTACATTAAATAACAAATAATCTTAAAAAATTACATTTAAAAAATTTTCTTTAACTGTTTATATTCTGTGTTAAATAGTTTTGAATCGCTTAGAAAGTGACAAAGATATAAAGCAAAAAAAAAACGAACATTAAAGGAAACAAATTATCCACTGCTTTCTTGAAAAAAGCTATTTAAACTATTTTCAAATTGCATAATTTCAGGAAAAGTATGTTTCTTTATCTGATTCTGCAACTTAAAACATAGTCATTAAAAAATAATTATCATAGACAAAAATATTTCTTGCTACCAAGAAAATTGCATGTCAATACATGATAATCTGATCATTAAATGATCACAGAAGGCGACAAAAGAATTTGGGCAATGTTATTGCATCATAGAACAGAATTTAGCTAATTTCTTATTATTATGTTTGCTCACTTCTTTCTGTCTATTACTTTAATTATAAAATATTTTTTAATGTATCTTAGTTTATTGTTTACTTTTTTTTTTTTTTAATTATATATATATATTTTTTTTGCATTTTTACAATGACAGGCGGGAGATCTGATAGTTTAGAGTTGTTTAAAACAGGAAAAAGACAGTGTAAAATCGTACGCTTGTTCTTTATACTATCATTAAAAACAAAAGTTCCAACTCTCTAACTTTAAACGCAATTGCACTTATTAAGGTGTTTCGTTTTTTTTATATTATTTTTCATGAGTGTTTACTGTACTTTAAACTCCTAAAAATATTTTATTGATGTTGTAATAATCTTACATTTTTCAATGATAAAATTGACAGACAGTTTCATTTTGTGTTTCATTTTTGTATAACCAACCTCCAGTAACAACAAATATAGACAGTAAAATGTGTATCAGCAATTCCCTAGAAGGTAAGTTTATCTGCGCTATGCAGAAAAAAGGCACATAACTTATCTTTAATTTATCTCAAGAGACATTAATGCTTATCAATGTAAACTTTACTCGCTACGAAATTTTCATTGCTTCTTACTGGTGCAATTCTAAAACGTATGAGAGTTTTTTTTAAATTTCTTTTTAATGAAAGAAGCTGAGTTTATTTTTTTAAACAACATTAAGATGTTTGCTATCAATTGGTTCATATAAATCGGTAACTGGATGGATATATAAAACTAATTAAGTTGCTAGAAGGCTCCGGCTTTCGCTCTCTTACTCTGGAAATTTCGAATCAAATCACGATAAAAAGTACTGGCACAATGAATGCAACGCATCCGTAAAATCCATTTTAATGTAAAATCAAATTTTTGACTTAATTTTATACCATACATTTGCAGTAATATTTATTTTATTACAGTGATTCAGTGATTTTAAAATAAATTTTATTGTAAAATTACGGGATATCAGATTTTTTAAGGCCTAAAATTATACGGTAAAAAATATTGACATTCTAAATGCCAGTACTTTTTAACGAAATTGTATCTGGAATTTTTTACAGTGCAGCACACCAACTTCTGTTATTGCCTCTCATTCATCTTTGTTTTTTTATTAATAAAAAACATTATTTAATTTATAGAATATATAATTATTATTATTTTATGTAAAAACATTTTGTTAATGTTATTCATAACGAAATGAACGATTACTAGGATTTGAAAAATAATCAACTGGACTAGAAAGAAATGTTTAACCTTAGGAATTCAAAATGCGTGATACAATAAGAAGTAAGGAATGAAAATTAGTTTTAATAGTTAATTAAACATTACATCATACAATTAGAAACAATTTCCATATCTCTTGAGTCTTTTATATTCTCTCTATTTATATTGGGAGTACAAATTAATTCGGTCCGTTTTCAAAAGATGGCTCTGGCTGTTATGAATGTTTCATAGTGACACTGGTTTCGGTGGTTTCAGAGAGGTTAGACATCAGTCAATAATGTTCAGTTTATATCGCTTTGAATTTCATACAAAAACCCTGTTTTTTAATTTGTTGAATATGTCAAATTTTGTAGTAACTAAGCAGCGTTTGCGAGAGGTTTTGTGTTTCTGCTTTAATTGGAAAAAAAGTGCAGCTGAAGCGAATCGAATGCTTGTAGAAGTTTATGGTCACAATGATCCAACTGATAAATCATGTAGGGAATGGTTTCGACGTTTCAAGAATCGTGAATGGTGAAAGCAGAATTTTGAAAGGTGGATGGTGCTGCATACTATGATCTGCTACAACCTGGCGATTCCATTACGGTCAATCGGTATAAGCTAAAATTGAATCGTTTGGGCAGTACATTACGAGAAAAATGGTCGGAATATGAGCAAAGACAAAGTTAATCTTCTGCATGATAACAGTCCACCTAATGTCGCAAAAGTCGTAAAAAATTATTTGGAAACGCTCAAGTGGGATATTTTACCACACCCGCCGTATTCGCCGGACATTGCTCCTTCTGATTACTGATTGTTCCGACGGATACAGCGTGATTTTGCAGATCACTGGTTCACTTCTTTCGCAGAAATCGAAAATTGACTCCTAACTTTGATCGCCTCAAAAGACGAGACATTTTTTCGAGATGGTATTCGAAAATTGCCTGAGAGGTGGGAGAAGTAGTAGCCATCGAATTACAATAGTTTGATTTATCTGTTCAATCATTTTGTTCTGAAATAAATGCATTTTTGACAACAAAAAAACGGACCGAACTAATTTGTACTCCCAATATTATAAAGTCAAAAAGTTTTAAGAGCCGCCACCACCGCGATTATGAGTGTTCAAAAGGGTGCCTTATTTTTTAACTTCTGTTTTTGAAACGAAATGTAATACCTGGCAAAATTATTAAATCAACTTATACCGAATTTTTGCTCCATTTCAACTTTCGGGGGAGGCAGCTTTGTCGACTTAAAAGTATTTTACTTGTATTTTGATTATTAAAATTAAATATTTAACGCAAATTAAGCCATATCACAAATATTTAAAATTTTATAATTATAAAATCATGTGAAATATCAAAATATATTAATCAAACTTTGCACACCGATTCGGAAATATGTTAGTAAATTTAAGCACGAATATCTTCATTTAAAACATATTTTATTTTTAATTGTTGGAAAATTTGTAAGACACTTACTAATGAAAAGAATGTCACAGGTGGAAATTCATCTTTAGGTTTTTCTTCTTTCTCCTTTTTCTCACTGAAAATAGAGTTAAAATAAGTTTCATAATGTAGAAAATATTATGCCTCAAATTTAAATGATGGCATTTAGTGTTACTTCAAAAACTTGAAAGGTAAACTGAATGTGGTTTCCGAAATAATTGTGAATTGCGAAAATGATGGGTATATAAACCCATCAAAAACACATAAAAAGTGATATTGCATGTGCGTTTTTTATCAGAAGGATATTTTTTCAGTTGCCTAGCATTACAGCCATCTTAAAAAATAATCACTTTAGATGAAAATATAAATTTTTAATTTGTTAATACATTAAGATAAGAAGACTTAACTTATTTCTAAAAAAAAAAGTCCCAGTAAGAGACTTGAACTACCAGTTTATTTTGTATTTGAAAAAAGAAAACTGTTCTTTTAAAATGAAATTAGGCACAAATAGGTTAAAAGTTAGGTTAGGATAGGTTCTAAAAGAAAATCACAGCACACTTTCAGGATAGGTTTTTCTTAATAAGTTACGATAGGCTTTGTAAAGAGAAGTGAGAGAGTGTTTACTTTTGCAAACATTTTGTTAATACTACTGATACATGATAGAGATGCATGTTTGTTTAATTATTTTGTTTTACGCATGCTTCTTTTTTAAGATTGTTTAGTTTATTTTTTAAGATAAGTACTTCCTGTCAAAATAATCTAGCTGATAAGCAATAATTCACGCACAAATTCAATTAGCAAGGAATCATATCAAGAAAATTACTACATAAGACTAAGAAGTGCAAAAACAGAAAGATTAAGATCTAAAAAAAAACTTATTTTTCAAATAGAAAACTTTCGCGAACTTGAAAAAACAAACAAAAAGAATTTTCTAAATTAAATGTCAGTAAAATATTTTCCAATATTCTTTTATTTTTTGTAATTTATTCTTCATATTTTTTTCACATTTATAAACCAGTTTCTTTTCTTTTAAAATTCCATTTATAAATATATTTTACTGCCTCTCTTCCTAAATGTAACAAATATTTTGGCAAATGACGTCTCATGGTACAGTACGATTCTTTTTTTTTTTTTACCAACATTAAAAATTTACGTATAATATCTCAAACTTAACATTTAAAATGCAACATCATTAAATGTTTTTAAGCATCCAATCAATATAGAATACTACGAGTATATGAGTGGAAATATCTTTTTGACAATTATTTTTTCTTAACCAAATAGGTAACTATAAATATCAAAGTTTTATAATATAAAACATAACTCAACTTTTTAATATAACACTATACTCTGCGCAGCAGTTCTTGTAATTATAAGCACCATAAGAGAACAGCATAAATAATAAATGGAAATACGTATTTTACATATCTTAAAAGAATAAATATGGAGCAGTGTTTTTTAAACTGTACATATTAACATGAATTAAGTATAATAATCTGAAATAGAAGTTTAACAGGTATAAAAAAGACTTACTTTTCAGTAATTAAACCCATTTCTTAAATTACGATATTAAGTGCATCAGTTAAAAGAGAACGTATTTAATTCATAAGATATAAGGTTTGAAATATTTCAAATCTATACGGTTACGTCTATTTACTTGTCATAAAATAACCTTCAAACATAATAAAATTAAAATACTGTCTGGGAAACATCACATTTATTAGGGCAGCGAGAAGTTCCGCTTTGAATCATAATCAATAATGAATTCATTGATCACATTTATTACTTATTAAATATGTAACACTCTCACTACATCTTAAATAAAGATAAAAAAAAGATATCTTATTAAAAAAACCAATTCTGCTTAATATGTTAGTATTAGAAACACAATTGCGCAGACATAATTGTTTGCAACTTTGCTGTTTCAGAATAGTTGTTTGAATATTTGTTTCAGAACTTTTAATGGCATATTTTTTGTCTCTTTATTCAATCTAAAGTATAAACTATGACCATGTTATTTAAAGTATAAGAATAAAATATTTAATATAGATCATTTTTGTTTGCATTAGTATAGCGATGATAGTTTCTACAGGCTGATTTAACATTCGTCTGCCAATACTTTCTTGATTCCATTCAATTGTAATCCTCGTCATGTGGTAGCATAAAATTCGATTTTTTTCGTTGCAATTTTAAAACAAACAATTTATAAGACTAAGCATTATAGAGCAGAGGTTCCAAAAAGGCTTTCCGCAGAATCCTAGGGTTCCATGTTACAGCCACAAGGGGTTCCGAAAATTGCAATTTTTTTTACCAATTAAGATTTTTAAAATCTGTTATTGAATTTTTATTCAATTAATTATCCATGATTTGTTTAATATTTACATTATTTCTTAAATTATTTTATTAAAAATCTTGATAAAAAACAAACACGGATAAAAAATAATTTGACTGAATAATGGATAAAATCATCAATCGAGAAAGATAGCCAAGGGTGGGTAAAGGCCTTAAGAACTAAACATTTCCAGTCCCCCCTACTGGCAGCCAAACTCTTTCCTTTCAGAAAATATACTTTAGTGTTTTACCTCAATTAAAAATTACTAAATTCAACAATGAAGAACAGTGTTTCTCTGATAAATATTTTCAACGTCTATTTTCGTACTTTTTCGTTTTTTTTTTCAATGAAAACCACAATTAGTCATTCATATTCCGTTTATGGATTCACTAAATTAAATCAAGAACTAGAATAGATGTGTGCCCCAAACCTGACATTCAATTATTTAAATAAAATAGAATTCTAAGAATAGAATAGATGAAATAATACGAACATAAACAATTTATTCTTCATGCATTTATTACCTATTTTCAAAATAATGAACGAAATTTCAAATACTAAGTATTTTCTGGATAATTAATAGTCTTTTCTTGGTTAATATATTAACATTTGCTAACAAAATTTGTTCATTTAATCTCAGAGATTCTGCCAAAATCAAGTTTATCATTTAGAGTTCAATGGATGAATAAATTTGGAAAACTCTGTTATAAAAAAAGGAAGCGAAAATCTTTAGAACAGCTGTTTTTTTCTTCCTTTTTTAAAATAATGGAATCCTGGTATCGCTCTTTTCTTCCACACTATTAGAAATTTCTTGATAAAAAGTGGTTAAATAAAAAAAACATTTTAAGTGTTATTTTACCATATTCAAACAAAACAGTCAAACAATCACAAATGAGGTGGTATCCAAACTGTTAATAGAGGGAAAAACCGTTTACTAACAGCTTTCCCCTAATGCGATTAAATAACCAGAATTTCATCGCACCAATGAGGCCTACCGAAAGAAGCACACTGTGAACCAATGTTTATATTATAGCCGAGAAAGCTGATCTGTCAATCGCATGACCGACAGAACGGGGGTTCGAGTTTAAGCGTTGACACCACAATATTCCCTCATTCCCTTCAGCACATGAAGTTTTCAGTGTCCCCAATTTATGACCCCGGGCAATTAAAATATGACACTCTCATTCACGACTCCTTGATGGCAGCACCATAAAGCTGCATAATATAAAAAAATCTAGTATTTCCCATCTCCAGTATTTCGATAATTCTAAACCCATGCTTGTTATAAAAAGTTTCAAAACCGTAAAGGTAAAAATTGTTCTTCACCGTAAATTTTACAGTTAATTGAATGGATAAACTGTAATTTTACCGTAATTTCAGAATGAAAATTCTAACATTGTACGTTCATAACTAAGAAGCATATCACACGCATATCAGTCTAAATGTTTCTTTGAAGAGTTTCGTACTTAAGGAAGCACGGTTAACAATTAAATTAATTGCAATGCACACTAGAAACTGCGATCTATAAAGTGCTTAGTAAGTATATCTTAATAAGTTTAAGCCAGGATGAATCAGGATACGTTTCCTCTAGTATGAGGGGATTTAGTTTTTAATCATCATTATTTAAAAAGAAATTTTTAAATGAGAAAAAAGGTCACCTGTACTCATATTCATAAGTTTAAATATTTCTTTTCAAGTACAATTGATTGTTTTTTAAAAAATACATATAATCGTTCAGTTTGTTGCGATTATCGTATTAACAAAATTTTCTTAGAGAAAATTATAACAATCCTACATTTTATTTAAGAAAATGATCTTTTTTTTTAAAAAAAAATATTGACTTTAAAAGAAGAAAATGAGAGGCAATTAAGAGGGTTGGCGAGCTGAAAGTTTTATTTTTTTCGAGCCGAGATTCTAGAAACTAGGAAATTCCTTTCCATATTCGCTCTCCACACCAACCCTCGTAAATATTTCTCCTTCATCACTGTTTTCTTTTTTTCTTCTTCTTAAAAGTAAATACGAGTAACAAAGAATATTTTTTTAACAAAACATAAAATTTTTGTAGTCTTATATCAGAATACTTTATCACCATTTAACGAAATGAATGAGAATCCGAATTTGAAAAGTGATTAGTACTTAAATTTAACCAAAGAGAGCCAATTTAATCTAAAAAAGGGGTGTCAAGAATATTTCTAATCACTTTGAAGCAAGATAAGAATTGGGCACAACCATTTTGAGGAAATTAAAACAATTTTTACCCAGTTATATAGCAAGGTTCATTAGCACAGGAAAAAAAATTAATAACTTGTATCAATTTTGTTATAAAAAAGCGGAAAATTTTGTAATATAAGCTTCTGCAATCAAAATAAGATTTCATAACTGACACATTTGGATCATATATATTTACTTTATTTTGGTTGCCACAAACTTATTACTCCACTTTTGTAAACTACCACTTTTTAATTTTTCCAAGTGCATATGAATCCTGTATAGGTAATCTATTTGTAGAAGATATAAACTATATTAGGCTTTTCGTGAAATATGTAACAAAAAATTTAACATGAACATGTTTCGAACTTTTACGACTAATGGCGTTCTAACAGACCATGATGTAAAATCTGTAATTCTTTTCGTTATTATGACCCATTCAGCGAAATTAAAGAAACAAAATAAAAATAAAAACTTATTTTTAATTATTTTATATATTTTTATATATTTTAATGCAAATTTAAACTAATATAGTTTAATAATGAAAATTTCATAATAAAGCAAAGAACAAACCTGCATCCTGCGCCATCTCCTAGATATTCATTATCGTCAAAAGCTTTATTTATATATCTTTCCTCAAAAACTTTTTCATTTTTTCCATTCCGATATCCATTTATATCCGAGTTTTGATAATCACCTTTATTCGACATTTTTCTTAAAAGTTTTTAGTTCATTTGCGACTTGTAATTTTTTTTAAAGGAACACTCCCTCCTTCAGAAAATATGCACACACCACTTACAAATGTTTACAATTTGCCCTGTTTAAATATTTGAAATTCCTCATTGCCAAAACCTTGTGCAACAGCGTTACTAAATTTACTGACTGACTGGAGTCTAAAGAGTTATAAGCCTTAAGCCAAATAAAGAACTTTATTACTAGCAGTTACCCTTTCTTTTTTATCAGTACAAACAAAAGATTTCTTTTTTTTTACAATTGAATTTTCTCTCTATTTATCTAGAGTCCATTCCACACTCGACTCACGTGAGATTATTGTAGCGATTTGTTTTATACGTCAAAGTTAAACTTGATTAATAAAGATAATCGATGAGAACCAGGCAACGTTTTATCGATTTTTTTTATCATTTTTGCCAGGTAGATATAACAATGTTATGCAAGCACTAAGATAAGGGGGGAAAGTTGCAATAACTTTTCTGTATAATTTTGATAGAAAAGAGAAAAAAAAGGCTAAATTTCTATAAAATGCTTATTTTTTTCCGAACAGTTATGAAAAATAGGAAAGATCACAAGTTAATAACACTAAGAAAAAATTTATGGACAAAATTACTAGAATATGGAAAAACTTACCTTGTTAATGACTCAACGAACACCAAAAAGCGCGATACTTTTTACCGAAGCGCTCTGATAATGCGTTTGGTAAAATTAAGTATAAAATATGATTTCAAAAAATATCTGGCAAAATTTTAACAATTTATCATGATACTTTAGAACAAGGCATAAAAACCATTTATTCGTAATAAAAACTTTATTTTTAAAAACCAGAACTTCTGGTAAACTTACACCATATGAGCAGAAAAATTACCAAATGAATGGTTTAAACACCATATAATTTGGGTTTTGTCATCAGAATTATGGCTTTGTTCAACAAAAATGCCATTACCTTACACTACGGTAATTTTCCCAGAATTTTATATACGTCTTATTTAAGTAAAATAAAACTAGGAAAATATTCTGATTTCATCAACTATTTAAAAGAAAAATGAGTATAACAACATTTTTATTATTAGGGACATAACTACTGTAGCGTACTCGTTATATATTATTATAAATAGTTCAAGCGGTAGACTGCAGCTGCTACAGTAACTAAAAGTATAAATTCAAACATAAGTTTTATGCAATTTAAAAACACTTTAAACCTCCCCATATAAACTTTTAAATGCAATGTAACTATTCTCTTTCTATTTCTTCATTAATAATTCATTTTCAATTAAAAAAACTTTTATTCAAATGTGATTCCGTTTATTCTAATCTTTACTTTATAAGACAGTTCCATATTCTATATCATTTGTTTGACGGTTTATGTAAGTTTCATTCCATTTTCCGATATCAGTACAGATTTTGGGATAAATAGTCTTTAAAAAGTACTAAAACGATGTCTTCCTTTAACATACTATTTATTGAGTACGCAAGTTAAGAAACCTGATAAAATGTGTAACTCAAGTAAATAAAATATTAGTTTTCATAAATTTAAACTTACTGATATACTCTAACAAAATGTGTCAATTTTTTAAATAAAGAGACTTACATCTTCCCTTTACCACCACGATGGCACCACATCTAAGTTCAATTGAAGGTAGTGTAAATCTAAAGTTAATCTTTAACATCTAAAATCTATAACTTTTAACAACTATAAAGTGCTTTCTTAAAAATCATATTGACATAAACAATGAGAATTGGAACTTATATCCGCGCATACAGATCAACAGGATGCTCTCGTAATATCCTGCAGGTGGCATGTTGAAATGTACAGCACTTGGAGAAATTTAAAACATGAAAAAACAATGAGAGAGTTCTATAAAAAAAATAATAACTGATACTATTTTTGATTTTTAAAACATTTGAGTAGGGAGTCCGAATCAAAATTTTGAAATTTTTTTAAAAAATTTCTCTTGATATTTTGTGCATTTTCAAGTATACTTAAATTTTTAAGAAAATTATCTAAAATATTTATTAATTTCTTACAATACATTTAGAAGCGTTATGCTTTTAAAACTGTAAAAGAAATAATAAAGTACCGTCATGTAATAAAAGAAACTTATTTCAATAGTAATACCATCACACCAATTTATACTCAGTAATTTTACTCGTTAAAGTTAAAAAAGGAAATTAAAAATTACTGAAATAAGACTACAAACTTTTCTTCTTTATTTCAGTTTCAAAGAAAATTAATCAAAATTGAAATTCAGTTTGAATAAAAGATAAATTATGCATAATATACAAATTTTCTTCTATAATACGCTGTAAAAAATTATGGATGAAATTACGGTAAAAAAAACCGGCTCTCGGAGGGCCGGTACTTTTTATCGTAAAATCCAATTTTAGCGGAGCATGCTACGGAACAAAAATTCTGATAAACCATAATTTTAACTGTAAGTATTACCGTAAAATCTCTAAATCACTCTAAATATTGTACTCTAATATTACTGCAAAAATTATGATTATAAAATTTTTAATATAAAAAATAAAATAAGGAGTTACACCAAAAATATAAAATATAAAAAATAAAATTGAATAAAAAAATAAAAAATTAACCAATAAATAAAAATAAATTAAAAAGATAAAATAAAAAATTGTATTATAAAAAATTTCAATATTTAACATTTTTCCAATAAATTAATTATCCATTAAACTTATTTAAATGGATTTTAATGATGATTTGTACTTCGCATATTTAGACACATATTTTCAGTTACAATTGAAGATCATGACGGGTAAAATAAAATTATAATTTATTTCGCTTTAAAATGGAGTTAGAAACAAACTTCTTGCTCTATTTCAATCAAAACTTATGTGTTATTTTCAAAATAATAAAGTTATCAAAATTTCTCAGAACTTTGTATCCTAATACCCTAAAATAAAAATATCACCAAACTATTTCTATCTTATTGAAGTGTTGTTAAGAGTTTCAATTCTAAATAATAATCTCTTGTTAAGGTATTCAATTGAGTGAAAATCGGTAATTGCGACAAAAATTTTGATTTTACTTATTGCCTGTATTTTGTAACCGACGTAGAAAGGCCCACGCAATTCCGAGTTTACTAATATCAATGCTCAACTCCATGGCCTTGTAATCTTGAACCCAACTAAGAAGACAAGGGAGCTCCTGGATCAAACATTAGGACAAACTCAGAAATGAAGTTATAGTTGCTTTTTTTATACGCTGACTGATGAAACTGGAATGCAAATAAACAATTCGAAACAAAACTAAGCGCTTTTTGTTATTCTTTAATTTTTATATAAATAAATTATATTTTTAAGAAAAATATAATTCATCCTTAAAAATTTATTTTTGAAAATTCAATTTTTTTGCTGCCTGAATTATCTTGCATTTTAAATGCGTTTCTATAAAAAATATTGATTTTGAGAAAATTTCTTTATAAAAAAAAGTTTATCAGAAAATTATTTAAAATTTTACATTAAGATTTTCTTTAAAGTTAGCTATGATTTAAACTAAATGCTAAGGTCTAAGAGTGAATTTAATATTTTAATCAAGCCTTAAGCAAGAATATTCAGAATTTTTCTTCAAAAAATCAATATTGATCAATATACTAAGTTTAATTTATTTGAATATTTGGATAATTTATTTTAAAGACTTTAGTTCAAAACACAGGAAACCCATATTTTTGATCCAGAAAAAAAATCATTTTGACATTTATGAATTTATCACAGAGCTCTTAGCATGACAAGAAAAATATTTAATTCTTAAGTTCATATTTGTTTTAAAAAACATTATGTTATAAAATGTTTTTATTTTTATAATTTTAGGATCCCTGCTTACCAATAATAAAATTAAAATTTTAATTAAGGCTCTTTCTTCAAAAGATTTTTTTTTTTGTCGAACCCAGTTGGATACCTTAAAATTTACGAAATTAGTTTATCTATGAAGGAAAGTTTTTATATTCAAAGGAACTTAAGTTTTTTCTCTTCGCTATTGTGAAATTTTATCAGTCATAAATGGAGAAAATCTTTCTTATTGTTTCCAAGGGAATAAAAGAAGGTTATCTTTCACGCAAAATAAATTGAAACAGAAAATTTACCGATATTATAAAAACATTTAATTAATTTCTAGATATAATTAATTTGTGACATTATCCCTTTGACCCAGAATTTTATATTTTTCATTCTTTTTTTCATTATTTTGTATTAATTTAGGTCAAAATAAGTGAATAAAATTATATTTAGCGTTTTAATAATTTATAGTTATTAAATACAGCGTAGAACACTAATGATTTTTTATCTGCGTTACAGGTAAAATTTTTCAAACATGGCTCACATCCAATCTATAATTTTTTTTTCTAATTTGCACTTATTTGCAGTTATTTAGATATCTTGAAAATCAGTAATTTATCATTGAAATTTCTTTAATTTACAAAATCAGCTATTGATAAACTTTTAAATGCGAATGAAAAGAAATTTCAAACTACTTTTTCTGCATTTTATGTTTTAGCACAAATATAATTCCGGTAATCCAATAGTTTTTTTAGTAACTGTTAGACTTAACTATTTTATAATTAAAATGTACCAAAATATATAATTTTTTTATTACAGCGTTGGAAAAAAAAAGAATACATCTAAAAGTGACACTAGCATCTCATCTGCGTCTAAGGATTTATAAATTATATTTTTCCCGATATAAATAAAATACATGTTTCGATATTTTAATATACTGCTTATTTAATTTCCAATGTTACCTAGAGAAATAGTTTCTTATTCAATGAATTGCAAATACAGTCCACAAATTGGATGTTTTACTCCTTTTAAAAGTCTTTTTTTCGATTACCATGGAAACCGATGCCGCTTTTAAATATTCTATTTTCTTAATATAATTCTGACAAACCTTACGCTCTTTAAGCATTATCTACACTTTTGCACATTTCTTATAACCGGAATTTGGCTCAAGTCTTAACTGTAACATTGTATATAAAAATGAGAATAAAATAATGTAGGATAGTAATAAATTATACAAGAATGCATAGCTTATTTAAAATATATTTTGTATAAAAATCTCGATTTCATGAAAATATAAAAATGTTTCCAAAGCGAATTCTTTTTTTAATTTACAGAGACAATTAATTCTATAGAGATAAATATTCAGTTGCTTTTTTAAATGTAGAATCTGCGTAATGCGTAAACGTGTAATTTCAAAGTTAAAAGAGCTAAAAAAAAAAATAAAAAAAAAAGAATAAGAAAAAAGAAAAGAAAAGAAAAAGAAAAGTAAAGGAGAAAAAAAAGGGAAAATTTTTCTGAAGCAGTGAAAAATATATAAAAAGCATAAAATAAACAATATTTCCAAAGAAAAACTACAAGTTACTGCAAATTCTGTAGGGAAAAAGTATTCATTTAGTTTGTTAAAGGCAGAATCTGAGTATAATTTATAAGTTAAATAGGCAAAAAAAAAGTGAAGATTCCAAAATTTCCTTTCTAAGGTTTTCTTTAAGAAAATATTTTTACGACGAAATTATAATTTTCTTAAAATATAAGAAAATTGTTAAAAAGCGAAATTCTTTTGAAATTAAGGAAATTCTATAGTGAAAATTAGTCCTTGAGTTTTTTTAAGGGCAACGCGTAATTTGATAGCTTAAAATGAAAAAAAAAGGAATTTTTTTTTAAAGACAGAAAAGCAGTTCCAAGATTTTTTTTGAGATCTTTTACTTATTTAGATTTTACACGGATAATTATTTATTTATGTAGAACACATATCACGAAGTTTGCGCTCATCAGTGAAATATTATCGTTATTCCTGTACTTCATTCATGCATTCTCCATAACGTAGTATTTAAGCAAAGAAAAATAGCCAGACAGTTAATAACGATATTTTAAACATAGATGATAAGGATATTGACGATATATAAATTAATCAAAGTTCGTTAAAGATGGGTGGCTTGGTTTTTTTATTATTAAGATTTCAAAAATGAATATAAATATTGACACTTAAATTAGATATTCAGTATGCAAAAAAATATGTTGCAAATAGAAAACAGAGTGAAATATAAAGTAAGGACTTCTTCGTTTAAACTAATTTGTTATTCGCCCGCTGCCAACTGCATAGCTAGGATTGAGAATACTATTAAATGTATTTCACATTCTATAAATTTCAGTAAAACAGTTAATTTAGTTATAAAATGGTTCTAAGTATCGATTAGAGTTGTTTGTTTTGAGAGATTGCTTTGGAGTAACGGGATCTAATCTGAGGACGGTACAAACCGCTCCCGTCTTTGAGAGTGTTTTCTCTTTTTATTTAGATACTTTATTTAGAATAAATGTCGCATTTCTACATTTTACTAACAATAACATAAATGCATTTTAATATAGATGTCAAAACTAATTGCACGGAGAAAGAAAATCCGGTAAAATTACCATACTGTATGGTAACAACGGTTTCTGGAAATAAAAAAACATCGGATCTCTGGCTAATGAAACCAAACTATACGACATTTAGACCATTCATTTGGTAATTTTTTTTTGTTAATAATGGTTCACCGAAAATAATAGTAAAAACAAAAATAAAAAGTAACTTTAATCAAATAAAGGGTTTTTATGCCATGCTCTTAGGTATCATGATAAACTTACCACACATACCAAATTTTATCACAGATTATAAAATCACATTTTCTTATTCATTTTACCAAAATCATTATCAGAGCTTCGGTGAAAACTACCGAGCTTCCTGGTGTTCCCATAAAGACAAAAACTGGATAAAGTTTACCATATTCTTATCATTTTGACCGAACTGTTTTTCAGCGCGAAAAAATGCGGAAAATCTATAATTAAAAACCAGTGAAAAAAATTACATGCATGGGAAGATGTTTTTTTTTTTAATATTATGATTAAGGCTAAAACCATATAATAAGTTGATAGCCGATAAGACTAAAACCATATGAAGCTGATGGGCTAAAACCACTATCAGCTTCATTCCATTAAACATTTTAGTCAAAATGTTTAATGGAATGTTAATGTTTAATTAGTCAAAATGTTTAATGTTAATGGAATGTTAATGTTTAATTAGTCAAAATGTTTATGGAAAGTTTACAATATTCTTATCATTTTGACCGAACTGTTTTTCAGCGCGAAAAAATGCGGAAAATCTATAATTAAAAACCAGTGAAAAAAATTACATGCATGGGAAGATGTTTTTTTCTTAATATTATGATTAAGGCTAAAACCATATAATAAGTTGATAGCCGATAAGACTAAAACCATATGAAGCTGATGGGCTAAAACCACAATCAGCTTCATTCCATTAAACATTTTAGTCAAAATGTTTAATGGAATGTTAATGTTTAATTAGTCAAAATGTTTAATGTTAATGGAATGTTAATGTTTAATTAGTCAAAATGTTTATGGAAAGTTTACAATATTCTTATCATTTTGACCGAACTGTTTTTCAGCGCGAAAAAATGCGGAAAATCTATAATTAAAAACCAGTGAAAAAAATTACATGCATGGGAAGATGTTTTTTTCTTAATATTATGATTAAGGCTAAAACCATATAATAAGTTGATAGCCGATAAGACTAAAACCATATGAAGCTGATGGGCTAAAACCACTATCAGCTTCATTCCATTAAACATTTTAGTCAAAATGTTTAATGGAATGTTAATGTTTAATTAGTCAAAATGTTTAATGTTAATGGAATGTTAATGTTTAATTAGTCAAAATGTTTATGGAAAGTTTACCATATTCTTATCATTTTGACCGAACTGTTTTTCAGCGCGAAAAAATGCGGAAAATCTATAATTAAAAACCAGTGAAAAAAATTACATGCATGGGAAGATGTTTTTTTCTTAATATTATGATTAAGGCTAAAACCATATAATAAGTTGATAGCCGATAAGACTAAAACCATATGAAGCTGATGGGCTAAAACCACTATCAGCTTCATTCCATTAAACATTTTAGTCAAAATGTTTAATGGAATGTTAATGTTTAATTAGTCAAAATGTTTATGGAAAGTTTACCATATTCTTATCATTTTGACCGAACTGTTTTTCAGCGCGAAAAAATGCGGAAAATCTATAATTAAAAACCAGTGAAAAAAATTACATGCATGGGAAGATGTTTTTTTCTTAATATTATGATTAAGGCTAAAACCATATAATAAGTTGATAGCCGATAAGACTAAAACCATATGAAGCTGATGGGCTAAAACCACTATCAGCTTCATTCCATTAAACATTTTAGTCAAAATACTTTTCTTTTAAAAATTAATAATAACTATAAATTCATTAAGTTATGATTGATGATAAGTTTAGTAGTAAAATATATTTGAGTTAAGATTAGAAACTTGAAACTTGCACTGACAATTAACAAAACGAAAGAAAGATACTGTACAATCGACTAAAAATAGAACCAATGAAAACGGGAAGGTATGAAAGGTTGATTTATTTCAATAGCATATTTATTCATGGGGACCTTGAAAAAAGACAATTGTGCAACTTTCGGAAAGTTCATTCATAATATTGAAACCATTTTTGAAACAGTTCAACTAACATCTATCATTATAAATATAAATGCACTTAACCGGAAAATATCAATTAAAATATTATTTTATAGATTATAATGCCTAGTTAAAATAAAAAGCTATTGTTCAAATTTGTGTAGAAAATAACATGTTATTACAGCATAGTATATTTTTAAAGGAAGAATGAATGTTAAGTCACCAAGTTTGAAGGTTAAATTTTCTGAATGCCATTTGTGATAATAATTAGTTTTTTTTTTTTTTTTTTTTGTACCTAAATTTCATCATTATTATTTCAACATTCTATTAAAAATTTATATATTTTCTTACTTCAAAGGGTCTACCTACCATATGTTTTTTTATGTTTTATTTATTTATTTTATTTATTTATTTTTTTAATCAGGTTTATTTTATAATACCATTTAATAATATATAATACCGTTCGAGCGAGACGCAGCATATAATTTCCGACTTTTTTGTCATTGAACTAAACAATTATGCCATCAACTTATGTCTAATGTAATAATAAAGTTGTTAAGAAGCCATTTCTTAAATTAAAAGCTATAGCTTTTTAAATTTTTTTTTTGTTCTGGGTTTGAACAAAGTACAGATAATTCCATAAATGATAATATTCTACTGACTGAGAAGCGCGATTTTGTTCGTTTACACCAGGGGTGAGCAACCTTTTTAATCAACGGGCCAATTAAAATTTTAAAATTTTTTGGCGGGCCGCACATAAAGTAACACTTATTAATAATTTACAAAACTTTATTTATAATAAACATTAGAATAAAAAAATATAAAATTTAAAAAAAAAGTAATTTATATACAAATTTTAATGCAAAATAAAAACAAACAAGAAAAGAACAATAAAACGAATTTACTTGAAATTTTTAATGAGAAACTTGGCACTGTTTTTTCGATACAAGCTGATTAATATCAGCCGGAATTGATGAGGTAGCTATATGTACGCAGCTTTCTAATCGTGCATCACTCAGTCTTGATCGGTGGTCATTTTTGATTAATTTCATGGTTGAAAATAATTGTTCGCAAGTACTTCCGAACAGAGACATCATTTGCTTTGCATTTTTCGTCAAAAGCGGAAATTTCTCAGGGCTCACATATGATTTATAAAAATTTTCGATGTTTACTGAGAAAAATAAATATTTTAAATCAGTATTATTCTGCTTGTCAATCACTTCGATTTGAAAGTCTTCGGGAACTGTATCCACATCTATATGAAATGGCGAGGAAAACATTTTTATGGAAACTGCTGTCTTCTCGGCTTTGAACGTTTGGAATCGCAATTGAAATTCGTTGATTAAAATGTCTATAAATTGCGCGTATTTTTGAGAAGTAGTAGTTTTCTTTTTCTAAATGTGGAAATTGAGACACATTATTCTTCAAAAGATGCCGTTTCCACAATTTTAATTTGCGCTCAAAAACTTGACTTTTATCATACAAATTGTGAATAAACTGTCCTTTGCCTTGAAGTTCCACATTAAGATCGTTGAGATGCTGAGTCATGTCGATGAGAAACCCAAAATCGCACATCCATTCTTTATTACCAAAATGAGGAAATGCATATCCCTTCATATCCACGAACAATTGTATTTCGCTTTTTAAGTTGTATACTCTTTTTAGCATTGCTCCTCTACTAAGCCAACGTACTTAAAAACCACGTCGCCATATTCAGTTCAGTCGCCGACAATTGAGTAATTCGTTACAAAAAATTGTTTCGGTTTAGTATGTACTATCATTTTATTATAATTAATTTTGTAACAATACGATGGGAGAAAGTCGATAAAATAAATTCAATTTTAGAAATGCTTGGCGGGCCGCATAAACATAATTAACGGGCCGCAAGCGGCCCGCGGGCCACGTGTTGCTCACCCCCGGTTTACACGAAGTGATATCTCGGTAAAGTTTAACTCTCTAATTTTATTTACTAAGCATTTCATCCCGCTGACAATGCGGAAATTATTTTTAAAAATTTTCTCTAAAATAAAATGGAATGTGTTCTTAAAGAATTTACAGAAAAATTATAAGTAAAACTTTTTAAAATGTATTTAACAACATTCTATATTTATGAAATAGCAAAATAAGTAAAAGCTGTTCTTATGAACGAATTAAGAGTAAAATTAAAAAACGGTAAACAATTCTATGTAGTTACAATCTAGCAAAACAAATTATGCTTTTATGAACGAAGCGTTTGAAAATAATGCTAAACTTATTAATTCCAATATATAAAATTTCTGTTTAGGACATTAAAAAATTCTAAATTCCAACATCATACCAATAACCATTAAAATATTTTTTTTAATCTCGTTTTGTACTATAGCATAGCTCATAGAAACATAGCATAGTCAATTTATCTAAGCATATTCCTTCTTTCTTTGTAAACACAATAAACTTTCAATTCAATTATTTGAAACATTTTAAAGATTAAGAAGAAAATTCAGCTAAAGAAGCCACTTACCAAGCGTACAACTCGAACGACATATATTAAATATAACTATGAAACTCTCAAATCGATAAATACTGATTTTTTCACAGAAGGAAGTTGATAAAAACATCTTTCAGGAGAAAAATTATTTTTTATTAATTAAAAAATGTTTTACATGATCATTTCAATCCAGTATAGAAGTGATATGCTCAGAGTTTATTCTAAACTTGAAAGAAAAACAGTATAAATCGTTTTCAATTTCTTCAAGCGGTTGCTATAGCTACCGTGTGCATATTTTAAATTTCGTCATTCAAACTATTGCTATGATTTTGACCACCATTTCGTTCCGCAGTTCCATAGCATACTCCAAAGCATAGGCAGATTTCTTTTCTATACATTTATTGGTTACTTACGATTTTTTTTAGATATGCCTCCTTAATATTACAGTCGGGAATTGATATACTTTATTTTAAGTGCTTAATGGATCAGTTTTAGGCAAAGTCATAAGCCAAGTTCGCCAATTTATTAGATCTCCGTAAAATTCTAGTTTACGCAAATCACTGGCTAAAGATAATCACAAATACGTTAAAATCATGATCATAAATAATGACAAAACTTATGAAGTAACGAAATATCGTGATCATTATATATTTATTTACAAGTAAAATCAATTTTTATAATTTCACGACATATGATGATAACGCCATCAAATAGTTATTTTAAAAAATATAGGGAAGCACATGTCCCTTACATCGATACTTATGCTTTTAAAGTTTGTCTCAATAATTTAAAAAAAAAAATGGATATTCGGCAAGAACTGATAAAAATAAAATTGAAAGTTATCTTTAAGCCACAAGAAAATTGTGGTGAATTCCGAATATCACATTTTGAAATATAATTTGTGGAATGTTTTTTTTTTTTTTTTTTTTTTTTTTTTGTGAATTGAACTTTTAACTCATAATATAGAGAGTCTAACAGTATAAAGCCACAACACAATATACAACAATTAACAAAAAATAAAGTTTGTGTATGTGCAATGAATGTGTAATGATTGTGATATTAAGGTAATTAATCGTTTCGGAGGATCTTAAAAAACCTATAACCACAGTTTCTATATTAGTCGCCTATATTTATACGTTAGGTTCTCCTTACTATAGCATTTATAACTATAAGACTAGTATTATGTAATACCACATTTAATTAAGCATCAGAGCTCCAATAATAAATTTTCGATTTTTTATGGCCTTTGAAATTAGTACAGATATTAGTTCGCAAAAAATGATTCTAAATGCATGATTCTAAATGTCGTTATTTATTATTTACGAAGTTGATTTTAAATTAAAAGTAACCTATCATCACAGTAGTAAAATCCTTTCGATTGATCTGATACACCACGTGCAGTAAAATATTTGATATCCGGTGTTACACTGTGTAAGTTCGCAAGTCTCTCAAGGCAAGAATGCCGAATTCAACTATGCATAGTAAAATAGCTGCACTTCTGAAAGAAAGCACTTAAATTCAATTGAAATTTTATTAGTCGGAAAAAATTAAAATATAAAATATTTTTGATTTCAGTTATCTTTAACTTATAAGGAAAAAAAATAATTGAAAATAAAATTTTGAAACATTAAGTGAACGACAGGTAAATAAAGTGAAGTTTGTAAAACAGCCAAGTTTAAAACGGTTTAAATCTTCAGAAATTACGAAATTCTAAATGTAAAAATAATAAATTTACATTTTAAACTATGTTTAAACGAGGGGAGGAGAAAGACTCCCACTTAGAACTATCGTAAACCTGAGTCCCACTCAATATTACCAAAGAAAAAAAAAATAAGAGAACTGCAGTAAAAATAATATACCCTGAAATTTCAAGATAGCAGTTTCTTGCATTTTGAAAATTTTGCACATTCTTCTTGGAGTATTGCACGTCGTAAAAACATTGTATTAAAAAAAATCGAGATTTAGAAAAACCGTAAGAAAATTTTATACGTAATTTATTTAGGAAGAGAAAATAAACTACGCATCAAAAATAATAACAGACAAAAATTAAATATAGCTAATAAAGAAAAAAGTGTGTTTAAAACACGAATACACAAAAATAATTTGCATTTGCATTACAATCATACTTTAGATAAATGATAATCCAATACATTTATCGTAAATATAATTGTAACGTTTTTTCTTTCTTAAAAAAAAATAACAAAAAATATTTTCTTACAGAATTGTAACCGGATCTTTAGCTTCCAACAAAGGAATTCCACTAGCATCGCATTCTTTTTCTAACCTCAGCTGTCTTTCAGAATCCTTATGATCATTAATCTGCTTCATCTCAGAACAAATTATTTAGTATTCGAATATCGTTCCGCATACACAGCAGCTTATACAAGATGTATTCAAAATTAAAAACGCTACTCATTCTGAAATAAACCAGGAATCCATAGCTAATAATAAGCTTCTTTTTGAATCTTGTGTCAATGCCGCGCAATAGCGACCTTGTAGGGAGAAACGCATCATTGCGTTCATTTTGCATCTTTGAAAAAAGAGATCTGAAAGTGTTCGTTTACCGTTACTGTCTGACTGCGGAACAGTGCCATTACAGCCACTTCAAGGCTATTGGTAAATGAAGCTCCAGGAGATGACAAGTATTACTTAAGCTTTTTGAAACAGCATTATTTTATTCTTTTTTTGTTGTTCATTATGAGTGAAAATCATTTACCATAGATGGTAATATTTTGTTAATAGTGAGGGGCTGTTTATTTATAACTTCTTTCAGTTGTTTTGGACACTCTACACTACTACAGCAAACGGCTATAAAAAGTCAATTTAATTGCAAATATAAACATTTGGAAGCGTTCATATTTATAAAAATATGAATCCATACTTTAAATTCATTTTGATATGAATGTAAGTGGAAATCACAAAAAAAAAAAAAAATTCTAACAAAAATTATTTTTTAAAATTATATTTAATCATTCTTAATAAAAATTGTTACTTGAGTCAAATGTTTATCTTTGTAAAAAAAATTTATTTGATGTTTTTAGTTCTCAAAGGAAATCAACTAAAAATTGTTTATCTATGGTTCATCTCACTAAAAATATCAAGAAAGCGAGACATGGTGGCAAACGCGGTCACTAAAAAATTGACCTTCATTTTGCAGATCTCCGACTTTAAAAAAAAAATTTAGCAGCAAGAGTGAACATATTAACCAAAGAAAAAATTCCAGTTACTTTGAAAATATTTAAAAAAGAAAATTTATTTTTTCATCGTTTCATCCATAGTAGTTTTAAAATTTGGTTTAGTCAGACATCGAATTCGCAGGTAAAAAGCGACATCTAGACTATTTTTTCCCCTGATGAATGCAAATGAATAAACTAAGCTAAATTTCGGATTTCATTAAAAGGAAAAAGAAAAGGAATAGTTATAAAGGTTAGATTACGGCAGATACGGAGGCAGATTCTTGCATTTTTGAGTTTAGCTAGTTCATTTTGAGTCGAAACGTTAGATACTAATTCTTATCATTTACAAAATTCCTTTACATAATTGTCGAATATTTAGTAAATATCGATATTTTTTTTAATTAATTTTTATTGGTTTCGCTATTTCTATTTGCACTGAAAATTAAATTTCACTTATTCTTATAAAAATAACAAATAATAAAATAAATATTGGGTTATTATTTGGATATACATATATAAGTATTAAAATTCATTGCTGGTTAAAAGAAAAAATTCTTCTCTCAGACCCTTGTGAACCTTTCACGAAACCCAAGGGATCATCGAAACACCTTTTGGGAACCGCTGACCTAACATGATTCTTAAAGTAAACATGATTCTAAAACAGAACATAGTCTTAAACATGATTCTAAAGCTGGGAGAGCAGTAATAAGCCTGGTTACCTTTAGTTTTGAAGATTTAGAATAAGAAGGATCACAAATTTCAGTTCAAGAACTGCTGTGATAGATCGATTAATTATGCTGACAGATAGATCGATTGACGGAGATTTCTTGAAATGTCATAAATAAAGGGGTGTTTGTATATCTAGAATAGTAATTCTGCAAACGCGCCTTTATTATACCCTTAAATGTCATGCATGTAAATATAGCTCTGATATATAAAAAACAAAAACGGATATCTGCATTAGTAGGGGAGAGTAGGGTCAATTGTAACAGGGTACGATTGTAACAGAGCAAAAATTTCGAGTGTCGGGTTCTAGATTTGGTTCCTAGGTGGCGCACAAGGTGCATTTAATAAATCTACATGTATACCCATGCTGGCTACCATTTTTATGTACTTTTGAAAGAGTTACACCACAAAAGATATTTCCACGCTACGTAAGTACTTTTTTTGGTATTAGAATATTATATTGTAACAAAGTAATTTTGTTTAAACAAGTAAAATTTATTAACCGAATATGTAAGTGGACACCTTAATTAACATTTTAAAAAAAGATTAGTTTTGTTAAGTAACTAGCATTGTTTTTAACAAATGAAGCTGAAATGGCGTCTTGGGGACGATTGTAACAATAAGTAAAGGGACGAATGTAACAGCTGAAAATAAATAATCTTATGTTTACAAACCATTACTTAACTCTTTAAGAACCACCAATAGTTTCCTACATCATTTATATTATGTTGCATGTGCATTATTTTATTTGTCACCTTTCACAGCATAAATTGAAATTTTTAACCCCTTAAAGTTAAAAGTTTAACTCTTTAGGTCTCTGCTCATTATTATTTTTGCTCCTAAAATATCACTACTATTTTGATGAATTAAAATATATATCACAACTATGATAATATGTATAATTAACTATGTTTTAGTTGAATTTATGAACTGTTACAATTGACCCCGTAAGTGGGGACAATTTTAACAAGTGCACGACTGTCAAAAATTGTTAATAATTGATATAATAACATTTAAAATAAGGTATTTATTTTTTTTCTAGTAGAGGATAGTCTACTTTACTCGTCTCTCAATTAATACTAATAATATATTGGATTTTTTGTTAGTTAAAAATAGTTAAGTAAAAAATGTTGCAATTGATCCCACTCTCCTCGACTCCTTTTCATGATGATAAACTAAAAGCAGTAAGCAAGGAGATCAAAAATAATTGACTATTTTTTTCCAATATTTTTTAATGTAACTAGGACAAGCGTGTTTTATTCCAATCTGTTACTAGGCATTATACGATTTTAATACCAGAAGTTTAACTCTTCTGCATCAAATCATACCGAGTTCACTTTCAAGGAATGTATCTTTTTATTATTATTATTATTTCAATGACAAAGTAACTGATATTTTTAAGTTCTCGAACTTTTCAAAAACCATAAATTTACTTTCTCTAACAGTTCACTCTCCCTTATTTATTTAAATTAAATGATACCAAGTTCACTTTTAAAGAATGCATCATTTTATTATTATTTCAATAACGCGTAACTATCATTTTTAAGTTCTTCAGCTTTTCAAAAAAAAACATAGTAGATTAGCTCTCTTTAACTTACAACTCTCCAGCACTTATCGATATCAAATAATAACAAGTTCACTTTCAAATAATGTATCTTTTAATTACTGTTATTTCAACGGCGAGATAACTGATACTTTCAAGTTTATGAACTTTTCAAAAAATAGATACATGTACAGCCCCTAAGAGATTGAGACATAGGAAATGAAGAGCGAAAGAAAAAAAAAATTATTGTGAATATAACGAATATCTCTAAACGAAGGAAAAACTTCCGAATAAGGAAATATTTTACAATGGAAATATGGTATTTGCTTGGAGTGGGATTCTCTGACTTTTTTTAAGTTCATTTCTACCATATATGACACAGCAAACCATACCAAATATGCTTGTAATAACACAGGATACAGTTCCATAAATGATTTGCTGGCTAAATATGATTAAAATGGAGATATTTAAAAAAAAAAAAATACTGAAACAATAGTCATATGTGCTTGTTTAACTCTCTTACTGCGATGTTTTTTTTTATTGATCAATATCCACACATTTTAGTTTAGTCGCATTTAATTTTGATATCTGACATAAAAAAAACATTTATTTAGAAAATTGAGAAAAACATCATTAAAGAGTTATATTAATTTAATTTATAAATTCTAAATATAAATAATTTCTCTGAGTGCGGAATAATAAAGTAAAATGCTTGGTACTCTTATAAAAACAACTTGACTTTTGTATTTTTCTTAAGTGTGTTTTGACTTCATAAAATTCCACAAACCTTTTTTTACTTTTTAACAATGAATGTTGCTTACTTTACCTTTTATATATATTTAAAGGAATTAAAGCTAATCTAGTCTAGAAGGGTGTAATATGGTCCTTTGTTTTCCTTTATATCTAATTTAAGGAATTTCTAACTATTTTTACTGTTTTTTATTGTTGAAATCTGTCTTATAACTATATTTTGTATAATTTTGAGCATATTTTAGTAAATATTGCTCAAAAATCGTCAGAACTCTGGCATACAAAAAAACCCACTCAGTGTCAAACTGCTAAGTACCCTCCTTTTAAAAAATTGTTAAAAAGTTTCATGACCTCACTCATTGGAATATTCAGGGAAGAGGAAAAACAGACAAATGGTGGAGAAACTTATAACCAATGCGTATTATTGTATTTTGCGTGGTGATAAATGAGGTATTCTTTCGAATGAAACGAAATTGAAGATCATAGACTGATAATTAAAACAATATAACAGTTAAAAGTTCAATGTACAGAAAGTCTAATATACAAGAAGTGCAATCTTAGACTTGTACCTATTTACGTATCTTAACTTCTTTTTTTCCTCTAGATAAGTCAATAGGTCTATTGATTAAGAAATGGTGAGGGTTTGATGGAAGTTATTTTTATTACAAACAGGTTTGCTTTAATATAGGCGCTGCATAGTGAGCAGTTTACTTAATAACAGAAATATACTTTTTACACACCTAGTAAAACACTGTAGCGTGTTACTATACAATAGAAAAATAAATAACAAAGAGTAAAAATATTTAAAAATACTACATTTCGAAAGCAAACGAACTATTTTTTTTTAAAGATCAAACTTTTTCGGTAAGTCTTACGGAAAGATTTTTATTAAAAAAATCGCATGCGCCGCCGCTGTTTTTAGTTCGTTTTAGTTTCCTTCTTTCAATTTAACGATACATTTTGTTTTTTAATGCAAAAACGGCACTACGAATTTGAAATTACATAGATGTGTGGAACAAAATTCAGAGAGTATGATGCAATAAAAAAATTAAAAATCAATAAATAGTTCGCGAATTACTAACTATTAAACTTGTTGTAAAAAATACCATGCGATCTGCTCTGCTCGCATGAAAAAAGGAAGGATACGAAGTTGAAATTTGACATGCTGAGTCATATTTGTTAAAAACTAATTTTACTAAGAATAAACCAATTCAGCATTCCGTTGACAACGTTCCAAAAATAAAGATTAATATTATCTTTCCTAGAATGCCTGATTCATACACACAATACATATTAAAATTTAATACAGATAATTAATAAAACGCTTCTTGGTTATGTGATAAGTATAAGAATAGTTAAATAAATCTATATTTGAAACTTCTCTTCAGCTTTTGAAATGTTGTGAAAAATATTTTAAAATTTAGTTCGATAGAAATAGGAAATTAAATATTCAGACGCGCATAGCACAAATGTTTAATAATCTATATGCTGGCAAGTTATTTTATTGTTGATAGAAATCTAGCATGACCTATTGATTAAAAACAAATTAAAGAGAAATAAGTTTTTCAAATAGGCTTAAATCTGTAAAAGTGACAAAAATGCTGGTGAGATTGACATTTTGGAAATGAACTAAATTAATCACCATTCTAATGTAAATAATATTTGAAAATACTTCTATCACAAACTAACATGAATCCAATTAGTTAGAATATACATATACAATTACAATTATTATTTAAGACATAAAAACAGCACAAGTTTCTAGTAAAAAATTTTTTATAAAATTTATGTAAGAACAGTAATCTGAAGAATTTACAGAAAAGGATATTTCAATTTAATATTAATATAGTTGACTATTATTATTTTATCTTAACGCTATTTTAAAAACAAACAGCTTTATTAATGACAAGATATTTTTCTCTTAATTTATATTTAGGATATTTATCTCTCTACATAAATTTATAAATTTCAGCGAACTGCACCACGTGCCATGAGTTGATACGAAACATTGGCAAACTGTGTGTGCCTAATTCAAAAATTTCATCTCTTTCTCGTGCGTTTAACGATGAAATTTAGACGTTAGTAATTTTGAAAAATAAATAAATAAATAAATATTACTAGGGAAAAGTGCAAAATTTTTTTTTAAAAAATCAATTTTTTGTAAGTATAATAAATAATTCAGCTCTCTAAGAAAATAAGTCCGAATTATTACATGGGTAACCAAATATCAACAAATATATAGGGATTTATACAAAAATTAATAAATGACAAATAGATAAAACTCACACTGACTGCATGTAGAAGCAGCACCCATGTTTTACACAGGTCTAAATTTTTTTTTTCAACTAGTTGCTCTAATTAAATAAAAACTAATTCTGATTTACAATTTTTTTAAGAAAAATAAATGTAGGATATAAAACTGTTGTCGCTAAACAACAAGTTTTTTTTTTCACAACAGAAAACCTCTATTAAAAATTCATTTGTTCTTTGTTTTAATCTCATCAATAGCGTTTCTTTCATACGCAATACGAAAATAATTTATTTTTGGAATTTTAATGAAAAGTGACGCATCTTTCTTTCCCACCGATTAAATATTTCGAGAGAAATTGTTCACTTCAACTGCGATTTACAAGAGATCCGTGAGCAAATTTGTCCATAAAAAATTATTAAAAACTTCAGAAGCTGCTTTTTTGTCTTCCCGTGCAGGCATAATTTTAAGAATCATTCTATCGAGAAGAGAAAAAAAAGCATTAAAAAACATTTGCGTCAATCCCACCTTTGTGAATTTCCCTTTAGGAATTGAATGATTCTTATTTATTTTTTCGAAACCGAAAAAACTTTTTAAACTTTTTAACTGTACAAAGACCTTACTTTTGTTTTAAGCTATCATCAGGTGAAAGCAATGGAATTACACTCGCCGCTTCTTCACTAGAAGTCACCGCTAGATGTCTCTGAGTTAAAATGTCATCCTTGTTCTTTTGCATTTCAGGAAAACACAACACTTTAGAATAATGATTATTTTCAGACTTATATCGATCGAAACGAGAAATAAGCCTTTACGTTCATGGAAATACCAGAAACGTTCAACTGGCCAGTTTTACAGAGATGAATTACAAAATGGTTGCGTGTCCAGTCGGTTAAAGAACTCACTGCCGGCATTTCATTATTCATGTATTGCATCATCCTGAGAGTTCGTTTACCGCGCATGTGTGGTCTATGAAGGGATTTATTTTAGGAGTTTCCCACAAATGAAAGCTTTAGAACGAACAAAATGCGGGCGAAAAGTGCTCATATTATAAATAGAGTAATGTCAAGAGTGAAAGCTGTAATAAAAACACTTTTTAGAACAAGTTTAGTTTCATTCAGATCAGCACAAAAATCGCCCACCTTTTATTTACGGTGAAACCACTTATTGATTCCATGTTGCGCAACTAAATAATTCTATTTTAATCTAATTTATTCTAATTACTACTATATTTTAAACAATTCCTGCTCCTAAAGCCCCCGAGAAGGATTCTAGATTTTAAAAAATGGAAACATTTTAGCTTTAGAAATTGTGTTGGTATATCTTTCAGTTATGTATATGATTTCATTGTGTTGTTCAGTATTGATTTGTTTATTATTTTCTTTTTTACCCTAGTACGAAAAACGGTAGAAAATACTAAACAATATACTAATGTTAAAATGTAGAAAAACACAGCTATCGAAAGATTTTTTGGTGCATGCTTTTAAATTTAAAATAACGCTAATATGCTTTTAAATAACGCCCGTATTTTAAGTGAATGATCGAAAAATTAACGCAAGCGACAAAACATTCGAAAGTGAGATTTTTATTTATTAGGTATTTTTTTTATGATAATCTACATATAGGTCTTAATTTAAATAAGCAACATGTTGATTTTTTAAATTTTCTAAATAAATCACATTTTTGTTCATTTTCTGAAGTTTAGTTTTGGCGTTGATAGCATTAGCAATGGAAAGAAAAAAGTTGTCTAATTGCTTTGAATTGATTGTGAAGCACTTGCGTTATTTTTTCAATTGTACAGCAGTGTGGTATGTTGTATTTTTTAACGGTGACTAGATAAAATATAGAGTATATAAGCCTCATTTAATAATTTTCCCACTGCCACATTCAGATTAATTATATTTCCAGAATATTTATTAATTCACTTAAGATTATTAATAGGGAATGTTACTTTTAAAAATGTTGTATTTTAAGATATTTACAGCTATTTAAAAAAAAAACCTTATTATTTAAACGGCATATAATAAGAAAAAAATTAAATAAATAAAATCTTTTATTTCAATCTTTTAAAATATTTTACTGTTTGATTAATTGGTGGATGCAAATAAATTTTTCTAGTTATAATCTCCCCATTGTTGCGATTAGATTCTAGTACAAAATGAGCAATTGCAGGAATTTTTCTTTTTCTACATAAAATTCACAGGTAGTGTAAACCAAGGTTTACTTTTAAGCTTTTTCATTCGACATAACTAATGTTTGAATTAAAATAAAATTATAATAATAATCTAAAAAACTACTAATTTTCAAGCTCACACTCCCAATTCAAAATAGCAAGAAATAGTTCAAATTAGTGTCTAAAATTCAAATTAAAGCATAAGTATCATGTAAAACTATCTTACTCTTCTGTACTTTATAAATAAAAACGTATTAGTTTCATAATGAAAAACTGAGAGCTGTTTAAATTCATTTATTATCATTACAAATTTGGCTTTGAAAAAAATACTTTTAAGTGATGTCTTATCTATTGCGAAATAACGTCTAAAGCTTTTATATAACACTTCTAAAGTAACTGTGATAAAGAAAGTGTCAAGCAATTATGTCATAAATCTGCTTACCAAAAACTACAAATACTATCTAATTAAATTGTAGCATTACATAAGCTCAATATCATTTAGATAGTCAGCTTATGCAAAGGAAAATATGTAAGCTTATGCTACAAACTATTTTATTAGCCATCAATAAATCTTCAAGATTTGTATCCAATATTATTAGCATTGAATTATATCTACTTTGTTTATAAATAATAAATTTAAGTCAAAATTTTGGGTTTTAAAGTTTAATCCGAATAAAAAAAAAACTCATTTTTTTATAGTATTATGTGATCACTAAAAATAAAAAATTACAATTTATAAACATAAAAAAGAAAAGTTTTTTATTAAAAGTGAAGGGAAGAAAAATATTTCAGGATAAATATAGGTCTAAAAAGTGGTTAAATGAAAAATTATTAAATTATTATATGATATGTAACCAATTTTAATCGCGATAAAAAAGAAATAAGTGACTATAAAACTTAATTGACACATTTGATCTATCCGAAAAGATTGATTATACATTTTTTGTTAATACCGATTACATCAAAACCATACAAGGCATATTTCAAACTGAGAAAAAAATATGGTCAAATCTACCAAAATATTGTAAAGTTTATCGTGTTTCTGACATTATGGGGATACCAAAAAAGTTCGGTAATTTTAACAGAAGAGCTTATCGGCAATGATTTTGATAAAATTAACATTAAAATGTGATTAAAAATATCTAAAATACCGTAGCATGTGATAAAATTTGGAAAATGTAGTAAAATTTTTATCATGATAACTTGGAGCATGACATAAAAACCATTTTTTGGTGAAATTTACTTTTCAGTTTCGTATTTTTTACTAAATGTGTGGTAACAAGATATAGTATTCTTAAAACCAAAGCCGCTACCATATGAACGGAAAATTTTCCGAATGAATAATTTAAACACCGTATATTTTACGCTTTATTACCTGAATTATGGCCTTTTTTAACAGAAATACGTCATTACGAAATAGTACTGTAAATTATCAGAATTTTTTTCTCTATGCATATTTTAAACGATATTTTCTTCTTCTTTTCTTTTTATCATGTTATGAACTCATTTTATTCACATTACAACAATCCTTACACGACCCTTACTTACACAATCTAACAATATTTTTTCTCAAGTATCATTTGAGACAAAAACAACAAGAAAATGTATAAAACCTAAAAATTCAGTGTCAAGTAATTAATACTAGGCGTAGACAGTAAGAAAATATGAAATACTCAAATCATGTTATCCAGATTCTGACTAAATTTTAAAAAAAAGTAGCATACAATAAATAAAATTAAACTTGCTTTTCTGTAGTCATAAGTCTCAATTTCTTTTTTTTTTTTTTTTTTTCTTTCTTGGAAATGTTATAACAGTTTTGCAACAAATTAAATAAGTAAAATACAAAATTAACGTGACCAAATTCAGTGTCAAAAACTACAGTAAGCCATTTAATCAGTTTCCGGCGAAGTGAATCGCGTTAATTGATGCATCATCATCTAAGATTATTCATAGATTTTTCAACAAAATCCATTAAAATAGTACCGCAAATTCTTTTAAATATCTGTTAACATTTTTTTAAAACATATTCAAAATATTTCATGAAAGATGCTCTTCGCAATAAATGGGGAATTATTTGGAAACATGACAATTAGGAAAAAAAATTAAAGTCTTCAGAACAATCTAAATTTTTTTGTATATTTATTTAGTTACATTTATTAATATCTTACAGGCAGCAGTGTATTTTATTGACACTTGCTCAAGATAAAAAATAAAATAGAAATTCACCAAATTTTGAATGTCTAGAAAATGACTTATTAGCTTAGAAGTTAAGAAAATTAAGTCATTTTAAGCTAATAGTAAGTAACTCAGCTTAAGAAACTAAAAAAAGACAAAGTTTAGAAGTTAATTTTAACTTTTTATGTAAATAAATTGTAATTAAAATTATTTGAAATACGTTTTGACTCCAAAAGTTGGTTCTTTATTCATGCAATTAGACATGTTCTGATAAAATGGTATTCTAATCAATCTCTTAACCTAAGATATTGATTGCTGGAGCTATCTATTTTGGTTATAAATTACTAAAAAAAGGTGGCCAGGAAAATGACTGATTTTCATGTGACAAACAAATTATTGACAGAAAAAATTATTAAAATTTTATGTATTAAAGTTAGTTATTAAAATTTTATGTATTAAATTTGCAGTTTTTTAATTATAACTATCTGCGCCTGTATACACCAAGCAAGGTATTGTAACTAGTAATAGCATTTGAAGTAAAGTATTGTAGTAAAGTATTGTAGTAAAGTAAATAGTATTGGTAGTAAAATATTGAAAGTTTAACTCAAAATGGAATGGGACCAAAACCATCTCGATAGAAATACCAGTTCAAAAGTTTTGAGAGATATAAAGATTTCATGTATGAAAAGTAAAATTTTTATTTTCATACTTATTTTAATTTTTATTTCTCATTTTTTATATTTATTTTTTATATTTATTTTATATTTATAGAGTTTTTATATTATATTTATTTAGTAGTACCTTTTATATGTATTCATGCAATGGATTCCAGGTTAGTCTGGCTCTCTAGTCAGTTTAGGCATTGTTTCTAATGCAATTTTCATGCTATGTTTAAAGAAAACTAAATGTAAGCCGATAGAATTAATACGAAGTTTCAGGGTTTTAAATGATTTTATACGTATAAAAGTATAAGTGAAAAAGAAAAATTATAAATACTTGAAACTCTCATAACTTTGGAAGTGTTAGTTTTATAAACTTGACTCTTTCGACTCAAAGTAAAACGCGAGATATGAACCAATACTTGTCTTGTCCATAAAGTTATATCAGGCACGCAGGAAGGTATAAGTATAAAACTGTACTTTGTAACAGCACTAAACATTTTTCTTTTGAATTATTAGTTCTATTGGTCTTGTTTTGGTATATTTTGATTCAACCTAGAAAAATGCATAGTAAATAAAATATTAAATATTTAGATATGAAATGAAATTAAAATACATAAATAGGTAAAATACCTAAAAAATTATGTCATTATTATATAATGTAAGGTTCAGGAGAATTTTAAAAATTATTTGATGTATCGCAGAAAAAAAATAGCAGATATATTTCGATTTTTAGCAGCATTTAATTTCAAAATGAATTCTAAACACACTATAAATTATAATATTTATTGCCGATTAAGCTAAAATCAATATTTATACTTTCCTAGCACGATACTTTCAATTCAAATATTGCTCTAAAAATCAGTAAATTCTATATCATGGTACGATCCATTTTTACCACAAATTTTTATACCATAATTTTACGTTGTTGTTTGTGATTCAGTGATTTTACAGTAAATATAACTGTAAAAATTATGAAAATTTTTATTGTAGAAGTGGATTTTACGGTAAAAAGTTCTGGTACTCAGAGTGCTTACACTGTGTACCGTATTTTTATACGAAATTTTTTACAGCGCTCTCGTCATTTTCAAAATATTGTTTTTAGAACCTAGTTTTTTTATTAATTTTTATACATATTTATTCGTAAGTAAGAATATTTTTGAAGATTTATGAACTTTTGATTGTGTTCTTAATTGGTCCATATAAACTTCAGAATTTGTATGTCCCGAAAAAACGTTCTTCTTCACTGTTGTGTTAAGAACAAGTTACTTTAAAACTAATAATTTTGGGTGACATTGAGAATAAAATGAGAAAAAAGAAAAATAAGAGAAATTTAGCCTTGAAAATTGTTTATTTCTAGGCAAAATCGTGCAGTTAGAGATATTTATAACCGTTTCGTAAAAATTTATACCGTCATGTGAGTTAATTAAATTGAATGACAAATGATTACTTAAAAAAAGCTTTTAAATTGAGGCGCTTCTTAAGTAAGTATCTTTTTTAGAGATTACTTTAAGGCTTTTTAATGCATCAAAGCTATAAAAAAAAAATTAGGTAACTGACTTTTGATTTTTAGATTCAAAGGAATTGATTACGCATCAAATGTGAATTATAACTAATGTTATATTTCACATGGGTTCAGGGTAGCTTTTATTTATTTATTATTAATGTGCATTTATATCTTTCTTATATTAATTGGTTTAAATTTTTTTTATTCAAAATAGTGCTTAAAATCCAATTTAGAATATTAATTGATAATTTTTCCGAATTCTTCAGAGAAAAAAAAAGACTGTTGAGATTTTTTAGTTTAATAAATTCTGCTGTGAATATTTAATGTAGAAACGAAAATATAAACTCAAATTAATAATATACATAAAATAAATATGTACCATTAAATATATATATATACACACACAGTCTGGAGGAAATTATTCAAATCACTTTTTTTTAATGTGACAGCTCAATGAACTTGAAAAATCCTGAATTTTAGTGACAGGATACCTTTTTTCTTTTCCCAGGTGGCTCTAATCGTTATCTGTGGTAAAAAAAAATAGTGAAATAAAGGTTACTTTTCATTATTGATAGTTACAAGTGTATATTGCATCCTCACATCGAATTCTACAATAGATATTTCACGATATTATACTTTACAATATTTCAGTTGTTTTTGTAAAATTATTTCAAGATACATTCCAATGAAAAAGAAATTTCATTTCCTAAAAGAAAATATGATATTTCTATAATATAAATTATTAAAAGAACCAGCATTTATAAAATATTGCATTAGTATTTCCAATCATGCTTTTCAAATCAAAATAAAATAATTAAATGCTTTAATAAAGAAATATATTTCCTTAATAACCATTTTCAACGTTTATAACAGTTCTATTAAGTTTTCATTTCGTAGTCAACCATAATTTGGCCCATTTTATTAATTTTCAGCTTATGTATATACAGCAAAAACAAATTCATAACCTGACTAAATATAGCACAAGGACCTCAAATTTAATTGTCAAATATAAAGCCTAATATAAAATTATTATTGATTAACCTCTAATTGAATATTTTAAAAATAACTTTTTTTAGACTTTAATGTTCAGTTTTGCTTTATTATACTTTATTTAAAAAGTCGGGGTTCCGCCAAAAGTAAGTTGATCATTTAAATTTCCGTTGCCGAAAAAAATTGGGAACCTCTAGTCTTGCAAACAGTATTATGCCATGCAATTGAAAAATTAACATAAGCAACAAAAAATGAATAATTGAGATTTTTTTTCTATTTACATCATAATATGGTAAGCTACATATTGCAAAAATACATTTTGTTTTATTAGTTTTTGAAATTCTATTTTAACCTTTATAGCATTAGCAATAGAAGAAAAAAAGTTGTCAAGTCAGTTTTCCCGGAAACAATCATGAAGCACCTACGTTGTTTTTTCAATTGTACGGCAGTATTGCCATCACACGTTTTGTAAGATGTATTAATAAATGTAATTTGAAAATTTTTAACCTTTTGTACCAAAAATTTTCAAATTATGTTAAAAAATGTAACTGTTGTTTAATGAATAGTGAATAATAATTGTATATATTTACTTGTATATTACTCTTAATTTTTTGCCATATACATGGCTTTATCAATCTAAGTACAATATTTATCTAGTATGAAAAAAAATATATAAAATTTTTTTGTGTACTCTTAATATATAGCGGTATCACGTTAAAACATTCGTTTTAGTTTGGACCACAGCACTAGTTATATGGAACGTTAAATGTATCTCTGCATATCTTCCACCACTCATTGTCTGAAGTATTATTTGATTTATTCTTCGCCTGAATCGCTCTGAATGAAAATTGCCTTATGTTGTACATGTTATGTACTTAAAAAACATGTTTTTTTTTTTAAACTTGGAGTGTACGTGTCCCCCTCTACGTTCAAAAATTACAGTAAAATCTGACACCGTTAATATTGTATTTATAGTTGAAATTTCAGGATAATATGTTTTAGCATGGACGAATTACTCTAAAGTCAATCACGAAATTTTTTTGGTTTTATTAGTACGTAATGGACGAATTACTCTAAAGTCAATCACGAAATTTTTTTGGTTTTATTAGTACGTAATGGACGAATTACTCTAAAGTCAATCACGATATTTTTGAGGTTTTATTAGTACGTATTACATAAAAATCGCACATATTTCTAAAATTATTTTAATATTTATTTATTTAAATGTCGTGTAATAATTTTTGAAAAAAATTCAAGATAAATTATATTTTGCGAGTAAGACAAATTGGAAATATATAAAACTTTGCAAAGGAATACAATATGTTCAGCAAATATTTAATGTAAGATAATAATTACTATTTTTTAAATAGAAATAATCAAAGGAACTTTTTTTTTAATTTTGATAAGTGTAATGATGAATAATTATTTTTAATAAAAATTAGCAATAATTTTTTGTTCCAGAAAAATATTTTGAAATCAATAATAATATTCAAGGGTGTAGCTTAAAAAAAACTTCCTTAAAAACACGATTTTTTAATATTTTTTTTTTTTGAATATATACATTAAAATTAAGGTTCTAAAAGGAATGCGCAAAAAAAATTATGAATGTTTTGAGTTTAAGAGCAATTTTCTGTACTTTGCTAATAACCAGTATATTGGCAATAATTAAAGACTTCCGAGGAACGTGACAAATTCTTTAAAGTATTAGATTAGGACATATTGTATAATCATTGCAAATCAGAAATTTGCTGTTTTATTTTCTTAAAATTTAAATTGTCATGGCAAAATTTCTCAATTATTACCATTTCATGTAAAAGTTAAGTTTGATTTGTAATCCTATTTCAAGGAATGATAATATAAAAATTCGATTTTCACGGTTTTAAGAGTATTTTTAAAGAAATAGTTACAAAATAACCACAATAATCACAATTATAAAGTAATAAACAAAAGTTTTTTAAAAGAATTAAACAAATATAACTTAAATATAAGTGTTAAACATAGAATTATTTCATTAAATTATTGGTAAACTATCATGATGTTAAGTTTTTATAAAATTAAAAAAAAATATTTTTTTTTGAAGTTTTGGAAGAAATATTGAGAAGGTACGTGCCCCCTGTGACCCCCCCCCCCCCCCGATGCTATGACCATGATAATGTTAAATTCTTTAGTCTCACCTAAAGGAAAAGGTATAATTCTCTACTTATCATAATTTTTTTATATTCTCTTCTTACCTAATGTACTTACTACGCACCAGCGTTTCATACTGTGACAAATTCAACAGCACTTAAAATAAATATAAAATTGAATTATTCTGTTGAAAGACTGTAAGTTATGAAGAAAGTTTTAAATGCAATAATTGGTGCTGCCATCTACTAGCACAAGTTTAAACTATAACAATTTAAATTATTTATTTTAATGTTTCAGAAAATAAAAGATGAAAAGTAAAAGAAAATGAAACTAAAGGAAACAAAAAAGCAAGTAAACCAGTGCGCATCTTTGAATAGTTTAGATTTTGATAAATTTGCAATTTTAAATATTGATAAAATTTTTTGTATTCGAATTTTACGGCCACGATTTCGCAATTTTAATATTTTTGATGAAATGGAAATATTTATTGAGAAGAATAGAACCTTTATTAGCTATAGAACTGTTATCAAAATTATAAATACATGGAGTATTTTTAATGAAATAAAATTCAATTAACAAGAGTTTAAATAAATATGATAAAATCGATCAACTCACAAAAGAATATGGATTTGAGTTGTGTTACTATTTTGACTCATAGTCTAGCATTCTCACTATTTTACCAGTCATATCTTTTCGATATAATAAAAATGGTACTTTTGCCCTCTTTCTCCTTTTAAAAAATATATATATTACTAAAAAATTATTTTTGACTTCGTTTGTCTAAAAAAATCAGTGAACAATAAAAATCAGTAAATAATCACTGGAAAGCGCTTATGCATTTGGTTTTTGACAGACTTGACAAGTCAACGTGACATGTCGACGTTTATTTTCATTTGCATATTTTTGAAGCCAATGAAGTCTTTTTAATCGAGTAGCAGTAATGCTTATTGTGTGATAATGATAATAGCATTTTTAATTACCCTATAGGTACTATACAGTATGTAAGTATGGCTTCCTACATATAGTATCTATTTATTTCAAACGCCAATACTATATTCAAAATCCTAGTTAGCTGAGAAATGCAAATCTAACTATACTATTGTATATAGAGTTGATATAGTAACTTATGCATATTTTTATTAAAAAGAAAATCATGTTAAAATGATTATTTAGAAAAACTGATAAGGAAAAATATTAAACAACAATTTGCCATTGACACAATAAGTAACGGGGGAAAAAATCATATTAGAATATATTTTCTGAGATGTATTAGAGCAGTTTAGAATAGTAGCGATGAATATATAAATATATAGAGAGAGAGAGCAATCAATGATAGTGATCACTAAACGGTGGTTCGTGAAAGAATTGTTTACGTTGTTGAAAGAATTGTTAACGAGAGACGATTTTTGTTGGTATAGCGAATTTAGTTTTTCAAATTTTCATCCTCCTCTCTTTTTTGATGTTTTGAAGTCATATTATTATTCTTGTTGTAATGATTCAGAAAACGTTAATTAATCTAATACCTTATTATCATTTGACTTCTAGTTTTTTCCTCCTTGGTCGTCATCTTAAATGATAATTTCACTGAAAACACGCCATCTTGGGTTGATTTAAAAAACCTTTAATCATTTTTAATTGAGGCTATGGTCTGCGAGCTTAAATGTTATCTGCTTGGTGTTCCGTGAGGATCAAGATTGGCAACCGCCGGTCTAGGACATATAGAGCTACTTTATTTCGATTTAGAACCCCAGATATATGAATTACTCAAATAATATTTATTTATTTTTTAAAGTTAATTTAAATAAAATGCAAAAAGTTTATTCTATGCAATTATACTTAGTCTCAGTTAAAAAACAATGAAATATAAGTCGTAATTGTTATTTTGTTTTTAAAATAATTTAAAACAAAAAAGAACAAAACGAAGAATTTTTTTTTTTTTTTTTTGCACACTGCAAATGCATATACAAAAATGAATAGTGGGAGAAATGTTAGTTATGGAAAAATAAATTTTGCACTGTTACGATTGTTCAATTATCCTGATACCTAAATTATGTAAATAAATTTAAGTAATCTCGTAACAAAAAAATGAAGAACTAAATATTAAATAATACCATTATATTTTAAATTGGAAGTAATAGTAAATTTTGAAAAATTATATTCATTAATGAATTTTTAAAATTGTTACAAAACTGTGTTAGTCTATGACAGTTATTAGTGTATTACAATTCTATAAGTTGATTGCATTCATTGCAAATATAATTATTACAACGGCATTTTGGATTACCTCAAAATATGAAGTTTCTGGATGCATATACAATCATTTCCTAAATTTATACTATTATTATAGTTTATCCATCGGGAGTAATTTTGCTAATAGTGTTCAAGCGTTTCGATCATAATAGATTTCAATAAAGTGCTTTAGGATTAATGGACATTTCGGTACTTAATTGGGGTACTTAGAATGATGTTTCACGTGGTTTCTACGCATAACCGTTTCACTGCATTGTGGGGAAAATTTGTCTCCTGTTATCCATTAAATTTAAAGCAAAGTATGCTCTTTGATGTTTTTAAAAGTCAAATAATTTCATTATTCAAACATATCAGAAATTAAAAAAACATTGAAACGAGTCTTAACTTCCTTAGCGTTTCAACGTCTTCTACTACACGAGCACAGGTGCACTTGTTAATTAGTTATTTAACAAAAATGCAAGGCCTTGTTTGTATGACTTTTTGAATTTTTAAAATCTGCACTAAACCCTTAACAATTTTATTATTTACAAGAAAACGGTCATAAAAGTGCCTATTTTTTTTCCTTCAAGAAAATTATTTAAAAAAAACGTGTATGCACAATATATGTATTCATTTTTGATTTTTGGAATTTTATTTTTTAGCCTGAAATTTCAAGCTCCATTTGTACCCTAATATGTCCGTGTAACTCTGACTAAATAATGAACACAATATAAAAAAATATTTTATCACCACAAACCACGTGTATTCACAAAGAACATAAGTTGCTGAGCTTAAAGTACGAAATACATATCGCAAATACATATGTTTGCGTAGTGATGACTTCTAGTTTAAAATAATCTCCATTTACATTAAAAATAGTCTGGCATAGCAATCTAGAGTGTAAAATAAGAAATTAAAAAAATCAGGGCACAAGAGATAGATATATTTAAACCTAATAGATGCATTATATTTTTTAACGCTCTAGCCCGGAAATAACACGGACACGAGAAATGAGAGACGAAAGCTCACCACGTGATTTTGACGGGAGCGAGATTGAAGAGGTTAAATATGCATTTCTAGTGTACAAGCAAAAAATTAAAAAATGTCTTCATTGCAAATATGTTTTTGACATAATTTTATTGGCGAATTTAAATAATTTCTATAAACTACTGACATTGCATTTAAGCTTTCAACTATGCCCATTTAAGCTTTCAACTATGCTATATAAGCTTTCAATTATGCTATATTTCGTTTCGGTCTCGATGTTTCGGTTTTGCTATTCAGTTTCGCTGCTTCAGTTCCGATGAAGTTTTAATCCCTTCCCGATTCATTTCCGTCATTAATATTCAATTCGTCAATTCTAATGAAGACTATTTTTTTTTAAATTTTCGTTCTACTGTGTATTAGTTGTGTAAGAATTTTATAAATGGCCCTAATATTTATAATATGTTACAATAAATATTTTTTTAGTGTATTTAACATCGTGAATTAGGTCATTTCGTCATAGCGACAGAAAATCAAAAATTTTAATGGTTATTAATAAACATGAGGAGATTGTATGAAACAAAAATGTATACGGCAATACATTTATTTTATTAGTAAACTAGCTGAATAACCATTCTTTGTACGGAGTGAAAAAAATAAGCTTCATTGACGTCAATAATAGTTTGGCAATATTTTACGTTTCTCTTTAACGAATTAGTACCGTTTCTGCATTAATTTTGATTTAGCACATTTTTTTAAAAAATTTCAATTAGTCTAAATTAATCAATCATCATTGGTGAAAAAAATTATTCTGGCAAACTATTAAGTTTCTCGTAAACGAATCAGTACTCTTCATTAACTTTGTTTTATTGTACGTAACATATTCTTTAATTTGAAAAACCGTTGGTTATTTAATCATTTAGTTTTTTGCAAACACTTTCTTAAAGCCAAACTATAAATAAGTATTCATGTTTTATATAACTCTAGAAATAAACTGAATTGGCGCAGTCCATCACGTTGATCAATGAGTTTATTTGATAACGCGAATAAAAAATAATTAAATATTAAAAAGAGTGCAATTAATATTTTATTGAGAGCTATAAGCTAATAAACATCATGGATGATGTCTTTAAAATATTTAAATAACCAGAATCGTCTACAATTTTCAATGGAAGAAATGGTTGCCGAGTAATAAAAAAAATTTAATTTTTTGAAGTGAAGCTTCTTATGCGACTTCCAACAAGGTTGCGTTAAACGTTTAACGCTACCGTTGTCATGGAAACTAGATTTCTCTTTACGTTCGTTGAGCGCACGAGGTAAGAGAAAAACATAGTAGGTAATATTGGCATTAAAGATCCCTGGAGTGCCTTATTGGCTCTTGGCATTTTCGGCTAAATTAAATTCCTAGTGCACTTTAGCATCCAAATAGAGTCTAGTGTGGCAGAAATTAGACGTCCAAATTAACATGGCCAACGGTATCTCACCCATTGTGGTGGCCACTGAAAGAGTAGATACCACTTCTTGAGAACGCACTAGGTCTGCTCATCGGGAACACTGTGCAGCTCATTGGAAATAAAATTTTAAAAAATATTGGCGTTAAAGAAAACAAAGAGATATTTTTTTTTAAATTCGATAAGAATACCTTACTGAAATTTAGAGCATTTAGAAATAAGCTGATTTCTTATTATATTTTTTTTTAAATATATTTTATTATTAATATTTTTTAACTAAGCGAAAAAATACGGTACAGTAGATACCACTTCTTGAGAACGCACTAGGTCTGCTCATCGGGAACACTGTGCAGCTCATTGGAAATAAAATTTTAAAAAATATTGGCGTTAAAGAAAACAAAGAGATATTTTTTTTTAAATTCGCCAAGAATACCTTACTGAAATTTAGAGCATTTAGAAATAAGCTGATTTCTTATTATATATTTTTTTTAAATATATTTTATTATTAATATTTTTTAACTAAGCGAAAAATTTTTTAAATGAAACAAAGTATTGTATTTAAAAAGTTAATAAATATATATTTTTTATTAAATACAATTAAAAAAATGCTTTGATGCACATAGATACTCTGCTTTAGATACTTATTTTTCTATGTTTTTATTTTATTTTTGCCTGTTATTATTTTATGAGTGAAACTTCTAATGCGACTTCCAACAAGGTTGCGTTAAACGTTTAACGTTTCCATGGAGGGGGTATGAAAGCACTGTTGCGTTAAATGTTCAACGCTCCTGGGGAGGGGGAATAGAAAGAGACAGAGCGAAAGTGAATGCGTGGCCCTCGAACGCATGCGCGTAGAAAATGATAATTAAAAGATGCGATCAATTGTGAATTGTAAGCAATGTTAATAAAGTTTGTCTTAAAGAAACAATATGATTTCACTAAAAATCAATTTCTACCCCTTTCTATTTTCATTTCCACATTACGAAGTTTCATTTCTTCCACGCGGAGGGACTCCACGCACTATTTTTTTATATGTTTAAAACTGAATTAAGAATCATAAAATAATTTGATTTTCCTCATTAAATTTTGGGTCTTAAATGAAAGAGAAAAGTTTACTGCATATGATTGTCGAAATTCGAAGTTAGTATCTGCTATACATTTACAGACATCGCAATTTAAAAATTTTGTAGGAAGAAAGTTGACAAAAAAGTGGACTTCTCAAATTATTTTTTTATATATGAAAATTAAAACTCAGTTAAAAATCTACATTAATTAAGAAAAACTAAATGGTTCATAAGGGAAAAGTTTGTACTTTATGATGGAAAAATAATTAAAATTCTAGGATGTTTCGCTTGAACTACGGTGGGTTTCAGGGTAAAAATTATCTAAGAAATTAAAAAAATGCTTATGAAATACACAAATACACTGGAAAAATTAGTGATTTAAAAATTAGAAATAGGGTTTTTTAACTTGTTTGCAATTATTTTCATTTAGTTTCATGTTGAATGTCATATTTTAAGTGTCTTAGATTTGCTCAAAAGTTAAGGTTTATGGGGAGTTTATTTGAGAGCTGTATTATGTTCACCGAGTTTTTGAGCATTTTTAATGAGAGTTGGAAGTCAGGGTCACCAGTTGTAAGGGAAGGTACTTAATCTTCCTACAGTATGTCATTTTGAATGAATAAATACAAAGTAAATTGACGACACTATATCATTTAATATCTAGAGTTGTTTACAAGTTAATATATAGTTAGAAACATGATTCATTCCAGTTATTGAATACATTATTAATGAGGGAAAATATTTGCATCCCTTATTTCTATAATACTCAAAAATATAGAACGTAAGGATTGTAATTAAAATTGCGTTGTCCTAGCAACGCGCTGTTTACATTTATATAAAATTAAACTTTGATGCGTGTTATTTTACTGACCTTTCTCACCACAGGTTTACTGTTTTTCCTACTTATATTTTTTTGAAGTGAAACTTCTAATGCAACTTCCAACAAGGTTGCGTTAAACGTTTAACGCTAGATTTTTATTGGCCGGAAAATCACGTGGTAGGATCCAGTTTTCCCTCATTCATTTCCATATTGTTTTGGTTCTCACTAGCATAAAATTAATAAAAGCCATGAAAGTATTGTTTTTCTATAAATATTTTTGCAGCCTTAGTTTAATGTTGTTTTCCTGTACCGCTATTATTACACTTTTAATTCAAGAGTTTGAAACTAAGATAATTGTTTTTTTATTATTTTTTTATTATTATTATTGTAATGTAATCATGCGCTGCATTTTAAAATAAAGTTATGTAGATAGGTGGTTGTAAGCAATGTTAATAAAGTTTGTTTTAAAGAAACAATAGGATTTCACTAAAAATCGATTTCTACCCCTTCATATTTTTATTTCAACATTACGAAGTTTCACTTCTTCCGCGCGGAGGGACTCCACACACTATTTTTTTTTTATTTGTAAGAGGTGACAAATTCTAAAATTTATGGTGAATTAATGCAAATCAAATTACTGTAAATATACTGGCACCCTGAGTGCAGCGTCCGTTAAATCCATTTTTGCCGTAAAATTTTATACCATAATTTTTGCAGAAATATTTATTTAATTAAAGTGATTCAGTTATTTTTATGTTACGTAAAAATAATGGTAAATCAGATTTTTTGTTCCCTTTAGATTTTTGGTAAAAATGTATTTTACGATAAAAAGTACTGTTACCCTGAATGTCCTGAATGTTAAAAACAGTTAATAACGAAAATATACCTAGCAATTTTTAACAAATCTGTGTTTGATCTTAAGGATGTAAAATTGAGTTATATTATGCATCTAACTGAAGAGACTAATAAGAGATTGCCCGAATTATTATTTTAGAATATGAAAAAAAGGAGCATCCGTGTTTTTACAGAACGTTGAAAAGAACTATGAGCTTTGCAGAGTGTTCTAAAGTATCATATTTTGGAAAAGTTTCCTCCCGATCAAACGATAAAAAAAGAATAAGAAAGAAAAGTAAACCTCACCCACCTAAAAAGCATCAAATATCTCAGATATGATTGATGGAAGAACTGTGGCAACTCAACAGAAGATTGAAATTGAATCCGAATAGCGTTAAAGAGATCACATCTTCTTCGTTTGAGAAAAATATTGTTTGTGTTAAGAGGGGAAAATCTATTTTCCGAAAAAGAATTAAATAGCTTTCTACAATTGTGGATTTTTAGAATATTGTTTCAGTTCAAATATTGTTTAAGAAAATCGATTTTGTTCGAAGAGTATGGCTAATTCTATAAAAGAAAAGTAAGATAAGGATAAATCTATTTTTATAGTATTCAGATTCCATAAAATATTTTATTATGTATCTAACTTTGTATTTATCTATTTATTTTCGGAATTTTCAGGAAAATTTGTATTTCCCATGCAAATTTTGGTGATGAAAGTGTCAAACATAAAATTATTTTGTTAGCGTTTATTAAAATTATTTAGTTAGCAAAAAAAAAAAAAAAAAAAAAAAAAAAAAAAAAAAAAAAACATGACGGTAATTTTAATTTATCTGTTTTTTGAACGCTAACATGGAAGGTACCAGAAATTTCGGGTGAATATCAGTCTGATTTTTAAATAGTCTTTTTAGGTTCTGGATCATGCATAAAATTTATTTTGCAAATTTTGATTTAATTATTATGTTATAAATTATCAAAACAATTTTTTTTGTAAGATTTTATTTATCATTCCGCAGATAAAGATAGGATTTAGATAATTTATCATTCCGCAGATTTGAAGAATATTTTAATCAAATAAATTTTTTTTAGATTTGAAAAATTTTATTTTGGCACCAACTTGCAATTTCTTATTGCATTAAATAAATTATAAAAAATGACAATAGATTGAAAAAATTGGATTAAATTTTTATGGGATTAAATAAATTAAATCTCATAAAAACTTTCAAAAATGCTGCATTGTAAACATCTTATACTTGATGATTAAATACAAACTCTATAGTATACCAAACTCTATAGTTAGCAGATGTTACTTAATAATGATAAATTTTAAATAATACCGTTATAACAAGTTGTGAGTTTTAGAAAATATTCGAAGTTGTACTACTACTATAATCACTACAATAATTCAAAGAAATTTGTATCTTTAAGACTATTTAATATTTTATATATAAATAAATTGATCATACAATAATTCGCATATGGTTTCATATCTTACTCTACTTCAGTTATTATCAGGATCTTCGAAATGCAGAATATTTAATTAGTAATTACTCGCATCAATAATTGAGTTATCAATCGATTTAATCGTGTATCTCTGCAAAATTCACCTTCAATCATGATCGATCTGTAAATGGGAAGTTACTGTCGGTTAACAAATAGTGTAAGTTAACAATTATGCAATAGAGTAACGGGCATAATGTTTAGTTTACAAACGGTCTTTATACATCATAAAAAAATAAGTGTTGTCTGAAAGTTTCGTGGATTCTCATTGAACAAAAAAGTCCCAAGATATGAAAGTTAATGAACGAAAAAGATGCAGATATGGTTGCAATAATCAACGAAAAAATTTATTAAAATTATACGAGTATTTATTTGTAAATTGTTTATTCATTTATTTGGGGCAGTACTTACCTGCAACAGTCCGTCAATTCAACTATATGTCAAGAGTATGGTAAAGAACATTGTTGTTTAACGTTACGGTTTTCGTATAACGTATACAACTAGTATGGCTATAAGATCATGAATACAAAACTATATGTTTTTTAACCATTAACAACTAACATGGTTTCAAAACCACAAAAAAACAAATTTATCTGGACGTTGGAGCTAGGCTTTTCGTTAAGTAATGGGCATCTGAGTTAGATTGTGGTTGAGTTGTGTTATATCAAATGAACCGTTAAATGTGGTTTAAATAGTTTATCTAGTTAATTCACCTACTTTTAGAGTTGAGAAATACTATACTTTTTTGTATTAAGCAGCTTTATAGTGCTGTCATGAAAAAGACTATCGTATTCCAATGGTCCAGGGTCATGAATTAGGGAAGGCAGGACAATGGAAACTCTTTTTGGGCTGAAGGGAATAGAGGAATTGTTATGGTATCAACGCTGGGACTCGAATCCCTATTCTGTCGGTCCTGAGATTTGAGATGATTGATCAACAATTAATGAGCAAAACGAGTAGGATATGAAGTCCCTAGTATGTAATAAATTTTTGACTGAATCTCTCTTACAAACAGAAAGGATGTGGATTATACAGTGACTCAGTTTTCAGTGTTTAAATATTTAATTTCTCCCAAAACGTCTTGCTTCTGTATTTAGAAATTTGGCATGTGGTCAAACTTTTTTATTTATAATATAGAAAACTATTTTATGATTTTTAAACTGTAAAAATTAAAGCATGTAGTTTTTGGTATAAAAAAAAAGGAAAAGTGACGCCTTAAACATTTAAAATTAAAATAAGTACTCTGTATCAATATCGATTTCACGCATGCTACTCTTATTTATTTATCCTGAGTGAAAAAAATATTTTGAGAGTTTGAGGTATGATAACTTTTTTTTTCAATAATAATAATAATAAGGATAAAGCTCTAAAACTTTTTTGCTACGAGTTTTTTATATGGTTTAAAACATCAAAATGTCTAATTGATTAAAAACTTCATTCGAAAACATTTAAAAATTCATTCCAAAATATAAATAATAGAAAATAACAGCCAATAAAGAGCTCAAAAACAGATGTCCATTTTCAAGACTTGCCAGATGTGAATGAGAAGAAACAATAGTGATTTTAGATGTAAAACGTAAAGTTACCAACGCAAAGTGGGAAAAAAATGGAACACTTTCTTGTACTACATACAGAAATTAGTTGAAAAAAATTTCTACAGTATCTATTCCTATTCCTACAGTGCAGTATAACGCAACAATTACTGTAAAAAAAATCTTCTTTGCCAAATGTCGTGAGTAAGCTTTGAATGTTTGTAGTGTAATCTCCACACAGACATTTCAGGTATTTTTTACTTTTTGAAAAATGTTACCAATGTGTTGATAAACGTCTAATTTCAAATTTTGTTTTTCAAAATAACAATAAACGAAACAATTTGTCTACAAATACTTAAACAACATTGTGTTGCTAAAGAAATTTTATGGTCAACATATTTATGGGTTATTCACAATATTCTTAGATCAACCCATTCTCAAAAAACTATCAAATATTTATAAACATATTGAACTCTATACGGAAATAAATAAATAAAATGCTACTTTATATAACATTTATTGTAAGAAATTATATTCATAACTAAGACATTTATTAGATTTTCCGTGATTTATGTCCATGTCTTAAAAACAAACTTTATTTTCATAATATGGCTCTCAATTTAACACATTCGTTTAAAATCAGTCTTAAAATTATGAATAAATTATATGTAACTTAACCTCGCAATATAGATGATTTCGTCTTTTTTTTTTTTTTTTTTTTTTTTTTTTTTTTTTTTTTTGATCAAGTATAAATAAAATGAATAATTTTTTGCACTTAAATAAAGTACAACAAATATAAATTATTTATCAAAATATACAGGTTTAGCAGTGTTTGTTTTAATTTAAGTGCTTTTGTATTGTGCTGTTACATTTTGTATACACTGTAAGGAGAGGTTCTCAAAATGGAGTAATAATGTGTAAAAATAGCTCCTAAACAGATATATTCGAATGTTAAAACCCGGTCTACTCATAATATACTTATAGTACAGTGACATGACTAAATATAGAGACATGCTCATTTTTGAGACTATACATTTTGCTCAAAATATGAGCACATGATTTTTTTTATCATGCTATTATAGTCAATAATGAGTAAAAGGGGTTTTCAAATCCGACTATTATTCTATTTGCTCAGTTTTGATTGTTTTGTTGTTGTTGATTTAAGTCTCACTAGAGCTGCACAATGGGCTATTGGCGACGCTCTGGGAAACATCCCTGAGGATGATCAGAAGACATGCCATCACAATTTTGATCCTTTGCAAAAGGAATGACTACCCTTCTTCGGTAGCCCGACGACCTGCGCGAAGTCGAGCACGTCATGGTAGAGCAGTTTAAAGAGGATCGATACCGCACACTCTCGGTCCCTTTGCAGACTGATCAAAGTGGTCACCCACCCGCACACTGACCGCAGCCAGTGATGCTTGACTTCGGTGCTCTGCTGGGAACACTGCGGGACTGATCAGTTTTGATAACTCATACAGTGTTACAGTGTTCAGTGCGTTTTATATAACTATGTAAATCAACAAATTCAGATTCAGCATATGGGACATATTTGTGCACATAAAGTAAAAAATCCCTTATATTTGTTAAACTCTTTTGTTTAAATCAAATAAGATGCGTATAAGGTTTAACGCATACAAATAGGAAACAATGTGAGACATCTACTTAAAAAAGCTTCGATATATTTACGATTACTTCAAGTATTTGTATCTGTAGATGTTATCCTTTCTGCTTTAAAACGTATATTTTATGCCTTCAAAAGCTTCCCTTTGATATAGATGTCAGGACAGTATATGTTGACTTTTGACAAACATGGCTGAGCTTGTCGTACATTTAGGCCTCGGGCGTTTTTACTGTGTTTAACATTCATGGGAATATTATTTTTGCTGTCTACATGTCTTACTTGGCGAGTTAAAGGAAAGTTTATTTGCGCGGACAGAAAAAGTGGAAAATAAATTTTATTCGAGACATCATATTGTCCTTTGCGAAATAGAATGCACTTTGAATTTTAAGTTCAAGCTGCGGTAACACACAGAAAAAATATTTAAAATTTTTGGTTATACAATATTTTGTATTTGAATGCAAATAAACGAAATGTAATAGCATTTCAGAGGTGAATCTCAAGTATTTTTATTGAAATTCGTAAAAATCACAAATGGGAGAACTGCACTAAGAAAAAGATTATGGCCAAAACTATCTGAGTTTGATAAATTTTACCGTTTGTCTGACTATCGGAATATCCGAGAACTCTGTAATTATTCCCGAAGAACTTTATATATTCCAAATCGCTATATTTTATCTTAGATTTTGATAAAACTGACAATAAAGTATGTTTTTATAATGTGTGATAAAATTAGGAGAATGTTAAAACAAATTTGGCAATTTTATCATGATTCCTTAGAGCAGGGAATAAAAACAATTTATTTGTTTAAATTTAATTTTCTGTTGTGTATTTTTCACTAAATGTCTGTTGAAAAAAGATAATTTTTAAAACCAGAATTTCCAATATAAACAGAACATCATATAAACAGAAGAATTGTCAAATGAATGGCTTAAATACCGTATATTTTGGTTTTTAATTCCAAAATTATGTTAGTTTGTTTTTTCTACCAGAAATATCATTACTACGATAATTTTACTAGAATTTGTTTCTCTGTGTGACGATACATTTTGTTTGAATTTTAAATAATTAAATCTTAAAAGAGTGATAAAAATTGTGCCATAATCTGTTGTTGTTGTTTAAAATGATGCCACATGGATGTTGTGTTAAAATGATGCCACTTGCCACATGGACAAGCTTGCTTGGTGCGAATTTAAGGCTGAGTGTGCGTTTCTTGTTAAATCAGTGGCGCCATCCTATGGCCAAGAATATGACTTCAGCCACACACACACATCATACATACGTCGCACCCGTTTATAGGGTGGAATCATTCATTCATCCATTCACAGATCGTAATTTTGACCTGAATCAAAGAACGATCGATCTCCAATCTAATACCCTCAAAGGTATTGGTTCGTTATGGGAACATTGAGAACTTTTGCAACTCAACAGATTTAACGTGCATCAGTCACTTTACTACACGGGGAGTCTTCAGCCGGCGGGGTTCGAACCCACGAACTCTCGGACATGGACCCAGCACCCTACCGACCAGGCTATCCCGGCATGACCCAATCTAATAGTTGGAATAAAACCCATTAAGTTGGGTCGGCTGTTCAACGACGGTTATAAAATAAAATAAAAGCAAGTACTCCAAATCCAACAAAAGCTTATTTGTGCACCTAATTTAGATAATAATATTAAGGGGGCATATTTTTAAACTTTTTAAAAAAAATGCATCAGTTCATTTAATTTTTTTTGCTAGCGCTCCATTTAATAAGGACACACTGTATAAATAGATTTTTAAAAAAAAATTTAATAAAAATTTAAAACTTTAAAAGATAAAGATAACTCCTGCTTTATTGTTAAAATGTTTTTAATTATTTTTATTACAATATTTTAAAACAAAATTTAGTTTCCATATTTATTTACTATTAGTTTTTTTTCTAAAAAAATTTAGAAAACTGATTTTGAATTTTCGATAAATTTTTGTAATTAATTTTTTAAGAAAATAAAACTTGTGCATCAATATTGAATTCCAAAACTCTTAGTTTCATTAAAACGAATTAAGATTATATTTCTAGAATATATACTTGCCAAATTTTCTTACGTTATATATTTTTAGTTTTTTTTTTTTTTAAAAAATATCGTTTGCAATTTCAAAATATTATGGGAAAAAAAATCATTCGAAAAAAAGTCATTAGGAAAAATTGCATACAAAGCTAATTATTTGAAGATTAATAAAAAAAAAGTTAATTGAACTAAGTTTGTGAATCAGATTAAAACACAATATTTCTTTTTCAAAATTTCAAAGAAAACACAATCTATTATCATTTTAAATAATGGCTAAGAGCAAACTCCAATTTATTTTCATTTAATATTTTAAGACAATAATAGCGTCATTAGGTTTGAAACAATAAATGAAAGTAAATCGAAATCAAAGTTTTTGCAGCACTTACTTATATTCTAACAATTTATTTTACTATTTTGAAAGAAAAATATAACTTGAACGCTTAAGGCAAACCTTTCTTTTTCTAACAATACATAGTGAACGGAGAAAGAAAATAACTTTCATTTATTTTTCTTTAAAATAAATAAATTGTTAAGTTTTTCTAAACTTATTATTTTCAATAAACGTCTGTTTTTTTTTTCCTAAACTAAAAAAAAGTTTTTACATAGTAAGCACAATAAAAGTGTTTGTTAATTAAAATTAAAATAGGTTCTCAAGAACAGAGTTCTTCTTTTAAGAAAACAGTTATTACTTGCATTTAAGAAAAATTTTAAAACTCCTACATTTAGTACCTTTCAAAAATTTCAGACGCGACAGAGACTGAAAAATGAGAGAAAATGTTCGATTTTGTAAATGTTTTTTTTTTTTTTTAAATTAGAAACCTAATTGAAAGGAAAATGCAAACAATCTTAAGTTGTAGATAGTAAACTGTAACAATTGATTTAACTATTTAATTTTATATAAAAAAACTCTGTAAATCTTATGAAAGGTATCAATACTTTTGTGATTTGCGTATTGTATTCTTTATAGTAATTTCTACAATTCGTTGTATTTTGTTAATTTAATTGTGTTGTTCTTAGGCCAACATCATTTTTTTAATGAAACTTTCTTTGAAATGTAATTCAGTATGTTAGAAAATGCTTTAAAGTAGCACACTTAAATGAAACTAAATTATTGCCTTTTATGTAAATAAAGATATAAAAAATGTGTGATTTTCCTCTTTTCTTTCACGACTTAAACATTTACTCTGAAAGATATGCAATTAAATGACGTTTTATATTAAACTTTGTATAAATTCACAAATCGTAATTTTTTAATGAAACTTTCTTTGAAATGTAATCCAGTATGGTAGAAAATGTTCAAAAGTAGCACACTAAAATTAAACTAAAATATTTTTATGATTAAATATTATGATTATGATAAAATATTTAAATGATTCTGTATATTAAGCGTTGTATAAATGCTCCGGTAACGACATCAATTTAAAATTACAATATTTCGGATACATTTTTGTCAGTAAGCATCAATATTTAAACACAGCTATATGATTAACTTATTTGAAATAAATTATTTTCGTTCTTCACAACTTGCCTTTTAAATTAATACACATAAGGGCGAATCTCAGGAATCATTAACTTATATATCTTCAACTTTTTCTTATAAACGTCAAACCGTAACCATCGAAAATTGGAAAAAAAGGTATACAATCCAATTCCGCGAGTTTTATGTTAGTGATATTCCAAAAGCTTATTTAAAATAGAACAAACTTGTATCATTAGTTTAACTTGTAACTCGCAAAATTAGATTGTATACCTTTTTTTTCAATTTTTGATGGTTACGTTTTGACGTGCCAAAATTTGGCGATAAACTTTAAGTGTTTTCAAACGTCAATCTTCATCTTCTTCTTCAGCACGACAGCCCCTTACAGGCCTTGGCTGCCTCAACCGCACGTAGCCTCCAACGCCTCCTGTCCATGGCGACTTTTTTCCAGTTGTTTATCTTTAACACTTTTAGATCTTTAGCAGTGTCATTCAGCCATCTAGTTGGAGGTCTTCTTCTAGTCCGAGATCCCCAAGGATTTTTAAAGGTGGCGATTCGGACTGCATTATTTTCTGGACCTCTCCAGATATGGCCAAGCCATCTTAATCTATTACTTCGGATGACCTGTACTATCTGTGGCTGTCCATAGAGTCTATATAGTTCAAAGTTGTATCTGATTCGCCAACAGCCTCTTTCTTGTACTGGGCCAAAAATATTTCTAAGGATTTTCCTTTCAAAAACACCAAGAGTACGCTGAGTGTCTGCGTTTAGTGTCCATGTTTCACTTGCATAGAGCAATACAGGTAGAATAAGAGTCTTATAAATTTTAATTTTAGTTTTTCGACAGATTAGGCTTGATCTTAATTGCTTTCTTAGTCCAAAGAAACACTTGTTTGTCATTTTAATTCTGTTGTCTACTTCTGTTTTTATACTGTTTTGGTCATTGATCATTGTTCCAAGGTATTTGAATTCATTGACCTTTTCAAAGGTGTAACCATTTATGAATAAAGGATCGTGATTTTCAGTTGTGGCTGGAGATTCCATAAATTTAGTTTTATCTTCATTGATGGTAAGGCCCATATTTGTGGCAGAAGTTTCAAGAGCTAGAAAGGCCTCTCTCACAGCTCTTTCTGACCTTCCTATGACATCTATGTCATCGGCATATGCCAGTAATTGAACTGATCTATTCCAAAGGGTACCTTTTTGGTCTAATCAACAATCTCTGATACATTTCTCCAGATCCAGATTAAAGAGTAGGCAGGCGAGGGAATCCCCTTGTCGTATTCCTCTCTCATGTTGAAAATGGTTCCGATTGCAAACGTCAATATTCACGAAAAATATCATTCAAGAAAATATGATAGTACAGCTGAGCAACTAAATTATGTTTTTAGTGATTTTCAGTTTTTTTTTAAACAGAATGCATAGTTGAAAAAAAAAAGTATGTTAAACACTCTAAGCGACACTCATGAAAAGTTGTCAAATGTATGATTGAAGTAAGAAATAAAAGCCAAAAGCAAGTTACTCGCGATCAAAACTGTACGTATCTTAAAGTTAGTAATGCATAGTTATTCCTGTAATTTTATTGGAATTAATTTTCGCTTATTATGTTATATATTTATAAGAAAAGTTTGAAGACATATAGGTTAATGTTTCCTGTGATTCGTCCATAACCTTTAAGAATATCAAGAACAAATTTTTTAGCCCTTTTGTGACATGACAATTATAATTTATATTGACAGTCGTGGTTAAATCTAAAATCATAAGACTGAATGTGTAGAAAATTCATTAATTTAATTTGAATTCTTTCTCTAACACAATTTCAAATTCGAAAAAAACTGGATGATTTTAAAATCAAGACTTAACAATTGAGAAACATTAGCTAGAGTTACTGAAAATATCTGGTTTATTTGGTGCAGAATTGATAGCAAATATCTTGTAAGCTTGTTTATTATTGATTTTCTCACGGAAAATATTCATTCATCAATTACATATTCCAATTTCAAGGCAAATTGTTTCTCACGTTAAGAATTATCTGAAATTTTCAATTAGTGTTAAAGTAAGGGCTGTTTAAGCAGTAGAGTAGATATTAAAATCAAATTAATCGTTGGATAATAGTTCTGAGTTCACAAAATAAAATTACAGTTGATGCATCCCCTTTTATCAATTTGATTTAATTTCGTTATAAATGTTTTAAATTATAATTATGAATTGAACTGAAATATTAGTTCCAGAAACTCCGAGTGATGCGTATCAAAACTCATTTCGGTATACTAAATCAATCATTATTTTAAGCAATTCTCTAATCCGGCTCTTTCGAATTACTCTATTAGTAATAAATAGACTGATATACTGCGGAAAATAGAGTGGTGTTAACTAGTTATATATATATATATATATATATATATATATATATATATATATATATATATATATATATATATATATATATATATATATATATATATATATATGAAATTGAATAAGTGAATAAATTGATTTTAGAACATTAATACATTAAATAATATCTATTATAGAGAACATTCTACGCAATTCGGCAGTACAAATGCTAATGCTTAAAACTTTTATATGAGGAACAATCACGTCTCTTGTATTTTAAGTTGAATTCACGCTTACAATTATACTATGCTCGAACATTTAAAAATTAATGTATTAATAAAGTGCTAGCAAAATAAAAATAAAAAAGAAAATTCAATGAAACATACCTGCATATTAAGCACGAGTTTGTGAATATCTCTTCTTTGGCAATCAACTAGTCCTTCATCACCTAATTCATGATGTTCTAAAAAAGGAAAATGATAAAAATGTACATATCATTTATAATAAAAAATATAAAACGAAATTGCATTTCATAACAGTTGTCCACTTAATATTTTTTCATAAAAATACTTAACACTCAAATAAGACCATTCTTAATTACATTTTATTAACCTGATAAGTCAAGGAATGCCTTTTAAAAAATTCTTATTGTGAAATATTTTCATTAAACTTTATAAATGTCTTCGTTTTTAAAAGAAAAGCTTCTGAATATTTCTCGCTCTTACCATGCTGTATAATTAGGTAATGATGCAAGGTAAGGTTCACCCTTAGCGGTTGTGATTTAATGTATTTCTACGAATAAAAATGTGAAAAATTATAAAACTTTTTGTTCACTCTCCTCAGCTTCGTCACTCCTCTTTGGTAATTTTTTTTATAAGAATTTAATGTAACTTAAGCGCTAAAAGCCTCCAATTTGATAAAATCTTAGTATTTTCTAAATTATACAAGAATATGCTTAAATACTTTAATAAATTTTAAGTAAAGAAATTAAGTATGGTATAACATATTGATTTGGCGAACTATACTTGTCGTATTATATAAATCATTTATTATTTCGTTAATTCATACGTTTTCCTGATTATAGTTTTACAGAAATATCTCCTGATTATAGTTTTATGTATAATCTCCTGATTATAGTTTTATATATAATCTCCTGATTATAGTTTTACATAAATTGAGTTTTACAGAGTGACAATAGGATATCAATGATCATATATATTTCTGTTTCTGTTAATCCCCATAGACACTATACCGTTAATAAACAAAATGAACAGAATATAAAAGTAATAATAATAAGGAACATAGAATATTTGGCTATACACTGGTAGAGATATTACTCTTCTTCCAATATTGTTTGGAACAAAAATAATTTATTACTAACTTTTTAAGCTGTAAATCATAAACCTCCTTTTTATATAAAAACAAAACCCGAAAAAAATTTCCATGCACAACTTATTGTTAGTCGGCACACAACGTTTTATTAAAATGCCAAATGAAGAGCTCTCACTGTTAAAATAATAAATTTATGTTTAAAATAGTTTTTCATAGCCTTTGCTGCCGCATGAAATAACGCTTTTTAATGAGTAATATACTATACTAGGAGGCTTCGCCCCCTGCTCGCTGGCCCTCGCCAACCCCCGGAACTGCTTAGCTCGCTCATTGGATACGTTCTTAACGTCTAGCTTTTGTATACTTTTTTGAATACTGAAGTTCCGAAAACTTTTCACTGTAGAAAATTCTAAACCTGTACATTTCAATACTAATTTGAAATTGCAATTGTTAATTTGGGCATTTGGCGATACAACACTTATAGAATTGAAGAAATTGTTAAGTCAAGCGCTCAGGTATCATAATTTTGATCTAGTTGCGCTTCTATGTCATTTTGATTTATGTTGCTAAGTTAAATTTCAAAAGTTCTATGGCTGGCAACAGCATTTTTATTTTTTAAGTTGTTTATTTTTATTTCTTTTAGAATTCGTTCTTTTTTTAGCGAAATGTTTTTTAACCTAACAGAATTCTTTGCCGACTGTTTTCTCTATAAATGAAATTCGTAATATATAAATTCGTGAAAAAAAGCGCTTTCAACAAAATACTAAAATAGAGATCTACTACTCACTTCTGCCTAGCTTAATAGTATGAGATTGCCGCAGCAGAATTGATCAACCTGATAATGCTCACTCTGATTATTGTTTTCGTTTTTAAAAGCGCTATATGTTGAGCCACCTCAGCTAGATATGGCATGTGACATTTTTAGATGCAATCATTGGTCGATTTTCTAACGTTGCCATTCAGGGAGCTGTTATGAGGCTTTTTTGTATCTACGCATAAGAGAAATATATATATAGATAACTCATATCTGTTGTGAGTTTGTAACAATTATTTACTCATCTTATGTTAAAGCTTATGCTTATTTTTAGCAAATGATCTTAATACTAATTATGAAAATGGTGCAAAATGATAACATGACGATGCATTTTTAAAGTCAAAGTTCAAAAGTCAAAGACATTTGTGATCAAGTTCTTTGTTCTTTTAAATTTCCCAATAATTGTCTAGCCTAAAAAGCATTATCTAGGCTTTTAAAAATTAGCAGACAATATTTATTAATCGATTTTAGTGACTTTAATCGAAATTGAAAAATCTTTACCCGATAAAAAGGAAGAGAAAATCACAAGTGGACGGACTTTCTAGAAAAAAATCTTAAAACTAGTAAGATAACAGACTGGAAATCCTTAGTCAGAAACAGAATGTCATGGAATGGTATTCTGAGGAGGGACAAGACTCAAAAGAAGCTGTTCTACCATTGAAGAAGAAAAACCTGTTTTCCAATTTTCTAAGCATATTCTACCACTTTTCTAAGAAATTAAATATTTTTTTAAATATTTGAGCTATTTGCCAAGTTAAAGTAATCATTTTTACAGATAGATGACATCGACAAATAAAAATTGTAGTTTTCTTTCATGTTTAAGACCTTACACCTTTTTTTTTCCATTTTCCTTAGCAAAAAAACTTTCAAAAGCACCCTTGTCCGCTTTGTCGGGTAATTTTTTTTCAATATTAACTAAGTATTATATTAACTATATTATAGTGCAAGTTATTGCAATGTTCAACTCTTCGTGCATTAACAAATGTTACACAAATTGTTATTGTCAAACTGATTTAAATTGCTATACTAAATCATTTCAATGAGATATAAAAAACTCAAATAATTAAGATTAAAATTTATACATCAAACAAAAAATTTATTAATTTAATATTCATAGAGAAACTCATGAAGAACAACTTTAAACTTATTTTGAATCTCAACAAGAATATGCTGCAATTCCAAGAAACAGTTTTCTTGAAATATTCTTTGCAAAAAGCAATCGTGCCAAATTAAAAGGTTAGAGTAGTCAGAGTTGATGGACGCTGAATTACCATCGAGTCTCTTTAATAATGTGTCTGCGGAATTTTAACTGAAATAGGCATCTAGCCATTTCGGCAGTTCAAGATCTTTGGGGAGCACTTTTTACAATAGTTAAGGTTTTGAGAAGTTTTAAATGAAATTGGAAGCATCATTTTTTCCTTCTTCCCCCACTTTAGAATTTCTTCATTCGCAATTCGTTGAGGAAGTATACAATACTTTTATGTCGTTCAACTGAAGGTTGTTTACTCGTAGAAAGTCGTTTATGGAATAAATTATTTCCTTACTACCTACCGGCGTCTGGGAAACCAACAATCGTCCAAAATTACGTTTAATATACAGCTTCAAAAATATTCAAAATTATTTTAGAAACTAACTTAAGAATTAATAAAATAAAAATTACACACAAAATTGTAAATTATAGAATGGAAAAAATGGAATCATAAATTAAACAAGTCACTGGAATTTTCTATGATACGAATCATACTGTTTGATTTTTTTTAAATATTTAGGAAATTTAAAGGTGTTAATAAATTACCTATTTTAAATTTTATTAAAAACAAAAGAATCTAGTTTATGTGCTATTAATTTCTCTAACCCATGCTATTAGAAAAAAAATCATCAGACACATATTTAAAAATAAAATTTGTCTAATAAATATACTGTAAAAAACAAAATTATTTAATGCATGTAATGATAAAGGCAAAACATATAGCTGTATTTAATTTTAGGGCTTTGTCAATATTATTTTCAATAAAAATGAGCATACGTCAGCTGAAATTTTGGAATAAATCAAAAAAATCATCTGGTTTAGCTAAGTTAAAAATAGAATTGTGATAATTTTCTAGAGAACAGTCTAAAAATTAAGGAAAAAATATGGAAATAAGAATAGGTTCAATGTCAAAAATCGTATTTTTATAAATATATTTGTTTGTGCGACATTATTAAAATATTTAAAATGTGGTGAGCTACAAAATTTTCACTATGCAAAATCATAAACTGGGAAAAATTGACATATTTTGAGAGCCCCAAAACAAAATTCTCAGTATCAAGCCTTCGTAACATGTGGACTTCATCAGCACAGTTACATTAGAATCATTCACATGAAACCAAGCGTAAAATTGATGCCCAAATAACAAACAAATTTGCGTAAATTATTAGTAACAATAGCGAGTGTATTTTTAAACAATAAAATTTGTGATAAAATATACGTGAATAAAATAATAGTTTTTTTATCAGTTTATTTGCGTTAATTTTACTTCTAATTAATCAATATTTGCTATAATTTTCCGTTTAAGTTTTACATAATTATTACGTTTTCAATATGCGTATAATTGACGCAAAGTTAATGTTCTAATAACTAAGGAATTAACGTTAATAACGTGTAAAAATAAATAGTAATAAATTTGTATAAATAGCGAAAATAAAATGAATTTTTTATGTTTTTATCTACATTAATTTCACTTATAATTGATGTCTGTTTTTGCTATAATTTGACGTTTAGGTTTTACGTAAATTTTACGTTTTTTAAATGCGGATAATTGACGCAACATTAATGTCCAAATAACAAAGGAATTATTGTAAGTAATTAGTATAAACGGCGTATGTTTTTTTTTATCAAGTTAAAAGATTTCGATAAAATATGCGTAAATTAAATGATTTTTTTTACATATTTATTTGCGTTAGTTTTACCTATATTTGATATCTATTTTTTGCTATAATCTAACGCTATAATTTCACGCAAAGTTTACGAATGCTTCCTAAGCATTTCTTGTCAAATATTGGTATTTTGCACGTAAACTTTTCTCAGAATGAAACAATCGAGGATTAAAAAAAGCAGATTATGTCTACCATCAAAAAAAATGTATTATTGATAAATCTCTAATAGTTTTATAAATAAACGCATGTTAAACGGTTCTGATAAAATATTTTGCTTCATTCAGACATTACAAATACTAAATAAGATTTCAAAAGAGTATTAGATTTTTTTAAGTTTTTTATTTCAGTTTAATACATTTCATTTGCATATTTGTTTTTCATGTCTCTTAAATGATGCATTTATTTGAAGAAATATTTCTACAATCTTTAGTAAATCTGTTATTTTTTGCAAATTTAACTTTACCAACTAACATTTTTATCAAAGATTATTAAATATGATTCTGTATAGCCTAGTTTTCGGCTTCTCTGAAAAATGTTTCTTGTAAAAACTCATAAGGCGAACATATTTTATGCATAAATTTTTTTCAACTTAATGATATGTAAAATATTTAATGAAAACTTTTACAAATTTTCTGATTTTCTAGTGATTATTTACTGATATAGCTACTTCAGAAAAGGTGAACTAAAATTATGCTTATTAATTATGAACAACTTTAGATTTAAAATGATATAAATCTGTGTATTCACATTTAAAAATCCCCTTTAATCTCTTCAAAATAAACTACCACGCATCAGGTAATCATTTTAAAGTAAGTATTATTTTTATGCATTCTTTTTCCAAACTTTGAAATATTCCACAACCTTTAGGTTTACTTAAATATGGATGATATTAAATTTTAGAATTTAACAATTAAAATAATGTATGATTTTGAAGAAAAAAATTATATTTATATTTGAATCTTCTTAAACATGAATAACTTACAATTATTCTACGAGAAAATATTAATCACACTTCAAGTTTCTTTTCATATGTTCTTACATTTGTGAAAGTGTAAAAAGGTTTTTAATCCATTGTCATGACGTAACTCACAATGAGCCATGCTGATTGAAAATATTTTATTTGCTATTTTAAATTTTCATAATTTATTATACATGTAACTTCATCTATTCTGGGATGTTTTATTTTGTTGAAAGTGGATTCAGTGATATAGAGCGATAAAAAAGAGCAACGAGTTAACCCAATAGAAATAGAAGTGCTCACTTTTAATGAAGATTCGACTGTTGTGAGAAAATAACACATGGTAACAAACAAGCTTTATACAGCAGGGGATACACAAATGCAATTACTACTACTGAAGTCTTCCTTCCGTTTGTCGCTCTGTAATGAGTTATGTTTTAGTTGACTAAAAATAAAACCGGTAAGGAATGAAATTTGAAGAGAAAATAATTCTGGAAGTTTCAAAAACGCTTTAAAGACTTGATGAAAAATAGATTTTAATTTAAAATAATGCATAAAATACGCAACGAAAACAATTCTGGTAAAATTATGATACTGTATGGTGATGGTAAAAAAAATATAAATCTGGTTAATAAAGCTGAAATATACTGTATTTAAATCCCTCTCGTCGTATTTTTTTCGTTCATATGGTAACAGTTTATTGGGAATTCTGGTTTTCCAAATAATAGTTCTTATTACCACTCCTATAGTAAAAAATGTGTTACTGAATGGCAAGTTTAACCGAAGAAGCCATGCTTTAAGGTATTTATTATAAAGTTATCATACATTACCACATTTAACAATTTTATCATGAATTATGGAACCATATTTTACTGTTAATTTTGCCAAAATCACTACCAAAGAGCTTCGTAAAAAATAATTAAGCCTTTTCGTATACCAATAGTTTTAGCAGTGGTAGTTTTGACCATTTTTTACTTAGTGTAATAAATGAAAAAAATCAGACAATTTTCAACATTTTCTAGATATAAGAAACTATAGAGAAAATAAGGAGAAGGTACATCTTTAGAAATTTAAGTATGTAATAGAACATAAATAACACTTAGAAAACTAAGTATCATAATAAATAAGATGAAAAGAATGAAAACTTGAATCATTTATAAAAGAGGGAAAATGTCGAATAATACATTCTGATTTTAATATGTATTATTTGAAATGAATAAAGAAACATCTTTAATAGGAGTTATGGGAAAAATAAAAGGATTTTTTTTATCTGAATATTTATACAATAGTTGTACAATGAGTAAAAAAAGGCAAAATCTTGAGTACCTTTTCCTCTAATGAACAACTTTTTACGTACTGAGATACATCCTTTCACATTTGAACACATTTTAAATAAGCTATTTAATTAAAGAAATTTACGAAACAAATTACGAAATCAGACACAAAGACATCACTTTCTTTGTATAAACTTTTTTTCCCGACTGATTTGTGTTTTCCCCTTCAAAGTAAGAGGAATAGCCTTAATTTGCAAAATATACTCCCCTAAGTTTAGTTTTTAGAGCTATCAAAAGTTTGGTTCCTTTGATATTGTTTTCACTTTTTGCGTTTTAATAGTTTCTTTAATACTAAATGCACAAATTGAAGAACTTACATTAAAATTTTTGAAACTCGTTTTCGCAAAGTGTTCTGTATAAAAAAATAATAATAATATTTTTCTTAACACCAGAACAACCGGACTTTTGGCACTTCTAAAGCCGCTTTAGGGTTACGCCTAACCCTAAACCATTGATCATAGGAAAATTATGGCATTCCAAAAACAATAGGTTTTTTATTCATGCATATTGTTATATATTTAAAATATAAGAGCCTTTAGAAATTAAAGAAAAACATATATATAACAAATTATACTTTCACAGGAGAGCAAGTTATACGAAAATAAATTTAAAAGTACAAATAGTACACACTAGCACTCAGTATGTTTAAAAAAGTAAAATTCCGTCATTAGTTAGACATCAGAGTAGGCGTGTATTGTATTCACAGGACGTAAAAGTGACAAAAAATTGAGAGATTGAGAATTGGGAAATGCTATAAATCAACAAATTGGTTTCTAACATCTCTGATATCTATCAGAATTTTTATTCTGTTCCTTGTAATGATCTGTTCCTTATTTTTTTTTTATTTTAGAGACTGAATTTTATGAATTAAGGGTTATCGCAAATCACTAATCCGTAGTACTTTAACATGAATAAGACTGAATTAGCTGAGCCTAATTGGTGTGACAAAGGATTCCTTGAAAATTATTCAAGTATTGAGAACATTAATATCACGAATGTTGTAAAAGATATGCTATCCACTAGCAAGTTTCACGTCAAGATCTAATTACTAACTATAGCATCTAATCTGCTTATGTCACATTTCGTATTATTGTACTGTACTGTATTGGTTTGCACTGTGTACTGTCGTCTGAAAACACATCCGATTGAATATTCAGAAATATGGCATTGATTTTATTTTGTACCTATATAGTTATTGTTTCATTTTTATTTTTCAGTACAGAAGATGAATGCCGTGACGAAAAGGTGACACTGGAGGTAATTTTCTCTTGTTCAAATGCACTATCACGATATGTTTTTTTAGGAAAATAATTCATATGCAAAATTTTTCAATTGTAAAAAATATAAGTTGTCCCGCTGTGCCCAGAGAGCAGACGTGGTTTCAGATTTAGAGACATTTCCAAGCTGTAATTCAGTTGGTTGTTCTTTAATTATTACAAATAAAATAGCCAATTAAAAATTGCTTTTTTTTAAAAAAAAATTTCAGTTCAAAACAAACACTTGAAGTCTAATGCAAATTCTTTGTCACGCAATAAATTTATGTTTATATTACATAGGAATAACTGTTCACGAACAATTATCTCCTTTCCATGATTATAACAAAAGCATGTCATACACTCATGTCATACACTCAGATGTTTAAAAAGTCAGATATTTTAACTTCAGATATTTAAAAAGCTGATATTTTAAATTCAATTTCTCAGGAACTATTCGACAGATTTTCCTCAAATTTTGTATTTAGCCATGTAAAAAAATATTCTTAAAAATGAAGCGAAAATTGTATACCTTATAATTCAATTTTTTTAAGTAAATTAACCATTATTAAGTAAAATAATAAAAATAATAAATATTTAATAAAGGTTTTTTTTGCATGAAATTATCTTTGGGTAAAGAAAAAATTTATAGTTGTGTGCAAAAAATTTTCAATTCAATTAAAGAGCTCTGGAGATGTAACGAAATATACGAAAAGTAAAATTAACAGTAAGGGGTTCAAACCTTGGAGCACTCTCCCGACCAATCTATTAGGACAATATTTTCCATATCGCTGCTACTTCCTATATTTCGTGGGTCAGAAATCCAAATCCTTCGAAAGAAATGTATGTTAATACAGAAAAAGTGCGTTTTTGTGGCTGACTTCATAACCTAAAATATTTACTTCACTTCTTAATTAGCATATTTGAAAACACTCTTTCGAGTCATTAAGATTGAGTCCTAGAACATAAAAATCCGTTCATTACATCAAAATTTATTCAGGGTAGTCCGTTTTTTTGCGCACTGTACATGGTTTCAGTCGCAATAAAAAAAATTTAATCCACTAAGAGCTGAACTAAGCTACTTTGGACATCGAATCTAATATACCACATAAGTTGAGGCGAACTATTGCCATACATATTTTTAGTACAGTGGTCCCCAATTTCTGTTCTACACATAATCTCCATGAATTTTGTAGTTTTAAGAAATTAAACATAGGCAAAAAAACTTCAAAAATGAGCTTTTTATGAGAGTTAAAATGACTTATATTTTTATATATTTTTATAATTGTTTATTTTACTAATTAACGTAAAGGCATGACATTTTAATATAACATACATAGAAACAATTTAGGAAAAGTCAAAGAATATGAGCTTCGAAGTTCACATGTATCTTCAAAACTAACATAAGAAATGGTAAAAAACGATCTGAATCAGTGTTAATTTAAGTATTTTTTAGTATTTTTTTTAATAACGATAGAAAAATTTCAAATTTTTCTGAACATTCTTATAGACTGTTTCAATAATGATAAGTTAAAATAAAGATAACTTTAACTATTATAAGGAGCAATTTTACTTTAACTAGGAAAAGTTGATAAATTGTGTCGCATTCAAATTGAACTATTTTATCATTCAAAATAATTTTAAAATAAATAATTTGCATAGAAGTGTGGTTCAATTTAGCAATATATGCAGGAAAAAGCTAATTTGCAGGATTTTCTACTTCAATGCGTTCAAAAACTTTTAATGGTGTAAGTTTTTTAACTCTCTACAAGCAATGTAATTAAATATTTAATGACAAAATTTAAACATAATAGATTTGCAATTTACCAAAAAAAATTTTTTTCTTCAAAATATACAACATTTTCAATTTTTCTTCATTTCTTTTCCGCTTTTATCTTTCTTATTTACAAGTAAAGAACTCAAAAATTTTTTAACAAAGTAATGTTCAAGAGATGCCTGTTTTTAGAATATAATGATAGGCATATCATATTTTCCCACTGAACAAAATACGTTTTAAAAGACAATGCCCATTAGAAGCAATTCCAATATTTGATTTTAGATAAAAATATGCAAAAATTATAATTGAGTAAATGATTTGTTTTCTAAGGAAACTGAACAACATATATACTAACATTTGTAGTTAAAAATGAGAAAAACTACGAATTATTAAAACATTTACGCTAAAAGTTACATGAAAAATCTCTTTTAAAATGTGCCTTGGTTTTAAATTTTAAAATGTATAGAATTTCAAATATTTTTATAAATCAAGATAAATTTAATTGAAATAATAAAATTATATTTTTTAATAAATTCAATAAAAATTCAATAAAAATAATTAATAATTTCTTATTTTTTGTTATTATGATCTTACTTTTATGAATTATTTAAGTTTTAAAAACATCTTTAAATTCTTATTTCTCAGAGAAAGAATTTATGATATTTTATTTTAACTTTCTGTTCTGAAGTTGGACATCAAATTCTTTAAGAAAAAAAAACGGCTGGAAGTTTTAACATATTTTTAATAAGGCATGGTAGAGTTCACGTTATTTAAAAGAGATTAACAACTCCTAGAATATCATTTCACCATTTCCTTCATACTCTAAACTGTTACACTTTTTTTAAGATTTTGTAAGGGCAAAAAAATTTCTTCAGCAAGAAACTAAAACTACCATTTCTTATGATGCGGATAACGTTCATCATATTTTTGCTTAAATTATTTTTAATGAGGAAAAACTGAATCTACCAAAATGGTTTTTTCACTTTATGCACTAACAAATGAAAAAAAGTAAAGAAATCATTAAATTAAAATGCACATATATTTGTTTGCGAAAGATTGTATAACAAACAGAAGTACAAACTAATGATTTTATAACTAAATAATTATAACGGGAAAATACCGTTATCTCTGTAAAAAGGGTAGGTTTTTTTGTTAAATAAATTTGGTTTTGAAAATAATTAAAATTTATAACAGAACTACTTATTTCCGTTCGAAATCAAACATAAAGTTTGATTTCAAATATTTTCTTAACAACCAGAATTGTTCTTTTTAATTATATAAAAATGCGAATTCCCCCCCCCCTACATGCGCGTTTTCCTCTTCACTAAATTATAAAACATAAGTCAAAAATAGTTAGACAGTTGCAAATTTTCCCATTGCCAGACATTACATTTTCTAGGTTAATAATCTTATGACGGGACTGAAAGAAACGTTGTAATCATGTTGTAAAAAGTGAATTTTATTTGAATTTGATATTGTAATGTGGATGTGTTTTCGGTATAAAACTAAAATAGTTCGTGTTTAAAGAAAGTAAATTTAATAAAAAGTAATTGTAACAAAATCTAATTTTCTCTAATAAAGAATGTATTTAAAATAATAAAAACAAGAAAATATACACGTGTAGTGATTGAAAAGTTTAATGTTTTTGAGTCTTAATTCCATTACATTTTTTTTAGTTTTAGTTAATTGTAATGCACCATGAACTGATTTCTACAAGCAAATTTTTTTGAGCACATTAAATGAATTTTTTTTTTTTAAATCTTAAAATATTGACTGAATGCTATGATTTGTGCCCTAATATTTTAAATCTTTATGAGATATTTTACCAAGAAACTTCTTCTCATAACCAGACTATAATTTGAATAGTTAATTATTGAAATAATATGAATAGTTAATTAAATAGTTGATTATTGCTTTTATTGAATTTTCTTGAATGTACACTCTTAGAATTTTCATTCTAAAATTACGGTAAAATAAACGGCAGCAGTCTGTCCGACCGATTTAACTGTAAAGTAAACGGTAAAAAACATTTTTTTACCTATACGGTTTTGAAGCCGTTTACAACTAGTATGGTTAAAAAACTCCTCACGGCTATATTAATATGTACCCAGCTGTAAGGTAATAAATTATTTTAATATGTGGTCTAGTTGGAAGGATAAAACTCTGGATGAAAGCAGTTAATAAACGGTTTTTCTCGGAGTTAACAGCTTGAATACCATCTTGTTTAAGGTAATTAGACTGTGTTGTTTGAATATGGTAAAATAATGATTAAATAAATTTTTATTTAACTATTTTTCTGAGAAATTACTGACAGTGTCGATAAAAATATGTTCTCTCCTTATTAGTTTTATTCGGCCCCATTCCTAATTGGATGATCTTCTACAATCAGTTCAGTTCATGATCTCCAACAAACGAGTCAGTTTAACTGTCAAACTATTTAGATTTGTACTTTGGATCATAATATTGTGCAAATTTACAGATACCTTACTGTGAACTTTGTTAAAGAATAATACAGAGAAATGAATTCGAGTAAAATTAGTGAACTGTATCGCAATAGCATTTCTGTTTAAAAAAAACAACATTAGATTTACGATAAAAAATAAAATATAATTTCAACCATTCATTTGGTAATTTTCCCATTCAAATGTTAACGGTTGTAAGGAAATACTGAATTACAAAATTATATACATTTTTGCCACACATTCAGCAAAAATCAAATAAATGGTTTTTATGTCATACTCTAAGGTATCATCAGACAATTACCAAATTTTACCACATTTACCAAATTTTATCACATATTACATAACTATACTTTATTGTTTATTTTACCACAATCATTTCAAAAGACTACGATAAAAATTACTGAGATTTTTGGCATTCCCATAGAACACTACAACTGATGAATTTTTCCAAATTTCAATAGTTTTGACCATGCTTTTTATCTCGTTGAAGTTTAACATTATTATCGTGTTTACAAGTTTAATATTTTGTGATACAGGTATCATAGACCAACTTTTCTTTTAGATTAAATATGAGTGTTAATATGTACCGATATTAATTAGTACCGATGTGATGCTATTTGATAACTAATTAAGGTTGATACTGATTTGCACTACAGCATAATTACACGTGCGAAAAATTTTGAAAAGTGTATACGTGCAATACTTATTCCATGCACAATACACATACTGCTTAGTATTTTTCTCTTGTAAAATATCGAAATTTATCCAAGTATATTATCTACAAATCACTCCTAAGTGCAGGAAAAATACATTAAGATACGTGATCGTTGTCATGTCATTTATAAAAGTTTAAAAATTTCCAATAAGTATTGTGGCTTTTAAAATTATTTATGTTCAATATCAAGATTGTGATCAAAATATAATATATTTATCTTCTGTAATAACTAGCACAATTTTCGTCCATAAGTAACAGATGGATACAATAAAACGTCCTTTAAAGTAATTTTAGAATACTTTTTAATATATTTAAAATTCATGGAAGATTTCAGTTTACAACATAAGTAATTACATTGTTGATTTGGAAAAAAAAATTGAAATTTGTGCATTACAATTTGTTGCAGATCTGTTAGAGTGACATAAAAATTTGTAGTTTCAAAACTCAAATTTGTCTTTGTTTTTCAATATTTTATTAATTTTTTTAAACTTTACTCAAAATTTACAATTTTAAGATCCCTGCTTAGTAAACACAAACTAAAATTTAAAAAAAAGTCTTTCTTAAAAAAAATTATGCCGGAACTAGATGGATATCTTAAATTAAATTAAATCATATTTTTGATTTTCCTATTTTAAAATTTGATAATACAGTGAATTATTTTTACAAACATACATTATTCATTTTCGAAATGATATTATTTTATTGAAAATAGAAGGAAAAGTAAACAAGACAACGGATTGTATAATTTTATTTTATAATAAAATCACGAATCCTACCTAGTAGTAAATGAATATTTTACAAACTTTAAGTTATACAACTCATAATATCAGGAATTAAAGAATTATATGATAACTATTTTATTACGTCGATTCAATACATTTTTCATACGAAAACTTCATGAAATAGAAAATATTTCGCAACGAAATTGCAAACCAAAAAATACAGAAAACCGAGATGTAATTAAAGCAATTAAAACAAAATATTGTTGAAAACTAAATGGGAGCTTTTTTCTTAACTGGAAATTGGGTATAAATTTTATAAAACCAGATAAATATTTAATAAATACAATTAATAAAACTATCTTAAAAATGAAGGAAAATTTCTTAGGAAATTTCTTTAACAACTGATACTAGGATAATGAATTTCATAAAGTCGAAAATACATTACATACATTAGAAAATGGAAGCTGTTAATAACCAGCTTATGTGTCTAATACTTCAAATATTCCGATTTTATATAATTGTTTGTTTAACATTATCAATTTTGGAAATAAATATTTGGAAGACATTGAATACAATGTTTTGAGACAGACGTATTTATCAACAATTTTAATGCATTCCGAGTTGCATGAATAATGCCTTCAACTAAGTATCATATTAAAACTTTTTCATACTTATTTTAGAAGTTGTAATAACTCAAAGGACTCTGAAAGTTTTAATTCGGTTCTTTTAATAGGTAATATAAATAAATTATTAAAAATACCTACAATTGCATATGCATAATTACATTTTACATTTGCATAATATTACATTTGCATAACCAAAAATATTACAAATGCTTCATGATTATGAAAATTTTAAATTTCTTCACAATTGTCTATATTTTTAACTGCTTCATTTTTATAAATAATTCACAATTCTCTGCGATTATATGTATTTTAATTGCTTTTGTTTTTATAGATTTTAAATGCTCTCACTTATGCATTTTTATAAACATGGAAATAAAAATTATATAATGTTGTAAATTAACTCAGAAAATTATGGGAAGTACCATCTAATTCTTTCAATGAAACCACAGATTCCTTTTTTTGTAAATTTATAATATGATTAAAATTGAACAGTATTATTTGCAAGGGTTCTCTTATAACTGTGAGTTTTTTTTCTAAAAACTATGAGTTTTTTTTCTTTCCTAAGATACTGTATTAACTATTTAATATATTTTATTTAGTGCCCTTAGTATTGCCTAAGAATTACAAGAATTAGAAGAACAGTATTCATTAACAGGTTTGTTGGAAACTTTGAAAATACACTAAAATTCTTTTATTTCTTTTTAGAACTTTGTATCCACTGTTACTTCTAAGAACAACAGTAATAAATAGAAGCACATCTAACAAATCAATGTATGGATTTAAAATATTTATAATTTCAATTTTTGTTTATATCTAAAGTTTGCATCATCTAGTGGATAAATGCTTGAAACGAGTAATTAAGCTTTCATTTCACTTTTCAAACGTACAATTTTGTTGCAACTAAATAAGTTTAACACAGAAAAGTGAAAAAAAAATTAAATAACATTTTTAGTCTATGTTTTGTCGAAATCTGCAAGTTTCAGAACGTTCGTTATATGTAACAGGGATCATGAAATTGTTGCTACTAACTTTGAGGGGAGTATCAGGGCGCATAATCAGGATTAAAATTGCATCAAAATATAAGTCCGGAAATGCTGTCGTACGCGGCTAGCGTGCTTCCCTCTCATGATCTGCTCAAAATAACATTATAAAATCGTTCATAATATGGATACTGTTCTAGGGTACGTATAGAATCGCGCATGAGTTCCTATACAACTTTAATCACGGTGATGTGTCCTAAATCTCCTAGAAGTTTGTCGCAACATTCATGCGACGTCCTGTTTATTGTTATTCATTATTATGTTTTACACTTGTACATTTCGACAAAAAGAAAAAAACTCGGCGTTTAAAAAAGGTATAGCTTGGAGAAAGAAATAGATTGCAGATTCGAAGTATAGTTAGCAAAAGTATCTAAGATGTGTTAAAAAATATAAAACAAAAAAAATCCTATCCCAATGACATACAACATAAAATATTGTTTGAGTAACAATATGCATTTTTTCCAAGACTAAAGGTATAGAATTCGAAGTGAAGCTTATTAAGGTTTGTATTCATTAGCTGAAGTTTAAATTGAGATCACACAAAATAATTAAGATATAATTATAAATATATTCAATTACATCGAAAATAATTATACAATATAAGAATTAGTTTAAAACGCATTATGTATACACTATACGTGTATACATATCTATTCTGTTTTTGGTAACATATTAAAATATGATCTTTATATAAAATAAAGCCCGTATGATAAAATATTTTATTTAAATTAGTTTTTAACGACATATTAAATGTTTTAACATTAACTTGTTCAATACAACAAAAGTTAAAGTATATAATTATAGATTTTATAAAACAGTAATTATGTTGGTGTATATTTTTCACCTTAAATAACAACTTATATAAAATGACAAATATTTTTTTTCCAAATTTACAAGCATATAACTTGGATTGAAATTTTTCAGTTACACATTGGTTTGATTTTCATTTATCGGTAATTGAAATTATGATTGTTTGTTTAATTGAAATAAGCTTTAATATATACCCAATAACTTTAATAACGACCCAATAACTTTTAAGTTATTTTAATTACATTTGGTTCAAAAAATTGCATTTAAATAACATGTTTTGAAAAGGTTCAACCGCAAAACTCGCATAGATCTTCCTTTAAAATCTAATCATAGACCTCTTTCTTAAAAGAGTTTAAACTATTCCCCCACCCTTCAAAAAATTATTAACTATTCCTCTTATATTATTTTATAGTTAAAAATAAATCAACAAAATTATAGACCCCAGAGAACATTCGAATGAAAAATAAAAATATCTAATGCCATAAATATTTCCGACGAAATAAACGAAATAACGACGGAACAATTTCTTTCTCGTTTTAGTAAATTGTAAGCAAACCAATGTGAAATTGTGAATCACGTGAAACTGAAAAATTTTCTCATTGGTTCCTGAAGTTCAATTTCCCCCAATCTCTCACTTGTGACGTCACAGGCCGTTAAGCAGAGAGAGATAGCAAGGATTTGAAGATCCAGTTTAAAGGCTCCCAGATCTCTAGATTCCGGAGTTCCTAAGTTTTCATCAGGGACTTCCAATTCTTTGAAAAAAGGGATTTTTTTTTCCTTTTAATGAAAGGAATATTTTTAAACAGAATGGAAAGCAGTTTATTTTTGATTCTGACCCTTGTTGCGCTGACAGCGGCCGAATTTAGTTACCCTAGGTAAGAATTGTTTCAAAATTTAGTTCATCAAAATGATGAATCTAACAGGTTACTTGAATATTTTTTTTTATAACTTTTGTTTCTTAAAATGTGTTTTAATTTATTTAAATTACCTTAACGCGTTTATTAATTTTTGTGAAAAGAATTTGCAATTATTATTTTAAACATAAACTATAGAAATATTTTACCATATTCATAAAACTTATAATTTACTGCCCCGGATTTTTCCAAATTTAGATACCCTGAGTAGCTAAACATGGATGAATCAAAAAGATGAATTACACAGGTTATTTAAAAAATTGTATTACCTTTATTTTTTTAAATACATATTATTCCTTTTTTCATTTAATTTACCATAACTCGTTTTTTTAATTTTTTATGAATTGAATTTTCAGCTATTCTTTTTAAATATAAATTACAGGAATATTTTACCATATTCGTAAAACTTATGACTTGACTTATGACTGACACTTAGTTTTTGTCAAGTTCACTTACCCTAAGTAATAAACTAAGTTTTCATCAGGGTCTTTTTTTTTAAAGATTTTTTTTTTCCTTTTAATGAAGGTAATATTTGTAAATAGATTGTAAAGCAGTTTACTTTTGATTCTAACTATTGCTGCGTGGACAGCGACCGAATTTAGTTATTCAAGGTATATAATAATTGCTTCAAAATTTGGTGCTTCAAAAAAATGAATCAAACAGGTTATTTAAACATTTTCTTACTTTTTTTTTCATATTCATTAAAAAATTTTAATTTATTTTTTATTTAAATTTCCATAACTCATATTATGAATTTTTTGTGAAAAGAATTTGCAGTTATTTTTTAATATAAATAATATACATATTTTACCATATTTATGAAACTTATAATTCACTGACACTATATTTGTGTTGAAAAAACCCAACTATATTTACATTAGGTAAGAAATGTTTGACGGCTGAGTGTATTAAAAAGATAAATCTAACAAGTTATTTAATATTCTTTCAGATATTTTTATAATTTCATGAAAATATGTTACTTATTTTTTTGCATAAATTACTATAACTCATTTTAATACTTTAATTAAAAAGGATTTGGCAATTGATTCTAAATCATTTTAGAATAAATTATAGAAATATTTTACCATATGGGTAAAACTTATAGTTTACTGACACCTTACTTGCGTTAAACTTAATCAAGTTTAGTAACTTTAGGTAATAAATTCAGGAGAATGGGGTGTATCAAAAAATTGGATCCAAGATGTTTTTAATTATTTTTACTGTTTAATAAAAATACTTAAATATTTTTGACTTGAACATTTATATTTAATTTTGTTAATTTTTTTTAAATAACATGTGTGATTGGCACTTATTTTTTTAGTAAAAAGTAAAAACTTTTTTCTTAAGCAACTATATCAATATTTTATACTTTTCTAAAAATTAATGTGTGATTTGTACTGAAATTTTTTAATAAAATTGTGTGATTAAGAAAAAATAAGCCATTTGTATTTTATTTCATTAATACATATTATGTAAAAAAATTTCCTTATTAGCTAAAGTTATATTTCGCTGACAATTTATTTGAGCCAGCAGTTGCCAATTTTAGTTGCCTTTAGAGAGAAATGTTTCATTAATTTTGTTATCCTAGTAATAAAAAAGTTGCACAATTTAATGCTACAAAGAGCTGAATTTAATAGACAGTTTTATTCTTTTTTCAATTATTTTCATTGCTCAATAATTTTTTCTTAATTATATCTATATTTTATACTTTTCTAAACAGGAATGTGCAATTTGCACTGAAATTTTTTATGTAAACATTTTACCATATTGAAAAAATTTATATATCACTTTATAAATAGAAATATATTACTTTAAGTTAAGTTTTGCATAAATAAGTTTTATATTAATATTTAAAAATATATAAAATACAAATATATATATATATTACAATTTAATATTTCAACCGTTTTAGAATTTTAATAATTTTTGTACATTAAAATTATGTGAATTCACGTATTTTGCTATAATTTAAGTATTTAATTAATGTATTTTTATAATAAGAGATTGAAGGTTACAAAATTTATTTACAATTTAATCCCAATTTATATTTATTAGAAATATGTAAAAAAACTTTACCAATTTACTTGATCAATATTTAAAACCCTTTTTTTTAAAATCGTAATATTTTTTTCTCTGTAATTTTATTATTGTTAATGCAACACGCTATTATCAAATTAAACTAACTATAACTCAAAAATTGACTCTGATTTGTTTAATTGAATAGCATATACTTAAGAATAGAGGAATTATCATTACTTTGGAAAAAGTACAATACAAAAAAACTATTTTATAGTTTATAAATTGTGCAGCAAATCAAATAAAAAGCAGAATTCTTTTAAAAAAATCTAAATTTTTATTATATTTTATATAAGATGTCATTATATCCAAACATAATAAAAAATAAGATTAAAGGACATATCTATTAAGTATAAATGGATTATTCAAATAGAAGGCGTAATATTATTTAAACTGAGCCGTAAGAAATATTTTTGGTATCTTTTTATCTATTTGGTTCACTATTTTAAAATGAGTTCTATAATTTGTTTATATGACTGGAAAATACTTTTTATCAATATAATATTATTAATATAATTTTTTATTGTTGTAAGAAGTTTCTATATCGATAGAGAAGTTGCAAACTTTTGTCAATTTTTAAAAACATTCATGAACTTCTCTCTGTTTTCAACATACTCAACTTCCTTGATACTATTATAAATCGTAAACACCTTCTTCAACACAACTCTACTACCTTGATAAATTATTCCTTGATACTATTATAAATCATCAACATTTTCAACACTCTCAACTTCCTTGATAACTTTTTCCTTGACACTATTATAAATCATCAACATCTTCAACACTCTCAACTTCATTGATAAATTATTCCTTGATACTATTATGCCTCATCAACATCTTCAACACTCTCAACTTCCTTGATAAATTATTCCTTGATACTATTATAAATCATGAACATCTTCAACACTCTCAACTTCCTTGATAAATTATTCCTTGATACTATTATAAATCATCAACATCTTCAACACTCTCAACTTCCTTGATAAATTATTCCTTGATACTGTAATAAATTATTGAAATATTCTTTAACACAATTCTACTTCCGTGATAAATTATTACTTGATACTATTATAAATCATCAACACAACTCAACTTCCTTGATAAATTATTCTTTAATACTATTATAAATCATCAATATCATTTTCAACACTCAGCTTCCTTGATAAATTATTCCTTGATAATTAGTAAGTAGTTTTTTAGTATTTGATTCTAACTAAATATTTGAATGTAATGTCGTTTTTGGTTGACACTTTTAATTTTTTATAATAAGATACCACTGTTGTTTGTTCATTTTTACTGGAAGTGTGTCATACAACTTTGTTGTTGGATTGTTTATTTAGGCATTATTTTCTTTACAATGCCCTTATTTGTATCCCCTGATTCTTTTATTTAATCATCAGCCTATTTATTTTTTAGTAAGAGATAGTTTAGCAATACGATTGTCCTTCGTTACATTTCTAGAAGCTTTCAAGTAAGAATTTAAGAGTTTCAAAATACAATTTTTATCAAACTTTCAATTCACGGTCTACCTTTTAAAAAGAATAGTAAGCAAATTTTGTTTCTGCATCAAAATTGTATTCTAAAATTGCCTGGTTTTAGTCATATATTGCGCTACTCTACATCTGGCCTTGCTTGAACGGAAATGCCTGGTTTGTAACAACAATCTGATTCGTTTTCGGAAAATTTTGTGCAATTTATAAATATTCTTCTATGCGAATAAATAACGTAGTCCGGGTGCAACCACAGCGCTTTCAAAATGTGAAATACAAGAACAAAAAAAAGGAAAGACGGGAATTACATTCAAGGGAAAATATGTAGCTCTTGGTATTACCTGTGGACGATGCTAGAAAATATTGAATAAATATATAAAAGAAAAGAGATTTCCCCTCGAGTTAAATTATGTGAAAGAATAAAATTCCTGTTTTTTATTATTATTATTATTTATTTATTTTTTTTATATAAAAGCAAAATTTACTAGCTGTCATTTTAACTGCGAATTGCACATTTTTCGATTAGTTTCAATTTTAAACAATTGAAAATAGGTTTCGATAATATTCATTAATTTTCAGGAAATATGTAAAAATCTTGTCGTTTTAAATTAAAAGTACAAACATGTTCAGAAAGACAAAAACAGTCAAAATGACTATTTAATATGCTCAAATAATTTATAAAGTTTCAAAAAAAATAAAATTAGGTAAAAAATAGTACAATATTTTATAAAATAAGATTATTGCTTTAGCGTTTTTAATTTTTATAAACATATAAAAATATAAATTTATACTACATTTAATTGGTATAATTTATAAAATATATAAATTTTTTGTTCTATTTTGATTTTATAAGCTTGCATTAAAAAATTAAGGTATCTGACTTCGAGTAAGTTTTAGCATAAAAATTAAATTTTAAAAAAGTAAAAAGCAAAAGGAATTTTTATTGTCTTATATCTACTTCATTTTTTCCCTTACAGTTTCAAGAATTGTTTTAAAAGTAGGAAAAATCAATATCGCTCTTGCAGGAGAATGATTACAATCAGGTAAAGAAACTGGTAGCAAAATTTTGCTTAGCTCTCCTGTGAAAGTCTAAAAGCGTTCAATATTCAAAATTCAAGGTAGAAAATGCAGCAAACTTCTGTGCACTTTTTAGCTAAATATTCATATCTGTAGCTATATTCAAACTTTATATTGAGTTAAACCAGGAGTACCCTACCCCAGTGTCACAAGGCAATCGACCCGAATCATTAGTGAAAAAAAAATTCACGTTAGAATTTAAGTATTTATATGTTCTGTTTTACTCACATAACTAACGTCTAATATACATTTTTAGTTATTAACGGAAATTATTATTTTTAGAAATATAAGTTTTGGATGGAAGAAATGATTACAGCCAAAGAGTTAACTATAAAACAAAAAATAAATATTCGTAAAATCGAATATTTGTCAAAATATAATAAACGTGTATTCGTGAAAGATTTAAATGGTTGATAAGTTAAGAAGAGTTTAAAATAATTAATTAAGTAATACATGAAAAAGATGGTTCGTTAGAGTTCCTTACTTTTTTTTAAAGTTAAAAGTCAAGCTATTGTATTTTCTAATGATACTTGGACAAGCCAAGCTCGCCAGCTGTTGGATTTAGGAATTAAGTGAGAAATGTGCACCGTTCGTTTGACAACAGAGCACAGTAAAAGGGAAAATTCGCTTTTGGCTAAAAATACCCAACAGATAAATGGCAATACTACTTATTCATATGGCCACTTATTAAATTTAGTTATAGATCTGAAGGGGAAGAATATTTTCAAAAAATATTTGTACCCATGAGACTGCTCAGCGACCAACGACAAGACTTAGATTCATCTGTACCACGTATATCGCATGTACTCGGTGAGTCTTAGCAAAGTCAGAGATAGAACTCTAAAATCCGATTCTCTGATCACCGGATAACAGCGGTCCTTATTTCCATTTAAAGTGTAAGACTTTTTTAATTTTCTAATTTAACAATAAAGCTAGCCGAAAGCTAGTCATGCATATCTCTTTAAAAAACCATAACATAAATTTTCCAAAAAATGTTTGCAGCTTAAATTAGGGAAGTGTATAATTTGTATTATTCATATTAAGTTACTTTAAGAAAGCTAATTTCGCATTATTTCTCCATTTCAATTGAAATGAATATTTTTAATAGCTCCAAACTTAAAATATGTTGCTTCAAATTTCAAAATTGTTGCAAAAATTAGTTTCAAAGTCAAAAATAGTTACCTTATCAAAATATCAGACACATAATTGAATCTCTTACAATTAATTCAAAACTATCCAAAATGTTTTATTTTAATAAATGCTACAAAAAGTCCCAAAAATTTGACTTTAAAAATGCTGTTAAGGCTTCGCTGTTAAGGCTATATTAAAAATCCTTGGATTAATATAAAACTTGAAATTTCCCTCTACTTTAAATCAATGTAAATCAATATATGTCCCTTCGTTCTTATTATTATATATTCATTCGTGTCTGTCACTTCGTTCATTTTTCTTCAATTTAAGGATAATATATATTTGTTTAGTTATGACAAGAAAATCCCACACATTATTTTTCAATTTCCTTTGCAAGAACGGATTGTTATTCAAACGACAAGATTTACACAATCCATAATGCATCAAGTTCCCATTTACTATGACAATACAAACATTGCAAACTAAACAAATATAGGATAAAAAATATATCATATATCTTAAAAGTTCGAACAATTTTGAAGCAGCAAAGTTTGTTTAAACTAGTAAATGAATTTTATTCCAAATTAATTTATACGTAACAATAACGTAATTTTAGCTTCTAATTAAATTTAAAATTGTATGCAACGTACAGTGTGCCAAAAAAACGGACCACCGTGAATAACTTTTGATTTGATGATCAGATCTTCACGTTCTAGGATTCAATATTAAAGGTAAAAGGCGTGACCCTTGATTATGTTAATTAATTAAAGCAGACGATATCTTAAGTTACGAAATTAGACACAAAAACGTATTATCTATGAGCAAACATACCTTTTTTCAACCGATTTGGTTTTCCGATCCCCAAAATATAGGGGTTAGGCGCAGCCAGGGAAGTATGATCCGCATAGTTTGGTTAGGAGAGCGATCCTAAGTTTGGTGTTAATTTTTATTTATTTTTTTTTTTTTTTTTGTATTTTGCCATGTCTCGAGAAATTTATGAGAATTTAAAAATTTTTACACACATTTATAAAAATTGTTTATCAAAAGATAATTCCATGCAAAAAAGAAATTTTAATAAATATTTACTATTTTATATTTAAAAGTAGTCGAAAATATTTTAATGTAAGGTATACAATTTTTTACATCATTTTAAAATATGTCAATTTAAATGGCTAAATTCAAAATTTGAGCGAATTCGGATTAATAGTTCCAGAAATTGAATTTTAAATACATGACTTTTATTCCCAGATTGCGTCTACACCCCATATTTTGGAGGTCAGAAATCCAAATCTGAAGAAAAAAGGTATTTTTATTCAGAGAAAATACGCTTTTATGTCTGATTTCGTAGTTTAAAATATATTCTGTACTAATTAATTAACATATTTGAAGTCATGACCTTAATCTTTTAAGATTGAGCCCTAGAAAGTGAAGATCCGATCTTTAGATCAAAAGTTATTCAGGGAGGTTCATTTTTTGGCGCACTGTACATCATAAGCAAGTAGATTTTTTTTAAATTTTTTTTAAAATTTTTTAAATTTTTAAACAATATTTCATCGATTGTATTTCTGCTTATAATTTGAAAATAAAAAATATTATTTAATAAATTTGTTTTTATCTATCACTGATAACATGACACTTATACAGCACGCATAAATGTATTTTGATTCTTTTCAGAAGTAAATTCAGAAGTAAGTTTAGTTGAGTAAATCAAAACGAATATTAATCCCGATGTTTTTAGTTCCTATTAATTGGAACTATTATGGAAAAGTGTAACTATAAATTAACTTTTCAATAATGTAAAGGAAAAGTTTTAAATGTGTTAAATAAAAGATAATATTTCTACGTTTCCTTAACTTTTAGAATTGTTTCAGTTTGTTACAAAAAAAGCCCAATTAAAGAAGTTTTTACTTTCGCTTTCGTTGTGTCAGCTATTCTAAACAGCCATTTTCTGAAAAATCTTTTTATTTACATTTTACTGATTTTAGCTGAAGCAAATCTAAAATTCTATTGGATACAAGCACACAAGACAAAAAAAACGTTTCAATTATTTAGGATAAAATTATTGGACTATCTCGTACTACTATGCAATCTTCTTGATTTAAAGGTATCACCTTAAAAACGCCAATTAAATAGCGCAGATGATATTTTAAGTAGCAAAATCAGACAAGAAAAAACACTTTCTCAGAGTTTTTTGAATAAAAATACAACTTTTTTGATGGACTTTTACTCTTGATCCCAAAATATAAAGAGATGATCTCGACAATTTTGTCAGGAGTGAGGTGGAAATTTTAACCCTTTAATGACAATTTCACCTCTCTTTAAGTATTTTGCCACGGCATCTCTTTAAGCGAAATACAAAGTTTTTGCACACCAAACATGGCTTCATCAAAACATGATTTCATAAGACATGATATTGCAAGATTCTCCGACAAACATGATTTCATGAAAAAATCAATTATTTATTACTTATTATTCTATGTTATTTAATGTACTGATATTAAAAAAAATTTAATTGTAATGTCTGCAAATGTTTACACCAATTTAATCTACGTAATTTTAAATTACAAAGAAATGGAAGGGAATCCATTGAATAGTTCTTCAAAAAATGAAAATTAAAAAATACAACTTTTCGAAATGGTGAAATTCACAAAAAGTGATATGAACATTATGAGAACCAACTTAGAATACTTTTCTGACTAAATTATTAGGAACATAATTTCCAAAATGCATCTACCTCTATCTTTAGAGGTTGAAAAATCCGAATTCGTCTATAAAAAGGTATATTTATTTACAGTAAGTACGTGTTTGTATCTGATTTCGTTACTTAAAATATCATCTACACCAATTACTTGCATTAAGGGGTTGTCCTTTAAAACTTTAATATTAATTCTTAATATATGACAATATAGTTAGATCAAAGGTCATTAAAGTAAGTAAAATTATAATAAAATGCTCAACTTTTTACTTTATTCATTGTACATTATTTACTGCAAAATTCTTTAAAATAACAAAAGGACAAAAAAATATCTGGTTAGCGTACCGTACTTAAATGGTAATTACATTTCTGGTAATTTGGTAAATAAACGGTATTTAAACCATTTATTTGGTTTATTTTTCCATTCGTATGGTAGCTGTTAATAGAAAATTCTGGCTATCAAGGTTAGAGTTCGTATTAAGCAAATATACAAAACTGTGAAGTAAATTTAATCTAATTCATGATTTTTATAACATTAATTAAGTTACTATTATTAAAGTAATAATTTTTACTAATTTTACATTTATTATTTTAACTAATTTTACACTTATTATTTTTACTAATTTTACATTTATTATTTTTACTAATTTTACATTTAACATTTACTAATTTTACAAAAGACATAACCAAAAGGAATTTTGGAAAAATTACCGTGCTTTTTAGTGCTTCTCTAGAGCCAGAAATACGGTAAAATTTACCATGTTCTGGTAGTTTGACCAAACATATTTCCTCTTTTATCAGTGCATGAATGATTTAAAATAGACTCTTCCATTGCTTAATAAACTGTTCAGTAACTCTCAGTATCTCAAAGTTTAATTGTATTAGGGCAAAAAGTTGCCAAAAGAATTTTTAATTAAACTGAAATTATATCAACATTAGCAAGAAAAAATCTTCAAGAAACAAAAGCAAGAAATTGAATACATTTCACTCTATTGTTTAACTTACACCTTTCACAAAAGTGATGTTATCACAAACTTTTGTTCAATGGCTTTTTAATTAAGAACTTTTCATCAACTTATTTTTATACAAAACTGCTTTTAGTTTATCACTTTCCATCCGTAAAAGGACTCTAAATTAAGCAAATAATCGTTTTATTTGACAGAAATTTTACTTTCACAATGTTTTATAAATGTAAATTTCAATCATATAGAGAATTATAAACACTGTCCTTTAAATAACTTTTCTTTATTTCTGAAAAAATTACTTTTGGTAATACTACTACAAATTAAAAGTTAAAACTGCGTTTTAACTTTCAACTTTTAACAAAATATCTGTGAAAGTTTAGTTGGATTTTCTAAACTTTAGGATTGAGATAAAGAATAAAAAATTAACCACAGTGTTAAATTACATATGATTTAATTGTTACATAAGATATTAGTGGAACGGTAAAACAAATAATTATAAGTATTTATAATTTCATAAACTTTTATGTAATGTTTTTGAGAAATAGACAAAAACAACAATTTTATGATATATTTCTATTTTAATTGCTTTTAATTAAGTTAAAGAAAATTTTTTTAAAAAAATTTTAAAATTAACCTTTGGCAGTTTTACTACCACAATGCTTTACAAATATAAGTTTCAAATATGTGGTTAGTTTTAAATATATTCCTTTAAATAACTAAAAATAATCTTTAAAAAATCTTTCAAAATAATTGAAAGTTTAGTTGATTTTGTTTAACCCCATTGTTTAACTATGTTAAATAATATTTGATTTAATTTCTGCATAATTAGTGGAATGTAAAACAAATATTTACAATTATTTATTATTTTATAAAAGTTTTAGTAATGTACGACGAAATAAACAAAACCAACAACTTTATTGCAACTAAATATATTTTACTTTTTATTGCTTTTAATTAAGTTAAAGGAGATTTCTTAGAAGAAAAATGCACGTTTCAAGCATATTAAATTTTAAATACGTTCCATTCAATAATATTTTTTAAATTTAAAAATAAAATACTTATAATTTGCAAAATTTTTGAAAGTTTAGTTGATTTCTTTAGATTTTGGAGTGCAATAAGGAATCAAAAATAACTCCATTGTTAAAATATGTTAAATAAGATTCGAATTACTTGCTACATAAATATATTAATGGAATGTAAAATAAATAATTATTTTCTAAATTTCAGAATTCAGAAATAAACAAAAACAATTACTTTATGCAACTAAATATATGTCTATTTCAATTGCTTTTAGTTCAGCTAAAAGCAATTTCATACTATATAATCATAATATTAACGATTGGCTAAAAATTAAAAATACATCAAGTGCTCAATATCAAAGCGTTTGCACTTAACTAATCATGTCACCATATACGATAAAAACATAAATTTTATATTCTACTGAATATCAGTTTATGGCACTTAACATCCATCGTAATTAATTTTCTCATTAAACCAATTGCTCTTAAAACAGATAAAAATAAAATTTAGTAGGTGATTTATTTAAGTCATGATAGGACACGAACCCTGTTAAAGGTGGGAGTTAATATTGTTTTTTGTTTTAATATGGATATATATAACATCTAGTACCCGTTTATCTCTTAAACAAACAATTATTTCATAAAAATTCGCAAAATTTAAGAGAAACTTTATAATTGACATTTATTGTACTATAAATAAAACAAAACTAACATATTTGAATTTGAATAATGCAATTTTTATATTAGAGAAATATATGAATTCTTGATAAATTAACAATAAAATTTTCGAAATTTTTCAATGCATAATAATCGCAAAAAAATTGTTACGTTAAAAACTATTTTGAAGTTAAAAATCTTAATACTCAGAGCATTTACTTTCCTGAAAATAAAATTAACGAAAACAAATATTCGAATGTATTTGTGAACCTTGATTTCATATTTGATTGAACATATTTGATTACTAAGAAACTTTTTTGCTACCTTCTGAATATTAGGAAGCTTTACGTTGAACTTCAAACCTTAAAGACTGCTACGAATGCTCAGGGGATAGAGTTTACTCCTCCCAATGGCTCGATCCAGGCTCGAATACCAGCATTTTGCTGGTTGATTCAAATCTAACTCGTGACTCAAGCCGACCATACTGCTGATGTAAAATATCCTGAGTGATAGACGGATCATGGGTTAGAATCCCCTTGCAGTCAGGCTATCCGTGTAAGTTCTTCGTGGTTTTCCTCTCCATGTAACTCAAATGCGCGTTAGTTCCCTTAAAAAGTTCTCCACGAAAGCAAGTGTCGGGTAATGATTGATCCAAGAACTCTCTTGTCTTCTGGGTTGGGTTCTCAATTACAAGGTCAGAGAAAGGAACACTGATAGTTCGTTGACTCAAAATCGGGCCGGTTATTCAATACTCGTTATAAAATAAAATAACAGGTCCTTAAAGACTTCTTTTGAATGAGTTACAATTAGAGTATAGAATATTAGAATATTAGAATAACGAAGTATTTAACTGGTTGCTCAAGCCCTATACGGACTCATAAAAAAACAACTTTGCATTTTTAAAGCTACGAAAATTATCATGAAAATATGATTTTAAGTAGAAATTTTGGGAAAATATTCGTTTTTAAACTTATTAAAATAGCTCTTTTATCAGAAATTTAATATTCATTTTCAGTAGCTCCTCAAAGTTTCGAAATTCTTCCCATTTTTCTGAATTAGGAAGCACCATCAACAGTCATCATAGTCTCCTATTAAAATAAAGAGCTAAAAGATAATGTTACTTTATGAAGTTAATGTTACATATGAGTACATACAAAAGTTAATGTTACATATGAGTTAATGTTACATTATCTGAAAAATTCAATAACATTTTGATCAAGCATGTAAAACATACATAATATATTTCTTGCTATCATAATTGCGTACCAAGGGATACCACTAAGAAACTACTTACTAAAGAAAACGCTTATTAAATTTTCCGCTGTGACATTCATTACGGAATAAAATTCAAACGTTTCATTTTCTAAGTATTACTTCTTAAATATTTTGAAAGAAATATGTCAGGAATAATTTTAGTAATCTGTCTTTGTATTTGTTATAAATGAATATTATAAATTATGTTTCCGAAATGTTTTTTTTTCCTATAACAAAAATGTGTTTTACAAATTAACTTCATATTAAAAGCTAACGAAATATGAAAAAAAAATTACAAATAAGATATTATTTTTGTATTATCCAAATCAAATTTTAAAAAAAAAAATTTAACTTTTTTTATAAATAATTACAAAATAATTGCATTATTATCACTAAACTCGGAACATGAAAAAAATTATTCCTTTTTTTCAGAACCAAGAATTACTGTATCTAAAGCAATTTTTGGCAAACAAAACTTTTAAACAACTAAGTTTAAGGTGCGATAAACAAAATATTGAAATTAATTACTAAATTTGGCGAAATATTTTCTGGAATCTCGCTTTATTACTCCGCTTCAAAATTATTCTACCTGTATAGAGCTAGGTTTATGTTGTTACGTTAGAAGTACGTAAATTCTGCTATTAACTAATTAAGTTTGAAAATATAGTTTAAAAGTTTATATAGTTTAAAAGTTTACATAGTTTAAATATATAGAAAATATAGTTTACGTTCTAAAATATAGTTCAAGAATTTTAACTATTTAAGTTTGAAAGTATAACTTTATATTTTTATTTTAAATACAATATCATCGATGTAAAAAAACTAATTTGCTTGTTTAACTTCTTAATTCTACTAAAAAAAAACTTTTTTGTAGAAAATGAAATATTTTAATGGATATTTAATTTCTTGTCATATATAGTTGTTAACTTGATAAATGTTCCAAGAGATTCTACATGATAATTATTTAACAACATATATTTATTTATTATTAATTTTGCATATACTTTGAAGAAATAAGATCAATTTTAAATGCTTGAAAAAAGAACTATTTATCTATAATACGGAGAAATTCCGTCCCATCACATTGACGCACATTGATATTATATAGATATCACATTGACGCACTACACATGTAATCATTATATTACACACACCGTTGATGCACTACACTTCATCTAATGTAATTAATATAATGAAATTAAGATTTTACTGAGACTAATATTATACTTGAGATTATCGAGAGAGCAGTAAATAATTTGTTTTTTTTCTTTATGACTTTCCTTTAAGAGGATTTTAAATAAAATGGTTTTATAATAAAAAAAAAAACGGTTTTAAATGCTCCCTTCAGTCTTAAAATTATTTCCACGGTAAGTCGCACATTTAAATTTATGTGAAAGCATTTGGTTCAGCAATATTTTTATATACCTGAAAAATTTCTCAAATAATAAGTTTTATAGATTCCAAATGGCTAATATTTTAGAAGAAATTTATAGTATATTGGATATTTTAAGAAAAACAATGTATATAATTAAATCAGTTTTTAAACTTTTTGTTTTACATAGTTAATTATTATGCGCGGTAAACGATTTCAATTCGAGTGTACTGAAATACAAGGTTTGTGAAACAATTGCTAAAATTTCATCATTATTTAAATATTTCTACACAACAACCAAAGCACATGAATGTATTTTTTTCTTTGAACATTTTCTTTTTTAAATCTATACACTTTTTAATATGACTTATGTATCGTTTAAAGAAATAATTTTTGTTTTTAAAGCAAGACTCTATTTTTTGACCAGTGGTCGTTGAAAATGTTGAACTGTTAAAAGCAGGTGGCTATACCCCAAGTAACTTACAATAATTGTTTAAACCAGTGGTTCCTGAACTTTTTTGTCTCGTAGACCCCTTGCTATGTTTTTCGGATTTTGGGTGGACCCCCTACTTACCTAATATTGATTTTTTGTAAATTCATCAACTTCGAATGCATTTTTGACAGCAGGTATAGCGCTACTTACTGTGAAATATTTCAATTTTTAACTGTAGTGAAGTGTAGTGTGAAAAACTTAAGAAAAAAAACACATGTTAATTTTAAACATTTATTAATTAAATTCAAAATAATTTAATTACCAATTTAATTTAATTAATTTGTAAAAGGAAAAAAATAGTGCACTGTAAAACCCGTACTCCGCTACTAATATTATATAATTGCGGAAATAAGTTTGTATAAAAAACCGTAGTAGTGTATTGTCGGTCTGTTTATTACGTTTTCACGTAAAAACTAAGCAACAAATCTCCGTGATCTTGTGCGCAGATAAAGTTGGAAGTCTAGCTAGCTAAAGAGTTGACACAGGCTGGGCTACAATTTACCTCGGAAAAATACTTTTTTGTTGCAAAATAAAAACCTTACACGCAAAAAAAATAAAAACGAACACGGGCGGAGCTGCAGGCAACTGCTAGTTTATAATAATTCAGTTTCATATATCAAAAAATAATCCTAATGACTTAAATTTTAATAAAATTTTTACTTCATAGCTATTTTTATAAATTATGTAGAATGTAGATAGATATATGTCTTTATATTATAAGGTAGTATTATGTAAGTAAATAGGTTCTATCATTGTATGTTGATTGTTCCATTTATGAAATGCCAAAATTAAAAGTCATGATCTGCTTATATGAGATCCACTATTGTTGATCCCTATTTTCATTTCATGAACCCCCAATTTTTTCCCACTTGACATGGCCCCTTGCAGGTTGTCTTCGACCCCTGGGGGTCGATATAGACCACTTTGGGAATCACTGGTTTAAACGGAGCACATTAAGATGTATCATTGGTTTTAAAATTAAAATATGAAACGAAATATCATTATTAGCCTCATCACTGGAAAACAAGCTACCGAAATCAAATTATGAAGTTAGGCAAAAAGAATTTTAATCAAAAAGAAACTATCCATCAAATTTGCTTAATTCCGTAAAAAACAAGTTTTTATTTATATTTTAAACTAACAATAGATCAATTTTTAAAATATCTGGTAAAATTATCCTCCTATATGAACATTTCTGGTAAAAAATACAATAACTATGTTTAATAAAACAAAAAAATACAATCGTGAAACCTTTCATATGGAAATTTTTCCAGAAATAATGGTTTACCGAAAATTCGGGTTTTCAAAGTTATAATTCTTATTACCACATATTTAGTGAAAAATTCAAAACTGAAAAGTAAATTTAAGAGAATAAATGGTTTTTATTCCATGCTCTGAGGTATGAAAATTAAATTACCAAATAATATCACAAATTAAAAAGTCATATTTTATTGTTAATTTCACCAAAATCATTGCCAAGGTTTTTCGGTTAAAATTACCAAATTTTTTGGTGTTCAAATAATGCCAGAAAAACGGTAAGTCTCACCTTAATGTAGTCAGTGTAAATTAAATATTGCTAATATAATATTATTTTGTAAAATGCATTATTTGTCAAATATATTAAAATCATTTAATTTGCAAGTAAATCATTTAATTTGTATGTCTAATTTGTTGTTAAAAAAAGAAAGCAAAAACTAAGCTTTAAAAAAATATTCTTATGCAATGCTTTTAAACATTTAAGACAAATATATAAACTTTTTTAACAATTGTGCTATTTATTTTTTATTGATCAAAATACAAACGCAAAATGCTAACATGTAAAAAAAATGGTTTCCTAATTGTGTTTGTTAGGCAAATTTTTCAGAAGGTTTGGAGAAGTCTATTTTTGTTTTTTCAAAATTTGTTCCCAAGTTAAGTTTACATTCATCTAACAAAGGGTTGATTGAAATACAGAAAGCTAAAGAACTACTACTTGAAAAAGAAAACTCAGACCTCAAAGGTAAAGATCGTTTACAATGAATAGTTTTTGGAAGATATTTTTCTTCATCTAATAAGACGAAGAAAAATGCTTTATGTTTCAAAAGGAAAAAAATCAATTTTTAATGCCTAAAAAAGATTTTACTTTCTTATCTTAGATTTTTTTGTATAATAATGCTTCATATATTATATGAAACAACATTATTTTGGGGATTTTAAATTCTATAAAAAAAGATTTCTAAAAAATATTGTAATAAATAAGGAAAACAATACATATTTTAATGACAAATAAATATAAATATGTTTCTATGAAAAAAAAATTTCTTTAATTAAGCTCATTTTAATAACCTACACTGTTTGAAATTTCTCGGGAAAAAATTATTGAATTACAATTCATTTAATTGCCATTTTACAATATTCAACTAAAATAGTCTAATTACCATAAAAAATGTTTTTCAAATGTTTTGTTATTTTTGAAACATTTATCTTAATATCTAATTTATGCTTTATATTAATTGGAAGTTTTTTTTTAAAAAAAAAGGAGTTAAGATGTTGTGTTAAGTCTCAAACCAATTCGTATACTGAAACATATTTTATCAATACAATAATACAGTGATTTTTTAAAACAATTTTGGTTTACTACTTAAAAATAGATTAAGATTTTTAATTGTGTTAAATGAAATCGCAAAATTTTTAGTTATTACTATCTCAGTTAAGATGTATCGATAGCTTTTAAAATCAAGCTATGTAAGTTTATTATGGTTCTAACAAAAGCAATATATATCACAAATATTGTAAATTTTAAAACATTTTGGTATTTAAATTAAAATATGGTTTAAATCAATCTATTTTGCTTAAATTATTATTACTCGTTCTTAAGTTACAGAACCCAATACAAGTTGTTTTCCTTAACTGTACATACATCTTATTTATTTAGTTTTTTTTTTTTTTTTTATCTTCTTTTTTCAGTATTATCCAGAATTTTTTATCCATGCTTTTCATGAGTTAATTAAAATATTGTTTTCGCCATACATTCTTTTATAACCAGAAATAAAAATTAAGTATTCAAGCAGGCTTTAGACACTATAATTTATTATATTTTGCACACTTCAGGTTTTTGAAACACATTTAACTAATGAAGGATCCATTGACATTGCAGAATGAAACACATTTTTTAAAAGATTTAATCGTTTTTCATTTATATCATTTTTTGTGATTTTCCGCTGTTTTTATAGTATCGAAAACCATCACGTAAAATTTGATACCAAAGTTTTTCGTATTCAAAACTGAAAAATCCTGTACTCAACGGATACAATATGTAACAATGGTTACAGATTTCATTTGTTAACTCTTTTGACAGATTGCGATGTTTTTTTTTTTTTTTTCAATCGCAGGCACTGAATTTGAATCTTTGCCTATGAAGATGCCGGAATTGTTACTCATATAGTGTTACCCTGTGGGCACCTGTGAACCAAAGTCACGAAGACGAGCAACATTACCCACGCCACACTGCCACAAACCCGTTTATAGGGTGGGCCATATTCACACATCACACACAACAGAGGACAGTACAAAGAGAGAGAGAAACATCCATGCCCAGAGCGGGATTCGAACCCGCAGCCAATGGCTTCAGGCGCGCTAACCGCTCGGTCACCTGACTGGCGCGATGTACTTTAAATTTAAATTTCCATAATTTTTGAGGATTTTTTTTTTCTATTTTTGAGGTATCAAAAACCATCACGTTTGAAAGATTCATCGGGGAATTTTTAGTTTTTACACCGCTAAGCTCAAATGTCTCGAGACCGGATTCGAACTCTGAACCTTCTTTGTTCGAGGCCAACTCCTTGAACACCGTACAAGCAGGTCGGCATTTGTTTCAGTGCATCAAATTATTTAATGTTGCAGTTTTCCTACTAAAGTTTTTCATTTTTAAAACTCAAAAAATTCTGTGCCCAATAGTTACAGTTACAGTTACAGTTACAATAGTTACAGACTTCATTAGTTAATAGAAAAAAAGTTCTCTTTCGATAGATTACGATGTAGTTTAGAAGTAAATTTCTGTAATTTTCGCGAGTAAAAATTGCCTGTAGGAAAAATACAAAATTAGGATTTTTGAACATAGTTTACAATAACGTAAATAACTACCCTTCCGTAATTAATTAAAATTTTAATTTATCTTTTCTTTATTTTAAAATTTTGTGAATATTCAGATACAAATCAGAAATGAAATTTATTCATTTATTTCAATTTATTTTAATAAAAATTATTTAACGTAAGTCACAAACCATGTAATGATAGATATCGATTGAGAATGATTTCTTAATGATTTCTTGCAAGAATTATATCACCGCAGTAAAATGCGTAAAAGTTCCTCTAGGTATAGGTAATGACAAATAAGAAAACCCCCTTCTTATTTAAGTTAAGTTGAGAAAGTGTTGAATTTTATCTTTAATGTCCTCCTTCTTCAAATATTTGCTTCTTATATTAGTACCTGACTTTTCGTACTATCAAAGCCTTTTGTTACAAAAAATATTTTATGATCTACAACGTCATTTCTTAAAAAAGAACTAATCTTGTAAAGCTTAATTTGATTTATTATCCAAATTATTTTTCTTTTTTTTTTCTTGTGTTCTAAAAAGCTAAATTTATCAATAAAATTGACTGAAATGTTTTTTTAGTCAAGTCTGTAACATCTAATCAACAGTTTTTAGAAGGCTTTTAAGATAATTTGATTAGACAAATGAAGTTTAATAATCAACTTTAAAAATAAATATTTCTCGTAAATAAAATTTAACATTTCATTAAATATGCGTTCATTTGAAATTAAATTGTACCTATTACTTCCAATTATAAAATCCAATTATAAAAAAAGCACTTTACGTATAAAATCGAATATTAATTTTTAAATTGAATTAAATTGTGAGTCAAAATTTTTCATTTAATCATTAAGTCTAACATTAAAAAAATGAAAATAACCAATAAAAATGCATTTTATTACTTTTATTACTTACTTATAAACTATTCTTTAATTTTTTGCTGCTTTTTTAGGAAAGTATTTATTGCAAAATATCTTAATGAATATTATCCTATTTATGAGAGTCTTGATACATTACTTTTCATTTGCTATGCTACATTGGCTGAAAAAGTAACAGACCCTAATATAAAATGGTTTGTTGAACCAAATTTTGTTTTTTGAAAATATGAAGTAATCAATTTTCACTAAACGTAATATAACACATTATGACGTAATTCATTTGGCAGGTTAAATTTAAATGCATCGTACTTTACTTAAATTAAACGAAAAATTGAAAGATTTTACAACTTAAGGTTCATATATTAGCGATATTTTTCAATACAATAATTTTAATTACTAATTCATGTAATCTAATCCCTTAATAAACCAACTTTTAAAATCAAATTCTAAAAGTATTTCAATAAATATACATTTTATACAATATTTATTGAAATAGTTTTAGATTTTTTTGAAATAAAATCCCGCAAAAGTATTATCATTGAACTCCAAACGACAAAAGAAACGATTGTTTTGATGCATTTGGGCCTAATTGTCTGACGTATCATCAATCTTTCAAATGGATACACTTTCTTGTGTCCACTTCTATGAACAACAAAAGGTGAAACAATTTGTCATTTTTCCATGATTGAAAGAGACCTTATTTATATTTGCTGTTTAGATACAAATAAAGTCATTATACGTAGCTGTATTTGTGAAACGCATTCAACTTATAATAATTGAAGAGTCTCGTATGTTTAAATTACATGTAGTAAAAGTTTAGAAGTTATTAGTTCAATATTTATCTAAGTTTTTCATACTATATTTATTGACTGTCAGACCATACTTCTATTTTCTGTTTAGACACAAATAAAGTCATTAAACGCATTCAACTTAAAAATTGAAAATTATAAACAATGCATTCAACTTATAGTTGTCTTATACAACTTATAGTTGTAAGTCTGGTATAATTAAATTTCATGTCATAAAATTTTAGAAGTTTTAGTTCTATATTTATCAAACACATTCACCGTATAATGTTTGTAAAGTCTCGTATGATTAAATTTCATGCAGTGAAAGTTTAGAAGTTATAGCATAGTTATAGTTCATGAGATTTTTTGCAGATATTAGATATTTTATCATCGCTGATATCAAACGTGCAAACAGTTTCTCTTTCCAAGCTACAGTTTATTTCAAATGTCGTCTTTTGTCAGGTTTTCGTCAAAATCTGCAAGATTAAAAACGCTCTATTTAACTGAAGGTCGCATAAATTATGTCATAAACTTCTAGGGAAGTAATGGCATATCATAAAGGCACATTATAAGGGAACCCATACCTGTAAAGGTCGTCCATATATTTCTAGGGTCTCTTCTTTTTATGAACTGTTTCTTCGTGTGCTTCTGAACAGTTCATAATGGGAAGCACCTCTAGCCGCGTTTCACGACATTTACGGGGAAGAGTTCTTATGCAATTTTAGTCCTGATTTACGTACCCTACCTCTTTTAGAAGTTTTACGCAACATTTACGTGACTCTCTGTTATACATAACGTTTTTAAACTTGTTCATTTCAACATAAAAAAGGCAAAAAAAAAATGTCATATGAATAGAACTGTAGCTTTAGAAGTAAAACTAATTTCAAATTTGAAAATTCCACGCAATACCAAGTATTAATATAGGCAATATCACGTTTTTGCATAAATGCAACACTGAATTTGAATCCAATTGTTATTTATTATTATTACTAATCATATGCACGCGTGTTTATTAGTGTTACGTTGACTTTTTTTTATTAACGAATCGTTACAAAAAGATAATATTAAATGTATTACATTTTTCCCCATTTCAAAATGTTTGTTTCACGTTATAAAAATATTCAAACGTGCTACTCATTTAAATACTTTTTTCTGTTTAATTTTAAATATTAAAGATTTTTCCCTTGGAATAAATCTCTTATCAAATTTATTGAAAGTATAATGTCGAATTTAAGATAATATTACAAATTGTTTTTAAACATTCAAAACCGCATTAATGTTGAAACAATATTTTTATTCAAGAAATTAAGTCATTCACTTACCTCTTTTCCACATATTGCATTTGTGCTGACATGCATCCATATACATTTAAATTCATTCAATAAATTACGAAATTGTATATCCATAAATCCATTTCATTTATATATTTAGTAATTAATTTGGAAGTATGAAAGGCCTTGTTCGTGAACTCAGCATTAAATAATAAAAAAACATTTTCAGTTTTCTAATAATTAAATTAAAAAGCATTTTACAAATACATTAAAGGTAAAAACCCTAAAGCCTGCATTTGTTGAAACCTATTTTTTTTTGAGAACAAGTGTCCAAATTTATTTAAAAAGTTTTTTCAGTTTTATGTAGAAACTTTTTATTTTTCAATCAGCCATCACTTAAGGGTTTTTAATTTTTTTAATTTTGCAATCTCAAATATGAATTTGCATTTTTTCGAAAAGTTTAGGTTATAAAATAAATAAGGGAGATTCATTTAATTCGTTTAATTAAACTAATGTAATAAATTAAACTAATAAGAATATTGTTTTAAAATTAAAACAGATAAAACTTTTTACAACTGGATACTGAAGCCTCTTTTAAAAGACAAGAATATTATATCTTTTATTTTAATGATAAATTGTATTTAATTTAAACAAGTTATTTATAATGCGAATATTTTTAATCAAACAGTTTAGGTATTTGTTAACAATCATCTTTTTTTTTCTCTGTAAAAGATTTTTTTAAAGTATTTTTAATTATTTTAACGGTAGGATTAAAATAATAATACAATACATAGCGTCTGTTTTATTTATTGTGAGGAACATACAGTATGATCGAAATTGATGACATTCAAACATTTGTAAAAATTTCTCATTGTAAAATGTTACAGAATATTTCATATTGATTTTCAATAGCAACCGATAATATGTATCTAAAACTTTATATGACAATAAATATGTATTCCTGATTCAAACTGCATAATGTTAAATCTGTAATATCTCTCCAAATTTAATGTGAAAGAACACTTCATTTTAAAATAACACCAAATCCATCGCTCATATATACTTTGAAAGGTGTAGGTAGATCTAAATACTGATAAAGGATAATACCTACGCCAAGCTCATGCGCATTCACGCCATTCGTGAGCTATTTTATTTTCGTTTACAAAAACGCTAAATTTGATATTTTTGGATATAGATTGTTTGCAATGAATCTAGAGAGAGTTTGTTGTTTTTGTGCACTAAACTCGACTTCCGCGAAATCAAAAATTTGCCTTTACAAAACGTATGTATATTTTTAGTTGTGTAATAAGGATAGTTATATTTTAGTTTTTAAATATCTGTCAATTATATTAAATAATATTTCAATACGTAAGTTTTATATGTTTCTGTTCTGTTAAACCTAATTCAAATTCGTCTTAATATTCTCTTTGCTACGCGCATGTTTGATTAACAAACTAATTTAATTTTAAGAATTAGACTGTGTAGGCAACCTGAACTAAATTTTATGGTAAAAATTAATGTACTTACTTATATATGTATTATATCTTATTGTTATTATTAGCTTTCGTGCAATTGAACTCTAAAAATGGTGTTTACTTTACACAAAAATATATGTTATACCCATATATGTTATATGTTAAACATATATAACATAAGATATATGTAATTATACATAAAATATATGTTATATGTTATAAGTATACCCATAGTGTTTCTCAATGACAAAAATTGTTCCTAGTAGATAACCAAAGTCAAGCATCTTTGACAAAGGTCAGTGAGGGGGAGGGTAACCACTTTTATCAGCCTGCGCAGAAACCGAGGTCTCTCTTTAAGAAATCTCTTTTTTTTTAAATTTATGAATGAATTGTATATTTATTCAAATTTAAATTGGTATTAAACTCTATAAGAAAATACAAATTTAAAAATTTTGTAATTGTCATTTGTCAATGATACTATTTTTAATATGATTTCATTTTAATAATGATTTACAATTTTGATGTCACTAAATATTTTTTATAAATGTTTTTAAATTTAAATGTTCATTTATTTTAGTTTTACGGCCCTATAAGTGATATAAATTATTTAATCTAATGTATTCAGAGCTAAAAACGCATTCAGAGCTAATAATTAGTTTAAATATTATAAGTTAAAAAATCCTTTCCATTACGATCTCAATTTTTCTTATTTTTACTTATCAATGAATTGTGATTTTATTGACTCATAAATTTAAATTTGAAACAAACTCAATAGAAAAAATGCAAATTTTAGAATATTTTATATAAATAGCAATCTTTTTTAAGATTTTATTTTAATAATTATTTACAATTTCGACGTCACAAAATTTTTTTTTGATATTTGTTTTCACATTTAAATTTTCATTTTATTTTAGTTTCACGACACTTTAAGTGCTATGAATTATTTGGTCTTACGCATTCAGAGCAAGTAATTAGTTTTAATATAATATGTTTAAAAATCATTTCGATTACGATCGCAATTTTTTTTTAACTTAAAAGTCAATTGTGATTTTATTGACTCATAAATTAAAATTTAAATCAAACTCAACAGAAAAATACAAATTTTAAAATATATTAAAAAAATAACAGTTTTTATAAGATTTTATTTTAATAATTATTTACAATTTTGACGTCACTAAATATTTTTTTAAATTTGTTTTTACATTTAAATTTTCATTTTACTTTAGTTTCGCGACACTTTAAGTGCTATCGATTATTTGTTCTTACGCATTCAGAGCTAAAAACGTCACTTAAAACTTAAAATCATCAATGATAAGTCAAAAGAAATAAAATTTACAATGTCAATCAAAGATTTTATATGGAGTCTTCATCGATTACATTTGAGATGAATCTTTCTATTTTTCAATTGTCAAGTAGTAATGTGCTGTTTTTGGAATATATCTTAAGAAGTTCTGCAAATTTCGCATCGATTATTATTTGCATTTGATGTTAAGAGTATTTAAACTGTCTCTTAAGTTTATATTGATTGGATGGAAGAGCTCTTGCAATGAAATTGAAGATTTTAGCAAAAATAAATATAATTTTTTAAAGTTCTTTGTTTAAATTCAATATCAGTGATACTAGGATTTCTAAAATTGATTTTTTTTATCAGACTGTTATTTAGTTACAAATTATTTTGTTTTAAGTTAAATGGTGTTAAATAAAATAATTTAATTTAGTTTAAACTTTATTTACAAAATAATGAATGAAGAACATACCAATGATTATGATTATCTGCTGTTCCGTTTAGATTCATTCATTATAAACGCAGAAAATAATTTTGGTAAAATTAAACTCACTGTTTGGTTCATTTCTGGTAAAAATAAAAAAATAATTCTGTTTAATAAAACCAATACATATGGTATTTAAACCATTCATTTGGTAATTTTTCAGTTGATATGGCTACTATTCACCGAAAATTCTGATTTTCAAAATTATAGTTCTTATTACCACACTTATAGTAAAAGATACGAAGCAGAAGAGTAAATTTAATAAAAGTAAATTTCGGTAAATGTGATACAAATACAAAACTTTACCACATTTACCGAATTTTATCACATGTTATAAACCAATATTTTATTGTAAATTTTACGAGAGCCAATACCAAACTGAGTTATTGGGGGTCTTGACGTTCATATAGAATCAGAAACATAGTAAATTTTAACACATTCTGTTAGTTTTGATCATACTATTTTTCTCTCTGTAGATTATAGTTATTTTACATTAAAATAATGTAACTATAACTATGATAACTGTAAGATAACTATTCTTACTTATTAGTAGGTAAGACATCTGAAATTCAGAATGCGACATTATTTCTTTAAATAAAGAAGTTATACCTTTCTAAAAACCTCCATAATTTTTTTCCATGTTTAATATCGAAACAAGAGGAAATTATCAAAACAATGTATATTATGGTTCGTTCGCTTTATTCATACTTTTTCATTTCAGTAGAAAATTTTAGTCATCATTTACAACTTATTGATTTAGGCTTGTCAACTGACTTAACATGGAGCACAGAGTCATGGAATCTGTCTCCAATATTCATTTAATCAAAGTTCAGGATAGTTTATTTCTTTTTCTACCTTGTACTTAAGGTACGAAGCAAATCAGATTAGAAGAATAAATATATTTCTCTATAAATGGAACTCGTAAGATGAATTCTTCTGTTGAGTTGTTTTTATAGTTTAAATGCTAGCTTTCAATATTTTTCTATATATATATTTCTGGTTTTGGAAATAGAAAATTACTTACTTGCATTCTTGTTTTTCTCTAAATTCTTCTCGGGAAGCAGAGATTTTAAAGGATTCTTAGTTCTTGATTTATTATGAAAAACGACAACAAAAAAGTTGTTTTTCGTCGAACTTAAAAAAAAAAAAAAAAGTAAGAAAAGAAATACCAATATGTTGAGAAAATTAATAATTTAGAAAAAAAAATCTTTTAACTATACGATTAATTTCTTAGACTAGTTTGTTTCTCATTTTTAATTAGCAGAGATATTCTTTCCGTAACATTATTTACCAAGAGCATAGTTATAACATTTTGCAACATTCCAACATTCTTTTCAGCTTTTAGTGAAAAATTTAAGGGGAAATTTGTTTTTTTTTTTTTTCAAAAAAATATTTTTCCACGAATTCTTTGGTGGTTCTATGGTGTGGTAATTATGAAATTAAATTATAAAGGTAAAGTAACATTCTTTTCAGCTTTTAGTTAAAAGTTTAAGGGGAAATATAAATTTTTTTTTTTTCAAAATTTTTTTTTTCCATGAGTTCTTTGGTGGTAAACAACTTTTTTTTCTAATTGTTAATTTTTTCCATCTAGGTTTTCAATCTTACTCATAATTTGTTTACAATAACTGAAATTAATTCATATAAATTTTATAGTTAGTATATCGTTACATTAATTTTCAATTTCACTGTGATCAAAAAAGTTATAACGAGTAAAATGCATAAGTTGATTAAAAGGAATATAAAAAAATTTTTACAGTCTAACTTCCTATAATATAATTTTACAAATGATTTAGCTATTGAAATTTTATGATTGATTTTGAAAGAATTATGTGCATAACACTTACAATTCTTTAAATAATTTTTAAAAATTATAAGAGCATTTATTTAATTCATGTAAAATGCAGTGTTCTATTAGAATTTGTTTTTCAAATTAAAATTGCATATTCTGCTTTTCGTACACAGGAAAATAATATGGATTATTTTTTAAAGAAATAGTAAAGGTTTGCAAAAAGAAAAGTTAAAAGTATATAAAAAAAATATCATGCTGGAATAACAAATATTATTTTTTTCTATTAATAAAAGCGATCATTTTACCAGCAAGAATATAAAGTCTTAACATTCAAAAGTTTTTCGGCTTCGATGAATTTTTTATAGTTGGATATTTTTTTGCCCCTTTTACTTAGTTTATTTCGTTCTTTTTAAAAGAAAATGTGTGCAACTTCTCATAAAAGCAAAGTTTAAGAAAAAGTGAAGACAAACGAACTAAAGAGAACAACATAAAATAAAAAATGCATGATGGCAAAGGAATTTATCAACCTAAAATACCTCATGCTTGTCATTAATGGTCACTCGTATAAGTTAAATTCCCCACGATTTTTTCGTTCCTAAGCTGCAGTCCAGATTTCGGTAAATAGAAAGTACTCATCTCCTTCCGAAGAGACTCTACTTGCCTGACAAGCTGGTACTATTCGATCTGTAACTGTTTGGGCTTCGAACCGCCACGCAATTCTTCACAATAACAGCTCAGATCGAGAATGTTTTACTTTACATCCTTTTCTTTCGTCCACCTGCAAAAGATATGAAACAGCCCTCTCTCAATAAGGAGGCATCTAAAAGTTAACAACTCTCTGCACAATTGTTGCTTTGTAATCTGGATTAACTACATGAGAGCTCATTTTGACTATTTGATAGACTAAGCAAAAGCTTTTCACACCCAAAGATTTTCGCCTTCAGCTCCAGAACATCCAAACATGTTGAATCTTAAAACTCCTTGATTCCAAGAAAAGTTTGCTCAAGCCAGATATTCGAATGTTTCTCTACCAAAATGAAAAGGTTCTTTTTTTTTAATGTGTTTCATTTTTCATTTAATTATTTGTTTTTATGGATTATCTCATCAGTACAGCGTCAATTGGTGCTGTTTTCAGAACTCTCCTAGTGATTCGCTGAGCATAATTTTAGGTCTCATCATATAAATCAATAACAAAGCCAATTGTTGTAATAAAGGGACTCAAAACAATTGGTAATAATAGGCAATATAAATAGATTAAGTAAGATTTGACGAATGACTGCATGTATTTTAAATAATCTAATAATACAATGAAAAGTAAATGAGAGCTTGAACCTTTGAAATATTCAGTGAATGCAATCTAATTCTGAAATTGATTGACACTGGTTAAACTAATATTTGTTCCAATTATTAGGTTCTTGTTAAAATAATCATGATCAGAGAAAAGCTCATTATTTTAGAGAAGATAATTAACTCGCCAGAAAAGTATATCATTTATTTGCACTAAAATCTGTATTATCACATATTCATTTCACTATGAATTTGTCTTTAGCATCCTAAGAAATATTTTAGCATCCATTGCTAATTCAGCAACTAAATTGTTATAAGTGCTTTATATTAGTGGTTTTAAACTTATTAAATGATATCTCATTACAGTTGAAAAATTATTTAAAAGTGCTATCCTTGATGTTACCTTCCTATAGTTTTTATTTTTAAAACTTCCCCATATGTACACGAGGGATTGTTTTGAGATATATTTATAATTTGCTTACATAATTTCACATCCGCTCATAAAGATTTCTTTTAGTTATAGCATTTTTTTTTAATTTTACAATTTTTTTATATATTCAAACAAAAATTTATTTCATATTTGACTTTTGAACTGATTATACCATATATTCTTTCAGTCCTATTATTCCGCAAAGGTCCCTCAGAGACATTGTCAATAAGAGAAGACAGTTGAATTACATAAAAAGTCTCCTCCAAGATTTGGACAGTAAACTAGAAAAACTAGAGTAAGTAACATTCTTTAGAAGCTTACGTGGTTCTTAAAGATGACATAAATACAGAAATTTTAAAAAATATGCGTTTATTGTTTTACCTTGAAAAAGAAATAAAATAGGTAGTCTTGTGTGAGATCTTTTTTTTCTCTATTCGAACAAGGGATATGTATTGGTCTAGTCATTTCATATGTTAACTTCTAACTACTCTGTAAAAGAATCCAAATCAAATTAGGGTATAAGTACTGGTACCATTAGTGTAGCATTTCTTAAATTTTCAACTATAAATTTTCATACCGTAATTTCCACAGTAATACGTATTTAATTAAAGATATTCAGTGATTTGCATTAAATATTATTATAAAATTTACTGTATATAAATTTTTTCACTCCGAAAAATAGTAAAATTGGATTTTACAGTAAAAATCATTGACAATCACCTGTAATTTTTACTGCAATTTGATCTGTAAATATTTTTTTCAGTGTAACTAAGCTGATACGTAAAAAATTTCTTTCACCTGTTTATTTTTTCCAAGTTTTTAACAATATGCTACAAAACTGTTTAAATATAGCATTATGAAACATATCCATATAAAATTTAAAATACATCTATTACTATACACTGTTGGAAATTCCGGGTCGAATTACTGTAAAAATTACTGTCACCCTGAGTACAGCATCCTTAAAAACCATTTTATTATAAAATATATTTTTGCTGTAAAATTTTAAACCGTAAATTTAACAGTAATATTTATTTAATTACAATTATTCATGTAAGAAGTGTAATATTGATGTAAATATTAATATTGAAGTAAATATTGATGTAAAAAGTATGGCATAACAGAATTTTTCTTTTGTAAATTTTAACTGTAAAACGTATTGGCACTCAGGGTGCCCGTGCTTTCTACCATACTTTTTTACAGTGAATAATAAAAAGCCATAATTATTTAAATTTGTGCTGATTGATGAAAACAAAAAAGGAGTTAATTATTTGCGTATTGTATATAAGTTCAAATAGGTAAAAGAATTATTTCTTTGCGCTTCTTCAATAAGATTTTCTATTACATTTTTCAATTATAATAATTACTCATTTAACTTATTAGCACTACTTTGTCATTTCTTATAATATTTTTAAATTGAGTAAATATGATCAATTTTGAAAGAATTATTTTAACATAACGTATAAATACAAGAAAAAACAATTAGTTGGCTAAAATAATATATATCGTGACAGGAAGTAAAAATCTGGGAAAAGAATCCTCATTTATCTTTGCACATTAATTATAATCAATCGAAAATAGCAACTGACATTTCTTTTGCTATAAAAAAAATTTCTGGCAGTATTGATTGAGAAGATCGTCAGAGTGACAAATTAGGTACTGTTAAACTGTTGATTTAATAGGTAGGTATTAATTCATTATTTCCTACTTTTTTCTGATAACTTTTGTGTAAGTTGTAATTTTGATTCAATTGTTAGTGTATAATCAATCTCATCACTGCATTTAAAATAACAGATTTTCCCAAGTAGTTAAAATCAGTAATTTTTGTTTTACTATTTAATGCAAAAAAATGTTTTATCCAACACATTAAAATCCAGATTTCATTTTTTACAGAAAAATTATCTTTCATGTGTTTACACTGTAAGAAATTCTGGATCATTCTATGATAAAAACTACCAGCACTCTGTTACTTTTTAACGTGAAATCCATTTTTACTGGAACAAAATATTTCCTATTACAAATTTTTACAGTAATAATTACCTTAAGAATACTAAATTACACTAATTAAATAAGTAATATTGTAAAAATTAAGGTATAATATTTTACAGTAAAATGTATTTTATGTGTGATACACCCAAAGTGCTAGTACTTCATACAATAATTTGATCCTGAATTTTTTACAATGTATTTAGATATTGATAAAATAAAATAATTTAACAAAACTTTTGTGTAACATAAAAAATGAACGGGCTTATTCCTTACATCCATAGGCAACCCTAATAAAAACTGATGACTAAATCTAAGAAAAAGTCATTAAAATAATTCCTACATATAACAATTTTAAATTAAAGTTATATTTATCACATGAACTCAATGTTATTAAGTTTATTGAAGATAATTTGTATCAATTTGTTTAATTTTGAATGACAATTCATTGATCGATGTATCCGTGGAAAAATCTATATTTTGAAAAAAAGTTTTTTAATGATTAGGTTCTACTGTTGTTTTTTGCATAGTTGATAAAAACTTTTCGTAATTTTATGCATTATTAGTTTAAGTTATTAATAAATTTTAACAAAAAACGCATACTTTGTAAAAAGATCTAAAATTTTAAGATGGTTAAAAAATAATAAGTTGTAGCTCTTTGTTAAAAAGCACACATTCATAATGTGATCCAATTAGTTTTTTTTCAACTTTAATAAAAATAATATTGATAGCTTTGAAATCCAGATATCATTAAAAAAATTACTTGTTTTGCTTCAGATCTCAAGGGAACACTAGTTTACAGTACCAAAACACTTAACTAACTTTTAATGCCTTCATTTTTGTTCCTTATGCACAGCAAAAGATTCCGGATCATATCACTTTTAAAAGTATTTGCACCCTGAGTGCAAATACCAATTTTACCGTTAAATTTTATATTGTTATTTTTACAGTCATATTTGTTTAGTTACAGTGATTCAGGGATTTTACAGTACAGATTTTATGCTATATCATATTTTTGTTCCATAAAATTTTGCTGTAAGAAGCGCTGTCACCCAGAGTGCCATTACTTTTTCCCACAATTTGATCAGGAATTTTTTACAGTGTGTTTTAATTAATATTTCGTTTTTAATGTAATTACAAATAAAAAAAATTAAACTATCTTCATTTTTATATTTCATTTGTATAATAGGTTTAATTTCATCGGTCAATTATCAAGAACAAATTAAATAATAATTAATAAAACCTTTCTGTTTATATTTACACAAATTCTCATTCTTATATCCACCTTGTAAAATGTTATCATTATTAAAATGTATCGACACGTTATAATTAACTCTATGTATTAAGTGTGTATTGTAACCAAAGCATTTTAATCTGGATTACTTTAACTAAATTTGGCTACACAAGTAATTGAAGGGAAAGGAGATCCACCATTTTAAAGTTGCTCTAAGATGTTTATACAGAAAGGTTTCATTAGAGAAGGATAGTTTCCGTTGGAGAGGGAATCCAATAATGATAAATTAATTGCCTAGTTTCTCCAACGTTAAGTTTCTAATATCTATGCAAACTTACACAAATTAATGCATTTGAGGGTTGAATTCTCTTGTGGGTGATGAGAATGACATTATTAAACCGAACTTCGAAAGGGAGTTAAAATTAGTGTATAAAACATGATAAAAAAATTCCTCTTATATTCACATTTATCAGCTTACATAAATGTTTAGCAAACAAAATAGAAAACGGAATTTTTTATTTAATTTCTGGACTTCAGCGGTCTAAGAGATGATCCAAGATTCTAACAACACACTAAGAGGAACGAATGCCCAGCTTTCAATTTGCAATTTTACCAAATTACGCTGTAAAATATTAATTAACTATTATTTATTAATTAACTAAATGTACCAGAACTTCGAGTGCTTCACCGGTAAAATCCCTGTTACCGTGAGATCTATGTTACCATAAAATTCATTTTTACCGTAAAATGATATACCGTAACAGTGATACTTATTTTATAGTAATAGTTATTTTATTGAAGTGATTCAGTTATTTTACGGTGATAATTACTGTAAAAATTGCGGAATATCAGATTTTTGTTCCGACACATGTTTCAGTAAAGATGAATTTTACGCTAAGGATACGATTTTACCGTAATTTGAACCAGAATTTTTTACAGTGTAGCTCTGTTGATAAAGTTATGAAAGCAAAAACGTACTTTAGCAGAATAAACAACTTTTTTTCAGACAGATTTGGATTCAAGACTCTCTAAATATGAAGATAGTTGCAATCTGTAAATTAAGGTTTCTATTATTTGGTCGAAACAGTGATCATACCTCTGAGGCCTCTTAATGCCAATTTCACTTTTAATAGTTTCATCAATTCAAGGACGTCATAATTTTAAAATATTTTTTTCTCGAAAACTTTTTACCTTACATATTTTAGGTTTTGTCGTTTAAAAATTACATTTATTACGAAAACAAATTGCACACCTTGCAATTTAAAACTTTTTCAACCACTAATAAATTAAATAATAAAATATAATAAAAACTTATAAAATATTTTTAAATAATTATATTTGAATGAACAAGTTTTACAATTCCAGGCAAAAAGTTTATGATTCGTTTAAAGCGTTCAAGATACGAAAAAACATGCAAAAATTGAATTTTTAAGATTAAGGGTATCTAACTTTTGTCCGCTCACCTGACTAAACAATTCAATTTTCCAGATCCCTAAATATTTAGAGAGTCAGGAATCAATCTATTGGTAAAAAAGATATGTATGTTCAAAGTAAGTGCGTATTTGTTTCATATTTTAAAATTTTTAATATCAACTGCACAAACTAATTAGGAAATTTGACCCTAGACTCTAGAGCTATTAAGATCGCTTTATCCTATCTTTTTATCAAAAGTTATTTTGTTGTTTCATTTTTTATTCAACTGACTCTTCTTTTCATTTTAAAATACAAGCTAAAAATTAAAAGAAAATATTTTAAATGAAGAAATGGGACAAGTTTTGATACTAGCAACCTAATGTGGATGTGATGAACTACTTAAACCTACTTAATTTATGAAGTTTCTTTTACCCTTTTACACCAAAAATTTTGTGAGATTTCTGAAACTTCTTGGTTAAAAATAGATACTTCATTTTTCCAACCAAAAACAGAACACATCTTTCTTATTAATTACTTTTTTCATTCTGTTTTCTGCTTCATTTCGAAAACTGTTGTTTGGTGTTTGGTTAATAGAATGAGAAAGTGAGTATTTCTTTTTTTTATGCTTCTTTACCATAACAAATTGATATTGTTTAGTTCGTGAAAAAATATTAACATTTTTATTATGTGTTTATATTTAACTTAATTATGCCATATAACAAAACTACAAAACAAAATAACCCCATAGATCTTGGTACAGATTATACACTGAATATTACAATTATGAAAACAATTCACCTCAAATCATAAAAAAATCCTTATGAACTTATATTATTTAATTTGGTGTTTCTTTTCAATATTTAAATTTCATACAAGTAAACAGATTTTATTGAACATTAGTAAGAATGTTACAAACTCTGAATTAGTCAGGGGGATTCGGTAAGGCATGTATCAATAAAATTAAAACTGAGTTTTTCGGTGCACTTTTTCTAAGAAACTACATATGATATCGCTTTGAAATTAATTTTTTGGGGGATATTTGAGATTATATAAGTTGTATGCTGTGATAATGTTTTGGAGTGAACAGAAATATTTATTTACTTACGAAAGAGAAGATATAAAAAAAACTTAAAGTCCTCAGCTCAAGATTAAATAAAAAAAAAAAATTGTTTAACAGTTATCACAGTGTAAACAAGTATATGTAAATATTCTTTGAGAAAAACTCAAACAATATCTTTGTGGCATAACTAACCACTGCGAAAATTAAACATCAATTCACTGGTATATAAGACATGCTAACTTGAGTCAGTCATGAGGTACCTTTTGATAGATAAAGGTTGGCATGGATATCTCCGCCCCCACATTGGTGACCCGGGCATGATTTGTTCACGCAGTAACTCCCACTTCGCAATAACTTGACAGTAACACCTACTTCGATGGATAGTCCACATTGAACAGTTGGCTTGCTATTCAATCATGCTTGCTATTCAATCACCTTTTGATAGATGGCGGTTGGCATGGTCGATAACTCCGCCCCCAAATCTCGTTTAGATGCTGAGAAAAAATACGTTGAGAAGGGTCAGTTTTAGCAATATTGGTATATGCCTTACTGACCCTCCTGAAAAAACTTTAACATAAATCACCTGAAGAACGTCAAAAAGACAGATGTTATAATCAAGATAAAAGTAAAGGCAAAGTCAAGTGGCCAATTTTAGTACGTTATTCCTCTACTGGAAAATCCAATTTGATGGAACAAATATTTTAAAAGCTTTTTGAACTATATAAAAATAATTATATACTTTTAACTTAGCAATATTTTTAGCTACCACTGTGCAAACACTTTTAAAGCGTGGTCAAATTATTTTGGATAGTACAATTCAAACTTTGTTTTTAAATCTTAAAACTACATTTTAATTACAAGGCAAAATTGTTTAAAGGAAAACCAAGCATACCATACGCTAAATTGCAATTTCTTTTATACATTTAATATAGTATTTGCTGCAAGAAATAAGATGGATGGTATACAATCTATTTATAAAAAAAATTTCGTTTTTTTTATCGATATATTGCTGTCATGAGTGATGTGTCTTTTATTAACATTCTTGTTTCAACTTATTCTGAAGTTTATCATCGATTTTTGAACTAAAAAAGGAACAAGTTGTCACTGAACCAGACATATTAACATTTCGGACTTAATTACCCAATGTTTGTAATAAAAAACTTTTCACGAAACAATTTATTTTAATTCTAAACGCTTTTAAAGCAAATTTTTTTTTACTTAAATGCCATATTTATTACAAATATTTGTATTTGAATGTAGATAATTTTTTAAAAGAAAACTTTAATGCATCAAAAATATTTCACTACTATATTCTTTTTCACTACTATATTCTTTTTCACTACTATATTCTATATTCTATTTCTATAGATTGTAACTCCATAAGGTTTTTTAAATATTTAATTTCAAAAACGTCATTTTTATTGAATATATGTTCTCAAAAAAATCAGCTCAATGTACAATGTACGTAGTTTTACACGTAAATTTCCTTAAAACGGAGAGATTTTGTTCCTCGTGTGCTTCTCTTTGATTGAGCAATAGTTAAATCGATGAGTATTTTTCCAGCAGTCTTACTTAGGAGTAATATAATATTGTGAAAAAGTTGTCATTGAAGTGATTACTAATCGGTGTTAATCTACGGGAATAGGCCTTAGATTGTGTTTCTTTTGTGAACTGTGCACTATTTTTTGAAAGAATACGAAATGCACCAAAAGAAATTCACTACTACATTTGCTTTATAATGTATATTTCCTATGAGCTGCTCAATCAGTCTTCCCGATGAGCAGACCTAGTGCGTTCTCCAGAAGTGGTATCCACTCTTTCAGGACCACCACAATGGGCGAGATACCGTTGGCCATGTAAATTTAGACGTCTAGTTTCTGCCACACTAGATGGCAGCACCGAGACTCTATTTGCTTTATAATGTTATAAAAAGGTTTTTTAATATTTCATTTCAAAAACGTCATTTTCATTGAATATATATTCTCAAAAAAAAATCGGCTCAACGTGCTATGTACGTAGTTATGCACGCAATTTTCCCTATAATGGGGTGCTTTTGTTCCTCACATGTTTTTTATCTAGCAATAGTTAGAATGATGAGTATTATTTCAGCAGTCTTCGGAGGAATATTACGTTGTGAAATAGTTGTCATTGAAGTGATTACTAATCGGTATCAATCTACATAAATAGCCCTTAGACTTTGTTTTTTTTGTGATCTGTGCTGAATTTAGTCAAGTCTCATATTGCGCTCCTAATTATTATCGATAAGGTAAACTAAGATTCCTAATGCAATAAAACTAACTTATATGCAATGAACCTACTATATATTTTTTTATTCTATGGTGACCAAAAGCTTTGAACTTTGTGAGCTTGTGCCAATTTTTGGTTAGGTATCAATCAATTTATGAACGAAGCAAATATGACAATGAAGACAAAATTGATGCCGACATTTTCATACCAACAGGAAGACTCTTAGATAAATTAAACAGTCAGCGACCATGACAGAACACCAGAAACTAATAAAATGTGCTCTATTTTCGTCCGCTATTGCAACAGACTGCATTTTAAAGGGATACTGCTTGAGTTAAATGAGAGGCACCATATTCTGTTAAGATAAAGAAAGACAACTGGAAAAATACATAGTAGGACCCACCTGATGTTTCATGGTACAATAGAAATCAATTAAGAAAAGAAAAATCTTATTTACAAGCAAAGTTCCTGATAATTTATTCGATGTTGATTTTAATGTTTCGATGAAAATCATAACAATATGATTAAAATTATTAATAGGGTTATTAATAATAACAAAATTCATATTGATGGTATTAATAATAAAGTTTAAAATAATAATAGGATTATTCATAACTAGTTAGAATGATGAATACGGGAATAGCCCTTACTCATCAGATTCAATGCTTTTATTTTAGTTTTTTGTTGTTCGATCAAATTTCAAAAAAATCGATGTACTAGAAACTTTTTTTTAAGTAATATTAATATTTTGCAGGTATGTATCGCTTTACTTATATCATGATTAAATTTTATTCAAATTTGGGGAGTCAAATCACCTAACTCAAAATATTGATTCAATGCCACATTATTTGTATTTCATTATCAATATTTTTTTTTAAATCTACTTTACCACTTAAAATGAAAGTAAGAAAACAGCTATATATAGATATTTCGAAAAATATTGAAAACTCTATTTTGTAATTTATGAGAGATGAAAAGAAAATTTCAAAAAGCACAAACGTTGCGTCACAGATCCGTGAAAAACTATATAAATGATTTAAAAGACGGCGAAAAAATATTAGGATTTTCAAAGAAATTGGACATATTGCTAATAAAGTTTAAACTTTACTTAGTGTAAATGTTTTTAAAAAAATTTGTTTGTCCATATTTAGGAAACGATCATGCGCAATCAATTTACCAGGAATGGACTGCGACTATGGAGATGTGTCTGGAACAGGAAAAGATCAAGATTTTTGGTTAAGTAGTATGGCTCCAGGAAAGAAACGCAGGTATGTCTGATTTCTTTAGTATATAAACTATATATAAGTCTGTCAAAAAAAAAACAGACCACCCTGAATAACTTTTGATCTAAAGATCGGATCTTCACTTTCTAGGACTCAATCTTAAAAGTTCGAGGTCATGATCTCAAATATTTTAATTAATTAGAACAGAGAATGTCTTAAGTTACGAAATCAGACACAAAAACGTACTTTCTCTGAATAAACATACCTTTTTTTTCGACGGATTCGGCTTTGTAACCCCCAAAATGTGGGGGGTGGCCTCAACCCGGGAAATATAATCCCCATATTTTGGTCAGGAAACATATCCAAAATTAACTTATTAGACACCTTAATGTTAATTTTTGGGTAATTCGCCATATCTCGAGAACTTTTTAAGCGAATTGAAAAATTTTTGCACACAGTTATAACTTTTGTTTGTCCAAAGAAAATTCTACGCAAAAAAATTAATAAATATTTTTTATTATTTTATATAATAATAGTCGAAAAAATTTGAAATCGTAAGATATACAATTTGTTGTATCATTTTAAAGTATGTATGACAAAATACAAAATTGATCGAACAGTTTTTGAAAAATCACATTTCCAATGTACGACCTTTCTTTAAAAACAAATTGAAATTTTGAAAATTTTTAATAGCATAACGCTTTTTTGGAATCACTTGAACCACTTAACTGTATATAAATAATTGTGTTTTGTAATACCGTTACACTCTCAAATTCACTTACGATATTTTGTATTTTTCAGATATCGTCGAGCACTTCATTATCTATTATCTGGTGAACAGATGTAAAATAAGATATATGGAGAAAGTATAAAAAAAATTATCTTCTATTCATCGTTAAAATTATAAGCTTATCCTTCAGTGTTCATCATTACTTGATTCTGATCAAGAATAACTATTAATTTTATGAATGAAATTAAAAATCTTTATGCTTTTTGAAAGTTTCTTAAATTTTTCATGTTATGTTACTAACCAATAAAGAAGGAGATTTTCCAAATTATTTACATAAAAATTTGTTACGTTTTTAACTGATATATTAAGAAATTAATGTTCTGATTACACTGTATTCAATTTCATTAATGTCTGATGAAATTTTTATGTACTCCAAAAAACATATTACAATATATACATTTGAAAATCGTTTTTCAATTAATATACTACGAAAGAAGCACATGTATGTCATAAATGTAGTGTGCTTTAATGTGTCAAGAAATATTTGATGCATGTCTGATACTTAGAAATATTCTTTTTTTTCCATCTCATATCTGTTTAGAGACACTATACTAAGCTTACCTTTGTTGAATACCCATAGAAAAATACAAATGTTCAAATAAACCGCATGCTCTAATTGTATATTTATAATTTGTTGAAAACTTATCATAGTGTTTTGTTTTTAATAGTGATGTAAAATAAGTGTTGTATGAATTAAAGAATTTATGTGCAATAAAATGTATTTTATCTAACTTTAAATGTACCATTTTGAATGGAATGTATTTCCTACTGAGCATACTTACAAATATGAATAATTTCTCTATTTTTATTATTATTTTGTTTTCATAAAGTAAATTTAATTTACTCTATATTAAATTAATCATATACATAACTCCTTTTAATAAATATAAAGAATTACCGTATGTAACATTTTGAAGTCATTTAGTGAAATACTACACCCGGAAATATTTAGTACTTACACAAAGACAAACTTCAAACAAATTAAAACATCACAAATTGGCTCTGCAAAACCGATATTTTAAAAACATATTTATATTTCTTATGTGCTAATGTTTAAAGGGCGTACAAAAAATTTATCAATTGTTCAAAATATGTTATGTTTAAAATGGCGCATATAAAATAAAATATATTTGACATTTGAGCTGTAACTATTTTTTAAAAGAAGAACAGAAGACTTCCGGTTACCATTGAAACTAAATTTCAAACGGTACTACGAACACTAAAAAAATAATAAATTAAACTGGCCAGGATAGCCTGGTTTTCAAGTGATCGTGGGTTTCCGCTGGTCGAAGACTTCCCTCAAAAATGATGACTGGTGCATGTTAAATATGTCACGTCACAAAGTCCTCCATGTACCCATAACAAATTATACTTCTGGGGGTACTGAATTTGACATTGATCGTTCTATGGCTCAAGTCAAAATTAAGATAATTGTTTGAATTAATGGATGTTTGAATGGGTCCACCCTATAAACGGGTAGTGAGTTGAATGTGGTTAAAGTCATATCCTTGGCCATAGATAGCGCCACTGAAAAACAAGAAACCCACCCTCTGCCTTCAAATTCGCTTGGTTTCACCAAGCAGGCTTGTTGGTATTGGCAAGTAGCATTCGAAACAACAACACAACTAAATTTTGTTAATTCGCATCACGAAACATACATTTTCGGAGATAAATATATTTCTACGAGTGTCAGCCATTAAAGTAGTACCTTTCATGTTGCACTTTAGCTGCAAATATTTTCAGAAATTATTCATAGACTTAGTATAAAATCAGGAGGGGCAATTTAAATTTGTGAATTTAAAAAAATTTTAACGCTTAAAGTATCTGTGTAAATCATTAATATTTTTACGAGCACCCACCCTTAAAACAGCATTATAGACTTTGAGCTGTACTTTTTTCTGAAATGACCGTAAAATATTTCGGCGAGCATAGTTAAGTTTTAAATTGTGAGCGGAACTAAAAAGTTAACTTCTTAAAGTTGCGCTATGAAGCCTGTATTTTTAGATTTAAAAATTCTTTTGCGACTGTCAATATTATCTTAAGAAAAAGACTTAAATATATTTATTTATTCAAGAAAAAAAAAAGTCAATATGGGCCCTAGAATTGATCCGGATTCTTTCTTCACCGTTTCGTACAACACTGACAGCAACGCAGCTGTAAATGATGTCTGTGCTCGGCTAGTAAATGCCTAGCTCATGTAGCCTAGTGAAATGAATCAACAAATTTCTTGTACACTGTGCATTCCTGATCAAATTACTTAAAAAATTACCAGCACTCAGGGTGTCATTAAAAATTTGTTTTACCGTAAAATTTTACGAAACAAAATGATAAACCATAATTCTTATAGTAATATTTACTGCAAAATCACTAAATAAATGTAATTAAAAATAAACATTACTATAAAAATTTTGGATTAAAATTTTGCGGTAAAAATAGATTTTAATGATATTGCACTCAAGGTGACATTACTTTTTTCCTTAATTTAATCAGAAATTTTTTATAATATAAGATTTCTTTGTGGTACACAATGCTTAATTTTTAAGGTTGTGTGGAATCCATAGTTTTGTAGGAACAAAATGTGTTTAAAACTTCAACTTAAAAGTTACATTTCTTTTATAAACAAAATTGCAGAGGAAATCAAAATAACGTGACCAAATTGGAAGGACAAAGCAGGTATTAAAAAAATCAAAAACCACTTAGGAACATGGCTAGAGAGGGTTAAAATATATTTGAAGAACAATAAGCAATAATTATTTTAAATCATTTAATTTATGCTTGCTCAATTAGTTATTATGTATTACTACTATGCATTACATAGTTTACTGTGTTTTTCAATTAAGATCCATACAACAGAAAGAGATGTTCAAAGTTTTCACCAATGTGTTGCGGCAGTGATTTTGTGTTTGAGATACACGTGTTCTGTTTAGAACGTGTACCATTCCAAGCAGCGTTCACGTAATGTGCGTCGCTGATCATCAGTAGTGAAGAGTACCTAAAGAAAATAGTTAAATACAAATATTTTAAAAATTTAAATGTAGAATGATGATAAATAAAAGATAAGAATAAGTATGAAAAAAAACGATAAATCCATACTTTTTAAAATGATAATGCTTCATATAAGAGGGATCACGTAAAAACAAATACTAGATGGTGTCAACATACTACCAGTTAAAAAAATTAATAGTACGACCATACCGAAGCACACTCAGAAAGCACCTACTATTTACGTGAATGACTAATTAATTTTTGTCCTTTCTGCTTTTTTTTTAATTATTTTATATCTATAATTTATTTCGGTCTTTTTACATCAGTCATAGCAAACATTTTATATCATAAAATTTAATAGAAATAAGTGTGTACATATTATACAACAAAATATACAACTGTAACATTTCTTTTCCATCTGAAACATAAATATAGATTTTAACTTATCAGCAACCAGTATTAGAGTCTGTCAATAAAAAATTTAAAAATAATTTAAAATATCTTACATGCTATGCACTGTCTCTTTATGCTATACTTAACTAATATTGCACAGTCATTTATTTAGTAAGACAGCAAATTGATACATTTTATTTTAAAGCAAAGGAAAAAGCAAAATACAGATAGTATTCTTTAAAGACTACGGATTTTCTAATGGAAATTAATGGTACAAATAGAAAGTCATGTTATCATTATTTGGACATCTTTAAATCAACTTACCTTGTAACCTTGTACTACTTGAATTTTACTTTTACATCGTTGTTTTTACATTAATTTTTTGGGGGGAGGGAAATTCACATTTACATTTTTGCTCAGACGTTATTGTTGATTCTTATTCACTATTTTATGCCGAACACATTATGTTTTCTATTCTATACCGTACACAATAAGTTTTCTCTCTTTAACGCAAAATTTAGTTTAAAGTTAGTAAGCTCATTTTAAATATTATTTTTTAACTAATAAAAATCATTGAATTCTTTAATATGGTTCTATAACATTAAATTGAGACAATTAAAGAGTCTCGGCTGTTACAATTAAGACCTCGGTAGAATGACTATATTTGATTTTTTTTTTTTTTTTTACTATATATTTATTTTTGGCCAAAGTAGCCAATTTGCGATCGGAAAAAGATTTTAAATATCACTTAATAGGTATGTAATAATGACTAAAAATAAAGAAAATGCCACTTTTCATTAGCTTTAAGTGGACAAATTTTAAGCAATTTAAAACTAAAAAAATTGGGTTTAAATTCTTCAATCTTTAGAATATTTTAGCAAAATAAACATTTTTTATAATACTTTAGAAAAATCTAAAAATCTTTTACTTATTTATTTATTTTTGTCTAAACAAATTGATTAGAATAAAAATAATGATTCAAGAAAAAGTATTAAAAAAAATCTGGTGATAAAACATGTACCAAAACTGAAGTAGCAAATCAAAATTTGTAAAAATTGGTAATGCAAATCACAAGAAAAACAAACTTTAAAAAAAAAGGAATTTTTCCTAAAACTGATTTGTATCTTTGCATAGATATATCTCGATACACAAAAATGAGTTCAACGACCAAACCACTTTTCAGAATCGATGTTCTTTTAAAGTTTTCAATACGCTACAAAATAAAAAAAAAATAAAATAAACTACAGTCGGACCCCGATTTAAAGAATTCATAGGAACCGAAAATATAATTTTCTAAATTGGGGATAATTCGTTATATCGGGGTCAAAATTTAAAAAATTCAAATATTCGACCATCTCTAATAAGCAAATACACAAAATAAATTGAAATTTTACATTTTTTTATTCAGGAACTTAAATTACAGCGAATGATTACACGCTGATTAATTTGAAATTAAATTCTAATGCATTTCGTGAATAATGTTTGCTTATTTCCTTGATTTCTTACTTCAGAAAAAAAAAAAATTTAAGGAGAAGAAAATACTTTTTCATTTACATCTTGTCGCATTAGGTAAGTTTTCACTGTTTCCAAACCGTGCAAAGCATCAGAAAAAGTAACAGTTTTCCCTTTAGATTCATTATCATCGACTTCTGTGTCAGAGTCGCTATTCATTGTTTCCTACTTCATTAATTTCATAAAATTCGTTAAATCGCAAAATTCGGTAAATAGGGGTTCGTTAAACCGGGATTCAACAGTATATTAAAAAATTGGTATTGAAAATTTTGATAAATATAAACAGTCTATCTTCTATCAAAAAGAACTATATTTATATTATAGTAATTATCGTTTAGCATTATATCAAAAAAGTATTTGTAAACTTTTATATTTTTTATTCTATTTACATGAATTAAATTCACTAAAGAGTTTGATTAAAGCAAATTAGTTTACACCTAATCATTAACACAACAAAATAAAGACAGTTTTAAGGGTAGTTTTATGGTCGTTCAAAATACAATCTATCATTTTGATTGACATGCGTAAAGCAATTAAATATGATTTCCATGTTTTACTCATCTAGCGCTTGATAACCTTTATAAGGTTGTTTAAGTCAACAGTTTTTAAAGTTATCAGTTTAGGGTAATTATTAAAACAAAATATTCACAATTTTTGCTGGGGAGTTAAAGTATCATTTGATATTTACAATTTTCAGAGGAGCATATTTAATACTAAAATACGATCATTTTATTCAATATTTTTATTATACATTTAATAGAACATTGTATTAAAAAAATTCTATATCGCAACTCATGAAAAGTTTATCCAGTAACCTAGTTAGAATGCAAACGGTAATTTAAAATATAGAAAACCAATGATACCGTGGAAATGCTAATCTAAACAGTGGAATGAAAAAAAAAATTTTTTTAATACATTGTTGTTGCAACATTGTATTAGAAAACTTCTTCTTAACTAAAATTTTGCATTAAAAATTTCGTTAGAATACAAATGATAATTTAAAAAAACTAGAATGCAAGTGATATTTTTAACAATAGCGGTGCAGGTCAACAATACCAGTGAGGCACATTACGTTTTTTCTTTCCACTGTAATTCAAAAAGAAATTTACTGAAGGCGTACGTTTGGTGAGTCAAAGGTTAGTTATTCTGTATTTTCATAATTTGGCCCTACTCAGGTGCTTTTTTTTTAATTATTCATGGGTTAGCCTCAAACAAGTGTACATATAGAATCTTAACCCCAGAATAACGAAAGGGGCCAGGTTGGCCTCAAAGGTATTTTGGCTGGTAACCCAAAAATTTAAGTAGGTTTAAGTACAAGTACAACTTTGGTAGGTATGAAGTACCCTTAGTGTCTTCAAAAAACAAGAGTGCTTCAATATGCATTGAATTTTTGTTTACTTAGAAAAAGAAATTCAATTCTCTGACATATGTATGGGTACTTTGAAAAGAAGTGATATCCATATTTTAATATGAAACCAGTTCCAAATAATATCCGCTCTGCAAAAAATTTTTAAATATTCGCAAAAAAGTCCACTATAATGTGAGATCTGCATATGAGATGGGATTAGAGTGCTAAAATTATTACTCTAAAAAATATTATTTTAAAATTATTATTTTAAAAATTATTATTTTAAAAATTATTATTTTAAAAATTATTATTTTAAAAATTATTATTTTAAAAATTATTATTTTAAAAATTATTATTTTAAAAATTATTATTTTAAAAATTATTATTTTAAAAATTATTATTTTAAAAATTATTATTTTAAAAATTATTATTTTAAAAAATATTATTTTTAAATGCAAAAAAGCTTTCAAAATTGCAAAAACTTTGAAACAAACTAGAATTTGAAAAAAACTGTCGTTACAAATCGTGATAATTTTATCACTAATTTAATCACTACAAATTTCAATTTTGCAGTTGCATTTCAGTTTGCAGTAGATTGGCTCACTTGGTTTTTTCTTTCACTTTGGTGGTTTTTTCTTTCACGTGGTTTTTTTCTTCAACAGTTAATAATTCACAAAATAATAATCGAATTGCAAAAATTTTTAAGACATCGAACTCAATGTGTATATTTCCACACACATTTGTTATTTCATGTTTATATGTCTTGTATCTTTTTCCCTGGGGAGAAAAATCGAAAGCAAAGCAAACGAAATTAGAAAAAAAAATCGCAAAGAGCACTTAAAATTGCAATAACTTTTGAACAAATTAAAATTTTGAAAAAAACTCTTGTTTAAGTTCATAAACAAATATGGCGGTTTCATTATACCAAATTTCATTCTTATAGTTGAATTCCTGCGACCTGTAGTGCAGCACGCATGGTATTTTTTTCTACAAGTTTAACAATTAATAATATTCAAACAGATCATCAAATGTTAAAACTTCTTATTCCATAATAATTCCTGAACAGTCTTCTACACACCTTAGTAATTTAAATTTTCTAACTCTTATAGTTTTTGTGTTGCCAACCAAAATATGACGCTGAGTTGAACACCCAAAATAGCGGTGACGTCAGCGTTTAGGATCTTTGCGGTTTTTTATAGAAAGATTTATTAAATGCTTGACATACTTTAGTAATGATTTCCCGATCACAATTGGACACCTACAAGTGATATCAACGCAAGTAAATCGTGCCATTTTCCAATCAGGTTCGACACACACACGTAACGTCACTTACAGGCATGCAATTAAATATGTTTTAAATCATATGGTAAGACATAAACACTTCAATTTTTCTTGAGTTGCAAGCACCCAACTAAAGAAAAGCATAGCTAATAAGTTATTTAACAAAATAATCATACATAAACAATTATTTAATAAGTAGAATAGGATTGATAGTTTATACAATAAAAAGTTCTTAGTGTTTACGCGTTTTTGTATTAGTTATGAACTAGATCAACGTTCGTATGAAAAGGAATGATTCTATGATTTCATAAGTAATCAATCACTCTAAACTTTTATGCTTGAGATGAATTTTTTAAAGATTTATTATAAATTTATAGCAGTACAAATATACCTCAAAAAATGTGGAAAAGGTAAAACAAAGCAGAAAAGAGAAATTCCGAAGCAAAAGTGAGAGCAAAATACACAGAAGTTATATTTTTTCATTTAATTTTCGAGAATGTCACTCAAACAGGATTTAGTTAAAAGGATTTACTGTTTTTGCACCACATCCACGCAAAAGTTGATAAATATCCTCTTAAATATCAATATTATATGCATTTATACAAGTTTATAGGTTCAGAAGCTTTAGTTTCCGCTCCCTCTACTTCAAAATATCTTTTACCTTTTGTGAGCTGTATTTTAACATTACATTCAAAATTCAGAAGATTTTAAAATAAAAATTTTACAGTTGAAAATATTTTTATTTTTTGATATTTAGTTACATTTATTTTGCAAATCAAAAAATTTGATTCATGATTCATTTTTAAATTGTTTTAATGCATGATTTTCAAAGTGGCTCATATATATCTAAAAATTGAATGTAGGGTTACTCCTTAATAAATTTTTCAAGTAAAACAATTTTAATTTAGTATGAATTTTACTTCAAAGAAACATAGTTTCTTTAATACTTGCATTTTCACAACTAATATGTTTCTATCATATAAAAGTATTTTTCTTCGGAACTGTTAAGGAATTTCGAAATCGTGAAATAATATATATATATGTGTGTATATATATATATTATATATATACAGTCCCTAACCAAATTATTAGACACACTATGAGATTCTATATAAATTCTTAATTATCATGTGATATTATACAGCATTATTGTTTTTACGTGGCTGAAACTGATTTAGACTTGTTTATTTTCGTGTATCAGATGGTTAACATTGTAATGTCATACGTTAAAAATAAATACAAATAGGAAGTATATTAAAAGCCTTCTGAATAAAAACCTATTACATGTATGTTTAAAATTAAAGTATGGCATTTAAACCAGTGCAAAACATGTAATTATTAAAGCATGGCAGTGTGTCCAATTATTTGATCTAATTATTATAATACACTAGTATAATACCTGATATAATAATATATCGTCTAATTCATAGATTCTCAAACTTTATAACGTTGCCGCCCCCTTTAGGAACAAAAAACATTTCAACGCCCCCCTTTGTGAAAATCCAGTTATTTAGAGCATGGTTTCGGAGCTGGGTGTGCTGTATTATAAGAGACAACAGTAAGCAATTTTTTAAGAACTAAATTTGTTGGATTTTTAAAAAAAATAATGTGTGCATTAACTCGATACTCTTCTCACGGCAGGTAAAAGCAGTCTATTTGTTATAATTAAAATATATACGGTAATGAAAAAAATACAACAAAGAAACCTTTGCTTGAAGAGAATAATTTATTCTTAATTAGAAAATTAAAAAAACACCCAAAATAATTTTTTTACCCTAAAAAGTAGTATCAACGAAACGTTTCGTAACGTTCGGTTCAATACTTTTAGTGAGGTGAAGACGCAAGTCCCCTCGTTGCACAATTTCAAGCTGATTTCTCTTTTTTTTTGTGACAAAATCCGTAACAGCACTGAATTCACTTTCGACAAGGTAGGAAGAAGGGAAGGCATTTAAAAAAATTTTAACGATAGTCCACTGTTCAGGGTGGAGACGACTGATGTTACCTTGAAGTCAAAATTCTCCGAGACGATCACCACTTCAAAGTTTCATTAGTTGAAAGTTCGACCAATTCCTCATAAATCTGAACCTCTGCTGTTTCAATATTCACAAAAGGGTTCATAACCCAATCACCCATTGATGGACTTCCAGGGAACCATCTTTAAAACGGTCAAAAACGTCCACGTGCAAAGAGTCAAGGTGTTGACAATATTCTTGTTCATCATCACAGCGAATTTCACCTGCTTGGCTGAACTCATTCCAATCTAAATTCTGCTTCCACAAAATGATTTTTTTCAGAAAGACAGGAATGACTGATTTTGTAGGGATCAAACTGAGCTCATCGCCTTGAATTTTTAAATTAATACCATTAAATTTTACAAATAAATCCGCCAAAGTCTTTCTTAAATTCTAGCAAACTGTCTCTCAGAGCTACATCTCTGTTTTAGAGGAACTCAAGCACAGAGTCGAAAAGATTCCAAAACCTAATGAGACAGGCGTCTTTTGAAAGTCAGAGAATCTCGATGTGTGTTGTAGCAAGCGATTGAATTCTTCATCATACACAGCTGTCTGAATAATCAATCGTTGAGAACATTACTGTGAATTTTGCTCACTGCAAATATGATATATTGCAATAACTGATGCAAACGGTCGCTGAGATTTTTTCTTACTAAATGATGTCTGTAAATCACGCAGTGAACTGCAAAAATATCTGGTATTTCCATTTTCAAAAGGGCGATAAACCCACCATGTCAACCCACCATTGCAGGAGCTCCTTCAAGGACAATAGACATAATATTGGCAATAGGAATGTTTTTCTCTGTAAAATAATCTTAGACAGTATTAAAAATATATTTACCTTTGGTATCTACAATTAAGCTTTTTACAAAAAGCATCCCTTGAATACTTTTTCCTACCTTTACAAACGGGACCAACGCCTACAGTAAAGCCTATGTTGCATGGCAAGGTTGATTCCTCAACTTGAAAGGAAAATTCGTTGGATATCAAAAGTTTGCATAAAGAAACTTCAACGTCTTCAGCCATCTCACCATTTCGCCTCCACACTGCATCGTTGCTTAATGGGATATTTTTAATCACATTGGATGTGGCTGGATGGAGTGAAACTGTTTCCTAAACTTCCTTGACAACCGGCAGTATCAACTCTGCGCAGATGGTATGAGCTTTCCCTGAATTAGTAATAAATTTTGATATATTATAAGAAGCTGTTAAACCATCGTCGCATTTTTGTGATGAGGTTGCTGGCAACCCTGAGACCGAAGGTGCCTTCAGAAACTTGTCTTTGATGCTTGTGAAAATTGACAAATCTTTATTTTGTTTGTCAGGATAAATTTTTTTTTTTGCAAATTCTCCTGCCAACGGAAATATTTCATTGTCTCATTAGATAAAACTTTGTTACAAAGTAAACACATGGGAAGTTGAGAGTTCAACATCGATTGAACAAATCCAAACTTCAAGAACGTGGCACGGTATTGATGACACTTCTTTTTGTTAACCGACATTGCTGGTGGCAGCAAAATACAAACGATGAAAGAAAATAAACTATTTCTCCAAATTAATAAATAATTTATGGTAAAGAACTAATTCGCGTGCATACTTGGCCAAATAAACAATGAAATCGAATCGAAATTGGGAGGAAAACTGTATTGAAGATAACGAAAATCATCATAAGAAACACGGGTCAAATGAAACAATCATACCGAAAGTTCATGCACTTCGATTTCCACCAAATGACTTAAATGAGTCAGAGCCTCGCGACATAGATTAAATGAATCAGAGGCAAACACTACTGATTCATGCTCTGTGCTGTGTTGGTTCGGATCGGAGAATAGGTGTCGTATAAGTTCGTTTTATTGGTGGTACAAAAGATGTATCGGATAATCTTAATTTATTATCCTTATTTAATCTCTTTTTCTTTAATATTAATTTTAGATTAATTTTATTTAGTAAATAAGTTTAATTTAATAATTTTATTTGTAAGTTTTAAAATTAAATTTGAATGACAAAACATGCTCATCACCCCCTACCACCCAAAACATACCCAACGCCCTCCTATTGCCTAAAACAAGTTCACCACCCCTCAGCATACTCCCAACGCCCCCAAAGGGGCGGTATCGTCCCCGTTGAGAAACAATGGTCCAATTTATCTAATCGTCAAATTTAACCAATTAATTCATGAACCTAAACAAGTGCAAATCGGTTTCAGTCTTGTTAAAACAATAAAGCTGTATCGTATCACCCGATTGTTAAGATTTTATATAGAATTTTATAGAGTGTCTAATAATTCGGCCACGGACTGTATATATGTACATACACTGCTCAAAAAATAGCTTGGCTTTAACGAAATTGCACAAATATGTCTTCTGATAATTGCGGCAAAAGAAAACATCCATAGACTTTTTAAGTGTAGCAGAAAACGGAAAAAAAATTCGAATGCAAATCGGCATTCAGAAAGTCATAAACCAGGAAAAGAATATAAGTTAAAAAATCTTGATTTCGCTGAAACTGCTGTCTTTTTTTTTTTATCTCAGTGGTAAAATTTAACTTTTCTTTTTTTGTTTTGAAGAAAGGCTACTCGAAAATTTCACGGCAACATGATCTAGCAGAATCCATACCTTGGAGTTTAATTGGAAGACTGGAATCCAAGTAAACACAAAGAAGAGTAGCGGACGCTGTTGAGGCCGCAAAAAGTTTCATTGCAAGACTTTGAAATCGATTCCGAGCAACATGACATGTTCGATGTCGTCTAGGAAAAGGTCGTCCACGTGCTACCACAGAAAATAATGATCGATATATCTAGTTAACTGTTTGTCGTGACCGAACAGCTAATGCCATGCTAATTCAAAGGCAGTTTCTTTTGACAGCAGGACGAAAGGTCTCAAGCCAAACAGTCCAAAATAGGCTTCATGAGGGTTGTCAGTATATAAGTAGGTAAATTGTTTATATTCCATTGACACCGTACAGCTCGAAAAAAGTGGGCTGTTGAGGATCAAGATCGGAAATAAAGTGATTGGAGTCAAGTGCTGTTTCCTGACGTGTCCCTATTCAGTTTAGACTGTGACACCAGACGTGTTTTGATAAGAGTCAATCAAAATAACCCTATATTTGTTCAGAAAAGATCACATTACTGATCAGGTGGATTGAGTCTATGAACTAGAATCATCATAGGTAGATGTACTAACCTGCTCATCATTCGGAATGGAAATTTGACTGCTCAAAGATATGCAGATGAGATGCAGAGACCCCATGTCATGTCTTTAATTTGTCGTATCCTTTCTTTTAATCCAGGATAAAACAAAGCCGCATACATTTCGACCTGTGGAGAGATTTCTTGTCGATGAAACCTGCGTATGGAAAGCCCAGCATACTCTTTTGATCTTCATCCGATCGAGCATACTTAGGATACAAGCGTACTTGAGCATTGCTGCAAGACTAAGGCTTCTTGTTGCTATCCAAGACTTGAAGATCACACTTCGTCAACAGTGGAACTGTATTCCCAAAGTCTCATCGAATCCAAGCAAAATAGGAGTGCGGTAGTCTTATTAAACCATGCACCATATTAAACATCCTGTATCATTTCAATGCAATCAGCTTTTGGTCATTTACATGTTATCAGATTGTTTCGTTGAAACATCATTTCATGTTCTTTATTCCATTCCAAGTAAATGAAGTGTCCATACAATTGTTTCTTGCTTCTTTTTTTCTGTATAACACTTGTATTTTGTAATGTATTTTGTAATGTAGTATATATATATATATATATATATATATATATATATATATATATATATATATATATATATATATATATATATATATATATATATATATATATATATATATATATATATATATACATATATATATATATATATATATATATATAGTCTATTTTAGAAAACCCCACTGCATCTTCCTTATTAGCATAGACCCCGAGAGCCGCTGTATGGTTGCTAAATATTTTCATTTTATTCAATTTCGTTGTTATTTCTCACACTTTCTTTTTCGCCAACACATCTGCATGCGTAAGGCTAAAAAAAGAGCCTTGGCAATAAATTTAATCAATTAATAACCAAGATATAGATTCCTTAACTATTATCGGCGAGAACTATTCTAACGTATGCCTGAACGGACCTATTATACCTATTTATGCTGGACGGACGTGCTCTGTGATACGTAGCCCTGCATCCACACCCTGTGGGCTATTTTCTAAATTTATTATTGTATTAATTTATATGTTTACAAAAATGAAGATTCCTCTTTACTTTTGAGCTTCTTATTATTATTAAATTAAAACATTTTTACTCTTTGTCGTACTCCGGTTTTTCTTTAAAGTAGTTAATATACAAGTATAATTGCTTGTCTGTGTCACTCTAGAATAAAACAGTAAGCAATTAGAATCATCCAACACCTTCTTCAACTACTGGCAATCACCAACATCTTCTTCAAGCACCAAATATTCTTATCACATTGGAAATTTTTTTAAGCTTTAATAGTTTAATACGAACCATATACATTCGAAATATTTCTTTTAAATTTCGAATACACATCACATTTCAAATTTCAACACAATTGCAATGGTTTATACAATATTTTGGCTGATAGCACCGATATTATAGATTACTGATAAACCTATTTTTCTACGAGCTTGCGCAACCAATCGGAAGGAAAAATCAGCCCTTTTGACTTCAATTCCTTAACTACAATATTCTGAGCTGGTAGCAATAAGAATAACTTTACCAAAAGTTTTGGAAGTAAATAATTGTTTAAGTACATTAAATATAAAAATAACAATAATATTTAGTTTGTCTTACATCTTTTTTTATAAATTTGATGCTTTTAAGGGAAATATTTTTCAAAAAGCAATGATGAACACGTAAATTAGCAGCACCTGTCGTATTTTTTAACTTAAGAGAAATACCGAAATATATCGATAATGTTTAGTTGTGTGTTTCATCCTAAACTGAATAGAAAACTTCATCTGTTAATTTTTATGTTAAACATTTATTTAGGCATTCGTTTATGAGTTCGCTAAAGCAGAAAATATTGTAAATTACTGTTAAAAATGAGAAACAGTTACTTAGAAAATGGGTTTTGAATAACAGTTTTATTTTATTCAAATCCATCTTCACAAAGAACGGGTTTATTTATTTATTTAAATAAAAAGGAAGAAAAATGATAAGATACACGAGAATGGTTTCAATATATGTTAAAAATGTTAAAAGCATTAAATCAACTTGGAAAAAAAATTAAAACAATTCACCCTTTCTTCGATAATACTTGCCACAATATAATCCAAATTCTGTGAGTTTCTATTAAAATGAGAAAAGTTCTGATAATGTATATGTTTATATTTTGTTCTGAACTAAAAAGGTTTAATTCTGAAGAAAGAAAATATATTTGAAAATTAATAAAGAGATTTAACTGGTTTTAATATTAATAAAAACATTGTTTTTCTTATCAACCTAAACAGGCCTTTTTAATTTCTTAAAAAAAAACTTTTTGTGGAGAGTAAAAATTTCTAGTACGATATTAAATTTAATCTTAAACATTCATAACAGATTGTTCAAATTACTGGTATAAAAGTGTTTTTATAACGAATGAATAATGATTTTCGTTTCAAAGTGTATGAATTTCCGTTACAAGTATTTTGTGTAAATATGTTTCAGTTTCATTAAAAAAAAATCAATGTTTTTAATATTTTTGTTTTAAATTTTATCATCAAATAGTTCTTAATTTGTCTAAACAGGAGAAAAATTTGATACAGATGAAACTGTAAACATGAGGCTTTGAAAAATGTTTTCATTTTTTTATTCATAATTTAATTTTTGTTACTATTTATTACTTTTATACTTAAAGTTCTATATGAGTTGCTTTTTTTATTTTAGAGATATTTTTAGCGTGATAGAAACATGACATAAATCGTGTTGATTAACAAAAGGTAGAAAATATTTCTTTAGTCGCTCAATTTATTATAACATAACATTATTTACTATTAAGGTATTATTATTATAACTATTATCCAAGAATGAATAGTTACAAAAGTACTTTTAAATTGTTTTTGAAATATAACCTTTCATACTATGATATATTCTGTTATATACAATGGTATATATACAATGGTATATTCTGCTTAAATAAAAACATTTGCATCCTTTTCACACTCAGCATTTCTTATTTGCCAAAAAGAAAGAAAGAAAAGAGAAAACAAAAGAAAAAAAGAAAAGAAAAGAAAGAAAATTTCACCATACATATAAAAATCATTTAATTTAATCATTTAATTATCGTTAAGATATTTCTTAATTAATTCGACTAACAATTTAATTATTTAATATTTAAAACTCAATTCAACAAATTTAATTGACGCTTTCAAACTGATTTTATAATTCCGAATATAAAATTTATAAACATAACTTTTTGAAATAGTATAGTAACTAAAAAATTTTATTTATCATTTAACCTATTGTGGTTACTATATTTTCATTTCCTTTATACCTAAATTTTCTGATTTTTTTCACTTCTTAAGTCTACGAGAAAAAATTTTTTTATTTATATAAAAAATTTTATTATTTATAATATCTCTATATTAACGATAATACTGATTGACTAATATTTTCTTCATAGATGGCAGCATGAAAGCTACAGCCCCCAATAAAATTTTGCATTTGTTAACTAACCTCTCAAGTTTTTCCCCGAAATCTTATAAAAAATTTACTCATACCATATTTTTTACCTGTATCTTCAGTATCACTCTTTTACATTTCATTTTTAACATGCGAGTTTCTTTGAATCTTTACTTTATAAAAAGTTTAATCCCAAGGGTTTAAATAATGTGGATTAAACTAAATTTAGAACTAACTCATTTACAGTAAGTAAAAAAAAAAGAAAGAAAAAACAACTTGAAAAGCACAGAGTAAAGTTTGTGCCTTTTTCACGTTGTTTTAGGCTTTAATTTACTTAGCACAAATTATACCTAATCCATCCTTTAGTCATTTAACTGACTTCATTTGGTAATTTTATGCATATTATTATTTTTGCTTTTAATATTTGGTTGTGAAAAAAATTAAGAATATTTATTAAATTACCTTAGTTCTAATTTATTATAAAAAAAGTATTGATACTTTGCAATGAAGCTATTTAATGATTATTACTTTGTATCTAATCTAAATTTAGAAAAAAATATCAATTATTTATCATATACACTTTCGTTAGGGAAAGAAATTATCCTAAATGTTTTGGGTCAACTACTTTTTTTCAAACTTCGTTAAAAGCAAATTTCAGAAGTTTAAAAAAAATCGAGTTAAACTCGAATCATTAATTATTTTTGCATTAAAAATTAAATAGAAAATTTAAAACTGTTTATTATACAGGTTTAATAAACCCTTAACATGTGAAGACAAGCACATTTCTAATATCGGGGATATGCTAGAAAGCATGGGCCTATCACCTCCAAATAATTTTACGAAACTTAAAAACTCTTTTCAGTGTCATTTCTTTTTTTTTAATCTATTTCTATTAATTTAAAAGTTTAAATAAGCTTCAAACTTAGTTATTTTGAAACGTTTTTAAACCTATTTAAACAAATAAGTTTCAAAAGCTTAATCTTTATACAATATAATATATTTTTTTTAATTTTATTTATTGTTTACGTTAATTTTTGAAGGTTTATAGATAAAACAGAATTATTTACCTTGATTAACTTTTTAATATCTAAAAAAAACTTATGACTCTTTTAAAAATTGCACCTAAATTTTAATAAAACAAATTTTAAAATACTTTTACTAGTTTATATCTATTGTTTATCATAAACTAATATGTTCTTATATATTGTTAAATATAAGTTATTCATAAAACAATATGAAATTTTGCAATTAAAATAATTTCTTTTAAAAATACTTCGATAATTTTCATAGATAACTTTTCTTTCTGTAAAAAGATTTTAGAGCGGAATTTATTTTTATTTCAGAATTTTCAAATTGTACACGAAGCTTGCAGGATGTTTTGAATTTGACATTTATTTTCCGATTAGTTTAAACCATAAATTTATAAGGAAATTTTGATTTGTTAACTAAATTTTCTATCATTATAATTTTTAACCAATTGTTGCGATCATTTGAAGCAAAGTCTGAATTTCTTATGACTAACCAACTTTAAATATATATTTATTTAATTTTTATTACCTTTCCATGTCTAAGAATCGACATGTTAAAGTTAAAACGTTGTATTAGTATGGATACAATTCTCCTGCATTTTCCAGATATAAGTTAAAAAAGCAAAATAGTTTTGTAATGACATTTTCAAATCTTAAGCACTCAGAGAAAAAATTGCAAAAATGAAATATCATTCCATTGATAAATATAAACCTCTCATGGTTACTTAAAAGTTTTTTAGAAAAGTATTTGAAAATACATTTAGATAAAGATGAAAGCTAGATTTTTATTTAAATTTATTCCTAGAAATTGTAATATGCCTTTTCACCTGCTCCAAATACGTCACGTACTGAAAAATTACGCATTTAGAGTGCGATACTTTATTATTATAATTATTAAGAATGTAAAAATATAAAAAATGAGACTTGAAAATGTTTTAAAATATGTCCTTTAGATACAATGGTAGAAATTTCTATTGTCCCTAAAAAACATTTTTTTTTTATCATTTCCGATGAAAATGATTTTAACTAGCTCCATAAGAAATACAAAAAATATCAATTAAATTTAAATATATGTTTAATATCTATTTTACGAGTATTTCTTATCTAGAGATTTTTTTTAATATATACAGCAAATATTATCTAATTTAATATGCATATTCTTAAGATAAATCAAGTCAAAGAAGTTCGTTCCACGATGCTCCTATCACAAAAAGTTCCAGATATGCCTCAAAACTCATTAAACTATTTATTTCTATTCATAAAAATTTAACTATTTAATGTAAGAAAATTCTCTCTCTCTTTATATATATATATATATATATATATATATATATATATATATATATATATATATATATATATATATATATATATATATATATATATATATATATATATATATATATATATATATATATATATATATATATATATATATATATATATATATATATAAGAGAGAGAGATATTCAAAACTCAACTCTTTCTGTAACATATAATTGTCTTTTCAAAATATAAATCGACCACAGAAATTAAGCAGGCTACAAAATTAATAAGTTGGGAGAAAAACAAATTTAATTTTGAAGTATCTTTCTCGCAGAGAAAATAAAACTTATTTTGATTTACAAAGCTATTTTTAAAATTGAAAACAATATGGAACAATTAATTGAGTGTTTCGAGAGCATAATTTAATATTTAAGATTATTTCACATTAATTTTATTGACTTTGCATAAAATATAAATTATTAAAGTAATTTAAACTTATTCATTTAAAAGTATAGTTTAAGTTTAAACTCAACTTGATTGCAGTAATTGAGAGGAAAAATAGATGGCGACAGTAGTGCTTGTACATTCAATATTCAACAACGAATGTGTGATTAAGAAAGCATCATTACCCTCAAAAAAAAATTTCTCATTTACCCAACATACTTTAAGCTAATATTATAATTTTATTAAAACAAACGTTCGGTACAACGAAATTTAAATTAGATAAAAATATTTTAAAATAATTGATAAGAAATTTTTTCTGGAAAAAAATTTAGAAGTGTCACTACATAGTTACTAAATTAATTTAGTACTGTTGACTAATTCTAACATGTAAAATCATTTATGAACAGCAATCATTTTATTTTTTGCAATTAATGAAATTTTAGCGCAAAAATAATTCTCAAATATCTTTTCAATGCTTAAAAAATTTTGGTTTCTCGTTTGTATTTAAGACAAGTCTTTATTAATTAAGTTCTTATTAGTGAAGGAAATTATATGCCTAAGAACGTTAGAAAAGGAGAGATAAAAAACTTTCATAAAAAGATTTAATTTCATTTATAGCGTTTTAATGCCATATTTTGCATACGAAACGGATAATTTTCCCTCCTGAAATTGCCAACCACTTGAATCATGATCTCGAAAAAGATGCTGAAGCATTTTTATTTTCAGTAAACTAGACAGTAGGCGCTATACAGTTCTTAAAAAACTAATGTGCAATAAATCCTATTCTAATGCAATGAGTACTCTATGCAATTTTAATTTTTTCTTTTTTCAAATCTAGTTTTTTACATAACAATAACGACTAGCGAGCATCAAAAAAAATATATATATATAAAAATGTCTAATAAAATATGATGAGGTATATTATTTTCTAACAAAATTTAAAATGGTAATGTTTATAGTTGTTTTCCGTATCCTCCAAAAAATTATCTGTACTTTATTTGTATGAAATTTTATAAATTTTCATCATCTCACAAGAACTTATTAATGATGAGTTATTATAGTTTTACGTAAATTTTCTTGGGAAGTAAAGGTAGCTAATGATCAACGTTGACTACGAAATTATTAAGCCCTCAGCTCCGCTCCATAATCTCCAATATTTGGTTGGTTTCGAAGTGCTTTTATTTTTAAAGTATTACCAATTCTTAAACTCCAACTCTTTATTCAATTTACTTTTCAGCGGCGTACTTTAACCAAACGTGTGGGTATATCATATATATACCTTTTTATGTACCTTATCAGAACTGTCAAAAAACACGTGTACAGTTTTTCTGAAATATTATTATAACTAACAGATACTGATTGTTTGGATTAGATCAGAACAGCTTAAATTAATTACGTTTCTTCACTTGAGGTCTAGCGTTTGAGGTATATCACCTCAAAAGTATAAATTCTTAAATATTTTTCTCATCTAAACTCCACGTTCAAAATTTGTTACTAAAAATATTATGGATCCTCTTCAATTTTCTAAGAAAAGAATTCTATTTCCTCCATGTTAAATTACGAAGAATTATTTTAGCGCGATTTAGCCTTATTTATGAAGTTGCTAATTAAAAGATTTGAATTTTTTTTCTTTAATTTTTTTTCATTAAATCGTATACTATTTAACGTAATTACTCAAAGCTCTATATATTTAGAAATATTTATAATTTTGATTTTAAAAAATTGCTATTTAAGTTTAAAAGAACACATTTAAATGAATAAAAGGAAATACAATATTAGTACCCACTGAAAAAAGTTGAAGCTTTCATGTAATTTTCCGTAGATTTGTTTGGAGGAAATGGAATTTCGTTTTTTGCCCAATGGAAAATCTTATAATTATTTGACACATGTAACGTACTAAATTTATAATTACTTAGATTCTCCCTTCATTTCATATATATTTTTATTTTATAAGAATATAATGCGGAAACTTTTAAATGCTCATAATGAATTGACTATTTATCAATTTTAAAAAATATTTTGTTAAAACAATAAAAGAAAGAAAGAAAAAAGAAAAAAAAAGACATTCAGAATTGCTTTTTTTTTTTCTAAATACTATTACAGATTTAATTTTTCACTTTTTAAATGAAATGATGGAAATATAAAAATCATCGTAGTACAAATACATATATAAACCCACAAAAAACATTGTTACAAGAAAATAGTCTTGGTTCAGCTAATGCATAAGCATAACTGATTACAAATATCGGAATTGTTACTTAGTTTTGTTTCTAACTGTCATTGAAAATAAACTATTTCATTCGTAACAGACCAAAGTTTTCAAAATAGTACATTTATGTCTACTTTAAGTTGAAGGTGAGAGATTTTTTTGAGGATTATTATAGCTTTGAATGGCCTTTTCTTCTTAGATGAGAGATTTTTGTTTCGAGTTACTGTTATTGTTTATAAAGCGTGTCAACCATTTGATCTTATATACATTTCTTATATACATTTCTTTTACTTCTAAAAAAAAATGTTTTGGAAAGTTCAAAGTTTCAAGAATAAAATATTGAATTCCCTAGTTTATAATTTATTTTAAATTCTGAATTTTTTTAACTAAATTACCAATTGGAAGTATTTTTGTTATTATTAGTGATATTTAGTATAGATTGATATTTCAGTCATTGTTCATAAAGATTTTATTCTAATATCAATTAATTTCTTTTTTAAAGAATTTAAACTGTTCTACAACGTTTAAAAACCAAAATAGCGACTGTTGTTCTTTATTTTTTATTTGAAATAACTGAATTATCATTTATAATCATAAAATACATTCAACAACTAATTATATTATTAATTATATGCTTATATTTTAGTCAGGGTTTTTGTCTATAAAATTCGATAAGTGTTTGTCATAAATTGATAATTTTCTATTAAACTAATTTAATACATTTTGGCAAAATTTGTGATCTAAAAAACAGAATATAAAATTTTCTTCGGTACAATTTATTTTATTTTTTTACCATATTTTCAGTTGAAAAATCTAAATATTCTTTAGCTATTATTAGCGAGTTTTCTGTTTTTTTAATACCTAAATAACTTTAGGTTTTTATCTAATTCTTTATTTAAATATAAAAACAGTATTCTAACGAAATATACAAATGAAATTATTTCCTACTAAAACTTCTGGAAGAAACCCAAAGAGGAAGATAAGCTTATTTCTCGCATAGGAAAAATATCATGAAATATCCATAAATTCGATTTGAAATTAAAATTATAATTAAAGAATAAAAACTATCATTAAAATATTAAACAAGTAATACTAAATGGTAGAGAGTTAAAATAATTAATAAACATTACAATGCACATCAAATAAAAATAGCTCATAAGAATACTAAATAAGAATACTTATCTAAATAATAACGGAATATTGTCCTACGCTTATGCGAGAAAAAGAAAACTTCAAAATAATTCTTTTGTCTGCCTTTCTTCAATTTTAAGCATTTCCATTTCTATCAATTTTCCTTCAGAAAGGAAATGAAAATATCACCATTTTTTCGCTTATTTTTATCATTTTATTTCATTATTTTTTATTTTAGTACCATCAGCTGTGAGAGAAATTGGACCTTAACTGTATTAACATTATGCGTTGAGCAATCAAATGAAATCAGAGGAACCTCTTTCTTTTTATTTAATTTATTCATTTTCAATTTTTTTCCCGCCAAACTAATTTTTGTCTTTTTTCTCAAAAATAAGATACACAGATTCATTTTTGCAAATTCACGGAAAAATATTGTTCTACAACAGTTAAGACAATGTTTGAAAAGAAAAATTATTACTGTTAAAATGAAAGTCGTTTTTGTAAAAAACGGTATCATTAAGTTGGTAATTCTGGTGTTCTTGGCGCAATAGCCATTTATGGCTATATCCAGTAATCAGAAAAACTACATTTTTTTGTAGTTTATTACAGTTACGACTACTTTGTTACAAATATAGTCAACTACAACTACTTTCTTTAAAATGTAGTGACTGCAAACTACTTTGGAATTAGTAACTACTTCACTACTTTAAGCAGACGAGCTTTGTTGAAGAACTTATTTTACACCTATGCTCAAAATGGTTTTGAACAAGAAATTGGCTTACATTAATAATAAAGGAATAGCTAAGAAATATATATTCATGTTTGCATGAACCAGTTTGTTATTCCAAAACATTTTCGAATTTTCTAATTTAACCTTCAACTTTTTACGCCTTTTTCGACAGCGAATTTAATTTAAGAAATTCGAAAATATCAAATAATTTCAATTTTTTCATTGTTTTATTATCTTTTGTTTCCTCTAAGAAATTAAGTACGTTCCATTTCCTTGAAATAACATCAGCGTTTTACGAGTGTATATTCGCGTTTGAAAGTGTGACCAAAATGATAAATACATCCCATTTCTTTGAAATAACAACAGCGTTTCACGAGTGTATATTCGCGTTTGAAAGTGTGACCAAAATGATAAATACATCCCATTTCTTTGAAATAACAACAGCGTTTCACGAGTGTATATTCGCGTTTGAAAGTGTCACCAAAATGATAAATACATCCCATTTCTTTGAAATAACAACAGCGTTTCACGAGTGTATATTCGCGTTTGAAAGTGTGACCAAAATGATAAATACATCCCATTTCTTTGAAATAACTACAGCGTTTCACGAGTGTATATTCGCGTTTGAAAGTGTGACCAAAATGATAAATACATCCCATTTCTTTGAAATAACAACAGCGTTTCACGAGTATATATTCGCGTTTGAAAGTGTGACCAAAATGATAAATACTTCCCATTTCTTTGAAATAACAACAGCGTTTCACGAGTGTATATTCGCGTTTGAAAGCGTGACCAAAATGATAAATACATCCCATTTCTTTGAAATAACAACAGCGTTTCACGAGTGTATATTCGCGTTTGAAAGTGTCACCAAAATGATAAATACATCCCATTTCTTTGAAATAACAACAGCGTTTCACGAGTGTATATTCGCGTTTGAAAGCGTGACCAAAATGATAAATACATCCCATTTCTTTGAAATAACAACAGCGTTTCACGAGAGTATATTCGCGTTTGAAAGTGTGACCAAAATGATAAATACATCCCATTTTTTTGAAATAACAACAGTGTTTCACGGGTGTATATTCGCGTTTGAAAGTGTGACCGAAGTGATTAATTATCCATTTTCATAATGGTTAATTTAAATATTAGTTCTACTTGATTTTAAATACGTAATTTCTGATTAAGTTCAGTTGCAGCTGCAGGTCATTTTCATTGCATTCATTGATAGACCTGTGAAGTTTTGCACCCATCAAATTCGGAAAAGTGGTTGCGCTAGAACCCTGTTTCTTTTTTAAACTGAAGTTAAAAATAGTTGTCATGAATACTCTGGAATAGTAGTCGCCAGAAATAGAAAATAAACTACTGTTGTTGTTTTTTTATTGCAAAGGTAGAGAGAGGGAGTGTGTGTGTGTGTGTAGTAAACACTATTTTTTAATTAAAAAAAAGTAGCACACTACGCTACGAACTACAAAAAAGTAGCATTTACAGTAGTTTCACTGCTTGTAGTGCGCTACATCTGACCACTGACTATACCGTTCTTAAAACTTGATTTGATAGAGGATCCTGTTATCCATTCAAAGCTAAATGTTATCAACTCATACCTCAATCTGCCAGCTTTGAGGTATGAGTACAAATGGTCGAGAGATAAAAACAATGATGGATTAAAGCTACTGAAGTGGTTTTTTTCTCTGAACGCTCTGGGTCAAAATATGTTTTATAATAATTGGTTCCTAATTTTAAAAAATTGAGCTTTATAATTTTATAACTCATCATTTTCGTCATAATATTTTATTATAATATTATTTAAAAGCATTTTATTGACCCAATCTTAAATTAAAAATCTACTAATTTGCACACAAATTAGAAGACAGGTCATGGTTTACAGTTCTTATTGTCGACAGATTAACCGTGCCAGTTATTTGTATTCAAGTTAGTTTCTTTAAAGTGTTCTCCTCAAAAATTAGTTTACTATGAGTTATTTTATCTTTTTAAGCTGGGTTCCATATTGCGTGGTTACATCGTTAAGCGTAGTCATGTATTAAGTACAGATCAGCTGCCCAACGATAGTATGATAATGAAATAAAATAACTGTTCATTCAATGCAATTTATGAAACTTTAAGATAATTTGTAATCGATATTTTGCCAGTGTTGTTTTTAGTTTGTTGTTGTCGTGTCTATGCATACAGTGCTAGTGCAAAGATTAGAGTCCTCCAAAAGTCTTGATAACAAGATTTGCAAGTTCTGGAGCCCGGTGGCCATGGAGAATTTCGATGGGGGGGGGGGTGCTCCAAGTTGAAAAAGGGAGCCGGCAATGGCCTGGCAGTCAAAAACATGGTCTGGAGTTAATTGCAAATGAGGGCAGTACTTGCAGATGGGATAGGATTTTATATTGGTGCGTGAGATCTTCATGTCTTTGAAATGTCTAGTACGTAGCATAGCTATTGTAGAAGAGAGATTACTTGGGCAGTTTAGATCGAGGATTGTTGCCTCGCTAAAAGCTGGTTGCGACATGTTTTTAGTTTATAGAGATTATATAAAGATTTTTGAAAAATTCAAAATAAATTAAATTCAATTAGCTGTTTACATTTATTTCAATCTTAAGTTAATAAAGAATTTAGCTATATTTTTAAGCTGGAAACTGATGAATGTTATTTTTAGGTAGGACGCATTCGTATTTTGTTAGAATTGACTCTAAGCTATAAAGATTAAATAAATATTTTAAATTAACTTAAATTAAAGCTTAGACAATGATTTTTCTTAGATTAATAAGGAATTTGGCAATGTTTCTACTTACGACATATCGATGTTTTTTTAAGTATTGCTTCTAATTTATATAGATTTTATTAAAATTTATGAAGCAGTTAAATTAAATTAAATTAAAATAACTTTTAAATTAAAATTTTGACAATGCATTTTCTTAGATTATGACAGAACTTGGCTATATTTCTAAGCTTGAACTTACAAAAACTATTTTTAGGTATTGAGTTTATATTTATTTCAAAATTAATTAAAAACCTGGTCTTTAAACTTTATCGTAGTATTTAGTGTTTTTGTGAACTAGAAAATAATTTACAGAATTATGGATCATTAAACAAGTTAAAATAACATATTGATGCAATTTAATGGAACATATAATACTTGATTCAATCGTCATACGTACGAATAATACATGGAATAATAATTTGTACATAAATTAGAATATCATAGTATCCGCTCTTCTGATATGTGACGTTAGATATTGAATTCAATTTAACAATTCGTATAGTAGTCCTTTGAGATATTTGGTCTTTTTGAAACTGAGAAAATATTAAAAATATTATTTGTATTTTAATTACATTAAATTTGCTTTAGTATTTACTCCAATGTTAACCCAATTTTTACATGATTTCTAACGTAAGAGAAAAAAGTATACAATCACAATTTTTAAATAAGATTCTTTATTTATGCTATTCTTAAGAGATGAGTTAAAAAATTAAATATTATCGATTGGTTTAGCTATTTTAATATACAGAATTGTGATATTAACTGTATTTTTTTTTTACAAATTTACGCATAAAAATGAAGATATTTTCTAATTTTAAAACATCTATACACATGTTTACAGTGCAACAAGTAATTAAAACATATTCTAAGATAAAACAAGTTGTTGCCAAAATTAGCACATATACATGATTAAAATCTTCATTCGCTTTAAAAACATGCAAATAGGAAATAACAGCCAACATGTTTCAAGCGCTTCAAAACAAGCGCACATTTTCAAGACTTAACAGGCGTGAAGTACGTCATGCTTCATTCCTGTACTTTACGCTTGGAAAATTCATTTACATGTGGCAAGAAAATGAGCTCCGATTTTTGAAGTGCTTGAAGAAGTCGACTTTTTTTTTCTATTTGCATATTTTTGAAGCGAACAAAGTTTTCAACAAAGTAATGTCTTACTACTTCAGTTTCTTGGCATTATTTATTTAATAATACAGATATTTTTAACACACAGAAAATTTTGTAAAACTAAATATATAGTCAAATTTTAACAAATAACAGTATTGCAAAATTCATATAATTGCATCACAGTTATAACGCTTTAGTAAAAAAACAAAAAAAAAAATTCATATCTTCTTTGCTTTATAACGGAAACTTCTAGAGTACCATATGCTACGAATAAAAATGAAAGATCTTTTCCCACATCTTCCTATGATTAAAATTTAAGATAAGCTACAGATTGATCTCGTGCTGTTCAAGGGAAAATCGAAAGAAAAGAATTGAAGAAAAGATTACGAAGCATATGATCAATAAGTTAAATTGATTTTTGTCACTAAGCATATCTTTTGGACTGTCGAGTGGTCAATTCACAGCATAAACGAAAAGGAAAATAAATGTTGCAAAACTGAATTGTTTCTTTCTTAAATCTGTTATTTTAGTAAGAAAATTACATAAATATCTATCATTTGTTTTTTATAAAAAACAAAGATGCTAAACAATATATGCTAGAATATATAATTAAACACGCACAGTTAAGCAAATCTTAAGACGACTCCATAAATAACTTTTGAACCTCCTACTCTTCCATCAAATTTTAATAGATAATATATATTCAAAACTAAAAAAGTTAAAATACTAAATTTATCACTATATTTTTAGACAGTTTACCTTTACATTCAGACAGTTTAAATCAGAAAAATGTCCTGTTTTTTTTATATATATTTTTTTATACAAAGAGAGAAAAAATTAGTTATTTTTTTAAATGTATTTATTCATTTAAAAAAAAAAATTTGGGTGATTTTATTCAAATTAAATCAAAAAATTTAAAACTTTAAAAAAGATAACTTTAGTTTCATTAAAAAATAAAAACATACAGATTAAGAGCATTTTTATTTATTTATTTACCTATTTTTTTATTCATTTGTTTGTTTATTTTCAATTCATGCGCTAATAATTTTTTTATATTTCCAGAACACTCTTTAAATTTTAAAATGCCATTAAAAATTCAAGAATCTTTTAATAAAAAATATCTCGAAATAATCTTTTAATAACCTATTTTAATAAGAAATTAAACTTTTTCCCCACCCTTTATGATCCAAAACAAATATAGAATAATATAAATATTATTAAATGTAAGATAATATGGTTCAGTTTGAAGCACTATTAAGGTTTAGAAAATAAGCATAATATGTTGGTTAATTTCTCTCCGAAATTGTCTGCAATGTAAAAGGAGAATGCGAGAACTGTAAAATTTCCAGATTAAATTACGTTAAAAAGGACCGGCATCCTAACTTTTAACCGTAAAATTCATTTTTATCAAAAAAAATTTACAGAACAAGAAATGTGGTCTATCGTAATTTTTACAGCATTTACTGTACCGTATATTCCGTAATTTTAACTGTAATATTTACTGTTAAATCTCTGAATCACAGTAATTAAATAAATACTACATTGTTAGAATTTTCGTTCAAAAATTATGGTAAAATAACCAACAGCAGCCTGTCTATCCAATTAACCATAAAGTTTAAGATCGAGAGCCTTTTGTATTTTTAAAGTTTTTAAACCGTTTAAAACCAGTATGTTTGAAAAAAAACTATCAATATAAAATTATATGATTTTTTAACCATATACAATTAGCTTGATTTTAGAACCCTAAAAAAACTGGACAATAGAGATAGTTTAGCAGCTTTAAGGTGTTTGACATCTATGAGTGAAGGGGAGTATCGTATTCTAATAGTCCAAGGTCACAAATTGGGGAGAGCAGGGCACTGGAAAATCTTCATGTGTTGAAGGGAATGGAGGAAATCTTGTGGTGTAAACGCTGGGACTCGAACCTCCATTCAATATGTCATGAGATTGACAGATTATCTCTCTAAGCTATGATAGTACAAGTGACTTCATTAGGTGTCTAGTCGGTAAAATACTAGCTGTTTAATCGTATTTGATGAAAGCAGTTAATAATCGGCTTTTCTCACAGTTAACAGTTTGAATACCATGTTATTTATTATTATCTGACTGTTTTGTTTAAATGTGGTAAAATAGCAATTAAATAAATTGATATTTAACCATTTTTTCCATGAAATTTTTCGCAATGTATTGTAAAAATTACGGTAAAAAGTACCAGCACATTAGATTTTACGGTAAAATGGAATATTTTGATGCTGCAATTAGGGTTCCAGTACTTTATACCATAATTTGATCGAGAATTATTTACTGCGGGGAAGCAAGTACGAATATACCTTATTCAGTGCTGTATGCTTACTTTCAGTTAAAAGAAAAAAGCCTACCACAACATTATAATAATCAGTTGCACATCATTAACTATTAATTTTTATGAAGTTTATTTACTGCTATAAGTTATAAGTAAGATTTAAATTGTTAAATAGTCATTTTAAATAATGAATGATCATGATTGTTATGACTAAGTAATCACCACGTACATGACTTTTAAATTAAGTTTTTATGTATAAAATTTCCAACTCTATATGATTTACTTTTTAATCTTCTTAATTAACCCTTTATAAACAATTGGATCAATTTATAAATATACATTAAATAAAGTTTTACCTCACCCACTGAGGATTTAAATAACAAAGGAATTAGACTTAATTACCACAATTACTTCAAATAAATTGAGTAATTAATGTCAATTCCTAAAACTTACCATTTATCTTTATCGAATTTACTTTTCAAGCAAATTAATACTAAGCAAATAAAGAAACTATGCGTTCTTTTGTTTCATGGATTATCTTTCATCTGAACGAAAAAAAATGCCGGGGAAAATTTTTCAAAGGTAATTATAATTATAAAAGAAAGCTGAAGCAATAGCATTTACAAAAAAATAATTATAAAAAAGCATTCTAATTTCTATGTTATTCTTAACTTCAAGGTAATCATAGTATTATTTATGATTTTATTATGAGCCAAACGTATTTAATAGCTAAAAAAATCTGAAAAACAATTGGGTTATTTAACTATTATAAGACAATACTAAAGAACCAAATTATTTTAACGAAATTAACCTAATTGTTGATGTTTGTTCTGGTCACGTGTTTATGATTTTTCTTTGAGATGATGTCTTTTGAAACATACTACTACCATAAATGTATAAAAATTTATTAATTTTTATTGGAGATATTTCTAGTCACTGATTTTAAAAAAGTGTACAGAAATTTCAGGCTTATTAGTTTTAGAACACGATTTAAACATACGTTTTTGCTCAATTGTAAACTCAAATTAATTCAATTGAAAATTTAAATATTCTAATTAGTTATTCAAAAAAATTATGTATTTACATTTTCTTTTTGTAAAAGTAAAACGAAGTTTGAAGCCACGTAGTGCTATCTGAATCAAATGTGAAAACTCTTAAATATTAAATTCAACTTGATATTAAATTCAACTTAATATAAAATGTCATTTCTTAAAATATAATATCTCAGAATACAAAGTTACTCAGGCACAAAAATATTCGGCATTGGGGCATAAAATATAATTTAATATGCTTTCTCAGGATGAAGTAACTAAGCATTCTTCTAACCAATTTTTGTAAAATTGAAATTCTTATTTCAAACAATATTCAGATTGCTTTTGTGGGGTATAAAAAACGAGCGTACTTTTACTGATTATTAAAAGACATTTACTGTGCGTGTTGCACTTTAAATGCAATTCCTGATTTCAAATTTATTATAATACTGAAAGAATGTAGCAACATTTAGTCTGAAATAAATCGAACCTAAGTATTGTCTTATATATCATACTCTAATTTTATTTCTTATATAAAAAATTATGCATTTAATAAGCTTAATGTATTCGATAAAATGCACATATACTAAATTTATTACATTATCTACTTTGAAAAGTTTTATTATAAACAGAATACTTTGTAAGGATTGTTCAGAATTTTATACTATTAAATTTTGGTACACGGAAGAACAAATTCTGGTTAATGTACTGTATTGTATTGTAGAGTCATTTCTGGTATTGAGAAAACATAATTCTAGTAATAGAAATCGAAATATATGGTACTTAAAATTTTTTTGTGTAATTTTTCCGTCATGTGTCAACAGTATACCAATAATTGCGGTTTTCAAAATTATAGCATTTATTACTACACATTTAGTAAAAAATACAAAACTGTAATTTAACTAATTAAATTATTTTAATGAAACTATCATAGGTATCATGATGAAATTACCAAATTTTAACATATTTATCAAATTTTATCACATATTATAAAACGATATTTTATTGTTAATTTTACCGAATTCGTTACGAAAATGCTTCGGTAAAAATTACCGAGATTTCTAGTGTTCCTGTTGAGCCGGAAACAAGGTAAATTTTATCATATTCTGATAGTTTTCACCATACATTTTTTCTCAGTGTACAATCACTTTTTAAGAAAAACCACATTTCATTTCACCTTTTTTTCTACATTGTTGTGGTACAATGCCTCTTAGCTTAGTCTATTCTTTGCTTCTTCAATCTAAATTTACTTATGCCTTTCAACTTTACTAATGTCTTTTAACTATAACTTTGCTAATTCCTCACAACTCAAACTTTATTAATATGTCTTAACTTTAACTATGCTTAAAAAAACATTACTTTAGAAGAATATTTTTATAGTTACAACGCTTTATATGCAAAAAGAATGTAAAATTCATTATGATTATTTTATCATTATTTCATCGATTTTCTTAGAATAATTTTATTAAATTTTGCATTTTTAAAAACATCTATGCACATTTTCACTCAGTAAAATCAAGAAAAAAAAATAAAATTTCTATTTTGCACCTTTTTTATGCTAAAGAGAACTTATTTACAAAATAAATCAATTAAACTAACTAGAATAAATTTCTGTATCTCTAAAACATGTATCTACATTTAACTAAAAATTAATTTTAAATTCAGAATATTTTACGAACGTAAACTTTAACTTTAAACAACTCACAGCCCGTAGTTAATGATGTTAAAAGTAATATTTAACTTATTTATTGTTTTCGATTTATGCTATGAATTTTAAATTACTTGTAAAAAATAAAAAAATAAAATGATCTAAATTAAATATGAAAAATGATCTAAATTAAATATGCTAAATTAAATATTATATGTATTCTGAAATTATTTCTTGTTCTTCAGTAGCAAATATTTTAAATATTATTTCAAAAAAAATTGACGTCTTGTTGAATTCGCTACTTATTGAACGCTCGTACGATCATTAAATTTTAGTTTAGATTTGTAATTCTTTCTCCTCTATGCACGCTATTTTAAAGCTTAATCTAAAACCTTATTATGGTTGTAAAATATTGCACATTATTTTTCTTCAATGTAGAGCATATTTTTTTTTTTTTTTTTTTTTTTTTTTTTTTTTGATTAAGAGAATTATTAAAAACGCACGCCTTAATATGCTTCACTTTATCAGCAAAAAAAATAGAAATTGTTTTCAACTTTTCAACTTTAAATTATTTTAATGAATCATAAAAAACCAAAACAGTTTTTGGTATCTAAGTCTATACATAAGTATTTTTTAAAATTGTGCATATATTAATAACTAAGATAATTTTTAAAAAAATAGATATTTTTTTTCTTACTTTAACATTAGTTGTTACTAATCTACATAGTTATCAAGAATAGTATTAAATATTTGTAAAATTACTATAAAATAATGTTGTAAAATTAGTAATAATGTAGTTGAATCAATATGCAATGCAAAATTGGTGTTTATATTTTTCGCCGAATTTAATAATAATTTCAAATATAAAACAAATTTGATAATATTTTCTTTTTCTTTTTTTGTTTTAAATTATTATTTAAATTGTAAGAAACTCAAGTACTTTTGGAATTATAAACTGCTATACATAAATATCTTGTAGATAGTACTAATTTTAATAACCCACCTAATTTTAAGTCTTATTATTAAAAAGGAGAATTGAAGTCTTTTTTGCTTTAACATTAAAAAGTAAGAGCCTGACCGTTATATATAGTTAAAGATAGTTTCATTTAAAAACCAATACAAACATAAACTAATCACGAAACACTTTAAATTTATTAAACCATTTTTACTAACTCGCTGTCTTGTTAGCGAAAATGTAATCTTACATTCGACATTTTGACCCATTAATGACTATCTAGAGTTCTTAAATTTTTACCGAAACTCCGCGTCTCATAACGATGCAAATTTCAAAGGTTTTCTGAGCATCTACCTTCTCTTCATTTTACCGATAAATATAATTTGTGGTCTGTCAAAATTCTGACCACATTAAAACTCTTATATTTCCACTTTTGTTCTGAGATAGATGGAATTAAATGTTTAAATTCTTTTCGGTCTTTTAAAAGAAGAAATTTTTCTCATTTTACAGCCAAATACAACTTATGGCTGGTCAAACGTCTGACCACATTTTAACAGACTAGATTCTTTAAATCTTCATTGGAACTATGTGTTAGATGGAAATACAAGTTTAAATCATTATCTTACTTTTACGAAGAGAATGAATTTTTTATCAGATTGTCAAAAATTAGAATATATCCTTAGTGGTCCAACCCCTTTCAGACTAATACGAGTACTCAAATTTCCACTGGGGCACTGTGCCTCCCCCATCTCATTGAAAGTTATACATGTTTCCTAAATGGGGCAAGCAAATTTATCGCCATTTATTGCTACCCGATTCATTTAATATTTGTCATAAACAAACAACCAGGTTCAAACTCAAAAGAAGAAAACAATGAAACAAAATATGTAATAAGCTTTAAATACTACGGTTTTTGAATAGACTAAAAGAAAGAACATAACTTAATTTCTGGCAAACCCGAGGCGATGTACCCTACGTTCTATAACAATCCTGTGTCCTAGGTCTTCTTTTTTCATCCTTTTAGTCTAAAAAAATGCAGGTTTAAAAATTTATTTTTCATTTTATTTTTAAAAATACAATTTATTTATTACACTAATTATTTTTTTTTCAAGTATTATTAATGAAACTTTAAAAATAAACTTTAAGAAAATAATTTTTAAAATTAACTTTTAATAAATTTAATTTTATTTCTTATGTCCTCCCCCTCCCCCTTTTTTTGTCTTTTTGTTATCCATTTGAAAAACGTAGTTTTTACATTTTTTTTCCATCTTAAATTCATTTAATACACTCATTAGTTAAACTTCAAGCATTATTAATTAAAATTACTAAAACAACATTTATTTTTTTAGCATATCACATAATATAATTCAATATTTCTTCATGACTAATTTTTTACGAAAGATTTCTTGTGACTATAGATCAAGTTAAATCCATCTTCAAGTTTATTTCTTTGAATTTCCATTCATTCAGTTTTATTTTCCTGAAAAACAACTTTTTTTTTTAATTGTAATAACATTGTCATAAAAATGCGATTAAAAGCGTGGGGCTTAAAAGTAGATAAATAACAAAAAGTTCTTTGAGTCATGACGTTAAAAAAAAGTAATGTACCAAATATCAAATAATGAAAAAGCACATTGTTCTATCATCTTTTTTTTCCTATGTAACCAAAGACCAAATTGAAGAAAATTGAATTTTACGGGTCTTTACTAAAACCGTACGAGCTCCAAAAAAAATTGTTAGCTATCACTTTAGATATGAAAAAGAAATCGAGTTTTAAATCTGAATGGTATCGTATTGTGATGTTGTTTATATTTTTTTATTGTTCCATTTATTCTGAGATATTTCTTTTAATCTTAATAGAAGTTGCTAATCCTAAAAATAAATATACAAACAATTAATAATAAGTTTAATTATTTTAAATGAAAACTAAAAAAATTATTTGTTTTAAAATATCTTTTATTAATGCAAAAAGAAATAAATGGTAGAGAAAAGATTTTTTTTTTTTTCGTTATCATTTAAAATGAATTATCAGCCACGTATGAAACAAAGGACTAATATAAAGAATTTTTAAAAAACAAAATTGTAAAAAAAGGCTATGAAAGATGAGTTTTAACATTTCTAATAAAAATATTTTACACTTAAATTTACATTTTTGATTATTTGAATGCATTATTTAATATGCGTCATAAAATACAGTATACACAGAAGATCTCTGAAAACAAAATAAAACATAATCGATACCAAAATGTGAACGATTTTTGAAACATATAAAGCTTTTTTTATGCAACATTTTTTAGGCTTTATAGAAAAAGAACTGTTCAAAGATAGATACAGATTTTTTCCGTTCTTAATCAATCCCCGTTCACTCAAAAAATTCCGTTTTTTTGTTGTTGTCTTTTTTTTTTTTTTTTTTTTGCTCACTTTTTCCGTATATTTGACAGTTTAAAGCTGTTTTTCACCCTAATCATAAACGGATTAAAACTATCAATTCAAATTCTAGTTTCTACTTTACATTTTTGCTTGGCATAAGATAATTTTATCTTTTTCCAAATTATTTGATGACTGTTTTCTATCCTTGTTCTCACTTTTAAGAAATTATTTTACGGTTTTGAACATTGCATCAGTAAACTTGTGATCCTATTTCATAGTCGAATTGATAATTTACCTGATTATTATCTGTCTTTAAATATAAGTTTTTGGTAAGTTAAATTGTCAGATATTTTTATAAGTTAAGTTTTTTGTAATAAAATAATAGAGTTTTTTTTTTTTTGTTGTTAAAACAGCACAGTTTGCTTGTTAAAATAACAGCACTTATCTGCATAAAAGACAGACACCCCTATTTAAAAAACAGTATATTTCTTCTAAAATAAGCGGTTTTATGCTGGCACACCAACTGATATTTTTTTCTGTAAATTTAACTTTTTTTCACAGTGCAAATTTTGTTTGTGTCAGCATAAAATATAAGAATCAAATTGGATAAATTCCAAATTATTCGACTGTTTAAATTTTTTTTTGAGTATTCAGGCACGTTTACATTTAGGCTCATAGTTTATGCATGTGCACTTGCACAAGTGTTGAATACTGCTATATTCCTAAAGGAGTTCATTAATTTAATTTAGACTCGATGGGAGAACAACTCCTTCTGTCATACTACTTTGACCGAAATTAGTTTTGAATTATCACTCTCAAAGAAAGTGACCATACTTTCCAACCATTCTGTAATCATCTAAAATTATACTTTCAATAAAATTTCAGTTTTGTTCCTTTCTTTTCTCTAAAACATTTGTACAAATTTAACTATTTAAAAATGATAACATCACACTCAAATGGTTTAGGTATAGTTCATAGCTAATGATATACAAATAAATTATTACTTAGTGAACTATATATAGACAAGAAGACAAAGTATCACACTCAAATAGTTTAAAGTATAGTTCATAGCTAATAATATATAAACAAATTACTATTTAGTGAACTATATATAGACAAGAAGACAAAGTGGTTACTTTAGCGGGGAAAAAACCTGTCAAACTGCAAACAGAATCCTTATTTGTAATATGTTAGTTTATTATATCGTGTGATTAGAAACTTCATATTCTCCAAAATAAGCTTTTCAGGCGAGTAAATATGTGAGAAGATAAAGCTGACTGACTTCCTGACAAGGTCAACTATTGACCTTGAAAGAATTACTCAATAAAAGGGGGTTAAAGACAAAATAAGGAAGGAAAATTTATCATGAGTTTTATATCTTTTCATCGACCATAAAGTTTGTAGTTCATAAAAAATACTTTTTTTTGTGAATACGGAAATGACAAGAACTTTTCAACATTTGAATCATCGAAACTAATTAGTGATATTTGACTTTGTTTGAATTTTTGAATGTAATTTATTGTTACACAACATATTAAAAAAATTGAAAATTGATTAATTAATTTCCTGTATGGAGTTTTAAGTATCTGACTTTTTTTAAATTCAATTTCTCAGGAACAGGAATAAATACTCCAATATCACTATTCTACATGCTCATGGTACCTACTATATAACACTTATTTTGTATTTGTTGCATATTCTTGTGCAGCTTCATACCATGACATTCACCATAATACGAGTTAGAAGTACAACTATTCAAAAGAAAGATTAACCATACAAATATCATCTAATATAACTTAACTTATATAACTTAAGTGATAATTAAATATTAATATATGATAAGTAATATCAGAACTTGTCAAAACATCGTTTCCTTTAACTTTTTATAGGGTAATTTTATTTAGCAATATTATGGTCAAATATTTTTGGGGTTTAAAAGGATTTATAAAATTAAAATCATTTTGCTTATTTCCAATTTGTTGGAGAGAAAGTGGATGGAAATTTCAAAACTCTGCCTGCTGTAAGGAATTGGCTATCAATTTAACGTCTGTCACACTGAAAAAAATTAAGGTCATTACTGCCAAAATATGGTAAAATTTACCGTGTTTCAGACTTCATGAGAACGCCGAAAAGCTCGATAACTTTTATCGAAGTGCTTTGGGAACGATTTTGCTAAATAATGGTAATAAATTATAGTTTCATAATATATGATAGAGTGTAGTAAAATTTGGTAATTTTACCACGATGCTGTAGCATGGTATAAAAATCATTTATTCGGTTAAATTTACCTTTCACTTTTGTATTTCTAACTAATAATAGGAAAGATAATTTTGAAGACTACAATTTCCGATAAATCGTTACCACATGAACATAAAAATTACCAATTGAACAGTTTAAATACCGTATATTTTGGTTTTTATTAAAGTAATTATCTGTTTTTTACCAAAAACGTAATTACCCTACAGTACGCTAATTTTACTATGTTTTTTTTTCTCTGTGTATGAATAACCAAATTTATAAATTTTGTGCTTATATCAAATCAATGATCGCATAACGCTCCAGAAAAATAGCTCTACCGTGAGAACATCCCTTCTTGGCGTCAAGCTAACCTTTCTTGTTACTCACATTTGTGTAAACTACGTCCTTAATTAATATTTTATTGTATTTTTCGTATTTATCAGCAGATGGACTCACAAAACCTATTATTATATTCCTATTATCTGAAAACTAATATGGTAGAATGACCCTATAAACTTAAAACCCATAAATTTTAACTAATGGAGCTCATCTCCTTGAAGCATTCCAATTGTTTATGTGGTCTATGAACAGAAATATTTTAAGACTACGAAAAAGGAAAAAGTTAGTTTCGATTATACTAAACATAGTATAAATAAATATATAAATTAAAATAATGTCAGCGAACTAAAAAGTGAACTTGAAAAAATCGGATTCGTTAATTTTTATTCCTCCAATACTGTTAAACCAAATTAATACATAATTTCGGTTTTGCCGTTTAAAATCTTTTAAAAAAAAGTTTGTGAATTAATCAATAAGTAAGCTAGCTTTATTACAATTTATTCGCATAGTTTGCTTTGAAGATATGATAAATAATCCAAAAAATTACGTAAAGAAGCTCATCATATTGTTATCCTAACTAAAGTATTGGAATCATATGTTCCAATTTTCAGCTTCCTCTCTTACCTTTATTTTGAGGGCAAGAAATCCGAATCAGTCAAAAAGAATACAAAAAAAATATGTTTTTGTACCTGATTTTAAAGCTGATTCAATCGACTACATTAAATGCTTAATCTACACTGTTGTTGTTGTTGTTGTTGCTGCTAATTCCCATCTGGTCTGACGGAGTCAAACCAGATCAATAAATCCGTTGACATTTAGAAAGTCCGAAACTAAAATGGGAGAGGAATGAATATCGTTTTAATTAAAATTAATTAATTTAATAAATTTTATTAATTTTATTATAGATAATAAGATATAGATAAGATAATTAATTAAAAAAATTTCATTAAAATTAATCTACATTAAACTACAATAAAGGAAGAGTATCTTTGTCTTTATTTTTGAAATTTTTTTTTAAATTTCTGTTACCAATTTCTAGTGAATTGTATTTCGTAATTAATGATAAAAGTTTTATTTGAATATATTAAAAATTTCAAAAATTTCAAACAATTTTCTGAACAATTTTCGTACTTTTTGAAAAAATGCTCCAAACGATCAGGGTTTTTTCCTGAAATTTCATTTTGTACTATTAAACAGGATTTATTAAAAATGAGACCTGAATTGTGGAATATCATCCCACATAAAAATATGTTTTCTTTCCTTATACCTTCATATGTTGGTTTCCGGACGATTACTGTAAAATATTATGTATTTCTATATATAAAAGCAATCATTTTTCTTCGTTGAAGAACGCATAATGGAATAAAAAATAAAATAAAATGGCGCGTAACGGCTCAAATTTCAAGAGCGCGTAACTCCCTTTAACATTAAGTTATAATTATCAAACTCGGTCCCAAATTAGGGTTCCATGTGCCGAACCCCTCTGCCCAAAGGAAAGATTTATAAAGGAATTAGGGGGGCGGGGGTGCAATGGGCCCCCAAAGTCCACTGTTCAACTGACCGGGAGAGTGCTTTTAAAGCCTTGCAGGAGCACGCTCCCCGTGTAAGCGTGGTCCAACTCTCAAAACCACGTGCTAGTAACTGACGCCTGGAGCGAGGCGGCGCGGGATCGAATCCCGAATGCAAAATCATTTGTTATTAAATTTTGATTATGAAACAAAATAAAATTTATGGAAAACTCCTAATAGTTTTGAGCTTAGAAAGTACAAAAACTACTTAGAAAATCGTTGAATCTTTTCAAATTTTGAGTTATTCAAATAAAACTTTTTTAATTTTTTCCACTTATGCGCAGTATAAAAGAAATACCTAAAATATTTATATCTTGCACAGTTTTCAACATTTGTTTTTAAATTTTAAATAAGTAATTTCGTAATTAAACTGCTCCAAAAATATTACTTGATTCCCTTAAATATTTACACAGTTATAACAACAAAAAGTACGGCAGGAGATTCGTTTTTCATAAAAATGTCCTTATCTCTATAAATATTTACTCTAGTTTTAAGAAATTTAATGCAGATTATTTCAATAAGCAACTAAAGTAACCGATATAAGTTACAAGCGTATTGTTTAATTTTCGGTATAGGTGGTTCAGAAATACTTGTTTTCTCCCTTAATTTATTGTCGGTCTTTCAAACCTCTGAAAGCTATCTTATTGCTAAGTATAAAAATCATGAACTAGACATCTCTAAAGTTATAAAATAATCTTTCAAGTACCGCTTGAGAAATTTCAAATGTCAAACACTCAAAGTGTCTCTTCCCTTATTGTAGGGTAGTGTATATTTAAAATAGGCCTTTAAAATCAATGAAACATCTTAGCATTAAATTATAATAATAAAGCAAAAATTTTCTTTTGGTGAAAGAAAAGTAAACTACTGTAAGCTTGATGAGTAAAGTATCAGGAAGCTTACTGTTATGGTAATAAAATATATAGTGCTCTGAAACTCTGATTTATAATTTTACCAAAAAAGACTATATTTGTGCAGTTAACTTTACCACGTAAAACAGATTATCTATAATTGAAGTCTTGGGGCAATATAGTGACAAATTTATTTATTTCGGATGTTTTCATTTTACATTGTTCCTTAATATTGTTTCCAGATTTTTATTTATTGTGGAATTCATGTTAGTATTTCCTCGTAAGCAATGAAGTATTTCTCAAGCCCCTCAATTGTAAATGAGTATCTTGAATCCATAAAAAATACTTTTGTTTACTATTCAAATTAAAAAGCTAAAAAAATATATATTATGATGAGTTCAAAATGCTTGGTACAGTGAATATCTTAGAATTATAGATTTTTGCAGTTTAAAACTATAGATTAAATACTTTCTCTCATTTATATAATAAAAACTAAATAAACCAAACGTTCATTTTTTTTATTCTTTCAGTTACTTGAGTTTTTTTTTTTTAGGAAACAGTTTTTTTTATTTATTTACATCTAAAGCAACCTAAGAGTTGAAAGAGAGTGAAAAAAAACTGAATTTAGCTTCTCATTACTCCAGAGAAATTATAATGCAAGTAAATAAGAGAAAAAAATTAATCCTTAGATAACTGTTACAAAAAGTATTGAGTGAAATACATAATTTAAAAACCCTTGTGAATCAAGAAAATCAATAAATCTATACATTTCCTTTCTTGAATAAGTTGTTTTATGCTTCTTAGAGTAGAATTAAATATTCTCTTCGTTGAAAAAAATTGAAATTAAAATTAAAAAGCATTCTTATTGCATATTCGTTCATTAATTTATAATCATATATACTGGAAGTTCATAAGAGGATATACCATTTTTAATGGTATGTTATAACTGTTTAATTTAGACTATTAATAAACAAAATATGCGTCAAAAAGTAAATTAACTCAGTTTTTATAATGATAAGTTTTTATAATGTTCAATATACGCCCCATTAATTTCGCAATGGAGTCCATTTTGAACATCCTGAACATTCAATATTGAACGCTGCATTCTGAACATCTATTATACTCACCATCGATTGAATGTGTATCATACATACATGGCACGCATCCAACCTTAAGTCCAATTCATTTCATTCAATACTTAGGTTGACAAGTCTGGAAGAATGGAAGTAATGGCTTCTTCAACTCCGTATACCAATTGTAGTAAATCATCAAGTAGTGATGGACTGAATACCATTTGATAATTATGAATTACCTATATAGCATCGAGGTAGGTTTTTGCAACATAGTGGATCACAAATGTAATGAAACACACTCAGAACTGAAATTGAAAACTCACTCACGGCAAATTTCAGAATACATAAAGTATTGCAAACACAAATCACTATTTTGCGCGTGTGATAGTTCAAGTTGCAAAACAACAAAACAGTACTCATGCATAACCTTACCTGAAACTGTTTAAGTCACTCTTCAACTGCGGTCTTGAACCAAAATACTACAACGACCACAGTGGATGTTATTAAAATTTATAACTGGAGCATTCCTTTATTGATTGAGATTGATTTATAAAGAGACATTTGTTTAGCGTTAAACTTAAATTGAAGTCAATTTTTTGGTGGATTTGGGGTAGAATTTTCAAAATGTTACATACTGTAAAAAAATGGTCACAAACTTGAAATTGAAATTTCTAGGTTTATAACTACAAATGAACTTGAGGTGAAATGATCAAATGAACGAACGCATAACAAACATGTAAAAAAAGCTCCTCAATCTTCCTCTCTCTTTGACTCCACGCTAACCTTTACTGTAACATGCAAACATAGCTCTTTGCTTGCATTTCTTTTCGTATTTTATGAAGTTATCAACAAAAGATCGCATTAATCTTAGGTTAGAAAATGGCTTCCCACCCACACTTATAAATTAATGAATATAATCAATGAAATAGTAGGAAGTACACTTTCCACGGTTTTTCAAAAACTTCAATGAATTATCTCAAAAATTAAACTATTATTTTAATAACTTATTTATTTATTCAATCATCTTAATTCCTAAATATTTCAATAAAAATATTTTTTTTCATCTTATTCTCTTGGTAAAACAAATTTCAGATTTTTATAACAAAGTTAAGACGAAATTAAATACTTAACCAGAAATATTACTTTGTTTGACAGTTCCAAAATTAATTCAAAATGAAAATTTTCAATTGCATATATTTATTTATTACCCATACTCCTCTAAAGCGAAACTTTAACTGTGGCAATTATCATATAGTAGCTTTATTTAAATAATTTTGCAACTTCGTTCAAATTCCTCCAACTATGTGAAACTCCCTCAAGAATATTTTCTCGAAATGTTATTTAATTATTATTCTTCATTTTTAAAATTTAGATTTATGGGCAAAAGTCAATTAAACTGTAATACATTTAAACAATAAATTAAAATTTGGACATTTTATGTCAGAATCAATTTTATCTACGAAAAAGGGTTATATTTGTGTCAGGCACGCATATAAACATATAAAACACACATGAAAAATTGAAAAAAGAACTATTTTAGAACTATTAACAAGTATCATCACTCCAACATTCCTAAGCAAAAGTAATGCAAAACTATATACATTACTAATTAATTTTTAGTCGAAAAATCAAAATAATGCTTAATTATAATAAGATTTTATAATTAACAGCTTTAGTACATTGATAAGTAAACAAAATGGGTATTTATAAAAAGTAGTTTTGGCGCAACTTTATTCCCAACTAACTTCGTTTAAATTATACTTTGATGTCTCTTTATTTTCTTTTTTTCTTAAATTTAACATTACTCGAAGTAAAACAATGACACGAAACTAAAAGAATACAATTAATATCTAAACAAAATGAACAAAACTTCTTTTAAAAAAATGCGCTAAAAAGCAGCAGAATTTTCAAAAAAAGAGAGAATAAAATAGAAATAAATGTAGCAAAGGGTACCAGCCACTGGGGCCGGTACCCCCTGAAGACGTCGGCTTCAGTGGTCATATTTTTAATATTTTTAATTTTGTTTTATTTCCTTTGCTACATATATTTCTATTTTATACAATGACACGAAATTTACTTTTTTCATATAACCGAAAAAGGACTTTTTTAATCAGTTATTGAAACTTTCATTAAAAAACAAGTAAATGTATTAAATGTGTTTGTAGAATAATGTTCAAATTCGGTTCTTATAGCCGAATCTTTTGTAATTTATGCAACAGCTGGTTTTTATTCGTCTAAATGCTGCTAGTTTTTCTAGCAAATTTTTCAAAAGTATTTTTCCCTCTGGCACATTTTCCTATTTACATAAGGTTGTAAGATCGATCCAGTTTGACTATAGAAAATTTCATTTTGTTCACACAAAATTAAATTGAAAGTAGAAAGTTGACAGCAAGATTATTACACAGCTATTTCTTTTTGTTTTTAAAAAATGCTTACGAACTGGTACTAGAAAGCACTTCAAAGTTTTTTTTAAAAAATTTATCTACGTTTAAATTTGAAAAATTATGATTTGTATTTTGGTATATTACTTTTTGCAATTTTTTCAGTATGCCTGTTTGAGTTACATTTGAAGCAATTTTTTAGCTAAAATAAATTGACAATTTTTATGAATGCGAATAGTTTACTCTACAACAATATGAACCTACTATAAATCTCGCTACAAAAACTAAAATGTAGCACTAAAAGCTTTTTTCTGGATTGACATTTCGTCGATTCGAGCATTTACAGGGCAAATTTGTTTTTGTTTTTTTTTCAATTCCCACCTGGGGAGTGATCATTCGTCAATACAGGAATCTGAAGGGCATATTTGTTGTCCAATATTTCAAGGGCACAATATTAGTTGGGACAACATTGCTCCCACTGTAATGATAGGTAGTAAACATCCACGCCTTGCCCCAGATTCGAACCCAGAACTTTTCTGATGCAAGGGCAGTTCCTTGACCCCTACACAGTCTGATAAGCACAGGGCAGATTTGTTAGCCACTCTTTCAGAAGAACCATATTAGGTGGACCAACGTTGCTCCAAGATTAAGAACAGATAGTATAGAGAAAAAAGAATATACATGTCTTGTCCAGGATTCGAACGCAGAACCTTTTTAATGCAAGTCCACTTCCCTGACTCCCCCACAGTCCAGTTAGCGCACTAAAAGTAGTTAATAATAGTTGATGCTTGATAGTAGATTCAATATTTATTCTTATGTAATTAATTTTGCAATTGTATATAAACTTTTTTGTACGAAACTGTACAGTAAAAATTAACTAATAAAAGCTCAATTTTAATTTAATTTACTCTATAATAGAACTATCTGTGAATTTTCATTCGAAAAACTACGCAAATTTAAAATTTATTGAGTATGAAACTGTAGTTTATGCAGTCTGCTTCTTATAATGCTTCTTAAACTTAACTAGAAATAAAAACTTCAAAAAATACTAATTATAAAATAAAATTTCGAATAAAATTGAAATAAAATACGCTCACAGTTCGGGTGCCTCATACGTAAACTCCATTCTACCGTAAAATATTATACCGTAATTTTTACAATATTTATTTAATGTAAGTGTCTCAGTGATTTTACGGTAATTATTACTGTGAAAATTATGGTATATCAGATGGCTTTATTCCCTTACATGTTTCATGAAAAATAGATTTCACGGTAAAAAGTACTAGCACCTTGAGTGCCAATACTTTTTACCGTATTTTGCTACAGAATTCCTACAGTGTACGAAGCTAATGAACATAACACACTTTAAAAACTGTGTGTATAGATATATTGACATCGGAACAAAATAAACTCAGTGTAACAAATAACAAGTGAATATAGAATAACAAATAATTTCAAATTATTATTTTTTGTTTGAATTTTTTAAAAACTGATTTTAGAGTGTTTGCTCATATGCACCTTAATTAACTTTTCTATTTTTTATGCGAAGTATTTACTTTTTTAAATTTATTCATTGTTATTATTTTAGCATTCATAATATTTTCTCTTCAATAAACTGTTAAAATAAATGTTTTGTTATGGTCTTCCTTATGATACAGAATTTATTAATCAATAACTAAGAGCGCTATAAGTTAGCTCAGCAAAGAGTAACAGTTATATAATATCTGTTACTAACATTCTACTTACAGTTTTAGTTTTTAAAAATAAAATGAAATTTTTTATGTTCAAACTAGATAGATCGAAATAACTTACGTAAGCAATAACATAAGTTTTATTTATTTATTTATTCATTTCTATTTATTTTATTTATTTGTTGAATGTTGCAATATCAAAATTAAGCGTCAGTTCAAAAACTAAAGTTAACTATTGCTGCATGGCTATTATTCAAAGAAAACTTATATTCAATTAACCTAAGAAAATACATAAAATATTTCATACAAAATTGTTTAAACGAATAAATCTCTCACAATATTGATATTTTTCTAACAAATATAGAAACTATGCCACAAACTAATGCAGAGAATTTCCCTAAGAATAAACAACTCCAAGAATCCTATCATTCAAAAAAATCCCAAAAATTCTACATTCAATAAAACTGAAGGCTGTTTAAAAACGTTTTATACAAAGTCATTTAAATCCATAAATCTTTCTTAATGGAAGAATTCAAGCCATTGGTTAACATTACGCGGCCAACTTTATATAAGGAACTACATAAGGTTAATTAACAAGAATCTTAAAAGTCAAAATGACGAAACCAAAAATCAATTCGTAAGAAAAATTTCAAGATTAAAAGGGTGAATAAACTGATTTTGATGTAAAATGAATTTGTTCAAAGACAACAACGTGTGCCATTTTTTCTCATTTGCGTTGCAATACAAAGATAAACTTTTAAAGCGGTGGATTATAACTAATTGCGTTTGCCTCGACACTACTTCAAAAAGGATTATACGGAGGGAAAATTTCTACCATACTTTTAAAGTTGTAGGGAAAATTATTTTTGGGAAATATTAAAGTTTCCTTCTCACTGTCTCGTATCTCGTACATGTGTCTATAAATATTGCTTCGATATTAATTTTTAGTGGCCCATCCCATACGTAAACAGTTTGTAATTACCTTTCACGTAAAGTGTTATGATGGTTCCTCCAACGAGACTCCATAAAAAGGGAAAGTGTTCAAATTAAATATTAATACCTGAAGATAGCTATTATTCTGATAGACATTATCCTAAAAGGAATAAGTCTAGCAAAAATGTCTGTATCATCCTCAAAATATTGAAATAAATAAAACAATAAGCTTTAGAAAATCTGGAAATCTATTAATTGAGAATTATAGATTAAATTTAAAAGGTTTTATTTAGTTGTTCTTGCTACTGTAAATCGAGTCTATTTTTCCAATACTTAATACTTCCTGGCTTGAAAAATATACAGACTTCTTAAAGTGTAAAAGTTATATTGTATTTGATATGTTACTAAAGTAATCTGCAGAAAGTAATTTAAAAGATTATTTCAATCATTATGTTCAACAAATGGCAATTTTTTTAAGGAAATAAATATGACAACTCTTATATAAAACAATTTTATGTAGATGGTGAATGGCATTCAGTTCATTATCTTAAAAATTAAGTTTATCACCTTAAGAAAGTTAAATTTTTAAAGTAAATTAAAAATTAGAGTTTGTTAAATTCATAGAAAATTTAATAAAGTTTAAGAAACATATTGCCTTGAAATGCTTTGAGGTTAAATATTTTTGAAATTGAAAATTAATTTTGATAAATATTTTTAAGTTATATTATTACAGTTAGTATATTTTTATATACAGGGTGTTATATATAATCACCATATTTATTATATATTTTTAAAGTACTTCACAAAAGTATACATGTTAGAAGAATAGATGTCAGAAGTATGTTACAAAAAAAGCGGTGGGAAAAACATTAAACTAGTCCTATTACTTGGTTCTCAAAAAACTGATAATCAAGAAGGATTTGAATTTTTAAATCCGCTTTCCACAGTTGTGCCTCGTTAGATCTTGGCAGAAATTATATATATATATATATATATATATATATATATATATATATATATATATATATATATATATATATATATATATGGACGAATGTTATAATTAAAAACTTCTTTGTTAACTAAATTTATATTTTTACAGTGTGCAAATCTATTTCAGGGGAAATCCAAGGCTGAAAAAATTCTAATATTTATTTTTAAATGAAAATAATTTATTTTTTCATCACATGTGAATAATTTCTTTAAAATCATCAATATAAAAATTGTATAAATAAAATTCAACCTTATTAATATTAAAGTTTTATAATTAAAATTCAATCTTATTACTTATAAACTTTGAACTATCCTGTATATTATCATTACCTTGCACACATCCAGATTTGGGCCAATCCAAGATAACTACCAAATCAAATGTGCTTCTGTACTTCAGTAAGACAGTGCCATAAATGATCCCATCACTCTACATTTAAGTTTCTTTTTTCATATTCTGTAATCTGGCAAACTTGTTACGAAAATATTTTAAAACATTTTGAAAGATGTCGAAAATGGAAATTCATATGCATTCGGTACTTGCTTTATATATTACATTTTGTAATTTATTCTGTTTTTTCATGAATTTCTATTTACTAATTTTTGCTTGTTTGTCTAATTTTTGGTTGGTTTTAATTTGCATTTTTTGCTGAATTTGTTCTTTTTTCATTTGAATTTTCTTGGTGTTCCTCACACTATTGTATTGATAAATTTTGCTTTGGCTATATTAATACGATATTAAAAAGCACTCTTTTTTCGGATATAGTTGTGTCAGCGAGATTATATCTTTTTCTTATTCTGTCTTTTAAATTTTTTTAAGTTTAAATTTCTAATTTCTTTTTATTCGTAATAAGTTTTTTCTTCCTTAAAAAAACTTTTTATTCCGTGTTTCCGTCAATATATATATATATATATATATATATATATATATATATATTGACTAAAAGAATAAAAAAAGAAGAAAAAGCAAAGAAAATTAAGAAAAATAATTAAAAATAATAATTTTTTATAAAAATTATTGTTAACAAATTAAAAAGCCGAAAACAAATAATTAAAAGATATTATCTCGTCATTTGCTCACACGATTATATCCGCAAAAAGAGTGCTTTTTCATATTGTATTAATATAGCCAAACAAAATATATCAATACAATAGTGTGAGGAGCACAAAATCAAATTGAAACGAAAACCGATTTACTTAAACAAGAAATGCAAATTAAACAAAAATGAAAATTAAAACAATAGAGCAAAAATAGGAAATAAAAGATTGGATATTTTTGTATCGAAATTTGTCGTGCCAGCTTCAAACACCAAGGTGCCAAATAGATTTTAAACCTGCAAATTTTTTAAAAAGAAAAAACATATAAATGTTAGTCCGGTGATGGCTACGAGTTGATTCATTTCTGTGATATTTTTTTTCAGTTTCTCGTGAGTTGCCAAGACTTAGAGATTATTCTACCGAAGCACACGATACGGAAATCTCCCATAAAAAAAACAAGAAAATACAGAATAAAACACAAAAAGCAATAAATAGAGAGAGTAGCAAATATGAATGTACTTGCACGTAATGGCACCTTTAAAAATGATTTAAAATTCTTTCGTAACAAGTTTGCCAGATTAAAAACTATGCAAGTAGAAGTGTAAATAGAGTTCGAGGAGATCTTTTTATGGCGCGTTCTTACTGAAGTACCGAAACACGTTAGATTTGTTAGTTATCTTGGATTCGCCCAAACTGTATATGCGGTAGGTAATAATATTATACTGGATAAGTTAAAGTTTATAATTAATAAGGTTGTATTTTAATTATAAATTTTTTATGCTGATGACTTTTGAGACATTAATAACATTTAAGGATAAATATTTTTTTGTTGTAAAAACCTCATTATTAATAATTAGTAGATTTTCAGCCATGTATATTCATTATTTCTCAGCGAATTTTGTAATAGTTCGTTTATTTGTTTTTTTTTTTTTTTTTTTTTTTTTTTTTTGCTTTTTTCCGATAAGTAAACATTACTACAAATTCTTTTAATTCCATTCACTTGATTAAAAATGGTTTTTAAATAAATGCTTTTAGAAACATTTGAATACCATGTTATTAGCTTATTTATATTAAATTTAAAATAATTTTTTTATCGTATAAAATCAACAATCCAGATATTTTCTTCTTTTTTTAATATCCAAATCTAAAAAATTTGAATTAATATTATCATCGTGATTGTTTACTTCGCAATCATGCATTTTTTGCTTAAGTAGCTATTTTTCCATTTTGATTTTTTTGGTGCTCTTCACGCTATAGTATTCATGTATTTTGCTTTGGCTATAAGAATACAATATTAGAAAACACTCTGTTTGCCAGATATAATTGTATGAGCTGAATTATTTTGTTTTCAACTTTTAAATGTTTCCATAACATTTTTTTTTTAAATATTATTTCTTCTTAATTATTTTTCTTCTTCTCCTTTCATAAATCTATATTATATTTTTTCCATGTTTTCTCTTCATTTTTAACATTAAATCTTTATTTAGTTTTAGAAAATAAAAGAAAAATAATAATTTAGGCTCTACACCTAGACTAATAATAGACTAATCGCCAAAGAATACCAAACTTTTCATTGGAATCCTTGAAGCTGATCTGAAACTTAGATTCGGCTTATTTTTCCATCATTATTAATTACAAAATTGCATAGGTGTTAAGAACTGTAAATTTGGATGCGATTTGAGTTTTGAGAGTTTAAAATTTACTTATAATTTATTAATTTACCAAACGTCATAAAAGAAAATCTTTCTCACAAGGAGAAAAATATTATAAAATGCACGATCATCAAGTTCTTCGAAAGTACTTGTTTTAACAACTGTTGTCCAACTATGATTAAAAGTAATTTTTGCAGATATTAATAAGAGATGATCAATATTGATTTAATCTAAATATTATCTTTTTGATTATCCTATAAGGTTTGTAGAAGGCAATGGAAATATTAACATTTTATAATAAAAGGAAGGGATCGAAAATAATAAAATCGGAAGAAAAAGGCATGCATCTATGTTAAGTGCAACAATCATGAACGACAATCAGCATTAAATATCCTCTTTCAAATTTATATGAACCGGAAGTGAAAGGTAATTTCACGGATGTGACACGTAATTGTATTTTTCACCATTTATTTTTAGAAGTAAAAGCAAAATCATAATAACTAGATCTAATTACTCCTTATTCAAAACAAAATTTATTAGGATATTTGTAAGCTGTTAATATTTTTCCAATTTAAAACTTTTTAATAAATACTGGATTTCGACCTTTTTTAAAATTTTTAAGATTCCGCTTGTCAGTAAATGTTTTAATCATTCGAAAGAGGATCTACCGAAGATATTCTCTTCCACCAGAATATTTTATTTATATTAATTTACAGAACAATCAATTAAATCTTGAGAAAAATGAGCATTTTTGATACCTCCTTTTTTACTTTTAATCCAGGTTCTTAGGCTGCAAAAGCTGCTCGTGACTTTTGTGCTGCGTATAAAGAGGCGACTATATTCATATATCTCACAAAAAAGGATTCTGGCTGGGCTTGAATTTTTATGGTCACGATAACTTTAAGTGCTTAAATTTATTTTACATTTAGTAATTGGAAAACTTTTTGCCGTTTACTGACCGTAATTTAATGGGGAATTTTTTCGAAAGTAAAAATTACATTAAAATCAAACTATCTAGATTCCAGCTACTCACCTATCTTAAAGAGTCAGGAAATTGAATAGGTCGAAGCATTTTAGATAACTTATTTTTAGTGTATATTTTGTCAAACTTAGTATATTGGATTATCATTTGCACTAATAATAAGCTTTATTAAGATCTTCCTTTGGATCTATAAAGTTAATACGGGAAATTTGAATCATTGACAAAAATCAAAAAGACTATTCAGCTTACAATAATGTGTTTAAAATCTATTTAGTTAAAATATATACCTCTCAAAAGCTTATTTTGATATTGTTAATATGAACATCTTTTATTGACTTGTTCTCTAATAAAGACTAATAACTGTACATTTCATCCATCTCCTTTAAGATGGAATTGATGTTTAATTTCGGTTACTCAAAAAAAGTCTAACCTTATATTTTCCCTCAAACGTCAGTTATAATCGTTAATAAATTCAACTCACAAATATCTTTCAGAATGTTTCTGACGTTTCGTTTCGAAATTCTTATCCACATCCCGTTTTTGTAAGTAAAACATATTCAAGTGTCAGTAGAAGCGAAAGACCCAATTCAAGTAGATCTCAGTCCCTTAGTTTAAGAAAGGAATATAAGAGCATTAATCTAAATAGTTTTGAGATAAATATTTCTTTTACTTCTTTTCTGTGACTGTTTAGAGAAGTTTATATTACCTTTTATTGGAACTAAATTATTTTGAAAACTTTATCTAACTTTAGTTACATGATTTTTTTTAAAAAAGCCTTTTTTTCTTACTTGTTTACATATATCTTGTAAATGGAAGAATCTATTTATATAATATTCAAATAAAGCAACTCTATGTAATTTTTTTTTAATTTTATGAGTTTTGTTTTATTATGTAACAACGTAAAAATGCGCAGAACTCTAAATCATGAACTGGTATATGAAAGTCGATAACACTGGGAAACAAGTTTTTTGTTGCATTTATACAAATATTTGATCTTCCCTAATTCGGGTGCGTGGATTTCAAATATTAAATTAGGTTTGCTCTTGAAGTTACAGATTTTTTTTCTCGAAAAAAAGCTTTTTCAGATTTTTTAAATCAAAATGTACAAGTTTTAAAACGCTATATATGACATGGAGTTACATGAATGCTGCAACAAATTTCTAGGAGAGTTAAAGCACATCATCAGAATTAAAATTGCATAGGAACCTAAACTCGAATATGTCGTCGTACACGTCTAGGGGCCCTTCCCTATTATTACCTGTTTAAAAGTACACGAAGAAAGAGTTGGTAAAAGAGGAAGCGCCTACATGACATTTCCGTGCTTGAGTTTCTATGCAATTTAAATCATGCCCTAACTCCCCTTGAAGTTTGTAGCAACATTTACGAAACCTCCTGTTACATATAACACTTTTAAACTTGTACATTTCGTCAAAAAATAAACTAATAATGTAATTTAAACAAGAAAACTATAGCTTGGAGAGAGAAATTTATTGCAAATTTGAAATCAGCTATAAGAAAGTATCTAAGGTCTGTTAAAAAATATCCTGCAACAGAAAACAAAACAAAAAGTGATCCTAACTATATTATGAAATAATTATGTTAATGAATCTCTTTTCATAATTTCGTGAATGGGATGTAGGGTAAAATAAAGTTACCTTCTGATTAAAATACTTGCTATAAATGTGCAATTCATTTATAGTAATATTTCATGAAAACTGACTATTAACTGCTTCTTTAAATTTATACGTTTTTAGCCTTTACCCCATAAAGGAGATATCATAACAAATAATGCTCAAATTTCTTTAAAAAATACCTTTCTAGTATACCATTTCACTACTAAATTATGAAACAGACATAGTATAAAATAGAGCTATTTTAGAAGGATTATAGATTGGATACTTTTCCTTGAATTTTATATCTTTTGAAAATCCTAGCTCTTTGACTTTGCGGCCTCCTTATTATTGTCATAAACATAGTCTTGGAAAGAGTTGATCTGTTTGAAAGCATCAAACAGCTATGAGCTTTATTGTAAAAACAGTTATTTTGATATCTAAGATTTTTTTTTGAGAATAACATTTGTAACATTGTTTAAAGTTTTAAAGAAGATTATGAAATTACTATTTGTGAAAGAAAAAATATCAATCAACAAAATATTCTGAAATTTTTATCTCTAAAAATTATTTTAAAAAAATAGTATCATAACAATTCAACTACAATTTGTAAAAAACTAATAATTATTGTAAAGATATAATAAAATAAAATCAAGCTCATTTTCTTAAATTAAATTATAAATGAATTTCATAAAAATGTTTTATTATTGATAAAACATTTTAAATTTTATCAACGTTCTAGACGGTAATCCCTTACAAATATCATTATAACTTCTGAAAATTTGATTGTTTATTTTTGTAGAATTTCAAATATTTTCTTGAATAGTATTTTACCAATGTGTTTTAGATAATTTTTAATAGTTGAAATATTTTTCAAATGCTTTTCATGGTGAGGTAGATATATTTTTTATATTTTATGACTTTTGTTAAAAAATTCGATCTAAATTAAATTTTTATTGATCAAATAAATTTTATTTTTGGAAAGGAAAAAAAGCTGCCAACATTTCAACATCTAACGAAACTTATTCAGTCAAAGGACTAAATTAAAATTTTTTGGATAATTTCCTACACTCTACCGGATATTAAAGTACTTTAAATGACATTAATTAAATTCAAGCTTTTGACAATTTTAGCTTTCAAATCTTTACATTGCTAAATATAACTAAAATGCAAGCAATTTGTATGGAATGTTACACACTTTTAAAGATAAAAAATTTTTTAAAGAATAACAGCAAGAATCCCACGTTTATCTACACTCTTTTTCAGAAAAAAATTAATAGTTTAAAATTATGTTATACATGTTTTTGTGCATTGCCTGACATTGGCATTGTTCTCCATGTTTGTTAAATTCTTGAACTATTTGTAAACGTAAGTATTAGTGTACTAATAAATTTTATAAAAAGAACATTCTATAAATTATTTTAATATAATATTTTTGTATTTGTTTAAAAATTTCAGCGCTTTGGAAGCAATAATTGTCTTCTTACCCACTCATACGCTTTCATTGGACAAAAAAATTCTATGCTTTGATTATTAATAAATGTTACATTTAAAAAATAAAATTCAGATATAATTCGCTGTCATAATAATATATTAATATAAATTATAATGTAATTTACCTCTTAAGTATTAATTTATTCATTTCCTTAACTATATTAACCATAAACATTTTTAACCCTTTCTTAAAATTATTTTGTGCTATTATAACTTATCTAAATCTGGTTATAATCCAACATGGGTAGTTTAAAATGACAAGTCTTGTTATTTATTAAAGAAATTGCATGATATTACTTTTTAATGTAAGATTTCATAATGAAGATATTTAGTTAATTTTTTACAATTATAAATCTTAAAATAAGGTATGCTTAGGTTTAAAAATTTTTGTCTCCTTCGATAACAAAGCTTTAAACAAATAGGAAGGAAAATTGAATGCAATAAAAGAGATAGTCTTCAAATCACAAACGCTAAAAACAACTTTTTTGATAATTGCATTCAAAGAGTCATAATATAAGATTAAATTTTGAAATAGCTTGCATTGATACCAATGAAAAATCTTCAAAACTTTCAAGAGTTCAAAACTTTCTAAAATATACACACAAAAAAGTTAAGAAGATTTACATTTTCGGCATTTTTTGCTGACGTTTTATCACTACCCTGACTATACGTTATTCTTTTTTACGTGTATCCAAACATGTCTGAGAAAACCATTTGCAGTTTTTTTAATCCCTCGCAATTTCCGATTTATCGATTGCCATTCTTGTCTCGTAAAGCTCGTGAATACGAATCGCGATACTATCGTGAAATCATCGTGAGTAAGCATTACGAGGCGTGGTTCATTAAAATCGTTAATACGGAACGCGATACGAGGCTTTTAATCGTCATGGATACGAATCGCTTATGTAACCTGCATAAATCGCATAACCTGCAGAACCTGCATAAATGATACAAAACATAATTTTACTTTGGAAAGCAGCTGTTTTACCACAAAACTCAAATAGATTCACTTTGCAATAGAGCATCATAAAAGCAAAAGTTACAAACTTCTCCCTTTGTTGTTTCCCAATAACTTTTGTTACCATTTTTACCCGACAACTATTGTTACCTTTATTACCCGACATGCACTTGGTGCCTCAATTAAGCGTTGTGCCGGGTAATTGAGGATCTGCAGTGGAGAATAAAAACTGTATCACAGAAGGAAAAGAGATAATTCATGAATGTATGTTTTGTTTAAAGAATCCGAATAGTTCTGACAACTTTTTTTTAAATATTAATATAAAATTTTAAAAAAAACTAGTTTATTTTTTCTATTATGTGTAAAAATTATTATTATTATTAAATGACCCTATTTAGGTGAAATATTATATATATATATATATATATATATATATATATATATATATATATATATATATATATATATATATATATATATATATATTTCTAGATTATACAGGTTTTTCGTCCAGCACTGTACCGTACAAGATATTATTTTATATTACAACATTCATTGTCAGAAATAAAACTCTCTCTTTTGACGATTCAGCAATCATTGAGCAGTATTTCATTAATTTTCAGAAACTTTTTATCTCAAAATCACTTGATTTGTTACAAAACGCGAACTCTCAAATGCAGGACGAAAATATTTCCTCAATTCAAAACCTCATCACTAACTAGAATAATGAAACTAGAATAGTTACTAGACGATGGAAAATAAAGTGTCGTATAGAGCTTGCTGGCTGCATGATAGTCAAGGAGTTGTCCTTGTACCAGGTTTGAATCTCACCTCGGTCATTAATGTAATTTATCTCCCTGTTTTGCTTGTCCTCGTTGTGTCGTACCACATATACCCTCGATAAAGTGATTATTAGAAAAGATAGTTATGTTAAGCACAACAATTAGATGGGTTTTTTGTATAAAAAAAATAAAATGACGTTATATTCTTTACTTTTGACGAAATTCATTTCCTCTAAGGAGTAACAAGAACTCTTTCTTTACTTTGACCAAATGCTCACTCGTAGCATGTACCAGGGCGCGGTTTTGTTAAAAATGGAGAAAGTTTCGTAATATTTGAGTATCCATTTTTTACAGTGTACTGCTCTATGATTCATAATACTTACAAGGTCATAATTCTCTGTTTTTTGTTAAATAATGCATCTAGTTTACTTTCTGATCCAATGATCAAGTAATCGGCTCAGATACGCAATTCTAATCCTTTCGTAAAGTCTTCTGATTTTATCTCGATATAAGCCATCAATTAGGCAGACTTAATATATGTGATAAGCAAGATGCTCTGATGAGAATCTACTTCTTTTTTCTCGTGGATGATGATTTTTCTATTAATTGGATGGAAGAAAAATGGTGGCTAAAACAATTTATTGTATGAACTAATAGATCAAATGGCATTCTACAAAATATAAGATGTTAATATGTATAAAAATTAGATAAAAAAAAATAATTCGTAATCTAATAATAGAAGACGTGATAGTGTATTAAAAATATTTAGGAAAATCATTATAATTATTATAAAATTATTAAATATTTGCTTTGATTACAAAAGCGTAAAGCTGAAATATTTAGAGATTTGTTTGGAAAACAATGTAAAATACATTTTGGAAATGTTAAAGCTCCCAGATTTATAAGCTATGGTTGGCTTTAACTGAATAAAATCTTTAAATACAAACATCTGGATGTTTAATTACACAAACTTTTAAATTATTTATTTTTATTTTTGAACTAAAAATTAAATTTATAGTTCAAGACAAATGTCTCCTTATATGAAATTGTACGTAATTTAGAGGTATATCTTGCAAATGGCAGTTCATCAACGAATCTTTCACTCTAACAGAATAAGTCAGCTGCTGTAATATTTAATAATTCAAACTAATTACTGTCATAAATTTTATTATAAAGCAGCAGTAAGATTTACAAATTTTGCACTAACTCAAATAAAAAATGTCATAATTTTTTTCTATTTGCGCTTACTTAACATAGAATAAGCATATTTTTGCATGCATTTAAAAAAATTAATGCAACGATCAAAGTCGCCTAAACCTTGCTTCACAGCAAAAAATTATTAGAAAATCAATAGACTAAGTTACGACGAAGGATCTAGAAATCCGAACTACAAAGCTAAAATGAAATACTCTTACAGTTTCTTTGAGCAAAATAAAAATTAACTGTAGCTAATTTTAACTTTTTTTGAAATATTATTTGACATATTTTGAAATTTTTATCCATTAAAATAAGTCATAAGAGAATTGATATGACTGCCACTCTATTATAATATTTTGTAGATTATATTTTTATATAATGCGATATATATTATAAATGCAATGTAATAAAAAACAATGCAATACTCACAGCCATGACAGCTGCACAATAAGCTATCGTGTCTACCTATCGAGTATTACCATGCATTTCAAAATATTATATTATATTATATTATATTATATTATATTATATTATATTATATTATATTATATTATATTATATTATATTATATTATATTATATTATATTATATTATATTATATTATATTATATTATATTATATTATATTATATTATATTATATTATATTATATTATATTATATTATATTATATTATATTATATGGTTGGTTGGTTCTAATGCCACTTGCCACACGGGCAAGCCTGCTTGGTGAAACCGAGCAAATTTAAGGCAGAGGGTGCGATTATTATTTTTCAGTGGCGCCATCTACGTCCAAGAATTCGACTTCTGCCACATCATACGTCACACCTGTTTTATAAGGCGGACCCATTCATACATCCATTCATTCATCCACAGATCGTAATTTTGACCTGAATCAGAGAACGATCGATCTCCAATCCAGTACCCCCAGAGGTGTTGATTTGATTATATTATATTATATTATATTATATTATATTATATTATATTATATTATATTATATTATATTATATTATATTATATTATATTATATTATATTATATTATATTATATTATATTATATTATATTATATTATATTATAGTATAGTATAGTATAGTATAGTATAGTATAGTATAGTATAGTATAGTATATTGTCATTGCAATCAAATCTGCAATGAGTTTTTCTCTGCAAACTACAGTTATAAAATTTAAAAAAATCCTCCGCTTCTCTGCTACGTAAGGAGTAGTATTAAGAAAGCGATAGTACATTTCAGTTTATAATTCGATATGTGTTAAGGTCATATATTTTTTTCTGAAGTGCTTTTTTGAAAGGGGTGGACAAGTGTACATGCATGTATATAAACCTATACGTTCTTTATGTACTTGTACATTCAAATAAAAAATACACTAAACTAAAAATATAATATTTTAAAAAAATCTGATGGCTAATTTTTGTAACTCCAAACAAAACTAATTTCGTATTTAAAATCCCTACACTGGAATTTGGTAAGCTCTATGCAATATAGCATGAATGCAACATAAAATTATTCCCCAGTTAATCAAAAAATTACTTTTCCTTTTAAATTATCGAATAAAAATATTATTTAAAAAAATAATATTATTTTGTAAGGAATATTTAAAATGTATTTCTGTTTAATTTAAAATGTTTTTTATAATTTATGAATAGTTATACTTTTATTGATTTTCAATAAGGGTTTCAAAGTGAACAAAGGACAGCAATACCCTTTAATTTTCTTAAAAATATTTATATTTAATTTTATTGTAAAATTCTTTAAAATAAATTTCCAAAAAAACATTTATGCTTAGATTTTTAATGATTCCAATTAAGTAAAAATTCGAATCGTTTAGAATTTTTTATGGTTTCTGAGAAATAAAATTTAATCTTTTGCAATAAATAAAACTAGTTGAAGACATATCTTTAATTTTTGGTAAAAATTTGAAAATATTATTCAATGACAATTATTCTTCAAACATACGGCTTAATTTAATCCCAAATGATTGTCGGTGATTCTTAAAAAATGGAAAATAAAGGATTTATAGGGACTTTTTTAAAACAATTGAGCGATATGAGATTAAGCAAAATGAATAATGAAATCTTTCTGTTTTGTAAAAAAAAAACTTAATCATCGAAATATATTGCTATGCGTTGAAATAGGAATATGCAGGTAATTTTGTTACAAGTACATATTTAATAAGGACAAAGGGAAGTTTAACTCTACTATAAGCTCAGTTTTTATATCAACTTTAAATTTATTTTTTTACTTCTGATTGTTATCAGAATTTTGTTGCTTACTACGATAGTAGGAAAAAAAAGCATTGGTAGTAAAACATTTATTGATATTTGAACTCTATTTGTTTTTTTTCAATTATTTTTCCTTTATAAATGGTTTAGAAAATGTATCCGGAAAATATACATTTTTTATTTATTTTATGTTTTAAATCTATAAATAAGTGTATTTTAAAAAAACCGTTGGACTATACCGCACTCTGAATTCAAGAAATTAAAGATTACAACTCATAAATGATACTAAAATTAAAAACTGAAATTGATAAAATTCGGTAAATAAAGTGAAATTTGGTAATTTTATCGTGATAATTTAACACATGGTATAAAAACAATTTATTCGGTAAAATTTACTTTTCAGTTTTTATTAAATGTGTGGTCATAAGAAATATAATTTAGAAAGCAAGATTTCATGGCAAACAGTTACCTTATGATATCTTGTTTTACTTCGAGGCATTGGGGTATTTTTTTTTTTTTCAAGAATGTCATAATTATACAGTACGGTAATTTTACCAAGATTTCTTTTCTCCGAGTGATAGAAGATAATTTGCTCACTGGTGAAATCCCACCATTATTTTGCGGTTAATATTATTTTAAAAGTAAATGAATATGTTACTTTGTCAGAATTATTTTTAGAATAAACCACGGCAAATAATTGCCTATTTATTGCTGACATATTGTAGCTGCGTTTTTAGTTCTGAAAGAATATGTAAGTATATAAGTGATTTTTATTGAATGTATAATAATATATTACATAATATATATATATATATATATATATATGTATGTATGTATATATATGTGTATATATATATATATATATATATATATATATATATATATATATATATATATATATATATATATATACACACATATATATATATATTATGTAATATATTATGTAATACATTCAATAAAAATCACTTATAGATATATTTATCGATACACTTATCACTTATAGATACACTTATAGATATACAGTTAAATGTGTCGTTTCAATTCAATAAAGTCGAGAACATTAAATGTTTACTTTTAATGTGACATGCAGAGAGAAATGCCACTTAGTTAGGGACAGTTTTCAAATCTAATATTTTTAAATAAGGCTATTTGCATTAATAAGATGCTATTAAGTTTATTTTGGAAATGAAGTAAATTGGTTGAAACAGTTTAAAATTTCGTTATACTTAACTTAATTACTGTTTCGATATTTCTTCTGTAAAAATCTGAAAATACAAATGAAATTTGTATAATTTTTTATTTAAGAACGCTGCAGCGTAATGCAACAGCTGCACTTATATGGACTTTATGCTTTGAATAAAGTAAAGAAGTTTGTTTTTGGGGTTTGTTTTTATAAATTTAATATTTTATAAATCTTTTTTTTTTCGATATTTAATACACAGTTCTGGTAAGCACATTTATTGTTGTAAAACAGTAATTTTTTGGCATTTGGCATATTTTATTGAGAGAATTGTATAAAAGAATTTTATTTTGATTCGGTAGTCATTTTCTTTTTCTTTATTTTTTAAAACATTATGCACTTTGTATTATTAAATGGTTAACTTATTAAAATAAATTAAATGTAACCATAAGTGTTATACTAACATAATATTTAGTTTAGAACAGTATGTTCGAAGCAGCTGGGTTCTTTTTTCCTTTTTTGATTAAAAGTATACTCATGCATCAATATCAGAATATTTTATGTTGAATGAAATTGTTTGAAATATCTGCCGATTCTTTATTATAAATTTTTATTTGCGAAAAAAATTCTTTATTTAATTCAAATCTATAAACTCTGCATTCAATTCAAATTGTTACATAAATTGATAAATGAATCTTAAAAAAGTAAAATATGTAGAATAAACTAGATTTAGTTCATTTTCATTTTAAAATATTGATTAATTGTCTCATATTTCTACACCAAAAACGTATGAAGAAACCATTCATTTCTGCAGTATTAGGCCGTATACTATAATGTTACAAAATTTAATGGGATCTTCCATTTGAATGTTTGACAAGTACATTACAAACAGAATTTACTTATGTTAAACTAATATCATCTAAATAACATGAACTTATTCACTAAGATGTTTAAGCAATTCGATTAGTGTGTATTTTAATAGGACATCTACAGAATGAATCTTAATAAAATGAATGGTAAGAAAACATCTATATTAATCTTAAAAAATATATAAGATCGAACAAGATTTAAATCATTTTTATTTTAAAATATAGGTTTAACGTCCCATACTTCTACACTAATAACGTAGGAAGAAACTATTCTGTACTACAATACTAAACCGTATTTTTTAATGTTACAAAAGTTATTGAGAACTTACATTTGAATATTCGAAAAGTACTTTGCAAACCGATTTTACTTATGTTAAACTTATACCATGCAAATAATACTGACTTATTCATTAAAATGTTTAATAAATTCGATTAATGTGTATTCTTATGGAACATCTACAGCGATTTAAATACATTTTCATTTAAAATTAGGTTTTAAAAATTTAAATCAAATCTTGCTTATCACATATCCATATACATTGGTAAACTGTAACTAAATACCATTTGTTAAATTTTAACTATAAATTTTTTTTACTGAAATTTAAGAATACTCTATTTCAACAAGTCTATTTTTAATTAAAATATTTCATTTAGTTTCAAACAGAATAACAATTTTTCAGTAAATTCATATGTTACTTAAATTGATTTCGAAGAAAATATTGATTAAATTTCTTTGCATTGTTTAGAAGTGAATAAAATTTCTTCATTTTTCACAACAAGGGTATCAAATTGTATTAGATACGTTTATGAAATTAATTAAAGGTATGCTGTATTGTATTGTTTTTATATTTTTAATCCTTGCTCCGATACTTCAAACACAAATAATTACAAATAAGCAAAACTGTTTTCAACATTTTTTTCATTGCAAACAATTCCCAATTTGTTATAGTCTTAATAATAAATCAAACTAAAAAATAATTGATTTTTACTTTTGTCTATAAACCAGGTGGTAGCTAATACAAAAATATTTTTTTTGTTTAAGTATAAACTTAAAATATTTTATTTAAATTAATTTATAAAAATTATTTCAGAAAACTAGTAACCATTAGTAATTGTAAAAAAACATTGTTAATATTTACCCAAAAAAAATGTTTGTGTATTTGATACTTTTTTAAAATGTTTCTCTGCAGAAACTTTTGAAAATAAACTAAACTGCTTTTAAAAAACACTTTATATATTCTTACACACTTTATATATTCTTACTGTTAATTCGTATACAATAAGCACATATACGACAGTTAGTAAAAAAGAAGTTGTTAATATAATGACTTAAAATTCTTCTCTAAAAGTTCCCGTATTGCAGTTGTCAGAAATTGTAAATACATCCCATGTACTATTCAGTAACCTTTCAATTTCTTACAGAATGACATTCTTTAACGACAGAAAAAATAATTTCTATAAATATCTCTTTCAATCCTTTCAACTCTTTTTCTGAAATAAAACCATTTTAAAAGGAATCTAAATTTATAAAGAATCTTAAACTTAATAGTCTATGGTTTTTTAAAATTCCCTTGTAATTGTAAATTAAAAATTCAAGTTAGAGTTATTAGTAAAATATATGAAATGAAATCTTATTAAAACACAAAGTTTATTACTTAATAGGCAAGCTCGAATTGCGTTTTCTTCTTCTGCAAATATTTCCTTAATCACTATTTTTGCTCCATCGCAAGTTAGTTGGATAATTAGAATCAATTCATTGTAAGAGCAATTTATAGGTATTTCCAACCTACAATTTGTTCCAAAAGATTACTCTAATATGAATTGAATCTTAAATTAATGTATACAATCGAATGTCTTTGAGAAATGCATTGTGCCACTAAAAATGTATATATTTTTATATAAGTTGTCCAAAAAAACTTATATTTAATGCGACCATTAAGATTCTAAATTTCACTCTTCTTAGTAAACTAACATACACTATATCATTGATAATTAGAATTAATCATAAAGCTTGTTTTTTAACCTAATTAGATGTTAAAATAGAATTATAAGTGGTTTGTTCCTAAGTATTGTTCTTAAAAAATAAAAATTAATCCATACTAGATTTTGGAGGCAATTAAAAAAATTAAAGATGTTATTTGCATATTCAGAAGTGGAGCTATGAATAAATTATTTATAATAAGCCACGTTAGAAGCAACAAATTTTAGAAACACCACATGGAAAAAAATCTGGTAAATTAATATTCTGTGAGTTAATTACTTCTCTATGAAAATATAATATATCTTTCATTTCTTTGAATATAATTCTGTTTAATAAACCCAAAATATACTGTATTTGAACCCTTCATTTGGTAACTGTTAAGTTCTTCATATGGTAACGATATACTGGTATTTTGGCATTCAAAGTGATATTTCTTATTACCACACATTTAATAAAAGTTACAAAACTGAAAAGTAAAGTCAACCGAATAAATAGTTTTATTGCCACGCTCTAAGATATCATGGTAAAATTACCAAATTTTGCCACATTTACCAAATTTTATCACACATTATAAAAACCATATTTTTTGTGACTTTTTCCAAAATCATTACCAAAGTGCTTTGGTAAAAGTTAGTGAACTTTTTGGTGTTCCCATAAAGCCAGAAACACCGTATATATTATATTATTCAGGTAGTTTTGATTAAACGTTTTTTTCTCTGTGTACTTGTCATTTTCAATTTTAATGAAATTGTGTGCACAGGCAATAATTTCTGTATTATTTGGGTAATTCAACTTTAATAACAACACAAGCCAATTGTGTTGCCAATTTTCACTTTTAATTTTAAAGAGATCGGCTATACAACTGCTGATTCAAGTTTAAATAAAATTACATTATTACTTTTTTGTATTTCTTAGTTTTTCTCATAATTTCCTCTTACTTTTTAACTTCTAAGACTTTCTTAACTATCCTTTTATAAGCATAAAAAATAGAAATTGTTGTTGAAGGAAAAACAATCCTATATGGTACAAGTAAACTTTAACAGCTGCAAATAAAAATGCACATAAGGAGGAAAAAAAGCATTTGCATTAAAGTGGCACAAGACAAAAACTAGACTATCAATCAAACTATCAAACAATGGAAAAAATCAAAAAGCTGAGTAGATACCCAGATTGAACATATGTAAATGTCTATAAAAACATTTAATCTTTGATTCAAAATTAGTATTTAATACATAACTTTTCTTACTACAAGTACTGGTACGTTACGTATTTTGAAAACTTATTTTAATTAAATAGTTAAATATACAAAATTAGTCTTCCTATTTTATTAAAAAAATTTTCGATAAAATCTACAATTATTTGTTAACTGTTCTGCTTGTTTTTATGTTTATGAAATATTTTACTAATTTTTGACCGTCTACAGTGAAAAAAATTCCGAATCAAAACACTGTATAAAGTTGCAACAGTTTGGGTGCATCATATGTGAACTCTATTTTTACCGTAAAATACTATACCGCAAATTTACAGTAATACCTATTAAATTTAAGTGATTTAGTGAGTTTACGGTAATTATTAATAAAAAAAATTACGGTATATTAGATCTTTTTGTTCCAGTAAAATGGATTATACGGCAAAATATACCGGCACCTCTAGTGCTGTTACCGTAATTTGATCTAGAGTTTTTTACAGTGTGCAACTCATAAGTTATTTTAAAGTGCATCTTCTTTGTTGTATTTTTCTGTTACTAAAAAAATAAAGGAACGATTTTGTATTTTTTGTTAAACTTTAAAAAGAAAACCAAGATATTTTTGAAAAAGATAACCAAAAAAAATATTCATTTTAGGAAATTAAGTAAATAAAAATTTAAATAGATTAATTATAAGAATATTACGGATAAAATGGAATGCAACCAAAAGCCAGTGACAACATCCTTTCTATATCATTATCTTTTAATAATAAATAAATATATCATTTATTTAAATAATAAATAAATGTAAATATTCCTTCCGTAATTAAAAAATTTTAATAATAATTATTCCAGATAATGTTTTTAGTGAAAAATAAACATGGTTTTGCTTAATTGCATTCAAATTGTGCATTTTTGCAATATAAATCGTGTGAAATATAGATAATGTATTAAAACTGTTATAAAACTGTGTAAATAAACATTAAACGATTAAAATTTTTAAACTAGTAATTAACTAACAGTGAATTCTAAAACTAGAAAATACTTAACAGTCGAAAGTTTACTTTTCTTATCATAATAAAACGCTTTTGCTAAGTGGGCAAGTGCAAAAAATTATAGAAATAGTACAAAAAAATTTTTAAAAACTTTCCAGTGATTTTCAAACATTAAGTTCCAGCAGCAAAATTTCCACGCATTTTTATTTTATAATTAAGCTTAAAGTCATTCAAACATTCTGCTGTATTTAATTGTTCAATGTAAAATAATTAATCCATATAAAGTATTATTTATAAAAGAATAACGTAGTTCAACAGATTGTGTATTTTAAATTTATTACAATAATTTAACAATTATTAAAATAAATAATACAATTAAAATAACTTAATAAATATGTAATATATTTTCCTACTTATTTTATCATGCTTGTTTCGTACGGGGACTTATTGTTTAAAAAAAAATTTTTAAACCTACTTAAAAAAACTATTTATAATAACGTACTATACTGAAAATAATAGAAAAAAATATTATAAACATTTCTCCTATTTTCAAACAAAAAATTTATCTCTAAACCCCCAAAGGAGCGGTAACCTGCCAAACTCATTTTTAAGCAAAATGTCACCTTCTCCAAATTTTATTAGACATTATTTCAATTTTAAAGAAACTAACTTCTCAAGAAAAGCAGGAAATTCAAAGAAAGAGCATGGAAAATTCTCCCTGTCTCCGGAAAAAGTAAGCATCCTCGGTTACTTCATATTCCTATCCCACTCCCACATCTCCTGATCCTGTGACGTCAGATACCAAAACGCAACGTTCTCAACTTATGAACCAATCAAAAGGCATCATTTTGAAATTGAAGGCGTTATCAAATGACGAGCTATGGTTGAAATAAGCTTTTCTTAAGACCTGAAAAAAAGTCTTTAGTAGATAGTATCTCGCCCACATTGGAATCTCCTTTTTGACGATCTGCCTACAAGATCATGTCTTCAGGAACGAAAGTTTAAGAAGAAATCGTCTGTTTCATTTTTTCCATTAAAAATAAAGACAAAATAAAAGTTTTCAGGTAAGGCATTAATATGTTACATTTACTTAATGCTATAAAGTAATAATTTATTTTCTATATAAAAAACTATTTTTCATAAAACGCAATCATATTGTTTTTTGACAATCTATGGGTAACTTCAAAAGCTTTTTAGTTGATCCTCTGTTCAATTTTATAAATTTTTTATTAACTATTATCACAATAATATTTTTTAATCGAGCGAAAGTAATTATTATTAATAATAATATTTCTGTATTATTAATAATATTTTTATTTATGACATTGTCTCAACATTATTGCATGTTTTTATCAAATTTATTATTATGATTAATAATTATGATAGATTTAAACTATGATTACTAATCAGTTATTAATGATATACGTAAAATTTGAAAGACTTGAAATATTATGTATTGATTATTGTTTTGGCAGTCATTATTTTTTTCAATAAACTAATTTTAAAAATATATTATTATTAATAATAATTATACCATATTATTATTAATACTATTGCTTATGATCATTTTCACATAAATTTTTAAGAGTCACAAGTTTGTAAGAAATTCATATTTATTGATTGATTAACCAAAAAGAAAAAATTTAAAAGAGTTAAAACATTATGTATTGATTACTGTTTTGGCAATCATTAATTTTTTTCAATAATTTAAATTTAAAACATTAGTTAAATGAAATTTGCTTTTTTATAATACGTAAAAAATAAACATTACGTAACAAAAAGAAAAACATTTTCATAAAACACAGTTATATTACTTTTTGAAGACCTATGGGTACCTTCACAACCTTTTTATTTGATCCTGTGATCAATTTTATTATTTACTATTATCATTAAAATATTGCTTTAATATCGTGATATTAGTTATTATTTTTATAAAAATACCATATTATTATTGAAACTATTGTTTATGAGCATTTTCACATAAATTTTTAATAGTCACAAGTTTCTAAGAAATTCATGTTTATGAGTGAAAGATTGAAATTATTAGAGCTTGTTCGTAATTCTCAACATTATTGCATATATTTAAAAGATTTATTATAATAGATAATGATTATGACATGGTTTAAACATCACTAATCAGTAAAATCACACAGTAAAATTTAAAAGATTGAAAAATATTGTGTATTGATTATCGTTTTTCAATCATTAATTTTTTCCAAAAAATAAAATTTAAAACATTAGTTTAAGAAAACTTGCATTTTGATACAATACGTAAAAGATAAATTTGGTATTTTACATAAATTATGCACCCTAATGCAATCCACATGCACGTAGTAAAAGAATAAATCTGTAACTCTGTTAAATTTATTTTCATGTTTTGTTATAATTTGCTTCAAATTTAGTTTAGTTTTTTACATTTAACATATTATAATTTTTTTAACAACTAGAAAAAAATATTCATCAAAATATTTTTTCCTAAGCATTTAAAAACATTTTGGTAGAATTGTGGAAAATAGGATATATGTTCTTTAAAAGATATTTTTGACTTTTCAGAAGCATGTAAAAAATTATTTAAGTAATATTGCACAAAAAAGTAAGAGTTTTTACTTACTAATAAATAAATAAAAACAGCCTGGAGATTAAAATTGATAATTATACAAATGATAATAGAGTGGTTAAAGGAGATCGGGATTTAGATATCGTTATCAATTTTTATAAAATATAACAAAAAATAAATAAAAGCAACGAGTCAACTTACCTAAATTACATAACATTTGTTATTATAAAAATCAGTACATAATTTTTTTTTCATTTCAAATATAATTATACATTGAAATAATTATTTATTATTTATATTAAATTATATATTTTTTTAGAAATGCGCTAAAAAGCATAATTATAAAAAAGATAATTATGTGGTTTTCAGATTACTTGATAAATACTAATTTAGTGACGTACACCATTTATGCTACCATGCTTACTTTAATCATTGAGTTTTATGAAAGCTATAAACAAGCAAACGTTACTGAAGTTGTCTTTAAAATCGCCTGCAGTTTCATTTATATCAGAAGCTCTAACTCTAAACCAATGAATAAATTCCATTATTTAAATAAACTATATAATTTAAATTCCTCTGAACGATATAATTTAAACTTTTAAACAAGATTTACTATCGGGAGCTAAATTTAGCCCTTTCACGCATTGTCCAGATTTCAGGACGCTAGCTCACACGGTCTTAGAGTTATAAGTGGGACACACGCGGAAAAACTCTTCGTTTTGTTATTATAGATAACGTTAAACTACTGTTATAGTTAAAGTGAAAATAATCTTGTTTTTAAGTGGTTAAAAATTAACTTTAAATTTCAGCTTATGTAACCCCAGTAAAGGTATAATTTTGTAGAAATTAGTGATAGTTTTCAATAGAAAAAATCAAGTAGGCAGAGTTACCTCATTTATATGGATAATTTTTCCCAACTAGTTCATGAATTTTTGTTGATAGAGAAAATAATGAAAGTATATTTAAACACAATAAATCCAAAAAATCAATCTAAACATTATTTTCTTTCTTCCAATTTATAAAGAAGTAGATGAATTGTTTCTAGAAGTTTAAAACAGAGTAGACTATAATATATACCCAATTTGATGGCATTATAATGTTGTATTAATGAATCAAAATCACTCTTCAAGGCAACTCATTTTCCAACTCAAAACAATCTAAAGCATTCTCTGTATTACTCTCATATAATAAGCCTATAAGGGGACACTGCACTCATACTTAATTCAAATTCGCTCATTATCCTAAATTGTTCCGTAAAAAGAATTAAAAAAAATTGTCTACGCAATTAAATATCTTTTCCAAATAACAGTTATTCTCTGCCACTTTATTTTAAGGGCAGAAACATTATTAGTTCCGCTTGTTAAACCTTTAAATCTTTGAAAAGCTTCATAAAATATGAAAATAATGCAAAAACATAACAGTTTCAAAAACAGAGAAAAATTTCTACAATGACTGAGAGTTAAAAGAGTTAAAATCGATTAGAAAATAGTCCGTTAAAGGCAACCTTTGAAAAAATTTACTTATATTTATTGTTTAAATATTGGAAAACTCTACATTCATGTTTACTTTTTAAAATAATACTATATATACATTTAAATAAATTTAACTGTAGCATATTTTTAATTTTATTTGCAAAATATGTTTTTAATGTGTTAGATTTGGCTAAAAGACAAAGGCTAAAAATGACAAATTATCAAAATATTTCGAAAATGGTGCTATTTAAAGAATCGTTTGTTCAAAACAGTTTGTTTTAAAAAACTGTCTTATTACGATAAATTTTATAACGCAGCAAATATTTGAAGTTAAATATCATTATGTATGTTTAGTTTTTATCATTTCTAAATACAGGATATTTAAAACGATTTTTATCTTGAAACTTCATAAAATACCATCAAAACAGTATTTCAACGTATTGCTATATTTTCCTGAAATTAATTTATTTTTTAATTGTTTTAACACGCGGGTCTCCTTGCTGTCAAGATGAGGAAAAGGGACAATTTACTTTAAATCTAATTATATGCATTTATTTTTATTTAATAAAAAATACATGTTTTTTAAGTTTTTCTGTATTGTTTTTTTTATAAACTTTTTAAAATTAGCTATTTTTGGCAAATTTGTTTTAAATATTTTTTTTATCACAGTCATTATCTCCATCCATAAGTTTTCTTCTTTTCCCACATGTGATAAAAACCGATTTCTAAGAAAAAGGTCGAATTTGCTGTGCAAGTCTCACTCAAAATTTGTATATTTTTTATCAGCTACATGAATAGTTAGCAAAAAATGAAGAAATAATAAATAAATAAAAAGTATTAAAAAAATGAACCACTCTGGATTATGTTTTATCTCTAATGATCAAATTTTCACGTACTGGGACTCAACCTTAATTGTTTGAGAAGTGGCCTCAAATATGCTAATTAATTAGTGCGAATGTTATTCTAAGTTACAAAATCAGAAACAAAAACCTATACTTTATCTGAATTAATACACCTTTTTAGGGATTTCTGAATCTCAAAATATAGGGGGTACCAGCAATGTTGGAAATATGGTCAAAATAGTTTGATTAAGAGAGCGGTCCATAGTTTGGACCAATTTAAATTAATTTTACTTTTTGCGTGTGTCACCATATCTCAGAAATTTTTTAAACGAATTGAAAATATTTGCACACAAATACACAATTATAATTCACTTATCTGAAGATTATTCTATGCAGCAAATAATTGAAGTAAATATTTATTCTTATTTATTATTTTATTTAATAATAGTTGAAATAATTTTGAATTACGGTCTTCAAATTTTACTTCATTTTAAAGAAATCAATTTTAAATGGCAAAATGCGAAATTTGAACGAAATTGGTCGAATAGTTCTTGAGAAACGGAATCTTTTAAATATACGACTTCTTTAAAAATCTGATTTCTCAGGAACTATTCGGCCAATTGAATTCAAATTTTGAATTTTGCCGTACAAAATTATATATTTTTAAATTGTGTAACATTTTTGTACCTTAAAATTCAAAATTTTCCTACTATTATTAAATAAAACAATAAAAAAGGATAAATAACTATTAAAAATAATTTTTAGCATGCAATTATCTGTAAATAAGCGAATTCTATAATTGTGTGCAAATTTTTAGATTCGCTTTAAAAATTCTTGAGATGGTGAAATACGCAAAAATTAAAATCAGCATTAAGGGTTTCAAACATCGAACAGCTCTTTTCACCAAACTACAGGGACCACAATTCCCAGATTGCAATTATATTATATTTTTTTATATGCCCAAAATTATATTTTTTTAAATTGTGTAACATTTTTGTACCTTAAAATTCAAAATTTTCCTACTATTATTAAATAAAACAATAAAAAAGGATAAATAACTATTAAAAATAATTTTTAGCATGCAATTATCTGTAAAGAAGCGAATTCTATAATTGTGTGCAAATTTTTATATTCGCTTTAAAAATTCTTGAAATATGGTGAAATACGCAAAAATTAAAATCAGCATTAAGGGTTTCAAACATCGAACAGCTCTTTTCACCAAACTACAGGGACCACAATTCCCAGATTGCAACGACCCCCTATATTTTTAGGGTTAGAAATCTGAATCCAAAAAAAAAAACGGTTATTCAGTGAAAGTGCGTTCTTGTGTCTGATTTCGTAACTTAAAAAATCACCTTCACAATTAATTAGTTTATAGTGAAGTCATCCCTTTGAACCATTAAGATTGAATACGTGAAGATCCTACCATTAGATCAAAAGTCATACAGAATGATTCCTTTTTTTTCACACAGTGCAATTTTTATGTCTTTACAAAAAAATTTATATACAGCGTATTTTTACATTTTTTAGTCAATTTTTTTTCATTATTTTGTCATAGTTTTTTTATTAAATACATAATAAATAAATGAAATTTTAATATGCCTATAGTTTCATTATTAAAATTTATAAGTAATATTCACCCATCAAGATTGACAAATTCATATTCACGGTTCATTTGAACCCCTCAGATAAGTCTAAATGAATGAAATATTTGCGAGTAAATTGTACATTCACGTATGGACTGAACTATAGAATGAATCCTTTAAGATACTTCAAGAATTCCTTAAGTGATGGCGAAATCACCCATTTCTAAATCATCTAACTGCTCATCGAATATGCATTTCCAAATAATAGCTACTTCAGAGAACAGTGTGATGCAGTTTCAACTTAAATAATGCCTCACTAGTACACGGTTAATTGTTCATTTATTGCTATAACCAAACTTATGCACTTGGAAATGCTGTCTTGCTGTCTTTAGTAGTTCATCCAATACAACCTAAATTTTTTTTGAGTAATTTGAAAAGTTACCGCATCTAATCTTATAGTCACGAAATTATTGTCGAAATATCTAAGTGGCAAGTATGTTCATTCAAAAATATGTTTATGGTTGTTAAATAGTGTAAAAATTTATAACAGAATAATTTTCTTTCAATATTTTTACTTCATATATGTTTAATGTTCGTAAATGTTTTAAATATATTCATTAACTATGCCAATTGCTTAAAAATCAGTAAATTGAACACAAATTTTTTCAAATCAGTTTAATGCGAATGTTTAAAATTCGATTAATTCAAAGGTTTTAAATTAGCTTGATCAAATGTTTAAACATATTTTAAAAAACTATTTTAAATTCACTGTATGTAAATCTTTCAAATCAAATAAACTAAATGCAAATTCTATAATTATTCAATTAGCTTTATACTATAGTTTTTTTTTTCTTAGTGTAATACTATTTTTGAATTAAAAAAACGTCCCTTAACAAGTAAGTTATTATATTGCTCAAGTAATCTGAGAAAGTACATAAATTGTTTGAACAATTCTTTTATAATAAGCCACATTTTAAATCTGTTTGATAGAGTTATTTCTGAAAAGAATACACCACAAATTCTATTTAGATAAAAATATTTAACCAGCAAGATAATTTGACAATTTATAGGCATTTTGTCGCTAGAAATTTAGAGGATTTTATGGTTCAAGAGGAAACCAATAATTTTAACAGTACACTTCAATTTGACATTTTATTAAGATTGTATTAAATGTGCCTCATTAATAGTGCCTCATTATATCATCAATAATTTTAACAGTGCAATTCAATAATAGCACAATTCAATTTGATATATTATTAAGATAGCATCAAATGTTCCCGAGTTTATGGATCCACAGGCAACACTATTTTTATCATTTCAATTAAAATATAACATTCAATTGAATTCAATTTTGTATGCGAAAAATTTAATTCAGTATTTCATATTATTAAGATTTTATCAAATGTGCCCGAATATATGGTTCTTCAGTCACCAATAACTTTAACAATTCAATTCAATAATAGCACAATTTAATTTGACATCTTATTAAAAAGGTATTTATTGTGCCTAATTTTATGGTTCCACCGGCACAAATAATTAGTTTTCATTAATTTTAACTGTACAATACAGTAATAACATAATTCAACTTTTCATATTATTAAGATTGTATTAAATGTGCCCAATTTTATATTTCCGCGGACAATAATAAATTTAACGGCACAATTAAAAACTTACACAGTTAATTTTAGAATCTTTTTAAAACTGCATTAAATGGGCATGATTTTATGGTTCCACAGGCACAAATAATTTTAAAAAATCAATAAAATATTTCATAACATTTATATGACTTCGAAAATGTTAATAACTTTAAAATCTCTTTGCTAAAGCAAGTTTAATATTTTCCTATTTTGTTTTCTTTTACTGTATTGATTCCTATAAATTTTAAACATTTACAAAATTTTAAATACAATTCTTTCTTAGTGGTTGTAGTGAATTTATTGCCAACCATATTTTAAAATTTCATAATGTATAAAATAGATATAAAGGTTTAGATCTTAAGAGTTTAAAAAAAATTGTAACGTAAACCAATTTTTATTTTCTTTTATGCATAAAATAATAAATTAAAAAGCCTAGAAATTATTTGGAAAGTACGTTATACGCTTGTCAATCATTATAATATTTGTGAGTAATTTCTATCATAAGCTTCAGAGGAAGAACAAGGAAACTTACTTCGAGTTTACGTTAGAACACCTTATGTTGCACCTTGGGCCACCATATGCTTCATCTATGAATTCTTTTTTTTTTAATGTTATTTGATTAAATTTAGATATTCATACAATTAAAAATTATTTTAAACAAGCGTGAATAAGTTCATTATTCATAAATAATATAACAATTTGTGCTAACAGAATCTGTTTCGCATACTTTATTATTACCACTATAATTATTCCGCCGAAGCATTGTAGTTAATTGCAAAATGAGTCTGGTCTAAGGGATAAAAACAATTATACAGTTTTTAAATTTTTTTAGGCCTAACAAAAATAAATTATCTTTCTTAAAAAAATGGTTTTTTATCTTAAAATAAATAAAATTTTGGTATTTATTTATATTAATTTGGTTTTATCCTGTCTAGAGGATCGGTCTTTTGCTTTATCTGATCTATACGGTTTATTTTCCTATCAAACTGATTAAAAAAATCACTCGGAAAGTGAAAAATCAAAACAATTTCTCTAGTAAATGCTTGACGAACCTCAAATGATCACCAGCACAGTAAAAAATACCTTTTGCCCACCAGAGGGTACATATATTTTCTCAAATATAAAATACAGCACATACACTTATATAAAAGATTATTTTTAAGATATCAGAATTTTTAGATGAAAGGAAAAATGTTAAGGAAAGTTTTTAGATAGATATTACTCTAAAGTATTTAAAAAAATATTTAATCACATTGAAATTTTGAGTTAGTTTCTGAGCAATATTAATCTAATTTAAAAAATAAATTGTATTGTAGCCTTCATATTAAAATTGTTATTTTAGTATACGTACAAACTAAATTCTGTAGTTGAAAATTTATAATATCTTACCTTAAATCTGTGCAAGATATTAAAGTTTGAATCCATAAAACTGCACATTAGCATAATATTTAGGATTACTTTGCATGCGCAAAAATATAAAAGTTTTGTTTGATATATAATTTCAAATACATTTTAAAGTAAAATTTCTAAGTATGAACAATTCAACCTTTAAAAAAATATCCTGAGAGAAAAATAAATAAAGTTGCTATAATTAATTGTTTAGTTTTCTAAAGGTAAGGCATATTAAAAGCTTGAAGGCATTTATGGTTAATTAAGGTAAAAAAGAAAGGTTTTAATATGTTATGTTTAATTAAGTTAAAGTGCCTTAAAAAATAAAAACTGACGTCAAGGTTAATCTAAATACGCAATCTTTATGTGGCAAAATGTGTTAAATGCAAAATTATATGATTAAGCTAAATTTTAATTAAAAAATGTACTTTAGAATCAACTATATTTAATGAATTAAACTCACTGAAGTAGTCTCATAAATTAATGTAAATTTTTTGCAGAAAGGTTTTTCTTAACTTTTTTCTTCAAATTCTTATATTCACGTTTGATTATGTTTGTAGCAATTGAGTTACAGTTTCAGAGTTGATTTCCCTTTTGTATTCTTATTCTCCAACTTAAAACAGTAAGAATTTTTTTTCTTTATTCATGCTCATTTTTCAGGATCCTAAAAGTATAGATTACAAACTTTAATATGCATAACTTTTCTACGTTAAGTCTTTTTTTCCACATTTTTTATGCTTTTAGTCATTAAAACCAAACAACATATTTCTATAACATTCGAAATTTAAAGAAAAAAAGACGTATGCTATCTGGACTGCATGTGGTCATTTTCAAAATATAAAGGCATTTAGATACATTTAAAAAAATATAAATATTCGAATGACTACTTATAAAAATTGGAATGTTTCTTGGTCGTATAACTTTTAACTGTAGTGTACTTTTTAATATGGAACTTAAAGTTAAAAAAAAAACATTTTAAAGAATCTGCATTATGTTACCTTCTGTTACCAATGCTCAAAAGTAAGTAAATAAATAAAATACCTGAAAAGGTAAAGTAAATAAACTTTAATCAAATTTACACTGTAAACCACTAAAATTACTTTTTGTTAAACTATATAGGGATATAAAAGCTAAATAAGTAGTGGGCAAATGAGGGGGAGGGGAGTGACAGTGGAAAGCAGACAATAAAGCGAAATTTCAAACTTTCTTGCTCAGCAAATAAATGAATTTTAGTCATAAAAATATTGATACATATCTATATTTTTTTAATGTAAAGTAGATTTTTAATTAAATACTAAATGAAAAGTCAATAAATAAAGTTACCATAAACATAGAAGAGTAATAAAGGAAAAAAATCTGCAAGTCAATTTACTTAGACTATTGAATTCTATTGAAAGAAGAAATGTTTATATGAAATTTAAAACATACTTTGATTTTACAAAAAAAATCAAATTAACAGTAAAACAATAAATTTAAAACTATTATGTTAACAATCTCGGGAAAAGTTCATAAAAATTCTTACCCCCTCAAAACTTTTTTTTCTTACAATACGGCGAATACAATCACAATTTTTAAATGGTACAAAGGGCCATAAGATCCATTTTTAATACATAACAGAAATAATTTTCTATGACAGTTATAGTAACAGAGAAGAAAAATCCTGGGACAATATAAAAATGTTTTATTTTCATACAAAAATAATTTTAAAACTGTATATTAGATAAGTTGTGCTGTATGTTATAAATAACACAATTTTCACAACTGTATTAAAATTATTTTCGAGTTGGTTTAGTTGTGCTGTAATAAAATATTAAGCAAAAAAGGCTACTAGGAGAAGGTAATTTAGCTGCATCTGACGTATAAAAAGTCATAATTTTATTATAAAAAGGTATAATTTAAATACCAATATCTATGTATCTACATTTAAAAGTAACAATTTCTGTATATTTACATTTTAAAATGCCAATTTCCATGAATCTACATTTACTAAAAACGTATGGTAAATTAATTCGAAAACTTAAAAATATTATTTGGAACTTTATTTTCGTAATTAAAATTACTTGCATTCATAAGATTAAAAACTGGCATTTTTTTTTTAAATTACCCACATACAAATAATTATATGTTGCTCAAGGAAGTTATTGCCTTACAATATTATTTGACGTTTTTTACAAAACTATGAAGATTTGAAAATTTTTTCACTGATTAAAACAAAAAACTATGAAAATTTTTAATGCAAATTCTTATATATTTAAATTTATATAAAAAGTGAGACATAATTTAAATCACAAGAAAATTAAATGCAGTGCCAAGAAATTACAACCTCGCTAGTAGTTCTTTGAAAATAAATTTTGTAAAAGAGTAAGTTTTGAGTTAAGTTAGTTTGGATTTAGCTTATTAATGAAAATGACAGAAGTAGAGTAAAAAATTTAAAACTAGGCATTTCAATTTGAAATTTAAATGATTCGATACTAAATCATGAATATTTCAGGAAACAGGGAAGAATGAGTTCTGAATAAGAATTCTGAATGCAAATTAAAGTTTTCTGATAACAGTTTTCCGTCGTAATACGAAGAATCCTTTGGAATCTTTGAATTGACTTTAAAATTCAGATGAAACTATATGAATCAACTCGTTGTGGTTTTATTTCATTTTATTTCAAATTTGTTTTTAAAAAGATTAAAATACTGATAAAATAATGAAATAAGTTTTTGTATTAATATGAAAAATTCTTTGCAATAGAAATTCAGTAATTTGGCTTTGTGAAGGTTCAATGCACTTTTTATAGTGAAAGAAGTAGAATGTTTATTATTTTGACAGCAATGACACGTATTAATGACACGTAGGTAAAGAAAAGTCTCAATACAAATATTACAGGTTAAAAAAATAATTTTGACAGATTTTAGAAATAAAATTTTAAAAAATCTGCTTCTCATTCATCGAGAAAGCATTTTTTCTAGGATATTTTAAATGATTTTAAGAAATCAAAGAAAATTCCCAAATACTATACAATGAACGTAAATGATAAAATTGACAAAAACTAAATTAAACTCAGCGATGCGACAGCCTATACGGGGCCAAGGCCTACTGTGCCCATCTCAGTTTTCTTGACCTTGTGCTCTGGGGTGCAGGAGTAGATGTTCCGGTCAGGTGTTCAGCCGAACGCGGAACCCCCAGTGTTTAGTTCCCAAGCATGCTTGGTACTCATTTATCGAGCCACTGAAGGGATGAAAGGCTGAGTCAACCTTACCCGGCCCGAGGATCGAACCAGGGACCTGTGGCATGACAGCGTGAAGCGCTACCGCTCAGCCACCGGGCGTCATTAAAATTGAAACCAATATACAAAATTGCCGACACCAAAAATTGATCAAATGTCCAATAAACTATGTAAAGCTATCATTCAGCCCCAAAACCAAATATTTTAAACTATGGAAAATGTTTTGAACATTGAAGTTCATAGAATATTTTAGAAATATTTTTACTACAAATTTATCCAAGAGAGACTTTTTATAAAAAGAAAAGATATAATTTTGTCATTGTTTGATTTGCCTTTATATTTAACTCACGCCGAAGTTATGATTCGAAAATATACAAATACACAAATATATTGAAAATATACAAAAAATATTGTTATATCGAACGTATAAATGTATAATTTAAAGTTCTGAAGGAAAAAATATTATTAAGAAAATTTTATTTATTTAAAATTTAAAAATATTTGGAATGAGATTGTATCTTTATGGAGCACAAGGATACAGTATATTATAATTAATTATATTACAACGCATTATATTACATTTATTATAACTAAAAATGTATGATCAATATAATAATTATAAATAATAACTAATAATAATATGAAATAATTAAGAATAAGCAACTTTCACAAAATTAACTCCTTACTTATTCCTTTCAAATCAATTTGCTTCAATCAATTTTTAATATATTCAATTAAAAATTGGTTAAAATATTCATGTTTGTTTTTAAAAAAATTCAACTATTATAAGGAAGTGTTTACAGTTTAGACCAAACCATAATCTATAATATACAATATATATTCCCTCTATAATATTAATAACGTTAAATTATTACAATAATTTTAAATTTCTTTTATATAGTGTGATTAATAACATCAACGCTAAACACTGTTAGCGTCTCACAGATATGCCTCATTTGTTTACATTGAAAAATTAGAAGAAAGTTAAAATATTTGTTTTGTTTTTTTTTTTGTTTTTTTTTTTTTGGTACTGGAAATTAGTTAAAACGTGACTTTACTCAGAATCAAGATTGCGGTTTTCGAACTTATAATACCATAAAGTATAATACCATAAAGTAAAGTTTCGAACCATAAAGTATACTAAACAGACAAGAGAGCGTCCAATGTCAAAAACTGCAAAATAATGGAAGTGGAGCTCAATGAACGAGCCAGTCTAATGATAATTACCTTCCAATACATTTGAATAAAAAAATAATATAAATTGACAGTTTAACAACGTAAAAAGCTACATTAATAAGTTACATTAATGTAGAGAAAAAAATTGGGTGTATGAAGATACTGAAAATATATGCACATCAATCTAGTACATTCTAAAATAATTAATATTTCTTTTTAAATACTAATACTAGAAAAGTGATACGTTTAGAAAAAATACCAAAATGGAATAGAAGCAAAAAGCAATTTAAAGAAATAATGATTAGATATAATTTAGTATGAAACTTCATACACAAATGTCAATTATTGTTCAATGAAAAAAATTAACAATTTGAATTATTCATGTTAAGTGTCAATGTTCTCAATCAACAAAAACACACCTTTCTCCAAAACAAAAAACAGCTTTTCGTAGATTCTGAATTTATATTTAAGTAATCCCTTACATAACTTATTTTACGTAGAAATACTGATAAACATTGCTTTCCATTCATGTTTATACAATGTAATTATCTCACAAGCTTTCTCCAGGATTCACGTCTTGGCTATTAAGAATTTTTAAGTTTTTAGCTCGATAAGTTATTCTTTGTTTAATCCTTATTTTTGAAATGTGGCGATCTTATGCCTTACCCATAACTTCAAAATCTAATAAATCAGCTGCCAGTCCTTAACCGAGACATCCTTGACATCCAACATCCTTGACACTTAACCGCGATTCGATTACCATACTACATTTGCTTAAAAACATTCCTCATCACCCACCCTATATTTTTGTACACTGTAAAAAATCCCGGATAAAATTAGGCATAAAGTACTGGCACCCTGAGTGCAGGTACTTTTTACCATAATTTGATCAGGAAATTTTATACAGTGTCTGTTAAAAGAGATCTCGTCTGTTCTTTTTTTTTTTTTTTTTTTTAATATCTTTCGAGTAACAGCTTAAATCCTTCTACTACAATTAAATTACTTTATTTTCTGTTGTACTGACCAATTCATACTTACTTATGAGGATTTTTAAGGCATGGTTTTCGGGTTATCTAGCAATGTGTATATCAACTTATGTATGATGCAAATGTACTTATGTGGTATGCGTTTATTTGATAATAGTTTCTTAAGAAAAATGTTATCCCTTTAGACTTCAATTGCCAATTTTTTGATAATTTTAACATCAAATCAAATTTTAAATTTGCAAAGACTTCTTTTATTATTAATGTTATATTTTTTTAAATATAATGTTTTAAATTAATATCAATCGAGTTAACTTTTGAGTTTCATTTTTTGATATTAGCATTCTAATTTTGATCCGCAATATTAACCTGCATAAATTACGTTGATTTTAAAACATGCACGCCTGTCATTTTGTGTTTAATAAAATATATATTTTTTTAAAATTTAATTATAGTCTTTGCTTTCTCGTTATCATTGGAATCATTTTCTAACTATTTATGCTTAAATCCTACTAGTACATTCAACATAGTACATCCAGTACATCAATCTAGTACATTCAACATAGAGGTATACATTTAGGAAAATTATTAGAAACTGTTTTAGTATTTTGATTTAGTATTTATTTATAAGAAAATTTATTTCTGAGTTTGAAATTTCGTGGAGCAATGAAGCGCAGCAATTTAGTTGACTTCTGTTGAATTTGATTCATTAAAACTTTTCCTGTCCTCATCTAATTTTCAATAATAAAAAAATTATGTGATTTTTAATATAGTTAGCAAATAGTTACAAGTAAATAAGTCTGAAATGCTTACTGCAGTATTTTGACTTCTAAAAAATTTATTGTAGCTTTTATAAGCAAAAAATAAAATGCGAAAGTTACCTTATTAATTTTATCCTAAGGACTCTGTATAGAAATGATGTTATCAAAAAATTAATAATAGTTGGAAAACAAAGTAAAACTCGTGTTTACCCTCAAGAGCATATAAGAAAATTTATTAGATTGAGTAAAACTACTGATTGTTTGATATATTGAAAAGGACTAATATTTAGTGGAAAGAAAATCATCTTAATAAAAAAAATCTCAAACAAGATATTGATAAATATATCAAGTTACTTAGTTCTAGAAACAATTTTCAAACTAATATCGAGAAATTTCGTCAAAAAATCAACAATTCTAATAAAAGTGAGGATGATCTATTTTGAAAAGACAGGAACTGAAGCGATGGACTTTATTGATAGCAGGAGTATATAGTTTATTTTATGCATGGTTTCAAGCATAAAACATAATAATAAATTTAGGGAAAAGTTTTCTTAGTTTCACAACGGTTTTGGATATACAGAGTGTTCTAGTAAGACGGAATTTAAAATAAAATTTTATAATCATTTTTAAAATTGAAGTGAAAAAAATATGCACATTATGTTTAAAAATAATATAAAATCTAGGGAAAAAACAAAAACACAATCAAAATATAATCTTGCTAATTAATATTATTGATATTAATTTTAAATTTATAGATATTAGTTTAAATATTAAAAGTCGCTAAAAAATATTATTTCTTGTCTAGAGAGAAGTAAAAAAGGGCATCTACATTAGGGGCTTTAATATAATATTAAAGCTAGGAAAAAGCGGAAACACAATTAAAATATAATATTTCTAATCAATATTTTATTTTATAACCGTCGTTGAACAGCGAACCCAATTTTCGGACTTACGACTACTATTGTTCAACTCCGTAGTCTCGTAATTTTGGACCCAATCCAGAAGCCAGGGGAACTCATGGATAAAGTATTGGGGGAAATTTGCCTTCATTGAGAACTTTTTGATGTAACTAACCCGCATTTGCGTTACATAGAAAAAAGAACGGTTTCGAACCCGGTTCATCTTATTGGAAAGCGAACACCCTAACCTCTGAACCCCCTCTCACCCCCAGATTTTTCTAATCAATATTATCGATATTAATTAAAAGTATGCACATTAGGGGTTTTATCATAATATGAAATCTAAAAAAAGATCAAAATATAATCTCTCGCTTATTAATATTATAGATATAATTTGAAATATTATAAATCGCTTATAAATATTATTCCTTGTCAAAAATGAAGTAAAAACCATTTACTTTAAGGGCTTAAAATAATATTAAAGCAAATAAAAAAAACATAAAGGCTATAAAAATCTAATATTGCTGAAATATCAATTAGGCGTCCTAATAACTTATAGAAACAGTGGTCATTACGAACATCCTGTCTTCTTGAATTATTTTCTTCATTTTTATTTTAAAAAAACTTTAAATGTATCACTTGATTCGTACCAAGTAAGGAATTAGTTATTTGTTGGTCATAAGTTAATGACATAACATTAAATCGGTGACATTTTTCCCATAAAGAAAGCATTTTTAATGCAAAAAATTCTCCTAACTTCGATGAAGTGAACTAAACATGTGCAGTGCCACTCCAAGTACCTTTCTTGTGTATAACCCTTAGAAGCAGGATTTATATTAAACATTATTTTCTTATTTTTTCATCATTTTATATTTAGGCCTAAAGAAATTTAAAAACATTATATTCTGCATTTTAATAATTTATGGTTATGAAATACAGCATGAAACATTTGTGTCATTTTCTGCTTTAATCTTCCAACTACGGCTCACTTCCGCGCAATAATTTTTCAAATTTACATTTTACTGCAATTGCTTAAATTTAAGAAAAGCAGATATTCCTAAAGGAAATTTCTTCAATTTGTGAAATCAATCATTAATTAATTTATGAATGGGAAAGAAAATAAGTTTTCAAACTACTTTTTTGGATTTAGATTTTAGTACAAATATAATTCTGATAATGTAAGAGATTTTTAAAAAAAACTATTAGACTGTTTTTGATAATTAAAAAAATATCAAAATATATATTTTTGCTTTTATATATAAAAGGAACACAGGTGTCCCATCTGTAGTTGTGCATCAAAAGTATAAGGAACTACGAATTGAAAAAATAAGAATAAGAAAGGTGTTAGACATATAACTATAAGCATGCAAAACACTATAAATTAACACTCAAAAAGTATAAACTAACACTTAAAAAGTAACAATAAGTCAACACTCAAAACGTAGGGGAGTGTCGGGTACCCCCGCCCACTGTCAATTTCATATGTATAGAATATTTTTTCAAGTCAATGAGCCATCGGACATTATTTAGTATATTAAAAAGAGATTATTTTCAAAGTTTCAAGTATTTATGCAGCTGGTAACATGGTAAACAATAGTTTTGAAAATATGTTGAATACAGTAGTCAAATTTTTTAAATTTCTATTTTTTTAAGTTAAACTATTCTTTTTTGGTTTATTCTTTTTGCATTATTTAATTAGATGATAAAACAATAGAAACATACAAAAATATTGATTATTACTCAATATTATTCAGAAATATAAGCAATACTCCTTAAGTGGGAGGGGCTACCCGACTCTCCCCTAAGTATAAATTAAAACTCGAAATTCACAGGGATTCTAAGTGGCAATTCCAATCCAAAAGATACCCTTGTTTCTGATTATTTTTAAATTCAAAAATTAATAAAGAACGATAAAAAAGTAGTCATCGCATTATTTAAATTGTTATAATTCATAAAACTATAATGTTTAATGTATCGTAACCATTTAAGTTTTGACAAACATTTCATACATAAGAAAAGAGCTCATTAAAGTTATTCCCAGCGATATTTGTTTCAATATGTAGGCAAAGTCTTCAAAATACAATACATATTAGAATTGTGTCCACGAGTCAAAATATTTACACAACATCTGTGTGATCATAAAGAATACCCTTATTACATGTATAAAGTTATTTTGTATTAATGTATTGAATGAACATCCCAGCTGTAAACACAAGCACTATCATTGACAATAACTTTTATCATTATCTTATTATTCTGAATTTAAAATAGTTTTTTGTTCGAAAACAAATCCAACTATACGGCTGTTTTGCTTTTTTACCCTCGCCCTCATTATTTCGCTGGATTCCAGAAAAACTTAGGAAATTGGACAGATGACCTTTTCCATAACGTTAGATGTGAGTAAATAATGAGTTTTGAAATAAAAAGCCCATTTATAATGAGGTTTAATATGAAAACTTCTTAAACGAATTTGTATTAATGTAACAAATGAAAGTATTTCAAATCAAATATTACATAAAAGTTCAATAATGTATTAATTTTAAGAAGTAAAACGATATGTATATCATCTTGTGGGCATGTTTATGATTTTTATCTTACACGCTTATTTGTTCAACAATATATAAAGACGAGATTACTAGTTTGATTGCAATTGATAATCAACACAAATGAAATCACCAGGAAATGTGGTTAGCTTACGCCGTTTACGTATTAATTTTTATATATATATATATATATATATATATATATATATATATATATATATATATATATATATATATATATATATATATATATATATATATATATATATATATATGGATATACAGTCTGGGTTCAACACAACTAATATTAAAACAGCCTTAATTAAATATTAAATTTTGTTTTTATTTTTGGTAAGAAGAGGTCTTAGAGTAACTCTTATATTTTTTAAAAATAAGAAGAAATTTGAACATAAAAACTTCAGATTTTTTACGTTATTACGCTTAATATTAATTATGCTAACAGCTCTCTAACAAATTTTAATGCATAAATATCAAAATAATTCTTTCTTGATAAATAATATGGTTATTAAAATTTAGAATAAAAATTTTTAAAAAATTTCAAATGTGCTACGAATAAAAACTAAATATATTGCACAATATTGATTTTTTGAAAGAAAAATTCTAGACATTCTAATTTAAGACACGGTAAAAATAATAAACTAGCACTTAGACATTTGTTCTTGGTTCAAAACATAGCTGACATTATACAAAATCAACATGCCAAGTTTCAAAAAATTCTATAATAAACTTGCGGTAACACAAGTTTATTATAGTGTTGCTTAAATATCCTAAGAAATACAAAATTAAAACATAAATAGTGGTTTGGTTACTGGAGTATCTAAAAGATGAATAATTTAATTTTGATGGAAACAGTTTTCTCCAGCTTTCAAACAGGCTTTGATGTTATTAATTTCAGGATTCTTTTTAATTCACAATGTGTATACTTGTAAAATTTATGTTAAATTAACGGCGAAAACATTTCGGAAAAGTTACCGTACTGTATGGTAATAACATTTCTGGTAAATAAAGACTATAATTCTGGTTAATCAAACCAAAATATACTACATTTAAAAAATTCATTTAGTATTTTTCTCGTTCGTATGGTAATGGTTTACCGGAAATTCTTTTCTTCAAAATTATAATTATTACCACATATTTAGTAAAAAAAATTCAAAACTGAAAAGTGAATTTAACAGAATGAATGGTTTTTATGCCCTGTTCTAAGACATCAAGATAAAATTAACAAATTTTACCACATTTACCAAATTTATCACATATTTTGAAATCATATTTTATAATTAATTATACCAAAATCATTACCAAAGCGCATCAGTGAAATTCACTGAGCTTTTTGGTCTTCTCATAGAGCCAAAAACACGCTAAATTTTACCATATTCTGGTTGTTTTAATCAGAATATATTTGTCCTCAGTGTTTATATAAACACATGCTACGGTGCGAATGTGATGATTACGGATTCATCCAGAACTTAATTGTTATGCGTTATTAATTTCAAAGTATATAAATGTATGAGATAAGACTACTTACTTTTTACTTTAATAATGCAGAGCAATAGTTTTTATTTATTTCAAAGTTGAAATCGGCAAAGCAGATGAACGGTGAAGTAAATAGAATTTCTTTATGTTAGTGCATTTAAATTGTTTAATTGAGCTTTGTAAGTCAACCTCATACAGAAAAACATTTGTGCTGAAACGAATATTTTTTTTTTTTTACTTTTTACGCTACTTACATGACATAAACCAATTATTACAGACAGCTCCCAAACGTAATCACAATCATCAAGCAAACCACTTGAGATTTTTATTATTATTCTGGCTGTTTCTCACTTAAATCGACCGTGTATTGTGACAAACATCAATTATTAAATTATCTAACAGTAATGAAAAGCAAACTATATTTGAAATTTTTTTTATTATATCACCTTTTTTTATTATATCTGCCATACTTCTCTTGCGATGAAATAAGGTGTTAATTAATACGTTATGAAGGGTCTCAATGGAATCAAATTTTCATAACACTTGCAGCTTTTTATTTGGGCACAGTTTAAGTTACCTAAACTACTCTTAGCTCTCGGGCGAGATAACTCGTCGTTCAGAAATACTCACTGCGCTTTATTTTTGTATTAGTGAATATGGTTATTGATTGCAATTGTATATTATTTTTTAATATAAAATAAACAAGTTGTAAAGGAATTTGCGTTTTACTTCAATTTTAGTGCTGTGGTGGAACGTTAAGCGCAGAGGGTGGGACAACGGCGCGTCATTGCCGCGATGAAAAAGTTAAAAATATTCAACAAATTTGCTATTTGATTTCAGTCTGGTAAATTTTCTTGCTAATCAAACAAAGTTATTTGGATTTTACAGTATTAAACCCCTGGTGGTTTTAAAATTCTTATGGCAATCAGACTTTGACAGGACATTATAAGTCATTTTGAAATGTCCTATCAGAAATCTGTATGTATGAAATCATACTATTTCGTAATATATGTACATGATAAAATTCACCCCGCGTCACAACGAGAACTGGGCTTATTTTCTGTAAAAATGACTCTTTCAGAAAAGCATTTGCATTAAACTACATTTTACAGATTTTTGATCTAAAAAAGGAAAATTAACTCGTTGTGATTAATTTGAATAGTATAGAAAAAATAAAGATGCCTCCTATGCTAAATTAATGCACATTAAAAATAGATAATATATGAGTCAAGAGTTCAGAGACTACATACTAATTTATCTTGTAAAACTCGACTTTAACATCATATCAGTGAATTCCCTTAGACTAGAGACTGTTATATTGCATTCCAAATTTTTTTTTAAAATTTAGCTATCGAACGAATTGTTCAGACTTTAAAAAAGTGCTCCAGTTTCCAATATGACTTTCAGTCAAATCTCTTTTCTTGGAATATCTTTTTGTGACTGGAGAGCAGGTAATAGTCATTAAGAGCCATATCGGAAGAGTGCAGAGAGTAAATTAACAATTAAGAGCCTAATTTTGCAACCATCCACTTCAAGTGAGGTGTGTGGTTTTAATAAAAGAACTAATTTTTTTTTCTTTGCCATATAGGAGCATTTTTATTTATTTTCCATCCTTTAACTGGTCCTATATTGCTGTTCACTGTTTGATATTTTATTTTATTTTATAACCGTGTTGAACAGCTGACCCAATTTCATGGGTTTACGACTACTTATGTTCAACTCCGTAGCCTTGTAATTTTGAACCAATCCAGAAGACTCCTGGATCAGTATCCCCAGAGGTATTGATTTGTTATGGGAACATGGAGGACTTTGAGACTCGGCAGATTTAACGTGCATCAGTCACCATTTACTACGCGGGGAGTCTTCGGCCGGCAAGGATCGAGCCCACGATCTCTTGGACTTGGGCCCAGCGCCCTACCGAACAGGCTATCCCGGCCCCACTGTTTGATATTGATGTTTTTTTATTAAAATTGTTAAATGTTTTTTTAAGATGAGCGTGGCACCATATTTATAGACTACCCAAGAAGAAAAAAAAACTGTTTGATATGTTTTTTTATATATAACCGTCGTTGAACAGCCGACCCAATTTCATGGGTTTACGACTACTGATGTTCAACTCCGTAGCCTTGTAATTTTGAACTAATTCAGAAGACAAGGAAACTCCTGAATCAGTACCCCCAGAGGTATTGATTTGTTATGGGAACATGGAGGACTTTGAGACTCGACAGATTTAACGTGCATCAGTCACCATTTACTACACGGGGAATCTTCGGCCGGCGAGGATCGAACCCATGACCTCTTGGATATGGGCCCAGCGCCCTACCGACCGGGCTATCCCGGCCAACTGTTTGATATTGATGTTCTTCTTGGGTAGTCTATAAATATGGTGCCACGCTCATCCTAAAAAAAACATTTAACAATTTTCCCAACAAACTTTTTTATGCATCCAACTATCGAATGAACTCTAGAGTTAACTGATAGATCCATATTCCATCTATTACCACACACCGATTTAAAGAGTCCAGTATATTTCGCTTATACATATCCTGACGATACCATCACGCTTTCATGCTGTTGTTTCCGCTCACTGTGAGCTGTAATTTTATAAACAATTCTTAGTGTCCAAATGATCGAGAAAATATCTGTCTTTTTATGTCATTAGGTTGTGAGATATTCCTTGCAACTTTACGGTTGGGTTAAAAAATATTGAGGTGGAATCCGCTCATTTGAACGTCCAGACCGTTCAGATTCCTTAATGTCCGTTCCCATCCATTTTAACACAGAAATTCTCTGGCAAATGATTGTATTCAACGAAACATATTCCTTATAAGCCATTACTGAACTTAACCGATAATTATCCTAAAAAAAAGTGTTTAATCAACGCATGAAACTTAGTTTTATTTATCATTCTTCATCTATTTCTTATTTCCACTTTCAGTTTTTTTCACTGAGGCTTTTATATCTCTATAAACAATAATCAAAACGTCTTGAACATTTGACAGGTTTCTTTTAAAAGTTTGTACTATCTAACATATGCATGTATTTGTTTAGAATCTCCATTAGTCTTAAAATTTGTTATAATTTAATTAAATCCCATTAAAACTATTTATAACTGCAATTGTGTCCTTTTTATTAGTTTCAATAAGTTACATTAAGATAACTAAATCCTAGTGGTTTTTATGGAGTAATTTAAACAATGACAAATAAACCATTAATTACTTAAAGTAACAACAAATATAATAACGATTCACAAATAAAATTGTATCAACGCATTTTTAACTTCTGTATAAAGGTCTACTACTGAGTTGTGGTTTAACTATAAATACGGCAATTAGACAAAATCGATAGAACTCTTTTAATCTACTTTGTTTGCGTTTAAAACACATTTTTTGTCAATGTAAGCACTTCTTTTTCTTTTCAGAACAAGCAAAATTGTTGCAAAAGGTAAATAGCCGAAACGCTACGTTTCACAAAAAAAGCTTTTAGAATAATTAGAGTATTTTTAAGGTAAGATGCGCAGATTCCAAAAAAATCATCAGATTTTGAAACATTCTATTGTTTCAGAATATTGATGTGACTTATGGATGTTTCTCCATGCGATCTTATAGAATTATTAGTCCTGTAAAGAATAAATTTTGGGATTATTTTTAGTAGTTTTAAATTTAATGAAAAATAAAATTTTATTATTTGAAAACATCGAAATTACAGGGCGAGCAATTATTTACAGCAAAGTTTAAATATTTTACACTTATGTACTGAATCATATAATTTAAACCACAAATGGCAAAAACCGTTCAAAATTTTTAAATTAATATAATTTAAAGATATTTTAAAACTTTTTCGAATCAGAATCATTCTCATTTTAAAAGAAAATTAATTAGCTTGTATTTTTAACGGGCTCATACTTTTTTTATTTTATTTTTATTTTATTTTTACACATTTTTACGATAACATTCTTAAAACTAATTCTTTATTGGCTGATAAATTTAATCAGTGTTAATACCATAGTGGTCTAGGACAAGGAATCCATCTTCTGCTATTCTTAATTACCCTATATTTTGTTACGTATTACGTTAAATTAGTGTATTTCAAATGAAGTTTAGAATTATTAATTAGGTGTGGTATAAACCTAATATCAAAACGGGACTAAAAAAATAATTAATTAATAAGTGTACTTTTCTGTCCGATTCTGGTAAAATTTCCTTACTTTCCGGTAATGACATTTCTGGTAAAAAAAACTAATTCTGGTTAATAAAACTAAAAGTTACGGTATTTAAGCCATTCATTTATTAATTTTTCTTTTCATATCGTAATAGTTTTCTAAATTTTAGTTCTGGTTTTCAAAATTATAGTTTCCATTACCACACATTTAATATAAAATACAAAACTGAAAAGTAAATTTAACAAAATAAATGGTTTTTATGCCATGCTCTAAGATACCATGATAAAATTACCAAATTTTACCACCTTTACTAAACTTTAACACTTATTATAAAACCATATTTTATTGTTGATATTACCAAAACTATTAGCAAAGCTCTTCGGAAAAAATTACTACCCATAGAGCCAAAAACGCCGTAAATTTTACCATATTCTGATAATTTTGACCATATTTTTTTTCTCAGGGCAAAATCATCTAGTGAAATACACAACTCTAATTATTATTACACTGACTGTAATTATTTTGCCTCAAAACTTTCGTGTATACTTTCTGCACACTTTTTTTAAGTAACCTTTGAACTTTTTGATGCTGACTTTCACTGCTGTAATTTTTATATCTGAGTGTTACTTGTTTAATTAAGAAAATTTTCAATAGATTTATTAAATTAATTTTCATCTTAGATATGCTAATAAATATCGTCCCATGCCCACAGTTTCGTAAACTCATCAGACTGTGCTACATAGAATATATATCATAGTTGAAAATTGAACTGTAAAAACATTACTTATTAAAACTTACGAGAAAAAGTACAAATACTTATTGTTAAAGAAATTATTTCGAAGTAAAATAAAATTTATTGGCCTGCAAATGAAAAGTTCCAGTATACTATGAAAAATCTTAGAGCGTATTTTACCGTTATATGATTCAAATTTACTGCAACCTTTCATATGCTACTAAATTGAACCCATATTATTGTACTTAGGAAACTTGATAACTGGTTACTGAGCCGTGATGGCTTGGGGGCTAGAGCGATCACCTTCCAACGAGGTAAACCGGTTTCGAATCCCAGTGTTGGCTGGTCGATACGAATTCCGCATCCGGCTGGCACCGACCACAGTGCTGACGTAAAATATCCTCAGTGGTAGATGGATCATGGGTTAGAAACCCCTTGCTGTAAGGCTAACCATGAGAGGTTCTCGTGATCTTTCTTCCCATTTAACGCAAATGCGGTTAGTTCCCTCAAAAAGTCTTCCACGAAGGATCCAGGAGTTCTCCCCTCCCCCTCGTTTTCTGCATTGGGTTCAAAATTACAAGTCTAAGGAGTTGAACATCAGAAGTCATAAACCCCAAAATTGGGTCCACTGTTCAACGACGGTTATACAGTAACTCGTTATTACTATGGTTCAAAATTAACCGATACGTGGTTTAATTTAACGCCTTAATTAAGAGATGTCAGCAAATGCGAACCGTGCGTTAAATGTACAATTCATACACATCAAACTTATGAACTATTTTTTTATTAGTGAACAAACTCGCAATGCATTTATTAAATGCATTTTATAGAAAAATAAAACTAATATCATAAACTTTTAAAAATATAAATAAAGAATTAAATTTTGTTTCATTCCAAAACATAGGTAATTTAATTTTCACACGTTGATTGTAGTTGCATGAATCGAAATTAATTCACTCGTACCTCAAACCTGGCATTAAATCAGTTTCTAACTACACTCTAATAAAAAAGCATTTCAAAGTTAAACCATACTACGGTGCTAATTCGCTGCAACCGTAATAATGTGTTAAATCGATCTATGCTTGATTAAACACACATGTCCATAAATTATGGATAATTTAGAATGGCATGAAAATTGAACTCAAAAGTATAAAAAAAAAAAATCCTGAGAATTATCACACACATTTAGTTAAATAATGCGCAAATTACAGGAAGGCACCAGATGACGTCTTTAGTATGTCGCAATGAAGTGAAAAAGAGGGGTAGATAAGGAATGGTGGTAAAGAAGTAAAATTGATCACAAAGAGTTTGTAAGCCACTCAATGCCATAACTGAATAGTAATAACAGAGAGGACGCATGTGGAGGATTTTTTTTTACTTGGTGTAATTATCGGCAACCAAGTAAGAGGGTGCACTCAGATGTAAGTATCCGAGGAACATGGAATTGTCGTTTCTAGGCTTTGGCTACGATTCCAAAATGATTAAAATGTCATTAGACGTTACAGTACGGGTCGCCCACGAGTTACAACGTAGAATGAAGATCGGTATTTGGCAATAAGTGCTAAGAACAGAAAGCAGCATCCGAACTTTCTCGGCTTCTATTTGCAGTCACGGGTACAACAGTTTCAAGGCAAAACGTGTACAGACCTTTGGGAAATATTGGTCTATATGCTCGCAGGCCAGTGTTCTATTTAAGGCAACTCACTGTAGTCATCGCTTAAAGTGGAGTAGAGAACAATCAATTTGAATATCGCCTCAGTGAGCTTGTGTGAGGTTTTCCGATGAGTTCAATTTTATGTTGCAGTTTGACTCGCTCATACTTTCGTGTGGAGAACGCCAGGTATCTGTTCCACCAAGACCACATCATTGAACGACACCGTGGTGCAGGATTGCACGTTTGGGGTGGAATTATACTGGGCTTCAGAACAGATCTGCATTTTCAAATCCGAACTATGACAGGTCAAAATTATCGAGATAACATCTTATACATTATCGAGAATTAGACAACATTATACAACAACATTATGGAAAAAAACATAGGTATGCATGCCTATGCGTTGCACGCACTGTATTTCATTTAATGGGAAACATACAATGTAATAACCATCATAACAACCATGTAATATTTAGTTTTTGTAAATGAGATATTTTTTGAAATTGCTCCAAGGGGCGAAAATCTTAGTTTCAATGAATGGTATCATACATACACCATCTGTTTTGCTCTTTATGTTTTGTTGTTTAATAAATGTGCTTTAAGAATAGGTCGCGTTCGTTTTATTTCTGAATCATTATTTGCAGGAGCTGACATCATCCTTAATTTATAGACATGAGAGTATTTGACATTATGGAGAAATTAAGTATTAAATTTGGGGAATTAACTAAAAGAATAAGATTTAAAATTGATATGCGTTATTTTAATTGACATGCTGAACTAAAGTATGGTACAATTAGTTTAAGTAGTGCGATAATATTGTTCAATATAGCATCATATTAAGGCTACACCCTATTCGGATGATATTATGCCTCTCCATACTCCAAAATTCGTAACAGTGCACACTAAAGCTCCACATCTTGTTCAAAAGCTAATATGACCAAAAACCATTCCTTGCCTCACATTTTATGAATAAGGAACAGGGGTAACATCATTAAAAATAACGTAGAAATAATTTAATGTTTCACGCCCCCAAGAAACAATGCATTCAATAAAAAAACAGAAGATTAAATATGCCTAAAGAACTTTGCAATGTTTATGGGATATATCAAACAGAAGGCTTTAACTAATATTGCACAGTTGCCATTAAAATTATAAGTTCTTATAATTCTAACTCTCTAAGAGTTAGAATTATAACTCTAACTCTTATAAGAACTCTTCTAAGAGTTATAGCATATAAAGCCAAATATTTATTTACAAGGATATTTCATTGTTTCTTTAGACTTTAAGAAACAAGTTAGAGAACTGAAAACAGGTTAGTTAGAGAACAGAAAAAATAAGTTATAGCTTTTGTCAAAATAAAGCAATTTATCCTTAAATTTGCAAAGTTTAAGACTTTTAAAGTATAAATTTTCATGCATGTATCCAATATAATAAAGCCTTTTAAAATTAATTATTTATTAATACTAGTGTTTTTACAGATGCAAATATAATACATGTTTTACTCTAATAAAATGCATGTTTTACTTTTTAAAATAACTTTTCAGTCTAATAAATATCTGAAAAATAGATTTTAAAGTCTATTATAATGACTCTAAAGCATTTTATGTATAATGGTAAAAAAGAAAGTGTTGCTTTGAGTAAAGACCACTACTTTGCGGTTTCATTTTTTATTAATTTAGAATAATGTTAATATCTTTAAAACAAACTGAGAAAAAATAGTGTCTCACACATCCAATATATTTGATAAAAATCCGGAGACAAATTATGTTTAGAGAACTTTAATATGTTTTCTGATACGTGTAGCGGAAAACCCAAACTAATACAACACTGTTGCCATCAAAACTAAAATATAGTAAAATATTTATTTATAAGAAAAACAAAAAATTTTTTAGAGAAACTTCAAAGAAAGGAATTTGATAATAAAAGATTAATTGTTTGTTACAAATTATGTAATTTTTTCCAAGCAAAAGTACTATTTTTAAAAAACTTATTCTGATGTTATTTATCTACTGCAATAAAAATAATTGGAATCAATAATATACTGATACACGTGTTTTTATGACTGTAAATGCTATAAGAAAATTTAAAAACACGTGTTTTACTTTTTAAGAGAACTTGTCACTTAAGAAAGTTAAAGTTTATGAGAAATCCTTAAAATGTCTGAATTTTGGAATATTTATCTAAATAAACCGTATTATGTATAATAGTTCGAAATTTCTAAGTTAGGAAGAACTATTATTTCTGTTCAGGAAGTGATTTCGGAAAGAGATTAACATTTTCCTCATTAAAATAAATCACTTAGCTTAATTTATGTTGTTATAAAAGAGATATCTTAAGCCACTGAATAAAGTTTCTCCTTTTGTATGAGCAGATTTAAATAATATCTATTCTATTTGAATCAACGCTAATCCCAGAACTTTTAGTATAAATTTGCATTGATTTGCCGCTGAAAGATTAGATGAGAGACTCATTTTATCAATTATAGATTCAAAAAAGAAAGGATATTCAGCAATAAATCTTAATTGCTCGGCAAACGAAATACAAATTTATTAAAGCTAGTTAAGCAATGAAATAATGCTATTTTAGGTAAAAAATAATATGAAAATAAATATAATAATAATATACTATTTAATTATAAATAATATAAAAAGCAGAACAGCTATCATAATATTTTTACTACAAGGTCTTTGTGCATGGTATTAAATTTATTTAAATTAATTCACATCACTGAAATCTAGATTTGAGACAAAAATATTTTCAATGATTAATACCAGAAATTGGAAAATTGACAGAAATAAAAAAAAATTTATTATTAGCTAATTTATTATTACTTACTACACCCATCTTAAAATT